>OU342589.1:10060000-14860000 GCA_910589645.1 Tinea semifulvella
TTGCAAAGAAGATTAATGTTTATTTAAATTATTTGTAGGTGTATACCTAGCATTTAAGGTTCTAAAAGAGTTTGAACAGATTCTAAAACCGGTATAAACATTTTTAATGTGTGCTTTTAACAAAACTTTATTGCGCTATGTACAAGGGGTGGGGTTAATCCCGCTAGACATTCTCTGACAGCCAACCTTAGGGACAGGTAAAGCATTTAAAGTGAACGGTAGGTGCAAGTTAAAATAGGCGCGCGCAGCAAATCAGCATCGCTGTGCAACAGGGGAATGCTGCAAGTGCTCTTGGCACACTGCCATGTCATGGGTGAATATTTTTATATATAGTTTAGATTTTAGTTTTATTTTATATTTAGTTTTTTTGAATAATATTCAGTTTTATGTTTTCTGTCGTAATAAAATAAAATATATTATAACTAAATAAATACATAGTAAGAAATAAACAATATATAAATTACTAGGATGCATCCTACTCGATTTACACAGGAATATAATTAAGAAAGATAATTTTAAATGCTTATCATCATAAAATCCCCTAGAACACGGAGTCCTAGACGTCTACTGTTGGGACGACTGCCTTCCATAACATATTACTGTTCGTACAATTTAGCCTACACGCCTGGTGAAAGGGTTGACAATTTATTAACGATTTCACAAGTTGGTGCTAATATTAGTGGAACCGGCAGCCGACGGCTTATCGTGCACTCCAAGACACAGAAACCGTGATGTTGTAAATCTATGACAAATGTACACTTTTTTGTTTTTTAAGTAAAATGAAAAATAAAATCAGTTTTTCTTATCCGTTATAACATTTTTGGAGTTGTAAAGCTTTCATTCACGCATGATGAGATGCAAAGGCGTTTAGGCTAAACGTAGGTATGTTTTACCGGGTTGACAACGGATCCTACATATTTACGATATCATTCTGTCTTTCACACTTAGGGGCTTTTGGAGAAGAGATAAAGTAGACGAATCTAGGAGATTATTAATAAAAATATAAAATAAAGTTAAAAATAAAACAGTGATATACTCGTATGACAAAAAGGCCCATGGTTCAGAAAATGGTGTTGGAAGCAGGTTCCAACAACCTATTATATCATAGCCGACATTTAAATTTAGTGGAACAGTAATAATATTTAACTATACTTTTATTTATTATAAATTTTTTTATTATTATAATATTATTATAAAAAAATACAAAAAAAAATTTTTATTTATTAATTAATTAACGAAGACATAAATAATTAAAAAACAGATACTTAGACGGGAGCTGCCCCAGCCTGCTTCACATATATTACGGAAAGTGGGTAAAAGCGCTCTGACAACCGTCGAGCCATTGCTTTTTTTTTTTTTACGCAGACGTACGAGTACCTACATACATTTTCTATTAATAACAGTGTATTTATAAGCGAGCGACATACATACGAGTGGCACCTATTTTATTCTTATTTTTAATTTTCTTATATTTTAAGTAAAACCTTAAAAAATGCATAATTATGCAAATTTAAATTAAATGCAATAAAAGTACACGTAGATATCAGTTAAATAAGCCGACATTACATCTACTGGTATGCAGAAAGAAATAGGTTTCTAGGTAGAGTCGAGATAAGCCCTGGGGGTGTCAGCCAAGGAGGCTCGCGAGCTGACAGCTGACACTGGAGAGTCTCTTGTGTAAACTGCAAAGTACGACAGTGTTAAGTAAGCACTTATACCTAGCAAGTAGATGTATTTTGCTCTCAAGTATCGTACGACCTCTTCCCAGTATAGCGAGAAATATCTTCAGCATTATAGGTCTAGGACTCTGTCTGTAATGTGAAAAACCACACTAGAAGTTCACATTTTACGGATTAAACTTTCCTATTTAATAACAGTTATATATATATATATATTTATGAATATAAATCAAAGATTATAGTAACTAATTGGGAAAAGAGTAGCCAATCACGCAAAAAAACTCTTGAAGACAATATGATCCATAGCCAGGTGGATAGGTATAGATTCTATAGAGGAATTTTAGTATAGTTATATCTACGGATAGATTTAATTTATATGTCTATCGCTTTATCTCTTCGGGCATAAGAAAACAAAAACTTCCAACAGTTATTTTTGTCAGAAACGTAAATTTCCACAGCCACTGTTAAGAATGCACATAAATTGCCTCGCTGAAGTCATCTCCCCAACTGGCGTAGTTTCAGAATCTTGAATTATTCATACTGAGAACCTACTCCAGGTTCCCTAAGTTATGCGCACACATTACCCCAGCAAAGATACCGACATCAATTCTCACCACCTGCATTAGGTGGATTAGCATACACCCATACACTGGCGCCGGATGTAATTTGCAATATTTTTTACCAAAGGATAAATAAAGGACGAAAATCGCGTTTTGAAATAACAAAGTGGAATCAACGAGCATTTTAATCTTTTCCATTCATAAAGATAAAATAAAAATATAAAACAATATTTAACTTTTATTGTAGGAATTTACTTTGCATTTATTTTTATTTCTTTCTTCTTAATTTATTTATTAAACATTACATGGCTTAACAGTAAAGTCCAATTTACTATGCAGTCAATCTTATAATTAATACATACATTTTATAAGAAATGCATTGTCAATATAAATAATTGTTATTATGTATATAAAATAATATTTATAATACCTACCTAAGTTAACAATATTTATATATAGTAATAATAAAATAAAATTAAATCAAATCAAAATATTAGAATAAAAAGTGAGTAAGTACCTATATAAATTCATTCTACATCCTGATAAATAATAACTAATAATAATAATAACCCCGTCTAATTGTCTGCTCTGGTGACAACTCTGCTCTGGTTCTTTCCTCGCCGGGCGAATCAGCATAGCGATTCAGTGAAGAAATGCGGCCAGCGTTCTTCCATGCCGCGCGGATACGATTTATATTTAAATTAGGTTTTGTAAGTAGGTTTTTTTTGTTTTAGTTTATTTTTTAATACAGAATAATAATAATTCAATTAGAATATTCAAACTTATAAATAATTATATTTATTCACAAAATTTAATAATAATTGTACTTTTAAGATAGTTTTTACATTTGATGTTTTATATTCTTCTGTTCTTTTCTTTATTTCTTTTCACTATGATATTTATTGTATATTTTGTGAATTATCTCTTAGTAAGAAATTGAACTAATTTAAAATTTAAGCGGTGGTGGCACGGTTGTAAGAACGCGTTCCTTAAATCCTACAAAGACCGGTTCAAACCCACCCGGCATGTACCAATGAGAAATACACTTTTCTTACGTACATTTGTCAAAGATTTACAATACCACCGTTCCCGTGCCTCGGAGAGCACGTTAAGCCGTCAGTCCCGGTACCACTAATACCAACTTGTGGAATCGTTAACAAATTGTCATTTAAAATTTACATCATATCCTCGCCAAGCCGTCTGGCTAGCGTGGCGAGTGTAGGCCAAATTCTTTCTAGGGGCTGTATTGAGTGAAAGAAATTTAAATGGAATTTAAACTATATAGTATAAACTTTACACTATGTACTATCAACCTTAATCTCTCTAATTTCTTCTAAATAAATAAATAGAAGCCTAAAACATCAACGAGCATGGCACTTGTCATTCGTCAAGTAAAATGAAGATGATACACGAACTCGTGTAAAAAGCGTGGTTTGTGACTAGCGAACCTTGAGATTACGGTTGTACTGGTACTCTACTTGTAAGAAGTAGCCCAAAATCCAGACTAATAAAAACTCGTTGGTTTTCCTGGCTTACCATTTATTTATATTTATACTTTGTTTTTGGCTGAAATTAACACACTGATTACTAACTAGAACTTGTTTTTTACTTAAAGGTAAATTAATTTGAAGAATTTGATTCTTAAAAACATGAATACTTAAAAAACATAAAAAGTTATAATAAATTGGAAATAGAAAAATGAAATAAACTATACCACGTTGAAAACAAAATTGAACCTAAACAATAACTTATTAACTTAAATAAAAAAATAAAAAACTAAAAAAATAAAAAAAAACTCCAATTGCTGTCCTGGCAGTATTTCCCTTGTGTTTTTGAGCAAAGATGTTTTATTCTCAGCCTTAACAATACATATATTTTACTGCCTCCGTGGTCTAGCGGTTAAGTCCGTGGATTTAGACTCGGAGGTACCGGATTCGATTCTTGGTCGGGGCACAAAAATATTTATTAATGTAAATAAATACATTTAATTAATATTTAATTTATTTGTGAGATTTCTCGAGTTTGGTACGCTGGAGACATCGACGAGCTTGCCACTTGTCATGATTGGCCTATAGTAAAGTTGGCTAAATGTGAATTCGCTTATTTAAAAGCGTGGTTTCTGACCACCCCGAAAGGGAAACGGTCGTGATGGTACTTTACTATATTTTTTTGAAAGTTCTAACCTAAAGCCTAACAATAAATCTAAAACATTATACCTCTCGTATATTATTATAGTATCGCTAAGCTGCTGGTCTTCTGCTAACAGCTTACTTATTGGACCACTTTGCTGCTTAGTCTTCCACTAGCAGGAGTAGAATCATTCAAAGTAATTGAATTAATGACGTTTCATAGCCTAGGTAAATATGCATCCACATACCTTACCTACTATCCCTACGCGTACTCATAAATTTGGAGACTCTTACATCTGTCACACGCTGAAGATTTGGAATGCTCTCCCAGCCAGTGTGTTTCCCCTTATAACCTGGAGTCTTTCAAGCGAAGTGTGAAAAAGCATCTTGTTAGGCCGACATAGTGGTAGAGACTGATGTCGGTCGTGGTGACCGGCGTCAGTTGTTCCCATTCTTGGATCTCGCGTACTGCTTACCTTCAGGTTGTCGCGATGTCACATGTCGTGTTCAGTATTAAAAAAAAAAAAAAACGTAAATAAAGATATTTTGAATTTGATATTACGAGTACTATACTCGTAAGTCTGTATCGGAGAGTTTAAAAAAAATCTTTCCTTATAAACAAATAACTCTGACTATTCTTCTACATTCATTAAACCTTCAGAGTGACCATACGGTCTTTAAGAACTGTATATTACGATAGGTTTCGATGGTTGCAATAAGTGGGTGTATTTAGTCGGTCGCATGTGGTGCGCGGTAAGCCACGCGGAGGGTGCCTGGTCGGTGGAGCGTAACTGCCACCTGCCACCCTGCGCCAACTCATTAACGGACTTAAAATTCCAATTCCACACAATCCTGCATGTATTATAACGGCAAATTACCTGCAATAATCTTTGATTGAATTAATTATTTCTACGAATACTAATAGTTATTTTTTTAATTCGTCTTTAGTTATGATTGAAACGTTCAGCTCAGGGTTTAATATTGTATAATTTACTCAGGAACGGGATATATTTTTATTCGTCTTAGGCTTCTTTGATTGAATTAATTATTTCTACGAACGAATCGTTTTAGTACTTTTTTTTTAAATTCGACTTTAGATTAAAACGTCAGCAAGAGCATGTAGGTATTTTGTAGTTCTTAAAGAGGGTCTAAAAAGTAATACTACGGTGAGTGTTCTGTATACCTCAACAACATTAACCCTTCTTCTCTGTTCCGCAACCTAACCACACGCACAGGCCAAAATATGCACCCCCATAACCCTTTCAGCACGACAAAAATAATTTGAATATTAAAAGTTTTATTCATAACTTTAAGGTCTAAAATATCTCGTAAAAATAGTGAAAAAAATCCATGATATAAATTGCATATTCTTTTTCTAATATGCACCATTGTGCGTTGGGTTAGGTATATAAGGAAATAAAAACCACTTTTGTATTTTTTTTTCTTTGCCTAGGACTAGCCTAACAATGTAATAAAGATAATAACTAAGTAGATGCTTTCGGAGCGGCAAAACAGAATTTGGAGACGGCTAGATTTTTTTGTTGTTTACGCACGCTTAATAATGTCCGTGCTGAAATAACGCACGCTTGGTATTGTCCGTGCTGAAAGGGATAACGTAGCGACTGTCCCTACGCGTACATATAAATTTGGAGACTATTACATTACACGCTGAAGATGTGGAATGCTCTCCCAGCCAACGTGTTTCCCCATTCCTATAGCCTGGAGTCCTTCAAGCGAAGTGTGAAAAAGCAAGATAGGCCGGCATGATAGTAGAGACTGATGTCGGCCGTTAGTGGCTGGCGTCAGTTGCATCCATTCTTGGACCTCGCATACCGCTTACAGTACACTATACGAGTATATTATTTATGCTAGCAATTAACTGCCTCCGTGGTCTAGCGGTTAAGTCCGTGGATTTAGACTCGGAGGTACCGGGTTCGATTCCTGGTCGGGACACAAAAATATTTATTAATGTAAATGAATACATTTTAATAATATTTAATTTATTTGTGATATTTCTCAAGTTTGGTACGCTGGAGACATCGACGAGCTTGCCACTTGTCATGATTGGCCTATAGTAAAGTTGGCTAAATGTGAATCCGCTTATTTATAAGCGTGGTTTCTGACCACCCCGAAAGGGAAACGGTCGTGATGATGCTTTACTTTTAATGTTCATCCGAAGCCGCGTGATTTAATAAAATATATATATATATATATATTCGACATGTGACCTGATGGTAAGTGGCGCGCGAGGTCCATGAATATTAGCAACTGGAATCAGACAATCATGACTGACATCAGTCCCTAACACTATGCCGGCTTGACTGGGCATAACGGCAATTCAAGCCTGATCCCGAAACGTGTGGATACACTTTACTGGGTTTATCGTCACGAACGGTAAATATTTCCCGCCGGCAAATTATTGTAATATTTCACCTATACTTAATGAAATAATAAACAGTAAAAATAAAAAATACTCTGCATAAATCAAATTTAAAAAAAATACAACATTTTATGGTATAATTATTAGAGTGCATTAAACTCTATGCAATTAAGCATTTTCATTTGAAGCAAATTGCTTTGTGCAATGTTTTAGATATTTTTATGCGTAGTTGCCTACATTCATTGTTGTCGATAGAATATTGTTGATTATGATAAAAATTAACAATAGACAAATATAATAACATTTAAAGAACACGCTTAAATTTTGCTGTGGTGGTTTAGGGCCAACATTAAGTCCTCAATGACGGCGACAAAGACGAAAGAAAACGGGTTATAAAGGTGGCAATTGGAATCGCGTCGGGGGTAGATTGGCTATACGCTTTTGCAGCTATTCAAGGATCTGCATGTACCGAATCCATCATGTGTTGGGTGTGCGAAAAGAAGCTTAGTGTCCTTTTTTACTTATTGCCTTCTCTTTTTACCTAACCAAATTCTGTATTCTTGTCTAAATTCTATTTCCTAACCACTTGGAATGTAAATATCGTTTTGATGTCGCTAATTGTCTATGGTAAAGTAAAAAAGTAAAGTATTATCACGACTGTTTCCCGTCAGGTGTGGTCAGAAACCACGCTTATAAAGAAGCAAAGTAAGAGCAAGTGGCAAGCGAGAGTTTTTCGCGCCATTTTGCGTGGACATGTCAAGTGCAAGTTTTTGTTTTGTAAATTAATTTGCTGTGGATATTATTGATCAAAAGTGGTGTTGTTTTGTTTAATAATGTGTTACAATGTGAATAATCATGGAAAACGATAAATTGGACTTTAAATATAAGGCACAAGTTGCAGTTTATTTTTTGCGGTTTTCCCGCGCTGTCAACTCCCATATTTTACCCGACGTGTTTGAGCTATGGTGCTGCGAGTGACTCCAAGAAAAGCATCAAATTCTGCAGCATCTGGAATTTGATGATCATTAACTCATTAAAAAGAAAGATATATTACGTCAGACTTGACTGTATGGGCTAGACCCTTTGCCTTCCCTATCACCTCATTCATCATCCATCGGGAGAAGAGATCACAAAAAAAAGCAAGTGGCAAGCTCGTCGACAGTAACGTATGGTGAGTCGTATGGAGTAGAACAGATTTTTAAAAAATATGAAATTTTATATATTTCGTGATTTGCCCCCTTTTTGCCTTCGACTGCGCTACTTATTATATATTATATTAATATATAATATTTTTATGAGGACCAACGTATTTACAACTAATACCAAATAGTTGGTCGGTAATTTTAATATGCTGGTCTATGTTTTGATAAATTAGATTTCTTGGAATTCAGGTAGTAACCAAATAAACATCACCTGATTTTACGCGTATCTCTTTGTACATTTTTTTCGGTGTCAACAATAGGTTTACCTACATTATTTTTAGCCAAAAAGATCAAATATAAAATCTTATGTAAGTCTTGTTTCAAGCGGTGAATTTTTTTTTATAAATGGCAGGCTTACAATATGAGTTATGCTTAAAAGTAAAAATTGACATTTAATATCATTGCAAATGACACATACTTTCAACGAGAACAACAAATACGTGAAGGGTGTAGTACTGATGGTGGTAATTTTCCCAGTCTGCTGTGGCGGTGTAGTATCCACGGTTCGTGTCGATAAACCCAGTAAAGTGGATCGAGAAGTTCCTTTATCAGGCTCGAATTGCCTACTTAGTGTTGGGGACTGATGCCAGTAATGACTGTCTGATTCCAGTTGCTAACATTTATGGACCTTGCGCGCCACTTACCGCCAGGTGGGCGCAAGGTCACAGTGCTAATATAAAAAAAGAAAAAAAAAAGAACGGACTATAGGTTGTTATTTAAATACAAATTACTTCTTACGTTTATTTACGCCATGCGTTGTTTTACACTTTCAAAAATATCAAAATCAATTTTAAAATGAATAACAAACACAACAATGACCGGCAATACACTGTCATAGACAAATAAATTCTGAGACGATTGTCCTAGCTTCTCATGCTGTTTGGTTTCTTGCCCCGTCTTGTTATATTTAATTTCTTTTTGTAGCTAATCAAATGTTAAACTTGGCCTAGCTATACACGTATCGTGTATTAAGGGATTTTTTAATATTCAGACCAAAAATCAGTTATTCTATTGGTAACTTGTATGGAAAGTAGTTTTGACAGTGCTTCGTAGTAAAATAACTAATCTGACGATTAAAAAATCACCCCTAAATTATGTATTTTATAACGAATTGTTTTCGCGCGACTATTTCTAACTAAAAGTTACTTCTATCGGTAAAAGTGTCAAAAAGTTGCTCTATTACACTTTTATTAACGATATTATAAAGTTGGGTAATCTAGTAAAAAAACGGAAGAAAATTTGATACGGGCAGTAAGCACGAGCGGTGACAGATGTCATCCATAGTCGCACGACATGCGTGCCCGGTCGTTTTTTAGACCTTTTTATTTCATTTAAAACTTTCATTACCATGTCAAGAAGCTGTCTAAAGAACATGCTTTTAAATACCTACGTTAAATTAACGCTATGTGATTGGAAGTAAATCTGGCTATATGAGCCAATGACGTGCTTCATAGGCTATTGTCTGTCTAAATTGTACAAAAAAATAGCCTTTCTGCAACCGGCCGTTAATATGTTTTCTATTGTTGGCGACTATAGAAAGCCCTAGGAACGTCCCGACATTCCATAACAATCGCTAAGTTATCGATTTAAGGTGAACATTGACGAGCCTTCCGACAGACCAAATCGCGTGGCCACTTTCCAAAATTTGTTCACGATTGTCAAAAACGTATATTGTTTTTGGAATACGTCTACGTCCTTTAATGACGTAAGTTCTCATATTAAAATATTACTGTCCTTTGGAACTAATGATATAGACCAAATCAGCTTTTTGATTTTGTAAGTGGCAACATTTTTTTATGACTTACCGACCGAAATCACAATTTAAAGTATACGCCTTGAAGAACCTTTAAACATAATGGATTGTGCGAGCGAAAAACCTTATTTAATTTATTTATTCGAAGGAAGTAAGGTACAAAAAGTTAAAAAAAAAAAAACCTACATTTTAAAACATAAATTACTATTAATAAAAATATACCTACCTACTTAATAAATAAAAATAAAATACTATAAAAACTAAATAAATAAATAACCCTATTAAATGATAACATGAAATTACTCTTTTCGCAAATTAAACTATTTTAGCCGATCGGATTCCTTTGGCACACGAGTCGTTTCGAATTACAGGGGTTCTCAGCTGTTGATAATTTAATTACCCCGATCTTCCTTCCGATATCGAAATTTAAGTATCGATGTAACTCGATGCATACATTTTGCACCCTGCTACACAATTGGGCGCAATTACCTAATGAGGTATGCTACTCACCCCCTTTAAAAATAATACTAACTTAAAAACCCTTACAAAGTTAAGGGCTGGGGACAGTATCAATTACGACCTTGCGGGGTAGTCAGAAACCACGTTTTCGAAGAAGCAGTTTCACATATAGTCAACGTAATTATTTACGAATACCAAATACCAGTCAAAGAGATCATATATAAGATAGAGCGGGCATTGATTGTAATTTTCACACAAAATGTTTGTTACTTTTTTTATACTATTTACTTTATTCTTCTCTTGTCGAATATATCAGTATCTAGCTGTAAGTTTTCCTGTAATAAATAAATCAATAACTTACCTGTAGAAAGGCAAATAAACTTATATATATATAATTATATATTTAGTTATACAGCGCTTATTGAGAAGTATTTCCAACGAGGCAATCTTTAGCATATATGTAGATGTTCCAAACATCCGCAATGGCACAAACTAGGTAATAAATGTGTTTTGTCTCTTACGTTTCATGTCAAAACGATATTGATAAAACGCAGATTTACCTAGCCATTAGTTTGCCAAAACATTTCTGAATAGAGCTGTAATCCTATTTGGCAACAAAACTTGCATGATTATTCTTAAAATTGTAAAAAGTCATAAGCTAACTTAATAAATCACGTAGGCAACTGAAATTGCTAACATCAAGTCTAAACAGTCTTACTTTTAATAAGATAAAGTTTTCTAATAAAAACTTTAGTCTTTAAGTCTAAAAGTTGGTCCTTGGACCTGTTATTGAGGCCGAGATCTTTGAAGCGTGCTTGGACTTTGCCTAGCATGTCATGGATATTGGGCACCTCCAAGGCCCGCGACGTACACGGTCAAATTCTGATCCAGTTCCCACCAGTTACCTTCTTTAGGTTGTCTGTCTATCGGGCTGCGGCCATCCCACTTTGCGTCTTTCCGGACCTACGTGGTCTCCACTGTAGAACCCATTTGCTTCATCATTCATCAGTTTTGCGGCAGATATATCCGGCCCATTTCCACTTCAGTTTTCTAATTTAGAAAACTATGTCAGTAACTGATTCTTTGACGAATATCTTCGTTAACGAAATACAAAGCATAACTCTTTCGATAACTCACTGAGCGACCTTGAATTTATGGACCAGACCTACTGTGGGTGTCCACGTCCATATGACATTACGGAGAGGAAGCTCTGGTTAAAGACTTGGACGGTGTCTAGCTTATACTTGGGCTGGTTTGCATCAAAACGTAACTTCTGTAATTGTAACGAATAAGTTGAAAATATCAGCTGTCAGTTGACTTTCAAAATTAATGTGTTACATTCTACACCATTTTAAACTTTAATCGTAACAATTACAGTAATTTGATTTTGGTGCAATCCAGTCTTAGGGTGAATTAATTATTTTAGATATTATCGATTCATTATTTAAGAAACAGAGTCCTCTCCCTCTCGATGTCCATGTCAACATCGTTAAAATCGACATCAGGCTCTCCACAACCCGTCTGGTGAGTGTAGTCCAAATTCTCCATAATAAAATATGTGTCACAACTTACATCTTCTTCCATTGGAAGTTCGACGCAACATCACTGATGTTGCATATTTAATAAATGTAGCAAATGGTACAGGCGATAGTCCTGAGTTGCTGGCTTGTTTGGGTTTACGAATACCTAGGTTTAATCTTCGATGTCCCCCACTCTTGTTCGTGCCATATGCTAGTACCAGGTATAGACAGAACAGTTATTTATTAAGAACATGTAACAACTATAATATTCTTGCGGAAGATTCGGACATAGACATGTTTAACTCCATATCAACATATATTAGACGTCTAATGACGCTTCATTACGTTGAATCGATCATCCGCAACAATTCCTAATGAGTGATTTGTTTTTCATTATCAACTTACTCATGGTTCTCTTGCTCTTTATTACTTAACTTTGAATTTATATGTGAAAACCTTTAATAGTTCTTAGTGAATTTTAATAGTTATTAGTGAATTTGTCAACTGTTGGTTTTCCAAAATGAATAAAAAAAACTCTGTTGTTTTAGGGGCTGGTAATCGAATGCGACATTATCTCTATTGCCCAAGAACTTGCCCCCTGGGGGTTAGTCTTTTTGCCTTGTTTTTAGTTAAAACTTATAGATATAACCTATAATGTTGTATTGAGCGTTATCAAAGCGTTCGCTAAGTATAAAAGCGCTCTATATATTCCAGCCCAAGTCTACCCTAATTACTTTGGGTGCCTGAAGTTGGGCACTTAATTATGAAAAGCTTAGGTTACCAGATAGCGCCCTAAAATGTTTGCCTCATTTAATTAATGTTATTATATTAAACACGATAATAGGCGCTGACTGTTTTTAAAGTGTTTTCATATTTTATATTTACGGAAATAGAGAGAGAGAAAGAGGAAAATAAGAGAGAAAAAGATTTTACTTGAAAGGGTTCGCTTCTTTTCGGAAAGTCGATAGGCGCTGACAGCTTTTATTTTGTGAATGTGAATAAAGAATTTCTGCACTTAAGGAGAAAAAAAGAATATGGGGTAGGTACAGGGTTAGGTTATTTAACAAACAGTTTTTTTTATAAATTTAGGATTGTTACAATTATTTCTGAGACATCGAATAATTACCAAAAACAATTATTTATATAATTATTTGAACATAGGTAATTGACGGTAATAAGGTTGGCTAGAAGCGAGCTACGTAAGGGGTATTTACGATCGCGTGGAGAATTGTTTATGGCATCTAAAGTTGTAAGTCTGCCCATTATGGCGGCCTGATAGCACCGTTATCGTCACATTATGGCATACTATAGGTTATAGCCCTCTTACCACTAACATAATAATAAGGCGAATTAAAATGAAGAAGTGTATATGTGAAAAATTTCACTGAAGTATGTTTTTACCATATATGGCGCAGTGGTTGCTTGGTTGTAAGAAGAAAAAAATCCTACAAAATAAATTTTACGTACATTTGACATAGATTTACAGCACGTTCCCGGAGAGCACGTTAAGCCGTCTCGTGGAATCGTTAATAAATTGTCATTAAAAATTGACATTAGACCCGTCTGGCTAGCGTGGTGAGTGTAGGCCAAATTCACCTGATATATGTTCTGGAAAATTTATCTCCAACAGTGGGGGTCTTGGAGACAAAATTTAAGTAATAAAATAGTCTGCATTTTTCGTGCAAATAACTCGTCGCTATACCTAACCGTTTCCACAAAAGGAAGATTATCACCTGGCCACCCTGAAAGGAATACGGTCGTGCTAATACTTTTTTTATTGTAAAGTCGCATAATGCTTTTAAAAAAATACAAAAACGTTTATTTGCTCACAAAAATTGTTTACATAATTCTTTTGGAGGAACTCTGATCCCCATACTAGAATTCTCTGGGTTAAGCTGAGGATCAGTTTCTTCCTTGTTTACATTTTATTATTTAAAAATGTAATTTGCACTATAGCATCAGAAGTCTAACTAAAAGGTAAAAAAACTGTTATCATACCGTATCCCTTACGGGGTCAGAAACCACGCCTTTATGAGGACCGAGTTCGCATTTAGACAGCTATAGGTCCATCATGACAAGTGGCAAGGTCGTCGTTTCTCTAGCGAACCAAACTCGAGAAATAGTACAAGTAAATTATTGTGGGACACAGAAATCGTACCCAGCACTTCCGAGTATAAATCCACGACTTAACCGCTAGACTACAGAACTAAAACGGCCGATACAAATTGCATTATTTTATTACTGACTTTATTACCGAAATAAAAGTTACGTAAAAAGTAGAGTAAGTATAGTTCAGCTGCCTTTACAGCACATTAAAATGCCCAAAGCATAAAACTTAAAGCGCAACGCGACACAAATTGCACCAGATATATTAAATTGTATGTAACGAATAGTTGGGGCATGAATTTAGCAAGTTTACGAGGTCGTCCGGAGTCATTCCCTCCGAACATCCCCTACTACCAAGTTTCATTACTACTTCAGGCTACGATGTTTTACGGTTATTAGTATTAGTATTTTATATTTACGTTAAATAACTTTTTATTTTTCCAATTTAGCCTCTTAATACGGTAGGCAGGAAAATACCAAAGATATCTAACATAAGATATGTCTAATATGAGATATATTTGTTACATTATTATTTACTCCATCTACCTTTTCTTCTTCTATTGTCAAAGGAAAAAACACATCTGTAGCTCGTCATATTGTCAGTGTCCTGAATTAATTAGTCTTAGACCAAACGCGCACTGGCGACCTAATTCTGGCGCTTTCGATTTGCGTGTCGTTTTAAAATATTCGAATGAAAAGTGACAGATATCTATAGAAAACTGTAAGTTTTATTCGAGGAAATCAAGCGAACATGCATGTCAAAGGCGCGACAATGGGGCCCTGGCCGCAGCGGCCAGCAATGCGGCTATAATTGCGGTCAAAATAAATCGCTCGAAATCGTCCGAAATAGAATCGTGTAAGATCGATTACGTCTGTCAGAAATTTCAAAAGTGCATTGACGGTTATGGGTTGTGTTTGACATGGACTTTCAAATTAATTTGTTGTGTCAAGGACAAAATACCGACCTGCATATGCTACAGAAGTGTAAAACATGCTCATGCATGTACGAGTACCTGCGCATCCGCAAGTTAGATCGCGACCGACCGATAGGACCTGTTTTTAATCCAACTCACAAAGCCTACAGAACTGTGGTCAAAGCTAAAACGAGCAGGTAACTTGTGCATACCTATTGTTTATGCCTTTACTTTCTCCAGCAACATGCACGGTGTACAAGCACAAGCGAGTAACTTGTGCAATGCTGCTGGTACAAGTGGGCAACATGGCTAGTTTAATCTGTCATCTGTCACAATCACTTTGACATGAAATAACATTGACGAAACGCATTTATTTTCTGGATTAGGTTCCTTCGACCTAGCGAATCGATGAGTTGATTTGTTATTGCGACTGAATAAATGTTACAAAAATAAGGCTATTAAATCTTTAATGCGCATAAAAATGTTGATTAAAAATAGCATTTAACACAGATATTTAGAACTTTACGTATAATAATCAAAATTATCAATGATTCTTTAACTATTATTTATTTTGTTAACGCTGACTATGAATTGTTTCATAGTAGAGGACAGAACATAGACATATAGATATACGAATACTATGTTAATAAGGATAAACACAAATTAATTTCTCATACACAAAAAAACGCGGGGCGATGCATTTATGAGAAAAGTCTTTTGTCAAAAAACAGTAATATGCGTTAAGTTGTAGATTAATGCAACCAAAAAACCGCACCTTAATCAGTGATACAATCACGTAACTCAAAATCAATCTGTAATTGAATCATTCACACAGATCGAATCGATCCATTACGTCATGGGAACAAATTTAAGAATGCCCTACTGTTGAGATAAATAGCAAAGGCTCTAGTAAAACTTGCTTGAAAAGATTGAACTTAATTAATTGAGAAACGTTCCTATCAAACTAATCTCGTCTAATCTAAAAAGTCTATTAGTTCATACTTCGCCTCCAATGTTGGTACATGCTAACGGCACGTTTTTAGACTGCGTTTTGTATTAAATAGGCTTATGTATCTATATACTGCCTCCGTGGTCTAGACGTTAAGGTTGTGGATATGACGTAGAGGTACCATATTCGATTTCTGGTCGGGTCACAATAATTTATTTAATTAAATTATATGCTAGAGACATCGACAAACATCCCACTTGTCATCATGGGCCTATAAATATGAACTCGCTCCATACAAAAGCGTGGTTTTTGACCACCTCAAGGGGTCGTGGTAATACTTAATTACTTTTTTTATCGATGCTTGAAAATAGACCTTCTGTAATACACTTCGAAGCTAAAAAAAATATTTTATATTCATATACATAAAACATATTGTCTTTCTGACATACTCGTGATATATGCCACTATATGGTAGCAAATGTATGTTTTTTTTTTTGTTTGGGACCTAAAATTGTAATTTATATTATATTAAAATTATATATTTTATTTCAGACTAAGTTTTTTTTACCGGTCTGATTCTTATTTGAGTATATGTCTATGATCCTAGTCGAGGCAAGAGGGATGAGTTTGCATGAGACTAGGCGGCGACAACTCGGCGCCTGTCGTCTGCCAAACACGATCGCCTATCACTGTGCGCCGCTCGTGCCGATAAGTTTTCTTTTGTAGTTTTACACAATCTGTGCTATTTCTCAATAATTAAATCAAAGTGTTTTTTTTATTTATTCTTTTAATATTTCGGTTATTTTTGTAATTTATTGTGCTGCTGTTTAATTTAATAATTTAAAAAAAGGCAATAAAGTTATATAAAAATGATTTTTTTAATTGGTCAACTTTTGCTACCACCTCCGCCGCGCGTGCACGTCCAAGCGAAACTCGAATTTTATCGTTAAATATTGCAAATAAATAGTCTTCTGTTAGTGCGTGTTGTGTTCCTTTATTTTTATTTGTATAATAATGTGAATGTAATATTAGGAAAGTGAAATGGTGTTTTTCCTTCGAGTATTTTTTGTGCTTGTATTTTCTCACAATAAATTCAACAAAATTGCTGGTGTCTGTCAAGGTAAAACATATGTTTTTAATACAAACTTAGGATAAAATGATACCTTTAATTGGAATTATCATTTAACCTAAATAATACCACATTTAGGTTAGATATTTATATAAAATTGGGCACGTGTAACGCATTATTTATTTATAAATATTAATTCGGGGTATTTTTCTTTTATTTAGGCCACAGCCTTTTTAAATATTTAGTGCACAGTCTTGTTTTTCATAAATTATTTTTTTTTTCTTTACCTTTGCAATATTGTTGGTTAATAATTCTATACTCGTAGGTTGGTAATTTAACGATTATCCAGTTAATAATTTAACAATTTATTTTTATATTTTTTTATATATTAGAATTGTAGAGTTCCTTTTGTAATGCTGAACTGAAATTGTCCTATAAATTGAATAACTGATTCTGTTTTATATTGTTTTTAATGATTCAGCTTCATACCTAACTATTTCGTGACTGCCCCAAAAAACCGTGTATTAAATCTTAACTATTTTCTAAATAAAAATAAATTCGTTTTTTATCTTTTATTAAACATGTTTAGTTATATACAGAATCCAGTCAGACCAAAATATGCGTGGAGTCCAGAGGATCATTATTGATAGCAAAATTTATGAAACCGTGTCCAAAAAATCAAGATGACCCCAAATGACCTCAATAGTGCTCAGAGTGTTAAAAACTTTTCGTTGCCGATATGATCCTGAAAAAGGATTCTGTACCTAAAATCTCTTGCAAGCACGTCATCCCTATATCGTAAGTTAGTTATTACCACTTTGTACCGTGTTATTTTCAGAATATCAATTACGTCAATAATAGCGTCGTCGTTACGTCGTACTTAAGGGGGTTTTTCATCTCTCTCCCTCGCACAATCCAATATTATTAATGTTTTTTCAAATCTAAAATTAATGTACTTTCCACTTTTCTAGGAAATAAAATTACGCAATTTAAAAAAGAGTAAAGTATTATCACGACCGTTTCCCTTGCGGGGTGGTCAGAAACCAAGCTTTGTAAAGAACGAGATACACATTTAGCCAACTTTACTATAGGCCCATCATGCCAAGTAGCAAGCTTGTCTATATCTCTAGCGTACCAGACTCAAGAAATATCACAATTGAATTAAATAAATTATTGTGTCCAGACTAGGGATCGACCCCGGAACCTTAACGTCTAAATCTATGGCCTTAACCGCTAGACCACGGAGGCAGTTTTATTTTACGAAAACAAATATATAAGTAATATATCTCCAAAAATTTTCTAATTGTATTCCTTAGAAAGTTGATAGGCTATACTTCAAAAGTACAGTCAGCCTTGAAAAATCTTGTAATAGGTGCTAGGTGGACTGATGGTGGTCATTTGCCCAGTCTGCTGGGGCGAGGAGGTATCTACCGTTCGTGCTGATAAAGTGTATCCGTTTCGGGATCCGGCTCGAATTGCCGTCATCCCAGTCAAGCCGGCATAGTGTCCAGGGACTGATGTCAGTCACGAGTCTGATTTCAGTTGCTAACATTCATGGACCTCGCGCGCCATTTACCATCAGGTGGGTGCAAGGTCACATTTCGTGCTAGTATACAAAAAATATATTGGACTGTGCGAGAGAGAGAAATGCAAATGTGTTAGACCCTCTTCAAGTCCATTTGATTCAGTAAATTGGATCTCTGTTGTTTCTAATCAAAGTTTATAACGTAATTGTGGCGCGGTGGTGCCTCGGTTGTAAGAACGCGTTCCTTAAATCCTACAAACGTCGCTTCAAACCCACCCGGCATGTACCAATAACAAATACACTTTTCTTGCGTACATTCGTCATAGATTTACAACACTATCGTTCCCGTGCCTCGGAGAGCACGTTAAGCCGTCGGTCCCGGTTCCACTAATTCAAATTCAAATTCAAATAGTTTATTAATCAAAAATACTTATTACTAGGGTTTCACAAAAAATAATCCTACAGAAGATGTAGGTAGGCACTTTTACAAATAATATCTAAACTAGTAATATTAGACAAATGTGTCGCTGCTAGCTAAACTAATAGTCTTTCAACTACTGTTAAATATAGCTAGCAGGTTAAATATAGCTACCAACTTGTGGAATCGTTAATAAATTGTCATCAAAAAAATAATCACATCATAGCCCCGCCAAGCCAGCGTGGCCAAATTCTCCAGATATATGTTCTGGAAGGCCCATCTTCAGCAGTGGAGGTCTAGGACGCTGTGTTCTAGGCTGTAATAAAAAAATGAATGAACCTAATTTTAATGTTTTTTTGTATTGTTTCAGCCACGGAATTAGATCTATTGGGCGCGTTATCGTTACAGAACAACAGCCGCGTTGGCGTCAGCGCCACGCCCGGCATGCAGCCACAGCGTACCGCCTACACATTACAGGGTAAGTTCTTCAACATCAATAACCTATTTCAATAATTTATTTATTCACCATTTTATATATTTGGTACACTCGGTTTCGTCATTTCATTCATTCATTCATTACAGCCCTTAGAACACAGCGTCCTAGACCTCTACTGCTGGAGATAAGCCTTCCAGAACTGGAGAATTTGGCCTACACTCGCCACGCTGGCCAGACGGCTTATGACAATTTATTAACGAATCCACAAGTTGGCATTAGTGGAACCGGGACCGACGGCTTAACGTGCTCTCCGAGGCACGGGAACGGTAGTGTTGTAAACCTATGACAAATGTAATTAAAAAAAGTGTTTCTCATTGGTATATGCCGGGTTGGTTTGAACCGACCTTTGTAGAATTTAAGGTACGCGTTCTTACAACCGTGCCACCATCGCGCCATATTGCAAATAAATTATTTTACTAATCATGGTCTGTTAATGAGTGAATAACAGCAAAGAACAGCCTTCGTCGTTACCAGATAAATACTACCTACATTCGTAGATGCTGCTATAAAAGAACGTTGTCATTGGTAATAATAATATATCATAATTATGTCAAAATAAATGAATATTGTCTACTACTAAACTAAAATTATATAAATATATATATATATATATGGAAAGTAGGGATAACTACATTATATCTTATATTATCTTTTATATCCCATAACAGAACTCCGCGTCTGAAGGGCTGGTTAATATTTTTCTAAATCAGTTCATGAAATCTCGTACTTTATTGGCAAAATAAATACCTAAACAAGCGAGACATATTACAGTGATCTCCACACTCGATATGTGGTGATCTCGTAACTAAATTATTTTATAACTACGTAACTTTTATACTTTTTATAATTACGTACTTAAATTATTTTATAACTTAGATGGCCATTTTGATAATAATTAACAATCAAAGCATAGATTAAAAACAAACTGAATTATTAAATAAACGTTTGAAACATATAAATTACGATTAAAAGAAACTACTTTATAATTAAAAATACAACTAAAAACTAAGACAAAAATAAAGGAAAAATTAAATAAAATAAAAATATACACTTGTATAAAAAAAATTACTCCAAATCGCTAACAATGCAAAACATTGCCACATTAAATGGTAAATTTGATTATTTAAATTTATTATCGTAAATGTCGCTGGTGGCAATGGTACCTTTTTTCACATGACATTTCTAATTATTAATTAGACATTATATTTATTAATTCGAAAGAATATTTACAAAATATATAATACAAATATCTAAATATAAATAATCAAATTAAATAACTATAAACTAAAAAGTAAAGTATCATCACGACCGTTTCCCTATCGGGGTGGTCAGAAATCACGCTTATAATTACATTCTCTCGTCTGTACATTGTACTGTTGAGCTCTTCGGCAGAATCACAAATCCATCTTTGGTTTCCGTGGAGCCGTCGTACTTGTCAGATGCCAGAGATGCCTGGTCGGTAGCATGTCCCAATATTTTGGTTCCAAATTTACCAAAATTACAACGACTATGGGACGAGCCGCTGTGCAAATTGGTTCTGGAACATATTTTATCTTCTAGTAACCTGAAAGAGCGGGCTCGCCTTATGGCCGTCTCTACTAGGGAGTCAGGTCTCTTTGTATCGGAGCCCGGACTGTTCACCCACACAAATGTCGGTGTGTGGAACTTCTCGGACACCACTGGCTTTCTTGTGCTAGAAGTGCCGGCCGCATTTCTCGTCACGCGGCTCTCAACGACATCATTCGCAGGACTCTTTGCACTGTTGGAGTACCCGCTATCCTAGAACCCTTTGGGATTGTGCGGAGCGATGGCAAGAGACCCGACGGCATGACCGTTGGTCGAAACTTGGGCGGTCTCTGTTGTGGGATGCGACATGTGAGACACATTAGCCCCATTTCACATCCAGGCTACCTCATTCAGCGCGGGGAGTGCGGCGGTTTCTGCTGAGAACCTGCGCAAATACTCCAACCTCGGTACAAGTTACGAGTTTGCGCCGTTTGGGGACCCTTAGCCAAGCGTCTGGCCAAGGAGTTGTCGAACCGGCTAACGGAGAAATCTGGAGACAGGAAGGCTGGCAATTATTTTTGCCAACGTATTAGCCTCGCTATAACAGAGGGGAAATGTTGCCAGTATTCTTGGGATTATCTCTAATGGGTCGTCTCTTGAGGACATTTTTTATTTATAGGTTTCATTTTATTTTATTAGGTATAGTTTATAGTGGCCTAGCGGATAAGTCCGTGGATTTAGACTCGGAGGTACCGGGTTCGATTCCTGGTCGGGACACAAAAATATTTATTAAAGTAAATAAATACATTTTAATTAATATTTAATTTATTTGTGATATTTATCAAGTTTGGTACGCTAGAGACATCGACGAGCTTGCCACTTGTCATGATTGGCTTATATTAAAGTAGGCTAAATGTGAATCCCCTTATTTATAAGCGTGGATTCTGGCCACCCTGAAAGGGAAATGGTCGTGATGATACTACTTTACATATACCTAATTTTAAACATAAAAAAATAGCAAAAATATTTTAATAAAAAAAATCTATGATTATAGATATAGATATATTTCTAAAATTTCCGTAATTTTATTCTCTAGAAAGATAATTAGTAGTCTACATTTGTCAAAAGTACTCGTACACTCGGACTTGAATAATTATTTAAAATGCTGCATTGTGCGAGCGAGAGAGATGCATAGGCGTTCAACGCTCTTAAACCCAACGTTGAGCGACTACGAGTCGTAGCAATCTCGTAGACAACATTTGCTGCATATAAGAAATAATTTTTAAGCTAGTAATAATTATTAAATCGTATCTTTCCATGAGCTCGTTCCGGGAAGGATATAACATACATATTTGTCTTTGGAAAAAACTAGTCAATAAATAGCATTTGCAGAAATACTAACGGCCGATTGCAGAATGAATGAATAAAATAATCTATGATCAATATTTTGATTTACGCCACATGATTGGTAGTTAGTTACTGTTCACTTTGATTACTTTAGCCAATGACGTGGTTTCTACAAGGTAGGTCGTTGCGTTCGCGGCTCGATTGTATGAAGAGTCGCTAGCGTTCATGTTTCTCAGTGTGCCGGCAAGTTCAGACATCGGGCAGGATGCAGGATTTGCTGTAGATGATCTTGTCTGGTACCCACAGCATCGCACGTCTGATAAGTGGAATGTGTGAATGGAAGTTTGATTAGAACAGCGATAGAACTGAGGCACAAATTCTCTATAATTTCTGGTAACCAATCTCCTACAGTGCAGATCTAGGACTCTGTGTTCTAGGGGCTGTCATGGGTCATGTTGTACTACGTTGCCCAGTCCAGTTAATATATTGTATTTGTGGAATATGTGTTGGCTCCTTAATATTTAATATATAATAAAAAAAATCATCCTTATACAAGTTAGGTACTGGAAAGGGTTTTAGTGATATACACAGATACGAGGGGCGTTCAAAATATTCTCGGTATTGATACGTTACAACCTCTTTTATATATATATTTGTTACTGGCCGCTAAGATTCATCCATTGACATTAAAAAAAAGTAAAATTGGAACCGAGATGTTCTTTTGTTTTTCTGCAATTGCCGAACAAACATGAACACCATGAGCGAATTAACAATTTTAACGAAATTAGAGCACCGATCCGTCATAAAATTCTTGACAAAACAGGGTAAAAATCAAAAAACCATAAAAGAGGAAATGGATTGTGTTTACCGTGAGTCTGCTCCTTCTTTATCTACTATTCAAAAATGGTCAAGCGAATTTAAGCGTGGAAGGGAGAGTATTGAAGATGACCCTAGACCTGGCCGGCCTGTAGTGGCTACCTCACAAGAAAATATTGATAAAGTGGAAAAACTTATATTGGAAGACGGCCGAGTGAAGGTAAAATCTATAGCTCAAGTAACCAATCTCTCTATTGGTACCGTACATGACATTATACATGACCATCTTAATATGTCAAAAGTAAGTGCAAGATGGGTTCCGCGAATGCTGACGCTTCTTCAAAAGGATATGCGTGTGGCTTGCTGTTCAGATTTTATCGACCTGTGTGGTGAAAATCCCGATGAGGTGCTGCAAAAAATAGTTACTGGAGATGAAACCTGGGTTCATCATTATGACCCAGAGAGCAAACAGGAGTCCATGCAGTGGCACATTAAGGGTTCAGCTCATCCCAAGAAGTTCAAGGTAATCCCGTCAGCTGGCAAGGTCATGGCCACAATATTTTGGGATTGTGAAGGAGTTTTGCTTATCGATTATAAAGAAAAAGGTGTAAATATCACAGGGCAGTACTACGCTAACGTTATACGTCAATTAAGAGATGCGATCAAAGAAAAGAGGCGAGGAAAGTTAACCAAAGGTGTTCTGCTTCTGCATGACAACGCCCCTGTCCATACTGCTCATATTGCCAAGGCAGCTATTGTTGAATGTGGGTTTGAAACTGTTACTCATCCACCCTATAGTCCGGACTTAGCCCCAAGCGACTTCTTTTTGTTTCCCAATCTTAAAAAGGATCTGCGTGGAAATAAATTTTCTGACGATGAAGCGTTGAAGACGGCCGTGGAGGAGCATTTTTACACCAAAGATAAAAAATATTTTTATGAGGGATTAAAAAAAATAATTGATCGATCTTATAAGTGTATGAACATAGGGGGGGAGTATATTGAAAAATAAAAATATCAAACTTTTCGTACTTGTTTGTTTTTATCCACATACCGAGAATATTTTGAACGCCCCTCGTAATTAATTAGGATACATTAGTGTTCACTCTCAACTGTAGTTTCCCAATTTTAAGGAAAACCTTTATATCTGAGAACACTTTTAACTGTGTGTCAGTGCTAATACTTTTGTCAGTTGTCAATCTGAAGTCGTTGATGAGAGTTCAAGTCCATCCACTATTTTGTACTGTGGCAATATTGTTACATTAACGTGACAGAAGTCCAATATTTAAGATTGAATTGGTGAGAGTTCAACGCTGAACGCTGTAGTCTGTAGATGTCATTGTAGACGTCCCCTCTGTATTGTATCGTTTTATGCAAAACTGTAGCTCTTCAAGCCCCTATTATAGCAAGTGTGAAATGTGCTAGTGTCCTCCCTATTCCTGGTGTTGTGCAAAGTGTGTTCACATCAAGAAAAAAGAAGCGGCGCCGCTGTAGTCTTTGGGAGAAGAAGTAAGAGGAGTCCGAACCACCCTGCACGTGAGCCTTTCACCATCCTGTATACATTCCACCCCCGCATTCAGGCAACCAATTTAAGACTTGGATGCACCAATTAGAATACAGATAAATATCAGGGTTCCGATTTAATATATATCCTGCCCAAATAATCGACACGTAAAGTTTATACTTTTCTAATTAAATCACATAACTCAATATTGCTGATCGAAGGGTCTTCAATGAAACGAAAGGCGTGTGATAGCGTTAATGGATCGTAAACGTCAGTTAAGCACGTAACTTCAGTAGGGAGGCGCTATGCAATCCATTTGCCGTCTGCAATACCACTTAAGGTTCCATTACTCGAGCTCCTAGATACGCCTCTTTATAGTCTAGTTTACGACGCAAATGTGTTAGGACAGACGCAATTAATAGTCCACTTTGTAAAATGAATACATTACCCATCGATTTATGCATTATCAGCACAGCCCCTAGAACACAGTCCTAGGCCCGTATTAATAAATAGATCTCCAGATCGATGTCATTTGTAATTTCTTAATTAATTTAATCTCTTTTTTATTTTTAGTATCATCACGACCGTTTCCATTTCGGAGTGGTCAGAAACCACGCTTATAAATAGGCGGATTTACATTTAGCCGACTTTACTATAGGCCAATCATGACAAGTGGCAAGCTCGTCGATGTCTCTAGCGTACCAAACTCGAGAAATATCACAAATAAATTAAATGTTATATTTATATTAATAAATATTGTTGTGTCCCGACCAGGAATCGAACCCGGTACCTCCGAGTCTAAATCCACGGACTTAACCGCTAGACGACGGAGACAGTTTTTATGTTCCCCAGAGCGTTCCACCCCAAGGGCGAAGATGACTACACACACAGTTTTATTTATTGCTTTTATAAAATCACAGCTTTAATTTTATACATATTTGAGGCAATTCACAATGAAAAAAGTGAGGTTCGATCATATTGGACATATTTGTAGTTTTAGGGGGTATGAACTTGTTCACATAATATATTTTAATTTAACGTTTTTAGATTATAAGAATTCACTTGATTGAGTTTCTTTTAAATTTTATTTTCATTGCTTTATGATATTTAACTCGCGTTTTTAATTTTCAAATATTTATTAAACAACTTTACTTTTATTTATATATTTTTGTTGTCAATAAAGTTTACCATTAATTAATGTTGTTATAAAATTGCAGATTGGAATAAATTAGTTTAAAAGGAGTATGTACTTGTCGCTCTGAACAATTCTGCCAGTAACAACTTTGTTGGACATTAGCCAGAATGGGTTTATATTGTTAGTAGCACTTCTTATACTATAATGAAGTTACTAAGACTAAATTAAATAAAATTAAAATTGATTTAGAGTAGGTATTTAATATAAATTAAAAACTACCTAATATTAAAAATAAATATAAACTAAACCTAATATAACATTAAACTTTAAATAATAACACCTAAATCTCAAATATATTATGTAAAATATGTACAGATAGTCCCAAGGAGACTGGCAACATTTTCACTCTGTATAGTAAGGCTAATAAGTTGGCAGAAATAACTAACCAGCATTCAAACGCAATCAAACTTTGTACCTCCGTGTCTAAATCTTCAGACATAACCGCTAGACCACGGAGGCAGTTAGTTTGGTATAGATATTTAAATATTTTATTGTTCCTCTAACAATGTCAAATAAATAAATATAGGCAATTATTATATTATAATTAATAAATACAGTTAATTAATATTTAATTTATTTGTGATATTTCTTGAGTTTGGTGCGCTGGAGACATCGACGAGCTTGCCACTTGTCATGATTGGCCTATAATAAAGTTTGGCTAAATGTGAATCCGCTTCTTTATAAGCGTGGTATCTGACCACTCCGAAAGGGAAACGGTCGTGATGATACTTTTACAATTCAATTATAAATTATAAATTATAAATAAATTCAATTATAGGTGAAATTTATTTAAATCCAATAAATGTATAACAAAAGGAATGAAATAAAAAGTCACCTAATACTTTGAAGGTTACTGACATCAAAAAAAACTGGAAACAATCACTGGAAGAAAGACTGAATAAATGGTATGTTTTTGATGTAGAAATAGGGCAATATTGAGATAATAGAACGTACTGTGAAGTCGGCAGTCTATTGTGTTTCCCTCGTGCGTTTCTTTGACGTTTGCAATTTAACGTTGAAAAGAGTATGAAAATGTTTGTTGAACAGACTTCTATTAGAATGACCGGCACAACAAAAAAAAAACACGATGGCATTTGGCATCCTTTGATTAAAAAAATTATATCGAGTACTTATGTGCTGGTTATTTATTCGAATTTATTTATTGTAATTCTATAAAAAAAAACCTATGATTATTTTTATCATAATATGATAAACATGGTCAGGGCAACAGTTCTATAAAATATTGTTGTTTTTTTTAAATTATATATATATTTTTAAATAACTTCTAATACGTTTAATAGCTTTAGACTTTATTATTATTGAAAACTCTTTAATGTACAATTAATGCATTCCAGCTAACCTTTGGGAGTGTGGTTTTACATATATCGTACATACTTGTCTTTATAGAAAAAATCGTTTTTTGCACGGTAAAGGGATAAAAGAAGGTCGTTCCCGCCATGTGTGTTGTTTTGTTTATTAGTGTGCCACAATGTGAATAATAATAATAATAGCAGCACTATCTTTAGAAAGCAACCAAGCTACCAAGCTAGAAAACTAGTTTACAATTACAATAAGCACTTGCGTCTGTTTTCTTTAAAGATGTTGTAATGTAGTGTAGTATACTCGTATGTATGTATGTTGTATATGTAGTTTATATAATAATTTATATATGTATGTATATGTACTTCGTTTATGCAATGTGTATACCCATTTATATATGTAATTTTATATTGTACCTAGTTGTAAGTAAATATTGTATTTTTATTTTTCTTTTCATATTTGTTGTTTATTTGCTAAATTTACCTCTTAAGTTTTTATTGTCCCGAAGGTTGATTAGAAGAGAGTGCCTATAGGCATTATGTCCGCCTTTTGTTTGTATAACAATAAAGTTTTAAAATAAAAAATAAAAAAATAGTAAACTCCCATATACCCGACGTGTTTGGGCCATAATGCCATGAAAGAAAAGCATCAAATTTCATCAAACTAATGTTTAATATCAACATGACGGATGACAGATTAAACTAGCACTTGTTTAGTGAAACGTTTATAAATAGAGCTATATGTATTTAATATGATGATGAACTCAAAATTCAATAATTTTATTAATGTCGTGGTCTTCGTATCTGGGTCAAAGTTTGCGGTTAAAAAGAATTGGTCGGCCGCGCTCCGATGATTGTTTAGGGTGATCTGTCGGAGAGGGTTGCTCTCAATCTTCCTCAATATTTTTTCCACCCTCTTTCCTTATATTACGTAACCCATAGATCTAAGAATAATGACCAAAACATCAATATAATTTATTGGTCGCCCAGTTTATTTTAATGCTTAGTTAAAACCAAATTGCGATGAATTTACTACATTGTAGCAACCCTGATAATTTTATAAAATAAAAAAAACACTATATCTGTCATAAAGTGTGTATTTGTGCACTCGCAATTCCTTAAAATACTAAGAACGACTACTAAAAGTGATAACATTTTCCTTTAAATCGCTCTCCTGTTAGTTGCAAAAATGCACTTAGTTCACTATTAGTAATAATAATAATAAACATAGTTTATTTTTAGGAATAATAGTTTGGTGTCCAAACAAAGTTAATCCGAATCTCAGTCACCAGTTCCATTAAACAAATAATTACAATATATAATATAATACATAGTGATTCGACCGACGACGATTTTTGCGAACAACTTTTTTTGTAACCTTCTAGTGCCGACGCGCCATCTACGTAACACAAGTACTAACCAGTGGTCTGGCAGACCAGTCGTTTTTTTTTTAAATATTTGAAACTTATCACTTTTCACAATGATTATGAGGACATGAATGAGGGGTATAATAGATAGAGACGCGCAAGGCCATACAAAAAGTCTAAAAAAAACTAAACGAAACTTAACTAAATCCTTCATAAAAGTTAATGTGCTGTCGCTGTGGGTTTCTAAATAATAAGTACCTCGAAAAAATATCTTGGTAATCCGTATTCGTGGTGCAATATCAATAAATCATCAACTAATATCAGTGTCTTGTTTTTCGGACTTCACATCCCTTTTACCTACTCAGTCTGCATAAAAGGATATATTATGTTCACTTTGTAATTTACTCGTATATCTATCGGTATAGTAATCATTATCCACATGTCGAACATCCGGAATCCCCATAGACCATAATTACCCGGCTGATTACATCGCGCATCGCCCTATAACTTTTAAGTCTACTGTGAAATTACGAAAATCGATCTTCAATCCAACAGTAGGTTCATTTTTATTATTGTTTTTAAAACACGGTATATTTTTAAAATATTGGTTATTCAAATATTACATCTAGCGGAAGATGTTCAGCAAGACGCGAAGGATATAAGAAAAAAAAAACTATAAATTTATATAGTCGACGAGACAGAATAGCCCTCGAGGGTGTAATCATTTTGAAGACTTTTATAAAAAAAAGCGCAGATATCGTGTATTTATATCACGTAAAAAAGTATGCAGGTCTAACGACGCGAGCCACTCGCACAATCTGAGTTTGCGCGATCACATTTCGGTTATTTGTGCAGGTCTAGACATTTGACGCTTAAACTAGCAAGACACCACGATGAAACGAGCAAGTAACTTGTGCATACTGCTTACGAAAGCAGCACGACTTTACTTGCTCTAGTAACATAAACCGTTTCCAAGCACAAGCGAGTACATTGTGCAATATTGCTCGCGCAAGCAGCCCGCTCTATTCACTTTCTTCAACAAAATGCAACTTCTACGAGCACGAGCGAGTAACTTGTGCAATACTAGTCGCCCAAGTAGCCTGCACCAGTAACTTACCCCAGTAACATGCACCGTGTACCACAGACTTAATTTATTAGGCTGGGTTTTTGTAAAATGAAAAAAGTGTAATTGTGACGTTTGAAGTTAAAATTGGCGTCGAATATACTAGTTATATCATCCATTTCTTGTATAAGATAATAAATTGTAAGATTAGCTCGCCGTATTTATTAAGTAAAATAAACTTGAATTGTAGTAGGAAAAGGAATAGATCCAAACTATTATTTGCTATCAGATTTGCTAGAAAAAAATACTTGAGAAACTCCTTTGTGCTAAGATCATGCCTAAACTACAATGAAAATTTCGGTGATATTGATTTGTTCAGTGTTAGTGTTGCTAGGTTAAAAAAAGAAATTAATATAAAATTATCTAAATAATGAATTGGAATGCTTGGAGAACTTTTTATTTATTTATTTTTTGATTAAGATTTTTTTTTATTTTCCATTATTTTACTATATATATGTATATTATTTTTGCAAAATCTATGTTTAATATTTAAGTGAAAACTTTGCTGGATTGTGTAACTTTTAGAATTATTGTAATTATGTTTTAAGATCTGTATGTTTCCTGAATAAATAAAAATAAAAAATATTTTGAAGGTTAGCCGTCAGCTGGTACTACGGAAACCTGAATATACTCTTAAATCTAAATATTATTTCTATATGTGCCCTAAGGTGTCGTAGTAACTACTAACACCAGGAACTTTTTAGTATTATTAATATTTGGTACGTCCAGAGTTGGCTTCCTGGACCTGCTGCTCTTGTCACAATTCACTTAACGCGAAACATAATCCCCGACCATTAGACACGGTAACGCAATATCAGCTAATTGTGGAGGGTGCTTCTCCCCAATTTGTAAATGCAAGTGTTAGCTGGTGATGACTTTAAACATCACGCCGTCGGGGAGACACCCTCTCTTGTTTACTTTAAAATATTCTATATAGATTTATAAAGCTATAATCCAGGCAGCGTTACGGGGTTAACGACTTTTAAACTTTTTAAACTTTCGCGCATATTCATAATAGTTTTTATAATTTTAACGGGTCTTTACGCGATTTACCTTAGAGACCCAGTGTCGCCAAGGATATTGTAAGTGTCGTGTGTCGTGATTTCTAAAAACTTTTAAAAGTGATAAGTGGGTAGGTTTAAATCTACCGCCCAGTATGTACGAGACTACACCGCATAGCTTCAGTCGACCCGTGACCACGGCCAATGCAACTTGGCTGAAACGTCGGGAGAAATATGTCTCTAAGGTAAATCGCGTAAAGACCCGTTAAAATTATAAAAACTATTAACGACTTTTAGTTCGGTTTCTGTGATGGTTAATATTAAGATGAAGAAAATTAGAACTTATTATTTTATATAGAATATAAAATCGTGAAAAAAATCTTTAGTCAGAGTAGCACCAAAATTAAGTTTCTGTAAGTAAAATATTGTACTAGCTGACTGCTGACGCCATTTTTAACTATAATCGTTTCAATTATACAGACTTCATTTAGGCGCAACGCATATGCAGCCTTGGAAAGTTGTTTGTTACTTGCTACGCCATTGCTACGACATTGTTTTCATTATTTATTATAGGCGCAATATTTAAAAAATAGTCAATAAATGGAATTTATTCAAAAAAAGAAAAAATATATCTAGAATTAAAAAATAAAAATAAATAAAAAAGAAAAAAACAAGCAAAGTTCTGTCGTAAAATTTTTGAAATCTACATTATTGAAATACATAATTTTAAAATACAGCGACTTGTAACGGTCAGGTTTTAAAATCCAAACAGGTTCAAATCTTCCCAACGATGGGTTCAGACTGTTAGGACTCAATATACATAGTTCGTCGACTTTATTTTTTTTTATTTTCCACAATATGGCTTAATTTATCTTAATTATGTATTATTATTTTTCTGTTAGGTATTATAGTATTATAAATGTATATATTGTATTCATTTACATATTTTAATTCGGGTTTTTACTATATTATTTCCATTATCACACTCTGCACCCATAATATTAATCTCTCACTCTCCCAAAGGTTAGCTGGTAGAGAATACCTTCATGGTATTATGCTCACCTATGTACAACACTTTATATTGTATATTTTGTGTGCAATAAATAATTTTATTATTATTATTATTATTATGGCTCCTGGTTGTCGCCTTAATGAAATTTGATTAATGTCATATCTTCAGTGACACTCGCGTGATGAAGACGAATCGATTGACCTGAGAATCATAAAAATCGGCCAACGCGTTTGGTCTCCAGTGTGTCACAAGGGAACAAACATACATACATACGAGAATATAGGTTGATAAATAATAACCCTTATTTGCATCGCACAGTCGGGTAAAAATTGCGGTTTTTCATTTTTATTTATCAAAACAATTTCATAATATAGGCGTGAAAGCGAGACACACATACATACAGACACGCAGACAAAGCTTCTTTCGCGTTTTTTAATATAAGTAATTTTATTATTTTACACATTTTCTAACCCTAGCCTAATTGACTTACCAAAAAGATGTCTTTAAAAGTCGACATCCAAACACTATTGCCTATACTAAGACACCAAAACGCAGAGTTTTCGATAATAACTCTTACGTTATGTGCATTCGTATTTATAACAGGTTACCAGAGGTTCTCAAACAATTAACCAATAATCAGTTTAAATCTAGAATCAAGAAGCTATTGACAGAGTGTTGTTTTTATTCGTATGTGTGTATGCGAGTTTTATTCATACAAATTTAGAAATTGTAAACAATTGTATTAATCAACTGACCAAAATCTCGCATACGAGTATTATCTTATGCGAGATTTCTTAAATTCATGACATTTTATTCATTACATAAATTATTTTTATTGTATAAATTAGTAATTAATTAAGTTAGTATTTGTGCGCCAGAAATGGCGGGCGGAGTATGTGCGCTATTTAAAAACTATGTACCTATTTACCATATTCCATACAAATAAATATTATTTCATTTGACTTATTTAAAGTATTGTTTAGCAGTAAAGTTTATTTGAATAATAAAGTAATACATACATATATTGACCGCCTCCGTGGTCTAGTGGTAACAAACGTTGCCGTGAACTCGGGAGGTCGTGGGTTCGATTCCCACCGGGGGCAAGTTGTACATTGTATAATTTGTCTCGATCTGGGTGTTTATATGTATAATATGTATATATTTACAAAAAAAAGTATAATATGTAGTTTATCAACCATCTATAGTTTCCGTAACACAAGCCTCGTAGCTTACCACGGAAACTAGATGGCGCTGTGTGACCTGTCTGGAAATATTTTATTTATTTATTTATTGAGATAACTAGATTGTTAATCTTCATAACACAGCAAATTTTGATTATTATGTAAACGTTGGCTACGTGTTGGCACTCGAGTTAGCTGTACTGAATCATAACACATTGTTATGCAAGTGACAGACGATTTACATAATGCCTGCTGTTGTCTCTGATATATTTATTGCACATGATATTGGCACCGTATTGTTTCTGCTATTTAGTTCCACCCCGTTTCTGTCGTACCATTACGACCGTAATCTCTTAAGATGACTTTTAAATTATGCATATCTCGACATTTTCAAAGATTTTTTAAAGATAAAATTAAGAATGTTCGTATATATGTAGAGATATAGTAAGCTGTGACGGCTCGGTTGTAAGATCGCTTGCCAATCCTAAAAGGCATGTACCAATCATAAATACTATTCGTACATACATTGCCAACATCACAGTTCCCGTGCCTTGGAGAATACGTTAAGCAGTAGGTCCCTGTTCCACTTATACCATCTTTTTTTTTATTTTATTTTTTATACTAGCACGACATGTGACCTTTCGCCCACCTGATGGTAAGTGGGGAGCGAGATCCATGAATGTTAGCAACTGTAATCAGACACTCACTACTGACATCAGTCCCTAACACTATGCCAGCTTGACTGGACATAACGGCAATTCGAGCATGATCCCGAAATGTGTGGATACACTTTACTGGGTTTTTATCGGCTCGAACGGTGGATACTTCCTCGCCTCGGCAGACTGGACAAATTACCACTATCAGTCTGCCTACCACTTATTAATAACTTATGAAATTGTTATTAATATTTGACATGAGATCCGCTGTCCATTTAACACATTTGTAGACGAGATATATTTTAAGTCGTCTACTGGACCTATAGAATCCAATAAGTGGAATAGTATTGTCGTCAAGTAGGTGGTTACCTAAATTGTACATGTTAGTTAATAAAATAAAATAACAAGACTGCACCATACTGTAATAAATCTATAACCGTAAAATAAACCCATGAATTTCTAATAGCAATCCCCATCGAATATTTTCCCCCGCTTATTGCGGACAACGGAACAAATGAAGCGCCCAGAGCAATGTTCTCCCGCCTCGCTGGACCAAACATGCGCAAGTCACTGGGCACAAGTCAACTGAAAGGATGTTGTCATGACACATCCATTCATTCGCCTATATATCTATTATAGATAGTTACATAATATACAAACTTCAGTATCACCCGGTCCCATCAATATCACATAAATGATTTAGAAATTGAGAAAAAATATTACAGCCGCTAAAACAAGGAGTTCTAGACGATTCTAGATAAGTGACTAGATGTGCGAATTAATATGGCTCCAAGTACTTTAGGACAATGTTTTTATTTTCCACATCCGTTGATGCGAACACATCGAAATATTACATTGTAACTTTTGACAAAAATATGTATGCTTAATATAATCACCGTAATAAATAATAATAAAAAAACATTTATTGTCACATAATAATATCAGTCTTAAAATTTTGAACAATATGTGACAAAAGGAATCAGGTGTCAGCTGTTTTCGTCGAGCAGTACAAATACCTATAGCTGCACTGTTTTTAACCTGTTCCTGTTCTCACGTAGTATTGATGGTTTTAAAATTTAGAATATTTATTTATTTAAATCGTCATTGCACAAAGACATTCTATCCTAGCCAACCATTGGGACAACTTGAGCATTATATTGAAAGGTAGGTGCAAAATTGTATTAAATTCTACGGTTTAACTATATACTAATAAATATAGTAATACTAATACATATATATATAAATACATATACTACATATACCCATACATATTATTACATACACTACATATATATTAGTTCGAAACGAAACTAGAACTATGAGAGGGAATAGACAGAAGAGAATTATGAGAGGAACGGAGGGATTTATCGTGAAACGAAGACAAATAGGCGAAATTGTCCTTGAGGTATTTCGGTGTCGCAGGCTCATTCAGAACAGAAAAAAGCAAGCAAAGAATTCTAAGGTTCCTGCGACACCGAATTGGCAGCCACTTCAACTTAGCGCTTACACTTATACATAAAAATATTAACAAAATTATAATAAAAATCTAGGTAAACATTGTAGTGCATGGCAGAGTAGATGAATGAGGCTCATCGTCACCCTGTGTCTCTGCTACACTGCTGGATATCCAAGACTCGCCACTTCACACGATCTCCTGCCACCTTCATCCAGCCTCTACTCCATCGTTTATCGGTTCTACGACAGATGTGTCCGGCCCATCGCCACTTCAGCTTACTGATTTTGTAGGTTATACCGATAACTTTGGTTCTCTGACGGATTTCCACGTTTCGGACTTTATCCATCATAGAAATCTTTCTTCATAGCCCGCTCAGCGACCGTAAATTTGTGAACCAGGTCCGCTATCCTATCAGTGAGAACTTTCTTCTTTAAACTTTAAAGATGTGGCGCAGCTTCCGGAATGCCGCTGTATGCTTCTGTAGGCTTCTTTGCTGTAGTTGGCTACGCCTAATTGCATAGTCTGTCGAATCTCTACATACAGTATACATAGTAGGCACGTAGTTTTTTTTACTTCGAGAGTGGCGTTACCCACGCTCATTGATCTCTCTAAGACATGGTCGTTAAACATTACTTTTATCTTGGCTAAGTTCATTCAGTAACCAATCTGCTAAGACGCCACTTTTTAGTCGTTTAGCATTCTGCTAAGATCCTCAAGCGAGCTAGCTATCATGATCATTTATTATGCTTAATATAACCCAACCGATTTATTGCCTCTTGCAATTGTATTGCTATTACTCGTTTTGAAAAGAATAAGCAAATTAAAATTGCACGGTGACTTGACTCAAATGTAATATCTGTTTTGTAAAATAAGAAATTTAAGAGTTCAATTTGGTTTAATTTTCCAATATAAAACAATTTTGTAGCTCCCTTAAAGAAAGCAGCAAGACAAGATACCCGCACTTCCCCTTTTAAATTATACAACAATATTATTTCAATCCGCAAACGAAAGAAATATAAAGCAATTTTATAGGAGAGCTGTCAGCCACCCCCGCCCCTAGCGAGCCTTGGGGGAAGCTTCAAAGACCTTTATAATGACCGGTCTATACGCCAATACGCTGGTCATTAAACGAAACACATTGCAATAGATTAATCATAAATTGCATTTAATTTAAAGATCCTACATCAGGTACGTACATGCACTCACACTTCACCACAACATTAACAAATGTATTTATTTATTTATTACAAAAACCACAGCTCATTACAGAAATAAATACATAGGTATACCTTATAAGTAACACATTGGCCATACATGGCTTTACTTTATATAAATAGTACATATTAGTGGAAATGAAACTAATCTAAACTAAAACTAAAACATACATATAGTTTACATAAATATATAGTCGAATAAAAAAGTAATACTTTTTTAATAATATTTAATACATGTGACATCAATGGAAAGTAGCGCGCAATATTATTATATTAATATTAGCAACTGGAATCAGACACTCATGACTAACATTAGTCCCCAACACTATACCGGCTTGACTGGGCATGACTGGTCAAATTACCGCCATCAGTTCGCCTACCACCTATTTGTTGTTCTCGTTAAAAGTATGTGCCATTTGCAATGATGTCAAATACAAATTTTTACTTTCAAGGAGAACTAACATTGTAAGCTTGCCATGGTGATATTTATATAAAAATAAGACCACTTGAAACAAGACCGGTCCGGTATATATGCCGGTCCTTAAATCTTTATGTCTATGACACCGCTCTTTTCCCAACACCGAAAAACTAATTGATATTAAATAATAATTTCGGGAAAGGAAGGATGAAAGAGCAAATAATGGGGCGAGATTTTGGGCTTTATTTATTGTATGACAGCAGGTTGGAATTAAACTGTAATGTCGGGCTTTAAAGCTGGGGTCCCATTGTGCCAGAGTAATAAGAGATTTCCCGGTAATTGTTGTTCTTTAAATATTGCGTTTCGTCGCTTACAATTTGGCACGTTTATTACTTTACACATTTAGGGTTGCCAACCCTTATTTATGTTAACGTATTTCCTACAATTACATGTTTCAGCGATTAAAATGTAAAAATATTGCGTTTTGTACACTTTAAATAACAGTGTAAGCACATCAAAAAATATCATATACTCTCTTTAAACTGGCTTCGCATATATTAGTCCTCTGCAAATAACCTTCAATGCGCTATAACCCTATCACTAGTGTTTTTAGACTTGGCCAGTCATGGTCTTGCATCAGAACAGCTGGTGTCGGTCTTGGTCTTGCACTCTTAATCTTGGTTATGGTACTTGCTTTAGATCTTAGAGGCAAGACTATGGTTTGTCTTAATCTTGGTCTTGGGCAACACTACAAATGGCAAGCTCGTCGATGCCTCTAGCGTACCTGACTTGTCGCGTAGGGGTTGCGACAGATTAGGTAGGGGTTCAATGAAACCAACTTTTAGATCTGTAATTAGTCTATTATTGCACAGCCCGGAAGATGTTTATTGACCTGATGGGTTTAGGGAAACGACTGGCCTGGTAGTCTTCGGCTTCACCAGCCTCGCCTTCCACCCCTCCACTAAACTTCTTTGGCGTGTAGTCGCGGGTGGCTGAGAGCGGTCTCTGGAGCGTTTCCTTCTCTGCACAATGTACGTTTGGTAGGGTTATAGAAGTTGGGTCCTGGAATGGAGAACACCCCAGGTTTTAGCCCAGTAAGACGTGGAGGCCAGCTACACCGGCGAAGGTCCAGTAACCCGGGACCCCCCCCAGTGCAGCTGACGCAGACACAGCTTACAATACTACTACCAGATTATGGCAACTCACCGAGCGGGACCTTCTATTAAGAGTTAAAAATAAAAATACGACTAACGATGTTCTTTCTTATATCGCAGCGATTTGACAGGTCGCCCGTCTTTTCGTTAGTTTTTTAAAAACCTCGCATGCATGTTATAGATATTCATAGACAATTATCTTTGGGAGGCGTCGTAATATTATATTTAGAATTGTATTTAATTAATTTATTATTATTTAACTTAGTAAGTAGGTGATTTATTTTAGGTATAATTTATTTATTTTAATACAAACACTTTAGATAATAGTTTATTTTTCCATTAGCAACACGATTCCTAAGTCGTAACGCTACAGACTCCAGAATGACATGACATGAGTTAAACCCTGAACTTCTGTTTTTAAATCTACGGCCTTAACTGCTAAAACACGGCTAGTACAACAAAACGTTTTTAGAAAATGTTTGAAAGCTCCAATGCTTTTATGTAGAAGAACGGATCGGGTTGCGACCGACTATAGGCTGGGTTATACAGAGGCCTCCTCTTTTTATTGCGCCACCAGACTCTTACCATCCACGATTCTGCTCCTCTCCTTATCCAACCCAATACTGTATGATTTCGTTAATGCCGACTTGGAAGCTCGTTCCATAAATGTATTGACGGCAAACCTGCTTAGGCCAAATTCTTGCAGTAAGTGGTTTTTTTTTGCTGGAATTTCACTCGCACCAACTTCTGCCGCATGCTGCGCCAGCTTGGCATCACCTTCTGGCCAAAACCAACAGGGACAAGATCCAGAGTCAGCAGAACATATCGCTCAGGGTGGTATCCAGAGCGCCGTGGTTCGTGCGAAATTCTGTAATCGCGAGAGATCTGGAGATGCCTACTATAATGGCATTTGTTGTCGGCCTAGCTAAACGTATGTTTTACCGAGCTGAGAACGGATCCTACAAGCATCTTCAGGATATCGCTCCTACTTTTGCACGGCCCCCGGAGGGGAGGCCACTACCTAGGGAGGCGCTCTTGAAGAGGAACTAAAGTAGACAAATCCAGGAGACTAGATTCGTGAGCCACAAGGGCGGTGTTGTAGTAGGAACAGCGCCCAGCACCAAAGGTGCGTTGAATCACCGGCGGGTAGTTAGCCGCCGAAATCTTGCCGGGGGAAACGGGAGATTATCCCATCCCCAACCCAGGCCCATTGAACATCCGGGCCTGGATGACTCCGCTGTCTGTCCACTGTCTGCTGTCTGAGAGCTGAGACTTGAATCTTCTGTAACATCATAGTATTTGTTCGACTTCATGTTGTGGTCTTTTGATTGTATTTATACTCGTAGTTACGTCACGAACTATGTTTTCATGAAAATATAAGTGCTTAGAGTGTACATTTCTCATTGGGAGATTGTATTTATTTGCGTGTATGGCAGGCTACTGAACTCTATATGGCTATAACCAGGTTTCATATTCCATTACCTAAATGGGTAGTAATCCGAACCTATTTTGCAATTCCTATGAATTTCTCCCTTAGGAGTGCCAATCTATATTCACCACGCCCCTTAGTTATGGCACTGGTTGAGTTAATATTTGCCTAACACCTACCTATTTAAAATAAAAAAGTTAAGTATCATCATATCGTATACCTTTCGGGGTGTTCAAAAACCACGCTTTAAAGAAGCGGGTTCATCTTTAACAAATTTTACTATAGGCCCATCATGACAAGTGGCAAGCTGTTCGAACTGGGAAATGTTGCCAGTCTCCTTGTGACTATCTCGGATGGGACATCTCTAGTGGACATTTTTTATTTATAGTTTAGTTTATTTTTAATTTTATTTTTTAGATAGCTTTTATATTGTAATTCTTTTATACTGGTTGTATATTACTTCGAGTAATATTATATAAATTATTGTGTCCCGGAATTGTACCCGGTACCTTCGCGTCTAAATCCACGCACGGTTCGATACCTTTTTCGATTTTTGGGGAAATCGTTCTCACAACTGGTTCACCACCGCTCTATTACACTTACTTTTTTTTTCTCTATCGAAAATCTAACACAGGTTCTTTAGATTGAAATATTGGGTCTAAGTGGTGAAATATATATCGTGGCGAAGGAAAATTGTATGAAAGGGACGCGACCCTCGGCCACCCCTCGTCTAGCCACGTGCTCGACCGATCAGTCTGTCACGGAAACGATGAAGAAACACGACAATGTCAAACGTATGAAAACCGGAAAACTAGTCATTATTTTACCATTTGATATTATTTATAGCTTGTGTAAGCTTTCAAGTTTTTAGTCGTTTAAGAATGTTTTTTAGAACTAATACTCTATTTTATACTCTATCATTGTTTGTAGCTTAATTTGTTTTGTGTTTCAAAGGGTTTAACGCGTTTGAATCTCTCTCGCTCGCACAATCGAACATTTTAAAAGAATTTTTAAGTCAGAGTTTATTTTTATAGTTATAAGTTTTTTAATAACTGCCACCGTGGTCTTGCGGTTAAGACGGTGGATTTAGATGCGGAGGTGCCGGGTTCGATTCCTGGCCGGTACCCAATAATGTATTTATTACGTAATGGGCCGGTAACTGAAACCTTCCTTAGTGGCATTGGTTTAATTAAATACAAATTTCACATATTTTTTTTGTATTTAGGTGAAGAAATGTAACTAAGAAAGGATTCAGTTACCGGCCCTAAGAAAAATTCCTAACATTTTTGACCGGGCGGGCGGTCTAATAGCTTTTGGCGAAAAATGCGGAGGGTGTAAAAGCGAAATAGCAGTCTCGCGAGGGTTACATTTTTCTTATAATATTACTTCGTCATTTCTTGCTTTTAAATCCCTCTTTATTGCACGTTTTATTACTACACCGATGACATAGATGATGATGTTATATTAATATTGAGTAATGAAATAGTTAATAATAATAATAAAGATCAAGTAGTTTTAAACCGCAATTACCTTAAATATATAATTAAACAACCTAACCTACTCACAGTCTTATGTAGACTCTGCAATAGTGCTTCCGAAACAATTCAACATATAATGAGAGCTTGCAAACCATTGGTGCAATAAAGTCAAAGTCAAATCATTTATTACAATTTGGCCTTCTCGGGCTCTTTTGTATTGTCACATTACATTGTTATAATTATTTAAATAAATTATATTAAATTTATTACAATACAATTGAATTGACTTAAATATAAACATACACCAACAGTAAAAGGTGTCCAAAATATATTAATAATATGCAAATGCACATCTACCAGGTATTTTTGTCACTAATAAAATCATTTATCTTATAATAGGCCTTGCCTATAAGTCGACGTTTGACATGAATTTTTAGTTTATCTAAACACAAACTAGTTAGTTCCTTTGGGAGTGTGTTATAAAAACGAACACCAAGTCCCAAAAAAGACTTACTAGTTTTACTGAGGCGTAGGTGAGGCAAAGCTAATTTGTGATTATTGCGTATGTTGCGAGAATGCAAGTCACAATTCCTTTTAAATTGTTTAGATAGAAAAATAGAAAACTAAACTATAAATATAAAATGACCTCTAAAGACGTCCCATCCGAGATAGTCCCAAGGAGACTGGCAAAATTTCCCCTCTGTATAGCGAGGCTAATACGTTGACAGAAATAATTGCCAGCCTTCCTGTCTCCAGACCTTTCTGTCAGCCGCTTTGACAACTCCTTGGGCAAGCGCCAATTATATATTGAATTATAATTACAAACAGTATATTGAATAGATACGAGTATAGCCGTACCTAACACTCATAACTTAATAACTAAACATACAGAAAAAAATACGAAATACTGAGACCTTGCAATAGAGCTTAAATCCCAACTCAAATTAGAAAAAGTAACAACTGTACCTGAGTAATACCCAAAACATTACATGACAGCCTCAAAACTATCAACGTAGACCAGTACATACTTGTATACAGACAATTGTAAAAAGCTACAATCCTTAATACTTGCCGTATAGTCAGAAAGTTTGGAGTTAAAGGAGCACCGAACACATGATGCTTACTTGGCCGAGGCCCGTGAACATCATTAGGTTAACCGGCTAAATTTCGCAAAAACTTAAATAACTTTAAAATTAGAGCTTTTTGCCACGAGGCAAAATCCACCAGCTAACCTTTGGGAGTTTTGAACATGTCTCAGGCAGAGTGCCAAGCAAATATTAAATAAACAATAGTTCATGGTTTTGATGATAAAAAGTTGCCTAAAAGTTGCGAACTCTTACTCATAAAAAAAATTATCCATACGCCAAGTGTGGCCAGAGAATGTCAGTTCCCCAGAAATATGTTTTCAAATCTCCAGCAGTTGATGTCTAGGACCATGTGGTCTTAGGGCTGTGATGATGGATATTCTGTGGCAAGCTCGACTGTGAATATGAATCCTATGAACGAAAACCAAAACACCAGAACCTGTGTTTAACTAGTCGCTTTAAGCGCTTTATTTCGTTTTGTAAGTCATTCGACTTGGCGTTGCTTTATGGTTTTCATTCACAAGCAAAATTCGGTAAAAAAAAAGCGAGCTTTTCTTTGCTTTTAAGTGGTTCGACGGATCAATGAGATCAAATACGAGAATATGATGGAGCGGGCATTGATTGTTATTTACATATAAAATGTTTATTATAATTTTTTTTATACCATCTACTCTGTTCTTTTTTACTCTTTTCTAGCAAACCGCAGACCGCACATTATTCGTGAAACAACAAAATCAATTTGAAAATGCACGTTGAACACCCGCAATGCATTGCAATTTGTTCAGAAACAATAGTTTCCGAACGGTTTTAAATTGACGTTTCCCCCGCGCCCCCTTCAGCCTGTCTCTTCTTCGTGGACGTTAACAGAGCAAACGTGCTCCTCTGTAATTTATTAAAATAAACCATTTATAGTGAGATTTGTGCTTCAATTCTTCATCCAGATAGAAAACCCCAGCGCAGGAAACATAATACCACACACAATTCATTCTGAGACTATTGTCCCAGCTTTAATTCTAATACCGTTTTGTTTCTTGCCCCATCTTGTTACATACAGGTGACCATTGTAGTCTTTACTGCGACATTTACAAATCTACAAGTGACAATTGACGCAGAATTTTGTGGAATCTAACTTGTATAGAAAATATGTTTTTGTTTCCAAAATTGTATTAGGTAATGAATAAATAAATGAATAACAAAGAAGATATGTATAGCTACAATAGCGTTTAAAATCTGTTTCTAAATCAAGTTGACAAACATTGAGTAATCGGGCAATGAATTCCGAATTCCACATGTAACAATATTATGAAAGTTTTCAATATTCCGCATTGCAGTTATGTTTATAGCCGCATAAACGAGTTTTCTGACTTTCAGCCAAATGTCAGCAATGCAGAAACCATATAATTGAAATAAACCTAATTTTAGTTTTATAAATTGAGTCATCATTCATCACGTTTTTTTTTCTCTTTCTTTTCATCATTGCTACCACCCTTTATTTTAAATTATTTAATTGTATCTAATAATAAAATAAATCTATTACCTTGCCTTAAAATATATTTTAAACAAAAAATATAGTGACCTTGATCGAAATCTTTTATCCCAAATTGGTTTTCAAAAGTTCAATTTTCAATGTAAATTGCAATGGAAATTAAATTAAGGCTGGAAAATTAGGTTGGAAAAGACTACAATCTTTGTTCTGGCAATCTGCCAGTTTTGGTCTTGGCAACTGTTCGCTTGCTATCACACTTTCAAGCCTCTTTTTGATTAGTATCGGGACTTTCGAGTCCTTGAAGTCCGCTAAATAAATACCGTTCTACATTATTATTAAATAACGTAGAAATGTAATAAAAATGTTTGGCCTTCATTGACTTTTGTTATAGGTACACGACAACTCCTTTCACACTCCAGCTTTTGTTTTCTTATAAAAATATTAATTTGTCCAGGTGATGCGAGGTCGCTGCAGCTGCCAGACGCGGTGTTCGACCGTGCGGCAGACCTTCTCCGCAGATCGCCGGAGTTCTCGCTACTGGCCACTCTGCGCCAGGAACCGGGGAACTCCGGCACCATCATATCGTTTTCTCATGGATATAACAGGTATACTTGTCATTAGTCACTTAAATAACAGTTAATTTTTATTTTTTGTTGCAATTTAAGATCGTAGAGAAATTCCATATCCTTCAACATTTGTATTTACCTAATATTCCGCATTTTAAAGTAAACATGTTGTAAGACACACGTTGCGCTACGAATGTTACGACGTTCAGGCCCAGCGTGTGTCAGCTTCTGAACCAGTATTGCATGTAGGTCGGCTCGAGCGCGCGGCGGTCGGCGAGCACCGCGCGGGCGCAGCACTCCGGCCGCTCCGGGTGAGTGTGTCTCAACATCGCGGCCGGGCCGCCATGCGCGCGCACGCATGCCTGTCATCCGTGCGCGCGCATTGGGGAGAATCATGTATCTTGGAATGTCCTGTGCCTCGGAATGTCCTCCTCGATCCGTTTGCGCTCGCTGTGACCTCTGCCGCATGTGTGTACCGGTCGCGGCGGACGAACCGCTTGCATGCGTCCACCCCGTCTTGTGCTCGTTCTGTGTCTCACGTGTTGTGTCTGTCTAACGCCCCCTTATGTTCGATTCTTGTAATGGATGTTGTTGTTATCGTGCCGCCCGCGGACCCGCGACGCCGAGGGGACACCGCCGTTACGATCACTTGCATTCCAAGCGACATGGGAATCCTCGTCCGTAACTTTGACTATGGTCCGATCGGTCGCCCGCGCGGAGACCCGGGGGTCCGCAGACCGCGGTAGTTAGCGGCGGCGAGGCAGATCGCCTCGGGGGCCACTTTCGAGCTTAACTCTCATACCACCCGAGCGACACGATTCCGTCGATAACCGATCGTTCCGAGGTACATGAGGTCCCCCACGCGTTGGCCAGCGATCTTGAGACGCGGAGCGGCCGGTCCGCTCGACCGCCGCCGGGTTGTGTGTTGTTTGCTTTGTTTGTGTGTACCTCGGAACGGTTGGAATCGCCCGTGTCGTTCGAGTGTCGCCGCGCGAGGTCTGACGGTCCCTCCCCGCAGATACCTGGAGGTGCAGTCGAGCGGGCGACGCGACGAGGTGCGGCTGCACTACGTGTCGGGCGGCGCGGCGGCGCGGGTGGAGGCCTTTCCGTTCCGGCTGGCGGACGGCGCCTGGCACCGTGTGGCGCTGGCCGTGTCGGGCGCGCAGGTGCAGCTGCTGGTGGACTGCCACGTGCTATACCGCCGCCTCATCCCGCCGCCCGACCGGAACCTCTCGCAGCCGCTGCTGTCGCTCTGGCTCGGACAGAGGAATAGCAAACATTCACTCTTTAAGGTAACCGTCCGCTACAGTACTGCACAGTCTATTATAGCTTATGTCCTCCGACTCGATTCATTCCTTCATTTTTATTTTAGGGAACTATACAAGAAGTTAAATTAGTGAGCGGACCTCACGGCTACCTAACACAATGTCCGGGGCTAGATTCCGAGTGCCCCACCTGTGGACAGTTTGCGCTACTTCAGGCTACCGTACAAGAACTAACAGCACACATACACGACCTTTCTCTCAAGGTACCTTGGTCCTGTCTTGTGTGCCGTCTATATAATATTTTTTTAAATTCAATCAAAAATAAAATCATTATTATCATCATCTCTACTATTCGACATTGGCCAATTCTTAGAGACCTTGCAATCAGGCGGGATATTTTTCCTTATCATTGTTTGCCAAAGTGGAAACCAGGGTAGGAAGACGCAGTTTGAACAACTCGTCGCCAGATGATAATGATGATATTTTTTTGTTCCGAGCAAATATGTTGTCAATATTTCAGCTAGTAGGAACAGAAGCTCGCTTGTCTCAGATAGAGCAGTGTGATTGCCAGAAGTCGTGCTACTCCAATGGAACTGTGCACGCGGATGGCGCCACCTGGCAACGAGACTGTAATCGATGTTCCTGTGTGGTATGTATTACTTTCGTATTTTGAAGTTTATTTAGGCGGTAGCAGTAAGTAAGTTCACTATATATAGGGATCGTTATAAGACCCTTGTCCATGTTTTACACAAAAAGTGCTGGTCCAGCACAGTGAATCCATAAATTGATTAATTTTATTTCTAGTCCAACGCAGCAAGAGAGTATTAACTTGGATCCTAAACAAGACGTAAGACTAATACCCTTGTTATTAGCCATACGGTTTCTGATACTAGCCGTATTATATTATTCTTGCTCATGCATAGTTACCGGCAGATAAAACTAGCGCTGGATAGCTAGATTTTTTTTCAATAAAATTATATATTTGTACATATTGTTTGTTTTATTTAAATTTTATTAATTTAGTATTGATTTAGTGATTTATCCTCTTAGTTCTTGTATTTGTTGCTTTATATTTTAAATGTCATTTCCAGCATGGAGAGATCACATGTAGACCTGTTGAGTGTGATCGAGCAGAATGTAAGAACCCGGTGCTACATCCCGGAGAATGCTGTCCTACTTGCCTCAGTAAGAATACCTATTTAAATAAGATCTTTAAAGAAAACTACAGTCTAGATACCAGTTTTCGTTATTATTTTTTTAGTTTTTAAAGACTTGTATATTTTGGCTATATTGTATATTTATTAGGACACTGATATTTTTTAAAACTACCCACAATCTTAGATAAAAACCAAAGAGAAAGATACGAAGACTTTACGCATGGAATTAGCCCTAACACCTAATACTACCACGTCTAACTGACGCATTTGACTTGGTAGTAAGCTAGTTATCGTGCCGTGGGACACTACACGTGTCCTTTATGCGTTCTGTCTCGCTCGCGTCCCACTGTAACAAATTTTACATATCTCATTTGTTAACGACATCGGTGATGCAACTCTGGGTGTAACATTTTTGCATCTAAACAATATAGCGCTTTCCATATTTTCTCCTTTTGTTGTAATTAAGGTCCACAATAAGTTAACTTACCTACTTATAAAGATGCAATCTACTATTTATTTAACTTACAGAACAATGTCTTCTGATGGGCACCTTATATGAGCACGGTGAAAGACTGACTCCCAAAGAGTGCGCGGAATGTGTGTGTCATGACGGACACATGCAGTGTGACAGGATGGACCCCGACACAGCGTGTCCCGCGCTGCCTTGCGATCTCCAGGACCAGTTTACGGTGCCCGGGGAGTGCTGCAAGTTCTGTCCGGGTGAGTGTGACATGACGGACACATGCAGTGTGACAGGATGGACCCCGACACAGCGTGTCCCGCGCTGCCTTGCGATCTCCAGGACCAGTTTACGGTGCCCGGGGAGTGCTGCAAGTTCTGTCCGGGTGAGTGTGACATGACGGACACATGCAGTGTGACCGGATGGACCCCGACACAGCGTGTCCCGCGCTGCCTTGCGATCTCCAGGACCAGTTTACGGTGCCCGGGGAGTGCTGCAAGTTCTGTCCGGGTGAGTGTGACATGACGGACACATGCAGTGTGACAGGATGGACCCCGACACAGCGTGTCCCGCGCTGCCTTGCGATCTCCAGGACCAGTTTACGGTGCCCGGGGAGTGCTGCAAGTTCTGTCCGGGTGAGTGTGACATGACGGACACATGCAGTGTGACAGGATGGACCCCGACACAGCGTGTCCCGCGCTGCCTTGCGATCTCCAGGACCAGTTTACGGTGCCCGGGGAGTGCTGCAAGTTCTGTCCGGGTAAGTGTGACATGACGGACACATGCAGTGTGACAGGATGGACCCCGACACAGCGTGTCCCGCGCTGCCTTGCGATCTCCAGGACCAGTTTACGGTGCCCGGGAAGTGCTGCAAGTTCTGTCCGGGTGAGTGTGACATGACGGACACATGCAGTGTGACCGGATGGACCCCGACACAGCGTGTCCCGCGCTGCCTTGCGATCTCCAGGACCAGTTTACGGTGCCCGGGGAGAGCTGCAAGTTCTGTCCGGGTGAGTGTGACATGACGGACACATGCAGTGTGACAGGATGGACCCCGACACAGCGTGTCCCGCGCTGCCTTGCGATCTTCAGGACCAGTTTACGGTGCCCGGGGAGTGCTGCAAGTTTTGTCTAGGTGAGTGTAACATGACGGACACATGCAGTGTGACAGGATGGACCCCGACACAGCGTGTCCCGCGCTACCTTGCGATATCCAGGACCAGTTTACGGTGCATGGGGAGTGCTGCAAGTTCTGTCCGGGTGAGTGTGACATGACGGACACATGCAGTGTGACAGGATAGACACAGACACGACTTGCCCGGCGCTGCCCTGCTGAAGCAACTGAGTGGAGTAAATTAAGTCAATCACATTATCACCATCCCTAAACACCTTTACTTCTGAAGATGAACCTTCTAAAACATATTTCTGAAGAATTTGGGGATACTTTCGCCATACTGACCAAACGGGTTGTTGGCGAGGGACCAAATAACAAGAGTTAATTTAGCAAACAACTCAAGTATCATTTTCATTGTGTTTTAGGTGTGGATTACTGCAGCTTAGGTCACTCGTGCGACGAAAACGCAACATGTATGAATCTCAATACCAAGTACACTTGCAAATGTAACCAAGGATTTCAGGGAGACGGGATTACTTGCGAAGGTCAGTAATTTATTATATTAAGGCATAATTAATATATTTTTGAAATAAATAATATTATTTTTGTGGGTATTTACAAAAAAAACTCAGTTTGAAATAATAAACTTCTAACACTGACGAATTACGTCAGTCTCTATAACTATGCAGAATTGACAAGTCAATTTTCCTAACTTCGTTCCGTCAGAATAAAAGTGGTGGAAAAAGACTAGCTGATAATTCTAGCATAATTATTTATTCAGATATTTGGTTGATCACACTTTTGAGAGCTAATTTAATTTTTCACAAATTTATTTTTCTACCTACCACAAGTTGATGTTAAAAAAATATCTGCGCTGGAGTTGACCAATAGCTAATAAGTATTTCACCTGCGCAACGTATTGCTTTATGATTGGCTGTTCCTCCTACGTTGTTGTACGGTTGTAAATTCCTTAAAATCTATAATTTCTTATCTCTAAAAGAGATTGCCCAAAACCAGGCCCTAACTTTTTTGCAGCGTGCCTCAACTAAATAGAATTTAATAATCATAACAATTGTGTATTTTTTTAATTTAATTGCAACATCTGTTTTACCCCAGCATTAAAATATAATCTAATTAAATAGCAATTGGTTAAAATTTATGTATGAAATAGTTTTTTTTTTTTTTTTTTTTTTTATTTATTAATGGCATTAGTAACAATTTGCCAGTGTCAAAGTTAGGGAAAGACGGGTTAAATGAAAAAAGGATTTAAAAAATTGGATTAGGATCAAAGGAGTATTTTATAATACATATTATATAGATATAGAGAATAAAAAATAAGACTACTAAATATGTACATTGGATATATGAAATAGTTACAAAGAACTATTTATACGATTAGGTTCTTTATTATAGATAAAACACTGGATTTCAAATCGGAACAAAGAACTATTTATACGATTAGGTTCTTTATTATAGATAAAATACTGGATTTCAAATCGGCGGGATCGAAACTATATAATTATTAACGTAAAAAAAAAAGTTTTTGTCAATTGTCGTTATGCTAGCGTAAAATAAATAAAATTAATAACAGATTATGAAAACACAATATATTAACTATCAAATAAAAAAGAAATCATTCTCATTTAACCGACATTAAAACTTCTTAAGCATTTGTACTAAGATGTCCTTGAAAATGAACTCTGTGCTCTTAATATTCAATACAAAACTGGTTTCATTTAAAAAGCTACCCTTCCTCAACAAGGAATTGAATTAGGGGAATTAGATCACTTGGGCCGTAGATCTTGTTTTTTTTAGCAAACGAGATCCTCTTGCCAAATATCGGGTTTCATTAGTAAAGGCCGACAGAGGTCATCTACAAAAGTTTTTGTACAATTAGTAAGACGCCAAGAAGTAGCCATATGCAAGTTTGACAGTGCTAGGAAAAATTGCATAAAATATTTTTCAGTAACGGTGAATTAATCATAACTTCTAACTTGATTCACTTTTTTTTAATTAAAAAAAAAAACCCTATTAATATGAGAATAATGTTTGTAATCCAAAAGTGTTAATTAACTTAGATTCTAAATCATTATAGACATCCAAATTATTTATAAATAGCTATTTTACATATTATATATTGCTTTTAACTGCCTCCGTGGTCTAGCGGTTAAGTCCGTGGATTTAGACTCGGAGGTACCGGGTTCGATTCTTGGTCGGGACACAAAAATATTTATTAATGTAAATAAATACATTTAAATAATATTTAATTTTGTTTGTGATATTTCTCGTGTTTGGTACGCTGGAGACATCGACGAGCTTGCCACTTGTCATGATTGGTCTATAGTAAAGGTGGCTAAATGTGAATGCGCTTATTTATAAGCGTGGTTTCGTAGGCGAAACGGTCGTGATGATACTTTATTTTATATATTGCTTTTTATAAACCAAAACATATTTTGTACATGTGCCCTATGCAAAAACAAATAAGATGTTTCCTATTTGCACAACATTAGGTCTAAGTAAAACCAAAATAGGTCGGTTCGAACCCCGGCATGTACCAATGAGAAATGAACTTTTCTTACGTACATTTATTTACAACATCACCGTTCCCGTGCCTCGGAGAGCACGTTAAGCTGTCGGTCCCGGTTCCACTTATACCAACTTGTGGAATCGTTAATAAATTGACATTAGAAAAGTGACATCAGAACCTCGCCAACCCCGTCTGGCCAGCGTGGCGAGTGTAGGCCAAACTCGCCAGAATTTTCTGGAATGTCCATCTCCAACAGTGGAGTTCTAGGACTTTGCGTTTTAAAGTTGTTATGATGATGATGAGGTCCAAGTAATATAAAATAATAGTACTACACGATGTCATATAAGGAATATGTATTTTTTTACAATTATTCTAGATGTGGACGAATGTCAACAAGCTGGCGGTCTATATGGGCATCATTGTCACTCCAACACTCGCTGTGTCAACGTGGTCGGCGGGTACGTGTGTCAGTGCCTGCCCGGGTATGCGCGAAGGGATAAATTCAACTGTGTCGAGGTTAGAAAATTATATATTTTTTATTATGACCCTATGTTCGACTTATCGTTTTTTTTTTCACTTAATTCGCTTTCAAATTCGTTCCACTTGGCCTTTGAATATGTTTTTATACAAATTTCGATAAAAAAGCAAGCTTTACTTTCCCCCCGTTCATAGACACGATAATAGTAACCTAAGCACGCTTAAAGCAGTTCCGAGACGTGTATAAACTGTTTTGCCAAAGCTTTGTGACGTCACAAATGACATTTCTCGCGCTTAGACTGCTCACGATATCGAGGTAGATCGCTCTGAGCGCTGTCAGTTTTTTGTCATTATGTCGCGCGCCATTTTCAAGTTTATTTAATATTAGGTTTTCTATTTACTACTATTTATTTATTTGGTATCGTAATTCGTTTTTACTGTTTGTATATTACTTCTAAAACAAATCTATAATTAATATTTAAGAACTAAAATACGTTAATAATAAAATAATAAATAATAATAAATATTTCCAGACAGGTCACACAGCGCCATCTAGTTTCCGTGGTAAGCTACGAGGCTTGTGTTACGGAAACTAGATGGTTAATAAACTACATATTATACTTTTTTTTTGTAAATATATGCATATTATACATATAAACACCCAGACCGAGACAAATTATACAATGTACAACTTGCCCCGGTGGGAATCGAACCCACGACCTCCCGAGTTCACGGCAACGTTTGTTACCACTAGACCACGGAGGCGGTCAAATAGTAAACGTTACACATATAAAGATGAATAAACCAAGAGAAATGTGATTTTTAGTATTCATACTCAAAGATGTGGAATCCGCAATTTATCTTGTATACATTTAAAAAAAAAACTATTATGTTATGAATAAAAATGTGATTTAGATAGTTTTGAATTGAAATCACGCTCTGAGAATCGAAATCGTGATATTTGATTCTAATATAATATTCATTCTAAGCGCTCTGAACATGATTCGGAACTAGGTGTGTATGTCTCTGTCCTTTCTCTTTAAATAAAACAATGATTTTTTCTAGTGTTACCGTGTGTATATACCGTGTGTGTGTGATTTGGTTTAGCATTAGGGAGAAAAGGATAAGTAGAAAGACAGCTTGTTAATGATTATGTATTCCAGGTGGACGAGTGTCGGGGCGAGAGTCACGGCTGTCACGCTGCAGCAGAGTGTCGGAACACGCCCGGGTCCTATACGTGTCGCTGTCGGGACGGATACAGCGGGGATGGGTATACTTGTACACGTGAGTAGAAAAGATAATAAATAGTAGACAAGTTCCTAAATAGCAAAAAAGTTACTAAATAGTTGACAAGTTACTAAATAGTTGACAAGTTACTAAATAGTACTGTTGGAGATAGGCCTTCCAGAAAATTCTGGAGAATTTGGCCAGCTTGGCAAGGTTAAATGGTATACTAATTACAAAATAGCACAAAAGTTGCTAAATTGTAGCCGAGTTACTATAAATTAGTCAAGTTACTAAAGAGTGGATAAGTTACTAAATAGCAGCAGAGTTACTATAAATTAGTCAAGTTACTAAAGAGTGGATAAGTTACTAAATAGCAGCAGAGTTACTATAAATTAGTCAAGTTACTAAAGAGTGGATAAGTTACTAAATAGCAGCAGAGTTACTATAAATTAGTCAAGTTACTAAAGAGTGGATAAGTTACTAAATAGCAGCAGAGTTACTATAAATTAGTCATGTTACTAAAGAGTGGACAAGTTAATAAATAGTAGCAGAGTTACTATAAATTTGTCAAGTTACTAAAGAGTGGACAAGTTACTAAATAGTAGCAGAGTTACTATAAATTAGTCAAGTTACTAAAGAGTGGACAAGTTAATAAATAGTAGCAGAGTTACTATAAATTAGTCAAGTTACTAAAGAGTGGACAAGTTAATAAATAGTAGCAGAGTTACTATAAATTTGTCAAGTTACTAAAGAGTGGACAAGTTACTAAATAGTAGCAGAGTTACTATAAATTAGTCAAGTTACTAAAGAGTGGACAAGTTAATAAATAGTAGCAGAGTTACTATAAATTAGTCAAGTTACTAAATAGTTGACAAGTTACTAAATAGTACTGTTGGAGATAGGCCTTCCAGAAAATTCTGGAGAATTTGGCCAGCTTGGCAAGGTTAAATGGTATACTAATTACAAAATAGCACAAAAGTTGCTAAATTGTAGCCCAGTTACTATAAATTAGTCAAGTTACTAAAGAGTGGATAAGTTACTAAATAGCAGCAGAGTTACTATAAATTAGTCAAGTTACTAAAGAGTGGATAAGTTACTAAATAGCAGCAGAGTTACTATAAATTAGTCAAGTTACTAAAGAGTGGATAAGTTACTAAATAGCAGCAGAGTTACTATAAATTAGTCATGTTACTAAAGAGTGGACAAGTTAATAAATAGTAGCAGAGTTACTATAAATTTGTCAAGTTACTAAAGAGTGGACAAGTTACTAAATAGTAGCAGAGTTACTATAAATTAGTCAAGTTACTAAAGAGTGGACAAGTTAATAAATAGTAGCAGAGTTACTATAAATTAGTCAAGTTACTAAAGAGTGGACAAGTTACTAAATAGTAGCAGAGTTACTATAAATTAGTCAAGTTACTAAAGAGTGGACAAGTTAATAAATAGTAGCAGAGTTACTATAAATTAGTCAAGTTACTAAAGAGTGGACAAGTTACTAAATAGTATACTTGTTACTAATTAGTAGACAAGTTACTAAATAATAAATTAGGCTAGGTCAAGTCTTAGTTGATTCGGGATTTAATGAATTAACCTAAACTAATCCTAACGAATGTGCTTGTTAACGTCGCGCTATAAGTTATTGTCGGGGCGAGTGTATTTCACTGGGACATTTTCCTTCTGATTTATGCCCGGGAGGTTGTCTTTATAACGGTAAATGCGCTTGTCGTTGCGTGTGTACTTGTGTATACCCGCGCGCTGTTATTCAATATTTAGCGTAAGATCCCAATTGTTGACACCCTTCCAATTTATTGCTAAGAGCAAAATAAATAAAATATTAAATGAAGAGAATGCGGCCATGTACTTGTAAATTAATGATTGCCACTAAGGAAGAATTCAGTTACCGGCACTTACGGTATATTTTCGTTTCAGCTATATGCGCAGGAGGTTGTCTCAACAGTGGCATATGCACATCTCCTGGCCAGTGCACGTGTGCCCCCGGGTTCACAGGCACGCGTTGTGAGAGAGATGTGGACGAGTGTACTCCACCAGCACTCCCCTCCGCGGTGACTCCCTGCCCGCCTCGAGCTAGGTGTATCAACACGCCGGGCTCGTTCTACTGCGTCTGCAACACCGGCTACAGACAGGGAACGGACGACGATGAGCAGCAATGTATAGGTATGTGGACGAGTGTACTCCACCAGCACTCCTCTCCGCGGTGACTTCCTGCCCGCCTCGAGCTAAGTGTAACAACACGCCGGGCTCGTTCTACTGCGTCTGCAACACCGGCTACAGACAGGGAACGGACGACGATGAGCAGCAATGTATAGGTATGTGGACGAGTGTACTCCACCAGCACTCCCCTCCGCGGTGACTTCCTGCCCGCCTCGAGCTAAGTGTAACAACACGCCGGGCTCGTTCTACTGCGTCTGCAACACCGGCTACAGACAGGGAACGGACGACGATGAGCAGCAATGTATAGGTATGTGGACGAGTGTACTCCACCAGCACTCCCCTCCGCGGTGACTTCCTGCCCGCCTCGAGCTAAGTGTAACAACACGCCGGGCTCGTTCTACTGCGTCTGCAACACCGGCTACAGACAGGGAACGGACGACGATGAGCAGCAATGTATAGGTATGTGGACGAGTGTACTCCACCAGCACTCCTCTCCGCGGTGACTCCCTGCCCGCCTCGAGCTAAGTGTAACAACACACAGGGCTCGTTCTACTGCGTCTGCAACACCGGCTACAGACAGGGAACGGAAGACGATAAGCAGCAATGTATAGGTGTGTGGACGAGTGTACTCCACCAGCACTCCTCTCCGCGGTGACTCCCTGCCCGCCTCGAGCTAAGTGTATCAACACACAGGGCTCGTTCTACTGCGTCTGCAACACCGGCTACAGACAGGGAACGGAAGACGATAAGCAGCAATGTATAGGTGTGTGGACGAGTGTACTCCACCAGCACTCCTCTCCGCGGTGACTCCCTGCCCGCCTCGAGCTAAGTGTATCAACACGCCGGGCTCGTTCTACTGCGTCTGCAACACCGGCTACAGACAGGGAACGGACGACGATGAGCAGCAATGTATAGGTATGTGGACGAGTGTACTCCACCAGCACTCCCCTCCGCGGTGACTCCCTGCCCGCCTCGAGCTAAGTGTAACAACACGCCGGGCTCGTTCTACTGCGTCTGCAACACCGGCTACAGACAGGGAACGGACGACGATGAGCAGCAATGTATAGGTATGTGGACGAGTGTACTCCACCAGCACTCCTCTCCGCGGTGACTCCCTGCCCGCCTCGAGCTAAGTGTAACAACACACAGGGCTCGTTCTACTGCGTCTGCAACACCGGCTACAGACAGGGAACGGAAGACGATAAGCAGCAATGTATAGGTGTGTCGACGAGTGTACTCCACCAGCACTCCTCTCCGCGGTGACTCCCTGCCCGCCTCGAGCTAAGTGTATCAACACGCCGGGCTCGTTCTACTGCGTCTGCAACACCGGCTACAGACAGGGAACGGACGACGATAAGCAGCAATGTATAGGTATGTGGACGAGTGTACTCCACCAGCACTCCTCTCCGCGGTGACTCCCTGCCCGCCTCGAGCTAGGTGTATCAACACGCCGGGCTCGTTCTGCTGCGTCTGCAACACCGGCTACAGACAGGGAACGGACGACGATGAGCAGCAATGTATAGGTATGTGGACGAGTGTACTCCACCAGCACTCCTCTCCGCGGTGACTCTCTGCCCGCCTCGAGCTAAGTGTAACAACACGCCGGGCTCGTTCTACTGCGTCTGCAACACCGGCTACAGACAGGGAAAAGAAGACGATAAGCAGCAATGTATAGGTATGTGGACGAGTGTACTCCACCAGCACTCCTCTCCGCGGTGACCCCTGCCCGCCTCGAGCTAAGTGTAACAACACGCAGGGCTCGTTCTACTGCGTCTGCAACACCGGCTACAGACAGGGAACGGAAGACGATAAGCAGCAATGTATAGGTATGTGGACGAGTGTCTTCTTTCAAAAAATGTTATCAATAATGTAGTGTAAGATAGTTTAAACTATAGAGAACGATTGATAACTTTGTTAACCTTTTATTAACATAATTTCAGATATAGATGAATGCAAGGAAAGTATACACACGTGCCACCCTACGGCAGTTTGCCACAATGCTGATGGGGGCTTCAGATGTGAATGTGAAACTGATACTTGTGAACTTGGTGAGTAGGATTTTAATTTGATATAGCAGTTACTCAGCAAATATTCTGTTAGTTTGTTATGAAGAAACACACACAGTTCCCTGTCAAGGTGTCTCAATGACAATACCTAATTGCCACTACATTGGTTATAGTGACAGTCATACCATGCTTCGTATAAACAATTATATGTTGTCTAAAACCTTTCTTTTTATCTCCAGGTATAGTGATATTAAAACCGTTTAATGACGTGATGATTCGTTATCAGGGTGCTCGTGGCAAGGCGCGTTAGTGAGCTCCGGCGAGCGGTGGGCGGAGGCGGGCGGCTGCCGGGCCTGTCACTGCGAGGCGGGTGTCGTCTCCTGCCATCGGACTGTTTGCGCCTGCGACATGACCGACAACGATACGGTAAGATCGGAGGCGGGCGGCTGCCGGGCCTGGCACTGCGAGGCGGGTGTCGTCTCCTGCCATCGGACTGTTTGCGCCTGCGACATGACCGACAACGATACGGTAAGATCGGAGGCGGGCGGCTGCCGGGCCTGTCACTGCGAGGCGGGTGTCGTCTCCTGCCATCGGACTGTTTGCGCCTGCGACATGACCGACAACGATACGGTAAGATCGGAGGCGGGCGGCTGCCGGGCCTGTCACTGCGAGGCGGGTGTCGTCTCCTGCCATCGGACTGTTTGCGCCTGCGACATGACCGACAACGATACGGTAAGATCGGAGGCGGGCGGCTGCCGGGCCTGTCACTGCGAGGCGGGTGTCGTCTCCTGCCATCGGACTGTTTGCGCCTGCGACATGACCGACAACGATACGGTAAGATCGGAGGCGGGCGGCTGCCGGGCCTGTCACTGCGAGGCGGGTGTCGTCTCCTGCCATCGGACTGTTTGCGCCTGCGACATGACCGACAACGATACGGTAAGATCGGAGGCGGGCGGCTGCCGGGCCTGTCACTGCGAGGCGGGTATCGTCTCCCATAGCTATGTGCTCGAAGTATTGTACGCTGATAATCAAAATTGAAATCTCAAATTGAAATCTGTTGACCAAGTTTTTTTTTTCATTTCTCAAATTGTCCGGATGTTAATGATTTTGTATTCCATTCTAGCTCTCTGAAGTGGGCCTGGCTCCAGCGTCGTGTTGTCCTCAGTGCGAGCTGCGGTACCATTGCCGTCACCAGGAGATGCACCACGTGACCTTCCGCAGCGGAGAGCGTTGGCTCTACCAGTGCCAGATCTGCGAGTGCCTGGTCAGTACACACACATATACACACCCGGGTCTATAGTAAAGTTGGCTACATGTGAACCCGTTTTAAAAAAATATGTTTCTGACTATAATATCATACAGTCGTGATGATAATTTTTATTTATTAGCTGTTGTGTGCAAATAAATATTTTTCTTTTTTTCTTATTTTCGTAACGCTGCACGCATATTGACGAGTTGAGAAGGACTTTTTAATGTCAATATTAGGGTCGCGTTCGTTTTATAGCATTTCCAACATTTCGTAGCAACTTCATAAACCAGCGTGAAATGTTGTTTTTGTTAAGAAATACTTTTGACAAGTAACAAATAATAACAAATCAATTGACAATGTATCTTTGAATTTATTACATAAAACGCTTTAAAATACATTTTAAACAAATATAATATAAACTATACAACAATGTAAACTAACCATTTCTTATGTTAAATGACATCTGTCAAAAAGTAACATCAATAACCCTCCTTTCAACACGGTACTAACATACGAAATTAGCATTAAATGTTAGATTTTTCATTAAACGAACGATTTGTGCTAAAAAAGAGGTATTTTCATGCTAACATTTCTTAAAACGAACGCGGCCTAGAGCTAAAATATTCGAAAATTAGTTTTTGATTTTTTTATTAGTAGGTATTTTGTGTAGTTTAATGATGTATTCAATTGACCGCCTCCGTGGTCTAGTGGTAACAAACGTTGTCGTGAACTCGGGAGGTCGTGGGTTCGATTCCCACCGGGGGCAAGTTGTACATTGTATAATTTATCTCGGTCTGGGTGTTTATATGTATAATATGTATATATTTACAAAAAAAAATATGTATAATATGTAGTTTATCAACCATCTAGTTTCCGTAACACAAGCCTCGTAGCTTACCACGGAAACTAGATGGCGCTGTGTGACCTGTCTGGAAATATTTTATTAATTTATTTATATTGTCTTTCCAGCTTGGTGAAGTGGACTGCTGGGAGCCGGAGTGCGGTCAGGAGGGCGCCGTCTGCTGTAATAGGGGGTGCGCCACCGAGCTCTGTGGCGCCACGTGCCAGGTCAGAACACTAGCATATTAAATCTGTAGCTGATAAAAGACGGTTTTTAAACTTCGCTTCCCTCTCGCTCGCACACTCTAACCTTTTCAGAGATTATTCAACAGTGTTCAATCAATCAATAACCAATAATGTGTCCGCCACTGTATTAGGCATGCATAAAACCGTTTTTTTAATTACCTTTTTAACTTATGATTGAGAGATTGAATGATTAAAAATCACAGTCTACAAATTAGCTTGCAATAAATATAAATCAGGCTGGCAACTCCTGGCCTACATGCAAAATATTTTTTATATTGTATTCGCATTTGGTTAGCAACCAAAAAACAGATGTTTAATTATTTTCACAGTCAACAAATATTTGCTTGCAATAAAAATAGGGCTGGCAACTCCTGGCTTGCATGTAAAATAATTACTTGGTCAGTAAGATTTCATAATTGGTTAGCAGAGAAAATGTGTCTAAAAGTAGTCGACATCCAAACACTGCCTATACTAAGACACCAAATAGCAGAGTTTTCGATAATAACTCTTACGTTATGTGCATTCGTATTTATAACAAGTTACCAGAGGTTCTCAAACAATTACCCAATAATCAGTTTAAATCTAGAATCAAGAAGCTATTAACAGAGTGTTGCTTTTATTCGTTAAGCGAGTTTTATTTATACAAATTTAGAAATTGTAATAAATAATTGTAATAAATTGTATTAATCAACTGACCAAAATCTCGCATACGAGTATTATCTTATGCGAGATTTCTTAAATTCATAACATTTTATTTATTACATACATTATTTTCGTTGTATAAATTTGTAATTAATTAAGTTAGTATAAATTTGTGTGCCAGAAATGGCGGAGTATGTGAGCTATTCAAAAACTATGTACCTATTTACCATATTCCATACTGATAAGAATAGTTACGTTATAACTTTCTTTCTTAGCGGGGTGGTTTGCCTTAGAAAAAAAACCTAAATTGCACAGCTAATTCACGAAAAAGTAAAAAACATAGGAATGTACAGCGATGGGTTAAAGTCTATATGAAAAATAAGCACACACAGCATAAAACGTGAATAAAAGCGGTATCACGTAAAGGAATGGATTAAAGTTCAATATGGCGTGCGAGCGGCGCGGGCGCACTGATCCAACTGACAGATCAATGATTTAGCAAGTTTTGCATACCTTGCTTTTACTCGTTCATAATTTAACTGCGCTTAAACACATACAAATAAATATTATTTCATTTCATTTCATTATAGTCAGTATGTCTAATAGGTCTAATAATTTGCTAGAATTTTAATTGTGAATAAAATAAAATGTTCGCTTAGGGAGTGGAGTAATATTTAATATATATATAATAATTTATAATATATATATAATTATAATAATTTATATATACAGTGTAAACTCTATATAACGACACTGAAGGGACTGCACATTTTATGGCGTTATAGAGAGTTGTCGTTAAATGGAGAGAAGAAAAATTAGAATTGGAAGACAAGTTAAACCAACCAAAGCCAATTGATTTCGACGCTTTAGGGAGTTTGTCGTTAAATCGAGTGTTTACAATATATATATATATATATAGTGTAAACTCTATGTAACGTCATTCGATTCAACGACAAACTCCCTAAATGTAAAAAGTAAAGTAAAGTATCATTACGACCGTTTCCCTTTCGGGGTGGTCAGAAACCACGCTTATAAATAAGCGGATTCAGGTTTAGCCAACTTTACTATAGGCCAATCACGACAAGTGGCAAGCTCGTCGATGTCTCCAAACTCGAGAAATATCACAAATAAATTAAATATTAATTAAATGTATTTATTTACATTAATACATATTTTTGTGTCCCGACCAGGAATCGAACCCAGTACCACCGAGTCTTAATCCACAGACTTAACCGCTAGACCATGGAGGCAGTCCCTAAACGTACAATATATATATATGTATATATTGTGGGCGGCGGCAACGGCAGCGGTGTTCAATTGAAAAAATTGTGTTACACAACTTAATAATTTAGTAGTTGTTTTATGGTTATCAAAGTAGTGTAGTAGTGTTTTGTTTGTTCCAGGGCGGGCAGTGTGCTACTTTGGTGAGCAATATCGCGTGTTGTGTGCATCGGTAACCACCCCACTCTTCTTATTCATTCGTACATCTGCTCTATTAACACGTGTTTATTTGTGCCTCTTATCACTAATCTATATTGCACTTCGACAAATATCAATAACTTTTGGCATACATTTTTTTTTACACTTTTAATCGTCATTGAATTACAGGTTGATTTTTTACAATATTCGCTGTAGTTCGGCTCTTTACAGAAGTTTTCTTGTAGACTACGAAATATGTCTCTAAGGCTGGATACCACTAAAACATAGTCATATCTAATTGAAACGATTAAAGTTAAAAATGGCGTCGATTGTACTTGCTAAGAGAAAGAGTGTTTATTCAATTAAAATAATATTAATATATGAATATACATTATCTAATAATCCTATTTAGGAAAATTTAATTAATTAAAATCAAATACATTCAATTAAACCAATTCTTATTATTATTGGACACCACTGCTAATAGTCTATGGTATGATGACGTCATGTTTGTTTACACATACCCCTCATTCCGAATCGCGTTCAGAGCACTTAGAACGAATATGACACTGACCGTCGTTCCGAATCAAATATCGCGATTTGGATGCTCAGAGCGTGATATCAATTCGGAACGGTCGAAATCACATTTTCATTCATAAAATGTTAGTTTTTTTTTTTAATGTATGGAAGATAAATTGCCATATCTTTGAGTATGAATACTAACAAATACACATCTCTCGGTTTATTCATCTTTATATGTGTAAAGTTTAATATTATTAACTTATTTTGATCTTTTAAAATAAATTGCCATGTTACAGACATTTTTTTTCCACTTCCTACTTTAATATTAATTATACATTTGTTTTAGAAGTAACATACAAACAGTATAAACGAATTACATTATTCAATAATTTAAAAGAAAACCTAATATTAAATAAATTTGAAAATGGCGCGCGACATAATGACAAAAAACTGACAGCGCTCAGAGCGATCTACCTTGATATCGTGAGCAGTCTAAGCGCGAGAAATGATGTCGTTTGTGACGTCACACAGCTTGGCAAAACAGTTTAAGCGCGTCTCGGAACACTTTTAAGCGTGCTTAGATTACTATTATCGCATTATCGCGTATCGGAACGATAGGATTGTTGCAGTTAAAAAAACCACAGATTAGTTCTATAAAGTCAAAGTCAAAATATCTTTATTTAAGTTAACCCATTACAGGCATTTATGAAACGTCAATAATATAATTATTTTGAATGATTCTACTCCTGCTAGTGGATGACTAAGCAGCAAAGTGGTCCAATAAGTAAGCGTTTAGCAGAATACCAGCAGCTTTCATTCCAGTGACCTGTTAATGTTTAATCTGATGTTTTACAAAATAAAAATACGCGTATACAGAACTTATTAACCTTTTAAATTTAGTTATGTGTCTTAAGTTTATTTTTTACTACAAATAAATTGTGACGAATCCTGAGTCATGGAGGGGTACATTGCTGATATCAAGTGGGTAATTTCGTTGGATATTTGTAGTTGTGTAAAATAGAATCATTTAATTCATATCATATTCATTCTAAAATACCTTTTTATTTGCATGGTTCATTTCATTTCGTATCTTTTGCATCTTTTGCATGTAGAATCAACCTCTATTCATGCCGAAAACAATTACTTTACCGGTAATTTTTCGCTTTTAGTTACATTAGGATCGAGTGAGTTTAAAAAATGCATAGGTTAATTTTTAATATCCTAGCACGGTTTCATATTATATTATAGACTTTACACATTATTTCTTTAAAAAAAATAGTAAATTTATATTTATGGCATGGAATATATATTTTTGTAGTACCACGTTACAAACGGTGGTGGCTCGGTTGTAAGAACACTTAACATCCTAAAGAGGTGTATTCGAACCTCAACATCTATCAATGATAAATACGCTTTTCTTACGTATATTTCAGTGTTGCCAGACGTTGGCGGGACGTCCTGATTTTTAAATTAAATGTCCCGTGCGGGACAGGCTCAGTCCCGCTTTTCGGGGATAACTCGAACGTGCGCGAAGCGTGCTGAGGAAGCGTGGGCGGTTGGCACAAACAAGTGTGTACTGGCCGCCCGCCCGATGCGTAATGAAGATAAGAGCGCGGGAGAGAGAGGGGTGAAAGTGAACCTTCTGATTATATACGTTTTTTTACTATGTCCCGCTTTCGACGAAAGAATCCCGCTGTTTTCACTCAAAAAGTTCCAAAATCCCGACTTGGCAAAAAAAACTGTCATAGATTTACAAAACCACCGTTCCTGTGCCTCAGAGAGCACGTTAAACCGTTTATCAATTCATCTAATATTTTGGCCACCACCAAGGTTCCGGTTCTACTAATACCAAATTGTCATAAAAAAGGCCATTAGACCCCAACCAACCCGTCTGGCCAGCGTGGCGAATGTAGGTCAAATACTTCAGAATTTTTCAACAGGCCCTTCTTCAATAGTGAAGGTCTAGGACTCTGTGTTCTAGGGGCTTTGATGATGATCATGTGATGACATTAAAATATTTTGAGTGTTAGGTTGTAGTTATGGTAATAAACTTTGTTGTTTTAGTGGTATTTTCATTAATCGAACTTTGAGGCAAATGTAAACAAATCGAATGGTCTTTTTAAGGTACATCGCCACGTACCTTGAAACGTCTTTGAAGTGTGTTTATGTTTTTTTAGGCTAATATTCATATTGTTTAATATTGTATTAATATTATATAAATATATAATATATATTTATATAATATATATTTATTATTAATAATAAGTAAAATTACTTATTTTAGTTAAATAAAACATTTTTAAACAAAACAAATTGTGAAACTCATTTTAAACAGATTTCGTACAAAATTATAATTCATTTTCGTGACAAATGAATATTCTTAATATGAAAGAGATAAACTTATGGATGTCTAAAGTGATAGAGCGCTGTAGTAATTCTGTCAAAATCTATATTTAGAATAGGGAACGTTTAATCAATCTTTGGATTAAAGATAATGTTGCCAGAAAAAAAAAACTTATCTTACCAGAAATATTAAAAATGGTAACATTTAGGTATGCTTTTCGAGGTTTGGAGAGTTTACAACTAACAATTACGATTTTAAGGATATCTTGAACCCGTTTGACAGCTGGAAGGAATATTTGAGAAAACGTCTTAAACTAGGGATGTCAATCTCGATCTTCTTGTTGACGCGAGTGCGATTCTCTCCAAACAATTACGTTAAAATCTTGTTAAATTTATTTGTTAAAGTTTTACTATTTGACTCTCGTTTTTTATTATCTTAGATATTGTTCTAATAACAAATTAAGCGAACCGGGACCAAGCAGTACCTGTAAATTGTATATTTGTTACAAATAGTTTTTTGTTACTGGTTTCATTGTTTACATTTTGTCTCAGAGCCCAATGAATGCCGATTAACTAATTTATTTAAGCTGTATAGGATATTAGTTTGGTCGTAAGTATTTTATTCAAGGCGTAATTTATTGGTGCGTAATTTTAAGGGTCAACCGGTTGCTTTTTCCAGACTGAAATTACACACCATTGCTTTAACTATTTGTTATAAAGTCGTTGATAGATATAGTGTTGTGCAACAGGCGGCCTCACCGTGGCATGGCGGCGGCGCTGACGTTGCTAGCTCTGTGGCGCGCGCGGCCCGCGGCCCACCGCAAGCACCGCGGCGCGCGGGTCTAGAGCCGCCCTGAACCTCGCCCACCTACACAACCCAACAACTCGTCGGATAAACCAGGTCCATTAACGTGAACCTTGTTTACCCAACGCGACGACCTATCGATACATGTTGCACCATCTGTTGACCATTGATTAATTGTAAAAACAAATTTAAAACACACCAAACCTGTAAGTTCTATGTATCATAAATCCATTTGCTGTTCAACCATAAAATTGACACGAAACTAGACAAGGTTATTTTTCAAGTGTACGTGGTTAGTTATATTATTAACTAACTTGGGATGGTTTTACGATTTTGCATCCCTCTCGTTCGCACCAATCTGAATTTTAACTTACTAGGGAATAAAATTATGAAAATTTTGGAGATATATTAATCTACATATATTTGTTTTAGTAAAATAGAGGAAAACCGTTATAATATATTTTTCTTTGTCTAAATTGTATATGAAAGTGAAAATGTGTCCAAAATGTCCGCAATTTAATTTCCCAGAAAGTTGATAGACTACATTACATAAGCATTGTGAGAGCGAGAGAGATGCAAAACCGTTAAACCCACCTAACAAGAAATATCAAAAAATGCTGAAGTAAGTCTCGGTGCTGAATTCGATTTAAAAAAAACAACGAAATTTGATTCTTATAAACAACACTTTCGACGCGTTCTATACAAGTTGTTTTTTAGTAATTTCTAGCTTCAATGCCGACTGAAATAATTAATTAAATTAAAAAAACTCATAATGCATTTTAAAGTCTGGTCTCTTTTCAGCATTTCTCTTACGTGTAGTTTAGATTTTAACCACCTACGCACACTTGAAAAATTTACCCTGTTTATAATATTGTGTTAGTTATCTCTACTTTACATACTTTTAAAAGGGTTTATTTTCTAATTTCTGATTAATTTCATCACTCGCACACTCTAGATTTTTATTTTCCAAACCATAGTCCAAAAGTTCCTATGCAAGTCATGATGACCAATGCTAGTGTGGCCGGCATTACGTTTGACAGAATGGCCCACATTACTTAATTAATAATTATAATCATTGGTGAAAGTGGGATTAAATCAAAATACACAACTATTGGTAGATTGTTTAGATCTATATTTACGAAAAAATATTGTGTGTGATTTTTATTTCAAGCAATAGAATGCCTGTCGATTGTTGGACGTAGTTACGCAAAACAGATCCAATCCACATTAAGTTACAGGCTATTAAAGTTGGAATTTAGATGAGTCTATTGATACATGCATGTATTAGTCCAACATTTAATACATTTATAATATGTCAAAAACGGTATTTTTATACGGATCGTTTTTGACATAAGATATATCACCTAACGACCTGATAAAAAATCATAATTACATATCTGAAAAAAAAATGTGGATTTGATCCTTTTTGCGTAACAGCGTCCTGTTAATCGATTTTATGGCAACTCTTCTATTGAACTACAATACGTTAATTATGTAAATGTATTAGAATTATATAATAATGTGTCGATTAAAATAATAATTGTTCTACTTACATAAATATATAACATCAACCTGAATTTATAAACTTCCCATATCTTCATAATATTATTATATATCATGTAAGTTTAGGAAATCTCTTGTATACATCGATAACTCTAGAAAACGGCATAAAACGTTGTATTAAGTAGATTTGTTCAGAATATGATTGTACCGAGCATTTGATTGTGCTCGCGAACGGATACTGCAACATGTATCGATACAGATCCCAACATCAAGGGGCCTTTACATTCTATTTATTTTAGATCTTACATCGAAACAACAAGGGACCATCACACGTTACTTCGCCTAAAACGGTGGTCGCGATGTGATCGCGAACCGAATGGTCATGTAAACCCCTAGATAGCTTGCTTGACCTTAGAATTGACAATATTTGTATGTATATTTATGCACAATACATAAGTATTCTCTTTTTGTTTCGATTTAAGTTTTAGATAGAACTAATGTTAACTAATTACTTTGAGAAGCCGCTCCTTGGATGCCATAGATGGCTCTTTCCAAGATTTTTAGTTACCAGAAGCATTATGGCTCTATATCAAATTTAATCAAGTTACATTATATGACGCATATTAATGTAACCATTTTATATCCAATTACAACGGAATGTTTTTACTTTTTTTTATTATTTTATCTTTATATTTTAAAATTATTTTTTTATTATCTTAAAAGAGCTATATCAAGGATTAAATTTTTAAATTACTATAAATTGTAACGCACGTAACGTTCCTTTGTGTTGTTGGCAACAGTTCTAGTAACGGTTTGCGCGTTCGTGTCGCACCGAGGAGCGTCCTCTCGAAGGCCTGTAGAGAGTAGCCGCGCCCGGGAACCACACATATTGTGATAACATTTCCAATTTTAATTTAAGTTTTATATGTATTTAGTTTGTGGGTAGTTCTCTCTTAGATAGAGGCTGACGGTCACGTGTAGTGATTCTTATGGTGCATATTCGATGTTAGCAATCCCGAGTTGATTCCTGTATGTGGGCACTCGTGGCCCTTTGTTACTAAGTACTAGCGATGTTTCTGCAATAATTATAGCAATAATAATCAGTTAACGACATGCCTTAAGTAAAGTTTGCTGCGGTTTGTAGCGACGTGATTATCCTAACATGTAAGCGTAATTCATAAGTTTTCCAGTGATTGAATGCATTTGATCGTTTCGATTGTTTTCAAAATAAATTTTCGCATATATTAGAGATATAGAACTACGTATAGCAGCTATTTAATCGATATTGTTAAAATTTAAAAACTACATCATAAGCGTGGTTTAATATTTTTCATCTCCCTACAAATGTATATAGCAAATTAATGAATATTTAAGTGATTGTATCTGGATGTGGCCTAATTGAGAAGACTAGACGGCGCGTGGTTCCTCGGCCGGAGTGTACATACGGCCCCCCGCGCGCCACGTCACCGGTCGAGCCCGGGGGTCGCTAGCCTAATGTATTTATTGAGACGGGAGGCGGAGGCGCGCGAGCCGCTAGCGAACACTGGTTTTCAATTATTAATATATAAAGCAATACATATTGAGCATAGGTTAGTGCAGTAGAGATAGCATCGGCGAACACCTCGCGCGGCTCTGTCTCTTGAGCCAAACTTTTCATAATATATTATAGTTTTGTTTGTCATTTAAATAGAGATCGTTTTCCTTGTATAATTTGAAAGCAACCAAAAATAGGTACCAAATATAGAGAAAAATATAATATTGTTTCTTAATTTTCATAAAGCATTTTGATGCTTCATGTTGTATTGTGTTCAAAAAATTACAAATAAAAAGATATCTATAATTTTATTGTTTTATTTAATTCCTGAATCAACTGGCCAATAAATACATATTAGCAAGCATCTGCCATTAGTCTACATTTGATCTAAATTATATAATATTATTGAAAACCTGAATAACTTGCAATAGACACAATTTAGAAAAAAAATGAATAATTAATATCAGGTGAGTAATATCCATGTCATATGCTAATTATAATTTAAAATAAAACTGTAATGTGGTACATAATTTATTGAAAGCTTTTAGAAATTATTAATAATAAGATAAATTATAGGATCACAAATATTCTTCTAATTTTTTTTTGTTAGAAATGGTTTTAAATGTGGTACGGCGGAAGAGTCGGTGAAGAGGCGAGGGGTACGAGTGGCGGAGGGTAAGTGACGCGGACCAGTGATTGGTTGCTGCGATTGGTCGGTTTCACCACTGCGTGCACCATGATGTAAGTTGTCACAAACAATGTGACAGACTGAAACAAATACAAATATTTTAAAGAAGTACCGTACTGTCTTATTGGTGTAGCGGTTAAGTCCGTGGATTTAGACTGAGATACCGTGTTTGATTCCTGGTCGGGACACAATAATTTATATGTGATATTTCTCAAGTCTGGTACACTAGAGACATCGACAATGTCGTGATGTGCCTATAGTATAGCTGACTTCATCTGAACCTGCTTCGTAAGAAAAAAATAATGATCGTGGTTTCTGACCACCCCGGAAGGGATATGGTCGTGATGATACTTTACTAGTACCGTATAATTCCGATGCATTTTAAATGTAATAAATTATTAAATATCCATAAAAACCTAAAAAAATACTTGGCCCCAATTCACATTGGCTTTGGGGTTAATCGGGTCTCGTACGGGAATAATAGGGTTTTTCTATAGGGCTGGCACCGTTTTCTTTCTAATATTGTAAATGAATTATTAACAGTATAATAGCATATTCTGTTTTAAAAACACTGAAAATTTCTGAACACAAATTTCAAAAATCATTTAAGAAAAAATATAAAATTACATGCATTAACGGCAAATAAAATCTTAGTTTTGTCGCTATTCCCCCATTTTACGGCACCTACGTCTTTTTTCTAACAATGTTTACGGTCTTGGGTAAAATATATTTGCGTTCCATCCAATAATCTAAAATTAATTCCTAAAGTTAACAAATATAAATTGGTACTTACCAAAATGAAGACCATAACGTACGCGAGCGTAGTAATCGAGTTGAGGTAACTTCGCAACTGCGCGAGGGCCGGCTGCAGACATCCTTGCTTATACAGCGGAATCTCACACTTCGGGTGCTGGATACCATTGTAATTCGGTGTTAAACATTATATCGGTTTTTACTATCTACCAGCTCTATACGTATAATTAAACTACCCAACGGACACTCACAGTCAGATAAAGAAAAGCCTAGTTCGCACTAAGCTAGTTTCAGCCGGGTAACGTGTAATTTAGTAACGTGTGTGAACACGAATCGATCGATTTCGAATAGCGCCCCACATAGTAACAAGGATCTTAAAATGTTAATTCCTTCAGAACGAGAATTCCTAGCTCCTAATTAATTTCTATTAATCAATTTTATTACCCATAGGTTTTTTTTTAAGCAGACAAATATATTCACCGCCTGCGTTCACTTACTGAGCAAAGAGCGCTTATTTTACTGTTTTTTTCCTGAAGTAAATGAAAACTCTACTTAAACGCCTAACAAAATACAGTAATTTAAAAGTGCGCTCAGTTGACGGACTAGAAATGACCATTAGGCCAGTTTAGTAATATAATATGAATCGTAGACAAATAATGTAATCTATAATAAATATAATTGTAATGGTTAACTCCGAAACACTAAACATAAATTGTTACTAATGAGCGACCTTTCTCGCAAACAAACTTTATTTATTTATTTAAAACAACAATAACCAAGTCTAAACACCAATTCAGAGGAAGGATTCTGAGCAGGATGGAGGTGTAGTTCTATGTAAATAATACATTAGATATGCACAATGCAATGAAATCTACACATTTTCACTCATTCACACATACAATTTACACCTACACTGACAATACACATTCACATATACATACACTTAATGATGCGTAGATGGATTTTTAAATATTGTCTCTTTATTTTTATTCTTATGTTTATTTTTTAATAGTTTAAATTGTTAATAATCCGTTCATGCTATATGTTTAGTGAAAATAATGTTATTCCGTAATTGGCTAGGTATTCGGTAATCATTTGAATGTAAATATTTATTTGTAAAATACAGCTGTGGAATAAGTAAATAATAAATAAATAAATAAAACTTTATTGCACTATGTACAAAGGGCGGACTTAATGCCGCTAGGCATTCTCTAGCAGCCAACCTTTGGGACAATACAGAACATTACAGTCATGAGGCTAGGTGCAAACGATTGTAAGAAACGTTGCCAAATAAATTAATTTAATCTTACATACACTAGATTATAGATAATTTGACCGCCTCCGTGGTCTAGTGGTAACAAACGTTGCCGTGAACTCGGGAGGTCGTGGGTTCGATTCCCACCGGGGGCAAGTTGTACATTGTATAATTTGTCTCGGTCTGGGTGTTTATATGTATAATATGTATATATTTACAAAAAAAAAAAAGTATAATATGTAGTTTATCAACCATCTAGTTTCCGTAACACAAGCTTCGTAGCTTACCACGGAAATTAGATGGCGCTGTGTGACCTGTCTGGATATATTTATATTAAAATAACTACACATATATACAAATATGTACACAATAATACATATACTACACACTATATTGGCTACTATATACTACATACAATACATACTTATATACGTTGTGAGGAGCTCTTTAGGTAATGAAAGTAAACCAGCTTTTTAAATAGCGGTTTGCTGGGTGCTTGGCGAATTTCAACAGGTAAACTGTTCCAGAGATTTGCGGCCACTACTGCAAATGAGTTAGACTGAATGCTAGAGTGATGAAAAGGAATAGATAGAACAGAATTGTGTGACGAACGAAGAGATCTGTCATGAATTGAGGAGAGATAGGTAAATTTGTCCTTGAGGTATTTGATAGGTAATGATTTCGCGAGATATAATGAAGTAAAGCTCTAAACATCTTGTTTACTTTCTTGCGTATCAGGCTGTTCTTCTTACCACCTCTATCACCATCACAGCCCTTAGAACAACGAATCCTAGACCTGAGACCTCCATTGTTAGAGACGGGCTTTCCAGAAATAGCTCGAGAATGTAATTACCTACATGTTTTTAATATTTATTCATGTTCTCGATTTGGATAAATATGTTTGTTTGCTCCAGAAAAGATCATCAATAAGCATCAGGAATAAAATTTGTAATTAAATAGTTGTTTTTTTTAAAGCTTGTCAGATTCCACAATATTCGGATTTGCGTACCTCTCCCATCATTCGACCGCAGCACGCTGGTGGCACGTCATAACGGTGACCGTACCAATCTTCATGCGACACCACTCCGCAACATTTTAACTGAAGAAAAAAAGTAAAGGTGTTATAATTATTAAATTTCGGATCTGAATACAGAAACCTATAGGAATGGATAGAGGAATAATATTATACCGGTTACGGGACGGGCATGGCTGTATGTAGATATAGGCTTGGCCGGGTAAAACCTTTATCTCAGTTAGATACGCTTACGGATGGATATTTTCACTAACCCTTATTTTTGTTACAAATAAAAACTGATTTTTTAATGTATTTTTTATTTCGGATATCCGATGGTTTCGGTTAGGATTACGGAGCTCCATAACATCGGGTGTGTCCATAACATACCTACTCATATGACAAACAAGTTAGGTATATAAAATATTTAGGTGTTAGGAGAAGTGACAATAAGTCTTAACATGTTTTTTTATGTAAAACGTAACTTTATTAAAATGTTGGTTATTTATCGTACTTAAAAAAAAAAAACTGCATATGTGGCAATGAGGTGTATTAACATCATTGATATGTGGACTCAATTTGTTAGTTGTATATTTGTCTTGTGAATATTATATGGGATAAAGGAACAAAGTTTATTTTTGTGTAATATGTAAATAAATAATATATACATATAGTGTTTGTACAATATATAATGTTAGGCAAAATGCAGTTAGTTGTATATTGAATTTACCAATCAGTATTTAAGTTTACATATTTTATTTTTAGATACCTACATAAGTATTTAAATGTTTCAGTTTATTATTATTATGGTTTCTTTACATTATTTTATCTTTTTAATATATAAGATTTTTTTTTTGTTTCAGCATATATCAGTTTTTGCAAGTATTTTTTAACTTTAATTTTACATATTTTAAAATTAAGGGGATATATATTTAGGGCTTTGTTTATTATATTATACTATCTAGGACCAGCAACAAAAGAATGACGTCATATACAAATTAATTCTGGGACGATCGTCCCAGCTTTGATTCTCATACGGTTTGGCTTCTTGCCCCGTCTTGTTATAAGTTTAAGACTTAAGGTCTACGCGATATTATGTATATAACTATAGATAATTGCTTACATCAGTTTGAAGGACGGCAAATGCGCTACGAACGGAATAGTCGTATTTGTCATACGCCATAGCAGCGTGCATGCTCTTGTTCAGGAATTCTGGATTTCTCATGGTATTGGATAGCCCTGCTGATGTTGACAGTCCACTCGTAAGCAGTAAAATTGCGACTGACACCAGGCATAAAAGCTGAAATCCATACAAATATTATATATGTGAAAAACGGTTTGTGATATGGAATGAAATAATATATGTATTTGTCGGAAATATGGTAGCTACTAAGATGTATATTGTTATATGTAATTATATCACATGCTTTGCTATTTCTAACATACAAATATTTAGTCACATGACTTTGTCGAGTTTAGTGTCCAGACTTATTCTTTTGTCGAATATGGCTCTTAATTTAAACAGTTTTAGTGATCTTATTTTAACTGCCTCCGTGGTCTAGCGGTTAAGTCCGTGGATTTAGACTCAGAGGTACCGGGTTCGATTCCTGGTCGGGACAACAAAATATTTATTAATTTAAATTAATAAATTTGATCAATATTTAATTTATTAGTGATATTTATGGAGTTTGGTACGCTAGACACATCGACGAGCTTGCCACTTGTCATGATTGATATAAAAAAGTTTGCTGTGAATTCTCTTTTTTATAACCGTGATTTCTGACCACCCCAAAAGGGATACGATCGTGGTAATACTTTTTTCTTCTTTTATTAAATATCTCCTTCGTCAACCCGTCTGGCCAACGTGGCGATTGTTGGCCAAATTTTTAAGATATATATGCTGGAAGGCCCATCTGCAACAGTGGAGGTCTAGGACGCTGTGTTCTAGGGGATGTAATGAATGAAAACTTAAGTATCACTGTTGCCATTGCTTAACAATTTTGGCTAAATTAGGTACTTTTATGCACTGGAATGAATATTTTATTCGGATAACGCGTTTTCAATATTTATTATATTTATTCATTTTGGAAAACCAACAGTTGACTATTGTAGAGAAGATATTAAAATAAAATAAATAAATAAATGAAGTTTTATTTCAGGTATACACCCATATCGAATAAAATTTACAGTGAAAGTATTACAATTATAAAATATACAAAAATCCATAAAAAAACAAAATAAAATATTTGCCAAACATCGACTAAAGTTCATTTACGGTTCGGGCTCTGCTGAACAGACAGCCAATGTGAGTGTATTTTACTGGGGATCCCGTCGCAAACCGCTCTCAGAATGCGATTTGTTGAAGAGCGTAGCCGCGCCCAGAAAGACGTGACACGGTTTCGGAGCACCGCGAAGAAGTCTGGTACCCACGCCTCGGCGAACATGCCCGATGCACTGCAGTACCTCAGTCGGCGCATGAGGATACGGAACGGATCATTGTACTGTACCCTCATGGCACTGTATGATTTCCTATGGTAACTGACCCATAGTTGGCAAGTGTACATACATGAAGAAGTAAATTCCCTAAAAACTATTAAAGGTTTTCACATATAAGCCTAAAATTAAATCAATTAAATTAACGAGCAAAGGAAGAAAACATCGCTACAGAAGAATATTAACAATATAGGTGAAACACAAGTTACTTAAACTAATAAACATTATACAAACAATTAATTATAATTGATTCAATTCAATTCGTTTATTTTGCAAGTAGGCATAGGACAAAAAGAGATGTATTCTGCACTTTTACATGTCAATTTTTTTTAAGAATCGGCTCAGCTGTTGTGCCAGACATAAATACCTAAATATTGTTGTGTCCTTAACCAGGAATCGAACCGGACGCATTTGCATCTAGAACTATAGTGTTTCAGAAAACGTGTATTAGTTATGAAGTCGTTTTATTGTAGGTTATACCGAAGTAGCCATAGGCAAGCTCCTTCCATGGTGTGGTATCATAGTTGCGATCCAGCTAGCAGGCAGGCATAGCACGGCTGCCGACACGAACAGCAGCCCAGCTCCAAGTTCCATGCCGAAGTCTGTCACCCAGAAGTAGTAGTACATGCGGACCAGACTCCACGTTGTCGACATGCCCAGGATTATAGCACCACTCTGTAATCACACATTTTTTTTATCATCGCACTCTCTTGACTGCTGGAACCTTCTTCAAATCACGTCACTGCACGCGATCTTTCGCCACCCTTATCCAACCCCCATCAGCGATTTTTTTCAGTCGTCAGTACATCTGCTGGGGAGTCGTCCCACTCTGCGACGTCCCGTACGTGGTCTTCAATCTAGAACCCGTTTGGCCTATTATTCGTTGGTACTGCGGCAAATATATCCAGCTTCAGCTTGCTAAATATTAAACAGCCTACATATTAAATAGCCTGCCAAACTGTATTCACATGTAAGTTAAAAGGGTTTAATGCTTCTGCATCCCTCTCGCTCGCACAATCCAACTTTTCAAAGTGTACTTTTAAGGAATGTAATCTAACACTAGCGAATAAAATTTATTTAAAGTACACTCAGACTAATAATAAACAAAATTATCTTTAAAAATGTAATTGTGCGAGAGAGACGGATGCAAAAGCGTTACTCTCTGTTTTCTTTAATAAAAAAATAAGTAGGTATCTCTAAATGTTACATTATCGTATAGTAAACTAGTAACAAAATACACAATATTTTTAAATATCCGCGCGCAGTTATTTGGTTTGGGTTCAAAAATCGTATATAATACTATTCCTATATACAAGCTATATGTATAATAGGAATATACGGCACAGTATTCTACCATCCACATGGCTACGCTAGTGTTCGGGTAAACGAGTATTTTGCGTGAGTTTTTTTTTTTTTCAGGCAAATCTTTTTGTAGATGTCGCTAGCGGCAATGGTACCTTGTTTACACACCTATAACGCATAACTTTTTAAATGTTTTTCTTATTTTTATAACAGAAAAATGTATTTAACTTTACGTTACCTAACTTAAAATACGAATTAGGAAAGCGAAAACCGTATATAATTATTAGAACGGCAATTTTGAGATCAATCGAAATTTCCAAGCGAAATCAAAGATATTACATACATATCATATACACTTAAAAGCTGGTCATCATAATTTACAAAAAAAAAAAAAAAATTGCGTCATAAAAATACAAGTTTTCTATACAACTGACAGTTATATCATGCGCCATCTATCGTGATAAAAAGTTAGTGATACACCCCAATATTTAATACGAGTACTCTTCGTAATGCAGTACCTACCATGACCGGCGCGTGGGGATACGGAACGCATCTCAAGGCACTGTCCCTGTATTTAACTTGACGCTTTAAGCGTGTTTTAAAATTTATTTCGCTTTGAAAATCGTTCGACTTGGCGGTGCCTATGGTTTTTCATATATTTTTTGCAAAATTCGGAAAAAAAGCGTTGAACATAGCATGTATGGTAACTATTTTTATGGTTACTGTTCCATAATAGTTGCCAAGTTTAATAAATGAAATTTCAAAACTTACCATTAGGATTCCAGCGCAAATATAAATGATAACATCACTGTTTGTTACGTACATTTTTATACAGATTGCTAATATAATTTTATTTATGTTTATATTTGCCTATTTCATTCTGCGACCTGTCAATAAATTAAATGACTGTCATTTAAAGCATAAAAAAAACTTATTTTTAATAAGTATATTTATATAATAACTAATAATATGTTTTATACATTACAGTAGAGGTAACTTTCTTCAAAAAATATCTTATAATTTATTTACAAAAATATTATTCTTCTAATTTAGTAATAATACTTCTGGTCTTAAACCAAAAGCATCATTTGACATTTTTTGACATATTTTTTCAATACTGAATAATGTCGTGAAGGAATTAATAAGTAAATCCCAATAGTTCACCGTTTCTTACATCCAATTATGCATCCGCTACGAGAGCGTGCCTGTGACCAAGTGTTGGAAGACCCAGCTCTACGCACCCCACCTTCCATACCTCCAACCCCACCTCTACCACGGATCCGCAAACGTAGAGAATATAAAATCGTTAGTATTACCCGACCAAGCCAACTAGATACCTGCAAATGTGACAGGCAAGAAAGTTAAGTATCATCACCACCGTATCCCTTTCGGGATGGTCAGAAACTACGGTTTTTTTAAAGAAGCGGATTCACATTTAGCCAACTTTACCTACTATATAGGCCCAACATGACAAGTATAACTATACTATGGTGAGTGCTCTGAAGAGCTCTATAACCTAATTCCTTCCTCTCCATTCCGCAACCGAACCACACGCACAGGTTAGAATATGCACCCACATACTAGTCATAGTCACTATCCCTTCGCGTACCTATAAATTTGGTGACTCATACATCTGTCGCACAATAAAGATGTGGAATGCTCTTCCAGCCTCTGTGTTTCCACTTTCCTATAACCTGGAGTCCTTCAAGCGAAGTGTGAAAAGGCATCTAGTCAAGCCGGCATAGTGTTAGGGACTGATGACGGACATAAGGGTCTGATTCCAGTTGCTAACATTCATGGACCCTGCGCGCCACTTACCATCAGGTGGGCGCAGGGTCACATGTCGTGCTAGTATTAAAAAAAAAAAAAAAAAAAAAGTGGTAAGTTCGTCGATGGCTCTAGCGTACCTATAATATAACGTAGAGAATATAAAATCGTTAGTATTACCCGACCAAGCCAACTAGACACCTGCAAATGTCACAGGCAAGAAAGTTAAGTAGGTATCAGAAATTACGCTTTTTTTTAAGAAGCGTATTCACATTTAGCCAACTTTACTATATAGGCCCAACATGACAAGTGGTAAGCTCGTCGATGGCTCTAGCGTGCCAAACTCGAGAAATACCACAATTAAATTTAATTATTGTGTTTCGACCAGAAATCTAACCCGGTACCTCCGAGCCTAAATCCACGGACTTAACCGCTAGACCACAGATGCCATCAAAGCACTGATAATATGTAGTCTATTTAGTGTATACCTACTGATTAATATATAGTTTTGTATATAGTATATTAGATTTAGTATTTAAGTTTGATTTATTTTGTTTTTTTTTCACAGACCTAAATGCTCCTATTATATTTTGCACCTGCCTCACATAACAAATGCTCTAAATTGTCCCTAAGGTTGACTAGTAAGAATGCCTAGCGGCATTAAGTCCGCCTGTGTACCTAGTGCATAAAGTTTTGAAATAAATAAATAAATAAATAAAATGTGTAAAATTACCATTTTCTTGCTAACTGTAATGTTTATTCCAAAATCTTTGAGTGAAGTTCGAATATCTCAAAAAGTCATGTATGGTCTTCTGAGAACGTTTTCCTGTAACTGTTTATGGTACCTGCCCTTACTGTCCCATCAAAAAAATCCACCCTATAGATAATATGTATAATAAAGGATGTCTCACAATGTGTTTTGTTTATAATATTTAAATAAAAGACATCAGAATATATTTCTAATACGGTTTATTTAATACTAAATAAAATATTAATTAATAAATTTTATTTGTGAAAACCAACCGTTTGCAAACGGCTACAATTGCAACACATCTTTTTAGCAAGTTTGATCTACTTTACACGTTATAAAAGACTTGTTACTAATAATAATGTGATAAGTCGACGAGGAGACTTTAACTGGCCACCTGGAGCAAAGACCCCACATCCTGCTGTTTTTTTCCCGTGGGGCTAGTTAAAGAGTTGAGTCACAACCCTTTACCACCCAATTTGGATGCGAAATTAAAGCTATTTCTAGGTAAAGATTAAGAACTTAAGTTCCAGGTTAAAAAAAAAATAAGTTAAAATAAAAGGTACCTAATAAAGGAGTTTTGTTTTTTACAAATAAAATTTAAAAAATGTAATTTTATTTAGTATCAAATAAAACTAATTTATTTTAAAATATTTTATTTAAATATCAAAAACGAAAAACATTCCGAGTCACTCTTTACAAGTGTGCTATTTCTACAATATTTTGATGACAAGGGAAAATGTCAAGCAACAGGAAATAGTCACTTGCATATTTTTTTCAGGCCCCTCGATTTCCTCTGCTCGACAAGAATTTCTATTTAGAATGGTGCAATCATCAAAAAGAGGTTTGTTATTAACATTGAATTATAATCAATGTTAATTTATTATTTATTTATCTTATATATTTAGTTATCTTAAATCTCATTAAAAACAATAAAATAGTGTTAACCAGTTTTCATATTTTTATATTTATAGTTTTTTTATGAATTCATTTGAAATATTTATTTATTATTCTAGGGACAATTCTTCAGGAATAGTCCCAAGAAGACTGTCAACATGTCCCCTCTTTATAACTAACATATAACTGTATAGCTAACAGTGAGTTTAGCCGAAATAATTGCTAGCTACCTAGAAAGGATAACTCCTTGGCCAGGCGCTTGGCTAAATGTCCACATGGGCCCATCGTTTCGAGCCTAAACGGCGCAAATTCGTATCCTGTACCGAGGTTGGCGTATTTGCAGCATTGAGTTAAAAACCGCCGTGCTTGAGGAAGTCGCCTGGATGTATAAGATGGGGCTAATGTGTTTACATGTCGTATTCCACACCAGTGACCTGTCAAGTTTCAGATCATATATTTGCATGTTTAAATATGACAGTTTGAGCAAAAACCTTTACATGTGATGTAACACGGCTTTTATCAGTTTTTTTTTAATGTTTTAATAAATAAATACATTACCAGCTCCAAACGGCTACGTTCAGACTGGACGCAGCGCCTCCCGGGATGTTCCCGGAACTATATCTTAAGCCGAGGACACTCAACAAGTACTCGAAACAACTCGAGGAAAACATGAAGGTGAACAAGGAGCTGATAAAACGTATCAATCTTATACAAAGGACAGGAGTAAGTTGCTTGGTTACGTCTAAAATGAGCAGAAATAAGTATCGTTCAAAGTGGCGCCGTGGGTCGTACGTAATTCCGTTGTAACCCCAGATTTGGAGATGCAGCTCGCTCGCACAATACAGCATTTTTAAAGATTATTCAAGTCTAATGCTATGTTTAACTTGAATTCAAATAATTGCTTTATTTGCTCGGCTTGCTTTTTTACCGAATTTTGTATGAAAACCATAGACAAACGCCAAGTCGAACGTCCTCAAAGACAAAGACAAAGACAAAAAATTTATTGTTCATGTGGTAAAAAAATATAACATTTTCAGCACACGACCCAGTTCGGGCATTACAATAGTGTTTCTTAAAATCTAGGTGTTTTACATATGTTTCTTACTAGGAGATCAATTTACTAAAATTAGTTCTTATATTAATAATGAAATTAAAACAATTAGAATCTTACAAACTAAATAAGATAGAAATTCTAAAATATATATATATATATTTATTTTTTTACAATAGAAGTGTTTATACACACAGATACTCCTCTACGGAGTAGAAGCAGCTTTGCACCAGATATTGTCTTAGGGCCTTATTAAATTCTCTCTCTCTCTCTTTCTAGATTTCTTTTAGTAACATAGAGTAAAATTGTTATAAATGTACATTTGCTATTTTTCTCTGTCTAAAATTAGGTATGAAAGTGGTCAAAAATGTCCGTAATTTAATTTCCTAAAAAGTTAATAGACCTAGAGTCTAGTCTAGTCACTTGACTCTATATCTTAAAAGTACTTACTACTCAGACTTGAATAATGTTTAAAAATAGTATTGTGCGAGCGAGAGGGAAGCACAAGCGTTAAACGCTCTTATACAATTATTAGTTAATAAAACAATTAATATATATCTTTTGCAGTATTATTATTACTTTAATATTTTTGTTTATTGTGATACAGTAATACTTTTTATTACCTTATTATTATAATATAATTATTTTTTATGTAACATTTAGTTACTATTATGTATTTTTTAATTTTTTTTATTAACTAATATATAAGTTTGTTAACGGAATTGCACGGCAACATTTGAGTACGTAATTGTAATGTTAATGCTTATGTGTGTCTCGAAAGTCATTGTTAGTGTTCAGGTTCCCATAGTGTGGCGTGTCCGGTGGTCGTCCCTTTCATAGAAGGTCATTGCAGTGGTGGCACGTGTGTCGGGTCCCGGTCCGCACCCTAAGGACCTGGTTGAGCGGGGGGATGGCTGGCACATGCGTTATGTCCGTGATCGGGTGCTGCTGTGGGGGCCTGGGACCTCTGCCGAACACGTTCAATTTATTGTTCTTAAATGAACAGAGGTTTTTGCGTTTTGTCGACTTTCGGGTTACACATAGGCATGTAGTTTATCTTAATTGTGACTTGCCTGGTGGGTTACTGCTGTACCAGGTATTGTAATCTCATAGGTAACTAAATTTAAAAGGTTATTAATTGATCGTTGTGGTGCAGTTCTGTATATGTTTTATTTTGTAAATGTGATATAGCTGAGTTTTCCTTGCAGATTCCTTTCTCAGTCAGATTAAACATTAACAGGTCACTGGAATCTGCTAAGCTGCTGGTCTTCTGCTAACAGCTTACTGATTGGGCCACTTTGCTGCTTAGTCTTCTACTAGCAGGAGTAGAATCATTCAAAATAATTAAATTAATGACGTTTCATAAATGCCTGTAATAGATATTTTGACTTTGACTTTGAAAATATTATTATTTAAGGGTTACGTAGACTGCTGGAATAAATCCCATTTAGCGGAAAAGAAAGGTAAATTACTTTGCAAACAGCGGCAGAGAGTACTCGACGAGATCGCAAGAAAAAATCTTTATATTTATTCAAGATTATTAACTGCAGTTAGTACACACCTACATTTATTTTACCATATAACTTGCCCAGCATATTCTATTGCTTAAGCGCTAACTTTAGATTGTCATAATAGTGAATTTTGTTATTTACTATCACTTTTAGCCCGAGTTTTTCCGATCATAGCCGACCTTACGTCAAAATAGCGTTGTCCACTATTTTAAAGGTCACCCATGGGGTTGCAACTTCAAAATCATTGGGAAAACGTAAATTAAATACTTAAATGGGGTGTATCAGGCAAAGCTTTTTTATAGATGTCGCTAGCGGCAATAAGTGATATTTTGTTTTTTAGTTATTCAGTTATAACTTTTTCGAAATGTTCGACTAATGAAAATTTTATTTTATTTTAATTTTATACTACTATAAGCATTTTTTGAGATTTGCATTTTTTGTTTTTGTTTTAGAGATCTGAACAGCTACTAACACACGAATTAAATGAAAATTGGAAAGAAACTAAACACAAATTGATTTTAGGGGCAAAGTAACTTTTATTTATTTATTTTTCTTTTTTTATCAACTAATAACGAAATACCAATCAACCTTACACAAATTGTTTAATAATTTAAAACGAGAGATTTTACCGGATTAACTAATAAATTATTCCAGGTTGCCATTTATATTGTTCAAGACAACGAAACTTGATCGAGACATTCATGATCCAAGTTTTGACAAGCCTCCTGGTGTATATCGGCCAAAGTAAGCATAAACAATATGTTTAATAGTTATTCACTAGTAACTAAATACATCAATAAACTAATAACTAAATATTTTTATTGGGTCCTGACTGTTAAAGCCACTATGTGATATAATATATTTAATATAATATATTTTAAAAAAATATATTTAAAATATTCAATAGTGTAGTTATGGGTTATTAATTTGTTGTTGTTTTTGTATTTATAAGTTTCCAAGACGATACAAGTACACCAATCGGTTCATACACCAACCCGCACTATGTGTGTAATGGGTTATAGCCTAAACCCTCCTTATTCAAGCAAGCAGTGGAACAAATGGGCATTGATTATTAAAACTTCGCTGTCAGATGTTGAACCAAAGTTACTGACATAGCATTCAAAATTAGCACGCTGAAGTGGCAATGGGCCGGACACATCTGCCGCAAAACCGAAGACCGATGGGGCAAACGGGTTCTGGAGTGGAGACCACGTACGGGACGACGCAGAGTGGGACGACCCCCCGCCAGATGGGCGGATGACCTAAGGAGGGTCGCTGGTGGGGGTTGGATGAGGGTTGCAAAAGACCGCGTGCAGTGGCTAGCCTTGGGGGAGGCCTATATCCAGCAGTGGAGAGACACAGGCTGATGATGATGTCAGATGTTGGGCTGGGAGGTAAAAGCTATTGTTTGCAATTTTTTTTGCCCCGCCCCGTTGCTGTGCATCTGGGATGCTGGCGGAGGCGCGGGTGGACCGATTCCACACTATTATGAGGCGATTCCACACTATATGAGGATGCGATGTGCTTTAATCTCGCCCGCGTTAGGAGCAGCCCCAGTAGCATCCTGGCCTTGTAAGTTCATAGGGCACTGGATACGCCCGCATGTCAGCAGGTGACCTGGGCCCCAGAAACGGCTAAAATGTGTACTTATATATTTTTGTATTTTTACTGACCCTACGATTTTTGGTTAAATTTATTGGTTAGAATTGCACCCCACATTTTTTATTCACACTCTCCCAAAAGTTAGCTGGTAGAAAAAAACGACATTTTAAATAAATTGTTACTTTAGAATTTATTCTGAAATAAAAAAATATAATTATTATTAAGCTATACCTACCACTGAGAAAAATGGATATGATGTCATTACTTTAGAATTTATTCTGAAATAAAAATGTATTATTATTATTAAGCATGTATACCTAACCTACCTACCTACCACTGAATTTCAGTTTTTCACAATTACTCGTACAATGTCGTTAAACTAACTCAAGGCATTACTACCACGAACTACGAGGTCAGTAAGTCAGCAAATTTCGCAACTTTTTATAGTCATGAAAGTAATACTAGTAACTCATCACCACATCGTTTCAGGGTATCATTAACGATTTGGGTAGAAGGTGGAGCCAAAATTGGCAGAGTGTTCATCGAGTTATTTGTTGATATTGTGCCGAAAACTTGCAAGTTTTTCCTCAGTCTACTGCGGGGTGATGCTGAAGGGTATGCTTATACCGGCACCAGGATTTTTAGGTTAGATTTAAAATAAAACACCTTTTTATCACTGCTTATATAATTTTATATGGTTTTTTAATAGGTTGGCTAAGTACCTTACAGATGCTCTGAATTATGCAGAGGTAGGCGATTTTGATAGTGATGTCTAAAACTGTTCTGAAGAGTTCTATAACCTTTTTCATTCTTCTCTATACCGCGACCGAACCGTACTTACATAACGATGGTCCTGGACCCCGCGCAGCACCTACTCCCCCTGCACCCTCCTCCCGTCTTGTGGTTATAGAAGTAAAGAAGATACAGAAGCTTTATGCCTGATAACAAACGTTTTATTATTTTTTAAATATATGATATATGTAAATGTTTATTTTTTATTGTTTATTCTGTTACAACCATACATTCCCACCGGAATTCGGTTAAGTCAATAGTTATTAGTTATTCTTGTGCACAATTTACACATTGAAATATACATTGAGTTGTCCTGCCTGGAGAGTGTTATGGAACTAAAGGCAAGGAATAGGGCTGGAGGTTAATGTAGCATTTGAGTTGAGATACCAACACAAAACTAAATACAAATTCTTAAATTATTATAAATAAAATTAAATACTAGTTGCAGCTGTAAAAAGGCCTTGTAAAACTTAAAATTAGCATTATTAAATGGAAAGAGTTTTTGACGATTTCTGTAATTTTTATAGGTACTCAAACCTTAGTCGGTCTAGTAGATACTTTTGATCCTTACAAGAAACAGGATTGATTGGCATCAAATTATTACATTACAATAAAAAATACAGTTAGAAAAATATATAAACTCATCATTTAAAAGTTCTCACTGATAGTGACAATATATAAGAATAATAAGTGATATGTTTTAACCTAATACACACGGCACTAAAAATAAAAATAACATCATACCTAGATAATACATACATATGTATATTGGAACTAAAATAATATTTTTAAATTTACAGAATAGTACCAAATTTATATTGTCGTGCTGGTGACGTGACTAAAGACAACGGCTTTGGCACATACACGCCGAAAGGCGAAGAACCCATGGCTCCTGAGAACTATCTACTCAAACACACAGTTCCTGGTATTCCCTTATGTTTTTTTTAAATAGTAATCGCTGAGCGACCCATTATATTTTATTTATTTATTTAAAAACTTTATTGTACTGTACAAGAGGCATTCTCTAGCAACCAACCTTTGGGACACTAAAACATTTTGTCTTGTAAGGTAGGTGCAACCATTAAATATATAAATAATAATCTAAATATTATATCTATATAGACAAATACATACTTATATAACTACATACTTTAAATATATTATATACACTACATACATATTATACCAAGTTACACTGTGAGGAACAGTTTAAATAATGTGAATACCTATACCATTTTTTTTAAAAGTAATCTGTATGGCACTTGATGAACCAGTTTCTACCGGTAAATTGTTCCACAGAGTTGCGGCCACTACTGCAAAAGAGTTGGAAGCTAGAGTGATGAGAAGGGATGGATAGAACACAATTATGTGATGCACGGAAAGATCTGTTATGAAATGAGGATAGATAGCTTCTTTCAAAAGGCTTTTTTGCTCAAAATATTATTTGTGCAATAATAGCTAACTTAGTTGGTTTTCGCTTTAACCCTGCGATATATTTGATCTCTTTGGGTTACGGATTTGAAATTATTTCGGATTATCGGTTAGTTTCGGGTAAGAATTGGATTAAAAAGTAAAATTCAGTGTAAAGGTTTCATGTCTGACTCTTTCGCAGTTGTTGCAGTAAATCTTTGGAACACTTTGCCGGTCAATATTCGGCAAGCATCCAACAGAATAATATTCAAAAGATTTGTATACTCACAATACATACAGCTCCCTACAGCGTGTATAAGTGGATATTGTATGTAGTATAGTTATGTATATATGTATGTATGTAAGTACTATTAGTATGTAGTATATATATTATTAATAAATATATTGTTATTATTTAATAATGATCAGTCTTAAATACGTCTTCGCACCTACTCCTCGATCTAAGTTATACTTATTATTGTGCCAAAGGTTGGCTGTCAGAGAATGTCTAGCGGCATTAAGCCCGCCCCTTGTAATTAGTGCAAAAAAGTTTTAAATAAATAAAGGTTCGGCCGGGTAAAACAAATGCTTATATGTCTCATTAAGACTCCAACTCTAGTTAGATAGCTAGTTAGGTTACGGATAGATTTTTATTTGGATATCCGATTTTGGTTACGGATATCCAAAACATCTCTGTCTCACACTCTCTGACTTGTAGCCCAGCGATAAAACTATCGGAACTACACTCTCTCTTCCCGCCAACTCCTATCTAGCTTCTAGCTCATAATCGGCGATGGAACAAGTGCCTAAACCTTATAAAAATGTTTTCAGGCGTATGTTCTATGGCTGTTTCCAATGATAATGAGATGTTCGGCCATTTTAACATCATATTTAAACCTCTACCACAATTGGATGGAAAAAACGTTGTCTTTGGCCGCGTAAGTACTATACAGTCGGTACAGCCAAGATACTTTTACTACACATCTGTAGCTCTAACACGCAAAAATTCCGTTACGTAAAGTTTCACTTCTAAGTTGTCAAACTGTTCATTGTATTTATATACGAGTATATGCCAATTTGTCTAAACGAATTTAATTTGATAAAGGAGTTCGTGAATGCTACAGCTTCTGGTAATTTTTGAGACACTCCAGCTAAAACAAAGGTATATATATAAACACATATATACATAAATATCAGGTATAATGCGAAAGTTGTGGGTAAAAGAGGCCCTGGCAGACCAAGACACACGTATCACGATCAAATAAATAAAACACTAGCTGAAGGAGAATTAAAAAGCCTTCGTAACAAAAGGGCATGTATGAAGAGGTTCATGAATGTCGATGAAGCGAAAGAGGTATGTCGTGATCGTGTTTGTTGCAATTGTCTTTGCGTACCCCGTAAGGGATCTGGCGTGAAGATATTTATGTATATATCAGGAGGTAAGTCTAGCTATGAAGGTAATGTGGGGTAATTAATGTAATTCGACTGGAGAGCCATACAGTGCGAACGATCGTAGCCCCGCCCCCATGATACCTTATTTACAATTTCTGCGCAATAACTGTCAGATGTAGATTTACGTACTAATACGAATAGGATCCTTAGGCTGGGTTTTAACCAAAACGTAGTTGATAATCGATTGTACCTTTAAAATAAAACTGAAACATTCGACGCCATTTTTAACCTAAATAATAACCTTAATAATAATAACTATGTACAAAATTGACCTTATTTCAGATAGTGGATGGTCCCTCAGAAGTGCTGGAGCGGATCAGTGCTCTGGGTCGTCCCCTGGGCAGCGCGGCCGAGGACTGTGTGCTGACCAACTGCGCGTGGTCCACCAGGGCCGGCCTCTACAGGGACGGACCCCGCAATTGCATCAAATTCACAAGAAAACAACAAAAATAAAGTAATGTTTTAAAAATACTGCATTTTATTTTAAATTCTGTGGTTATAAATAATGAGCACTGTGGCAATGCATCGCATAAATGTAATAATGTAAGCGGTTTTTTTTTGTACTTTATTTTGCTGTGAGAATTGTTCGACTTGCGCTTTAAGCTCTTAAGTCGCTAAAAAAAATGCTTTTTGCTTTAAAGTCAAACACAACATTGGTCGTGGTAATTGACGGCCACACGGAATGCGTCGTCGCACCACAATTAACGGTTTCGCCAAACCTTGCTTGCTAACTTTATGAAATAAGGAAACAAGGTTACATCATTCAATAATGCATTACAGGGTTTGATCTAAGAGGTCATACACACCGCCCGCGGTCTACGGTTCGCGGTCTCTGTTATCTTTGCGGTGTAAACCTACGGCCGAATTAAACGCTTGTGCTGTCGAAGTTCCGTTTTGTTTAATACACCGGTCGAGACGTGCGATGACATTCAAAATTTTGCCTTAACAGAACGCACAATTCTATATCCGTCTCTTCTATCATGTCAATTAACAATAAGACCCATGTCCTTTCTCTTTCGTGCGACTTGTTTAAGGTGATATTAACTACACGTGGTAAACGAAAGAGAACTTGAGATTTCTAGACCTCGCGGTTGTGGGCACGTGTAATCGCGAACCGCATTACTTGGAACGCCACGGCAACGGCGGTGTGATCTACACCTAAAGTAAATCTCGACTCCTCTCACAGCACCTGTTTATAAGCTAAATAATTTTAGGTAAAGTAGATTTCTGATACCGACTTTGAATTTATCAAAGTCAAAATATCTTTGTTCACATAGTGAATATGTGTACAGACTTATTACAGGCATTTGTGAAAAGTATATAATTTTGAATGCTTCTACTCGTGCTAAGACTAAGAAGCAAAGTGCTCCGAAGAGTATGCTTTTAGCAGAAGACCATCAGCGTGGTGAGGCGGAAAGCACAATCGTCCGAAAACGTTCGTCTAAGATCGATTACGTCTGTCAAAAATGTCAAAACCTTTGGCATTCCGCGGAAGTTCTTCGCGCCATTTTGCGTGGACATGTCAAGTGCAAGTTTTTGGTTTGTAAATTAATTTACTGTGGATATTATTGGTCAAAAGTGGTGTTGTTTTGTTTAATAATGTGCTACAATGTGAATAATTATGGAAAACGATAAATTTGACTTTAAATATGGGGCACAAGTTGCAGTTTATTTTTTGCGGTTTTCCCGCGCTGTCAACTCCCATATTTTACCCGACGTGTTTGAGCAGTGGATGGTTCCGCGAGTGACTCCAAGAAAAGCATCAAATTTTGCAGCATCTGGAATTTGATGTTGACCTCATTAATTCATGAAAAAGAAAGATTTATTCCGTCAGACTTGGCTGTATGGGCTAGACCCTTTGCCTTCCCTATCATCTCATTCATCAACTATCGGGAGAAGAGAACCAAAAAAAAAATTGGGCATTCCGCCTAGCTTTTGACATTTCTGACATCATCTGTATACTTTACTTAAATTTTATTAATTTAAATAAATAATTAACAAACAAAATATGAACTATGAAATAAATAAAACAAGTGGGTATTTTTGTGAGTAATCAAAAAGTTTATTTCATAAATTAAGTAAGATATACTTAAATTTTGTGCTTGAAGTAAAAAACACATTACGACATCGACATCAAAAATCACACAACACTGTCACTTTCATTCTTTTTGTCATATTAGTCTCTCCCTTTGGTCACGTCACTCTATCTTCACGAATAGTCCACACGACAGTATGAGACCCAGCAACTGAAAAAGGAAACGCAATTTATAAACATGCCAATATACACCCAAAAACACCCCCCACTTTAGGTCCTGATTGGCTTTTGCCTTTTCACCCGACTGCACAACGCAAAAACGGTGTTTATCAGCCTATATATATATATATATAGGCTGGTAAACCTACATATATATATATGTATGTTTGTTCTTTTGTGGCCCACTAGAGACCAAACGCTTGTGCCGATTAAGATGATTCGCACGATTGATTCGTTTTAATCACAGGAGTGTCACTGAAGATATGACTATAATAAAATTTCAGTAAGGCTACAAATAGACGCAATATTGTATGACAGAAAAATAAAAATAATGTAATGTGAAAGTTCTTAGTAATTGCCTAGGTATTGTATGGCAAACTAGTAACTATATACAAAATATTTTTAAATTTCCGAGCGCAGTTAATTGGTTGCGGGCTCATAAAATTTATTTCAAATATAATACTATTCCTATATAGAAGCTATAATAGGTATGTATGGCACTTTAGGTATCCTACCATTCGCCTGGCGGCGCTAGTGTTCGGCTGAACGATTACTATTGTCATTATTCTAAGTGAACGATTTTTTATTTTGCGAGAGTTGATACTCTTTTCCCAATTAGGTTCTATTAATGAACATCGTGTTTGACTCGTCGCTTAAGCGCTTTATTTCGTTTTGAAAGTCGTTCGCCTTGGCGTTGCTCTATTGTTTTCATTCACTTTAAGGAGAATACAGTAGAAAAGCGAGCTCTGTAAGGCAGAGCTTTCAAGTCAACTTGGCGGCATAAAGGTTTCTATACTCTTTGCACCTATATTCGTAAATACATTTTTTTTCTTCTCTTTGTCTTGAAATTTTAACAATTAACAGTTAGGAATTGTCCTAACTGTTAATTGTTATTTTATTTTTTTTGTGTTTAGTTTACAAACGATATGTTACATATATCACAAATGTGACAAGGACGGGAGATGATAAAAAAATCACAAATATCACTTACCATAATAAATGCGACAACGATGGCCGCGACTCCTACATAGACTGCGTTTTGTCGCAAGAAGTCGACCGTCTTGCTCAGACACCCGTCCGTGTAGATGTTGTTAGGGTTGGGATCGTGACTACAGTCCATTCGCTAAAAATATATGTATTTGAAACATCAACAGCATTACAAGAAAATACAATATTATCCAATGTTAAACAAAATCATAAATGGGTTTACAAATTATAGGTACATAAAACCATAAATCGGTTAACAATTAAAGTAGGCCATACACCCGGAGAGGTTACCTGTGTAGGTTTGCCTGTTGAGGTTAACTAGGCGTCGATAGCGTGTATGGGGACGTTCCGGTGTACCGGAGCGGTCTTTAGTACGGTGTCACTCGAAATAATTGATTTATGATCTTACGTCCGGTCGCCTGCGAGGCATAACTGCACAGGCAGACCTCTCCGGTGGACCGTAGTGTGTATATCATATATACAGATCTCTTTGTAGCTGTTGGCTCCGCAGCATTGCAACAAGGTCTGGAATTGGGTAACAATGGAAGCAAATATCCTGTTGTATTAACTCGTCATATCTATCATACAAAGTCATATGTCTCCAGAAACTAACCTTTCCATAGAATATTTCCCTGCAACAGCTCTCGGGAATATTTCCATTCCAGTCTTTGTAGCTGTTGACTCCGCAGCATTGCAACAAGGTCTGGGTTTCGTCCCAGGACCTGGTGTACTCGTGCTTCGTCCCGTAGTTAGGAATGGCAGCAAAAAGCTCGTTGTTCAAACTCGTCACAACTTTCTCACGAAATACGAATTGTAAGATTCCGCCCACCAACATTACAACGAAGATTATGAATACCATAATGTAGTACTGAAAATAAATAATGTATTCATGTATTTTTTTGAGTCGTTAAGTATTCTACTAAACATTCATTTATTTTATTTACCACATCCCCTTGAACATATAGTCCTAAACCTATACTGTTGAACACAAATTTGAAGAGAATTTGGCCTACACTCGCCACGCGCTGGCCAGACGGGTTGGAAAGATCTATGTCAATTTTAAAGTGAATTTCAACATTTACATAAGTTAGTATTAGTGGAACCGGTACCGTCTGCTTAACGTGCTCTCCGTCCGAGGCACAAGATCGGTGTTGTAAATCTATGATAAATGGGTTGGCGAGGTTCTGATATTTTTTTTCTTATGACAAACTATTAACGATTCCACAAGTTGGCAGGCACGGGAACGGTGTGTTGTAAATCTATGACAAATGTATGTAAGAAAAGTGTATTATGCCTGATTACATGTTATGATTTTCCCAAATTTGAAGATGAGATATATGGAATAGTTAATAAATGGTCATTAATGAAAATTCTCCAAAATATTCTCTGTGTTCTAGTAGCTGTGATGACCATTTTGCGCGATTGAGATCTGAGAATGCCTAACTGCACTATTGTAGATATTTTATACTTACAGTGAGTAGCATACATTTGACTTCCTTAGCGGCGCCGCAGCAGCCAAGCAGACTGATAAGCATAGTGGCGCCCCCCATAAGCGCGACCACCACCAGCGAAGCCGGGAACATGTTGTTGGTCAGCAAAGTGCTGGAGAACGACCGAGAGCTCCATACCCACACGCCCAGCGCGAGGGCTAGCACACCACCAATCTAAAATAATAATTCATATTTTATTTTTAATTTTATTTTAATGTTCAAGATTTATTTAACTTTTAAAAAATCATTCAACATACAGAAAAAATGATTATGTCTAAACACGGTTGTTAACATAGACTAACCTACAGCCGGTTAAACAAAAATGATGATTTAAATAATCAATGTATGATTAATATTTTAATATAGGGACGCCACGTGATTGGTTAGCTTGTCACTTTGGTTATTTCAGCCAATGACGTGCCTCATAGGCATAAGTTAAACATGCCAAAGCCTGCCTGCATACAGGCGTTTGAATCGTCGCGTACTATCTTTTGACATGTATAACGTATGCCTATAAGGCACGTCAATTAAATATAAAGAAGGAATTTAAATTATATGTAATTATAAAGTAAAGGACTATTTTAGCGTTATAATTTAACTCCTTACATACATAATAATATACTAGCTTTATTGCGATAGGAAATGCAAATAGACCATTTTTTTAAATAGCGATCTGGTGGTTACCTGCCTGGTGCTAAGAGGCAAATTGGAAGGTTTAAATTTAAAATACATTTTTGTCTTCTGGTATCAATATTTCGGACATTAAATCGTACCTAATGTTATTGTACCCACCATTACGACTATTATAAACGTACCTAGTAGGCATGCTAGTTCTAGGTCTTTTCGTAATTATTAAATGTACCTATTTGTGCAAAGAGCTAAAATACCTGGAATTAAGACTGATAATTATGCAAAAAAAATATCAAGTCGGTAATAATATTTTTTATTATTTATGCTATAAGCATTGGAACAGCCGACCAAGTAATATGCTTCATTGAACCAAAAAGTATTTATCGACTAAACAGAATCCCCTGCACTTCCTACCCCTTAATGCTGAGGTAGCCTGGAATGCTCAACACGCGACATTTTTGCACCCTAATGTATTTTCACTAGAAGGTAAATAATTATAGTTTTTTTTTAATATAAAAGTCTAGGATAAGTCTAAAGGGAGTTGCAGACCAAGAGCTAAATTAAGATAGTTTAGTTTAGCTCGCAATGGGGTGTATCAGGCAAAGCTTTTTGTAGATGTCGCTAGCGGCAATGGTACCTTGTTTTACACCTATCGCATAATTTTAAAATGTTTTCGTGGTTTTATATGTTTATAACAGAAAAATGTATTTTAAATTAACGTTACCTACCTTAAAAGACGAATTAAAAAACGCACACCCCGTTTTTAAAAAGAAAAAAGGATTTATTAATAGAACGGCAATTTTAAGTTCACCATATCTTTGATTTCGCTTAGAAATCTCGATTTGTACACTTAAAAACTGCTCACTTCGGCATAATATCTAGTAAATAATAAAAGTCGAAATAAAAATACAAGTTTTCTATGCAACTGACAGTTGCCATACCTAACAGACTGTTAGGTACCATCTATAATGCGCCATCTATCGTGATAAAAAGTTAGTGATACACCACATAGCTGGAGCAGTTATACTTGTGTGCAGACTGTAAACTAAACTATGTGAGCTAAAATATGCGAAGCTAAGTTGTGTATGCCGATGCGCAGTTACACGAGCTAAGCTAAGCCCCTGCCGCCTTAGTTTTCGGTCTGCAAATCGCATAAGAGCGATCTTCGCCGATCGCATAATCGAATAAAACACACAATTTTTGCGACACGTTGTTTGTTTTGATTAGCCTCTCTCGATTAGTCTCTCTCGCAATGGCTTAAAATTGTATAGGATAAATAAAAAAATATAGAACACAGCATTGCGTGATTACAAACCTGAAACACGCACTTGTCCAGTTTTTGTTTACTGTTCCGAAAATTAACAGTGGCAAGTACTATATCATGCGACACACCTGTTTATAACTGGGGTAATACTAACTTAATTAATGACAATTTTAACTGTAAAGGAGCGGTTTGTCTGTTTTAGGGACCGTCACACATGATATGAGTGACAATGATGAATAGGTATATACTCATATTTTTGTTTTTAATGCGTACGTTTTCAGTGTAGGAGCTTGGAACGTATTTTTCTACACTGTTTTAAATTATTTATATCTTGATTATTATAACTACATAGGTAGGTATTTTAACTTATACTTGAAATATACCCGTTGTATTTATTCTTATTAATAATTCTTCAATATTTTACGTAGATGTTCGATTTAATGTTATTAAGAATACTTATTATTACTACTATTATATTATTATTTTTGAGTTTATATATATAATCTTAGTTATATATAAGATATGTATGCCAAATTGTTATTTTTATGTTTAAATTTAATAAATAAACAAAATAGATATATAGTTTCTTAAGAGACTATTTCCGGCATGATTTTTGCACCACTTGCTAAAAGAATTAAAGCTAAAAAAATTTGGTTGGGTAGAGAGAGGAGCAGAATGGTGGAGTGAGTGTTTTGTTGAGCAATAAAAAAAAACTTTTAGTCGCAAGCCCGAGACACCATTCTTCTCCCCTCCCTTTCCGACACACGATGGATCCGGCATCCGCACATTAAATTCATGCAATGTTTAAAAATTTGCCTCCTCTATTATGTTATAAGTAAAAAATATAAGTATTTAGGTAGTTTATTGATACTTACAAAAGTAACAACATTGATGCAGATGAGAGAAAACTTCATAAATCTTCCACAACTATCCATGGTTCCGCCGTATCCCATTATGTGCCTAAAAACAAAATTACAATACTTTATTTTACCCGTAGCGTCCCTGTCACTATCCGGATTGATATGCTAACCGATTGTGTGGTTTTCAGTATAGGTTAGTAAATGTAACAACTGCTTGAATATGTTTACGGTTATTCCTAGACTATCAAAACATTGGTAATTCTTAGTAAAACTTGATACATAACTCATGGCGATATTTTTCTTTCTTTGAGATACTTACTTAAAAACAGTATTTAATTCATTTTAGCTTCTTGATAGGCTAAAATCACCTTGGTCACGACTAGGTTCTAATTCCGACATTAAAATTATCTATCCTGTAAGATAACTTTTAAGTACTTGCTCTGGTACTTTGTTAGCCATAAGTCTCTCTCTTTCTTAAAATAATTATTTATCTGACAGGACGAATAAGTTTGATATTGGAACGCTACCTTAATGGCTCTTACCTATGAAAATTCATTGTAGTTACATTATGTATTAAACTATTCTGACTGCTATAGGCCTAAACTATGCTTGTATGAACTATTATTTTACTGGATTTAAAATATAAGTCACAAAACATATGCATGGCTGTCACAACTTTCTACAACTACCCGCAAGCTACGTGTTTTATTTTAATTATTTCCACAATATAATAACACCGATACATTAAACTAAAATATGTATTCTTTAATATACATAATAACAATTAACTGTGTTTTTTTTAATGTTAAGTTTAAATTATTTTTAATAATGATTTTAACCCGTTTCAAGTTAGCTATGTAACAGACATAGATATCTAGTTACTAAACTATCTACTGAGGTTCACAACGATTGCTCGTTTTCTAGCCAAATAAAACTATCTAGTTTCATAACACTGTAGGTAGGTACATGAAATAGCTTCGTAGTGATTGGTCGCGATTGAAATGAATAGGTTAGGGCAATGCACATTCGTCCAAGTGCGAGTGAGAAAGTTGCACGAAAGTGACGTGACGTTTAGTTTCAAGGAGTAATCAGCATTTTGTGTAGTATGCAAAAGTTAGATATTATCTAATAATTGTTATAAACACGCGACGTACCTTTTTTCAGTAGATAGTTTTCACAACGGTTACGTTTTGTTGTTTTAAAAACCAATAACATATCCCTACTCAGCGTCATAACGCCAAAAGCTGTCCCAATATAACGTATAGGGCATCAACACAACCGTAATTATTGTTCCTCTCAGAAACGTGAATCTAAGGCTGATAAATCTTCGATATACCTTTACCGACTGATAATAATCAAAAGAAGATAAAGTTATTAGCAATTGACGGTGCGGTTGCGCGGTCTATAGTGTGAGGGGAAGAATGATAGCTCGGGATTACAATCGAGTATAGGTTGGTTTAAAAAAGGGGCTCCTTCTTTTTGTTGCGCCATATAAGCTGTGTTCACGTAGCTCGCTTTAAGCCTTTGGGCGCTGTTATTGTAGGATTCACAGCATGATTAGAATAAGTCGTGTAGGAAAAACGTCATCAAACGACAAGACGCCTTATTTTATAACATATTAAAATATAAATACACTATCTGTGAATGGCTAACCATAGTAGGTTGTTTTAATTATATTTGAGTATCAAATATATCATTAATTAAAAGCACATGAAACTATCAAAACAAACGCGCATAAACGTGTGAGATGTCAGTTTTAAAATGTCACACTGACAGTTCATGAAGCTATTTTAGGCTTAGAACGCTTGCAGTTACTACGTGAACACACTAATAATTTAACCGTTTTGTAAGTACCTACTATTGGAAACTTTAAAAGTCATAAGCCACTAGAGTCCTTCGCGCCATTTTGCGTGGACATGTCAAGTGCAAGTTTTTGTTTTGTAAATTAATTTACTGTGGATATTATTGGCCAAAAGTGGTGTTGTTTTGCTTAATAATGTGCTGCAATGTGAATAATTATGGAAAACAATAAATTGGACTTTAAATATGGGGCACAAGTTGCAGTTTATTTTTTGCGGTTTTCCCGCGCTGTCAACTCCCATATTTTACCCGACGTGTTTGAGCTATAGTGCCGCGAGTGACTCCAAGTAAAGCATCAAATTCTGCAACATCTGGAATTTGATGATCCCCAACTCGGTTATGAACTCTGTTATGAACATATATTATGCAAATAAATTACGTGTTTAGGACTGATGTATTCTGTACAATGTCCTTTAAAGACAATTAAAAAAAAAAACATAAGCCACTAAAGTTAAGCTTTTAGAACGTTAAGCTATATTGGGCCATCGTGCCAAGTAGTTGTTTTAAATTACAAATAACAAGTAGGCCAGCTATACGTCACGCAAAAGCAAGGGCATCTTAGAAATTATTACGAGCGGAGTTATAAAAATGCTACTTGCAATGAGCAGGTCGTCACGTCGCGATGTTTGAAGGTGCTGTTGTTCAAGGTAAGTCCATGCAACCCGATTGCATCAAAACTATATTACAATTAACATCTTTTATGAATTCATTTCGCAGCCCATAAAACACTTAAATCTCACTGCTGGAAATGGGGATATTTGAATGGACATTGGGTCTAACATGGCCTTTATGGCATCTAGTTAAGCCGGCATAGTGTTAGGGACTGATGTCAGTCATAAGTGTCCGATTCCAGTTGTTAACATTCATGGACTTTACGCGCCATTTACCAACAGGGTCTTTAAAAAAATTGGGCTCGTTAAGTCCTATTAGTTACTACACTGTTTGCGTTAAGTTTCATGGATGATTTAAGTCAAGTAATATCGTAGGGATTTTTTGTCACAAATTGCTAGCTTCTCACGTAAATATATGTATGTATTTCTCTAGATACGTTTCATGTTAGTAATAGGTATTCATAATTATAAGTAGGTATTGCGGAAGCAAATATTTGGATAAATATCAAATGACTTTCTCAATAGAAAACACTCAAATCCTTAAGTTAGTAAACAAAGCATGCTAACTTGGCGTTGCAAACATTGAAATGGAAAGTCACCTTCGAAACGAATTCCGCGATTGTGGCGGGAATTTTTAACACGGTGGATAGCTCGCTCCAGTGATAGTAATATTATGTCATACAATGACTACTCGGATCATTGAACAATCGTAACGTAAACTGCACTGTACTCATTGAAGCGGAATTGTTTAGTAAATGTGGCAACGTGACATGTGTTGCTCTCAAGCGCGGCTTTAACACTGGTGGGAGGAAGCAACCGGTCGCGCGGCCCCTTCCTTTGTGCCTCGAAGGTTTTATCATGGATCAGCCATAGAATACCAAACCTGCGTTTTATAAAGGTTTTGTAGTTTTACACATTGCGTGTTATCGTTAAACTAAACACAAGCTTCGCACAAAATAATACTCAATGTACAATGAAATTACAGAACCCGGGTTCAAAACCCTGAGTAAAAAGGAACGGCAAAGTATATAATGCATTTTTTAACGAATCTTTGCAACCTGTCGTAGGCAAAGCAAACTATTTTTAGACGCTTTTTGTCAAAAATTGCATGGTTTTTATGGTCACAATTCATCATCAACCATTTTTTGTTCTGCTCCTTGAAATTTATTTTTAATATCGTATTAAATTGCTTTGCATTATTTTTAAATTATTACTGCGTTCGTGGTGTAGCAGTTAAGGCCGTAGATTGAAACACGGAGGTAACGGGATCGAATCCTGGTCGAAAACATTTTTAAAATTTATTTGTGAGTTTTCTCTTCTCTAGAGAAACACCTACAGACAACAATTAGCTTGCCCAACCAAAGGCGTACTTGACTTGCTTACCCAATAATTCCCGCACATATATTTTTTTACTGACGGAAGCAGTCTACCGGTTAAGTCCGAATTTTGACCCGGAGGTACCGGGTTACAAAAATATGATTTATGTAAATAAATACTTTTAATTAATATTTCATTTATTTGTGATATTTCTCGAGTTTGGTACGCTGCACGCGCTGGAGACATCGACGAGCTTGCCTTGTCATGATTGGCCTATAGTAAAGTTGGCTAAATGTGATACCGATTATTTATAAGCGTGGTTTCTGACCACCCCGAAAGGGAAACGGTCGTGATGATACTTTACTTTACTTTTTATATATTTTTTGTTACCTACTTAATTTACAAGTTTTGTCCATTGTACAGTCTAGCCTTGTGGAAGTTTACAAATTTGATTTTGTAAACTGACTTTATTATACTTATTGCCGTAGGAAGACGTTTATTTTTTGTATAATAAAAAAACTATAAGGCTTCATTCAAGAGCGGTGCTAGTTGAGGTGGTAGGCGGACAAATGGTGGTAATTTGCCCAGTCTGCCGGAGCGGCGAAGTATCCACCGTTCGTGCCGATAAACCCAGTAAAGTGTACCCACACGTTTCGGGATCAGGCTCGAATTGCCGTCATGCCCAGTCAAGCCGGCATAGTGTTAGGAACTGATGTCAGTCATGAGTATCTGTTTCCAGTTGCTAACATTCATGGACCTCGCGCACCACTTAACATCAGGTGGGCGCAAGGTCACATGTCGTGCTAGTATAAAAAATAAATTTAAAAAAAAGCTGTGATAGCTCGGTTGTACGAACACTTTCCTTAAAATCCTACAAAGGTCGGTTCAAATTCTCCCGGCATGTACCAATGAGAAATACACTTTTCTTACGTACATTTGTCATAGATAACAACTCCACCGTTCCTGTGCTTCGGAGAGCACGTTAAGACGTCGGTCCCGATTTCACTTATACCAACTTGTGGAATCGTTAATAAAATGTTATTATAAAATTGACATCAGACCCTCGCTAACCCGTCCAGCCAGCGTGGCGAGTGTAGGCCAAATCTCCAGATATATGTTCTGGAAGGCCCATCTTCAACAGAGAATGATTAATGAAAATGAATTCGTTCATGTGCACTAAATGGATAGTGTAAAATATAGATACTATCACGACCGTATCCATTGCTAGGTAAGCTTTTTTAAAAAAGCTGATTCACATTTACTTTAATGGGGTACTAACTTTTTATCACGATAGATGCAAGTATAGCGCAAGATAGATGGTACCTAATATATCTGTCAGTTGCATAGAAAACTTGTATTTTTATTACGAAATTTATTATTTTCTGTATATTATACCGAAGTGAGCAGCTTTTAAGTGTACAAATTGAGGTTTCCAAGCGAAATCAAAGATATGGTGATCTCAAAATTGCCGTTCTATTAATTAAACCTTTTTTCTTTTTAAAGACAGTGTGCGCTTTCTTAATTCGTCTTTTAAGATAGGTAACGTTAATTTAAAATACATTTTTCTGTTATAAAACTACAAAACCATTTAAAAAATGATGCGACATAGGTGTAAAACATGGTACCATTGCCGCTAGCGACATCTACAAAAAGCTTTGCCTGATACACCCCATAGGCTCATCATGAAAAGTGGCAAGCTCGTCGATATCTCTAGCATACCACTCACAAACATATTATTGTGTCCGGAAATAAACCAGGTATCTTCTGGAATTATCTCCTATTAATCTGAAGCTAAAGTAACACAGCTTAAATGAAACTGTCGGTGGCACGGTTTATGATGTAAGCGCGGTTTATAACTGGAACGCATTTTATAAAATATATGTGGGGGAGATTTCCAACTCCCTCACTGGGTGGTAGATGAGTTGACTGTATATGGTTGGGGGGTTTAATGACGAGCCATCTCCGTGAAGTCCAAAGAAAAAGGCAGAAGCACTTACCATTTCCAGCAGCAGCCGACCACGTCTCAGTGAAGTCGACCCCAGGGTTCCGAAAGAAGACCAGCTCTTCTGGTGTCAAAACTCTTTTCACACAAAACTAATAATTCAAGTAACAGTTCCGAACGATACATACACGCGCGTGGCTAAGCAGCACACTGCTGCAGCACTGACAAATAAGCACACACGGTGTGACGTCACCGAAACTACAAATTGTAGACGTCTGCCGCCGGTTGAGGCTGAGGTGTGACTCGTACCCTTCAATGCGTCACAGAAGGATGTAACAATATATATTGAGCTCTGCAACAGCAGTCATCTGTCAAATTTAATTGAATCAAAACATGTATATATTACTTGAAAATAATAATCCATCTTAATTTAAAATGGTTTAATGCTTCTTCATCCCTCTCGCTCGCACAATTCAACATTTTTAAAGATTTTTCATTTCTGAATGTACTTTTGAGAAAAATGTCAATCTAAAAATATCTAGGAAATAAAATTACGGGCATTTAGGAAATTTATTAAACACAGGTATATTTATTTTAGTAAAATAGTGGAAAATCGTTACAAATGTTTTTGCTATTTTTCTCTGCCTAATATATATAATATGAAATAATATATATATGAAAGTCAAAATATGTCGTAAATAATCTTAATTTCCTATGAAGTTAATAAAATTTTAGACTTTCTTTGGAAATATTGGATTGTGCGAGAGGGATGCAAAAGCATTAAAACCCTCTTAATCATCTCTCCGTATCTGTAGAAAAAGTGTGGCAATAAAACAACAATATTACTGTTTTTAGTTTATTAGCATTGTGTTAATAAACAAATTATGTATTTCAACGAATAAATTTGCAATAATAAATTAAATTAAAAATAATATTTTGTTGAAATTTATTAGATTTCGTAACAAATAGTTCGTTTTCGACAGTCGACATATTGTCCTTTTTTATATTACCAAGCGTCAAATTCTTGTTTCGACTTTTTTTTTAAATTGCTATACACAAATGTTTTCCTAAACTCGCAGCCGTATTTTATTACTTAGGGCCGGTAACTGAATCCTTCCTTAGTGGCAATTTGTATGAAGAAGCTAAGAAAATGACAATTCCGAAATATGGTTTATTAGGAAAAGTTGTTTTTTTCTATCAATAGAATCACATTTTAGTCTAACGTAAGGGCATACAAAGTCACAACAGACAACTTTTCCTAAGAAACCATGTGTGAAGAGAGAAGTGACAAATTTGTTTGGCTTCTCTATTTAAGCATTTTAAGCATTAATATTTTATTTATAGTTATTATATTTTATATTTATTTTATATTCTATCAATAGAATCACATAATAGTTTAACTAAAGTAAGAGCATACAAAGTTAACCCAATAAAGCTATTAGAGTTGATATTTGCAAGGACACTGTCAAGGTCAAGAGCTATTAGAGTTAAGAATTGTATAATGTTTTGTAATATTGACGCAAGCTCTGACATAAATAACGGAATCATGACAAGTTTAGAAAAACATCTCCAACAGCCAAACCCAATGTTATTATTTTTATACGATATCGCACGCATCTGATGGTAAGTAGTACGCAAGGTTCAAGAATCAATGACACCAATCACTGACGACCTGCATCAGTCGTTTTTTTACTAAAAATATATAGAATATTTTGGGTTCGGTCGATGTCCAAAAATCTGTTAAATAGTGGTGTTTTGGAACGCAAAGTATATAGTTGAATTAAATCACAAGATAAAAATACACTTCTAAAGTTAACATAATCCGTAAGACAACTTTGACATTTGGCACAAGTGTTGCCACAGTCAGGGTAGTGATGTCCGTATCGATATTAAAAAACGGCTTTGGTTATCATCCGTTCATAAATTAAGGTCTAAATCGACCCATATACAAAATAAAAGCAATTAAAACCGCTATATCTTGTGAACGAAGCCAGATAGAGCAAAAATTACATACAGGTGTATTCTAAAGGTTTTGCACATACTCATGACACAATCACAAATAAAAAAAGGAAAATTTACTTATAAGATAAAAAAAATATATATTTTATAAATTAAGGTGAAAACAAACATCAATACTTAAAAAAAAACACTTTTAGAAAATTCTTGACAAAATCGACACAATTTATTCATAACCAAGTTGGGCAAAATCAAATTCCGAGTGTTGTAGAATTTAATGCTTTACATGCGCGGGAAAACCGAAAAAAATAATCTGCAACTTATACAGATTATATAAAAGTAAAAAGTAAAAGTATCATCACGACCGTTTCCCTTTCGGGGTGGTCAGAAACCACGCTTATAAATAAGCGGATTCACATTTAGCCAACTTTACTATAGGCCAATCACGACAAGTGGCAAGCTCGTCGATGTCTCCAGCGTCTCGAGAAATATCACAAATTAAATATTAATTAAATGTATTTATTTACATTTTTTTTTGTATCTCGACCAGGAATCGAACCAGGTACCTCCGAGTCTAAATCCACAGACTTAACCGCTAGACCAGTTTATATAGTATAAAAATTATCGTTTCAACACAATTATTCACATTGTAGAACATTATTAAACAAAATAACACTACCTTTGACTAACAATATACACAGTAAATTAATTTACAAAACGAAATAAAATAAACCTCGTATACTGTAATTTGTTGATTTTTTTTCGAAAATAGATATATCTATGTTTTATTATCAATATCGGCTACACCAATATTTAATTCCGTCTAATCCTGGTAACCCTTTTATCGTCATCATCAGACTGTGTCTCTCCACTGCTGGATATAGGCCTTTCGCAAGGCTCGCCACTTCACACGATCTTCCTCAGGTCATCTGTCCATCTAACGGGGGGTCGTCCCCTCTGCGTCTTCTATTACGTTGTTCCACTCCAGAACCCGTCTCCTGCATCGTTCATCGGTTCAGCGACAGACGTATCCAGCCTATCGTCACTTGGGCTTGCTAATTTAGAAAGCTATGTCGGTAACTTTGGTTCTCCTACGTCAACGTTTCTTTATCCTTCCCGGCATAGCATCTGTCACTTATTTGGCAAGCTTGTCTCATGGATTATTTTAACTAAATAAATCATATTGTCTTGGTATAAATTATTAAAGCAATATCAAATAAAAAAATACTAAATGATGATACTTTACTTCAAAATAACTGCAATAGTTTTTCGTACGATGTTTACTACAGCAGTAATCACAAAATATAGTTTTTTTTGTAAGACCTGTAGCCCTAATCGGTTACTTAGTTATAGCATTCGCTGCACGTGATTACGGGCAGGGCGTGTGGAACCTTTATTATAGGTTAAAATTTAATACGAGCAGGCGCGGCGGAAGCCGCGGAATGTCAACGTGATCAGACTATCAAATCGCGCGCCATGCGCCGTGGAACCTCGGGAGGTCTAGCGTGCAGAGGTGCCAAGTGGGAAATTTAACCTATCTGACCGTGCGAACATTCCTTCGGCCAGACGACGCACAAACTCGTCCAGTGTTTCCATCCGCAGGTCGCGGAGGATGACATCGTTTCTCACATAGCACTATGGTACGAAGCGTGAGGTTCTGTTGCGTAGTGGATTTTGTTATTTACGTCAGATGTTGCGTCATAATTACAAAATATTATTCAATTCTCAACTCTATAAGCGCTCGACCTCAACAGCGGCCGTGTAAATATCAAACTTAATAGCGTGTATATATATAGTTAACGGATTACATTATATAATGTTTGCGACTAAGTAACAGAATAGGTCTACTGGGGTAGTTTACATAAATGCAAATGCTACATTCTCACAAATCAGTCGATTAACTTTTTTTGAGAGAAACAAGCTTAAGAGCGTTAAACGATTTTGCATACCTCTCGTTCGGTTAATAAAAATATTCGTTCTTTAAAAAATTCCACGCAGTACATACAATGATTCCATCTCCATTTAACGACAACTCTCTATAACGCCCTTCAGTGTCGTTGTATAGACTACATTTCTTAACTCGAACTCGGAATAATCTTTAAAAATGCTGTATTGTGCGAGCGAAAGGGATGCAAAAGCGTTTAAACCTCTCTCGCTAGCACAATCCAATGTTTTCTAAAGCTTTTTAAGTTTGTACACTGAGAAATGTAGTCGTATCAACTTTCTAGAAAATATAATTACGGACATTTGAGAGATATAGGTAATATTTCTTTTAGTAAAATAGAAGAAAATCGTTATATTTTTTACTGTTATTCTTCTCTGTCTAAATTTAGGTGTATATGAAAATATGTTTAAAATGTCCTTAATTTTATCTTCTAGAAAGTTGATAGATGTCTCAAAAGTACATCCAGACTTAAAAACTCTCTGATAACATTGGATAGTGCGAGTGAGACGGATGCAAATACTTCTAAGAAGGTTTATATATTAAGACATATAAAACATGGAGGACTGTTATATTTTATTTCTAACATATCTTTATTAGAAAAATACACAAGGATCTACAGCTATTGTACTGTATATTATAAATTATATAATAACATTAAGAGCTAATAGCTGCTTCGCTAGAAAAAATATAAAATTAAATATCGTGGTATATTCTCTTAAGACTTACAATATAAAAGTGTTCACGTTATTCACCAGCAGGCCTAGCACGAACTTGGGACAAAGTCCGTATTCTTTTGTTAAATGAACTTGTATTTAGTTGAAAACATGTAGATAAATGTTTTCCTTAGCACGTGCTAGGCCCACAGCTGTAATTGTCATGGAACATTATTCTACAGCAATTCTGAAGATAGATGAATGTAATGATATTATGTCCTACATTTGTCAATTTAATCAAATATCTATATTTCTTATGTACTGCGGGATAAGGCGGAGTACATAATCGTCCGCAACCGTATATCTAGTTTTTTTTTTGTTCTCTTCTTCCGAAGGATGATGAATGAGGTGATAGGAAAGGCAAAGGATCTAGCCCATACAGCCAAGTCTGACGTAATATATCTTTCATTTTTTGAGTTAATGAGGTCACCGTCAAATTCCAGATGCTGTAGAATTTGATGCTTTTCTTGGAGTCGCTCGCGGCATTATAGTCCAAACACGTCGGGTAAAATATGGGAGTTCACAGCGCGGGAAAACCGCATAAAATAAACTGCAACATGTGTCCCATATTCAAAGTCCAATTTATCGTTTTCCATAACTATTCACATTGTAGAACTTTATTAAACAAAACAACACCACTTTTGACCAACAATATTCACAGTAAATTAATTTACAAAACAAAAACTTGCACTTGACATGTCCACGCAAAATGGCGCGAAGAACTCCCCGTATCGTCTAAGATCGATTACGTTTGTCAGATATGTCAAAAACTTGGGCATTCCGCCTGGCTTTAGACATTTTTGACAGACGTAATAGATCTTATCCAAGTTTATTAAGAGATAAGTTTTAATACGATTGTGCACTCCGCCTCACCCCGCTGCTGGTCTTTTTGACAAGGGTAATTGTTATTATATTTTATTAATTTTGTTGTTTTCATCAATTAATTATTTTAGGGCCAGCATATTTGCATAAGACACATTCTTATGATCAATGCAAGTATCGATACTATATGAACATCACTTTGCAGTTAGTAACCCTGAACATAACGAGTTATATACCGTGTGTTTGACTTGTCGCTTTAAGCTCTTTTTTTTACTTTATTTCGCTTTGAAAGTCGTTCGACTTGGCGTTGCTCATTTATCGTTCACTTTAAGAAAATTCAGTAAAAAAAGCGATGTTGATTTGCTTTGCTTTCAAGTCAAACACGACAATAGTCATCGCTACGACTACGGTCGCCGACTCTTATTTACGCGGGACTTGGTAAAAAAGAATAACCTCCAAAATGTACGGATAGTAGAGAAAACAATTGTATTATTATTTTAAATGTAAATATTATTGATTTAGGTACCTACCTAAGTATATATTAATTTATATATGTCATTATATTATCTAATTAAGCTTGTAATTGCACATACCTTTCATTGTTTGCTTTTGATGTCCCGAAGGTTTGACTGTCATAGAATGCCCCACATTAAGTTCGCCTTTATATTTTGTCCAACAAAGATTTAAATAAGTTTTTTTTTTACTTGGGCTTCAAGTGTCATTAGTACAACCTCTTTTGGAAATAAACAAACGTCACTCTTTTTAAAAGATAATCATTATCCGAGAAACAAAACACTACTGCATGGGGAATAATTAAAATAAAAAATACTTAGTTCTTTATTTTTATTCTCGATTATATTATAACAATATTTGCTCTTTAACAAATTAGTAGTATATCGCGGGACGTTGGCAACCCTAATCAAGACCCTGGTTGGGTCGACTAGTGATATTTTTCTAATCTTAATACATAATGGCAAAAACATACGCAAATACGCGCATTATGTTACGATAATCAATATGCTTTTAATTAATTATATAATGTATTTTATTCATTTGTCTTCTTAGAAGGCTTAAATATTGGCTTAGAGTATCAATGGCGGAAGATTAACTAACTGGACTGGCACTTCTCCGTGTACACAAAAACCTACCTATTGAAGTGGAGGAAGACTTAACTAGTTTAGCGAGAAGACAAAAGATACATAGTACATTTGACCCCAACGTCTTTGATTTGAAAACTGGACAAGCTTGAAAGTGGACCCTTTGACATAGTATCTCTTACGAGTTGTGATATTTTGAAAAACTATGAAATTGCGTGAGTGTGATTTAATGTTGGCTCTAACTCGAGTTTATAAATCGGTCATTAAAAACAACAATTTTTTTTGTGCAATGTAACTTATGTTATTTTTTAAAATGACCGATTCAATTGCATATATAGTTGAGCAACATAAATCCATTGTATTATGCTTGGCAGGTCTCAGCTCCATTGTGGGATGCATCCCACATCCCACAATGGAATCCACATCCAGAAGACCTCGTCCAGCTAAGGGAGTGCGGTGGTTTCTCTTGAGAATTTTTATGTTTGCAAATACACCAATCTCGGTACAGATTACAAGTTTGCGCCGTTTGGAGTTAAGTCTATCTAGCCTTAGCTTTAGAGCTTGGTCAAGGAGTTTTCCCAACGATTGACAGAGAAATCTTGAGACGGAAGGCTGGCAATTGTTATAGCCTTGCTATACATATTGGAAATATGTGGCAGTTTAATTGAGACTATCCCTGATGAATTATTTTATTAGATTTAGTTTTTATTTAATTTTATTTTAATTAGGCAGTTTTTAATTTGCTTAGTATTTATTTTTATTTTGTTTCACAAACATTTTGTTAAATATTTATTATTGTTTTATTATGCTTTAAATGTGTAATATTGGTTATTCCACATCCATCTATGTTCAGGAGGTCTGTAATCTAGACTATGTTACAAATAATACACGTGTACTACGCTATCATGATTACACAATAAATTAAAACATTCAACCAGAGACCTATGCGTATAGACTAAACACAGCTTAGGACAAATACTTCTACTGTAAAAAATATAATCAAAAAAACTGTTTCCTTGTCAACCCATACCCGGTCAGACATGACAAATCTTAGTCCAAATGCTGTAATGATGATTTACATTGGCAGTTGCTCATCATCCATCATTACGGTTCATAGAACACAGCATTCGATACCTGCACTGTTGTAGATCTGGAGAATTTAGGCCTACACTAGCCAGGCTGGCCAGACGGGTTGGCGACGTACTCACGTTATTTCTATGACCTATTTCTTGTAAATATTGAGTAAATCTGCTTAATAAAAAAAAAATGTTCCATCCATCCACTATTATGAACGCGCGATAGACCAAGCTGAAGTCGCCGAATTAACTTTGTAATCTTCTAAAAAATCTTCTAAAATCTTGTAAAAAGGTACCAACAACAGTAACATAGTTTTAATAATACATTGTTACTAACCACTAAGGAGCTCTATATTATTTTATGAACTTTTGTTTGAAATAAACGATTTTATTATTATTATTATTATTATATGAAATCGGATGCAACGTCGTCTATCCGGACACACTACTGCAGCTTGGTCTAGGTTCACCATAATACCTCTAGTTGGTGGAATGATCCATATAGGAAAATCAAGATTTTTATTATGATTTAGGCAGATTTACTCAATATTAATCATAAATTGCCGTGTGTGAGCTTTTCTCGAAAATGGCTTAATCGTTTTTTTTTTTTTAATATGCATTCAATCAGGGATTACAAAACAATAACATCAAAACTTGATCGTTTTGCCTTAAATCTATACAACTGGACCGATTTAGATAAAACATATTGGTATAATAAATATGTTACTGAGATTTAACGGTTTGACATAGGCTATATGACGTCACCATTTAAGCATGATCCCACGACTGTTTATATGCTACTCGTTTCGTTTATAGAAATTACCAGCATGTTCCATTGCCAAAATAAAACTGACATTGAATATTAACATTAAGCATTCTATAAAAAAAAAAGTTAAATAAATGTCAATTTTAAGTGCTTCGGGAGGTGGTTTTTTTTTTTGACATATGGATAAATTAGTATTTTTATTTGTCAATATCAAAAATGTCTTACGTTACGCGTCGGCAATAATAATAAAAATAAACTAATATCAACTTGTATAATCGTTAAAAAAATATTTTTAAAAATCGACATCAGACTCGTCTGACCAGCTGCAGCGTGGAGAGTGTAGTCCAAATTCTCCAGATATTTCTAGAAGGCGCACCTCCAACGGTGGAGGTCTATGACTTTTAGGGGCTTTGATGATGATGTCAAAAAACATAACCAAAACCATTCCATTAATCGATGCTAACAGAGCTAAAGAAGTAACACAGATTAAATGAAACGGTTAGTGGTGTTGGTTTACGATGTTAGCATGTGATGTTAGCGCGGCTTAGAACTGGAACGCGAGTATATTAACCTATAAGAACAAAGCAAATACATTTTTTTTTTTGGATTTTTATTAAACTTATTTTTTGCGGTATTGTACAGTATTTTACTAGTAGGAAAAGCTTGTCTACTATACATATACGTCTCTAGTTCAATATGACATACATATCTTAACGCTATGCTCGAGGAGCGGGATCCCTACAGATTGCTGACGACAGAGATTTAATACACTTAATTATAATACATTTATACATCACAATAATACTCCCTCCTAAGTTATTAAATTGCACATTTCACCCCTTAAGCCGGCTACAGACGTAGGTGTATGAAAGACTTGAAGCAAACCACGCTTATAAGGAAGCGGATTCACATTTCGCCAACTCTCGTAGTCCAATTATGACAAATGGAAGGCCCGTCGATGGCTCAAGCGTATCAAACTCGGGAAATATCACAATTAAATAAAATATTAATTTAATTTGTTTATTTAAAAAGTAAAGTATCATCACGACCGTTTCCTTTTCGGGGTGGTCAGAAACCACGCTTATAAATAAGCGGATTCACATTTAGCCAACTTTACTATAGCCATGACAAGTGACAAGCATGTCGATGTCTCCAGCGTACCAAACTCGGGAAATATCACAAATAAATTAAATAGTAATTAAATGTATTTATTTACATTAATAAATATTTTTGTGTCCCGACCAGGAATCGAACCCGGTACCTCCGAGTCTAAATCCACGGACTTAACCGCTAGACCACGGAGGCAGTTTGTTTATTTAAATTAATAAAATTGTGTCTAGACTAGGATACAAACCAGATTGCGAACAATTTACTCTATATATCCCCCGTAGCGTCAATATTGTTTTTTATCGTACATACTTTACTTTCTACACACGCTAACATTTGTGACGTGTGTGAAATGTTTTAAGAATCTAATTCACTCGATCCCGTGATCGTAATTTTGTTACCCACACACAAATGTATTTTTCTTTGTCAAATCTTGTGAATGCAAGTCTGAATAAATCAAAAAGTTGAGGAGACTCTCTTAAAAACGTGTTCCTGTAGGTAACGGTTAAGATGCTTGTAAGTAAGAAGGCTGTAAAGCCCTGTCCAAAAAAATATACCTTATATTAATTAGTCCTTTTTGACAGTTAAAAATGTCATTTGACTAACTTATGTTTTATTAGAAAATCGACTCTATACAAAAGAAATATTACACACAGGCAACTAGCACGTGCCCTATGCGTATCCATGATAAAATGACGGTAACTGTTTTTAAGTTTTTTTTCTTGGAGTTCATATACATACGTCTGTAGCCAGCTTAACTTAAATCCATGTACTTAAATAAGTAGGTATTACATAAATTATTTTATGACGGAAAACACAACTTGACTAATATTAAAGATTTACAGTAGGTTTAACTTCAAATCTTTAAAAGTCAAGTAATTTTAAATTAAATGAAAAAATAAAACCAACCTTATCCTAACTTGCGGTTCAAAAATATTCCGGGTAATTAATCTTTATTTATATTTATTGCCTTACTAAAATATAGGTTGGTAATTTGAAGGGCAGTTTGAGTAGTTCGATTTATTGCAAAATTATAAATTAATTCCATAGTAGAATAATGATTTTTAACTTAGGATATTTATATAATTTTGAAAATTGGAATTTGGCACTTTTAAGTGTTGCAAGCGACAATAAAAAAAGTATCGCATGATTTTATAAAGAATAACTCAATATTATATATATTAAATGGATAGTTGGTTTTATAACTTAGATTGCGTTCAAAAAATAAAAAAATAAGTAAGAGAAAAAAGTAAAAAGATTTAAGCTTAATTTTGTAATTTTAAAATAGTTTTTTTATTGTTCTTGGAGACATACATCTCCCGAGGTTTCGGTCAAGTTGCATTGACCATGGTCTCGGGTTGACTGGAGCTGCGCCTTTCTTATCCATAATGTAGATGTAAACCTAACCACTTGTCAAAATTAATTCTATGCCTTTTTTTATTTTCAACTACAGTTGAAATTACTATTCTAAGACGTTTTCTCAACAGCTTGCAACTCAACTTTTCCATTAGCTGAGCTGTCAAACGGAGGGACCACTCGGAGCTGCGTTCGTTTTTGTAACCCCGCCTAGGGTTCTGACGTCATCAGTGTTGTTACACCACACCGATATTCACGAACGATTTACGAGCAAAATGTCACTGTCAAAATTGTCTTAAAATATTCTTATTATATATTATAAATAAAAAATTCTTTATTGCACAAAAACTAAATAAACTTAAAATTAATGTGCACAGGCGAGCTTTATGCCGTAAGGCATTTTCCACCAGCGAACCTTTGGGAGTTTTAACGGATTACAGGCAGAGTGCCAAGTATTTACTAACAAAAACAATAATTTATACTAATACTACATAAACTACATATCATACATATTATAATACATACAAGTATATCTATAATACAATACATATAATTACATATATACAGAAATAATTAAATACACACTATAATATAGGGTTAAGGTTAAAAATAGAGAAAAGAGTGTAATATTATCTCCACTAAAGACATATTTCGTACCTATATTATGATAAAGAATGACAATATTAGTATAGTGTATATTAATTTTTTGGTTTTGTTCCGTATTTCACAAATTATTAGTTACCTTATGTTTATTAACTTATGGTACTTGTCACTTTGACATTGACAGGAACCCTGAGGTAATACTAGTTTTGGGGCCCCGAACCTTTTCGAACGGCCAGTGTCGCTACTCGGTGTTAAAAATCTTACACGGTGTTAGTTTACGAACGCAGCTCGCTTTGTCTCCTTGCTTGTCAAAAACAAGGTACGTCGAGAACTACCTTGAGGCCTCCTCGAGAAGTGTTAATGCCACATTACTGTGTTTATTTTTACACTATATAAGTGAATCTCTATTTCCCTTGGTCATCGCATCACCCGTGAACGAATGGAACAATTTCGTTATTTTTTTTTGTTGTGTTTATTATTGTCGGTTTACGAACGTTTCTTGTCAATATAAGGAAGTTGAGCGGAACTGTTTTAACTGCGCATTCTGACAAGAAAACTACTGGCTAGGAAGGTGTTGGCATGTTCAGGCGAGGTAAAACACATGGTAATTCTATTTCTTCCTATACTTTTTATGCTTCCTTCTAATATTCCCGGGGTGCGATTTTTGTGCACTAATAAACCAAAAGTTACAGGGTGTAGGGTTGAACCAGCTGTTGGGTTGGGTTCGATGCGTTGGATGTGGATCGCAAATGGGCCTTTATCTTTGCAGTCATATATTTGTCTACCTATAGCCTGGGGGGGTTGAGTTAAGGGTGTATTGGGTGGTATAGGACTGTCGCGTGGTAGCGTTAGAGGTACATTCATTGGAATGGGTGAAGGTTTCATTGTAGATTCACTATCAGAAGAGTTAGAATTATGATGGGCAGGGCTTCTGTTTTGCGTATCTGATTTTTTATGTTTAGATCTAATGTTTTTTTCATCTTTAATTTTTCTTTTGATTTTTTTTTTAAATGCGGAAGGCGAGGGAGGGGAAAAAAAGTTGTCTGACTGGATGGGTGACTCGGGGGGAAGCGTAATGAATGCTGCAGGAGATAGGGGACATAGAGGGGACGCAGGACGAGAGCTTGTCCCGCCCCCGGGGTCCGGCGGCTCGTTCATTCTTAACCTAAAACTTACACGTGCGTCGCTTCTCTATTCACTAACGATGGATTTACACTTATTTAAACAAACACAATACACTTACGATTACAAGACACAAAAACACTTATAGACAAACACAATATTAGGTTTTATGATTCACTAATCCGGAAATAAATGAAAATTTTAAAAAAGTTGACGTGTTGCTGCCCCTGCATTCCTGGCTAAACTTAGGATCAGGGATACTTCAATATGCGAGTGTGGACTGGACGAGGGAAATATTAATCATATATTCTTCTCATGTCCCCTCTACGACCGATCCACTCTATTATCGTCTCTTCAAAAAACTGTTCCCTTTCCCACCTCTATCGCTTCTCTTCTCTCTTCTTTAAGCCCTGTTATTTACGCCATACTTACAAGGTTCCTCAACCAGAATAATATCAAACTCTAACAACCAGGATCACGGTGGCGCCTACGGGGTGGAGGCGGACTGGCCTTGCTTCGGCCCGCGGGACTGCTTCTCTCTTTCCCACTCCATGCGGACTGATAAAGTAGTTTTTTCACTACGCATGTGGGATGGGACGGGGGAGGCAGCCCGGTGGGATTGTTGCTGGGCTTGGAGCCTTTACCCCGTATGCGGGACTGTGGCCTTGGAGGACAAAGCGTGCGTAGTTCAATAGGTTGCTTGCACTATAGATATATGCTACATGTTATTTGTCCTCACTCGTAATAACCTATTGTGCTGTGTTGTGACGTACCATACTAACCAAACTGTTTTATGTTTTAGTGTTTGTGATTCACCGCACCAAGCTAAAAGTCAAAACAATGTCACAAGATAGCTACTTTTTTAATTAATCTATACAAACGTGATGTTGGCACAAATGCCTTAGTGGCGATTGCCATTACTAGTTTTACTAGTATTAAAAAAAAAAAAGAAGAAGAAGAAGCATTCTGACAATCGCTGACAGTTATTTCAAATAACTGACGGTGATGTCAAAGAACTGACAGTTATGTAAAAAATAAATTTTCGTTAGTTTTTTATTTTGTATGTATTCAAATAATAATTCATCATAATCATCTTAATTAAAGTAGTTAAAAGTAAAAAAATATAAACTAAACCTAATAAAAATAATCTATAAGTAAAAAATGTCCTCTAGCCCTTCAGGGATTAGGTTTTCTTACATTTTCTAATGTTTCGCTCAATTTCCTTATTTTTTTGTTTCATAAGAACCTGCTGAATAATATAAAATAATAAACACATCAATAAAATAATTAACGAAATTGTTCCATCCGTTCACCAAGGCAAATAGAGATACATATATATATATATACATATAATAAATTATGCGTCTAAGGAAACGTGTTAGATAAGAATATGGGATGAGAGATGTAGAATTTTGTTTACAAATTTCTCATTTATATAAATTCCTAGGATCATATTCAGGGCTCTGAACCATTAGGCCATGCTAACCTTAATACTGAACATAAATTAATTAAATTATACAATTAGGCTGACGTCTATAAAGCGTACTTGGACTTTGCCTAGTTAAAAATTTTAGATCAAAACGCGTCGCATTTTATTTCCAACTTATTCACGATTTATTTCAATATATAAATATATTTTTCCTTCGTTTTTTTCTTAGTAAAAGTATCATCACGACCGTTTCCCTTTCGGGGTGGTCAGAAACCACGCGTATAAATAAGCGGATTCACATTTAGCCAACTTTGTGGGAAGCTCGTCGATGTCTCCAGCCGTACCAAACTCGAGAAATATCACAAATAAATTAAATATTAATTAAATGTATTTATTTACAATAATAATTATTTTTGTGTCCCGACCAGGAATCGAACTCGTTACCACCGAGTCTAAATTCACGGACTTCACCGCTAGACCACGGAGGCAGTTTATATTTTTTTTGAAAATATAAATTAATATTAATAATACGAATAGGGGAAATCCCGTCCGCGTGGAATGGTGGTAAGGACGCTGGCTGCATTTTCCCTATGAATTGCAATACTGATTCTTTGGGCGAAGAAAGAGCCACCCCTTTTGTCATAAAGAGGGATGTCTATCTTTTATTTCAATTGTTTTAGCAGTGTAATTTGAATGTTACTGATATGGAGAAGTTTGAGCACAGCAGCTTTATAGATGTAAGCCTAAATGCAGGTCAACATATGTTCTTTTGTGCGTACCCTCCGTTCCGTATCACGAGGTTCTTTGAACGCAATGAAAATTTCCTGTATCTTCGAGACGTGATCGCGTGTAAATTTCTGTGCATTTGAAGTCAGACTCAAAGACAGATTGGTTTGAATAGATGAGAAGTCTTCAGTCTTACTGCTGCTCATAATCATCTTTAAGGTTATGATGATATTATTTACAACTGGAAGGACAGTACTTCCCCTCACTGCATCTACATCGTCCGTCGCCCAACTCCCCACCAGCCGAGAGTCACTTCTTCACGCCCGGCTGCTACACGAGATAAGCATTAGCTAGATTACCTACACTCTTAAATGTGCGAGTGTCCTCGACTGAATATACAATAAATCTACGATCCGTTATTTGTTGTTTTATTTGTCGAGCCCCGGTCGCGTAACCGGGGAGTTCGCGACATTGGCGCCCAACGTGGGGCCTTGGGGAGTTCGCGACAGTGTGCGTGAAAATGTGATACCTTTGATTGTTCTAGACAGCACATCTAGCAGAGGTGCGGACGTCTTACAAAATCTTTGTAGCGCCGTACCATCGTACCGTATCGAACAAGCGTTACAACTACCGTTTTTGTATCGCAACGGAGCTCGGTTCGGACAAAATAACATATCTTTATAAAATCGGGATCTATTTGAAAATATACTCCAAACAATTTAAATTAAATTTCAAAGTCAAAAATATTCTTCATATTTATCCCAAGAAAGATACTTTTTGTATATCAAAATAGGCTAGAGCAAGTAGTAATTCTGAAAGGATGAATAATATTGAATATTTTGAAAATTGGAACGCAATATGTAAATAACAGTTATTGCTTCAGTTTAAAAAAACATCACCTTACCTTTATCTAGGCCATTTAAGTTTTAGTAGACTCAAAGCCTTATGACGGTAAATTATGATTTATATTAAACTATTGAGCACTTTATTGAATAATTATATCAAAATACAAGAAGTAAGTATGAGAAATAGTAAATAAAAATAATAATATTCAATAATTCTGAGATTCAAAGTTGATATTATTTGTAGAATGTTATTATTATTATTCCTGGTCATATTTTGACAAAATTATGCTGCGTTTTCATTAAGTTCGCACTTAGTTACTGCAACCGTGCACGCTCTGTTATTATAACATAATATGAATGTGTTTGTTTTATCGTAAACTGCCTGTGCTAGCGGTTAAGTCAGTGGATTTAGACGGTACCGGGTTCGTCGGTCCTGAGTAAATAAATTTAATTAATATTTAATTTATTTGTGATATTTTTCGATACGCTAGAGACGCCTATAGTAAACCCCTCATTCCGAATCGCGCTCAGAGCGCTTAGAACGATTATGACACTGACCGTCGTTCCGAATCAAATATTGCGATTTGGATGCTCAGAGCGTGATATCAATTCGGAACGGTCTAAATCACATTTTTATTCATAAAATGTTAGTTTTTTTTTTAAATGCATGGAAGATAAATTGCGGGTTCCACGTCTTTGAGTATGAATACTAACAAATATACATCTCTCGGTTTATTCATCTTTATATGTGTAAAGTTTAATATTATTAACTTATTTTGGTCTTTTAAAATAACTTGCCGTGTTACAGACATTTTTTTCCACTTCCTACTTAAATATTAATTATAGATTTGTTTTAGAAGTAATATACAAACAGTATTAACGAATTACAATATTAAATAATTTAAAAAAAAACTTATGTTAAATAAACTTGAAAATGGCGCGCGACATAATGACAAAAAAACTGACAGCGCTCAGAGCGATCTACCTCGATATCGTGAGCAGTCTAAGCGCGAGAAATGATGTTATTTGTGACGTCACACAGCTTGGCAAAACAGTTTAAGCGCGTATCGGAACACCTTTAAGCGTGCTTAGGTTACTATTATCGCGTATCGGAATGAAGGGAAAGTTACCTAATTTAGATACCGCTGCGTCAAAAAAAAGCGTGATTTCTAATATGGTCGTGATGATACTTTACTTTATTCAATATTTTTCTGTCTAAGACGAGAAATAAGTTTGCATGAACATAAAATGACGACAAAATAATTGTTTGAAGTTCAAGGCCAAATCGTAAACTACAATGAATAGAGAAAAATGCTCAAGGGAGTCACGAGGCCGATTTTGATCAAAACTAAAACATCATAAGATTTTACAATATGCCCATCATGACAAGTGGCAAGCTCGTCGATGTCTATCAAATCGAACAAGAGAAATATCTATCACAAGTAAATTAAATAAATTAATGTGTCCAGACCAGGAATCAAACCCGGTACCTGCGAGTCTAAATCCACAGGCTTAACCGCTTGATCACGGCGGCACTGGTGTTGATAAACACGTAATATTCAGTATAAGGAATGTTTTATGCGGAGCAGCATTATATATGTATATACATACATACATATATCAAGGCTGCTCTGTCGGTAAAACAACATACAGGACGCTAACATAATGAAAACGAGTGCTCGTAAAATGTATATATATACGCACATGCCGTATATTTACGCTAAGCATAATAGTCTATGATACGTCTAAGATCAACCTTCACCGATTGATTATCCAATTAAATTCCACTTATTATATAATATAATAAAATACACTAACAAAATCAACGGGCTTTTTGTTAGGTTGCCTAACAAAATAAGTTCAAGGTAATTTTTTAATATAAAATTTTGATCAAATAACAACAACCTGTATTATTATACTAGCTGATAGTGTCGCTTATAAGGATCAAATTTTGTAAATTAAGTCATATTTTAATTTAAGGAAACTGCAGGAATTAATTTTATTAAAATCGACCCGTTCAATATTTCTCCTAGTTTAGACAGTAGTCATCCACGCCCACATTAAAAAACCATGCTGTATAAACTCGAATATATTTCATGAGGCAACCCATCATCCCCGCTTTTGTTAATGTATTTTAATATTAATTCGGATTACCGATCGGTGAATGCTCTTCTACGGATCTTGTACCTTAACGCAAAAGCCAAATACATGAAAGACTCAAAAAAAATCTTTATCGGTAAAATATCAAAAATATTCCTTTTTTATAATCAAAGTATTATCTATATATATAAAGATGGATGTCTGTGTGTATGTTCCCTATGCATTTCAAAACTACTTGACCGATCGGGATGAAACTTTGGGAATATAAAAAAAAACGTTTATTGAACCAATGGGGTGTATCAGGCAAAGCTTTTTGTAGATGTCGCTAGCGGCAATGGTACCTTGTTTACAGCTATGACGGATCATTTTTAAAATGTTTTTGTCGTCTTTTTATTTTTATAACAAAAAAATATTTTTAACTTAACGTTACCTACCTTAAAAGACGAATTAGGAAAGCGAACACCGTCTTTAAAAATAAAAAATGATTTAATTAATAGAATGGCAATTTTGAGATCACCATATTTTTGATATCGCTTAGAAATCTCGATTTTTACACTTAAAAGCTGCTCACTTCGGCCATATAACTAGAAAATAATAAATTTCGTAATAAAAATACAAGTTTTATATGCAACTGACAGTTCTATAGGGTACCGTCTATAATGCGCCATCTATCGTGATAAAAAGTTAGTGATACACCCCATTAACTTAAATCTATTACATTTTCATATGCTCAATGACCTGCACTGGTAACAACCGTGCCGCAGGTCGTAGCATATCATTTTGTTTTATCTGGTCGACAGCAAATACAATTTATTTTATTATTAAACAACAGCACAAACAAATACCCACCAAAATTGTTCTGTGTGGGTATGTAGGTATGAGTGTATATGTGGTTGTGTGTGTATGTGTGTCTATATCAGCGTGGATCGGTGAAGAGGCCAGACTACCCAACGACAGCTAGAAGGTTTTCAGTTTCCGTGTAATCCCTTAGACTGAGCCATTTTTTGAACCTAGTGAAGAGTTGTCTATGTAATAATGTTTCTATCTTGTCACCTCCTAGATCTTGGACATAATTATTTAAGGCTCTGGGGTCAATTACATACAGTAGGCATGTTCTCTTATGTGTGGATATGTTGTGTGAACATCAGGCAAAGGTTTCTGACATATCAGACGTTTATTAGAAAATAATATGTTTAATGTTAGCTATACTGCGTGCAATTTATTAAAAGCAAATATTTTTATATTATAAACTAGAATAAAATTAATGAAATACCATTTTTTCATTTTAACTATTTAGTAATAAAATCTTAAGTTACTGTGCAGAGCAGTTGTCCTAAAAATATCGCCACTCATACAGAGATCAAGATCTACAAATTTACGTAATTCTTTCACTCTCTATTTCGTCTCTCAGCTGTGAGCAAGATCAATTGATAATAAAAATTCCTAACATTTAGGTATTTATCAAGATGGATATCGCGATTTTCCGACACGGCTTTATTCACCGTGTAGTTTGTTTTTCGGATAATGATTTTTTACTTTAACAAAAAGTTACCTTTTTTTATCTCAAATGGAAATTCTACTAATGACACCAAAGGCCAAAAAAATATTTGCTCTTTTGACATTACACGCATTTGTTTATATTTTTTTTTCATGTTTTTGTTTTACTTTATTTTAGTGCTGACAATATCCAAGTTGTTACAAGATAACCTAAGGAAATAAATAATTTAATTGAGGTTGAGAAATTGTCAAATTCTCATACATTTGTAACTCACAGTTACCTTTTTAATTATTTCTTAAGATATGTTTGTGAAACGCATTTCTTGCAAAACCTGTCAATTTTTACTTAAGTAATAATTAAGTACCAAAAATACGTTCGAGAAACTGGCTGTAAATATTTTAAATAAATAAAATAAACAAATGTCACAATAATTTTCTAGTATAGTTTGTTATCATTTCTTCAATAATTTAATCTATTATTTTTACATACAACTGTTATTAGAATTTTTGTGTTATCGAAATTTTTTATTTTTTTTATTTATATATTTATTGCCATAGGATCCTATCGGAACACTCGGTAAAGTCAATTTTTCTAAATAACAATGCTAAACACAATACCTGGCCAAATATGGTGATACAGTATGGCAAGGAACAGCCCCAATTTCCATTATTATTTAATTTCAATTAAAACAATAAAGCATTTTAAATTTAAAACATGTATTTGGCTTTCATGTGTGGGTAACGTTAATACGTGTAAGATTAGTTAAGTGTGAGCTATGTTTCGGTCAGTCAGCAACCGCGGTGAGGATCAGCTGGCGGCGGGGCGCGGGGCCGAGCGAGTCGGCGCCGCGGTCTCACACTACGGCCGGCGCGTGCCCGGGTATGGACCACCACCTTAATGTCAGACGTAACATTAATATACAGAGTGCATGGACCGTCAATAATTTTCAGGATACTACGGAGATGAGCCTTCCAGAACTGGAGAATTTGGCCTACACTCGCCACATTTTTTATGAATAAGTTGTCTTTAGTGCATCAGGGACCGACGGCTTAACATGCTCTCCGAGGCTCGGGAACGGTGATGAAGAGAAGACAAATTTCTAAGCATTCTATGGATTCACCGTGCGGGTGCCGGGTCCATCGTGTGTGGGTAAGAGATGAGAAGAATGGTGTCTCGGGTTTGCGACCGACAATAGGCTGGTTTAAGAAAAGGAGGCCTCCCTTTTTTATATTATTGCGCATTAATACGCTCACCATCCACCATTCCACTTCTCTCCCTACCCAACCAAATACTGTATGATTCCGTTAAAGCCGTCTTGGAAGCTCATTCCATAAATGTATTGACGGCAGACCGTAATTGCGTAAATCTATGACAATGTACGTAAGAAAATTGTATTTCTCATTGGTACATGCCGGGTGGATTTGAACCGACCTTTGTAGGATTTAAGGAGTTTTTACAACCGAGCCACCACCGTGCCTACCATAATCTGCTATTGCCGACTTGGAATTTGTTCCATAAATGTAGTAGTGCCTCGGAGAGCACGTTAAGCCGTCGATCCCGGTTCCACTAATACCAACTTGTGGAATCGTTAATAAATTGTCATTAAAAATTGACATCATATTCTCGCCAAGCCGTCTGGCCAGCGTGGCGAGTGTAGGCCAAATTCTCCATTAGCAGATTCTTACAGCGTTTGGTTGGGTAGTGAGAAGAGCAGAATGCTGGATGGTGATGGTGTCATTGCTCAATAACAAAGACGGGGGTTTAAAATGAACCAGCTATATTTGGTTGCAAGACCGAAAAACTCTTCTTCTCCTCATTCGACAAATACCCGGCTATGGATTGCTAAGTAAGTAGCTTTTTCCACATTTGCAACAATAAGATATAATGTGCGCCTAAGTACCTTGTAAGTAATTCGGGAAGTACCTGCACTTAGTAGTGAATGTTTGGGCTTATCAGCAAACTAAAATATTGGATCTAAACTGTTAAAACTTACTTTGTGTGAGTGGCATGCAATTTGATTTAAGGATCTCTTCATGATTTCCATATGCACAGAATTTAACTACCACGGTGTTTGTGGATATACCAGTGATCTCCGCTTCATAGAACTGAAAACAAAATACAATATTTAGCATAATTTATAAAACTAATCTAGCCCCCAATTTCCGAAAAGATGTTCCATCCATGTTTATCATTTTTGTTATTTGCCACATGTGAAGTATTCACACTCAATGCTCATTGTTTTTAAATTCAATCAAACAAGTATGCACATGTACTTGTAGACCGCTAATGATAACTTTCCATGCACAGACAAGCACGACGTTTTTACACTTAATGAAACAAGTATGAACATGTATACAACTACAGCATAAGAATTGTTACACAAGCAAATATGAATCTACGCTGAAAGAGTTGTCTTTATAGGCGAACGTCAAACGTGCATTCATTTAACATCTATTTGGAAACAAGCAGTAATTTGTAATTCTTAATTTAACAGTTAAATGGTGTTTTATTAAAAACACCAATCATCTTAGGTTGGATGGATAGTTAATACTAATAAACATTAAATTAAAAGCAGAAAATTGATAGAAATAATAAAAATTGAAAAGTAGATCAAACTTCGATGGTGTCAAGCAATTATAGGAAAATGTTACTGTAATGTAATGTTACTTTTTTTCATTTTACATTGCATGTTATAACAAGTTTAGCTATAATAAAGCACAATGTACATTGTAAATTCAGTAAAAAAACTCAATGGTAGTTGCGTTTCTAAAATTTCACCATCACACTTACAAAATAAGTGTTTGAGAATCAAGTATTTGCACAGGTTTATCAAAGGCATAGCGGTTGTTATACAATATAATATTATGTATCTCAATACACAACTTACATTATTATCTTCCCAATAGAGAGCAAAGCATCGATCACCAACTTTCCAAGCTATATCTCCAGCACCCAACATCGCACGGGCTTGTTCATTCACTGCAGCATTTTGGAAACCAAGCAATGAGCCTTGCAAAAACGGACCACCTTGCACAGAAGAATTAAACTCCTGAGGCCTATTGTAATTATACTGACGACCATTATAACCTCCCTGGTTAACATAATTCAAATTTGGATACATTGCATTGTGCTGCGCCTCCATATATCCATTTGGTTGCTGTGAACGTCTAAAAGAATCCTGATGATACTTCGGCAGATCATTATTCCTATTACGAAAAGGTGGAACTTCCATATTTTGCTGAGCGTACTGCTGCTTCATATACTCATGATGGTTTGTTTGATAATTCTGAGGGTCTTCATTAGGCCGAGGACCTAAATTAGACATTAGATTTAAGTTTGCAGTTGCTTCACTTAAACCATCAACAGCATTGTTGATGTAAGGCTTATTGTCAATGTGGTTGTTAGTAGGTGACCTAGTATATCCAGGGTTAGGATAGTTATTGTATGAATTGACATGGTTGTATTGCTGTTGTTTTTGCCTTTCTTCAAATTTTCTCTGGAATCTCGGAGGTTTCTCATTAGGGTACTTCCTTTCTTCCCTGTAGTTGTCATAATGACGTGGGTTATAATTATCTTGTTTATATTTGTTAAAATTATCGTTACGTGGTGCTTGACGAGATGTGTAAGGTGGATTCTTGGTGCCATTACGTTCTCTACCATTAAAATTCCTTTCAAATTTATCATCATTGTTAGTCATTGGCGCTGTGAAGGGGCGAGTATATCTGTCTTTATCTGACACATAAGGAAGTTTATCTTCAAGGAAATCAAATAGAGACACTTTTCCGGAGGGTTTAACAGGAGGTTCATCATCTATTAGGTCTTTATTTCTGCCTTTACGCTTTGGGGGTTCAGATTTTTCTTGAGGCCTTTCTCTTTGCCTGTTCTCCGATACATCTCTTTTCTGCAATATTCTAAGAGCTCTTTCAACATTATTCTTAGTATATCTAAGAGCATTGTCTGCCTGTTCCTCTGAGAAACCTGCATCTACAATCTTCTGCACATTTGCATCCAAAAGAGGTTTTGTACCTCCACCAAATATCTAAAATTAATAGATATAGTTAATTATTTTTAGAATTATAGAAAATAAAATATCTAGTGAATATTGCTTTAGCTGATTCATTCTAAATTAGAATAAAATGAGGTTGTATTTACATACAAAATTAAAGTTAACATAATGATCATAGCCCCTAGAACACAGAGTTCTACTCGTTACAGTAGCGATTATTAAGCAACATTATTAAAAGTTAATTAAATTATAAATTTTATAGGCAGAAAAAATAATTGTATCAATTATTAATAAAAAAATATAAGATAACAATATCTTATGCATTACAAAAGTTGTAAATTACCTTTTTAACACCAGATAGCCTTTGAGCTTCAGCAATAGCACCTTTTCTTTGGGCTTCAAACTCGGCATTATCCTGTTTATTTTCCTGCAAGCTCTTGAATTGTTTGTCTGTGCTGTGAAGTTCTATACGCTGGCCAAAAGGAATCCATGGGGGAGGCCCACCTTCAGCACCGATGCCACCTGAAAAGTCATTATTTATAAATACTGGCTCTAAGGTCTGAGATCTATTAAGATTATTTTGACTTTGCATTTACTGAGCATTACTATGCTATTATTTTTTGCCAATGTATTACCTTACAGAGGGGAAATGTTGCCATTTGGGACTATCCGTGATGGGACATCTCTAGACAACTTTTTTGTTTATATATAATTCTTTTTTTTTATGGGTTTGGTTATATTGAGTATTATATTAAGTTAGTAGTTGAGTTCTGCATGTAGAAGAGAGAAGACAAATTTCTAAGCATTCCATGAATTCACCGCGTGGGTCCGGCTCCATTGTGTGTGGGTATGTTCGGAAACTAAGACCGGATTATTAGTTGAAGCTATTACTCACGCCGACATGACAAAGTCCTAGGTGTTATCCGTGAAGCAGTAAGTCTTTCTATTGCAAGAGCCAGGAAGGGACTGACTACAAATAAAACTTTGACCACATTTGTAAAGGAAGGGCAAAGCACGAAAACTAAATGCAAGCCCACCTTGATCCTTGGCGCCGCATCAGACTGGAAAATTCTCATGGATACATTTGAACACCATTATAGGATCACAGATGAACTAGCTGTATCAGCCTATAGGCCAGACATCTTAGTGTTTTCTCGGAACTTGAAAAAAGTTATCCTTATTGAACTTACCGTTCCGTGGGAATCAAATATTCCAAAAGACCACAACATGAAGTCGAATAAATATTATGATCTCACAGAAGAAATGATCAGGAACGGGTTCAAGACTCAGCTTTACGCAGTGGAAGTTGGTGCAAGAGGAGTTCCAGCAAAATCTTTGCATCACTTACTGAAAGAATTGGGCCTAAGCAGGTCTGCCGTCAATACATTTATGGAACGAGCTTCCAAGACGGCACTAACGGAATCATACAGTATTTGGTTGGGTAGGGAGAGAAGTAGAATGGTGGATGGTGAGCGTATTATCGCGAAATAGAAAAAAAAAGGAGGCCTCCTTTTCTTAAACCAGCCAATTGTCGGTCGCAAGCCCGTGACACCATTCTTCTCATCTCTTACCCACACACAATGGACCCGGCACCCGCACGGTGAATCCATGGAATGCTTAGAAATTTGTCTTCTCTTCATATTATACATATAAACACCCAGACCGAGACAAATTATACAATGTACAACTTGCCCCCGGTGGGAATCGAACCCATGACCTCCCAAGTTCATGGCAACGTTTGTTACCACTAGACCACGGCGGCAGTCAATCTATTAATCCAGCCCTTAATTTTCTAAAAATATAAAGGCTTAGAAAAATACTTTACAGGTAGAAAAGTTGTGTATTAAAGCAAAAAGTAGAGTAGGTATCAATAATAACATAATAGTATTAACAAAAAATTACGTCACCAGTAGGCATTAGTCATAGACAAATTTATATTTGGTGATAGTGAACAAACATTAATAGTTCTTGATTTATTTCATTTATGTATCATCATAGTCCCACTGGAGAATTTGGACTACACTCGCCACACTGGCCGTCTGGCCAGTTTATACATTGAAATAAATTATTATTGATTTATTTCAAAAACAATGTCCACAGATTACTCAAATATGTTTACTGTGCTTTTGTGGATTTGGAAAAGGCTTTTGATAGAGTTGTAAGAAAGAAGCTTTGGGACATATTGCCGGAGTATGGAGTGAATGACAAACTGCTACAAGCTATACAGTCCCTGTACAAGGGCTGCAAAGCTTGTGTGCGGGTGGAGGGAGGTATGTCGCCTTGCTTTGAATCCCAAATGGGCGTCAAACAGGGTTGTGTGCTTTCTCCTAGATTATTTACTCTATATCTCGACAAATGCCTAAAAAGAGTGAGAGAGAGTGACTGTGGGATAAAGATGAGTGATCTAGTGGTGAACTGCCTGCTTTATGCAGATGATGCTGTTCTTATGGCATCGTCCGAACAACAACTGCAATCACTAGTCACAAGAATGAAGGAGGGATGTGCAGAAAAAGGACTCCGTTTGAATGCGAGAAAAACCAAGGTACTAGTGTTTGAAAGAAGAAGGATGACAACCGTGACGATAAAGATTGATGATGAAACTCTAGAACAAGTAAATGAAATTATATATCTGGGCAGTGTTTTCACTGCGGATGGGAAGTACGATAGGGACGTTGAAAGAAGAGTGAACGCGGGAAATAGTGTTAACGGTGCCCTGGGGTCACTGATCGGCTGTCGAAATGTCAGTGACAAAGCTCGGCTCGCCATACACAATGCCATGTTGGTACCAACACTGATGTATGGAAGCGAGACGTGGATACGTCAGAATACGCATGAGAGTAGGGTTAATGCAGTAGAAATGCGGTCGTTGCGGCGGATATGTGGCGTCACTTTGGCGGACCGCATACGTAACGTCGAAATACGGAAAAGGGTTGGTATGAAGGAAAGCATAGGGACAAAAATAAGGAAAGGCATGCTACGATGGTTCGGGCATGTTGAAAGGATGAGCGATGAAAGATTGACGAACCAGATATATAATGCGAAAGTTGTAGGTAAAAGAGGCCCTGGCAGACCGAGACTCACATATCACGATCAAATAAATAAAACACTGACTGAAGGTGCATTAAAAAGTCTTCGTAACCAAAGGGCATGTATGAAGAGGTTAATGAATGTCGACGAAGCGAAAGAAGTATGTCGTGATCGTGACAAATGGCGCTCAATTGTCTCTGCCTACCCCGCAAGGGATCTGGCGTGAAGATATGTATGTTAGGAAAACTTACAGTTACTATTCATACATAAAATTAAAGATTAAGCGAATGACAAGTATTCACTTATGAGAAAACGCAATTATATAAAAATGAGAAAGTTAACAAAAAAAAAACTATTTAATGTTGAATGTAAAAAATATACATTTATATTATTAATTAACTATTATTTGAGTATGTTTTTGATTTTTGTATATTTATGTATTTAGTATTATTTTGATAACTTATTGTATTTACCTCTTGTATGTTTGGCGAGACTCCGGTTCAGTTCCCACTTCTCAATCATATGGACCACTTTCCCACCCAAAACTGATATGACACTTGGAATTAACCAAATCACTCCATAACAAGCTTCAAGACTCTCATTTTTTAACAAAATCTTAGTTCCTGGAGGAGTATTAATACTGAGACTCGGTATAGGATTTATTTCTAATGCAGTAATAGAAGATTTGCCATCATTCAATGTTAGTTTTAACATCCTTTGAGCATAAGTTGACTCTTCATTGGCTTTGGGAGCCGACACATTTCTAATCTTCTGAATCTGCACCACAATCGGCTTCTCAAGCTTGGAAGGATCTTTCGCAAACTCATCAGGAAATGCAACATCTCCAATGTCCCTTATATCATACTGAAATAACGCAATTTATTAGTATAAGGAATACGTTTATATCAATTATGTATACACCTAAGAATACGTACATCCAAAGCCCGCTTCGTGATTATATTTACATCTTGAATTTTACCATTCTCACTTAGAATTTCTATTCCTTCCTGACTCAAGTGCCTGAAATCATTGTATAAGAGAAATGTTAACGGTCATAATAACAAGACAAATAAAGCATTTTATGTATTTTACGTACCAGCCAAGCTCCTCGAGACTTTCTTTGAGCGTCATGATATCATTAGAGTTAAAATTATAACATCACTTTACTAGAAATTAATATAAAATCCTATCAGCACACTGCACACACGATTCCGTCCATTTGTCAAACAATAGACTAAAATTTGTTTCTTTTTAAAATAAGGCTTCGATACTGGATTGACTGCACCTTTTATTTCATAGACTATTTTGTCGATCTGTCACAGACCAGTTCTTTTGCCACGAGGTTTTAAACCTAGGATTATATTATGCTTGTACATTGCGTGTTATTTCGTACCACGCTTGTGTTTGTTTATCGTTAAAACGCAATGCATTTAGGAAACATAGTTACACAACAAAGTAGTATTGATAAAGAACGATGTGCAGGAGTTCATTGACCTGTAGTTCAAGTTTATTTATTGACGGTGACCGATAGTTTCTTTTTGTAATATTTTTTATTTAGAAATTATCTAAATTATCAGTAGTGATAACAATTCATTTCTTGATATATAACTGAAGTTTACAGCGTTAGTTAATAGACATTTTCACACAGAGAGCACTTGTTGAGATAACTTCAAGATGTCCATGGTAAGAAACTTTATTCAGCGATAGTAATCCTGCCTGTTGGTTAAATATCAACTGCTAATTTGTGATTTCCAATTTGCGTCGCATACAAAACATTAGCGACTGCTGTTATTAGGACAGCCCAGTACCACATTTTTACTAAATTACTCCCTTGCATCTTTACGCTTTTTCTTTGACATTGAAACTTTCATACATTCATCTACATCGACAGCAAGTGTTAAATTTTTACCTTTTTATATTTTCAGACCCATATTTTCAATGTTGAGATGACCTGTGAGGGTTGTTCTGGTGCTGTCGAAAGGGTTTTAGGCAGGCACAAGGATAAGGGAGTGGACAGTGTTAACATCAGCTTACCTGATCAGAAGGTCACAGTAACAGCAACATTATCAGGAGCAGAATTACTAGAAATTATCAAAAAGACTGGAAAAAAAACCGAGCTGGTCTCCTCACAGTAATCTGCATATATTTCACAAGATAGTCCAGAAAATGGATGGTATGTCAGAAAGACACAGTGATATCATAACAGAGAATTTATAAAAGCTAACACTAGCATAAGCTATTTTAACTATTGTGTTTGTAATATGCCCTCAAAGTCTGTTTATCTACCAGAAAAGTGCAACGAAAAAGAATGATATGTGAGGCAAATATCCAATAGTAGTACCTATCACTTAATGTTGTCATAATGTGATAATAAAGTATTATTGGATATTTTCCATACTTTTCTATTTTACTAGAATAGTATATACTGGTGGATAATCTGCCTTACATTCAATAACACTTCATATGTTAACATGTTGCATTTATCTTTTGTAATCAAAAATCAATCATCATACATGCATTTCTCATACCTTCACAAAATATTAATTTATTTTCTATTAAAATTTATTTAAGAATCATTTTAGTGTGACCATGACTGAAAGGTTGTATTATTTTGCCTAGATAATATATAAATATATAGTTTGTTACCTATCTGTGAAAAAAATAAGAGTTAACTAATGTTTATTAAGATTTATAATGTAATAAAAAAATTGTAAAACTACTTATTATGTTTAATTAAATTTTCTACATAATTATTAATTTCTCTTTTCAAATTATAAGAAAACATTGTTAAAAAACATGAATGGTGAGCCATTTTCAAGTTATGGAATGACTAAGGGAAATAGGGATTAATTTTTATAGATATAATAAATACATTTTGTATAAATTGTGAAAAATATATTATATAATAAAACATTTACTTTTAATACTATTGTTCTATACATGTTCATTAACAACATCTTCCAAATTATTTAACCTCAGATCCACTATATCTACAGCTTCATGTAAAGCATTAAGATGATCAACTATTGCACTTACAGTGGGTAATACATCTGCGCATTCGCAATCTTTTCCGTTTATCCCGGACAAACCTGTCTGATCAGCTCTAGTCTTCTTCATCACTGGCTCACCACTGTTCTTGCCATGAAGTATTTTAAATCCACTGTTTAAAGGAAAATTCCTTTTCTTACCAACCCACTCAATAGTGCCACTTGTATAGCAAACATCATCTTTCTTTAAGGATATCATACCAAATAATTGCTGGTCATTATTAAGAATTGAAGGAATTGTATAAGTTTGAGGGGTGGGTGGTAAACGAGGGATATGACTTGCATCACTAATATTAAAAGACGGTGGTTCCATATAAGTTGTTCCAGAATTATCCATGGGATTTGGTGTAGAAATAGCGTGTTTAGAGGGTACTGGTGGAACTGAATTATTTACTGGACTGGAATTAATAGATCTTGGAGTAGCTGAAGGTACACTGGTTCTAGCAGTCTCATCATTAACATCCAGATGGACAAAGTTAGCCACAGGGTAGTGAGTGCCGTGATAGCATTTATACCAAATATTTCCACCCTAATATAATAGATAAAAAAAGTATTAGTACAGAATCGGACTATCATCTGTGATGTGGTCAACTGGTCTCATTCTCGCATGCAGCTGCCTTCAGGGGGTTGCAGTGTCAAATGTCGTGTTATAAATAATAAAAATAGCTTAGAATAGTTGATTCAACTTATTATAAAATTAATTTCTTTAATCTAGGAAAACAGACAATTTAGGAGTGTAACATGGTTAACATTAGTTAGGATCAATTATGAATAAAGTTGTAAAGTCAATCTTAATAAATATCTTTATTGTATTTTTTTATAGCATTACAAATAAAATCACAGTTGTGGGGCTCTGCAGTACACAGTCATTTCACCTATAGGTAGGTAAATTCAATAGATACTTAAAATCAAATTAAATTCTTATTTACAAATTATTCCTTAATTCATATTTAGAGGTCCAAAAATTACTTTAATATTAAACCTTTAATTTATGATTGGATGACTTAGATGCAGTTGTAGGTCTTTGACTTTGTGGAACATTTTCTTTGCCTTCATAATCCATTTCCGTGAAATTCGTTTTCCATATTAAAACCTAAAAAAGTTAATAATTAGTTGGTCTTATTCATAGAGAAATAAGTTGAATTCTACACTTGGCTTCAAAATGTGTAATTCAGATAGATAAATGAAAGTTAGAAAACAGAGAGAGAGAGAAAGTATCAACCAGATCGTCACTGCTAAGAAGACACACTTCCAGAGCATATTTCTGAACATTTATACTCTTGTAAGTTTAAACTTGGTTTAAAATGGTATCATAGAGTCAAGCTTACCTTTTTATCTTCGCCAGCTGAAGCTATTAAGTCTCCAGTAGGTGAGAAAGAAACAGCATTTACTCCTCCAGAATGGCCGTGAAGAGTGAATAGAGGACGACCTTCAAGTAGATCTAAAATCTGAAACGAACATGCAAATACCCTTGTAAACAGTCTGGTCAGTGTGGCGAGTGTAGGCCTAATATTCCAGAAATATGTTGTGAAAGGCGTATCTCCAGCAGTGGAAGTCTAGGGGGTTGTGATGATATTGTAAAACAATAGTTGTTAATTATGGTTTATGGAATTATCAAAAAAAGTTCTACAGGTAAACAATAGTAACACATAGTAAAACTATTAAAAATGTGTGAGTAATTTAAAAGCTTACAATATACCTTCATATTTCCATCTTTGCTTGAAGTAATTATGTATTTGCCACTGGGATGAAATGATGCTTTTGTTGCAGCTTCCTTGTGTACACTGAAAATATGAGTATTTACATAATCATCACTTTAGAACTAACATTCCTAAACATGTAGTGTCCGATAATTTATCATTCATCCTAAGAGTGCTAGAGCCAATAACAGATCTAGGCGTCATAACACCACTCCAGACTGGGTCTGGTTTGACTAGTTCTCTCATTCATAAATTTTATAAAACAAATACTTTTTATGATGGCCAACACATGCAAATATCATACATAATGTGACTATAACATGCTGTTAACTAGGCTCCAGTGGCAGAAAATCTACTAACTGGACTGATATTTCTCCACTTAAACAAAAACCTACTTATTAAATTGTAGGAAGTCATAACTAATTTTGCGAGTAGAAAAAAAGATAAATATTGATTTAATTAAATTTTGACATCATCATCATTACACCCCTTAGACCACAGAGTCCTAGACCTTAACTGTTGGAGAAATTTCTGGAGAATTTGGCCTACACTCGCCATGCTGGCCAGACAGGTTGGCAAGAAATTTTTACATACAACATTAAAATACATCAAAACCCCAAAACACAGGATTCCTAGACTCTACTAGACCTCTACTGTTGGAGATGGGCCTTCCAGAATACATTTCTGTCAATGGGTCTGATTTCAATTTTAATGACAATTCCACAAGTGGGTATTAGTCGATCAGGACTTTACGTGATCTCCGAGGCTCGGGAATGGTGGTGGCTAGAGCAAGAACTCTGAAGCATGAAAGTAATCAAGTATTCTATAGTGGAACACAATCTAAATATATTTTTATTAAGAAAAATATTATTCTGGATTCCAATATAGAGTTATAGCTGTAGGTAATTCTTAGGAACATAATTATACTTTAAGGAAGTTTTCTTACTCATAATACTGCACTAAAGTATGAGTTCTGATATCATACAACTCAATATTTCCTTCAGAAGTGGCCACTACTACAAAACACCCTGACGGATTCCATGACACATTCAAGCCATATCCTTTGTCTAATCTATAAGTGTGAATGTTTTGACTGGTCTCCGGATTCCATAAGTTGATAGTTTTGTCATCTGAGCATGATGCAATAACAGAACTGTCATCTGTAATTCTACAGCAACGAACCCAGTTTGTGTGACCAACAAAGGAAGATATAAACTTGCGATTGTGTGTGTGCCAGAGTTTTAATATCTTGTCGTCTGATCCTGTTAGAATTTGTTAAGAAAAAATATTTAAGGGATAAAAAATATTTACAGTTACTTTTCTTGGTACTTTTATATATAATAAAGACAACAAAATTCTTAAGCTATACAAATTTACAAGAAAAGTATGCAACATATAATTTTAAATGCTTAAAGTTACAATTCTACCTCACTACGGAAGATTTGCTAAAGGTAGTAAAATAGGTTTGTAGTATCCTAGAAGCGCAATACTCTATAAGGTATACCTGTTATATTCATATATATTTATTTTCTATACTGCCTCCGTGGTCTAGCGGTTAAATCCGTGGGTTTAGACTCGGAGGTACCGGGTTCGATTCCTGGTTGGGACACAAAAATATACACACAAGTTTGGTACATTGACGAGCTTGCCACTTGTCATGATTGGCCTATAGTAAAGTTGGCTAAATGTGAATCCGCTTCCATAAAAAAAAAGGTTTCTGACCACCCCTAAAGGGAAATGGTCGTGATGATACTTTATTTTTACTATATATTATGTGTATTTTATGCATGTATAACATATGTGTATGTATGTATAATAACATATTATATAAACCCTTCTTCTTTTTCCCATACCTTCTCCTCTCCCTCTAGCACACGCTTTTACGTATATAAAATTAAAATAGATGAAAAAAAATAGAAATATTAAAGTTGGGACTCCATAGTACAGGTCCCATGTTTTGAAACCCAGGGCACATTATTAGTTAAAGCACCAGCATTACTTCATTTTTATTTAATGTTGTTTTATTTTTTCAGTATTTTTGTAACAAATACAATTTTTAAGCTATTTTGTATTAGGCTTTTTTTGATGAATAAAATATTTAAATATGATTTAGTATTTTGGTAACTTAAGCTGGCTGCACCATTATCATATTAAAATAAGTAAGACATGACTTGTGAGGCAGTAGCTATTAACAAGCTCTTCAGCATGTAAAGCTATGAAGTTTTTTAAATAATAATTATTTATTTTTACAAAATATATATTTCATTATAACCAATAAAGTTGATATTTTAATTTAATATGAAGCCTTATTACAATAGAGTTAAAGACTCTTATATCTTATAAACTACATTTTTTATTATCAATAAACATCAAAAGGTGATAATTACTTGGAACAAAAAATGCTATGCATGAATTGAAATCAATAATTGAGATAAATAATGCATGGTTAATTTATAAAGTAAAGTCTCATCACAACCATATCATTTCTGGGGTAGTCAGAAATCATACTTTTTTTTTTAATGAAGGGGATTTACATTTAACCAACTTTACTATAGGCCCATCAGGACAAGTGACAAGCTCGTCAATGTACCAAACTTGAGAAATATCACAAATTAAATAATTTATTGTGTCCCGACCTGGAATCGAACCCGGTACCTCCGAGTCCAAATCCACGGACCGGTAGACCTTGGAGGCAGGCAAAATGTTATTTAAATTTACAAATAGAAATAAAACACTACACTATTGTGGTGGAATAATTAATTAAATTCTAAACTATAATAAAAAAATATTATCACAAATTGTAATCCCTTTAGAAAACATATACTTTAAACAAGCTGATTTAATACTAGACTATAGGCCGTCCTCGCCAAGCCGTCTGGCCAGCGTGGCGAGTGTAGGCCAAATTCTCCAGATATATGTTCTGGAAAGCCCATCTCCAGCAGTGGAGGTCTAGGATGCTGTGTTCTAGGGGCTGTAATGAAAATGAATAGGCTGTCATGACAAGTGGCAAGCTTGTCTATGTCTTGCCAACAGATTTAACACAGATATTACAAATCAATGAAATAGCTTTTGTGTTCTTAAGAAGATATAAAACCCAACACCGCAAATTTAAATTCATAAATTTAAAGGATGTAGAATTAAATTCAGATTAAATCTACAGCCTTAACTGCTAGACCATGTAGACCACTTTCTAGTAAAGTATGATTGTTCTCTTTTGCCTTACCTATTTAAAATGTTTAAAGGAAACATGATAAGAATATTAAATTTTATTAACATTACAAAATTCATTATTTTGACTTGTTTTTATTCTTGTATTTCATTAAGTACCTTAACCTTCCAGTTGTGTTTGGCCCCTGAGTCTGCAGCGAACTTATTTCAGCAGTTAATGTAAAACTATGAACAATAAAAGGCTTATGTTATCCTCGATCGGGTAAACTATTAATTTCACCATTTAAATATCATTAGTTTTGGTTTTCTCAAACTAGAGATGTAAAGTTATGGAATTGCAGACCATGTGCAACTGGTTGCTTCATTAAGGGTTACCACTGGAAGGTTAAATACTACATAGAACAATACATTTGACATCTAATTACTTCCATAATTCGAGTATTACCAAAATCTTTCTACCTTACTACTATCAGATGTGAACTGGACTGATCTTACAGTCTGTGAATGAGCTTTAAACACTGCTGTACTTCCAACCACAGTGGGGACCCACAGCCGCACTGTTTTATCCTGAGAAGCAGATGCCATGTACCTTCCAGAGGAGGAGAATGTTACGTCCATCACCGGTTCATTATGACCTTGAAATCTATAACTCCTTAGTAAACCCTTCAAATTCCATAACTGAAAATCAAAAACGTTCCCGCTGCAATTAGTTATTTATATTGAATACCCCTCGCTAAATTTTAAGCTTCCAAGTATATTATAGAATTAATCATTACCAATATACTATTATCTAAAGAACTTGTAGCAAGTTGACTTTCATTCTGGCTAAAATAAAGCGAAGTGATAGCTTTTTTGTGTCCCTTGAAATTCCTTTCTAAAGTTGGCTCTAACGAAGATAATATGCTATCCATCTCAAAAAATTTTGTGTAATATAATTATAAAGCAAATTGATTAGATTTATTATACTAAATAAACCTTGTATTATGTTCCTTGAAATAAACAAACCAAACGGCAGTTTTTTCTTTTGACAATTGAAAATTGTATTTATGTAAAAGCCTACACATTTATCATTTTACTATATAATCTAATCTGTGATCTAATGCCTTTGACCTAAGACCAATTATATAGGTAGACCGATCACATTTAAGCTGAACAAGTCTGCTCTTAACAATACTCTTCTTTCAAACGACAGCATTACGTGTAACAAAAAGAGATAGCAATAGCCGTTCGCGCACGTCCAGAAGCGCTGCGCGCCACAAGCAAACGACCGCCATATTTGTTTATCACTTGCTGGTTAACAAACATCGGAATATTTTTTTGACAATATCTGTGTTTTATTTTATAATATTAGGACTGTGCTTTATTTTACGTGTTAAATATTGACAATGGCGTGTACCGTACCTAGTTGTGCATGCCGAGTGGGTGTTTTGACGGAGAATAATGGGATTTTGTCTTTCCATCGGTAAGTCGAAGTCGTAATTTGTCCTTTTACGAAATGTATATCTAAAATTTACTTTCATTTCTGCTAAAAAGTAAACCATTGTTAGTTTATACAATGTTTTTCACATACATTTTTGGAATTAACCCTGCTTGCTTCTTGATATAACAATAAAACCAAAATAACTTGTTGTTTTTGACATTTTACCTACTTCATAGTGTTGTTTGTAGGTTTGGTTTATCGATAATGGAATCCGATATTTTTTAATTTATTAATATAACTGTAGGTATTTTCCAAAAATCTAGATAAAATTAAATAAGTAGACGCTTATTTTTAACATGCTTTAGTATTATTAATTACATTAAATTTAAATAAATTATGTGTCTGACGCACGTTGCTTAATATTGATCATAGAAAAAATATTAAAATATCTGTTTTTTTTTCCGGTAGCGATCCTAGTTCTATCACGAAAAATTCATATTTGGATTTTTGTCCGTCTTCGTATGACATTTATTTATTATTACCTACTGATATAGATACTAGAACTAGAAACCTTATGAATCTTTCTGAAAGCTTAGAGCCTTCTCGAAAGCTCATAGAAGCTTCTAAAAGCCTCATAGAAGTTTATATAAAGGTCATAGAAGCTTCTAGAAAGCTTATAAACCTCCTAGAAAGCTCATAGAAACTTCTATAAATCTCATACAAACTTCTAGAAATGTAATATAAAATTCTAGAAACCTCAAATAATGTACTAGAAACTTCATAAAACTGTGTACATAGGTACTTTGATGGTTTGAGATGGAAAGAACTGATCAATTGATCAGTCTTTTGGATACATAATTTGTCATGCTGATTAACTGTCTATTTTCAGAAATTACCGAAAAAAGAAAACTTGTTCCGAAATATAGCGACGCTAACGCATTTGCATCAATACGACTGCTGTAAAGAATGATGACAAACAGGTAAGACGACTTCATTTTCAATTAAACCCTTGATGATTATTAATATAATTTTGTATAGATTATTAACCTTTTTTGCACTTTTCCAGCTCCATGGTTCACAACCGAAATTAAATCGCTCAACCCAAACAGAAAATGTAGATGGAACGGGCGTCGATCTTAATCCTGAACTTCGAAAAGCTACGAAGTTGGTAGACCAGTAAACGAATAGCAGAAAGGCGTGGTAGAAAGTTAAAAAATATGCAACGCAAATGTTCTCGGCTCTTCTGGAAGATTGCCAATTTGGAAACCATTATTGAAGCACTTCACGAAAGAATGGAAAGTGAGCATGTTGCGATTTTATAGAACACCTTGTCTACTGATAACCAGGTTATATCTCGGTATTTGATGAAACTGCAAGGAGCTTCTTTGCCAAAAGAATACCCAGAAGAACTTAAAAAGTTTGCATTAACACTAAATTTTTCATCGCCTAAAGGATATGGCTTTGTACGCGATTCATTTAATACAGTGTTGCCGCATCCGAAGATGTTATCAAGGTGGTACCAATCTGTGGATTGCAAACCTGGATTTACGAAAGAGGCACTAGATATAATAAAAATTCGTTGCGCAAATACTGATAAAGCATTGTACTGCACATTGAGCATGGATGAAGTTGCTATAAGAAAGCAGTTATAATGGGATGGCACTAAATATCATGGCCACATTGATTTTGGTACTGAGGTCATCGGCGACGATTTTCCATAAGTTTTGACATTTATGTTGACATGTGTCAATGAATCTTGGAAGATACCCGTTGGATATTTTTTGATAAATGGATTATCCAGTCACCAAAAAAAGAATTTGGTAATACAGTGCATTCGTTTACTGATTCCAAAGATGCAAGAGCTTTGACGAATACCATGTCCAAAATCTTATTCTCTATAGTACAAGCAAGAATGTCCCGATTTATGATCAAGAGCGAGTACTTTTCACCACAGCACCAGAAAGGTTTTTTGCCGGGAGTTTCTGATTGCTTAGAACACAACACCTTACTCGCGGAGTGTTTGAAGGATGCCAGGAAGCAAGAGCGGCAGAAGCGTTTGTTGGATCGACTTCGAAAACGCATTTGAGTCGGTGCAACATGAATTGCTGCAAACTGCGCTGAAATGGTATAACTTTCCAACAATAATCAGGGATATAATTGCCAGATATTATAAGAACTTGAGATTTGTCGTTATAAATAGGGAAGGCTACACAGATACACTAGAATACAATGTGGGCCTGTTCCAAGGTTGATGTCTTTCACCCGTAGCTTTCAATATAATTATTAACTTCCTAATCGACCATCTTAAATCTCGTGAAAAAAAGTGGGGATATAGATTCAAACAAAACAACATCTAGTATATGGAATCTGTCTTAGCTTTTTCAGACGATTGGCAGTGCTCACGAGAAATCCCAAGTAATATTGATATACAACATAGTTCAAACTAAAGCTAGTCATACCAAAACGTCTCTGAATAGCTCTGTTAATGTGTCTTGAGGTTGTTTATTTAGAATCGACGGCAACATGTACCTACTGCCATAGTCGCCTGACGTATACAATGTTATAGGACGGTAGTACAGTTGGCCACAGCTCAAGCTCTAGGTACACGATACATTTTTTTTTATTTTTTATTATTTGATTTGATTTTATATTTGAAATTACATTTGTAAAAAATATATAATGTGTACGCAATCGTTAAGACATTTTTTCTTTATACATGACCCTGTTAACATTACCCGTTGTTCTTCTAAAACCTCTTCCTTGACAAATAGTCGGAGATCAAATCAAGAATGAGGCAGAAGAACAAACGTCTCCGACATTATCATAGCCCGTCGTACCTGCAGGTTGAAGTGGCATTGGGCAGGGCACTCGTACAACTGATGGCCGTTGGCACAGAATGGGTCTCGACTAGAGACCACGCACTGGCAATTGCAGTGTAGGACGTTCACATACAAGGTGGATAGACCTTATAAAGGCCGCAGGAAGCCGCTGAATACAGGCCGTTATCAACAGGTCGTTCAGGGGGGCCATGTTCAGCAGTGGATGACCTACGTCTGATTTATTTAGTTTTTTACCTCAATCAAATACTTTGTTCGTGACTAAACTGGTAAAAGAGCAAAATTCGCTCTACCAGTTTTTAAGCGAAGTAAGTGCTATATAATAATAATAATAATATGTTTAATTACCAATATACCTACAAAATACAATCTACACTTATTCCAAACAAATATCAAATAGTAAGTATACTGCAACAAATTATCAATGTGATTAGTAGTGGACCCACACAAGGCACTTTCATGCCTGACCAACTATGGGATGCAGTCGATTTACCAATAATAGTTTACAAAAAGGAAAATACAAATAAAAATTAAAATCTAAGTAAAAAAGCATAAGAAATATAAACAAATTGTTGTGTTCTTTAAATCAACGGATGGTTCTCATAACATATGGATATACAAAAACAAATAAAACATAAATAATTATCAAAAATGCCCGCCACATGACACATCAGGTCACTTTAGTGTTAAAAATATCTAAAAGCTCGAATAAACTGAAAATATTTTGTAACTGAAATTATTTTGCGGCCTTAAATCGATTGCAAAACTCGCACTAGGCGTACATAATTATCAAAAGCATAATAGGCATATTATTAATAATTATTATCTATAGGTATTAGGATTTCATAATATTTTCTATTTCATTCCATATTCCTTAATATATTTTATCGATAATATGTTATCGATAAAAAATCTAAACACTATTGTACAATATATCTATAATTAGCATTATATAGTCAAAATGGAGACATTCTATTATTTTCGACCCACTAGAGCGACTATCTTTGTCTCTTTCTGTCTTATGACAATTGATTGGTGTTACAAAAGACACATATAGATCCTAGCTTCATCCTAAAATATGATACATCTACCCTACTACTTGATCTTTGCCTTTGACGGCCTATGCCATAAAATATTGTATGTAATATGTATAGATTATATATATAGAATATTGTATGTATAGATTGTAGTTAAAAAAATATGAAGAGCACTTCGCGCCATTTTTCATGGACAAGTTAGTTACAAGTTTTTGTTTTGTAAATTACTTTTCTGTGGATATTGTTAGTCAAAAGTGGTGTTGTTTTGTTTAATAATGTGCTACAATATGAATAATTATGGAAAACGATAAATTCGACTTTATATATGGGGCACAAGTTGCAGTTTATTTTTTTTGTGTTTTTCCCGCGCTATAACTCCCATATTATACCCGACGTGTTTGGGCTATAATGCCGCAAGTGACTTCAAGAAAAGCATCAAATTTTGCAACATCAGGAATTTGATGATAACCTCATTAACTCATATATATTACGTCAAGATATATTACGTCTGGTTTGCATGTATGGAGTAGACCCTTTGAACTATCACCTCATTCATCATCCATCGGAAGAAGAGAACAATAAAAAAATAAAAATAAATTAAGTAACAGTCAAATATTGTGTTACTGTAAACAGCTTGACGAAAGAATGGAATCTCACAGCCGTTCCTTTACTAAAAAGAAACAAAATAATTTCACCATGGATTATTTAAAAAACTTCTAGGTTTTCTTAAATTGTCTATTAAAAGAACCCACGATGTAAAGTAATATCTGGATTGCTTTTAATTCGGATTGACTTGACATAATTATTTTATATTTTAGAAGATTACAATCGATTAGAGACTTCGTAATTATATTTATTACTTGTATAAATTTGATTTTATGTATATAGTTGAAATTACCCTAACCTTATGATAAAATTATTATTATAGACGCGCAATCGTTAAGAACATTTATCATCCAGTTGTTTTATTACAAATCTGTGGTGTTATATTCTTTCTTGCACGAGGTGGGTTTTGTGTGTTTTGAAATATTTTTACATGGAAATCGCAGGATATTGCAATGTATATAGAAATAATCATTTGAAGCCTATTAATACATTTGTTTAAATATCTAATACTGAAGTTTTCTCCTTATTCTTTCAGTTCATATGTGGCAAATAATTGTATGACATCTACCGGGTTGATGCAAAATATTTTTTGTGCGATTCACTTTTAATCGTAATATAATTTTCCAGTGTTTTATTTCAGATAATTTTAATCACAGTATGAAGTGATACTTTTATTCTATGGAGATTTTGCATAGGTAAGTGCCGATCGTTTTTGGTACTTTTATCAATAATGGATGGAAAATTACATTAGGAAAAATATATTAATAATAAAGGATTTATATATTCGTAAAGCTATTAAACTACTTCTGAACCCTATAAATTATTCCTAGATCATATTGTAGCAAATTTTAATACTTCTCTTAATATAATTGCTATATTTTGTGTTCTGTTTTAGTAAAAACAAGTAGCAATGAATGGTACATCGAGTGGTGAGGCTGCGGGAGAGGTGGTTCTCATTGCAGATGAGCTGAGCCGAGCTGTGGAGCTGATCCTTAACCCTGTTGTGTCACAGGAGGATCGTTCCCAGGCTTACAATGCTTGTGAAAGGTATAAAAACTTTTTAACATTATTATATTTTAAAAAAATACTTTACATCAACCCAAGGCATCGTCGGAAATGTTGTCCTGGTATTCTAGAAAGGCTCTTAATTGGGCAATAGAGGAATACTAAAAGTATTTAAATTACACAAACCTTTTGAAGTTAAGAAATATTGCTTTACTTTTTATAATATAGTATATTGTAAATGGTGAGCTATTAGATATTAATAAAGCCTAGTATTGTTGTTTTTTTTTTGTGCAAATAAACATTTCAATAGTATGCATAGAAAATTATGGCCTACCCATTTTTATTTTCTTGCATGCACAGTAAATACGCTTACTGCCGGGTGTTTTACACCAGTCATCTCTGGGGATTGTACATGAGGAGGGCTTTTAACATGATGTGTGTACAATATAATAATGCATTTAGATGCCTACTAAAGTTGCCATGGAGGTGTAGTGCATCTGGTATGTTTGCTGAAAACAGAGTCAGCAACTTTTTGCCATACTCTGCAAGTAGCACACCTCTTTTGTAGACCGACTGATACAATCAGATAATGACTGATACAATGACATAATTAAAACTATTTTTGACATAAGGTCGTTTCACCTTTTAAAATATAAATTTATTTAGATTTAAATTATAGTTTAGAATAAAATTAAAATTATTGTTATAACTTAATTATGGGTTTTATATGCCTGAAATAAAATATTATTAATTTTATTTGCTCTTTTTGCAATTATATATATGTATATTTTAGTTGTATGTTATTTTATTTTTTATAAATTAAAAAATAAACTAAATAAAACAATCTTGCAAAACTTAATTTAAAAATTAATCATATCCAAGAATGCTGGCTGCATTTCCTCGCTGAATCGCTATGCTGATTCTCTGGGCGAGAAAAGAACCAGCCCTCTTGTCACCAGAGCAGATAATTAGACAAGGGGTGATGTTGTTTAAAAATGTTTTATTAATTTTATTTCGCATACATAAATGGTTGTTTACCTAACTACTGAACCTGTTTATTTACAAACAATGATCAAAAGTTCCCATTTGAAATCATTGTGAAATATGTTGGCTTGCATCATTGTAAATTGTTGGCACTAAGTACATTTTGCAATGCACCTTCTATAACCCCTACTAAATAGGTATTCATTTATTAAGTATAGTTTAAATAGTTACATATCAGGAAGAACATTGTGACACCTAAAAATATGTTTTTCTAGTAACTGCCAAATAAGTTGATATTGCGCACTTTGGCATTGACTCCTGAATTCAAAGTCAAAATGTCTTTTTTTACATAAACCTACATACATATATTCACGCCAAATCCCTTGCGGGGTAGGCAGAGACAAATGACCGCCATTTGACACGATCAAGACATACCTCTTTCGCTTCTTTGACATTCATCAACCTCTTCATACATGCCCTTTTGTTTTGATGGCTTTTTAATGCACCTTCAGCTACAGGGCCTCATTTACCCACAACTTTCGCATTATATATCTGGTTCGTAAATCTCTCTTCACTCATTCTTTCAACATGTCTGAACCATCGGAGCATGCCTTTCTTTATTTTTGTCCCTATGCTTTCTTTAACCTATACCTTACATAAACCTATTACAGGCATTGATGAAACATTATTAATGGACGGGCGTGAAAAAGAGCAAAAATTAATAAATTATAATGGTGGACTGTATGAAGGGGCTGGACGCTCACACGCACTTACTTGTATTCGCTGCAGGTGGTCTTGGGCTTTCCTTGGGTCGCCAGGTTGCTGCTGGCCGCGGGCAGGCTTCTTTTCTCGCAATTCGAAATTGCGAGCGGTTGATGTCTTTATTTACAATAATTTTAATAGACAACCTTAAAGTTGTTTTTAAATATGATAAGGCGTATATATAGAATTTGAACTGGTTTTTGTTAACAGCTTACTCTTTGGACCACTTTGCTGCTTAGTCTTCCACTAGAAGGAGTAGAATCGTATATATATATATATAATATTAATTTATATAATCATCAACTTCACAACCCCTAGAACAAAAAGTCCTCCACTGCTGGAGATAGGTCTTCCAGAACATATTTCTGGAGAATTTGGCCTATACTCGCCACACTGGCCAGATGCATTGGAGAGCATAGGATAATAGTTAATAAAAATTTTGAATAATCAGTTTATGAGATAAAACCAAAATGGCGGCTACAATATTTTCCCTGAAAAGGCTTAATATGTTAAAGTATATGACATAATATTATATGTTGTGTCCCTGGGACTTTATCAATTAAGGCTTAAATTCGGAAAATTAGATTTGGTGTATGATGTCAATAATAATCACAGAAGAAAATCAGGTGTTTTCATGTAAAAATTGAAGATATTTTTATAGGTGAGCAGCACATTGCTTATTGAAATAATAATACACAAATCTTTGCTTTCCATTTTCTCTTTCCTTTACCAAGTCTTTGCTGGACTTCCATATTATATCATCTGGTTGTTTGTTTAACATATTCAAGAACTTGTATTGCTTTGTTTATCATCACTAATTTAATTATTTTTAAATAGAATGTTTTTATTAGTTTCAAAGAGAATTCTCCATGGTGTGCCCAGGCCGGTCTCCTGTTGGCCAGTGGGACTCAATACTCGGCTGTTGTCAAACACTTTGGTCTGCAACTCATGGAAACCACTGTCAAATACCGCTGGACACAGATCTCACAAGCTGAAAAGATATTTATTAAAGTAAGTATTAGTATTATTTTCTAAAAATATATCTATAACTAATGTTTCTACAGGGTGTTGTGAAGCAAGAAGTAATTCACCACTTCCCTAGTGGCTTTCTTCTAAGTCTCATTTTTTTTATTACTGCCCCTAGTACACAGCGTCCTAGACCTCCACTGATGGGCGTTCCAGAACATGTATCTGGAGAATTTGGCCTATACTCGCCATGTTGGCCAGACGGGTTGGCGAGGATCAGATGCCAATTTTAATGACAATTTATTAACGTTTCAATTCCAATTCCACAAGTTGGTATTAGTGGAACCGGGACCGACGGCTTAACGTGCATTTCTAGGCACGGGTACAGTCGTGTTGTAAATCTATGATAAATATATGTAAGAAAAGTGTATTTTTTATTAGTACATTGGTTCGAGACCACGATGTTTACGATGTTAAGGAAGGCGTTCTTACAACCAAACCACCACCGCTCCTTATTTTAAATCTACCTTACCCTTCTTTTTTTTGCATTCAAGAGAGCCTTTAATCTTAAGGATTGAATTACCGCCCCTTATATTTAATTTAAAAGAAACCCTTAACATTAGAATAGTTAAAATATTTTTTGTAATAAATTCATTTAGTAGTTTGTTTACCGTGATTTGATAATACGAATATAACGTCTCGGAATAGCGACTGTTGCTTAATTATTGCAAACTGTATGACGGGCGTAGCTTATCACCACGCGTACTGAGTACCGTGGTACGAGTCATGCAGTTGTTGTCAATTGCAGGCCTGCAGCCCTATTCTGTTACTTAAGCGCAAATGTTATATGATGGAATCCGTTAACTATATATATATATATATCTCACGGTATTCAAGTTAATATTTGCACGGCCGCTGTCAAGTTAATAATTGAATAATATTTTGTAATTATGACTCAACCTCTACGTAAATAGCGAAATCCACTAATAACGTTTGCGACTAAGTTAACAGAATAGGGCCGCTGTCGGGCGAGCAGAGTCGGTAAAAATACTTAGCGTATTTGTATTAAGTTAAGAACCCCTGATTATTATTTTTTATTAGTTTTCGGCGAACCCTACTATAACATGTGTATTTTTTTTTTAAATGTTGTCCAATATGTATCAACAATTCTTCATAAACTATTTTTGATCTGATCATTGTCCCTTGCAAATGAAGAATTCAGAGAATGCATGGCGTTTTTAAAAGTGTACAAAAAATGTACTGATACATTATGCAAAAATGAAGTACAAATTGTTATACATCATATTTCCGTCATTTTTTTCTTTTAACATATTTATAGATTGTAACCAATATGTTACCAAAGCCAGCAAAAAAAGCATTTCCGTTAGGAAAACATTAGGAATCACTAATTAATATTTGAGTTGGCAAAAGTTAAATAAACCAATGGCAATAATTATTGTTAGTAATCTATTGTATAACATAATATTGCCACTTTCTATTGTGAAATAAATCTCATAAAACTTTATTGATATATGAATTATTAATATTATTATTTTTATTGCACAAAAAAATGTACAAAGCAAAGATTAATGCCAACAAGGCATTTTCTAACATCTAACCTTTGGGAGAGTACTCGTATAAGATGAAGGGTGGATATTAAATAATAAGATAACAAACAATATACTACATACTTAGAAATACATACACTTCATACGAAGACATACATACACTACCTACTAATAAATACATACACTAAATCCTAAGAAATACACAATGCCAAATATTTATTGTCAGCCCGATGCTTGTTTGTCTAAAAATAATGCAGTTACCAAGCTTTTGAGCATGTGGACTGACGGTGCGTGTCTAATAGCCAGTGGCAGTTTGTTTCACTGGTGGGCTGCAGACACAGTAAACGAATCTGAATATCTGCTAGTAGAGTGGGATGGGATTTTCAGTTAATGGAAGGTTATCCTCGCACAGGAACTAAAAAATAAATTAATGTATGTTTTCAGGAAAATGCAATGAAGCTTTTATACATGGGTGGATGGGAGACTGGTCACTTGAACGATGCTCTGGCCCGAGTTATAGTTGAGATGATTAAACGTGAGTGGCCCCAACAGTGGCCCACATTGTTGGCAGAACTGAGTGATGCTTGTGGACGGGGTCATGTGCATACTCAAATAGTACTGCATGTGTTCTTAAGACTGGTGGAAGATGTTGCTACTTTACAGGTATGTATTTGATAAAAACCTGTTTTTATATCTTAATCTGTAATGAATTGTGATGTCCAGGTATTTTTTACACTTACGCCCATATGCTTATTAAATAAAACGCATGTTTGCTTGTCAATGAGTGTATATTGTACTACCCTCAACATCCATACTTTTAGTAATAAATAAAAGCAGTGACTTGTGGTTAATCTGAAAATAATAAATCTACTTATACATAACACATGTCTTGGATATAATAACCAAACTGAAAAGCTAACTACCAATCACGTAGCATATAACAAAATGATCATGGATTATTTTAATCTAAGTCTCTTATCTAGAAACCATTACCAGATTCATCCTATCTCCTGTCTGCCTCCATACCTCAGTACCGTGTTCGGTTTTGGACATAATAATGTATTTATTTTATTTGTGATATTTCTCGAGTTTGGTACGCTAAAGACATTAATGAGCTTGTCAAGATGGGCCTATAGTAACGTTAAATTAGAACTAATTTTGAATTAAATTGGCTAATTGTGAACTCGCTCCTTATAAAAAAAAGTGTGGTTTTTGACCACCCCATAAGGGATACGATTGTGATGATACTTTACCCTAGTTTATCCTATCTCTTCCACAAAAGACAGAATACACCTCTGGCAGAGTCCTCGCAGTCTAGTACTAACTATAGCACTTCATTAGTACATATGCCGCCGTCCCCTCTGCACAGTGGGCTACCTGTAATGTTAACACATAGGTGTTTGTTTAAGGCACAGTGTACTGTTATCATCCAAACTATTGTGTGAATCTTAGTTCTGTTAAGAGAATACACACTTTATAAATGTAGTCAATCAGCTTTTTAGAGGATAAAATTACCTTCCGTCAAAGGGTTAATTAATAAATTTAATAAGGTTAATAATAAAGGGCGCCACATTAGTCCGGACATAATGTGTGCAATGTGCTGCGACACTATGGCGTCCGTCAGAGTTGGGAATGGACTCCCAAGACTGTCTGCAGGTTCTGTCAGGTCTAATTATGGCTGAGATAATGGGGTGTATCAGGCAAAGCTTTTTGTAGATGTCGCTAGCGGCACTGGTACCTTTTAATACACCTATGTTTTTGTAGTTTTATTATTTTTATAACAGAAAAATGAATTTTAACCTACCTTAAAAAACTAATTAGGAAAGCGAACACAGTCTTTAAAAAGAAAAAAAGGGTTAATTAATAGAACGGCAATTTTGAGATCACCATATCTTTGATTTCGCTTGGAAATCTCTATTTGTACACTTTAAAGCTGCTCACTTTGGCATAATATCCAGAAAATAATAAATTTCGTAATAAAAATACAAGTCTTCTATACAACTGACAGTTCTATTAGGTACCATCTATCATGCGCCATCTATCGTGATAAAAAGTTAGTGATACACCCCATTTACAAGATTAACAATTAATTATTATTTAAATTTTTAGACATTAGAACAGCACCAGCGTCGCAAAGACATCTACCAAGCTCTGACCAGCAATATGGCAGAAATATTCGCCTTCTTCATGAGACTGATAGAGTTGCATGTGCAGGAGTTTAGAGAAAAAACTAGCGCCGGGGACTTTCCTGCTGCTAATAGCAATGGAAGAGTTGTACAGGTACAAACAAAAGCTTTATTGTACACATTAGCAATTAAATAATAATACTAAAATTGAAACTGTCTCCGTAGGCTATTGGTTAAGTTCATGGATTTAGATGCAGAGGTACCGGGTATGTTTCCTGGTTGGAACACAATAATTTATTAAATTTAATTTGTGATTTTACTCGAGTTTAGTACGCTATAAATATCATATATGCCACTTGGCATGATGGGCCTGTAGTTGATTTAAATCTGCTTTCTGACCACCCCGGATGGTTATGATAATACTTTACTAAAATTTAATTAGTCTCTTTCACCCCTTTTTTTTACTTGTTAAAATCATTTAAAATTTCTTGTTTTCCACTTGGAAATATAAATCGTGTTGTCATTATACCTAATATAAAATTGAGTAATATTTTTATTCTGTTGTATGTAACCTTAACCTTGATAGATATGATATGTTGGACTATATATTTTTTGTGGCACCTTCCTGTTACTATAAAAAAAATTGAACCATTTCCTGACTCAAATGCCGATAGGATCAATTCCACATTGTGAAATAGTAAAATGTTAAATTCCTAGTAATTCGCCAATTCCTAAAAAAAGTTGTCTATTTAAAAAATCTACTTACTGATTATATGTCTCAGCTTTTACGTTGAAATTAAATATTTTTGTTTGCTAAAAAATTTCGTTTGTGAATTGTCCTTAATTTCTCATTATGAATTAATGTCTTACTAAAAGATTTGGGTTTAAGCAAGTCTGAACTCAACACATTTATAGAACAAGCTTCCAAGATGGCGTAACCGGTATTTGGTTTGGTAGGGAGAGGAGCAGGATGTTGGATGGTGAGCCATAGTCCGAGATTACCATTCTTTGCCTCTCTTTCCCACACACTGGACCCGGCACTCGCGTAGTGAATCCATGCAATACTAAGAAAATAATATTTTACAAATAAGTTATATTTTCAGGTTGTACTTCAAACTTTGACTGGTTTTGTGGAGTGGGTATCGATGAACCACGTGGTCATGAACAATGGCAGATTATTGCAAATTCTATGCATTTTACTACAAGACGAATCATTCCAAATACCTGCAGCTGAATGTTTGCTCCAAGTTGTAAATAGGAAGGGGTCTGTAAGTAATATTAGTATAACTATAGAGCAGGCTTAGCATACGTTTGGGATAATAACTAGGAAGAATCAGCTGAATTTTTAGATATAATCTAAAAAAAAAAAAATATATTATTTTTTACACATTTTTTGCTGCTAGGTATATTTAGTTATTATTATTATTAGGTACAAACAGAAATGAGTACAAAACATTTTTAAATATCAAAACAATACAATGCAATACCCTTACTATCTGGATATTAATTATTTATAGAATCTCATGACATATTATAATAAAATCATAATAAATAATAAAATTATTGGGTGATGTGTTTGTGATACCTACACCCTGTACTGCGGGATATCGGTGCTCTTCCGTATTATAATGTTACAACAATAAATTATATAATAATTATGTAATATATATATATATATTTAAGTAACAGTATTTATGGCCAGTAGTATGCTGGTGTGGAAATGTGAATAACACAAAATGTAAATAAAAGGCATCAAATGTTTTTTTTTTTTTCATTTATTTAATTTCAAATTAAAGGAAATCAGTATTTTGTGACAATATTGTTACGTCAATAAATATGTACATTGAATTTTGATTAAATTAATTTCTCTTGTAAATGTGTTTTTAGACGAAAGAGAGGAAACCACTTATGATATTGTTTAGTGAAGATGCAATCTCATGTATCTACCGAGCAGCGCTGGCAGCCATTAACGTTATAGATGAACACCACTATAACTTCCTAAAGAAACTCTCACAGGTAAAATATATAAACACCTTTTAGTGATCTTTATATGTTATATCCAATTTTTACAACAGCATTCTAAGCCGACTAATCTACCCAAGATGTGTAAGTGAATATTACAGCAGAAACTGCCACATAATGCGCATTAGAGTATATAATAAAATTCCTAGAGAGATACGAGAGTTACCTATAAAACGTTTTACTATTGAGTTAAAGAAAATTCTTATTGACAACTGTTTTTACTCAATAAAATAATTTTTAGCATGCAAATTTTGACATTAACATTGTATTCCAATAAATTGACAAGAACAATATTAAATATAAACTATATACAATTAAATATTGTAAATAAATATCTATTGACATAAGCATATTGTATGCCCATAATATGGGCAGATTGCATCATCATGACATGTACATACAACTGTAATTAGAATAAACAATCTATACAATAAAGAATTTAGAATTTTAATTTTAAGTGTAGGCAAAATTCTCCACAAATATGGTGGCTCGGTTGAAAGAACGCTTTCTTTAAAATCCTAAATAGGTCGGTTCAAACCCCTGCAATGTACACATGAGAAATACACTTTTCTTACGTACATTTGTCATAGATTTACAACACCACCGTTCTCGTGTCCCGGAGAGCACGTTTAGCGGTCGGTCCCGGTTCAACTAATACCAACTTGTGGTGTTGTTATTAAATTGACATAAAAAATTGATACCAGACTCTCGCTAACCCAGACGGGTTGCCAGACGGCAACCGTGGCGAGTGTAGGCCAAATTCTTCAGAAATTCTGGAAGGCCCATTTTCAACAGTGGAGGTGTCAACAGTGGAGGTCTAGGACTCTTGTGTTCTAGGGGCTGTGATGTTCATGATGAAAAAAATAATTATTTTTTATTCAAATTAAATATAGGGCACCTTGATCATCCATTACTTTGACAGATAAAATATGGATATATTTTTTTTTAGGTTTTAGCTGGTCTTGGTCAACAGCTATCTACTTTGTGGAGTTGTGCAACGAACCATGACTCCTGGTTGCCGGTTCTCTTAGAAACTTTACTAGTACTGACTTCCCACCCCTCGCTGACTTTGACTCACACCATCAACTCCGTATGGCTGGCCTTCTACAAACACGATCAGATCTCCAAATTGTCTCAAGTTGTGTCCGTCATCCCTAGATGGTTACAAGCTACAGCGCCCAAAGTACTTAAGGTAAGTTTATTTCCAAACAAAAATTCTGTATAATGCCATGTTCTTCCCTAATTTACAAAAAGTAAAGTATCATCACGACCGTTTCCCTTTCGGGGTGGTCAGAAACCACGCTTATAAATAAGCGGATTCAGGTTTAGCCAACTTTACTATAGACCAATCATGACAAGTGGCAAGCTCGTCGATGTCTCCAGCGTACCAAACTCGAGAAATATCACAAATAAATTAGATATTAATGAAATGTATTTATTTACATTTGTGTCCCGACCAGGAATTTAACCCGGTATTACAATTTAGAATTATCGTGAAAACATGTCTGAAACCCCTCTACCAAAAAAGATGGTGCAAGTTTTTTCGCATACTCTTCGCCCTAACATGTTTTTTTTATACTAGCTCGACATGTGACCTTGCGCCCTTTCCGATACGCGATAATAGTAACCTAAGCACGCTTAAAGGTGTTCTGATACGCGCTTAAACTGTTTTGCCAAAGCTATGTGACGTCACAAATGACTAAACTTTTTAAACTTTCGCGCATATTCATAATAGTTTTTTTAGATAATTTTAACGGGTCTTTACGCGATTTACCTTAGAGACATATTTCTCCCGACGTTTCAGCCAAGTTGCATTGGCCGTGGTCACGGGTCGACTGAAGCTATGCGGTGTAGTCTCGTACATACTGGGCGGTAGATGTAAACCTACCCACTTATACTTAGGTTTACATCTGCCGCCCAGTATGTACGAGACTACACCGCATAGCTTCAGTCGACCCGTGACCACGTCGGGAGAAATATGTCTCTAAGGTAAATCGCGTAAAGACCCGTTAAAATTATCTAAAAAAACTGTCACAAATGACATCATTTCTCGCGCTTAGACTGCTCACGATATCGAGGTAGATCGCTCTGAGCGCTGTCAGTTTTTTGTCATTATGTCGCGCGCCATTTTCAAGTTTATTTAATATTACATTTTCTTTTAAATTATTGAATATTGTAATTCGTTTATACTGTTTGTATGTTACTTCTAAAACAAATCTATAATTAATATTAAAGTAGGTAGTGAAAAAAAAAATGACTGTAACACGGCAATTTATTTTAAAGGATCAAAATAAGTTAATAATATTAAACTTTACACATATAAAGATGAATAAACCGAGAGATGTATATTTGTTAGTATTCATACTCAAAGATATGGAATCCGCAATTTATCTTCCATACATTTAAAAAAAAAACTAACATTTCATGAATGAAAATGTGATTTCGACCGTTCCGAAGTGATATCACGCTTTGAGCATCCAAATCGCGATATTTGATTCGGAACGACGGTCAGTGTCATATTCGTTCTCAGCGCTCTGAGCTCGATTCGGAATGAGGGGACTATAAGCTAAGATAAATTTTCTTTTTCTTTCTCCAGGTGTCATATCCCACGTCTCGGGTGTCTGGTGCTAACGATGCTGTCGCCTTCGCTTGTCTGGACTATGATAGTGAACAAGATTTCGCCATTTTTTTTCTTAGGTGTCGTACTGAAATTTTAGATAGTTATAGGTAAGTTTCCTTTGAATTCAATTTATGATTCAACTTATCTATTAGTCAACAACAAATAGTTCATGCTGCAAGATAATGCCTCAGGATGAGTAGGATTATCATTAGAGCACATTTAATTCACCTACCTACAAATAAAGTGTTTAAATGTAGGTGAAAATGCTATTAAAGGCATTATAAGACCGCGTAGCTCTTGTCCATACTCGTAGTTAAAGTAATAATAATAAATATTTCCAGACAGGTCACACAGCGCCATCTAGTTTCCGTGGTAAGCTACGAGGCTTGTGTTACGGAAACTAGATGGTTGATAAACTACATATTATACTTTTTTTTTTGTAAATATATACTATACATATAAACACCCAGACCGAGACAAATTATACAATGTACAACTTGCCCCCGGTGGGAATCGAACCCATGACCTCCCGAGTTCACGGCAACGTTTGTTACCACTAGACCACGGAGGCGGTCAAAGGCATATGGTATTAGCCAAAATTGGGATGCGAATCGTCATTTGCATTTTGGGCACCATGCACGACTAAAAAGATGAATTTTTGCATCTCTCTCGCTCGCACTTTCAATAGTAAAGGGTGTCTCAGAATATTTTTCGTTTTTTTATATTTAAATAAAAGACAATAAAATTAATTCTAATACGGTTTATTAGATACTAAATAAAAGATTAATTATACAATTTTATTTGTAAAAACCAACCGTTTGCAAACGGCTACAATTGTAAAAAAAATCTAGTAAAATGAATCCACTTCACATGTTATAAATGACTTGGTTGCTGCTTTTCACGAATTATTGACAGAGTGATAAGTTGCCGAGGAGACATTAACTGGCCACCAAAGAGACCAGACCAAACTCCTGCAGTTTTTTCCTGTGGGGCTACTTAAAGAGTAGAGTCTACAACTCTTAACCACCCAATTTGGATGCTACAAAAAAATCACAGACGAAATTAAAGCTATTCGTAGGTCGATGCTCCAGCGTGTGATTAAGAATTTTAGTTCTAGGTTAAACGAAAGTTTTAAAATAAAAAAAAGGTAAAGAAGAAGTTTTGTTTTTTTACAAATACAATTTACAAACTGATCTTTTATTTAGTATTACATAAAACTAATTGGAATTAATACTGAAAAAAAAAAACATTCTGAGACATCCTTTATTTTTGAGAATTGTAGTCTTAACAACTTTTTAGGGAATAAAATTACGGACATTTTAGACATATATTATATATTAAGGTAGTATCTGATCAATATTTTGATTTATGCCAAGTTTTTTCAGCCAATGACGTGCCTCATAGGCGTTCGTTAAACATTTCAAATATAATCAGCCTTTCCGCAACTGGCCGTACATTTCTCAATAGTACACTCAGACCAAAAAATCTTGAAACTGAGCAGTGCGCGAACGAGATGAATACAAGGCCTTATAAACTTTTAATCATACATAGCTAATTAAACGTTAGTATATACTAGCTGCCTCGCCAAGCCGTCTGGCCAGCGTGGCGAGTGTAGGCCAAATTCTCCAGATATATGTTCTGGAAGGCCCATCTCCAGCAGTGGATGTCTAGGACGCTGTGTTCTAGGGTTGCTCTGTAATATACTAGCTCGACAGTCCGTCTGTCCAGCGTAGTGAATGTAGGCCAAATTCTCCAGATATATGTTCTGGCTGGAATGCCCAGCAGTGGAGGACTCTATGTTCCAGGGTCTGTAATGACGATATACTAGCTACGCAAAGTTCTTAATGCCTAAGTAATATTGCTTGTTATGCTACATTTATTGTTTATTTGTTTTTAGAAATTGTATGGTGGTCGCTCCGTTAGTGACGTGGTCGTATATAGAACAATGGACTCAATCTGCTCTGGACAAGGCGGCGGGCAGTCCAGCCGATGTGACGCCCCTACACCCACTCTATATAGAATGGGAGGCTTTATCTTTGGTAAGAAATTATCTAAAATTTGGTGTAATAAGATCAACCTTTAGCACATTTCAACAGGTAATTTTAGTCAAATAAGGTCATCCTTCAGTCCATTTCAAGAGCTAATTTTAGTGTAATAAGGCCATCCTTCAGCACATTTTAAGAGGTTTTGGTCGAATAAGGTCAGCCTTCAGCACATTTCAAGAGGTTTTTGTCGAATAATGTCAGCCTTCAGCACATTACAAGAGGTAACTTTAGTGTAATAAGGTCATCCTTCAGCACATTTCAAGAGGTTTTGGTCGACTTTAGTCAGCCTTCAGCACATTTTATTTTATTTGGGTAACTTACAGCTAAAACAATAAATTAAAGAATATGTTAATGAACTAGATGGTTGATTAACTACATATTATATATATATATATATATTTTTGTAAATATATACATATTGTACATATAAACACCCAGACCGGGACAAATTATACAATGTACAACTTGCCCCCGGTGGGAATCGAACCCACGACATCCCGTGTTCACGGCAACGTTTGTTATCACTAGACCACGAAGGCGGTCAAGTAAATATAAATTGTTATTGGGAAGAATATCATACTAGTAGATAAGAAAGGTATAATATGTAGTTTATCAACCATCTAGTTTCCGTAACACAAGCCTCGTAGCTTACCACGGAAACTAGATGGCGCTGTGTGACCTGTCTGGAAATATAATAATAATAAATATAATAATAAAATAATAATAATATTTATAGGTTTTAGATGTAATATTATCTCGATTGCTGGTGGCATCGCCTCGTCCTGACGTGGTTCAAGGTCTTCGTATACTCCAGCGCTGTGTGTCAGTAGAACCTGCCGCACCTTTGCTCACCTCACTACTGCTGTCTTTTATCTCCGCCTTGTTCGTGTTCCTGTCGTGCGCCTCCTGTCAGCTCGCAGGTTGGTTATTTTATTTATTTATTAAGGAAAACTATTGACATTTAATTCCCAAGTATAGATACAAAAATAGAAACAGAAAGTCATTTACAAGTTTTCACTAGTAGTGTTAGAATAATATGCTAGTACCAGGTATAGACAGAACAGTTATTTATTAAGAACATGTAACAACTATAATATTCTTGCGGAAGATTTGGACATAGACATGTTTAACTCCAAAGCAACATATATTAGACGTCTAATGACGCTTCATTACGTTGAATCGATCATCGGCAGCAATCCCTAATGAGTGATTTGTTTTTTCATTATCAACTTACTCTTTATTTTTTTTAACTTTAAATGTATATGTGAAAACCTTTAATAGTTATTAGTGAGTTTACTGTATATTATTTACTATAATATTGTCAACTGTTGGTTTTCCATAATGAATAAAATAAAAAAATGCATATTATGAACGATGAAAGCATCTACAAACAATCACTTTATGCAATAAACTATTAACTGTACAATAACAAAAACTATTATCGTTTAAAGAGCCTTATTTCTCACCACTATCACATTGTCATGAAATATATCAACATCAGTTTCATCAATGAATGCATTAAGAGTATTACAAGTTCTAATTAAAAATGTATTTTGGTAAATGTATATTATCTGGTGTATTTATGTCCACCCGGGATAGCAACGAAGGGCAGTGTTTTTATTTAACTAGTAAAACTAAAATACTGGGCGTGCGTCACCGAAAACATATTTAGCCCGTCCAAACTAGGGATGTTACGGAGCTAGGTTTACCGAAAACGTAGTCATAGATTAGATGTATTAAATTTAATTTTTCGGTATCGAAACTGGAGTTGGAAGCAGAGTTTAAGTAAAAGAGAGATAGTTAACTCTCTGTTAAGACAAAAAGTCAAAACTTGTAGTCGATCGCTGCGTTTCGAACTTCTTTATAACACACGTTCGACTCGAAGTTCCCACCTTAGGCCATCTTATTGAACTCACAGTGTCTTAGAAATCAAATATTCCAAAAGACCACAACATCAACTATTTATAAAAAAAACAAAGGAGTTCCTCGCGCCATTTTGCGTGGACATGTCAAGTGCAAGTTTTTGTTTTGTAAATTAATTTACTGTGGATATTATTGGTCAAAAGTGGTGTTGTTTTGTTTAATAATGTGCTACAATGTGAATAATTATGGAAAACGATAAATTGGACTTTAAATATGGGACACAAGTTGCAGTTTATTTTTTGCTATTTTACCCGACGTGTTTGAGCAGTGGATGGTTCCGCGAGTGACTTCAAGAAAAGCATCAAATTCTGTAGCATCTGGAATTTGATAATGACCTCATTAATTCATGAAAAACAAAGATATATTACGTCAGACTTTGCTGTATGGGCTAGACCCTTTGCCCTTCCCTATCATCTCATTTATCAAATACAAATGATTTCAAGCTTTACGCAGTGGAAGTTGGTGCGAGAGGAATTCCAGAAATCAACTGGGCCTAAGCAAATCTGTCAATTCATTTGGTAAGACGACTTTTGCGGAATCATACTTGGGCAGGGAGAATAGAAGGTGGATGGCCCAAATCAGTCGCCAGCCAAGGACACCATTATTCTCCTCTCTTTCCCACACACAGTGAATCCATGAAATGCTAAAAAAAATCCTCTCTTCGAAGGTTTAATTTTATATCTTATCTGGTAATGTATAACCCTATTAAAATATATAAAGTACTTTACATGAAAATGATTGATTGTTTACAGGGCCAAGTGTAGGGAGCGCAGGCGCAGAGCTCCTGCCTCGAGTTTTAGACAAAATATTTGCGGCGTTGGTGTATCAAAGTGCGGATCCCGAAATGCGGGATTCCAGATCAGTTAAAAATGTGCGGCGACATGCGTCAGGACTTCTAGTCAAGTTGGCTTCTAAGGTAAATATAATATTTTCGGATAATGATTTTTATATTTTAAAAATGTCTGAAGCCTAAAAAATATGCTTTTTTGACAATGTATACCGCGAAAAAACTGCCAGCCCTCTTGTCACATATATCATTAACCAGCCGCACTCAGTTCTCTCAGATATATTTTGCAAAATTAATGTTTGCTTTTTGATCGAATGTTCGGAACTTTCCATTGAACTTCTAATAAAATAATAAAATATTTTTAACCTCTTTGAGATAATATTTAAACTACGAAAATGTAATCGATTTACAAATTAAGTATTTTTTAATACGCTTGAAGTTTTATTAAGCAATATCTCGCCAATACTCGCCATTTCAAAGTCGTCAAATCATTTATTACAATTTGGCCTTCTCGGGCTCTTTTGTATTGTCACATTACATTGTTATACTTATTTAAATAAATTATATTAAATTTATTACAATACAATTGAATTTTTAGTTTATCTAAACACAAGCTAGTTCCTTTGGGAGTGTGTTATAAAATGTTTTTTTATATATGACTTTCTTATATAAACACATAGCCATTTATGAAATTACATTTTCCTTACTAAACTTATAAAAAACATTCTTATTTTTTTATATTTTTTTATTTATAATAATATTTATTTTGTGTTTTCTTCATTTTAGTTTTTAGTTATATTTTTATTTATTAATTAGGTTTATTTTTATTAATAGTAATTTATGTTTTAAGATTTTTTTGTTTTATTAATATTTTATTATTTTTTTAAATCATTGTACCTTAATTCCTAAGAATAAAAATAATCAAATTATAAAAATAAAAAAAAAACATTATTAAAAACAAAAGTCTCACTCTAAATATAAAATAAAAATGTACTGAGTTGGAATGATGTGTGTAGAAGTATGTTGGTGTATGAAAATTAATGTAGGTGTGTATGTGCACTATTGTATAGAGTCCAATATTTGTATTTTTGACAGATTGAATAAATCAACATGCGAAAACATTTATTGTATTATTTTAATTACAGTATCCACTACTCCTCCTGCCCGTGTTCAATCGTCTGCACACCGCATCCATTGCTGTCATCAGTCGACCGGAATTAAGTGCACTTGCTAGCGTCACTCTGCAAGAAGCCTTGCTACTTGTAGCCAACCACTTCTGCAACTATGAGAGACAAAGTGCACTTGTAGCTCAGGTAAATATTCTATTTTATTTATTATTATTTAAAAAACTTTATTGTTGTAATTACAATAGACGTTTGTAATGCCGATTGACATATCTCACCATCAACCTTCGGGACATATCTTTTATATTTTAAATAAATATATTTCATTTCATTTCATTTATTTATCACCGTAGGGACCGTCTGGAACACCTGGTTAAGTCAATTTATAATAATCTGTAACCAATATTAGTTACCTACAGTAAGCGAGATAACACCTTCATGGTCCGACAGCTTAATACGAAACAACACGACGAAGACCAGAAACAGCCCAAACTATCAATACAATTATGGAAGAGCCACATCGAATGCTAAATAATCAAATACAGAAAATAAAATTTAAATACCAATAATGTCAAACTATGTTAAAATAAAAATGTCAAGTACTACAAGGTACTACTATAATCTAATATATATATATATATATTGTATACAACACTAGAATATGTCAAATAACTAATATTATTAAACATAGAAATCTGCCACAAGGGCATCGTCATTAAAACTAAATAAGAAAAAGAAAATATAAATAAATTTATTAATAACATGTCATATTAAAAACTAATAGTAATAAGTCATTATAATTTTATTAATTTGGCTGTATAGAGGCGTCGTCAATCTATAACTAAAATAAACATATGTATTCTCATATACCAAATATATTATCATCGTCCAGTGCTTCATTTATGGTATAATATACTTTACCTGTGGATGTTAATCTGGGCGAGATAGAAATAGCCCTTGCACAACTAAAAAACAACAAGGCACCTGGTGAAGATGGAGTTACTGCCGAGCTTCTGAGAGCAGGAGGAAAACCAGTACTCGAACAACTTAGAAAGCTCTTTGACTTCGTCATTCACCACGGGACTACGCCACAGATGTGGACCAGAAGTGTTGTGGTCTTGTTCTTTAAGAAAGGCAACAAATGCCTCTTGAAGAACTATAGGCCCATATCACTTCTGAGCCACATCTACAAGTTGTTTTCAAGGGTGGTCACGAATCGTCTCGCCCAGAGAATGGATGATTTCCAGCCCTCGGAGCAAGCCGGGTTTCGAAAGGGATATAGTACCGTAGACCACATACACACACTGCGCCAGATTATACAGAAAACTGAGGAGTATAATCTGCCACTGTGTCTTGCTTTTGTGGACTACGAGAAAGCCTTCGACTCTATCGAGACCTGGGCTGTTCTAGACTCCATGCAGCGATGCCTGATTGACTGGCGATACGTTGAGGTGTTGAGATGTCTGTATGAGGCAGCAACGATGACCGTCCAGATACAAGGCCAGCATACAAGACCGATCCAACTGCGCAGAGGAGTACGACAGGGCGACGTAATATCGCCGAAACTGTTTACAAACGCGTTGGAAGATGTCTTTAAAATGCTGGACTGGAGAACCTGTGGCATTAAAGTCAACGGAGAATACATCTCGCACCTCCGATTCGCAGATGACATAGTCATAATGGCTAGCTCGCTGGAGGATCTTAGCAGAATGCTGAACGGTTTAAATGTGGCATCCCAGCAGGTTGGTCTCGGTATGAACTTGGACAAGACGAAAGTCATGTTCAACGAGCATGTTATAGCGAGACCAATCTGCGTGGGAAACGCTACTCTCGAGGTTGTGCAAAAATACGTCTACCTTGGACAAACCATCCAATTAGGAGTAGTCAACTTCAGCAAAGAAGCCGATAGACGCATTCAGCTAGGATGGGCAGCATTCGGGAAGCTACGTCACATCTTCCTATCGAACATACCACAGTGTTTGAAGACAAAAGTTTTCAACCAGTGCGTTCTTCCAGTAATGTCGTATGGTGCAGAAACGTGGACACTGACGGTGGGTCTGGTCCACAAGTTCAAGGTCGCTCAGCGAGCTATGGAGAGAGCTATGCTCGGGATTTCACTAAAAGATAAAGTCAGAAACGTTAACATCCGTCAAAGAACCAAAGTTACCGATATAGCTTTTAAAATTAGCAAGCTGAAGTGGCAATGGGCTGGACACATATGCCGCAGAACCGATGAACGATGGAGTAGACGGGTTCTGGAGTGGAGACCACGTACTGGAAGACGCAGAGTGGGACGACCCCCCGCCAGATGGACAGATGACCTGAGGAAGGTCGCTGGTGGGGGATGGATGAGGGTGGCAGAAGATCGTGTGAAGTGGCGAGCCTTGGGGGAGGCCTACATCCAGCAGTGGAGAGACACAGGCTGATGATGATGATGATACTTTACCTATTAATATTGATTTAATTTGTTTCTTAAATTCGTCATCATCCAATTCCCTCAACGAATCAGGCATTTTATTCAGTAAAGGAACACATATACACATGTAGCTTTTTGCTACCTTCTGTAGACGATGTTTCGGCATTGGGATGGATGGTTTTTGACGAGAGTTTGCTCTCAAAGGATATATTGACATATTGATATATTTGATATATTGACTTGGCAATTGCACTAAACAATGTAATTTAATATAATATGTATTACTTTTGAGATACATTGTGGTTTCATGCCATGACTTATATAAATGACTTGGTCATGTCAATCTATTTATTTTAAATATAAAATAATTTTAATATTGATATGGCCACTATAAGATGTTAGGTTAGATAATTACGTAATAACTTAAAATAGAAGGTCCCTTAATTTATTTTATATTTGCCTTGCCCTATTGAGGGACTGGGCACATACATATGAGTATGTGCCAGTGATAGGGCAATCTGACTTCTCACTAACTGCCCTTAAGATGATGTTCCCGTTCCTTCGTACTCTGTTCATCAATGAGGCGACTCGTTTCCGTAATACTGAGTAGAAATCATCGGTGTGCGCCCCACCCACGAGGAGCCCCATCATCATCCTGAAGGCGTTGTTATATTGTCCTCAAAGAACATTGTAGGGCCTCTGCGTGTAATTGACCTACATGATGCATGTGTGAAGATTTTGACAGAATGCCTTAAACAGGGACTAAATAAATTAACTGACTTGGCACTACATGGATCTCATAACTTTTTAAGGGTAGAAGAACTGAGTTGATAGAGTTGTTTGTTTTTTTTCAAGTTATGTTTTTGATGGCATATATTTAAGTCTTCTTTTCATTTCTCTTACCTCTAGCGCTTGTAGTCTTAATGCTATTGTTTATGTAAAAAGTAAAGTAAAGTATCACAAGACTGGTTCCCTTTCGAGAAACCACGCTTATAAAGAAGCGGATTCACATTTAGCCAACTTTACTATAGGCCAATCATGACAAGTGGCAAGCTCATCGTAACTCGAGAAATATCACAAATTAATTAAATAATAATTAAATGTGTTTATTTATATTAATAAATATTTGTGTGTCCCGACCAGGAATCGAACCCGGTACCTCCGAGTCTAAATCTACGGACTTAACCGCTAGACCACGGAAACAGTTTTTTTTTTATATAACTAAGCTTTTTTGCTAACTAATTTATTATATTTTTTTATTTATTTTTATTTATTTTATTTTATTGGAAAACAAACAGTACTTAATAACTAATTACAAAATCAAGTATATATCTACAGACCATTAATATGTTTTCACATATAGGAAACTATGAAAGCAAACTAAAATTTAGATATCTAATAAAGAAAGTAAATAGTAAGGAAATAAATTAAGTATGAATAACAGTTCTATGGGTAAAGTTGAGACTTGTTGTCCCAGGTGTTAGGAGACTGTCGGTCTCGCTGGGAGGTGTTGTCGCCGCACCTGTCCTCTGCGAGCGGGCTCAGTGTGCTGGTGGGTCTGGGTTCGGAGCCCGGCGAGTCGCGGCACTCCAACAGCGAGGCGCGCCGCACTCTCATACACGCGCTCACCTTACTGCTGGGAGTCGTCAAGAGATCACAAGTACCTGATGATCCCGACAAGTAAGTTATTTTTATTATTAAGGTTAATAAATGATTTGTTATATGCGTTACCAAAAAAAATATATATTTAATTAGATTTCTTTATTTATTAAAAACGATAACCCGTTTGGCCAGCGCGGCGTGGCAAGTGTAGACCTAATTCTCCGGATATATCGTCATGATCGTAGAACAGTGTCGGATTTAAAAAAATACCCATAATTTTGCATTATTTAGATAGCAAATAATAGGAATTATTATAACTTGGTTAAAAAAAATCTGATTTTATATATAGTTTTATATTGTTTGTGGTCTGTAATTTATAGTGCAAATGTTAGAAAGGGTTCCAAAATGAAATCTAGAAGGTTTGCACGTATTATGAGACTAGTATTAACTTAAAAAGAAATGACAAAAAAACAGTTGATTATTTCATTGGCCGCAGTTGATTGGCCGCCATGAAAATTTTAAATATAGCAAATCCGTCAATGTTCTACGATCATGACGATATGTTCTGGAACGTCCATCTTCAGCAGTGGAGGTCTAGGGGCTCTGTTCTAGGCGTTCGTGATGATGAACGACTAATAACAAAATAGGAAATAAATATATGGAAACAAACATAAGCAATCAATTATTAGTGGAAAGCAAATTTCCCAAATAAGTTCATCTTTAGGAGTACGAACTGCTAACCACTGCATACACAAACGTTAAAAAATACTTAAAACTACAAATAATATATGTAAAAAAAAACAAAATACTAAATAATACAGTAAATTAATAGTAGAAGTTATACTTGTATAAATTTAGCTTAATAATGAAAGAAAAATAATTTAATAAATCACAGTAAAGTAAACTGCCTCCGTGGATTTAGACTCGGAGGTACCGGGTTCGATTCCTGGTCGGGACACAAAACTATTTATTAATGTAACATTTAATTAATATTTAATTTATTTGTGATATTTCTCGAGTTTGGTACGCTGGAGACATCGACGGGCTTGCCACTTGTCATGGCCTATAGAAAAGTTGGCTAAATGTGAATCCGCTTATTTATAAACGTGGTTTCCAACCACCCCGAAAGGGAAACGGCTGTGATACTTTCACATAAAGTGCCCAATAGAAACGCAAAACGTCGTCGTTATTGATTCCAGCTTAGGTAACAAATAAATGGCGTAGACAAAAAATATGTAATTAAAAAGTTGATTAGTTATTAATAGATAATTGTGGAATACTCAGCTTATAGCGCCGAACAAACCTATTCAAAATTTAATGTGTTAAAAAAATATGCTGTTTATTCTAATAGTCATCACAATAACTAGTTTTGGCTCCCTCTAACTCGTGTTGCCTTATCGACAAGAAAGAGAACCTATTCAAAATTTAATGTGTTAAAAAAATATGCTGTTTATTCTAATAGTCATCACAATAACTAGTTTTGGCTCCCTCTAACTCGTGTTGCCTTATCGACAAGAAAGAGATAGTAAATGGTTTTCTTTTGTTATCATAAAAAGGCTGTTCTCACTTTAATACGTTAGTAGTGGCTTATAAACTTTACTCTGTATAATAATTTTGCACTTAATCCTTTCTCGCTTTAATAATAATTTGTTTTTCAGAGCATCTCGCGGCGGATTTAGCGCTGGAGTGACGCCGTCTGGAAATCCAATATGGCGGAATCCTTGCGGGGTTCACGTGCTACCTTTACTACCTCAAGTCCTAGCTTTAGCCCGTACACTACATGACCTGCATGCTCCTACCTCCAAGGGACTCATCCACCCAGGGCTAAGCAAGGTCTTAGAACTTCCCATAGCAGAACAACAAAATCTGCTTGGTTTAAGAGACAATAATGATTGCTCAGCCATCACTCCTCAAGATAGAATGCAGAACTATATGCACACGTTACATGATAATGTAAGTAATTTACGTAGTCAATACTATTTACTAACTACTACTTCGTTCCGAGATACGACAATAGGAACCTAAGCACCCTTTAAGCCATTCCAAAACGTGCATAAATGACGCCATTCCTTGAGCTTAGACGGCACAAGATAGTAGGGTCTAACTTATATTTTTTTTACTTTTTGTTTTACGATTTGGCGGCAAATTGAAAATTGTCTGTGTCACGTCAGCATGAATTTTACGCGAGGTGCAATGATTTTTTATGACTCAATGTCATTTAAGTTAACAAGAAAGTTATGAAAGGCTTCGATTGGCCTTTCACAATGAAGCACCCTCTCATGCCAATGTTTACAGCTGGTTTAATGAGTTTAAACATGGCCGCACTAACCTCTCCGATAATCTGCGTGCGGGACTGCCTTCTACGGCGACGACTGAAGTTAACATCAGTGTTGTGCGGCGTATGATAGAGACTGACAAAAGAGTGACCTATCAGCAGATTTGGACAAGCTTAGGCATCGGCATGAGTCAAGTGCACAAAATCCCATGAACATTTAGTGGTCAGAAAGTTTTGTGCCCTAACGTTAAGAGACATCGAATTGTGGGAAAAAAGATGGTGGCTTTGTTCTTCGGAAGGCCAGGTCATTACACGACAATTGTTTTAGAGGATCAAACAACGGTTACTGCTACACTAATAACTGTTTGCCACTTGTGTTGGAACAAGTTCGGGAGAAACGACCTCTCAGTAGGATCCTCATTCACCACGACAACGCCTCGTCGCACACCGCCGGACGAACGATCGACCCATTTGGCGACATCAGACGTGGAATTACTGTGTCACCCGCCGTATAGCCCCGACCTCGCACCTTCCTATTTTTATTTATTACCGAAAATAAAAGAAATCTTCGAGGAAAACATTTTATGGACGCAGAGAAAGCAGTGGCTGCGTTTCAATAGGCCCCTAAGGAGCAGTGGGCAATGTGCTTTTCTCAGTGGTTCCATCCGATGCAGCAATGTATTGATGTGAATTGACTCTATTTTTAATAACTTACTAGTTTGACCCTACATAATTTCATGACCACCATTGTTTTTAAAAGTATTTTTTTTCTCCAACATTATTCCAGGTATGTCATTTAATAGGTGCAGCGGCTGGTACCCTGGGTAGAGAACTGTACTCAGTGGGAGGTTTGGCTCGGGCACTGCAGGACTCCATACTACATGGTCTCCAACACTTGCCGGACCACCGACTGAGGGCTCTGGTCCGTGGTGCCATCCGACCACTCATCCACCATTGTCCCCCTGCACATTTTGCTGACGTAGCTGTCCCAGTTTTAGAACATTTCGCACCTTTTAGTAAGTTACTTCATCAATACTACAGTCTCCAATACTTTCTGGACAACCGACTGGTGCTATTTGTCTCTCATCATTTTATATTCTTTCAACAATATTACATATTAAATAATAATTAAACAAATCTTATGTTATACTCAAAAATATGAAGCATTTTCTTGAAACATTTTGTGCTATTCATAAAGGCTTCACCGATACTGAGGACTGAAAACTGTGACCACACAAACACTAATAAAACCATATTAAGGCCTGGTTGCACCTTTCTCAAATCTCTAATTGTTTTACTTAAGTTAAAATCGCTGGTCTTCTGCTAACAGCTTATTCTTTGGACCGCTTTGCTGCTTAGTCTTCCACTAGCAAGAGTAGTGCCATTAAAAATAATTCATTAGGTGTTACATTTGATGCCGTTTAAGCTACAATGTAGCTTAAATATATTGATACAGTGAAATTCAGATAGTTTTCTTGCGGCCCGGTTGCAGAAAGGATGATTAAAATAATCGTCTTGGGCATACGTTAAACATTTCAAAAGATAATATCAGTCTTTCTGCAACCGACCCCAGAAGACAAATGTCTAAGCATTCCATGGATTTACCGTGCGGGTGCCGGGTCCATCGTGTGTGGCACGACCGACAATAGGCTGGTTTAAGTAAAGGAGGCCTCCTTTTTTTATTTTATTGCGCGATAATACGCTCATCTATCTTAATGTAACCGTATCAATAGCATTAATTCACACACTAAGACCTAGTCAACACTTAGCGTAGTTAGTAGTTCCTGTATATTGTGTATGTTTAATACAGTGCTTCAACATCTATCAACTCGCTGGGAGTACATTAGTTCCTTGTATGAGACTGGGCGGCTCGAAGAGACGGGAGGAAGTGACGCACAGGAAGTGCTCTCCGACATCCTTCTGCGGGTGCTGACCAGGGAATATCTAGAACTACTCAAGGTACATTAATTCTTCCGATAGTATTATATTCTCTATATTTCTTCATTCCGTTACCTGGACATGGACCTTTGTCAAAGCCAAACTAGCTTGAAAGTCTATTCTTTTTTGGTAATATAGTATTAAAAAGAGCTGACAATTTGGAAAGGCTTGTCATCGCCGAAGTCTAATGCTATGACCAAATCACACTTAACACAGTGGTTCCCCTCAGGGTAATAAGTAGACACGGTTGGCACAATATTGTCCTGAACAGTCATCATCTCTTAGCGTTGAGGAAAACAATGCCAGGAGGAACAGAACTCTCTTGTATTTCTGCATCAAAGTAAAAAAATTTCAAGTACTACCGCCCATTATGGACGAGAGCTACCACCAGCGCTGCTCCAGTGGACCCGTGACCACAATCAATACAACTAGACTGAAAACGTTGGTAGATGTATGTCTCTCAGCAATTTTTTTATTTTTATTTAAAAAACTTTATTGCACATAGTACAAAGGCGGACTTTACCCGAAGACATTCTCTGACAGCCAAACCTTAGGGACAAATTTGAACAATTATAGGTGCAATCATAGAAATAATAATAATAATACTATAATTTTAAAAGTTTATTTAATATGATTAATATATACTTACATCATTTATATAATATGTGGTCTTTCGAAAATCAGCGCTATAAGCTATTTGTAACCACACTTTACTTGTTTTAAGTCTAGTCTTTAGTTTTATTGCTAGATTATGTCACAAAGACATTAAATATATAACAAGACGGGGTAAGAAGCGAAACGCTATGCTATCAAAGCTAAACCAATCATCAAAGAATGAGTTAGGCTATGACAGTGCATTGTCGGTTTGACGTGCACTTTTAAACCGATAATTAAATATTCTATATATGCTCCGTCGACATATTGTTTTTAAAACCGTTGTAAGTTTGAAAAATTGTGTGCATCACGCTAAACTTATTTTAAAGTTAAGTATAAACTAAGGGGCAGTGGTACCTTGTTTACACGTTTCTCATCTTTTGTGATATTTTTTGTAATCAGAAAAATGTATTAATATTAACCTGTCTTAAATGTCATATGAAGTCAAAGTCAAAATATCTTTATTCACGTAAACCTATTACAGGCATTTATGAAACGTCATTAATTTAATTATTTTGAATGATTCTACTCCTGCTAGTAGAAGACTAAGCAGCAAAGTGGTCCAATAAGTAAGCTGTTAGCAGAAGACCAGCAGCTTAGCAAATTCCAGTGACCTGTTAATGTTTTAATCTGACTGAGAAAGGAATCTGCAAGGAAAACTCAGCTATATCAGATTTACAAAATAAAACATATACAGAACTGCACCACAACGATCAATTAATAACCTTTTAAATTTAGTTATCAGTACCTATGAGAAAACAATACCTGGTACAGCAGTAACCCACCAGGCAAGTCAGAATTAAGGTAGACTACATGCCTATGTGCAACCCGAAAGTCGACAAAACGCAAAAACCTCTGTTAATTTAAGAACAATAAATTGAACGTGTTCGGCAGAGGTCCCAGGCCCCCACAGCAGCACCCGATCACGGACATAACGCATGTGCCGGCCATCCCCCCGCTCAACCAGGCCCTTAGGGTGCGGACCGGGACCCGACACGCGTGCCACCACTGCAATGACCTTCTAAGGAAGGGACGACCACCGGACACGCCACACCATGAGAACCTGAACACTAAGAATGAGTTTCGAGACACACACAAGCATAAACATAACAATTACTTCCTAAGTACCCAAATGTTGCCGTGCAATTCCGTTAACAAACTTATATATTAGTTAATAAAATAATAAATACATAATAGTAACTAAATGTTACATAAAAAATAATTATATTATAATAATAAGGTAATAAAAAATATTACTGTATCACAATAAACAGTATTTACTAATTAGACAATAATGTATTAGTAACTAATTGTTACATTCAAAATATGAAGAAAGCGAAAAGCGTCTTTAAAAGGAATAAAAGCTAAATTATTGAAAATTTGAACATACCATCATCTTTTGATGACATATTGATTGGATAACTATGAACACCTTGATTTGTGCACTAAAAATCTGCACACAAAAAAAATATATATGCAACTGACTGTTTGTTAGAATTTGATTTGGAACTGTTTGTTGATTGGGTACCATGTATCGTGATTAAAAAAATGCAGTGATTACACACCCCATTAATATAACAAATATTTTGTATAAAATGCTCGCTCTGTCATATTTGAATAAATCTTTTTTTTTATAACAGCAATGTTGTGTTTTCAGATAGCTCTTGTAGGAGGGTCTGTGAGCGGAGAAGCTGGTGCCGGGGAAATGGAAGAAGACAGTCCCCCGCCCGCCCGGTCTCCCGACCACATATCCGAGCTCGGAGCACTGCTCCTGGACTCCGCCGCGGGGCCTGTCGCCTTCCACACGGTAATATTAAATAACCAATAAAATTCTTAGAGTGGCATCTAAAACTCTAGGCATTTATTTTTTTTATTTATTTAAAAACTTTATTGTTATACAAACAAAAGGCGGACATAATGCCTATAGGCACTCTCTTCCAATCAACCTTCGGGACAATGAAAACTTAAGAGGTAAGGTTAGCAAATAAACAACAAATATGAAAAGAAAAATAAAAATACAATATTTACTTACAACTAGGTACAATATAAAATTACATATATAAATGGGTATACACATTACATAAACGAAGTACATATACATACATATATAAAATATTATATAAACTACATATACAAGATACATACATATACTACACTACATTACAACATCTTTAAAGAAAACAGACAAGTGCTTATTGTAATTGTAAAAGGTGATAGTAAACTAGTTTTTTAAAGATAGCTCTGCTTGGGGCTTCACGGATATTAAGGGGCAAGCTGTTCCAAAGCAGAACAGCTACTACTGAAAAAGAGTCAGAAACAGAGTTTGTGTGATGTAAAGGAATCGCAAGGAGAGAGTTATGAGCAGAACGAAGAATTCTCTCATGAAAAGAGCTAAGAAAAGAAAATTGATCTTTCAAATACGTAGGTGAAGACGGTTCATAGAGGACAGAGTAAAGTAGGCAGAGAATTCTTAAATTACGACGCATTATCCCACTTTTGAAGATAAGCCTTCCACTCTCTCTGCACATTGACCAGATCGGATTACGATTTTTTTATTATCCTAGAATTATTATTATTTGTAGACTGATATTTTTATAGCGAATATTTTTAATAATATCAGTGTAAAAAAAATACACAGTTTAAATAGGTGGTAGTCGGACTGATGGTGGTAATTTGCCCAGTCTGCCGGCGCGTTTTTTTTCATCCCGTCTTATCACCTTAATCGATCACCCAAGGTTAGCTGGTACAGAATGCCTACTGGCATTATAAGCTCTCCATTGTACTATTTTTTAAGTGCATTAAAGAATTTATCTAATCATCGTTGTAGATATTCGTTGCTCTAACGTGGGGAGACACGACGAGTTCTCTCCGCGCGTGTGTCCCGGCGCCGGCCGTGCTGCGCGGCTGGGCGGCCCGCCCGCGCGCGCGCTCCCCCGACGCGCACGGAGCGCTCGCCGCCGTGCTGCGGGCTCTGCGCACTCACGGACAGCACGACGCTAACCAGGCCGCCCTGCTAGCACTAGCTGTACAGGTAATTATAGTCACCTCCTTCTTCTTTTTTTAAAAACTAGTAATGGCAATCTCCACTAAGGCATTTGTGCCAACATCACGTTTGTTAGATTAATAGACAGAATTATTTTAATAGTTAATTTTAACTGGAAAAGGTGAATCACAAACGCTAGAACAAAAAAGGTTTGGTTAGTATGGTACTTAACAACACAACACGTTAGGTTATTACACATAAGGACAACTGCACACTGGAGCCACAGTCCTGTATACAGCCCCATGGGTCGGAACCAGGGAAGTTACTTCACCCCATAGTTTAATATTATTTAAATTGAGAAACTTAGTGAGAATGGTATAAACAACAGGATTGAGCGAAGAGAGTAGTAAAGTGATAGAGGTAGGAAAGGGAACGATTCTATATAATGAGGATAATAGAGTGGATCGATCATATAGGGGACAGGAGAAGAATATATGGTTAACATCTGGTCATCTAGTCCACACTCGCATATAGAAGTGTCCTTAATCCTTAGATAGTCACCTTCACTCATCGGTTTGTAACATGGCAGTTTATATTTGTTATAATAGAAACGCATTAATGCGTAGAAAAGTTGCGCAGAAAAAGTTTTAAATTAATGAGGAACGGCTGATTTTGACACATTGCATACTGTCCCTGAGCGTTCTGTTACTCCGAGTTCATCGCATAACGCATTAATGCATTTCTATTATAACAAATATAAAGTGCCATGTTACAGGTTATCCGAATCAAATCCATCCGAAAAAATACATGGCAGCATGCATTCGCTAATACGTTTACCTCGTTCCGAGACGCGATCAATCTCAAATCATTGTAGTAGAAAAGATACAGCTGAAAAAAAAACCGCAAAGTTAATTATAATAATAATATTCCACTGGCACTAAAAGCTGTGGTGGTAGCCCGGTTATAACAATGTAAAAAAATAGAATTGAGCTACTATGATTTTGATACGTGGCGCAAACATCTGGTTTGCGGTGTCGGTTCTAGTAGTTTCATTTGAGTTATTGTTGCAGACATACGAGACATTGCGGCCTCAGTTTCCTTCTGTGGCTAATGTCCTGCGCAGCATCCCGGACGTGGACGCGCGCGACCTCCTCCGGCTGGACGAGAAGTCGGCGGTCCCGGCGCCCGCACAAGCTAAACATAACAAAATTGACAAAAGCAAACGAGAACTCTTCAAGAAAATTACTACTCCGGTAAGTAATTACTTGCATATACAAGACCGATCCAACTGCGTAGAGGCGACGTAATATCGTCAAAACTGTTTACAAACGCATTGGAAGATGTCTTTAAAATGCAGGACTGGAGTGACTGCGGCATGAAAGTCAATGGACAACATATCTCGCACCTCCGATTCGCGGATGACTTGTCTGTGATTGTGATTGTGATTTCGATGGCGTTTCCGCACTTAGTCTCTATTGGACCATTGTGCGTGACCTTCACTCCTTCAACGGAGCCATCCGATCTCCTCCAGGAAGGCCAGGAGACCCGTTACGTTCCTGCAGACCTCCGGAAGAGTCCTCGCAGTCTGGAGGAACCTCAGTCTAGGCGCAGCCACACTGTCGCACTCCATGAGCACATGCGCGGCCGTCTCCTCCTCCGCCATGCATCCTCTACACAGTGGGCTATCTGTAATGTTCAGAGTATGGAGATGTTTGTTAAAGGCACAGTGTCCCGTCAAGACCCCCACCACTATTCGAAGCCTGGCTCTGTCAAGGCCCAGGAGATGTCGTGTGAGGCGCCTGTCTGGTTTGGGAAGGGCCTCCCTGGACTGTCTGCAGTCTGTGGTCGATGCCCATTCGCGGATGACATACGTCATAATAGCTAGCTCGCTGGAAGATCTTAGCGGAATGCTGAACGGCTTAAATGTGGCATTTCAGCGGGTTGGCCTCGGTCCACTAATCTACGTGGGAAATGCCACTATCGAAGTTGTACAAAAATACGTCTACCTTGAGAAGACTATCCAATTAGGAATAGCCAACTACAGCCGACAGACGCATTCAGCTAGGATGGGCAGCATTTGGGAAGTTGCGACACATCTTCAACTGCCTCCGTGGTCTAGCGGTTTAGTCTGTGGATTTAGACTCGGAGGTACCGAGTTCGATTCCTGGTCGGGACACAAAAATATTTATTAATATAAATAAATACATTTAATTAATATTTAATTTATTTGTGATATTTCTCGAGTTTGGTACGCTGGAGACATCGACGATTGGCCTATAGTAAAATTGGCTAAATGTGAATCCGCTTATTTATAAGCGTGGTTTCTGACCACCCCGAAAGGGAAACGGTCGTGATGATACTTTACTTTTTACTTCTGCGTTCTTCCAGTAATGTCGTATGGAGCAGAGACATGGACACTAACTGTGGGTCTGATGCACAAGTTCAAGGTCGCTCAGCGAGCTATGGAGAGAGCTATGCTCTGGATTTCTCTGAAGGATAAAGTCAGAAACGTTGACATCCGTTAAAGAACCAAAGTTACCGACATAGCTTTCAAAATTAGCAAGCTGAAGTGTGCTGGACACGTCTGTCACGAGTCCTTTAGTGGAGACCACGCACTGGAAGACGCAGAGTGAGACGACCCCCCGCCAGATGGACGGATAGGAAGGTCGCTGATGGATGGATAAGGGTGGCAGAAGATCGTGTAAAATGGCGATCCTTGGGGGAGGCCTATATCCAGCAGTGGAGAGACACAGGCTGATGATGAGTGTCCACGTCTCTGCTCCGTGCGACATTACTGGAAGGACGCGCTGGTTAAAGACCTTCGTCTTCAAACATTGTGGTATGGACGATAAGAGGATGTGCCGAAGTTTTATAAGCATCGAAATCTTCAATTTTGATAATCTTTAAATGTATTTATTTGCAGTTAATTGGACGGAGTGTAGGTCAGTTATTCAAGAAAGAAATATTTATAGTAGACCTTCCCTCTATGCCGGCGAAGGAAAAGTCCCGCGGGTCGGGCTCGCCTCCCGCCATCGGTCTAGATCAACTGTTCAACAGCAACGCCCCGACCTAGCACAAAGCTACATTGTATAATCTAGCCATATCTAATCTAATCTCGATTTTACGACGAGTTTATTTGTACATTTACACGTTATTTAATGAAATAAAGTATGATCTTGTATTATAAATTGAGTTTTATTTATCATGTTAACCTATTTATTTATAAAACTAAATTTACTGACTGTTCCTTCTATCTATATATGCTGTTTATTTGTAAAAAAGCCACCCAGAACTTTTTAAAACTCTTGGGGATAATTGCAATTTTAAAACGCGTTATCCTAGTAGAATAATTATTCCAGCGCATAAAAGTACTCAATATAGCCGAAATTGTTATGCAATGGCAACTAAGATATTTAATAAGCTTCCAGTTACTATAAGGGAGCTGCCACTAAAACTGTTCAAATTAAGAGTCAAACAAATGCTGGTTTATAAATGTTTTTATTCGATAAAAGAATACCTAGACACTAAGCTCGACAAAGCCATGTGACTAAATAAATATTTGTATGCTAGAAATAGCGAAGCATGTGATATAATAACATATAATAATTTATATCCCTGTACCTACCATGTTTCTGACAAATAAATTATTTCATTTCATTTAAAGTGACATCTTGTATGGCTTAAATTTTATTCAGTTATACCGCGTAATTTTGTATGGAGAAGCCAAAAAAAACATTTTTCTCGACACTGAAGACCTAGATAATTAGATCTATACAAAAAACGCAGGGATACAGTAAACACTTTCGTCTTTTCCAAAATAAGTGTTATTTATGAGTTAGTGCTGTTTAGATCTAGGTGTGCGATATGGTTTTTTAGCAAAAGTTGGTTGTTACTATCGGTAGAACATATTACACCCGTATTCTAAGACATTTCCTTAACGGCTCCTCCACTCAACATTTCCTTCCAGTTGTCAAACGAAAATTAAGACGATTCAAATTAAAAATTACGTCTAATGTGCCAGGTAAAACTGTCGGCTCGGCTCTATTTTTAACTTTAATCGTAACTATTACAGAAACTTAATTATTGTTTGACAGTTGGAAGGAAATGTTGAGTGGAGGAGGCGTTGAGGAAACGTCTTAGAATACAGGTGTTAGTCTAGAGTAAGACCATACAAAATCATATATATGTATATCCGTATATGCATTTTTTTTTCCTCGCCAAGTCGTCTGGCCAGCGTGGCGAGTGTAGGCCACATTCTCCAGATTTATGTTCTGGAAGGCCCATCTCCTGCAGTGGAGGTCTAGGGGCTGTAATGAATGAATGAATGAATATGCATTTTTAGATAAATACAATTTAAGTAAAAAAAACCTTTTATTTTATATAGTTTAGGTGTGTAAATTTTCAAAATATCACAGCTTTAGTACGAAAGGACTCGATTAATACGAAAACTGCATATTTTATTTTCCAAAAAAATCGCCATAAAAGTTTGATAATCGCTTGTAATCATTTTATTACATAGCTCCTTTAACAGTCAGTACCCATTAAACACCGAGACAGGTTCAAATCTTCCCAAAAACCTCAGCATTGAAAAATATAGGATTGTGCGAGCGAGAAAGATGCAAAAACGTTAACCGCCTTAATACAGTGGCAACACTACAGTTCGCTTTTTGAACGAAAGTGACAGGTCCATGCGGCGAGTATTAGGTTTTCTATTGAACTTCTAATAAATTACATTGGGGTGCTTTGAGACAATATGAATAAAAATCTTACCGATTTAAGAGATGTAAGTCTCTCTCTAAGAAGCTTAACATTTTATCAGGTTATAATAATAATAAACTTTACATACATAACAATTTTACTTAACCTATATTTAGTATAACTGATAATTTATTTTAACTTGACTATATGCAGTTGTATCCAGTGCTCCAGCAGCGGAGAGTCCCACCGATTCGCCAATATGTTTATGAGCCTGTTGGTACTGGTTCTCATGCGGCATAGCATAGACGCAGATCTTTTGCGCATAATTGTTTGAAAACTGTCAGTCCTCGAATCGGCAAGCACTGCAGAACCTCGGCAGCCCCATCAGGATCCTAAACGCATTATTATACTGGACGCGCAGGTCGCTGTACGATCTCCGAGTATAGTCCACCCATAGGCTGCACGTGTGAAAGGACTGACAGTACGCCCTAAAAAGAGTCACTTTTACCTGAGCGGTGCTGCGCGCAAACCTACGGGCTAACATATTACATCGGACAGCCAACGACCTGCGCTCCCGCTCAATATCTACATTGTCTTTAAGGTTCTTGGTGACCCAGATATTTAAATATTTTAGCTCTGTTTAAGGTAAGATCTGGTACATGATATGATTTATTGCCAGCATTGAATAACATTAATTAGCTTTTAGATGTTTTATACCTGAGCCCCTGGGCCTCCGCATAGGCTGGCACATGTCGAGTAGTCTCTTTAGAGCGCTGATCGCCGGGCTCAGCAGCACCATGCCGTCTGCGTAACTTATATTGTTGTTATATCTCGCCATCCTTTTTTTGGATTGTAATATGGGAAATTTGAGGTAAAAAAAAACATCTGTAATATTATTTTTAATTTAATAGTTTTTATTATAAATGGCTAAAAAGACCAAGACTTAGCCAGTCTTGTTCTTGTCGTCCTAATCTTGGTCTTGGTTTTGCGCAAGTCTCGTATATTTTTTTCCTACTGTACTAAAAAAATCTCTGTCCGCAAACTACTATCTCGACGACTACTGGTCTGATTTACTTGAAATTTGAATTAGTTATTTATAGTATTACCCGTGCCCCTGTGGACTGTTAAGTCCGAGGATTTAGACTTAGAGGTATCGAAATCGAATCCAGGTCGGTACACAATAATATATTTGATTTATATGCCATATTTCTCAAGTGGTACGCTAGACATTGACGAGCTTGCCACTTGTCATGATGTAATAGTAAATTTGGCTAAATTTGAATCTGCTTCTTTAAAAGGAATCAAAAAATATTAAAAATTACGGACACGACGCAATTACAATTTATTTTAAAAAATACCTAAATCCAATAAATGTAAAAAAAATAGCAATAGGAAAAAAATATCTGAGCAAGAGTCTTGTAAGATTCTTGCACAAGACCAAGACTAGGGTATTCTTGGTATTGGGCTTGCAACCATATCAGTAGTCTTGTTCTTGGTGACCAAGACTAAGATTGGGCAACACTAGCTGGGAGAGTCTCCAAATTTATGAGTACGGATAGTGGGTATGGTATGGGATGCATATTTTGGCCTCTGCGTGTGGTTCGGTTGCGGAATAGAGAAGAGTTAAGGTTATGGAGCTCCTCAGAACACTCACTGTGGTATACCCTGTGGAACACGCTAAGAGGGGCCAAGCTGGTTCGAGAGATTTAGACACTGTGGTGTCGTCCAACTATCCGAATAGCCCGCCTCTGCAGGACATTGAGAGCATCTGTAAGATACTTAGCGAAGCCATCCCAGAGGTGAGAACAGTATTCCACGCATGACCTTATCCTTAACTGAGGATATTAATTAGAAAATTCTACCATTAATAATAAATGAAAACACTACATTAAGCACACGTGTAAAGAAGGTATCTGCCTATATCTATGTTCTTTCCGTTGACGATGAGCTCCATCTTATTGGCCGCGGCATCCACATTCAGTAGAGAAGTGTCTTCGAGTGGAACACACCTGGTGACGTAATCTCCTATAGCAGGTATCTTCCGAGGACCCATCGCCGGATCTTCGTAACGCCATAGACTGATCACTTGAGCACCTGTAAAAAAAGTATCATCACGACCGTTTCCATTTCGGGGTGGTCACAAACCACGCTTATAAATAAGCGGATTCACATTTAGTCAACTTTACCAATTATGACAGGTGGCAAGCTCGTCGATGTCTCCAGTGTACCAAACTCGAGAATTAACACAAATAAATTAAATATTAATTAAATTATACATATACATTAAAAAACATTTCTGTGTTCCGACCAGGAATCGAACCCGGTACCTCCGAGTCTAAATCCACGGATTTAACCGCTAGACAGATTATACAATAGTAAGGTTATTTTATTTATTTATTACAGCCCCTAGAACACAGCGTCATAGACCTTCACTGTTGGAGATGGACCTTCCAGAACATATGAGTATATCTGGAGAACTTGGCATACACTCGCCATGCTCTGACCAGTCGGGTTGGCGACGATCTAATGTCAATTTTTAATGACAATTTATTAACGACTCCACAAGTTGTTATTAGTGGAACAGGGACCGACGGCTTAACGCGCTCTCCGAGGCTCGGGATCGGTGGTGTTGTAAATTTAAGACAAATGTATGAAAGAAAATTTGATTTCACATTGGTACATGCCGGGGGTTTGAACCGACCTTTGTAGGATTCAACCTTCAATTCCACCGCCCAATCTACAAAATAGTTTATCGACAGATAGCTCTCACCACAATCTATATATAGAAAAATTAATGTCTATGTATATATGCCCCTTTACAGCTGCTATCGAGTATTAGAATTAAGCTTGTTATTCTCAGGCACTATTCCCTTATTAGCAGACTGTTCCTTGCTAACAACAGCCAGCTATTTCAGCCATTTTTATGTATATTGACTTAATATTAAAGTATTAAATAAGAAAAATTTAAATTTCACGAATCCAAGTGTTCCTATAGACTCCTAAGGATAATGAATAAACAATATACAATATGTATGTTCCCTATGCATTTAAAAACTACTTGACCGATCGAGATGAAACTTTGGGAATATGTTGTGTGAACATCGGCGAAGGTTTCTGACATAGTTCTACTGTTGTCCGAGAGGTGGCGCGCATCAGCGCTGATCTCTGGGGCATACCGGCCGAGGGTACATTCATTGACTGACAGTCGGTACGAAGTATGTATATACAGTTTAGTTTACTAAAAAATATTTTTAAGAAAAAACCTAAACCAAATTTTTATTTCTTTTACACTAGCATAACGACAATTGACACAATCTTTTTTTTACCTTAATAATTACATAGTTTTTATCCCGCCAATTTTATCTGTAATAAAGTACCTGATCATAATAAAGAACCTAATCGTATAAATAGTGTTTTGTAACTATTACATACATAAATCTTAATCAATTGACTATTTAATTAAATAATATTTTAATGCTGGGGTAAAAGAGATGTTGTAATTAAATTAAAAAAAAACACATTATATGTTATGATTATTCAATTGTATTTTGTTCAGGCACGCTGCAATAAAGTTGGGGCCTGGATTTGGGCAATCTCTTTTGAACAATTTTAGGTGCAATCATAGAAATAATAATAATACTATAATTATAAAAGATAATTTAATAGGATTAATATATACTTACATCATATATATCAATATACTAAATACTAATAATACACATTATTATACATAAACATACATATATACTACTTACTAACGCTGTCAAGAGCTATTTAAGAAGTGTGAATACACCATTTTTTTTAAAAGATGACCTGGTAGTGCCGTATGATGACAGGAATATCGTTCCATGAATTAGAAGCAACTACTACGAAAGATACTAAAATTAGTGTTATATAATAATAAAGTATTTTCAAATACAAACCATTTTTAATGGATTTGATTTCCTTTCCCAATTTAGCTTTGAGCTTATCTATGGTTTCTCCTGTAAACATTTGTATGTTAACAGTGAAGTATCCACTCTGGGGTTCCGGGTTCGAGAGGACCAGACCGACTCCGGCCTCGGTGGAGAAAGAAATGTGCGGGTTTCCAGGGGAACAATCTTCCTTAGTTTTCTCCGGAGCGTCGTCACTTGTAGTGTATTTCACTTCAATTTTATCCAACTGAAAATATTGAAGAACTTAATTCTATAACTCGTCTAAAGTATAAATAAAAGTAAAGTATCATCACGACCGTTTCGGGGTGGTCAGAAACCACACTTATAAATAAGCGGATTCACATTTAGCCAACTTTACTATAGGCCAATCATGACAAGTAGCAAGCTCGTCGATGTCTCCAGCGTACCAAACTCGAGAAATATCACAAATAAATTAATTTAAATTAATAAATATTTTTATGTCCCGACCAGGAATCGGACCCGGTACCTTCGACTTATCAACGGACTTAACTGCTAGACCGCGGAGGCAGCAATAATTGATTTTTGCGCAAATTCCTGCCAGCGCTCTTTATATCTGCCGGTTATTATACTAACATCCAATGTATTCATCAAGTAGGGTATATTTTCCGTCAAGATTTGTGCCTCGTCGAACTGCAGTCCCACAGACAAGGCGTCCAGTCCGATCCGCTCTATGTTCTCCCTGGTGGCCTGGACAAACGGCATCACACGCTTCATGTACTTCTTTAAATCAGCTATCTCGTTCAGTTTGGTCGATATTATTTTGTTGTCTGGCAACCCTGTGGCCTGGAAATATATACGGTGTTACAGAGTGATCGTTGTAAAATTTCAAAGGTATTTTTTGAGCAAAATAAATAAATTGATCAGTGATTGGGTCAGCTAGATTTATTAGGAATAGAATAAAATATAGAATTCTCTTCCCAAATGATGGTTATCATGTACTGCTCCAGATACACCAATATGTACTATAAAATTATATTGTTTTATATTAATATTGTAAAAATTGACGTGTAAAAGTGCAGAATACATCTCTTTTTGTCCTATGACTACTTGCAAAAAAAAAAAAAAGAAGTGAAGATGATTTTTAAAGAAGGCGCAGATAATAAATAGGTGATAGTCGGACTGATGGTGGTAATTTGCCCAGTCTGCCGGGGCAGGGAAGTTCATGCCAATAAACTGTATCCACACGTTTCGGGATCAGGCTTGAATTGCTCTCATGCCCAGTCAAACCGGCATACTGTTAGGGACTGATGTCAATCATGAGTGTCTCAATTCAGTTGCTAACATTCATGGACCTCGTACTTCATACTTACCATCAGGTAGGCTCAAGGTCACACGTCGTGATTGTAAATTAAAAAAAAAAAAAAAAGTTAGAACAATACGGAGGAAAAGAGTAGAAGAATGACGCTGCGATAATTGTAAAAGAATAGGGTAGTTGACTAATGGAAAAAAAAATAGTGTAATTTTATGGGGTTATTTGTTTATAAGCCTATATACATATGTATGTGTTTCTTTGTGGCACACTGACTGACTAAACGCGTGTGATTTTGATGATTTACAATCAATTCGTCTTAATCAAGCGAGTGTCACGGAAGATATAACATTACTCAAATTTCAGTAAGGCCAGACGCCATATTGTGAGAAATAAAAAAATAAAAGTCGACGAACTATATCGAGTGGGGTATCATTGAATACAGTTCAATATAGTTTGTCAACTTCAATTTTTTTATTTTCCACAACATGGCGTCTGGTTGTCTAATCTTTAGTGACACTCGCTTAATGGAGACGAATCGATTGACGTGAGAATCATCAAAATCGGCCAACGCGTTTGGTCTCCAGTGTGCCACAAAGGAACAAACATAATAATAATAATAAAATTATTATTGCACACAAAATATAAAAACATAGGCGAGCATAATACCATAAAGGTATTCTCTACCAGCTAACCTTTGGGAGAGTGAGAGAAGAATATTATGGGTGCAGAGTAAGAAAAATTTACACAAAAATATCAAAATATTATAATGAGTAAAATCAATAAATATATGGGTACGCAGGCAAGTACAGTACTCCCAAATTAATAATTCGCATGCAGATCTTCGCTAATTGTCGTATTCCCGGAAACACCCGAATCATTTAATCGTAAGAGCCCTAAACAATGCACTTGCATTTTGCACCTTGTTCCAAAGAAATAGAAGCCAATATCATGAGTACACAATCGAAAACAATTCGGGCAGTCTTTATATATTGGCGGTGACTGCACGTGTTTTTTCTGTGTGGAATTATATAGAGCAGCTATTACACACCCTTCTTGGTTTTGTTTTCAAAGGTGAATTTAATTTCAACTTTAATTATCTTATTTAAATGAGGTCACTACAGTACTATAAAATTTTCGAAGTAAATCAAGCCAACAAAGATTGTAGCATATTCTCAATCGTGTGGTTTTCCTCGCTATTTACTTACATGGAATTATCGAATCAAATTTCGTTACTGATAAATCAATATTTATCTCTTTTAGCACAAAACACATAATTCTACTAAATTATGCATGAAGAAAATGCACTTACCACTCTATATACATATCGTCTTCCGACGCTCAGGGAATACGACCGTTGCCGAACAGTGACGAAGATTTCTATGCGCATTATCACTTTGGGAGAGCTGTATATGGTTTAAATATCTAAGAGTTAATAAATATATACTGTGTATAAATAATAAATAAAATACATGTACATTTAAAATAAATAAATAAATAATAATACCTATATGTCAAAGACTGTACATACTTCTTTGCCTAGCGCAGTCGGGTAATAAAACCTACCCCATGTAAATCTTTAAGAGTGGTCAGGATGATGTGTTGCCATTTAGGGTACTCCTTAGCCACCCAAATTGTGGCCCTGTTAGGTTTTTCCACAGCCTTCACGGGTTCTCCTTTCTTAGGTTTTTTGACAGCGCTGTGGTTTTTGAGGTAAATCCTGAAGGAATGGGCGGCGTCCATCAAATAATCGCTGGCCTTTATAGCTGTTTCGTCGAAGGAACCCACTGTCGGCCATCTTGCGTGCAAAATACTGTTTTTCTAAATAAATAAAAAATATACTTTAATACAAAGATTGCTTTCGTATAATCCGTATTTATCTATGAACATTTATTATTATTACTTCTTTAATATTTTTTATTTATATATATATTTTTTTCATTCATTACAGCCCCTAGAACACAGCGTCCTAGACCTCCACTGCTGGAGATGGCTCTTCCAGAACTGGAGAATTTGGCCTACACTCGCCACGCTGGCCAGACGGCTTGACGAGGATATGTATTTTTTTAATGACAATTTATTAACGATTCCACAAGTTGGCATTAGTGGAACCGGGACCGACGGCTTAACATGCTCTCCGAGGCACGGGAACGGTGGTGTTGTAAATCTATGACAAATGTACGTAAAAAAGGTGTATTTCTCATTGGTACATGCCGGGTGGGTTTGAACCGACCTTTGTAGGATTTAAGGTACGCGTTCTTACAACCGAGCCACCACCGGTGGCTTATTATTTTAATATTAAAAGCTGTTCACTTCTGCATAATATCCAGAAAATAATAAATTTCGTAATAAAAATACAACACTTTTATGCAACTGACAGTTATATTAGGTACCATCTATCATGCGCCATCTGTCGTGATAAAAAGTTAGTAATGACTATTTAACTAAATTATATTTTAATGCTGGGGTTAAAGAGATGCTGTAATTAAATTTAAAAATAACACAATTAATTGTTATGATTATTGAATTGTATTTAGTTGGGGCCTGGTTCTGGGCAATGTCTTTTGTCTTTATCTTAAGAATACAAGGATACATTACATGTTGCAGGAGCTCCCAGACGTATTCTGCGACGTGCGGACAGATGGGAGACAGCAGTAAGGCCTGTACACTGATGTACTCCCGGACCAAATCCCCATGCATGCCGTCTTCAGAACATAACTCCCTATAAATATTATTATTTAGCTTTTATTTCGTTTGGTAATCCTGATCTATCTATAGCGCGTGTAATTGTCAAGAGAGTAAATATGTTTTTAGGCTTCAAGTGTCATTGGAAAACCCCTAGTCAGTACAGTAGCCATCCACTGCGCCGAGGAACGCAAGCACTGGAAACGGCTAGTGGATGGACTGTGACGGAGTCACGATCCCCAACAGTGGGGGGGCTGACCGACTAAGGAGGAGGAGGTAGAACCCCTTTTTGAAATAAAAAAGGTAACTTTTTATTTCAAGTCAAAGTCAAAATATATTTATTCACGTAAACCTATTACAGGCATTTATGAAACGTCATTAATTTAATTCGCTTAAACTTAAAGGAAAAAATCATTGTCATTTCATTTTAGTGAAATACATTGTCATGGCTAAATCACATAAGCATGCTGCTTTTGGATTGAAAATCTAGAACATAAGAAATTGCTGTAAAATGTGAACTGTATAGGTTGTGATCTGTATAGATTGTGATCTGTGTGCTTAGTGTAAAATGCAAGTTTCGGAAAACGTAACTGCTGTAGTTACGTTTTTTTATTTTACATTGCGTGTTATTGCAAGTTTGGCTATAATAACAGGCAATGAACATCGAAAATTCAGTAAAAAAAACTCTACTACTATAGTTGCGTTTACGAAACTTCACTGTCACACTAGGCATACTGTATAGATTGTGATCTGTTTGTAAACAACACACTACTGTATGGTGAATAAGGCCGCATCAAAAAATCACAATATCTATCGTGATAAATACCTAAAGGCTGTGGAGTTATACGGCCGGTTGCAGAAAGGATGATTATATTTTGCAATGTTTAACGTATGCCTATGAAGCAAGTCATGCCCTAAATATTCAAAGTGACAAACTTACTACCAATCACGTGGAGTATATCAAAATGTTGATCATAGATTATTTTAATCATGCTTTTTGCAACCGGCCGTATAACTCCACAGCCTTTGGGTATTTATCACGATAGATATTGTGTTTTTTTTTATTATGGTATTTTTGTGAAGAATTGAATTGAAAAAAAAAAATATCAAATAAGGTCTAATAGACCAAAAAAAAGGCCGTTAATTTTAAATTTTGATTCTTCTTACGAAGCGAGTCTTATCATCTACTCTTCCACGCACTAAAATGTACCCTAATGCTATGTAGTATAATTTTATTATCTTTTTATTTATAAGTACCTATAACTTTAAACCTATAAAATTACAACTAACTACGTGAGAACAGGAATAGGTTGAAAAACAGCGTTGTGCAGGTGTAGGTACTTGCTGCACGACAACAGCTGACACCCTTTCGTCACATATTGTAAAACTTGAAGATATTCATTACATTACAGCCCCTAGAACCTAGCGTCCTAGACCTCCACTGCTGGAGATGGGCCTTCCAGAACTGGAGAATTTGGCCTACACTCGCCACGCTGGCCAGACGGCTTGGCAAGGATATTATGTCGTTTTTTATGACAATTTATTAACGATTCCACAAGTTGGTATTAGTAGAACCGGGACCGACGGCTTTACGTGATCTCCGAGGAACGGGAACGGTGTTGAAGAGAAGACAAATTTCTAAGCATTCCATGGATTCACCGTGCGGGTGCCGGGTCCATCGTGTGTGGGTAAGAGATGAGAAGAATGGTGTCTCGGGCTTGCGACCGACAATTGGCTGGTTTAAGAAAAGGAGGCCTCCTTTTTTTTCTATTGCGCGATAATACGCTCACCATCCACCATTCTACTCCTCTCCCTACCCAACCAAATACTGTATGATTCCGTTAATGCCGTCTTGGAAGCTCGTTCCATAAATGTATTGACGGCAGACCTAATTCCATGGGCATTTAGGCCCAATTCTTTCAGTAAGTGATGCAAAGATTTTGCTGGAACTCCTCTTGCACTTGTAAATCTATAACAAATGTACGTAAGAAAAGTGTATTTCTCATTGGTACATGCCGGGGGGGTTTGAAGCACCTTTGTAGGATTTAAGGTACGCGTTCTTACAACCGAGCCACCACCGCCTTGAATGAAGATATTATTATGTGACAATACATTAATTTTTATTTATGTATTCCAAGAGACAGGACGGAGACAGCAACAACATAAAGCAATAGATATAGACTACCTCCGTGGTCTAGCGGTTAATTCCGTGGATTTAGACTCGGAGGTACTGGGTTCGATTTCTGGTCGGGACACAAAAATATTTATTAATGAAAATAAATACATTTAATTAGTATATAATTAATTTGTGATATTTCTCGAGTTTGGTACGCTGGAGACATCGAAGAGCTTGCCACTTGTCATGATTGGCCTATAGTAAAGTTGGCTAAATGTGAAATCGCTTTTTTTATAAGCATGGTTTCTGACCATCCTGACAGGGTAACGGTCGTGATGATACTTTACTTACTATAAAGCAATAGAGTAGGAGCAATTAAAATTTTACCCGCAATCAGAATATTTCTCACTGTGAACAACAGTGCACCCTTGAAACAATATTTGATAAAAATTGCCTTGGCCAGAGGCAGCAGTCTCAATCAACTCATACATCTGTCGCACAATAAAGATGTGGAATGCTCTTCCAGCCTCTGTGTTTCCACTTTCCTATAACCTGGAGTCCTTCAAGCGAAGTGTGAAAAGGCATCTAGTCAAGCCGGCATAGTGTTAGGGACTGATGTCGGACATAAGGGTCTGATTCCAGTTGCTAACATTCATGGACCCTGCGCGCCACTTACCATTAGGGTCACATGTCGTGTAGTATTTAAAAAAAAAAAAAAAAAAAAATGATACCGACTAACAACTGGATACTATGCTTTGCATCCTTCGCTAGCCCAGTTCAGCATTAAGATTTTTTAAGTGTGTTCCAGTTTGTTATTTGCCTCATACAATTACCTATATTTATCCCTCGCAGCTTGCACCTCGAAAAATCCAGTCCTCAGCGCTTCCTTGAACAACATCTTAGTGTAGTTGACATCCGTCTCCATAACTTTCCTGTACATTTCGCTTTGGAACACTTTGTCATGGAAGTTGTGTTCTCCTGAAATATATATATAACTAATTGTTTAACCCAGCGCTGACTGTGGTCAGAGAAAAATAATGTAGGGTCACATGTCATATTTAAATATAACTAAAAATGGATTCATGTAGACCGTTATTTAAAAAACTAAATTTACTCTCATTGACATACTTGACATAAAATATGTGTTTTTGCTGTAAACAACTCTGACTTTTTTAAAAAACCTTTGGTAAATCTGAGACTCCGCCGAAGAGATCCCACTAAGCTATTAATGCCAATATGTAAGGGTTCACTGTGTAGTTCTAATGGGGTGTATCACTAACTTTTTATCACGACAGGTGGCGCATGATAGATGGTACCTAATATAACTGTCAGTTGCATAGAAAACTTGTATTTTTATTATGAAATTTATTATTTTCTGTATATTATGCCGAAGTGAGCAGCTTTTAAGTGTAGAAATCGAGATTTCCAAGCGAATACAAAGATATGGTGATCTCAAAATTGCCGTTCTATTAATTCAACCTTTTTTATTTTTAAAGACGGCGTGCGCTTTCTTAATTCGTCTTTTAAGGTAGGTAACATTAAATTAAAATACATTTTTCTGTTATAAAAACTACAAAAATATTTTTAAAATGATGCGACATAGGTTGTAAACAAGGTACCAGTGCCGCTAGCGACATCTACAAAAAGCTTTGCCTGATACACCCCATTGCTATTGTATGGCTATAAAAGTTTATAATCACATACCTTCAGACAAATACAAATCGTTTATTAACACTAAATAATGTTGTTTCGTTATGGTGAACCCTGTCTCCTGCATGAGCTGTGCTGTATAACAGGAGACAGTGTCTTCCAATAATGATCATACAAAAAACGAATGGAAAAAGAGGTTACACAAATAGCAAGTAAAGAATTGTATGTGTGTGTGTGTGCGTGTTTGTGTGTGTGTGTGTGTGTGTGTGTGTGTGTGTGTGTGTGTGTTTAAAAAGGTGGGGAAGGGTGGAGAAGCAAGAGTGAGTGTAAGATTGTTGATTATACTCGTATATTTGTATTTTCCTTTAGTTCACTAGTTTACATTTTGGTCATGTCATCATCTCTTCGGTACTGTCATAATCGAGGTTAGATAGGTAACTTTTAAGTGATATTTTTAGTTCGTTTAGATTTAGGTGAGTAATTTTATTTATTGAGTTGAAACGGTTGTACAGCTTAGGGGATAGGTACTCGTACTGTTTCTGCGCATATGTACTGCGGGTGAAGGGAACATGAAAGTCCTGTATTCTTTTAGTTTTATATAGTGGTATAGTTTGAGCTGTTTTGTGATACCTTTTGACGCATTGAAAGATAAAAAGCTTCCTGACTGTTAGTACGTCTGCTACTTGGTAAAGAAAGGTTGTTGGGTATCGGTATTGAAGGAACATGGAAACTTTGAGGACTGCTCTTGACATTAAATTATATTAAAAAAAACATTATATTTAAAAAAACATCTAGCTGGCTGTCTGCTATATGTTTCTATAATCTTAAGGAATATTGTGAATACAAATGTTGACATAATTTAAGAAATGACAAATTGTATGTAATGCTATTATCATATAAACATTTGCATGCCATATTCTGGTGTTAATTTTTACTAAATATTGTTTCGGTAGTTCCTCTTGGAATTAGTTCGTTCGCGAACTACACAAGCCTATATCGAACCTTGGGTTCCGAAGAACATCACGACCGTTTCCCTTGCGGAGTGGTCAGAAACCACGCTTATACCGAAGAATATCGCTGCCAAATTTCATCAAAATGGCTTCAGTAATATAGAGGTGAAGGCGAAATAAATAGACAGACCGTCATTGCCATAACTCTGGTGAGATAGACATGGCCCTGAGACGGACATAGCTAAAATGGCGACAGCCATTTATCTGTCAGTCTGTTTAATTTACCTTTACACATACAAGTAGTATGATCGATTCTATGTACACAGTACAGTAATGTATTAACAGTACACAGTTTTTGTCACTACTACAGTAGGCTGGTCAGATGACCCGTATTCTAGAAGCCCGTAATTGGAAAAATAAAATACGAGGTAAATAAATGTATTTTTAAGTTAAAATTTAACATTGTACACATTTGCTTCACAAAATAAACAAAAGCTATTTCCTCTATCAAATCAAAATTTTAGAATCTATTTTGTCATACAATAAGACCATAACTAGTGTTGCCCAATCTTGGTATTGGTCTTGGTCTCGCAAGAGTCTAGCATATATTTTTTTTCTAATTTTTTTTTAGTGTTTACTTTTTTTGGGGTTTGGTTTTTGTTTTCAATAAATTTTAATTGCGCCGTGTCCGATTTTTAATATTTTTTGTTCGTAACGAAAAAAAACTAACGTTTAGGTATTTTGAACTTGGGAGAGCTCGTTTACAAATAATTTTATTTTAGTACACCTTAATCCTACCTATACCTAATGCCTCTGAGGTCTAGCAGTTAATTCCGTGAATTTGAACTTGGGAGGTACAGGGTTAGATTCCTGGTCGGGACACAATAAGTTATTAAATTTATTTGTGATATTTCTCAAGTTTGGTAACCTAAAGACATCGCGGAGAGAGATTTCCTTAGTACAATTGGAAAATAAAATAAATATTGAGTCAGAGTAAGAGTCTTGCGAGACTCTTGCGCAAGACCAAGACCAAGATTAGGAGTGCAAGACCAAGACCACCTAGTCTGATGCAAGATCAAGACTTTGGGCAACACTAGCCATAAATAACGGCTTCAGTAAAAAAAATAACTAATTTGGAATCTGGTAACCCTTAAATAAAGAAGTGTCAGTTAGGAACCCTAGTTGAAACGCAAAATTGTTACCTGTTCTTAGTGTAAGAGTTAGTACATCTTTCACCCACTCTATAAAGGTGTACAATCTTAAAATACCAGCATCCGCAGTGCCTTCTACAAAATTAGCATCTTCCACGGAATCTCCAGCATCAGCCAAAGACAATCTCATCCCATCCGCACTAAATTTATCCACCGCTTCAGATAAAGTTAGGAAATTCCCGTCAGACTTGGACATCTTAGCCGAGTTCAACATCAAATGGCCATTGGCCCGGATTGCTTTGGGCCATTTTTCTTCTTCGTTTGGCCACATTGCGCAATGATTGTAGATATAAAATGATAGGTGGTTTTGGATTAAGTCTTTTCCTGATGCACGTAAGTCTACTGGGTACCTAAAATACACATTTTATAAGTAACTAGCTTCCAAGACGGAATTAGCAGAACCATACAGGTAATCAGGTATGACCGCCTCCGTGGTCTAGTGGTAACAAACGTTCCCGTGAACTCGGGAGGTCGTGGGTTCGATTCCCACCGGGGGCAAGTTCTACATTGTATAATTTGTCTCGGTCTGGGTGTTTATATGTATAATATGTATATATTTACAAGAAAAAAAAGTATAATATGTAGTTTATCAACCATCTAGTTTCCGTAACACAGGCCTCGTAGCTTACCACGGAAATTAGATGGCGCTGTGTGACCTGTCTGAAAATATTTATTTATTTAACTGTAAACGGCCACGTGGTCTAGCGGTTAAGTCCGTGAATTTAGACTCGGAGGTACCGGGTTCGATTCCTAGTCGGGACACAAAAATATTTATTAATGTATATAAATATATTTAATTAATATTTAATTTATTTGTTATATTTCTCGAGTTTGGTACGCTGGAGACATCGACGAGTTTGCTACTTGTCATTATTGGCCTATAGTAAAGTTGGCTAAATGTGAATCCGCTTATTTATAAGCGTGGTTTCTGACCACCCCGAAAGAGAAACGGTCGTGATGATACTTTTACTTTTATACGGGTATTTAATAGATAGGTAGTGAAAGGAGCAGAATGGTGGATGGTAAACGTCTTATTGCGCAATAAAAAGAGGAGACCTCTTTTCAAACCGCCCATAGCCGGTCTCAAGACAAGACTGGCGGGGAAATGTTAGAGTATGTACTGGTTCTAGGTATCTTGTTTATTTATTATTTTTGCGGGGGTTGGTTTGCGTTGAATATTACAGCTGCTAGTGGAAAAATAAGATAGGCTGAAGGACCAGTGGATTCTTCAAATCCACAGCGGTATCTGTTCAAAAATGCTGTTCACGTTCACACCGTCAAACAAGGGAAATGGATGGAAGAAATGAGACAGCGCGGAAGACAGTATGGTGGAACTGCTGTCTCTAAGGAAAGAAGGCATGCAACTTACTTGGTGAGATCCGGTCATCAGCTCAGCAGGTCGCAGGCCATAGTCCATTCCACGAAACAGAGTTCACAGCACTATTTTAAAGATACACTTATCGCGGCGAAAAACACTCACAGCTGTTTTATAAAGTCTATATAATTAGTAGGTGATATTTAGCACAAATAAAGCGGGGCGGTGCGGGTTTAATATAATAAAATTATGGACGCGTGCGCATCACCGTGTTGCGATACCAACGACTTGGGAAGGTAGATAGGATAAATGTTTGACAGGTGCGTTCGGAAATTTGCATTATGATGATAATAAAAATAAATCGCGTCAACATACTCCCCGCCTTGAAAATACTGAAATATTTTCGAAACACAAAATAAAATTAGAAGCGGTAGAAGTTAAGACTAGAAGTAATGTTGAAAATATAAGCGGGTATAATATAGTAAAAGATAAAATAAAAATACTAGACTAAAATATACATACATATAAAGTAAAAAGTGTTATTGTGAAGGAAGCGGACAAAGTTTAATGACTGGACGTTTAAATGTTCCAGCTTGCGTTCTAACTGAAGCGACTCTAATAACCCCATCCTTGCCTGGATACACCTGCTCAATAATCCCAAGTGGCCAGCGAAGAGGAGGAACATTGTCCTGATGTAATAACACAACAGTACCAATGGTTACTGGGTTATCAGGCTTACACCATTTCTGTCGCGCTTGTAATGTGTGTAAATATTCGACCCGCCATTTTCGCCAGTACGACTGCACCAAACTATCTAGAAGATGTTTACGATTTACAATATTGTCAACTCTTTCGTCGGATAAATCATAAGCCGGTAAAAATTGGATTGGTGTACTCATAAGAAAATGAGCCGGTGTTAGAGCCTCCGGATGAGGATCTGCATTTAAAATACAAAGCGGACGCGAATTTAGAAGCGCTTCAATTTGAATTAAAACAGTCATAAGCTCCTCATATGTGAGTAGTTGTGAACCTATGACGCGGTACAGATGAGTTTTTAAACTCTTTATATTAGCTTCCCATATTCCACCGAAATGGGGAGCTCGCGGAGGAATCATATGCCACTGTATGCGGCGGTCGGAAAGTTCCTTTGATAGAACTCCTGCATATGATTTGCCTATAAGAAAATTATATAAATCGTTTAGATACGAGTTTGCTCCTACAAAATTTGTTCCGTTATCAGAATAAATATGTGAAACAGGGCCACGTCGAGATATAAATCTTTTAAAAGCGGATAAAAAGGCGTCTGTGGACAACTCAGTCACCAGTTCTATATGAACAGCCTTTGTTGTGAGGCACACAAATAAACATATATATGCCTTTTGACTTCGCTGCCCGCGTCGACGACATAATGTTATATTAAGTGGACCAGCATAGTCAACACCTGTATGGACGAAGGCCTTTGCTTCGCATACGCGGAAGGAGGGGAGATCAGCCATCCTTGGAGTAGGATGAGAAGGCGAGTTTTTAAAGCAGAAGTTACAAGAACGTATCCTTTGTCGTACAATACCTCTAGCTGCCAAGATCCAATATCGTTGTCGTAAAATAGATGTTAGCAAATTGGAACCTGCGTGACAATGGAGCCTGTGATAAAAGTCGATGATAAGACAGGTGATATGATCGCGTTTGGGTAGAATAGCGGGGTGACGGCTCTCAAAAGGTAAGTCAGAGTTAGACAGACGTCCTCCTACTCGTAATATCCCAGTCTCATCAACGAAAGGATTCAATTTACGTAAATTACTAGACGGTAAATGATAACGTTTTATTGAATTTATTTCATCTTTAAAATGTACGTTTTGTAACTGCGATATAATTAAAATTTCTGCTTTGTTTAAATCAAATGCGGTAACAATATTAGAGCGAGGCAATTTCTTTATAAAGCGTAATATAAATACAACTATCCGTAAAAGCTTTGACCAAGAAGAAACCTTGGCGGATAAAGAAGAGAGAATAGAAGCTTCTACTTGAGTTGTAGCGGTTAGAGTTTTAGAATTTAATTCTGGCATTTCTAAATGATTATAAGGCGTGAATTCTTTTAATGGCCAAGAGGATATAGGATCCTTTAGCCACAGCGGCCCATTCCACCAAAGGTGATGGGATAATAATTGTGAAGGAAGTAACCCACGAGAAAGGCAATCACTGGGGTTATCTTCTCCTGGGATATGGTAAAAGTGTTTAGCGTTTAAATTTTCCTGACACTGAGCGACGCGGTTGCTAACAAAAATGTTCCAGCGGTGGGGAGAAGAGTGTATCCATGAAAGAGTAATTGTAGAATCAGAAAAGGCGTAAATGTTAGAAATTGAATAGCGAGGGTTAAATATATTATAAATAAGTCGAACTAACTTTGACATAAGCACAGCGGCGCATAGCTCCAGACGAGCTAGCGAGACAATCTTGGCTGGAGCTACCTTAGATTTAGCGCAAACAAGGTGGGAGGTGACGTTATTACCGTCAGCACTAGCCACGTGCAGGTAAACTACACACCCGTAGGCTTTCAAACTGGCATCAGCGAAGGCAACCAAATTTACAGTAGAACCGGCTACAACACCAAGATGTCGCGGAATTTTTATATTAGATAAAAGCGGTAGTTCCTCTCTAAACATTTCATACATATTAATAATTTTATTAGGCGGAACATCATCCCATCCAATATTTTGCAGCCAAAGTTCTTTTATAAGTAACTTAGCATACAAAATTACCGGAGCGGCCAACCCTAACACGTCCCACAGACGTGCTACAGTAGATAAAATGGAACGTTTAGTACAAATATTACTAACATCGTTGCTTTCGTAAGTGAATGTATCATTAGCGTGATTCCACTTAAGACCTAGAACCTTAAGATAAGTATCTTTCTCAAAATCGACACATTGTGATAAGCACAACGATTCTGGCAAACGTGACGTAACCTGAGTAGAATTGCTAGCCCATTTTAATAAATCAAATCCACCCGATTTAAATAAAGAAATTAAATCAGTGGCGACAGTGACAGCTTCATCCTCACTCATCACGGACATGGCGAAATCGTCCATATAAAATTGTGATTCCACTAACTGAGCAGCCTGAGGAAACTTATCTTGCTCGTCTTGAGCTAACTGTCGGATCGTGCGCATTGCTAAGAATGGACTACATTTGAGGCCAAAAGCCACGCGGTTAAAAACAAAAGTGCGAATAGGTTCGGTAGTATCAAATCGAAATAAAATCTTTTGATACTTACGATGTTGTTCGGATACTAATATTTGTAAGTACATTTGTTTAATATCGGCGGTAAGCGCTGTTTTAAATAATCTAAAGTTAAGCAATATTTTAAATAAATCAGTTTGTAAATTTAAACCTGCGTGAAGAGTGTCATTTAAAGATATATTATTATGAGTTTTACAACTCGCGTCCAACACCAAACGTACTTTAGTTGTAGTTTTGTCATTCCGAATAACCGGATGGTGTGGAATATAATAGCCAGTGCGATCATCAAGTTCTACTTGTGATAAATAACCTTCCTTACAATAGTTAGTAATTATTTCATTATAATTACGGCGGAGTTCAGGTGAACGATCCAGTTTTCGTTCTAAAAAACTAAATCGTTTGCAAGCGGTTGTATAAGAATTTCCTAATTTTTCTGGATCCTCACAAAACGGCAAGGATACACAATATCGACCCGTCTCCGTCCTACATACAGATTTGGAGAATAAATTCTCGCATTCAGTTTCGTATGGGCTGAGAAATTTAGTTTCTGGAATTTCTTCTAATTCCCAAAATTTATTTAAATCTATATTTACGTTTGCGTCGGAAACTGAACAGAACGTAGACGAGTTAGCTTCAGTGAAGCGCGAGTTCGGGGTAGACCCCATAAACACATAACCAAAGATGGTCTCAATCGCCGGCGGAGCGGAAGAAGTGGCCGAAATGCGACCGTTCATTAATAAATATGGGAACAATACCTATGATTAAGTCAATCTCGCCTGGAATATTCCAGGTGGGATCGGCGAGCGTAATGTCTGGAAGACAATTAAGTATAGCGGGTTCAATAAAAACAGCGGGTAAATTTTCGGTTATTTGGTCGATGACCAGCGCATTAATATCAAAATTATCCTCCGATATTCTAGACTTGACGTTAAGAACAACGTAGCCACGAATAGGTCGCGAGGAAACACCTACACCCTTAATAAATGAATTCTGTAATTGTATAATATTTAAATTGAGCCGTCTACAACAGTCCGTAGTTATAATATTGTCCTGTGAGCCGTTATCTAATAAAGATCTAATTAGTAAACGGTTACCGGAACTAGATTTGGCAAAAACTTGCGCGGTGGATAGTAGTACGACAGAGGACTGAGCGGGGCGGCGAGCGGAGGTAAGTACGGTTGTAGGTTCAATTCCGAGTACGGGAACGGGAGCGGACGAGACTGCGCGAGCGGACGAGTATGCGCGAGCGCTATGGGCGACCGAGTCGTGCGGCTGCGCGGGAGACGGCATGGTTTGTACAGTGTTCAAGTCGGCGCGGGCGGCGGTCGCGGACGCGGTAGATTGCGCGTGTTCGGTGCGAGCGCTCGGGACGCCTACTGCAAGATGCAGCAATGTATGATGCCGTTTTCTACAATGACGACAGGTATTGGAAGATTTACAAAAATATGTTGTATGTTTAAAACTCAGACAGTTTAAACACCCGCGGTTGTTTTTTATAAATTCAATTTTATCTATGCAAGGTAAAGATTTAAATTGCGTACATTCAAACAAGCGGAAATGATCATCTGTATTGCAAAATTTACAAGGGTCATTGACCTCGGTTTTAGCAACAAACGAACGCGAAGATTGTTTATTGTTGGTTTGTTTATTTGTTTGACCAACAGTAGCGGGAACAAAAGGATAAGTACTCGAGCGAAGATTAGAAGTACGTTCCAAAATCTTTACTTGAGTTTTTGTAAATTCGACAAACTCTTTTAATGAAGGAATTTCTTTGTCACGTACATTCATTTCGAACAGCTGAGCGGTTTGCGTGTCGACTTTTTTAAGTGCTAAAAACAATAATATAAAATCCTTTAAATCAGGTATTTGCAACTGTTCTAGTGCTTGTACCGAAGAAGAAAAACATTCAATAAATTGATTTAAACTAACTATATTTTGCGTGCATGATTTTAAATCAAAAATAGTGTTAAGGTAATAAGTACCTAAACTACGCTTGTCTTGATATTTTGAAACTAGGCTTTCCCATAATGATAGGTAGTTATCACCGTTCGGAATGACACCGGCAGTCAATAACAAAGCGTTGTGGGTAAGCTTGCCCATTAGGTACTGAACGCGCTGAGAATCATTTAACTGGGGATTATTATGAATATTGGATTTAAATGATTCATAAAACACTGACCAATTCTCCATTTTTCCATCAAATGATGGTAAAACAATCGGCGGCAACTTTATAACACTTTTTGTGTTTTCAGTACAGTCAGCAGAAAAAATCTTCGATTTATTTTCTATGTTATTCTTGTCATATTTAGAACGAACTCGCATTATGTAGGAGAATAAGTCATCAAATGCAGAACAAACATCAAAGTCCGGAACAAAATCGTCGATGGATTTCATACATAACTCGTTCATTTTATCCACAACTTCCATAAACTCGGAACGTAATCGATCTATCGTTTCGGACTCGGCGAGAAACTTCTCACACATACGAGTATCACTCAATCCAACCTTTTGAGACGTTTCGTAAACACGATTAAGTCTAGCGAACATAGCTGATCTTTTACTCTCCAACAGTTTAATTTGTTTATCCATGTTGAAGAAATGTAAATGTTATCAAATGTTAAATATAAATAGTTGAAATGAAAGAATAAAAAAATTAAAAGAAAAAAAAATGTTAAAAATATTAATGAATTTTATGTCTGACTGTACTTTTGAAGTTATATTTTGCGGTGATAAAAAAAATGAACTCTTCGATTATAAGTCGTGTGATGAGTTTAATAATTGTAAATAAATGTATAAATATGTATAGATATAATATGGGTAAATAAAAAAATATATTCACAAACTTCTTATGTAGGTAGATAGAAGTTTGGGCGGGTTTTAAACTAAAATGGGTATGTAAGCGGGAAAATTATAGATTTCATAGAAATAAGAACATTACTTCTAGGCGGTTATAGATAAATATTATAATAAATAAACAAAAATACGTGCATCCGGCTCGTATGGAACCAAAACTTTATGGCGGGGAAATGTTAGAGTATGTACTGGTTCTAGGTATCTTGTTTATTTATTATTTTTGCGGGGGTTGGTTTGCGTTGAATATTACAGCTGCTAGTGGAAAAATAAGATAGGCTGAAGGACCAGTGGATTCTTCAAATCCACAGCGGTATCTGTTCAAAAATGCTGTTCACGTTCACACCGTCAAACAAGGGAAATGGATGGAAGAAATGAGACAGCGCGGAAGACAGTATGGTGGAACTGCTGTCTCTAAGGAAAGAAGGCATGCAACTTACTTGGTGAGATCCGGTCATCAGCTCAGCAGGTCGCAGGCCATAGTCCATTCCACGAAACAGAGTTCACAGCACTATTTTAAAGATACACTTATCGCGGCGAAAAACACTCACAGCTGTTTTATAAAGTCTATATAATTAGTAGGTGATATTTAGCACAAATAAAGCGGGGCGGTGCGGGTTTAATATAATAAAATTATGGACGCGTGCGCATCACCGTGTTGCGATACCAACGACTTGGGAAGGTAGATAGGATAAATGTTTGACAGGTGCGTTCGGAAATTTGCATTATGATGATAATAAAAATAAATCGCGTCAACACAAGACATCATAATTTTGCACTCTCCCCCACACACGATGGACCCGGCACGCGCACTACGAGTCCATGGAATGCCAAGAAATTCACCAATCACAATTAATTATTTATTTATTATATATTATTAAATTAAACACAATTAATCGCCAATTACAAGCTGGTTGAATTTGGTAGTGCAGTTGAGATGAACAAAATTCGTAAGATTACTATAAAAGCACAAATTCAGTTTCAGAATACGCCGTAAAAAGTATAATTAATAAAAGTTTAAAAGATCTATTAGTTTAGAACCTGCCGTTCTTTAGGATTCCTAAATACAAAGAAAAAAATAAAAAATACAATATATTAATCAATATAAATAAATTTCGGTGAAAAACCCTTCGAAAATATTAATTTTATGTACACTGAAAATAAAATGTAACATCTGAAAGTCCTTACCAAAATTGGAAAGAGTTCCTCATTTTATCCAAAGATTGTTTGGAAATCTTGGATTTTTTGGGAAAATCAGCGTCTTTAAAGAACACGTAGTCCCATACTTCTGACGTCATGTCCTCTGGTTTTATTTTGAGTTGATTTTCCTTATTAGCCCTAAACGTGCCGCCTTGTAAGAAATGGGCCACTGTGTAGTACGCGTTGTATATTGTAGAATCGGATAACGATTCTATAAGCCATTGCTGATCCCATGGTAACTTTGTACCTGATTAAAACATAAAAAAGTATACAATAATCTCGCAGTCACCTCATAGTCAGCGGACAGAAATTTCATGGGGTTGAGAACCATATGAAATGTATTTCTGACAGACGTAATCGAAAAAGATAAAGAATATGCACGCACATACTGTAGTCACCATCGCTTCTGTCGCACGATAAAGATGTGGAATGCTCTTCCAGCCTCTGTGTTTCCACTTTCCTATAACCTGGAGTCCTTCAAGCGAAGTGTGAAAAGGCATCTAGTCAAGCCGGCATAGTGTTGGGGACTGATGTCGGACAGGATTCCAGTTGCTAACTTTAAATATGGGGCAAAAGTTGCAGTTTATTTTTTGCGGATTTCCCGCGCTGTCAACTCCCATATTTTACCCGACATGTTCGAGCTATGATGCCGCGAGTGACTCCAAGAAAAGCATCAAATTCTGCAGCATCCGGAATTTGATGATGACCTCATTAACGCATAAAAAAGAAAGATATATTAAGTCAGACTTGGCTGTATGGGCCTTTGCCTTCCCTATCACCTCATTCATCATCCATCGGGAGAAGAGAACAACAACAAAAAAAAAAGAAGAGGAAATAGTTAAATTATTACAATCTTACCTAATCCATAAGTCCTAGAGCAGGCGTATTCATGGAGCCACTTGAACGTTGCTTGGAAGTTCTTTCTCACTTCATCATGGAAAGTGTTCATTTTTGATAACGCTTTCTCAACTTGTTCTTTCCATTCCTCATTACCATAATCTAAGTACCACTGGTTCGTCAATGCTACAACACATTCATCACCAGAACGGGACATAATCTTCTTTTCTGGCTCGTAGTAAACCACAGCACCATTCTCTTTAATCAACTGATTTTGCAAGTTCTTTTTAACATCCTGTATCTTCATGCCCTTATACTCCCCGACCAGGAGCACCCCATCGTAAAAACCTTTTAAGTAAACCATCTCTTTAGCTTGCAACAACTTTTCTTTATCATTCTGACTTTGAATTTTTAGGTCTTCGTAAAGCTTTACCGCGGCCAAGTTTCCAAATTCTGGTAGCTCAATTATAGGTACAGGTTTGAAAGGCATAACCATTTCATCTTTTAGATTGTACTTTTCTCTGAAAGCTGGTTTCTTTTGGAGATCGACTAGTGCTGCATAGTCGTCGGGAGAATCTGATGGCACGCTAGTTACAACTCCTGTGCCTTTGTCTTCCTTAATAGTTAACATTGGTAAAGCATAGATTTTTTTGTAACATGTGAAAGGGGCTTGCAGTGCCGCTCCTAATACATCTACGCCTTTGAACTCAAGTAGAGTTTTGTACTCTCCATCTTTTTGCGTAAAGTTTTGATAAGACATGTTTTTAGCGGCGCGTCTAGTACAGATGTAAACGTCATTGCTAACGGTCTGTATGGCTATGTAGTTAATGTCAGGGTGAATCCAGCAGTTAGTCTGGCCGTACATAGTCTCGGGTCTAAGCGTTGCAGCCACAAAGTAAACCTTCTCACCATTCAGTGCTCTGTTTAAATATATATTACATTAGTAATAGGTTACATATTCGCTTTCACTCCATGGTTTATTAACCATTATTCCATGGAATAAATGTACTATATAATAATTAATTGCGAGCGGAGTTGGGTGGCTCGGTTGTTGTCCACTGGGCCTTTCAGAACATATATCTGGAAAATTTAGCCTACACCTACGATTGCCAGACTGGTTGGCAAGTATGGTACATACCAATGTGGAATACTTTTCTTGACATAGATTTACAGCACCACTGCTCCGGTTAAGCCGAGAGCACGTTGAGCCGTCCCGGTTCCACTAATACCAACTTGTGAAATCGTTAATAAATTGTGAATAAAATTTACCCTCACCAACCCAACCAAGGCCAGCGTAGAGAGTGAAGGCCAAATTCTCCAGATATATGTTCTGGAAGGCTCATCCCCAACAGTGGAGGTCTAGGACTGTTCTAGGGGCTGTGATAATAATTAATTTAGGAGAAGCTACTGCAAATAATATTGTTTACATTTACCTCATTTTAGCTATGTGAATATTTGTATTCATAGTTTAGTTTTTAATTTTATTTTTACAAAAAAATCATTTTGGTAAGTTAGAATATCATTAATTAATTTGGAGACACTATGGCCGCGTTCGTTTTATAGCATTTCGTAGCAACTTCATAAACCAGCGTGAAATGTCGTTTTTGTTAAGAAATTCCACTGGCAGTCCCTCCCCTGCCAACTTACAATAACATTACATAATATTATAGATTAAATTTTAGTCTCATCCACTTTCCGACAATTACATTCTCAGAATGATTAATTTCTTTTTGTGACCACTTGTATATTCATTTTGAAGAATTTGTCTAAATCTTTACATCGCAATAATTCCACAAGTCGCTATTGGAATAGGAACCGATGCTTAATGTGAACGGTTTGTGACAAATTCACGCAAGAAAGCGTGTTTCTTATTGGTTATATCTAGGGCTCGAACCTGCGACCCTTGAATTGGATATCTATATAAAATTGCTTTGAAATTACATCGCCTTGTGTGTTCGAGAGAATCATTTAATAAATAACTAGTTAAATAAAATCAAATTATAATATAATAAAAAAAAATGCTCTAAATTACTATTCAACGCATTAAAACATTGAAATTTCAACAATATTTAATAACTTAATTGTAAATATGTTTTGGCATATTTTTTTTAACAAATGTTGTCTTTTAACTTACTAGGAAATAAAATTACGAACATTTTGGAGATATTTACTAAGTCATATAATTTATTCAAATCAAATCAAATAAAAATAATTTATTTCCTTTGGTTCTCTCAAAATAACTTTGATACTGTTATAACTAATAAAATCAATACAAAGAGTACAAGAGTACAACTTTAAACATATTATATAATAAGTAAAGCCAACAATTGGTTTATACATTTGGATATGGAAGATAAAGGCAAAATAAAAGCCTACCCATGCAAAAGAGAAAAAAAAAAAAATAGCTTAATATAAAACTTAAAATAAGAATAACTAAAATTAACAAAAATAACTTTTATTATCTGCTTTTATTATATTTATTATCTGCTTTGTATTTCACTGCTGCACAAACAACTACCTTTAGTACAAATGTATCATTGAATAATCCTATTAAGGATTTGAATACTTACTTTAAAGCTTCTGGAAAAGGTTTAAGTAGCTCCATTTTAATAAGAGTATACTCTTGAGGCCCTGCACCTTCTCCAGTACTACGATCATGGTCCATACAAGGCTGGTTATCCAGAGGGGAGAATATGGTGTACCTCTTTCCATACATTATCTTGTTACGGGCTTTCAAATGCGTAAACTGCCATCTTATAAAAGAATCATAGAAAGGATTCGCGTCCGTCGTTATAAATGTACGGCGCCAATCGACCTAGGAATTTATATATTTTTTTTTTATTTAAAAACTTTATTGCACTATGTACAAAGGCGGACTTAATGCCGCTAGGCATTCTCTGACAACCAAACCTTTAGGACATTTAGACAGTATAGATGGTAGGTGCAATATTAAGTAAGTCCATATATATCAATATATACATACCAATATTTACTTACTTACTATTACTACTATAACATAAATAAATAATATATATATTTATACTATATACACATAATAAATAAACCACTTAAACGATGAGGGAAGTAACATAGAAATAATGATGTTGGCGAATATGGTTTAATTATAATTTTAAAGTAACTTTCAAAATAAAATTGTACAGATTTTATTACGACCGTATCCCTTCCGATGTCAGAAACCATGCTTTTAAAGAAGAGGGACCACATTTAGCCAAATTTACTATAGGCCCATCATAACAAGTGGCAAGCTCGTCGCGTACCTAAAGTATTATCACGACCGTACTCCTTACGGGGTGGTCAAAAACAACGCTTCTATTTATTTATTTAAAACTTTATTGCACTATGTTGCAAAGGGCGGACTTAATGCTGCTAGGCATTCTCTAGCAGCCAACCTTTGGGACAATACAGAACATTACCGTCTCATGAGGCTAGGTACAAACGATTGTAAGAAACGTTGCCAAATAAATTCATTTAATCTTACATACACTAGATATATAAAGGCATAAGGCATATACATCAATGGAGAATTCATCTCACACCTCCGATTTGCGGATGACATAGTCATTATGGCCAGTTCACTCAAGGATCTTAGCGGAATGCTGAACGGCTTAAACGTAGCATCCCAGCGGGTTGGTCTCGAAATGAACTTAGACAAGACGAAAGTCATGTTCAATGATCATGTCAAGCCGAGGCCAATCTGCATAGGAAACGACACTCTCGAAGTTGTGCAAAATTACGTATACCTCGGGCAGACTATCCAATTAGGAGCAGCCAACTTCAGCAAAGAAGCCGACAGACGCATTCAGCTAGGATGGGCGGCATTCGGGAAACTCCGGCACATCCTCTCATCGTCTATACCACAATGTTTAAAGACTAAGGTCTTTAACCAGTGCGTCCTCCCGGTAATGTCGTACGGAGCAGAGACATGGACACTAACAGTGGGTCTGGTCCATAAATTCAAGGTCACTCAGCGAGCCATGGAGAGAGCTATGCTTGGTGTATCTCTGGTGGATAGAATTCGAAACGTTGATATTCGTCAGAGAACGAAAGTTACAGACATAGCTTTTAAAATTAGCAAGCTGAAGTGGCAATGGGCCGGACACATCTGCCGCAGAACCGACGATCGATGGGGCAAACGGGTTCTAGAGTGGAGACCACGTACGGGAAGACGCAGAGTGGGACGACCCCCCGCCAGATGGACAGATGACCTAAAGAAGGTCGCTGGTGGGGGTTGGATGAGGGTAGCGAAAGATCGCGTTAAGTGGCGAGCCTTAGGGGAGGCCTACATCCAGCAGTGGAGAGATACAGGCTGATGATGATGATGATGACACTAGATATTAAAATATATACACATACATACAAATATGTACACAATAATACATATACTACACACTATATTGGCTACTATATACAACATACAATACATACATACTTATATACATTGTGAGGAGCTTTTATAAGGAGCGAGTTCACATTTAGCCAAATTTACTATAGGTTCATCATGACAAGTGGCAAGCGCGTACCTAACTCGAGAAATATCACAAATTAAATAAATTATTGTGTCCCGACCAGGAAGTAGACCCGGTATCTCCGTGTCCAAATCCACGGACTTAACCGCTACACCACAGAGGTAGATTTTATCCAAATTGTAGGAAAAGCAATAATGGACAATGGATCAAGTAAATTGTTACGGACCCATTGCATCACAATGAGTTGGGCATTCTTGAGACACAATATCTGTTAGATCTGCCGAAAATATTCTTTTAAAATATCCTATAGCCACGCAGAAATATCAAGCCGGCATAGTGTTAGGGACTGATGTCAGTCATGAGTGTCTGACTTCAGTTGCTAACATTCATGGACCTTGCTCGCCACTTACCATCAGGTGGGCCCAAGGTCACATGTCGTGCTAGTATTAAAAAAAAAAAAAAAAAAGATCTCAGCATAAATAAAACATCAGTCAATATTACTACATTTCAAATGAATCATATTTTAGAGTTAGCAAGTAATGTCGGCCATTTCAGTTCTCTATAAAAAAAATCTAGTTAAACATATTTATAAGGATTTTTAGAATTAAGAACTACAGCTGATCCTTACATGAATGCCGATCCGTTTAAGATCGTCTACAGCACGAGGAGGGAAGTAATCAAGCCAGTGGTACGCGTCGGCAAACTTCTTGATATCCTCCTCCGGGACTCCTAGACTCTGCATGATCTGCCATTGGTACTTGGCAGCTCCAGTCTTGGCCACAGCTTTACTTTTCTTACCTTAACAAAGAGGAACCTATGTCATCCTTCATCATTGCGCAAATAATATGACTTATAAGTTACACTACCAGTTCCCAAAAGTTGTTTTATTGAAAATTTGTTATAAGCCACATGCTTGATAGATAGCAGCTTGCTTTATGGATAGAGTCAATCATGAGCCTTATAATATCGAATTCTGGAGTTTAGATTTGTACACAATGTTAAGATGGTTTAACCCTTTGCATACCTCTCGCTTAAAAAATTCAATATTTTGAAAGATTTTTTAAGACCAAGTGAACTTAGGTCGAACCTAGACCCAGAACCATCTGGTTCGTGAGCCAGATGGGCACGCCTAGCACCAAAGAGCATAAATTACCGGCGCGGGTGGTTGATCGCTGAGATTATGCTGGGGAAAATAGGGCACATTGGCCATCCAGGCCTGGACGACCCCACTGGCTTTCTTACTTTTAATAAAAGAAGTCTATCAATAAACTAGGGAATAAATTTATTAATAATAAAATATATTAATGAACTAGCTGTATCAGGCTATAGGCCAGACATCTTAAGTTTTTTCTCGAAACTTGAAAAAAGTTATCCTTATTGTTCCGTGGGTATCAGGTATTTTAAAAGACCACAACATGAAGTCAATCAAATATTATGATCTCAGAATAAATTATGAGGAACGAGTTTAAAACTCAACTTTACTCAGTGGAAGATGGTGCGAGAAGAGTTCCACCACAATAATTGGGCCTAAGCAGATCTGCCGTTAATATATATTTTTATGGAAAGAGCATCCAAGACGGCATTAATAAAATACAAAAAAGGCCTCGTTTGTAACCCAGCCTACACAAAAATACACAAGCCTAAAACATCATTCCTCTCATCTCTTACCCACACACGATGGACCTGGCACCCGCATGGTGAATCCATGGAATGCTTAGAAATTTGTCTTCCATATATTTGTTTTAGTGAAATAGAGGAAAATCGTTATAAATGTTTTTTGCTTTTTTCTCTGTCTAAAATTAGGTAAATAAAAGCGAAAAATATTTTGAAAGTTAGATTGTGCGAGCAAGAGGGATGCAAAACCATTAAACCCTCTTTAAGTGTCAGTTAAATATCCCTATCACAAGTGGCTGTTGCTAGAATTGCACAATATAGTGCCACAAAAGAGTTATTGTTGCCAACTGTATAAATAAACAACCTTTGCTCTTGTCCTTTGGTACAATATCCTTTTCTTCCTTCACTTCCTCTTCATTTTCAGGGAACACAGGAGGACAGCCATAGAGTTCCATTTCTCTCTTTAGTTTGTCCGCACAAGCCTTAATAGGCATTCCCGTGCAATGGAGTCCAAAAGGAAATAACACCATCTTTCCCTTCAACCTCTGATATCTTGCTGCAAACTTACGAAATTAATAATATACTGGTTAATTTTATTTTTATTTATCATCACAGCCCCTAGAACATAAAGTCCAAAATCTGCATAGTAAAAGATATATAAGCCTTAATATACCTTTAGGATTTTTGAATTGATGCTTGAAAGGTATATCCTAATATTAAACTTTGTGACTTTGTATAGTCTTACGAGAGTAACATGTGATTCTTCTGATAGAAACAAACTACTTTAGAAAGCTTTCCCTAAGAAACCATATGTCCAAAATAACATTTTATTTGGCTTCTTCATACAATTTGACTATTTTAAAATTAACAGTTTGTATAAAAAAAGTTTTTTTTTTATCATTTCCGACATATGGTTTTTTAGGAAAATTTGTCTGTTTTAGTCTGTATTAGTCTAACGTAAGACCATTAAAATTGATGTCACACGGTATAATAGTGCATATGAAGGATTTTTTAAAATTACTTTTAAAGATTATACACTCTCAAAAGAAAACTTTTTTCTATACAAAAATTGGATTTTTTTTTTTATTGATGATTTCAACCAAAAACAGTACATCACTATCACATTATCTCTGTGCACATTAAACAAAAAACTAGTTTGTGTGTATTGTTTAAAATTCATTTTATGACTACCAAGTGAACCTCAAAAGATTTTTTTAAAGATCTTATTACAGCTGCTAAAACACAGCTTCCTAGAACTCCACTGTTGGAGATAGGCCCTCCAGAATATATATCTGGAGAATTCGGTCTACACTCACTACGCCTCTGGCCAGACAGGTTGGCGAGGAAACGGATTAATTATTATTAATTCATTGGAATATTAAAACACTAAAAAGGCACATAAATGTATAAGAGATGTCTTTGTTTTGTTTTGCACTGTGACGTCACAATAGAGTACAACATTTAAATCTGCAAAAAAAATTTGATTGTAGATAAATTTGTAATAAAAAAAAATAAACCAAAAGTTTTTTTTTTTTATTACATGCATATTCTCTATTATCAAGCAACATTGAAATTATCAAATAATCTGCATAGATTGGTCTCTCATCTTTACATTTGTTGCTATTGCATATAAAGCTTTGTTATGCATTACATTTAGTAAAATTAGTGACTGTTTTGCTGATGTTACAAAAGTTTTCCAGCCACCATGGACGTGGACCCATGTAATTTAAATTTATCTTTGCACCACTCACCGAAAGAAGAATAAAGTTACATTTATAGAATGAACTTTCAAGATGTCATTAGCAGAATTATAGTGTTTGGTTGGGTAGGGAGAAGAGCAGAATTAAATAGTTAGGCATGTTATTACTTTTTTTTTAAATCAATCTGTATTTGGTTACAAGCTGTCCTTCTCCTCTCTTACTCACATTAATACCTTATGCAATAGGTTGAGCTCAGCTGCATATGCTGTCAGAAAGATTAGGCAGCTGACTGATGTGGCAACAGCAAGACTAGTATACTTCGCCTACTTCCACAGCATTATGACTTATGGTCTCATAATGTGGGGCTCAGCGGCAGATTTAGACTCTATTTTTATTCTCCAGAAAAGAGCCATTCGAGCAATTTATGGCCTGAAATATCGAGACTCGCTCAGAAGCATATTTCCTGACATTGATATAATGACATTGCCTTCACAATATATATTTGAAAATATTCTATATGTAAGGAATAATTTAAAGTTATTTAAAAAAAATGGAGACATGCAGTCTCGCAAATTAAGAAATGCTGACAAGCTTTATATTCCTAAATTTAGGCTTCAAAAAACAAATAAAAGTTTTGTGATTAATAGTATTAGACTATATAATAAATTACCAAAACCTGTAACAGAATTAGGGGAAACAAAATTTAAGAGTAGTATTAAGAAAATTCTAATTGCAAAAGCATATTATAAAATTAATGATTTTATTAATGACAAAGATGTGTGGAATATTGCCGCTCTGCAAAGATTAGAGAATTAGTTAATAGCACATTAGGTTCTTTTTTAATAATCTGTTTTTATTTTTGATTTATAAATATTTTGAATGTAACAATTAGTTACTAATACATTATTGACTAATTAGTAAATACTGTTTATTGTGATACAGTAATATTTTTTATTACCTTATTATTATAATATAATTATTTTTTATGTAACATTTAGTTACTATTTTGTATTTATTATTTTATTAACTAATATATAAGTTTGTTAACGGAATTGCACGGCAGCATTTGGGTACTTAGGAAGTAATTGTTATGTTTAGCTTGTGTGTGTCTCGAAGGTCATTCTTAGTGTTCAGGTTCTCATGGTGTGGCGTGTCCGGTGGTCGCCCCTTCCTTAGAAGGTCATTGCAGTGGTGGCACGTGTGTCGGGTCCCGGTCCGCACCCTAAGGGCCTGGTTGAGCGGGGGGATGGCTGGCACATGCGTTATATCCGTGATCGGGTGCTGCTGTGGGGGCCTGGGACCTCTGCCGAACACGTTCAATTTATTGTTCTTAAATTAACAGAGGTTTTTGCGTTTTATCGACTTTCGGGTTGCACATAGGCATGTAGTCTACCTTAATTCTGACTTGCCTGGTGGGTTACTGCTGTACCAGGTATTGTTTTCTCATAGGTACTGATAACTAAATTTAAAAGGTTATTAATTGATCGTTGTGGTGCAGTTCTGTATATGTTTTATTTTGTAAATCTGATATAGCTGAGTTTTCCTTGCAGATTCCTTTCTCAGTCAGATTAAACATTAACAGGTCACTGGAATTTGCTAAGCTGCTGGTCTTCTGCTAACAGCTTACTTATTGGACCACTTTGCTGCTTAGTCTTCTACTAGCAGGAGTAGAATCATTCAAAATAATTAAATTAATGACGTTTCATAAATGCCTGTAATAGGTTTACGTGAATAAAGATATTTTGACTTTGACTTTGACTTTACAATAGACCTGGCACCCTCATTGTGAATCCATAGAATGTTAGGATTAATAAATCAATCTCAATATACAATATTCACTGAAGTAATGTCTACCTTTTTCAACCTTTCTTGAGTTGCTTTGTTTATAAGGTGACAAGTCATACTTGAGTGAATATTGGATCTTGAGATTTATTAACCTATTATTTTGAAAGAAGTTTGACACTATCTCATATCATAGGGTGACTTGCACCAAAATTATTTGACAACAGTATTGCTAATTACCCCAGGTTAAGCTAAATTCAAGAACTAAATAGGACATTTGCCTTTAGTGGGATACAATATTCAGCTGTAACATTAATATATATATATATATATAAAGGTTGTTAAGATTAAGAGAAAAATACTATAGATTATTTATGTAATATATGTTAAATTAAATACTTACTTCACACTTTGACAAAGAGAATGTATGTCCAAGATGTAGTCTTCCATTCATGTATGGGTAAGGAAATGTACACATGAACTTCTCACATGTTTTTCCATCTTCCGGAGCCTCTACATTGAAAATATTTTCTTTTTCCCATCGCTCCTGAACTCTTCTCTCAATATTTTGAAGATATTCCACTTTAAAAGTGCCTTTGCGGTCTAAATTTGCCTAAAATATACAGATATTTGTTAAGTCTTGTTTTGCAGGTATAATTTTACATGGAATAATAATTTATAAAATAAACCTAGATTTTAAACCTAGTATTTACAATTACATTGTTTTATGAGACTCACATTTAGTCACTGAAATAGTATAGAAAATTGTCTAAGAAATTTGTCTTCTTCTATAAATGCTTATTTTATTTTTAGATCTAAATCATTAAATTTACAATTGAAATAGTAAAATTTTAACTTGCCGGGTTTATGAAGAACGACATAACCAAAACCAGTCACATAAAAATAACATAAATTATATAAAATCTATATAAATTTAGAGCACAATAATACGTACCATTATTAACTTTCATTAGATTTATTTTGTACGTTTTGGACCAAAATTAAAACCTGAAAACACATGCAAAATAACGTCATCTATCCCCCTTTTTTCTTCACTGAAGTTCACTGATTGATTTGACATAATTTGTCACGTAATCTTTAAATTTGACTGACATTGCTATTTTCTATTCAACTCTAAACTTCAAATGATCCATTGCATCTTTAAAATTATTCTAAGAATGCAAACCTAATGTTTAAGACGCAATGTATCATCAAACCTAAACTTAGCTAGTCTCTACTGACTGAAGACTAAAACGGACTGACTGCATATCGTTCGGAAATAAAATTTAATTACCAACCAGAGAGAGCCAATGATCTTGAGCTTGTACTATTATCATTATTCTAAGCTTTTTTACTGAATTTTGTTTAAAATGTATGAAAACCATAGAGCAACGCTAAATGGAACGACATACAAAGCAAAAAAAAGCGCTTAATGCGACAAGTCGAACACAAGGTGTATGAAAACCATAGAGTAACGCCAAGGCGAACGACTTTCAAAGCGAAATAATATGAAAAAAAAGTAATTAAATTAATGACATTTTATAAATGCCTGTAATAGGTTTACGTGATTAAAGATATTTTGACTTTGAAAAGTCGAACACAATAAAAATTATAACGTTTAATTTTTATTGTGACGTTGGTTATACTGAGTCCGTCAGCAATCGGTAACTTGTGATTGCATGACCAGAATTTGAAGTTTTATTTTAGCCAATGACGAGCAAAGGTTCAGTAACGTACACAGCAATACCAACATTAAAAAAAAGTTAGATTTTTGTCGAATGGTTTTGGCGCCAGTTTTTATAGTATCCTGTGGTTCGGGTTCTTTTTCTTCATCCAGCATCCGACTAAAAGTGACATTGCCAAAATTTGTTGCTTATTGTTTTCATTTATCGTTTGCCGGATATTTAGTTTGTGCTTGTACCATTTGTGTTTGCAATATATGTAAAAGATTTTCAATTAACTTCTATTATTACGTATAATAAACATGGCACCAAAAGCTACTAAATTAAAGGTAAGCTATTTATTTAATTAACATAAAAAGTATGTTTTCCAAAATTTGCAATGTGGTAAGGAAACCTAAATAACGGTTATTTTCCAAGTAAGATGTTTTTTCCACTGTATTTATTAGAATATAATTTGTTTTTGTTACGTTTGATATCTGATTACTTATAAAGTTTATTTCAGTAAAATACGTTAGGAATGTCATTGTGCCGACTGTATTATTGACTATTTCATATTTCAAAAATCTATATTCGTATCATAACCAAAGTAGGCGACTCAACTTTCCTAGGTTAGTGAGCCAAACTGGCTCTATTGTACTGGAATCAGCACTTAGCACCAAACGTGGTTTGCCGCCGTGATCATGGGAGACAAAACAGGTTATCCTCAACTCTGACCCATAAAACATTTACGATCAGCCCATATCTGTATCTGCAATTCAATATGAAATAAAATTAAGTATTTTATTGAGTAAAGAAAGTAGATATAAATAAAATCTCAACCACCCTGTTTGTCCCAAGCCCCAGAGATTATTCTTCTCCGCCCCACATATAATGACCCGGCACCTGCATGGTGAAACCATGAATTACTAAGAATTTTGTCGCAGATACAAGTATGATACACTGTTTAAAACATAATCGTACTCCCTACCCAGTACTTGCGGATTTCTAAGCAAAATTTTAGTAATATATCATTGTTTGCAACCTACAGTTTCTTTACCTGCTGGTTTGCGTATTATATAGCGTGTATCATACTAGAATAAATTAAAAAAGGTTTGCAAAATAAGTGTAATAAAATATATTTAATCATCTTGTAAACACAATTTAATTATTTTAATAATAATAAACCAAGCAACAGCTATTAGATTTTACATTTCTGATTTCTGTTTAATCATGTTAAACAATAAAATGGTTCCAAATAGACTTAAGATTTTATCTATATCATTTTACAGAAAGCAGAAAGTAAAGAAACTCTTATATTAGATAAGGTAAGCAAACATAAAGATGTAAATATTGAAAAAGATAACACTGATCCAGCCAACATTGATGATGCATCAAATGGTTTTAATGGTGACCAACTTTCCAATGAAGTAACAAAGAAGAAAACAAAAGAAGTTAGAAAGAAAAAGATTACTTCAGCTGCAGAGAGCAATGAAGATGACTATAAATTGGGCAAAGGTGATGAAGATTTTGAAACACTAAAAGTAAAAAAAAACAAGGTTAAAAAAGGTAACCAGAAAAAGTTGAAAAGCATTGAAAATGATAACGCTGGTAATGGTGAAACACAGGATGTTCAGAACCAAGAGGAAATTATAGATAGTAAGCCTCCTAAAAGTGAAGAGAAAATACAAGATACAGTTAATGGTAATGAAATTGATATTGTTAAAGTATCTAAAGGGAAACAAGGTCACCAAAACAAGGTTGTTGCTCCTTTAAGCAATGATGAAGAAACACAGAATGTTGATATTAAAAAAGTTGTACATGATAAGCCTCTTAAAGGCAAAAATAATAATAAAGATTTGGCTGATAAAAAATCTAAAGGTAAAACAAAAGAAGGCAAACAAATCAAAGTTGAATCTGATGGAGAAATGAAAATAGATAGTGGTCATCCTACTAAAGATGATGAGTTACCTAAAGCCAAACCTTCCAAAGGTAAAGCAGTCAAGGGTAAGCAAAACAAGAAAGATGACAAGTCAGAAGTTGTGAACACAGATAAAGTCAAGACATCTAAAGACAACAAAAAGAAAAAGACAGTGCAAAAGGATGAAGAAGTAAAAATAGCTCAATCAGATTCATCAAAGGAAAATGTTGCCGAAGATATGGAAGTAGATGATGTTAAGCCATCTAAAAGTAATGCAAAGAAGGTTAAGCAAAGCAGTCATACTAATAAGAAAGTAACTTCTAAAGAAAAGGAGCTAGAAACAGTTAACAATGATATAGAGTCAGACATAAAGGATAATGTATCATCTAAAGTTGCAAAGGGCAAAAAAGCCAACAACAAAAAAGTTAATTCCACTGGAACGAGTAGTGGTGATGATCCTGGCGTAAATAATGATACAGAAACAAACCATTCTTCTGATGTTAAAGAAAACGGTGTAGAAGTCCCAGTATTTCTAGAGAAAACAAAAGAAAAAAAGAAAAATAAAGATTTTAAGAAAAACGATGACGAAAATGCAGATAAAGCAGAACCAAATGTCAAGAAAAGTAAAAAAAAGCCAAAAGTTACTCCATCTTTAAATGTGGAAGATAAAACTAATGATGGTGATGAAGAAAAAGTAGAAATTAATTTAAGTGATAAGAAACCAGAAGTTGGCAAGAGAAAGCTAAAAGAGACACCATTAGTAGATGAGGATGGAAATGTAAATAAAAAAGAAGACAAAGTTAAAGTAAAGAGAAACAATAACAAAAAAAAGGTAAAGACTAGTTCAGCAGAAGACAATTATGACCCAATTGTTACTGATAATGTTGACGCAAAAGTGAATATAGGCGAAACTGTTGTCGGAAAAAAAACTAATAAGAAAAAACCTAAAGAAACACCTTTAGACATAGAAGATAAACCAAATGATGCTAGTGAAAAAAAAGACGATAATTCGAGTGGTAAAAAGCCGAAAGCTGCCAAGAGAAAGGTAAAGGAGACACCATCGGTGGATGATGATGAAGATATTGTAAACAATGATGAAGACAAAGTTGAAGCAAAGAGAAACAATTACAAAAGAAAACCAAAGGATAGTTCAACAGAAGACAATGATGAGCCAATACTTAAAAGATCTAAAACGGATGAAACTGACATAGGTATTTGTTAACATTTAATTTTACTTTATTTAAACTGTGTGTTCTGAAAAGAACAGCAAAAAGTGTTGCCGGTTTTTGGATGATTAAATGAATGCATTTACAATCACAAGGTTGTTAAATCCTTTCTGCTGAAACTCAAACAACCGTTTTTTACCCTTCGGGGGAAAAAGGGTATATTAATATAATCTTTATTTTTTTAAAATAAAGAATTATAATATTAAGAATATTTTTTTTTTTGTTTGAAAGAAGAAGGATGACAACCGTGACGATAAAGATTGATGATGAAACTCTAGAACAAGTAAATGAAATTATATATCTGGGCAGTGTTTTCACTGCGGATGGGAAGTACGATAGGGACGTTGAAAGAAGAGTAAACGCGGGAAATAGTGTTAACGGTGCCCTGGGGTCACTGATCGGCAGTCGAAATGTCAGTGACAAAGCTTGGCTCGCCATACACAATGCCATGTTGGTACCAACACTGATGTATGGAAGCGAGACGTGGATACGTCAGAATACGCATGAGAGTAGGGTTAATGCAGTAGAAATGCGGTCGTTGCGGCGGATATGTGGCGTCACTTTGGCGGACCGCATACGTAACGTCGAAATACGGAAAAGGGTTGGTATGAAGGAAAGCATAGGGACAAAAATAAGGAAAGGCATGCTACGATGGTTCGGGCATGTTTAAAGGATGAGCGATGAAAGATTGACGAACCAGATATATAATGCGAAAGTTGTAGGTAAAAGAGGCCCTGGCAGACCGAGACTCACATATCACGATCAAATAAATAAAACACTGACTGAAGGTGCATTAAAAAGTCTTCGTAACCAAAGGGCATGTATGAAGAGGTTAATGAATGTCGACGAAGCGAAAGAAGTATGTCGTGATCGTGTCAAATGGCGCTCAATTGTCTCTGCCTACCCCGCAAGGGATCTGGCGTGAAGATATGTATGTATGTATGTATGTAATATTTTTTTTTAATAGGCGTCCGACAAGTATGCATTATTCATATGCCTATACTATGAACTAGTACTAAATAATAAATGTTTTCAAAGATTTTTCAAGTCTTGAGTGTACTATTGAAAAATGTAGTCCATCAACTTACTAGGAAATGAAATTACAGACATTTTAAAATTTTCACTTTACTAACCTCAGAAATCAGGCTTTTTAAAGAAACGGATTTACATTAAGCCAACTTTACTATAGGCCCACCATAACAAGTGGCAAGTTCGTTGATGTTTCTAGCGTACCAAACTCGAAAAATAACACAAATAAAATAAAAACATTTATAATGATTCTCCTGAATTTTAATAAAACAAATATATGATTAATAAATCTCCAAAATGTCTATAATTTTATTCCCTAGTAAGTTGATAGACCACATTTCTCAAAGAGCACACTCAGACCATAAAAATTGTGATGTGTCAATGTGGAAAAACTAAAACACAGACCATCTTGATGACAAGGCAGAGACACTATTTTTCTCTCTTTCCTGCATATTATGGACCCAGCTCCTACACATTGAATCTCTAAACCTGTATATTAATTTATTATGGTATTTCAGTTTCAAAGGATGACAAAAAGAAGGCTCCACTTAAAAACAAGGCCTCAACTGATTACGAAGCTATTGATTTTTCAAATCATTCAAAAACTAGCAAGGAAATGGAATGGAACTTTAAAATAGCTAATTGGAATGTGGACGGCGTTAGAGCGTGGTTGGCTAAAGGGGGACTGGACTACATTAAGTATGAAAAGCCAGACATTCTTTGCCTTCAAGAGATTAAATGTTCTCAGGAGAAAATGCCTGAAGAAGTGGTTAAGATCCCAGGATATCATACTTACTACCTGTGCAGTCAAACAGATGGCTATGCCGGAGTGGCTATATGCACATCAGATTTGGCAATGCATGTGGAGTATGGGCTAGGCAATGCAGATTTGGACAGTGATGGTCGTATAATAACAGCAGAATATGAACAGTTCTTCTTAGTGTCCACATACGTACCTAATGCCGGCCGTAAACTAGTCACAATGCCCAAAAGACTGAAATGGAATGAGGAGTTCCGGAAACATGTTAAGAAATTGGATGAAAAAAAACCTGTGATAATATGTGGTGACATGAATGTTGCTCATAACGAAATTGGTAAGGACCTATAACATCATGGTTTCATTTCTATTAGAAAATTAACTTTATACTAATATTATAAATGTGAAAGACGATTTGTCTGTATATCTGTGTAACAATGTATGTCTGTCTATATTACTGGACTGATTTTAATAAAAGGGCATCATTTATCTTGTAGGGGGATTTGGTCTAAATTGTATATTACAGTTGTACAATACAGTAATATTTGCATTTTTAGATAAATTATTTTAACAAATTAGAAGACAAATTTCTAAGCATTCCATGGATTCACCGTGCGGGTGCCGGGTCCATCGTGTGTGGGTAAGAGATGAGAAGAATGGTGTCTCGGGCTTTCGACCGACAATAGGCTGGTTTAGCGATATTGCGCGATAATACGCTCACCATCCACCATTCTACTTCTCTCCCTACCCAACCAAATACTGTATGATTCCGTTAATGCCGTCTTGGAAGCTCGTTCCATAAATGTATTGACGGCAGACCTGCTTAGGCCCAATTCTTTCAGTAAGTGATGCAAAGATTTTGCTGGAACTCCTCTTGCACCAACTTCCACTGCGTAAAGCTGAGTCTTGAACCCGTTCCTGATCATTTCTTCTGTGAAATCATAATATTTATTTAACTTCATGTTGTGGTCTTTTGGAATATTTGATTCCCACGGAACGGTAAGTTCAATAAGGATAACTTTTTTCAAGTTCCGAGAAAACACTAAGATGTCAGGCCTATAGGCTGATACAGCTAGTTCATCTGGGATCCTATAATGGTGTTCAAATGTATCCATGAGAATTTTCCAGTCTGATGCGGCGCCAAGGATCGAGGTGGGCTTGCATTTAGTTTTCGTGCTTTGCCCTTCCTTTACAAATGTGGTCAAAGTTTTATTTGTAGTCAGTCCCTTTCTGGCTCTTGCAATAGAGAGACTTACTGATTCACGGATAACACCTAGGACTTTGTCATGTCGGCGTGAGTAATAGCCCTTTTCTAGAAGAGTAACGCACCCTACAAGTGTGTGTCTAGCGGTTCCTATGGCAGCACCACACAATGTACAGTTCTTTTCCGTAGCTTTTCCCCACCTTACCAGATTACTCTGGTCCGGAAGGGACATTTGAAAAGTGTTTAGGTAGAACTTTAGCAACGCCGGAGACCAATCGTACATTGGTGTGCGCCACTTTAGGGCTGGAGGGATGCAAAAATCGCCCAAAGTTAGCCAGTCATTTTGAACTTCTAAAGTCATCGCGTGCACTCTGTATTCATGCTCTTCATCTTTCCTGAGGAAGGATTTTATAACCTCTTTGTCACTTTCTTTTTTCTTCCAGCCAATGCCTCTTGTCAGTCTGGGCACCTGTCATGAATTTCTTGAAGAATAGTAGAGAAAAAAACCTGACTGCGTAAAAATGGAACTTTAGTTAAAAGTCCAAGGGTTCCGTTGCTAAAAAGTTTTTAAACTGCTTAACTACACTATTGAAATAATTTATTAGTGGCTTTAACATCCGGGACCCGTTGTTGGGAAAATTTAAGCCTGTTGGTTTCTAATAATAGCAACAACCCTCTTGATACTTTAATTAATAATTTTAGATTTGACAAATCCGAAGACCAATAAGAAAAATGCTGGTTTTACTGATGAAGAGCGTGCGGGAATGACAGAACTTCTAGGGGATGGATTTGTAGATACCTTCCGACATTTATACCCCGATAAGAAGGATGCTTATACCTTCTGGACTTATATGATGAATAGCAGAGCAAAAAATGTTGGATGGTAAGCAAAACCATTTATATACACATTATTTTATTTAAAACAAACACAGTGTAGGTGCTGCGTCCATTGTGTGTGGAGGGAAGTGGAGAATAGAGTCTTAGGCTAGTTACTGTCATAATTAATTTAACCCGGAGATCTTCACGCCAAATCCCTTGCGGAGTAGGCAGAGACAATTGAGCGCCACTTGTCACGATCACGACATACCACTTTCGCTTCTTCAACATTCATCCACCTGTTCATACATGCACTTTTGTTTCGATGGCATTTTAATGCACCTTCAGCTATTGTTTTATTTATCTGATCGTGATAGGTAAGTCTTGGTCTGCCAGGGCCTCTTTTACCCACAACTTTCGCATTATATATCTGGTTCGTCAATCTCTCTTTACTCATCCTTTCAACATGCCCGAACCATCGGAGCATGCCTTTCCTTATTTTTGTCCCTATGCTTTCTTTCATACCTACCTTTTTGCGTATTTCATCATTACGTATGCGGTCCGTTAAAGTTACGCCGCATATCCGACGCAACGACCTCATTTCAACTGCATTAACTCTACTCTCATGCATATTCTGACATATCCACGTTTCGCTTCCATACATAAGTGTTGGTACCAACATGGCATTGTTTATGGCGAGCCGAGCTTTGTCACTGACATTTCGACTGGCGATCAGTGACCCCAGGGCACCGTTAACACTATTTCCCGCGTTCACTCTTCTTTCTAACATACTTCCCATCCGCAGTGAAAACACTGCCCAGATATATAATTTCGTTTACTTGTTCTAGAGTTTCATCATCAATTTTTATCGTCACGGTTGTCATCCTTCTTCTTTCAAACACTAGTACCTTGATTTTTCTCGCATTCAAACGGAGTCCTTTTTCTGCACATCCCTCTTTAATTTCTATGACTAGTGAAACCATGCTTATGAATAAATATAAACAAACCAACAAAAAGGGATTTTCATCATCATCACAGAATCCTAGACCTCCACTGTTGGAGATAACCCTTTTAGAAATTACTGGGAAATTTAGATTTTACAAGTTAGTATTAGTGGAATCGAACAAATAGCGGTGGTGGCTCGGTTATAAGAACGCTTTCCTAAACATAATAAGATGGGTTTGAACCCGGCATGTACCAATGACAAATATCATTTTCATATGTACATTTGTCATAGATTTACAACACCACTGTTTCCGTGCCTTGGAGAGCATCTTAAGCATTAGTCCTGGTTCAATTAATACCAACTTGTAGATTTGTTAACAAATTGTCATAAAAAAATATATTTGATATCAGACCCTCGCCAACCCGTTTGGCCAGCGTGGCGAGTGTAGGCCAAATTCTCCAGGTATTACTGGAATGCCCATGGATGATGATGATTAGTGAACTCCGCGACGGCTTAACGTTCTCTCCGCGGCACGGGCACGGTGGTGTTATAGATTTACTATGACAAATGTAATATGAAAACGATATCTGTCATTGGTACAAGCCAGGGTTCAAACCCAACTTGTTATTGCGTTATTACAACCGAGCCACCACAGCTATGGTAATAAAAAGGTATTTTAAAGGGTCTCAATTATGTGTCACAATCTAGCCTTAAGAAAAAAAAAATGTAATTTGTGGAAAAAACACAAATACCTACTGTCTTACATTACGCGGTATGTTTTCGATTATTTATAATGCTATTAATTTTAATTATAAATTAATTTTTAAAACTTATTGAAAATTCAGAACATATATCTGGAGAATATGGCCTAGCCATATATAGCCTAGGCTAAGGCGATCATCTGATGTCAATTTTTAATGACAATTAATTAACAATTCCACAAGTTAATATTAGTGGAACCGGGACCGACGCGGCTTAACGTGCTCTTTGAGGCACGGGAACAGTGGTGTTGTAAATCTAAATGTACGTAAGAAATGTATTTCTCATTGGTACATGCCAGGGGGGTTTGAACCGTCCTTTGTTATAAGGAAAGCATTTCTACAACCGAGCCACCACCGCAATATGGTTTCTTAGGAAAAGTTGTTTGAAATCACATATTAGTTTAACCTTTAATAAGGCAAAGGGAGTTTATTTCTCACCACAATCTGTAAGCAAAAATGATTTTTTCTATTAAAATTCAATTCAATGAATGAACGAAACTGTAAACCATAGATTTTTAGTAGTATTTAAATTTGTCACCTGGCAACACTGCTTGTTTTTTGGCAACACTTGAAGTAAATTTTTGATCTCAAGTTTCAGTAGTCGAATTTTGAGTGTACAAGAATCTCTATACTTACAATGTACACCCTAAATGTATGTGTAGTCTATATGTTGTCCCAAGTACTAACAAATCAATGTATTGTGTTGTGACGTATCATTCTAACCACTCCATTTTCTGTTTTAGTGTTTGATTCATTGTGTCCAATCAAACCCTTAACCAGTACCTATACGCAATTTATTAATCAATACAAACGTGATGTTGGCACAAATGCCTTAGTGGCGATTGCCATTACTAGTCGTACTAGTTTAAAAAAGAAGAAGAATTTTGAGTGACAGAAACAGTTTGATTTGAGAAAAAGTAGAATTTAGCTTCATTACGTGATTGTTGATTTATTTTGCGTCTGTTTTGCATTTGTTTCCATTGCTTGTAATTTTTGAATTCTACGGTAGTCATTTACCCTAAAACCACTTTAACTTCTGCATTTAAAACCCTATTAACTCGTGCCTTATTAAGGGTTAACGTAAGGCTGTATATTAGTATGTCTGATTTTAGGTATATAAATAAAAATGAAATCTTAATGTTTTTTCAGGCGTTTGGACTACTTTATAATGTCTGAGAGACTTTTGCCGTCTCTTTGCGACAACGTGATCAGGAGTCAGGTATTTGGAAGTGACCACTGCCCAATATCTCTGTTCCTCCACCTCACCAGTGTAGGCAAACCTAAGGTACCTCACTAAATTGGAATTTATTACACCTAAGCAGCCTATAGATTTTATTAGCATGATAAATAAAAATAAAATAAAAATCCATTTATTGTCACATAACATTATTACACAGTTTTACAGTTTCGAATAATATGTGACAAAAGGAATCAGGTGTCAGCTGTTGTCATGCAGCAGCACAAGTACTTACACCTGCACGACGCTGTTTTTCAACCTGTTCCTGTTCTCACGTAGTAATATATATATTTTTTTAATTACAGGGTAGACACTTATAAATTAATAGATACACAATTATACTAAAAAGCTAGGTATACATGCATGGCAGAGTAGATGAATGAGGCTCGCTTCGTCAGGAATATCAACATTGTTGCAGGCCCTTTAATTATACATTTTCTAGGGCTAATAATTAAAATTAAATAAGATACAAGCTAAGTAATAAAAACTAATAATGGTATAAAAATAGCATTAAGAAAAACAATTAAACAAATATATTATATACACACACATACATACATACATACATACACATATATACACATACCCATACATAAATATAGCATTATCTACACTTCTCTTTCTGCTCCTTTAAAAATTTTTTTTTCAACAACCTTTTCACTGTCTGGGTAGATTTATTTTTATCTGGTGGTGGTATATTGTTCCATACCTTAGCTGCCTTATGTTTAAAGGCTCCTCTGAAGCCTGCCGACTTATGTTTTGGGACTATTAGGTCGTGTCGCGCCTGAGATCTAGTGTCGCGATAGGGCTTATCGTTCCACCAAGAAAGCTTCCTATATAGGTATATGGGTTTCTGTCTTTGTACAATTTTATGCACGAAGCATGTATAGTGAAGTTCTCTTCTGGCATCCATTCTTAAAACGTTTCTTAGACATAAGAATGGAGAGACATGTTCAAATTTGGGGATGGTATAGCAAAAGCGAGCACAGGCATTTTGTACTCTCTGTATGAGTCTTTTTGTCTTTTCGAAAAGTCTTGGTCCGTACACGACATCACAATAGTTAAATTGTGATAACACTAATGAATCCACCAACAACTCTCGCACGTCCACTGTAAGATTATTCCGAATCCCATATAAAACTTTAAGCCTATAAAATGCTTTGTTATAAATATGATCCGTATAGCGGAGCTGACTGTCCAGAGTCACTCCCAAGTTTCTAGCCGTTGTTACCCTGTTAATATTCTCACCGTTAACTTGCATGACAGGATCTAAAGCTATAACCCGCTCGCACTGTTTTTTGGTGCCCATAATGATATAGTTTGATTTTGCTGGATTAAGCACTAACGAGTTATTATGGGCCCAATCAAAAATGTTTACCAGATCTTGGTTTATGAGGTCGAATGATACTTTAGTATCACAGCTGGGGAACGAGTAATACATTTGTGTGTCATCCGCGTAAAGGTGTATTTTACAATGCTGTATTGCTTTGGAGAGGTCAGCTGTGTAGCAAACAAAAAGTAAAGGCGATAAAATTGACCCCTGTGGTGTACCTCTGTTGAGTGGCTTTAACTGCGAGTACAGCATCTGACCATTATCATCTGTCGTTACTACCTGCTGGCTCCTAGAACTTAAGAATGACTGGAACCATGCGCAAGCAGAGTCACTTAGACCCAACTGAGCCAATTTCGCAATTAACAGCTGGCAATCAATGCAGTCGAAGGCCCTGGAAAAGTCCAGCAGCACAAGAATGGAACTTTGACCATTTTCTGATGCTGTAAGTATATCGTCTGTCACGTCAGCGAGTGCTGTACCAGTTCCGTATCCAGCTCTAAAGCCCGACTGCTTTTCAGGCAATAAACACTGCTCCTCCAAGTATTCGGTCAGCTGAAACTGAACCACTCTCTCCAGAACTTTTGACAATACCGGAAGAATACTTATCGCCCTTAAGTCCTTTAATTGCTCTACCTTACCACTTTTCGGAATTGGTTTCACTAGTGCCTGCTTCCAATCTTCAGGAAAAACTGTCGATGAGATAGATTCATTTATTATAGCACTTATGACACGCAATGTTTTTGGTAAGGTAAGGTTAACCATATGTATACTAATTTGATCCTGCCCCCGTGCATTTGTTTTTATTCCTCTTATTATTTTAAATATGTCATTTTCGCTAACTGGTGTCAAATCAAAGGTCGTATCAGTAATTCTTGTATTTCTAATTATATTTAGTGTTTCATAAATCACTCATAATCTCATAAAAGAAGGATGACATTTAAGATGGGTTCTACAATTTATATCCGTCTCACTTACACACACCATAATTTTTGAAGATATTTCTCTTTCTAGGATATAATATTACAGACATTATAGAAATATAATAATTATTGATTTGTTTAGGTAAAATAAAGGAAATTCATTATGTCTTTGCTCTTTATCTCAGTATAAGAATGTACTCATATATGTCAACAGTTAAATGTTAACATTTTTAGTAGAAACTGTTCCATTACAAAAAAAAACTAACACAAATATGAGGTTTCATTACAAAAAAAATTACACTAATATGATGTTTCATTACAAAAAAAAACTGACATAAATTTGATGTTTCATTAACAAAAAACGAAATTGTTAACATCAACAGATAACATTTTTAACAATGCTATGGAAGGTGGTTTGCCTTTTGACGGATGGACAAATCACTGCTGTAATAAAAAAAAAAGACATAATTTGTGGGTTATGTAATGATTAAAATGAGCGAAATAAATGCGGATTCCCAAAAGTTTATAATATTTTTTTCATTTTTTTTAATAGAGAGTAACTTCAAATCTAATATTTGGTTGTTACGTATATATTTCTCAATGTCAAAAAAATACCAAAACATAAATAAAACCATAAATCGAAGCTAACGGAACTAAAAAAATAACAGCTTAAATGAAACTGTTGATGGCGCTGGTTTATGTTAGCGCGGCTTATAAATGTTACGCGAGATAAAAGTGAAAATATATCTAAATGATAGTAATTTCCTAAAAAGTCAATCGACTACTTAAAAAATCCTTCAAAATGTTGGAGTGTTCGAGGGGGATGCAAAATTTAACAACAACATTCTCCATTCTTTAATTTATCGTGCAAGTAATATGTGATAGGCTGCGAAAATGTCACTGTTTTCTCATAAGTGTCATTTAGGTACGGTTAACGAAATTTCGAACACAGGTAGAATCTACCATAACAGCCGCCATATCTTTGTCACACGAAAGCTCTACTCAAAAGATCGCCCCAAAGCCCGTGCAATGTAAAATTTGTATTTATCGCACAATGTTGCCACGCTAAAATTTATGAACAATGCTCGAAATGTTACCCACAACAAAATCTCACTTTGTAATTTTTGTCGTATCTTGTGTGTGCTGTAGCAGTGGCAGAGTTTCTCATATTAAAGAACAATGGCAAATGCGTCTTAAAATGAGACTTTAAAAATCGCAAAACGGTGAATTTTTTTATAATATCTAAATAGATAGCCCTAGAATAATTTATTAGAAGTTAAATGGAAAATTCCGAATATTCGCCGCATAGACATTCGATTAATAAGCAAACTGTAGTGTTGCCACTGAATTAAATAAATCTGAATTCGCTGCACACACACAAAATAACAATGCTTTATTTTGTAATGGTGACTTAGAAGATTAATAAAAATAATCACTTTAAGAATAAAAAGCTTCCATCTATAGCAGAGATTCTCAAACTTATTTCGCCTACCGCCCACTTTGACCGAATATAACTAATGCTATGTTCGACTTGAAAGCATATAAAGCAAAGCTTGCTTTTTTACCGAATTTTGTATACGCGTGTTGTAGTGAGTAGAATTGCACCAAATATAAGTTCGTACACTTCCTTACTATACAGATGTAGTGCATTGTATTTTATAGGAAAAGTTCGTATTTATCGTGCTTTCTCAATTAGCTTCAGTATCATTTGATTCAAGTCTGAATGTAATAAAATAAATTTAAAAAAAGTGAAATAAAATTACGGACATTTTAGACATATACCCAATTTTAGACAAAAAAACAATTAATCTATGAAGAAGACATATTTCTAAGCATTCCATGGATTCACCGTGCGGGTGCCGGGTCCATCTTGTGTGGGTAAGAGATGAGAAGAATGGTGTCTCGGGCTTGCGACCGACAATAGGCTGGTTTGAAAAAGGAGGCCTCCTTTTTTATTTTATCTTCTCCTCTCACTACCCAACCAAATACTGTATGATTCCGTCTTGGAAGCTCTTTTTATTAGTGTATCGACGGCAGACCTGCTTAGGCTCAATTCTTTTATATATATATATATATTTATATCTAAAATGTCCGTAATTTTATTTCCTAGAAAGTTAATAGACTACATTTCTCAAAAGTATTCTCTGACTTGAATAATCTGTAAAAAATACTATAATAAAGGCTAATAAGGTTTCAAATGTACGTCGCGGTGTAGGTACCTTGAGTTTGACACTTCTATACCTCGAGCGTAGTGACGCGCCGAGGCGTCCCTCCGTTTGACATCCGGAAGGAATAATTCAGTGAAGGAGCTGTTAAGAAATCGTCAAAGAAGGACGATAATTTGGACTATATTTGATTCTCAAAAAACTGGATCTGAAGTGTTGAAACTCGATGTGAGTTGGTCATGATTTTTGTAATTGTTTTGTATGTTGTTTATTCTTGTGTCAAGGACATTATTAAATATTAATTTTGATTACAAGTTACTTTTATTTATCATCCCTGTACCTAATGACCTACCTACCAGGGCCACGCACGCGCTAGCTTACGGAAGCCTATGGGGTGGCCCCGTTAGGCTGCAGTTTGTCTCAGCGGGCAACAACCCGCCGGTTTCTATTTTTACCCTGGCCTAAGGGTGGCCAAGGAAGGGGCTACGAAAGGTGTGGCCCCTTGTGAGCGGTGTCTATGTGGTAACAACGGCACGGGCTACGCCTTGGTCCTCAGGATCTCCCGGGGCAGGCGGCGGCCTTCCGGTGGCCGTGCGTGGAGAGGCGCGATTCCCCGAAGATGGTCGAAGCGGCTGTGGTCGGCTCGATCGAACATGGACTTCGAGAGCCTGGCCACAAACTGCTCGATGGTCTCCATCTTCAGGTCGTCGTGGAGGACGGTGTTGCGCACGAACCAGGCTACCAGCCTACTTTAGCGTCATAAAAAAATGTTGCCACTTACAAAATCAAAAAGCTAATTTGGTCAATATTATTAGTTCCTAGACGGTAATATGTCATATAAAATTCAGGCAGCCATATTAACTTAATGACTACAGTAGTCCTATTCTGTTACTTAAGCGCAAACGTTTTATATAGTGAAATCCGTTAACTATAACTAATATTTATCACGCTATTAACGTTGATATTTGCGCGGCCGCTGACAAGGTAATGGTATGTAATTATGACGCAATCTCTGACGTAAATAACGAAATCCACTAATAACGTTTGCTACTCAGTAACATAACATAATAGGGCTACAGTATGCCTAGTGTGACAGTGAAGTTTCGTAAGCGCAACTATAGTAGTAGTTTTTTTATTGAATTTTCGATATTCATTGCCTGTGTTATAGCCAAACTTGCAATAACACGCAATGTAAAATAAAAAAAACGTAACTACAGCAGTTACGTTTTCCGAAATTTGCATTTTACACTAAGCACACAGGTCCATATACCTATTTTATGTTCCATCTTCCCGAACTACTGCTGGATTTCGAGCCCCGAATCGCCGGATGGATACCTAGGTACTCTGTATAACGATAAGCTACTTTTTGTGGATTTATAAAGTTATAAATCAATGGTACTTGACGCGATAACTGATAAAAACAAATTGTCAAATTATTTTAAGTATTACATAATGTATATAGTGTAGTGACCTCAATAACAGGTTGTGCTACAGGGTTCCTATGAGAGTGCATCAGCGATCATCTAGCTAGACCCTTTCAGCTGTTCTCAGTAGGAAGCTGCCGCACTAACGCGGGTAACGATCGCCAATATACCGACTGGTTGACACATTCAATAACAAATTTCACTTTATAGACATCATTGCCTCGACTGCCGGTGCTTTTAGGAAGTCTATTTTGGATATACTAAAACCATAATGTGTTATTGATACTTATCATTATTGTAGTATACTTATTTTTTTCATCTTCTTTACTCATATCTTTCTTTTGTTACTAATGGGGTGTATCACTAACTTTTTATCACGATAGATGGTACCATATATAACTGTCAGTTGCATATAAAACTTGTATTTTTATTACGAAATTTCTTATTTTCTAGATATTATGCCGAATTGAGCAACTTTTTAGTGTACAAATCGAAATTTCTAAGCCAAATCAAGGATATGGTGATCTCAAAATTGCCGTTCTATTAATAAAACCTTTTTTCTTTTAAAAGACGGTGTGCACTTTCTTAATTCGTCTTTTAAGGTAGGTAACGTTAATTTAAAATACATTTTTCTCTTATAAAAATAAAAAACTACAAAAACATTTAAAAAATGATGCGTCAAAAGGTGTAAACAAGGTACCATTGCCGTTAGCGACATCTACAAAAAGCTTTGCCTGATACACCCCATTGTTGTTTAACTTCACTATCTGACGTTACCTATTTATATAATCTGTGGTTTACGTCGTTGGTAACATACTTAACAATTTGTTTATTTAAATGTTAATATATATATGTGTGTTACTGTTTGTAAACCTAAGTAAATAAAAAAAATATATATTATATTTTTGATTATTATAATATTATAAATATGTATATATAAATGTATACATGTAGGTTTATGTATGTATGTAAATATATACATACATTATAAATCTACTTGTATATTGCATGCTAGGGTTTCCAGATTGCTGTAAGATTGTATTCCATTTAACCGCCTGATTTTGCTTTAAGTGGTACAATTAATTAATGTAATTTTAATAGATATTTATTTGTTGGAAAATTTCATACTTACAACAATGACATCATTGATTTACAAAATCTAAGTGGGTGATCCATAAGGGATTGGGTCGTATTTTATAACTATTGATCACTGTAATAATATGTTCATAGGCCTAATTTTGTTTTTTACTTCTTAAATAAATAAATAAACCAAAAACTAACAAATAAAAAACAACACAAATGGAAAAACATCACAATTTATTTTCGAGTCGCGTTTAACACTGCACATACAAATCACATACCTAAACAGTAGAATTTAATTAAATTAAGTTTCATTTATATTTAGTAGAGACATTTGGGCTCCTCTCCGTCGGCGTTTTAAATGTACCTGTAAGAGATAACATTGTTAGTTAGTTCCAAATCTGCAAGTTGTGCTTAAAAAGTAAATATACAAAAAATAACACCCAAGGTGAGTTGGGATAAATGTAGATATGGTGAAAGTGTAAACATTGCTTATAACTCCCAAAACGGTAGTAAAGTTATAAAATGAATCCGCGCGGCATGGTCTGACCGCATTTCCTCGCTGAATCTATGCTGATTCTCTGGGCGAGGAAAGAATGGGTGATTCTCTTGTTACCAGAGCAGACAATTAGACAAGGGGTGATGTTTTTTAAAAATGTTTAATATTATAAAATGGCAACACTTTTTCTATAATATAGATAAAAGTATCATCACAAAAGTATCCCTTTCGGGGTGATCAGAAATTACGCTTTTAAAGTGTATTTACATTTAGTCAACTTTACCATAACTGCCTCCGTGGTCTAGCGGATAAGTCCGTGGATTTAGACTTGGAGGAACCGGGTTCGATTCCTGGTTGGGACACAAAAATATTAATAAATTAATATTTAATTTATTCGTGATATTTCTCAAGTTTGGTACGCTGGAGACATCGACGAGCTTGGCACTTGTCATGATGGGCCTATGGTAAAGTTGTAAAGTATCATCACGACCGTTTCCCTTTCGGGGTGGTCAGAAACCACGCTTATAAAGAAGCGGATTCACATTTAGCCAACTTTACCATAGGCCAATGATGACAAGTGGCAAGCTTGTCGATGTATCTATCTTATTATTTATTCTCATTTGTTAAACATATGTTCCTTCGATTTAGTAAATGCTCTGCGACCCGTGACTCACCCAACATAAGGCATCAGCTGAAAATCAGCGCTGCAGCCTCGGCTGTAGCATATGCTGAGCTGACCACTTATTTATCGCCACACCTGTATAGGTATAGGTGGTGAATAGGCTTACATTTATACATTTACATTTATTCCTTGCATATATATTCTTTGTAACCATTCTAATTGTTGCCATAAATAAAGTATTTTCTTTCTTTCTTTCTAGCGTACCAAACTCGAGAAATATCACAAATTAAACATTAATTTAGATTAATAAATATTATTGTCCGGACCAGGAATCAAAGCCAATGCCTACAAGTCTAAATCCATGGTCTTAACCACTAGACCGCGGAGGAATTACTATCAAAATAGTGGATTATCTTAAATAAGTCAATATTCTAACTACCTTCGCTTTTGTTTACTAAACTGTCGGCCTCCATGGTCTAGCAGTTAAGTCCGTTGATTTAGACTAGATTGGGACTAGGTTTTTTTTTTTTTTTTTTATACTAGCACGACATGTGACCCTGCGCCCACCTGATGGTAAGTGGCGCGCAGGGTCCATGAATGTTAGCAACTGGAATCAGACCCTTATGTCCGACATCCGTCCCTAACACTATGCCGGCTTGACTAGATGCCTTTTCACACTTCGCTTGAAGGACTCCAGGTTATAGGAAAGTGGAAACACAGAGGCTGGAAGAGCATTCCACATCTTTATTGTGCGACAGATGTATGAGTCACCAAATTTATAGGTACGCGAAGGGATAGTGACTACGGTATGTGGGTGCATATTCTGACCTGTGCGTGTGGTTCGGTTGCGGAATGGAGAGGAAGGAATTAGGTTATAGAGCTCTTCAGAGCACTCACCATAGTATAGCCGGTAGAACACGCTCAGAGAAGCTACATCTCGGCGAAGCTGCAGGGATTCGAGAGTTCAGTGGTCAGAAACCGCGCTTATAAAAGCGGATTCACATTTAGCCAACTTTACTATAGGTCAATCATAATAAATATTATTGTGTCCCGACCAGGAATCAAACCTAGTCTAAATCCACACCACTTAACCGCTAGACCACGGAGGCAGTTGTTAATAGTAGTGTCAATATATGTATTAAAGTTAACACTTACTTGAATAATTTTACTAAAAACATCCCGTTTTAACAAAGGATATGCTGAAGATAGAAGGCTCACTGCACTTTGTTCAAGGTCCTTCAGTCCGGAGGCAAAGAGATTTAGTCCCATCTCCAAGCCGACTCCAAAATCACATTCGTCCACCCCAATACTGGCGTAAGTTATAACTGGCTGGAGTTCTGCCAAGGCTTTGTCTTTCTCTTCAGTAGATGTTGCTGATTCTATCTTTTTGAATATCTTTTTTATTGTCGCTGAAATTAATAAACTATTTAGTTAAAACAATACAGGAAATAGGGTAGTTGACTATTGTAAAAAAATATGTGTTTTTTATTAATATTATTTATTATGTTAGTGTTGTAAATTAGTTGTTTATTTACTATTACGTGATGTCATCCGGCAGCAATCCCCTCGTTCCAAATCATAGTCAGAGCACTTTTAATGAAATTGATACTAACAGTTTCGGAACAGCTTTAAGCATGCCTAGGTTACTATTATCGTGTATCGGAACGTGGGAATTTCTGCAGCGTTTCCGCGCTTTATTAGTGTTGATGATCCAACCCTGCTATTGGAAGATTAGGTAGCAAAGTAGTCCAGTAAGCTAGCTAATTCCAATGACATGTTAATGTTTAATCTGAATAAGCAGAATAAAATTTCATATTTAATAAAACAATTACAGAAGAATTAGAAAAAAAAAAACACTTTATTATTACCATCATTTTCAACTAAGTTCCTATAGCCCACTTTAGTCTTCTTATTGTAAGGCACAACAATGCCGGCTCCATGCAATGATCTTGTATTGATGTTTTGCAGTCTAGCTTTAACATCATAAGGTTTTAAAGAAAAATTGTGTTCCTTTGCCCAAGTAGTCACTTTACTTATAAATTTCTGACATGGCATAGAAGAGAATGGTGAACGGCTGCTCTCCTTATTTAAATAAATACTGAAATATACAAATGACTTGTTAAGAAGTGATCTATTTACAATTTTATTAAAATTTTGTCAAATTAGTTTGTGCAGAAATAATCCAAGTAGTATTGAAAACTTTATTTAACAAAGTCTATAGTTTAAAATTTCAGTATTCCATTTATAAACTAAACGTTAGAGAAGATGTGATACAAGTTACTTGATTTTTTTATACTAGCACCTGATGGTAAGTGGCGCGTGAGGTTCATGAACGTTAGCAAATGGAATCAGACACCCACGACTGACATCTGTCCCTAACGCTATGCCGGCTTAACTGGGCATGACAGCAATTCAAGCCTGATCCCAAAACATATATACACTCTACAGGGTTTATCAGCACAAACGGTGGATACTTCCCTACCACGACAGACTGGGCAAATTACCACCATCAGTCCGCCTACCACCTATTAAATACTACTGTACTTGAATTAAATCATTGTTGAGTTAACCTCCGTGAAGAATAGACATTACACAAAAAAGATTCACTCAACATTAAGTTACTTTACTTTTAAAGCCATTGAAGTTCCAACATTTATAATATGTCATATATATACATATACGTATTTTTATCGAGATCTTTTTGATATTAAAGATATATGTACTCGTAAAAGATATCCTAAGAATTCATTACAACTTTATGAAAAATAAAAGTTGATGTGCTTAACTGCGGCTAAATAATCCATGTCCATGTAGGTTTTTGAAATTATGTGACAATATAGCTGTAAGGTTCATCATAGAATAAATAAATCAATATAAATAAAAAATAAAATTGCACCCATCCATAACTTTCCACACTCCCAAAGGTTGGTTGTCAGAAAATGTTTAGTCTTTAAGCCTATGTACATTTTTAGTGTAATAAAGTATTTTAAATAAATAAATCAATATTGTTATAATTTATGTATTTACTAATAAAGTATAAAAATTTACAAATAACAAACCAACAGTGAGGATTAATATGTAGCACATGCTAGACAAGGGGTTCGCAAACTGTGTGTTGAGACACCCTGGAGCATCGTAAAAGTAGAGCACTGGTAAGGATAACAAAATTTAGGTATTAGCAAAAATGTGTGGAACTCGCTAAGCTCACATTAAAAGAATTAGGCCTAAGCAGGTCTGCCATCAATATATTAATGGAAAGAGCTTTCAAGACGGCATTAACAGAATCATACAGTATTTGGTTGGGTAGGGAGAGGAGTAAATGGCGGATGATGAGTGTATTGTCGTGCAATAAAATAAAAAAGGAGATCTCCTGTACAAACCAGCCTATTGTCGGTCGCAAGCCTGAGCCACCATTCTTCTCATCTCTTTTCTATACATGATGGACCCGGCACCCGCTAACACAAGTACAAGCTAACTAAAGGAAATAAAATATTTGATTTTAATTGATAACTTACATTACAGCAGCAAATATATTAGCAGCTATAGGTGTAATGGTACAGTCCTTGGCACTGTCGTTGCTGCCCAAAAACACCGGGTCTTCTTCAGGACTATCTCTGAAGTATCCAATGTGATACTCACTTTTACCTTTTCTTTTTAGAACACTCTGTAAATGACATTTTAATTTATTATTAAATAATTACCTATACTATAACTAACAATTTTGTTTGTTCAATTACATTTGAACATTGTTTATTAAAAATAATCTTCAAAGATTTAAAATATACTATATATTAAATGGTAAATTAAATATAACCTAAACAGAATAAAAAATAAACTATAAACTAATCATTGGCAGCATTCCTGCCTCCTGACTTTTCTTTCAGCTGGAGCTTTCCTTGGACAGACACTCAGCTGAGACAACCCATTACTGCGGCTTGTTGATTTAATTTGAATACTCGTTTTCCATTAAGATCGCTCTTAGTATATTTATATATTAGTATATTGTGTGTCATACATCAATATGTGATTGGTAGTTGGCTTGTTACTTTGTTAGTTTAGCCATTCATATATTTTTAGAAAGTATTAACACTAAACGGTTGCACTTATCATATCATATATGTCATATTCTTAACTAGGTGGGGTTAAGGTGCGGAAATGCAGGTTGTGTATACCTGTATATGTGTTTGGGCAATACTGGAAGGTTACACCTTGATTTGCAAAATAATTAAAATGTTTATTATATTATAAACATACTTGGAATTCCGGTGGGTCATAGAAGAATCTCCAGTGAGTTAAATACAGTTCTTTGTCATCAACAATCGCAAGTTTTCCCAACAACAATTCATATGGACCTATTAATTGTAGATTTACATTCGACAACATCTGTTCAGCATTGTTCTCTTCCTTTAAACATTCATAGAATTTAAAGAAATCCCGAGGCATATTTACTAAAAACAACTCCTTGAATAATTCGTTCCTGTCTGTAGCATCATGGTATGTAATAACAGTAGGTAAATTATATAATTCTGTTGCTTTTTCTTCACATTTAGGAGGAATTGTCAGCTTTTGAATATCTAAGGTTTCATCATTTTTATTTGAGTTATTATTAACTTGTGATGTAGTATCAAGCTCCGAAATGTCTTTATCATCTAAATCCATTTTTAATCGTTTGGTATTCACTGGTTTACGGTCTATTTTCCTTTTTCCTTTCTGCGGAGGATGTTTGTAATCAGCGTGATGTTGTGGACTCTTTTGGTAGCATCTTACACCATATCTGCATATCGTCCGAGGATCTTCCACAAAGCTTTTCCATAGCTCAGACATTTTACGAGTGAATGTGATAATAAAATATAATATCTATATCAAAAAAAAGAAGAAAATATAAAATAAAAGGAAATATTAAACGAATTGGGTGGATGGATAGCCGGATGACAGTTCTTTTTTTTTTTAATTTCTTTAAAGTACATTGTCCAGGAGTTCTTCGCGCCATTTTGCGTGGACATGTCAAGTGCAAGTTTTTGTTTTGTAAATAAATTTGCTGTGGATATTATTGGTCAAAAGTGGTTTTGTTTTGTTTAATAATGTGCTACAATTTGAATAATTATGAAAAACGATAAATTGGACTTTCTTCTTCTTCTTCTTTTTTAAAAATAAATGGCAATCGCCGATGAGGCATTTATGCCAACTTCATAAATTTATTTTTTAAATATGGGGCACAAGTAGCAGTTTATTGTTTGCGGTTTTCCCGCGCTGTCAACTCTCATATTTTACCCGACGTGTTTGAGCTATGGTGCCGCGAGTGACTCCAAGAAAAGCATCAAACTTTGCAGCATCTGGAATTTGATGATGACCTCATTAAACCCATTAAAAAGAAAGATATATTACGTCAGACTTGGCTGTTTGGGCTAGACCCTTTGCCTTCCCTATCATCTCATTTATCATCCATCGGGAGAATAGAACAAAAAAAAGGAGTCCTTCGCGCCATTTTGAATGGACATGTCAAGTGCAATTTTTTGTTTTGTAAATGAATTTACTGTGGATATTATTGGTCAAAAATGGTGTTGCTTGGTTTAATAATGTGCTACAATGTGAATAATTATGAAAAATGATAAATTGGACTTTAAATATGGGGCACAAGTTGCAGTTTATTTTTTGCAGTTTTCCCGCGCTTTCAACTCCCATATTTTACCCGCATGTTTGAGCTATGGTGCCGCGAGTGACTCCAAGAAAAGCATCAAATTCTGCAGCATCTGGAATTTGTTGATGACCTCATTAACTCATGAATAAGAAAGATATATTACGTCAGACTTGGCTGTATGGGCTAGACCCTTTGCCTTCCCTATCATCTCATTCGTCATCCATCGGGAGAAGCTTGATCTTTGGGGAGACGAGAACCAAAAAAAAAATAACAAAAAATAAGTACAATGTCCAGAATACATCAGCCCTAAACACGTAATTTATTTACACAATATATGTTCATAACAGAGTTCATAACCGAGTTGAGATCATCAAATTCCAAGTGTTGCAGAATTTGATGCTTTTCATGGAGTAATCCACGTCAATATCGCCCAAATACGTAGGGCATACGGGAGTTCACAGCGCGGGAAAACCGCAAAAAATAAAGTACAATTTCTGCCCCATATACTTGTATAGAGTCAAATTTATCGTTTTTCATAATTATTCACAACGTAGAACATTATTAAACAAAATAACACCACTTTTGACTAACAATATCCACAGTAAACTAATTTATTACAGAACGAAAAACTTGGGACTTGACATGTCCGTGCAAAATGGCGCGAAGAACCATCCTAACAATTCTTTTTTTTTCAAGTGTCTTTAAAGGACATGTACAGAATACATTTTTAGTGTAATCATCAGCTGTAACAATCAGCCCTAAACACGTAATTTAGTTAGATAATATATGTTCATAACAGAGTTCATAACCGAGTTTGGGATCATCAAATTCCAAGTGTTGCAGAATTTGATGCTTTTCGAAGGGTATACGGGAGTTCTCAGTTGGCGCAAATGCCTTAGTGGCGTCTGCCATTACTAGTTTAAAAAAAGAAGAAGAAGAAGAGGTCATCATCTAAGACCAATAATATAGACTTGATCTTTGGTCATCATCAAATAATGGAGTTCTTCACGCCATTTTGCGTGGACATGTCAAGTGCAAGTTTTTGTTTTGTAAATTAATTTGCTGTGGATATTATTGGTCAAAAATGGTGTTGTTTTGTTTAATAATATGCTACAATGTGAATAATTATGGAAAACGATAAATTGGACTTTAAATATGGGGCACTAGTTGCAGTTTATTTTTTGGGTTATAATGCCGCGTATGACTCCAAGTAAAGCATCAAATTCTGCAGCATCTGGAATTTGATGATCCCCAACTCAGTTATGAACTCTGTTATGAACATATATTATGCAAATAAATTACGTGTTTAGGGCTGATGTATTCTGTACAATGTCCTTTAAAGACAATTAAAAAAATATATATATCATCATCAAATTCCAGATGCTGCAGAATTTGATGCTTTTCTTGGAGTCACTCGCGGCACCATAGCTCAAACACGTCCGGTAAAATATGGAAGTTCACAGCCAATGATGTTTCACAGCGCTGGAAAACCGCATAAAATAAACTGCAACTAGTGCCCCATATTCAAAGTACAATTTATCGTTTTCCATAACTATTCACATTGTAGAACATTATTAAACAAAGCAACACCACTTTAGACCAACAATATTTACAGTAAATTCATTTACAAAACAAAAACTTGTACTTGACATGTTCACGCAAAATGGCGCGAAGAACTCCCAGTTCTTTCTTTCTTAGTTCTGTACGTTTATTTTATAGCATAGGTTACAGTCTATGATTTGACTTTACTAAAGAAATAAATTTTAACAATATTTTGAAACATATTAAAAACCATAAAAATAAATCTTACAAGTAAAATCTTTACATTTAATAAAAAATAGTTTTTTTAGTTAAATATTTTTATCTGATTGTGAAAGATCAGAAGAAAAACTGTATACGTAGGCAGATATAACTCGGTGATTATAAATTCATAATAATCAGTATTGTAACTAATTATTTATAATACTGAAAAAAAAAATACGTTTCGGAAGCAGCAGCAGTGGTATACAACCAATTCCAGCAAGTTCAACACTAATCTAGACAAAAAAATTGCACCCTCTCAACGCAAGCTACTACGTAGAATCTATATTGCTTTCAATAAATTGTGAATACAATAATTGAAAGCATTAGTATTTACGGTTCTGCGTTTATTTGGTCCGTACTTGTTGTTAAAAAGAAAATGCAGTATTTTGTATAAGCATGGCCGTTACCGAAACGTATCCTGAAATCATGAAAATTGAAATGACAGGTTTTTTTGTGTCAGTGTCAAGGGAATTCAGGCGAGGTTTCAGTTTATTTAGGAAAATATGATTTACCTACAGTGAAACTAATAAACTGAATAACAATAAACTTTTTCTAGCATTTTAAAAGATATTTTATTAATATTTCATTGTCCTTGAAACTAAATGGATACTAAAGTTATGATAAGCTTTAAGTGTAAAGCTGATTATATCACCTTTAGCAGAAAGATCGTTCATAAACGTGTGTAATAAACACTTCTGGGTAATATCAGTGTTCTCGATGAGTAGGTGTCCGCATTTCTTCGAAATTTCACTAAGGACATGTGCATAATAAATCATCTTCACTGGTGCTATTCGTCAATATTAACCAGCAATAGCTCGTGTTCTTTATCTGGTAAGTACTAAAGTACCTAATAAGAATAATTAACGATTTATCTTCCTTACCATAAAACGTGCATAGGTGCACCAAAGTATATCTTGATTCTTTGTCCCTTGCCATGAACTTTACTATCTGGTCAGTTATTCTATCATAAATTTATTTTGTACTTACACTTTATTTTTGTATATTTGGACTTAGCCAGGTGTCCCAATAATATAGCTATGATTAAAAAAAAACCCCTGTTGCCTTCGCTATCATCTCATTAATCATCCATCAGATGCTAACAAAGAAAATCTTTTAACAAATCTTGGGAGAAAATCTCAAACACCAGTATTAAGATCTAATAATCATCATCAATCACATAGTAGTTTGTAATCAGTTGTGCTTAGTTTAATTAACTAGGTTACTCTTTTTGTTTATCAGCTCTTGTCTCGAATCAAGGAAAAGCTTTAGGTTTTAGTTCACCATTTTACATTGTTTTAGCTATTTTTCTGTATATTTTTTTGCATACATTGTACTCATAGATTTGTGTTTTTTTATATATTTATTAGTTTAATAAAAAAATACCTATCCTTTTACAAATACATAAAGTTTTTTTTTTTTATCCAAAATATTTCTTGCACGGCATGTACACCTGAACAAATGATGGGAAGCATAACATACTCTTGAGTGATAGTAGTGAAGTGATGTGACAAGTTAGTGTATTACACAAACTAAGCCTGTTTGCACCGGTCGACTGAAGCTGCATGGTGTAGACTTTTGATATAATGGGCGGTATAAGTAAATATGAGACCTTGTGCTACCTGATAGTTAGCAGGTAAGGTCTAACTGACGCCAGCTGGAGGTTGCCTGGTTAATATATGTTTTAACTACTTCCTTGTTTTAGTGTCAAACTAAGTTATAACTTAATTTAGGTTTAAATTGTTTTTTATTCCAACACAGATGGCTAACACTAGGCTAAAATCTACACGGAAGGCTCTGTTAGGTCTGTGTTCCAGGGTATGTTACAGAGTATAGCACACCAATATACTCAATTCAACTTTAAAGTTTAGCAATCTGCCTGCAATATTATTTTATGTTTTCCGTAGTTTATTATAGTTTTTGTCATATCATTTTAATTCTACTTAATTTTGTGCTTAAATAAATCAGCCAGCCAACATTTACAGGTGATTTCATTGTCACACTGATCGCCAGCTGAAATATTTGTTTTTAGATGTCTGTAACACAAGTTCAGTACTCCCCAGCCTTTAGGTATTTATCACAATAGATATTGTGATTTTCAGACGCGGCCTTATTTCCCATACAGTAGTGTTTTGTTTTCCGAATATTTTTTTTTTCTTTAAACAAAAGGTCCGTTTTTTATTTAAAAAAAAATTACCTATGACACTTAAGCCTAAAAAAATATTTGCTCTTTCTGCAATTACAGGTTAGTTCGTTTTGGCGCGGCTCATAGTGGCTGAAGTTCTCGTGCAAATTGGATGCAACAAGGCGTCGATTCAGGCGTAGTGCACTAGATTTACGGCGCGTATTTTATATTAGCGCGATGCTTGTGGACGCAATATATTTGACCAAGGCCTATTTGAATTCGTGCGATATGATTTGCGATAAATTCGTTCCTTCTGAAAGACCGTAGTCGTACACTACAGATAAGTAATCCGTCAGCGCGGATCAATTTCACTATAAAACGATACATTAAACTACAATCTCGTTACACATTCACTGCTCAATCACCCTAAGGCAGCTCATCCTCATTGCGCTTTGCAAATAAAATTCCTTACTATTGCTTATTTTCCAATACATCAGTAAAACTCATTTAACTGATAGCCAAAGATAGTAATTGGGCCGTTGTGAACAGCAGACGTTAATTTGTTTTAATTACTGAAATAAAAGTGTAAAAGTTGTGTTAACTGAATAAAAAGTTAACGACGACGTACGATGGATAAGTAAATAATCTAATAGATTTAATTAAACTATTGAAGTTCTTTGTGGAGCTGGAGCCATGTGTAAGCAAAGACATATATTGAGTATTGACTCAACAATATAAGATAAGTTTGCCGAGCATTGAAGCAGTTTAGGGCCAACGATATAATATTTATTTACAGAAAAGTTATTTTGTTATGTTATAACATAAGATATTTTATTTTATACAATTAAGAAAACTTACAGCTAAATATTGCCTAAATAATAAATATCGCAAAAAGATACAGTAAGAAAGGGCTAATAACAAGTTTTCACATAAATAAATAAATAAATAAACACTGAGTGGACTATTACAAAAAGAATGGTACACTGTCTAAGTGTTCTATTTTGTTATACTCGTAGTTATAGAACACTTAGACAGATCGATTAAAGGCTTCTAAAGTAGTCCTGAGTCAGGCAGTGGCTGGGGTTGTACATGATATGTCAATGTGTGAGCAATGTTTTTAAAAATAGTCAGATAGCATTCTGCAATATAATTATTAAATACAAACAGGTTGTAAAAGGTAACCCTGTTACGTGTTTGCAGAGTGTACTGAAAGGTATATTTCCTGGAATATATGGACAGTCGACCTTTTCTATGACTCCCATAAGAATAAGGTCCAATATATCTATTAAAAGCCTCCCTACAATATATATTATTAGCTAGGCCTTGTTAGCCATCACCTCTGCCAAACACCAAGGAACATAAAGGCACATTTTTTCACTAAATAATTACTATGCTATAATAATAATTTTTCGGTGCCCGAATTGACGACGTCCCTAAAATACTACGTCATATGTTAGATTCCAATAATACCTACTATTTATTGCACCTGTTTTTTACACACGGCTTAAATTAAAAGCGTATTTGATTTTTGACTGCAACATTGTTGCAAGCGCAGCATCGTTGTGCTATGCAGTCTCCAATAACTAATACACTACAAAACCGAACAGTTATGTACTCGTATATATAAATTTGCCTCAATTACTGCGCACTTTCATCGCAATTTAGGACCAAAGCATTTATTGGAATAAATTGTAATATATCTTTAGTCCTTATATATGTGTATGGTTTTTAGCTGTAGACTAATGCGGTTGTTGTTCCATCAACATGTCTGCGCTACTTACCTGGAGGTTATATTTAGTCTCATTGTGTTGTGCGCGCAATATTTAATACATCAACCGTATGATTTATACAACGTTTCAAAACGCTATTTAATGTTTGAAAACCTCATAAAATATAATCTCAACCAACAGAAAGAATGCAAGGTTAACTGACATTCCTTACATTAGGTATAGGTACCAGTCAGCAATGATATTATTCATCGGAACTTTTATATATATTACTAAAATATTCACAAATCTAGATTAGTATTCACTTCAATAGCTAGTGCTAAATATGCGCTCCAGTTACGTCAGACCGCGGGAAAACGGAAGTCGCCTACAGCTATACGATGTTATTCGATGCCATTTCTAAGACTAGGTAAACCAAAGTAATCATAAATCTACAGACTGGGTATATATAACGTTTTCTTTGTTGTTGTTTCAGGCGATGAACACGTGATCGCGTTATGGATAAGCGCGAATGGGCCACAGCAGATGGGACCGGAGGATTCAACAGCTCCACCGAGCGGTCACCGGCCGAGGATCGTGAACGCATGCGAGTGGAATTTTACGCCACTTATGACGTCATGACCGGAGTAAGAATAGCCGCTACGCTGGGCGGCTTCTTCGCTCTTATGGTATTCCTTATCGTCTACAAAAGCCGCAGTAAATCGGTCAAGGCTCTCAACGACCCAAAGATAGTGGAGTTCGCCGAGGCAGTAGTCGCCGAGGAACAAGCCGTGGAGGAAGAAAGACAGCTAACGGCGGCGCTGGAGGACGCCATAGCGGAGCGGTCGCGGGCTAGGCCGTCCATAGGTGAGGTGCCGATGTGGACGCGCACCTCGCGATTCGCTTCATACGGAGGTGGTTACGGCAGTCTGTTGGCGCCGCCTCGTAGACTGGCCGCTCTGCGCGGCGACTCGCTGCCTGGCTCCGCGCTGCGGTTCGACCGCCGGCTCTCAGGCCCCAGAGACCGACGACTCAGTTCTGCGACGTGCTCCAGTTCGGGCAGCTCTTACTTAGAACGGCGAGGTTCATCCGTAGTGTGCGCGCTGACGGAGCGCCGACTGTCTCCCTGTATGAGCGAACGCCTAGCGCCGCTAGCTTCTGTCGGAAGTGTGGGCCCTTCGTACGCAGTTGAGTGCGAGTTGGCGTCTGTTGGAGCGGACTCAGTGTTCGCAGAGAACGATGTGGACTCCACCGACGACGAGGTGGAACAGTTCTCCACCGACAGCGGCGGCGGCGGGGCCGAGGGCGGGGGCGAGTGCTCGGAGCTAGCAACTCTGCCCTCGCCCATGACATTTCGTGTAGATCGAGCTTCACATTCAAGAGAAACTTTGTTCTAGTCTGCCTGTGGATATAGGTGTTATTGATAAATTTTCAACGGCATGTTAAAATAATAACAAATATTACTCGTAATATATAATTCTGTTGAAAAGATGTTAATAACATATCAGATGATGCGGTAAAAACAACATATCACTGAAAAACCAAATTATGTGAAAACGTCTTTCAGGAGTAGGACTTAGCAATTTGTTTTTTACAAATAACACTTGATAAAAACAGCAGGTGTATTAATAGATATGCACTATATAACCTGTTAGTTTTATCATTTCCGATTTCGTACCTTATAGGCCTGAAAATTTACCAATAAAATTATTGTTATATATTTTAATATGCCATTGTTAGGTAGTTTGTAATAGATGTATATTGTTTTTAATAATTGATGTTATTTGATGTTTGATATTGTGTATAGTCACTATAGTTAGACAGTGAGTAAGTATTAGGAATGATAAATGAGTTTTTGTTGCAATTTGGACTGAACTAGTATGTTAGTAAACAAAAGTTTTCTTTTACGTTTTAAATATAAATGGGTGACATTTGATTATATCTGAAACGGCCCAAATTATTTATGTAGAACATTATTCAATATTGACATGCGTTATGGGTGCTGAAGTTAGTACGCGACTAAGGTTAATTACTTTTGAAATAAGTGTTTTGTGAAAATATTTGTCAGGCCTTTAATTACTTGGGCTGGGTTGTACCAAAACGAAGTATCTGTAATAAAATCCAATAATTTTATAGGAATTAAAAGCTACCTAAATAATATAAAATTAAAAGTAAACTAAATTATGTATAAACAAAAAATGTCCTTCAGAGATAGTCCCAAGGAGACTGACAATATTTCCCCTCTGTATAGCGAGGCTAGCACGTTGGCAGAAATAATTGCCAGCCTTCCTGTCTCCAGACCTTTTTGCCAGCCGCTTCGACAACTCTTTGATCAGGCGCCATGCTGAAGGTGCCATCGTCCCGACCCCAAACGACGCAAATTTGTAACCGCTACCAAGGTTGGCGTATTTGCGCAACTTGAGATTCTCAGCAGAAAACGCCGCACTTCCCGCGCCTGTCGAGGTCGCCTGGATGTGAGATGGCAGTTCATTAACTTGTCTACACACATTGCATCCCACATCAGATACCTGTTTCCACGGTCCAACAGTCATTCCGTCGGTTCTTTTGCCATCGCTTCGAACAATCCCAGAGGGTTCTAAGATTGCCAGCAGTGACAAGTATTAATAATAATAATAAAACGTTTATTGACTTAAAAACCTAGATACATCAATCAGTAAATACGGGGATCCCTGTACGATCTACCAGAAGGTCTATGATACAGGGAGCCCCACTCTTGCTTACAAAAGCATTCGTGATTAACATGCATTAACAATAATTTTGGAGATCGAATAAAGAAATATATATGTATATTTTGTAAATACACAAAATAAAATAATTGTAACGTTTTAAGTTAAAAATGGTGTCTATTGCACCAGCTTACGGCTGACCTTCAAAATAAAACATAAATTAGACGCCATTTTTAACTGTAACACACAACAACTAAACACAGTTTGATGATTCAACTTAGCCTTAAGGTAGCTTATTAGCATTTGCTTCTGTAGTACAGAATCCATAGTCGTGAAAAGTTGTGTAATAAATAATAAATATGTTTGTTGTAAATGTAAGTTTATCGCCCATAACTCATGCCGGTATTTAAAATTAAAGGTTGTTAATTACAATAGTATTATTGTTCGGACTTAGTTATATTTTAAAATTAATTAACGCAAAGACATAAAACCTAATATGTTTCTTCAAATATGATGGCTTTAACTGTGTTTATTTCTCACTACTACAAATCTATGTTGTTATTATTAGATAGGAAGTTTTTTTATGTATAATATAATATATGGTTACTGGCATGTAAAAAGAGCGCTGCGTCGCTGTGGGCGCATAGGTACAGTGATGGAAGTTCATATTTTAATAATTAATAAGAATAATATTTCAAATTAAAAAAAAAAAATAGTCGAACAATTTTTAATTTTTTAAATATTTTTTTATTTTTGATTTATCGTCTGCGGTCTAGTTATCCATACATTTATGGAAAGAGCTTCCAAGACGGAATTAACGGATATAACCACCATAAATATGGTTGGGTACTGGTTGGGTAGGGAGAGGACTAGAATGTAGGATGGTGAGCGATTTTTTATTATGGACATTTTATTTGATATTTAAGGGGCCTACTTTTCAAACCAGCCTATTGACAGTCGCAAGACCGAGACACCATTATTCTCATCTCTTGCCCACACACGATGGACCCGGCACCTGCACGGTGAATCCATAGAATGTTTATATTTTTATCACTCTTCTCTTCTTCTCGGCATACACCTGAAATGAAATGAAATGAAATGAAATGAAATATCGTTTATTTGCAATAAATACAGTACAGTGGTCACAAAACTTTAGTCAGGTCTACTCACATGTATTCTACCTGCAAGCAGGCGTGCAAATCTTTACTTACATACTAATATCATAATCATAACTATTATTATTTATTTATTTTTCTTCTATTTTTTACTTTTTATTATGTAGTTGCGAGATAACCACATGTCTGGCAGTGCCGAGTGTGGAGATCACTGTAATATATTTCGCTTGTAAATTATTATTTTTTTGACAATAAATATATTTTCCTTTTCCTTTTTTTCTTAATTTCGAGAAAAAATCCTTAGATCTCTTTTTAATTTTTTGAACAATAACGAATGTATCGTCATGATCGTAGAACAGTGACAGATCTGCTATATTTAAAATTTTCATGACGGCCATTCAAAGTTAAATAACTGTTTTTTGTCACTTGTTTTTTAAGTTAATACTAGTCTCATAATAAGTGCAAACCTTCTAGATTTCATTTTGGAGCCCTTTCTAACATTTGCACTATACATTACAGACCACAAACAATATAAAACTTACTTACTTATATAAAATCTGATTTTTTTAAATCCAACACTGTTCTACGATCATAACGGTATGTATGTTAAAACGACATTAACAATCACAAATAACAAAAGATTAAACAAGACCAAAAAACATGTGTCCGAGACTGTACCTTTTAAGAGGGCGGAGCTAATAATCGGTGTCTTTGCAATTTCCGGCCAACGTTCTTTTTATCTGCCGGTACTATACCTACTGTAAGATTTTAGTAATATAACACATTTTTATAAGTCTCCAATAATATTTTTGATGCAAAAACAGTTTCAAGTACGTCTATACTTGTATTTTTTTCTTTTTTTTTTCGGTTCTCTTCTCCCGATGTATGATGAATGAGATGATAGGGAAGGCAAAGGGTCTAGCCCATACAGCAAAGTCTGACGTAATATTTTTTCATGACTTAATGAGGTTATCATCAAATTCCAGATGCTGCAGAATTTGATGCTTTTCTTGGAGTCACTCGCGGCACCATAGCTCAAACACGACGGGTAAAATATGGGATGTAAAATACGGGAGTTGAGAGCGCGGGAAAACCGTAAAAAATAAACTGCAACTTGTGCCCCATATTTAAAGTCCAATTTATCTTTTTTCATAATTATTCACATTGTAGCACATTATTAAACAAAACAACACCACCTTTGACCAATAATATCCACAGTAAATTAATTTCAACAAAAACTTGCACTTGACATGTCCACGCAAAATGGCGCAAAGAACTCTGTATTTTTTTTATTTTCCATACATATTGATAAATATTTAAGACTATTGAATGAAAGTAAAGTATCATCACGACCGTATCCCTTCCGGGTTGATCAGAAATCACGCAGAAGCGGATTTACATTAGCCAACTTTGCAATAGGCCCATCATGACAAGTGATATGTCAATGCCCAACTCATTAGACTCATATACCACGTCTGGGGTGAGGCAATGGATAAATATAATGAATTATTGGCGGTCAGTGTGAACACCTCCAAGGTCTTCGATGGGGATTAGCACGGCTTTGCTTTCGAAGTTGCCGGCATATGGTCTGCCCCCACGGCTGGTGGACTGGATGGGAATGCGTCTGAGCTCATGTCAGTGAACGCCGGCGTACCACAGAGTGTTGTCACCAACACCAAAAAAAGTGGCAAGGTCGTCGATGACTCTACCGTACGTACCTTGAGAAATATTACAAATAAATATTTGTGTCCCGGTCAGGAATCGAACCAGTTACCACCGCGTCTAAGTTAACGTACCGCTAGACCACGGAGAAAGAATGCAATAATATTTATTTATTAGAACAATAACTTGATCTAAATTCATAATTAAAATACATATATTAATATGGTATGATCCGGTGTTGTGCTTAAAACTAAACCACATATTTTCATAATATCATGCTGAATCGAAAATATTATTGGAAGCTTATCAAAACATGTTGAATATAAAACATAATAGCATATGAATTTCCCGGTGAAACTTGTATTATTTTTGGTAAACAAACTTGTATAGAATGTTATTATACAGGATTTTTCACCGTCTAGTGTTCTGTGTACTTTTTGTATAGGAATCTTAAAACTACCGAATTAGTCGTTTTAATATATTTTAACGTGTAAAGTCTACTAGCTATAGCTAACCTTTTTGAAACCTTTTCTACTCTTTAAGATGGTATTATTTTTTCATAACCCTTAAAATTAAATTTGCCAAAATAAAATAATATATTATTTAAATATTTTCCAATTATTTTTTATTTACATTTAACGGGTCTTGACGAGATTTACCTCATGACATACTTCTCCCTACGTTTCGGTCATTTTTAAAAACTTTTCTACCCTAGAAAGATGGTATTAATTTTTCATAACACGTGTTAACAAAAAGAGAAGAAGTAAAGTATCATCACGACCGTTTCCCTTTCGGGGTGGTCAGATACCACGCTTATAAATAAGCGGATTCACATTTAGCCAACTTTACTATAGGCCAATCATGACAAGTGGCAAGCTCGTCGATGTCTCCAGAGCGTACCAAACTCGAGAAATGTCACAAAAAAAATAAATGATAATTAAATGTATTTGTATACATTAATAATAATTTTGTGTCCCGACCAGGAATCGAACCCGGTACCTTCGAGTCTAAATCCACGGACTTAACCGCTAGACCACGGAGGCAGTTAAAACAAAACGTCAAAATAAAAAAAATGTTATTATTTATATTTTTTTATATTTGTTTTACATTTAAGGGTTCTTTACGCGATTTACCTCAGACATTATTATGTCTTCTCCCTACGTTTCGATCAAGTTCTATTGACCGTAGTCACAGGACGACAGAATCGAATATTTTTCGTTTAGACTCGGAGGTACCGGGTTCGATTCCTGGTCGGGACACAAAAATATTTATGAATATAAATAAATACATTTAATTAATATTTAATTTATTTGTGATATTTCTCGAGTTTGGTACGGCTGGAGACGTCGACGAGCTTGCCACTTGTCATGATTGGCATCGGCCAAATTTATTTATAATTAAAAAAAAAAGTACTCTATAGTAAAGTTGGCTAAATGTGAATCCGCTTCTTTATAAGCGTGGTTTCAACGCTTTTTTTTACCGAATTTTGCTTAAAATGTATAAAAACCATAGAGCAACGCCAAGTTGAACGATTTTCAAAGCGAAATAAAGTAAAAAAAGCGCTTAAAGCGTCAAGTCAAACACAGGGTAAGTCAAACGGCACTCGTTCGGATAAGTATGTCTCTGAGGTAAATTGCGTAAACACCCGTTTAATTGAAAAGAACTATATTTAGGAACGAAAGTTTTAAAAAAAAACTAAGTAACTCTTAAATGTTTCTTATTATTATTTTCTTTATTATACCAGTATATAGATTAAAGTGGTGTTTAATGTTACTTTGGGACAAGTTCATACGTTTGTTTTGTTGATCATCAATCTATCTTATTTCGTCTGCATCTTGAATTCAAAATAATCTGCAAATCCTACAACTGTATAAAATGTTTCTATACTTTGGAATTTGGCAGTTTGTGTATGATTGTTATATGCTTATGATTGGTTTAACAAAACGTACTACTTTTTTATTTACGACTATTTATGTAAAGGTTGGTCCCGAATTTCAAATCTATAAATTTGTTACCAACATTGTTAACATTACCTTATGCAAAGGTTTTTTTTTTTATTTAATTTATATTGATTATTTTAGCCTCATCTTTAAGGCCAGTATTTCATCACTTCCTTAACTTTAAGGCCGCCTTACTCATACATAATTATGTTTTTAAATAATCTTAATAATAAAGTATTGAATAAGAGCCGAACTCTGTCAAAGCGGAGATTTTTACATCTCTTTGTAACGTAATATTACTGGCTGTTATGAGACAACTCCTCTCCTTTCTGCCTATCTCAGCTTTGGTGGATTTCTGGCTTTACCAGCCCTTGGAAAACACTATGTAATTTTTTCAAACAAACTTGAAATTATTTAATTATGCAAATAACAATTTAAAATATAAATCTTGACGTATTAAAATATTTTTAAGCCAGGGTTTATGATCTAAAGTAAAAAGAATGACATTAAACTACCTATACATACATATATATAATGAAATTAGCCTGACTCAACCGCAGTTAATAGACAAATAAATCTCACTAAAATAACTTTTAGTTTTTTTTCTCTGTTGGCAATCATTCAAATATAGAATAGGGCTCCTGTAACCCTAGTCTGTTTCCTTAGGCGCAAACGTTATATAAACCCCATGTCAAACTCTAACAACCAGGATCACGGTGGCGCCTACGGGGTGGAGGCGGACTGGCCTTGCTTCGGCCCGCGGGACTGCTTCTCTCTTTCCCACTCCATGCGGACTGATAAAGTAGTTTTTTCACTACGCATGTGGGATGGGACGGGGGAGGCAGCCCGGTGGGATTGTTGCTGGGCTTGGAGCCTTTACCCCGTATGCGGGACTGTGGCCTTGGAGGACAAAGCGTGCGTAGTTCAATAGGTTGCTTGCACTATAGATATATGCTACATGTTATTTGTCCCCACTCGTAATAACCTATTGTGCTGTGTTGTGACGTACCATACTAACCAAACTGTTTTATGTTTTAGTGTTTGTGATTCACCGCACCAAGCTAAAAGTCAAAACAATGTCACAAGATAGCTACTTTTTTAATTAATCTATACAAACGTGATGTTGGCACAAATGCCTTAGTGGCGATTGCCATTACTAGTTTTACCAGTATTAAAAAAGAAGAAGAAGAAACCCCATGTCGACTTGTCACTGTAAGCGTTTTTTTTTACTTTATATCGCTTTAAAAGTCGTCCGACTTGCGTTTTAATTCACTTTAAGATAAACTCGGTAAAAATATATCGAGCTTTGCTTTGCGTTTAAGTCGAATACAGAGAAAGGAATCGTTAGACAGTGAATGTCAACTCGCTTACTTCTAACTATATAACTAAAATAAATAAATTCACTATTTTGTCAATTTAATGGTGGCGATTAAAGGAACAGAGTAAGGCCAATGAAACTTAATTATACTACGGCAAATCGACGTTCGCAACCTAAAATATTTAATTCAGATTCATACACAAGACTAACTTGACACATATTTTTTATATATTAGCGCGACATGTGTTCTTACCTGATGGTAAGTAGCGAGCAAGGTCAATAACACTATGCCGGCTTGACTGGTCATGACGGCAATTCGAGCCTGATCCCGAAACGTGTGGATATACTTTACTGGGTTTATCGGCACGAACGGTGGATACTTCCCCGCTCCGGCACACTGGGCAAATTATCACGATCAGTCCGCCTACCCCCTATTTGTTGTTTTTATTAATATATGTGCCAATTTTTACTTTTAAGGAGAACTTATATTATAAGCGTGTCATGGTAACATTTATATACAACACCGCTTAAAACGCCTTACTCAACTAATATAACACAATATGGATATGTTGCGTCAAATATAAGGTACATACCTACCATGTTTCTGACAAATAAATTATTTCATTTTATTTCAATAACTGTGTGTGCAGAAGGGGCGAATTTGCCGCGTACCAATCGCTCGCGAGTATTACACGCGTACGTTACGTTGCAACCAAAATTAGCGTACCTACGCGCGAGTTGTTGTGGACGTAACGTGGTATTTATTAAACGTGGGGTTAGACTACTTTAGCTAATTATTTTATAAATACATGTCAACTGCAATGGTAGGACTAAATAATGTATTATTTATTTATAAAAACAAAAATATATATACGCACAAATTTTATTCTTTAATTCTACGGTGCAATCTTTTTCAGAAAATATTAACATTAATTCTTTCTAATTTCTGTGTCTTAAAATTATATTGGCATAATCAGACGATTGCATATTTCTGGTGTTTTTCAACTTCGTCTATAAAGAAGCCCATTTCCTGGATACGTGCACTTAAAGTTTGCGCGTAAGCTGGACAGTCTGGCGTAGTTGCCGCGATATACCCGCGTATTTAAAATACGCTATGGACGCAGAGTATGAATTGGCGCGTAACGATTCGCGACGTATTCACTTTTTCTGGACAGCTAGGGTCTTAATTTTCTTTGTCGATATCTTGGATATTCATATTGTTTTTTTTATCAAACTTAAATTTTAAGAGATAAATGCTAATATACTTAGTTACATTAACAAGAAAGTTTAATCTAGATCCTTCCTAGAATTCCCCTACAATAAACCGACTATCGATGCTTTCTGTTAACTAGTTTCCATTGCACTTGCACAATACAGCATTTTTAAAGATTATTCAAGTCTACTATTGAGAAATGTAGACTATTAACTTGATAGGAAATAAGTTTACGGACATTTCAGTCATATTTCAACTTTCATATACCTAATTTTAGACAGAGAAAAATAGCAAATTCATATTTAAATTCAAAATCGTTTATTGCACAGAATACCAGATAATACAATTTTACAGTCCAGCTGTATTTATTTATTTAAAACTTTATTGCACTATGTACAAAGGCGGGCTTAATGCCGCTAGGCATTCTCTAGCAGCCAACCTTTGGGACAATACAGAGCATTTAAGTTGAAAGGTAGGTGCATCTGGCAATATGAAACATTTACATAATAAATTAAATCGTTCTTATATATATACAACAATACATAACTACAAATACACATACATTTAAATATTAAATAAAAAAAATAAAAATACATATACTACATACTGTATACATACATAGATATACAGGGTGTTTGGAAGGGAGCTGTACATACGCCTAGGGTAGAAACTAGGGATAGTCTGCTACCTACCCCCGCCCAATATATTGACCTTGGCCTCAAGGTTTTTTTTAAATTTATTTTTATTTTTTATTTGACTTTTTTGAGATTTTTTTACTAAAACTACCTGTAGCTCAAAATCTATCCATGGGACCGGTCTGCTAATGGTCTTGTTTTAATCGTTAGAGTCTTAGGGTCCTGCGAAAAAATATTTTACACCAGAAAATTGTGGAGAAGAAAAGTTATGGGGCCTGAAGTACCGTAGTAAGGTAAAGAAATAATTTTAAGGGCAACTTTCTATGGGGTTTAAAAAAAAACTAACAGGGTTGGAGTTTTACTGATTTTTTTAAAACATCCTCAGTCCATGCCCTTTCTAACGATATGCTAAAAGTGTAATTATCACTTTTAGTTTTATAGAATTGTGTTTTGTTGGGAGCTTGGCGAATTTCAATTGGCAAGTCGTTCCACAAATTTTCTGCCACTACTGCGAATGAGTTAAGCCTGAAAGCTAGAGTGATGAGAAGGAATAGATGAAACAGAATTGTGGGACGAACGGAGGGATCTTTCATGAAGTGACGAAAGATAGGCAAATTTGTCCTTGAGGTATTTCGGTGTCGCAGGTTCGTTGAGTATAGAAAAGAGTAAGCAGAGGATTCTGAGGTTCCTGCGACAACGAATCTTACCATAATGGTATGCAAATAATTATACATGTCAAATTACAACTAAAATTATATTTATATGTCAACACTTATAATGTAAAAATTCCGTGATACCTACTATAAAAACATTGTTTATTTATTTATTTATATTGAGTCCAAATATTATAAATGTATTGAGCAAATAACAAATCTATGATTATTATAACTCTAAAGTGTCCGTAATTTTATTCTCTTGAAACTTAGTTACATTTCTTAAACGTACACTCGGACTTATTTCTTTTTAAATGCTGTATTATGCGAGCGAGAGGGATGCAAAAGCGTTAAAAGCTCTTAAGCATTATTAGGTAAGTAAAGCGTGTGAATACCCATAGAGCCGCTTTAAAACGATACATCTGTATCTACCTTAATAATAACCTGAAGGAACCGATGCGGAGATTTGATCAGTCCATACTACTATGCCGACTTAACAGTACATTTGTTTTGATACGGTAAGTAGTAGAAAAAGGGTAGTATTCCTTGGTAGAAAAATGGAAGTAATACTAGAGTATAATAATAGACAAACAGAAATATAATAGAACAATAATATGTGACAAGCAAAAGCTAAAAATCAAGTATAAACATTTATGTCAACTTTTTTTAAAATAATAAATAAATAAATATTTCCAGACAGGTCACACAGCGCCATCATTCAAACGTCTTAATGGGGTGTATCAGGCAAAGCTTTTTGTAGATGTCGCTAGCGGCACTGGTACCTTGTTTACACCTATGACGAATCATTTTTGAAATCTTTTTGTGGTTTTTTATTTTTATAGCAGAAAATGTATTTTAACTTAACGTTACCTACCTTAAACGACAAATTAGGAAAGTCTTTAAAATGAAAAAAAATAATAATAATAGAACGGCAATTTGAGATCGCAATATTTTTTATTTCGCTTGGAAATTTTTATTTGTACACTTAAAAGCTGCTCACTTCGGCCATATATCCAGAAAATAATAAATTTCCTAATAAAAATACAAGTATTCTATGCAACTGATAGTTCTATTAGGTACCATCTATGTTGCGCCATCTATCGTGATAAAAAGTTAGTGATACACCCCATTGTTTGACAACTTATGTTTCATAATATAAAAAGGTAAGTTTTGCCACACAACGAGGTCAGCCCTCTTCATAGAGTAATAACTGAATTCCTACTTCTATGGCCCCCTTTTACCATTGGGCTCTCTGGGTATGTACCCATTAGGGACCCGCGATTGATATAGACGCAGTCATACCTATTCAGATAACCGATAATAATAGACATTGAATTTAAAAAGAACAGCTAAAATAATACAGTATTTTGCAGTTGCTTAATTATTAATTGGACCTTGTAATTAAAAGTAAAAAACAAAAAAAGTATCATAACGACTTCCGTCGTGGTCAGAAACCACGCTTATAATATAGATAGCCCAATCTTGTAATTAAATAGTCGTTTATCAGACTCATAGGGACCCTATTATCGTAATGTGCCTAGGGCCCCCCCATAGGTTAAAGTCGGCCTTGAACAAGGTTTTTAAAAAAAGTATTTATTTTTATATCTTGCTATAATATTTAGGTCTCTTAATTGCTATATTATTATCGCCATATTTGTAGGTCCCATATTAATGTTAGAATAAGTTCGTTGCTCGAATTAAAAAGAGCTCCCGTTAGTCTGTAAAATGTTAAAATGTATGTAAAAAAAAGTAAATAGAATAACTAAATACAAAATATAATTTGTTTTATTTGGACATTATACCACTGAGTTATGTGCCGTATACCAAGCCAAAAGCCGGATCTACATATGTAACAATCCGATGAGCATATTCGTATCAGCGACGAGTATTATGATTGCTAGTACCTACCTAGTAATCGCGACCTATATCACTACGCAGCCATACTATACGATAAAATATTACAAGGCGATGATCGATAAGAGCCCGTCACGCCCGATATTATACTTATTTGTGGAGTGTGCATGGAACCAGCTTAATGTTTTGGACGGATGTTTGTATATCGATGACGTGCAATGAGAATAAAGTAATGAATGACTATACTTCATCATTTTCTGGATAAAACATGTGCCGAGTATTTTTAACATTTCGTACGTGAACTGCACTCTTTGCATCCTACATCAGTCATCGGCCTCATTTATAAACGTAATGCAATAAGTTACGCCAACCCGTCTGTTCAGTGTGCGAGTGCAACAAATCCAAAAATAATTTCTGGAAGGCCGATCTCCACCAGTGTTTTAGGGCTGTGATGTGATGATAAATAAATTATCAGTAAAACACCGTCACGGTCGGTTTCTTTTTAATCGCCAAAAAGAAGCTTACAATACTTACAAGACCGGCTGGCGTGGTTAGATTGATTCGACATTCGACGGTTTGAATATCGCGCCATTTTAATTTCCGGCCATAGACAATTTGCTTTAGGTTTTTTTTTTTACAATACTTGAAGGCACTGACATCCGCCATGATATTGGGTACCTTTATTTTTCGTTTAAATCACACATGATTGCCTTTTTGATGCTTTTTTTGAGGAGTTGAAATTAACTTTGTTAGCGTTTTTATCTAGTGAGACCTTCAAATAGATAACAAGCAACAAAAACAAAATAATAATTGAAATAGAAAACGCACATTGTTTTCCACAATTGCTTATGGTTTTGCTTAGTTGTCAACTGTTGTCCGTCAATCGGGCGCTGTGTGCGAAGCGGAGTGAAAAGTCGATTTTAGTTGTGATTTTTAATATTATTTAAACAAGTCAACACATTTATAGGTTTCAATAAAAGAAGGAAATATGGACGACGACTTGCCGACCGATTTTCAGGTCATCGTAGTTGGGACTGGTAAAGATTTTCCTTTAGTTTTTATGCCGGGCGTGACTCAATAGCCTACATATCGATCTTTTAGTTTTTGTGCATACAATGATTTCTTTCTTGCAATTGCGATTTCTTTATACTGGTTGCCGTAAATTAAAAGATTTTAAGGTATTTAAATACCTTCTTTACCTCGTATTTGTCAAAGAGAGCGGCTTACAACAGATAGCTATTACCTACCTATTTGCTTTAGGCTTCTTTTAAGCCACAGAATCTTAGTCATTAATTCTAATTCAATAATTGACGATTGTCGACACACTACATTGCCCAACATATATTTTAAAGTATTTGCAACAAATATTTTAAGCACTAAGCAACTTAGTAATAATGTAAATTTGAATAGACAAAGCAGAGTCCAATTAGAATGTAATAAGATTCACTGATTTTACTGCGAATGCTTTTTATTTTTGGGGTAGTGCAATCAAAGCAAATTGTCTATTGTCAAATTTCACAGCATTCCTTTCTTTTATATTACGATTGTGGTGCTTTGTCTTATTTTTCTATTGTAAATATTTCTTATATTGTTTAATTTAATTGTTATATGATATACATTTTCACATCATTCAAATTTTTATTACCACCGCCATGATTTGTTTTATTTTTATTCCAAATATATAATATTGGTTATATTAATTATTATACTTAACACTTTTTGGGGTTCTGGTAATTACTTTACAAAGAGAAGAAACAAAATTTATTAAAACGCTGCAAATGCTTTACTTTGTTTTTCTTTGGTTTATGTAAGTCAAAAGACTGTTAGATTGGCTTAAAGCGTCAAAGCTTTAAAGTAAATTTCTTCCAAGTCAAACACAGCCATAGTAAGAAGGCTAAGAAACTAATACTGCTTCTTGAAATTAAAAAAAACTGTCATAGGTCAAAACTACATACATCTCATCACAACCGTTTTCCGTTTCAGGTCAGATACCGCGCTTATAATGAAGCAGGTTCACATTTAGTCAACTTTACTATAGGCTATATTTTACTATATTTTATTAATAAATTAAATTTAATTATGTCTATGTTGAGTGTAATCAAATAATGAATAAGACAAAGTGTGCGATTGTGTGTGGGAGAAGAAGAATGGTGTCTCCGGGTTACAATCAACTAATAGAAACTCATAAAAGTTGTTTGTTTAGAAACGGCTGTTTTTGACATGGCACTTTTTACCGGGAAGAATGTTGTTTATATTACACATAAATTATTATTTATTGGCATTTTAGTTTTTTTATACATAACTGCCCCTGTAGTCAAGCGGTTAAGTCCGTGGATTTAGACATTTTAATTTATTAGTGATATTTTCCAAGTTTGATACACTAGCCTAGCTTGCCACTTGTCATGATTGGCCTATAGTAAAGTTGGCTCAATTAGAATTCACTTCTTTATAAGCGTTGTTTCTGACCACCCCGGAAGCTTGTGATGATACTTTACTTTTTATACATTAAGAGTCAATTACTCCAATTACTCCCATTCTTGTACCTTGCATGCTGATTATCATTAAGTAGGTGCAATATTTTTTCAACTCCAGTAAAATAAACATCCTATGTTTATTTAGGAGGTGTTTTCATATTATCTACAATATATAATTCTTGTTTTAGGCATGGTAGAGTCCATAGTGGCTGCAGCTTGTAGCAGAATAGGTAAAAATGTCCTTCATCTTGACTCAAGTGACCACTATGGAGGACTCTGGGCCTCATACAACTTTGATGGGTTACAAAAATTCATGCAGGACATTGTTGCTGACCCAGAAAAACAAATCCAGGTTTACAACATTGCTGACAAGTGGTACATTGAAAAGTAAGTATTAGGAACTATCTAAGTATAATTTTATACTGTTATTAAATAATATGATAGAATACTCTAGATATTAAGCCCAGATTGTTATTGTTTCTACAAAGCATATGCTTAGCAGAGTAGACTTGGATACACTGTCACGCACATTAACATTTCACAACATTCCACTTCCATTCTGTGATAGTGGGAAAACCTGAGTCTTCACATGACCTGAAATTTCAGAAGTTAGCTGGAAAATGTTTGTCAGTATGCATTCACTATGTAATCAAGAGCTGTGGTGGCTTGTTCGTAAGAATGCTTTCCTTAAAAACCTAAAAAGGTTGATTCCAACCCTAGCATGTACTAATGAGGAACACACTTCTTAATATTAAGACGTCGCGGTTGGTTCCGGTTTTATACAATTTGTGGGAGCGTTAATATATTATAATTTTAAAAAAAACAAGACCCTTGCCAACTCATCTAGCTAACATAGCGAGTTTGGACCAATTGTATACAAATTTCTGGAACTCTAGTCTACTCGTGATGATTCACTTATCACAATTTTTTTTAGTCTATCAACAAGTAGCTATTCTGGAATGCCATGTTCTGGAGAGTTCATTAGCTCTAATGGGTTAATGAATTCAACATATTGGTAAAAATTGATGTCATTTCTTAGACTTTGTGACAGTTGCCATCATGTTTCTTAAACACACTAGTAAAGTTGAAGAAGTTTGTCACATTTATTAGCTTTGTCTATCAAAAATTGTATTGGACCTATAGTTAAGACCTTTGGAGAAATACTGATGTAATTTATAATTAATAGAGGGGACACTGTGAAATATGAGGGAGACATGGATCCTGCTTACAAAGTGTGGACGCAGACTCTCATCACGCACGAGTATAGGAAGTTCAACATTGACATGACACCTAAGGTTAGTCAACTTTTAGATTTTATTGCATAGTCGATGATTTAAGAGCAAATAAAACCTTACAGTTATTGTTTTATTAAACTTTTGCGTAGCTAGGCTAATGGATGCGTTTAGCTACTTGCTTCATTAGAATTAGCTAAACATTTCTGGGTACAATCAGTATTTTCTTTATTGCCTTCAATTGACTATAACACATCATGTTTAAAAGAAAGCATTGTAATGGAAATTTAGTAGTTAGTTTAGATATATGAAGCGCGTGTTGACATGGCTAGAACAGCGTCTAGCAACGTTTTTGGACATTAAATTCATAGGGATTAATGTCTGTTAGTTCTATTCTTAAGAACTTTTTTATTTGCTTCTCAGCTGCTATTTTCCCGCGGTCCTCTAGTGGAGCTGTTGATATCTTCGAACATAGCTCGTTATGCGGAGTTCAGATGTGTGACGCGCGTTTTGACATGGCTAGAAGAGCGTCTAGTGCCAGTTCCTTGCTCCCGAGCTGATGTCTTCGCCACGGAGGCAGTCAGCATTGTAGAGAAAAGGATGCTCATGAAAATGCTGACCTCAATCGTCGCTTTTAATGAGGAGGAAATGAGCAATGAATTTAAAGGTATGTTATTAAAACTTTTTATGGGGGTAGTTCATTATTTATTTACCCAAATTATAACAAGTCGTGAGTTCATACTATTCTAATTTTTTATATATATTTATTTATTTTAATACTTAATTGCACTTAAAAACCTAGTACATAGGCAAGCTATAACGCCATAGGGCATTCTTCAACAGCTAACCTTGGGGATCATGTAAGGTGATGAAGAAAAATATTAAAATAACATAAATTTACATCATCATCGGGGTGGTCAGAAACCACACTTATAAATAAGCAGATTCACATTTAGCCAACTTTACTATAAGCCAATCATGACAAGTGGCAAGCTCGTCGATGTGTCCAGCGTACCAAACTCGAGAAATATCACAAATAAATTAAATATTATGTAAATAAATACATTTAACATAAATATTTTTGTGTCCCGACTCGACCAAGAATCGAAGCCGGTACCTCCGAGTCTAAATCCACGGACTTAACCGCTAGACCACGGAGGCAGTAACATAAATACATATATATAGATATTTACTTGGTAAAATATATAAATTGAAGCTTAAAAATTTTATTGCCAAATATTTCGCCTCTCTTTGGAGCGGCGTCATCAGTGACTCTCCAAAGAGAGGCGAAATATTTGGCAATAAATTTTTTAAGCTTCAATTTATATATTTTACCAAGTAAGAAACACATCTAACACATTTTATTTGTTATATATAGATATTTTTATTAAATTGCTTTTTGGTAAACACTTAAATATTTTATGTGCTAACGATAATAAATGAGTGGGTAAAACAAATATTATATTATTGTTTGAGTAAATTAATAAAATAAAAAAAATATCTAAATATTTCTCATTCCGACTCTGCTGCAAGAACGCTTTCATTACTCAGTGACAACTAGCTGTCCCCTATACGACCAGGGCAACCTTAGTATAGGGGACAGAGGTATTTTACTAAATTAAGCATGTTTAATACTGTAGAAAAAAATAATTCAATATGTATTTTTTGTGTCAATAAATTATTATTAATAATTAAGGACATCATACATCTTGTATGCGGATTTGGGTTAAATTGTATTGACACTTATATATGCATTTTTAGATAAACTATTCTAACAAGATTAGTTTTCCTAAAAACTAATTGTTCGGTTGTAAAAATTACATTAGATTTATCAATAAGAAATATGGAAACTACTATTTCAAGATAGTTTTTATAATTTTAACGGGTCTTTACGCGATTTAGCTTAGAGACATATTTCTCCCGACGTTTCAGCCAAGTTGCATTGGCCGTGGTCACGGGTCGACTGAAGCTATGCGGTGTAGTCTCGTACATACTGGGCGGCAGATGTAAACCTACCCACTTATCACTTTTAAAAGTTTTTAGAAATCTCTCCCGGCGTCGAAACCTATTGATTACTGGATTCCACGATGAAGATAGCTTATAACCCCCCTCTCGATTGAAATTTTTGTGTTTCTTTATTTCGATCGCTTCACGTACTATTCTAGGGTAATAGTGACGAATGCAACTTGGCTGAAACGTCGGGAGAAATATGTCTCTAAGGTAAATCGCGTAAAGACCCGTTAAAATTATAAAAACTATTATGAATATGCGCGAAAGTTTAAAAAGTTTACTATTTTAAGATTAAAGCATGATATGGTTTAAAATAGTAGTGTTAATAATAATAATAATAAATTATTTATTTCAGAATTAATTCCATAATTATTAGTAACATTCCAACTTAGAACTATGTTAGTAGGTATACACATCAATTAAAAAGTCAAAAACAAACCGCAAAAATAATAATAATATTAACAATACCTAGCACTTAATTTAATTAATATTAATTCGTAAATATCTGTAGGGATATTTATACTACGCAAATGCTGTACATATTTAATTTACACATTCCCAGTTACAACTCCAATCCAGCGCTTAACAAAAGCGCTGTCAAAGCGCGACGATATCATCCTCAGAATGCTGTTGTCACTGTCTCTCACTCTCCGCAGTATCGACGCTGCCTTTTTGCGGATTATGGCCGGAAATCCATCAACACGCGCCTCCGCAAAAATGCCAGATGCACTGCTGCGTCGAGGCAGTCCCATCAGCATTCTGAAGATATTATTGTATTGGATGCGCAGAGCGTTGTAGGCCCGATTAGAGTATCTCACCCACATACTTTAAAAAGCGTGATTTTTACACCATCTGAACATCGAGCAAATCTGCGAGCGAGCATGTTCCCCCGCACCGCCAACGCTCTGCGTTCCCTCTCAATATCAATATCGTCTTTCAGGTCTTCTGTTACCATATGGCCCAAGTATTTGAAGGACTTTACAATCTGCAGCTCAGTACCATCTAAAACAACAGGTGGCACATCTTGTGGCCGCAATTTACCAGTTAAATTTGCTTTTATTTAGTACCGAAACCAGGGGATAAGTGTTAAAATTCTCGGAATTCACATAACTAGTATTATTTAGTATAGTGTTGCGATTGCTTATACGCGTCACGCACGGCACAACACGATGAACAAATAATAAATCCGGCACATTTTTCTCTTACAGATTGGAACAGCAAGACATTTAAAGAGTATTTGACGAACAAAGGTCTAACGCCTAACCTAATCCATTATGTACTGTTTGCTATTGCCGGTGGTACTGATAAGATGCCTTGCTTGGAAGGGGTGAGGGAGTGTAAGAAATTCCTCATGAGTCTTGGTCGCTATGGAAATACTCCATTCTTGTGGCCCATGTATGGGAGTGGGGAACTACCACAATGCTTCTGTCGGTAAGTTCTTTTTTATTATTTTTTCATTTATTTTTCATTACAGCCCCTAGATCACAGTGTCCTAGACCTCCACTGCTGGAGATGGGCCTTCCAGAACATATATCTGGAGAATTTGGCCTACACTTGCCACGCTGGCCAGACGGCTTGGCGAGGAATATTAATTTTACTAGTATCTAATCTGATCGGATTTTTACTTGCAATCATGTGTAATATTTATAGGCCGGCATAATTATAGGGGCTAATGTCGGCCGTCAGTGGTTGGCGTCAGTTGGTTCCATTCTTGATATTCGCGTACCGCTTATTATCAGGTGGGCGCGATGTCACATGTCTCAGTATTAAACAAAAAAGTGTCTTGTGTGTTTGTATTTTATTATACATTAGCTGTTTTACCCCGCTTTGCCCGTGTAAACGGCGACACGAAATTAATTCGTTGCGCATTATTTTGATTTTGCTATATCTCCTAAGGTATTTATTTAATTTACATGGTGAAAAGGAAAAAAAAAACATGAAATTCTCAAGCCAACTATCGTATTTAAAATGATAAGGATTAATTAATGCAGTATTTGTGTAAATAGCTTTTCAATTAGCGCTTTATAATTGCCCATTTTTTTTAGTATTAAAATAGATACCTATAGTATGTAATCCTTAAGAGACATATGCCATCACGGACTTTTCTGTAGACCTCAAAATGACCATACATTATTTTGTTATATCTATCTTAAAGGGTTTAGGCAGCATTTTCGTTAAAAGCTCTCAGATGGCTTATTTTTTCCGATACCTCCAACAAATATCGTTAATGTATACAAAAACTTAACAAATTATTTACTAAAACCTTCCTCAAGAACCCCTCTATCGATTTGTGAAAACAGCATGAAAATCGGTGAGTTTTTGAGTTTATCGCGAACAGACAGACATACAGACACGGCGGTGGACTTTGATTTATAATATGTAGTAATAACATCATTAGTGTTATTATCCACGAATACCAAAACATTAGTGATATAGCAAGTAATTCTTGAACATGAACATTTTTTATTAATGGATTTCCTTGTTCATAATTTATTTCTTATCGTCGCAAACCGTGCCAGCAGTACATCGATCTTTACTGGAGACTAAGACAGAAAATAGATGCTTATAGATTATATATAGGCAACCACAACATGCTATTACAATATCCATTAATTGGGCCTTTGAACAATCAAAATAATTGAATATCTTATATAGGTCTACAGAAAAGTCCGCGATGGGATATGTCTATCTCTTAAGGACTATATCCATTTCTTATATCCATACTTAAAAAAATAGGCAATTATAAAGCGGTAATTGAAAATCTATTCACACAAATACGGTATTAATGCTTATCATTTTAAATACTTTAGTTGGCTTGATAATTTCATAACCCTTTTAGCACGACAAAAAATATTAAAAGGTATTAATAACTTTGAAATACTTCAGTTCCAATAAAGTATCTAATAAAAATAGTGAAAAAAACCCACCAGCGAATTCCACAAAACCCCCTCCGCATATTCGTGCGTTGGATAATATGTTAGAAATAAAAAGCACTATTGTATGTTTTTTTCTTAAAAAAGGACTATGGACTAGCCTAACAATTTAATAAAGATAATCACTAAGTAGCTAGATGCTATGCATGATCTATCGAGGCTGATTTGGAGCGGCAAAACAGAATTTGTTGACCGCTCGAAATTTTTAATAACGCACGCTTGGTACTGTCCGTGCTGAAAGGGATAAAGATTATTTTAGTCTTGTTGGTTGCAACGAGAATGCAACCCATTTCAATTATTCGCAGTGAGCTCATTCCGTACTAACTGTGGGAAGCGTTCTCCTATCTATAGACTGGTTGACACTTACAATAAAAAGTTTAATCGCATCGACATCATCGCCTCCACTGCTGGGACCTTCAGAACAAGTGTTTTGAAGGTTTTAAAGGAATAGCTTTTAGTTCTTATTGTTTTTTTTAAATTTGTATTATGTTTTTTCCTTTGTTTTATTTAGTTTTTTGTTGGTTTTTTTTTCCTTCCATTTATCAACATTTGTTTATTATTATTAGCTGTAAAGTTTATGCAATTATAAATGTGGTTAATGTGGTGGGTATTGCATGATCTAATGTATCTTATTATTGTTGAATGATAAAACCTGTGCAATGCCGTTTGTTGACCCTAATAAAGAAAAATAAAAATGAAATATTTTAGTCGATTGATAGTCTTCAAAATAAGTTTATTTAAATTTGGATTAGTTTCCAACTTTTTAATTACTATAGTCTAAAGTCAGTTCAGTTTTATTAAGAATTTGTTTTAGTAAATCAATTACTGAAATAGAGTTATTTTTTTTTAGATTATGCGCAGTATTTGGCGGCGTATATTGCCTGAACAGGCCCATAGACAAAGTGGAGTCAAAGACAGTAGACGAAAAGAACGTTCTAGCCATAGCCAGCAAGTCTAAAACTCTCAACTGCGAGCATTTGGTTATTGGCATCAATGAATGTCCTAAAGACTTGATTGCTCCAGAAGTTGTTGAAAGTTGTGACATTTCTAAGGCCATATTTATTACAAACGGGTCTATAATGAAAAGTGAGAAGGAGCCATTGTCTTTGCTCCGGTTTCCTCCTCTTGTGGAAGGTGGATGTGCTGTCACTGTTCTGGAAGTGGGACCGGCTACTGGCTCCTGTCCTAAAGGATTGTGTAAGTTATTATTACTGGCTGTTTGAACTGGCTTTGAAAATTTTATTCTATGTGATAACAGAAAATGTATGCAACCTCATGGGTTATTAGTGGGTAATGTCTCGGTCATTGGCTTTAGTTTTTTCCCGCGTTTTTTCTCCATTACCTAACAATTGTGTCAGCACCTAAGTTTTTTTGTCATGTTTTTTGCGTTCGAGAGTCATTTGTATTTTAATAGGTTTGTTTTTATACTCAAACTTATTTTTAAAATAGTTTTAATTCAACGAGATTTTAATAAATTCGTGATTCAACATTATTGTATTGTAAAAGTGGTAGTCATCGATTTTTTTTATTTTTTTTTTATTGTCCTTTAAGGCTCTTGTATAAATAAATTTATTAAATAAAAATATTATTTTTCAGTTAAATTTTGTACGCATAGGTTATAGTTATAGTTTGGTTGTAGGTTTTTGTATTTTTAAAATTAATTTATATATACCTAATTTTAATTGCCTCCGTGGTCTAGCGGGTTAAGTCCGTGATTTAAACTAGGTACCGGGTTAGATTCCTGTTTGGGACACAAAAATATTTATTAATGTCAATAAATACATTTAATTAATATATAATTCATTTGTGATATTTCTCGAGTTGGTACGCTGGAGACATCGACGAGCTTGCCACTTAAGTTGTCTATAGTTAAGTTGGCTAAATGTAAATCCGCTTATTTATAAACGTGGTTTCTGACCGAAAGGGAAACGGCCCCTTTGTTTCGATGACTCTTTAATGCACCTTCAGATATTATTTTATTTATTTGATCGTGAGTCTCGGTCTGCCAGGGCCATTCAACATGCCCAAACAATCGGAGCATGCCTTTCCTTCTTTTTGTACCTATGTTTTATTTTATACCTACCCTTTTGCGTATTTCGTCATTACGGATGCGTTACGTGAAAGTTACGCCGCATATCCGACACAACGACCTCAATTCTACTGCATTAAATCTCATGCGTATTCTGACATATCCACCTCTCGCTTCCATACATAAGTATTGGTACCAGTATGGCATTGTGTATGGCTAGTCGAGATTTGTCACTGTCATTTCGACTGGTGATCAGTGTCTTTCAACATCCCTAACATACTTCCCATCCGCAGTGAAAACACTGCGCAGATATATAATTTCAATTACTTGTTCTAGAGTTTCATCATTAATCTTTATCGTCACGGTAGACATCTTTCTTTTTTCAAACCTTGGTTTTTCTCGCATTCAAAATACTTGATTTCATGTATTTTTTTTAAAACTAAACAGGTTAGGTGATTTTATACATCATGGACTTTGTAACCTTGGTTTGGTAAATTTATTGCCTTCTCATTATTTCAGTCGTGGTGTATCTGATAAGCGACAAGGTGACAGATGCCGAGAGTGACTTGAAGCCATACGCCGAGAAGATATTCGACATGTCTGGCATTCCTGGAGATCCACCGGGCGACAAACCCAAGGTTAATTTCTAATTTATTCACTATAATTTATCGATTATGTTCACTTGCCAGACTTTGTTTTGAAATGGATTTAAAAAGGTGTCAAATTTAACAGAGTGAATATTTCTAATGTGCCTTTAATGCCAAATCCTAAACTTTTGTGAAAAATTCAAAATACACAATTAGTTTTTGAAAAAAAAAAAGACTATTCTTCTACCCGGGATTCAGAATAGTTGATATTAAAAAAAAATTTTTTTTACTGACACGTCATGTGACATCGCTCCCACCTGATGTAGATGTAAGTGGTACGCGAGGTCCAAGAATGGGAGCAACTGACGCCAGTCACCAACGACCGGCATCAGTCTACCAGTATGCCGGCCTTAGTAGGTAGATAGGTTACTTTCCACAATTTGATCCTTATAAGACACTATTAGCTGGAGCATTAATACAGGAATTCTAAATTCGATTTCCAGATAGGAAATATTTTTTCAAAAATCTAATCATATAGTTTTAGTTGGTCCCGACACTTCTTTGAGCATTTTTCGCTATTCCTTGTAGTTTTCTATTTGGCCTTAAATACCCACTTGAAAAATTCACCTTGTATAACGTCCTAACAAATACTTGGACATATTTTCAGAAGTCGTTAACTTACGCTAAAAATATTATTAAAAAAGCAATTCATTTCTGTTTTGCATAAAATCGACCTAACAAAAAACACATGCAAAGTGCACAATGACGAAATTATTATTATTACTGCCCCTAGAACATAGTTCTTATTTTGTCGAATTTTCGAAGTTTGGCCGTAGTTCGAATTCGGTGTAGTCCTGTACCGAATGTTCGGCCGAATTTCGTATTCGGCATAATCCACTTTTTTTTTTGTTTCCAGACAGATCACACAGCGCCATCTAATTTCCGTGGTAAGCTACGAGGCTTGTGTTAGCGAAACTAGATGGTTGATAAACTACATATTATACTTTTTTTTTGTAAATATATACATATAAACACCCAGACCGAGACAAATTATACAATGTACAACTTGCCCCCGGTGGGAATCGAACCCACGACCTCCCGAGTTCACGGCAACGTTTGTTACCACGGAGGCGGTAAAACTTTCGATCCATCACTAATTAATATTAGTCGAAAATACACACTTCAAAGAGGTTTCCAGATACGTCCGTTGTTTAATGTTGAATATTTTTATTCTAATAAGTTGTTATGTTATTTCAGTGCCTTTGGTCTCTGTTCTATAACGTGAAGGACTCGAGCAGCCCCGTCAGCAGCAGTCTGGAGGCCGTGCATATCTGCTCCGGACCTGATGCACAACTGGACTTCGACAGGGCTGTGGACCAGGTATACATCCAAAATATTTATTTCCATATCGTTTACAGGATACGAGTATTGTCAATTTTACAATTAATTTACTAAATCATAAACATCAATACTATTAAATTATGTATGGACTGAGAGAAGTAAATGGCTGCCATAAACAAGTACCTAAGTTCGAGGTGCTATAGCCGTGTCAACTTATAATTTGAATAATTATAGTTTTTTTTTTTTATTATTAGGGTCAACAAACAGAATTGCACAGGTTTTTATCATTTAATAATAATAACATACATTAGATCATGCAATACCCACCACGTTAACCACATACTTATAATTGCATAAACTTTACAGCTAATAATAATAAACAAATGTTGATAAATGAAAAAAAAACAAAGAAATAACTAAATAAAACAAGGAGAAAAACATAATATAAATTAAAAAAAAAGAACAAAAAGCTATTACTTTAAAAGTAGAATGTCTAATTATAATTTTTCTTTAATTGATAAATGAAAAAAAAACAAAGAAATAACTAAATAAAACAAGGAGAAAAACATAATATAAATTAAAAAAAAAATAACAAAACCTAACTAGTTGTAGTTCACTGAAAGCTTTGTGCTACTCAATAACTTAGATTTCTGCAACATTTTCAACAATTCCATAACTGCAATTATTTTTTTATTTCCATAGTAAAAATGTCAGACAAACACACACTAATTGACATATGGCGCTCAAACTTTACACGAAACCAATTTTGTTATATAAACATTTTTTTTTTATAGATATTAAAGTAAAAGTAAAGTATCATCACGACCGTTTTCCCTTTCGGGGTGGTCAGAAACCACGCTTATAAAAAAGCGGATTCACATTTAGCCAACTTTACTATAGGCCAATCATGACAAGTGGCAAGCTCGTCGATGTCTCCAGCGTACCAAACTCGAGAAATAACACAAATTAAATGTATTTATTTATATAAATAAATATTTTGATGTCTCGACCAGGAATCGAACCCGTTACCTCCGAGTCTAAATCCACGGACTTAACTGCTAGACCACGGAGGCAGTCTATATATTTGTATAATGTATATTTATTATATTAAAACCTAATTTAAATATAAACCGTATCCGCGCGGCATGGTGGCAAGAACGCTGGCCGCATTTCCTCGCTAAATCTCTATGCTGATTCTCTGGGCAAGGAAAGAACCAGCCCTCTTGTCCCCAGAGCAGACAAATAGACGAGGGGTGATGTTTTTTAAAAATGTTTTAGTGCTTGAACCCCACGGGCCTAAGATTTATCTATGATAGATAAATTCATGGCCGTAACTTTTTTTTTACAGACAAAAATATAATTACATGACATTTTGTTTCACTTATAATTTATTAATATTAAATTTTAGATTGACTCGCCACGCTGGCCAAGCCGTCTAACGACGCGACGTTAATAAATAAGGGATCAATTAAGGAAGGAAAACATCACTATCTTCAATTATCATTAGATCCTCGCTAAGCCGTCTGGTCAGCGTGGCGAGTATAGGCCAAATTCTCCAGATATATGTTCTGGAAGGCCCATCTCCAGCAGTGGAGGTCTAGGACGCTGTGTTCTAGGGGCTGTAAGAAAAAATGTAAAATGAAATTTTTGATACGAATAATATTGTCATTTATATTTTTTATTGTATCTCAATTTTGTTTATGTGTATGTATTAAAATTAAATGCTATCCACATTTACTAATATTTGTACGCCCTATGGGCAGAGCACTGGTCCACCTTTATAACCCAAATCTGTTGTTTATAATATTAACCTGTGTCTAAACAAATAAATGATTGAATTTGAATAACTATAATAAATAATTTGTTGTATGCAGGCCGAGCAGATATTCAAGAAGATATGCCCTGGCGCCGAGTTCCTCCCTCGCGCACCTGACCCCGAGGAGATCGTGTTCGACGATGACGTCACCCATGGACCTGACTTCCAGGGCGACGAAGACAACGATAAGTAAATACAGACATAACAACAAGGGTCACTCATAGCCACTTTTTATGCTCTAAAAAATGTAACTTTACGTTTCCAATTGGATTATAATTGTTTCAGATTTTTTAACGCATAAAAATGGCGGCAACGATTGCCCGTTATGATCTGTGTATCAAATTTACTCAGCAGTATTGAGAATCGCAGCTTGCTTTTTTTAAATAAAATGTGACTTATGAGCGTTGAACGCTTGTGCTTCCCTTTTGTTATTCAAGTCTGGGTGTACTTTTGAGAAATGTAATCTATTGACTTTTTAGGATAATGAAATTACTGTCATTTTAGAAATATTTCCACTTTTATATCCCTTACAGCACGGACAATACCAAGCGTGCGTTAAATACACAAAAAATATCTAGCCGCGTCGTCGCCAAATTCTGTTTTCTTGTTTCGATACGAATAGTTCGTGCACACATCTAGCTATTTAGTATAGCCCTATTATTCTTATCTCTATTAAATTGTTAGAACTAGTAAAGAAAAAAACATACATGTTATTCTTTCCACTATGATGCCAAATGCACATTAAAAGACGTGCGAATATGCAGAGGAGGTTTTGTGGAATTCAACAAAGTAAAACTTTTTTTCCGCCCTCACTCCGACTTATGCTTTATAAAGCACAAATAAGGTCATGCGTGGAATTCTGTTCTCACCTCTGGGATGGTTCCGCTAAGTACCTTACAGATGCTCTCAATGTCTTACAGAGGCGGGCTATTCGAATAGTGGATGATACTACAGTGTTTAAAACTCTCGAATCGCTGCAGCTTCGCCGAGATGTGGCCTCCCTGAGCGTGTTCTACAAGCTATACTACGGTGAATGTTCTGAAGAGCTCCACAACCTTATCCCTTCTTCTCTATTCCGCAACCGAACCACTCGCACAGGCCAAAATATGCATCCACATACCGTAGCCACTATCCCTACGCGTACATACAAATTTGGACTCTTACATCTGTCGCACGCTGAAAATGTGGAATACTCTCCCAGCCAGTGTGTTTCCCCACTCCTATAACCTGGAGTCCTTCAAACGAAGTGTGAAAGAGCATCTTTATAGGCCGGCATAGTGGTAGGGACTGATGTCGGTCGTCTGAGGCTGGCGTCAGTTGCTCCCATTCTTGGACCTCGCGTACCGCTTACCACCAGGTGGGCGCGGTGTCACATGTCGTGCTCAGTATATAAAAAAAAAAAAAAATTCGCTAGCGAGGAATTTTTTCACTATTTCATCATCATCATCATCAGCCTGTGTCTCTCCACTGCTGGATATAGGCCTCCCCCAAGGCTCGCCACTTCATACGATCTCCCACCACCCTCATCCAACCCCCACCAGCGACCTTCCTCAGGTCATCCATCCATCTAGCGGGGGGTCGACCCACTCTGCGTCTTCCCGTACGTGGTCTCCACTCTAGAACCCGTCTACTCCATCGTTCATCTGTTCTACGACAGACATGTCCAGCCCATTGCCACTTCAGCTTACTAATTTTGAAGGCTATATCGGTAAGTTTGGTTCTCCGACGGATTTCCTCGTTTCGGACTTTATCCATCAGAGAAATACCGAGCATAGCTCTCTCCATAACTCGCTGAGCGACCTTAAATTTGTGGACCAGACCCACTGTTAGTGTCCACGTTTCTGCTCCGTATTTTCACTATTTATATAAGATATTTTTGACCTCAGAGTAATCAATATACAAAATATTTTTTGTCGTGCTGAAAGGGATATACCGAAATTTCGACAGAGAAAAAGAGCAAATACATTTATAACGATTTTACTAAAAACAAATCTATGCTTAAGCATACGCAATACGGCCTTAAGGCCGCGTTCGTTTTATAGCATTTTGAACATTCCGTAACAACTTCATAAGCCAGCGTGAAATGTCGTTTTTGTTAAGAAATACCACATTTTTTTAACAATGCTAACATTTCTTAATAAAAACGAGCAGTGAGGCTACTTTTTGACAAGTATGACAAGTAACAAATAATAACAAATCAATTGATAATGTATTATGGTTAATTAATTTACTACATAAATATAGAAAATACATTTTAAACAAATATAATATAAACTATAAAGTATACAACAATGTAAACAAACCATTTCTTATGTTAAATGACATATCTGTCAAAAAGTAACATCATTAACCCCCTCCTTTCAACACGGTACTGACATACGAAATTAGCATCAAATGTTAGAATTTTCATTAAACGAACGACTTGCGCTAAAAAAAGTGGTATTTACATGCTAACATTTCTTAAAACGAACGCTGCCTAATGTATCGACAACTTGGAGTAGAAAGGTCGTATAAACCATTTTACCCGAAATGAGTTATGAATGCAGTCTTATGGCTTTTACGACCTTTGTACCCCAAGGTAGCGATATCTCTAACATTTCCGAAATTTGATTTCCTAGAAAGTTAATTACAAACTCTCCACTGTCTCTTTGCCGATGACATGTTTTTTTTTTTATTTTATATAAATAAATTTAATTTTGATTAATATGCGAGCTTGTTTCGACTTGTGCTATTTTATGACTTTATTAAAATTCTCAATTCTGCTGACAAATTGAGTGTGTATGTAATCTCAACACTTAAGTTATATTTAAACCGTTCGTTTTCCATATTAAATTATTTCTTATCGTCTTTCGTATAGGCAGAAAAATATCATCATAATCACGACTGTATATAGGTAATCCCTAGCGGGGGGTCATCAGAATCGAGAGCTTTTTGATATCCTATGTATATTGATGTCTTTAGCATGTCAAACTCGAGAAATATCACAAATGCATATTTTTTTTTGTGTTCTCGGCCAGGCATCGAACTCGGGTCCTCTGTTTCTAAATAAAAAGTCCTAACTGCTAGACCACGGAGACAGACAGGGAAATATATTAATTCATTCATTCATTACAGCCCCTAAAAACACAGCGTCCTAGTTGTTGGAGATGGGCCTACTAGAATATATATCTGGAGAATTTGGCCTACAATCGCCATGCTGGCAAGTTGGTGATAGTGGAACCGGGACCGTCGGCTTAACGTGCTCTCCGAGGCACGGGAGCGGTGGTGTGTAAATCATGAATAAAAAAATGAGTTAAATCTGTGGATTTAGACTTGGAGGTAGCAGGATTGATTCCTGGTCGGGATACAATCATTTATTTGTGATATTTCTTGAGTTAGGTACGCACTTGCCACTTGTCATGAAGTTGGCTAAATGTGAACTCGCTCCGTATAAAAGTGTAGGTTTATGACCGCCCCGTAGACCATAGGGTCGTGATGATTCTTTACTTTTTTTTTGTCGACAATTTATTTATTTATTAATATTTCTCATAAACATAACTGACAAAAAAACATGAAATCTTTCTAAATCTTGAAAGTTAGGAAATTATTCAGTATGGAAATGGAACATTCATAAGTTACGAAGCTTCGGTCGCTTGTGCGACTGGTACGTAAAGTCTGCTATTGTAGTCAGCTGATAATATTGCTCAATCGGTCTTGTGGAAAATGAACAACTATACTGTGGCCTTCCTACTCACGTTATGTTAATAAAATGATGAGGCTGAGATGGATTTAAAGGTTCTATATATCCCACCCACCTTGGGTCTACTCGTCACCAAGTCACTGCGACCAGTAGTGATCTATTGTGACCTCCCTAGGCTATAGTTCGTTCGCTAGCCCTACGGCTTCAAGGAACATTAGTATAGGCTTAGGAGCGAGGCGTCGCACCTCCTCGGGGCTTAAACTGTGAGCACCCAAGATAGTGGCTTGTGATGCAGGGCATAATAGTCGCAGAGGAGATGGAATGGTGTCTCAGATACCTCGCGACAGAATCATCACTCGTATGTTTCTACCAAGCCCATGGTAAACATGTGCCTGTTCAGTTTGCAGTGACCAGTAAGGGCTCTAGTGAGTTCTTAATTTATTCTTATAGTTACGGGTTTTTGTTAATAAAATAATTGAGTGCGGACAGTGTATGTACATATGTATGTATGTCCCATTCTTCAAAGTTCAGAAGTAATTAGCCTTGTTATGTTAACGGCCGGTTACGCTACGATTATGTTAGGCTAACGGCCTGTTAACTGATTGTATTTTGACATGTCTTGTGAGACACGTCATTGGTTGAAATAACCAAAGTGACAAGCTAACTACTAATCACGTGGCGTATAAGATATTGATCATACTTTATTTTTCTTTCTGGCATATTTTTTCAAATGGCTGTTAGTCCACCCACGCTTCATAGATCAGCCTTTAATAGGTGGTAGGCGGACTGATGATGGTAATTTGCCCAGTCTGCCGGAGCGGGGGGCGGGGAAGTATCCACCGTTCGTGCCGATAAACCCAGTAAAGTGTATCCACACCTTCAGGATCAGGCTCGAATTGTCATGTCCAGTCAAGCCGGCATAGTGTTAGGGACTGATATCAGTCATGAGTGTTGCTAACAGGTGGACATGTGCTAGTATATAAAAAAGCCTTTTTGCAAGTTATTTACTGACTACATGATGGCACTCGCTAGGTTATCTTGATATAAATAAGCAAGACAACATGTAGCTTTTTTAGACAGTGCACCATAGCTAAACATTTTTTCTTTTGTCTAAGTATCTGAATACTTTTCACACATAATTAGAAATAAATGATGACGATAGAACCAGAGTGATACAAGTAATATTTTAATCTGAAATAATGAGGGTAAATTCCGATAGCCGTGGCGCTTGTGTAGCAATTTAAAATGATACCAACGGAATGTATTTTTTCTCCACATTCAAACAACACAATATTCTTCTACTTCCCCGTTATATAAACCTAAAAATAATTTTCGTGTATATCCAATTGTGTATAAGCTAACATTAAAAATAAGATAATATTTTTAATAAAAGAAGTTAGTGGAACAGTTGGATATTTTTTTTACAAAATATACGCGGATCCTAATTCTATTATTATCAGCTTGGAACTGTAAAGCCAGTTTCTCGAACTTATTTTTGGTAATTAATTATTACTTAAGTAAAAATTAACAGGTTCTGCAAGAAATGCGTTTCACAAACATATCTTAAGAAATAATTAGAAAGGATGTATGGGAATTTGTCAATTTTGCGCTTCACAAAAATATAGAGTAACCTTTAACAACTATTTTTTTAAGTTCATTAATTTTTTTTTTCATTAAAATATCTGTAATTTTATTTCCTAGTAAAATGATAAACCACATTTCTCAAAAGTACACTAAGATTGGAAAATATTGGATTGTGCGAGCAGAGGGGTGCAAAAACGTTAATCCCTCTTAACGGTTTCTAGAATAAATTTTCACTTGGACCAGTTTAGTTCTATTGTCATCAAATAATTTCACAAAACAATATATAATTCTTTATGTTAATAATTATATTTATGATCTAAGTATTATATAAATTGATCTCTTTCGAATTGTGAAGAGTAAAAGCTCTCTAAACTGAGGCATAATTAATTTTAGTAACTATTTAAATTTATGGTGGCAATCAAATGAAATCGGCAATAGGCATCTGCCATCTGGCAAATATGTAATATTTGTACTAATTGCGCAGGAAATAAGAGGACTGAATAACTGAAATATATGTATAAGCATATAAGCAGCGGTTGTACGAACGCTTTCTTTAACATCCTAAAGAGGTGGGTTCGAACCCCTATGAGAAATACACTTTTCACAACATCACCGTTCCCGTGCCTCGGAGAGCACGTTAAGCCGTGTCGGTCACGGTTCCACTAATATCGACTTGTGACATCGTAAATAAATTGTCATTAAAAAAAATACATCAGACCCTTGCCAAGTCTGGCCAGAGCGTGGCGAGTGTAGGCTAAATTCTCCAGATATATGTTGTGGAAGGGAAGTGGAGGTTCAGGACTCTGTGTTCCAGGGGCTGTGATGAATGAAAAAAAAAATATTGTATCAAAAAGATCCGAGTTTTTAATAAAAGATACCACTCCGAAAATTTAAAATATGATAATAAATTCAGGGACAGCAGTCTCGACATTTAATAGCGTCGATAAATTTTCGATTTAAGGCCATTGACGACCCTTCCAAAAGATCAAATCGAGTTGTCACTTTCTAAAATTAGTTAATAGTTATATTTCGTTGAGTCGTATCGAATTTGTCTTTCGAATTTCGAGTTATGTGTAATAACCTAACGTGTTGTGTTGTTACCATACTAACCAAACCTTTTTTTGTTCTAGCGTTTGTGATTCACCTTTTCCAGTTAAAATCAACTTAATTCTGTATATTAATCTAAAAAACGTGATGTTGGCACAAATGCCTTAGTGGTGATTGCCATTACTAGTTAAAAAAAAAGAAAGAAGAAGAATTTGCGATTTTTGCAAACTATTTAACGACAAAATTTGACAGCGCGCAAAATTATTGAATATTATCAATGTGTGACAGCAGCCGACTGAAATTTTGGCATTTGCTTCCAGTGTTGCAAAGGAATAAATATTTTTGTCAATTGATATTATACACATATTAGGGCACAAAATGAGTTCATATGTAGCTGCCTGAGTTTTTAATGACATAAATTCTTATATTATAATATTACCGTCTTTGGAACCAATGATATTGACCAAATCAGATTTTTAATTTTGTAAGTGGCAACTTTTAATAATTTACTTACCGACCGAAATCGCTATGATAGCGATCCTTATGAAATGTCGAGACTGCTGGCCCAGGTCTAATCCTTTCTAGCATCTTCGAAATTGCAATCGACTTTTCTCTCTTGTTTTGGCCAAGTTAAATATCAAACCTAACAAAAAGGGATGTTTTTTTTATATTGGAACCGCCATCTTGTTATTCAGTCCTTTGCGTGTTTTATTTTAATAAAGTACGCACCACTCATATAGATTGCACTTTTTATGTTATTTTAATCATTATTGTGCACTTAAATGATATTTATTGAATAATAACAATGATGCCTGTCTGTGCTGCTTCTGCATTTATAATTCCATTAAATTGTGATTATTAGTATACATTTGGTATTTTTATTTCGTTTTTATAATTATCAGTAGGAATACCTGCGCAAACATTTTTTCCTAAATACAGGGTGTTTGGAAGGGAGCTGTACATACGCCTAGGGTAGAAACTAGGGATAGTCTGCTACCTACCCCCGCCCAATATATTGACCTTGGCCTCAAGGTTTTTTTAAATTTATTTTAATTTTATATTTGACTTTTTTGTGATTTTTTTACTAAAACTACCTGTAGCTCAAAATCTATCCATGGGACCGGTCTGCTAATGGTCTTGTTTTAATCGTTAGAGTTTTAGAGTCCTGCAAAAAAATATTTTACACCAGAAAATTGTGGAGAAGAGAAGTTATGGGGCCTGAAGTACCGTAGTAAGGTAAAGAAATAATTTTAAGGGCAACTTTCTATGGGAGGATTAGACCTATTTCTTGAGATAGTACTTAATTAAGAGTGCAAGACCAGCTGTTATGATGCAAGACTAGCCAAGTCAATTAGTCACTAACAGCCAGTTTCTTAAACAAATTTTCAGTACTTAATTATTTCTTAAGTAAAAAAAAAAATTTTTGCTAGAAATGCATTTCACAAACATATCTTAGGTAGGAAATAATTTAGAAAGGAACTGTCATTTACACAAATCTATGGGAAGCCCTTTTTCTATGATGGGAAGTTATTAATTTTGCTTTTCACAAAGCAATAAGAAATAATTATTTATTATTACCGACATAGTTGCGAGACTATGAATGTCATCATCATCATCAGCCTATGTCTCTCCACTGCTGGACGTATATAGGCCTCCCCCAAGGCTCGCCATTTCACACGATCTTTTGCCACCCTCATTCAGCCTCCATCCACCTTTTTCCGTCCATCTGGCGGAGGGTCTTCACACTCTACTCCCACCCGTCTACTCCATCGGTCATCGGTTCTGCGACTGACGTGTCCGGCCCATTGGCACTTCTTTCTAATTTTAAAGGCTATGTCGGTAACTATGGTTTTCTGACGGATGTCACGTTTCGGACTCTATATCCATCAGAAAAATACCGAGCATAGCTGTTTCCATAGCTCGCTGAGCGACCTTCAACTTGTGGACCAGACCCATTGTCAGTGTCCATGTCCGTATGACAATACTGGAAGAACGTATTGGTTAAAAACTCGTTTTTAAACACTGGTATGATTGATAACAGGATGTGGCGTAACTTTCCGAATGCAGCCGATCCTAGTTGAATGCGCCTGTCAGCTTCCTTGCTGAAGTTGGCTAAGTCTAGTTGGATAGTCTAATAATTTTAATGTAAGCACGCATGGTTATTAAAAATATTTTTACACGTTCTGAACGAGTCATCTGTTTTTGTTTTATTCGTTAGGCTTTGCTGATTTGTGTGACCTACTCTTAGAATTGAATATAATATAAAAATGTATTAAGAATTTGTTACCAAAAATGAACGTAATCAATCTTAAGTAAAATATTAACTAAGAAAATTTTAAGTAATGTTAAATTTGTTCGAGAAACCCTATTATATAATAATGATGGTAAGTTAATATATCATATTATAGTAAAATAGAGAAATTGTTATAAATCTTTTTGCTATTTTTCGATGTTTAAAATAAGGTAATTTTTTACCTTCAATTCTCAAAAGGACGTGAAAAAGTGTTGAACCCTTTTAATAAAAGTACAGTCACTACTATCCTGACTCGACTTGCAATTAGCTAAATTAGATCGTGTCTTATCTGATAAGCCAATCAATTTCGTCAATTAGGTTTTATGAGGGTGTCCGTCACAATGGGGCGACCTACTTACTAATCTATGGTTACTCAATATGAAAATTTGTTATATTCCTTTCTCTCACTACTTTTCTCGAGGGGCCAACCCGTCTGGCCAGTGTGGAGAGTGTAGGCGAAATTCTCCAGAAATATGTTCTGGAAGGCCCGTCTCCAGGTCTAGGACTCAGTTCTAGGGGCTGTAATGATAATTCATTTCTTTGTATTACCATTTCATCCTGCCAGTACCTCGTAGTATCGTGATTGGCAGCAGTCTCGACATTTCACAATAATCGCTATCATTCTTCTCGCTTAGGAAACATTTATAACGATTATCCTCTATTTTGCTAAAAACAAATTTATCCCTTTCATCACGACAAAAGATATTTTTGATACTCGTATTGAAGGGTTTATTAATAAATTTAAGATCCTTGAGGTTTAAAATATCTCATATAAATAGTGTAAAAATTCCTCTCCTAAGAAATTCTACAAAACCCCCTCCGCATATTCGTGCGCTGTCATTTGATTATGTGCTAGCACACTATTAGGTTGTGTAATACCTACAATGGAAATAAAAACCACTTTTGTATGTTTTTTTTCTTTCCTAGTCCTAACAATTTAATATGGATAATTACTAAGTAGGTAGATAAGTGCACGAACTACTGTTTACTACATGAGGCTGTTTCGGACGGACAAGTTTGGCGATACAGCTAGATTTTTTTTGTAATAACACATGCTGTATCATCTGTGCTGAAAGGGATAAATAGGACGCAGTTCCGCAAAAAGGATCCAATCCACAATTTTTCAGAAAAGTAATTATGAATGCCAATCAGGTTAAAAAAACCCAACGTTATTGACAAATTCTAAATGTATTAAATGTTGAAATAATGGAAGTTCCAAATTTAATAGCCTATAACTTAAAATTAAATTAATGTGGATTGGATCCTTTTTGCGTAACTACGTCCAATATATCTTCAAAATGTCCGTATTTTTGATAAAGATAGACTTCAAATCAAACTTTGACTCACATTTATAAAGAAAGGGCAAAGCACGAAAACTAAATGCAAGCCCACCTGGATCCTTGGGGCCGCATCAGACTGGAAAATTCTCATGGATACATTTGAACATCATTATAGGATTCCAGATGAACTAGCTGTATCAGCCTATAGGCCAGACATCTTAGTGTTTTCTCGGAACTTGAAAAAAGTTATCCTTATTGAACTTACCGTTCCTTGGGGATCAAATATTCCAAAAGACCACTACATGAAGCCGAAAAAATCTAATGATCTCACAGAAGAAATTATCAGGAACGGGTTCAAGACTCAGCTTTACGCAGTGGAAGTTGGTGCGAGAGGAGTTCCAGCAAAATCTTTGCATCACTTACTGAAAGAAATGGACCTAAGCAGGTCTGCCGTCATAACATTCATGGAACGAGCTTCCAAGACGGCATTAACGGAATCATACAGTATTTGGTTGGGTAGGGAGAGAAGTAGAATGGTGGATGGTGAGCGTATTATCGCACAATAAAATAAAAAAGGGAGGCCTCCTTTTCTTAAACCAGCCTTTGTCGGGCGCAAGCCCGAGACACCATTCTTCTCATGTCTTACCTACACACGATGGACCCGGCGGTGAATTCATGGAATGCTTAGAAATTTGTCTTCTTCTTCCTAGGTACATTTCTTAAAAGAACACTTTGAAAATATTGGATTGTGCGAGTGAGAGGGATGCAAAAGTGTTATATCGCAACAAATAAAGTGATGTATTTCTTACTTGGTAAAATATATAAATTGAAGCTATAAAATTTTATTGCCAAATATTTCGCCTCTCTTTGGAGCGGCGTCATCAGTGACAGTGACTGAAGGTCTTTGTCATAAATTTTGAAAAAGTAATTTTATTTCTTTTAGCAATGATAAAGGTAATGCATTATACAGTCTTGTATTTATGACAAAGACCTTCAGTCACTGTCACTGATGACGCCGCTCCAAAGAGAGGCGAAATATTTGGCAATAAAATTTTATAGCTTCAATTTATATATTTTACCAAGTAAGAAATATATCTTAATAAACCAATTTAGAAAATGGTTGCTCTGTTAAAAAGGACACTAAGACGGAATTGGGTCACAAAAACTACTAACAAAAAGGTTAATTTGTGTCCACTACGCACCGACCTTGATAGATTACATAGTATAGGTCAATTACGGGTGAAATATAATTTCGGATAGTTTTGTTTCTTTCTGGATAAGTGTGCTTCACCTTTAGCTTCTTCTATCAAAGGCCAAGTAGACTAAATTCATAACCCAATCTTCTAATTTTCTTACTGAAGATCGAATTTTAGCATTTGTTACATAAAAAAGCAACAAGGTTATCTAGTAAGTAACATTTAAGATATATGTATATAATATTGGGTTTGGCCGTTAAGTTGACCTGTGCCTGATGTCAATTTGACGTATCAAATTGGTAGCGCAGAACAAAATCGACCAATCAGATGGGTGCGCGGTACAAATCATCCAATCAGGTGCGACACGGACTAATAGAATTTTAAAATTTAGATTACTTTCTTTGGATCGTTTTTGCATCAGTCATATATGACGATGAATTTAGGTAAATGTGATACCTACACGAGGTTGCCCCATAGCAAGTGTATCTTCCTTAAAAAAAATGATTTAGAGCAGTCAACCAATCAACATTAGGAGTTTTTTGATACTCAGGCGTAGTTTGAAGTAGTATTTTAAGATTTTGGTGCAGTTTCACCAAAAAAATTGTCAATAAATAGCCTTCGATCCATTTTTGGCCCGTTTCATTGGCCACCTTGAGATGAGATTGCCCAAAACCAGTGCCCAACTTTGTTGCAGCGTGCATCAACAAAACATAATTGAATAACCATAAGTGTAAATAATTATATAATACTTATGTAGGTAGGTAACGATTATTATCATTGTATATTAATGTCCTCGCCAACCCGTCTGGCCAGCGCGTGGCGAGTGTAGGCCAAATTCTCCAGATATATGTTCTGGAAGGCCCATTTCCAGCAGTGGAGGTCTAGGACGCTGTGTTCTAGGGGCTGTAAGAAAATGTATATTAATGTAGTCCACAATCTTCTACCACACTCCCCAAAGGTTAGCTGTTATAAAATGCCGAAAGGTTTTTTTTTGCAATTAAGAGTTAATAAATAAATATTTTAAAAAACTTTTTGCCAACTGTCGTTATGCTAGGATAATAAAAAAAAAAAAAATTACACATGAAAACATAATATACTAACAATCAAATGAAAAAGAAATCATTATTGCACGAGAACATTTTTTGGGCCCATTTCTCTAAAAAAATGTTTCATTTATTTATTTATGTCTCATTTATCTTCAAACTTTCAAATTGATTTTGTCGTTTCACAGACAAATTCCGGCCAATGTATATGCTACGGAAGTGAAAACCAAGTTATTTTTCGATAAGAGAGTTGAGTTTGAGGTTTTAATAGGATGAAAATAAAAGTCAATATTCGGACAAAAAAATATATTGTCGACAATAACAAACACTGGATAAATACTTGACCATAACGTACATCACATGTACACAAATATGTATCAAATAAAACTGTATAGATAAAAACATCAAAATGGAATATATTTTATCACTGAGATTACAATAACAAGAGCAACCCAGATAATTACTATGTTTACGTGACTTCAAGGTAAATATTTAGCAAACTTAACACTGCTTCCTTTTGAAGGGTATGTTATACCCTCTCTATATGCTTCTTAAAGCCAAAACCAGTTACTTCATTGAATTAGATTTATTGTTTAGCCGAAAAAATATGATAAGTTTTATTAAAAATCTGAAATAGGTTTTCCAAAATATTTGAAGCTACAAAAAAATAATAATTTGACAATCTTTGCTCCAAATATTAGCCACCTAAATCTTAAAATGACTTAACAATTTATTAAAGTAAGCAAACGGTACTTTGCACACCACTTCAATCTTATTTTTTAAAGAAACTAAAGCCTGGTTCTGTGTAATTTCCATACTTTTTTGTTAGTGACCAAAAAAGTATAAAATGTGGGCGACGTTGTAGGATTTAACATTCCAAGTAGGTACCTAAATAATTTGGTAAACTCTTTGTAAACAAAATATATTTATCCTTAAATAATACAACTGAAAAATATTACACTTAGTGCTCTTATATCTTAATTTATAACATCTATAAAAAATTCACAATTAATTAGAAAAGTAAATAATGTAGCAAAAATTGTACTTATGGGAAAAAATATTCGTTTTCAAATGTAAAAAATATTTCGCTTTTTCTCGCTTTAGTCAGAACTTATATATATATATATATATATTTATATGTACACAAAAATATTATTACGAAAAAAAAAATTACTTTCGTTATAATATTTTGCAGACTTTTGCTATTTGAACGCAAATAAAGCAAATTTTGCTTTTTTTTTACCAAATTTTGTACAAAAACCATAGAGCAACGCCAAGTAGCTTGTCTTAACACAAGCCCTCATTCCGAATCGCTCAGAGCTTAGACCACATGACACTGACCGTCGCTCGTTCCAAATCAAATATCGCGATTTGGATGTTCATGTGATATTAATTCGGAACGGTCTAAATCACATTTTCATTCATAAAATGTTAGTTTTTTTTTATGTATGGAAGATAAATTGCGGATTCCACATCTTTGAGTATGAATAATAACAAACTTACATCTGTCGGTTTATTCATCTTTATATGTGTAAAGTTTAATATTATTAACTTATTTTGGTAATTTAAAATAACTTGCCGTGTTACAGACATTTTTTTTTTTCACTTCTACTTAAATATAAATTATATATAAAATATGTTTAAGAAGTAATATAGAAACAGTATAAACGAATTACAATATTAAATAATTTAAAAGAAAACCTAATATTAAATTAACTTGAAAATGGCGCGGGACATTATGACAAACAAGTGACAGCGCTCAGAGTGATCTACCTCGATATCGTGAGCAGTCTAAGCGCGAGAAATGATGTCATTTGTGACGTCACATAGCTTTGGCAAAACAGTTTAGGCGCGTCTCGGAACACCTTTAAGCGTGCTTAGGTTACTATTACCGTGTCTCGGAACGAGAGGTAGGTTTGATTAAAGTAGAGGGCACTATGGCTATCATACAATTTAAGCAAAATTTGGTATAAAATTGCTTTGAAGTCAAGTACGACATTAAGGTTATCTACCTTACACACTTTGTGTTTGACTTGTCCCTTTAAGCGCTTTTTCTCGCTTCGAACGTCATTCTACTTGGCTTTGCTCTATCTATGGTTTTCATACATTTTAAGCTAAATTCGGTAAAAAAAAATAGCGAGCGTTGCTTTGCTATTAGGTCGAACATAGCAACAGAACAGGTTCAAGACTCAGCTTCACGTAGTGGAAGTTGGTGGGAGAAGAATTCCAGCAAAATATTTACACCAATGGGGTGTATCAGGCAAAGCTTTTTGTAGATGTCGCTAGCGGCAATGGTACCTTGTTTACACCTATGACGCATCATTTTTTGAATGTTTTTGTACTTTTTTATTTTTATAACAGAAAATTGTATTTTAACTTAACGTTATCTAACTTAAAAGACGAATTAAGAAAGCGAACACCGTCGTTAAAAAGACAAAAGGTTGAATTAATAGAACAACAATTTTGAGATCACCATATCTTTGATTTCGCTAGGAAATCTCGATGTGTACACTTAAAAGCTGCTCACTTCGGCATAATATCCAGAAATTATAATAAATTTTGTAATAAAAATACAAATTTTCTATGCAACTGACAGTTCTATTAGGTACCATCTATCATGGGCCATCTATCGTGATAAAAAGTTAGTGATACACCCCATTACTAAAAGAATTGGGCCTAAGCAGGTCTGCCATCAATACATTTATGAAACAAGCTTCCAAGTCGGCATTAATGGAATACAGTATTTGGTTAGTAAGTCTTGTTAAGCAACAAAGAAAGGAGGCCTCCTTTGTAAACCAGCCTATAGTCCCGAGATACCATTCTTCTCATATCTCTTTACCACACACAATGGACCCGGCACCCGCACGTGAAATCCATGGAATGCTTAGATATTTAAATTACATTAAAACATTTTTTTGTCTACTAAAGCAAGTAAAAGTGAAATAATTCAGTATGTACAATAAATTGATGAAACCCTAAAACAATCTCTTTTCATATGAGAACAATCCGTGTACATTGCCTTCTAGCTGAGCTGAGTAGGTCCTCTTCATGAACCTCAGTTCTCCAGACTGACTCATAGCTCGGAGAGTGGAAATAGAGCGCGCGCCGAGATCCTGGCAGCTGTGCTGCATGCCAGTCTGCAGGTATGGTAGAAATCTAAAAATAAAATAATAATATAAATGCCTGACTTAAAACCCTAAAGAAATACATATCAAAATTTTTAATGCAACCTTAAAGACTATTGCTAAATTTAGGTTAAAGATTCTGGCATCAAAATAAAGTAAATAGGTGGTAGGCGGACTGATGGTGGTCATTGGCCCAGTCTACCTGGGCTGGGAAGCATCCACCGTTCTTGCCAATAAATCTAGCCAAGTGTATTGCTGGATTTTCTCATTGGTGTCAGTACTTGATCACAACTGGGAAATATCATTGTGTTAAACCTAAACATTTTGGCTAAATAGATACATACTATCCGTGGTCTAATAGTTAAGTTTGTGGATTTAAGATGTAGAGGTACCGGGTATTTGGGGCATAATAATTTATTTAATCCATATTAAATTTCATGAGTTTGGTATGCTAGAGACATTGACGAGCTTGCCACTTATCATGATGGGCCAATTGTAAATATAGCTAAATGTGAATCCGCTTGTTTAAAAGCATGGTTTCTGACCACCCCAAAAGGGATACCTTTGTGATGATACCTTAGATAGAAATTTTAAAAACAAACAGGGTAAGACGCTAGTGACAATAGAAATAGACTATGGTGATAACTGACAATTTTATGAACTTTACACCAGTGCTTGATATAGGCATATCAGCAATGTGCTGGTTGCCTATTAATCAATAATAATAATACATAGAAATGCTTAATTTTTCTTCTACAACCTAAAAACAAAAAGTGATATCATATTACCATTACAGCCCCTATGTTTATTACTATGTTCTAGGGGCTGTAATGATAAAAACCTCCACTGCTGGATGGGCCTTCCAGTTTTTATTTTAAGAATTTGTATACTTTTTAATAATTTTTACATATTGTGCAACTATCCAGTTCTGCCAGAATACTCTTGTTTCATGTGTTTTTATGGACCCTATTTATGTATGTATGTCCCAATTGTTATTAGTGGATTTCGTTATTTACGTCAGAGATTATAAATAAATATAAAATATTATTAAATTTAACTTAAATACTCGCTTGACCATGGTTGTGCAAATATGAACTTTAATAGCGTGATATATAGTTAATGGATTCCATTATATATTGTTTGCAACTAAGTAAGAGACTATTCTGCTGAGTACAATATAAATTTAATTGGTAATTAGAGAATAAAGCTAAAAACTAAATTATTACTACAAATAAAAAAAAATATATATAATAATACCTGAGTACTGATCCTTTGTCCACAATACTGCCGCTGACACCCTGTGCCACGCGGTGCTTATCAGTCTCCTTATGGAAGTACCTGCTCATGGCTGCACCTTTTCCTTCCTGGTGCTCCATGGCCTCCAGGCTCCCCATTCCTCTGTACTTTTTCAGTCTCACACCATCAGAGAAGAAGTACTCTCCTGGAGCCTCAGACGTACCCGCAAGAAGAGATCCCATCATTACTGATGAAGCTCCTAAAGCTATAGACTTAACTATGTGACCGACAGACTGTATTCCGCCATCGGCTATTACGGGAATGTTAAATTGTCTAGCGTACGAGGAAACTTGGTAAACGGCTGTGGCTTGAGGACATCCACACGCCATCACCTCTTGGGTAATACAAATAGACCCGCTACCCATTCCAACTCTTAAAGCATCCACCCCGGCATCTATCAGACTCTTAGCTTGCATTCTAGTCACTACATTTCCACCAATAACATCAATATGTGGGTACATTTGCTTTATATATTTGACCATCTCTATTTGATAGCAAGAGTTTCCCTGTGACGAATCCAAGATTATAACATCCACTCCATTAGAAACCAGCAGCTTCAGCCTTTCTTTGTCAGCATCACGAGTTCCAATTGCCGCTCCAACTAGTAACTGTTTGTTAGAGTCTTTAGAAGCATTGGGGTAGCTACGGGCCTTTTTCAGATCAGTTCTGGCAATCAGTGCTACGAGTTCTCCAGCCTCGTTAATAATGGGGAGTTTACCTTTCTTGCTCTTCTCCAGAATATAGTTAGCATCTTGTAAAGTGACTCCGGACTGTGCTGTGATCATTTCGCTGATAGGTGTCATTACCTCCTTTAGGGACAGCTGCGGGTCACCCTCCCTAAAGTCAATATCTCTAGAGGTCACTATGCCAATGAGCCGCCCACCAAGCTTGCCATTCTCAGTAACAGGGTATCCTGTAAAGCCGTTCTTCTTCTTGGCTGCAATGACATCTGCCACAGTGTGGGCAGGACCCATACAGACAGGATCCCTGATGAAGCCATGTTTATACTTCTTTACCTTATGTACTTCATTAGCCTGATACTCTGCAGTGCAGTTGTGATGTATGATCCCGATACCTCCGCACAGAGCCATCGCTATGGCCATGTCGGCCTCAGTCACTGTGTCCATGGGAGTCGACACCAATGGAGCCTTTAAAGCTATTCTTTTTGTCAGTTGCGATGTTAAATCGACTTCTTCGGCCGTGAAATCTATGTACCCGGGCAATAGCAGGAAATCATTGTATGTAAGACCCTCCGTGGCGCGGAACATATCCATGGCAGATAGCCCATCACGAAGATCTGCATCAGCGTTATTTGTATGAGCCATGTTTTAATTTCAATTTCAAGGCAACAATATTCTTGTTATTTAAAATAAGTGTATTTACCTTTTTAAAACAAAATTATTTATAAACCGCAAATCCAGCTGCACACGTGGTAAATTCGAAACGCCTGCGAAACCTCAATTCGTTTCTTTATCACTTGTCTTTATGTCACAATTTGTACTTTATTAAATTGCAATGTTATGCAATTAAATAGTTTCACAAAATAATGTAAAACTTTTATATTTTGATAAATGCACGAAAACGACTCCCTATCGCCGGCATTCGACGGAATCCGACCAATCGAATGATTTTGACAGCCAAATGTTGCCAGATAAAGTTTCAATAAAATCCTTTAAAAAACCAACATCGTTGTTTACAACAAAACTATATTTATTAATATTTAACATAATTATTTTAAATGCCTTATATATTTGGACTGATATTAAATATCAGTGGTGAATGATCAGTAGTCCAAAGACAAATTGCGTACTCGAGCAATTTTGAAGATAGAAATATCGTCTAATATAAAAACAAAACATTAAAATATTTGACTATGTGTGACTTAATAAAAATATATAAAACCCAGCATGCTACATTATTATCATTACAAGTTTTTAGAAATACAAATCCTAAATATAGGGAAAAAAAATCTTGGCAACGTCAACAATAGTGATGGTAACTTCAATTAATAAAATATCAATTAAAGTAAAAATTACGTGGGTTACAATGTAAAAGATAGAAAACACTGATCAAAATACAAAGATAAAAATCAAAAACAATAAATATTGCTTTGGAAATAAAAATAACAACCACAGTTTATTAAACCTATCTGCTGTGTTCACGTAATTTGCTTTAAGACTGACTCCATGTTCGACTAGCTGCACAAAGCCCACTATTTCGTTATACTAAATCTTGCTTTGACAGGTGTTAGAGTAGCGTTTCCATTCGCTCCAAAGAAAATTTAGTAATAAAAAAGCGCGTACCAATACCTAAATACGCTATACCACGGCGAGTGTTCTGAGGAGCTCCATAACCTTATCCCTTCTTTTCTATTCCGCAACCGAACCACACGCACAGGCCAAAATATGCATCCACATACATTACCCACTATCCCTACGCGTACTCATAAATTTGGAGACTCTTACATCTGTCGCACGCTGACGATGTGGAATGCTCTCCCAGCCAGTGTGTTTCCCCAGTCTTATAACCTGGAGTCCTTCAAGCGAAGTGTGAAAAAGCATCTTGTTAGGCCGGCATAGTGGTAGAGACTGATGTCGGTCGTAGTGACCGGCGTCAGTTGCTCCCATTCTTGGACTTTGCGTACTGCTTACCATCAGGTGGGCGCGATGTCACATGTCGTGTCCAGTATAAAAAAGAAAAAAAAAAAAAAACCGTCACCTGGTACATTTGACGCCCATTTTTAACTTTAACCGTTACAATTATACAAAATTATTTTTTTAAAAATTCTAATTTCAAGATTTCAAAAATCAGCACAGCCCTAATGTATCATTTGGAGCTTAAAGCGTTCCACGCATTAAATTGCTACATGAACAGTCGGTGTGACATTTCAAAATTGACATCTCTCACGTTAGGCTGCTGTGCGTCATAACGATTTACGACTAAGTATAAGATAGCATCGATAGTACCAGCTGACGGCTAAACTTCAAAATGTAACTGATACAATCTACGCCATTTGTAACTTTGATCGTAGGCATACATTTAAATAGACTTCATTTTGATGCATCTCACCCTTAGCGTGCATTTGTTTTGATATATATATATATATTTAATGCATTCTTTAATACCTTATTTATTTCATTAGCCTGGTACTCTGCAGTGCAGTTATAATGTATGATCCCAAAACCTCCATACAGAGCCATCGTTATGACCATGTCTGCCTCAGTTAGTTTTGAAATGTAGCACTGGCACTTCATGTAGCTATTTTATGCTTAGAAGCGCTGAATGCTACATTGTCTATGTTCGACTTGAAAGCCAGGCTTGCTTTTTTTACCGAAATTTGTATGAAAATCTATGGCAACGCCAAGTCGAACAACTTTCAAAGCGAAATAAAGCGCTTAAAGCGACATGTCAAATACAAGGATTAAGGCCGAATTAAAAAAAGTGTCTTTAAATGTGACGATTATAGTTATAAATGGCGTCAATTGTATCAGTTTAATTTTTAACGTCAGCTAATACTATCGATGCCAATTTAAACTTTATTTATTACAATTACATAGACTTTTTTTTTGGTACAACCCAGCCTAACAGGCATTTTAAGCTTTGTGTAATGAAGCCTCGCCGGCTCCTACGTGAATACATCCATCGAATAATTGAATGTAGCAAAATGTGTTTGTTTACATTCACTACCTACATCACTAATCAAAATTCGTGATTGGTTGGTTGGTTTTTCTCATGGTTTTTTATCGGCTTTAAAAATTTATAAATATTAAATATTATTGTACATATCTGTATACATTAGCTTTTAAATAAAGTTTTTAATATTTTTACATGTATTAAAATGATTCCTAATATCCAAACCATACTTAGGGTGAGTATAAATGTAATTTTCTTGTATAACCTACAAACTAACCGTTATATCTATAAAGTTCAAATTAAATTGTTAAATTATATTAATTTAATGGACGTATTTTATTTTAACGCTAAAACCGCACCTAGTAAATATTTATTAAGTTACATATAATAAAAATATTGAGTACTAAACAAACATGTTTATATAGGTTATGAAGTTTGTTTTTGAAATTGAGGTTTAATTGTAGGGGACACAATCACTGTGCCGACATAAAGGTGCTTTGCAAATGATACACACATCCGGTGTGGTGCAGTCACAAAAAACTGAAAAGAGTAAGTACCTATCTACAAACTAAAATACCAAACATATCGAAGACCATGGTCTTTCATCAGCTTTCTTGTCAAGCTGATAAATTTAATTTTGCATCTTACAAACTTACCTCGCCTGCAAAAGTTTAAAAATATGGTAGCTGTTATCTGGAATCTAGCTAACATAATCCCATATAAAAAAATAGATGTTCTTTTTGCCATTTCAACAGTTAGAAAACAGTATTTTTTGTTGTATCTTGCTTTTTTCCTAGTCCATGCCAGCCCTATTCTGTTACTTAGTCGCAAACATTATTAGTGGATTTCGTTATTTTAGAGCTTGCATCATAATAACAAAATATTACATATTCGATTCTCGAGTCTATAAGCACTCAACCTTGCCAGCTTCCATGCAAATATTAACTTTAATAGCGTGATATATATATAGTTTGACGGATTCCATTATATAATGGTAGCGCTTAAGTAGCATATTAGGGCTGTTGGGTGGTATAAATCTTTACAGAAATTGTCACAATAAAATGTTTTGAATTTTAGCTTTAAACCAAGTTACATTACTTGGGCGAGTGGGAGCTGACCCACAGAAGAGAGGAACAGCCGAGCACCCTGTTGTAAACTTTTCTCTTGCAACACACTACAGTTACCGCTACGAGTCTGGTGACACTCTTCAAAGAACTGATTGGCACAGGGTTAGTGTTTTCAAACCTTCCCTTAGAGACATGGTGTATAATTTCCTAAAGAAAGGACAACGGGTTTATGTATCCGGCAAGTTGTCATATGGTGAAGTAAAGCTAGATGATGGCCAGGTTCGGACGGCTTCTACTGTCATAGCTGATGATGTCATCTTCTTCCAAGGACAACAACCACCAGAAGAATCCTAATTTATACTATAGCCTAGGGGTATGGAGAAGAGGAACTAGTTGGACAACAACCCCATTTGACAAAATCAAAGTGCTGTACTACAAAATTTGTTCAGAAGTCACAAAAACCTTTTTATATAATTTAAAAAAGCATCCATTTAACATGTAGCAATTGAGCTTTGAACAAGGTTTCACTATGTCTTGTGCGTGCGACCATAGACTGGTTGGACATAGAAAGAAGGCCTCCTTTATATATTATTGTGCAACAAGATGCTCACTATCCACCTTTCTGCTCCTCTCCCTACCCAACCAAATACCTGTATGAGTTTGTTAAGCTCTTTCAGTAAGAGGCGCCAAGATTTACTGGAATTCCTCTCTCAACAGTTAGACCATTGCTCTGTACCAACCGCCAAATCATTTTATTTAGTTTTATTGATTAAAGATATATATATATATATATATATATATATATATAGTGTTAATGTTTATCTGTTATTGTAACACCAACTTCGATTTTTTTAAAGTATGTTTTTTTTTTTCTTTTCTTTGTTTATCTTATAATCAAGTTCCGAGTAATATATTCCATGTGGAGTTTATTTCCCATTGGGAATATCTCCTGGCTTGCTCAGTAGCTTGAATCTGCTTCCAACATTGTGTCTTTTAAGACAACTGACTTGTTGGGCGATTGTGAGATCGACAGCTAGCTGGTTAGTGATTTTTCAGTCTAGTATCTGGTGTTGCAGAAGGTAATTACATGAGAATGATGATTAACCTAATCTATGTTTAACTTTCTGTTATATGCCATGTGATTGGCTGACATTTTGTTATTTCAGCCAATTACATAAGCAAATTTAAAAAATACATTTATTGAATCATGCTTTTGGATACTGGAGGTTAAGTAATATTCATTATTGTTAGTTTTATAAGTGAAAATATAATATAATCAATCATAATAATTGAATTTTATTACTGCTTTACCCTATGTTAAGTTAGGCTTTAAAAAAATATAGATAAGGACTAGAACAGCAGCAAATAACTATTCTTTGTTATAGATAAATAAAATATTTGTATTTTAGATATTTGGGATACACAAAAGAAACTCAGAAGTTGGATAACATTTTTCTTTTATTATTTTAAGTTATAATAGATCTGACACTATTTTAGAAACTCATCGGATTCTCACGTGTCTTAACAAATTGGAAAAGTTTGACATTTTCAAGTCAAAATTAGTTGTAAAAATACAAACATGTTTGTAATATTACTATTTATACTAGGTACCTGGATAAAGCTCCACCTTTGTTTTACAATATACACTCTGTTAACAGTCACTTTGCTTACTCTAACTTATAATACATCTAACTATATTTACAACATGATACTTTTATGACATTTACCTATAATGATAAAGAGAGATCACAGAAAATTGTAGCTGGAAATCGAGTAAACGCCCTCGCATACTCTTGTCTACCACTTAATAAATTTATCACAGCGGGTATTCGTTATCGGTACAAGGCATGTTACACGGAGTAGGGGCTTATTGTCACACTTTTAAATAAAGTTACTTTAAAATTTTAACATTCATAATATTTTAAATTTAATGTTGAACACAACATTTAGTAAATATTTTCTGTGTAGTTAATATCTCTAATTATGAATATCCTATAAATTCTTTGATATTAAAGGGTGTTGATTTACGCGCTACAATTAAACTTTTGCCAAAAAGAATTAATGGAAGACAGTAATGGTAAATTTAGCATCTCGCTGAGCTCTCATTATAATAATGAAAAATAAAAATGAAATATATATCAATAAATTCTTTTTAGCAAATTTAAACAGATTTCTACTATGTTACTATTCTAAATTAAATTACAAAATGCAATCAATGGGTGGGCGCGAAGCCTGCACACATTATCTTATTGACTTTTGGCAATAACAATATTTGCAATTAATGCCCTGCCTCTCCGGCAGTGTAGATTCATTGCACGAAATATAAACAGTCTCTTTTAGATTTAACACATATAAACTCTTTACTGCTTCAATTGACGCTATACAACAATCACTTGGCACAAAGGCATCAATAAGGTCCATACCCTGTCCCGCCCCTGGCGACCCCGCGGCGCCTGTAGGAGTTCACTAATGTCACACACACTGAGGTCACTGTTCATGATCAGCAGCATCGCTCCGGAGATCATTGATCACACTTTTCACTTTTGAGATTGATGACGTAGTGGTCGGTGGTGTATTCGGATTCTCTCTTGATCTTAATAGTCTCTCCGATGAGGGCACTGATTCGATGTTTGTCGTGGATATTTTGTAGGGAGTGGTCGGTTCTCTGTCGCTTCCGCCATGGCTCCGCGGCGGCCATGCTGAGGTCCGTAGGCATGTCCTCGTCGGCCTGCTCCTCCTCGCATTCCTTGCTCTCCGTCTTCACGGCAGGCGGCGGCGCCACCCGGGTCGGGCTCATCTGTTGACGCAACAGGGAAATGTTTTTGATGTTCTTCAGTTCTGTCGGATTTCTTAAAAACCTGAAAATTTAAAAGAATGGATTAATATATTTTTCTATTGTAGTGAAAAGTATTCGTAAATTCATCCGGACTTTAAAACTATTAACTAGTAAAGGACATGAGATAACTTACTGGTAACAATGCCGTTCTCCCTGCACCTTGCGCAGTATGTTGACGCGGTAGTAGTACCGTAGGGCCCGAGACATCTTGTCGTAGTTCATGGAGAGGTGGTTCTTTTGAATGCCCCATAGTTTAGCTAGTCCCGCCGGATCGACAATTTTAAAAACTCCAGTTTCTCGATTTTTCCACGCAATGTAGTTAGTATATCGTTGACTAGGGTCATTAAGTAGTTGCTGGAGGAAGTCCCATAATAATCTTCCATCTGAAATTAAAAAGTATAGATATTAGTACAGCACGTAATAAAAAAAACTTAGCGTTTATGTGGTAAAGAGTAGTTTATTAATATAATTGCGTAAAAAGAATAACTCACTTGTATTAGGTTCAGGCATATCGCTCGGGAAGAACTCTCTATGTTGAGCCCGGTAATGTGAGTGTTGTGGTGCGGCATGCACTGCCTGCGCTACATTTGCCATGGGTGCATCTTTGGGTGACCGTGGAGCGCCGCCATAGTGGTTATCTTCGTCAGAATCTGAGTGATTGCTGCCGGAACTGGCCAGGGCAGAGACGGCGGGTGCGGAAGGGGCGTATGCTGAAGCGTAGTTGACGGCTTCCCCTCGCTGTGGACTCCCAGAACTGTCCACTGATGGCGCAGGACTTAATGTTACGGAGTTAGGTGCAGCGGCTGCGGCGGCCGAGCTATGGAAGTGGTGAAACCCGTCGACGCTCCATGTTGGCGTAGGCGGGTGTGAGTGAGGCGAAGGCGGATACTGCATCGCTCTCGGAGTCACAGGGGAGGAAGGTAATCGGCCGAGTAGTGCCGCATCCCGCACTAACATTTGCAAAACATTGTGAAGCACATCACCCGCGCCCGGACATCTTTCCCCTAAATCAGTTTTTGTTAAGAGACATAGCGCTTTGCCTGGAAAGAAAAAAATAAAAGTAAGCTTATGAAATTCAGTATTAAGATTTACTGAATTAATGCTGGTGGAAAATGCCTCACGGCATAAAGCTAACCTGTGTACATTAATTAACCTTTAACCTGTGTATATTAAGTTATTTTACTTATTGTGCATTTTTTATTATTTGCTTATTTCTAAGCTAATAAGTAAATGATAAATAAAAAAAATACATACCGTTCATTTGAAATAGGTCCATATCGAAGTTGGGTAGATCGAATTCCCTTTCGCACCATTTCAGAAAGAGTGCGACATCTTCTCTTGTCCATAGTCTGGGTTCTGTAGGAAGGCCAGGTGGGAGTTGAGCCTTAGCGTCCCCTAGTGGAGACGGCGAGGGCGGTGGAGGCGCCCAGGGGAGTGGGTAACGCCAGAGCAGCTCTGTCGGGCTGAAGGGCAAAGGTAGCCGCTCCATACTCGGTCCCGAAGGCAATTGTAGACTTACAACTTTCATCACGATTTCTGTAAACAAAAAAAAAAACAAGTTCTAAATTCCAGTTTCCTATATTAACATACTTCTTAAACTCCAGTATTATATTTTCTATCTATATTAATATTTTTTTTATGCTACTGTCATTGTTTTAATTTATCCCCGTATTATTGTCAGGAAATGTCTACGTGCATTGTTTTTTGTACTTTGTGTATTAAAAAATAATAATAATTAAATATCATAAAACTAAACATTACTTCCGTACACTATCGTGTATACTTTGTGAAATAGTGTTTATTGTCCTCAATTGGTGTGAGGTTCAATGAATTACTTAAATATAGTCAATATTTTTTTTAAACTATTACATTTAATTTTATTGTTCAGGTAGATTTTGCTTTATATGAAATGAAATAATATTTATTTGTATGGAATATGGTAAATAGGTACATAGTTTTTAAATACCTCACATACTCCGCCATTTCTGGCACACAAATTTATACTAACTAAATTAATTACCAATTTATACAAAATTTATACAATGTAAATTAATTTATGTAATAAATAAAATGTCATTAATTTAGTTGGCATAAGATAATACTCGTATGCGAGATTTTGGTCAGTTGATTAATACAAATTATTACAATATCTCAATTTGTATGAATAAAACTAGCTTAACGAATTAAAGCAACACTATCAATAGCTTCATATATATATCTTCATTTATATTTAATGTATATTAATTTACTTCAAATATAATAATTATAAAATGACTAATATACATTTAGTATTATTGTAATGTAATGAACATGGGTAACCACGCGTTTCATTGTTGATATTGTGACGTCACTAGCTATGTTTGCTACTCGATAACAGATGGCGCCACAACCACACACGTACTCCTTAACTTATTTACTTTGTCTACCTTATCTGTCACTGTTATCATAATTATATAATTAATTGTGTTTATGTATTATATATATATTTACTTTTATCAGTAAGTCCGTTGTTTCGTTTATATTTTAGGCACCTTTTAATTGGTTATTTTGTATTGACTAAAAATACTTCCTTTTCTTTTTAGGATTCAGTTACCGGCCCCAAAATCTTAACTCCTTTTGAAATTTCCAATACTTGGTTACTTGCTTCGCGGCGCTGTCTAAAATCCTATACTTGGTGTTCTCGATTCTATAACGGAATTTGTTTGAGCTAGAGCTACGAATGTGTATGAACATTTACATTGTCAAAGCTCGTAAGTGAAATTTTACAAACCTACTGTTTTGTAGTCCTTTTCTAAAACCGTTTATATTCATAATACGGATTTATAATTACATTATAGATTTTTTTTTCTAAACACAAAATAAAATAACTATATTCCTATTACCTATGTATATTACTTACTATTAAATCAGTTATTTATATTTAATCAACTTTTAATATTATTATTAGGTACTTTCCCAGAGTTAAAAAAAGCTTGCTTCGTAAAGTACTTAATCACTTATACGAGTGGATGTGATATCGCGCCTACCTGATGGTAAGCGGTACGCGGGGACTGGGAGCAAATGACACCAACCACTAACAACCAACATTAGTATCTACCACTATGCCGGCCTAACAAGATGTGTTTTCACACTTTGCTTAAAGGAATCAAGGTTATAGGAATGGTGAAACACATTGGCTGTGAGGGCATTCATGTTCAGTGTGCGACAAATGTAAGAGTCTCCAAATTAATACTATATTTATAACTATAAATTAGTTTGCAATTTAAGTTCCAGTTTTAACTGCTATTAAGTTAATCACTTTTCCAGCAGTTGTTTTTAGTTATTTATACATTATTATCGTAAGAATAAAGAACTCCATTTAGGTATTTGTGAATCCCCAATGAGGCATCATTTTCATTTCATTTATCAGCACCTAGGTACTTATCGCATATTGATAACCTAATATAAATTGAGCTGTTGCGGATATAAAAATAAACTCCCTTCGATGAAGTCAGTAAATTAAAGTAGCATTTATAAAAAATATAAATTACTTAATTCTTTAATTTAAATTTTCTTTAATAGCGTAAACATACAATATTTTTTTTTTCTTGGTAGTGTTTTATTAACTAATGTGTCCGGTAGCTGTATTGCCTCGTACGTGCAATCAATATTACAATAATTAATTTATGTAATATTGACATAACAATGATTTCATGTAACATATTAAGTCATGCCTAACTCATAATGTAACTTTTGCAGGCGGTAACTAGCGGGTTCGTCCGTATACAGATTCTGAATTTTAATAAAAGGGGCAGGCACCTGTTATTTAGTTGCAACTTTTTGTGTCGCGGCTCAATGGGACATCGTTAACAAAGCAGGGAGATGTTATTATTATTAAACGTTATCCCGAACTCAGGGGTGCATCCCTACATCTGGGGTGCCACATTACGCCCGCTGTGCCAAATTAATACAAAATAATCGATTTATGCAACTATTCATCATTTCGAATTTGGTTTATGGTGATTTTATAATTATCATCAAAACCACTATTCTCGTGTGAGCTTTACTTGCCAAATATATTAAAATAATTTAAGACCTACTTATAAGAAATTCACCAGAGTCGCCGATTTAAATACATTAATTCGTAAACTGCCTTGAACTTGTGCTGTATTGTTGTATGCTACTTGGATATTTTTACATAACAAACTGTTAAGATATATTACTTTATTTATTTTTATAGTAAATTCTTTAAATAGTGTATGAATATCGTTAATAACTATTATAACGATTGAAGTTCAATTTTTAATTAGCAACTAATTTTGTCGCAGCCAAAACAAATTAATAGTTTTAGTTTTTGTAATTATTATTATTTGAAACTTGTAATTCCGGACCTAACAGTGTATCGGCTGGCATGGGCCTTATCAGAGGCTGTCGGAAATGCGTGAGGTCGCGATAGCGCGCCCTGCGATAAGTGACGATACTCACCGGTTTAGTTCCTCTGGAATATGCAGCGCGGGAAAAATCCTTTTATTCAGCGACACTGAGCAATTCAGCACTAGTATAGCATAGTCACAGCACTAATAGCACAGAATCCAATCGTACACAGAGAACCGGGCACAGGCGGGAATCGTAGGTCCCTCCAAACGTGTCGTGTTACGGCTCGCCGTAAACCAGCAGCGTATCTGAGGGATCTGAGTCGCGGACAAGCGTCGCGGGCGGCTGTCCGGCGCGAACTGACGGAGCCGCATGGAGGCGCGGGCGGACGGACGCCGCACCCCCGCCGCCCGCGAGCCGCGTTCCGCCCGCCAGCATTCCGAGATAAACTACGGGAGCGAGTCCCATTTTTAACTAGAAGAACGAGCGACGTTTCTGCAAACCGTTATCGGGGAAGCGCCTCGCCTGTCGACATGCACTTGTTGAGCATCTATACCTTCGATTAGCGAAGGGTCGTTGGTCGATATCGCTGTAACAATCTCGCACTCTACCTATACCTTAGGCACGCGGAAATGCTGCTAAGATACGGAGGAGAATTACGTCAGCGCGTCAGTTTTTCATAATTTGCTACATTTCCTTGTTTGCTGAATTAAGATACAAGTATATCCATCTCATTATATTATAAACACAACATGAATAATATGTAGTAGGTAAATGTACTCATACCTATATATTTTTTGTTTGCTATGGTACTTCCTAACTAGGCGCGTAGAGCTATTATAGTAATACATTAGACTATTGAACAATATTGTTTGCGGTGTTGTGTAAATGGTAATGTAAGAAAGTGTTGCTGGCCCACATAATGTGTTATAATCTCGGCTCTGCGTAGAACTGAGGCGCAGTGTCACGGCAGTCGTTGAGACAAAGCACAGGAAACGTCTTAAGCTATGCTCGATGGTTTCCTGGTTCGGTCAGAGTGAGACAATATGACTGGCAACCGGTTTGAGTGGAGCTGAGCAGCTTGGACCGCGTACGCTCACGTATGTGGGCAGTGTGACGTGGCCGCTCTACAGACTGCAGCCGACATCTTTGACCTTTTAAAACTTTTTTTACTCCGATACCACTTCGGATATAATGGGTGGGTGGTATAAAAATACGTATATATTTTATCATTTATTGATCGAAAATCTTTACAATACTCTTTGCACAGGTGCACAATGCATCATTAGTAATAATAGACTACGATCGAATATTACGATATTAGTGAATATCAGCTTACTCAACTGTTTTCCTCATCGCCTTGGAGATAAGGGGCGTGTTTCGCGACCGGTTACCCGAAGATGTGAATCATAATACTGTTCAGACTCGCATTCCGGTAACTTTATTTGTGGCTCGCATGTCTCTTGGCTAACGTTCCCTGTTTTGAACCCTACTGGAGCAGACGAGAGCCAACGATTCGTATGTGTTTTTGTACACAGACAGAGCGGCAGCGGTGTGGGTGAGCTGGCCGCCGTCCCACTACCGGTTCGAGACAGAAATATTCGGCAGCCAAGACGGAAGTGGCCTCGGAATCTTTACCTGTTGCTCCCTTCGCCCGCCCCGCGCTCCCTCGTCAGTCTGTCCCGCTCGCTCTTTTACTTATCGCCTCAAGGAAGGCCCACGGACGTTATTTCGTAGAGTACGTAAGAAGCGGTAATTTGAAGAATAAAAGGTTGCGATGCGCGGCTGTACGTGACCGTGACCGCAGATCTCGCAGCTACTTTCTTTGTCGACACTTGGTGTTACGTTAGCTCTTACGAGAGCTATTATTTGATATTCTGTGGGTCATTGCATAGGTTGAGGTGCTGTATTTATTTCCTTCAATTTAAAAGATTCTTTAGTTTGTTGATAATGATAATAATCATTTTTTCAGGTATGATTTGCTTTACTTTGGTTGTTTTCTTTTATGGGTAATGTGCGTGTATATTTTATGGTTTAATATAGTGTTGTTTACCATGGTTCTTTCATATGTGCTTGGTACGATTAAACCATTTGGATTAAGACATTATAAAAATCAAATATTTAGTTTACGTAAGATTTTTTTTCTATAGGTAGTCCCTAAGCAATAAACTGTCGATTTTATTTTCATTTATTATTAACCTACACACTGGTTATAATCCCAACAACTTATACGTAAAAATAAAATGAATGCAACTCATTAATAGTAGGTAAACCTAACACTGACATGGTAGGTATATTAATGAAGTGCTTTGGGTGTATTTTTCATTAAATTGACAGATATTTGACAAATAGTGTTTCTGTTTAAAGATCACAAGTAACACGGAAGAGCGAGCTGCGTGTAATGAGAAGGCAATAAAACAAAACGTCCGTCGTCTGAGCACAAGCAACCGTACAGCCAGCAATTTAAATATGGCCGCTCGGTTGGAATGCGACGCTGCCGGACCCGAACACATGCGGAAGTGCCCGAAATAAGTTCACTGCGTACGCGCATGTGTTATGCTACTTTGCCACTAGGACTTCATTTAATATAGTATTAAAAAAATGTATTAACGATTAACTCATCAATAAGCAATAAAGTAACAGTAATTTTCTCATGACGTGAGAGATTCTTTGCAACATGCGTGTGAACTGTGTGGATGCAGATCCGAAATATTAATGTATCATGGTTTAGGTATAAATTTTTTATGTTATGTTTGTTTGGAAATGTAAAGCCTTTAAAAACTCCCCATTTATTATATTCCAAAGTTGGCAAAAGTAAAAAACACCTGTAAAAAGTGTTTGGGAATTTAGTATGGGACGATTCTTTAAGTTTTATTTTAATGACTCTATTCATCGTGTTCTTATCAAAGTACCGTTATTTATAATTACGAGTACCTACCTGTTGCGGATATTTATTGTTCAGTTATGTTTTCTGACACTTCCGTTTGGTTTAAGTCTTAACAATAGATACATCCTTAATTAACATTTTTTTTTTAAATCAATAGGGATCACTAACTACCGTGATTAGTATATATTGTAAACTAAAAAGTTAAAAAAATAAGTGAATAATTTGGAAACGGTAATCTGCCTTCTGTCTAGCACATACTTAATTTTTGAATTGAGTGATCAAATTATGGGACTTTCGACAGCACCATGGCTGCGTTACGGAACTACAAAGCACATCAGATGTATAAACATTTATAGTTTGACAGTTCGGAAGTAAACACGTAACGGAGGTTTTGCGTTCTAAGAGCTCTGATAACAAATTTTAGTAATAGTTTTGGCAAAAAAACAAATAAATGAAAACACTTATTAGAAGTACTTATAGAGTATCATCACGACCGTTTCCCTTTCGGGGTGGTCAGAAACCACACTTATAAATAAGCGGATTCACATTTAGCCAACTTTACCACAGGCCAATCATGACAAGTGGCAAGCTCGTCGATGTCTCCAGCGTACCAAACTTGAGAAGTATCACAAATAAATTAAGTATTAATTAAATGTATTTATTTACATTATTCAATATTTTTGCGTCCCGACCAGGATTCGAACACGGTACCTCCGAGTCTTAATCCACGGTCTTAACCGCTAGACCACAGAGGCAGTTAGCTAGCAGAAGTACTTATAACTAGTTTAATTAAACATACTATAATATACATACTTGTAAAGTATCATCACGACCGTTTCCCTTTCGGGGTGGTCAGAAACCACACTTATAAATAAGCGGGTTCACATTTAGCCAACTTTACTATAGGCCAATCATGACAAGTGGCAAGCTCGTCGATGTCTCCAGCGTACCAAACTCGAGAAATTTCACAAATAAATTAAATATAAATTCAATGTATTTATTTACATTATTCAATATTTTTGCGTCCCGACCAGGATTCGAACACGGTACCTCCGAGTCTAAATCCACGGACTTAACCGCTAGACTACGGAGGCAGTTAATAAATACTTAATAAACATACATAAAAATAATAATACCGAAACTGCATAAATAATAACTACATATACAGGCAATATATATATACACAATTATATGTGAATTACATTACACATAACATTATAGGAGTAATAAACGAATAAAGTACCTATATTATTGCAATTTTAAAAAGTGGGTGTCTTTTAAAATGACTGGTGCTTGTCGAATGTCTAAAGAGTTGGAAACAGAGTTAGCTCGGTGCAAAACATAGCCTTTTTTGCGGGTTTTCGCGCCAAAACTCACATCTACCAGACGTGTCAAAAAATAAGAATATATTACGACAGATAAGGCAGCATTGGCTACACCCTTTGCCTTCACTTTCACCTCATTCATTGTCTATTGGGAGGAAAGAACACAAAAAGATAAAAAAAAAACAAAACCAACATTACCAGCTCGCGACTAAGTTATATTTCCTAAATTATTGGAGAAGTTAAAACTATTATTAGGAGGGTTTTGTTCTATAATAGAACCCATAATGAAGGCCAATATTACGTCTATTATCCTATTTAGTGAAGCTCGAACTACTGCGCGGTAATTAACTACTCATCTTCAAAATCCATTAGTTTCCTTTGAAAGTACAGCGACGTTTTCTTTATAAACAAATATTATTAATGTTTAGCATTAGATGAAACCAATTGGCTTTACTTTTGGAGTTTATTTTTATTGTTTTATTATTTATTTATAAACTTTTGTTAAGACCAACAATACATAAATACGCATTACATAACATATAGTAGATTTAGGAGGTCAATTATAGGACTCCACTGATAGTAACATTAAGAATAAAATAAATGAAAATAACACGAAAACCAAATAATAAAAACTGTAAAAAGAAAGTAGGTAATATTATACATAGATGCTGCTTCTAGCAATTAAAACAAATCTTAAATATAACAGAAAATAAAAAAGGGAACTTATGTACAATAAAATCTTATATTCTCATTTAAATAAATTGATTTGATTAATAAACGTCAAGGTGGTTTGTTGAAGAAATCAGCACTTAACAATCTTGTAGAGTTGATTCTCTCAGCTACAATATTTCATTGTATACTACTATTGTACCTATGTCGTTCACGTCATTAATATAAAATTAAGGAAGCGCTATGACATCTTTATTCCGACAAAGTTAAGACCCGTCTAAACCCCGTCTTGTCTTTTTCATTTGGGTCTAAAGGCGCTATTCCAATGCTGCGCACCAACACGCTACGCACGTTGACTTAGCTTCGCTTTGTATAAAAATTTCAAATCACACGATTTTTTTATTTTCATAATAAAATTCTTTATTGCACACAAAATATACAAAATAAAAATATGTACATAGGCGAGCATAATAATGAAGGTATTCCCTACCAGCTAACCTTTGGGAGAGTGATAGATTTATATGATGGGTGTCTGAGTATAAATGTAAATATATTAGAATTAAATAATTAGGTACATAAAAATATAAATACTTTATTTAATACATATTACATATATTCGACCTACAGCAATACTTATATACCTAAATACAATCCATATAATACATAAATAAATATAATAAATACTAATATGTCAAGATGTCGAGATTATGGTTCATTTTGTTTTTTAAGAAAGTGTGAAAATAATAGTTTTTTAAATATACACACATCAAAAGTGTCTAGGGATCAACATATATTTTTGCAATAACTTTTCTCCTGATTGATATTCATTAAAATTTTCTTTAAGGATTGATCAAATAAAATGTTTTCGTTTGTCTACAGTAACGATAAACCAAGTCACCTTTGCATTAGTAAAAAAAATTGCCATTTTCCTAATAAAGGGATTTTTGACATTTGAACCACTAACATTAAAGTTCGAAAAAAAGACTGAAATAACAGTTTTTTTTTTAATTTTATTGGGTAACTTAAACAATTAATAATCCGTGTTTCTACCGCGAACACTAACAACACAAGAACATCGGTTTGGCATACTCAAAATGAGTTCATCCAAATCACGCTGTGGAATAGCCGCCCATGTTCGTTGCAACAACAAAAAAAGGTCTTCTTGCGACTGGATACCCTCCATATTCGGCAGAGCTCTTCTCTGAAGAATATCCCATGCATGCTCAATCGGGTTCAAGTCTGGCGACTGAGCAGGCCAGGGCAGGACATTGATGTTAGCTGCGGCGAGAGTCTGTCTTACAACTCTTGCGGTGTGCGGTCGTGCATTATCATGCATTAACTGAAATAAGGGACCGATATGCACTTGTAGAGGAACGATGACGTCTGATACAACCGTCTCAGCATAAATTTGAGCGTTGAGGTTGCCTCTGATCCAAATCAACTCAGTTCTTCCGCCGATCGAAATACCCGCCCATACCATGATGGTTCCACCACTATAAGGATGGACTTCCTGGCAGGATTTTAATCGCTGTTGGCGTCCAGGGGTTCTCCAGTGTCGTATACGTCTTGTATCCGGCCTCATACCAAAACGAGACTCATCAGAAAAGCACACGAAACGCCATTGTTCTTCTGTCCAATTTCTGTGTTCAAGAGCCCATTGATATCGAGTCCTACGATTGTGCATTGCTATAGGTGGTACCCGTAGCGGTCTTCGGGAATGAAGGTTCACTTCATGCAAGCGGTTTCTGACTGTTTGGTCGCTAATTAAGTTCCCTGAAGAGCGATGAAGGCTCACGGCTAACATCATGGCGGTTATTGTTGGAGTTCTTCGAGCTGTGATTTGAATGTATCGGTCTTGTCTCCGTGTGGTGCAGCGATACCGTCCTCCATGGCGCTCAGCCACGGTACCAGTGGTTCGGTAACGTGTCCAAAGTCGACTGATAACACTCTGACTTGTATTCAGAGCTAAAGCCACAGTACGTTGCCGGGAACCAGCTTCTATCATTCCCACGGCTCTGATCATTTCTTCCCTGCTTAAATGACGTCGCCGCTCCATAATAACGTTGGTTTTAATCAGTAGTAGGGAAACAGTAGCACTAATAATGTCTTCAATGCGTCTTATGTTTTTATAGGGAAAATATTGACAGCTGATTTTCATCTTTTACTCGAATTTGATTGACAGTTCCTGTTTTAAATTATGAAATGCACCAAAAAGGATCCATATAAATTTATAAAATCATAAATTTATTACAAAGCCACATCTCAATCACAAGAAATCCGCATAAACATGCTTGATCCCTAGACTTTTTTGATGTGTGTATTTAAAGACGGAGCCTGTCTGATAATCCTAGTCAACCTTTTTTATCCTATTCGATGCCCTTAGCACACTGGGATAATGGGGCCCCTATTAATCTGACCGAGGTCTGTTATTAAAACAAGCAAAAAAATAGCTTCAATCTCAAGTCAATATAGATTTATCGGTTGGTGATCTAGCATGCAATAGGGCGTCCCCATCGATCGCGAGGCCCTGCGTAGTTGCTCAGAGTGCTTATAGGAAAGAGGGCTTGAAGTCAACGTGCGTAGCGTGTCCGTGCGCAGCCCTGGAATAGCACCCTGTAATCTTTATATTCCCATCCTCTTTTCCAACCCTACTTTCTATTGGTACTTAATAGTAATTAAGCCATTTTATATTGTTTTTTTTTTCAAAATATCATGTTTCCTCTTTATATTTTAATACCTACTATGGTTGTTGAATGCCTCCGTGGTCTAGCGGTTAAGTCCGTGGATTTAGACTCAGAGGTACCGGGTTCGATTCCTGGTCGGGACACAAAATATTTATTAATGTAAATAAATACATTTAGTTAATACTTAATTTATTTGTGATATTTCTCGAGTTTGGTACACTGGAGACATCGACGAGCTTGCCATTTGTCATGATTGGCCTATAGTAAATGTGAATCCGCTTATTTATAAGCGTGATTTCTGACCACCCCGAAAGGGAAACGGTCGTGATGATACTTTACTTTTTTACTCTTTTTACTGTAGTTGTCTGAAATTAATTCCTCTTTTCATAAATTTAATATTATACCTTATAAAGTTAAGTTTGGTTTATTGCGCACCAAAAAGTAATAGGAAATGAAAGACGTCGAATAGTTTATAGCCGGAAATGAATACACGCGGGAAGAGGAAATTATACAGCGGCGGCCAGCAGGCGCCGGAAGTATAGAGGGTGCAGGGAGGGACGCGCAAATCTCATAGTCTACTTCCGGTAACAGTTGCCACCGGAAAAGGAACGAGGCCACGCCAATTCTTACTGGCAATGTTTAATTTACCAATGACACCTAAATTAAAACAACTCCACATTGAAGCAGCTTCACTTTTATTTTACAAAAATGAACATGCTAAAATATAATTACCAATTCACTAACCTGCACTAGCCAGAATTTATCAAAAAGTTTGATATCCAGAAGAGATCCTATGAATAAAGAAAAAAAATTATTAAAAAAATTCTAAAGAAAAAAAAATTATAAAGTAAATATTTTGATTAGCAAGAAAGATATAACTTGACAGCTTCATAATAATAATAATAATAATAAAATCCTTTATTGCACACAAAATATAAAATATAAAAAGATGTACATAGGCGAGCTTAATACCATAAAGGTATTCTCTACCAGCTAACCTTTAAGTACGAATCATAGACATAGGATCGTCGCGTCGTTCTATATCTATGGTACGAATGCAGTAAAGTGATAGGTATTACAAAGTTTGACAGAAAGTTTATTGATGACGATTTTAGCCGATTAATCGAATTAAAGATAACACATCAAAACTGAATATTAAAATCATTTTATTATTCAAAATTGTGCGTACAATAAAGTCACAAAAAATGTAGAACCGTACGTCATTTATATAAATCATCATTACATACGAGTACAATATCTAAAATTACCGGCGATGGCGTATTCCTTTGTTTTACTCGTTCTTTATATCAAATCATAATAACAATTATAAAGAAGCCACACAAAAACCATATTGCAAGAAAATAAATCCTTGCTCAAACAAGTATTATAAATTGATATGTCAACCACACGTAATAGTTATTTTTTACTCGCATTATGTGGGAACATGCGTTGGCGTAAGATCCAGTCTTTCCTTCTTGTTCCGGGTTCGTGCGTTTGCGCTGATTCCGTCCACTTGCCATCGTATTTTAGTAACAACGATATGAACGTGTTGTGAAAATAATTTTAGCGGGACGTGTGAAATATACAGATTGACATATTATCTTGGTTCTTTATAAATTATCAAAGGCTACAGCGAATTCTTGAATAATTTTTAATTTGAACTGAATATGTAGATATTTAAATTAGAAGGAATTGCTTTAATGAAGGAGTATCAGCTATTGCCGTTATCGTCACGGTGTAATGCGTTGGAAGAAAACGCTTCAGAGCGGATGGAAGGCGGGAAAAGCGTCGCAAACTTGGCGGAAGTGTCGACCGGATGCCGCGCCATTTTAATTTGCAATCGTATGGAAATGGCGGCACTTCCTGAGCAGTGACCTGGATCAGGCATGTACTTCGCTACTTGGTAAAGCATTCAAGCGTCACCGTCTACAACGGAGAACTCGCTCATTACCAAGTTAAATCGAATCTAATTTTCATTTGTAAAATTCTAACATTTTCCATTTGTACTAAATAATCAATTTAACCGGCTTTTGATTGCTTAATCTTACTTTTGACTGTTTAATTGTATTTTGTTCTTTATTGCATTAATAAAATATATAGATAAGTAATAAAACAATATGTTTTATCTAATAGAATAAGCATTAAGTACAGTAACATAGTGACCCAAAAAGATGCACGCGAGTGGCGCCAGTCGCCAGTGCCCGCGTGTATTACAATCATGTTGCAAGAAACGCACTTCCGAGCAGATAGCTCGTGGCTTGCGACCCCGATTTGTCTGTTGTTCTCACTGTTTTGGTGATTACATAAGCTGGCTCAACTAGGCAACCATGTCACGACGAAAAATTACGCCACTTTCTGACCAATCACAGTTAAACGCAATGTGTGTTGCTAAGCGGGCTGATAAGAATTGCTGCAAGCAATATTCCCATAATTATTATTGTTGTCATGGTCTGGTAGATTTTTTGTACACTTCACGGATTGGGTTCCACTGGCCAGTACTAATGAGTTTTTTTAACCGTTCTATACGTAATATCCGTACATCCGAGAACAAAAAATGGAATATCCTGATTCGCTCGATCTAAGTTGAGTCGTTATCCCTCTTAACATGGTCGATCTCAGCAGGTTATTTTTTTTTACGAAATGTTTGGAATGCATTAGATATATTGGATGACTAAAGCAAAAAATAACGGATGTTTTAGTGCTACAAGATGCCTTACAATATTAGATATGTAACAATATAATTGATGAATTAACCTCGATGTAGGTACCAGTTTCTGGTTATGTCGTACAATATGAATCTATTGTTTTAATTTATAAGTTAGATAAGTATTTCACGAGTACTTTGTATTCATCATCATCATTAGTATTCACTTCCGTACATTGTATTTAATTGACATAAAAATCGTTTATTCTAGAGTTCTAGACTCACTGACACATTTACAATGAAAGAATATGGGTTACTTTATTACGTGTCGTCGTTTTTTTCTTTTCTTTTTTTTTGAATACTGAGCATATGTGACATCGCGCCCACCAATAATGGAAGCAACTGACGCCAGTCTCAGACGACCGACATCAGTCCCTACCACTATGCCGGCCTATTAAGATGCCTTTTCACACTTCGTTTGAAGGACTCCAGGTTATTGGAATGGGGAACCACGGGCTGGGAGAGCATTTCTGAGAGCATTTATATGTACGCGTAGGGATAGTGGCTACGGTATGTGGATGCATATTTTAGCCCGTGCGTGTGGTTCGGTTGCGGAATAGAGAAGAAGGGATAAGGTTATGGAGCTCTTCAGAACACTCGCCGTAGTATAGTTTGAGAACACGCTCAGAGAGGCGAAGCTGCAGCGATTCGAGAGTTTTAGACACTGTAGTGTCGTCCACTATTCGAATCGCCCGATCGCCGAATATTGAGAGCTTAGTAAGGTACTTAGAGGAACGATGACCTTATTTGTGCTTTACAAAGCATAAGTCTGAGTGAGGGCGGAAAAAACAGTTTTACCCTGATCAGTTTCAGGTTTGGTGATGCTCTCAATGTTGATGTAGCTGCACCCACGAATCTGATAAACAGATTTTGGCATTATACTCTTTCTGTAAAGGTGTTTGCCTGCGATGATATCTTGCATACAATTTGATCAGATCACTGACAAATTAAGGTTCGCTAAAGATTTATTAGCCTTGATAAAACTCGATGATTGTAAACTAATTTTATCTCCCCTGTGAAATCTTTATATCTTATATCTTAATTATCCACGAATGTAGTTTGCACCTAACTTATCAATATCGTTAATGTCCTACTTAATCTGTTTTTGCATTATCTTCCGATTTATTATCGACTTATTTCCTTTTTGCAATGGAATTACCTACGTTTGCTCATTATCATAATGTACACTAAAGCCATATTTATTTACGATTCTCTTGAATTTTTTTACTTAATAAATTATGTTTTGCCATAATCGGACTATTAACTTATCAGCTTGAGGTATTATAAAATTACCTTTATCTATTTAAATACCTAAGTCCACTTTTATATGCTATGTAATGTAATTTATAGCAAAAGTGTGTTATGAAGTCTATTCTATATTTCCAATTAAAAAAAAAACATGATTATTATCACATCCCATATAGAACACTGAGTCCTGATGCACTGCTGAAGATGGTCATAGATTTTGAATATATTTATGGAGAATTTGGCCTTCAATCGCCATGATCAATGGAACCGGTATCGACATCGTCTTAACGTGATAATCTATGACTTGTATGTGGAATGGAAATAGGAAAAGTGTATTTCTCACTGGTACATGTGTTCTATGACTTTTTTTTTATTTATGAAAAGAGTTGTTACAACCGTATCACCACCGCTCTTAAAAGATATTACCTAATTTAGTAGTATCATAATGTTACTAGATGTTTCTTATAGGCGCTTATTATTTCTACAGTAATCGTTCATTTCCGTAGTCCTCACTTTGGGTACAAGAATCGTTCTGCGATTGATCATAGGGTTATCTACTAAATAATACCTCTGTGTTTAACACAAATTGATTGGACTTCTAACATTACTGTCATCGTAAACTTTGTTATTTATTTGAGTCCTAGTTTATGTTTCATTGCTTTGTTTCTATAAACTAGGTAATTATGTACATTTCCGTTACTTTATAGACACTTGTGCTAACTTTTAAATGACTCTATGCTGTATTGGTTTACTTTATTATGCTAGAGTAGTATCATCACGACCGTTTTCCTTTCGGGGTGGTCGGAAACCATTATAAATAAGCGGATTCACATTTAGCCAACTTTACTATATGGGCCAAGTGGCAAGCTCGTCGATGTCTCCAGCGTACCAAACTCGAGAAATATCACAAATAAATTAAACATGAATTAAATGTATTTATTTACATTAATAAATATTTTTGTGTCCCGACCAGTAATCGAACCCGGTACCTCCGAGTCTAAATCCTCGGACTTAACCGCTAGACCACGGAGGCTATGCTAGACTATAATTATTTATATTATATTTATGATTTAAAGAAAAGTCAGATTATAATAATACAGTTCTTTGATTGACCTAATAAAACTTCAGATACGTCATTTTTAATGTATTCAATACATTTATTTAATGTATACCAATAGACTTAGGATCTTCGTTAGAGAAAAATAGAAAGAAAATGGACGGAATCGGAGAAAATAAAAGGGTGGGTAATTTACGCCTAGGTACTCACATGAGAAAGGAATTTGCAAGGAAAACTCAGCTATATTATATTTGCAAAATAAAACAAATTATACAGAATTACACAACAATGATAAATAATATTCTTTGTCGTTTCATTAAACTTGCTCACTAAATTTTACGCACAATAAAGGAATTATTTTTTTGGCGTGTTTTGCAATTGGCTTTGTTGATCTTGAAGTATTCTATATCTACAAGTATGTGTAAACCCTAGATTTGTTGTCACGCAAGTACGAGTAGGTATTATGTGTTTGGCTATTCATTCTTTAGCGGAAACGTTACAACCGTCAATTCAACGTGTAATTTTCTTAACTGCTGCTCGAAATTTAGACTTGACAAGTGATTTTAATGTGTTTGGTTCTTCCGCTTTAGTCTCGAGGCCGCAGAATGTTAAATATATAATATGTAGATGATAAGTCCGTGGATTTAGACTCGGAGGTACCAGGTTCGATAGCTGGTCGGGATACAATATTAAAATAATATTTAATTCGTTTGTGATATTTCCTCAGTTTTTGCTAGAGACATCGTCGAACTGGCCATCTTGGATTTAGATTTAGACTCGGAGGTACCGAGTTCGATTCCTGGAGTTTGGTAAGCTAGAGACATCTACGAGCTTGCCACTTGTCATAATTGGCTTTTAGTAAAGATAGCTAAATACGAATCTGCTTCTAAAGCGTGGTTTCTGACCACCGAGGAAAGGAAAACGGTCGTGATGATAGTTACTATTAAACATACAAGTCTAAGTGAATCATCAAATAATCAGAAAACTTTGATACTTATTCCAATTATTATGTGATTATAGCAGATTATGACGTAAAAGGATATGACAGTAAAAGCTAGATAAAGAATGATAAAAGTACACATAAGTTATAATTTATGCGAAACATGACTGTCATTTAAAAAAATAATGCATTATAATTTTCTATAATACACATTGATTTGTGGAAAACGTGCAAAATCACTGTTCAGACAGACAGCGGAGTCATCCAGGCCCGGATGTTCAATGGGCCTGGGTTGGGGATGGGATAATCTCCCGTTTTCTCCGGCAGGATCTCGGCGGCTAACTACCCGCCGGTGATTCAACGCACCTTTGGTGCTGGGCGCTGTTCCTACTACAACATCGCCCTTGTGGCTCACGAATCTAGTCTCCTAGATTTGTTCACTTTAGTTCCTCTCCAAGAGCGCTTAGGTAGTGGCCTCCCCTCCGGGGGCCGTGCGAAAGTAGAAGCGATATCCTGAAGATGCTTGTAGGATCCGTTGTCAGCCCGGTAAAACATACGTTTAGCTAGGCCGACAACAAATGCCTCGATAGTAGGCATCTCCAGATCTCTTGCAATTACAGAATTTCTCACGAACCACGGGGCTCTGGATACCACCCTGAGCGATATGATCTGCTGATTCTGGATCTTGTCCCTGTTGGTTTTGGCCAGAAGGTGATGCCAATCCGGCGCAGCATAAGTAAGTCGGGAACGGATGAATATCTTGTAGATCTGCACCTTCTACCTGAGCGGCAAACTGGAGTTCATTACAGGACGTAGCATAGCTCGGGCCGCCTTCGCCTGATTAACGGCATGGCAGGCCATCTCACCCATTGTTAACGTCCTGTTGATGATGCAGCCCAGGTAGTTGACGGTGGGAGTCCACTCGATGTCCTGAAAATCACTGTTATACCTATATATATTCTTATTAAAAGTCTGAAATATTGTGTTTTAAAAATTCTAACTTTAAAATACCTACAGGTTTGAAACAGCACAATCACTTGTTCCGATTGTGAAGGAGTGAAGTAAAAAAGGGTGTAATTTTTTCTCTTGTTTGAAATTTTAAAATCCTCTGCATTGTGTTTTAAACTTTGTGTTTCAACAATAGAGTATGGTTTGGCTTGTCAGTGATATTGTTTTGGTGAACACGTGTGTTGTTCATGAACCCAGTTTGTTTGTTTTTAATATAACTTTATGTAATATGTAGTATCCTCTAAGTAACTAATACTAACTAGTAGATATAAATGTGGAAGCAAAATTAACATGTTTGAATAACACGTATAACTTAATTTTTTTTAAGAATTGTATTAAATTCTTGAAGTTGATCATCTCCATCATCGTCATTCTTGATGTTCATAAGACAGTTTATTCTTTAATCAAGACAAAAGTATATTCTTAGATTAAGACTACAGAATTCTTAATTCAAAAAATAATGTCTTACGTAAAGAATAGAACTAAAACAATGTTTTACTTAATATGTACATAGTTTCCAATATTTGTCTTGACAAGGGAAAATTGTCTTCATTTTTTTTCTTGCGAAAATATAATATACAAGTATTGAGAAACTAGTTAGCCAACATCATAAATCTGAACTACCTCTTTTCTTAAACTTTGGATCACTTTGTGATACCACATATTATATATGATTATGCGTAGCGAACCAATGATATTTCTATGATCTTATGATATGAGTTCATAAACATGATTGACGTTAAAAACGCACGTCATACTTTAGCGAACGCAGTCTGTGTGTGATATTTCATAAATTATTTCCGTTTACACATCATTTCTGTGTAACATAGAATAATACTAATTTTAAAAGTACATAGTACAATTAGCATTGGTCACTCTGACTATTTAGCGTGATTTGTCTGTGAAGTAACTTACTTTGTTCATATGCGTATTTAAAATTCATCTGCTCAAGATTTAGGCACTGTAGCCAATTAGTTTGTACTTTACGCGAATGCCTTTTAAAACTATAAAACTTTAATTAGGCACAAAAAGGACAAAATAGAAAGTCAGAAGCTGACAAGCCCTTGATGTGAATAATAATAGTAAGTCATTGTTATTAAATCTATATAGCACATAGCCTAATCCCATCGGATGTATCGGAGTGACACAAGTGTCACAAGACAATGATTTCTCCCCCAGCAAAGGGCTACGAATTGACAGGCTTTAAGCGGTAAAAAAATGGGTCGGGAATGCGCCCGTATGTGAAGGATTATTCCCTTTGTGTGAGTCGTTAGGGCACGGTAATGGTACAGACATATAACTCGCTAGTTATATGGATCGAAAAATAAGTTGAATAAATTAGGTATTGACGGCTTTCTCAAACTCAAATCCTTTGTTAAACCAAGATCTTTAAATCGAGCAGGTTATTTTGGGGCCAGATATTTTTCTTAGAACGGACATGATAGATATAGACCCGTCAACGAGTTTCTTGTTTAAAGCATTAAAGTTAGAAAGCTTTAAAATGTGTAAACTTATTATAAATAGACACTTTGATGACCCACCCACCGTCCGTCGCCCGAAATAGTTCAGTTTCAAACAACATTAAACTTAAATATCGCAAATAAATAAAAATACGACTTTTACTATCCACGCGACTGTCGTCTGTTGTAAATATACTGTGACATGTACGCTCATCATAAAATACGTATCGTCTAGGGCTTTATATGTCCCAAACGGGCCATGTGCGCTCGCTCCCACGCGATGTCGAGCCAGTGTGCGCCTGCGATACTTCTCGACACACACCTACCGTGCTCGGCTCCACTTCCTGGTAGACGTCGCGAGACGCGTTCCTTATTTAAATATCTTCCATCGTGTGCGTGCGTACTTACGCATCGATACCGATGTGTGACATTATTTTATTTGATCACATGTGTGCAGCCATTTCGGTCTCTATTGTACTTCCTGATGTTAAGCGTGTGTGCGAGCCACTTGTTCGAATGCAAGGGCAACCTCATCTCGGCAAGGGACAGAGTGCAGCGTCCGATTACTTAGTGCGAGGCAACGTTTATTATAACATGTTATCGACAAAGCGATTAAAATAAAAAAATCTAACGTTATAATTTTTGAGAAGATTTTATTAGAGTCGCCGGTCGGTACGAGTATAATAACGATTCTCACGTTATGCTTGGTCAACGTAGCGAGTATCCGGAGCGGTAAGATTTAGATTACGACAACACCGTTCGTGTTTACCTCCTCATTGGAAACAGGAAGCGTGCGCGGGCGCATACGGTTCTCAGTAAGAAACAATGCTAGTTCCGTCGATGTTTGCAAAACTGTGTCGCTTTCAGGAAATTACTCGGCGACTGTTTCAATATATTGGTTTAGCACCGCGATAAGCTATAAACACGTCGGTGCCGCGGTGTTGTAAAGAACACAGGAGAATTTTGTGACTTGTGCATATAAAATTGCGTTTTATAGGTATATAACTCTTATCAAGTGTTAGAGGAAGTTTTATATTGAATACTGACTTTACTTTTAGCGAACTATTTATTAAAATGTTTTCTTTTAGTAGTAGTAGTGTATTAATACAATTTTATTACGTTGAGAACCTGCATGTGTAGATTAGAGTTACAAAATGTTTATCTCATTTTCATGTAAAGATATACGAGTATACATGTATATATAGGCACCAATTAAAGTAGTCCACCAGCACCAGTCATCCAGTCTACTGGATCGTTGCCCTTCAAATGTCTCCAGCTCTACTCTAATATCTGTCTACTTTATCGCTTTGTCCAAATCATCATCATCAGTCTGTGTCTGTCCACTTCTAAATATAGGCCGCCCCCAAGGATTGCGATTTCACACGATCTTTAGTCACTCACATCCAGCCTCGACCAGCAACCTTTTTAGGTCATCCGTCCATCTGCGTCGTACCACTCTGCGTCTTCCCGTATGTGGTCTCTCCACTCCAACAGACATCGGGTCTGCGACAGACGTGTCCTGCCAATTGCCACTTTAGCTTACTAGTTTTGAAGGCTATGTCTTTGGTTCTCTGACGGATGTCCAAGTTTCGGTTTTTAACCATCAAAAACCGAACCCATCTGTCACCCACTCTCAGTGTCCACGTATCTGCTTCGTAACACGACAATACTGGAAGAACGCATTGATTAAAAACTTTCTTCTTCAAATACTGTGGTATGTCTGATAAAAAGATGTGGCGCAACTTCTCTATCCAAATCAATCCCAAAAAAGTAAAAAAAATGGTCAGTAAGGTCATCGATCTCTGGAAGTTATCAACAAGGAAACTAACTCGGTGCCTCTTAACGCGTCTAACTGCTACAGATGCAGTTAATAAAATGTTTTGTTTGAAATACGAAAACTATCGATATTTTTTATAATTTGGGTGATTATGCTTCACTAAATGAGTATGTAGGAGCCGCAAGTGGACAGATGCGGCTGTAACGAGCGGTTTGCACAACTCGGCGGGGTTCTCACTGAGGTCCTCGCAGAGGGCGGCCCGAGACCCTCCACATCTGTCACCTCCTGCAGGATTACGTACACTCATTAATTGATTTCATCTGAACAGTCCATAGAAATAAAAAATGAGTAGACATGGCAAGGTAAAAACGAGATGCTTTCGGGTAGATTTGCCTTTTTAAGTGTCATTAAAAATTTATCCTCCTGCAGTTTCCGAAAGGACGATTAAATTTACGCATTACTCGTATTTAAAATTTGCATATAGGACACGTGATTGGCTAAAATAACAAAGTGACAAACAATCATTCACATTGCTTATACCGCGTGTTTTTTTATGCTTTAGACTAATGTGTTTTTCTATTGATAGAAACAAACATTTTTTCCTGAGAAATCAAATGTCGAAAGTGGCATTATTTGTGAATAAAAAAATAAATGAAAAAAAAACCACTTAAAATAGTAATTGTCACACTTCCTATAAGCTAAGACAGACGCCATTATAAAACTGTTTTAAAAAAGCATTGTCAGTCAGTTAATTTAAAAGTTTATTTTATGGGTTACATTGATGTCATTTCTAGCCATTTTCTAAGTTCCGCGCAACATTCGAAGGGTTGGGGATTATTCGTGAATGTGATCTACACATGTCGCGTTTGGCATTACGGGCTATATCCGATACTGCGTTTCAATAGAAAAAAATAGTTCTAACACATCTGGGTGATTTAAATGCATATTGCATATTATTAAAATTATATTCAGAAAAAGTATCTTTGTAAATGCGATGTTGAGTTGTTAGAACACTGTGTCAATACGGTTTCATGCTCCAGCCAAAGATCATACCAAAAAGACATACACTTTTCTTACCTGCATTTACAGATAGGCAGACAGTGGGAACGTCCATGGCTAATGGGCCTGGTTTGGGGATGGGGACTTTTAGTTCTGGGCCCCGTTACTGGTATAACTCTAGTAAATGGTGGGGGACCGAGTGCGAGACGAAGCGATATCCTGAAGATGCTTAAATTATCCGTTTTCGGCCTGATAGAACATACGTCTAGTCAGGCCGACAACAAACTCCTCAATAGTAGGCATCTCCAGAGCTCGAGCTACAACGATATGTTCTGCTGACTTTGGATCATATCCTTGTTGGCCTTTGCCAGAAAGTGATGCCAAGGCTGGTGCGTAAGTAAAACAGGAACGAATGAACATTTTGTAGATCCGGACCTTTACTCAGTGGCAAGCTGGAATTCAACACCATGGCACTGTTCCCGAAATACCTATTGCTAGGTTAACTCGCAATGGAGTCAAGCGGGCTGGAGGTTGGTGAGGATGACGTACGAGGCAAGCGAATTTCTTCTTACTAATCAATATACGCCACAGTAATTATTTATTTATATTAATATAATAATTAGACCATATTATTTATTTATTTTATTGTATATAGGTACCTATAGGTATTACTTATTATTATTTATTGATATATATATATATATTTATAGTCGACCCCAATTAAGAGCACCTACAATGCCACAACCCGGCCCCCGTGACACTGGCTCGCCTACAGCGGAGGTCGGGACGTCACCGTCTACAGCCTCATCATCATTTTTAAACAAAACACATTGTATAATGTGAAATTGTCAACCTCGGCTGCTTAATAAAATATTTTTTTTTTTTTTTTTTGTTCATTTTTTTTTTTTACCGTGCGTCGGAGTTACCAACTTCTTTCGATAGGTACTGCCTCCGTAGTTTAGCGGTTAAGTCCATGGATTTAGACGCAGGGGTACCGGGTTTAATTCCTGGGGTCTAATTTTGGCGCTTTTGACTTGCATGTCGGTTCGAAATATTCGACTGAAAAGCGACAGATTCCATAGAAAACTGTCAGTTTCATTCGAGCAAATCGAGCGGACATGGAAAGAGTTCTTCACGCCATTTTGCGTGGACATGTCAAGTGCAAGTTTTTGTTTTGTAAATAAATTTACTGTGGATATTATTGGTCAAAGGTGGTTTTGTTTTGTTTAATAATGTGCTACAATGTGAGTGCCGCGAGTGACTTCAATAAAAAGCATCAAATTCTGCAGCATCTGGAATTTGATGATAACCTCATTAACTGATGAAAAAGAAAGATATATTACGTCAGACTTGGCTGTATGGGCTAGACCCTTTGCCTTCCCTATCATCTCATTCATTATCCATCGGAAGAAGAGAACCAAAAGAAAAAAAATCGAGCGGACATGTCAAAAGCGCGAGAATCGAGGCCCTAATCGGGACACAATAATTTATTTTATTAAATTGCGATATTTCTCGAGTTTGGTACGCTAGAGACATCGACTTGTCATGATGGGCCTATAGTAAAGTTGGCTACATATGATTCCGCTTCTTTAAAAAGCGTCTGACCACCCTCGTAATGCTACTTTACCATTAACTTTCGATACAACAACGTCAAAATTCCGTAAAACTAAAAAAATATAGAATCGAGAACAAAGGTTGGCCAGTTTATCTTGAGTGGTAGGTATACCAAAGCGGAAAATGTTGCATTTACAATATATTACAATATATATTTTTTTCACAACTTCACTTCCCTAGTGACATGCGGTGATAAGATAACAATAAAAATACAAGGCAAAATAATTGAGATATGGAAAAAAATGCATACAACATGACAATATAAATATATTGACCTATATAATATATCGCCGGGTTGGAACGAAAAACAACTAACTTTTTTTTTGTAAATTCCTTTTTTTTTTTAACTTCTGCTTTTTCCAGTGATAAAGTCGACTAAGCACTAGTTGCGAAGATAGTGGGTATTAACAGTTTATAAATTAAAGTGACATAATAATATAAACAATCAGTTGCTATGGAAACTAAACTACTTATCAAATGCTACAGCCCTACAAATCAGCGCTGATGCGCGCCACCTATCGGACAACGGGACAACTATGTCGGAAACCTTCGCCGATGTTCACACAACATATTTCCAAAGTTCACACAGACATTCATTTTTATATATATAGATAATAATATAAATTATTGTTTCTCGACCAGGAATCAAACCCGGTACCTCTGAATCTAAATCCACGGACTTGACTCTTCTTCTTAGTCGCTACACTCTTGGCAGAGTGGTCGTGGTTCTCACTTGAGACTCAGTGGCACGCTTAACAAGCCGTCACCACTTCTCTGGAACTGCAGCCTTCCTGGCGCACTCATGTAGGGGGTGATCCATTACTGCTTTAACCTAGTTAGTCCCCCTCATCGGAAACCTACCACGCATTCTCATGTATCTCCACGTGTCCGAAGAAAATGAGAATGCGTGATTGTACGATTGCGGAAATGCTCTGTCTTTTTTCCAGTTCCTCCAGGATGAACTTGTTGGTTCGGAACTCCGTCCATGACTACGGAGTCAGTTAAATAAAATAAACAAATAAAATTATGTCCGGGTAGCATCAACGCAATACACGTGTAGTTACGTTGATAATACAATTACTTGAGATTACTTCACTATTTTCTTCCTGCAAGACGTAGCTAGGGCTTCAGTAGCTTATTGGTTACGTGATTTCTCTCTAATTAAAATTATTCGAAACTAACTTATTAAAATCTATCGACTGCGGCGTATGTTTTAATAGTTTGCTTAGACGACACAATGTCTTAGATTATTTATTTATAAACTTTAATATATTAAGGTACAAAGGGCTAACATGATACATTCTCTGCCTGTTAACCTTACGGACAATAAGAGAGTTTTTCGCGCCATTTACTAATAAATCATACAGGTTTATGAATATAATAATTAGATATATTTAACAAAATACTTTACAACTTAAATCAAAGCGCAAAACGGGCATAAAGTGACAGCCGTCGTCGTAGTGACGTTCCCAAACCTCAACGAGTAGCGTTCTAGTCTCAAATCAATTAAATGACCATTATCGATGATTTCGCAAATAATATTCTGTTAGATTCATCAAGTACAAGTTTTTGTTTTGTCAATTACTTTTTTGTGGATATTGTTATTCAAAAGTGGTTGTTTTTTATTATTAATGTGACAATTATAGAAAACGACTTTTATATATAGGGCGTAAGTTGCAGTTTATATTTGCGGTTTTCCCGCGCTGTGAACTCCTATATTATGCCCGACGCGTTTGGGCTATAATGGGCGAGTGACTCCAAGAAAAGCATCAAATTCTGCAACATCTGGAATTTGATGATAACCTCATTAACTCATAAAAAAGAAAGATATATTACGTCAGACTTGGCTGTATGGGCTAAACCTTTTACCTTCCCTATCACCTCATTCATCATCCATCGGGAGAAGAGAACAGAACAATAAAAAATATTTCGGAGTTCTTCGCGCCATTTTGCGTGGACATGTCAAGTGCAAGTTTTATTTTGTAAATTAATTTACTGTGAATATTGTTGGTCAAAACTGGTGTTGTTTTGTTTAATAATGTTCTACATAGTGAATAGTTATGGAAAACGATAAATTGTACTTTGAATATGGGTCACAAGTTGCAGTTTATTTTATGCGGTTTTCCCGCTCTGTTAACTCCCATATTTTACCCGACGTGTTTGAGCTATAATGCCGCGAGTGACTCCAAGAAAAGCATCAAATTCTGCAACATCTGGAATTTAATGATAACCTCATTAACTCATAAAAAAGAAAGATATATTACGTCAGACTTGGCTGTATGGGCTAAACCTTTTACCTTCCCTATCACCTCATTCATCATCCATCGGGAGAAGAGAACACAACAATAAAAAAACTGTTTCATTTAAAATACTTATTAAATAAGTTTATTTTTCTGTGCTTTAATTTGCGAAACAAAGATAAAATAATATTGGATGTAAAAAATAACAAAATTCAAACACATATTATTATTATTATACGCCTATTTAAAAAGGTAAACAAAAACAAATAACCGTGTAAGTATTAAAGTTTTATCGAGTTCATAATTTTGTTTTATGATTCATGTCGAAGAGCGGACGTAGTCAAGTCACCCAACACGGGAGTGGCTGGGATGGTTTAGGTACGGCACAAATAAATCTGTAGAGCTGATTTAATAATAAAGTAAGGAAGACCAAACAATGTTGTCTAATGTTTTGCGCAGATATTATATCCATACACATATTTATTGTTTTTAAAAAAATATTTATATTAACTCTTTCAGTACGGACTATACCAAGCGTGCTTTATTACAAAAAAAAACTAGCCCCCAATTTTGTTTTGCCGCTCCGAACCGGCCTTTATCTTACTACTTACTTACTAATTATATCTATTACATTGTTGGGACTAGTACAGAAAAAAACATACAAAAGTGGATTTTATATCCATTGTATTACCCAACGCACTAGTACGATAGCACATTAAAAAAAGGACAACGCACGAATATGCGGAGGGGTTTTGTAGAATTTTATTTATTTATTTATTATAAACTTTATTGCACAAAGTACAAAGGCGGACCTAATGCCGCTAGACATTCTATACTGGTCAAACCTTTGGGACAACTAAAGCAGTTACGACGAGATAAGGCAGGTGCTATCAAAACTAATAGAAAAATATTAGACTTCAATATATACTAGTGAATAAATACTTATTTACATACTAATACATACACAAATACATACAAATAAAACTACATACATACGTTCTATGAATATACATAAATATAATATACCTACTATATGATGACTATAATGAGAGAAATAAATATAGCAGAGAGTGTATTAAGCTTATGGTAAATTTAAATAGTGCGCATAGACCAGTTTCTTAAATAGTGTTCTATTTGGAGCTTGACGGATGTCCACCGGTAACTGGTTCCAAAGATGCACAGCCACCACCGCAAACGACTTGGAAAAGAATTCCCTAGGAGAGGATTTTTCTCACTATTTATATAAGATATTTTTGACCTTAAAGTTATCAATAAACCCTTCAATACCAACAAAAATATATGGTTGTGCTGAAAGGCATAAATGTTTTTGTCGTGCTGAAAGGGTTAACAAATCACTATCTTCGGCAGACTACGCCCATCGGACGGACAGTCGTAATTTTTTTATTTTTTTTTCAATATTTTATTTTGTTTTTAACTTATTGATTATGTTGTTATTTATTAAAATATCCGACAACGCCCCTTTACAGCCAAAAACTAGACGTATTTTAGGCATAGAAGTGGAAGAGTCCACACTATAATGGAGATTGGGGCTGTTCCTTGCCATACTGTATAGCCCTATCTGGCCAGGTGTTTTGTTTACACATTATTAATAAATTTTTACTTAACCGAGTATTCCGATCCTATGGCGATAAATAAATAAATAAAATAAACTATTGTTATTATTTGTGAAATAATTAACTATCACCAAATAAAATATTATTATTATTAAATTCTTTATTGCACAAAATAAGTGTACAAAGGCGAAGATTAATGCCTACAAGGCATTTTCTAACATCTAACCTTTGGGAGAGTGTGAGATTAAGGGTAGTGCTGATATCAAGTTTAACAATATAGAATATACTACACACATTACATACTAATAGATACTTACACTGTTACATAAATTACACATATACCTATAAATAAACGTATATACACATATATATTATGCCAAATATATATTTTTAGCCTGATGACGACTCCTGTTTGTCTAGAAATAAAGCAGTGACCAAGCGCTTAAAAACGTGGACAGACGGCGCGTGTCTAATAGCGAGTGGTAGCCTGTTCCACTGGCGGGCTGCAGACACAGTATACGAGTCTGAATATCTGCTAGAGGAGTGGGATGGGATTTTAAGTTGGTTGTTATGTAAAGAGCGAAGTGGAAGGTTGTGAGTATCACACATGTATTCAAAACGGGATTTAAGATATGCAGGCGCATGAGGGTTGTTCAGGATACCATACAGAGACACGAGGAGATGGGTAGATCTTCGAAAGCGGATATTGAGCCATTTCAACTGATTACGAAAATGAGAGATATGATCATATTTACGCAAGCCGTATACATAGCGGATGCATAAATTGAGCAGACGATCGAGTTTGTTCAGTAGCTCTTCAGTGACGTCGGGATAGCAGATATCTGCATAGTCTATTATGGGAAGAAGCAGCGAACTGACTAGCATTAACTTTGCCTTAAAAGGAATAAAATATTGTAAGCGTTTCAACGAATGCATGCTGCCATGAACTTTCTTACAAATTTCGGAGACGTGGTGATTCCAGGAGAGATCACTGCTTATGTGAAGTCCTAGGTTTTTCACATGCTGACAAAAAGGAAGTGACACATTGTCAAACATTAATGGGGTAAAAGGTATATGGTCCAGTTTGCACAGCATTTGCCTCGAGCCAGCGATCATCACCTGCGTCTTCGAAGGGTTTACCAGTAGACCTAAATTTTGTGACTGTATTTTAATAGCTTCAAGATCCTTATTCATTTTGAGAATAGCATTTTGTATATCGTCCATCTTGAAGTGAAGCGAAAGTTGGACATCGTCGGCGTACAGATGGTAGGAACTGAAATGTATTACCTGAGTGATCATGTTTATAAAAACAGAGAAGAGCAAGGGAGATAACACGCCACCCTGCGGGACACCAGCAGTAACCGGACACCAGTCCGAGTACGTATCATCTAACCGGATGCGTTGCTGGCGCCCGCGAAGATAAGAGTCGAACCATAATGCCACATTCTGTGAAATGTTAAGAGAACGCAATAAGGCCGTGAGAATATCGTGATCTACACAATTAAAAGCGTTACTGAAGTCTAACAACGTAAGGAGTGTGAGCTTTTTATTGTCAATAGAAAATCTGATGTCATCAGTAATTTTTGTGAGAGCAGTAGTTGTGCTATGTGAAGGTCGAAAGCCAGATTGAAAAGAATTTAAAAGTTTATTGTGGGAAAGAAATGTAGCAAACTGGCGATGAACTACACGTTCTAGTACTTTAGATAGAAAGGGAAGAATTGATATTGGTCGAAAATGACTAAAATCGGTAGGGTTAGTATTTTTGGGGATTGGAACTATGTGGGCATTTTTCCACACTGTGGGAAATTGTCCAGTAGAGAGTGAAAAGTTTATAATATAGGTAATGAAGGGAATAATGATGTTTATTATGGGAATCAGAAGAACACGGCCCACATTATCATCTCCTACAGCCTTACTGGTTATGGATAGAATAATCTTTTTAATTTCACAGCTTGACATTGGTTCGAACTGAAAAGTATTACTAGAAGATAGGGGTAAAGCATCAATTTGAGAAATAGCGACAGCTTTAGAAATACTATTAATAGAAGAAGAGGGACTAGAGAAGTGTCGGTTTAGACCGTTGATGTCCATTGAGGAAGAAATAATACTATCAGCCTTTACCTTACCAAGACCTAAAGTTCGAAGAAATGACCAAATGTTTTGAGGTGTGCAAGATTTAATAGATTCGTGAACAAATTGGCGTTTTGAGTTCCTACACATCTGATTCACCCGATTCCTAGCATGTTTATACTTATCCCAGTGTTCCTGACTGTGAGACTTCCTGTATTTCCTCTTTAAAGAGTCCCTCCACCTCATAGCTCTTCGTATCTTGTCGTCCAACCATGGGGCCGGGGGTCTCTTCATACGTACTGGGCGTATAGGAGCATGCTTATCGAACAGCTTTATTATTAAGTTATTTAATTCTGATACCATGTTATCAACAGTTTCTTTATATATTACGGTGTTCCAGTTCATGGCAGCAGCGTCAGACAGAAGCAAATCCTGATTCATTTTGGCAAAGTTACGCTGAAGATAAATTTTAGGCTTAAATTTGGGAGTTTTTACTTTGTACGAAGCATAAATCAAATCATGGTGAGAAAAACCAGGTGCTAAGTATTGTCCATGTGTAGATATCCTGTCAGGGTTGGAGGTAAGGATAAGGTCAAGAAGGCTACTGGATTCGTTTACATGAAAGGTTGTGTTTAGTGGAAGAAAGGATACATTGACAGAAGAAGTAATAAATTTCAGTTTCCTACTGCGCGAGTCATCTTTATGTAAACAAGTGTTGAAATCCCCCATGATCAAATTGTGATCATATGAGGGTATGTAAGACTCGAGCAGTAGTTCGAATGTAGAAAAGTAGTCAACAGTAGGGGGAGCGTAAACGACTCCAAGTAGAAATTTTACAGAATTTAAGTTTAACTCCAGGAAGATATGTTCTGACGAACCAGAATAGGAAGAAGGAGATTGGGAGAGAATTTTAAACGAAATATTGGAGCGGAGGTAAATTGCGACACCACCGCATCCCCTGCCAGTTCGGTCATTACGGATAAGAATAAAACCAGGAAGAGGGTAGTACGTAGAAGGAAGAGTTGGCTTAAGAAATGTTTCAGAGACAAGTAGAGCGTGTATGTTGTTGCTACCGAACGTGGCAAGGAGATCCGGATAGTGTCCAGGAATGCTTTGTGCATTTATGTGGCAGACATTTAGATTCTTGGGGAAAGTCGAGAAGGTATTGTGCAATGCATCCACCAGATGAACAGAAGCCTGACTGACATCAGACTCGTCGTCGGAACTTGTTGATATACAGGAGAAAAAAGCATCAGACTCAGACGAAGAATTATTTGGCATCATGTATAGTATAATAAACTAAATATAAATATATATATATAATTTTATATAGGTACTTAAATTAATTCTAAAGGCTATCTGATTATTATATCTATTACTTCTCACCTCACCTGCCAGTTATTTGTTTAACAAATCTGTCTATCAGTAACAAAGAAATACCAAACACAATCAAATCCGTTTTACATAAACCAAGCAGGTACCTACCTACAACCACTCAAAAGTACATAAAATTTTTATTTAATTATAAATAATTATTAAATATATTATTTATTTAAATGAATTTAAGAGTAGTAATCGCATTATTTAACTATTAATCGATAACAATGATGGGACATCCCTAAGTAAACATAGAAATAATAAATTAAAAAAAATAAAAAAACTTTGAATGATTGAATGTTAATTACTCTTTGATTGAATTAGAATTTGAATGAACTTGTTTGTACCCATATATGCTATGTTCTACTTGAAAGCAAATAAAATAGCATTTTAACGAATTTTGTATGGAATCTTAGAGAAACGCCAAGTCGAACGACATTCGAAGCGAAATAAAGTGGAAAAAAAAAATTTACGCTTAAAGCGACAAGTCAAACATAGGGATAGTCTGTGGTTTGAATGATTGGTTGTTTAGGACTTAAGCATTCTGTACCATGTCCTTCAATATATTTAAAAATAAATAAAAATTAATGATTGGAAAGAGGAACCCGCTTATCACTATAAATATTACTAAAATATGTTAGATATAAGTTTAAAACAGAAAGAAAAAAAAAAAAAAAAAAAACAAATCACTAAGGTATATCAGCAAAAATGAAGAAATCAAAACATTAAGTAAGTATGATGAAACTGCACATTTAGCTACTTTCGCTTTGCTACCCTTGCAGGTCTTAATTTCTTTGTTTTGTCCTCAGATGGTCCCGGTGGATGGATGGCGACAAACTCGCTCAGGTGCGCCTCAGACATCAAACGGTACCGTGTACCATCCTGGAGTTTAACATATACTTGGCAGTCCTGTGACCAGCAGTTGGTCATGCCATACAACTTGCGCCCTTCAGCAAGCAGGTGCCTGCGTGATGGTGTCAAAAATTCAGCAATGGATGTACCGCAGCCCTTTAGCTCCTTTTTTGAGCGCCACAGCTCAGAACGCACATCAAAATCCCGGAATTTTACTAAAATTGGGCGAGGTCTGCTTGGGTCACCCTGTGCGCCTAGTCTATAGCTAAACCTGATGTCCTCAGTCTGAATGCTCTGCTTGAGCTTAGTGGTACAAATGTCAGCTATCCGCTGTGTAGTGTTTTCACCGGAACTTTCATCGATACCTCGAAATAACAAAAACTTTTTACGACTTCTGCTCTCGAGGTCGTCCGTCATTGTTGCAACATGCACAATCTGAGCCCGGAGCAGTGCCAGAGTGTCTCGCACAAAAACCTTGAATTGGTGAAAATCATCGGAAAGCTGCTGCAGGGTGTTGTTAGCCGCAGCATTGACAATTCGGCTCTCGAAGGACTCCATGGACTTTTCAAATTGCTGCTGAAGACTATATAGTGACATTTCTTGCTGGGAAACCATTTTGAACTGTGTTTAGTGATGTTGTGAGAGATAATGGCAGTGATGTGAGACCGAGGTATGTTATGTTATCATAACCACACTATTTTTTAGAATTTTTACTGTACTCATTAATTACACTGGTTAATATTACATTAATAAAGTCTATTGTAACCAAAACTTGGAAGAAAAACAGATTTATATAATAAATAAAAATTTAAGCAAAAAAATACGTCTTTCTTTTTTAGTAGCTACCCACGAAAAAAGAACAATAATAATAGAACAATAATAATATTAAAATGATCTATAATAATAATCTAAAATTGCTATTTCCCTGTTGTTATTTATTGAGTTTTCCAAATGATACATAAGTTTTATAATACGCAAATTGTTGCACAGTCTAGTCAATTTTTGATAAATTATTTAATTCGAAAGAAAATTAAATTAACTTCTTAATGTAGCTAATTGTTGCTCTGGCTAATTAAAACCGCCTTTAGTAACCAACCAAATCCTGTCTTATTAAAAAAAATAGAATTTAAGCGCCATAACATATTTGCTACATAAGTATTAAAAAAGCTTATAAAGTATCGTAATATACTTATTTGGTATTATACTAAATGTATGAAAGTGTACAATTTATACTTGCTAAAATTTAGTGAATACTTTCTGATAAAATTAAAAATAATATATTTGCATGTTTTTAAATAGATGATAGGAAAACCCTAATGATAGTTTTTCCTTTCTAAGATTATTTGATTACGTAAATTCTGATGCAGGAAAACCACAGAAGTAAAATGGGAATTTACTCATTCTTATGACAGGTAATTTACCGCATTCAAATGTTTCATTCAATATTCATGCATAGTCTCTCATCAATCACTCCTTTATGTAAATTTTCCAGTAGATACAATATAAATTCAACAGTTACATTACAAAATTTACTTATTGAAATTCTTTATTGCACATTTTTAAAATCCTCTTGCTTTTCCCTCTTATCACACTAGTAAGCTATAAAAGTACGTATATAATATATATAAGTCATTCTATAATTGTCTATTTTTACCATTACTTTCATTTCACCTATATTTGTTCAAATTTGTCTCTGAGGTTTGGCTGTCAGAAAATGTCTACGGACATTAAGTGCCTTAGTACTTTGTGCAATAAAGTTTTTTAAATAAATTAATAGTTTTATGTCCGACTCATTTGCGGTTGTTGCATAGAAGTACAGGGGTTAAAATGTCAATGTTTATATATTTATATATATATTTAAACAAATTATTTTAAAGCCTAATCCATTTTAAACACAGAAAACATATACTTACAAGTATATATAGCACAAATATCTAATTAAATAATATTCTAAAACAAAATCAGAATTGTTCAAATAATATTATTTTGCTAACTATAAAGGCTACAAATCAATAACGATATTAAAACTCGCCATACACTTGCCACGTCACTAGTTTTATTTTAAAACTATAACAAAAATACGGTTTTAAATTACTAAGTAAACTGCAGCGAATAGTAGAATACGGATTCGTCAAAAGTTCCATTTTATTTTTACTTATGGAAATTGAATCGGTAGGTGAATACCAAAACTTGTTTTTGACACCATTTACCGATAAAATAAAATAGAATGAAAATAAAACTATTAGTAGAATTGGGCTACTGACCCCTCCTGCTATTCTGGTCATTGCTCAACAGTGGGAACTTATAATATAACAGACAATTGCATTTTTTTTTCAAATTATTAATGATTAAACTCCTTTCCATTCATGTGACATTAAATTCTTTTATCAATATTTTGCATTAGACCCCTTATTTATTTAGGTTACCGATCTTTAAAAGCCGCTTTAATCTTCAATGCAATAAATTGCACTTCTTTTTTTTTTATTCGTTATGATTTATCGACAATTTTCTAATTCAATTTCATTATTCTTTTGAGATTTTGAACATTAAAAAAAAGTATCATCCCGACCATATCCCTTGCTGGGTCAGTCCACTATTCTGCTCCTCTCCCTACTCAACCAAATACTGTATAATTCCGTTAATGCCGAAAGTAGGTCATTTTTTTTATGAATGTAGATATAGACTCTTTCGTATTAGTGGCTATAATTATATAATGAATAATAAATATTGACACTACTGTATGGGTTTCTATATTCCCGGAACCGCCTTACTACCCTTGTGGAGATTAGGCTGAAGGCCGACAGTGTGGGGTCCTCAGGTGCGCGTAACCTTGATCCCGAATCTCAGGGTCAAAAAACATTTCACCCGGTACCGATAGCAACTTCCTTTCACTTTAAACATAATAATAATAATTATTATATAACACCCCCAGGCTGCGAGGAAATAATACAATTTTGCTTTAATCGCGGTGGGTCCAGTTGTTAAAACACTTTTCCCATCATGTTCTCATACTTGCTTGCTTGCTTACGTACGTATTATTGTCATAGATTTATGACACTAAAACCACCTTGTGGAAACGGTTATTCATTGACGAAAAAAGACATCAGACCCCTATAAGGCCTATCTCCTACAGACTACTGGAACTTATGATATTAACACTAAATTATAGTTTTAAAATGCACATTTGTGGGAAGGCACAAAATAATACAAGTAGGTAATTTTGTGTAATGGGATAAAGTGGTGGTTGTTTTGCCAACGGCACTTGTAAACCGACACCTTGCGTTGCAGACCGTGAGAAGACGCAACCCTTTCATTAAGGGCTGGCCACAGGTGAGATGAACTCCAATCACGCCCACGAAACCTTACGACAGGTAATTCTTAAATATTTCGGTGTAAGGTTACATTTTACAGTTTAATTGAGCAACACTATGTGCACATAATTTAATCTTCTAAATTAATTTGTTTATGTATTCGCATTCTATGGTTTACCGTAAGCTTATCCTCTCTCTCCTCCCTTCCCCACTTCCTCCCCTATACACACACACACACACACACATACACAAACACACATATATACATTTAATTAATATTTAATTTATTTGTGATATTTCTCGAGTTTGGTACGCCTAGAGACATCGACGAGCTTGCCACTATATATATATATATATATATATATATATATATATAATTTATTTGTGTATTTTAACGGTTTGGTAAGCTAGAGACATCAACGAGGTTGCCACTTGTCATGATGGGCCTATAGTAAAGTTGGCTAAATGTGAATCCGCTTATTTATAAGCGTGGTTTCTGATCACCCCGAAAGGGAAACGGTCGTGATGATGATGAATGTACCTAGGTATTAATTATAATATACGCGTACTATGTATATGTTTAATGCTACTATTATTCTGTAATTATATTTATAGTATGGGATTGAGATATCCAGCACATCAATCCCGCGGGATTAAAAGATAAAGCAACGGCCATAATTATCTTGAGATGAAATGCCTAGTTCATGTTTTTATAATTTTGTGAGTATAGCTAAAATTAACATTAAACAATATTATGTAACCCGCTGCATTTAATTTTATCTTCAAGTAGGTTACAAGTCAATTTTAAACTACTGATAAATTACGTAGTCACTGCGAATAAACTGATGTCGTTGTCATGCTGTAATATAAACCAAGTCCGTTTATTTGGACGTGTCTCGTCGATTAACCCCGTGACTTGTGCTCTCTCGCTTTAACGTCAGCGTTACTGATATGGGCATCTCTTTCGTTCTGTCGTGGCTTCCTATAACCCGTCTCCCGCTTGTTGCGCATACGCACCGCTTACATCCTTATTACAGCGATAGAATAGTGATGTGACAATTTTATACATTAATATATTTTACTGCCTTCGTGATCTATCAGCTAAGGCTGAGTTGTACCAAAATGGAGTCTTTGTAATTGTAACAACTTAAAGTTAAAATGTACCACCTGACTACCTTCAAAATAAATCTAGTACATTAGTAATCGTTACAATTAGCATGACTGTATTTTGCGCAACCCAGGCTAAGTTAGGTTAAGTATCATCACGACCAGAAACCACAGTTATAAACAAGCGGATTCACATTTAATCAACTTTACTATAGGCCCATCATGACAAGTGGCAAGCTCGTCGATGTCTCTAGCTTACCAACCTCATAAAATACACATTTAAATTATTGTGTCCCGACCAGGAGTCGAACCCGGTACCTCCGAGTCTAAATCCACGGGCTTAACCGCTAGACCACAGAGGCAGCCTCAGTAGGCAACCCAGGCTAAGCACGTTGATTTAGACGCTAAAGTAGCAGGTTCGGTTCCTTGTTGAATACACAAAAAAAAACTGTCCTCGCTCCATTATGGTACAGAGATATCGACGAGAATGTCATGATGAGCCTACTATAGTAACTTTTAGCAAACGAGCTCTTTAAAAAGCCTTGTTTCTCACCACAAAGGGATTACGGTCGTGATGATTCTTTAACTTTGCTTGCTTTAATATTTTGCAATTTATCTTAATCGTAAATACCATACCATCGAATACTTAAATTATATATCGATTAGTACAAAGATAAATAATTATATTGCAGTAAGTACTTACAGGAAAAGATTAGACAATATTTAAATATTACTATCCAATATTATTTTTTTTACAATTTCATCGTGTATAAGCAATATATTTTTATCCATCTAATCTTGATTCTGATATCGCTTCCTGCCGAGGCACCAGTTAATTTCATAATTTCAGCTGTAATGAATGAAAAAATGAAAAACTATAGGTCCATTATGACAAGTGGGAAGCTCGTCGATGTCTCTAGCGTACCAAACTCGAAAAATATCACAAATAAATTATTGTGTCCCGAACAGGAATCGAACCCGGTACCTTCGCGTCTAAATCCACGGACGTAACCGCTAGACCACAGAGGCCGTCCTTTCATCAAATCAAAACATCATTCTTAGTAAAAACCAGACTATAGTTGGTCGCAAGTCATTTTTCTCTCATCTCTCTTTCCAACACATTTAGGACGGTGAATAATAAATAAATAATAATAATAATATATATTTCCAGACAGGTCACACAGCGCCATCTAGTTTCCGTGGTAAGCTACGAGGCTTGTGTTATTGTGTTGATAAACTACATATTATACTTTTTTTTTTGTAAATATATACATATTATACAGACCGAGACAAATTATACAATATACAACTTGCCCCGGTGGGAATCGAACCCACGAGTTCACGGCAACGTTTGTTACCACTAGACCACGGAGGCGGTCGAAATACATGGAATGTATAGAAATTTGTCTATACGAGTATATACTACATACATACAATATACTTACAAAAGTTATTGTGTGCTTTTTTATATAATGTAGGTAAGAATAGACAATTTTTTTTTTAAGTTTGTGGTTTCTTTGCCTGTCGAATTTCTACTAGCAGTTCATTTCACACGCTCGCTGCGACAACAATATATTTTAATATATTTTTTATACTAATCACGACACCTAACATCGCGCCCACCTAATGGTAACCGGCACGCGAGGTTCAAGAATGGCAGCAACTGACGCCAGCCATTGACGGCCGACATCGACATGGTAGGGCCATTATGCCGGCCTATCAAGATGCTTTTTTACACTTTGCTTGAAGGACTAGAGGTTATAGGAATTAGGAAACGAACTGGCTGTTAGAGCATTTCATATCTTCAGCGTGCGACAAATTTAGGAGTCTCCAAATTTATATACGCGTAAGGATAGAGGCTACGGTATCGCAGTGTATAATTTCGCATGTGCGTGTGTTTCGGTTGCGGAATAGAGACAAGGGATACGGATATACTTATGATCAAATAAATAAGCTATCAGTAGGTATTTTTTATCGATATATTTGTTTGTACATCTCTAAAAACGTAGATTAGAGCATCGCGCAACTGTGGCCTGATTGAATTGCGTCCTCGGAGCGTACAGTCAGCCACTTGAACACACGCATGTCTTATTCGGTGGTCATAAGAGTTAGTTTTGTCAGTTAATTGTTTGTGAGTGTACAGTAGCGAGGGTTTGCCTTTTCTTTCTTCTTTTTTCCTTCAGGTTAACGGACAGCATCACAATGAACGATTCATTGGGAATAATTTGCATCAGCACTCGCCAAGTGCTTACACCATTTTGTTTTTGTTTCGTAAATTTGATAAATGGATGATTCCGATAACAAAACTTTAGAAAAATATAGGTATTCTGTATCTTTAATAACTAAAAAAATACGTCCTATCTGTACCCAGTGTTTTCCGTCAGCCGCTTAGTTGTTAATGTTTTGTTGCTATATAATCCAAGTTTATACCTAGATCAAGTTTCCTGGTATCTAACGGGTAGCCTACTGCGTAAAACTCTCCGCAACTGTCATCTGTCTACCAATATAGATAAGAAATAATGCTTACAACAAGATAATGTTAATTATATTTAACTTCTGTATCACTGGCTCGTCAGACGTGGATGGCGACGCTTTTTCCATTAAATACTTAATTTTTGGGTTAGGCGTTTTTGCATCCTCTAGTCATATCAACTTTTTAGGAAAATAAATTACAGACACTTTGGACATATTCTCACATTCATGGTACCTAATTTTAGACAGAGAAAAATGACAAAAACACTTAAAACGATTTTTCTCTCTTTTACTAAAAACAAATAAGTATAAGAATAATATGTCTCCAAATACTATTAACATTTTTTAAAAGTTTTATTAATATATTTAAGTAAATAATTAAAACTACTTACAACTAAAAATTTAAATAAATATGAACTAAACCTAATAAAAAATAACTATAAGAAAAAAATGTCCTAAATGAATGCACGTCAGTGATAGTCCCAAGAAGACTGGCAATATTTCCCCTCTGAATAGCTAAGCTAATACGTTGGCAGAAATAATTGCCAGCTTTCATGTCTCCAGACTTTTCCGTTAGCCGTTTGGACAACTCCTTGGCCAGACGCTTGGCTGAGTGTACTTTACAATTTTTTAATTTTAATACAAATTTATTATTAATACTACGGATGCGGGTATAAGTGCCGTCCGCGAAGAACGCTATCTGCATTTCCCCGCTGAATTGCAATACTGATTATTACTTGAAATTTTTTGGGCTAAGAAAGAGCCAGCCTTGATCACCGGAGGAGACGACAAGACTATGTTACGTCTTATAAAAACGTTTTCGCGGTTAATCTTTGAAAATGTACGTAATTTTATTCCCTAGTAAGTTAGACTATATTTCTCAAAAGTACACTCAATCTTAGAAAATATTGGATTGTGCGAGCGAGAGGGTTGCAAATACGTTAAATCCACTTAATATAAAATAAATACAACTTTCTTTCTTTTTTAAACAGGCCCAGCACTTAAAATAATAACGCCTAGAAACGAAGTAGGTACATACTACTCACGATAAGTTTTACTGGGCCATAACAACTCAGTTTCAAGGTCAAATCATCGTGCCAACAGCTCTCGGGATTTTTATTTGATAATGGTTTTAAAAACTGATTTGACTTAGAAATGTTCTTAGGATATTAAGTAATGACACAATAATTTTTCTGCACAACATGTTTTAATAACAGTAGTAACTCTTTTGCTTCCACGTTTCCTCTTTCTTTTGGCAACTTTTTTGTGTTTGCTAACAAAGGCCGGGGTTGCAAAACATCGTTGGTGCTATGAGTTAACATGACATCGAGTGTGAAGCCGAGCTTTGTGTTCAGTGTGAAAGGGTGCGCCTCATTACGGAGATTGCGGGCGAAGGGCGCGAACCGTGACAAAAACATTGTCTACCCGCGCACTCTGACATATTGTCTCTGGTCCACACAAACGACAGTGTTGCCAACATTATATTATAGTGATGTTGCCAATGCTGCGCAACTAGCACGGGCAGGTTAACCATTCTTGTAGTGCTGCATCTTAGGGGGTGGAAACTCAGAACAACTGACAAAAAGCACCATATTTTACCACTTCATGTACGCAGGGACATTTCAGACGTCACATACCTGATTAACATTCTGAATGGGCGGGTGGACTCCCCTGAACTTCTTAGTAGAATCGGTCTGAAGACTACCGGCCTAAGAACTAGAAGCACGTCTGTTTTGTATGTCTCTATGTGCTTTACCAACTACAGACAAAGTTCATTCTTTTGGAGGTCATGTAACTACTTTAATAGTAACTGTTCAGAGCTTGATTTATTTACCGTGAAGCCATCGATTGCTCGTAGCTACTTGACCAGATCTTTTTGTACTGACCATGTGCCTTAGCATTGTATGTGTATGCAGGCACTTGTTTTAAAAGACCTGTTTAGTCTGTATAATGGTTTATTTAATATATACATATATATATATTAAATAAGCTATTATGCATACAAATATATGTGTGAATGTATGTGTGTATATATATATTAAAATTAAAATATATATATATATATAAAAATAGTTCCATATTTTTTGTAGTCTATTTGTGGTAACTTTTAATTGACCTTTTATGTTTCCATTTTTTTTCTCTTTATTGTTTATTAGTCGTTAGTTATCCTGTAATAAATAAATAAATAAAATAAATAAATTTTGGTTCAAAAAGAAAGTGGCGCCGCCGTCATTAATTTAATCATTTGGTTCAATTTATTTAACATGTCGGCCATGGTTGTCAACAAGCGAACTACACAAACCTTAGTAAAAGTGTTCGGTTGAACAAGAGTTTTTTGCGTTTGCCACTCTTTTCCCAATTAGTTACTATATCAATTTAACTAAAGAAATCAAATGTTTAGAATATAATAAATTTAAAATTAAAATAAAATCCGTATTAATACACAAATCTTACTATACAGTTGATGAAGCGTTAAGGGATGTTAGCATAGGCTAGTCATATTATTTACATTTAGGGTACTGTTACGATAAACTGTAACACATTATGTTATTATTTTGACAATGCTTATTTACAGCTCTTATTTAATAATTAAATTTTAATTTAATTAGTTAAGTATGTATGTAGTAGCAAATTTTTTATTTATAATAATTTTTAGGATGTAAGTTTTTAGTTTAATTAATATTTTATTATTTTTTTAAATCATTGTACCTTATTTCCTTTGAATAAAAGACCTAATTATAAGTAGGTATGTAATAATATATAATTTTACTGACAAGGCCCATTCACAGCCGCAACAACAGCCTAATTTATTTATCTAAGGTTGGTAGATATTTATATTTAATATAGGTACCTATATTTTTGGTTATTTTTTGTTATTGTGTTGATGTTCCTATGACACTACCAGTTCTGTTCCTTGTCTTCACATTGAACTCTCCAGGCAAGACAGATATTTTAACGGTAAATATATATTGTGTACAATTTTGTTTAAATTATATTGACTTAACCAAATTCCGGTGGGAATGTACCGTGATACACTAAGAATAAAGAATACTCTTAGCTGCATCTGCATCCAGTACAAAATTCTAACACGTGTGTAAGCACTGAATCAAATCAAATCAAATATATTTATTGTGATATAAGTACATATTTTTATAACATGCTAAATAGCTCTGTACGATAGAGTGAAGTAAGTAATGTGTCAGCACACTAATACCTAGTATACGCTGTTTTTAACGAACAGAAACTAACACCCGTAATCTAATACGATTCCTCAAAGACTCCTTCACTCAACTATTCTTTACAGCTGTCAAACGGGTTCCCTCAGGGTATCCTCGAAATCTGTATTATTACACATTCTAAGACATTAACTCAACGGCTCCTCCACTAACATTCCTTTTTTTTTTGTAAAATATGGGAGTTGACAGCGCGGGAAAACCGCAAAAAATAAACTGCAACTTGTGCCCCATGTTTAAAGTCCAATTTATCGTTTTCCATAATTATTCACATTGTAGCAAATTATTAAACAAAACAACACCACTTTTGACCAATAATATCCACAGTAAATTAATTTACAAAACAAAAACTTGCACTTGACATGTCCACGCAAAATGGCGCTAAGAACACCCCAGTCAACATTTCCTTCCAGAAATTAAGTCACTGTATTTGATACGTTTTTTTTTGTTTGTTTTGTTTTTATTCAGTAAATAGGCAATATTTTTAGCACTTTTACACGTCATAACAGTTTTATTACATTTTATGTTTAAATGGCGTCTAATGTACCAGCTTACGGTTGTCCTTTAAAATAAAACTGTCAGCTCGGCTCTACTATTAACTTTATTCGTAACTATTACAGAAACTTAACATTCAAACTTTTTAAACTTTCGCGCACATTCATAATATTTTTTATAATTTTAACGGGTCTTTACGCGATTTACCTTAGAGACATATTTCTCCCGACGTTTCAGCCAAGTCGACATTGACCACGGCTAAGCCAATGCAACTTGGCTGAAACATCGGGAGAAATATGTCTCTAAGGTAAATCGCGTAAAGACCCGTTAAAATTATAAAAACTATAACCTAACATTGACAGCTGTTGAGTGAAGAAGGCGTTGATGAAATGTCTTAGAATACGGGTGTAAGAATACAGGTGTAAGAATAACAGAGAGGTGTAAATAGTATAAATATATAAATACACGACAGTTACAATTGAAATAAACATTAAACCAAAAAAGTATATTTTTCTAGCAACATTAGGAAAAAAATGTCTGAGCAATAGTCTTGCGAGACTAGGATTAGTATTGGCTTTGGTCTTGCTCTGTGCAAGCATCTATACTAACATCTAAAACCAACCCGTCTTTGTCAGATAAAACCAGTAGGTACTCAGGAAGTATGCATACCCGCTTTGAAAGGATTTGTAGATAAAAGCGAGGGCATGAGTGTGGATTCTATTTTTTTCGATTTTCCGTTAATAAAATTCAGCATTTAGTTTTCATCAAGTAATTATTGTTTATTAGTTCTTAATTTTATGATTTCTTTACCAGTTCAGATTCAGTTACCAGTTGTTCAGCAACGCAGGTTTTTAGAATAAAATTTCGATTGATGTCACCTACAAGCTGAATTCAATAAAATTTATTCGAATATTTTAAAGTACCTAATAAAAACTCGGTTATGATGAGTTATTATATGTGTATTAAATTCATTTATTTTAAATGAAATGAAATGAAATGAAATATTTATTCGTGTAAAGAATTTGGGTAGACAAATTTGCAGTTGTGATTGCTATTGATTAGTACTACCAAACCCTACCTGCAAAGGTGTACACATATCACATTATTAAATATAATACAATACTACAGTAGTTACAATTAGAATATAGACACAAGAATAAATAAAAATGACCAGAAACGTAAAACAATAATAACATTTATCAGTCGGTCAATAAGATTAATAATAATAATGTCAAAGCATGCAATATAATTTAGTCAATAATCACAATTTAGTCAAGAAAATCACGCACACTGTAAAAAGGACTTTCGCGCCATTTTGTGTGGACATGTCAAGTGCAAGTTTTTGTTTTGTAAAGTAATTTACTGGGGATATTGTTACTCAAAAGTGGTGTTGTTTTTATTTAATAATGTGCTACAATATGAATAATTATGGAAAACGATAAATTGGACTTTAAATATGGGGCCCAAGTCGCAGTTTATTTTTTGCGGTTTTCCCGCGCTGTTAACTCCCATATTTTACCCGACGTGTTTGGGCTATAATGCCGCGAGTGACTCCAAAAAAAGCATCAAATTCTGCAACATCTGGAATTTGATGATAACCTCAATAACTCATAAAAAAGAAAGATATATTACGTCAGAATTGGCTGTTTGGGCTACACCCTTTGCCCACCCTATCACCTCATTCATCATCCATCGGGAGAAGAGAACACAACATCAAAAAGAAAAAAAAAATGGGAGTTCTTCGCGCCATTTTGCGTGGACATGTCAAGTGCAAGTTTTTGTTTTGTAAATTAATACACAGTGGATATTATTGGTCAAAAGTGGTGTTGTTTTGTTTAATAATGTGCTACAATGTGAATAATTATGGAAAACGATAAATTAGACTTTAAATATGGGGCAGTTTATTTTTTTGCGGTTTTCCCGCGCTGTAAACTCCCATATTTTACCCGACGTGTTTGAGCAGTGGATGGTTCCGCGAGTGACTCCAAGAAAAGCATCAAATTCTGCAGCATCTGGAATTTGATAATGACCTCATTAATTCATGAAAAACAAAGATATATTACGTCAGACTTGGCTGTATGGCCCTTTGCCTTCCCTATTATCTCATTCATCATCCATCGGGAGAAGAGAAACAAAAAAAAAAAAAATTAGATGACACTCATTATATACTTATTGTAGGTATTCTAGTTCTTATCTTTGTTGATGTGGCAATAAACGTTTTTTATTCATATTCCTAATATATTTTTAACCTCGTGCATTTCATTTAAGTCGTTTTATTTGCACTTTGTGTCCGTAACTGCAAACAGCATCCTATATTGTATAAATACTTGTTGAATTTTGATATGTTACGTATTTTGCCAACTGTACATACAAATTTACACAAATTTGCGTCAATATTCCCAAAAACTTGTTTTATGATATCAGTGCCTACTAGTGTTGCTCCAAGCAAGACCAAGACACATCAGAATAGGTGGTCTTGGTTTTGCATTCTTTTTGCTTCTTGCTATTGGTCTTGCGCAAGTGTCTCGCAAGACTCTTGCTCTTTTTGTTTTTTTTTTTAATTCTATTTAGTAATACTTATTTTTAAATCATTATATCTCGTTCAGAGGTATTACAATTTTATTTATGTATTGTATTAGGTACAGGTCAATGAAAAACCTTCTTAGGTATTTTTTAACAACTGGCTTAGTCAACTACCGCCTCCGTGGTCTAGTGGTAACAAACGTTGCCGTGAAATCGGGAGGTCGTGGGTTCGATTCCCACCGGGGGCAAGTTGTACATTGTATAATTTGTCTCGGTCTGGGTGTTTATATGTATAATATGTATATATTTACAAAAAAAAAAGTATAATATGTAGTTTATCAACCATCTAGTTTCCGTAACACAAGCCTTGTAGCTTACCACGGAAACTAGATGGCGCTGTGTGACCTGTCTGAAAATATTTATTATTATTATTTATTATTAACTCAGGTTTCTCTGCCAACCAGTGCAGCTCATTCCAGAGTATGTATCATCACAACCCTTAGAACACATAGTCCTAGACCGTTGGAGATGGGCCTTCCTGACATTTGTGAAGAATTTGGCCTACACTCGCCACGCGCGCTTGCCGAGTGTTTCATGTCAATTTTAATGACAAACTATTAACGACTCTATACGTTGGTATTAGTGGAACCGGGACCGACAGCTTAACGTGCTCTCCGAGGAACGGGAATGGTAGGGGAGAGTGGGGTAAGACGGGGTAGTTAAGGTTTGACATTGAATAAAACTCACATTTACATAGGAACAACTAATTTTTTTTTAGGTATACAAACTTTGGCAATCGGTTTTGTATATAAATAGCAATACACTTAAATTAACTTATTATTTGTCTCACAATCAATAGTTAAAGCGAAAATGTCACATTGCCCCATCATGCCCCATACTTGGGGTAAGACGGGGTACCCTATGGGGCAAGATGGTGTACATAATTAAAAAATAAAATAACTGTAGTTACTACGCTAAATACAGTTACAAACAAAGACAAAATAAATAATATAGCTTCAAAAATCACAATACAAGATAGTACACCTATAATACGACTAAAATGAAGGGACTAAACTAATAAGGGGATGAACTTGTTTTAGCAAACTATAGAATCTGTTAATCCTATTTGTCTGACTCACATAAAATGCAAACATGGACAGCCTCTTCATCGTCATCATCATTGCCGGCACATCCACAGTGGGCCCATTTCTTGCATTTGACACAATTTATCCAACCTTCTATAGAGTCTAGGTAACAACCCTGGCAGTAAAGACATTCCGCATTGTCAGACTCGTTGGAGCTATTGCTATCATTTTCAATAGATTTTAATTTTATACGTTTTGTAGATTTTGGTTTCTCTTTAGATTTGGTTTTGTCAACATTTTTTCTACTCTTAGTCTGTTTTTCTTCCTTCCTTTTCAGTTTTTCAGCTTTTCTGTTTTCTTTGTCTTGTTCAGCTACCAATTTTTTGTTTATATTTTCTTCTAATTCCATTTTATATGGTGACGAGGTAATAATTGCAGTCTTACCTCTCTTCCTAGACATTCTTTGTTTTTGTGTTGTTTTTGGTATACGAATTAACTGTCTCGGACTAACCAGTTTAAATGAAGTGTTTATTTCTTGTGCGGATGTGGGTTGTTTGTCATTTGTCCAGAATGAACACCCAGGTTGAGAATTATTTATGTCATCTAGAGATCTTTGTAAATCTGTAGTTGCTAAGGATGGTAATGGGACTTGTTTGTCAAACATTGTAATTCAACTACTGGTTTTCCGCACGTAGATTCGTACCATTCTAAAAAAAAAAACAAAATTAGACTCGGACAGGGGCAAGATGGGGTATCCCATACACCATCTTGCCCCTTTAGGTATTAATTTTATTAAATAATAATAAAAAATAGAATCCATGAATTAAAACATTTGAAATAATCTCACCTTACTCTATGCTTTTTACTCTTCCCAAAACAGTACCAATAACAGCAACCACTTAACAACTTAATATGTTTGTCACGTAGTCCACTACAATTGAAAATAATAACTAAACTCGTCAGAACTTGTTTTTTCGCTCAAACTTCCAAACGCGGCCTCTCACTGCGATGGTACTCAGGCGACTGAGAGGGCGAGGTAATAGCTTATTGCTGATATTATTGTTTTGACTGAGGTTCACTTGTTTTTCTCTGTAAGGGGGGTACCCCGTCTTACCTCGCTACCCCGTCTTACCCCACTCTCCCCTAGTGTTGTAAATCTATGTCAAATATACTTGAGAAATTGTATTTTTCATTGGTCTGCTGGGTGCCTGTCTTACCGTATGCTTTGACAGTATGTGTTTAAAAACGCCCATTACTACTATTAAAAGTCTAGCCGTGAAGAGAACCTATTAAGTGAACCTACGTGTAAAGTAGTAGGTGTCTCTAATAAAATTATGAATACGTGCCTATGGCGATGGAGATTTGCACATCGCGTCGTCGGTTCAAGTAATAATACAGTGAGCCATTAGCGGCATGCAGTGCGTCACAGTGACAAGTGAAGAATCTATTAAAGGGCCTTGTCTCACTGCCGACGAGAAAGCTTCAACTACTTATTTGTGGCCCAAAAACGTATCATCAAAGTTCTATCCTAAACAGGAGAACTATTCTATGAATTTACCAGGCAAGTCGATCGTTTTTTCTTTTTACAAATGAGGGTTCTCTCTTTTTATTTGCGTAACAAGACGCCCACCATCCACCATTCTGCTCCTCTCCCCACTCAACCAAATACTGTATTATTTCGTTAATGCCGCCTTGGAAGTTTGTTCCATAAAAGTATTGACGACAGACCTGCTTAGGCCCAATTCTTTCAGTAAGTGGTGCAAAGATTTTGCTAGAACTCTTCTCGCACCAACTTCTACTGCGTATAGCTGAGTATTGAATCTGTTTCTGATAATTTATTCTGTGAGTTCATAATAATTGTTTGACACATGTTGTGGTCTTTTGGAATATTTGAACATAATAGTGATGCTTATAAGAAATTCTCATAAGCAAATCAAATTCCGGATTGTTCTTATTGCTGTCTAGATTTTACTAATGACGCAGTGATAAGAACTATTAAAGATTAAATTAGTCAACTTTTTAGCTATAGCTCAACTAGCTTCTCGTTTATGGTCGGCTGTGGGACAAGTGAAGAATTCATTAGAAGCAGGAAGTGAACCAGGAAGCCGGTGCGTCCTCCAAGGTCGAGCGACGTCGCCAACGCAAACCACGTTCAAATACCATAATATTACATCACGTGTTGCCTATCTTCACGTACACTTTTAAAACCTAATCAGATTGTGTTTAATTATACTGTTTCATCTCAAATTCGAGGCAGAAGTCTTCAACTCGCGATCAATACAGTGGTGCTGCGTTCAAAAGCTAGTTTTTATTTCTCAATGTTATTTATTTTACTGTTTCAAATTTCTCAATACTCACAGGAAATATAAAATTCAATAGATATGGATAAGTTGATCATCTTATTTTTTTATTTCTATATACTTAAATATTGTATATATTACTAGCTGACCAGGCGAACTTCGTACCGCACGACAGTCAATGAATGTCGTGTTACTTATTAGCTGAACTAAATTTATGATTTTATGGAAGGCAAATGATGTCGGTCCACGAACATTTACCAGCAACAAAAAGAAAGAAAGATATCAGTTAATTGATTCGTGGCCTAATTGCATTACGGCTCCGTTGGAAAAGATTCTTCTTGGTCGCGGCATTATAATTAATAATAATCCTCACACAAAACAATTTTCAAAACAAATCACAGACAATTTCGCGACGTTAAAGTGAGACCAAACGATTTATTTGTCATTTATTCTATATTTAAGGAGCTTGATATAAATTTCTGAACATTGACAATCAACATTGTTTGACAGGAAACCCACGAACATTTTGTATGGGAAAATGTTTTTTCTTTAATTTTATTGTTTCGTCAATTTTCCAATGTTATTATTAGTTCACGACCGTATTGCTTCCACGCTTATCAATAAGCGGATTTAACATTTAGCAAATTTTGCTATAGGCCGATCATGACAGGTGGCAATCTCGTCGATGTATCTAGCGTATCGAACTCGAGAAATATCACAAATAAATTAAATATTAATCAAATGTATTTATTTAAATTAATAAATATTTGTGTGTCCCGGCTAGGAATCAAACCCGGTAGCTCCGAGTCTAAATCCGGTTAACCGCTAGACCACCAGTTATTATTATATAAAATAAAATTTAGATACTGACGTATATGTACCTTTGGAATCAGTTACCCGTAAAAATCCGTCAGACCCCGTCCAGCAGCCCTATTCTGGCGCAAACGTTATATGAAATCCGTTAACTATATATATATATATATATAGTTAACGGATATATATGATATTTACACGGAACTTTCAAGGTCGAGTGCTTATAGAGTTGAGAATTGAGTAATATTTTGTATTTTTTTTTATTTTTTTATATATAAATATTTCCAGACAGGTCACACAGCGCCATCTAGTTTTCGTGGTAAGCTACGAGGCTTGTGTTACGGAAACTATATGGTTGATAAACTACATATAATTTATTTTTTTTGTTCTAAATATATACATATTATACATATAAACACCCAGACCGAGACAAATTATACAATGTACAACTTGCCCCAGGCGGGAATCGAACCCACGACCTCCCGAGTTCACTGCAACGTTTGTTACCACTAGACCACGGTTATCACGCAAGCTCTGAAGTAAATAACGAAATCAACTAATAACGTTTGCGACTAAGTAACAGGATATATATAATACAGGGCTATCTATAAAAACTTCATGAAGAGATTGATTAACTTAATTTGTTTCTTGCGTTGTTGCCGATAATACCTGTATCTGATATGGCTATAGTTTTTGTAACTACATGATTTTTATAAATATTTCATTATATATTATATTTATAATTAAAGCCTGTAATTGCACCTACTTATTTAAAATTTAAAATTCTCATTTAAAATTAACCTCACTAAATTGTTTGTCGGTAGGTATGCACAATAAATTGTGGAACGGGTTAGGAAGAAAAAAGTGATTTTGTTTCATGTTATTATCTCATTTTGTTATTATTATGTTTACTTTTATAATCTTATTAGTTATTACTTTTAGTTTTTATAGGTTTCACTTTTTTATATATTTTTTACTATTAACTTTTATTTTATATTATTACCATTTTTTGTATTATTCAATGTTGTGTACATTTTTTTTAGGCTGGCAAAACCGACAAGATTATTTGTCTATGATTTCAATAATTGTTTTGTTTGTTAGCTGTTATTTGTACCTTACTTCGAATAAATAAATAAAACTGAACTGCACATTTGAATATTTCCTAAATGCCATATAATAAATTATAATTATATCGTTCTGCATCTGTATAATGGCAATGTAATATTACAGCCAAAATCATAAATATACATATATCACGATTTTTATCTTTAAATAATATGAAATATAACAATTAAAAAACAAGCTAATAAAATTATATAAACTAATTTAAAATTGAAACTAAACTATATATCAAAATATTCAGCCAAGACCTGATAATGTGGCAGTGTGCCAAGAACACTTGCAGCATTCCACCGCCGCACCGCGATGCTGATTTGCTTCGCAAAAAAACTGCCAGCCCTCTTAGACATTATTAGACAGCATTAACCAGCCGCTTAGACAGAACTTCTTAGCACTTAACCCCCCTAGTCCCATTGTTTTTTTATTATTATTATTTTTTATACGGAGCACGACATGTGACACCGCGCCCACCTGATGGTAAGCGGTACGCGAGGTCCAAGAATGGGAGCAACTGACGCCAGCCTCAGACGACCGACATCAGTCCCTACTACTATGCCGGCCTATAAAGATGCTTTTTCACACTTCGTTTGAAGGACTCCAGGTTATAGGAGTGGGGAAATACACTGGCTGGGAGAGCATTCCACATCTTCAGCGTGCGACAGATGTAAGAGTCTCCAAATTTGTATGTACGCGTAGGGATAGTGGCTACGGTATGTGGATGCATATTCTCAAGGCCAAAAGGCAATAAACACATTTACATTAACAACAGACTCGTAATTTGGCCTTTTCACTTGAGCCGCCCCAACCCTGACAGATGTGCCCTGGACATGAGACCGAGCAACGGTGTCGACACAAGTAGTGTCCCACACCAATGCTCAACCCATGGACCTTGGCACGAAAGTTAATCCTACGGGTCTTTCACCATCACGGCGTTGTTATTTTTTTATATAGTTTGCAAATTCCACAATAACATGATGGATTTACCTACTTGGAATTATAAGAATTCAAAAAATGATGATCAATTACATTGACCAGCCCACTTATAAACTTCTTACCATACCTTATTATACATTATTTTGCATTGGTGTTCCTTTTAACGTCTTTTTGCAGTATAATAAGTGTTTCGATCTTCATATCCTATAGAATTGCAGGTAACGTCCGCGTCGCAACAAAGCCCTCGGTTTCGTTCGGCTAAAATATTAACTTTGTTACAAAAGGAAACATTATATTTCCAAGTATCGGGCACTTCTTCACTTCCGAACAATAGTTTCAATAGGAAACGAAATGGTAAACAGTGGTTCTTTCTTATACCGAGGACAACGACGCGGGCGACTCTGCAACACATTGCGAGCGACAAAACTTAGTCGCTTGAGCAATTTTAGTTTTAAATGACCTTAGGGGTGACATCGCAAAATATTACCTATTATATGTTTTGCTGAGAACAACACTTTTCTTATATATAATAAAAATATATTTATATATTTAAAAACTTTATTGCACAAAGTTAAATTGTCTGACAGCCAAACCTTAGGGGCAAATTTGAACAAATATAGGTACAATGAAAATAATAATTATAGGATAATTAAATAAACTAAAAGATAAACCTAATTAATGTAAAAACATAATACTTACAAATATCTTGATTATAATCTACATGTCATCGAATCCTGGAGAAGATGAACCCAATGTTCCGAGGACTCCGGCGACGTTACCTCGTTGGATGGCAACACTGATCCTCCGAATAAGATATTCCCTACTCAAAGGATCACCTGTTGACGCTCGGATGGCAACGCTTATGTCGCGTATTAACGATTTAGCGTCCTCAGACCAAGGGCCCATCGTCTCTACGGCAAACGGCACAAAATGGTAACGATTTGATAATAATATGATAGGATAATTAAAAAATATTATATAATTCCTTATATACCTTTTGATAGTCATATTATTAGGCTTTTAATTTAAATTGTAAATATATAGTATTAAGCTGTTTAGCTTAAGTTTGTTCGCTTCTTTTTTTTCATTTGCTTTCTTATTAGCACTTGTAAGTCGAATAATACAAGTCGACGACTGTGCTCAACTGTAAAAAGTGTATGTATTAGATAAGTTTTTTAGAATATATACTGTTGTTTGAGGCTTAATAAATAAATAAAATAATAAAGAGAAAAAAAAATACAACTAGTTTTAGTAACCTGGGTTGTCCAGCTTAGATATTAATTTATTGACATGAAATATGGTCAATACAATATGTGAAAATGCCTATTCACAGCAGCTATAATTTTAAGCGTTATTATATATTTGTTATTTTTTTGTTTCTCTTCCCAAATAATAGTTATCTCATGTATGTACTGCTCCAGATACACCAATATGTCAATATGTACTATAAAATGATATTGTATCAGTTTTGTGTAAGAATTACGTGTGCAAAATATATTTTATATCTTTTGTCCTATGCCTACTTGCATGAAATGAATTGAATTGAATTTAAAAAACGGTGGCACTGTGGCCGGTGTGTTGAGTTTATAGTATGTATTTTTTGATCAAATTTGACCCGGAATTCTACATTTAAACGAAATCGGTAAAAAAAAGATGTTCATGTGAAGTCTAATTAGTGTGTGTTTGGCAGGTAATAGTTTACGACGCGAACAGTTAGTTTTTACAAATAGTGTTTTTTACAGTCCGGGTCAAATTTTATAACATCGTATATAACAAAACATAAGAAAATATAGAAAAATATTATGAAAATTTACTTAGCAACATAATCTGACAAAGAGAATATAACAAAGGTAAAGTATTGTCACCTTTTACATCTATTTTATTTTGTTAATTTGAAAAGTTTTCTGTTTCTTTGTATCTCAACGTCACCGAATGTAGAGCTGTCATCGGTCCCGGTTCCCTAACACCAACTTGTTTGATCTTTTGGAACGCTTATCTCTAGCAGTGGAGAGATATGTGACTCTTATGTTGTAGAAGCAGTGATGATCATAATGCATTTAAATATTGATAAATTTTATTCGAAGTTAATTATAGTACATCAAATATAAATTAAAAGCTACCTAAATAATAAAATTAAAAATAAACTAAACTGTAAATAAAAAATGTCCTCTAGAGACGTCCCATCCGAGATAGTCCCAAGGAGACTGGCAACATTTCCCCTCTGTATAGCGAGGCTAATACGTTGGGAGAAATAATTGCCAGCCTTCCTGTCTCTAGACCTTTCTGTCAGCCGCTTTGACATATCTTTGACCAAGCGCATTTTATAATCGAGTAACATTAAAAGCTTGGTGTTATTTGTTTAAACCTATTCAATTTACCATTTAATTATTTAGGACTGTCCACAAAAACTATTACAAAATCAATATTTTCCCAAATTCATTAGCATTTTAACTGCCAACCCTGAATTCTGGAATTAACAATAAAGCTTCAATGACAATAAAAAACGATGAAATATAAAAACTAGTTAGATCCCATTTTAGCGGCATCACAATGCTCTCGATTATTTTCCAGGGAACGACCTTTTTATTTTTTATTATTGCCCTTTCGGAAGGTATGCTGGGGTGCATCCACATTATACATTTTTTATACATTCCAGCTTATTATACATATATCCGTTAGGCATTAAATCACACATACGTATATTTCCATGGATTCACAGTGTCGGCCAAGTTCATCACACTACGCTTCTAGGGCCTCGGGCTTGTGGCCAAAAATTAAGCGTTTACGATAGCCTTTTTATTGGTATTATAAGTACTAAGTAATGGTACATGGAAATTTCTGCATTTATTAAGGTACAAAAACAGTTAACAAACAATAAAATAATAACATAAATTAATTTACTGAAATAAGTAGAAAGTTTGCTAACAAAATCCATGAAGCAAATAACAACAAATAATCCTCAAATTCTGAAGATATACTTAAAGTAAATATATAATAGTAATTTATTTAGTAAGTAATTTAAGGATTCTCAATTACGTAAAACAGTTTAAACTTCCAGGGGCAAATAATGTTTATGGTACAAGAATGATGAATTATGTAACCTCAGCATATCTTAATGATATGCCCGCCGAGCTCCAAAGAACATACATTGATAATAACAAATATAAATATAAGTTTAAAAAGTTTTACATGAGTCAATAGCAGAATTATTTCTCATACAGATTGTGAGTGACTCGCCGTACCCAGATAAACCTTAAAGGTTTTTGTGGACGGCTGTATAATATTGTTGATGTATTTTTGTGTATCTTGAAAACAATAAATTAAAAAAATTATATATAAAGTATGTATTTATGTACTATTACCTATATCATTTATTTTAATACACCTTACAATCCTCTACTACACTCCCAAACAATAATAACGTAATAGAATGCCTTTAAGGCATTATTAAATTAAAGCGATTAATGAAAACTAAAAATAGGAAAGTAAAAAAAAATATAGCAAATATACTACAAGCAATTATAATTAAATATATTTTTCGGTTGAGGGCACTTCTATCTTACATCAATGTCCGTGTGGAAAGGAGGTCGACTTTCTTGGAGTTCATGGGCTCTCCTGTTCCAAAAGTTCAAAAAGATTCTCCCGCCATGGCTCCCTTAACGATACTATTAAAAGGGCTCTAGCCACCATCGAGGTTCCAGCTCTTGGAGCCTGCTGGAGTTATCCGAGATGATGGCAAGAGACCACACGGTATGACGTTGGTCCCCTGGGAACGAGGGCTTGCTTTGGTGTGGGACGCCACGTGCGTCGACACCCTCGCCGCGTCGCATCTCAGGGGGACAGCGCATAAAGCGGGGGCTGCGCGGAAAATGCGGATGCCGGCAAGCGGCGCAAGTATGTAAGTATGTTAAAATGTTACATATTTGTGCCGTGTGCTGTAGAAACTCTGGGTCCAAAAAATCCAAGCGCAAAAAAGTTTTTAAAAGACATAACCGAACAGGTGACAAGGGGGCTGGCTCTGTCTTCGCCCAAAGAATCAGTATTGCAATTCACGCAGACTCATATTTTGTAAATATTTTTTAAATAAGTATATTATAATTATATCAATTAAATATTTGTTACTTACTTACAAACATTGCTAATATTATTAAATATATCATCATTATTAACCCATAAAGTACTGCTAAGCGAAGGGGTCTCCTTTATGAAAGAACCGATATAAGATCTGTATCTTAAACGATTTAATATTCAATTGAATTATAAAACTTATAATTGTCTAGCTCGTTTTGGATAAAATTCCCTAATAAAATATTAATATAAAAAATAAAAAAACAATTTACCACGATGACCTAAGTTGTTCATTTTGGTGAATTATTATTAGTTGTAATTCTTAGTAAAGAGAAAATAATATTGTTAAAAGTTTAGAAAAGAGCCATCACCGTCAGATCCATATCTACAAATAAAATTCCAATGCAACAATAGAACTGAGCAGTGCAGTAAGTACTCGTAGTCCAGTATGAGCAAGTTGAATGAATTAAGCGCAATACAAATTGAAAAATATTGGAGATCGCATTTGAAGTGGTTTCATTGGAAGCACCTAAGCCTCTACAGGATATTCTTGCGCCTTTTATTTATTACACCAACAAAATGGAAGTAAATAAAGAACTTGAGGGTTTTATGGGAATTTCATTATTTGTCGTAAACACAATGGACAAAGCAAAATGTTGAAGAGACTCGGATACTTATTGTTTTGTAGACGCCGGCGTTACATAGACCATACTCCTCGGTTTACAATACACTGGACAAAGAGCTTTCAATTAAAATTAAATAATAATACCGTCCATAAGATAGAAGCAACTAAGGTAAGCTAATTTACAAAAGCCTCCGTTTGATTATAAACGAAATTAAAGTTCTTCGCGCCATTTTGCGTGGACATCTCAAGTGCAAGTTTTTGTTTTGTAAATTAATTTACTGTGGATATTATTGGTCAAAAGTGGTGTTGTTTTGTTTAATAATGTGCTACAATGTGAATAATTATGGAAAACGATAAATTGGACTTTAAATATGGGGCACAAGTTGCAGTTTATTTTTTGCGGTTTTCCCGCGCTGGAATTTGATGATGACCTCATTAACTCATTAAAAAGAAAGATACATTACGTCAGACTTGGCTGTATGGGCTAGACCCTTTGCTATCCCTATCATCTCATTCATCATCAATCGGGAGAAGAGAACCAAAAAACTACTACGAAATTAAAATCTACTAGAATAATTTTTTTTTTTTGGTCAAGATATTTACCACATTTGTAAAGGAAGGGCAAAGTACCATAACTCAATGCAAGCCTACCACAATCCTTAGCGACGCATCAGACTGAAAAATTGTCATGGATACATTGAACATCATTAAAGGATCCCGACATCTTAGTGTTTCGGAATTTAAAAAAGTTATTCTAAATGAATGGGAATATATTCTGTTAAGTCGCAAACGTTATTAGTTGATTTCGTAATTTACGTCAGGAATTGCGTCATAATTACAAAATATTCAATTCTCAACTCTATAAGCGGTCGACCTTGACAGCGTCCGTGCAAATGTGAACTTTATTAGCGTGATATATATAGTTAACGGAATCCACAATATAACGTTTGCGCTTAAGTAACAGAATAGGGCAACTTGTTACGTAAAAAAAAACCACTTCATTTTCAATATCGCATCAGAATTGGATATCGCAAAAGAAGAAGTAATAAGCCATTGTTTAGTGAATAGGCTTTATGGATTGTGAAAAAAAATGAAAACTACAAACAAGTACTTTATATATCCGATATCTTAATCAATAGTCATTGTGATATCTTGATATAAGACTTAGCACGGAGATAACTAAATTTGCAAGGAAGTGACGGTGGAGCCTTACCAAGATTACCTGGAGATTAGGCTATCAATAATTTAGGTATCATTCCATCAAGATATTTAACAAAATAATGTATCATCTATTTAACTATCTTAAACTTTTGTGTTTATATATCTATTGCTTTAAATGAGATAGCCCATTTTTGTTAGTGAAATGGGCCCTAAAAATGTTCTCGTGCTATAATGATTTATTTTTTATTTTATAGTTATTATCTTATAATAATAACAATAGTACCTAAGTTAATATCGTGTTTTCATAATCTGTAGGAATTAAAGTAAAATAAAAAAAAAATATTGCACAATAAATATCTAAAATAAAATATAGTACATACGACAAAAAATATATATTTTTTATGTTTATCTATTAAAAGAGTGTTTTAGGAACAGAAACAATTATATTAAATTTTTTTGGATGTCTAGATGTTTCATCAAAGTTCATTATTATTTGCCGTTAATGTGATAAACTGCGATAAAGCTAAATCACATAGATAAGTTCCACCTACGCCAACAAGATAAGCGAGATTATGTAGGAAGAAGGTTCCTTATGTGAAGGGTTGATTTGTGAACCCCGCCGACGCATTGTCTGCCGCTCTGATACATCCTAATGGATGCCGATGATCGTTATAATTCCGGAGCATTTCCATAAAATCATCCCCGATCGTTATCTTCGTGAACAGGTCTGATTTTTTCTAACCGAGCATCATTCATTATCTTTTAAAGGTACAAAAAATATTCGGGTCTTAAAGCGCCGCGGAGTCCTTTCTAGGAAGCGCTCTCGGCTTTGTTTGACACTGATCTGTGAGATATTGGGCTGGGAGTGGACATGGAGTACTTCGACGAATTCGGACTTTCGTTCGCCGTCGTCAAATAGGTGTGAATTTACAGGCCCCGCAGAAGTGATTGTTATTCAGATATGGCAGCAATAAAGATTTCAACCAAGATTATATATGTAGAATGTTGTAGTAATCGGATGAGATGCTGATAATTATTTTATTTTGATTTTTATGTCTCTATATTGTGGCTTAGTTTTTTTTAAATCATTAACTGTAACGTTACGACCTAGGGATCGTGTTGCTAATGAATAAATAAATAAACTATTATCTAAAATTAGTGTATTAAAATAAACAAAACAGTTACACTGAGGGGGTTCTGGGTTACTTTGCCCTGGGGTGTTCTCCATTCCAGGACAACCCTACAATTAGTACGATTGGCTGAAGAATAGACGCTCCAGAGCTGTGGAGGGCTGCAAGGCGAGGCTGGAGATGCCGAAGACTACCAGGCTAGTCGTTTCTCTAAACCTATCAGTTTAATAAACATGTTCCGGGCTGTGCAATAATAGGCTAATTATTGTAGGTATCATTTCCTAAAGGCTGGTTTTATTGAACCCCAACCCTACCAGGTCGCAACCCCTACGCGACAACTGTTGTAAAGATTAAAAACGGATTGATCATTAATCAATTGATGAATGATTTATTTAAACAATATTGATACTTATGTATCTATTAAAGTCGGTGTGTTTTTTTCTTTAAAATATTTTTGTTTTAGTATATTTTATATTTATTATTATGTACGTATGTAAGTAAGAGTATATAAATATGTATTTGTGTGTATTTTTAAGTTTATTATCCTTATACTCGTATGTATAATAGGTAGTTTTTTAAGAATAGGTATTATTAATGTATAATAATTATCAAGAACCTTTATTACAAATACATACAATCTTCTATGTTCTTGGCTAATGTTTCTGAGATGACAGTTAAGAAAACATAGAGTTGAATTGAGAATTCCTATTTTGAAGTCGGTTAATAAGATGGTCGCTCTTCTGCGTTCGAGTATATTATACTATTAGTCAAAAGAGATTGCCCAAAACCAGGCCCCAACTTTTTTGCAGCGTGCCTCAACTAAATACGAGTACAATTCAATAATCATAACAATAAATTGTGTTTTTTGAAATTTAATTACATCTCGTTTACGCCAGTATTAAAATATAATTTAATCATATAGTCAATTGGTTAAAATTTATGTATGAAATAGTTACTAAGCGTTATTTATACGATTAGGTTCTTTATTATGATTAGGTACTTTATTATAGATAAAACACAGGATTTTAAAGTGTATCGGCGGGATCGATATATAATTATCAACGTTAAAAAAGTTTTTGCCAACACAGTATGAAAACACAATATATTATCTTTCAAATAAAAAATAGAAAAATATGGCACGAGAACATTTTATTGAGCCCATTTCTCTAACAAAAATGGGAATTCTCATTTAAAAAATACGTACCTACGTAACAGAATAAAAATTACTTTAAGAGTAAAAAATAATATAAACTAAACCTAATAAAAAATAAACTATAAGTAAAAAATGTTCTTTAGAGACTCACCTTCAGGGATAGTCCCAAGGAGGCTGGCAACATTTCCTCTCTTTATAGCGAGGCTAATACGTTGGCAGAAATAATTGCCAGTTTGCCTGTCTCCAGACTTTTTCGTTAGCCATTTGGACAAATTTTAAACAATGTAATCTGTTAAATATTTTACATTGATGGTGGCGCCATCTGTCGCAGTATGATCAACATAAAGGTTTTAATTATGTATAGCAAAGAATGCCTACAATAGGTTCTTTTAAGTTTTTATCTTTTTGCCATAAAAAGGATTATATTTTCGCATCAGCGCGGTAAATCTTGCAATCGTAAAGTTTACAGGTAATTTTTGTTAACCGAATATGTTTTTTCTCAACATTCGCTTTAAATCGGTCACAATAGCTTATCTTTTTACGCGTATTTTTATCGTTCACGGTGAAGGCTTTATTGTCGAGCAATGTTTAGGGACCCGTAACTGTAGTTGTTATCTGCAGGATTACGGGAGCAGGTACGACTTGATCAAAGGGTTGAATCTATGAAACCTTTTCGTTAACGAAGCAGTTCGCTATGATAGCTTTCTATGAGTTACGGTTCACATGCTTCTTAAAGGTATAACCGTCTTTGCACAATTTCCCACAGGTCTCAAAGCAAATACGGTCTTTCAATGAGTCCACAATGGAAGGCCAAGAGTCAGGTAGACGCCTCGCCGCGGGGGTGCGGCGCAGGATTTTTATATTTCCGCTTCTTTGTACGGATTTCGATACCAATTAATAATATTCTTGGATGACCGAAGTCATTGTAGGAGGAGCAGTCTCCGTCCCATCGAAACTCGAAGATTGATGAACTCGTGGCAATTGTCACGGCTTTGCGTTTATGGACTCCTTTTTACCGACTAGAATGGCGTTACGAGATGGTATTGTAAAGTCTACCCGAATGCGTGGCATGTATTTATTTCTTTATGGGCGTCTATTGTGCTAACTTTGAATGATTGTAACAATTTTGTGGCTGTGCACATTCAGTTCATTAATATTGCTGTAATAAAAAAATACGATTAGTTCCTTATGAGTAGTTGTGACAACCTCGAAGGGTCAATTAGCAAGGTCGGAACTAAGGTTTTCGTCTAATGACTTTAAGGTGTCATGTCCGTTTAATTTATATTCATTTATACATCTCATAATTTTGATTTTGTAATTAGACCGTGTTACGCAAACGAGAACCTACCCACAACTTCATTCAAATTCAGTCGCTTAAATTATCCCATATTTATTTTATTTATAAACTCTTTATTGCACAAAAAACTTAAAAGTAATATACAAAGGCGAACTTATATATACCATACCTACTAAGATAACTAAATACATATTTTTTGTATAAGATAATAACATATCTTTTTCTTGTGCTAGATGTGCCGGCCGCATTCCTCGTCACGCGTCTTTTAACGACATCATCCGAATGACTCTTGTCACCGGTGGAGTACCCTCAATCTTTGAACCTGGGATTGTGCGGAGCGATGGTAAGGGACCCTACAAAATGACTATTGAACCGTGGCTGATGCGACGTATCCAGACACATTAGCTCCATCTCACATGGCGGACGGAAAGGACTCGAGACAGGCTGGCAATTATTTCTGCTAACTTATTAGCCTCGCTATACAGAGGAGAAATGTTGCCAGTATCCTTGGGACTATCTCTGATGGGACGTCTCTAGATGACATTTTTTTATTTATAGATTAATGTTTTATTAGGTTTAGTTTAAATTTAAAAGATAACATCGTTAATTACTTAAGTAGTAAATTTTATAGTTTATATAACGAGACAAGTTTAGATTAAAGTAGCCTATTTTTTTCTCAATAAGTAAGTACTTTTTAAAAGTATTTTTTTTTAGTAAATAGTTAAAATAAATTAAAATATATTATAAATAAAACTAAAAACTATAATATATTATAAATACTTTTCTACAAAATAAACTAAGCCGCATTAGGCTGAATAATTAGGGAAATATTTTGTGTAAGGTTGTTATGGCATTTGGGGGCGACCTTTCTTAGTTCGTTTTTTCAGCTGTTTCACGAATTTGTGTGTATCGGGTAGGTTTCAACCCTGAATGCCACAAAGTTATAATTTTAACTCCGCTAAAAAAAATCTCAAATTGCTATTTTTCTTCTGTTTTGCGCAACAACCACCGTGACCGCAACGAACGTTATCTCATATATTTTCATACAAAACGTAGCTGAGTCAACATGCGTAGCGTGTCCGTGCACAGCAATAGCGCCATTCTAGATCCGTGTTTTCACAAACATTATTTGCCTTGGTGTCTACGTATGCTTTATTTGCTGTATCTTTCGAATAGTTCAATCAAATACGAAGCACAAGAAAGCAAATTAGAACTCCAACAAAAAAAAGTTATAAGGTTGATAGGTGGACTAGCTTAAAAAGTCACCTTAAAAATTATATAGTACAATATTTTGGTAGAATATGTTGCTTCCTTAGTTTAGCGGTAAATTTAGAGTACATTTTAATTACAGAATAAGAAAAGAAAGAAAAATCCTATTTGTGCTCTCTTTTGTCTCTACATCAACGAGTTTGCCACTTGTGTTAGGTCTATAGTGAAGTTGGCTAAATGTGATCACACTTCGGATTTCTGCTGACCAAAGTAGTCTTTAAACTCTTTGATTTTGGCACAGTAGCGACTAATTCTGAATTGCAAAATAATGTTATTTGAGTTATCGTAACACGCAGCTTTTAGGAATCTATAAGTAAAAAAATACGGACACGTAAAATCAAAACGTAAAAGTTCGTAGTCGCTAGTGTTGCCCAATCTTGGTCTCGAAAGACTCTTGTTCAGACATTTTTTTCCTTTTATTGTCAAAAATGGACATATTTTTTTGTGTTTACATTTTTTTTATCGTGTTGTATCTGTCTTTTTCATGGTTTAGAGGAAAGAAAATCAAACCCTTATTGTAGATGACTTGACATATCTCCAAAAAATACCTCTGTATATATTTTGGATACGTGTTCTTCAACAAGATCATTACAAATTTCAAGTAAATCAGACTAGTAGTTCTCAAAATACTAATTAGCGGACAGACACTAAAGTCTCACAAGGTTTTCTTACTATAATTAAAAACAAATATATGTTTTAGACAGAGCAAAAGTCTTGCGAGACTCGTGCGCAACACCAATACCAAGACTTAGTCAGTCTTGGTCTTGCTTTGGGCAACACTAGTCGCACCTGATTGGTAGATTCGTACTGCACCTTCACTTGATTGGTCGATTTGTACTGCGTTTCCAATGTTGGTTCATGGCAAGCGAAACGTTTATAGACTGCGTTGTGTATTGGATTGGCTTATCTATGTGATTATGATTACTGTAGCTTTTCCGCACTTAGTCTCTACTGGACCATTGTGTGTGACCTTTACTCCTTTAGCGGAGCCATATGATATCCTCCAGGAAGGCCAGGAGACCCGTCACGTTCCTGCAGACCTCCGGAAGAGTCCTCGCAGTCTGGAAAAACTTCAGCCACACTGCAACACTCCATGAGTACATACACTGCTTCCTCCTTCTCTGCTATGCATCCTCTACACAGTGGGCTATTTGTAATGTTCAGAGTGAACGAGTATACTTCTAGATGTTTGTTAAAGGAACAGTGTCCCGTCAACACTCCCCCCAATGGCTTATCTATATACATATTGTATTATATAAATATGTATGTATTATTATTTATATGTACCTATGTATTCTATTTATATATAATTATAGTATGTAGTCTATTTTGTGTATACCTACTGATTAGTATATAGTTTTGTATATAGTATATTAGATTTAGTATTTAAGTTTAATTTATTTTGTTTTTTTTTCACAAACCTAAATGCTCCTATTATATTTTGCACCTGCCTCACATAACAAATGCTCTAAATTGTCCCTAAGGTTGACTGACTAGTAAGAATGCCTAGCGGCATTAAGTCTGTCTCTTGCTATTTATTTATGTATTTATTTATTTAAAAACTTCATGCCCTAGGTACAGAGACAGACTTAATGCCGCAACATGTACAGCGCCATGTACATGTACAGTTTGACGGCTCAAAAGTAAAACATAATTGTGTTATTTTAATATTTAAAGTTTTTTACTCCAATAATAAATTAAATAGATGTTTAGGAAGTATTTTTATACCAGACAACTTTTTAACTTTGGATGTGTGAGTTTGCACGAGTTGGTGTGCAAATAAGAAAAATATTTGCGCGGCTGATAAGATCTGTTCCGTATGTTTGGTTACTTTACACTTCCCTCTTGACGTCATTGCATAATTATATTCTTTCCATAAGCCGCAACTGGTTTAAACTGCCCAATACGAATTCTAGTTCAAATTACCTCTTATTAAAAGTCTCATGAAAGTATGTATCATCAAGCATCGGGCTCACAATAAAATATTTGGCAAATATATACTTTTATAATATTTATTTATTAGGATTTAGTGTATGTATTTATTAGTATGTAGTGTATGTATGTATGTCTTAGTATGTAGTCGTACTGTGTCGACTTTCGGGTTGCACATGGGCATGTAGTCTATCTTAATTCTGACTTGCCTGGTGGGTTACTGCTGTACCAGGTATTGTAATCTCATAGGTACTGATAACTAAATTTAAAAGGTTATTAATTGATCGTTGTGGTGCAGTTCTGTATATGTTTTATTTTGTAAATCTGATATAGCTGAGTTTTCCTTGCAGATTCCTTTCTCAGTCAGATTAAACATTAACAGGTCACTGGAATCTGCTAAGCTGCTGGTCTTCTGCTAACAGCTTACTGATTGGACCACTTTGCTGCTTAGTCTTCTACTAGCAGGAGTAGAATCATTCAAAATAATTAAATTAATGACGTTTCATAAATGCCTGTAATAGGTTTACGTGAATAAAGATATTTTGACTTTGACTTTGACTTTAGTATATTGTTTGTTATCTTATTATTTTTTATATCAGTACTACCCTTCATCTCATACTCTCCCAAAAGTTAGGAATTAATCTTCGCCTTTGTACAATTTTTTTCGTGCAATAAAGAATTTAATAATAATATGTATATATTATATCAAACAAATCGTAAAGGGTAAGGTCCGGGCTTGTCAAAGGTCATGGGGTATTTATTTATTTAGGTAGGGTAAATCGTCAGCTATTGTCATTTGACACAGCAATTACCAATTTAAAAAAAGCAGAGTATACCCACTAAAATGTATCAGCTTTAGACTGAATGCTGTTTTTATGTGGAATAAGCACTTTTATTGATATCACTCTACATGGCCCCATGGGGACACTCAGCCAAGCGTCTGGCCAAGGAGTTGTCCAAACGGCTAACGGAGAAGTCTGGAGACAGAAAGGCTGGCAATTATTTCTGCCAACGTATTAGCTTAGCTATACACAGGGGAAATGTTGCCAGTCTTCTTGGGACTATCACTGAAGGGTCGTCTCTAGAGGACATTTTTTACTTATAGTTTATTTTTTATTAGGTTTAGTTTATATTTATTTTAATTTTTACTTTTAAGTAGTTTTAATTTATATTGTAATTATTTTATACTGTTTGTATATTACTTCATTAAATAAATAAATAATGTAGATATCACTCTACATAAATAGTTTTGAACCGACCTTTGTAGGATTTTAAGGAAAGTGTTCTTACAACCGAGCCACTACTGCTCATGAAATGTCATGTTTAATTTAAATAAATCAATACAAAAATGCCATTCAACATGGCAATGCTGCCAGTATCCTTGGCATATTGCCCATTGGTACCGATTTGGAACAAGATTTTTATTTATATTTTTTTTATTTTATTTTGTTTTCCTTTATTATGATTGTTTCTATTTAGTTGTATTTTTAATTATTATGTAGTTTTTTTCTAAATCTAAATAGTAATATATATGTATGTTTTAAAAGTTTAGTTTTTTTTTATCTTTATACATTATTACCTTCGAATATCTGAAACGTAACGTAACTGCTTCCGTGGTCTTGCGGTTAAGTCCGTGGATTTAGACTCGGAGGTACCGGGTTCGATTCCTGGTCGGGACACAAAAATATTTATTAATGTAAATGAATACATTTAATTAAAATTTAATTTATTTGTGATATTTCCTTAGTTTGGTACGCTGGAGACATTGAAGAGCTTGCCACTTGTCATAATTGGCCTATAGTAAAGTTGGCTAAATGTGAATCCGCTTATTTATAAGCGTGGTTTCTGACCACCCCGAAAGGGAAACGGTCGTGATTATACTTTTTTTTCGAATATCTAAATAATTAACAAAATAACATTTGCAGTTTTTAATGTGCAAAAAATTACGGCCAGGTTGAATAATCGAAATAAAAAACCCAGCAATGATTAAGAATTCGGGTCTGGTAAGTAACTTGATGCTCGCAAAGGAATAGCTGCTGATGATGCACTCGTCTTTCAAATGCATTGTTCCTGGGTGGGCTAAGATTATTATTTGTATTATATCGACTCATCGTCGATTCTTGTTACCTCAGACATACGCTAGAAGGTCAAAGTCCAGTAAAAGAATGTCTTGTATTGTAAAAAAAAAACTTATTCCTTCCCGACAATAGTGTTTTTTTAAAACTGAGTTATATCGCGTGATTTTGTATGCTCTTACTATAGACTAATATATTATTCTATTAATAGAAACAAACAACTGTTTCTAAGGAACCATATGTTGGAAGAGACATTTTTGGCTTCTCTATACAAACTGTTAATATCATATTTTATTATACCGCGTGTAATGGGGTGTTTCACTAACTTTTTATCATGATAGATGGCGCATGATATATTATACCTAATATAACTGTCAGTTCCATAGAAATATTGTATTTTTATTTCGATTTTTTTTTCTTGATATTATGTCGAACTAAGCAGCTTTTAAGTGTACAAATCGAGATTTCCAAGCGAAATCAAAGATAATATGGTGATCTCAAAATTGCCGTTCGTTCGCTTTTCTTATTCGTCTTTTAAGTAAACATTTATTTTTCTATTAAAAAAAAAAAAAACTACAAAAACATTTGAAATGTGATGCGTCATAGGTGTAAACAAGGTACCATTGCCGTTAGCGACAACTACAAAAAGCTTTGCCTGATACACCCCATTGTCAAAACAGCAAATATTTTTTTAGGCTTCAGGTGTCATTAGTAGAACACCTTTTTGAAATAAAAAAGGTAAGTATATTTTTTTCAAGAGAAATGCATTATCCTAAAAACAAACACAATGTATGGTGAATAAGATCGCGTCTGAGAATCACGATATCTATTGCGATAAATACCTAAAGAACATCTACACCTGAATTTCTTTTGACATTTTTAACGTAGGCATGGCAATGAAGCACGTCATGTGGCAATCACGTAGAATATATGAAAATATTGATCATAGATTATTTTAATCATGCCTTTTGCAAGTGTAATTATTAATTGATCTTGCTTACAGCCGAGAGACGATATAGAGAGAAACAATAACGTAAGTCAACTTTCGCGCGATGGTCGACCTTTCGCTACCTACATAATTAGGCTCAGTATGAGTGGCGATATTTTTAGGAAAAATTCTCTGCACCATAACTTAAGATTCAATTACAGTATAATTAAAATAAAAATACGTAGTTCTATATTTTTATTATAGATTAAAATATTAAAATATTTGCTCTTTAATAAATTACAGGCAGTATAAAAAGTGGATTTCATTCAGCGGATTCAATATCGGTGGAGGTCGCTCTTCTAAGTATCTTGTACTAGTATAAGAATAGGATTTAGACTCGGAGGTACCGGGTTCGATTCCTGGTCGCGACACAAAAATATTTATTAATGTAAATAAATACATTTAAATAATATTTAATTTATTTGTCATATTTCTCGAGTTTGGTACGCTGGAGACATCGACGAGCTTGCCACTTGTCATGATTGGCCTACAGTAAAGTTGGCTAAACGTGAATCCGCTTATTTATAAGCGTGGTATCTGACCACCCCGAAAGGGAAACGGTCGTGATGATACTTTTTTTCATTGGTCATCCCGGGTTTTAGAATCGCGACATAATTTTTGGATTTTAAGGAAGTTACAAACGAGCCACCATGTAATGTATACGTGAATCATATCATGTAAATGGTAGAGGTGACTGTAGATAAATTTATATTGATTAAGATTATTGAATATTGAATCTTTATTTATGTGAGTCACAGACACTTGCCGGTCGATACTGTTGACTTGTATTTTGCATAGCTGTCACACCTCTATCAATTTTTATGTTTAATGACTCAAATGCCATAATATTTATTTATTAAAACTTTATTGCACAATATATACAAGGGGCGGACTTTATGTCATTCTCTGACAGCTAACTGTTTTTTTTACTAGTATTGTGACCTTGCTGATGTGATGGTAAATGGCGCGCGAGGTCCTTGAATATTGGCTTGACTGGGCATGACGGCAATTCGAGCCTGATCCCGAAACGTGTGGATACACTTTACTGGGTTTATCGGCACGAACGGTTGATATTTCCCCGCGCCAGCAGACTAGGCAAATTATCACCATCAGTCCGCCTACAACCTATTTGTTGTGCTCGTTGACAGTATGTATATGCCATTTGCAATGATGTCAAATGCCAATTTTTACTTTCAAGGAGAACTAATATTGTAAGCTTGCCATGGGTATATATAAAAAAAAACACCGCTTGAAGCAAGACTAACATCTCTAGATATGCAATATTATCTAAACCATATAGGTACTACAATAATAATAAATACTATTATAATAAACTAAATACTATATTCAGCCATTTAAATAAACATACATTAGTTGTGGCAAGAATATTTTATGTTAGTATATTATTATATATAGTGTATGTATTAATGTTATGTAATGTATGTACGTAGTGTATTAATAAAACGTTATATGTATTATTAGTATTTAGTTTATTATAATAGTATTTATTATTGTAGTAGGTATATGGTTTAGACATGATTTTGTATGCTCTAACTTTAGACTAGTATGTTATTCTAATGATAGTGACAAACATTTTTGGCAAATTTTGGAAATCATGTATATAATAAACAGTAACATACTGCTTCCACGATCATCTTTAATTCAACTAGGGTTTCCGGTCGTCCACGGGGTTTGTTCTGTAGGTCAAAATTACCAGAACGAAAATGTTTTAAACCAAAAACGTACCGTGTTTTTTTTTACAGCAGCTTCCCCATACACATCATTAATCCTTTGAGCTGTTTCTGCAGCGTTAAGTTGGTGCCAGGATGGAACTCGTTTTCGTAAATAACGCGATATTTTAAATTTTCCATATTGTTAACAGACCGATGTCAAAAAAATCTAATGGCGGGGAAACAAACGAATCACTAAATTCAAAACACAAATACACAAGCCTAAATTTAAAATAAATTTGAATTTGGAATTCTAAGCCAAACGCCAGATATTTGAGATCAAAGTGGCAAGTTCGACAAAACGTCAATTTCATGTAAGGACCTAATATTTTGTACGTTAACATTGTAGTCAGGACGAAAATAAGCGACAGTTAATTGCGAACAATTTGTTTGAAGAAGTGTATGATGTGACTTGAATAACTCGCCGCGTTGGTATTTCCTGTTTGCAAAATCATATTCAAATATATGCATAGTTTTTGTCGACCAGTTCTCCGGCAGAGTGGCGAATCAGTGTACACAGCGGACAAAAGAAATACACGTTTTTGAGATATTAGTGTCGCTACAACTTCCTTATAACCGGTAATCTAATGATTCGCAGACTATTTGAATGTCATACGTTAAGAATAGAATCAAATTGATAAAGGTATAGTCATGTTCAAACACCACTCTGGAAGTTGTGCGAGAATACGTCTACCTAGGACAGACCATTCAGTTAGGCGAACATCAGCAAAGAACCGAAAGACGACATTCAGCTAGCTTGGGCGGCATTCGGGAACTCCGTCATATCCTCACATCGTCCACACCTTCTTAAAAGTCTTCAACCATGCGTTCTCCCTGTAATGTCGTATGGAGCAGAGACGTGGACACTGACGGTGGGTCTGGTACACAAGTTTAAGGTCGCTCAGCGATCTATGAAGAGGACTATGCTTGGTATTTCTCTGATGAATAAAATTCGTAACGTTTATATTCGTCAGAGAAATAAAGTCACTGACATAGTTTTCAAAATAAGCAAACTGAAGTGACAGTGGGCCGGACACATCTGCCACAAAACCGACGACCGATGGGACAAACGGGTTCTACAGTGGAAACCATGTACGGGACGACGCCAGATAGACGGATGAGGGTTGCAAAAGAGAGTGTTCAGTGGCGAGCCTTGGGGGAGGCCTATATCCAGCAGTGGAGAGACACAGGCTGATGATGATGATAGTCAGCAAGATATGAGTTCTTGAGAAGAACAAGAAAGAAAGAAATATATGTATTTGTTAGAAGCCTCTGAATGAGAGTAATTCGATGGAACCATTACATATTTACATAAGATATATGAGCCTGGTTTAAGAAAAGGAGACCCTCCTTTTTTATTTTATTGCGCGATAATACGCTCACAATCCACCATTCTATATATCTCTAAAATCTAAAATTTTATTCCCTAGAAAGTTAGTTAGACTACATTTCTCAAAATAATTTATTTATTTATGTTCAAGAAAAATCACAGCCTTTATTATTACACATATCGACAGTATTGTATTAGTAGAACACAGGCCAAGAAGATTTATATAAAATTATATTTTTTTATATAAATTTATATAAATAGGTGTCGAATTCAATAATAAAAGAACAAAATGATAAACAGGCCAGAAATACAAAAAATAAAAATAGGAAAAAGAAAGCAATGAATTGACTTTATAAATTACATTTTATTTATTGTATGTGTGTGTATATTTATTTGTATAAGTATCCATTTTATTATCTTTAAAAAAGGTTACGCAAAAAGTGAGTTTATGGGTTGATATCAAAATAAAATAGTGTTAAACTTAACATTGAATTTCTTGTTTGTTTAGAAACAACCTGAAGTCTGTTTAAACATTTCTGCATATCAATTGGTCTTTGAAATTAAAAATACATTTGTTCATAAGACGACCAGAACAAGCATAAATGTGGGTTTACACCAAATGAGTTATTAACATTCTATCTGCGCTTGATCAAATTCTTTTTTTTTTTTAAATTAGCAGAGGTTTTGCGTTTTGTCAGCTTTTGGTTTGAACACGGTCTTAATTTTTACATATCTGGTGTTGCACGACTGTACCAGGTGTTGTATTCTCATAGGTAGGGACTTATACGTAATTTTAGAGATATTTAATTTATGATTGTAGTGTAATTCTGTATTTGTTTATTGAATAAATCTGCCATAGCCGAGTTTTCCTTTGAGATTCTTTTCTCGGTTACATTAAACATTAAAAGGACATTGCTTGTCTTCTGCTAACAGCTTACGTTTTAGACTACTTCGCTCTAGTCTTTCAGTAGCAGGAGTAGAATCATTTAAAATAATTTATATAATGTCGTGTCACAAATGTCTGTAATAGGTTTACGTGAATAACCTTTGCTCGCGAAGATTCTATGGAGTATTCTGGGAATGTTCGCTTGATGGAGATGGCGTACGAGCGTGTTAACAGCTCCTTAGAGCGTTATTACATGTTCGAACGTGATCATTTCTTGAAGCGGTTTCCTCAAAGCGTTCTATGTAGTTGACAAATAAGTATGGACTACTCGTTCGCGTGATCTCACTCGAGCAAGAATCCTAGTTCATGACATTTAGATAAAATGTTAAATGTTCGGATCAATTTTAAATAGTTATTATTATAAGATTGATCAGTTTTTTTTTATATTTATTATTATTCAGATGTACCTAATACGTTTAAAAAATATTATGTAATTTGACACGTTAAAGTGCCAATTGTATGCCTATTTACAGAATAAACGAATTTAGATTTGATGTTCTTATTTTAGTTCGTTGGGATTCTTTTGGTGTAAATCGTAAAAAAGAGTTGTCGTTTACATCAAAAATATATGACGTTCTTGTTTTGGCTTTAGCCATTTGTTCGTTTGGTCTAAACCCATCTTAACAAGTTTGTTTGTTGTAAAACATCTGTTTTGTGTCTTTCTACAATGTTGATAATATGAAACAATATCTGTTTTCGCAACATTGTATAATGAGTCGTATAGGTAATTTGAGACTTATTTTATCGTCTATTTAAAACTACTCAAAACTATAATCGAATAACCTATAGTCGAATTTAAAATTGTGAGAACCGAACTTTGAATGGCAAAATATTACCCAGCCCTGTTGTCTCCCGAGGTGTTCACGAGCTGTTTTGACAACGCCTTGTCAGTTATTATTATTAGATGCAAGTTTTTTTATGTTTTAGTTTACTAGTTTAGGTACCTGTTATACAGTGATATCCATATTGATCCCCGCAATCCAGGCACAGCCTCGTTTGGGGATAGCTGTTCATTTCCAATTAAGAATTCCATTGGGAATTTTTCAACTATTTGTATGGTAAAAAATTAAATAACAGTTTATTATTATTATTACCTCTAAAGAAAACTCAAACCTTAAACACATTAAACAAGAGTGTGGTTTGTTTTAGTATAGTTAAAAAAATATTTCAGAGACTTCATTTTGGTGCAACCCAGCCTAAATGTAAGTTGACACACTCGTGTAGAGTGTAGACCCTAACGGTTCTAGGCGACAATTGTTACCTTACTCTACTTGCGCTTTTAATAAGTACATATTTGTGCTACTGTACCGTACTTTAATTAAAAGATCGCACTGTATAACAACATTATTATACACTTCAGTGACAAGTGATATTAAAATACTTGAATAAATATTGCATGAGGGCAGCAAGGTATAGCGTGGGGGTGATCCTTTGAGGAGGCTTAAATCTCCAAGTGGGGAAACACAGCTGAAAGGTTAGCCTTGGTGTTCATCTTACGCAAGAATCTCTCAACTCAAAATTATTATACACTGTAGTGACAAACGATATTAAAATATTCGAATAAATATCGCATGAGGGTAGCAAGGTATAGCGTGGGGGTGATCCTTTGAGGAGGCTTAAATCTCCAAATAAGGGAAACACAGCTGAAAGGTTAGTCTTGGTATTGATCTTACGCAAGAATTTCTCAACTCAAAATTATTATACACTTTAGTGACAAACGATATTAAAATATTCGAATAAATATCGCATGAGGGTAGCAAGGTATAGCGTGGGGGTGATCCTTTGAGGAGGCTTAAATCTCCAAATGGGGAAACACAGCTGAAAGGTTCGTCTTGGTATTGATATTACGCAAGATTCTTTCAACTCAAAATTGTTATACACTTTAGTGACAAACGATATTAAAATACTTAATTAAATATCGCATGAGGGTAGCAAGGTATAGCTGCTTATTGACCCTTTGAGGAGGCCTAAATCCCCAAGTTAAGAAACACAGCTGAAAGGTTGGTCTTGGTATTGGTTATACGCAGGAATATCGCAAGACTCAAAATTATTATACACTTCAGTGACAAGCGATATTAAAATAATTTTATAAATATCGGATGAGCGCAGCAAGATATAGCTGCTAGGTGAGCCTTTGAGGAGGTCTAAATCTTCAAGTAGAGGAACACATCTGAAATGTTAGTATTGGTAATGGTCTTACGCAAGAATCTGGCAAGACTCAAAATTATTATACACTTCAGTGACAAGCGATATTAAAATAATTTTATAAATATCGGATGAGCGCAGCAAGATATAGCTGCTAGGTGAGCCTTTGAGGAGGTCTAAATCTTCAAGTAGAGGAACACATCTGAAATGTTAGTATTGGTAATGGTCTTACGCAAGAATCTGGCAAGACTCAAAATTATTAGACACTTCAGTGACAAGCGATATTAAAATAATTTTATAAATATCGGATGAGCGCAGCAAGATATAGCTGCTAGGTGAGCCTTTGAGGAGGTCTAAATCTTCAAGTAGAGGAACACATCTGAAATGTTAGTCTTGGTAATGGTCTTACGCAGACTATAGCATAGACAGTTTTGTACTAGTTTTCCTTTTTTTTTTCAGATATGTCTAAACAATTAACCAAGTTGTCTGGTTGGTACCTAAGTCAACAACGCGTATCGATGCGACAGTTAGTGCTTTTTTCCAGTGCTTACTCTTACGGTAGATCGCGGCACATAGGTGGTATCCGGGTCAGGTCTCTAGGGCTGCCAATAGAGATTCACAGTACATTTGTACAGTACAATATTTGTTACATTTTTTACGCCATAAATGCAATGAAGTAAGCTAGAAAAAAAACAATATCAGAAAATTAAATTTAAAAAAAAAATTTTTTTAGACCAATTTTGTACGCTCAACGTGGGAAGTAAGTTTTGGAATACCTACCTACCCAATAAGTATATAGGTTAGTAACACAATTATTATTTCACATTTCGTTATTTACTACAAGCTTGGTTAAAATGACACTCAAATACATATACAGTAAAACACTATAATCATTAGATTCAGAATGGACCCTTATTCAGCATTGTGCACATCGTCGGCTAAAAGCAGTAATAGAACATTTCCAAATATACTGTTTAGAGTGATTGAAATTAATATTCATTGAAGCATAGGTAAATAATAACAGAATACGTCGTTTCCTTTCAATTAGAACCGAAATTTGTCTTGTTCCATTAGTGATTTAGAAAGATTTTACAATTCCCTATTCTGCATACTTAACTCAAAGCACGTCAATTGGGAGATATTTCCGGTAATAAATCAGAACGACGATATTGACGTTGATAATGTTTGACAACCCTTGGCGTAACGTAACGGGCATAACGGGCAGGTAACCTAGGCTAGGTCGGCAGGGGATGAGCTACGCGGAAGAGGAACCCGGCCAAGCAATTACTGGTGGATGCGGTGCGTTAATTGTGCTAATTATTGGATGCAAGGGAAATATGCGCGAGTGTCAAGAGTGGCTCCAACTTAAACACATATTAAAGGTAACGGTGTTTTTATAGTAAGGCCGGTAACAGTGCTAGACCGACCATCGCGTCATCGGTGTGTACGATCTGTCGCGCACATCTATTAAATTGTAATAAATAAATTGTTACAGTGTTACACTACGGTACGCACGCGGACGAGTGCCTTAAATTCACTTCGCCGCCGAGATGTAGCTTCTCTGAGCGTGTTCTACCGGCTATACTATGGTGAGTGCTCTGAAGAGCTCTATAACCTAATTCCTTCCTCTCCATTCCGCAACCGAACCACACGCACAGGTCAGAACCCACATACCGTAGTCACTATCCCTTCGCGTACCTATAAATTTGGTGACTCATACATCTGTCGCACAATAAAGATGTGGAATGCTCTTCCAGCCTCTGTGTTTCCACTTTCCTATAACCTGGAGTCCTTCAAGCGAAGTGTGAAAAGGCATCTAGTTAAGCCGGCATAGTGTTAGGGACTGATGTCGGATATAAGGGTCTGATTCCAGTTGCTAACATTCATGGACCCTGCGCGCCACTTACCATCAGGTGGGCGCAGGGTCACATGTCGTGCTAGTATTAAAAAAAGAAAATAAAAAAAACTGTAGCCACGAATCAGATTTAGCTGTTAAGGCACGCAGGGCCAACAGTGAAAGAGAGACGGTTTATAGGGTTTTAGTCCGTAGGCGCCTTGGGGTCTCCTTATGAGGCCTCACGGTGATTCGGGCATGCGACCTCCCGCGGTGGCCCTTCAGGATGGGGTCGTATGGTCAGGCGATTTTGCGATGTCCGTAAAAAAAAAACTTACACTCGCAGTCAAATAAAACGGGTTGATGACAAAAATGCCTGTAACTTTCAAATTAAAAATGTTAATATATTAAAATAAACTTTACAATACAGAAAAATTTAATATTTTATGAAAATAAACCTTAAATGATCTACAACGTAATTAAAATACAAAAAAAAAACGGTATTAATATAATTCGTATTTCTTTTTACTTTGGCCTATTTTCTCACGTTTGCTGTCAATCTGTTAAATCAACTGATAAGGCGGTCATTGGCTAACCTAACCTAACCTGACTAAGAAATAAGGTAATTCAAAATATTCTTGCCACAGTTTAGCCAGCCTACTGTGGCGACTAGGCCAAATTCTCCGGAAATATTCATATGCCAAACAGGCTAATCAACAGGACTAGAACTCTATCATATCAAACTAAATTCCAGATTCATATTTCATGTGAATCTCTCACGATTAGATTACGGAGTTTGTTTTGCTAGAGCTTCTAAATGCCATTATTTTTTTACAACCTATTTTGCTCTTATTGTAAGTTAACTTGACATTAAAGTTAAAAAAAAACAATTGACATATTAAGGAATTAGGAGAGATTAAGGTTTTTTTTTAATTAAATGGCGTGAAATGTATCGATTTTATTTTGGAGGTCAACCGTCAGCAATCGACGTCATTTTTAACTTTAATTGTTTTGGTACAACCCAGCCTTAGACCTGTCATTATTATTAGTTACATACATAGTTTATTTTTTAATAATACAAAAAAACGTGGTTTAAATAACAATTAGTAAGTATATTCTAATAACTAGCAAGAAATTAATTTTAAAAATAGACTAAATATGCCTTTAATAATATTAAGAAAGACTAACGAAACATGTCCAAATTGTAGTCACGGCAGTTGATTTGGTGGCTATTAAATAAAACATGGGTCACGGTTGGCCGGCCGCGGGTGAAGAAAGTTCAGTGCCATGGCCGGACGACAACCTGCGACATCATTCCGTACAACCTGTCAGACACCGTAAAAGCTGATTCTCTACTTCCACTTCCTATATTACTCATATTATTATGCACTTGAAAGCAACTTAGATATTATCGAGTTTGGTACGCTAAATATATAAATTGGCCTATAGTAATGTTGGATTAATGTAATTCTGCTTCTTTATAAGCGTGGTGGTTTCTGACCACCTCAGAAGAGCAACGGTCGTGATGATATTTTACTTTTAATTATTAAATTCTTTGTTTGCAAATTGCAACTAAGCCACTAATTAATAATATTTATTAATTTAAATTATTAATATTTAATTCATTTGTGATATTTCTCGACTTTGGTACGCAGAGACATCGACGAGCTTGCCACTTGTCATGATTGGCTTATAGTAAAGTTAAATGTGAATCCGCTTATTTATAAGCGTGGTTTCTGACCACCCCGAAAGGGAAACGGTCATGATGATACTTTATGTAGTAGCTAACAATGTGAACAATTACATTTAAAATAAAAATACTTTGTATGTCAAAATCAAGATGGGACAAGAAATCAAACTCTCATACAATCAAAGCTAAGGTCCGGATTAATAGTCGTTGCTCCGCCAGTGCTTGCTCAGGACTCTCAAAGTGACAGTTTTTTAGAGTGAAATCTGTTTAGAGTTTAAGAGTGGCTGTGCTAAGTACTGGCAGAGCAACGACTATTAATCCGGACCTTAAAGTGACAGATTTTAAAAACTTACATTTTGACAGTCTGAGCAATGGCTCGTGCTATGCTATTAATCCGGACCCAAGACAATCATCTTTAAAATAATTAAACAGTGTCTTGTGTTCTAAGACATTGACAATTATGGTCGTGTCCGACGTGCACTTTTAATCAACATCATTAATGTTGTATGTGGATTTTTAAGTTTAACAAAATGGTATTTACAGTTATGGTATGTTAGGCTAATATCTCAACCCTTTCAGACCTAATTAAATAATTTACCTTTTAAATAATAATAAAGATTTATTTAATTACATTTGTCATTGAAAAATAATATATATATAAAAAAAAACAGATTTCAAAATTGTTTTTTTCTATATGTTGTTTGTCATATACGATAATGTATAAGGCTGTTTTTCTATGAAAATAAACAAGTGTATCGTCATGATCGTAGAACAGTGACGGATCTGCTATATTTAAAATTTTCATGACGGCCATTCAAAGTTAAATAACTGTTTTTTTGTCACTTCTTTTTTAAGTTAATACTAGTCTCATAATAAGTGCAAACCTTCTAGATTTAATTTTGGAGCCCTTTCTAATATTTACACTATAAATTACAGACCACAAACAATATAAAACTTTACTTATATAAAATCAGATTTTTTTTAATCCAACACTGTTCTACGATCATAACGGTATATACATTGATTATAATAATGATGAATAAATAACAAAATACACACGATTCATAATGCAGTTATAACTCAAGTTCCAATAATTCTTTGGAATTGGAAGCTATTTCTACTTTTTCACAATACTATATGTACTTACTTTAGTATATCTTATAGCTATTACTTTATTATAGTCCTTCAAAGTTGTATGAAATTATCAACCAATGGCCGCTCTATCTATTATTTGATCTCTTTGCCATACGGTAACTATTACGACTTGTTCGTTCATTGGCATAACAGCTAAATGATGATGATTTATATCGTCTATTAAATCAACGCAGGTTTGGCTAACTGTCCATATTACTATAATAATAACTGTAGCTTTGGCACGCATAAACTCCGTTATTAAATCGAGAATATATAACAATATAGCTACCTATATTATTACAATATACAGGGTGACTTTGTAAGGCCTCACGTTAGACTAATATGTGGTTCTATTGATAGAAACAAACAACTTTTACACTCAACCAAGCGTCTGGCCAAGGAGTTGTCCAAACGGCTAACGGAAAAGTCTGGAGACAGGAAACCTGGCAATTATCTCTGCCAACGTATTAGCTTCGCTATAGAGAGGGGAAAATATTGCCAGTCTTCTTGGGACTATCTCTGAAGGGTCGTCTCTAGAGAACATTTTTTAGTTATACTCGTAGTTGTTTTTTTATTAGGTTTGGTTTATATTTATTTTTATTTGTATTTTTAAGTAGTTTTAATCATTTTAATATAATGTTAAAAATTAAAACTATAGATATACTATATATAGATATATATATCTTTTTCTAGTATAATTTAACTTAGTTAAGTTTTACATACAAGCATGATCAACTCCACGGTTGCTTAAATGGTCATATCATTTAATAATCGATATTTTTTATTGGAGTCAATGAGGCGACAGAAAACACAAGTTTATTGTCGGTTGGCGCCACATGTATGACTCTACGTCGCACGGAATTTTATCATTTATTAACTGCAACGTAAGTGTCAGTATAGCGTGTATCTTTAAAGGGTTTTTGTTCCGGGAACGGGTTGCGAGGCTGCACCGTTGCACGGAATGTCAGATCCGGCTCGAGCAGCCAGGAATCTGTCTTCCCTGTCCTTTCTTATGCCATTACTTGATTATTCTCGAGACAACTCCAACATAGCAGTAGTACATTGCTACTTATCTCTAATATCCGACTTGTGTTAGTGTGACTAACGAAGCATTGGATAATATTGGTCAAGCTTAACTCGATCAGTGATTCTAGGAAAAGAGCCAATTGTGAAAAGTTATCGGTGTATGATTGTGATGTTTTTGCTGAACCCGTTAGAGCTTCTGATATTGCTAACATCTTCATTAAACGTATAGTAAAAGATACATAGAGGATCGACCTTTACCGATCCTAATAAAATTCACTTTTTATATAATAAAATAAGCTAACAAAAGCAATGGTGATGTGTTGCCAAACTAAATATGGCCAAATGGAATACTTTATTAAGAATAGAAAACAGTACAGTTATAATTTAAATAATAATAAAAATTAATAATCTAAATTAAAAATAAAACTAAAATCTAAACTATATACATATGGTTTCCCGTATTCTAAATATTTATATCAATTGATTTTTTCAGTATTACTACACGCTCTAGCACTTTTCAGCTCCATAAGTCTCTTTCATATTATGAATATTCATGTGTCACGATTTATAATTTTGAAACTAAATCTAATTCGAATGAGATTGCTAATTGAATTTGTTTAAAAATGTGTTCCACCAATTTTGAAGGACTCAAGGTTATAGGAAAGTGGAAATACTCGCGGCTGGAAGATCATTCCATTATGTGCGTCAGACGTATGAGTTCCCAAATTTATACGTATATATTCTGACCTGTGCGTGTGGTTCGGTTGCGGAATGGAGAGGAAGGAATTAGGTTATAGAGCTCTTCAGAGCACTCACCATAGTATAGCCTGGGTTTCACCAATATGAAGTAGGTGTAACTGTTACGATTAAGCTTAAAAATTACATCTAATGTACCAGATTTAATTTAAAGGTCAGCCGTTAGCTGTGACTTAATTTTAGGCTTAAATTTATATAGTTAAAAATCCTTTTAAATGTTTTAGGTGTAGCAGTTGCATGAAATTTAAAAACTAGAATGTTTGGTACGCTAGAGATATCGACGAGCTTGCCACTGTATACGAGTATGTCATGTTACATGAGAATGCGACAAAGCATTGTTTATGACTACCCCAAAGAATACGGTCGTGATGATACTGTTACGTATGAGAAATGTATAATTATAAATATTTGTAGAATACGCTCAGAGAAGCTACATCTCGACGAAGGTGCAGGGATTCGAGAGTTCCATATATTGATGTACATATACAGTGCTCTTTATGTGCCAAATTAGCAACTGTTTTCTGTCAGTGTTGAACTGTGGTATGCCATAAAAAAAAGTTTATATTTGGTATGCGTAATGTCGTAACCTTGGATATAGATTTATACCAGACAGAGATTACCCGAAGTATTGGTTTGTATGCGCTTACGTGTTGCGTAACACTGAATCACAGGTTATAAATGCAATGAGTGTCTGATGATTCAGCAGGACCGGAAAGCCGCCATCTTGGCGGAGTGCCTCAGCCATGTTTATCTGGTGACCGGAAGTTACCGCGTCGTCTCCTATCTTTACTATTTCCACAACCGACACCGGAAATGATCGGTTATTTTCGTCTCGGCTGTTTTTCCCAATTATTCGACGCAGATGATTCTAATGGCGTACTAACTGCTTCAAAGTCTGACTATTACCAACCTACTAATTTTTATTATTATACATTTCATGCGTAAAAGTAAAGTATGATCACGACCGTATCCTTTGGGGTAGTCTGTACTATATCATGATATACTCGTATATGGTGCCAAGCTCTTCGATGTCCTAAGCGTACCAAACATTGTAGTTTTTAATTTTCATATAACTGCTACACCTAAAACAATTTTAATATATAAATTAAAGCCTGGGTTGCACTAAAATTAAGTCACAGCTAACTGCTGACCTTCAAATTAAATCTGGAACATTAGATGTAATTTTTAAGCTTAATCGTAACAGTTACAGATACTTCATATTGGTGCAACCCAGGCTTATACTTATGGTGTTAATCTGCTTACTCTGTTGTAGTTATGACGGTTCTGTACAGTTCTATGACGATAATATTCAGAGGCGAGCGATTCAGATCAGAGTGGACGTGTCTAAAACTCTCGAATCGCTCTGCAGCTTCGCGGAGATGTGGACTTCCTTAGCGTATTCTACAAGCTATACTACGGTGTTTGTTCTGATGAGCTCCACAACCTTGTCCCTACTTGTCTATTTTACAACCGAACCACACGCACAAAATATGGATCGCCATACCGTAGCAACTATCACTGCGCGTAGGTACATATAAATTTGGAATCTTACATCTGTCGCACGCTCATGATGTGACATATTCTCCTAACTAGTGTGTTTTATCATTTCTATAACCTGGAGTCCTTCAATGGTAGAGACTGATGTCGGTCGTCAGTGCAGGCTGGAGTCAGTTGCTCCCATTCTTGGACCAGTCGCATTTCATGAAATAAAGTTTTTTTTTAGTTTTAGGGAATATAAATTAATAATATATAAATAAATAGGTCGCTATCGTCATTAGACTATAAGTAAATCTGTTGCATGCATGTTTTTTTAAAAATGATTCAGTATAAAGTTTTGAACGTCAATTATTTTAACAATCTTGATCAGTCTGAGATGGTCTCACCGCTCGGAGGTTGTCGTGGAATGTAGTCTCCGGGTCGTGAGGAGGGACAAAGCAAACCGGTTGCTCTTCCTGTACGTGTCGGATGTCCTGCGGCTTCCTGCCGCCCTGCGCAGGCGCATGCGACCGTTCTCGGAGATAGTAGCCAAGATCAGGGTTGGCGATTTTACTTTCTAAATGTCATTATTTAGTTTTCGCAACAACTAAAATGGTTACAATAAAATACCGATTGATGTCGATACCATCGCTGCGGCGGAAAATGAGGAGTCCAGCAAGCAGCGCAAGTATGTAAGTATATTAAAAGATTACATATTTGTGCCGTTTACTGTAACAACTCTGGGCCCATGGAGTCTAAGCGCAAAAAAGTTTTTAAAAGACATAACGCCGCGTCTTGTCGTCTCCTCCGGTGATAAGTGGGCTGGCTTTTTTTTCGCCCAAAGAATCAGTATTGCAATTCAGCGGGGAAATGCAGCCAGCGTTCTTTCCACCATTCCACGCGGATGGGACTTATATCCCTATCCTTAGTATTAATATTTATTTTATTTTATATTTTGTATCTACTTATTAATATAATTTTTTTAATAAATGATATATATACTTCATAAGAAGAAAAAAATAAACCTGATTGTCACGTGATCGTGACAAGTGGCGCTCAATTGCCTCCGCCTACCCCGCAAGGGATTTGGCGTAAAGATGGCGTATGTATGTATAGAAGTACCATATTTTTAAAACGAATCTTCTTGATCAGTTTTATACACATAAACCTAAAAAGCAGAAAATAATTACAAGTATTTTAATAATAGTTTTTATAATTTTAACGGGTCTTTACGCGATTTACCTTAGAGACATACATATTTCTCGCGTAAAGACCCGTTAAAATTACAAAAAACAATAAGAATGTGCGCGTAAGTTTAAAAAGTAATTTAATAGCTTTCAAAAGATGCCAAGTGTAAATCTTCAGGGTAAATAAGAAAAAGTTATAAATCAGAATGTGGTTTTATCATATATCTCATCAATATATATAAATAAAAAAATAAAATAAAAATAAATAAATATGGAGGAACGACGCGACGTTAATAAATAAAGGATCAATCAAGGAAGGAAACCATCACTATCTTCAATTATCATTAGATCCTCGCTAAGCAGTCTGGTCAGCGTGGCGAGTGTAGGCTAAATACTCCAGATATATGTTCTGGAAGGCCCATCTCCAGCAGTGGAGGTCTAGAACGCTGTGTTCTAGGGGCTGTAATGATGAAAGAGTTACATGTGATATAAATCGATAAACATTTGGTCCTGATCCGGTTCGAAGGATCAATGTTGTTTTCTTAAAATAATAAGTTGAGTGTGCCGGCCCTGTGGTGTGGGCAGACACGCATGATGTCCTGATTGTCTCGACTGGTTTTTGTCGTGCTGCGGTCAGGACAATGTTACGTGATATCATTTATTTAAAAGGATTCAATAAAAAAAACCCGACACTTTAATTAAAATCAATTTGGTAGTCAAAAGGTTTTCTTCGTATGAATAATTATTAAAATATAGATTTATATGGTGGTGGTCCAGTTGTTTACACTTGCCTTAAAATTGTAAAATGACGCAGATCGAATTCTAATATCATATTTTACAAATTTTGTGTCGATTAAACTTAAGTTACGTTCTTTTCTGATCCCACATTAGTTATTGTCCCCGTACAATACCGTATTACAAAGCGAAACTAAAGTTTAATTGCAAAATAATTTGAATGGATTAATTGTGGAAAAAATATTTTATGAGGCCCAATCGCCCGTATGTTACAAATTATTTTAAAGCCTGAACCATTTTAAAAACACCAAATACGAGAGTTTTCTTATATAACTGTTTATATAATAAGAAAACTGCCCCCGTGGTCTAGCGGTTAGGTCTGTGGATTTAGACTCAGAGGTATCGGGTTCGATTCCTGGTTGGGACACGAAAATATTTATAAATGTAAATAAATGCAATAATTTTATATTAAATTTATTTGTGATATTCCTCGAGTTTGGTATGTTGGAGACATCGACGAGCTTGCCACTTGTCATGATTGGCCGTGCGTGGTTTCTGACCACGGTCTTGATGATACCTGTAGTGTTAGGGACTGATGTCGGACATGAGTGTCTGATTCCAGTTGCTAACATCCAAGGACCATGCGCGTCAATTACCATTAGGTGGGCGCAAGGTCACATGTCGTGCTAGTATATATATAAAAAAAATAGATGTGCAACTTCATGTTCTTAGAACCACTTTTACTCTGTAGGCTCATACTCAGCCTCAGTTAAAATGTATACCAGACATGTTATTAAAACACAAAGAAAAATAACATTCTATGCATTTATTTACAATAACAATGAATGCTCAAAACATTGCTAACAAATGAGTCATCCAGTTGCAAATTCCTGAAACTTACGGCACGAATAACTATGTATTAGATATACTCGGGATAAATTCTAAACAATATTTATTTATTTATTTAAAACTTTGTTGCACTATGTACAAAGGGCGGGCTTAATGCCGCTAGGCATTCTCTAGCAGCCAACCTTTGGGACAATACAGAACATTACAGTCATGAGGCTAGGTGCAAACGATTGTAGGAAACGTTGCCAAATAAATTCATTTAATTTTACATACACTAGATATTAAAATAAATACACATACTTACAAATATATACACAATAATACATATACTACACACTATATTGGCTACTATATACTACATACAATACATACTTATTTACGTTGTGAGGAGCTCTTTAGGTAATGAAAGTAAACCAGCTTTTTAAACAGCGGTTTGCTGGGTGCTTGGCGAATTTCAACAGGTAAACTGTTCCAGAGATTTGCGGCCACTACTGCGAATGAGTAAGACTGAAAGCTAGAGTGATGAGAAGGGATAGATAGAACAGAATTGTGTGACGACCGAAGAGATCTATCATGAATTGAGGAGAGATAGGTAAATTTGTCCTTGAGGTATTTCGGTGTGGCAGGCTCATTTAGTATAGAATAGAGTACGCAGAGGATACTGGAATTCATAAATATTAAATGCCAATCTAAAATAGATTTAAATCCAGACATATTAAATATATAACAAGACGGGGTAAATAGCCGAACGGTATGATAATTAAATAGTTTTTATAATTTTAACGGGTCTTTACGCGATTTACCTTAGAGACATATTTCTCCCGACGTTTCAGCCAAGTTGCATTGGCCGTGGTCACGGGTCGACTGGAGCTATGCGGTGTAGTCTCGTACATACTGGGCGGTAGATGTAAACCTACCCACTTATCCACCTATCACGAATGTGCGCGAAAGTTTAAAAAGTTCAATGATAATTAAAGCTAGGATAATCGTCTTAGTAAGTGCGGTGGTGGCTCGGTTGTAAAAATGCTTTCCTTAACATTTTATTTATTTATTATAATCAATAAATAATATTCTATAGACGTATATTTTAAATATATTTAATTTTAATTGATATATTGCACAAATGAAAGATGCACACATAAATGAAAGATACCATTGCATAGAAGTACTCGGCCAAATTTTATAAATTAATGATGAATTAATAATAAATCCTAATATTTAAATTTAAATTATTTAATTTTATATTTATTTTTAATTGCCACGGCCCTTTTACAGCCACGAATTTAAATTTAAGTTTACTTGATATATTGCACAAATGAAAGATGCACACATAAATGAAAGATACCATTGCATAGAAGTACTCGGCCAAATTTTATAAATTAATGATGAATTAATAATAAATCCTAATATTTAAATTTAAATTATTTAATTTTATATTTATTTTTAATTGCCACGGCCCTTTTACAGCCACGAATTTAAATTTAAGTTTACTTGACATAGAATGTTTTATTTAGATTGTAAGGTGACACGGCCATTTTACAGCCACGAATATTAATTAACATTAATGCTATTAGAATATAAGATGACACGGCCCATTTACAGCTATGAATTTATGTTTAATTGACATATCATTATTAGTATTTAGATTATAAGATGACGTCTTTTTAATTTTTTATTTTTTTTATTATTATATATATATTTTTTTTGTTCTATACATTTATAAATTATCTGACATATGTATATAATTTCTATACATCATAATTATTAAGTATTTAGAATGTAAACTGACACGGCCTCTTTACAGCCACGATCTTATTTAAGTAGTTTCTAAGTTAGTTAGTTTTACTTGCTTATAGCAATAATGTTGTGCATAGCATACATAGATATGGATTATTGCCTGTTTACGGTCCAACCATTATTACCACTTTGATTAGTACATATGTTGTGAAAAATGTATTGATTTTATTAGTTCTGACTGTATCCAAGTTGTTTCGAGAAAACCAATGGAAATAAATTATTTTGATTGATTGATTTGATTTGAAATGTTCTCGTTGTCCCGAAGGTCTGACAGGCAGAGAATGTCAAGCGACGTTATGTCACGCCTTTGTATATTTATGTGCAATAAAGTTTTAAATCAAAGAAATAAATAAACATTCTACAAAGGTCGGTTCAAGCCCCCCCGACGTGTACCAATGAGAAATACACGTTTGTTACCTACATTTGTTACAGATTTATAACACCACCGTTCCCGTGCCTCGGAGAGCACGTTAAGCCGTCGGCCCCGGCTCCACTAATACCAACTTGTGGAATCGTTAATAAATTGACATTTAAAAAAAACCCACAGATCCTCGCCAAGCCGTCTGGCCAGCGTGTCGAGTGTAGGCCAAATTCTCCAGATATATGTTCTGGAAGGCCCATATCCAACAGTGGAGGTCTAGGACGCTGTGTTCGCTGTGTTAGAAGGCTGTCATCAATGAAAAAATTAAAATTGTCACATAATTAATTAGTCTATGACAGTACGTACATTGCCGATTATGATCGTGTTAATTAATTTTGTTGTATCACTGACAATAGCCGCCCTGTATGCTACGGAAATAAAATAACAAAACAACAAATATAATAACAAAAAATGCAGCCAGCGTTCTTGCCACCATTCCACGCAGACGGGACTGATATCCCTATCCTTAGTATTAATATTAATTTTATTTTATATTTTGTAAATAGTTTTTCCGAATAAAAAAAAAAATAATAAAAATAAATAAATAAGGACTGTCTCCGTGGTCTAGCGTTTAAGTCCGTGAAGTTAATCTCGGAGGTTCCTGGTTCGATTCTTGGTCGGGACACAATAATTTATTTGTGATATTTATTAAGTTTGGTACCCTAGAGACATCGACGAGCTTGCCACTTGTCATGATGGGCCTATCTATAGTAAAGTTAGCTAAATGTGAACCCACTTATGTAACAAAAAAAAAGGACGTGGTTCCTAAACACACCGAAAGTGATACGGTTCTCATGATCCTTTACCATTTTATTAAAGAAAATAAATGAGCTTTACAAGTGTTAAACAAGAACACAGTAGATGGTGTAAAGAAGTGGGTTGTTCGCCCGGCCTCCTCTTTTTATTGCTGCTCCATTCTGCTCCTCTCCCTACTCAACCGGATACTATATAATATGATTCCCTAAATACCTTTAAAGAAGATCGTTCTATATAGTTGTGACAGACACTTAGGCCCAATTATTTCAGCAAGTGGTGCAAAGATTATGCTAAAACGCACCAACTTCCACTGCGCAATGCTGAGTCTTGAATCCATTCCCGATCATTTCCTCTCTAAGATCATAATATTTATTTGACTACATGTTGAGGTCTTACAGAATATTTGATTCCCACTGCCTCCGTGGTCTAGCGGTTAAGTCCGTGGATTTAGACTCGGATGTACCGGGTTCGATTCCAACACACACGGGACACAATAATATTTTTAATGTAAATAAATAAATTTGATTAATAATTAATTTATTTGTGATATTTCTCGAGTTTGGTACGCTGGAGACATCGACGAGCTTGCCACTTGTCATGATTGGCCTATAGTAAAGTTGGCTAAATGTGAATCCGCTTCTATATAAGCGTGGCTTCTGACCACCCCGTAAGGGATATGGTCGTGATGATACTCTGATTCCCACGGAACAGTAATTTTAATAAGAATAATTTACCAATTTTTTTCCTACGTATTTTAAATATAAAAAACAGGGAAATCGTCTAATATTACTTACTTAGATGTTGCTTCGTTACTTCCACCAATTAATAGTATAATAGATTTCACAAGTTCATTAACTGAGTTTTTACTCATTTGTCAGTGAAAGAAAGTCAGACCTTGACAATGGTCTGGTGCGTGGAAAGTGAAGTTGCGCGGAACCACACGCGCGTTTACTATCCATACTAATATTACAAATGCGAAAGAAGCATTGTCTTTGCTTGTCCGTCTTTCACGACTATATTAAAGACCGATTATGATGAAATTTCACAATGCTGTTATCGTTGACAGTTTAAATATAATAATATAATTCGAGAGTTGTGGGGCCAAATCTCACCTTTCATTTTATTATTCATTCATTACCCCCCTAGAATACAGCAACTCCACTGTTCCCGTGTCTCAGAGAGCACGTTAAACCGTCGGTCCCAGTTCAACTAAAACCAACTTGTGGAATCGTTAATAAATAGTCATTAAAAATTGACATCAGATCCACGCCAACCCACCAGCGTGGCGAGTGTAGGCCCAATTCTCCAGAAATAGTGCAGGTCCAGGGTCTAATGATGAATGATGATGATTATACAACAAAGACCTCCGCCGCGCCTGTCTGTTTGCTCGCGTTAAACTCAAAAACTACTGCACCGATTTTCATGCTATTTTCACCAATGGATAGAGTAGTTCTCGAGGAAGGTTTAACTACATAATTTGTTAAGATTTTGTATACATTAACGATATTTGTTGGAGGTGTCGGAAAAAATAAGCCATCTGGGAGCTTTCAACGAAAATGCTGCTTAAACCCTTTGAGATATAACAAAATAATGTATGGTGAAATTGTGTATCTTATATAGATATCTTTTAAGGATAACATACTATATCCATTTTAATTCTTGAAAAAATGGGCAATTATAAATCGGTAATTGGAAAGCTATTTGCACCAAAACGGTATTAATCCTTATTATTTTAAATATGTTAGTTAGCTTGAGCACTTTATGAAGATTATCTTAACACCATGCAAATTAAATACCTTAGGAGATATAGCAAAATCAAAATAATGCGCAACAAAAATAATTTCGTGCCGCCGTTTACACGGGCAAAGCCGGGTAAAACAGCTAGTATACTCCTAAATAAACTGTAAATACTATTGAAATATTTTTATTTTTTTTTAAAGTAAAAACATTACGAAATAAATTACGATGCATCGATTTAATTTAGATGACATAACACTAATCCCATGGTAATGGCGGTTATCATTTTAATCTCCGGGGATGTGGAATATCATTTTTAAAAGTGGCAGGTGCAATCAATTTTCAGTCTTGATTCCTTGATTGCGTCACGAGTCGAGAAAAACTACTCAAGTATAGAAAATGAATGGAAGCGCAGCCGGATGCGCAGATTCTCACGATTAAAAACCTCCGTGTTATTTTATTATGTTAATCGCTTTGACCGGAGTTCATACTTCCTGATCGAGTGCAGGATTCAAACCGGTATCAATTAAAAGACTTACCTACTCCGTGGCCTAGGGGTTAAGTCCGTAGAAACATTGACGAGCTTGCCACTGACGCCTATAGTAAAGTTCGCTAAATATGAATCTGTTTCTTCAAAAGCGTGGCTTATTTTTTAAATTATACGCTGAAGACGTGGAATGCTCTCCCAGCCAATGTATTTCCCCACTTCCTTCCTTCGAGTCCTTAAAGCGAAGTGTGAAAAAGCATCTTGTTAGACCGGCATAGTGGTAGAGACTGATGTACGTCGTCAGTGGTTGACGTCGGTTTCTTGGTTCTTGCGTACCGCTTACCACCAGATGTCACATGTCGTGTACAGTATATAATAATTTTATGATTAATACACACATAACACAAATAATAAATTCTAATGCGACACATAACGACTTTAACAGTAGTCACCCATTGTGTTTGTATTAATCATAAAATTATTTCAATAGTGTAGTTCAGCGGTTTTCTAATTCGATTACATATATCTTTTTAGTTTTTATTTAAGGTTATTTTTTAAACAGACGGTTTTTAAGTTAGTAGTAATTATAAATCAGTAAAAAAAACTTCTTCTTAAGTATTAAGTAAATATAATGGCAAAAATTAAGCAGTCATATTCCTTGGACACAAACATATACATAATAAATAAACATAATATCTTCTTTTGAATATTTAAGAAATAAGAAAAATAAAAGAAAGAGTAAGTAAGTAGCAGTATGAATCGCGTAATAAAAATCAAATTCCCGATAGTACCATTTTACTGAACTGAGATTCCCGGTATTTACGAGATCGGAATTTCCCGGTTCTGAACCCTAGACTGCACATGAGTAAATAATAGTTATTATTTTTTCGAGTCTTTTCTAAATCTCTGAATATTGTTACAAAAATAAAGATTTTCTACTAAAGATTAGGTTTTAGATATGAAACCACTTCACATAATATACATATATGCACGTGTAAATAAGATATGATATTTTAATTCACCATTATATTTTTTCTAGAGATGAAATATTTTCCAGAATATATCTCTGGAGAAAGGGGTCTTTTCCCGCCTCGCTGGCGGTCGAGTTTCTTTAATTTAAAAGCCGAGAAATTCATGAGAAATACACTTTTCCTACGTGATTTTTTTATTTAAACACCACCGTTCCCATGTTTAAGCTGTTTGGTCCCGGTTTCACCAATAGCAACTTGTGGAATCGCTAAGAAAATTGAAATCACACCCTCGTCAACAATATTTCCTATTTAGGAATGTTCGTTTCGGATGTGGATCGATACCAATGCATGAAGGATCGGATCGAAAAAACCGAGACCGGCTCCAATCTTCCCAACAATGGGCCTGACTGTTAAAAGTCGCTATGTTTCCATTAGAATTTATTATTCGTTTTATGTGTGTATAAATCATAAAATTATTTCAATGGTGTAGTTCAGCGTATCCCAAATTTTTGTTGCGACGGAACCCTTGGGTCTTGATTTTTTCTTTTCAGTTTTTTTATTAAAGCTTTTTTTTTACACAGTCGGGTTTATAAGTTTTGTTTATGTAAATTAATTTATTGTGAATATTGTTAGTCAAAAGTTTTGTTGTTTTGTTTGATAATATGTGCTGCAATGTAAATAATTATAGAAAATGATAAATTGAATTTTATATATAGTGTACAAGTTGCAGTTTATTTTTTGCGGTTTATATACACACATCAAAAAAGTCTAGGGATCAAGCATGTTTATGCGGATTTCTTGTGATTGAGATGTGGCTTTGTAATAAATTTATGATTTTATAAATTTATATGGATCCTTTTTGGTGCATTTCATAATTTAAAACAGGAACTGTCAATCAAATTCGAGTAAAAGATGAAAATCAGCTGTCAATATTTTCCCTATAAAAACATAAGACGCATTGAAGACATTATTAGTGCTACTGTTTCCCTACTACTGATTAAAACCAACGTTATTATGGAGCGGCGACGTCATTTAAGCAGGGAAGAAATGATCAGAGCCGTGGGAATGATAGAAGCTGGTTCCCGGCAACGTACTGTGGCTTTAGCTCTGAATACAAGTCAGAGTGTTATCAGTCGACTTTGGACACGTTACCGAACCACTGGTACCGTGGCTGAGCGCCATGGAGGACGGTATCGCTGCACCACACGGAGACAAGACCGATACATTCAAATCACAGCTCGAAGAACTCCAACAATAACCGCCATGATGTTAGCCGTGAGCCTTCATCGCTCTTCAGGGAACTTAATTAGCGACCAAACAGTCAGAAACCGCTTGCATGAAGTGAACCTTCATTCCCGAAGACCGCTACGGGTACCACCTATAGCAATGCACAATCGTAGGACTCGATATCAATGGGCTCTTGAACACAGAAATTGGACAGAAGAACAATGGCGTTTCGTGTGCTTTTCTGATGAGTCTCGTTTTGGTATGAGGCCGGATACAAGACGTATACGACACTGGAGAACCCCTGGACGCCAACAGCGATTAAAATCCTGCCAGGAAGTCCATCCTTATAGTGGTGGAACCATCATGGTATGGGCGGGTATTTCGATCGGCGGAAGAACTGAGTTGATTTGGATCAGAGGCTACCTCAACGCTCAAATTTATGCTAAGACGGTTGTATCAGACGTCATCGTTCCTCTACAAGTGCATATCGGTCCCTTATTTCAGTTAATGCATGATAATGCACGACCGCACACCGCAAGAGTTGTAAGACAGACTCTCGCCGCAGCTAACATCAATGTCCTGCCCTGGCCTGCTCAGTCGCCAGACTTGAACCCGATTGAGCATGCATGGGATATTCTTCAGAGAAGAGCTCTGCCGAATATGGAGGGTATCCAGTCGCAAGAAGACCTTTTTTTGTTGTTGCAACGAACATGGGCGGCCATTCCACAGCGTGATTTGGATGAACTCATTTTGAGTATGCCAAACCGATGTTCTTGTGTTGTTAGTGTTCGCGGTAGAAACACGGATTATTAATTGTTTAAGTTACCCAATAAAATTTTAAAAAAAACTGTTATTTCAGTCTTTTTTTCGAACTTTAATGTTAGTGGTTCAAATGTCAAAAATCCCTTTATTAGGAAAATGGCAATTTTTTTTACTAATGCAAAGGTGACTTGGTTTATCGTTACTGTAGACAAACGAAAACATTTTATTTGATCAATCCTTAAAGAAAATTTTAATGAATATCAATCAGGAGAAAAGTTATTGCAAAAATATATGTTGATCCCTAGACACTTTTGATGTGTGTATTATATTATACCCGACATATTTGGGCAAGAAAATCATTAAATTTTGCAACATCTGGAATTTGATGATAACCTCATTAACTCATAAAAAATAAAGATATATTACGTCAGACTTTATCAACCATCTAGTTTCCGTAACACAAGCCTCGCAGCTTACCACGTAAATTAGATGGCGCTGTGTGACCTGTCTGGAAATATTTATTTATTTATTTATATATTTATACCCCATTACTAAGTACAGCGAACATATTCGTATTTTACTAATGTAAACATTTATCTGACAGTAAATTTCGTTACATCTTTTAATTCTTAACATACTTGATTCGATTTGACTTGATCCAAAAAAAAACGAATCTAATCCGGAATATCGACACAAGGCACCAGCTCCCAAGACGCGATGGCTTAGTTTTTCTTTGAGTTTATTGTCTTGGTTGCGTGGCAAGACTGCACAAAGTCACGTGACATTCCGCCGGATCAGAAAGTGTTGTGATGTGTCCACGCAACTGTAACGTAGAGAGTAAGAGCGATATAAAAGAACATTCATACCACGCCGGGTTTGGGCCTGATACTGTCGGCCGGTTGCTGAAATGCTGATTATCTTTTGACATGTTTACAGTATTTTAGTTTGGCGTGTCCAATTTTCACGTGGTGTATATCAAATTGATGATCATTAATCTACCTTTCTCCAACCGGTCGTAAGAATCGAGTTAAACCGAGATTATCAACTGTGTGGCAATACAATGTTCACATTATTAATACGACAAATAGGAGAGTGGACAGTTAATTCTTTTTAACATTTCTCTGCTGCTGACTATCATGACTTGTGTCTTATTCGGACGAAATCTTTATGTGTATTACACGGACCATAACGATTTATTCTGTGCCTCGGATGGGAACCGTACATGGATCGGATCCGGTTCGGTCTGTCATAAATCATCCTTAAAGTGTCGCCGACCCTGACTCCATGTATTGATTGACGTATCTTCACAAACTCATCATTATAAACATCCAAACCGGTTTTGGTCGAGCGATTGGAAAATTTGGACATTGAAAACATGGTTGTATTTTTATTGTGTGACTTATGATCAGTGATCAATGGATTAAGATTAAATCATTAGAAATTAGATTGAAGGCTTCAGACGCAAACGTTATAATACTACTACTATTAATTAGTCCTATCTCTCCTTCTCCGTTCAACGTTTACAGAAATATTTAACCTTGAAATTCGAATTCTGCCATCATCGGACACATTAGGTATGTAAAAGGTTTATTTACTAGCAAACGACTAATGTTTTTCAATATTGATTGTGACCAGAGCAGGGATCCAGATGTCCCAGAGACTTTGTTCCGGCCCCTGATCAAAAATAATAAACTATTTGTTTTTTTTTATAAAACCTATTTTTATGTTATCATCATCATCATAATCATCAGCCTATGTCTCTCCACTGCTGGATGTAGGCCTCCCCCAAGGCTCGCCATTTCACACGATCTTTTACCACCCTCATCTAGCCTCCACCAGCGACCTTTTTCAGGTCATCCGTCCATCTGGCGGGGGGTCTTCCCACTTTGCGTTTTCCTGTACGTGGTCTCCACTCCAGAACTCATCTACTCCATCGGTCATCGGTTCTGCGACAGACGTGTCCGGCCCATTGCCACTTCAACTTACTAATTTTGAAGGCTATGTCGGTAACTTTGGTTTTCTGACGGATGTCTACGTTTCGGAATCTATCCATCAGAGAAATACCGAGCATAGCTCTCCATAGCTCGCTGAGCGACCTTAAACTTGTGGACCAGACCCACTGTCAGTGTCCACGTTTCTGCTCCGTACGACAATACTGGAAGAGCGCATTGGTTGAAAACTTTCGTTTTCAAACACTGTGGTATGTTTGATAACAGGATGTGGCGTAACTTTCCGAATGCAGCCCATCCTAGTTGAATGCGCCTGTCAGCTTCCTTGCTGAAGTTGGCTAGGCCTATTTTTATGTTATAATTATTATAAATTAGATTGAAGGCATATAGCTCTAGCAGGCAAAAACTCCGAGCTGTAATTTGTAGTTCCTTTACGTCGCACCTCATGGCGCTCGTTTTGTCTGAAATCCCATACTTCATATTTTCGATTCAATCTTGATTCGATATTTTTTTTGTACTAAATCTACTGAAGACTCCGGATGCGTATTAGTATTAACTATAAAACAATCTACGAACTCCGATAACTGCTTATTACATATAAAGGTAAATATTTTGGAAAAAATATTTTTGTTGGGATGATCGCTATTGGCAATCCATCCGCCAAAACACTCAGTTTGCACTGATAAGTTATCACGCTGATACCTCTATCTTGGACCAGTTATCCCGGAAATGTTCCCATTATCTTCAAGCTGACGTCAAACAGATTGTTGTAGCCAGATTAGGCAAAATTAAACGATTCATCAGTTCCGAAATATATACCTACTAGCTGTCTTCTTCCGTCAGCTAGTGTTACCCAAAGCATATCAGACAAACTGGCATGATCTCAGTCTTGGTCCTGCTCTCTTAAGGCTAGTTGCACTAAAATAAAGTCTGCAATTGTAACGATTAAGTTTAAAATAGTGAAATGTATTAGTTTTATTTTGAAGCCGTCAGCTGGTAAAATCGATGCCATTTTTAACTTTAATCGCTACAATTGCAGAGACTTCGTTTTCGTACAACCCAGCCTTAATTTTGGGTTTTGGTCTTCGAAAGATTGTTGTTCTCGACTCTTGGTCTGACTGAAAATATATATTCCCTAGTGCCTGTCTGAAAACTACTATCTCGAGAACTACTGGTCTGATTTATTTGAAATTCGGAACGCTAGTCTTGTTGACCAACATGCATCGAAAAATGTTTATAAAGGTTGAAAGCGTCAGGGTAGAGCTGATTGGAACTATGATGAAAACAAGGAGCTTAGGTGAATTAGATGTGTTTATTTTTCGCGCGAGGTCCATGAGTGTTAGGAACTTGAATCAGACACTCATGACTAACATCAGCCCTAACACTATGTCGGCATGACTGGGTATTACGGCAATTCGAGCCTGAACCCGAAACCTGTGGATACACTTCACTGGGCTTATCGGCACGAAGGGTGGATACTTGCTCCAGCAGACTGGGCAAATTACCACCATCAGTCCGCCTACCACCTATTTTAATTTTTAATTCTTTTAATATTCAAATAAAATACCTATGAAAAGAGTAGAAATTACGTCGCCAACATCGCGAATTTCAAGCGCGGAAAAACCACAAAAAAAACACCAACTATAGAATCCAATATACTTAATGGATATATAAATGTACAAATAATACATACAATAATATACGGACTCTGTAAAGTTATGTAGATTCGTATATGTAGATATATATATATATGTATATATTATTTATTTATTATATAGTAGGTATAATTATGTGTTATTCATGTATATATCGGTAGATAAGTACCATAGCTTTATTAATTATATATATATATATTTCTTTTAGTTATAAGTTGTTTTCTCAATAAAAATCTTTGTCAAACATTAGTGGTCATGCACCCACAATCCCTGCTCACAACTCCCAAAGGTTAGCTGTTAGATAATGTTTTTAGACATTAAGCTCGCCTATGTACTGTAAAATGTTTTATTTTCTGTGCAATAAAGAATTTATCTATCTATCTATTATTCACATTATTAAACAAAACAACACCACTTTTGACTAACAATATCCACGGTAAAGTAATTTGCAAAACAAAAACTTGGACTTGATTGTACGTGCAAAATTGCACGAAAAATTCCCTATAGATTTTTTAATATTGAACTTGTTTCAGTATTTATAGAAATGGGCACGTGCCGTTGACGTAATACTCATTTAGTTCAAAAGTTGTATTGTAAACACAAAACTTATTTTTGTAATGAGAAATACGAGTGGGCTATAGTCTTCCGTGGGATAAGAATTGACCAAATTGAAAATTGTTGTATGGAAAAACAGTGCCATTACGTCGCACCTGTTAGCGCTGTCTATATGTACTTTATGTTCTCGACTGCACCATTAACACAATGGGCGAAAAGGCCTGCCACGCCGTCAATAAGGCGAAAGCGGCCCGTGTTACGTCCTGTTATGAATTCCAGCTTGCCGTCCAGGTTCAAGGTCCGGATCTACAAGATGATCATCCGTTTCCAACTCATCTATGCTACGGCAGCCTGGCACCATCTGCTGGCCAAGACCAATAGGGGCAAGATCCAAAGTCAGCAAAACATATAACTCAGAATGTCTCCCAAGCGCCGTGGTTCGTATTTCCGTCATAGCTCGGAATCTGGAGATGCCCACTATTGAGAAATTTGTTGTCGGCCTGACTAGACGTATATTCTATCGCATCTTCAGAATATCGCTCTGTATTCCGCTCGCGCTCCCATCAGGAGGCCACTTTCTTGAGAAGTATTCTTGGAGGAGAGCTGAAGTAGTCGAGCCTAGACCCCCAGGTTAGTGAGTCACAAGGGCGCTGTAATAAAAGTGCATATATTACCGGCGCGGGCGGGTGGTTGCCCGCTGAGATTCTGCCGTGGATTGTTAGTCATCCGGGCCTGGATGACCCCGCTGTCTGTGTCTGTGTTCTCGTATCGATAACGGATTTTTTGCGTGCTTATAGCCACTGATTTAGCCTGAGGACCGTGATATGAAAAGTGAATCCGCTAAATAAATAATAAGAGTGGTTTATGACCACCCCGGAGGGGAAACAGTCGTGAGAACTTTACTTTTAATTTTCGATTACGACTGTAATAATTATTGGGGTGTTCAGAAAACAAGCCCTTTTTAGAAAGGCAAGCTCATCGGATGTTACTACATATTTGAAATGTTTTTTTAAAATATAGGTATTCTCGACCACAGCCCAATTCTACAAATTTTGTGTCGATTAGACTTAAGTTACGTTCTTTTCCAATTGGAAGTGGAACTAAAGTTGCATCGCAAAACAAATTGAATGGAACAAATGTGGAATAAATATTTTATGAGGCCCAGACAATCTCCCGTATGTTACAAATTATTGTAAAGTCTGAATCATTTTAAAAACACCAAATATACCTATAACTGTTTATATGATAATACATCTAATACAAATATCTAACTTAAACGTATATATTTAAAATAACAAGTATAGTTTGCCTGAAATAATTTATGTTTAGTCCTTCTAAAATCTAATACAAAAATACGGTTTTGAAATAATAACTAATCAGCAGCTGAAAGTAGACTACGCATTTGTCAAAAGTTCTATTTTATTTCCATTTATTGAAATTGAATCGGTAGGTGAATACTGTCGTATCTTATAAATTTAAAAGTATAATGTCAAATGTCAATTATGACATAGTATGTCAAAGTTTTAGTTGAATAAAGCCAATTATTTTCTAATATGGTTTTGTATTATTTATAAAAAAATATTCAACTAAACAAAGTATCTGCTTATAGTATTATTAATAATAATAATAAAGCCGTTTATTCCTTAATTAATTAACATATACAGTTTGTTTATATAATCGACACAATTAATAATATTAAATTAAAATATGAACAAAATAATAATAATTTTAGAATTATACTAAAGCTATGTCTAAATTATAAATTAAATATTTTTTATTTTAAATGGTAATGTCAAATCTAAATTCTAATAATATCTAATGTTTTTCTTTCTAATTAAGGACTCCTCGTCGGGTAAAGTTTATGTAATATTTCTTAAAAAGTGTTTATGTTCTAGTTTTAAAAATGTCTTAACAAATGGCTGAGTGACCTGGGCTTGGTGATACAGTTTAATTACAGCCCAGGGCGATCAACTTTGTTTTATTTTTCTTTCTGCAGTATTTTAAATGTTATATGTAAGTGTATTTTTTTGCGCCAATAAACGTTATTATTATTAAAGCTATAATCTATAAAATCTGTAAAAGCTATAGTATTAATATGTCTAAAAACGAGTCAAGCATTTCTGCGCCACTTATCGCTCCCTGCAGTATCTCAAGATTTCTACGTCCTGAACGATTTGACATCGACCCGAGTACTACTACGGCGGAGATTCAATGGCTTCATTGGAAAAAGGATACTAACCTGGGTTTTAAATTCTATATTTACTTCAATACGAGTACGATGTGACCCCGACCTGATAAAAAGCGGGACGCGAAAGAATGAGAGCAAGTGACATCTATCACTGATAATGGCCCATATAAGTTAAAGGTTTCGCACTTTCTTTTCAAGTATGGTATAGTATATAACTAGGTATAGTATAACTAGCATACATATAGTAGTATAACTATGGGTTGTACCAAAACGAAGTAATAATAGTATAGTAATTGTAACGATTAAAGTTAAAAATGGCGTCACGTGCATACGGGTGACGGATGACATTTAAAATAAAACTGGTACCATTTTTAACTTTAATAGTAACAATTCAATTCATCAATTCAGACCACCTCCGTGGTCTAGTGGTAACAAACGTTGCCGTAAACTCGGGAGGTCGTGGGTTCGATTCCCACCGGGTGCAAGTGGTACATTGTATAATTAATTAATGCATCGATAATGTTCATTCAATTCATATGAGATTAAAAAAAAATTATGTATTTTATTACATAGCGACTCTGTCGGGATCATTGTTGGGAAGATTTGAGCCTCTCTCAGTTTTGAATGGGATCCGACTGTTAAAGCCACTATGTAAATAATGAAATACACCAATAATAATAATAATAAATATTTCCAGATAGGTGACACAGCGCCATCTAATTTTCGTGGTAAGCTACGAGGCTTGTGTTACGGAAACTAGATGGTTGACATACATATTATACTTTTTTTTTTTTTTATATATATACATATTATACATATAAACACCCAGACCGAGTCAAATTATACAATGTACAACTTGCCCCCGGTGGGAATCGAACCCACGACCTCCCGAGTTCACAGCAACTAATAAAATATATGAAGGTCAGCCATGAGTGGGTAAGAGTTTTGGGACTTGAACTGAAAACAATAAATCTTTATATTTTTATATAATTAAAACTATGTACTTAATTAGTAGAAATAAAAAATGCATAAACTAAACCCAATAAAAAAATAACTAAGAGTAAAAAAATGTCATCTAGAGACGATCCTTCAGGGATAGTCCCAAAAAGACTAGCAACATGTACACTTTGTATAGCGAGGCTAATACGTTGGCAGAAATAATTGCCAGCTTTTCTGTCTACAGACTTTTCCGTTAGCCGTTTTTGAGGGTCTCCATGGTGTCATCGTCTAGGCCCCAAACGGCGCAAACTCGTAACCTGTACTGAGGTTGATATGAGATTAAAATAATTTAGTACATAGCTAGAAGATTACTTTATCAGTCGGGACCCAGTGTTGGAAAGATTTGGGCTTGTCTCAGTTTTTAATGGGTTGCGACTGTTAAAGCCACAAATGTACAAGTACTTATGTTCCCTATCGGCGGCAACTTGTCAATAGCCATACCCTACCCATATGTACTGTATATATATTTTATGTATATAGCTGTAAGTTGTCCTTAAACATTAAATAAAAAAATAATAAAAAAAAAAATTCAATGGTGTAGTTAAGCGGTTATCAAACTTTTTGGTAACGGAATTTAAAGTTAATTTTTACACCGTCGGATTTTTATTTTTAAAAGTTTTTTATTTTTGCAATAAAGCTTTTTTTAAAATAAAGATACTTCCAATTCGAATTCGACATAAAGTCGACTAATTTCAGAATTGAACCCATGCATGGCGCTGAAGTCAAGTTAGAAGCAGACAGTGACGTAAAATTTTCAACTTTCTTTATATTTTCGTCGTTTTTACTTGAACTTATGGTGGGGGCGAGTGGAGTCACATGTCACTTTCCCAAGGTTGATATAAGACGAGAGAGACAGTGGAATGCCATCAGGTTGCGTGCGCAAGAGTCGTCGCCCCACGGTTTCTCCCAGATCTCACGCAAAAAACATTTATTTACAAACATATTATGAACATAAGATTGCTCTGGTCATGATCAAGGTTGATGAAAACAACTGTACAATATTATGTAAATATGATTTATGTTTATTTTACACTATAAAACAACTATCATATACATATCGTCTATCGTCTTAGCTTATAGTATGACAATGCCTCATTACAGCAGCTATAATTTTAAGATTATAATTATGTATATTTGGGTTGTAATGTGCTGCTCCAAATACAAGCTATTTCCCAGAAAATAAGCTTTTCGTTATATTAATATTTTTTTTGACATGTAAAAGCGCAGAATACATTATATTTATTGTCCTAAGCCTACTTCAAAATAAAAAATAAACAAACCATATGTCGGAAATGACAAAAAAATGGCTTCTTCATACATACATTGTCAATTTTAAAATAGCCAATTTGTATGGAGAAGTAAAATAAAAGTCATTTCCAATATATGGTTTCAAAGAAAAAGTTGTTTGTTTCTATCAATAGAATAACATATCAATCTAACGTAAGACCATTTAAAGTCAACCTGTATATACAGTTTTTATTCTATCTCCGCTTCTGAGGCCCAGCAGCCGTATGCTGTAAGCGCAAACGTTATTAGTGGATTTCGTAATTTACGTCAGAGCTTGTGTCATAATTACAAAATATTATTCAATTATCAACTCTATAAGCGCTCGACCTTGACAGCGTCCGTACAAATATTAACTTTAATACTGTGATTATAGTTAAAGGATTCCATTATACTGTGGAACAACCTTCCTGTTGAAGTCAGACAAGCACCCAGCAGACCAATATTCAAGAAAAGAGTGTACAGTCATTTTTATAAGTCACTAGCTTAACTTTTAACTGACTTTAATCCATTGTAGGTAGTTATTATTAACATTAAGGTATTTATGTATTATTATATAATTTTATTGTATTATATTTATGTAGTATTAGTATGTATGTGTATATATTATATATATGTATATATATATTATAGTTGTCTAAGTATGTTAATTTTTAATATTATATTATATTTGCACCGTACTCATATTTAAATGTCCCAATGTCCCAAAGGTTAACGGGAAGAGAATGTCTTGCGGCATTACGTTCGCCTTTTGTATAGATTTACAATAAAGTTTTTAAATAAATAAATAAATTATATAACGTTTGCGCCTAAGTAACAGAATAGGGCTGCAGGTCACCTATTGACATGCTGGCGTATCCAGTGTCCCAAGAACAGAGATTCTTACCTATCAGCCAACAGGATGCTCCTGGGGATGCGAGTGAGGATTGAAGCGTAGAGCTTCCTCATAATAGCATCAAATCAGTCCACCCGCGCCTCGGCCAGCATCCCAGTGGCACTGCAGCGACGGAGCAGCGCCATCAGCACCCTGAACGCGTTATTGTACTTACTGGACACGTAGGGCTCTGTATGCCTTCTGCGTGGTTTGGCACGAGCTAACTTACGCTGTATAGAAAATAGACGGCTCTATAAATTTCGCATTTTAGATGTTTTACCACTATCTTTGTTTAATTGTGGTGTTGTATTTTATTCCATAACAATCATTATTGGGGTAATAAATAAATAAAAACACGACAATCCAATAATAATAAGATAAACTAAATCAGCAATGTACCTATACAGTGTTAAACGAACTTAGCTTTTATTATTGTTCAAAATAAAGTTCAAAGTTCGGCGTAGGATAAGAAAATACGATTGTATGTATAGCCGGGTTCTTTGCAAGATAGGGTTGTCAAAAAGTCATCTTGACACTTATTTTCACATCTAACAAATTAAAGCAGTACCTACACATAGTTCTAATCATAAACGCTGAGAGTTTGAGCTAAGATCTCAAACGTATATATTTTTTTGTATGGTATTTAAAAATAATCATATTTAAAAAAGATATATTATTGTTTTTTTTTTTAATTACCTACAGTAATAAAAAAGGAGCGGTGGTGGCTCGGTTGTAAGAAGACTTTATAATTCAAACATAAGGTTCAAACACCACTGCCTCCCACCCATGCTTTGGAGACTACGTTAAGCCGGTCGGTTGCGGTTCCACTATAATACCAACTTGTGAAATCGTTAATAAATTGTCATTAAAATTAACATCAGATTCTCGCCATCCAGCGCGTGGCGAGTGTAGTACTCGTATGTTCTTGTAGGCCCATCTCCAACAGTGAAGGTGTAGAACGCCTTGGGTTGAAGAACAGAGCCATATTCTCTGTTTAGTTGTAAAAACAATTATTTTAATGTTTTTGTTTTCGTCAACTGAACACGAAGGTACAAGCATAAATCATGTAAAAATATTATTTAAAATATGTATTAGTATGTATTACCTTGTGGTAACCCTAATGTGAGATGAAAGCGGAAGGGTGGACGAAACCGTCTCAATTGGGACAATTGGTCCTAATTGTGTATGGCATGTCCGGACGAATCGACCCCGGGGCGTCATCGTTTACACATCATGCGCACGCAAATAACTTTTTTCTTTAAGTTCCGTCAGTCAAGTTATGTTTTTTTAATACAGCGTGTAATTGTCAAAAGAACAAATATTTTTTTAGGCTTCAGGTGTCATTGGTAGAACCCCTTTTTAAAATAAAAAAGGTATATATTTTTTAAAGATTGAAATAATTATCCATTAATCAAAACACTACTGTATAATAAGGCCGCGTCTGAAAATTACCATGTTTATCGTGATAAATACCCAAAGGCTGGGAAGTTATACGGCCGGTTGCAGAAAGATGATCATCTTTTGACATGTTTAACGTATGCCTATACAGCACGTAATTGTCTTAAATACTCAAAGAGACAAACTAACTCCAAATCACGTGGAATGTATCAAAATGTAGATTATAGATTATTGTAAGCATGCCGTAAGTAGTATTATTAATTCATCACTCTCACAGCCGAGAGACGAAGTAGAGAGAGAAAGAATTGCGTAGGTCAACGTTCGCGCTAGCGTCGACCTTTGGTTACCTACTTGATTAGACTCGGTATGAGTGGCGATATTTTTAGGAAAACTTCTCTGCACCGTAACTTAAGATTTGATAACTGAATAATTAAAATAAAAAATACGTAGTTCTTTATTTTTATTCTAGATTATAAGATAAAAATATTTGCTTTTTAATAAATTCCACGCAGTATATTCAGCAATGCATGCTTTATAAAATTATGTAAATAGGAAATCCCCGTATCGACCATTATCAATAAAAATTATATCAGTAAAGTATTAACGCGACCGCATCAGATTTGTTTTTTTTCATCATATTGGAATGTGCGAGGGAGAGAGATGAAAAACCTAACGCTCTTAAAAGGTAAAAATGTCAGTAAAATATACATATATAGCTACTACGGCATCGAAAAAAACTTATATCAGAGCTTTAATAGCATAAACATTAAAACTTTGTGCTTTGTATCATTTTGTTATTATTTTGTTTTATTTATTAGCTTATGTTTATAATTACTTACTTATTAAATAATAATAATAAATTTTAAGCGCGCTTTTTATATTAATAAATTTTTCTTTAACCTATACGAGTATGTGCTCGTAATTATTTAGATCATGGATTTTCCACTTAACCAAATATATTAATCTTAAAATACACAGAAAATACCCTATTAGGTTATTTGTTAAGGCAAGTATTTTATGTTATAAGTTAAGTCTAAGATATTTGCAAGGGTTATTTTAGGGGCCAAATATAGTGAATTAGAATTTAAACAACTTGCTACAAATACAATAAGTATAATTGAGAAAAAAGTTAAGAAACATTTGTCGTGGTTTTATTGTTGCAGACTGTACATCGACGTATTCTTTGGCCGACAATTATGAGATAATCTGCCGAGCAAGAACCGAACTCGGTAACCGTCTAGGTATTATAACGTACGTCTTGGTTGTATTTAAGGTGTAGCATACTTCATTAGAAGAGTTCTACAACAAACGTGTTTTTATTTAAATTTAATAAAAATAGTTGTTTGGTCGCTGGCGACCCTTTGGGCATATACTCGTAAGAAAGCCGCTGTCAAAGCGAAATACCTGCAGTAAAAAAATCGCTAAGAACGCCAAGATGAACACGGGGAATGTATCTAATTATTATTAACTGATAAAAACCTGTTCAACGCTCTGCGGTAACCCTAATAAAGAAAATTAAAATAAATTTGTCAAAGTCAAATTCACGTAAACCTATTACAGGAATTTGTGACACTTCATAATTTAAATTATTTTGAATGATTCTACTCCTGTTAGCAGAAGACTAGCAGCTTAGCAAATTCCAGTGACCTGTTAATGTTTAATCTTTTTGAGTTCCTCTTTTAATAAAATAAAATACCAAAAAAATCGAGTTAGCGTTTGCTTTTTCCATCCTATAGGTGCAAGTAATTCCATAGTAATGGGAAATACACATTGTCGGCGATGGATTAGTTAATAATGCACGCAGGCGGCTATGAGAAGTCACGATCTTACTGCCAACTAATGCCACTCTTAAAACTCGACAATTGGTTTAGTAATATTAAGTAAGGGAATATTAAATTAGAAAAAAAAATTCAATGAAATATAACAAATCTGATAATAGCAAACCTTTTTTTTTTAATTCATACTAGCTCGATATGTAACCTTGCGCCCACCTGATGGTAAGTGGCGCGCAAGATCCATGAATGTTAGCAACTAGAATCAGACACTCAAGACTAACACTAGACTCTAAAACTATGCCGGCTTGACTGGGCATGACGGCAATTCGAACCTGATCCCGATACTTTACTGAGTTAATCAGCACGAACAGGTGGATATTTCCCCGCCCCAGCAGACTGGACAAATCACCACCATCAGTCCGCCTACCACCTATTTGTTGTTCTCGTTGAAAGTATGTGCCATTTGCCATGATGTTAAATGCCAATTTTTACTTTCAAGGAGAACTAATAAAGTAAGCTTGCCATGGTGATATTTATATAAAAATATCATCGCTTGAAACAAGACTTACCTTCTAATCTAATCTAATAATCCTTGATTAATCTTAAAATATGTATATTCTACAAATAATTCATAATATCGGTGCTTGTGGAAAGAAAAGGTAAATAATAAATTTTCGTTTATAGGAACATAATCTGATGAATGGGACGAGAGTGACCTGAAGGTTAGATGAGGGTGGTGAAGGAAGATGATGAAGGTCGCGTCAAGTGGCGAGCCCTGGGGGAGGACTACATCCAGCAGTGAAGAGATACAGGCTGATGGTGATAATGATAAATTTTAGTCAGTTAAAGAAAAGAATTCTGGGTTCCAGAAGGCAGATTCCACAATTTTGACATAATAAATTAAATTAAACTCATAATCGAGTTACAGTAATGGTTACCCATTGGGCCGGCTAACAGGGCAACGCGGAAGTAGCACAAACTTCCGGGTGTCGCCATCTTGGATTGTATCCTCCTTCATGTCTATAACAAGTACATTTTATGGTGCCTGCTCGTCGTCAGTCAATTGATTAATTAATACAATAATGGAAAGGTATTATTACTCTTTTAAGGCTACAGGAATTTCCAATCATCAGTTTCCGTTTTTGCATTGTATCGAGTAAACCAAATGTTAAATTAAGAAAGAAGGAAAGAGACAACGCAATCACAAGTTTCACATCGGTCTTAAGAAAACTGTAGGTCTTCGGTTTGGGGCGTCATTATGTGTTTTTCATCAATTTTCGTGTGGAAAGTAGGTCGACTGTCTTGTTTATTGGCTATCCTGTTCCAAAGGTGCGGCCAGATTTTCCCGCCACGTCTTCATTAAAAGGGTAGCCACCGTCGAGGTTCCAGTTCTTCTGGAGCCTGATGAAGTAATGATGGCAAGAGATCCGATGGTATGACGTTGGTGCTCTGATGTAGGACGCTACGTGCGTCGACACCCTCGCCGAGTCGCACTTCAGGGGAACAGCACATAAAGCAGCTAAAGCAAGCTAAAATAGCGCGGAAATAGATATCCATATAAAAATATTACAAATTTGTGCCGTTTGCTGTAGAAACCCTGGTTCCATGAAATCCAAGCTCCAAAAAGTTTTTAAAAGACAACACCACGTCTTGTCGTCTCATCCGGTAATAAGAGGGGTTGGCTCTTTCTTCGCCCTTCCACCGTTCTTGCCACAATTTCTCGAAGACGGCATGACGGGACTTACATTAGTATTCGTAGTATTAATTATATTTTATATTTTGTAATGGCAATAATTTTCTTAACTGAGCCAACGTCAATTTGCTAGACTTCAAACCAGGTTATTACTAATATTATAAACAACCAATTCGTAGTTTCAGTCTAAAGTGTTATAAACTCATTAAATCATACCCATATAGCTAATACATTAAGTAACTATTATCTATTACATGGTTTTATGTAATGTTGATTTGCATACTGGGTGCAAGTACGTTGGTACATGCATGTGTTGTGTCTCTGTCTAATTACGGCATATCGTGACGGAACAAAAAGAGATGACCCACTTCTGGGACCGGTCGTGCGAGATCGGGCTGCGTTCCGTTCCGTGCACTTTGTAGCTAGGGAGCTCAAGATATAATAGTTTTGCTTTGACGTTTTCAATCAAGAATACATAGATAACGGGTCAGCGTACAAAATACGGCCTACTGAAAAGGGCCATCCACGAAAGAAAGTAAGAATGAAAGAAGTATATATAGCATAATACAAATTAAAATACGAAAAAAAAAAAATGGAAAAAGAGTAGGCAAAAACACTAAGCCTACCAGCCCATGTATAGTGACAAAAAGTCGATCAGCTCGCCGTCCGCTATAATATAGAGATAAGCCATAGCGCTGATTTTCAGACCTTGCCTTACAGATGGAAAGCACGTCTCTGACACATAGGTATATAAGTACTAAATACAACCCATTTAACACATACACACATATTGCATTATATGCACATAACGTCCCAGTCTTGCATAGTAAGGTGGATTCAGGCCAGCATGCTCGCCGAGAAGCAATGAGCATTGATTTCAGTTTATTTTTAAAAACTGATTGCATTTGGCAAAGTGGCAGAGGCAGATTATTCCATAATAAGCCATTATATCAAATTAGACTAATTGTAACTTTTCTTTAAAACTTTATTGCACAAAATATACATATATAACAATATTATACTATCTATATATAATAGGTTAAGGCATCATCGCTAGTTCGAGCGATTTAGTTTACGCGGTAAAAGGTGTCCATCGTAACATCGGGCAAACATAGGACACAAAATTCTTGCGAACCCGGTGATAATCGCGTAGTTAAATATATATATAATAAATATTTGGCTTTCAAGCCACTATTCAAACTAAGAAAATAATACTAAACGCATTTCACCTCCTGGACTATAACGTTAGAGATGAGGTTATGCACTGCGCCGGAGTAACGGATCGGTGTGATGTGAATATACGCGACCCAATAGTGTTTTTCTGAAATTTTTCACAACATATGCCATAATGAGTTCAATTGTGCAACTGTTCAGTACAGTAATCAGCTTTTTAAACATCTTTACATCATGCTGGTAGAATAATATATTCACACGTACTACAAGTCTAGATTTGATGTTACTTGCAAGTGGTGTTACTTGATCCGAATAGAAAAAGTTTACGGGATATGAAATGCAGAAATGCTCACACCTGTACGCGTAGTTAAACGGGATCTCTTAAGGGAAATAACATATTTTAATGTTTATTACTACGACCTCCCATTACCCTGGAATAGTATGTGAATATGCCGAAATTAAAAAAACACAAAAATTCAATAGAGCTAATTGTAATTCTTTTATATTGTTTGTATATTACTTCGAATAAAAATTCTTAATGTTATAGAGCTATAATTATCGTGATATCCTGTAATAAATAGGTACGATGCCACGATATATTTACATATACCGCCAATTATGGACGAGGGTTACACTGCAGCTCCAGTCGACCTGTGACCATGGTCAATGCAACTTGATCGTCGGGAGAAGTATGTCTCCGAGGTAAATCCCGTAGACTCGTTTAATTGTAAAGATATGTACTATGAATGACTTTAATCTATTGTTGGTAGTTATTATTAACATTAATTTATGTATTATTATATAATTTTATTGTATTATATTTATGTAGTATATATATTATAGTTGTCCATGTATGTTAATTTTTAATACTATTTATGTTTCATTTTAATATTTTATTGCTCTATTTGCACCGTACTCATATTTAAATGTCCCAATGTCCCAAAGGTTAACGGGAAGATAATGTCTTGCGGCATTACGTTCGCCTTTTGTATAGATTTACAATAAAGTTTTTAAATAAATAAAAATAAATAAATGTGCGCAGAAGTTTTGTAACTAGACTGCACTACGCAAAAGTGGTGGATTATAGCTTTAATTTTAATCTATCTACTCAATAAAATATTCAATGTTCTGTAATGTTACTTATAGGTTGGCGTTGATAATGACGACTAATTTTTGACCGTATGTCACTGCTACAGGGACGTCACACATTACACATAGTGGGCTGATTTTTTTATTTTATTGGAAAAAAACAAAATTGAGTTCTACTATGTTTCATAAACATTTTATATTATAACTATTTCTCGAAAACTCAATAGCTCAAAAGTTAAGTTGCTGTAACTTTAATATCATTAATTTAATATGAAAGGGATACAAATAATAATAAAAATAATGATTTTATTGTAAAAATGGCTAATTATTAAATAATCTAATAATATTTTATATTATAAAAATACACCCAAAAAATTCGTATTTTAAGATGTAGATGCGATAGTAACAGATAACAGAACAATATACTCTTACATTAAATAAATTGCAAAACTTTGATTAGCTAATTTTTTCAACTTTTTACATTAGTAAAAAGTGTTATTTTGGTTTGTGTCCCTTTTGTATTGAAGCAGGTATATACCTAAAAGTATAAGAGTCAAAATAATAAAAAACCGTCAGGGAGAATAAAAGTAGGTACCAACATTTCTTAACATCCATTTAATAGAATAAAGATCCGCGCTGGATCCAGCAGGATGTAAACGCCGCTGGATTGCAATAACAACAACAACAAATAACCAAATCCATTTCCTAAAGCCGCAGCATTATTAAACTAGATAAGTTATATTGTTACTATTAAAGTATGTCATAAGATCTAGCTAGATGATGAGGCAAGCCTTAGGTAATCCCCCATAGTTCCGAGGAGATATTACGATACCGCCTTACTACAACATCCTGCTTTAAGTCGCAGGTTATTGGGAAATACTTCTTAAGATTAACGTTGCATTTTCATTCGGGTAAGTTGCTTACTATATAATGTTTTTTTTTTATTTATTTTTTTATAGACGGTGAATCGATAGATCATAAATGATACGCCCCCTGCCTGAAGTGCCGCGGGTGGGGGTCGCATGCCCGACTCACCGTGAGGCCTCCTAAGGACCTCGTACGGACTAAAACCCTATAAACCGTCTCTCTCTCACTGTTGGCCCTGCGTGCCTTAACAGCTAAGTCTGAGTCGTGGCTACGGAGTGAAGGCACTCGTTCGCCGCGTATTTTTTTTTTGGTACTTCTAGTTGAAATATGTAAACATTTAACATAAAACATAAACATTATGTAACATCAACATATCTTAATAAAATGCCTCCCGGATGGCTTTCAGAATTCTTAAGTTCATTATATATTTACAACATTACAAATCCCGTGCTGTAGAGAATCGTTAATAAATTAATATTTAAATTCATCACATCAGACCCTCTCCAACCCGTCTGGCCAGCGCAGCAGGCGAGTATAGGCCAATTTTTCAGCAGAGGTCTTGGACTCGGTGTTCTAGAGGCTGTAATGACAAGCAACTGATATTTTTTGTAAGAAAATAAAAATTAAATATCATTACGATCGTATCCCTTTTGGGGTAGTCGGAAATCAATCACGCTTTTTAGAGAAGCGGATTCACATTTAGCCAACATTACAATAGGCCCATCATGTCAAGTGGAAGACTTTAGCGTACTAATCTCGAATAAAAAAATACAATTACAAATAAATTAAATCAATTATTGTGTCTCGACTAGGAATCTAACCCGGTATCTCTGCATCTAAAGCCACGGACTTAACCACTAGACTACGGAAGCGCTTATCTTTTCTGATATTCTGTATAACTACAAAATAAAAATACACAATCGTCACAAAGTTTAGTTTCTGGTGAGTTCACAGGTGGCCCTCCTGGATGGCGGTGTTGCCAGCCAGCCTGTACGTAATCCCGCGCCACTTCCTGAACATGGCGCAAGCAGTACGCGAATGTCGGCCGAGCATTTCGCGCCACTTTCGTAATACATTGCGTGGTGCGACCGGCCAGCCTGGCTCGCAGGAAGTAAAAGTTCGAAGGTAAGAAAGTAGGTCTCTGTAATTGTCCGCGCGCCTGCATACTGATGCCGAAGATATAGGCCACCTGCCAGGAAATTACAAGCCCAATGTTATCAATTGAGTTGGTTTAGAAGACATATCGAATTTAAGATATGCGCGGACGACACTCTTTGCTGGTTTGTGGTGTATTGGTGATATGGAAGAGCTGCTGCAAAAAATGGAGATCGTCAGTTCTAAGTTCGGCCTTAAAATCAACCGCAGCAAAACAAAGGTGATGATCGTAGACCGAGCCAACACTAACTGGCCAGAAATTACAAAAATCAGAAATAGCAAAGTGCGATATGGTCCAATCTTACATTTATCTGGTAGCACTAATATCTAATAACTGTGGATGCAAAGATGAAATCTAGCGTCGAATGGCAGTGACAAGATCTGCTATGGACAAGGTGAGGAACATATGAAGGAACCGAAAGAAAGGAAACGACCAAAGCCATTAAAATCCGGCTAATTAGAGCTCTTGTGTTCCCTATTTTTCTGTATGTTGCGGAGACGTGGACGCTACGCGAATACAGAAACGAATTAATGCACTAGAGATGTGGTGTTGGCGAAGAATGTTCTCACTTTCTTCGGACACGTGACACGGCGTGGAGAAACATCCATCGAGTGCGTGGTAGGTCTCCGATGAGATAGACTGATCAGGTGAAGGCTGCAATGGATCATCCCCTACATGAGTTCACCAGGAAAGTTGCGGTCCGAGATGAGTGGCGACGGCTTGTTGACAATGACTACTCTGCCAAGAATGTAGCAATTAAAAAGGAGAACACACCTTGAACACTTTTCTTATGTCCGGTGTCTTTCAAGTCATTGATAGGCTTGCCAGTTGTTAGGATAGGCTAAGAATAGTTGGCTGAACGTTTATAAAAAAACAACCGGATTTATGATACATGATGAAATGAGATCCGAAGAAAGTAATACATACAAAATTATACGGCAAAAGATCCGATTGATGGCGATCCCACATCCAGTGCAGTAAAAAAGGCTGATTATGATGAAATATATGAAATAAATTACTGTATCAGGAATCAAACTTCCGCAACAAAATTAACCATCTCATCATCCAGCCGTTACCACTAAACGATGTCACTGTAAAGTTAGTGTAAACATACCTGTAATAGAATGTAATCGTCAGATTAACGTAATCCACGTAAGCTGCAGGGATTTGTCAGGAGTTGCGGCATACTGTCGCTATGACATAATGTACAGTGCGTGCGCAGGCGCCGCATGGTTGACCCAATCGGCACGCTTCGTGACGTAACGCTTCTAGCCAATGATCTTGAAATAAGGTAGATGTAGCATTCATCATCGTACATACATTTATAGATACATTTGCCTATTGTTATCGGGCAGGCTTATCATATATATTTCTTAATGAATAAACAAAATATTTTACGATTTAAGTAATATACTCGTAAACTCTAAAGTTCGTAGAAATAGCATGTGGTATCCTTGGTTTGAAGATCTATGATAATAGCCGAGCCGACCCGAGATGCTCCGAAACAAATTGTTTGCGCAACTTCTGCGACCGTTCAATTATGCTCGCCTTTGAAGTCGTCATCATGTCTAGTTCCGAATCGACGCATTTAGGTTTTTTATTGAGCACAACATTACTTACAACATATAGAACTCGGTGTTTTCTGCTAGACAATTCCAGTGACCTGTTATAGAGCTATTATTAGAAAGAATTATTAAACAAAGTAAATACAAATAGATCTTAAAATTTACAACACGTCTTTAAGAGGGTTTTTGCATCCCTCTCTCTCTGACTATCCAATATTTTCAAAAGATTTTTCAAGTGTAGGTATTTTTATTTTTTTTCATGTAAAAAGTAAAGTAGATTATCATCACGACCGTTTCCCTTTCGGGGTGGTCAGAAACCACGCTTATAAAGAAGCGGATTCACATTTAGCCAAACTTTACTATCCAATGATGCCAATCATGACAAGTGGCAAGCTCGTCGATGTCTCCAGCGTTTTTTCGTGTATTATTAATATTTATTTATCTATAAAATGATATATATTTATTAATTATAAAAGGTATAAACACTGACACAATTCTTCGTTTAGCGAGAGGGATGCAAAAGCGTTATAAACACTTAAACGCTAGCATAATATTTTAATAAACTTCATGGAAGTTTATGTATCCTATGTTTTTAACCTAAAATATAACCAACGGAAAAATCATACTTCTTTACAGATGTCGTCAGCGTCATAAGTAAACGCAATTTGTACATTCTATAATCTGTCTGGAAACCGCGAGTTCGTTGCATCAGCGAGGAAGTCGGCGAGTGCAACCGAAGAAATTGGGCGACGTGGAGGGTTTCGACAACGGAGGAAGTGGTACTATCTGATGGGCTTGCGCCACCGTCCGCTGCTTGCAAAACCGTGCCGACTAGTAGCTAATAGCTACATTCCTCAAACGAATACTACATTTTATTATTTTTTTGTTTTACTTTGATGACCTTGAGCGTCGAAAATTTTATTATAGTAGCTGCTATGTATATTTATTCGAAGTAATATAAGTACAAACAATATAAAATAATTAAATTATGAAATAAAAATTAAAACTAAATTAGAAAACTAATTATAAATAAAAACTCACCCATGTTCCTGTGGCAGTGTGCCAAGAACACTTGCAGCGTTCTCCCGCTGCACAGCAATGCTGATTTGCTGCGCGAGAAAACTGGCAGCCCTCTTGTCACATACAGCATTAACCAGGCGCTTAGACAACTCTTTGAAGAACTTCTTTGCACTTGGCCTCCACGGACCCATTGTCTCAAGACCAAAAGGCCGTTGCTAATCGACTTTTGGCCTTTTCAGCCAAGTCCGCTGCAGCCCCGGCCCTGGCAGAGGTGCCCTGGAGATGAGACCTAGCAAGGGTGTCGACGCAAGTAGCGTCCCACACCAATGCTCGTCCCGTCGACCAAGGCACCAAGGTCAATCCATCGGGTCTTTTACCGTCACTGCGAGAGATCCCAGACGGTTCGAGAACCGTTATATAGTTATCTTATAATCTAAATAATTGTGAACTATGAAAAAAAAAATAAAGGAAATAAATGACTTGATTTGATTTATGACAGATCGGTGAAGGTATCTCTTCTACGTATCTTGTACTATGAGGATCTCAGCAAATAAACATTATGTAAGAAATAAAAATAGTTCTAAATGCAATCATAAATTGAGATAAATGAAACTGGATTCGTCTGCATTTAACTGACTCTATAATAACTTTTATTTGCTGGTTTAATTACCATTTTGACAGGTGGAACGATCTTTTACAATTAGGTGAATCCAAAGACTATATATATAACAAGATAGGTCAAGAAGCCAAATGGTATGAGAATCAAAGTTGGGACAATCGTCTCATAATTAATTAGTCTAATAGTGCATTGCCGGTTATGGTCGTGTTTGAGATGCTGTAGAACTGTAAACGCTTACACATCTGAGCTTTTACAGTAAGGTACTGTTAACAAAAATATAAAAAAATAGTTGATTTAATTTAATATTATTTTATTATTAGTTTAGTTTTAATTATTTAATTTTATTCGAACAAATTAAGGTACAATAATTTTAAAAAATGAAATAAAATATTATTAAACTAAAAACTTACATTTTAAAACATAAATGACTATTAATAAAAATAAACCTAATTAATAAATAAAAATACAACTTAAAACAAAATGAAGAAAAATCAAAAAATATATATATAAATAAAAAACTTGCTCCAAATCGCTGCCAATGGGCAAATTCCAAGGATACTGGCAGCATTGCCACGTGGAATATTTGGCCCAAATATTGCTCAGCCCTTTTGTTTAATTAATTTATGATTTGACTTAATTTTATTCGATTTAATTTTGGCTAATGTATAACAAAATTCCTATCGTCAAATATGTATTAATTTAATGCTGTGATTTTGTAAAACCAATAAATAAAAATCTTTATTTTTTTTTTAAATGTATAATGTATGTATATGTCTCTGGTAAGTTGTGAGGTAGTGGTTTTGGACAGTACCTGCAGTGCAGAAATGGCGCTAATAGGCAATGAAGCCGCGACGTTTGGGCAATGAAGGAAGCAATGCAAGGGTGCTGCCTTAATCCGCTGGCTAGTTGCAACAGAACTAGGGCTGCCATCTGCTAAAGTAGGAACTAGGACCAAAAGCCCAAAAACTCATAACCATTGAGTAAAATATTTTGTTGAATTGTTTCTGTTAAACAAACACCCCGCGTGACATTCCAAATTATATTAACTCAAATTAAATAATATTATTATTTCAAATTGTATAAATTAAAATAAATAATATAAAATTACTTTTTTAAAATTTATGACAAAGACCTTCAGTCACTGTCACTGATGACGCCGCTCCAAAGAGAGGCGAAATATTTGGCAATAAAATTTTTAAGCTTCAATTTATATATTTTACCAAGTAAGAAACACATCTAACACACTTTATTTGTTGCAGATAATAAATAATATAGGTACTTGTAAAATACTTGTGTGAACCTGTAACGTCATATTGATACCATTTTCATGTCAATTATGTTAGATGTAACGTTTACGTATTAAATTTAAAAAAATATTAGGAAATCTGAAAAATCATTAACCTCTAAACAGTTCTTAAAGCTGACCCTAAAAAAACAAAAAAGTTAAAAATGATAAAAAAAAAAACTATAGTCTTTACTTTTACAGTACGTTTATTTCAACAATGAAACCTTGAATTGTTTAAAAAGATTAAGGACGAGGTTTGCGATGTCATGGACATTAAGTGCCCTAATTGTAAATAATATAAAAGAAATTGAGGCTTGTATTCTCGTAACACACGCAATAAGCATAAATTAGCTTTGTCTCATCTTCGCCTCAGTAAAACTAGTAGCTAAGTCTTTTTTGGGACTTGTTTTCTTTTTATAACACACTACCAAATTAACTAACTAGCTTATGCGTAGATAAAGTAAAAATTTATGAAAAACGTTAACTTATAGATAAGGCATATTATAAGATAAATTATATTTGTATTCAAAAAAATATATTTACAAACTACTAAAATAAAATTAAACTATAACTATAAACTAAAAATAATTTAAAAATAAACTATAAATGAAAAATATCCTCAAGAGACGTCCCATCACAGATTTCTCCCTCTGTGTAGCGATAGGCAATATAAATAATTGCCAGCCTTCCTGTCTCTAGATTTCTCCGTCAGCCGTTTGGACAACTCCTTGGCCAGACGCTTGGCTGACAGTATTCAATTTTATTTTAAATATAAGCATTACACACAGTATTACACAGTGACTAGCAAAAGTAACAGAAAAATCAAGTAATAATAAATAAGTGAAAACTAAAAGTTAATAATTATTTAATTAAAAATAAAATGAATGAATGAGAGGCAGGAGCAAAATTATACTATATATACGAGTATAGAGTAGTATTCGTATATTAGCAAGCGAAGTGTATTTGCAAAGTCAGTCAGTGATAAGAGTTGTCTTGATACTGCCTCCGGTGATCAATTAGGTGCATCAGAATAGAAGATGGCTAAAACGTTAATATAGACAAGTATTCTATTTACAATAATCTGAACATGTGAATGAATAAATGTTTTAAAAATGAATTTATACGATAGCTTATATATCCATTTCTCAATTTATTTGTTTATTAGTGTGCCGTATCGATTAGTTTTGTAGTATTTTTTGATCTTGTTAACCAGGTTAATGACCTAATTAAGTTATAGCAATTATCAACTCTGCAAGCACTCGACCTTGAAGCGGCCATGCAAATATAAACTTTAATAGCGTGATATATATATAGTTAACGGATTTCATTATATAATGTTTGCGCTTTAAAAAAAAAGTATCATCACGACCGTTTCCCTTTTGGGGTGGTCAGAAACCACGCTTATAAATAAACGGATTCACATTTAGCCAACTTTACTATAGGCCAATCATGACAAGTGGCAAGCTCGAGAAATCTCACAAATAAATTAAATATTAATTAAATGTATTTATTTACATTAATAAATATTTTTGTGTCCCGACCAGGAATCGAACCCGTTTGCGCTTAAGTAACATAATGACAGTTTCGGGCTGCAGGTTCCTCTGGATCAAACATAATATTAATAAATACATGTATAGTGTAGTGTAGTGTATATATATATTATTACGAGTAAGTGAGATATATTATTTTTGTTAATGTAAATGGATGTTTTTTTTCTTATAAGCTTTCAAGGAAGGCATCTTAAATCTAGGACGAATCATGGGAAAACTAGGACAGATGGCAGCCCTATCGAACTCACGTAAGTCTGTTCACGTGACCAGTCGTTGTAAGTGGCAACGTTGGGCAAGGAGAGCTGTTAAAATTTACAATTAGTTTCCGAGGTGTTACTGTTCTGGGTTGAGTTACATAAGGATCACTGTTCTCCACGTTGTCGCATATAAGTAAGCAGTTATGTCGTAATCCTATCCATTGTAGGCTTAACTAAATTCATATGTTTAACAACATTCTACGAGTATATTCTCGTTACACTCTTGGCAGAGTGGTCGTGGTCGTCACTTGAGTGTCAGTGCCACTGCTTAACAAGCCGTCGCCACTCGTCTCGAACTGCAGCCTTCCTGGAGCACTCATTTAGGGGGTGATCCATTGCTGCTTTAACCTGGTCAGTCCATCTCATCGGAGACCTACCACGCATTCTCTTGCCATCGACTTTTCCCTGAACTACAAGGCGCTCAATGGATGTATCTCCACGCCGCGATACGTGTCCAAAGAAAGTGAGAATGCGTGATTGCACGATTGAGGAAAGGCGTTGTCCTATCTCTAGTTCCTCCAGGATGGATTTGTTGGTTCGGAACTCCGTCCACGATATGCCCAACATTCTCCGCCAACACCACATTTCTAGAGCATTAATACTTTTTATTTCAGTTTCGCGCAGGGTCTACGTCTCTGCAGCATACAGGAAAATGGGGAACACAAGAGCTCTGACCAGCCGGATTTTAGTAGCTTTCGTAATGTTTCGGTTCCTCCATATTTTCTTAAGCTTCTCCATAGCAGACCTCGACACTGCCATACGACGCTTAATTTCCTACTCGCATGATATCGGACAACATCGCATTTTGCTATCTGTTTAATTTCTGGCCAGTTATCGTTGCCACGGTCTACAATCATTACCTTTGTCTACGAGTATATACCGTGATTCTATTGATAGAAACAAACATTTTTTTTCTAAGAAACCATATGTCGGAAATGACAATTATTTTTAGCTTCTCCATACAAACTGTTCATTTCAAAATAGCTAATTTGTATGAAGAAGCCATTTTAATTTATTTTTATTATTGTTTCCTATGAGTATTTAATTGTATGTTTTAGTGTGAATTATCACTACATCACTATTATCATTACTATCACAATCACTACATATTATAAAACAAAGTTCTCCTACGCGTCTGTCTGTCTGTCTGTTCGCGATAAACTAAAAAACTACTGCACTGATTTTCATGCTGTATTCACCTTTTTTATTTTTATATGATTAGTTTGTTTTGATACAATAATCATTATTATATTCCTTGTATAATAATTTTGGTAGTTTTATATTTATTATGTTATTTATATTTATGAAATGAAATATTTTAAATATTTATTTGTGATTGTATGGTTTAAAATTTTACCTGCAACAATCTACCTCAAGTGGCGTACAAATATTAATTTGGGTCCTAATACTAATTAACAATTATTCTAAAACTACGGCTAAAACAAACAATTTATTTACATACATTAATGTTATATAGGTTCATTACATAATTATGTCAATATTATATAATATAAATAATTTATGTAGATTTAGGTATATCATTGTGAGGGATCAGCTGAAAATCAGCGCTGTGACCGAGTGTTGCAGCTTATTGCTGAACTGATTATCTATTTGTCACCACACTATCTTGTTTGTTGTATTATTATTATTTTACTGCTTGTGTTTTTTTTTGTGACAAAATTTTTTTTTTCTTTCTTTCGATAGACAGGAATCGAGGAAAGTTTAGGTATATAATTTGTAAAGTTTTTGTATACATTAAGCATATATGTTGGAGGTGTCGGAAAAAAAGCCGTCTGGGAGCTTTCAACGAAAACGCTGCCTAAACCCTTTGAGATATAACAAAATAATGTATGGTCGAATTGTGTAAATTATATAGGTCTACAGAAAAATCCGGGTTGGCATATGTCTATATCTTAAGGATAACATACTATTATATTTTAATACTTTAAAAATAGGCAATTATAAAGCGGTAATTTGAAAGCTATTTACACAAATACAGTATTAATCCTTATCATTTTCAATACGTTGGTTGGCTTGAGCATTTCATAAAGATTATTTTTTCCCTTGACACCATGCAAATTAAATGTATAACCTTAGGAGATATAGCAATATCAAAATAATGCGCACCGAAATTAATTCCGTGTCGCAGTTTACACGGGAAAAGCCGGGTAAATTAGTTTAATAAATAATAGGAGAAAAAAAATAATAATAAGGCCAAGAAATAAATAAATGAGTTATTCAGGCTGGCTATAATAACTAGTTAATAACTTTTTTATCTGAACAATATCCAGTAATGACCCGTCTCACCGTCTGGCAGCGTGGCGAGTGATGAATGTAATGAATGAATGAAATTATATAAATCCAGTAATAACCACCAAGGAAATGCTAAGGTTATTGACTTCCAAAATTAAAGAAAGTATCATTACGACTGTACCCCTTGAGGTGTGGTCAAAAAACCACGCTTACAAAGAAGCGGATTTACATTTAGCCAACTTTACTAGAGGTCAATCATGACAAGTGACAAGCTCGTCGATGTCTCCAGCGTACCAAACTCGAGAAATATCACAAATAAATTAAATATTAATTAAATGTATTTATTTACATTAATAAATATTTTTGTGTCCCGACCAGAAATCGAACCCGGTACCTCCGAGTCTAAATCCACGGACTTAACCGCTAGATCACGGTGCTTTGAAAATAGATTTTCATATTTCCGGTGTTTTGGCAACATAATACATTCTATAGCGATTGCCAAATTGCTGAAAAGCTGATAAGAACAAGTGCCCATGTACGTAGATACAGCCACGTCTAACCTGAGTTATCGATTTCATAACACCACACTTGTCGGTTATTGGTCTGCTTTCTACCATATTTGGAAACGCTATTTTATCAGTTATTTTATGTGTTTGATTTGTGTTTATTGTTTTAATAACATTTATTTGCTACAAACATAGGCCTGAACATTGCCAATTTTATGTTAACATAATCAATTTTTGTAATGACTTTGTGCTGGATTCGATTCCTGCATTGAAAGAAAAAACTTTTCAATCCAAAGCACTTTGCATGAACCCAAATTAATCTATTTACTTCAGCTAGCAAATATTCGAAAAAAAAAGTAGTTTTTATATTCGAATATTATTGACTACTATTTGAATTATTCGAATAATTGGATATTGAAAAACCAGTAAAGGTCTAGAACTCTGTGTTCTAATGGTTGTGATGACGTTTAAGCATTAAATTCCGTGAAAAAAAAAAGTATTTTATGCAACTGACAATTAACTACTGCGCCATCTATCGAGATAAAAAGACAGTGATACACCCCATTAGGTAATTAAGGTACATTAGGTAGTATAACTACCCTCTCATTCCGAATCGCGCTCAGAACGAATATGACACTGACCGTCGTTCCGAATCAAATATCGCGATTTGGATGCTCAGAGCGTGATATCAATTCGGAACGGTCTAAATCACATTTTCATTCATAAAATGTTAGTTTTTTTTTTTTAATGCATGGAAGATAAATTGCAGATTCCACATCTTTAAGTATGAATACTAACTAATATACATCTCTCGGTTTATTCATCTTTATATGTGTAAAGTTTAATATTATTAACTTATTTTGGTTATTTAAAATTACTTGCCGTGTTACAGACATTTTTTTCATTTCCTACTTAAATATTAATATTATATATACATTTATTCGAAAAAATATTTACAACATATAAAATAAAATTAATATTAAGGATAGGGATATAAGTCCCGTCCGCGTGGAATGGTGGCAAGAACGCTGGCTGCATTTCCCCGCTGAATTGCAATACTAATTCTCTGGGCGAAGAAAGAGCCAGCCCTCTTGTCACCGGAGGAGACAACAAGACGCGGTGTTATGTCTTTTAAAAACTTTTTTGCGCTTGGACTCCATGGGCCCAGAGTTTCTACAGCAAACGGCACAAATATGTAATCTTTTAATATACTTACATACTTGCGCCGCTTGCTGGACTCCGCATTTTCCGCCGCGGCTCCCGCTTTATGCGCTGTCCCCCTGAGATGCGACGCGGCAAGGGTGTCGACGCACGTGGCGTCCCACACTAGAGCACGTCCCCGTTCCCAGGGGACCAACGTCATACCATCGGGTCTCTTGCCATCATCTCGGATAACTCCAACAGGCTCTAGAAGAGCTGGAACCTCGATGGTGGCTAGAGCCCTTTTTATAGTATCGTTAAGGGAGCCGTGGCGGGAAAATCTGCCCGCACTTTTGGAACAGGAGAGCCCATGAACTCCAAGACAGTCGACCTCCTTTCCACACGGACATCTATGTAGGATACATAATGGTGCCCCTAACCGTAGACCAACGGCGATACGGAAACTTTCGTCGTCAAGCAGTGTGCCGAGGTTCGCAGAAGGCAGTGCGTGTAACCAGTGGCCGGATTCCTTTTCTACTGAAGCCAGAAGCCGGGCGCGATGTTGATCACTGATTGGATTTTGAGCCAAATGTTTATAGGTGTTTTGTACCAATGGTGTATCCCAAAGTTTTTGAAAGTTTGATTCCTTTGGAATATCATCATTGGGACATTTTATTTTCCAGGCTCTAATTGCCTCCAGTGCACATGTTAATTCAATACGATTTTGATTTAAGATTTTTGAACTTAAATCTTGAACACTGTGCACCGAAGATAAGAACGCCGGTAAAGCAATACTAGAAATTTTTCGCACGCCGATGCCACCGAATTTAACAGGCAAGGTTGCTTGGGACCAAGAAATTTCATCAAATGATAAATTTAGAATTTTTTCAAGAGTTTCTTTTAAGGTGGCATCCAATTGATCGAGCAGGGCCGGAAATTTCCAGATAGGGCTTGCGCGGAGTGCATATATTAATTTTGGAACACAAAGGCAGTTTTTTAGTAATGTAAATGCTATATGCGAATTTAAAACACCCAATCTGTTTGAATTTTCAGAAAAAAGTTTAAATTTATTATCCAAAAATGGCTTTATACCTTCATTTAAGAGCGGTGCACCTAGGAGGAAAAGCGAATCTTTAAAAAGGATTTTAATATTAGGAGCATGTTCGTTAAATTTTTTGATAATAGATGGAATGTTATTTGATAAATTAGAACTAATAAATATTTCGCATTTTGAAGGATTTAACTCGAGACCTATTTCCTGAAAGGCTTGTTTAATGTGGATAAGGTCCTTGATTACCGTATTCGCTTTACCTCCTATGGTTCCATCGTCTAGGTACCAAACGTTGAATTTTGAATTTAGGGATGATATACAATGATGGATACCGAGACTAAATAGAGCTGGACCAAGTGGATCACCCTGCTGAACGCCTACAGCTGATTCAATACAATGCTCATGGTAAAATAATTTAGAAGGAGAACTGTAGCATTGCCAGATATATGGGAAGATATCCGGAATGTGTGAGGCAGCTTCGTTGAGCAGGGTGGTCCTATCTAGGGAATTAAAAGCATTCTTCACGTCGACTTTGAGTAGCACTTCCACCTCATCTGATGCAATGAAAGTGCGCGCGGAGTGTACTGCTGCTTCACAGCCTCCTTTACTGCCAAATCCAACCTGTACTGGTTGGAATTTGGTTCTTAGAGTAGAGACTATGTGTCTACAAGCTAGTTTTGACGACAAGCGGCGGAATGTATTTCCTATAGCAATGGGCCGAATGCCGCCTTCCTTTTTGTTGAAGGCACATAGTCTCGCACCGTACAAGAATGGTAATATGGCCTGATGAACTGTTCCAGAGAGCATTAAATTACATAATTTTGTTATGTCAGATACGAGTCTCCTGCCAGCGTCGCCAGCTGACCTACTTACTAAATCTTTCAGATGTTGTGGCGTTATACTATCGACGCCACCAGCAGAGCCATTTGGAAATGACATCAAAGCGGCGATGGTGTCTTCATCATTGATTTGTAAAAAAACTGAATTTTGGGGAGGTGGATTTGGCAGATTAGAAGCTGGGTCGGGTGAAGGATGTTTACTGCGGAGGGCTTCAAGCGTTTCGTTGTTAGAGGATGCAAGGGTGTCGCTGGAGAAAAGAATTCGAGCTGCATTTCGTAGGTCCCCATCCATGACTTTACTCTCAATTATATTTTTAATATTATAATTTTTGAAGGAAGATGAGTTGTGATATTGTGGTAATTTAGGGTTAGAACAATTTGATTTTAGTTTTGAAGTCAATGAACCATTTTCTTTTTGATTTATGTGGAAATGATTGAATGCAAATAATAATAGGTTTTCCCATGCAGCTTGAGTATTGGATAGACAATTTTGGATTGCCATAGACAGGGATCCAGCCAACGAAATCCGTGCTCCCCTCGGAATCCGTTTGACCACTGGTGTGGTGAGATGGAGGCGGGTAATGATAGAATCGAATGTCGGTACATTATTATTGTTGTTGAATGTTGAATTAGCTGAAATTAATTATAGATTTGTTTAAGAAGTAATATAGAAACAGTATAAACGAATTACAATATTAAATAATTTAAAAGAAAACCTAATATTAAATTAACTTGAAAATGGCGCAGGACATTATGACAAACAAGTAACAGCGCTCAGAGCGATCTACCTCGATATCGTGAGCAGTCTAAGCGCGAGAAATTATGTAATTTTTGACGTCACATAGTTTTGGCAAAACAGTTTAAGCGCGTCTCGGAACGAAGTACAAAATTTACTAAAAAGTTTTCTTGTTTTATAAGTAAAATTTCAGCTAAAGGGTTCAGCGGATGGGATATTCGGCCAACATCAAAGGTTGCCGGAAACGGAAGAGCAGTGAGGGCGGGAGACGAAGCGGACTTCCTGACGAGGAAGGCGCCTGTGGGGGGCTGCTGGAAGATAAATAACCCACCGCCCGCGCCATATTGCCGGATCTGACGTCACTCGATAAATCTATTCGGGAGTTCTATTTTCAAAATCAGATTGAACACGATTCGAGATTTTATTCGATTCCTAATTAAATTAAATAATATATAAAGCTGGCGAGGTAACAACGAAGGGTGCAATTTATTATAATAGACTTACATACTAATATTACATATACTGGATAAATATATACATAAATACCTACATATCTATATATATTATAATTAAGTTAAATTAGGACACACATGGTTAAAGTAACAGTTGATTTAGAATAATAATAATGATAAGCATAAAATACATAACATAAGTGATTAGTATATTGAACTAGGAGACACTATTCTGCTTATTTAGAAAAAAGGTGGTGAGTAATTGTTTAAAGATGTGAACGGAGGGAGCTTGTCTGATGGTCAGTGGGAGCTTGTTCCACTGTCGAGCAGCAGATACGGTGAAAGAATCCGAATACCTGCTAGAAGTGTGGGGTGGGATTTTAAGTTGATTGTTATGAAAGGAACGGAGAGGGCGTGAATTTGATTCGGCGAAACACCAGCTCCGCACACTATACGAATGCTTAGGTACAGGCCAAAATCCTAATACGCTCACATCATGCACACTCTTAAATCGCCCTTTGCATATATACTGATTATTTATCGCACACAAGCTTTACCTATACCTAATTGGATTTTATATCTACTAGACGTGCGCCTAGAACTAACAAGCGTGTCACTTTCTCACGCACACTAATACACTGTTACCAACACATAGATATAAATTTAACATATACACATGACACGCACTTTTGCAGCCGACTAATTTCAGCTTCGTAATACGTATAAAAGCACTCACAGAACTTAAATTTGCTATTGTACACTAGTGCAAACGTCACAGGCGACATTGTACATATACTGACGAGCAAGTTGTCGTATAAGACAACTCTCCGGCACGCCCTTGTAACGCGCGTGACTGCCGCCGTGGTCTAGCGGTTAAGTCCGTGGATATATAAGTAAATAAATACCTTTAATTCATATTTAATTTATTTGTGATATTTCTCGAGTTTTTATATAACAAATATATTAAATATTAATTAAATTACATTAATAAATATTTTTGTGTCCCGACCAGGAATCGAACCCGGTACCTCCGAGTCTAAATCCACGGACTTAACGGCTAGACTACGGAGGCAGTCTAAGCAACAATCAATGATAATTTAATAAAAATTGGAGTATCTGCGTCGGTAGGTCATTCCAAGGACTTGCAGCCACAACTGCACTTGGACATAAAAGCGGTGTGGTGAGAGGGGATAGCATACGCGGCGAACGAATGCCTTCACTCCGTAGCCACGACTCAGACTTAGCTGTAAAGGCACACAGGGCCAACAGTGAGATAGAGACGGTTTATAGGATTTTAGTCCGTAGGCGCCCTGGGGCTTTACTAGGAAGCTTCACGGATGAGTCGGGCATGCGACCCCCAGCCGCGTTGGCCCTTCAGGCAGGGAGCGTATCATTGATGATTTATTGATTCACCGTCTATAAAAAAAAAAAAAAAAAGGCGATAGCAAAAGTAGTGTTGAAGTAAGAACGAAGAATTATGTCATGATGCGAGCTAAGCCAAGTAAAGCTGTCCTGGAACTTAACATTATGTTACTGTACTAAATGGATATTAATCCGAAAGAAACTATTTTATTTTATGATTTAAAAGATTGGGTCATATATATATAGGTCTCGATTGACTCAGCACTGCATTAAGTGTTTAATCGCGGTAAGCATGGAGCTGTAAAATTTTTAATAACGGCGGATGTTCGATGAAATCTGCGCCGTGTCTGAAATATTTCTGATCGTAACCGAATCTTAAAACGATCGCAAAGTTTAAGACTAATCATTAGTTTTGCATGTACGTTATATATCCTTTCCGGTTCCTGTTTTCGCATCGATATTCAGCTTATTTCAGGAATAAATTTGTTGTAACGAACGCATTGTCATTTCTCATTTTATTACCAAAAATCTTTTGACAAATAATTACCAAAAAATATGTTAATAGTAATTGATTTGATTTGTTAATTTTATTGTTTATGAGCAAAACGTGAACAAATATCATCCTGAGATTAATAAGGCGATATTATGAATTGCTTCTCCATACGACGACGCTAAAATATAAATAATAAAATAAATAAATGAAGTTTTATTTCAGGTATACACCCATATCAAGTAAAATTTACAGTGAAGGTACATATTACAATTATAAAATATAAACATACAAAAAAAAAACAAAATAAAATATTTGCCAAACATCGACTAAAGTTCATTTACGGTTCGGGCTCTGCTGAACAGACAGCCAATGTGAGTGTATTTTACTATAAAGTTTAGGCAAAAACAATTTTGGATAAAGGTGGAGAAAGAATGCGAATAGCGTTGCCATCCGTTCGGATAAAGCCGGATAGTGGTAGGCTTTATTAGGCTTTCAAATCTATTGCTTAATACAATTTTTTTTTTTTTTTTATTCGATGGAATACAAATTAAAAAATTACAAACTAATATAAATTACACACTACTAGTAAATATGTGTTTGCTCGCTTTTTTTAAAGTTTTCAAGTGAATGAACGCAACTTTCAAAACGAAAAAAGTAAAATGTTACAGCGACAAGTCGAACAAGTTAATAACAAAATTAAACTTTTAAACTACTTAATTATATAAAAAAACATACAATAGGAAACTAAAATCTAAACATAAAGAAAAAACAATAAAAGTTATTTTTACAAATAAATTAAATAATTTATTGTGTCTCGACCAGGAATGGAACCCGGCACCTCCGAGCGTAAATGGGATTTAACCGCTAGATTACGGAGGCAGTCTGTGACACAATTATTTTGCATGTTTCTGTTACCACCTGTTAAAAAAGTGAACAACAAAGCGGCCCAGAGAGTAAGCTGTTAGCAGAAGACCAGCAGTTTATCGCCATGAAACTTGACAGGCGCCATTTTAGTTAAAGCGCAGCTATAACCAATTATAAGTCTATTTGTTTGGTTATCTTTTTAGAAGCAATGCGGAAAATCTAAAGCTGAATAAAAATTGTGATTCTTTGTGAGTATTCCTTGTATACATAGCTTATAAAGGAACTACGGCCGACAAGGCAAATAATACGACTGGCTTCTAAGACACGTAAAAGGGATTTCCCAAGATATTTCAAGGTAAAATGCGAATTCCTCAAATTGTGTTGTTGTGACTTCTTTAGCTTGTGTTAATTAAAAGGCGACATCTCAATTCAGTGGTTTATTATTAGAAATGCGCGAGCCTAGCCGAGTATTACCGACCTTACATCAAAATAAAAAAAATATATTAACGAAGTCGAAAAATAATGTGTTTTGCGAATAGTGTCCGTAAAACATCATTAAAAAATACGACCATAACCGGCAATGCACTGTCATAGACCAATTAATTCCGAGACGACTGTCCTAGCTTTATTTCTCTTCCCTTTTGACTTCTTGCCCCATATATGTCTATTTATATATGTCTTTGCTAACAACATTTAATTTGAAATTATGTATACAGTCATGATATATCATATATTATGACAGTCACATTTAAAAGAAGAAGCGTATTTAAAAGCCGGACTTTTAAGTCGCAAGATAGGACGCTATAAAAAGAACAAATAAAAACGGGTGCGTCGCGGGACGTACCGCAAAAGTGAGAACTAAACTTGCAGGTTATTGATTTCGTAGTTGGTAGGAATATAGAAATTAAATGAATGAGCGTGACTGCGTGCATAGTTGCAGACGCGTAAAGAAAGGAAGAGAAAGAAGGAGCGGGAGAGAGCGAGAAAGGCATCGGCTATACGCGCGGCGCGCGCCTATCCGCCACTCTTCCCCTTCCCCGCCGCGCTGTTTCCCCTTGAGCGCTGTTCTGACGTACGGACGTACGAAATAAGTCCCCAACCAAGCGAGCGCAATAAAGTTCTCACATTCAAAATAAATAAATAATAATAATAGACGAAGGGATTACGGTCGTGATTATACTTTACTTCTTCTTTGGTTCTTCAACGAATATCGACGTTTCGTTTTAAATATATTCTGAGCTAATTACATGGCAACACGGTGTTGTACAAGGAAGGAAACATGTTCGACCAACCGGTTCAGCCAGTGGTCTTTATGTCAAAAAGGACCGATGGCACCGGACTGGACTTCCCGAATTAATGTTTTTTTAATTTTCTTTTTCCAACGTAAACAACTTTTTGTCCAGCGTTATGAAGGTCACTTTGATAAATTGAAAGCGCATCTAAATTTTAATTACTTACCTACATATTAAGCTGGCACGAGTTAAGAACGTTGACCTTTTGATGATGTAATTTTTTAGACTTTTATTTAAAGCATTCCATCTTCAATTTCTATTTATTGACTTTTAATTTCTTTACTGCCTCCGTGGTCTAGCGGTTAAGTTCTTGGATTTAGATTCGGAGGTACCGGGTTCGATTTCTGGTCGGGACACAATAATTTATGTTTCTTGAGTTTGGTACGCTAGATTGTCATGATGGGCCAGGGTAAAGTTGGCTAAATGTGAATCTGCTAAATAGAAAAATAAATGAAAAATGAGAAAAATAAAAAATGATTTCTGACCGGAAGGGATACGGACGTAATGATACTTTTTAATTTCTTTAACTGATTTTATTTTTTATTTTATCTTGGTGTTTATATTTAGATTTTTAATGATTCCAATTGCATAATTAATGATATAAATGTGAAAGAAGCGTTGTCTGTGTGTCTGTATGTATGAACTGAGAAAAAAGCAATTTTTGTCATTTCTTGTCTTATCTCACAGCCCGTGTTAGGGCAGCAAATCGAATAGCTTGGTGCTTGAATGGAAGTCAACAATTGCCAGTTAATGTTTTTTTTTGGAAAAAAATAAATGTAAGTTGTATTCAAGATACTGGAAATTATACTTTTTGTCGGTTGCGTGAAACCGCTCGACACTTCCTACTTGTTTAGTTTTTTTTTTTTATTTTATACATCGACATAAACTATAGGAGCGGCCCAAAAATACACTGGCCCTAAAGAGCGAAATAACGCGATGAATCGCAGACACGTGGTAGAGACTGATGTCGGTCGTGGTGACCGGCGTCAGTTGCTCCCATTCTTGGACCTCACGTACTACTTACCATCAGGTGGGCGCGATGTCACATGTCGTGTTCAGTATAGAAAAAAAATAAAAAACGCATTCTAAATTAATGAAAAATTTGGGTCAGGGTTCAGCAACCTCTTGGAAGGCAAGGGCCACTTACACCCGTATTCTAAGACGTTTCGTCAACGCCTTCTCCATTTCACATTTCCTTCCAGCTGTCAAACGAAAATAATTATTTTAAAGTTAAAAATAGAGCCGACCCGACAGTGTTATTTTGAAGGTCAGCCGTAAGCTGATACATTAGACGCTTTTTTTAATTTTAATCAACTCAATGACAAAGACTTAATTTTCGTTTGACTTCTGGAAGGAAATTTTCAGTGGAGGAGGATCGCTACGCTTTGTCCAAAGTTTTGATCATCGATCCCTATATAGGTAGAGTAAAGTATCGTCACGACTGTATCCCTTACGGGCTGGTCAAAAACAACGCTTTTGTAAGCAGCGAGTTCACATTTAGCCAAGTTTACTATAGCCCCTTAATGACAAATAGCAAGATCGTTGATAGGTGGTAATAAATATATCTAAACTGCTATATAACCTAATCCCTTCCTCTCCATTCCTTCAACCGAACCACACGCACACACATACCGTAGTCACCATCCCTACGCGTACGTATAAATTCGTGGAATCATACATCTGTCGCTGTGTTTCCACTTTCCTATAACCTTCTTGAGTCCTTCAAGCGAAGTGTGAAAAAGCATGTAGTCAAGCCGGCTTAGTGTTAGGGACTGGTGTCAGTCATAAGTGTCTAATTTCATTGGCTAACATTCATGGACTTTCCGCGCCACTTACCATCAAACGATATTAGGTTGGGCTGTAAGCACGCAGTTGGCGAAAACAAATGAGCCGTTTAACATGTATATGTCTATGGTTTATTTATATTTAATTCCCTGTATCCTGTCGGTTGACGTGGAACCTTGAAGTGGCATTTTTGAAAACAATTATGGAATACGTGGCTGTAATTACTTATATATTTGTATACCGACAATATCCGTCTTCCTAATTTTCTGCATATGCTTTACCACTGAGTACGTGAAAGGTGTTACTCGTAGGCTGAACTTGGCCATAGGGCCAATATATAGACGTGTAGTCTGTTTTTTTAGGCGCAACAGCTAAATTATCATTTTATGTAGGTCTAGCGGTTAAGTCCGTGGATTTACACTCGGAGGTAGCGGGTAATAATTTATTTTATTTATTTGTGATATTTCTCGAGTTTGGTTCGCTAGAGAATCGACGAGCTTGCCAATTGTTACGACAGGCCTATAGTAAGGCTAAATGTGAATCCGCTTCTGAAAAAAGAAAAACACATGTTTTATAATTAAGCACGGGATAACTTTCTGGAGGATGTATTTATTTATGTATTTTTTAATTCTTTATTCACTATCACTTTAAAATTATAAATATATTATCAACCAAGCGTCTAAAATCAAATCAAATCATTTATTTCGTTTGGTGATCTTGTAACAACTTGGATATTGTCAGCACTAAAATAATGACGAATACATAAAAAATATAAACAAACACAAGTTAGGTTATCATGGTTGTGAACAATATCCGTTCGTTAAAGTATTCCTTTATAGGTATAGCATTTACGATGAATGAAACATGTTCGAGCCCCGCCATGTACCAATGAGAAATACTTTTCTTTCGTACATTTTTCATAGATTTACAACAACACCTTTCCTTCGCTTTGTAAGACCAGACCCTTGCCAACCTGTTTGGTAAACGTGGCGAGTGCAAATTCTCCAGATATCTGTTCTGGAACAGTGGAGGTCTAGATTTTTACGAGTTACGCAAAAATGATTCAAAGCACTATTTTTCAAAGAAATTTTATTATGAAGGCCAAGCAGATCCTGAGGATGGTATCTTTAATATGAAAAACGAACCAGATAAAAAATGCGAATTTGATGTATTCTAAATATATTAAAGGTAACTCAGGATTGGTAACTGAATCCTTCTTTAGATATTGTTATTATTGTCTACTAATTTAATTTTACCTTCATATTTTTTTTTTTTTTACAATACTATTTTTCTTTTCTTCTCTCTCTTCTTTTTGATAATTAATTCTCATAATAATGAAACAAATGTACGCTTAAGTGTATATTCAATGCATTGCACTGATAAATTGTAATTGGGGGTCGGTTTTGAAATCACCACCTTTTCTCATCCTTATATGTATAATTACTGCAATTTAATTAAGAAACCGCCTACTAACCTTACCATTGGAATGGTTGTAAAAATAGCAAGCTGTATACTTAAATTTTGAGATGAAGTCCAGATCTTAGTTAGTTGTTTGTATCTGTTTTTTTTTTTTGTCTGCATCTTGTTATGAGCATTTAATAAATAAATAAAGCCACTAAGGAAGGACTGCCTCGATGGTCTAGCAGTTAAGTCCGTGGATTTAGACTCGGAGGTACCGGGTTCGATTCCTGGTCGAGACATAAGAATATTTATTTAAATAAATTAATACATTTAATTAATATTTAATTTATTTGTGATATTTCTCGAGTTTGGTACGCTGGAGACATCGACGAGCTTGCCACTTGTCATGATTGACCTATAGCAAAGTTGGCTAAATGTGAATCCACGAATCTTCTTTATAAGCGTGGTTTCTGACCACCCCGAAAGGAAAAAAAGATGTGGTGATACTTTACTTTACTAAGGAAGGATAAGTTTTAACAAAAAATAACTTTATGTGAATTGGATCCTTTTTGCGTAACGTACTCTTTGTTCTAGGGGCTGATGATGAAACATGATTTGGCTGTAGCATATTTTACCAACAAACTACACAATTAGTAAATAATGTTTATTATCGCGGTGTAACGGATGTACTAGGGGTCAATGTCGGCCATCTCCTGGGTACAAGTTCCGTTTGTCTTTGTCTTATCTACAAAACGGACATCTGAAACTAAGACTGCGGTACATATAAAGCGTATTGGAATGCTTAATTAATAAATATTATACATTTATTCGAAAAAAAAAACATATATAGTAATATTAATATTAAGGATAGGGATATAAGTCCCAATAATCGTGGCAAGAACGCTGGATGCATTTCCCCTTTTCCCATTCTCTGGGCGAAGAAAGAGGAGGAGACGACAAGACGCGGTGTTATGTCTTTTAAAGACTTTTTTGCGCTTGGACTCCATGGGCCCAGAGTTTCTACAGCCAACAACACAAATATGTAATTACATACTTGCGCCGCTTGCTGGACTCCGCATTTTCCGCCGCGGCTCCCGCTTTATGCGTTGTCCCATTGAGATGCGCGGCGAGGGTGTCGACACACGTGGCGAATTAAAAAGAAGAAGACAAATTTCTAAGCATTCCATGGATTCACCGTGCGGGTGCCGGGTCCATCGTGTGTGGGTAAGAGATGAGAAGAATGGTGTCTCGGGCTTGCGACCGACAATCGGCTGGTTTAAGAAAAGGAGGCCTCCTTTTTTTTCTATTGCGCGATAATACGCTCACCATCCACCATTCTACTTACATACATTTACTAGTTTTTAACCCGGAATTGCCCGTGTACATAAAAAAGTAGCTGTGTGACCTGGGGCGGTAACTGTGTGCGTTGTCAACGAAAAAACTTTCAGGTGGTTGTATGACATCACATCTTCTTCGTCGTGTTACATATGTTGACATCCCCTGTGTTTAACTTGTCGCTGTAAGCGCCTTTTTTTTACTTTATTTCGCTTTCAAATACGTTTGACTTGGCATTGCCATATGGTTTTCATTCACTTTAAATAAAATTCAGTAAAAAAAAAAGCGAGCTGTGCTTTCATTTGCTTTCAAGTCGAACACGGGAATTATGCCCAAACCTAATTATCAGAGAACATATCTGTCAAATTTAATTAAAATCGGAGCCCAGTTGTATAAACGTAAATTCTACTCAAACAGATATATAGCCATAGGGTCACATGTGTTTAGTTGATGACGTGATATATCCTATGTCCGTATCATGCAGAGATTGCAATCAGGATTGATGTCCTGGATTGCTAAATCCCGCTTTATTATATTATATATATATATATATATATATATATATATATATATATATATATATTCCCGTCAATTATTATTATTATATTATATTATCATATATGGAATCCACATACGAGTATATACTTATTAGTAATAAGTATTTGTGACAAATTATTAAATTAGTATAAAAAAATATTTGCTGACTTTATTCTCTTCATTGTTCTTATGTGCCTAAAAATTGTTTTATGCTTATTTAATCTTTTAATTACTACACAATAATTAAATCATAAATGTTATCACTTTTTACTATGCCTACATCTATTTATTAAATATTATTTTTTAGGTCGGTGGCCAAAAAGTGAAATACATACAAAAATAGGTACATACAGACAAATCATCTTTGACTTTACATTATTAGTATGGATTTTAGTTTAGAAAACTTCTCAAATCCACCTCATTACTCTGTGGCTCTCCACTGCTGGATATAGGCCTTCCCCAACGCAAGCTTCTTTAGGTAATCCGTACATTGGTCATCCCACTCTGCGTTGTACCATGTGGTCTCCACTCTAGAACCTATTTGCCCCATCGGTTTTGCGGCAGATGTGTCCAATTCACTATTTTTTGAATTCTATCCATCAGAGAAATACTAAGCTGGTATTTTATCTATCTAGGTGGTAGGTGGACTCTTATAGGTGGTAATTTGCCCAGTCTGAAGAGGCGGGGAAGTATCTAACGTTCGTACCGATAAACTCTGTAAAGTCGGGACCAGGCTCGAATTGATGTCATGTAAGTTGTCATGAATGTCTGATTCCAGTTACTAACATTAATGGACCTTGCGCGTCACTTATCATCAGGTGGGCGCAAGGAAATACTAGTAGCGCTAGTATTAAAAAAACACAGTTCTCGTGTGGACCAGACCCACTGTCAATGTCCACGTCTCTACTCCATACGACATTTCACACGACACTACAAATAGTAAGTAACAAATGTAAGTCATAAATGTCTGATTCCAGTTACTAACATTAATGGACCTTGCGCGTCACTTACCATCAGGTGGGCGCAAGGAAATACTAGTAGTGCTAGTATTAAAAAAAAAAACATAGTTCTCGTGTGGACCAGACCCACTGTCAGTGTCCACGTCTCTACTCCATATTACATTTCATTTCACACTACACTACAAATAAAAAAAATTGAATGATCATGACCAGTTTTAAATGTGGTTTGTTTACAATTAGTAATGAATGACATAACAAGTTGTAAATAGTTGTAATGAAGTAAGACTTGGATAATTATTTCCTAGTTTGCAATATTTAGTGAAAGGTCCGTCTGCACTCGACCGTGACCTATTGCACTTCAACATCTCACCAGATTATCCTATGACTTGCTTGTTTTGTATTGCCGTCAGCATTGCATTTAAGACATCATTCATTTTCATTACAGCCCCTAGAACACAGCGTCCTAGATCTCCACTGCTGGAGATGGACCTTCCAGATCATATATCTGGAGAATTTGGGACGGCTTGGCGAGGATATGATGTTTTTTTTATGACGATTAATTAACGATTCCACAAGTTGGCATTAGTGGAACAGGGACCGACGGCTTAACGTGCTCTCCGAGACACGGGAATGGTGGTGTTGTAAATCTATGACAAATGAACGTAAGAAAAGTGTATTTCTCATTAGTACATGCCGGGTGGGTTTGAACCGACCTTTGCAGGATTTAAGGTACGCGCTCTTACAACCGAGCCACCACCGCGCCTATAAGACTACACATTGCTTATAAACTATATTACAATAAAAACTAAATATAATCTAATCAAAATAATCTTAGATCATAAAAATTAAATAGGTACTTACAAAAAAAATATTTCCTCCAAATCTTTGTACTGTGCCATGGTGTCCAATAAACTGGCTGCATTTCCCCTCTGAATTAGGATACTTATTTTTTTTAAAGGAAAAACTGCCAGCTCTATTGTCACCAGAGCCTTGGAACAATTTATTTATAGAATGCTTTCAGTTGTGGTCCCCACGGGCCTACCGTTTCTACAGCAAACGTCGAAAATAAGTAACTATTGCAAATAGTTTCATATTTTCGACCATTCCTGATCTGCGCTTGTTCCGCTGCAGTACTAGCTCTAACAGAAGTGCCTTGAAGGTGGGAAGGGGCTAGGGAACCCCAGCAGGTAAAATCCCACACCAAGGATTAGAGCCCAATCTCCAAGGACTAATGTCATTCTGCCTGGACGCTATCACCGTCTCGACTCAGATCGGTTGGTTCCAAAATTGATAGGATTTTTCTAAATAAATAATAAATACAAAACTAACCTAATTCATTACAGCCCCAAGAACACAAAGTTCTAAACTTCCACTGTTGGAGATTGGCCTTCCAGAAAATTCTGGTTAATTTGACCTACACTCGCCACGCTGGCCATTGGGGTTGGCCAGTGTATGATGTCAATCATCAATGTACAAGTTCGTATTGTGGAACCAGGACAGACGGCATAACGTGCTCTCTGAGGCACGGGAATGGTGTTGTGTATTTCTCATTGGTACGTCCCGGTGGTTGAACTGACCTTTATAGCGCCACTGCTCTTATGCTAGTTGTTACTTACAGTCGCCACGCTCTGGCCTGACAGGTTGCCGAGGGTCTGATGTAAATTTATTAACGATTTCACAAGTTGGTATTAGTGAAACCTGGACCGAGGCGGCGACGACTTAACATGCTTTGAGGCACCGGAACGGTGGTATTGTAAATGTATGACAAATGTATGTAAGAAAAATGTATTTCTCGAACTTCGTAGATTCGTACAAATATCCGTAATTTTATTTCCTAAAAATTTATACACTACAATTCTCAAAAGTGCACTAAGACTTGAAAAATATTCCAAAATATTGAATAGTGCGAGCGAGAGGGATGCAAAATCTTAAATACTCTTTACAAAAAAAAGTCCGTGTATTTAGACTCTGAGGATTCGATTCCTGGTCGGGACACAAAAATATTTATTAATGTAAATAAATACATTTAATTATTATTTAATTTATTTGTGATATTCCTCGAGTTTGGTACGCTGGAGACATCGACGAGCTTGCCACTTGTCATGATTGGCCTATAGTAAAGTTGGCTAAATGTGAATCCGCTTATTTATAAGCGTGGTTTTTGACAAAAGGAAAACGGTCGTGATGATACTTTACTTTACAAAAAAAAAGTGTGCGTTTATTTTAATAGAATCCCGCTGCTGATCCAGTCCGTTGACCGTGTCCAGTCGTGGGGACAAGTAAAGTCTGTCTTGGTTGCTATCTACCGGAAGTGCTCGCCGGAAGTACGCAATCTCGACCAATTGGACGAGCCGCCTGTCATGGCTCGGACGCATGAGCGCTTTACTAAATCATGTCAATATCATAAAATGAGTAAAAATCTAAATAGTATAATACAATTAGAATGCTATATCATCATCACAGCCCCTAGAACACAGAGAAGTAAAGTATCATCACGACCGTTTCCCTTTCCGAGTAGTCAGAAAACAGGCTTATGAATTTTCACATTTAGCCAACTTTACTATAGGCCAATCATGACAAGTGGCAAGCTCGTCAGTGTCTCCATCGTACCAAACTCGAGAAATATCACAAATAAATTAAATATTAATTAATAAGTAAGTTAATAAGCAACTTATTAACTGTATCATTAATATTTCTTATTTTATTTCATCCTCGCCTCTGTGTTATTTTTAAGTGCATTAAAGAATTATTAAAAAAATAATTAAAAAGTGCCGGTCGTCGTTCCCGCCACGGTTCTGTTAACAATGTTATCCATCGGGCTTTGGTTACTGCCGGAATCCCATCAGTTCTCGAACCATCTGGGATCAGTGACGGTAAAAGACCCGATGGATTGACCTTGGTGCCTTGGTCGATGGGACGAGCATTGGTGTGGGACGCTACTTGCGTCGAGACCCTTGCTAGGTCTCATCTCCAGGGCACCTCTGCCAGGGCCGGGGCTGCAGTGGACTTGGCTGAAAAGGCCAAAAGTCGCAAATACGAGTCGATTAGCAACGACTACGTGTTTGTGCCTTTTGGTCTTGAGACAATGGGTCAAGTGCAAAGAAGTTCTTTAAAGAGTTGTCTAAACGCCTTGTTAATGCTGTATGTGACAAGAGGGCTGGCAGTTTTCTCGCGCAGCAAATCAGTATTGCTGTGCAGCGGGGGAACGCTGCAAGTGTTCTTGGCACACTGCCACAGGAACAAATCATGAGTGAGTATTTTTATTTATAATTAGTTTTCTAATTTAGTTTTAATTTTTATTTCATAATTTAATTCTTTTATATTGTTTGTTTATTACTTCGAATAAATATTGAGACTGACTTAAAGAATTTAAATAATAAAATATATTATTATTATCATTTTATTTATATTATGTATCTTGTAATAATTAAAAAAGTTTTTATTTTGAGTTAAAGAGAATATAATAAGCTTGTCCGTGCATACATTCATTGCTAAACGTACCGCCAATTTTTCTCAACTGGACGTAAAATACAGGATATAGTCGAGACTGAGATGCTGACATATAATGAGTAGCCGTTACATGTAGAGACACCATCAATACTATATTTATATGTACAGTCACCATCGGTCATTTTCCTGTCATTGGCCTACTCTAGTTTGGCCACCTTCTCGCAATTAGAAGCAATTACGCAAAAATCGGGTAAAAAAATGCTAATCGTGTTATTAGGACGATTTTATTAATATCAAAATCAGATTTTTTTTATGTAATAAATGTTGGACTAATCTAAGCTCCAATTAAAAATTGGTAATTACGGAAATAAAGCTAAAAACTATTAATACAAATAAAAAAACAAAAAAAAAAACTACTTACAAAACCTAATTTTAATATAAATTGGGTCCGCGCGGCATGGTGGCAAGAACGCTCGCGGCATCTCGCTTAATCGCTATGCTGATTCTCTGAGCGAGGAAAGAACCAGCCCTCTTGTCATTAGAGCACCGCCTCCGTGGTCTAGTGGTAACAAAAATTGCCGTGAACTCGGGAGGTCGTGGGTTCGATTCCCACCGGGGGCAAGTTGTACATTGTATAATTTGTCTCGGTCTGGGTGTTTATATGTATAATATGTATATATTTACAAAAAAAATAAAAAGTATAATATGTAGTTTATCAACCTTCTAGTTTCCGTAACACAAGCCTCGTAGCTTACCACGGAAATTAGATGGCGCTGTGTGACCTGTCTGCGAATATTTATTTATTATTATTATTTATAAATAGACGACGGGGGATGTTTTTTAAAAATGTTTTAGCGCTTGAACCCCACGGGCCTAAAGGCTCTACAGCAAACGGCACAAACACGTCTTTGATTATAGATACGTATTTCCGTCACTTGCCAGACTCTGCGCTTTCAGCTGCGGCTCCCGATTTTATCGCTGTTCCCCTAAGGTGTGACATAACCAAAGTGTCGACACAAGTGGCATCCCACACTAAGGCCCATCCCCGCTCCCAGGGGATCAGCGTCATACCATCAGGTCTCTTGCCATCATCGCGGACTATTCCAATGGGTCATTGATTAATTAGATTAGCTGGAACCTCGATGGAGACAAGAGCCCGTTTTATGGTAAAGTAACTCTAGATTTCATAATAACAATCCCTGATTTTCTTCACTTGGCCGGTCATCTGCGGCCACCCTACTTGGAGGAAATAGCTGAGTGCAGAGGTGCCGTGCGGCGCAGCGGAAGTGCCGGCCGTTCCCACGACTCGAACCCGTTACCTCACCTTGTGCCCGGGCGGTGCTACAGTCCAAACTGCAACGATAGACCGTCTGCGCAAGAAATAAAACCCATATATAAAGATTCAACTATCCAATTAACAATATATGTATTAGCTTAGCTATACAGAGGGGAAATGTTGCCGGTCTTCTTGGGACTATCACTGAAGGGTCGTCTCTAGAGCACATTTTTTACTTATAGCTTATTTTTTATTAGGTTTAGTTTATATTTATTTAAATTTTTTTTTAAGTAGTTAGTTTTAAATTATATTGTAATTATTTTATACTGTTTGTTTATAAATAAATAAATGATATTAACAATCATGATCCGCATTAAGTACCAAATTAAAAACGGTTGTGGCTTGGTTGTAAGAACGCTTAACTTAAAATCCTAAAAAAAACGAGCGGTGTCAAGTCTGAGTGTACTGTTGAGAAATGTAGTAACTTTCTAGGAAATAAAATTACGGACATTTAGGGCATACATTAATCATGTACTCGTATTTATTTTAGTAAATAAAGTAGAGGAAAATCGTTATAATTTTTAAAAAGTATCAGAAACGGGGTGGTCAGAAACCACGCTTATAAATAAGCGGATTCACATTTAGCCAACTTTACTATAGGCTAATCATGACAAGTGGCAAGCTCGTCGATGTCTCTAGCGTACCAAACTCGAGAAATATCACAAATAAATTAAATGTATTTATTTACATTAATAAATATTTTTGTGTCCTGACCAGAAATCGAACCCGATACCTCCGAGTTTAAATCCACGGACTTAACCACTAGACCATGGAGGCAGTTTTTATTGCAATTTTTTTCTGTCTAAAACTAGGTACACAAACCCAGGGGGTCTAGGTTCGACTACTTTAGCCACATCCAGGAGCACTTCTCTAGGAAGTGGTCTCCCGTTAAGGGGCTGTGCACAAGACGGAGCGATATCCTAAAGATGCTTGAAGTGTCTGTTTTTGTCCCGTTAGAACATACGTCTAGTCAGGCCGACGACAAACTTTTTAATAGTAGGCATCTCCAGATCTCGAGCTATGGCAGAATTACGCTCTGAGCGATATGTTCTGCTGACTTTGGATCTTGTCTCTAAATTAAAGAAACGAAGCTGAACAAACGAACGTGTCTACATAATAAATTAAATTTTAAGCCAATGTTTTTGAAGTATAGAAACGTGACTTATTCTCTATGGGGCATATTATTATACAAGGTGCACTGTAAAAACATCAACTATGTACTTTTGGTTGTTGTGGCGACCACTCCGGCTGTAAACTGTAGACTAAACAATTATGTCATCAGGGCACCATTGCTGGTGCTGTGTAAACACCACCTAAATAATTATAGTCTTTGTTGTATGTACTTTTTGTCCTGAACTACTATGACGTAAACCTGACACATTAAATTGTTTTTAAACCTATTAACGGTAAGTGATAGTAGCGATTTTAAAGCGAAAAAGACTGTTTCACCCAACTGTAAAGTTTGTGGTGAAGTAGAAGATGTAGGGACACATCTTAAGGGATTGTGCCAGGAGCCAGTGCGAAAGGCAGTACCTGATCCAACGTTTAAATTTGAATCCATGGGTGCCTTCAATGGGGTGTGTCAGGCAAAGCTTTTTGTAGATGTCGCTAGCGGCACTGATACCTTATTTTACACCTATATCGCATCATCTTTTAAAAGTTCTGTAGTTTATATTTTTATAACACAATAATGTATTTTAAATTAACGTTACCTACCTTAAAAGACGAATTAAGAAAGCGCACACCGTCTTTAAAAAGAAAAAAAGATTTTATTAATTTCGCTTAGAAATCTCGATTTGTACTCTTCAAAGCTACTCACTTCGGCATAATATCCAGAAAATAATAAATATCGTAATAAAAATACAAAATGCAACTGACAGTTTTGTTAGGTACCATCTATCATGCGCCATCTATCGTGATAAAAAGTTAGTGATACAACCCATTTGGTGCTAGCTGACTGCTGAACCTCGGCTAGGTTAGTTTTTTTTAAATATATTTATAATAAGAATAGGCTAAAAAAACTAGGCTAAGATGGATAACTGATAATTGTTTGTTGATTTAGGTTAAGTTTCGATGGGGCTGTCATGCTCAATTTGAGTAAAAGTCTAATAAAATATTATTTTAAAAAAAGGAGAAGTGTCCTTCGCGCAAAGTTTTTGTTTTGTAAATTAATTTACTGTGGATATTGTTAGTCAAAAGTGGTGTTGTTTTATTTAATAATGTACTACAATGTGAATAATTATGAAAAACGATATTATACCCTACGTGTTTGGCCCATAATGCCGCGAGTGACTCCAAGAAAAACATCAAATTCTGTAACATCTGGAACCTCATTAACTCATAAAAAAGAAAGATATGTTACGTAAGACTTGGCTGTATGGGCTAGACCCTTTGCCTTCCCTATCACCTCATTTATCATCCACCGGGAGAAGAGAACACAACAAAAAAAGGCAGCAACTTTTTATTTTTATTTAATTTATTCATTACGTATAATTAAATGAACGTCTATCGAAACTATAATTGACACTTTAAATATCTTCAATACATCGCTTGATCATGTTGCTACTAGGCTAAGAAACGTCTAAGATCATTTACCGGTCGGTCATCCGAATTTTTTTTTCTTTCCTTTGACTTCGTTAAGCCGTCGTCGTATCGCTCGTTCCGATTTCACTAATACCAACTTGTAATAATACATTATCAGTAAAATTGACATCATATCTCGCCACCCTCGTCAGACACCAGCGCGGCGTGGCAAGTGTAAGCCAAATTCTTCGGAAACATATTTTAGAACGCCCATTACCAGAAGTGGAGGTCTGTGTTCTGTTGTGATGTGATGACGATGAATAATTTTTTTTTCATTCATTACAGCCCTTAGAACATAGCGTCCTAGAACTCCACTGCTGGAGATGGGCCTTCCAGAACATATTTATTTTATTTATTTATTTATTAAGAAAATCCAAAACAGCAATACATTTTACAAAGCAATACAATTAAAAAATTACATGCCAAACCAAAGGATTTCACCTTTTAAAATACATTTATAATCTGATGTAGATCAGATTTATTATATATCTGGAGAATTTGGCCTACACTCGCCTCGCTGGGCAGACGGCTTGGCAATAATAGTAATAATGTAAACGGGGTTACTTTGTATGGCCTTATATTTGAATAAAATATAGAAACAAAAAACTTTTCCTTAGAAACCATATGTCGGAAATGACATTTTTTTTTTTGGCTTCTCTATATAAATTGGCAATTTTAAAATTAACAGCAAGCCATTTTTAGTCATTTAGTGAAGGTGGATTTTATTTAGATAACCTATCGGTGAATGTCACTCTTCTATGAATCTTGTACTATAGGTACATTGATACTTCATTAATAAAATGATATTAGTACCGATTCGTATAGTTGTGTAGATTTGTTCGTCTTCCTTCCTCGATTGATTAAATATATCAATTGGTTCAGACAGACGCACATCCGGAATGGCGTATCCGGTTTGTGTGTTCGTTATCGCTCAATACTCATTTATACGTAGATATTATTATTTTTATTAAAATTACATACATTGACAACTGTTTTTACTCAATAAAATAATTTATAATTAACATGCAAATTTTGACATTAACATATGTATATTGTATTAAAAATAATATATTCCAATAAATTGACAACGAAGAAAGATAAATAAATATCAATTGACATAAGCATATTGTATGCCCATAATATGAACAGATAGCATGATCATGACATACAACTGTAATTGTTTATTAATTATCCGTAGGAACCTTGTTTCTGGGAACACTTGAATTTGTCAAAGTTTACAATTTTGTATATTGGATGTAATTAATACAATGGCGCAGAAAAATTGCCAGATACGAGAAAGCAAGGAACAGTCTGCTACTATATAGTCCTATATTGGTTATATAAACTAAGGTTGGCTGCCCCTTGCGTTGTACTTATCAAAACATTGTCTTATGTCAAATAATAATAATGATGTATAATTCTTCAAAAATAATTATTCAATAATTTTAATGTCAAATATAGTTAATATAATTATAGCAATTAGAATCTTAGGATAAAAATAAATGTATGATCGCTATAGACATCATCTTAAATATAATGACCGGCTCCTATTATTGTTTAAAGTGCCAGTATTAGTAGTATTCCCCAAAGCAAGGTCTTGGTCTTCCATCAGAACTGGTCTCGATCTTAGTCTTGGTATTGGACTTAGTCTAGCTAGGGGCTTTGCGCAGTACTATTGCTCTGGCGCGGTGGTGGCTCGGTTGTAAGAACGCGTACCTTAAATCCTACAAAGGCCGGCATGTACCAATGAGAAATACACTTTTTTTACGTACATTTGTCATAGATTTACATAGATGACTGGCTAACGGGCGATTTTTGCATCCCTCCAGCCCTAAAGTGGCGCACACTAATGTACGATTGGTCTCCGGCGTTGCTAAAGTTCTACCTAAACGCTTTTCAAATGTCCCTCCCGGACCAGAGTAATCTGGTAAGGTGGGGAAAAGCTACGGAAAAGAACTGTACATTGTGTGGTGCTGCCATAGGAACTGCTAGACACACACTTGTAGGGTGCGTTACTCTCCTAGAAAAGGGATATTACTCACGCCGACATGACAAAGTCCTAGGTGTTATCCGTGAAGCAGTAAGTCTTTCTATTGCAAGAGCCAGAAAGAGACTGACTACAAATAAAACTTTGACCACATTTGTAAAGGAAGGGCAAAGCACGAAAACTAAATGCAAGCCCACCTCGATCCTTGGCGCCGCATCAGACTGGAAAATTCTCATGGATACATTTGAACACCATTATAGGATCTATTAAATATCTTCAGTAAAACACATTGTACATTTTATAGGAAATTATATTATTCAATTTACAAATTCATTGTGTCAACTTCAAAACAATAAGTCATTCTGACATTGGTATTTATAAAGGAAGGTTGCATATCCAACAGTCTTCCCCCCTAATTAAAACCATAGGTTAACCTATCCGGTGCTCTGCGTATGCGGTTGGATCGACGTAATGTAGGTTCCGGTTGTGGAACTTCAATCTCGGAACATTCTGGTTCAGGCTCATGTTCTAAATTATCAGATGAACGTACTTGCACTGGCCTTTCTACTTCTTCTGTCTCAGGGTAGTATCCTCCTAGAGACGATGTATCAATATTAGAATTTCTGCGTCCAATCATTGTAGCTTTAATCTGGTCAACGTGTCGTCTCCATAGTCTTCCATTCACTCTAACATAGTAATGCATCACTCCGTCTTTTTTTGTTATCTTACCTAACATCCACTTATCAGTATTAGTATATGACCTCGCCAATACATCATCTCCCTCCTTAAATTCTCTAAATCTAGTAATTCTATCGGGTATTTGTTTTTCTCTTAATTTTTCAACTATGTTAGGTTTAAGTAAATCCATTTTTGTACGCATATCTCTGTTTTGTAACATCAGGCATGGTGATAGTCCGGTTGTTGCATTTGGAGTCTTTCTATATTGAAAAAGGAACCGGTTAAGTTTTAAATTCAAAGATCCAGGTTCGTTGATTACCTTTTTTAAAGCATTTTTAATAGTTTGCACATATCTTTCAGCTTGCCCATTCGTCTGAGGATGGTAAGGTGCTGACACCTTATGTTGTATTCCATTGCTATTTAAAAATAATTGAAATTCGTTTGAAGTAAAAGTAGTTGCATTATCTGTTACAATAGTCATTGGTAGTCCAAATCGTGAAAAAATGTCTCGTAAAGTCTCAATAGTATGGAATGATGTTATAGAATTCATTGGTATTACTTCCGGCCACTTGGAAAAAGCATCTACTAAAATTAAAAAATATTTGTTCAAAAATGGTCCGGCAAAATCTAAATGTAATCTGCGCCATGGAGCTGAAGGAAACTCCCAAGGATGAATCGTTACCTTAGCGTTTTCATTATATACTAGTGCACAAGCTGTACACTTCTTTGCAAGAATTTCAATATCTTCATCTATTCTGGGCCACCAAATGTAACTCCTTGCTAATGATTTCATCTTAACTATTCCAATGTGCCCTTCATGTAAAGTATTTAACAGCTTACTTCTTAAATTATTTGGCACCACAACTCTACCTCCTTTCATTATGCATCCTAAGTTTAATGAAAATTCATGATCTCTATTCTTATATCCAGGTATTGGTAAAGGTTGACCTTCCTGTAAGCATTCATATATCTCTCGTAAGTCATTATCATTTTTAGTTTCTTTTACAATATCATTAAACGATACAGGTAAACAATGTATCTGCTCAATTTGATACGTCGAATATGCATCACTATTTTTATTATTATTTGTTATAGGTAATCTAGACAGTCCGTCTGCATTTCCGTGTTGTTCAGTAGGTTTTGTAATTATATCATAATCAAAAGTTTGTAAAAATTGAGCATAATGTAACATTCGTGTAGCAACTAATTTCGGTAATTTGCTATCTGGTTTAAAAATTGATGCCAATGGTTTATTGTCTGTAATTAAGTCAAATTTTCGTCCATAACAGTAATTAAAAAAATGATTTAATCCCCAAAATATCGCTGTCGCCTCTTTATCAATTTGACTGTAGTTGCATTCTGATTCTGACAATGTTCGTGATGCATATGCAATTGGGCGTTCTTTGCCGTCTAACATTTTATGTGCTAAAACTGCACCAAGTCCATAAGGGCTTGCATCTGTAGCAAGTATCAGTGGTAATTTGGGTGAAAATGGGCATAATATTTTATCTGATACCATTTCCAGTTTAATGTTATTAAATGCCTCATCACAATCCACAGACCATTCAAATTTTACATAAAATAGTTTATTAAAACTATTAAATATCTTCAGTAAAACACATTGTACATTTTATAGGAAATTATATTATTAAATTGACAAATTCATTATGTCAACTTCAAAACAATAAGTCATTCTGACATTGGTATTTATAAAGGAAGGTTGCATATCCAACAGGATCCCAGATGAACTAGCTGTATCAGCCTATAGGCCAGACATCTTAGTGTTTTCTCGGAACTTGAAAAAATTTATCCTTATTGAACTTACCGTTCCGTGGGAATCAAATATTCCAAAAGACCACAACATGAAGTCGAATAAATATTATGATCTCACAGAAGAAATGATCAGGAACGGGTTCAAGACTCAGCTTTACGCAGTGGAAGTTGGTGCAAGAGGAGTTCCAGCAAAATCTTTGCATCACTTACTGAAAGAATTGGGCCTAAGCAGGTCTGCCGTCAATACATTTATGGAACGAGCTTCCAAGACGGCATTAACGGAATCATACAGTATTTGGTTGGGTAGGGAGAGAAGTAGAATGGTGGATGGTGAGCGTATTATCGCGCAATAGAAAAAAAGGAGGCCTCCTTTTCTTAAACCAGCCAATTGTCGGTCGCAAGCCCGAGACACCATTCTTCTCATCTCTTACCCACACACGATGGACCCGGCACCCGCACGGTGAATCCATGGAATGCTTAGAAATTTGTCTTCACCGCCGTTCCCGTGCCTCGGAGAGCACTTTAAGCTGTTGGTCCCGGTTCCACTAATACCAACTTGTGGAATCGTTAATGAATTGTCATAAAAAAATATATCCCCGCCAAGCCGTCCGGCCAGCGTGGCGAGTGTGGGCCAAATTCTCCAGATATATGTTCTGGAAGACCCATCTCCAGCAGTGGAGGTCTAGGACGCTGTGTTCTAGGGACTGTAATGATGATGAATGATTGCATTGACTTAAATTATATATTTGTTACTAATTGTACCTTGTGAGACTATAGTGTATGTCCGCAAACTATTATTGCTATGTTCGACTTCAAACCTATTTGCAGCAAAGCAAAGCTTGATTACCGAATTTCGTATGAAATTATAGAATTATTATACACATACATACATATCTTCACGCCAGATCCCTTGCGGGGTAGGCAGAGACAATTGAGCGCCATTTGACACGATCACGACATACTTCTTTCGCTTCGTCGACATTCATTAACCTCTTCATACATGCCCTTTGGTTACGAAGACTTTTTAATGCACCTTCAGTCAGTGTTTTATTTATTTGATCGTGATATGTGAGTCTCGGTCTGCTAGGGCCTTTTTTACCCACAACTTTCGCATTATATATCTGGTTCGTCAATCTTTCATCGCTCATCCTTTCAACATGCCCGAACCATCGTAGCATGCCTTTCCTTATTTTTGTCCCTATGCTTTCCTTCATACCAACCCTTTTCCGTATTTCGACGTTACGTATGCGGTCCGCCAAAGTGACGCCACATATCCGCCGCAACGACCGCAGAATTATTATTCTTTTTTTTGTAAAATTACAATTATTCAACAACTCTTGCGGTACGTTGCATTTTTTTTGTATCCTTTTTGAACCGACTTTGAACTCCTTTCTGACTGACAACTTTAGACTTATTATTTTATGAAATAATGACTTTGAATTTAGAACACGAACAACCATGACGAGAAAGAAGACGCAATAAATGAAAATAAAATAATAAATATCAGTTTATTTAACATTTACTTATGAAAATAAACTGATACGAGGTTTTCTTGGTTAAGAAAATGTTTTACACTTCCGTAGCACACAGGTCGGCATATTGTTTGTGAAACAACAAAATATTAAATTTGAAAATACACGCGTGCCGTCAGTGTAGCACTGTGTGTTTTATTAATTTAAAGATGTGCGAAAGCGACGTGGACATCAGCGTTCGTCGGTCGTGTACGGCGGCATGCAGTCCATGAAGACAAATTTCTTAGCATTCCATGGAATCATCGTGTGAAAAAGGAGAAGATTGGTCTCTCGGGCTTGCAACCGATGCGTTGACCTCTTCTTTTTATTGTGCAATAAAACGCTCACCATCCACCATTCCGCTTCTCTCCCTACCCAGCCAAATACTGTATGATTTCGCTAACTTTAGAATGTTGTGGATTCCGTTATTTACTGTCAGTTTTAGCTAAATATTATTATGAACTCTAATGGCGTTTGACATTGACAGTGTTCGTGGAAATATAAACACTAATAGCGTTTGTCAGTACGGTTTATGTTTGAACCGGGATTTTTTTATATAAAAAGCGTGGTTGCTCAATACCTACATCGCTATAAATAACGGTTGTCACAAGGCATTGATTAATAAGTTAATTTAATTATTAATTGAATTTATTTGATATCCTTCCTTCCTCTTCCGATTACGTGATGTTTCATCCGGAAGTGTGAAACGTGCGTCATCAATGTGTTATCCCGAAATAATACGGCATTATGTGGTTTTATGACGTTCGCGGCCCATCATTCTTATTATGTTAGTCGAGACCAGAGAGATTAAATATATAACAAGACAGGGCAAAAACTAAACAGTATGAGAATCAAAGCTAGACCAATTGGTACCGGATGAATATGCTGTATACATTTCACGAATTGAATCCATACAAAAACGTTTTCTTAGATACAGCACAAAACGAAGATTTATGATACGAATTATGATAAACGATGCAAAAGACATCATCTACTACCACTGGAAGTATGTCGTAATATTGCTGATATCACCTATTTAGTTGGTGTTGCACGTGGATTGCCCCAAACTATTAAGCAAAATAACCATGCGAGTACCTCACAAGAACTGTGAGAAATCCCGCACTCTTACTCGTTCCGGGCTGCAACACCAACTTTAGATGCAATGCATTTTTCAGTAGGGCGGCAATAATCTTTAGCGAGCTCAGCATCGATGTCGATCACTTCAATGTTAGACGAGTGATGACGAATGAGCACGTCGAGTTTGTAGATTGTAGACTAACCTATTGTTTTTTTAGTTTTCTTTTCTGCAGTTGTATTTATTTGTTTTATTGTTTTATCGTATCTATTGTTTTTTTTTTGTCTTTATTTTAATTTTATTGATGTTCCTGTATTCGTACTTTGCTTATGAAAAGTTTTTGATTTCTATTGTAACTATATGTGAATTCTTGTTATCGGCTTTATATTATTATTATCTTTCCTTGATTTGTATTGTAGCTGTAAGTTTTTCTAAATAAATAAATTAGTGTACGACAGTCATTGTCGGTTATAGTCGTGTTATATGTACACTTTTAAATTGATTAATTAATGCATTGTTACTAAAAAAGACCGCCTCCGTGGTCTAGTGGTAACAAACGTTGCCGTGAACTCGGGAGGTCGTGGGTTCGATTCCCACCGGGGGCAAGTTATACATTGTATAATTTGTCTCGGTCTGGGAGTTTATATGTATAATATGTATATATTTACAAAAAACAAAAAGTATAATATGTAGTTTATCAACCATCTAGTTTCCGTAACACAAGCTACGCTTACCACGGAAACTAGATGGCGCTGTGTAACCTGTCTGGAAATATTTATATTTATATTTATTGTTACTAAAAAACTACTTTTATTTTTTTATTTTTTTATAAAAAAAAAAGTATTATTAATAAGAAGACTATTGCGGAACCGTGCTATTTTCTTTGGGAGTGAGGAATAATGATGACATTCTATTAGGGCTGCTAAAACAGTAATTGATTGATAGCCAAATGATCACTTAAATATTGAGTACGTTTCTTGTGACCTATTGAATAAGAGTGTGGCACCGAGGTGTTGATGGTCAGATGACCTTTCCTTACAATGTAATGTACGCAACGGTTTGACCTATGAAAGTAGGGTTCGTAGTTACACAGTAGAATCTAAAGTTGTGACACGCGATAAAAAATATTAGCCAAAGCCGTCTTTTATGGGGATTTGGGCTAAACATATTTAGATAAATTATTCTAACATGATTACAATTTAAGTAAAAAACTTTTTATTTTATATAGTTTAGATGCGTAAAATGTTGAAAATATCGCCATGACAGCTCTAGTACTAAAGGACTTGATTGATACGAATACTACATATTTTATTTTATAAATAACTGCCTTCGTGGTCTAGCTGTAAGTCCGTGGATTTCGATTCCTGGTCGGGACACAAAAATATTTATTAACGTAAAAAATTAATTAATATTAAATTCATTTGTGATATCTCGAGTTTGGTACGCTGGAGACATCGACGAGCTTGCCACTTGTCATGATTGGCCTAGAGTAAAGTTTGGCTAAATGTGAATCCGCTTTATAAGCGTGGTTTCTGACCACCCCGAAAGGGATACGGTCGTGATGATACTATAAATAACTTATAGTATATATAAATATAGTATACAGTAAAACCCGTCTGGCCAGCGCAGCGTGGCGAGTTAAAGGCAAATTCTCCTGATGTTCTGGAAGGCTTATCTCCAACTTTCTAGGGGCTGTAATAAATAAATAAAAATACATATATATGTAATTTTTCAAGTGTGCCTTCAAGGCCTAATCCTAAACTACAAGGAATATTGAAAAATGCTCAAACGAAGCTTAAACATCCCAGTACACCTATTATTATGTTGATGTTTGTGTGTGTCTCGAAGGTTGTTAGTGTTCACGTTCTCATGGTGGAGTGTCCGTCCGGTGGTCGTCCCTTCCTTAGAAGATTATTGCAGTAGTGGCACGTGTGTCGGGTTCCGGTCCGCACCCTGCGTTATGACCGTGATCGGGTGCTGCTGTGGGGGCCTGGGACCTCTGCCGAACACGTCAATTTATTGTTCTTAAATTAGCAGAGGTTTTGCGTTTTGACAATTCTGACATTCTGGTAGGGTACCACTGTACCACGTATTGTAATCTCATAGGTGAATATGAAAGAAATTTATTTATTTATTGTTGTTGTGTAATTCTGTATTTGATTCATTTTTAAATCTGCTATAGCTGAGTTTTCCTTGTCACTGGAATTTGCTAAGCTGCTAGTCTTCTGCTAACAGCTTACTCTTTGGACCACTTTGCTGCTTAGTCTTTCACTAACAGGAGTAGAATCATTCAAAATAATTTAAATTATGACGTGTCACAAATGCCTGTAATAGGTTTACGTGAATAAAGATATTTTGACTTTGACACCAAGCCATCCACTGCGCCGGGGACCGCAACCACTGGAAACGGCTGGTGAATGGACTGCGATGGAGTCACGATCCCAACAATGGGGTACCGACTAAGGAGGAGGAGGAGATGGGAGCGATTGGTATGCAAAGCGTAACAAGGATCTTACAAATATTTTCTTTTCGATTTCGCACAAGAGGCCACGTATTGATAACCCGTTTGTCCGAATGATTGTGCGAAAAAATAAAAAAAATGGCGGATGCTGTAATCTCGAACCTTGACATTGTCGCGGTCGCAGTCAAAACAAGGTGACTATACTCATACTAAACCTATACCTATATTGACTACCATTAAAGATTGGTCTTTCAATACGTACAAACTCAGTACAGATTACGAGTTTGCGCCGTTTGGCGTCGAGACAATACGATGGAACTATGGAGACTCTCAGCTAAGCTCCCGGCCAAAGAGCTATCCAACGACGTCATTGTTTTTTCTTTGATCATCATTGCCGACGCACTACAGTAGCAATATCCTGAAGCTATTATTGTACTGTACACGTAGGGCGCTCATCGATGCCTGCCTATGCCTACTTGCAAAAATAAACGAATTGGATTTAGTGTTTTAAAATTATAATTGTTTGCAATGCTTCAGCTCTCCGCCAGGTATGGCGCCATCTATGATCGACCAGAGGAACATTTTGTCTAATGTTTAACTGAGGAATAATTAAATGTCAACCTTTTGATTAGGTTTTTTTGAGGCAAACATTTATGTATAATATGACATCGTCCGAACTACAACTGCAATCACTAGTTACAAAAATGAAAGAGGGATGTGCAGAAAAAGGACTCCGTTATTATTGCGAGTTAAACCAAGGTACTAGTGTTTGAAAGAAGAAGGATGACAAACGTGACGATATAGATTGATGATGAAACTCAAAAGTAAATGAAATTATATATCAGGGCAGTGTTTTCACTGCGGATGGAAAGTATGATAGGGATGTTGAAAGAAGAGTGAACGCGGGAAATAGTATTAACGGTGCCCTGGGGTCACTGATGGCCAGTCGAAATGGCAGTAACAAAGCTCGACTCGCCATACACAATGCCATGCTGGTACCAACACTTATGTATGGAAGCGAAACGTGGATATGTCAGAATACGCATGAGAGTAGTGTTAGTGCAGTAGAAATTAGGTCGTTGCGTCGGATATGCGGCGTCACTTTGACGGACTGCATACGTAATGACGAAATATGCAAAAGGGTAGGTATTAAAGAAAGCATAGGGACAAAAATACGAAAAGGCATGCTCCGATGGTTCTGACACGTTAAAAGAATGAGTGAAGAGAGATTAACCAGATATATAATGCGAAAGTTGTGGGTAAAAGAGGCCCTAGCAGACCAAGACTTACCGATCACGATCAAATAAATAAAACAATAGCTGAAGGTGCATTAAAAAGCTATCAAAACAAAAGGGCATGTATGAAGAGATTGATGAATGTCGAAGAAGCGAAAGCGGTATGTCGAGATCGTGTCAAGTGGCGCTCAATTTACTCTGCCTACCCCGCAAGGGATTTGGCGTGAAGATATGTATGTGTCTGTATAATAGCGCCATCTATGATAAAGTAGTGCAACTATTTCTTAATGACAACTTCTAGAATGTTCCGTGTATTTTAATTGAGATCTTATTTATTTATTTATTTAACATTTGGATTACAAACGGAGATCATAGCTAAAGTAAGCATTTAACAACAGATATTAACAATATGTGAGCCAGATTCCATAAAAAGTACTCACCAAGAACACATAAATTTGTACATTGATTGGGGTGAGTTAGCAAAATTTAAACCTAAATTAAACTGACTACTACTAACTAACTAAATAAATAACAGAACAAACAATTGAATGATAAACTTAAATAAAACTAAAACTAAACTAAAACTAAAAGCTTCAAGTTACATATGGTCACAGTAGCCTGGTCTAAATGACAAAACAACAATGAAAAATTATAAGTTTAACTGCAATGCTCGAAGAACTATCAGATTTGTTGTAGTATGGAGCATCATACGCTTGACTTAAAAACTTCCTTTGAGCCGAAGAATAGATCAAAAGAAAATCAAAAAGATCTTTAAGAAATATTAGTTTGATCAACACATCAATGAGGTTCTTTTGTCATAGATGAACGTGTTTTACTATTCTATAGAATAGTACTATAGCTACTTAAATGAATTTATTTAGGTTCAGTTACGTTCGGGTTGTCAGCTGTTATACTTACGAGTATAATGGGTTAAAGCCACCAATAAAACAATATAAAAATCAACTTTTATTTTTGTTAATACCGGTAAGTCATAGGTCATTGTGAAGCTAGGTATCCTGGTTATTGTGTTTCGATCATCGAAGGCATCCGGTTTGATAAAATCGTCTGTTGGTAAGGACGCGAAGTAACACAGATTATCAGGCAAATCGATCAGGCGGGGCAAATGGAGGATCGAAAAAGTATCAAATGTAGGTAAGCACTAAAACATTACACTTCAGTGCGAGTTCTATAACAATATTAATAATAAATAAGGAACAAGCGCAAATCAGCAAGCGTCGAAAATATGACACTATTTTAGAAATAATATAGTATAATAAATATAGTAGAAACGATGAACGTTGGGACCGGAACTTAAAAAGCCTTTTATAAATAAATTGTTCCAAGGCTTATTAACGTCGCTGGCAGTTTTTTCTCCCAAAAATTAAGTATACTAATTCAAAGGGGAAATGCTGCTAGTGTATTGGGCACCATGCCACAAGACAGCGATTTGAAGGAGCTATTTTTTTGTAAGTATTTAATTTTTATTTTCTATGTTTTCTATGTTGTTGCAATATAGTTTATTTAATATTGTTTTTTTTTATATTGTTTGTATATTAATAATAAATAATACCTCTCTATGGCGATACAACTCACTGTTCCCCTTTTTCAACAACTACTAACAGTGTAAATGTTAATTATTATTTACAAAGCTCGACCATGGTTTTCATTTTGAAACAATAACAAAACGTATGGGTTAAAAATAGTTGCAGAACCCTGTCCTCGGCTACACTATTATGTTTTACAAACAAACAATGGAATATTGAATATAAAACAAAATTAAGTAAAAGTGATTAACGTACAAAATGCAGGAACGGTATGTGTAGCCCAAGTCTGTTATTAAGACGACTCTACATTTAGTCGAAACAAAACAACTGAACTTTTAGTGCGTGTATTAGTAATTATTTTTTCCTTCGTAATTATTGTACTATTGTATTCATTCTTATTTTTAATTTTTTCCTATTTAATTTATTTCAACAAAATAACAATAATAACTGAAAATACAGAAAACTAAATATATAAAATCATCTAACATTCATTCACATTTAATCATTCATTCGTTCCTTCAAACATACCTGCTCCATCCTCACATCCTATCCATCTCACCATCACACTCGCTTTCTTGTTCCTCTGATCCTTAAGCTTATAGCCCTTATTACAGAAATTTGTATTTTAATTGTATTGTAATTGTTTTTTTGTATGTAGATTGCTAATTATTATAGAAGACTCAATGTTCTAAACTCAGTTTTTTTTTTATAATTATTCGAAATAAGTAATGGTATTCATTATTACAGCTCCTAGACCTTCACTGTTGGAGATAGGCTTTCCAGAACATATTACTGGAGAATTTGGCCTACACTTACCACGCTGGCCAGACGGGTTGGCCAGAAACAAAAGTACTGTAAACGAACTAAAACTTAGCTGTCCAACAACCTAAGTCACGTTAACGTTTATATGGTACACATCCAATAACGCGATCTTTTACTCAGAGTTTTAAAGCCGGGTTCTGTATTTTCATTGTATATTACGTGTTGTTTTATAACCATGTAGCCTTTACAGCCGCATTTAAGTTATTTTAAGTGTCTTCATCATAAGGTTCCTACTGCCAGTTCTGTTTTTTGCTCGAATAAAACACTTTCCAGGCACGATATATATATGTAGTAAGTACATTTTATAACATAACATTCGTACCTAATAAATTTATGTACTTAATCATAGAGCTAACCAAATTCCGGTGGGAATGTACGGTGACAATATAAAGAATAAAGAAATGTCTATTGATATAACTACACTTTATTTGTTGATTAAGAACGCGGGTCTTGTGTGCTCCCGTGTTAAAGCTTCTCAGGTGCAGTGTAAATCTGCCTTTACATCAGTAAATTGGACCGAGTGAATTGTTCAGCTATGATGAGTCAGACTTTGTCCTACGTGTTGGACACATTGTGAAATATCCCCTGGGTTTATACAGGCTGATAATTTTAACAATATTTAGTAGAAAATAATACCTACATTAAACCAAACGATTTCATTATTATATTTGTATTTATAAGCTGTTTAATTAATAGTATCTTAATGTGTTTATTTGTAGCTAAAAGAAAAGTAAAGTCTACATGATCCAGCGGTTTAGACGCGGAGTTCGATTGTTGGTCGAGAACCCAAACAAATATCTAATTGTTATGTTTCGAGTCTTGTCATTTGTCATGATGGCCCAACAACTTATAGTAAATTAAAATGGTATTTACTAGATACTTACAAATTCGTTAAACAGTTGGGAAAACAGATTTATTACAAATGTGGCAACCCCAAATGCCATAACTACGAGTACCTTAAACAAAACATTTCCATAATAATTCAACGGGGAAATAAAATAATAAATAAATAAATATTTTCAGACAGGTCACACAGCGCCATCTAGTTTCCGTGGTAAGCTACGAGGCTTGTGTTACGGAAACTAGATGGTTGATAACCTACATATTTTTTTTGTAAATATATTATACAATGTACAACTTGCCCCCGGTGGGAATCGAACCCACGACCTCCCGAGTTCACAGCAACGTTTGTTACCACTAGACCACGGAGGCGGTCATGACGCAAATGTGACGAGCGTTTTGGTTACCTCTCAGGTTTAGTTTATTTATTTTAATGTTTTATTTATTTTAATTTACAATTAGTTTTTAAATATATTTTGTCAAATGGTTACAGTCATATTAATATTTTTAGTAAAGGTGGCTAAACATGACGTGCTACTAAAAACAAAAGCCTAACGACAAATATACATCGCACGAACCGGATTTTATTTACATATTTTTACAATCAATAAATCTGACTGTAAACACTGGACTTATTGACTTACTTATGAATTATTATTTCTGCATCCACATTATATAATTACATAATTACATTACATTATTTTCTCCAAGTCTATTCAAGTTTAATTTGTCATTTTTTTTTCTGTTCAGTCTTTATTATATAACACGTAAACGCTGATAATAAAAACGTCGGTCCAAAACTGTTCTTTACGGCCAGTTGCAAAAAGGCTAATTATCTGTTGACATGTTTAGCGTATGCTAAGAGGCTCGTCATTGGCCGAAATATACAAAATGACAAGTTAGCTAATAGTTAACGTAGCGTGTATCAAAATATTGATTAGACATTATTTTAATTATCCTTTCTGCAACTGGCCGTTAGTCTTACTTTTGTTATTGAGCTCTCTTCTCCTGATGGATGATAAATGAGGTGATAGGGAAGGCAAAGGGTCTAGCCCATACAGCCAAGTCTTTATATCTTTCCTTCTTATGGGTTAATATGGTTATTATCAAATTCCAGATGTTGCAGAATTTGATGATTTTCTTGTTTTTACTCGCGGCATTTTAGACCTATATATATATATATATGGGAAGTTCTCAGAGCACAAAATAAACTGCAACTTATGCCCCACATATAAAGTTCAATTTATTGTTTTCCATAATTATACACATTGTAGAATACAAAACAACACCACTTTATTTAAATATCCACAGAGAAGTAATTTACAAAACAAAAACGTGCACTTAACTTGTCCGTGAAAAATGGCGCTAAGAAATTAGTCTTACTTCTTTAGTTAGTATTACATATTATTTGTCACCCTGTATTCGAATATTTACAACCTATTTATGCCCATTTTCTCGTTTCTTTGTCAGTCATCTATTAATGGAACTGACGAATGAATTCAAGAGTTTTGTTTTTAACCACGAAACATTCGACTGTGTCATTCTTACCGTTAGTTTTATCCTCTGCATACGTATTATTAGCTGTTAAATTATAGGTCATTCATTCATTCCTTACAGCCCCTACAACACAGCATTTTAGACTTCCACTGTTGGAGATGGGCCTTCCAAATCATATATCTAGAGAATTAGGCCTAAACTTGCCACGCTGGCCAGACGGGTTGACCTTTTTCAGGTCATCCGTCCATCTGGCGGGGGAGTCTTGCCACTCTGAGCTTTCCTGTACGTGATCCGTGATGAGACATGTCCAGCCCATTGCCACTTCAACTTTTATACAGTGTTTTGATAACAGAATGTGGCGTAACTTTCCAAATGCAGCCCATCCTAGTGGAATGCGCATTTTAGCTTCCTTGCTGAAGATGGCTAAGCCTTTCACCTTTGTACATACTTTTAAGTAAAATGCAATAAAGTATTTAATAATAATAAGCCTAGTTGGATAGTCTGGCTAAGGTAGACGTCCGTAGATATATTGTGCGCCGAATATTTAATGTGTACTAGATGCAGTGTGCTCCTGCATTCTAAGAGGTCGTGAATTATTTTTGAAGCAGGAGCTAATATTATCGATGAAAAGTAAAGGGTGTCGTTGTGCCTATAAACCTGTGCAGAAGTGTAAACAAACGTAAAAATACGCACCGCAGTCGTAAAATCTATTTCTCCCGTCACTGCACTCGTGTGTGCCAGCCAGCCTAATGAACCTATACGATTATAGAGTCTGGCTAATGAAACTAGATAATCAACTTATTTGAAAACTTTCAAATGGCAACACCATTGTTGTTTTTTTTATATGTCCGTTGTCAAACATTTGCTTTGAATTGGTTGGTTGTTAATTCCTCATTTGCGTTGTATTCATTATCAGCCTGTGTCTCTCCACTGTGCATAAGGCTTGCCACTGCACGAGTTATTTGCAACCTTCACTCACCACCCACCAACCCCTTCTTTCAGTCGTCTCAGTCGCCTTCATACGTTTTTACGCGACTTTACTTGGATCTGGGGTTGCATCTAATATTTATAGATTTAAGGGTTACCAGCTTCAAAAATACAGATTTTTTTTTTTTTACTTTTAATTAAAGCAGCTTTGTTATTTGACATTATATATGAATATTTGTTTACCTATATGTAAAAAGGAAGCTGTAGTAATCCAGTTGTTAGAACGGTTTCCTTGAATCCAAATATGGCGCGGTTTATACCCCGTAATGTACAATGGGAAATACACTTTTCATTTTTTTATAGTCATGTCACAGCCCATAGTCGGTAGCGAGCAACACGATGGACCCGGCATCATAGAAAGCTATTCTTACAACACCACCGTTCCTGTTCTTTGAAATATTTTCAGCAATGCCCATCTCGAGCAGTGCATAGGACTGTGCGTTCTAGGCTGTGGTGATGAATACGATGATTAGGTCATTCTGCCTTGGTAATTGGGCCGCGGCGGAAAGTGCGGAGTCCGGCAAGCGCAAATATGTAAATATATTAAAAGATTACATATTTGTGCCGTTTGCTGTAGAAACTCTGAGCCCATGGAGTCCAAGCGCAAAAAAGTTTTTGAAAGACATAAGACTGCGTCTTGTCGTCTCCTCCGGTGACAAAAGGGCTGGCTCTTTCTTCGCCCAAAGAATCAGTATTGCAATTCAGCGGCAATTTCAGAAATGCAGCCAGCGTTTTTGCCACCATTCCACGCGGACGGGACTTATATCCCTATCCTTAGTATTAATATTAATTTAATTTTATATTTAGAAAATATGTTTTTCGAATAAATGAAATTATTATTCTGACTTTGTCTAACTACAAGTATGGACAGGCGTGCGACAGAGACAGAGTGACTTTCGGTTTGAACTTGGCGTTTCGATCGTTAATCTCCATATATTGAAACAATAGTTTCTGAAATAGATTTTACTGCTACTATTCCACTAGATTTTATAGCTTTAAGTTGAAATTAAGTGGCTTGTTGTTACCCGAAGCTACTTTCATCGCTCTATAAATATTTTATTATAAGTACCTATTTCTTATATTTCGAAACCTTTCCCCCGACTTTTACGGTTTGTTCTTCTTATTATAAAATACACTTGCTTGATGAATACATATTATACTCTCCACTGTTGGATATAGGCCTCTCTCAAGGTCCGCCACTGCAGCGGACTTTTCTCATCCATCCCCTACCAGCGACCCATCTTTAGGTTCAAATAGGACGCATGACTGGAAACATTTACCCTGTATATGGCGAGGCATAAATGGCAGATGGAGCTAATGTCTCTACACATGTCGCATCCCACACCAGTTGACCTGCCAAGTTTCCACGTCCCAACGGTCATGCCGTCGGGTCTCTTGCCATCGCTCCGCGCAATCCCAAAGGGTTCTAGGATCGTGGGTACTCCAACAGTGACAAAATTCCTTCGGATGATGTCGTTAAGAGTCGCGTGACGAGGAATTCGGCCAATACTTTTAGCGCAAGAAAGCCCATGGTGTCCGAGATGTTCGACGGGTTCTCCACAACGACACACAGCAACGGTCAGTGTATTTCGATTAAGTATTACTTATAAGGCGCGGTGGTGACTCGGTTCCTTGAATCCTACAAAGGTCGGTTCAAACCCACCCGGCATGTACCAATGAGAAATGCACTTTTCTTACGTACATTTGTCATAGATTTACAACACCACCGTTCCCGTGCCTCGGAGAGCACGTTAAGCCGTCGGTCCCGGTTCTACTAATACCAACTTGTGGAATCGTTAATAAATTGTCAATAAAAATTGACATCATATCCTCGACAAGCCGTCTGCCCAGCGTGGTGAGTGTAGGCCAAATTCTCCAGATATATGTTCTGGAAGGCCCATCTCCAGCAGTGGAGGTCTAGGACGCTGTGTTCTAGCAGCTGTAATGAAAAAAAAGAAAAAAAAAACTTATATAAATTATATAATGTATACACGCCAATGTTTGGTAAAGTATGAGAAATTACATATAATGTAATATATAGGTAAGATCATTTAAGATCTTAAACTGTATCGTTTTTTTTTGTATTTTGTTATTATGAAATATTCATCATTTGGTGAAGTTAAAACTGATCTCAGCCATAGTCTTAGCGTCCTACTCATGGAAAATGTTTATGTTTATTCTTTGAAGCAAGAGCAAGATAAGAGGAGTTAATTTAAAAAGTTGCAAGCAACTTTGCTTTACGGACCCGACTTTACTATGGTCTGAACTTGTTCATCTATCTAAACCTTGTTAAGTAGAAGCACTAATAAATTAGAATTAGTTCACTCTGCGCAAGCGCTTTCCGGCTACACTCATCGGAACCGGTAGTAACCGACCTTAACCGGTTCGCATCGCGATGTTCCGTTAATCGTTCACTCACAATTGGTACTGACGAACTTCCTATGAGCACAAACCGGCAGTGATGAGCTATAACTGAAATTGCGAAGAGAGTTTATTTGTAATATTTCTTGACATAAAGCAATGTAACCTTTAATTAATCACGACTTGTTCACGATCAACCCACAACATTTCACTGCTAAGTCCTTATTCTGAATAACAGGACCATCACGACCGTATTCTTTGTGCGGGGTCGTCAGACACCACGCTTTTAAAGAAGCGAATTTAAGCAGAATGATAAGAATTACACAAATGTTAGTTAGCAAAGTGGCAACATTCAGACTATAAAAAATAGTTAACAAGAATAATAATAATAATAATAAATAATTTATTGTACAGAACCAAAAATAGTGTGGGTACAAAGGCGAGCTTAATGTTATAAATGCATTTTCTACCAACTAACCTTAGTGAATGGGGAGCCATTATAAGCGGGTGCAGAAATACTATTGTGATCAACAATAATAAAATATAAATACATACTAATTAAATATACATATTCTACATATTAAATTAATATATACAAAAATAATAAATACATATCTAAGTACATAGTAGAAAGTTATGGTAAGTTATTCTGTTTATGGTGTAAAAAATGTATAACTTGTCTTTAAATATTTTGAGAGATGGAGCTTGTCTGATTACCAAAGGTAGTCTGTTCCACTGGCGAGCTGCAGATACCGAAAATGAGTCTGAATATCTGCTGGAAGGTGGGAAATATGATATGATCATTTCATAAAATAATATTGCCATATGAAGGAAAGACTGCAGAAAACTATGCAAACTAATATAACAAAATAAACTATAATAAAAATGCTAAGTAAAGGTCATCAAACACTACATCCGAAGGCGGACAATCAACCGTACAGTCATGTGGCTTCCTGGTTTAGATTGACACTGATTGATACTGATTCCTATGATTATTGTATCCTTAGACAATTTAACTTCAAGACAGAGTATTGTGCTCCGATTTGAGTGCATTAGAACACACTTTAAGGCCACCAGAGGACTCTAAATCAGAAAATCTATGAGTTAATAGGGGATTTACGTGGGTCGATTTTTGTCGTGGGGTTATATGTGTATAAGCTTAGTCGCTGACCTCACAAAGTTGATTGAAATATTAAGCGACTTCATTTTCGCGCAATACACCAATGAGATCGCCTGCAATTGGCCATTTACACGGTCAATTTTAGTTAACAGCTGCAGCAGGTCACCGCGCGGCCTATGTCAGATGCTTTTTCGTTTTGGGGCCTGCGACTTGCAGCAGAGCCGAATTGCCAGTTTGACGAGCTAGGCATGGCTAGGCTGCACGGCGAAAATCGAGCCGTCTAGTCTGTTTATTTACCGACAAATCACAATATTGCCTGTCCTTCCGAAATTACTGCCTGGTCTAGCGGTTAAGTCCGTGGATTTAGACTCGGAGGTACCGGGTTCGATTCCTGGTCGGGAAACAAAAAAATATTTATTTATGTAAATGTATTTATTTACATAATATTTAATTTATTTGTGATATTTCTCGAGTTTGGTACGCTGGAGACATCGACGAGCTGGCTACTTGTCATGATTGGCTTATAGTAAAGTTGGCTAAATGTGAATCCGCTTATTTATAAGCATGGTTTCTGACCACCCCGAAAGGGAAACGGTCGTGATGATACTTTACTTTTTTACTTTACTTCCGAAATTAGTCGTTTTATTGCGAATGGCGTAAGATGTATTAATCGTATATTTGTTTTAGTAAAAGAGTTATAAATATTTTGCTATTATTCTCTGTCTAAAATTGGGTATATGAAAGTGAAAATATGTTCAAAATATCCGTATTTTGATTTTCTAGAAACTACATTATTGTCTTTTATTAAAAGTTATTATTACAGACTTGAAAAAATGTTTGAAAATATTGGATAGTACGAGCGAGAGAATTGCAATAGCGTTAAGAGTATCATCAGTATCATCACGGCCGTTCCCTTTCGGGGTGGTCAGAAACCACGCTAATAAAGAAGCGGTTCACATTTATCCTACTTTACTATAGCCCAATTAATAATCAATACAAGTGGCAGCTCGGCGATACTCGTACCAAACACAAGAAATATCTTATCAATTTAAATTATTAAATATTATTGACCAGGAATCGAACCCGATCTACATAAAAAAAACTTCCGAGTCTAAATCCACGGAGGCATTCTTAAGAAAATTGGTAAAAGTTCAAATAAATAAATTATTGGGTGTCACCCACCCATCTTGGAATCAAACACGGTTTTGAATAAAATGGCTTTGATGTTAATTAAAAATATTTAAGGTGTGAACTGATTAATATTATCTCTTTTGTAACGCACAAATGTAGAGTTTCAAAGTGTTTAAAAAGTCAAAAGTTGCGATGAAAAATTTAACAAATAAATTAGTTTTGATTCTTCAGAAGTTGTATAGTTAGGAAGTCGATGACTTAAAGTTCAGTGACATTAACAAAATTATACTATTATTTTTTTTAAATTACAAATTATAAAATAAAATAAATATTAATACTACGGATAAGGATGTAAGTCCTGTCCGTGTGGAATGGTGGCAAGAACGCTGGCTGCATTTCCCCGCTGGATTGCAATACTGATTCTTTGGGCGAAGAAAGAGCCAGCACCAGTCACCGGAGGAGACGACAAGACGCGGTGTTATGTCTTTCAAAAACTGTTTTGCGCTTAGACTCCAGGGGTAAAAAGTTTCTACAGCAAACGGCACAAATATGTAATCTTTTAATATACTTACATACTTTGCGCCGCTTGCTGGAATCCGCATTTTCAAATGTTAAGAATTTAGTAAAATTTAAGTATGAGTATTTACTTATATTCGACAAAAGAAGAACAAATTAGATGGCGTGATAAATATTGTAATAATCATTTTGTATGAATATAATAATCAATGCCCGCTCTATCTTGTATTTGATCTCTTTGGTTATAAGGCACGAGGGGAGAAGGGCTATTGACGTATTCAACGTCTGATTTTCAGTCTACAAAAGATAGGAGATAGGAATCGCTTCGGTCTAATTGAATGTTCTTCTTCCATTCCAATGTTTACTGTTTTTATGCTAGGTATTTGTTCTGTTCTGGATTTTTTAATAATTTTTTTTATTATTATTTATATTCATTACATTTTTATTTAACATTACTTAAACTAATATTACTATTATTTTTTGACATATTTCTTAAGAAAACTATTAAAAGACGAGGTTCTAGCTCTTCTGGAGCCTGCTGGAGTTATCTGAGAATTATATATTTTATTAAATTACATTCTAGAACTTGCGAAATTGATAAATTGATTGTGATCTGACTGTGACTAGAATAAAAATACAAAGTGACAAAATACGAGTATCTACCGATCACGTGGCGTATAACAAAATGTTAAACATTATTAATTTAAATAATCCTTTCAGAAACCAGGAAACAAAAATTGTTACTAGCTCTCTAACTAGTAGTAACTCGGAACACATATTATCAGGTTTGGTTTTGATCCCACGCCCGAAATAAAATATCATATTTCCTGTCTACTAGAGACTAGCTCCAAACTTCAAGTGTCTTTTTTTAAAGATTTTTTGTGCTTTTTTAAGTCACTGCGACGCACATGTTTGTAAAATATTACAGATAGATGTCCCGTTGACTTATACACGTAAAGACCGGTGATTGCACATAATTTCGTCATGATCGTAGAACAGAGTCGGATTTTAAAAAATACCCATAATTTTGCATATATATTTATATATAGTTTTATATTGTTTGTGGTCTGTAATTTATAGTGCAAATAATAGAAAGGGTTCCAAAATGAAATCTAGAAGGTTTGCACTTATTAAAAAAACAGTCGAAATGACAGTTGAATGGCCGCCATGAAAATTTTAAATATAGCAGCTCCGTCACTGTTCTACGATCATGACGATTTATTCGCGATATGCACCTTAAGAAAAAGCTCACTAGCCAAATATTGTTAAGCGCACATGCTTTATAAATAAATCCATTTATTGTTTCATAATAATATCACATACTCGTAGTCTTAAAATTTTGAACAATATGTGACAAAAGAAATCAGCTGTCATATGTTGTCATGCAGCAGTATAGGTACCTACCTACATCTGCACTACTCTTTTTCAACCTGTTCTAATTCTCAAGTAGTAAGTTATGATTTTAAAATTACAGGTATTTATAAAGGCAACCGCATACACAATATTAAATTTAAAATACCGTAGAATATGAAAATAAAAATCAAGATACATAAAAAAGTAGTTTTTTCAGGACATAAAAGAGATGGAGAAACGATACCTCGGACGGTGAAACAAGTGCTGAAAGAACAAAAAATCCTATTTAATACCCAAAAAAAAAAAAAAAAAAACATGTAACTAAATTTTACAAACATTATTCTTGTTGACACTTGTTAATTTAGACTAGAAAATATACACAGACTGAAACTATAAAGTTTACAGTTTTATGGGTAATTAAATATATATATATATATATATATATATTAGATCGCTCAGGCATAATCAAATCTGTCATTATTCAATCTTACACAATTTGCATCCACTAAGCACCAATAAACTGCTGTTTCTGGGGCGTTTCCATTTTAGCGAGTCTTAGGGTATAGTTAAGATCCTGGAATGGGGAACACCTTAGGGTTTAGTCCAGAAAGACATAAAGACCAGCTACCTCAGCGAATGTCTAGTAACCAGCTCTCCCCAGTGTAGCTGACGCAAAGAGCCGCTACACTGTACAAAGCAGTACAGCTTACAATAATTCTACCAAATTTTGATAACTCTAACTTCTATGTTGATTGGGTTTTTAAGTATTATTTCGTGTGTCCTCTGGCTAGCGTGGCGAGTGTACGCCAAAGCCTATCTTTAACAGCAACGGTCAAGCATTGTGATGATGATGATGAATTCATCACCCGTATTTATTTCGCAGGTCTTGGACAGTGCTGTGGTTTACATTATATTTAATTTATGTACTATAATTACTTAGTAGGTATTTATTTATGTTAATAATGTTTAAACCATATACTTACCTAGGTACCCATATATTTATTATTTAACTTTTTATATTGCTTGTGTTTAATTATGATTTGTAATTTGTTATGGCTTTTAATTTTTTCTGTTATGAATTAGAATTGTATTTGTGATATGACTATAATTGCTGTTATAATAAATAAGCCATTTTATAATAAATAAATATCTTAATCTTTTTTTATTCATTTTTCTTGCTCTGCACCAATAATATTCTTCTGTCACTTTACGAAAGGTTAGCTGATAGAGAATACCTTCATGGATTAGATTTGGTAATTTAGAAAATAGGTAGGTAACTCGATTCCTATTTCGCAAGTTTATTCGCCGAGCATTTTTTGCCTAAAGAAGGCCCGGTTATAAGATGTAGGTCAATGCGATGTCTTTTGGTCTCTTAGTAGAATCCGATTTTGTTCAATAGTTTTTTTAACTGCAAAGCAATGGTAGGATTTGTAACATGAGGTGGTTCAGATTTGTGTTTTAACAATTTTATTTTGAAAACAGTAGTTCTTTTAAACCGCTGAGCCTTTGAACCGTGCCGAAACTTGTTGCTATATATTTTTACATCCACAATACAATTGAACCTATACAACAAAATGTTTTTTAGAACACTTAAATTGTCGATGGATTTTATTTTATATGAATTAGGTGTTTTATAATCTTCATATTTATTACTAAACCTTTATTGTCCATTGGTCAAATATTATTTGCGCACATTCATAATAGTTTTTTATAATTTAATAAGTTATGATGATAAGTGGGTAGGTTTACATCTACCGCCCAGTATGTACGAGACTACACCGCATAGCTCCAGTCGACCCGTGACCACGGCCAATGCAACTGAAAACGTCGAGAGAAATATGTCTAAGGTAAATCGCGTAAAGACCCGTTAAAATTATAAAAAACTAATACTCGATTTGTACTTGCATGCATATTTATTTGTATCCACAAACTTTCTTGCTGTCTATAAAGTTATTAGTTAAATAATTTTGTTACATATACTTACAGTATAGATTTAGTTGCACTCGCTACTGAGAATTTGTTTTAGTTTTGATAATAATTATGATTTAATTTAATATTAGTTTAGTTTTAATTTAATTTATGTTTTGACTTAATTTTATTCGATTTAATTTAATTTGATGTTAGGTTTGGCTGAATTTTTATTTAAGTGCTGTCTATAAAATAAAAATCATGCTGGCTAATGTATGTATAACAAAATTCCTATCGTCAAATATGTATTAATTGAATGCTGTGATTTTGTAAAACCAATAAATAAATAAAATTCATGACACGCTCAAGCCAACTAACGTATTAAAAATGATAAGGATTAATACCATATTTGTGTAAATAGCTTTCCAATCACCGCTTTATAATTGCCAATTTTTTAAAGTATTAATTATTTGAGTAAAGTAAAGTATCATCACGACCGTTTCCCTTTCGGGGTGGTCAGAAACCACGCTTAAAAATAAGCAGATTCACATTTTGCCAACGTTACTATAGGCCAGTCATGACAAGTGGCAAGCTCGTCGATGTCTCCAGCGTACCAAACTCGAGAAATAAACAAATAAATTAAATGTATTTATTTACATTAATAAATATTTTTGCGTCCCGACCAGGAATCGAATCCGGTACCTCCGAGTCTAAATCCACGGACTTAACTGCTAGACCACACAGGCTATTATTTAATTATTTGAGTATATGTTTAATATTTAGTTGTAACATTATTATGGTTATGTGTGACTTATACTTTCATTGCACCTATAGTTGCTCTAATTAGTCCCAAAGGTTCGGCTGTTAGACAATGTCTACGGGCATTAAGTCCGCCTTTTGTATGTTATGCATTAAAGTTTTAAAATCAATATATATTATATTTTGCAGATTTCAATAAAATATCGAAAGCTTAATACAATATCGCTGCCATCTGATACTGGTTAAAGATGAGCCAGACGATTTGCAAAGAAGTGATGCGTACCAACTGCAGTTGTCAGATGTATGTACTGATATTATGCAGCCATCAACAACATATCGGGTTCGACGATCAGAAACGAAAGGGACGGTATTCTTGAAAAATATATCGTTTCGTTTAATTTTTATTTATTGGTAATGCGTACGAAGTAGGCACTTTATTTTATTTTATTTATTTATTTATCTTTAATGAAATAGTAAAAATGATATTTTTTTATTCCAACTTAAAACACTATTTATTACTTATTTTAGTATTAGGGAAAGTTGTCGTTACAAACTACACAAAAGTATTTATTTTTAGTAACGTTAATTCCTTTTTTTTCGCGCAGAAAATCAGCATTAATGTGAATGTGAATGTTGCAAGTGTTCATGGTACATGAACAAGTTATGGGTAAATAATTTTATTTATAGTTTAATTTAGATGTTTAATTCATTATACCTTCCTTCGAATAAATATATATTTTTTAAAAATGAGGTCATATTTTTTTTTTTTTTAAATAGCACTGAAAATAAAACATATATTTTGTACCTTACGAGAAAAAGACAACAACACACTTGTTAAATGATATATACACCACCCTTATACTGATGGTATATACTTTAAAAAAAACTTCGCGCCTAAAATTAAAACGTCAGTTTAATTAATTATTGATTTATTTAGAAATTTTTTCAGACATTAAGGTTGATTGTACATAGTATAAAGAAGATTAAATTAATAAGCTTAACCTTTAATTCAGTTGAAAGAGACTGTATGTTAAAAGAGATCATTGACATATGCCCAAATATATTTCCTTACATGTGGCAATCTTACTCGAGTTCATCTTCACTTTTATTTGGCGAATGTATGATAGAATCTGTAGTCGGATGTCAGCAAGGTGACCCAATGGGTCCTGCAGCATTTGCTCTAAGTATTCACCCGCTAATTCGCCAACTAGCATCTGAATTAAATATATGGTATTTGGATGACGGTACATTAGGCGGTGACCCTTCAACCGTTCTCCAAGATTTTTCAAAAATTATTAAAGAGTCTAAGAAAATCGGTTTAGACGTAAATACAAATAAATGTGAACTGTATTTTCCTGGTGATTTTGACCAAGAAGTATTTGATTCCTTCAATAACATAGCTCCTGGTATACATTTAGTTAACAGCAAACCTTCCCTTCTTGGTGCCCCACTAACAGATGACGGCATCCCTTCCATGCTGGACTCTAAATTAACATCTCTTAAACTTGCATGTTCAAGATTAGCAGATGTCGACCCACATACTGTTTTATTTTTGCTTAAGAATTGTCTCGCGTCACCACGCTTTATTTACAACTTGCGGACAGCTCCTACATGGGACAGTGACATTTTATTTCAAGTAGACAGCATTTTAAAAACAACAATACAAGATGTCCTTAACATTAACTTGTCGTCTTCCCAATTCATTCAATCCTCATTACCAATATGGTCTGGTGGTTTGGGAGTTAGAAGAGTTTCAGATCTTTCAATACCTGCATACCTCGGTTCTATTTCAAATGTTAAACACCTTTGTCAATCAATCTTGTTAAAAAGTAACAATAATATTTCTGAATTATACAGGGAATCCGAAGTTATTGCTCTATGGAAGACAAAATCCATGCTCACAGATTTACCCACAGTCTGTACTCAGCATGAACTCGACAAACCCATAGTAAAAACAATTTTCAAGTCTCTCCCTAAATTTTCAATTACTGACGAATCACGTCTTTTGGCATCTTGCGAAAGCGAGTCTGGGGCCTGGCTGCGTGCTATTCCCTCACCCAACACGGGCACGCAACTTGATCCCACCTCACTTCGCATCGCTGTTTCACTCAGACTAGGTTGCCAACTATATGAAGCCCATAAGTGCGTTTGCGGCGAATTAGCTGATCCGTTTGGTCACCATGGCTTATCATGCTCAAAAAGTGCAGGCCGTTTCACCCGCCATAGATCCCTAAATTTAATCATTCAAAAGGCACTATCTTCTGCAAATTACCTATCAACATTAGAGCCAACTGGTATATTTCGCAGCGATGGGAAAAGACCAGATGGACTAACCCTCGTGCCTTATAAACAAGGTAAGTCTTTGGTTTGGGATGCGACGTGTACTGACACCCTTTGTGCTAGTCGTGTTGGTGCGACACGAAAACGAGCAGGTGCAGCGGCTGAATTGGCTGCAAACGGCAAACGCAATAAGTACATAGAGTTGGCAAATCGTTACTATTTTGTGCCGTTTGCCGTAGAGACGATGGGCCCTTGGTCTGAGGACGCTAAATCGTTAATACGCGACATAAGCGTTGCCATCCGAGCGTCAACAGGTGATCCTTTGAGTAGGGAATATCTTATTCAAAGGATCAGTGTTGCCATCCAACGAGGCAACGTCGCCGGAGTCCTCGGAACATTGGGTTCATCTTCTCCTGGATTCGATGACATGTAGATTATAATCAAGATATTTGTAAGTATTTAGTTTTATTAAAGTACAAAATAATATTTTTTAAATAAACTAAAGCTTAACCTAATTCCATTTATATTTATATTTTTTTATAATACACAAAAATATAGAATAAATTACAGAGAGAAATAATAAAATTACATTAAAAGAACGGAAGAATATAAAACTAACATCAAGTAAAAGGAAGAAAGGAATACAATTAACGTTATAATATTTTATTTATCTATTTTTTTAAGCAAATGTTACTAATAGGTAATAAATAAATAATTTTATATTATCGATAAAAAAATGTGCTCAAATATTATAAGCTAAGAATAGGGCCCAAAGTCGGAAGCAAAAGGCGCCATCTGCCATTGCGATTGGACTACCAAAAAAGATAATTTAACAATAGGAGATAACCGCGATGAGCTCCCAAATTCAATCGATACTCAAAATGCCTTTACGCTAAATTTAAAGGCGAACCTAATACTTTCTGGTGACTCGAAGTTTTTATGAAGCTATTAGTAAGATGATATTTTAAGATAAAAACTAAACACATGTCTACGATTATCGTCGTAAATTCCACTCACATTTTGCGGTATGATATTGGGAGTTGTTAAATAATATTATTGTTAATTGTAAGTATTGTTATTTTATGTTCAATTTATTTAAGTAACAATAAGTAGGCATAGGACAATAAATATAATCTATTCTGCGCTTAAACATGTCAAAAAAATATTAATATAACGAAAAGCTTATTTTATGGAAAATAGCTCGTATTCGGAGCAGCACTTTACAACCCAAATATACATAATTATTAATCTTAAAATTATAGCTGCTGTAAATAGGCATTGTCATATTACAAACTAAGACATACACAATTATAAAATAAATAAACTAAGGATCATAGCTGCTGTAAAGAGGCATTGTCATACTACAAGCTAAGACGAAAACAATTATGAGGATGTGACATAAATTATAGGTGCTGTAAAAAGGCATCGTCATACTGTAGCTAAAAAAAACAATTAAAGGTGTCACTTAAATAATATTTGCTGTAAAGATCTTGTTATTATCACAGACTCTAGAACACAGAGTCTACATGATGATAAAACATGTACTTGCATCGGGAGAAATATTATTGATTATAGAAGGTCTTGTATGAACAAAATATAGCGTTTTTATGGCTTTTTTAAGTTATCCTAAACTAATAAATGGATTTAGAACGTATTGTCATCAAATTGTGAGGTACTCTGAAAGTTTTAGCCAGATAGATAATCGGGAAGTACTCGAAATTTAAGTGACAACATTCCACCCGGAACGACAAACTGACAAACTTAATAAAAATGTATGGTAGGATACAGCTGAACTGTAAAATTGTATTATCCTATATCTACCTGTATTCTGTGCAATAAACGATTTTGATTTTTTTTTTTTGTTTTTTTTTTTGTTTTTTTTTTTAATTTTTTATGAAAATAACAATACTTACCAAATCAAAGAGAAACATTATGTAGCTGCGAAGGTACATTTATTTCAAACTTTACTCATATATTATTCAATTACCCTAGACATGTATTGCCCTACATACATAGCGTTACCTACACGGTTACGTAGTGCGTCCTTACGCAAACCGACGCGTGTGAAGCAGTGCAACAACACACGGACTACTGACATATTTATTCCCGTATATTATTATCTTAGTAGGAAAAACCTTAACTCACATATGTAGTGTGTTTTATAAAACGTGGTTGTTCCCATGTGATGATAAAAATGAAAGTTGTTAAAAAAGGTGTAAAAAAATTTGTAAAAAAAATGCGATAAATTGTTGCCAACCATTTGGTATATATAAGCCCTGTCATGTCCTGATGTCTTCATTTTGGCGATCACATTACCTATTGTGGCAGATGGCACGCTCTGCTGCAGCCTCCAAGGGATTAGCTTAAAATATTATTGTACGTACATCAAATAAAGTAGGTATCATTACGATTGTAATCCCTTGCATAGTCCCGATTTTAGATAAATGTAGTGTTGGAATATCAAATGTCTCCGTGGTATTACGGTAACAAATTGACGCGAAGGTATATACCGAGTACAGGAATTGTCTTGTTCGAGACAACAAAAAAATTTTTCACACTCATGATATCAAAATTATACAATATCTAATATACCTACTACAAACACTACATACTAATAAATACTTACACCGGTACATAAATTACTCGTATTATTATTATTATATTTATACTTATAGATAAACGCATATATGTATAAATATATATTTGTTGTTAAACACATTTATTTATTGTTTTTTAATTTATTTATATTTTTGCACTATGCATTTCATACTTTTTAATTAGTATGCAACAATTTGACATTATTTCTGTAAAAATATAATAATTTAATTTTAAGTCTGTCATTTTTTGACATTTAAATTAATTTTATATAAGTATATTTAATCTAGTTTTAAAATTGACAACGCCCCTGTACAGCCGCATCTAATCTAATTTTAAGTTTAAATAATATTAATTTATCTATCTTCTAAAGGTACCGCCAGTTCTATTCTTTGATTTTAACATAACCAGGCACGATTTAGTCCGGTAATTAAATTAAAATATCGAATGTAGAAATTGATGTAATCATGGACCTAACCAAAATTTGGTGGGAACGTTCGGTGACAAATAAAGAATAAGAATAATAATAATAATAAACTTTTATTTCGGACTTTACATCCATAAATTGTTAGTAACAATTTTACTTAATCTATATTTAGTTTACTAATAATAATTTATTTTAAACTATCCGCTACTGGAGGCTGTCTACTTGACTGTATGCAGCTGTATCCAGTGCTCCAGCAGCGGAGAGTCCCACCGATCTGCCAATACGTTTAGGAGCCTGTTGGTACTGGTTCTCATGCGGCACAGCATAGACGCAGATCTTTTGCGCATAATTGTTTGAAAACTGTCAGTCCTCGAATCAGCAAACATACCCGAGGCACTGCAGAACCTCGGCAGCCCCATCAGGATCCTAAACGCATTATTATACTGGACGCGCAGGTCGCTGTACGCTCTCTGAGTATAGTCCACCCATAGGCTGCACGTGTAAAAGAACTGGCAGTACGCCCTAAAAAGAGTCACTTTTACCTGGGCGGTGCAGCGCGCAAACCTACGGGCTAACATATTACATCGGACAGCCAACGACCTGCGCTCCCGCTCAATATCTACATTGTCTTTAAGGTCCTCGGTGACCCAGTGGCCCAGATATTTAAATATTTTAGCTCTGTTTAAGGTGGCACCGCACAAGGTAAGATCTTCAACAACATTAGTTCGCTTTTAGATGCATTATACTGAGCCACTGGGCCTCCGCATAGGACTGGCACATGTCGAGCAGTGTCTTTAGAGCGCCGATCGACGGGCTCAGCAGCACCATGTCGTCTGCGTAACTTATATTGTTGAAGCACACACCGTCTATATGACACCCGATAGGCATGCTGCTGAGTCCCTCGATCAGCGCATTGATGTACAGATTGAAGCTTGAGCGACTTCTATTTGTCTAGAAATAGTTCAGTGACCAAGCGTTTAAAAACGCTTAGAGAATTGTGTAGGTAGAGAACAGGGATGGGATGTTGAGTTGACAATCTTGTAAAGGTGGATTATGGGATATTCTTGTCCGATTATTTCCTGAAATGAGCAGCGATTTGTACATCCGTGTTCGTACAAGGAAGTAGCAAGACCGGATTTGCGAGGCGGTGAGGAAGGGAATATAATATCCGGCCCCGTCCACACCGCGCCAACATCCGGTTCCGGTCACCCTATCATTTTCCTTTACACAAACACAAAAATAATTGATTATTTTAACTGCCAATGATTTGTGAAGTTTTGGTCCAAAATAATTGGACTTGCTTATCATAACATTTCTCGAACCATCAATATTTGAGTAGCTTATAATTTATTTAACAAGTGTTTTGTTTTCGTTTTTTTTTAGGGTACCAAATTTGTGCAATTTTTATGTTTCCTTATTAGTTCTATTAAAAAAGATAAAAATGTATAATTTTATTTTAGAAGTCAATTTTTTATTTTGTAAATTTGATAGTTTTAGTTAATTTTTTTTTTTGTTTTAACAGTAATAAGTTTTAAATTTCTTCTTCTTTTTATATTGGTGAGTGCTGTGACACCTAATTGGTACATATATTAGATAAGTTATAATTATACTATGTTATGTGTGTGATAATATATGTACTGCTGTGTGTACTAAATAAATAAATAAATAACTTATATTATAATGGAATCCGTTAACTACGCGTATATACCTATTTTTGTTATAAATATTATTACGTGCGTTAGTATATATGTGTGTACATTAATATAATAGCATTTAAAATAATTGAAGTCAATTCAAAATTATCACGATTGGCCTTAATACACTGAAACAAGCACTCTCTCCTTGGAAAGATTCGTATCTGCCAATCTTATGAAATGTTTAAAAGACTTCCAATTATCATGACGTTTCGAGCATGCCATGCTAAAAGATACGAAAATTTATAATCTAGTGGATTAAGATCGGGACGAGATGAAAAAAATGAAGCCAGAAACGTTCCTTTCAAGCCACGGTGCTGACTCTTGCTGAAAGAACCATTCTTGAACTTGGTGTTGTTTAGAGGCTTGACCACCTTCTTAAGAATCGTATTTTGGTAAAAGTATACCTTAGCCGATGTTTTAATACCCTTTTCGTAAATATATGTCTTTACACTGCTTGCTATATATTGCCTATTATTATAATATAATTATTTTTAATGTAAGATTTAGTTAGGTAGTACTATTGGTAGGTATTTTATTGTATATGTTTGTATATTAGTATTGTTTATGTGTAGTTAATATGTATGTCTTTACACTGCTTGCTATATATTACCTATTATTATAATATAATTATTTTTAATGTAAGATTTAGTTAGGTAGTACTATTGGTAGGTATTTTATTGTATATGTTTGTATATTAGTATTGTTTATGTGTAGTTAATATATATGTATTTACACTGCTTGCTATATATTGCCTATTATTATAATATAATTATTTTTAATGTAAGATTTAGTTAGGTAGTACTATTGGTAGGTATTTTATTGTATATGTATGTATATTAGTATTGTTTATGTGTAGTTAATATGTATGTATTTGCATGTAAGTAGTATTAGTATGTAGATATGTAAATATTATTTATTTAGGTATCTAAGTATGTATTAATTCATATACGAGTATGTCATTATATTGTCTAATTAAGCCTGTAATTGCATCTACCTTTCATTGTTTATTTGCTTTTGTTGTCCCGAAGGTTTGACTGTTATAGAATGCCTAGCGGCATTAAGTCCGCCTTTGTACTTTGTGCAATAAAGATTTAAATAAATAAATACTATTATGTATTTATTACTTTAAACTTTATTTTGGTTGGTAACAACCAAGATATTCGTTTGATCACAGAATTGCACAGCGACATGTGGGTACCTTAGATCTATTTGTTACGTTGATGTTTGTGTGTTTCTGGAAGGTTGTTGTTAGTGTTCAGGTTCTCATGGTTTGGCGTGTCCGGTGGTCGTTCCTTCCTTAGAAGGGCATTGCAGTGGAGGCACTTGTGTCGGGTCACGGTCCGCATCCTAAGGGACTAGTTGAACGGGGGAATGGCTGGCACATCATGCGTTATGTCTGTGATCGGGGCCTGGGACCTCTGCCGAACACATTTAATTATTGTTCTTTAATTATCTATCAGAGGTTTTGTCCACTTTCGGGTTGCACACGGGCAAGTAGCCCATCTTAATTCTGACATGGTACCCTACCAGCTACTGTACCAGCTGAGTTTTCCACTAACAGGATTAGAATCATTCAATATAATTTAAATTATAACGTGACACAAATTCCTGTAATAAGTTTACGTGAATAAAGATATGTTTACATTGACTTTAGTACTCTGTGTTCTATGGGCTGTAATTATGATTTCTCAGAATGCCCTGTCTTGATAATCTTAATAGTATTACGCCTGTAGTAAAAACGTTAACACTTGTATTTTATTCTGGTGGCATGTCTCCTGGAGTGCGGAATAGGAACGCCACGTGGGGATCGGCCGCGGGAGATCTGGGGCTATTAATACACTTTATAGGAACAAAATTAAAACACAATCATAAAACGACAGAGTCGATGTTTACGCTCATGGGCTATTCTCTTTCATACATTAAAATTGTTCCCTGTTTAAAAATAGAAATTATATTTAATTTCACGTAAACAGACAAAATCCATAGATTTAGCATATTTTCAGTCCGATGAAAAAAGGAAAAACAAAACTGCCAATATTTTATATTGTTTATTTTGACAATTTTTGTGTTGCCAGTAAGTATATATGTATATATAACCCCCCGTTAAAAATATTATTAAATATTTATTATTTTATTTTATTTAAAATGTTATGTAGTTTTATACTCTATTCTTTAATTATTTATCATAATTTTGTTTTAATATAGTTTTGTATATATACATATATACTGGCCACACAAAAATTGTCAAAATAAACAATATAAAATATTGGCAGTTTTGTTTTTCCTTTTTTGATCGGACTGAAAATATGGTAAATCTATGGATATTTTTTGTTATTTTGTTTTTTTTTTTTTTCCTCGCCAAGCCGTCTGGCCAGCGTGGCGAGTGTAGGCTAAATTCTCCAGATATATGTTCTGGAAGGCCCATCTCCAACAGTGGAGGTCTAGGACGCTGTGTTCTAGGGGCTGTAATGAATGATGATGGATTTTGTCTTTGTGAAACGCTGTTTGTGATATATATAGGCATAATGTGTAACATAAAACAATATAAGATGCTCCAAATGTATTACAAATGTGAGTTTTACACGTAAATGGAGTTTATATGTAAAAAGTGTTTCAATTTTATTAAATAAAATGAAAAATTATTATAGGTAAAAAAGAGTAGGTATTCGTATATATGTAGGTAAAATAGGTAGCTCAGTTGTAAAAATGCTTTTTCTGTTCTAGTTTGGCGGGGTACCGCAGAAGCACTGCCATTTTTTCTATGGAGTTCAACTTCTTCCATAGCATTATGTTCCTTGTTTACACTTAAGTCTGTACACTGAGACTATACTCCGAGAATATATGACCGCCTCCGTGGCCTAGTGGTAACAAACGTTGCCGTGAACTCGGGAGGTCGTGGGTTCGATTCCCACCGGGGGCAAGTTGTTCATTGTATAATTTGTCTCGGTCTGGGTGTTTATATGTATATGTATATATATTTACAAAATAAAAAAAGTATAATATGTAGTTTAACAACCATCTAGTTTCCGTAACACAAGCCTCGTAGCTTACCACGGAAATTAGATGGCGCTGTGTGACCTGTCTGGAAATATTTATTTATATTTATTATAAATTTTTACTTACCCAGGTTTTTACTAGGCGTCCCCAATCAACATTTTGTCCGCATTTGTATAAAAACATATTTTGCAAGGCCCATACACACTATACAAAGGTTTAGGCCTCGATGGAACTGCCTCCGTGGTCTAGCGGATAAGTCCGTGGATTTAGACTCGGAGGTACCGGGTTCGATTCCTGGTCGGAACACACAAATATTTATTAATGTAAATAAATACATTTAATTAGTATTTAATTTATTTGTGATATTTCTCGAGTTTGGTACGCTGAAGACATCGACGAGCTTGCCACTTGTCATGATTGGCCTATTGTATAGTTGGCTAAATGTGAACCCGCTTATTCATAAGCTTGGTTTCTGACCACCCCGAAAGGGAAACGGTCGTGATGATTCTTTCTAGACCTCTAGGCTCTAGGTCTGCGATTATGAAGTACCTATATAGGCAAAGTCAAATATGCACTGCCTGATCTCAAAGTAGTTACGATCTTGATGACTTTTTGAATGTTAATTTTGGTTTTTCAATCATCTCCTAGTAAGAGTCGGATGTGCTTGTAGCTTGCCATCTGTTTGACATCGTGATGAAAACGAGATTAATGATTAATTGTTGCATATTTTATAGTCACATCCCCCCCTAATGGCGCCATGGTATATAGACATTGACATTTATTCGAAAATAATACTTACAGAATATAAAATAATAATAATACTACAGATGAATATTTAAATATTAAATTTCCCCGTTGAATTGCAATACTGCTTCTTTAGGCGAAGAAGGACGACAAAATCTTGTATTTTTTATTTTGTTTTCATATACCTACATAACTACGCTGCTTGCCGGATTTTAAGCCGCGGCCTCCGCTTTACGCGCCGTCCCTCTGAGGTGCGTCCCTTTTCCCAGAGGACAAACGTCATAGCATTGGGTGTCTTGCCATCATCTCCGAACACTTCAGAAGAGCTCGGACCTCGATAGCAGCTAGAGCTCTTTTAAAGGTAAAATCGTGGCCAGAAAATCTGTCCGCACTTTTATAACAGGATAGCCCGCGAACTGCTGAATATGTTTTGACATGTTTAAGAGGCAACAACTACGAGTACCAATCACAACATTATATAAGCCTGAAATTGTTCCAAGGCTCATTGACGTCTCTGGTGACAATAGGGCTGGCAGTTTTTTCTCCCAAAAATTAAGTATCCTAATTCAAAGGGGAAATGCTGCTAGTGTATTGGGCACCATGCCACAAGACAGCGATTTGGAGGAGCTATTTTTGTTGTAAGTATGTATTTTTAATTTCTATGTATTATTTTTATTATTATTTTTTAAGTTAAATTTAGATTTTGTTTAAATAACTTTATTAAATATTGTAATTCTTTTATATTGTTTGTATATTACTTTGAATAAAAACTATATATAGGTACTTATTATACTTACTTATTATTATTTTTCTAGGATTTTAGTTTAATTGTAATTATTGTTTTTTTTTTGATTATTTTATTTAAAAACTCTATTGTTTATTACAAAAGGCGTATGTAATCGGAATTTTCTTACCACCCACCTTCGGAAGAGAGAAGAAATCAAAGTTTAGGCATGACAAAATAAAAAAATAAAAAAACAAAACACTTTAATATACGATAAACATATTAAAAATTAAAAATACTTATACTACATAAATAATTATATAGTTTCATAGACTACATAACAAATTATATACACACTACTTAAACGGTTAAATTTCATATTACTTTTTTTTGAATTTTTTGTCGTGTGTAATCATTAATTTATTCTAAAATATATTTTTAATTTAATTGTATATATTAATAGTATTATTTTTATAATATATATTCATTTTTTAATAATAAATACAGGCCTTTGAAATATAATACGAAAACCTACATACATTTAAAGATAAAATATACCTAATAATTTACTAACTCATATTGCAATATGACTAAGTAAATTATTATTATTATTATTTATACTGAGCACGACATGTGACATTTATTAAATATAAACACAAATATGAAAAAAATCTAACTGATTTACCTAACGACACATGTTCCTAAATGCAGCGATAATCGTCTAAAAACTTAAAAGCTTACTCTGATTGGAACCACATGACGGGGCTAAATAAATTAAAAAACAATCACCAGATCATTTGAGTAAACAGAAAAAAAGTTTTAGCCTCACTGGAGGCGAGACATTTGCTCCCGAAAACCAACGCTGTAGTCCATAACGCATGATCCGTCAGGTTTACGTTCACGAAAAGAATTTCGAGTCAAACTTAAACGTAAACGTCAGCGTTAAGGGGTTTTTAAACTGTGCGTGGTTAGATCCGTGGGAAAGCTTACAGAGGTCAGGTGGCGTCACATGTGTTTACGTGAGTTTATAAATAATTTTAAGTAAAATGCTCCTGGACTTTGACTTAGACTTATTTATTGGGCATTTGATTTTAGTTTATTGGTTTCCGAACGGATAGTTGTAAAACTACGCTAGACATGCCTGTCTCTGCCTCCGCAGTATAGCGTCAGTGTATTTATACGCGGAGATGCCGGGTTCGATTCCTGGTCGTGACACAATAATTTGTTTAATTTATTTATAATTTTATTTATTTATTTATGAGACATCGTTTTCCACTTGTCTTAATGGGAATATAGTAAACATGGCTAAATGTCAATCCGCTTCTTTAAAAAAGCGTGATTTCTGATCACTTTGAAACTGTCGTGGCAGTACTTTATTTTTTTCATCACTTTTATTATGTCTGAGATGGCGTACCAGACATATAATGCGAAAGTTGTGGCAGACCGAGACTAAATGCACCTATCATGACTAAATAAATAAAAAAAAAACTAGATGAAGGTTCAGTAAAGTGTCTACGAAACAAAAGGGCATGTATGAAAAGGTTGATGAATGTCGAAAAAGCGACTGGCGTGAAGATATATCCAAAGAGTATAGTAACTAATTGGGAAAAGAGTGGAATCTCACGCGAAAAACTCTCGCTTACCCGAACTAGCTAGAACTACTACTAGAACTAGCCAACTGGATGGAAGGATACTTAAAGGGCCATACAAACCCATAATACGTATAGCTTCTATATTATATATTGATTTTTGAGACCGCAACAATTTACCTACGCTTGAAAATTTTTAAATATAGTGTAGTTTGTTACTAGTTTATCATACGATACATACGCAAATACTAAAAGATACACAATACATTTAAATAAAAAAAAAAAATCAAAGCTGATAGAAAAATTAATTATGATATATATAAAATAAAATAAACCTAATTTAAATATAAATCGTATCCGCGGCATGGTGGCAAGAACGCTGGCCGCATTTCCTCGCTGAATCGCTATGCTGATTCTCTGGGCGAGGAAAGAACCAGCTCTCTGGTTTTAAATATATTTTTTTACTAAGGTTGTATACTTCGCTTGTTGACAACAATGGCCGACATGTTGAATGAATTGAACGAACTGATAGAATTAATGAATTAATAAATGAACAATAAATTTTGTACCGTCTACTATGCACCGCTACTATCTATAAGAACCAAAATATGTCAATTGCTTGTTCTAAGTTTCTACCTCCTGAAAATATTCCACAAATGCCTGGTTGGTGGTTGTAAGTCAATGATCCTGTAGGTGCATTTTAAAAGTTATTGCCGCGCTTATGTTTAACTTCGCGGGGGAGATATGCGATGTTTCCAGTGTCTGCCTAGCCTGGTGGTCCATTAACTAAAACATAACATTTTATTTATCTCAGTTATGACGTGGGGTAAATATAGAAGGTGTCTATACGAAGGCTATAAGGGGAAACATATACCATGACGAAAGATCATCAAACGCTTTAACAAATATTTGAAATTATCTTATATGAATTCGCAATACCATAAAATATATGTATATCATCTTTGATGGAATACGCAATAACCCCAACATACCTATATATCGACTTCTTATATACTCCTTAAAAATTTGCTCCTTTACGTAATATTTCAAAATACATTCGTAAAATAAATATATAGTTTTTTGTAATTCAACTTTACGATTGCTTAAAAACTACGTTCAATGATTTTTGATCCTGTAACTACAGTTTTGCAAAAAAGTACACTAACACAAATTGGTGATTCAACCGACGATATTTAGCCTGGAATATACCAAAATAATGTATACAACAGTTAATAGAGACAACACCTATTACAACATTAAAAAATTGTGTACCTATTATCAAGGTAACTTTGGCTGGATTGTACGTTATTTATTTTATTTTTTATTTTATTAAAATGGCCAGCGTTTTATATAACCTATCTTCCCAGGTTATAAGGCCTTAGTTTCTTGTTTGAATATTAGTTTTTATTTACTAGGTATTTATAATATATAATAGTTAAGCTTTATTTATAATTAGTATTAATTAATTTTACTTCGAATAAACAAAATCTTTATTTATTAATTAATAAAATGGCGTCGAATGTATCAGTTTTATTGTAAAGGTCAGCCGTCAGCTGTTGTGTATTGTTTAATTGTTACAATTCGAACTTCGTTTTCGTTAAATCCAAACAAAGTTACCTTGGTAATAGGTACCAAAATTTTAAATGTTGTAATAGGTGTTGTACCTAAACAAATTTTACGACGGTATGTATTGAATAAAACCGCCAAAGCTCTCCTATTGCACTTTATCTGAAAGTATTTATCGCTATTTTGCGGTGGTCCTTTTATTGCGTTTTATAAAACATAATGAAATAGTTTATAACATTTTGAAAGGCAGCAATTACTTATAGATTAAGTATAAGTTTTATGGTGTACTGCGAAAACCACAGTTTATGAGTGTTTAGGAAAGGGCGTGGAGAAGGATCCACATATAATACTAAATTACTCAATATTTTCTACGCGGCGAACGAGCCTTCATATGTAGCCACGACTCAGACTTAGCTGTAAAGGCACACAGAGCCAACAGTCAAGTTATAGGGTTTTTAAAATGTAGCCTCTATCGATTCTTATGAGACCCCATAGTGAGTTAAGCATGTGGTTCGTTTCTGCATAATTAGATTATTTTTTGATTCGTATTTAAACAAAAAAATATGTTGTAGATAAGACATAAATAGTAAAATTTGTAACATATATTGATAGGTGGTCACAAACTGTATAAATAGGCATTAATAACTACCTGGAAAGAAATCTGGACCAGTCCGAAAATTTTACCTTCATTCATTTTATCTATTTCCTATAGTATCATCATCAAAACCGTTTCCCTTCCGGGGTGGTCAGAAACCACGCTTATCAATAAGCGGATTCACATTTAGCCAACTTTACTATAAGCCAATCATGACAAGTGGCAAGCTCGTCGATGTCTCCAGCGTACCAAATTTGAGAAATGTCACAAATAAATTAAATATTAATTAAATTTATTTAAATTAATAAATATTATTGTGTCCCGACCAGGAATCGAACCCGGTACCTCCGAGTCTAAATCCACAGACTTAAGCGCTAGACCGCAATTTTCTATAGCAGACCAAATTTTTGTTTTAAATTAACGTATAAAGCGAACGATGTAATTTTTTACAGATTTACCAACACCACTGCTCCCGTATCTCGGAGAGCACGTTAAGCCGTGTCCTAGTTCCACTAATACCAACTTGTGAAATCGTTAATTAATTGTCATTAACTTTATTATTAAACATTAAAATCCTTGACAACCGATGGCTATTGTGGCGAGTGTAGGCTTAATTCTCTAAAAATATATACTGGAGGCCCATCTCCAACAGTGGAGATCTAGGTTTCTGTAAGTGTTCTAGGGGTTGTGCTGATGAAATTGCATACCCGCACCGTATTTTGCCAGCAGCAAAGAGTATAATAAAATAATATTGTTACTAGATTACCATTCGATACATATGCAGGTAGGTACGAAGACCTACACAATATATATTATTTTTTTTACTAAGGTTTACTTTGCTTGTTGACAACAATGACCGACATGTTGAATGAATTGAACCAATTGATTGAATTAATGAATGAATGAACATTAAATTTAGCACTCCCTACCGTCTAGTAGGCGCGCCACTTTCTATGAGTACCGAAATTTGTCAATTGCTTGTCATAAGCGAGTAGCGATCATTACGCGTTTGGTAAATGTTGGAGGTACGAATATACTGGGTGGAATTTAATAAAGAGCAATATTTTTATACTTATTATAATCTAGAATAAAAATAAACAATTCCTTTTTTTTTTAATTATTCAGTAGTAAAATCTTAAGTTACGGTGCAGAGAAGTTATCCTAAAAATATCGCCAAATACAGAGCCCAAGTAGGTAGAGAAAGGTCGACGATCTCGCGAACGTTGACTTATGTTATTCTTTCTCTCTCTATTTGGTCTCTCGGCTGTTGGCGAGATCAATTACTACTAACACCTTTAGGTATTTATCACGATGGATATCGCGATTTTCAGTCGTGGCCTTATTCACCTCAGCATGTTTGTGAACTACTGTTTTGTTTTTCGGATAATGATTTTGAACTTTAAAAAAAAGTTACCTTTCTTTTTCAAATATAGAATTCTACCTATGACAACTAAAGCCAACTGCCTCCGTGGTCTAGCGGTTAAGTCTGCGGATTTAGACTCGGAGGTACCGGGTTCGATTCCTGGTCGGGACACAAAAATATTTATAAACGTAAATAAATACATTTAATTTATCTGTGACATTTCTCGAGTTTGGTACGCTGGAGACATCGACGAGCTTGCCACTTGTCATGATTGGCCTATAGTAAAGTTCGCTAAATGTGAATCCGCTTATTTATAAGCGTGGTTTCTGACCACCCCGAAAGGGAAACGGTCGTGATGATACTTACTTACTTACAACTAAAGCCTATAAAAAATATTTGCTCCTTTGACAATTACAGTATATATAGACCCAGTTTTAAGAGCTTTATTATAGGTGTTACACTACTTAAGTAACTTATTTTCACAACTTGTACTAAACTGAAGAGAGAGAGGAGTTAAGAGGTTGTTAAACCTTATTATTAGGTTTAATACGATAACTTTACATTTATATCGTAGTTAGTTAAGAAGAGCAAATATAATAGGTAAAAAATGTTTGATAAATTATTATTTTTGACATCTTGTTTGTTCTCCTTATCTATATTTATTTATTTATTTATTTATTAGGATCTCCAACAGTACTTACATTTTTTCACTTAAAACTAATTCAGAAACAAGATGCTGCACCTATTACAGATATAGCGCAGAATCTATTTCCATCGGTAAAACTCGGATCTCAATCGGAATACGACGACCCGAAGTATAAATCAACTATTGTATTATATGAGTGACATTTTTATATCCATTAATATGGAAAATTATAATACATAGGTACAAAATGTTTGATAAATTATTATTTTTGACATCTTGTTTGTTCTAGATCTAGTAAAGTAAAATCAAGTAAAGTAAAATAAAATAAATTTTATAAATAAAATAAAATAAAATTTATAAATAAAATAAAATTAAATTTATAAATAAATGATTATAGTAAAATTAGAAAAAATACTACTAATTCTAAATTTAAAGATATATTTAATAATACGGAGTACAGTTCGAAAGGTGTTTAATTTGATATATGATAAAATAATACACAATTTATTTAATGCCAAACAGGTTGTAATACATAAGATAAAACAAATACGCACAATATTTAAGTATATCACACTTACATCCCCATACACACACAAACACGTACACATAACACACATGCACTCGCGCATCTATAACTATTTACTGTATTTTGTCCTCTTACGAGTGACTTTATTGTTGTGTACACGCATATTATTATTATTATTGTTATGAATATTGGCTTATGGCTTATGTTTTTGTTTGTATTCTTTATATTATTATTTCTAGTTTTTAGTGTTAGTTTAGTTTAGTTTCATTTCCACCAATTACTTAGTACTATTTATATAAAGTTATATAAAGTAAAGCCATGTATGGCCAATGTGTTACTTATAAGGTATACCTATGTATTTATTTCTGTAATGAGCTGTGGTTTTTGTAATAAATAAATAAATTATCTATATTTATTTATAAGGATCTCCAACAGTGGATCTCAAACTTCATACATCTCAGCTTTAATGTTTCAGCAGCGGGATTCTTTTTTTAAGCGCAAACAATGTAAAAAACTAACTAACGAACATTATTGATGTCAATAGCTACTATTGACATCAATAATGTACTATTGGAGTTTAAAATCGTATAATATTTTGGTGTGTAACGTAACTCGCACTAATAAAAGATCCACTATTTACAGTGTACAGTACACTGTCCTACGTTTGCGCTTTAAGAGAAAGAATCCCGCTGTAGGGATTAATTGTTAGGTACATAAAAGTTATTGCTATTCATCCAACCGATTTTTACTTAAGAATTTAATGTAACGGCTATTCAATATACTCATAGCTTTGTCATTGTATCTTTTATATGCGATAATTTGCAAAATCCTTCAAGGAATGTTTTGTATAAAACCGAAAAATCACAGTTCATGATCCCCGCCCAGGGTTTGGCTTCTGTACGTCACTCGAGCCCGTGGGATTGGTTTCGTAAGGCTAACCGCACACAGAGGAAATATTTGCACTGTTTTTGCGCTACAACTTACAAGCACATTGAAATTCCTGTTTTAATGCATTTGATAAAAAAGAGTGAATTAAGATAATTTTGTCTAAAGAAATAAACACGGGTTTTTTTGGAAGAATGGATATGGTTAAAGAGGTCCGGTAGATATAGACGAATCACATTGATAAATTAAACACTTGCTGAAGGTGCCGTAAAGAACCTGCAAAACAAAATGGCATGTATGAAAAGGTTGATGAATGTCGACAAAGCAAAAGTAGCGTGTGGTCATCGTGATAAATGTCGCTTCAAATTATCTTTACTTACCCCGCACGGGAACTAGCGTTAAGAAATGCATGCATAGGGTCTTCCAACAGGGACTTCCGAACTTTGACAGTTGATAACGGATAGGAAAATTTGTTTGTTTCGATCAATGGAATAACACATTAGTCTACAGTAAGAGCATACAAAATCATCCCGAAAAAAAATCCCGAAGAAATTTGTGAAGATAATGAAACTGATGTAGAGAACTTTATAATATAAAAAAACTTTTATATTTTTCGATAATTTCATATTGTTTCTGGTCACTTGCAAGCCCGTATAATAAAATAAGGCTGACGATATTTGGGATGTATGTCTCGTGTGCGTCCAGCCTAATGGGGATGATCAGCTACGTGGGTGTCCGGCGTACGTCCGCATTATTCACCGCTTTTTATTCACATGTGCAGATAAAAGTCCACCCAAGCGTTATAATGTAGGTATTTTTATAAGTAAACATTGAGGCCGAGATCTATAAGGAGTCCTTAGACTTTGCCTACTTTATTATTAAAAGATGTCTATTTTTACTATAATATTTCCAAAGATTTTCAAGTCTTGAATGTTTTTGAGAAATGTATCTATCAATTTACTAGCGAATAAAATTACAGATATTTTGGAGATATATTAACCATGTATTTGTTTTAGTAAAATCGTTTTAAATGTGTTTGCTATTTTTCTTTGTCGAACATTAGGTCAAAAATATAGGTAATTTTTTTTTAAGTTGATAGACTCGGACTTGAAAAATCTTTGATAATATTTGTTTGTGCGAGCTAGAGGAATGCAAAAGTGTTAAAACCTCTTTAAATTAATGTATAATTATAGCTGAGCAATTAGCAATTAGCCTTCTGGCTGGGTCTGATTATCAGAATTGTTCTGGAATACAAGAGCCGGTTCTCCGGTAGTTGATGTTTTAGCCTAAAACAAGTAGAAAAGGAAGGACTCACAAAGAATGGCACACTGAGTTTTAACTTGTTGTTTGAGTTTCGGTATAGAAGAAATTTTGTCGATAGAGGTAATTTTTTATATTATTTGTAAAAAAAAAAAAAAAAAATAATTGCCACATCTGCTAAATATAATAGCTATTTTTGACAAATATAACGACTGTCATAGTAGTGCGGTAGTGCCTCGGTTGTAAGAACGCTTTCCTTAAACACTTACAAAGATCGGTTCACACACCCGGCATATACCAATGAGAAATACACTTTTCTTACGTACATTTATCACAGATTTACAACACCACCGTTTCCGTGCCTCGAAGAGCACGTTAACCGGTTCTAATTCCAACTTGTGGAATCGTTAATAAATTATATCAGACACTCGTCAAAACGTCTGATAGCCCATGTAGTCCAAATTCTCCATAAAAATCTGGAAGGCCCAAAATCCCAACAGTGGAAGTCTAGGTCTTTGTGTTCTAGAGGCTGCAATGATGATAATGGTAAGATTTTTTCGCCGCGTCACTATTTGACATTTCAACTTTGACAAAACAGTTTTTTTTTTTTCGCCTAATCTCAGAGCCCGTTCTATGGAGGCTTAGCAAAGTACCTTAAGTAAAGCATGAGAAGCTTTTATAGATTTCGGATTCAATGAAGCCTGCGTAATGATGTTAGATTTGTCTTTTGTCTATTTTGAGATGTTTCCAGCTTTGTTTCCTTCCTGTGTGTTCTATATTGTGTATCTGTGTTGTATTATAATATGTACCTATAACATAAGAGTAACAAAGAGCTATCAATATCTCATTGTAGATATAAAAACATAGAGATATAGAGAGCTTGTTACGTTTTTTTTTTGTTACGATTGTTTGCATTTCATGTTACTATTGTCATTATTCTAAGATTTCATGTTTTAGAGGGTTAACACTTTTGTATCTCTTTTGCTTGCAAAATTGAATATTTTAAAAGATTTTTGAGTAATGTATTAACTTTCTAGGTATGTATAAATTAACTTGTAGAAACCTACCTAATTGTCTAACAAAACGTAAAAATGTAAAACACAAATATCGTTGTTAAATAAGCATTTTGTTTTAAAAATCATGCTCTACAAGAATATGCAGGTTATTAAAAAAACACATATAGATACCTATACCATTTAACATTTTCGAAAGAAGAGCAATATGTCAGCAAGCAACAAGCTTATCATTTACAAAGGTCTTCAATTACGCCAGTCCGGTGTTTGCCCATACTAATCCGTCTCTCATTTGAAAGTTTCAGGTAATCCAGAACAGATTTCTTCGCAAGGTTGCTGACGCTCGGTGCGAAACATCAACCTCTACCACGACTTCAACATTGAGCCGATCACCAAATGGCTAAGAAGGGCGTATCAGTTCTACTTCAGAAATGCGAATTCTCACTCTAACGAACGACCCCAAGCCCTTCAGAACACCGGCATCCATTCACTACCAGGCTCAATCGGTTTGAGGCCTCCCAGTCCTCTGGCTGCTAAGCCAAGAATCTAGTTGCCGCTGCCTCCGTTTTTCTGTTTCCCCTCGATGGCTTCATCGCAGGCCCTTTAGGTTGGGTCTGCTGCCATCGAGTAGACTGCTTTGCATGTTACGAACGAGTGCCTTCACTTGTAGTCACGACTCAAACACTTAGCTGTAAAGACACACAGGGCCAACAGTGAGAGACGATTATAGGGTTTTAATCGGTAAGCGCCTTGATGTCTCCTTATGCGGCTCCACGGTGAGTCAGGCATATGGACCAGTCAATTTAGTTATAGATTGACTACGCCTCTATACAGCCAAATTAATAAAATTAACAAAATTATAATTACTTATTACTATTAGTTTTTAATATGACATGCTTATTAATAAATTTATTTATATTTTCTTTTTTTCTTATTTAGTTTTAATGACGATGCCCTTGTGGCAGATTTCTATGTTTAATAATATTAATTATTTGACATATTCTAGTGTTGTATACAATATATATTTATATTAGATTATAGTAGTACCTTGTAGTACCTACTTCACATTTTTATTTTAACATAGTTTGACATGATTAGTATTTAAATTTTATTTTCTGTATTTGATTATTTAGCATTCAATATGTCTCTTACATAATTGTATTTATAATTTGGGCTGTTTCGGTCTTTGCGTGTTGTTTCGTATTAAGATGTCTGACCATGATTGTTATCTCGTTTACTGTAGGTAACTAATATTAGTTACAGAGTATTATAAATTGACCTAACCAAGTGTTGCAGACGGTCCCTACGGTGATAAATAAAAGAAATGAAATGAAATATAGATAGAGATATACATAATCAGTTACCAGAAGTGTGGATTTAAACCCAATACGGAAATGTCGGGCGTTCGCTAAACGATTTGGTCGCCCACTGAGAGCGGCGGCGCTTACGTCACTGTTGAACCCGCCTTATCACTTCCTATTGTAGCCTACGGTCAATACACTTTACTTGAAACACAGTACGTTTCCGGTATCATTGCTTATAGATAACGTAGGTATTAACTATAGAGCGAATGCAAGAAATTGCTCGAAAATATATCAATCAGGCGGGCATTTATTTGGTAATAAAAAAGACAAGTCAGACCGGGCGCCCACGAGCATCTAAGCTTCCCAGGAAACTGTTTTGTCTTTTGAAAAACACCGAAAATCGCATCGCTAATTGCGCTTATTTTAAAACAAAATAGTCTTCATAGTGTTTTAAATTAAAAATTTACCGCCTTTATCCGAAAGTATTATTAAATTAACGAACCTTATTAAAATGGATGTTGCTGTAACTGAAAATATATAAGAAAAAAATAAGTCTTTACGAATACAATGCAACAAAATGTAACAACTTTTCATTACCAAGAAAGGAATACGCATGAATTATTGGTTCAGACGTTTAAGTCTAGTCGTTTTTTAAGAGGTATATCTATGTCTAGCGGGTGCTTAAATCTTCCAAGCACGTGGCATATATCTAAATGTTTATTGATTACGTGAATGGGGTATATCACTAAATTTTTATCACGATAGATGCCGCATGATAGACGGTACCCAATAAAACCGTAATACGAAATTTATTATTTATTGGTTATATTGCCGAAGTGAGAAGCTTTAAGTGTACAAATCGAGATTTCCAAGCGAAATCAAAAATATGGTGATCTCAAAATTGCCGTTCTATTAATTAAACCTTTTTTCTTTTTAAAGACGGTGTTCGCTTTCCTAATTGGTCTTTTAAGGAAGGTAACGTTAAGATAAATTATTATTTTTGTTATAAAAATAAAAAAAACTACAATAACATTTAAAAAATGATCCGGCATAGGTGTAAACAAGGTACCAGTGCCGCTAGCGATATCTACAAAAAGCTTTGCCTGATACAACCCCATTGATTCAGAGCACGCATCTTTTTTTTAAATTTAAATTTCGTTTAAAATCCTATAAAACCCTCGCTAACCATCGTGGCGAGTGTAGGCCAAATTCTCCACAACACATGTTCTGGAAGGTCCATCTGCGTCAGTGGTGGTCTAAGACTCTGCCATGTGTTCCAGAGTCTGTGATAAAAGTTTAAAATCGCGCTGATTGTACCATCTGACGACTGATCTTAAAAATAAAACATATTTAACGCCATTTTTAACTTCTTTACAAATACAGAGACTTCATTTTGATGCAACCGGGGGGAGGTTAAGTGTCGCGACTTTTTTTTAATAGCCTTTTTCACTGTTTTTCGAAAAGACTACAAAGATGCTGTGTAACTCAGTTGCTCGTGGGCGCTCGCTGTATTAACAGTTATCTTGTACTTGTGTGATTACAGTTTGGCAGGCTATTTAATGTTATATGTATTGGATAATAAATAAATAACTCATTTTTTATATTTTTTGTAGCTTGCCAATTTTGAAAGGTATATGTCAGTCACTTCGGTTCTCTGACAAATATCAACGTTAAATTACCTTTTTTTTTTTCAATTAAAGTTGTCATGACTATAACAGTCCTAAATCTTAACAAACCATTAAATTTCTGGCGTTTAATTTACAAAGGTATTATCCTAAGAAATAAAAGAAGATATGGAGTTCGTATAGTTGTGATTGTCTCCTCGCGTTTCCCGGTTCAATGCTCGTCCGTGGACGGCGACAGATAAAAACTATAGTTACACTAGAAATGCTAATCTATGCCCACTATAACTTAACATATTACATTATTAAACTCACAAATACGTGTATCAGTAGTAAAAAAACTTATTTTAAATAATATCAAAAGACGACCTCTGATGCAATGATGTGTCTACCAGATATGTTGCTAGGGGATAATTGACTATATTGAGAATATATCAACATCACAGCCCAACAGAGTTCTAGACCTGCATTGTTGGTGATTACACAACATACAATTTTGTGGCGAATTTGCCTACACTCGCCACGCTGGCCAGACGATTTAGCGAGGGTTTTATAGGATTTTAAACTTTAATAGTTACAATTACAAATACTTCATTCTAGTGCAACCTAGGATTAGTCGCGGAATTTATTTTATCAATAAATATTTTTTATTGTTTTAATTTTTTATACTAGCACGACATGTGACCTTGCGTCCACCTGATGGTAAGTGGGGAGCGAGATCCGTGAATGTTAGCAACTGTAATCAGACACTCATGACTGACATCAGTCCCTAACACTATGCCGGCTTGACTGGACATGACGGCAATTGGAGCCTGATCCCGAAATGTGTGGATACACTTTACTGGGTTTATCGGCACGAACGGTGGATACTTCCCCGCCCTGGCAGACTGGACAAATTACCACTATCAGTCTGCCTACCACGTATTAAATTTTTTTATATACGCCACGTGATTGACATTGCCCTTCAAGATTGATTTGGAAAAAATGGCTTACTTTCGCCGTGCTGCCTGGTCAGACAGGTTGGCGAGGGTCGGATGTCAACTTATTAACGATTCAACAACTTTGTATTATTGAATCCTGCACCAACTGCTTAACGTGCTCTAAGAGTTTCGGGAACAGTGCGGTGGTGAAAACCAGACAAAATTCTGAATATTCCATGGATGACGGGTGCCGGGTCCATCGTGTGTGTGAGAGAGAGATGAGAAGAATGAAGCCTCGGGCTTGCGACGGACGACGGACAATAGGCTGGTTTACAAAAGAGGCCTCGTTTTTATGTTATTGCGCAATAAGACGCTCACCACTCATTTATATTTTTATTTTTATAATTGTGTCTGTCTTAGCTTATAGTATGGCAATGCCTAAATACTTACAGCAGCTATTATCTTAACTGACATTGACATTTATATTCTTATAATTTGGTGTATCACTAACTTTTTATCGCGATAGATGGCGCATGATAGATGGTACCTAATAGAACTGTCAGTTGCATAGAAATCTTGTATTTTTATTACGAAATTTATTATTTTCTGGATATTATGCCGAAGTGTGCAGCTTTTAGTGTATAAATCGAGATTTCCAATCGAAATCAAAGATATGGTGATCTCAAAATTGCCATTCTATTAATAAAATCTTTTTCTTTTTAAAGACGGTTTGCGCTTTCTTAATTCGTCTTTTAAGGTAGATAACGTTAATTAAATATAATTTTTTCTCTTATAAAAATAAAAATATACAAAAACATTTAAAAAATGATGCGACCTAGTAAACAAGTTACCAGTGCCTAGCGACATCTATAAAAAAGGTTTGCCTGATACACCCCATTGAATAATATTTTGTAATTATGACGCTCTGACGTAAATAACAAAATCCACTGCAGCTCTTGATAGTCGCATGTGTTACTGTATTAATAAAATTGTTAATATAGTAGTAGTAGTAGTAGTATCATCACGACCGTTTCCCTTTCGGGTGGTCAGAAAACACGCTTATAAATAAGCGGATTCACATTTAGCCAACTTTACTAGGCCAATCATGACAAGTGGCAAGCTCGTCGATGTCTTCAGCGTACCAAACTCGAGAAATATCACAAATAAATTAAATATTAATTAAATGTATTCATTTACATTAATAAATATTTTTGTGTCCCGACCAGGAATCGAACCCGGTACCTCCGAGTCTAAATCCACGGACTTTACCGCTAGACCACGGAGGCAGTTAAAAATTGTTAATATGTTAGCGTTAGTCATAGCTATGACTAATATATTAACTATAGTTTGACAAACGTTTTTTATAGCTATTAAACAACGAGTTTTTTGAATATATTAACTTAATTATAGGTATAAAGATTCGATTTATGTGATTAATGAGGCTGATGCCATAGAGTTTTTCGTGTTGTACAATCATAAAAGGTTCGCTGCATCACCTTAAAAGTGTTTTTCATGAACGTTATTTTCGTCTGCTTTTTCGCTTTTATGACTCTCTAGTTAAGTAGTTTGCGGTTTTTTTGTACAAAACGTACAATACCTATTTCACAGTTCTATATGAATGTTTCAGTACAGTAGAAGCAAAGCAATAAATATTATTCATTTAAAATAACTTTTAGAAACAGAGGGAAAAAATGGTAGAAGTTTCTGGAGATCGTTTGTCAAAAAAAATATTTAAAACAAAATTAATCTATAGCAGTGCAACGTGGGAATGCAAGCCAGTGGTCGTGATTAAATTAAGAATTTACGTTGGTAGAGTTTTAAAATATTTTTTTATCCACCTATGTACTATTTTTTATTAATAAATAATTTAAAATCGATAATAATTATAATTAAAGTAATAATGATAAACTAAACTAATTTCTAGTCTCTAATGATTTTCTCGTGCCAAGGACACTATCAGCATTCTCCCGCTGTACGGCAATGCTGATTTGCTGCGCGAGAAAACTGCGAGCCCTCTTGTCAAACACAGCATTAACCAGACACTTAAACTTAAAATGCATACACTTACACACTTATGCAAATATACACATACATATACACACTATAAACACACATACAATAAACTAAAATGCATACAGTTATACACTCATGCAAATACTACATGCAATATACACACGTACAATAAACTAAAATGGATACACTTATACACATACGAGTATACATGTACAATAAATAAAACGTAATTTATAAAGTCAACTCATTGCTTCTTTTTCCTACTCCAATTTTTTTAGTTTTGTATTTTTGGACTGTTTATAATTTTCTTTTATTGTAAGTGTAACCTGTTTTACTCCTAATATTATAATCAACTGTTTTAATTGTATATATGTATGTAAATAATATTAAATCTGATTGGCCTATGTTCTACTAATACTAAACTGTTAATATGTACGAGTATAATAACAAAGGCTGTGATTTTTCTTAATTATAAATAAATAAATGACCAATTAAAAATAGGGCCGGTAACTGAATCCTTGTTCAATGGATTTTTTTTTTTTTTAAACTTGCTCACACTTTTAGCATTGCATACAGCATGCAAAATTATTGGTTAGACTTACCATTATATATATAAATACATATAATACAAAATTAATGTATTATTATTATTAAACTTAGATTGTAATAAACTTTTAAAACTATTTGGATTTAGTAACTGGCTCTAAATCCAAACTCCGATGTTGCGATATTTTTTTTCTAAATTCGTCAGCATCGATTTGTTTGACTATACTAACTGTACCTACGCAACAGCAAATGTTTCCGCGTTCTTACAGGAACCACGAAGTAGATGTGGAAAGTTTCGCACAAAACGGCACTCCTCGCTCAAGGTCGTGACGTCACAACAATTGGGTAAACTTCCAAATTGATTCTAATAAAAAGTAATAATTTAACTCTACTCGTGTGTGACCCTCTTTATTTTGTCCTAATTTTTTGACGTTTGTGTGTATGGCTAGACCATAGAGTAATAAATGACGCGCTATTCCTACTTCTATGGGCTAGACTAGAGATGTCAGTTTTTTTCATGTCATTGTGATATGTGTAACTGTGAAGTTGTCAGTCACTAAGGGTCTGAGATGACTTAGTGACTGACAACTTCACAGTTACACATATCACAATGACATGAAAAAACTGACATCTCACACGATAGTGTGCGTTTGTTATAATCGTTCTCTGTGTTTGTGACTAATTATATATTTGTCCCATTTTTATAGTTAAGGTAAGTACCCAAATGTTTTAAAATTAAAACAACCTTACCTTTGGTTAGCCATTCTCATACATACATAAATTTCAAAATGTGTGGCGCTTAGAAACGATATGAACATTTCACTTTGTTAGTGTGCGTTTGTGCACTACCCCGAAATTAATGCAACACAAACTTTTGATGACGTTCTAGATGACATCATAAATAGTATTTTTAAGCACGCTGTGAATCCTACAATAACAGCCCTTGAGCTACGAGAACACAGTCAGTCAGTTGTCAATAGAGTGTGTGGTTGAGCTTCCTAGTGCGTGGTACATAATTAGGGAGATCTTTAACAGTTCAAAATATAATGGATGTGAAGCTGCGGCTCTTTAGTTTCATACGCATTTTATTATTATTTAATTTATATAAAAAAAACATTTGAAAAATCGTTCTGAATCGATTAACGAGGATTAGGCACCATTTGTATCTCTCAGCCACTTGTACTTGATTTTCACCGCACCCCTCCCCCGTGAACGTTTTTTGTGGCGCTTTAAGAACTTTGAAATTTTTGACTACTGAAAAGGTTGCCGACCTCTGTCTGCCCTACAGGAATCAATCCGTCACGTCACTTTGGATGCCCAGTAATTAATTTTAAGTCAACGATAGCTAATTTAATTCCAAGAGACTGTGGAAATGATCGCATTATGTTTCGTAAACGTTATTACCCGACGTTTCCGCGTCGAGTCCTGTTTCACGAATCTAATGGCGGATAACAACGGATTACGTTACCTGCAATCATAATAAACTATGTGTGGTCGGCATGTGCCTGAGTTTAGATATTTGTATGTAGTACTCCTTACTACACTTTCTACCTATACAAATGATGGCATGATAAATCACTAAATAATAATAAGTTAAAATTCATATTTACTAGACTATACAACATACTTGTTTTATACATAACTTTAAAAACTTTGTAAGCTCATAAATTATAAACTACTTAATAATTCAAATTAAATAAAAACAAGACCTATTAAAAAATGTCCTCTATTGTCGTTGGGAGATAGACCCAAGTAGGCTGGCAACATTTCACCTCGGTATAGCACGACTAACAGCCAGTTTATCGAACGTATTTTTGGTACTTAATTATTACTTAAGTAAAAATAAACCTGTTAATTTTTACATAAGTAATAATTAAGTACCAAAAATACGTTCGAGAAACTGGCTGTTTACTCGTAGACAGAAGTAGGCAGAAATAATTTGCCAGCCTTCGGCTTTTTATAATATAATAAAACTTACAAAAAATTAAAAAAATGCCTTAAAAAAAAACTGTTATAATTTGTATTATATATAATAATGACATGTCATTGGAGCGCCTCCGTGGTCTAGTGGTAACAAACGTTGCCGTGAACTCGGGAGGTCGTGGGTTTGATTCCCACCGGGGGCAAGTTGTACATTGTATAATTTGTCTCGGTCTGGGTGTTTATATGTATAATATGTATATATTTACAAAAAAAAAAGTTTAATATGTAGTTTATCAACCATCTAGTTTCCGTAACACAAGCTTACCGCTTACCACGGAAATTAGATGGCGCTGTGTGACCTGTCTGGAAATATTTATTTTATTTATTTATTTAGTTAACTGCATTGTAATCGTAAATTCTTTCATCATTACAAACCCTAGAATAGTTTATTTTTTTATTAGACCCCCACTCTAGGAGATGGGCCTTCCACAAATGTCTATAGAACTTGGCCTACACTCACCACGCTTTGTCCAGACGGGTTGGCGAGGGTAAATTGTTTATTATTTGTTATTACTGACGATTTTCCATCAGATATACATCAAATATCCATTTTTCTCAGTGCCTATCTATAGTGTGTATCTACCAATTGGTTCAATATCAACTGCCTCTAGCGGTTACGTCCGTGGATTTAGACTCTAAAAAATATGTATTAATGTAAATAAATACATTTAATTTATTTGTAATATTACTCGAGTTTGGTACGCTGGAGATATCGACGAGCTTGCCACTTGTCATGATTGGCCTATAGTAAAGTTGGCTAAATGTAAATCCGCTTATTTATAAGCGTGGTTTCTGACCACCCCGAAAGGGAAACAGTCGTGATGATACTTTGTTTTTTTTAATAACACTTTTCTGTCCACCAGAACGATCGAATTACATGGATGTAATGATTATGCAATGACGTTGTAAGTTTGTAACACTTAGTTGGAGAAAGCTTGCGGCCTTGACAGTGGTGCGGCCGCGTCACGCCAACGAACCCACTCAGGGTTACCTGATGTAACTCAAAAGAAAACTTATACGAGTATAACAACGAAAAAAACAAAATAAAAATTATTATAAATAAAAAAATTGCTCCAAATAGCTGCCAATAGGCAAAGTGCCAAGGATACTGGCAACATTGCCTAGTCGAATGGCAATACTGATCCTTTGGCCCAAATATTGCCCAGCCCTTTTGTTTCCCGAGGATTGAATCCGCTTCTCTGAAAGCGTGGTTTCTAACCACCTTGAAAGGGATGCCGTCGTGATAATACTTGTTTATATGAACTTTATTACATTATATCTTTACATAGGTAGGTGGGTGTAGGTAAGTCTTACATTGAAATTTTAAATGATTATTTACTTACTTATTTTTTTATTTCTCATAATATGGCGTCTGGTTGTCGCTTTAATTAAATTTGAATAATGTCATATCTTCAGTGACACTCGCGTGAAGAAGATGAATCGATTAACGTAAGAATCATCAAAATCGACCAACGCGTTTGGACTCCAGTGTGTCACTAAGGAACAAACATACATATATACATATACAAAATACATACATATATATAGGCTGATAAACTCATCACCCTTCTTTGCGTCGCGATGTCAGATAAAAATAATGGTGAGTTAGTGAAAAAAAAGAATAAGACAAATCAACAATAAAAATAGAACATTTAGACAAATCGATTTACATAATTTAAAAGTAGTTCCGAGTCAACCTATGATATGTTAATATGTGCAATGTTTATTAAAATAGTCAGATGTTCTTCAGATGAAAGCATTCTGCGACGTATTGATAATATGCGCGTATATAGACTGCGAGCAGCGTGCATCCGCCAGCCGCAACACGAATCGCGGCAAAGTAGACACAACTTTAGACTATTGTTGTGATAATTGTTTTTACGCATGCACGACACTTTCGTTGTCATTGAACTTGAAGGAAAGCAGTGAAGCATCATTGTCAATCCCCCGGTATGAGGAATGCGCTCTCGCTGCATCTGATTGTAATCAACACGCGAACTTGTATCATCTAATGAGATCATTCATTTTTCACGAGATAATTCTTACTTTCTGTTCGGTCACTTACACATATTGGGAATATAATAAAATATTTTGGTGATATAAGGCAATAAAATAAAAAAGGAGGCCTCATTTGCCAGCCTATTGTCGGTCGCAAGCCCGAGACACCATTCTTGCCTTGGCCTCCTTTTTTTTAATATATTAAAATATGTTTTTTAATATATTAAACTGCCTCCGTGGTCTAGCGGTTAAGTCCGTGGATTTAGACTCGGAGGTACCGGGTTCGATTCCTGGTCGGGACACAAAAATATTTATTAATGTAAATAAATACATTTGATTAATATTTAATTTATTTGTGATATTTCTCGAGTTTGGTACGCTGGAGACATCGACGTCATGATTGGCCTATAGTAAAGTAGGCAAAATGTGAATCCGCTTATTTATAAGCTAGTTTCTGACTACCCCGAAAGGGAAACGGTCGTGATGATGATTAAAATATGTTCAAAATATCTTTATGTCTGTCCTTACAAGTGATATAATTTGAGTGGGTAAAGAACAAAGGCTTGGGTGCTGGGTGGATTGTGTTTCGGGTTGGCCGGGCCGAGACTGTGACGACGCCGCCAATGAAGCGAGCTTCCTCATCCTCACCTCACCACGGTTCTTATTACAACGCTGTGATTTACACAACAACTAAAACTATAGAGACGCAATTGTATTTTCTAATAATAAAGTATAGGTTTGTTAACTGTTAACAAGTAGGTATAAGGGAACGGAAGTTAATTATATATTAATTAAATGTATTTATTTACATTAATATTGTTTTTGTGTCCCGACCAGGAATCGAACCAGGCACCTCCGAGTCTAAATGTAGGGACGACGATTCCACGTCGCTGTGGAGGATCTCATCTCTGAGGAAAAGCCCATTCTGGCTGGGGTTCCACAGGGCAGCTGCTTATCTCCCGTACTTTACGCGCTGTACACCAATGACATCCCAACACTCTCTGAAGTCCTGGAGGAGGACGGGGAGGACAGGGAGGAGGATGTCATGCTTGCACTGTTTGCGGACGACAGTGCCTACTTCAGCTCTTCTCCAAGCCAATATGAGGCTGCTGATAAAATGCAGGACCTCCTGGACCTACTCCCTGCGTGGTTGGACAAGTGGCGTATGTCTATCAATGTCGGCAAAACTGCCGCATTGATGACATCCAGATGCCGACTGCCTCCACCACTGCAGCTTCGAGGACAGAACATCGAGTGGACACCGACCGTCAAATACCTGGGCTGCATCATTAACAGGACGTTAACAATGGGTGAAATGGCCTGCCACGCCGTCAATCAGGCGAAGGCGGCCCGAGCCATGTTACGCCCTGTTATGAATTCCAGCTTGCCGCTCAGGTTGAAGGTTCGGATCTACAAGATGTTCATCCGTTCCCGACTCACCTATGCTGCGCCAGCCTGGCACCACCTTCTGGCCAAGACCAATAGGGACAAGATCCAAAGTCAGCAGAACATATCGCTCAGAGTGGTCTCCCGAGCACCATGGTTCGTGCGTAATTCCGTCATAGCTCGAGATCTGGAGATGCCTACTATTGAGGAATTTGTCGTCGGCCTGACTAGACGTATGTTCTATCGGGCCGACAATGGACACTTGAAGCATCTTCAGAATATCGCTCCGTCTTGCGCTCGGCCCCCCAACGGGAGACCGCTTCCTAGAGAAGTGCTCTTGGAGGAGAGTTGAAGTAGTCGAACCTATACCCCCCTGGGTTCGTGAGCCACACGGGCGCTGTTATACAGTGACGGCGCCCAGCACCAAAAGTGCATGAATTACCGGTGGGTGGTTGCCCGCTGAGATCCTGCCGGGGAAAACGGGGGAATGTCCCCATCCCCAACCCAGGCCCATTAGCCATCCGGGCCTGGACGACCCCACTGTCTGTCTGTCTGAGTCTAAATCCACGGACTTAACCGGCAGTACACTTTTCTAACGTACATTTGTCATAGATATACAAAACCACCGTTCCCGTGCCTCGGAGAGCACGTTAAGCCGTCGGTCCCGGTTCCACTAATACTAACTTGTGAAATCGTTAATAAATTGCCATTAAAAATCGACATCATATCATCGCAAAGCCGTCTGGCCAGCGTGGCGAGTGTAGGCCAAATTCTCCAGATATATGTTCTGGAAGGCCCATCTCCAGCAGTGGAGGTCTGGGACGCTGTGTTCTAGTGGCTGTAATGATGATATATTTAATTAAAAATAAGCTGGTTTGGGCCTAATTTTGACAGTAAGTGGTGCAAGGACTTTGCTGGAATACCTCTCGCACCAACATCAATTTCCACTTGTAAAGCTAAGTCTTAAATATTTTTTCTGTAAAATCACAATATTTATTCGACATGACTTATGATCTACGAACGATTATTATTCCAATAAAAAATATTTAACTATTGTCACAAGTCGTCTCCCTGGACGTGCATATTCCGGTGTAATATTGTGAGTGAGATTGTTTGTATGGTCGGTGAAGCGTCAAGTGTGACGGCCACTTTCCCACAAGACACGCCTGCGTCTCTTCATCTACCACTCATTACAGCAGAGGTTGGGCTTCTCGTTATTATAAAACCAAAAATACATGTTACCGATTATTATCGAAATGCCTCCACGGCTAGACCATGTGATCATCATGATCATTTCTTTTATTGGTTCTGGCTTTGACATTTGGAAAAAAGAGACAACTCGATCTCAAGTTTGATATCGATCTTGAGATCTATTTATTAATACGGGCCTAGTCGTAAGTCCGGTAATATTTGTGTTTTTTTTTACCTGTGTTCGATTCAAAATATCATCCGATCCCGTCTTACCTATGCTGTGATAGCCTGTCACCACCTTCTGGCCAAGACCTACAGGGACAAGTTTAGTGTGGTCTTCCGAGCGCCGTGGTTCGTGAGTAATCCGGTCATAGCTCGAGATCTGAAGATGCCTACTATTGAGGAGTTTGTCATCGGCCTGACTAGACGTATGATCTATCAGGCCTACACTGGACACTTTAAGTATCTCGAGAATATCGCTCCGTCTTACGCACGACCCTCCAACGGGAGACCGCATCCTAGAGAAGTGCTCCTGGAGGAAAGCTCGTGTAGTCAACCTTTACCCCCCTTACTTATCTTATCTTTATTCGTCTCGAACGGGCTATGTTACACCAGTAGCGGCCCAGCAACAAAATGCATGAATTACTGGCGGGTTGCCCGTTAAGTTCCTAATGATCTACTCAATACTATAATACTGGGTGTATTTTTGAGACGGGACACTAACAGTTCTCTTAACACACGTTCCCAGGAGACCATAACTTTTAGAGATATTCTGAACGGCAATCACAGATTTTGTAAAAAAGGTACAGTTAGCAAGAGAATGGTAATTTTACCCAAAAACATTGATCCTGTTTCTTGCAAGGCTCTACTGGACCGACTGAGGTTTGAGTACTAGAAATGTCAGAATTGCGAACTTCTTTTTTTCAGTACATTTAGTATGGGAAATACACTCTCTAACACGTTCAGTAGACTTTTGAATCGTTATAAGTAACACGATTTATCGTTATTAGAAAAAAATGGGTAAAACATTCTTGCTGACTGTACTTTTTTCCAAAATCTATGAATATAATTCAGAAGAGTTATGGAGGTTCCCCTAGGAACTTTTTCCTGTAACCAAAACTGTTATGGTTCGTGCCCTTACTGTCCCGTAAACTATCCTGTATAGGTAAGTATTCTTAACGTACGAGTCCGAGTAGGTATGGAAGAATAATACTTGTATAACGTTTATTATGTTACCCAATGAAGAAGCAATCGAAGCAAACGTATAAATGTAATACCAAGAATATATAAATAGGGCGCCATTTAATCTTAGTTAATTCCATCATAAACTCATTTGACCGGAACTTCCGCGTTACGTCCGGGGTCATTAATCTTACCACGCTAATGTGCTACTGGTATAACTTCCTATGTTCTATTTTCAAACTTCTGGCTCTAAAAAAAACTATAGACGGCCAAACACAATACTAAATTTTGGGGTTTGCTTACAGCCCCACCAACTTATCATGTGAACTGAAACTAGTGTAGCTAAATAACTTTAATATACTTAATAAAAATTGTAATCAGTAAAAATCTTATTCACAAAAAGAAATCGTGGTCAAAATCTATAATCTATTCGCTGTAGAGATAATTTCGAGTTCGATATTGTGTACCCTAGCTCTAGGAATTTCTTTCCAGTAGCCCCCATTTCCATAGCAAACTATCAGTTTCATTACAAGAAATCGAGGCGACATACATGTCAAAAATTCAGAATACCTCACTGTCTCGGCTGCTCGCTAGTGGAATAAACTTCCACTGGTGATCAGACAAGCTCCTTCTATCTCCATCTTGGTCTTTAAGACAAAGAAAATTGTCTCAATCACGCTCTGACATAGTAATAATTTTATATATGTATATTATGAATCAGTAGTATATATTATATAAGTATTTATTATTTAATTGTTATTGTATATATCTATATTGTATTTTTTCTTATTATCTGCACCACGGTAGCTCTCTTATCGCCATCACAAAGGTTAGCTGTTAGACGGCATTAATCTCGCCCTTGTACAATACTTTTGTAAACAATGTGCAATAACGATATTATATAATATGATAATAAAAATTATTATTTATATTCGAGTGAATGAAAAGTGACAGATATCCATAGAAAACTGACAGTTTTATTTGAACAAATCGAATCTTGCAATCTAGTCGAGTATATCCATAGAGTAATAAATGACATTCCTACTTCTATGAGTAAATCACATTCATGTGTGATAATGTAACGAAATTTATCTATAGCATAATAAACTATTCGAAATATTCGAGTGAAATTCAGTTGTTATTTTTATTTATTTTGACAGACCATATGTAGGTAAAGTACAGTGGAGATAATATATATTTTTTTTATACTATATATTTTATAATATCGTGCATATGACCTTGGGCCCACCTGATGGTAAGTGACGCGTAAGGTCCATGAATGTCAGACACACATGACTGACTGTTGTCCCTAACACTACGCCGGCTTGACTAGATGCTTTTTCACACTTCGCTTGAAGGACTCCAAGTTATAGGAATACTTACTTACGTATGGTGTAGAAACAAGACAAGGACACATATTACGTCGCAGAACCGATGAGCGATGGAGTCGACGGGTTGTGGAGTGGACACCACGTAGACGCGGTGTGGAACGACCCCCCGCCAGATGTACAGATGACCTGAGGAAGGTCGCTGGTGCAGGATGGATGAGGGAGAGAGAGAAGATCGTGTGAAGAGGCGAGCCTTGGGGGAGGCCTATATCCAGCAGTGGAGAGACACAGGCTGAAGATGATACTTACTTTTTATTAATAAAATTCACGATCATGTTTCGCGCAATTTTATAAATTCTTCCGTTTTACAAAATTGACAATATTACCGGAATTAAACTTAATAGTTTAACAATAATTATTGTATACTTTCATTTATTATTTGACGGCAATCTATTTCGCTGTCGGAAATATGTTGTCTCTATTGTATGATTAAACTATTTTTAAACTGTTATTATTATAAACGCAAAACTTACTGTAGTTCGCCTAATTATACCTTGTGAGGCAGGTGCTGCGATCTTGAAATAAGTACACTCACCAACCAATAAACTTATAAATACACCTGGAGAGCATGTAGTGAGGATTTTACACGATTTTAATTGCTGAAATCGCGATATTGTATCTCTTACTAGTATTCGAAATATCATAATCTACGTTTTATTTTGTAAATTATTTATGTATCATTACAGCCCCTAGAACACAGCGTCCTAGACCTCCACTACTGGAGATGGGCCTTCCAGAACATATATCTGGAGAATTTGGCCTACACTCGCCACTCTGGCCAGACGGCTTGGCAAGAAAATGATGTCAATTTTTAATGACAATTTATTAACGATTCCACAAGTTGGTATTAGTGGAACCGGGACCGAGACGTCTTAACGTTCTCTCCGAGGCACGGGAACGGTGGTGCTGTTAATCTATGACAGGCCAGCCCGTTTGGATATTTATGTATATTCTTCCCTATTGCAATAAAACTAACTTAAAAAACAGGTTAGTAAATAACAATAAATGTTTAGAACGTCGTTTAGCATTTGTATTAATGGTAAATAACAACTCTATTAAAATTTACATTATTGAAGATGATTATTAAGTATATTTTTGTTTTATTTTTATTATTATTTATTTATTCTTATGTGTGCAAACCAAAAAAGGGCTAGAACCCGGGTGTACCAATAATAATAATACACTTATCTTACGTACATTTGTTATAGATTTACACGCAAACGAGTGCATTCAATTTTGCCACGACTCAGATTTGGCTGTAAAGGCACACAGGGCCAACTGTTAAGATAGTTATAGGATTTTGGTCCGTAGTCGTTGCATCATCATGACATGTACATACAACTGTAATTAGAATAAGCAATCTATACAATAAAGAATTTTGAATTTTGAGGTCTCCTTAGGAGGCCCCACGGTGAGTCTGTCATGCGACCATAACCCGGGTTGGGTCCTTCAGGCCGCGTCTACAAACATAAAAAAACAGATTTATAATATGAGTACCACCCTTTCCTTGCTTTGGAGGCACGTTAGCAGGTCGCGTCAGACCCTATTCCGATAATATTTACTTGTAGAATTGCAATAAATTGTCATTAGGCCCGCGTGGCCAGTGTAGGCCAAATTCTCAAAAAAAAAGTTTTAGCCTATCTCCAGCAGAAGAGGTGTAGGTTCTAGGGCCTGTAATGAATTGATGTCCAAACGGATTTCAAATTTAGTTTCAGTTGCATATACTAGACTGCCGGTCGATTTTTTAATGTATGTTTGTTCTTTAATTTTCCAGTGTCAAAGTTAGGGAAAGACGGGTTAAATACGATGGGATACGATAATTTTGGAACAGGATCAAAGGGGTATTTATAAATACAATAATAGACAATTAATAGGAAATACATTATTATATACAAAAATTTGAAAATAAATAAAGGATTATATACAATTACACAGGGTAGGTATATTTTAATATTATTATCTACAATGAATGAACCAATGATATTATATATAAATTTATTCGTTTACTATGTACAAGTAGGGATGAAATATTTATAGGAAATGGAACTCGGTGTGTAATAAGAGAGGAGACAAACAAGGAACTTTCATATAAGGAACAGGAGAAAAACATGATTGAAATCCTCCACAGTCTTTTTTGTGAAGCTGACAATTGTTTTTCTTTGTTGTACAATCGGTACACATTTGTGACAAATATGTCGTGGTAAGAATATACTTAACTCGATTCCGTAATCGAAATATCTCAGCCAGTGAAAATCAAAGCAGCACACGCGCCGATTTACGATGATCCCAAACTGTCGTATTGAAATACAGCAGCTGACTGTACCTTTATGAAAATAGCTTCAAAAATGAAACAAAAGTGTATGGTAATGGAACGTAATGGGACGTTATTGATGAACTACATTCCTGTTGCTTTATACTAACCCGCTAGCCACCTTATAATAAAACTATGAAATTATGATGACTACCTCTGTGGTCACGCACGGATGCACCGGGTTCTATTCCTGTTCGGGAAAGTAAATAATGAAAACAACGCCCTCATCATCAACAGCAGCATCATAGTGTTATTTTTCCCACACCTAAACAAAGCGAGCGGCATAGGAAACAACGTACAGCACGAGTAATACAGCAGCGGTACCAGGCTACCAGAAACGGGCAGGAGTGAGAGATGGAAGTGAGCGGGCCCACGGCCTTGACATTTCCCCTCGCCTAGTCACGAGGAAGTAGGAAGCCCGTCTCTCAACCTGCTACAACAACTCTTGTATTCGATACGATAGATATTCCAAACGTACATTATTCTTACCTACGAGTATTAGCTTTTAGGATAATTATAATTAACTTAAACTCTCTGTAAGATATATTTATATATATATAATGCTTATTTCTTCGTAATTCTTGAATTATTGTATTCATTCTTATTTTTAAATTTATTTTCATTGTTTTTTTTGCTTACTTCTATTGTATGTCAGCGAACTCTTATTATTGGCTTTATCGTATTACTATATTTTCCTATATATGTATAAATTAGCTATAAGAATTCCTAAATAAATAAATAAATATAAAGCTTGGCTCAATGGCACCTGTCATTTTTTTCTGTAGGAATTTTCAATTATAACATATTATTTTATTTAAAGAAAAGGAGAAAATACGGCACGCACATATATTGTTCACTACAAAATTTAGAACCGATATAGACACTAAACGTAAAGTCACAACCACAGTTGCATTACCGCGAATGAGATAGACAAATTTGTGTCAGTGGAACGCGAGCGAGACAGAATGCATAGAGGGTGCGGTTTACGGCTAGCTTACTAGTCATTCAACTGTCAGTTAGAGGTAGTTTGCTAGTTCCACGAGTAATGTTTTCGTACTGTATCTTCCTTTTATATTTTTATTTTAGTCCTAGACTAGTCCTGCTGGAGATGGGCCTTCCATAAAATACTGGAGTATTTTGGCCTACACTCACCTGGCCAAACGGGCTGGCCTATCGTGGCTGGTCTGTGTAAAATTGTATGGACAATTTATTAGCAATTCCAAAAGTAGGATTCCAATTCGTAGAACCGGGATCGACGACTTAATGTGCTCACGTGGAACAAATGTAGCTACGAAAAGTGTATTTCTCAGATACATGCCGGGGTTCGAACCAACCTCTCAGGATCTTAAGGTTTTTTTTTTGTATACTAGCACGACATGTGACCTTGCACCCACCTGGAATTAGACACTCATGACTGACATTGCATTTATTAGTTCTTTTTTTTTAAATAAATTATAATAACGTTACATGGTATAGTATAATAATAGATAAGGAATTGTCTCATCTTGACTTATTTAACTCTAGTGTTAATAAATTTAAAAGCGACCTCAAATTACATATCCCTTTCAGCACGACAAAAAATATTTTGGATATTGATAACTTTGAGGTCCAAAATATCTTATATAAATAGTGAAATAAATCCTCCCTAGCAAATTCCACAAAACCCTCTCCGCTTAATAATGTGCACCATCGTTGGTATCATAGTGGAAAGAAAAACATGTATGCTTTATTCTTTACTAGTTCTAACAATTTAATAGAGATAAGAAACAAAGAATAGTTCTTTACTAAGTAGCTAGATGAGTGCACGAAATATTCGTATCGAGGATATTTTGGAATTGTATTGTTTAGAAAACAGAATTTGACGACGACGTGACGCCGCCGGCTATATTTTTTTTGTATTAACGCACGCTTGATATTGTTCGTGCTGTAAGGGATAAGTTCTCTAAATTAAAATAATATAACATTTCTAATGAGTAGCTAATTATATATGTAGTATTAGTTATATTGTTTTTGCTATGATATAACTTACCATCTCAATAAAATGTTGATGTTAATAATTTTATTTTTTGCTTAATTGTTAATCTGCTGTGCATGTTTGTATTTTGGTAAATGTTTGTAATATTATGTAAATGACTTTTTGCTGTCAAAATAAAAAAAAATAAAAAAAAATATTAATATCCAGAAAATCACGATGTACTTAACTAAAAATTATAAGATTAATAATTGAATGAATCGAAATCGTTCAGTTTTATCACAAGAGTGTACCGCTTAATGGCACCATAACCAAATAGCTTTTTAGCAGAATAATAAATACCTAGTTTATGTATCGTTTCTTACAGAAACCACTCGGAGTTACCTAATTAAACGAATTGCCCGCTGCCTGCATTCAATTAGTTGCCAGACTAAATATAAAAACAGGTTTATTTTTACACATTACTTAGTATTTTATAGCTGAATAAATAAATTAGGTGCTCGAGTATCCTACTCAAAGAAGAAATTAAAATCATTGCGTTTTAAATGATAGGATATGTTTAATTATTACATTGAAGGAACTTCTGTTAGAGCTGGCGGAACAAGCGCAGATCAGCAAGCGTCGAAAATATTAAACTATTTGCAATAGTTACTTTTTTTCGACGTTTGCTGTTTGGGGTCCGCGGGTCTCAAGGGAAGCCAGTCCGCCGATTACAAGCTGGTTTAATTTGGTGGCGCAGTTGAGACGAATCCGTATAGATTACCATGAACCCAATACTTACAAATGATAAACAATGGGCCCGTGGGGATCGGAACTTAAAGCCTTTTATAAAGAAATTGTTCCAAGGCTCATTGACGTCTCTGGTGACAATAGGGCTGGCGGATTTTTCTCAAAAAAATCAAGTATCCTAATTCAAAGGGGAAATGCTGCTAGTGTATTGGGCACCATGCCACAAGACAGCGATTTGGAGTATTAGTATTTTGTAGGTATTAAATTTATTTTCTTTGTATTATTATTATTTTAGGATAAATTTAGATTCTTTTGTAATATAGTTTATTTAATATTGTAATTGTTTTATATTGTTTGTATATTACTTCGAATAAAAAATTATTACAAAGTATGGTAAATACAAACCACTTGCACTTTTTTGTTTCTTCTCCAATGATGTATGATGAATGAAACGATTGGAAAGGACAAATATAGCCAAATAGACGTAATATATATATTTTTGTAAGTTAAGTTATCATCAAATTCCAGATATTGCAGAATTCTTCTTTTCTTGGAGCCACTCGCGGCATTATAGCTCAAACTCGTCGGGTATAATAAACTGAACAAGAATGAACTGCAACTTGTCCCCATATTTAATGTCGAATTTATTGTTTTCCATAATAACACATTATTAAACAAAATAACATCACTTTTGACTAACAATATCCACAGTAAGCATGTCCGTGCAAAATGGCGCGAAGGACTCTTGGACTTTTATTTAGTTTAAAAAATTAAAATACACGAATCCAATACACATTTATAATATTTGTTCTTTAATTCCAAGTGTAACAGAATAAATAAATAACGTCACGCGTCGGTAGTTTATAGGTAATTTAAAAAAAAAACTGCAAGTGTCAAAGTTTATCGTTTTCCATAATTATTCACAGCATTATTCATAATTGCTACAGCACATTATTAAACAACATAACACCACTTTTAACTAACAATATACACATTTAAGTAATTTACAAAACATAAAACTTGTAAACTCAACATGTTCCTGGAAAAGGCGGGAAATTCACTCTAACTAAAACAAATGCGCGTAAATGACTTTTATTAAACAAAGAAATTTCTTATGCAGCCTAAACAATTGTTTTTTTTTAGTTTAGTAATGAAACCATACAATCTTCTGTTTTTTTTTTAATTCTAAAAATGGCCTAGTAATTAATTATTATTGTAATTTATGTAACCGGCTTTTGGTTTATGGCAGCTTTAAATCTATCTTCTTACCGGTACGATACAGGCATCTATGGCATATCCGCGTGTCCAAGGCCAAGCGGAATTATTTAATCGAGCCGGGATTGAGTTTACATTATGTGATTATTTTATTACTATGTTACAACTAAGAAGATAATGACCTCCGAATATGTTTTCTATGGGAGGATTTTTTATTCCATTCATGTTTTTGGACTATTTATTATGACTGACTAGTTCACACAAGATGCTTCACTTCGATAAAGTGTTAACACAGAGCCTGAAAGGACTTTTTACATCTTTATCGTGCGACAGACGAGTATACATATAAGTCCCCAAATTATACGTATTTTTACGAGAAGGGATGGTGACTACGTAATGTGGGTGTATATTCTGACCTGTACGTGTAGTTTTAATAAATGCGGCTAAAATACAATCGATAAAAATTATCACTAACCTAACCGGATATACTTCTTTACCATAAATGTAAATTACAAGTTATTAATGGTTACACAATAGCTGTGTCGGCATTTTGGAAGCTCAACATTGAAAATAATTAACTACGAGTATCAATTGAAACCATATTCCAAATTAGGCACCGTCAGGCAAGGATGGGCGCCGCATTATAAGTAGAATAGGTTACAAATACGCGGTGTTTGGACTTTGTTTTAGGTTGGCTTTTTAAAACGCAGTCAGCCAGCAAAATGTAGTAGGACCGTGCAAAATCTCTTTGATCCTGCTTTTTTAAAAGTATTTAAATTAGAAATCCTAGAAATATTCATATTTTGGCATAATTATATTTTGTGTATGTAGTATATAATAAGTTATATATTTAAAGTATGTAGTATATGTAGTTCGTTTTTTATTTTATTTTATTTTTATTTATTCAGGAAACATACAGATCTTAAATCATAATTACAACAATTCTAAAAGTTACACAATCCAGCAAAGTTTCCACTTAAATATTAAACATAGATTTTACAAAAAAATAAATAATAATAGGGATAAGCTTAAAAACAATACCTATATAACAAATACAACTAAATAATATACATATAAGTATATAGTAAAATAATGGAAAATGAAAAAAAAATAGTAATCAAAAAGAAATAAATTAAAAGTTCTCCAAGCATAATCTTATATTAATTTCTTTTTTTAACCTAGCAACACTAACACTGAACAAATCAATATCACCGAAATTTTCATTGTAATTTAGGCATGATCTTAGCACAAAGGAGTTTTTCAAGTATTTTGTTCCAGCAAATCTGATAGCAAATAACAGTTTGGATCTATTCCTTTTCCTACTACAATTCAAGTTTATGTAGTAAATGTAAGTACTAAATTAAGTAAGTATCGTGTATTATATTTATTTGCACCCTGCCCATGATTTCTCACTTTCCCAAAGGTCAGTTCTTAGAAAATGCCTAACTGGCATTAAACTCGGCTATGTACCTACACTAATTTTAAGTTTTTGTGCAATAAAGTATTTAAATAAATAAAATAAATCCATAGCGAATATCAAATATTGTAATTTATATTTTTTCAAATACCTACATATCTTTTTACTACAATCAACCTGTCAAATCCACCCCATTTTATATACTACGTAATTATCCTTAAACTTTCACGTCCTTAGGATTGAGACATTAAATAAAGACCTAACCAGCCGCAACACTAGAAATATAAACAAACTATACGTTCCTCGCTTTAGACTAAGTAAATGTAGTAAGTCCTTTCTTGGACAATGTATAATTTTTTACAACAAGCTGCCCGAAGATCTAATAAATCTGCCACTTAATAGGTTTAAGTTATCTATTAAACATCAATTGATTAAAAAGGGATATTACACTATTGATGAATATCTCCAAGACAAGAACGCATGGGTGTACCCATTTATTATTTGAATTAATTGTGTTTATATAGTATAGCTTCTAGAATGACAATGCCTCTTTACAGCAGCTATAATTATAAGTGTAATTTTGTGTGGAATTATTGTGTATATAACTCACGTAGGTTTTTTTTTAAAATGTTATTTTATGTTTGTATTGTAACGCACTGCTCTACATTTAAGTTTCATGGCGTTCTACCTGGTAGAATGCTGTGAAATTATGTAGCCTAATATTAAAGTATACTTATTGTCAATTTGACATGTAAAAGTGCAAAATACAATATTTTTTTGTCCTATGCCTAATTACAGAAATAAACGAATTGAATTAAATTGAATTATATAAACAAGGCGAGACATGAAGCCAAACGGTATGAAATCATCTCAGAATTAATTAAGTCCATGACAGAGCATGGTAGTGTTCAACGTGCACTTTAAAATTGCTTTTATTGCTTCACTGACAATATGCCGACTTGTCGACAAGATAAGAACAACGAAATAGATAGCATAAAAAAATTAAAATCTTATATTTGACCTCATTGACCTAGGAACACATTTTGAAATAAACAAAAGAAGACAGAAACGTAGGTGCTGCAACACAAACGTAATAGTTATTTGTGAAATTTCATAATAGCGTAGCAAGACACACGTATGTGACCGGAATTGAAACGAACGTTTTGGATTAAATAATGAGATGGCGCGTGGGAACAGTGGCCACATACTTTACAATTTACAACATCCTTCACAACAATTAGGTGGTAGAATGGGAGACCGGGTACAAAAGTAACACTTTCTCTTATTACTGGCTGTCAATATAATCCGAACAAAGAAGGGTTATGTGTCTTTCATTATGTATGTATTTGTTCCTTTGTGGCACACTGGAGACAAAACGCGTGATGTTGATTCCCACATCAATCGATTCGTCTCAATCATGCGAGTGTCACTGAAGATATGATATTAATAAAATTTCAGTAAAGCGACAACCATAGTGGCTTTAACAGTCCAACTCAAATCTTCCCAATAATGTTTCGACTGTTAAGGCGATCAACAATTAAACAAAGTTTGACAGACTTTACGTGTTTGTCTTAACGCTATTAATAGTATTTAGCGGATTCCATTATATAATGTTTGCGCTTAAGTAACAGAATAGGGCTGCAGGGCGATTAAAGTCGCGATGCTTCGCATTTGAATTTAAGATTTGCTTTATGTGTTTATCAATCATAAAAAAATTCATAGGTTGTAGGTATATAGGTCTGCGAATCTCATACTTTTTAGCGACGGAGCCCTTGGACTTGTTTATTTCCTTTAGTTTTTATTCAAAGTTAATTTTACTCAGTTTAATTCATTGATTTTTTATTTCTTTTCAGTTTATAATTAAAATTTATTTTTACGCAGTCGTTTTTTTTCTTTTTTAAAGCATTTTTTTTTTAAATACACGATCATCGTTTGTAGACGTAAAATATGAATTTTACTGGTCTTTTAATAGGTAAACCAAAGATACCTTGTTTGATAGCTAAGTAATTTAGGAAAAATTCTGGAAGAGCATTTATATAGGTTATTTTTTTTTTTAATATCGACCTTTAAATAAGGCAAAGATATATTTGTGTTTTACTTAGGTACTACGAGTATTTTTTAATCAAGCCATATATTTAATATTTTTGTACTCACGTTCAATTTTTTTGGTGATGATGATTATGAATTAACTTGCATCTGCAAACTAATAAAAAATAAATCTTTGCTTTGGGGTTGGGCTTTGTATTAAAAAAATAATGTAAGGTCACATTGTCCCTAAGGTTGGCTGTCAGATGTCTAGCGGCATTTTAAGCCCGTCCCTTGTTTAAAGTGCAAGAAAGTTTTAAATAAAATAAAAATAATAAATTTAAAGCATTCAAAACGTCATTTGCTGACCTCTGTCAGAGGAAACCTTTTAGAGAATAAAAATTTTAATACAGTTTTGCACATTATATTCGTTTGTGCTTAAGGAACAGAATAGCCAGAAGCCTACAGCCTAATAATCTTTAATTTAGACATTTCTCGCTCTATTTAAATGGTTAATTGCTGTTAGTCAGAATTCATTCGATGCATCTGCCCTTTTACAGCAGACATCCAGTCTTTAACATTCCTTTGTCAGTCGTCTTTCGTACGCTGCGGGTGCATTGTACGTAGATTTTTAATATGTTCAAAGAGATCAAATCTCATTCCATTTGGATTCTTGCCCTGTGGTCACGTCAAAGACATCAAATATATAACAAGACGGGGCAAGAAGCCAAACGGTTTGTATGAATTAAAACGAGCAAAATCGTCTCAGAATGAATTAGTCTATGACAGAGCATTACCGGCTATTGTAACATCATGTTTGACGAGCACTATAATATATAAGAAGAGAAGACAAATTTCTAAGCATTCCATGGATTCACCGTGCGGGTGCCGGGTCCATCGTGTGTGGGTAGGAGATGAGAAGAATGGTGTCTCGGGCTTGCGACCGACAATAGGCTGGTTTAAGAAAAGGAGGCCTCCTTTTTTTATTGCGCGATAATACGCTCACCATCCACCATTCTACTTCTCTCCCTACCCAACCAAATACTGTATGATTCCGTTAATGCCGTCTTGGAAGCTCGTTCCATAAATGTATTGCCCAATTGATTTTGTTTATTTCACGGATTTTATGCCGATATATTATTGCTACTATAGTGTGGATACACTTTTCTGGGTTGATCAGCACGAACAGTGGATACTTCCCCGCCCCGGCAGACTGGACAAATTACCACCATCAGTCGGTCTACCACCTATTTAAATAATATGTTCTGTCCTCAAAGCTTCAGTAGTAGAGGCAGCCGTCTGGATGTCATCAATGCCGCAGTTTTGCCGACATTGATGGAAATCCGGGACTTGTCCAAGTACGGATTTTACTGGTTGCTTTTTTAAAACGTGTTTCGCCATCTCGTGGTGAGTAGCAGAACTAGTAGTCAGAAAGCTCCTAATAGATGGCGCTTTCGACAGTCGAGTTATTTGAAATTTAACCGCTTATAAAACACTTGCTTTATTTTTAAAATATCATCACGTAGGAACTAAGTAGTTAAAGCGGAAACTATTGAATACCGATACTAAACTAATACTCGGTATTTGTTGCCATAAAAATTGTTCACAAGTATTTGGTACAGTCCAACTCACTACTTAACAATTTTTTTGCAAACTTTATTTTTCTTACCAAGTAAATCTGCTGCAATTTTCTAGCTGTCTGGCGCGTTCGATTCCTGGTCGTAAAAATAATTCATATTTTTATAATTAATTAAAGACAAAAATTATGATGACCGTTAAGGATGTCAAAACATGACATAAATTTCTTACATAATAAATGAATTACATTAATCTTTTTTATAATTTTCAGGTGCAATAAATGGTCACCGAAATACCCTTTAGTTAGTCGTAGGGTCATAATATGAATAACTCCGATGTTGACTTCACAGCCTCCGTGGTCTAGCGGTTAAGGGCCCGTAACTGAATCCTTCCTTAGTTGCCACTTAAATACAAAAAAAAATCGTTCCCAACACAGCTATTTAAGTGAAGATATGGCACTTAGGAAGGATTCAGTTACCGGCCATTAGTCCGTGATTTTAGGCCGGGTTCGATTCCTGGTCGGGACACAACAATTTATTTAACTTATATGTGGTATTTCTCGAGTTTTACCTGGACAGTTTTACGCTAGAGAAATCGACGAGCTTGCCACTTGTCATGATGGGGCTAAAGTTGCCAAAATGTTAATACTCTACGTAAAAACAAAGCGTGTTTCTGACTACCCCGAAAGGGGTTCGGTTTTGATGATACTTTACTTTTTATGACTATCTCTGGATTACAAACAGATAGCCGTGGTCATATAGTTCGGGGATCCAATGATAAATATTTTTTCATCAAATCATGTGGCAGTGTGCCAATAACACTAGCAGCATTCCCCCGCTGAACAGCAACAGCAGCTGGTTTGCTGCGCGAAAAACTGCCAGCCCTCTTGTCACGTACACCATTTACCAGCCGCTTCGACAGTTCTTTAAAGAACTTCTTAGCACTTGGACCCCCCACGGACCCATTGTCTCAAGGCCAAAAGGCACAAACACATAATCATTAGCAACAGACTCGTATTTCGTATTCGCCCCGGCCCTGACAGATTTTTTTTTTTAAAGACGGTGGATCGTAAAATCGCCTAACAATACGACCCCAGCCTGAAGGGCCACCGCGGGAGGTCGCATGCCCGAATCACCGTGAGGCCTCCTAAGGAGACCCCAAGGCGCCTACGTACTAAAACCCTATAAACCGTCTCTCTCTCACTGTTGGCCCTGCGTGCCTGAGTCGTGGCTACGGAGTGAAGGCACTCGTTCGCCGCGACCCTGACAGATGTGCCCTGGACATGAGACCGAGCAAGGGGTCGACACAAGTAGCGTCCCACACCAATGCTCGACCCATGGACCACGGCACCAAAGTCAATCCATCGGGTCTTTTACCATAAAAAAAATAAAAAATAGCTTCTCCAAATTGCTGTCGCGAGATGTTGTCCAATACACTGGCAGTATTTCCCATCGGAATTAAAATTCGTAATTTTAAAGAAATATTTTTTGTTGTGTGAGTGTATCGCAGTTAGTGTTGCTATCCTTTCCATGTAACGTGTTGCATACATTAATTTTAGTTCACATAACATGTAAGTATTACAGGTGACCGCCAAATATCGTCATTTGTATTCCAAAACATCGTTTAACTATATAGTCATTCGCTAGCCGGCTTTGACCTTTTTTTTTACCTTACAGCGCCCATAGTAGAATCATACAGTTTTGTCATACTACCGCCGCCGTGGTCTAGCGGTTAAGTCCGTGGATTTAGACTCGGAGGTACCGGGTTCGATTCCTGGTCGGGACACAAAAATATTTATTAATGTAAATAAATACATTTAAATAATATTTGTGATAATTCTCGAGTTTGGTTACGCTGGAGACATCGACGAGCTTGCCACTTGTCATGATTGGCCTACAGTAAAGTTGCCTAAATGTGAATCCGCTTATATTTATAAGCGTGGTTTCTGACCACCCCGAAAGGGAAACGGTCGTAATGATGATGATGATGGATTCACATTTGGCCAAATTTTCTATATCATCACTTCATAACAAGTGTCAAGCTCGTCGATATGTCTAGCGTATCCGACTCGAGAAATTTCACAAATAAATTAAATATTTATCGAACCCGGTACCTCCGCGTCCAATTTCCGACGTAACCACCTTTTATTTAAATTCACCATGGCAAGCTTACAATATTAGTTCTCCTTGAAAGTAAATATTGGCATTTGACATCATTACAAATGGCAGATACTTTTAACGAGAACCACGAATAGGTGGTAGGCGGACTGATGGTAGTAATTTGCCCAGTCTGCCGGAGCGGGGAAGTATCCACCGTTCGTGCCGATAAACCCAGTAAAGTGTATCTACACATTTCGGGATCAGGCTAGAATTGCCGTCATTCGCAGTCAAGCCGGCATATTGTTAGGGACTCATGTCAGTCATGAGTGTCTGATTCCAGTTGCCAACATTCATAAAACTCGCGCGCCACGTACCATCATGGCAAGTGGTAAGCTCGCCGAAGTCTTCAGCGTACTTATCAGACTCGAGAAATATAACTAATTGAATAAATTCGACATGACCGCTAGATAGCTATTACTTACTTATTTTTCTAATTATGGACATGTAAATCGAACGTAAAATATCGTCCTATTTACTTTAAATTTTAAGTAAGCAAAAGCTGATGATTTGCAAATTCCCACTTTGCCACTATTGGCTTTAGGTTGTAGGTTTTTTTCCTTGGTGCCACATTACTATTCTGTTGACACACCAGGATCTGAATCTCCAAGTCAAAGCTCTGCCCTGACAAACAGTACTTCCATACGTAGACAAGTATATACAGACTTGTCCAATATTGTCCAATTAGTAAAAAAAATAGGATTTTAATTTTTCGTTGGTTTAGAACCAAAAGAAGAAACCGTGAAAGAGAAAACCATCTCATTAGGCCGTTATAGTGTTAGGGACTTATGCCACAGAGTTTTATGCCGTATGTTAAAAATATATATTACTTTCTCTCACTTCTTCTTCAAGTGTGATTTACAAAACGACCGAACCTCGGAAAGCACGTTAAGCCGTCTGTCCTGCGGCCCTATTCTGTTACTTTAGCGCAAACGTTATTAGTGGATTTCGTAGAGCTTGCATCATAATTACAAAATATTATTCAATTGTCAACTCTATAAGCCCTATTTGACAGCGGCTGTGCAAATATCAACTTTAATAGCGTGATATAGTTATTATAGTTAACGGATTCCATTATTTAACGTTTGCGCTTAAGTAACAGAATAGGTGTTGTGGAACAAGTAAATGAATTACCATATTTTATATTTAAATCTAGAAGTCTCTATGACATAAGGTTGTCATAGAGACTAGGTTGTAAAAATATGTAGCTTTCGGAAAATGACCTAATTTGTGTTGTGTTTTAGTATAATTATTTAACCACAGTCGGTGTTTATTTAGGCCTTTATTTCTCCACAATAGTAGTTCCTCTCATACTAACTTCATCACAGCCCCTAAAACACAGAGTTCTAGACCTCCACTATTGAAGGCCATCCAGAAATTTCTGGAAAATTTAGCCTATACTCACACATGGCGAGACGGGTTGGCAAGGATCTGACGACATTTTTTGATTTATGACATTTTTTTATTAGGGGAACTGGGACCGACGGCTTAACGTGCTCTCCGAGGGAACGGTGGTGTTGTAAATCTATGACAAATGTACGTAAGAAAAGTACGATGGTCCATCTCCAATAGTGTAGATCTAGGACTCTTTGTTTTAAAGGATGAATCAATGCCTTATTTTGTCGGTTAATCAACATTACTACGTTTTATAAAGAGGTCACAAGTATGTTTATTTAATACATATTTATTTTATTTGTACAAATCGCTCCTAAAGAATAATAATACTTTTTTACATTGGAGCTAATCTCTAATTGCTCTGTTATATGTTAGTATCGTATCTTAAAACATGCTAAAATGTTTATTTTATGGGAGTCTTATTTGAATATTCTTATTCTTTAATTTATAATATCACATATGTATTGTTCATGCTGTTATAGCGTTATTTATATCTTAGATAACAGCACTTGTTATTTTATATTGTCACTATTAGTGAGAACTTTTAAATGACACTCTGTTCTATTCTTTTCCAACTTTCACTGTTATTGTATTGTCAATAATTTTCCATAAATATGTAATATTAATATTATAGCAATTATTAGAAAAATCAATAAAATATGTTTTAAAAAATGTTTAAAAAAATGTTTAGCAGATATACACCTTCCACAAGAAGCAATTTGTAGTTTAGTAACGGCCAAGATAATTTGTATTGTTCGTCCAGTCTACAGTAAACACACGTCGATGACTTCCATACATAGTTATTTATATTCACATTATCAATTCACATTTACCATGACAAATTTATGCAGTGTCGTTGACCAGGTGCAGCCCGCACTGAATAACATTATTATTTGTTGGGTTCATCTTCAGGACTTTTTAGATTTTAACATGGCCTTAATCGAAAATGACGTTATTTAGTACTTTAATTTCGTGTATAATAATCTTAAAACGCTTGCAGTTGTATCATTTTTATTAAATTTAACATACTCGTACATATCTTCACGCCAAATCGCTTGCAGAGACAATTAAGCGCCACTTGTTAAGAGCCATTTTGTTTCGATGAATTTTTAATGCACCTTGTATTGTTTAAAAAAAAAAAAAAAATTTGATCGTGATAGGTAAGACTTGGTCTACCATGGCCTCTTTTACCCCCGACTTTCGCATTATATATCTGGTTCGTCAATCTCTCTGCACTCATCCTTTCAAGATTTCTGCGCAAATACGCCAACCTTGCACCTGTACGGTTACGAATTTGCACCGTTTAGGGTCGAAGTAGGAACTTCTGGAGACAATAAGGCTGGCAATTATTTCCGTCAACATATTAGCTATATTTGATCTCTTTGGGTCCAACCAAATTCGTGCTCTACCAATTCTAACGTCTATTTTGCTGTGCATGACGTCGAAAATACAACGACGCAAAATCTTAACCGTACAGGTGCAAGGGAAGTCACGACCCTTAGAAATGAGGATACACGATGCAAGGAGAAATAAATATTTATCGATGCTTGAAAGTTATACACCTACATACAAAGGATAATTTTGCGTCGATTGGTCGTTCTTATGTACCTACGAGTACGAGTCATTCTTTACCAAAATGTTGCCTGGTAATGGGGTGTTTCACTAACTTTTTATCACGGTAGATGGCGCATGATAGATGGTACCTAATAGAACTGTCAGTTGCATAGAAAACTTGTATTTTTATTACGAAATTTATTATTTTCTGGATATATTGCGGAAGTGAGCAGCTTTTAAGTGTACAAATCGAGATTTCCAAGCGAAATCAAAGATATGGTGATCTCAAAATTGCCGATCTAATAATTAAACCTTTTTTTGTTTTTAAATACGGTTTTCGCTTTCCTAATTAGTCTTTTAAAGTAGGTAACATTAAGTAAAAATTATTTTTTCAGTTATAAAAATAATAAACTACAAAAACATTTTAAAATGATGCGATGTAGGTGTAAAACAAGGTACCATTGCCGCTAGCGACATCTACAAAAAGCTTTGCCTGATACACCCCATTATGACTTTCAGGCGCGTACTATATAAACAAAACAATAACAATTGATTGTCCCGAATTCTTCTCAAAGATAGGCCTTCTCGCACCTAGAACATATAGAACAAGGAAACTGCGCATGCTGCGCGTACCTTGGGCGACTACAGACAAGCTATCGTATATCAGCAGAGCATGGAACGGACTAAACGAGCTTATATCTTTCTCCAAACAAGAGTTAGATCTATTCTGCCAAGCGTGCTAATTTTCGCATAATGAAAATACAATATTGCGGTCATCATCATTGAAACAATTGGCATGAATTTCACTCTGATAAGACCGATCATTGAAAATTTATTTAAGTTAAGTTAGTTTATAAATTTTACCATTGGAAATATGTATATATGTCTATAATAGCTGTAAATTTTCCTAATAAATAAATTATATAAGAAAAATACAAGTTGTTTTATCGTAGCCCCGTGTGAACCGTGCTACGCCTGCTAGAAGTTTTAAACATTCAGGACCATTCATAAAAAGAAACAATTGACAATAGAATCAATACAAATAGTTTCGCAGTAACGCGATGAGTTGCGACCTTAAGGAATAATAAAGGTAACTTACACCACAGAACAAGTCACACCTTATGTAACAACAAAAAGGTTCATCGACTTCTTCCTGACTGATGGTAAACACACCAATTCTCTTACAACCAACTAAGTTTCACCTTTCGTAAAAGAAAAATAAATATTTTATTAAACTAACAACCGCAAAGTGATTGATTTTAGTCGTTTAGTTGTAGCAATTATAACTTTACAATTAATTAAAATAGTTTATCAACATAATTATTTCATAATGTTATTTCTAAAATAATTGGTAATTAGAGAAATAAAGCTAAAAACTAATTTATTAATACAATTAAAAAAACACTAAACAAAGAAAACCTACTTACAAAACCTAATTCAAATATAAATCGGCATGATGGCAAGAACTTTGGCCGCATTACCGCACTGAATCGCTATGCAATGGGGTGTGTCACTAACTTTTTATCACGATAGAAGGCGCATGATAGACGGTACCCAATAGAACTGTCAGTTGCATATAAAATTTGTATTTTTATTACGAAATTTATGAATTTCTGGTTATATTGCCGAAGTGAGCAGCTTTTAAGTGTACAAATCGAGATTTCCAAGCGAAATCAACTCAAAATTGCCTTTCTATTAATTAAACCTTTTTTCTTTTTAAAGACGGTGTTCGCTTTCCTAATTCGTCTTTAAAGGTAGGAAACGTTAAGTTAAAATTATTTTTTTTGTTATAAAAATAAAAATAAACTACAAAAACATTTAAAAAATGATACGTTATAGCTGTAAACAAGGTACCAGTGCCGCTAGCGACATCTATAAAAAGCTTTGCCTGATACACCCCATTATAGATTCGTATTTGCGCCGCTTGCCAGACTGCGATTTCAGCTGCGGCTCCCGCTTTTAGCGCTGTTCCCCTAAGGCGTGACCAAGCCAAAGTGTCGACACAAGTGGCATCCCACACTAAGGCCCATTCCTGCTCCCAGGGGATCGGCGTTAATTTAAGTATCATCATCACGACCGTTGCCCTTTCGGGGTGGTCAGAAACCACGCTTATAAATAAGCGGATTCAACTTTACTATAGGCCAATCATGACAAGTGGCAAGCTCGTCGATGTCTCTAGCGTACCAAACTCGAGAAATATCACAAATAAGTTAAATAATATGTAAATAAATACATTTACATTAATAAATATTTTTGTGTCCCGACCAGGAATCGAACCCGGTACCTCCGAGTCTAATCCAAGGACTTAACCGCTAGACCACGGAGGCGGCGCTAATTTAATATATATATATATATATATTTATTATTTATATATTACTTACATCTAACCTACAAGAAAATAATAATCACTAAAAAAAAAACAAATCTCGTAAATATTGAGGCAGATAATATCCAATTGTCTTAAGACAAGGTCATTTGTTTATAGGTGTGTCTTTTCTAAACGTTTATTTTTATATAAATCAACACTTAAAAGTAAAAAAAAATATAAACTCAACCTAATAAAAATAAACGAACTATACTCGTAAGTAATAAATGTCCTCTAGAGACGACCCTTCAGGTCAGTCCCAAGAAGACTGGCAACACTCCCTCTCTGTATAGCGAGGCTAATTTCGCAAAAATAATTGCCAGCCTTCCTGTCTCCAGACTTTCTGTTAGCCGTTTGGACAACTCCTTGGATAGGCGCTTGGCCGAGTGTCCGTCCCCATGGGCCCTCGACTCGGTCTCGACCCCAAACAGCACAAATTGGTAACCTTGTCTTAAAAACAAATGAGTTAGTTTTTTAAACAATAAGCTATTACTATTTACTAGTACGACATGTGACTTGATGGTAAGTGGCGCGCGAGGTCCATGAATGTTAGCAACTGGAATCAGACACTCATGACTTTCATCAGTCCCTAACACTATGCCGGCTTGACTGGGAATGACGGCAATTCGAGCTTGATCCCGAAACGTGTTTATCGGCGCGAACGGTGGATACTTCCCCGCCCCCGGCAGACTGGGCAAATTACCACCGTCAGTCCGTCTACCACCTATTAATTCAGTGTATTTTTTGCTGACTGTACCTATAATATTGGAAGGGTTCATCCTAAGTCGTTTGGTGGTATCCGCATTGTCGCATGCCATCTCGTGCGCCGTGCTCCGTCCTGCATGGTAATGCCGAGTCCTCTGTTAGTAGCCCGGCGGAATATGAAGCAGGTGTAACTGTCTACTTGTTACATTACCGCTTACAAGTGCCATGTAAAGCTATTACATGCTGTTATATCCACGTTGAAACATAGAGTTTAAAAGTCTTATCATTACAAATAGAACAAAGAGTCCTAGACCTACACTGTTGGAGGTGAGCCTTATTGAAATTTCTTGTGAATTTTGCGTACACTCACCACGGTGGCCAGACGGGTTGGCGAGGATCTGATGTAATTTTTAAATGACAATTTATTAACGTTTCCACAAGTGGGTATAAGTGGAAACGGGACCGATGCGATGGCTTAACAATGCTCTCCGAGGCGCAGGGATGGTGGTGTTGTAAATCTATAGCAAATGTACGTTAGAAAAGTTTTTTTTCATTGGTACTTGCCGGGGTTCGAACCGACTTTTTTTAAAGATTTTAAGGAAAGCATTATCACAACCGAATGGAGCTATTTATATCGGTACTACTATTAGATAGCTACAAACTAATTATGGAACTATTCTGAGGTAATTTTCCTAACTTTATGTTGTGTTACAAAATCACAAACGAGAGACACATGATAAAAAAAACCAAAATAGTCTATTTGACGACTTGGTTCTAGGAAGAACGATCATCAATCCACTTCCGCATCCCCACCCACTTTATTAATCAGCTAAACGTCTAGCATCCAATAAAAGTGCGGCATTTAATGCTTGGACTACACAGCGCGCTTTCCAAGCTAGTATACTTGTAACAAATTAGACAGCAGCGGCTAAACTAAACCGTTCCAAACTTGGAATAAAAATACAAATAACAAACGTACATAAAACGGGGTTAATCTAAATAGGGGTTCTCACTAGGGAGACTCACGAAATGAGCCTTTATTACAAATTATACAAATTAAGCTATTTATAACTCATATCTGAGGGTTATAATCCTTATGCAAATTGGTGGTGGTTGGAAAAATGGTGGCTCGGTTGTATTATTACGTAAGACGATTTTTGACCCCCTTACCCTATGTGATAAAAATCACGAATAGTCCGACCCCCTCCATCCTTTTTAATATTTATTACGCAAGAATCTTAAGGAAAAAAATACATATAATCAACTATAATTTTGTTGTTCTTTTATTAATTAATTTTGATATATTAGATATGTAATGTATATATTGTATGTAATATTAAAGAATTTGATCAGTCCAGGGGCTTAACAGCTTACAGATGTACTCGTAGTGCATAATGGTTTTCCATCGTATTTTATCGGAAAAGTTCGTATTTATTGTGCTCTGACAATTGCCTCCATGGTCTAGCTCGTTCGTTTCCTGGTTGTGTCCCACAATAATTAATTTAATTTGTTTGTGGTTTTTCTCGAGTTCGGTACGCTAGAGACATCGACGAGCTTGTCACTTGTTGGCTAAATGTGAATCCACTTCTTTAAAAAGCGTGATTTCTGTCTACCCCGAAAGGGAAACTGATGATTCAACATTTCTTCCAATAAAATTTGTTTCAGTACAGTAATATTTTTCATTTTGACATTTGACACTAAATAATAAAGTGGAACTTTATTAATGGATATGAAAATGTCTCTCATTTAATACAATGATTGATTCACACTTGGAGTTCTAATCCAAATGAGACCAGAGTTTTCCCGATGGAATTATATTATGCACTATATCTGTACTAGCTCACAACTAGCGCTATCCCAACTTGGAACATCATCCTAATCGTGAACTATCCCGTCATTTATAGATCAGGCGACTTTAAACATATAAATCTCGCCGAAAGAATCCGTCGGTTGTGATCCACATACAACATCAGAGAACGTATTTCAAAGACTACTCGTTTGTCATTCTGGTTATAAACTCAGGTGTTTATGAGATATCGCCTTTTTGCTCGTGTTTTCAGACCATTTTATGATGCAATGTTTATTTCTTTTTAAATAAATTAGCCTCTATAATTAACGTGTTTCACCATCGCTACATACGAGTATTCTAGCTCTAACACGCATGTACTCTGTTACCTACGTGAAGTTGTATTTCCGATCTGCAATTTGTAGTTCCGTTACATCCATAACCTCATAGCGGCAGTCATAAATACAATACTTCATGTTCTCGATTCGATTTCTATTCGTTATGTCTATGCATGCTAGAGCTACTGTTTATATATTAGTTAAAATATCATTACAACCGTTATCTCAAGAAGCGTTCAGACAACTTTAATAAATGCATCATGAAGTTATAGGTTTTGGATTTTAGCAAAAAGCTCTCAGCTAGAAAAAAGGTAGCAAAAACCCAAATGGTAGGAGAATATATGTATAATACACCGCCATGGTCAGTGTATTTCGTACTTCTGTAATATTATTTTAATAAACTATTTATAATGGTTTGAAATTTTGCTAGTAAATGTTAGTGGTGTAAAAATAAATGTAACAAACATTTTGAATGAAAATAGCAACCAATGCCCTGTCTATCTTATATTTGCTCTCTTTCTCCATGTTCGACTTGGCGCGTTAAAAGCATATTTTTACTTATTTTCGCTTTGACAGGCGTTTGAGTAGCTTTTCCAAGCTCTTTGAGAGTTTGGTGACGTCCAATAACCAAAGACGTATATATCATATTTAAGATATTTTTTGGGTTTTTCTAATTTACATTATAAACTTATGTCGGTAATATTCATTTAATACTTTTTAGGAATTTGTTAATGATATCACAGACAATTACTTTACAAAGAGAAGACAGATTCACGTAGCATTAAAGCGCTGTAATCACTTTACTTCGTTTAGCTTTGCTTTGTGCAAGTAAACGACTATTTGGATTAGTATAAACTTTGAAGTAACAAATATCCAAGTCGAACACGCCCTTTATTTATTTATTTAAAAACTTTATTGCACAAAGTACAAAAGCGGACTTAATGCCCGTAGACATTTTCTGACAGCCAAACCTTAGGGACAAATTTGAACAAATATAGGTGCAATGAAAGTGAAAGTAACAATAATATAATTATAGGATAATTTAAAAATATTATATAACTACTTATGTATCTTTATATACCTATAATATCAATACACAATAATAAATGCAAATATTTACACAATATTATACATAAACATACATCTTATATAAAACTTACTACCGTGGTTTGGAGCTATCTATAAAATGCGAATATACTAGTTTTTTAAAAGACGACCTGGTATTAGCTTGCTTTATGTTGGTCGGGAGATTGTTCCATTTATAAGTACTTGTAGATCTCCTTTCTCCACATAAAAAGATTTGGTATCTTTGTTATTAAAAATATAAACATTTTCGTTGTAACATGATGTGTGCAACAATAAAGTCTGTGCCGAATGGATGGGGACGTATCAAATTATAAATTGTTTACGATATAATATGAGGAGTCGGCAGTTTTAAGCAACCAACACTTGAAGCCATTTGTTTCGCTATCAAACGATCAAAACAGAACTCGAGTCGCTTTATGTTGTCACTACAAACGGTTGCCGAACTTTTGACAATGTAGGCACCTATTGTGTGCCGACGCCGCCAAAGAACTAAATAAAAAACGTCTTTACACACATGACAGAATTTTTCATACATTTACCATTCTTGTCTGTGAGAAAGCGGTTTTTAGGCGATTTCCGACGCTTTTTGCGTTGTGTAAAAATGTTTTAATCGGATTAGGTTTTTTGTCCATACTTTTTTTTTGTTGGCTTCTGTACTCTCAATTACTAAAATCTAGACTGCCTCCGTGGTCTAGAGGTGACGGTAGATATATAGGTAGGTGTTTGACTTGCAAGCGAAGCAAGCAAAGCTCGCTCTTTTTTTACTGAATTTTGCTTAAAATTAATGAAAACGCAACTCTAACGACTTTGAAAGCGAAATAAAGTAAAAAAAAACCGCTAGGTACCTACGCTAGAGGCATCGACGAGCTTGCCACTTGATGAGCTTATGGTAAAGTTGAATATGTAAATTATTTTCTCTAAAAATGCTAGTTTTATGACTAACGCCCGCAAAGGATACGGTCGTGATGATAGTTTATGTATATACCATCCTTAATTTGAGCTATAGTTAATAGATTCCAAACCCTTTTATTAATAATCATAATTTATTTGTTTCAGACTGTCACGCTCCTATCGGCGAGTAGTGAAATCACAAAACACCGCGACACGAGCGCAGATTTATAGCAATAGCGGTGAATAGCAAAACTAGTATTGAGGCATCACTAGCGCCACGTATATACTGTTGCTTCGGTCATTAATAAAACTAAACTTTTTTTTAATCCGACCTGAACCATAATGGGAAGGCAAAATTAACTAAGCCATACAGCCAATAAACTATTCGTCGTACGTTTTTTAAATAAATTAAAGTAATTTGTTGATTACAATTCGTTCCTTTATTATTTATCTCTTGAAAATATTATGTCTACACTCCAGTATTAGTTCGTATCCAGTCTCGAACAGCGGAAATGTTAGTATATCCTGCAGGTAGACCTGCGCGTGCACATCCTTCACCAAATGAAACTATTCCCAGCTGGATACCTTCTTTCGTAGAGACTGCCGGTCCGCCAGAATCACCCTATAGGAAGAATAAATTCTTGATATACTATACCCTGTTCAATATAGCTATATTCTGATACTATTATGGGGTTATTAATTATGTTTTATTTACTTTAACAGCATTAAGCGCGTTATGGAGCATAAAGTTAAGCTTTATTTATTAGGGAAAAGGTATAGTAGGTACAGTCAGCAAAATTTAGCAACATTTGGCCTCTTAATCATAGACAAACTGCGGTATCGTATTAATATAGTATAAAATATAAGTAATACAATTTCATTTAACCTATTACTCGTATTATTTCTTACATGGCAGTGGCTCTTCCCAGCTTCTCCGCCAGCACAGAAGACTCGTGGTGTTATTTGTATGGGCCCGTCACTGGAAAACTGTTTTCGACAATAGTCAGACGACACTGTGGAAATGTTTAGCGCCATCAACGATTCACTCAGTGGTCCATTTTCCTAAGGACGGAATAACAAACTCTATAAGTACTCACACCTAGTCTATTGTCAAAGATAGGTATTTAAGAAATTATATAGTAAATTAAAATTAACTTACAGCAATTTGGCCCCAACCGGTCACTACAATTTTAGTTCCATTTTCAATTTTCCTGTTATCATCAACTAATTTAATAACTTTAGTATTAAATCCGTTAATTGGTATATCTTTTCCAATATCCACATATCCTACATCATAATCCGTGACTTCTAAAGTGAATTTCGGATGAAGACCATATTTGGTGGTGTTGAACTCTCTTCCACCGCTATGAGCAAATGTGCTCCCGACTCTGACCCGAACGTAGGATGGTGACCTAATGATAAATGTAAAATTACGTTATTGGCGAGTTAATACTCGTAAACCCATAGACATAGGATCGTCGCGTCTATATCTATGCGTAAACCACACATTTTGATTTAGTGTATTTTTATGTCATGTCGAATGCTCTATGTATACATTCAAAGTTCCTTTATAGTAATTTATTTACCTTCATCGAATAAACCACAATTACATTGTATGGGTTGACGATGTCAACTTTTAAACAAAATTGAACTTCTATTAAGGCGGACTAATATTTCTAAAATAAAAATTAAGATAACAATTACCCAATAAGACAATGTCCTGCTGTGAGGATGTACCGACTACTAATGATGGAACCCCCACATAGAAACGTAGTGCCATTCTTACGCACAGAAACATGGGCTTGATAAGGATAATGTGATATAGTGGTAGGATGTCCACCCACTATTTTATTGCCCGTGGTTGCTACTTCATGCTTTTTGGATGAGACATCTAGAAAAATATATCTCTATAATTACCGTCACTTTAGTTTTTTTAATTTAAATTGAACTGTTAATTACTTAATAGGTAGCATCTACCTTTAAACTTCTTAGGCTGAGTTGCACTTACATCAACTCTTTGTAAATGTAACGGTTAAAGCTTAAAATAGCGTCGAATGTATTTATTTTGAAGGTCAACCGTCAGCTGGTACAATAGACGCCATTTTAAACTTAAATCGTTCCAATTACACGGATTACGTTTTGATACAAACAACCTTAGAAACTATTTTTTTTAAAACAAGTAATTGGTACATATATTAGATAAGCTATAATTATACTATGTTATGTGTGTGATAATATATGTACTGCTGTGTGTACTAAATAAATAAATAAATAAGTACAAGTCAGTATTCTACTTACCATCATATAAAAATATAAATATAGAAAATAGAAATGTGTGAGTCAAAAGCGACATCCTATACCTAACTATCGTTTTGGAATGTGAACATTTATAAAATATGCTTTTTATAAAACCAAGATAAGAGTACAATTAAAATATTGATAAATAACAATAGAAAATGTAGAATCATAATGTATAAGTTAATTGCTGAGCTAAATAGCACCCTGTAAATTGCAGTGTTTATATTACAATTATCTAAATTCTTTAAATACGCGAGATAACACACTGAAGGCCGAATCAGTAGTCAGGCACAAGCTTATGCTTAGATCCAACTATTAATAAGGCAAAAGCAAAGCCTTTATCAAAACGATGACGATATGAATTCGCAACTTTAAACTCGCCTGGCGTTTCCAAAATACTAGAGTAATCTAGGAAAATAAAAAGTAAAGTATCATCACGACCGTTTCCCTTTCGGGGTGGTCAGGAACCACGCTTATAAAGAAGCGGATTTACATTTAGCCACAGAGTCTCTGTGCATTTAGCCAACTTTACTAAAAAAAATAACTATGTGTAATCCATTATAATAAACTTAATACCTACCTATAGGTTTAATAATTACTAAACTAATTACTAAAGTTTAATAATTATAAAAATCAAACAAAGGTTACAAAAGTATAAATTAGAATTGGTCGTTAAGCCATGTGGTGTGTGCCTATTAAAATAACTCAAACCACAAAAGTGACATTTGTTTTCTTGTCAAATCAAAAAACCGACCGATCCCGAAACTAATGTGTAAACGTAACAAATTGTAATGAAGACCTAAATTAAAACCTACACACTAGTGTAATTTACAACAGGATATTAGCTATTACGTGCTGGCAAGATGCAAAGTACAATCAAGGAAGTGCTCGACGCATTAGGGTAAATACTAAGCATCTTGGTTAAAATTTGTGATTTCCTTTTATATATTACCAGTTTTAACGAAAATAATATATTTACAGGTGTAATTTGGAAGTAGATACAGTTCTAGATTATATCCAGAATGATTCAAACTACGGGAATTGTAGTTTATCAGTGAAACAAATTAATGAATATGCTACGAAATTGGCGCTTAAAGGAGCGAATGCCAAAACTTTTCTGAAGAAATATGATGAACTGAAGACACGCAAGTGAGTTTATCTTGATAATCTACTAATACAGTACAAAATCTATACCACAAACGTCAAATCGAGCTATGATAAAAAAAAAATCTAAAATAGTTGTATCCCAAAAAGCATTTCAGTAAAAGTACAGAATATAAGCAAATTAATCTCTCAAACTTCGGAATACCACATCAATAGATTAATAAACACTTAATACAATCCATTTAGGCTCAGCTTTAGAATATTCCTGGTGAGCTACGGTACTGATTTTTTTTTTAGATATCCTTTGTTATAAGTAGTCTAATTCCGTAATCAATATCGTGCGGTAACACATAGTTTTTGAAATATATATATTTTTATTTCGACAATTTTGTACCAAAATTTGCTGCCAAGCCTAAATACAAATTTGTGTTGTAAAAAGGTTCTTTAATAATACTAAAATATAAGATTTTCAGTTTATGCAATATAATCAAACAATGACAAAATACAGAATCAACAAAAATGGCAAATAAACACTGTTCATATAAATTTGACAAAAGTTGAAATAAAATATTTGCTCGCCAAAACTTGGAAAATGTATCTACTCTTAAGTTTACTTTAAGACCTGTAAATTTGTAAATATGACATTTATGCAAATAAATATATTATTATTAAATAAAAGTGGTCAGGGTTTCACAACACATGGCTTTTACAGTATAAATGAATACTTAAATATTAAAGACAGACTTATATCATGTAAATTATATTGTATTGCTCTGTTTATTTTGTTTATATATTTAGATACATATCTTCACACCAGGTCCTTTGTGAGGTAGGCAGAGACAATTGAGCGCCATTTGTCACAATCTTCTTCATACATGCCCTTTTGTTTCAATGACTTTTTAATGCACCCTCTGCTATTGTTTTATTTATTTGATCATGATAGCTAGATAGATCTGCCAGGGCCTCTGTTACCCACAACTTTTGCATTATATATTTTGTTTGTCTATCTCTCTTCCTTCCAACATGCCAGAACCATCAGAGCATGCCTGTCCTTATTTTTGTCCCTATGCTTTGTTTCATACTTACCCTTTTGCATATTTCGTCATTACATATGCATGGCATTTAATTTGCACATAAGACCCTCGTTAATAGAAATGATAGCATGAAGTGGTGATGAACCTAATGTCAAATCTAAACTGCGCAATTGGTTGTTTTGAATTTTTTCATGCCAATGCCAAAAAAATACAATAACAATTTCTTTTATGAAAGCTAACAGAGCTAAAAAAAGTAATACAGCTTAAATGAAATGGTTGGTGGTGATGTCACTATCGCTATGTTCAACTTAAGCGCTTTTCTTACTTTGAAAGTCGTTTGTCTATGGTTTTCATATAAAATAAAATGAAAATAAATAGGCTTTGCTTTATATGCCTTCAAGTTCAACATAGCATATGTGATGCTAACTGCTAGATTCTGGAACCCATATATATGTTATAATTACCTCTTTATTTCAGTGTTGACAACCTGGCCGATATAATTTACATCTTTTATAAGTTGGTATGTGATGACAAGAAGCTGAAGATATCCAAACCTAAGGTGGCTCCTAAACCCGTGTTAGGAGATAGTAAACATAACATTACTAAAGATGACTTGCCACAGGTAAAGCCTTTTAAATCAACTGCCGGTTGCAGAAATTATGAATAAAATAATCTATGATCAATATTTTGATATACTCCATGTGATTCATAGCTTTTAAAAAAGTCTCCTTTTTTATACCAGCGTTCGGTCGCAACCCCGAGTTACCATTCTTCTTATCTCTTACCCACACACACAATGGATCCGGCACCTGCATGGTAAATCCATGGAGTGCTTAGAAATTTGTCTTCTTCTTCTCTTTGGTTATTTTAGCCTCATAGACATGTTGAACATGTAAAAAGATGATCAGCTTTTTTGCGACCAGCCGAAAGAATTACAATCTATATCTATGAAAAAACATCCCTATTTTCCTTGGGCACACAATAACTTGAGACGACTTAATCCATTACATTTATCTTTTTTTTTTAAATATTATCTAAGACTTTGGAGAAGGAAGTTTTTTTAGAAGTTGGGTATTAGGAGAAGCAGAATAGTGGATGGTGAGCGTCTTATTGCGCAATAAAATAGAAAAAGGTGGCCTTTATAAAACAGTGTATGGTCGTTTGCAAGCCCAAAATATGCACTGTGTATACATGGAATGCTTAGAAATTTGTCTTCTAACTTAACAAGTATTTTATTTTCACACATTTGACAGCATTTAATAAATGTGAATTTAGCAGACAGCAGTACAGTGGCCCCCTGGTAATCTGACAAACTGTTTAAAGGGCACTGTCAAACTATCGAATTTGTCGGATTATAGAGTACTTCCTAAGATCGTTTTTTTTAATTATATCTTTTTACATAAGATTACCTTTCTTGAATCCGACAAATTGCATAATATTTCATATGTTATACTCTGAAGTACAAAACATACTTAAATATGTATGTCAAATATAGTAAATTAAACAACACAATAGAGAGTTTACGCTTTATTATAAAATTAATGTCATTAACAACAATACCTACGCGACAAGCACAATAGTGGTGGCGCCATCATGCATTATCTACATTAGCGAAGATTGTCAAAAAAATATTCAATAATAATAGACATGTCGAATTACAAAGGGTGCCGGAATAGACAGGGGTTAGATTACTGGGGATCCACTGTATTTTTTTAATTACCATCCCAACACAAGGCTTATAAAATGTGATGACCGAGGTCTAGTTTAATTATTAGAAGATGGATTTCTTACAACAAACTAAACAATTAAAAATTATATTATTAATTCAATTTAAATTATATGTTTTTAGATTAAAGATAAACTATTGAAAGCAGTGGATGAAAGTAAGAAAATGGTAATGAAATCTTTAGAGGAGCGGGAATCGAAGGTGAGACCCAACTGGTACAGGAACCTGGACCTCCCAAACTGGCAGAAGGACCACCCTGCCATGTCTTGGGACTTTCCCAAAGAAACTGTCCCAATTCTGTCATCTTTAGGTAGGTCTTTTAGTATATTATGTATAAATTGTTTGAGTATGATTTATATATACTGCAATATCTGACATCTAACATAATACATACAAAGGCTGATTAACACATAGTTCTTTGCGTTGCGCAGTCGGGTAATAACATTAGTCTTAACAATAAAAGTATTGAAATCCTGTTCATATTATTTTTTGCATTTCAGCCGGAATCCCAGTAGTATCCCAAGAAAACATAATAATTGATGAACTACTGTATGTTTTCTCTGGGATTCCTGGAAACTACATAGTCCACCATCCAGTAAAGAATTTCTATGAGCCAAGAACCTTTTTAATATCGGAAGATTTGGATGACGCTTTGAAACAAATGGTCCAGCAAATGTTGCCGCTTGCATCAAATTACTCAATTGTGAGGAGATTTATTGAAGGCTGTGACATGTGGGCAGGACAAGTTTTACATTCTCTTGTTGCTGGGCTAGAGATGTTGCTGAAAGATTATTATGTAAGTAAAATTTGAAATAAAAGTAATATCTTGAAGAAAATTCATTAAAATATTTTCTTCCATTCTAAATTAAAACTAATTTTCTCTTAAGTAAAAGATCTGTAGTTGTATCTCTAAGTAGGAAGCATGAAAAAACAATGTGTATGAATAATTTTAGAATTCATCATTTATTTTGAGTAGAGCAGTTTTAAGTTAAATTATGTAATCAGTGGCCCATAGGCAATAAATAAAACATAAGCAATAAATTATAATGTATGAATGTGTTAATTACTTTTTTATTTTCAAAAACAACTGCTACCTTTGCGTATTTTTCATATAAATGTGAACTCGGGAGGTCGTGGGTTCGATTCCCACCGGGGGCAAGTTGTACATTGTATAATTTGTCTCGGTCTGGGTGTTTATATGTATAATATGTATATATTTACAAAAAAAATTAGTATAATATGTAGTTTATCAACCATCTAATTTCCGTAACACAAGCCTCGTAACTTACCACGGAAACTAGATGGCGCTGTGTGACCTGTCTGGAAATATTTATTTATTTATTATTATTTATTTATGATAATGTCTGATACCTCATCCTTAGAGAAGACCAATTTCTTAGTATTGTGTATGGGGAAATCAGGAGAAGAACTGTAGTGTGTCTTTTGACCTAGTTGGATATTTTAACTTATTTTATTTCACAGTGTGCTTCCAATTCCAATATTTTTCATAATCTTATAATTATGCACTCATTGATTTTAACATGAAGTTCTCTTTCCCTTGGTATTCTTAAGACATCATTCCCTGCATTCCATTTATAGAAATTACCAGCAGCATAGAAATTACCAAAAATGTTCCATTATAAAAATAAACTGACATAGGATCTTCTTTCGTTTCATTACAAAAAAATAACGGAATAGTTATAGCAGCGATAGCGGCTTGCTTGTCTTGATAACCTGGCAAGGTTGGAATAAAACCTACATTGTGTATTATCGACCCAAAAGATTGCAGTTGTGGTTGAACTTTACTTTATTCTATTCCAGACTATGATAGCGCAGTTAGAGACAGAGCAAGTTTCGGGCGGTCTAACTTTACAGAAGTTATGGTACTTTGTATTACCCACCATGCATACTATGCAAATCTTGGCATCCATCGTCACATCTATTGGAAAGGTATATTCTACTGTTTCAATATTAAATTAAGCTGCAGTTCTGGGTTGTAAGAATGCTTTCATTTAATCCAAAAGATTGCAGGTCAAACCATCTACTGATGAGAAATACACTTTTCTTACGTACATTTGTGATAGATTTACATCACCACTATTCCCAAAACACTGTCGCATTAAAAAGCCGTTGTAAGAAAAGGGCATGTATAAAGAGGTTGATAAATGTTGACAAAACGAAAGAAGTATGTTGTGACCGAGTCAAGTGGCGCTCAATTGTCTCTGCCTACCCCACAAGGAATCAGGCGTGAAGATATGTATGTATGTACCATTCCCGTGCCTCAGAGAGCATGTTTAGGCCGTTGGTCCCGGTTCTACTAATACCAACTTGTGGAATTAATACATTATTAACCCTCGTCAACCTGTCTGACCAGCGCAGCGAGTGTACATTAAATTTTCCAGATATATGTTCTGGAAGGCAAATTTTTAACAGTGGAGTTTAGGACGCTGTGTTCTTAGGGGCTGTGAGGATGATTATGATAATGGCATGCTGCTAAGTCATACAAATGTGACAAGTGTAGGTTAAATACTCCAGGTTTATGTTTTAGAAGGCCTCTAGCAGTGGAGGTCTAGGGGCTGTCATGAATGTTGTAATCAATATTCTTTAATTGAAATGGCACTATTTTAACAACTAACCAATCTAAAAATTAATTCCCTATCTAATCCCAACAGATAAATCCTCTAGCGGTTAAGTCCGTGGATTTAGACTTAGAGGTACCAAGTTCGGAAACAATAATATTTATTAATTTAAATGAATTCATATTTATTTGTGATATTTTCCGAGTTTGGTACGCTAGAGACATCAACGAGCTTGCCACTTGATGAATGAATGGCCTATAGTAAAGTCGGCTAAATGTGATTCTGCTTTCTTTATAAGTGTGGTTTCTGACCACCCTGGAAGTGGAACGGTCTTGATTATATTTTTAAGAAAGATATTTTTGGCTCAATGTGCCAGTATAAAATATAGTTTATTAATTAAGTCATTACAAGGCTGAATAACACCAGTTACTAAATCAAATATTTTTTAGTAATTGATATATTTGAATGTTAGTTGAAATAATACATGTTTTCAATTTCAGAGTGCACTCCGTGGTGGTGCAGTACTGTCAGTACTCCACGATAAGACCAACATGTTAATGGGAGATGCGCGAGCGCAGGACATATCTCTGTTCCTTACAGAACGCGCGTGCCGACCTTACCTCACTATACTACACCAGTGGATACATTACGGCACCATTGTAGACCCTTTTCAGGTTTGTAATTGTTGTTTGTCATTTGGTGAAGAATTATCCTAACCAGCTAGCTATCCTAATCACCATCCCCCAAGAAGTCAGGCTTCTAAAAACATGCAGAGTGCTGGAAACAGACAGCCAGCCAGATTCAAGCTGCTGAGCAATCAAGGAGATATTCTGACATAAATGGAGCATCCACTTGCCATACTACTCAACTTTTTATTAAATAAAAATGTGAGTACCAAGTGCCTTATGATAGGGCAGTCTGGCTTCTCACTAACTGCCTTAAGATAATGTTGCTATATGAGTTCCAAAGATTACCACTTTTTTCGAAATTTTAACAATTTCTGGAAACAAATAAAATTTAATTCCGATGGGGCAGTCCAAACCGCCTTCAAAGATTTTATTGATTCTCGTTGCCACGTTCACATGTATGTACTGTTACTGGTTTTATTTACTTATTTTATTACAGGAGTTTATGATCGAAGACAATGAATTAATAAACAAGGAAGCCTTGCCGGTGGACTATTCTGCAGATTATTGGGAGAAAAGATACAGTGTACAGAGCGATAGAGTGCCCAAATTCTTGCACAAATACATACATATTATTCTCAGAACGGGAAAGTATCTCAATGTTATTAGCCAGTGTGGTAAGTTAATTTTTATTTATATTAATTGGATTTACTTCTACTACTACTGCTGCTACTACTACTACTACTACTGCTGCTGCTACTACTACCACTACTGCTGCTGCTACTACTACTACTACTACTACTACTACTGCTGTTACTACTGCTACTACTGCTGCTACTACTACTACTGCTGATGCTACTACTACTAGTGTGTTAATATTATGGTAACCCCAAAAAAAGGGAAAAAACTAAGTAATAGTACTAAGATCAGCTTAATGACTAAGCATTTTCTAACAATCAAAATAATTAAAATATGTAATAATAAAAAAAAAGATATTGGGACTCTACATTTTTTAATGATGGCTATACTGGGTATCTTATATCACACAATGTGACATAACTTTCTATCACTCCTAACTTATAGAATAATCAAATTTAGAATGTTTCATAAAAGTAGTTTATTATCTGTTACAAAAATCATACAATAATTAAATAATATACGACAATCTGACAATATCAGTGGCTGGCGTCAGTGGTCCCCATTTTTGACCTCGTCTTACCATATTGTGCTCAGTTTAAAAAAAAATGCTCTTTTTATATTATTTAGCAGCATGTAATCATCATCACATACCTCTACTGCTGAAGATAAACCTTACATAATATATATTTACTAACAATTCCACAAATTGGTATTAGTGGAACCGGGGCCGATGGCTTAACATACCCTTGAAGGCATGGGTGGTGTTGGTTGACCAATGTGCACCAGAAAAGTATGTCTCGTTGATACATGCCGTGGTTCAAACCGCGAACCTTTTTATTGGAAAGCGTTCTTACTTCCGAGAGACCACCGCTCTTAGCAGCATGAACCTAATATTAATGTATTCAATTTGAAATTTTGTTGCAGGTAAATCAATATCCAAAACAAGTGCGGAAGAGATAAAGTATTCACTCAGAGAGCAGAACTACAGTGCCATAATACAAAAAGCATATGCTTTTGCCAGTAAATCTTTATTAGAACTTCTCCTAAAAGAATACGACTTGATGGGAAGACTTAAGTCGGTTAAGAATTACTTTCTGATGAGTCAAGGGGATTTTATTGTTCAGTTTATGGATTCCACTGAGCAAGAACTTTCGAAGAAAATTGATGATATAATTCCTTCGAAGCTTGAGTCGCTTTTGGGGCTTTGTTTAAGGTAAGTTTACATTTGGCTTTACATCTACCTGTTGGTAAAAAATACTTCCTCATGAGTCAAAGGGATTTTATACTTTACATCAACGAGCTTGCCTCTTGTCATGATTGACTTATAGTAAAGTTGGCTAAATGTGAATCCACTTTATAAGCGTGGTTTGTGACCACCCCGATAGGGAAACGGTCGTGATGATACTGAACAACTTTCGAATAAAATTGATGATTTTTTTAAAGCTTTAGTTGAGTATTTCTTTAAGGTTAAATAATATACATAAAATATAAATTAAAAGCTTCCTAAATTATAAAATTAAAAATAAACTAAACAATAAATAAAAAATGTCCTCTTGAGACGTCCCATCCGAAATAGTCCCAAGAAGACTGGCAACATTTTCCCTCTGTATAGCGAGGCTAATACGTTGGCAGAAATAATTGCCAGCCTTCCTGTATCTAGACCTTCCCATCAGCTGCTTTGACAACTCCTTGGCCAAGCGCCTCGCTGACGGTCCCCATGGGCCCATCGTCCCAATGTTTTTCTTTTGTGGTCTCCAGACCAAACGCGTTGGCTGATTTTCACGATTGTCACGTCAATCGATTCGTCTTCATCACGCGAGTGTCACTGAAGATATGACGTTAATCAAATTTCATTAAGGCGACACTGTCCACTCTCCGTCATGAGTCAGGGGGATTTTATAGTACAGTAAAAAGATATAAAATATACAGTTAATAAGTTTTAATTCGTTTTTAGGTTATCAGCAGCCAGTTACGATCCCTATAACGAAGATATGAGAGTGGAATTATTACCATACGATTTACAGTTCCAGATGTTTAAAATACTTTCTATTGAGACGGAAGATGAAAAAGGTAATTCCGTTTAAAGTTGTAAATTGATAAAGCTATACAGCATTCATCAATCCCTGAGACAAAGGCAGTATTTTAAAGGGTGTCAATTATGGAAATAACAAAATGGCCGCCGCAATAAAATACAGTGTTTTGTACAAATAACTTGTATACCGTAAAAGCAATTAATTTTATTTTCCCAAACAAAAAATGACCTAAATTAACATATTCGTAAACTTTTAAATGCATTTTAAATCTGTCAAGTAAAGATGTAAGTACCATTTTGTAAAAATAATATGTAAAGATACATTATTTTGTATTTAGCCGGGTTATATCCGCCATATTTAAATACTGTTTTTTCCTTGGTATATTTCGGTTTTTTTTTATTTTACTGTTTGTTGTTTACATTAACTGAGATTTTTTTTATTAAAAATTTAGTGAACTTAGACTCATTGCCTGTAAATACCTTTGTTTGGTAAAATTTGGGTGCCACTGGTTTTATTGTTTACATTTAGTGTCAGAGCATGATGAATGCCATATAGTTAATTAGTTAAGAGCTAGGTTCATATTTGTGTAGGTAAAAAGTGGATGTACTAAAAATAAACTGCCTCCGTCCAAAGTCCATCGATGTACCAGGTTCGATTCCTGGTCGAGACACAATATTAAAAAAAAAAAAATTTTCGAATTTTGTATCTTTGAGACGAGCTTGCCACTTGTCATGATAGGCCTATAGTAAAGTTGGCTAAATGTGAATCCGCTTAATATATAATACACGTGGATCAATAAAAAAGCAGCATTCTACATTGGCTCTGTTTTATTTTGCAGAAAGCTGTCAAACAACTGACTTTAATGAGCAAAATCATTTTTGTTTATTTCAGAATACAAACAGAACAAGGATTGTCCTCCCCTGACCGGGATAGAAACGTTCTCCTTTGGGATGGAAGTGAAGTGGCCCGTGTCTCTCATATTGAACCACAAAGCCATTGCATGCTACCAGATGATATTCAGACATCTGTTCTACTGCAAACACGTCGAAAGACTACTGTGCAGGTATATTTTTCATACTTTATTTATTCAATAAATTGTCAACATCATGTTAAGCACACTCTTAACAAAGTCTTATACAAAGGGTTGTTTAAAAAGCGGTTTAAAATGGTACCTTACGTACATGAATGTTAGAAACTGGAATCAGACACTCGTGACTGACATCAGTCCCTAACACTATGCCGGCTTGACTGGGTATGACGGCAATTCGAGCATGATCCTGAAACGTGTGGATATACTTTATTTATTTATTTAAAACTTTTTGCACTATGTACAAAGGCGGACCTAATCAACCTTAAAGTCAACGTTAGGGACATTACGAACATTGTATGTGGAAGGTTCGCGCAAATTATAGAACATAATATAAGGGAGAAATTAAAATACTACAAAAACTAAACTACTTACTAGTAAATAATATTAATATACTAAACACTAATATACTTATAATACTTAATATATACATACTTTATCGGGTTTATCGGCATGAACGAGGGATACTTCCCCGCCTCGACAGACTTGGAAAATTACCACCATCAGTCCGCCTACCACCTATTTGTTGTTCTCGTTAAAAGTATGTGATATTTGCAATGATGTCAAATGCCAATTTTTACTTTCAAGGATAACTAATATTGTAAGCTTGCCGTGGTGATATTTATATAAAATAAACCCGCTTAAAACAAGACATACCTCAATATTCTAGGGGTTGTGATGATATGAACGGACTACAAATAGAAATTTATAACCTTAAAAATGTTCTTCAACAGAGTCTGGCTGTACAATAAAGTGGTGAAGAAGTTCGCTGAGGGTCGGTTGTATGCGGAAGCTTTTGCCCTTCGACAACGGATGTTAAGTTGTATGCAGCATTTGCAGTACTACATGTGTGTCGAGGTCATTGAACCTTCCTGGAGCCAGCTTATACAGAGCTTAGACAAGGTCAGTATATTTTGATGGCATAGGCATGTGATTTTTTAAACTTATATTTAGGGTTCGTTTCCGCTATGTCGGAACGGAACGAGCGGAAGGAACGCGCCCTTATAAATTGTTGGGCCTATAATATTGGATTTTTTAAAATACTTAATAACTGCTCCGTGGTCTAGCGGTTAAGGCCGTGGATTTAGTTTCAAAATTTAAAATAATCTTCGGAAGAAATTAGTGTTCATCCTTAGAAAGAGATAGACTTAAATTAATGGTACCTGTAGGCGGACGGGTTGTTTGCGCGGGGGAGAGTGGTTTGCGCGGGGGGAGAGTGGTTTGCGCGGGGGGAGAGTGGTTTGCGCCCGCGCATCTTTTTTATGCACCTACTATAAATATTTATTATTTATTATTAAGCTTCGAGAGTAATTGTCTCCGCCAACAAACTGTGGTTACAGTTTGGCGGGCTGTTTAATAAGTTATATGTATTGGAAAGTAAATAAATTATTTTATTTTTTTTCTTTAAATTGTTTAGATTCAGAGGTACCGGGTTCAATTCCTGGTCGGGACACAAAAATATTTATTAATGTAAATAAATACATTTAATTAATATTTAATTTATTTGTGATATTTCTCGATTGGTACGCTGGAGACATCGACGAGCTTGCCACTTGTCATGATTGGCCTATAGTAAATTTGGATAAATGTGTATCCGCTTATTTATAAGCGTGGTTTCTGACCACCCAGAATAGGGGAAACGGTCGTGATGATACTTTACTTTATTTTTAAAAAAATACTTTTCATTAATCTTTAATTATTTTTACTGTATTTGTAATAGAGATTTGGTTGGGTAGGGAGAGGAGTAGAATGGTGGATGATGAGCGTTTTATTGCTCATTATTGTAAACCAGCCTATTATCAATCGTAAGCCAGAGGTATCTCTTCTCATCTCTTACCCACACACAACGATCCCGGCACCCGCACTGTGAATTCATGGAATGCTTAGAAAATAATATTTTTCTCTTACTGACTTATATATATTGCCTTCGTGGTCTAGCGGTTAAGTCCTTGGATTCAGACGAGGAGCTACTTGGTTCGATTCCTGATAAGAACACATCAAATTATTCAATTTATTTTTTATTATTCTCAAGTTTGGTCTTGGTCGAGACTGGTCATGATAGGCCTAAAGTAAAGTTAGCTAAATGTAAATCCGATCCTTTTAAAAAAGCGTGGTTCCAGACCACCTCGAAACGGACACGGTCGTGATAATACTTTTTATCATTACAACCCCTAGAACACAGCGTCCTAGACCTTCACTGTTGGAAAAACAAATATCTGGATAATTTGGCCTACACTCGCGATGCTCTGGCCAAACTACAAACTGGGTTGGCGAGGATATGATGTAAATTTTTCATTACAAGTTATTAACGATTCCATATGTTGGTATTAGTGGAATTGGGACCGACGGCTGGACGTGCTCTCTGAGGCACGGGAATAGTGGTGTTGTAAATCTATGACAAATACATACATAGACATACACATCTTCACGCCAGATCCCTTGCGGGGTAGGCAGAGACAATTGAGCGCCACACGATCACGACATACCTCTTTCGCTTCGTTGACGTTCATTAACCTCTTCACACTTGACCGCCTCCGTGGTCTAGTGGTAACAAACGTTGCCGTGAACTCGGGAGGTCGTGGGTTCGATTCCCACCGGGGGCAAGTCGTACATTGTATAATTTGTCTCGGTCTGTGTGTTTATATGTATATATTTACAAAAAAAAAAGTATAATATGTAGTTTATCAACAATCTAGTTTCCGTAACACAAGCCTCGTAGCTTACCACGGAAACTAGATGGCGCTGTGTGACCTGTCTGGAAATATTTATTATTATTATATATAGATTATTGGCTTAATAGAAATAAAACAACTGTTATAATATTATATTTATTAATTGTAAAATATCAACGTGTTACGACAAAATTCCGTATTTAAGCCTAAATATAAAAATAACATGTAATTTGTATTATAGAATATAAAAAATTAAAGGCGATAATATAAAAAAAAATGTTAACAAATAAATTAATTTATAATTTAAGATTATGAATCGTTCGTTACATAAATGCATTAGAATGTTAAAAGCATGACTTATCAATTAATATTTATGGCTATTCTCCAAAATTTGGAGAACCTTTTTCAGGTTGCTTTCAAGACCTTCAATTTTATTCTCATACGCCATAAGTTGTTCTTTTATTTCGTCATATTCTGAAAAGGTTAATTTGTTATTAATCACAACCTTGGAGTTTTTAACAATTTTTCTGTCTAATTTGTAATTTTGACACCGCTCTAAGCAACAGCCACCATTTTCCGCGTCGTAATCCTCGCCATATTTAAGTGGCTCGGGATGAGGGATTTCTATCAAGTTTCTCTGATTTGGTTTTACTATAATACGGTACTGTGGCAAAAAATGCGGAAACAAACAAATTCTCTTCGCAAATGGTTTTATGCACAACATCGAAGGTTTTATAAAGTTCAAATTCTGAAGCTGTGACGGCAACCATGATATTCCCTTAGTGGGTTTAGCATACGCTTTTACATTGCCGATCAGAACACTTTCAAAATAGGAAATCAGTTTGATCCTTGAAATATGACCGACAAGCTCAGCATCAGCCCTTATTTCTTGCGTATCGCTCACAGCTAAACCATTAAGAAGATTGAATAGTACTATTGGTATCATGAACACGAACACTATAAAGATAATGTAACTTGTAACAGGATATGTGCTAAATTTGATAGAACTTGCATCAAATTCACCAGTTAACATCACAATGGTCTTAAATAAAGATCGGCCCGGATCTACAAAGAAATCTTCCTCGTCGCCATCTTTTTCAATAGTGTCTTCGTTGGGGTTCGGGGCTTTCTGATCGTCTTCCAAAACAGGTCGAAACAAAGTGTAGAAGCTTAAGGCAAATGCTATGATTAAAATGCAGTACCATAGCAAAAACTTGAAGAAGTTCCAGGACACAGTCTTCAGCATTACGATATTTGTAGACAATGTTGGAAACTGACCAATAAGCAAAACTAGCTCTGCTGAAGATAACAATATTGCAATCGCTGATAGTTGTTGCTTTATTCTTGGATCAGCTCCGCTGTAAAATACTATCCAAGCAGTGACTACGATTAGGGAAACTTCCATTAGGTTTTCTATGCTTTGAATATAACGTATTGGCGACACCAGCAGTTGAAACAATTCTCTGATGATTAATAATATCAAACCAATAATAGCACCAATATGGGTTATACCGTTGAGAATTACGATGCCGTCGGATTTTTCCTTAACTTCATCATACCCGTATAAGATGTACAATATTAAACTTAACCATAATAACGAATAAAAGGTAATATTCGCATAGAATAAACAACTGATTCTTTGCCATTTCAAATACAAAAAGCTTGTTATAACTGGATGCTTCAGTAAGGGGCGTAATTCCTCGTTTCTTGTCATGTATAATAGCGCATCGGTTTCTGGAGCTAAAATGGTCTCACATGCTTTAGCATTGTTGTTAGCCGAGTCCATCAATGGAGATTTACATGCTTCTTTTTCCATCGAATCAATATTAGGATACACTAAGAAACTATATTTATGATGTATTTCATAATCATCATCGCTTGGCCGTTCCCCGTTAGTTGTGACACATTCATCTAAGTATGTTTCTAATGTTTTGGCGTTAATATCTGCTAATGGTGGTTCGTTGAATTTGTTACGAAGACCAACACAGGCTCCACTTCTGAGCAGTTCCAAAACAGTGTCGTTGTCGCCACATCTGGCAGCATAATGCAGCGGAGTATTTTCTTTCATGTCCAGAGAATTAACATTTATATTTATTTTTGAATGTGTAAGTAATGATTCCAGACACTCTTTGTAGTCGGACTTAGGGTTACTATTAGCTGATCGCATTCCCTTCACAGTAATGTGAAGAAGTGAATCACCATCAACAGGTTCGAATAATGTTGATTCGTTATCAATAAACATTTTTAGAATCTTGCTGAAGCCATTTTGACACGCTATCGCTACCGGTCTGTTTTTATTACTTGCACATGTTGCGTTCGGGTCTGCTCCTGACACTAGAAGAGTTTTTACAACTTTTTCAAAGCCTTTTTCTGTAGCTAATTGCAGCATCGTTGCTATTCCGTTGTTAGCTGCCAATGCATTTTTGTGATCATTTTTCTTCACTAACTTATTAAAATCACGCACAAAGTTGTCTTCTTCATGTCTACTTATAAAATCAAATAGCTTATCGTTATTAATTATTTCTGCGGTCTCAGATGGGGAATTGAATCTTGCCAATAGATGAGGGAATGCGTCTTTTAATATAGCTCTGGCTGTTTTTCCTCGTCGGTCTTTAAATGAGTCTAAATCTATTGGCCCTTTTGCATAGTCCAAAATATATGTTATTACTCTTTCCAATCCTTGTTTCGATGCGGAATATACTGGTGTTATACCTTTCATATCTGGAGAATTGGCATCGCAGCCAGCTTTCAGCAACAGTTCTATCATTTCCATTGCGATATCAAGATTCGTCTCTCGATCATCATCTATGTCTTCAATTTGCTTTATCGCCATTAATAGGGCAGTGTTTCCTTTACTTTTGATGTTAACATCGATTCTGTCGTCCTCCAACAAGCATTTCAAGGCTTCAAGATTTCCATTTTGAACAGCAAAATGTATCGGAGCGGCAGCGTGAGTTTCGTTGATTTTGTTCACTTCTACTTCGTGTTGTAGTAGTAGTTTTACGTATTCGATTTTATTGAGTTCGGAGACCGCTAGCTCGAGGCACGTTTGGTAATCTGGATACTGGTAGACGTATTCCAAGTCCACGGCTCCGTAGCCTACTAGTTTTTTGAAGGTGCTGTAGTCATTTGTGCGCAGAGCTGTTCGGAGCTGGGTTTGAGGGTCGGTTCCGAAGAGGGAGCCGCCCCTAGACAGCCGGTTGGCAGACATCTCGTAGTTGTCCCGTGTCATGGCTCAGCAGCGACTGGCATCTGTAACCAACAAAACAGATGGTTAGCTGCAATTTTCCAATTAAAAGAATTTGGATCAATCAATTAGGAACAAACAATTATACTATTAAAAGTGGAACATTTCAGTTAACTGCGTACTCTACAATTTTTAATAATACCTTTGTAAGCTTGATCGCACTAAGTAGATGCGGCTAACATCATAATTCTGTTGATTCAGTTAAGAATGCTAAATACTTGTGTTAACAGTCATGGGAACTGTGTACCGTTCTTGTACAAGTATACACATGTTAATTATATCAATACTGCAAAAGAGAAAGTATGACTAATTTATTTAATTATTATTCATAAATATCCAGAAACGATTCGCTAAACAGGTACACGAAGCGCTATTACATTGTCATGGAATAATAGTGAGAAAACATTATAACACTTTTTTTAACCACTTTTAATAAATAATTTTCATAATTTATCTTTATAATTTAAAGAACATATTATATCACAAGTTTTTTTTGTCGAAAGCCTCAAATGGCATATACTGTAAATGCATGTGGTGGTTGCCTATATATAATAGATGCATTTAACTTAGTTTTATGTAAAATTAAATAATATATTAGTCGGCCGGTTGCAGAAAGGATGATTAGAATAATCCATAATCAACATTTTAATATACGACACCTGATTGGCTTGTCACTTTGATTATTTTAGCCAATGCCGTGCCTACGTTAAACATGTCAAAAGATAATCAGCTTTTCTGCGACTGACATTGTCTATCACATTAATGACAATGACATTATGTCATTATGTACTCTTAAAAATGATAAAACCAATTTAATTTGTCTTAATATAGGTACATATAAAATATTAAATCCATAGGTCACGCATTAGGCTTGACAGCTCTCACGTTTGTTCGTGTCACTGAATTAAATGGGCACATTTCATATTCCCCGCGGAACAGTAATGAGCCTTAAGAATGGCAATCAAGTCCAATTATTCCACATTTCACTGCCCATCATAAAATTAATGCTGCACGCGTGCTCTACGCTTTCCAGACCCTATAAAACTATATTTACACTTTTCACGTATTTTTTCTCTTAATTGGAACGAGTTATGCAAACTATACCCATTGGCATTTGTTAATTATCATTTAATCGTGCTATTATTAAAAATCAGACATCCAAAGACTTTCTGACTAAATAAATAAACCTAAACTTTCATTTTCTAATTATTTTTTTTCCTCTATCTATACATATGTTGTTTTCTCATGCAATAACTACTAAACGAATTTTAGTGAAAATTTACAGTAACATAACTGCCTCTGTGGCTAAAGGCTTATAGTAAAGTTGGCTACATATGAATCCGCGTCTTTGAAAGCGTGGTTTTTGACCACCTAGAAGAGAATTCGGTTTATATATTTTTTTTTTAACAATCACAACTTTAATTACAAACAGGGCTGTGTGCTTTCCGCCAGATTATTCACTCTATATCTCGACAAATGCCTAAAAAGATAGAGAGAGTGACTGTAGGATAAAGATGAGTGATCCGGTGGTGAACTGCCTGCTTTATGCAGATGATGCTGTTCTTATGGCATCGTCCGAACAACATCTGCAATCACTAGTCACAGAAATGAAAGAGGGATGTGTAGAAAAAGGACTCCGTTTGAATGCGAGAAAAACCAAGGTACTAGTGTTTGAAAGAACAAGGGTGTCAACCGTGACGATAAAGATTGATGATGAAACTCTAGAACAAGTAAATGAAATTATATATCTGGCCAGTGTTTTCACTGCGGATGGGAAGTACGATAGGGATGTTGAAAGAAGAGCGAATGTGAAATAGTGTTAACGGTGCCCAGGGGTCACTGATCGGTAGTCGAAATGTCAGTGACAAAGCTCGGCTCGCCATACACAATGCCATGTTGGTACCAACACACACTGATGTATGGAAGCGAGACGTGGATATGTCAGAATAAGCATGAGAGTAGGGTTAATGCAGTAGAAATGAGATCGTTACGTCGGATATGGGGCGTCACTTTGTCGGACCGCATACGTAACGTCGAAATACGGAAAAGGGTAGGTATAAATGAAAGTATAGGGACAAAAATTAGGAAAGGCATGCTACGATGGTTCGGGCATGTTGAAAGAATGAGCGAAGAAAGATTGACGAACCATATAAATGCGAAAGTTGTGGGTGAAAGAGGCCCTGGCAGACCAAGACTCACTTATCACGATCAAATAAATAAAACAATAGCTGAAGGTGCACTTAAAAGCCTTCGTAACAAAAGGGCATGTATGAAAAGGTTAATGAATGTCGACGAAGCGAAAGAGGTATGTCGTGATCGTGTCAAGTGGCGCTCAATTGTCTCTGCTTACCCCGCAAGGGATCCGGCGTGATGATATGTACAACTTTAATTAGTAAGAAAAAAACATAGCTGGTTGTTTTCTGCATAACTCTATCCCAAAAAACCTAAATTAAAGCAGCTGTAGAGCTGAGTTGAATGCTTATGCATTCATTTTTAAGGTTGAATTTCGTGTTTAATTCGTATGAAGTTTATTGGGTTGTAAATTAAATATTTTTTTATTGCAGTATAATTGTTATTAGATACCATAGGTGGAATTGACGAGTTCTCCTGTTTACTGTCTAGGCAATTTACATCTTACCTGCTAAATTAATATTCCCAATTACTAGACAATAACATTATTTATATTTGGAAACATACATTTATTTTTTGTCTTACTATTAAGCTATATTATGTATTTGTGCTGCTGTTTTTTCCCAAATTATATGTTTTGTGAACTTGGCAACTTTATTTATTTATTTAATACTTTATTGCACAAAGACAAAGGCGGGCTTTAATGCCGCAAGACATTTTATCATAGCCAACCATTGGGATAACTTTAAACACTTTACTGAAAAGTAGGTGCAAAAATAAAGGATAATAAAAAAAAAAATTTAATAACTAACTAGATGCATAAATATATAATATACTACGTACTAATACATACTTATATACTCGTATAAACCTACATACATACATAATAATATATGTACTAGTTTTATTGCGATAGGAAATGCAAATAGACCATTTTTTTAAATAGCGATCTGGTGGTAACCTGCCTGATGCTAAGAGGCAAATTGTTCCATAAATTAGTGGCGACAACGACAAACAAGTTTGAAATGAAACTAGAATTATGCGAAGGGATAGAAAGAAGAGAGTTATGAGAGGAGCGTAAAGATCTATCGTGGAACAAAGAAAGATAGGCAAAATCATTCTTGAGGTATTTATTTATTGGTCCTTTGTCAGACCCGTCAAAGAATATTATACTGTGCTTGGCTGGTGATGGTGACACAAATGTCTAAAAAAAAACATAGAAGTGCTGGACTATTTTAGTAAAGTATTTAAATTTTTTTATAATATGGGCCCAATAAAATATGTATATGTGAATCACGTCGATCATTATCAAACTATTTAAAAAATCAGTTTTGAACAAACCGGTTCAACTTTTTAAATTTTATTGATCTGTGATTTATAAAACAAAGTCCTGTCTGTTCGCGATAAACTCAAAAACTACTGCACCGATTTTCTGCTGTTTTTACCAATGGATAGAGTAGTTCTCAAGGTAGGTCTTAGTGTATAATTTGTTAAGTTTTTAACATACATTAACGATATTTGTTGGAGATGACGTAAAAAAAATTTTAGTTAATCTATATTTATTTATTTATTTATTTGAAACTATCCGCTACTGGAGGCTGTCTACTTGACTGTATGCAGCTGTATCCAGTGCTCTAGTAGCGGAGAGTCCCACCGATCTGCCAATACGTTTAGGAGCCTGTTGGTACTGGATCTCATGCGGCACAGCATAGACGCAGATCTTTTCCGCATAATTGTTTAAAAACTGTCAGTCCTCACATCAGCAAACACACCCGAGGCACTGCAGAACCTCGGCAGTAGTGCTGCTCAATCTTGGTCTTGGTCTTAATCTTGCTTTTTTGCACGACCAAGACCATGAACAAGACCACCTATATGGCTGCAAGACCAAGACTATGGTAGTCTCGCAAGACTCTTGTTTAGATATACTTTTTTTATTTGCTATAAATTGTTACTTTTATTGGGATAAAGGTTCTTGTTTTCAATAAATTGTAGTTGCATCGTCCGTCATCTTTAATATTCCGTATTGGCGAGGTAATAGTTTGTGGACTGATTCACAAGATTTTTTTAGTATAAATGTATATATATATCTTGCGTCAAAGTAAGAGTCTTGCGCAAGGCCAAGAGTCTTGCTTTGGGCAACACTACTCGGCAGCCCCATCAGGATCCTAAACGCATTATTATACTTGACGCGCAGGTCGCTGTACGCTCTCCGAGTATAGTCCACCCATAAGGACTGGCAGTACGCTAAAAAGAGTCACTTTTACCTGGGCGGTGCAGCGCGCAAACCTACGGGCTAACATGCGTTAACAACTATGTTTCAAAAAAACCCATGCTACCCGGGCTGGGTTCAAGCAATGTAAGCTTACATAAGCGTCTCTTAAATATCTCTTTTAAAAAAATCATAAAAAATAATTTCATTTGCGTATTATTAAAATTCTAAGAACTTAACGAGCTTAAGCGATACGGCCATTGAAATTCTTAGGGCCATATCTTAAAACCGACTTTATCGTACGTTCCTAAGGTTCAACGTCCAATGCTTCTTATGTTTAGTCCGTAAGTAATTTGAGATTATCTCCAGAAGCACTCTTTATCTTTGAGTTTGAGTAATGCTCCGATTATAATAATGTTATGAACCATAACAAATTAATTTGTTGAGGCTGAGAGCTATTCATGTACAATGTAAAAAAGTACTTGGTTTTCAAATATTATTAGCTATATTTTATTATAATAATAATAATAATGTTTATTTCTCTCATAAAATACATATGTAGGTACATTAAAATTATCAACAGTTACAATATGGTAAATACATAGCTATTAGATATTGTACCCAAAAACAAAATGTATATTTTAAACAAATTAACTTACCGAGCTTGAGAGCTGGTGCCTGAACGGGGTACCTAGAAGATACCTCTATCTCAGATCACCAGTTAACACCCCTCGGACTAGCAAGTATTTACATTGATAATAAATAAAGAGTTATCTTATTTATAATTTTAACAGTTAGCTATAATATACAAAATGAAATAACAATTCACTCTACTTCCCTACGACTATCATTTGCTCAGTGTCATGATAGCTTTGATGCTGGAGCCATTCAGCTACAGCTCTCTTGCAAAACCTTTTGTTTTTATATCTAATGGATAATGCCTTATTTACTTTATTATAAATGTAATAACTAAGAAAGCCGATAAATCTTTTTTATTTACTTTATTATAAATGTAATAACTAAGAAAGCCGATAAATCTTTTCGCAAAGCTAGATTTAAAAGACCTTGGCAGAAAAACATCTTTATTTCTTTTATCGACAGTATTATAATATAATTAATAGCTACTAAAACTGCCTCCGTGGTCTAGCGGTTAAGTCCGTGGATAGACTCGGAGATACCGGGTTCGATTCCTGGTCGGGACACAAAAATATTTAATAATATAAATAATTTATTTGTGATATTTCTCGAGTTTGGTACGCTGGAGACATCGACGAGCTTGCCATTTGTCATGATTGGCCTATAGTAAAGTTGGCTAAATGTGAATCCGCTTCTTTATAAGCGTGGTTATTGACCACCCCGGAAGGGAAACGGTCGTGATGATACTTAACTTTAAACCTAATAAAAAATAAACTATACATTAAATAACCCAAGGAGACTGGCAACAAACTGGTATATTTTATTTTACCCTTTCATGAGAAACGTAATATTAAAGTGTATATCCACAAATATCAAGATTTTAGTAGCAGGGTGCCAGGTGGTCGCCATTGTTACTCGCCTCCTATTTGTGCTTTGTACGTAACTCGACGATTTACGAGTATCGCTTTAACATTGTTTACTCAATCATTGTTTCAAATTTAGAATACGACGTATTTGTATTTACTGCCTACAATCCTATATTTTTTGATGTCATTGTACAGAATACATCAGTCCAAATTTTTTTTTTTAGTTATATTCTCCCGATGGATGATGAATGAGGTGATAGGGAAGGCAAAGGGTCTAGCCCATACAGCCAAGTCTGACGTAATATATCTTTCTTTTTAATGAATTAATGAGGTCATCATCAAATTCCAGATGCTGCAGAATTTGATGCTTTTCTTGGAGTCACTCGCGGCACCATAACTCAAACACGTCGGGTAAAATATGGGAGTTGACAGCGCGGGAAAACCGCAAAAAATAAACTGCAACTTGTGCCCCATATTTAAAGTCCAATTTATTGTTTTCCATAATTATTGACATTGTAGCACATTATTAAACCAAGCAACACCACTTTTGACCAATAATATCCACAGTAAATTAATTTACAAAACAAAAACTTGCACTTGACGTGTCCGCGCAAAATGGCGCGAAGCACTCACATCAGTCCTAAATAGGCTGATTCAACTAACCCTTTCGGAAATTAGAGTATACCAAAATAATTCATATAGCATGGCAATTAAAGTCTACAATCACATTCCGGAAAATATTAAACAGTTAACAATTCGACAGCTTAAAAAAATACTACGAAAGTGTTAAATGAACGGTGTTATTACTCCATAAATGACTTCTTAAATGATAAAAAAGAAAATTATGTACCTGACTAATATTAATTACGCAATACTAGTACAATCTAGAATAATTATTTAATTAATTATATTTGACTTAATTATATAAGACTGGATTGCTGAATTTGTAATTTTTTTTAATAGTTGTATATTTTTGAGTTGTGTATAATAACTGAGACCATACTCGAATTTGTATCCATGTCTTTTTTTTTAGCAAATAAAAAAAATCATTTCATTTCGTTCACATATTAAAAATATGTGTTAATGTAAATAAATACATTTAATGAGTATTTAATTTATTTGTGATATTTCTCGAGTTTGATACGCTGGAGACATCGACGAGCTTGCCACTTGTCATCATTGGCCTATAGTAAAGTTGGCTAAATGTGAATCCGCTTATTTATAAGCTTGGTTTTTAACCACCTCGAAAGGGAAACGGTCGGCATGATACTCATTTCGTTCATAACAAAGTTAGGGATCATTGTAACATGTCCGTGCAAAAGGCGGGAATCACTGGCTTGTAGGCATCTCAAGTTTATAGAACCGTCTATCTATACTCATAGTTTTAAAGGTATTTTATGTTAGTACCTTCATGTAGGTACTTTATCATACTGTCATCAGTTCCTTGCCTAATACCTACATATACAATAAAAAGGTCAAAAGCCTACTTGACATGACTTTATTATAATTTCCATAGCACATTTATCTATCAGCATCCAACATCGTTCAATTTGCATACTCTTAAGTGTGTTTATGTTAGTCTTTGACTGTAGTGTAAGGACCGATCTTTAACAAGGTTTAAAACTTTGACAGGTAACAGGAACCTGCTAAGTCTTCTGCTAGTAAACCTATTACAGGCATTTGTGACACGTCATTATTTAAATTATTTTGAATGATTCTACTTCTGCTAGACTGGAAGACTTAACCATCAAAGCGGTCCAAAGAGTAAGCTGTTAGGAGAAGACTAGTAGCTTAGCAAATTACAATCATCTCATGCAGCTTACTCATTAGTCTTTAACTGGGAGAATAATCTTTAATATATAAAACAAAGTCGTTCTGAAACCATTATATAATTAAACATTTTAAACTTTCGCGCATATTCATAATAGTTTTTATAATTTTAACGGGTCTTTACGCGATTTACCTTAGAGACATATTTCTTCCGACGTTTCAGCCAAGTTGCATTGGCGAGTCGACCCGTGACCACGGCCAATGCAACTTGGCTGAAACGTCGGGAGAAATATGTCTCTAAGGTAAATCGCGTAAAGACCCGGTAAAATTATAAAAACTATCATTATATAAGTCGGTAGCTGTTTATTCATTAATCTTAAATATTTTATTGCACTAAAATTGTATATGATGATTAATGGCCAGGCATCTTCTTACAACTAACCTTTGGAAGTGTGGAAAAACTTTCTATGGGTAAAAAAATATCAAAATAAACTAGATAGTAATAACACATAAAAGAATAAATATATACAAATATACATACATATAATAAAATTAACTACACTACACTGAATATTACAACCACAAATTTTAAGTATTTTTATGTGTATTATAACAATTACCTGTACAATATGTTTTAATAATAATCTGTATGTAATAAGTGTGACTAAAATTATAAATATAATAATAATCTGTATGTAATAAGTGTGACTAAAATTATAAATATAATAATAAGAATTTAACATTGTAAATAATGTTTAACAAAGTTTGTGTGCCAGAAATGGCTGAATGTGCAGAACTAACTTACTATTAATATTTACTATTACCATGTTCAATGCAAATAAATAATTTCATTTCATTTCATTACAAATAAAACTAAAACATTGAAAACTAAAATTATAACCGTCCAATGGGCGTAGTGTACCGAGGACACTCGCTGCTTTCCGCCGTTGAACGGCTAGGCGGTCAGCCTAGCCTGACTTTGAGCAAATATTATCTACTTAAAGGGTCACCCGATCCCGATAAGTCAATCTGACCAGATCCGCACCACACTCAACACCCTAGTCCACAATACGCTGCATGCCGCCGTGTGCAGACCCGGCGCAGCATCGTCCGAGAAAAAGTGATCCGTGGCATTGAGGGTAACGCGACGCAAGGAGAAGCAAATTATTATGTCAAACGCATTAGATCAAAGTTTGTTTCTGCCAATATTATAATTGTATTACACTCTAGTACCGGTTCTTTGAATGTTAGTCTATGGTATGTATTTTCCATTCTTATAATGGTAAACAGTATGGTGAAATATGATCTTAAATGGATTTCATATGGGTACCCAAATCTACACCGGCCTATATTTGTTGCCTCTGTAGATTTACAGTTTACCAGTTACCTAAAAAATATAAATTTACGATCAATATCGTGGTAAGTTAAAGTGGCTACGAATACTGCAATATCTGCTTTTTTCAGTCTGCCCTTTCCCTATCTCACTTCTTTCCACGACTAATTCCTTTGCTCCTCTCGCAACCCACTTCTTTCGGTCCCTCTCATCATTCCGGATTTGTTTCAAATTCTTTTGTCGTTGTTAGTGTTGCCCAATTTTGGTCTTGTTCTTGTCTTTCTCTAAGCTGCTGGTCTTCTGCTAACAGCTTACTCATTGTTTATTTATGGTGTATTTTATGTTTATATATTGCGTATTTATCTATCTGTATATGTATTAGTATGTAATATTGTTATGTATGTATTAATATTGTTAAGAATAACTTAATTAATGATTGCACCTACCATATATACTGTCTAAATGTCCTAAAGGTTTGGCTGTCAGAGAATGCCTAGCGGCATTAAGTCCGCCTTTGTACATAGTGCAATAAAGTTTTTAAATAAAATAAATAAATTGGACCACTTTGCTGCTTAGACTTCCACTAGCAGAAGTAGAATCATTCAAAATAATTAAATTAATGACGTTTCATAAATGCAACACACTTTTAAAATTTCTTCCATTGCATCTAATATTTTAAATAAATGTCTACAAGGTTTGGCTATCAGAAAATGTCTATGGGCATTAAGTTCATTTGTAATAAAGTCTTTAATAAATAATTAATGTTCACTTTCATCCACAGTAGTAAAAAAGTAAAGTATGATCACGACCGTTTCCCTTTCGGGGTGGTCAGAAACCACGCTTAAAAATAAGCGGATTCACATTTAGCCAACTTTACTATAGGCATGACAAGTGGCAAGCTCGTCGATGTCTCCAGCGTACCAAACTAATAATATCACAAATAAATTAAATATTAATTAAATGTATTTATTTATGTTAATAAATATTTTTGTGTCTCGACCAGGAATCGAACACGGTCTAAATCCACAGACTTAACCGCTAGACCACGGAGGCAGTAAGCAGTAATTATACTTTTCCTTTGGTTTTTAATGGTCATTGATTAAGTGTTTGATTTAGTGTTTATTTTGATTAGGCGGGATACAAATACATCTCGTAAATCATGAAGAAAAATGCTCCTGCAATCAGTTTTTATATCAGATAGTTAGACAAATTATAGTTAACTAGTTACAAACAACTTTCTAATAACTTTGAAAGGGACCTGCAATTAGTTGCTTCCGTTCTTCTCGATTCGACGGAGTTAAAAAAACATGAATGATTTTACAGTAAAAAATGCGTCTCTCTTATCCCGCGCGCCTATACCGTAAGTCCGTTGATTTAAAATCAACAACCAGGCATTCAAACAACCGTGATATAATTTTATAATATCATGTATATATTTACAAAAAAAAAAGTATAATATGTAGTTTATCAGCCATCTAGTTTCCGTAACACAAGCCTCGTAGCTTACCACGGAAATTAGATGGCGCTGTGTGACTTGTCTGGAAATATTTATTATTATTTAATAATTAATTATATATAAGTCGTATATTAATTAGCATTTAAGTAGCTTTAGGTTTCGAAGTTTGCGGCTGTGTTCGGATTCGCGCAGCCACTTCGTCTCTACAGGTTTGTCTGTGTGGACGGAGAAGGCGCGCGGTGCCGTGAGTTGTAAGCTGTCGGAATCTTACAATAGGGCTGTCATGGACATAATGTCCGAAGCCCTGATAAAAAAAAAAATAGACCCAAAGCTTAAAATCATGCATAAGATCAGTGTGTCATTAAAAAAAACCACGAACGATATCTAACATACTAAAACCGTTTAGTATTATAAGACATGACGCGTTTAACCCATCGATTTAAAACTACCAACCAGGCATTCACTCAACTGTTATATAATATTGGTTTATTCTTATTTCTTATATCACCGGTTGTAAGTATGTTATTCAAAGTCAAAGTCAAAATATCTTAAATATAAATTATGGTAATTCATCTGCTTGTTTCACAACAGAGAGATCTTTATGAAATTTAGCAAATTTATTATTTTATTCAAGTTCAAGGGAAACTGGGTTGCAACTGAATTAAACAAATCTGCATTCTAAGTACACACGTATAATCACAATTATTTATTTTGTATTGTTTAATTAAAATATTAAAAATAATCACATTTCCTAACGACGAAGACTCAAACTAAATGACTATTAAATCGAATGATGAGAATATCTCTTAACTATTAATATTTTTTAATGTAAAAACGTTGCAAATTTAGTTTAGGTAAATTCGTAAAAATCTATACAATAGATTAAATATTATAAACACGAATTACGTAATACAAAGTGTGTTTGACACTAAAAAAACAATAAAATTAATATTAAACTAATATACTAAAAAATATCAAATAAACAATAACGTAAAAGAAGAGAAAATAATAACAATAGATTAATACGAATCTGATACGGAATATATCTTAAAGATACCACGGACTGAGGTTACTGGCCACAGAAACTAGTTATATCGGTGACATTTGCGGTTTATTACTGCAATAAAACGTGTTCTAATATAGAGATGAAAATAATCATTTTTTATTTTTATTTATTTTTTAAACATAAGCAAATACAAGCTAATATTAAAATTTGAAGTTTCTTTTTCATATAGAGAGACATATCTATATTAGAAGTTTATTGATTTATAATAGGATAGCCAACAGTGCTAACATCACACACTTGTTTGTACTTAACACTAAATCAGAAGTTAGATGCTGCACCTATTATAGGAACTACCACATTACCACAGTAACCTTTATTATAAAAGTTTATTTATAGTAAAATAGGCAATAAGCAAAGAAAGATTGTCGGACCACAGCCCTGTTCTGTTACTTAGTCGTAAACGATATTAGTGGATTTCGTTATTTACGTCAAAGGTTGCGTCATACCCCTCATTCCGAATCGCGCTCAGAGCGCTTAGAACGAATATGACACTGACCGTCCGTTCCGAATCAAAAATCGCGATTTGGATGGTCAGAGCGTGATATCAATTTGGAACGGTCGAAATCACATTTTCATTCATAAAATTTTTTTTTTTTTTAATGTATGAAGATAAATTGCGGATCTTTGAGTATGAATAATAACAAACATACATCTCTCGGCTTATTCATCTTTATATGTGTAAAGTTTAATATTATTAACTTATTTTGGTAATCTAAAATTACTTGCCTTGTTACAGACGTTTATCTTTTCAGTTCCTACTTAAATATTAATTATAGATTTGTTTAAGAAGTAATATAGAAACAGTATAAACGAATTACAATATTAAATAATTTAAAAGAAAACCTAATATTAAATTAACTTGAAAATGGCGCGGGACATTATGACAAAAAACTGACAGCGCTCAGAGCGATCTACCTCAATATCGTGAGCAGTCTAAGCGCGAGAAATGATGTCATTTGTGACGTCACATAGCTTTGGCAAAACAGTTTAAGCGCGTCTCGGAACACCTTTAAGAGTGCTTAGGTTACTATTATCGCGTCTCGATTATTCAACTGAATAAATGCCCAACTCCGATAAAACCATTTTAAATAACCTTTTTTTCCGGATTTTGACATCCACGCACACTTCAGGAATTCCCTTTGTATAATGCAAAATTTGTAGCCAGTTGCTGTCAAATCAGTAAATATTGCTCGAGCTATGAGTTTTGTTCTTTAAGGTATAATTTAAATGTTTTGTTTATGAATGGATATCGCCAGACGAATGCGTAGGCGCACAGGTTTATCGGTAAACCTACTCATGCTTGCAACTCGATCTGCAACCTAACAACCTTGAGGCTGAGTGCAACTTCTCATTAGCTATTAAAGGCATGTGACGTGGCCTAAATCTTATGTGACTCACTTAATGTATTTTTATTTATTAAAAAAAACTATTTATTCTCCAATAAACTTATTTGATTAAGATTTAGGGCTTACACAATCTTTGGGATTCGTTGATTGTCAAACTAAAAGTGGCGTGGTAAGGTCTAATTTTCCAAAAATATGTTCTGGAAGATGTAATTAAAGATAGGTAAATAGACCACTGATGATGATGCCAATACAATAATAAAATTTAAATTTATCCTTTTTTTTTTTGAAAAATAAAGTATTTTTTTTTTAATTATGTACATATACCTACATATCTACTTTAATTAAATAAATGTCAAAAGTTTCCATCTTGCATCTAAACAAAATTAAATAACCTAAATCTAAAAATATTTAAATTTAATAGCTTTAAAACTAGTTAAAATTATTTACCGTCATGTGGTTAACGGTTTCTCGAGGTTCTTATAAATTTTAATTAATTACGTCTTAAACCACTTTATATTTTAACTTAAATTCTTTAACCTTCCTAATCTTATGCTTAAAGTTAAGTGATATAAAAAGTATTTAAACTGTTTAATAAAATCAAACAAAAACTGTTAGGACAATACTGATATAATGATCATTATCATCTCCCGGAACACAGAGTTTTAAACATCCACTGCTGAAGATAGGCCTTCCAGAACATATTTCTGGAGAATTTGGCCTGCTATTGCTGCGCTGGCCAGACGGGTTGCCGTGGGTCTGAGGTTTTGTTAGTATCCATCCTAATGATTTCACAAGTTGGTATTAGTGGAACCAGGAATAACGGCTTAACGAGCTCTTCGATGGTGTTGTAAATCTACGACCACAGGAAAGTCAAATTTAAAATCTCCGTTATTTGGATTGAAAGTCAATGATCTAACAACTTGATATCAAATAGAAAACAAAATACCTTTCTTACTTGTTAACCTATACAAGATATAAACGTGTGCCTAAATAAAGTTCGTAAATGTAAAATATACCACGAATTGTATCTCCCATAACTAACAATAATAAAGTTGAAAATTTCGAAATCTCAACAAAACGAAGACGTGCTTGCAAGTGACCGTTGCGAATCCAAACACAAAGCTCAAGCCATAAACGTGACTGATATATCTCCGAGAGATGATCTTAACTTGCCTTATGATAATATTGATGCAACAGATATAGAAATACATGCGTACCAAATTGTCGGCGAATTAACATTTAAGGTTTTAACGACAGAACACGTTATCTACGAGTACATAATTTTAATAAATAGTGGTTAATCAAGAATGTAACATTGAATATTCATTGTATTTGTTTTGATTTCTGATATGATTAATCATTATTATTAGGTCTGTGTATCTTTACTAATAGATAGGATAGTAGGCTTGCCATCGCACGATCATCGACCCTCATCTAATCCCTAACAGCGATCTTCTATAGGTCTTTCGTACGTGATTTGAACTTACCTGTTTATTCATAATCATATATCGGATACCCTTGGTCATCGCTATCTTGATCCGACCTGTGCATTAGATATACCTACTAATAGCAATATTGCAATTTTAGGCAGTAATCCTATTCTCTAAACCCTTTTGTTTCAATATCCAGCATATTAAATTTTACATTTCCTCATGATAACCACTAAACGGTTATAATTATTAATAATTAACTGCTGGTTGACTTTTATCCTTATTAGACTCTACTATTATCCTCTCTTTAAGCAATGATCATTACTATTGACCATTCATTCTTCATATATATTTATTTTGTGTAAAAAAAAGCAGTTATACCTTAATGCCACCAGTACCATTGTACTTAACTTTCGACATATCCGGTGGACATGTTTCCGTTCTACCAGTATGTGCATTTTAATGGACCAGAGTGAAAATATTTCCAAAGTGTGTCAAGCTTTTTGTCTACTAGTTACGGCCTTAATGTGTTTCGCCCTTTATGCATTATTTGTTCTTAGTTTATTTTCTACTAAAACATGTGCATAGGTAGAGCCAATTCCTAATATGCTTACTTTAATAGATTGCAATATTGACTTTAAAAATATTTCGAGGAACACTAATCATCTTCAATACTAAAAGAGCTATTTGTACATATAGACAGAATATCTTTACATCAGTAAATTCAATTCAACTAAAGTTTTTAATAGATATGTACAAACTTTAAGCGTCACATTTCATAATTGACGTAGATGAAAACAGATGATCTCTTAACACAGAGTGTTTAATAGCTCATAAAATGTAACAATTCGCCAGATTGTATTTATACGACACCCAAATTTAAGCGTTATGTGCGGGATACACGTGCCAATAAAGTTAGGAATTGTTAGGAGTTATAAGTTGGGACAGCTAATACCTTGAGCTTGTTTTTACTGTCCTAGCCTAAAATGGGTAGAGCTAGGGATATGAACTAGAGATTTAAAAGTCAATAAGTACCCTTGCAAAGCGTTCGCAATATGTACAATCCGTGTAAAACACTGCACACTAGCCATAATATACCAGCTTTAGTGCCACACAAAGCTAGTAAATAAGCAGCAAATGTTACATAAATTTCAACCCCTATTACAGTTGATATTCGTATAATTTTATGTAACTTTGATGTAAGGTCGGATATACTCACGCATTTCTAACGCTAAAACTGACTTAATAATAATGAAATCTAATATAGATTTCAATAAAGACTATGGCCGCAGAATAGTAAAATTTGTAGTGGAGGCTCAAAAAAATCCCATCATACTATTCTGGCCTGAGACGATAGCTTACTATCTTCATAACTAGTTTTTGAAATGACAGTAATTCTGTATACATAATCCAGAGTCAATAACTTATTAGTACTACTTGCTGTACTGTCTTCGTAAAACTAGCCCCGTATATCGCTGGCATTTGGATGGAAATTGTTAAATCTTTTTATTTCAAGTCACTAGACCGTTGCGGTACGAACGGCTGAATACTGATTAACAGTTTTTACGTCTTCATCTCGCTGCCTATTGTGATCTAACAATCAAGTTACGCGTGTTGCTTGTCCTGCTCTACATCTTACCTTATAAATATAGCCAAAATTTTAGTTTTTTTATTATATTTTAGTATTTATAATCTCTACTTTGTGTTATTTAAAGTCTATGCTGCTAATGTATACCTAATATATGTCATCATCAGCCTGTATCTCTATTGCTGGATGCAGGTCTCTCCCAAGGCTCGCCTCTGCACGCGATCTTTTGCAACCCTTTATTAACTTCCGCCAGCGACCTTCTCTAGGTCATCCTTCCATCTGGCGGGGGTCGTCCACTCTACGTGGTCTTCACTCTAGAACCAGTTTGCCACATCGGTCGTAGTAGTAACATAGTAACGTAATAGGGTATATATTTCCATTTCCCGGGTTCCAAGAGACAGCTTTGCCAAATTTTATTTAAATCTTTAGGCATAAAGATGATAAGGCTTATTTCGCTAATTATAATAAATAAATAAATATTTCCAGACAGGTCACTAGATACAGGTTACTAGATGGTTGATAAACTACATATTATACTTTTTTTTTTTGTAAATATTATTATTATGAATAAGAAATGTATTTTAAAAACTGGCAAAATTTTACTTTAAAGCAGTAAACAATTGAGTGTGAAAAGATTACTTAAATATTTTAGTCACCCACATGATAAATAATTTCTCTAAAATTGACTGTCTTATATGGAAGTCGTAAATTTATTCCAGCGATGAGTGTAGTTAGCCAATGTTCCATATTTGGTCCATAATATTGATACGTGGGTGGAGTGTCGTCACCTCTGACGGCTTCATGAATGTTTGGCTCTTCATAAAACAAACAATAGTTTGCAAACTACAATCTTTGCTTTGTATTGCTACAATGATTTGGAAATTATTGATTTTAAACGTTTTTATGTATTTAAGTCCGAGATCTATGCAGCGTGTTTTGTCTATAATAATATGCTTTCTTACATTTATTATTTTCATCTCATCCACTTTTTTGTTAGACGATTTGTATACGCTGTTCTAGACTTAATCTTACTCTAATAACTGTTTTAGTTTTATGGTTGTATGAAGTTTGAGCAAATTTGTATCCTTAAACTTTAAACTATTGTTGCTTTAATCAAAAATCACTGTGTAAATTATTCATTAAAATTGCGTTCATAACAAACAATGTCATTTAAAATGACATACAAGCTAAGCTACACAACTTATTAATAAGAAGAAATATATCCAGAAACTAAAAGAAAACGCTTATTCCAAATTCAACCCCACATGGCACTTTTTATCATACGATTTTGTTTGTTCGCCCCCAAATTTACGTATGTACTCCGTTGTTCTCAACTTTGGAAATTTTCAGAAGAACTTTTTTTATTAGACAAACAATTGCAAAATTCACTAACCGAAATTCTAAATTGCCCCATGAATGACCGTACTTGGGCCCAGGCCTCACTACCAATTCGGTTCGGAGGCCTAGGCACCCGCAAAATTTCTAGTGTAGCACTGCCAGCTTTTCTGTCGTCTGTACATAGTACTGTCGAGCTATACGGGAGAATCACTAACCCATCTTTGGGTTCCGTTGAGCCGTCGTACTTGTCAGACGCCAGAGATGCCTGGTCAGTAGCATGTCCAAACGTTTCGGTTCCAAATTTACCAAAAATCCAACGACTATAGGACGAGCCGCTCTGCAAACTGGTACAGGAAGATATTTTATCTGCCAGTAATATGAAAGAGCGGGCTCGCCTCATGGCCGTTTCCACTAGAGAGTCAGGTCTTTGGTTGCAGGCCTTTCCCTCAGCATCGGTTGGAACACTCCTTGACCGAAATACACTGACCATGGCGGTGTGCCTTCGTCTCGGAGCCCGGACTGTCCACCCGCACCAGTGTCGATGCGGAGAACCAGTCGATCATCTCGGACACCACGGGCTTTCTTGTGCTAGAAGTGCTGGCCGCATTCCTCGTCACGCGGCTCTCAACGACATCATCCGAAGGGCTGTTGTCACTGCTGGTGTACCCGCAATCTTAGAACCATCTGGGATTGTGCGGAGCGATGGCAAGAGACCCGACGGAATGACTGTTGGGCCGTGGAAACTTGGCAAATCTCTGGTGTGGGATGCGACGTGTGTAGACACATTAGCTCCATCTCACATCCAGGCGACCTCGTCAGGCGCGGGGAAAGCGGCGTTTTCTGCGGAGAACCTCAAATTGCGCAAATACGCCAACCTTGGTATCGGTTACGAATTTGTGCCGTTTGGGGTCGAGACGATGGGCCCATGGGGACCGTCAGCGAGGCGCTTGGCCAAGGAGTTGTCAAGGCGGCTGACAGAAAGGTCTGGAGACAGGAAGGCTGGCAATTATTTTTGCCAACGTATTAGCCTCGCTATACAGAGGGGAAATGTTGCCAGTCTCCTTGGGACTATCTCGGATGGGACGTCTCTAGAGGACATTTTTTATTTATAGGTTAGTTTATTTTTAATTTTATTATTTAGGTAGTTTTTAATTTATATTTAATGTACTTTTAATTTTATTAACTTCGAATAAATAACAAGTAAAATATATATGTAAAAAAAAAATAGAAAAGTTAAAATTATGATTTCGACATCTTGATTCTAAAGTGCTCTATCAAAAACATAAAACCACAAACGCCAGTGTTTACAGTTGGTCAGCATAACAGATGTTTCGTATGCATCAATAAAACACATGATATTAGAAATTAAACACGCTATCCGATATCTAACCAGTTAACCTTTTACGCTGAAATCTATAGTAAAATTCACTTGATAAAACCAGAATAAAAAGCCATCGTAATTGGCAGACAGGTGCCTTTTTATTCTAAATCGTGACAACCGTTGAGCCTATTCGATACAGTAAAGACCAAAAAAATGTTTTCAAAACATTCTTGTTTGTCCTCAAAAATAACGGGAATCACATGGATGATGTCATCTTTATGTTTTTTGTCTATAATATTGTTTTGTTAATATACAACATACATTCTCGAGAATTTGTGTATTAGCTTTTATAATTTATTTGTATTTTTTATTTACGATAATAGAAATTAATACGTATTATTACGAGTAACATTGTAATAAACGTGCTGAGTCCATCGTTGGACCACTTTTTACGTAAATGTCTTACTACTCTTGATCTCCTTTTTACCCAACCTTATACGTAAAAATGTAGTGACAATATTTAAATCGAAACGATAATAAACTCCAAGCGTGTTTTATACATCACGCAACAAAACGTGGGAACAATCTGGTGTACTGAAGGTATGCCTAATTTCCAAATGAATTGACTTGAGCTAAATTAATGGCTTTAGATGCAAGCACCTGTCTACATGAGGGTCGCCAAAGGTCATCACTTGCCAATCATTCACATATTTTACGTGTAATCGACCAATTTATCTTTTAAGCTTTTATATTCTTTATGACTTATTGAATTTCGTTACTCGTCCATCATTAAGACGACTCTTTATCGTATTCTTAATTAATCATACATTTTTGTTTTGTTTGCCTTTCATTTGTTATTACGATAATTTTAGGAATGGACAAACATTATTTGATCATTTATTCCATATTTATTAGCATACTAATATCCGACCCATTTTCTCAGCACTTACTTTTTTGCCCTGTTTATGGACAATTGGGCATGCAACATGGAATGGTGTTGCAGTTTCGCAAACCACACGTTCAGTAATAACTTTCATATTCTCAAATTGTACTTTGAAATTTTTGATATCTACAAACCATCCCTGGTTTTAATTTATCTGTATAAAGTGTCTGCTTAATTAAGGGTTATAATATATAAAGGGCTGAAATAGGCAGTCTGGGTTTTGGCATAACAGTATTAGCTGGTGTTGTTCACAGAAGACTGATTCTTAGCCAACACCTTTGCCACATCATACATCATCATTACAGCCCCTAGAACACAGAGTCCTCTTGACCTCCACAGCTAAAGATATGACTCTTCCAAATATATTTCCAAAGAATTAGGTATCATTAAAGCCAAATTTAAGTAAGACTAAAGTATTTTTATTGTTGCTTTAAAAACGTATATATTTTTACTATTATTTATTACAATATCACTTCTTATTCTGAGTAAAAACTTCGAGAAGAGAGATATACTCATTAAAACGGTCCTAGGCATAAATTTCACGGTTTCGGTCGAGGTCGAGTATCTTTTGTGTGTTTTAACGAGTGCCCTACCGTATTGAATATTATGTATTGCAGCCGGAGCATGTCCGACGACCACTTTATCAATTATGGCGCTATGACGCAACTTCCCGCACATATCCCTCCCGATTACACATAACCCGCATCGTCCTCGGCTGGCCAAATTATAAACCTAGCAACTGAGTCTTTTTTAAAATAAAATGCTGTTTTCTTTAAGAAATTGTCTATTGTATTTATGTAAGAGTATCATAAATATAATTATTACTACTATTGTTATTATTATTTTTTAATTTGTATATATACGAGTATATAATTTTAGAATGTATAAAATATGTATGCCAAATTGTTATTTTTATGTTTTACTTTAGATGTATGTCTTTAGATGATTACGGCATGCTGTGTTCAAATGTTAGGTTGCCAAACTTATTACTTATTTAATTGTATTTTGTTAAATGTTATTCTTTGTTAACTGTTTTTTGTACCTTAATAAATAAATAAAAAAGGCTTATTTCTAACAGTCTAGGACTCTGTGTTCTGGGAGCTTTGATGATAACCACCTATACCTCGTTTACTGTAGCATCGTGCGGGCCACATTAGACATTTTAGTGTTTAGTATTAAATATATTTTAAAATAAATATCATAATAAAAATAACAAAAAAGCGATATTTAAGCTAAGAATTGTTATCGATAAAATTGATTTATAATGTCATAGCCGATGTTGACAAATTTACCTGCACTATTCTACAGCGAACGGGGTATAGTCTCTTAAGGGATGAGGAAGATATGGAAGGTCATAACTTTTAACCATCTTACGTGATTTGTCCATCTAAGAAAGTGACAAGCCAATTATCTGATGAACAACTAACGAGATAACTCTCTTTACATACTCTTAAAAGGGTAAATAAATGTAACTTCATCAAAGGGTAAATAAATGTAACTTCAAATCTCATTTCTTGTTACTAGTATTTTCATTTAAAAAGTCTTTCTTTTTACGAGTTTACTATCATTTACATACAACTTAAATGTACAGTCGTAAAGTGCTCTGATATCACCTCCTCTATCAACAATTCCTTTGTCATATTGTAACTCTAACCAATATCTTTGTAAACAACAAAACGTTAGCTTATGTTTTTGAAAAACGACAATCGAGCAAGAACTTTCTTTGGTTTGTAATAAGTTAAAATATTAATCGAACTATAAAATATTTAAACGTAAAGAAAAATATTGAATGTAGTAATTGTTTGGTTTATAAACGCACTTGTTGGCTTTTTGATATTTCATTTGTCATCAATTTATTATTGTTTATTGTTTTAGCTGACAACTTACCTAATCATCTTTAAAACATAATGTGAGTTACAAAAACTAAAGTTTTGTTTTGAGAATAAAATGCGAAACAAGTCACTTTATTTTAGGTTTAGTGCTTTATCTGAATCAGAAGTCAAAAAGAATAAGATAAGGCAAATTGATTGTTTAATTTAATATATGTTTTATGACGTCATCGAGTTGGCCTTCATCGAGGGTACAAACGACACATGGGCAATGTTATGGTAGTCTACATCTGTGGGATGTAGCTTAAGGTCAATGTAATCATTAATTGGTATCATTACCTTGACCTAAAGCGGGATCTAAATCAGTTTTGTCTCTTTTCTTCCATGTTCTATCATTAATCATTTTTAAATAGACATACTAGATAATAACTTTTTGTTCTGTTTTGTCACTTCGGTTCGTTTTTATTGCGGATTTTATAAGGAGACTGGTCAAAGGAAACAATTGTGTTAGCAATCATAGATTTCCCATCCAACTTGGTCCATTGTCTGTGGAAGTGGATGTGCTTAGTGTCTCGGACTTATGGCCGGAAAGCTCGGTTAAGGTACCCCTGTTTTACGTAAAACAATACCCACTTTACTAAGGTAAGCTACGAAATTTGACTTTTCAATGTACCCTACTCTTTACCCAAACAGGTTTATACCTAATTGAGAAATGTGTAAATTTTTCGTTTTTTTCCGACTTACCAGCTACGGTCAGCGAAACATAAAACAAAGCAAAAATGTCAATGCTAAATAATCTGCTGAAATGCAAAATTGATTTTAATTTACTTTCTTAATTAATTAATTTACTTAGTGGATTTAAGTAATATACGTAGATACATCCAAAAGCACCCACCTAAGCATTAATCACTTCACAATCACCAAATCACACTTTTCGCACTTTTTCACTATGTATTTGAGTATGTAGGCATCGCGGCGATGCGTCTGCGCAGTGGAACCTGTCGGAGTGAGCGAGCGATTGGAGCGGGCGCCGAGACCGGTGGGCGGGGTTTCAATGTTGCAAACTTTGTGATCCAGAAGGCTTACTCTAAACGTATCACATACGAATAATTGCGGATGTTTCCTACTCTGAACGTCTTTCGGATATCGTGCACGTGATTGCAGCGTGTAAATTATGTTTAGGCAAGACAAAATAAACTGGAGTAAAATCTATTATTATACCTTCTGGAATCTACGAGGACCATACAACATGAATGGTCCTTCGATCCGGATTCTTAAAACCTTACTCTGAACTAAACATTTGGTATTTTCTAATTTTAAAATCTATTCATTATCATCTGAAAGAATTTTAAAACTTCTCAACTTTTGTGTAACTGTCCTGTGTTTCTGTTTCTTAGACATCAACACTATTGTGTTGTACAATACTGCAGTTCAATGTATTAATAACAAATAAGGTAAAAACGGTATATTTATGTGACTGAATGTTTTAAAGATTCTGCATGTTCTAAAGTCATCTAAAATATTTGGTATCTGGCCTCAGATTAACTCTAATAATTTTGAGCAAATTATAACTTTATCCTTAGTAGGTAATAGGCAACCTCTGTTTTTTTTAATTACACCTTATTTTTTTTTTCTTTAGCTACCCACTATTTATTGAACAACATATAGGCTTTGTGTTTTGTCTACTGTTTGCCCATTTTTTGTCTAATGGGCGTGATGTGTAGTATTTCTGTAGGCGTTGCTTAATTTCGACCTTCAAAGTATTAGTCATGTTTGCACTGATTTCGTTAACTCTGAATTAACCATCATTATTTGCTACAAATGAATAGAAGGGAGTCATGCTTTGTTTACTAAATTTTTAATATGAACTTATGTTTATTATATGTTTATTATTGTGTATGTATTAGTATTTAGTATATTTATATGAAATGAAATGAAATGAAATGAATGAATGAAATGAAATATTTTTATTTGCTAAAAAACACATGGTTACAGATTCGAGTATGGTCTCAGTTTTATAGACAACTCACATGTTTCGCCAGTGCGGCATGCAAAATTTTATACAACTATTATAAAAAATTAAATTACAAAATTAGAAACATTGGCACAGTCTTATAAATCATAAATAATAATTATTGGTCCAATAGGTTTCAATGTCAAATATAATTCATTAAATAATTATTCTAGATGCCAATTGTATTGCGTTATTAATAGTCAGGTACATAATTTTCTTTTCTACCATTTAGGAAGTCATTTACGGAGTAATAACACCGTTCATTTAACCACTTTCGGAGTATTTTTTTAAACCGTCGAATTGGTAGCTGTTTAATATTTTCCGGAATGTGATTGTAGACTTTTATTGCCATGCTATATGAATTATTTTGGTATACTCTACTTTTCGGAATGGTCAGTTGAATCAGCCTATCTACATTCCGTGTAGTTCTTGGCATTAGTTCTTTAGCTGTGTTAAAGTAGGAAAAGTGAGCTTTAACAAACACGGCTATTTCATATATGTACATGCAGGGAAGAGTAAGAATTTTTAATTTAATAAATATTGGCTTACATGAGTCAAAGGGAGACATACCACATAAGGCCATAATACACTTCTTCTGTGTTATAAAGACTCTGTTTATGTCCACCGAGTTTCCCCAAAGTATTAGGCCGTACCTAAGGACTGAGCATGCATATCCGTAATATGCCGACATAGCTATTTGCAAAGTTGAAGTTTTTCTAATTTTGCGAAGGGCAAACACATATCTGTTTAACCGATTACAAACGCTATCAACATGAAGTTTCCAGTTGCAATGTGAATCTACTATGAGTCCAAGAAATTTTAAATTATTGGTGTCTTCTATTTTCGTTCCTAAGTAGTTTATGTTTAAATCCTGTTTGATTCCACCATTGTTGAAAAATTGAACATATTTTGTTTTAGATAAGTTAGCTTTAAGATTATTTTTATCCAACCAATTCATTACAGTACTAATGGTTTGATTCACTTGATTTTCATGTTCTGGGACATTATTAGAGTCTACTAAAATTGATATATCATCCGCAAAAAGTACACACTGATGCTTTATAAAATCTGGCAAATCATTTATATAGAGTAGGAATAGAAGGGGACCTAGCACGCTTCCTTGTGGTATTCCGCATTTATTTATCACAAAATTTGATCTATATGTTGTACTTATTAATTTACTATTCAATTTACTTATTTCTACACATTGATACCTCTGTTTTAGGTAGCTCTGTATCCAGTTACCCGTAGGTCCTCTGAGTCCATAACGTTCTATCTTATCAATTAGTGTATTGTGGTTTACAAAATCGAAGGCCTTCGTCATGTCAAAAAACAACGACGTTGCAGGTCTTCTGGCATTCATATTCTCAGTGGCTTTTTTAATTAATAAGTAAACTGCCAGCGCTGTTGATTTGCCCTTTTGAAAGCCCATTTGTTCATTTTTTATGATATTATATTTGTTAAGATAGTCAACTAAGCGGGTATAAATGGCTCTTTCAAATACCTTAGAAAATACTGGTACCAACGTAATCGGTCGATAATTATTTAAGTCCATCTTACAGCCTTTTTTGTGCATGGGCCGTACTATGGATAACTTTAGTTTATCTGGAAATGTTTCTGATTCAAACGATAGATTTATTAAAAATGTAATTATAGGAACTATTTCATTAGCTGTAGCTTTAAGTATTTTTGTAGCTATACCATCATAGCCCACTGCATTTGTGTTTTTTAGGGTATTTATGATTTGTCTAACTTCATCCTCACCACATGGTGTAAGATACATACTGTTATTAATGCTTTTAATTTTACTCATGTTGTTGTGATTACTTATTTTATTTTGTCTATTGTAGTTTGTGAAAAAAATATTAAACTCATTCGCAATTTCAAGAGGCCTAGATACCAACTTATTGTTTATATTTAGTTCCTTAATTGTATGTGTCATGTCATTTCTCCTATCATTGTTTTCCTTTATAATATCCCACACTGCTTTACATTTGTTCTTTGAGTTTTGAAGGTATTTTTTATTTGTATTTTGTTGAGATGTAACTATAATCCTTTTTAGTATTTGGGAGTATTTTTTATATTTATTTTTGTTTTCCGAAGTTTTATTTCTATAGTAACTTGACCTGAGTTTCCTTTTAAATTGACAGCTAGTTCTAAGTCCTTTAGTAATCCATTTTGGGCTATTGTAATTACTTTTCACTTTAATTTTAATTTTTGGAAAACATAGCTCATATAGTAGTGTAAATATTTCACTAAATATATTATATGCATCGTTTATATTTGTACACTCAGCAACCTTTTGAAAAATAATTGCCCCGAGATGTTTCCTAAATTTATCAATATTTTCATTACAGAAGTCTCTTTTCCAGACATACCAGTGCGTTAAACATACAAATTTCTCTTTCACTGGGAATGTAAGAAGTTGCGCTGTTTCATGGTCTGATAAATGTAATATTAGATTTTCCCCTTTTGCATTGTTTAGGTCGCTAATAATGTGGTCAATGCATGATTTTATTCTAGTAGGCTGTGTAATGTGTAGTTTCAAATTATAATTTTCTAGTAGTTCCACAAATAGTCGCGATTTCTGTGGATCAAGTGTATTAATATTCATATCGCCAATTAATATTGTATTTTTATTTTTACACCTAGACAGGTTGTGTAGTAGCTCTTCACATTTTGTTAAGAACGTAGTTATTTTTGATGATGGGGTTCTGTAAATGCAAATAATTTTTAATTTTTGTTTAGCTATTTCAATACCACAACATTCAAATACCTCACTCATAGCGAAATCATTTAGTGATAGGGTCTTGAAATCTAGTCCTTTTTTTACAAAAATCGATGAGCCACTACGTTTACTTTGTTTTCTACTGTAGGTAGCCGCTAATTCATAGTTTTTAAGTTTCATATTTGTCTCATTTCCGAATTTAATGAAAGTTTCAGTGAAGCAAATAATATCTAAATCAGTACCTGTTTCCAAAAGATTATCTAAAGTTAGTTCTATATTGTTTATTTTTGATACAAAACCAGCAATATTTTGGTGAAGAATTTTAAAAATATTATCATCAACGAAAAAACTTATTTAAATTATTGTTTACTACCGTTTTATTTTTTAGAGGGTCGACCTTTTGAAAGTAGAAGGGAATAGTCCCTTTTTCTGGTAATTTAAAATTCATATTATTAGTAGTACTTAAGTTTTTATTATTATTCAAATTGTTATTGTTATTTTGTTGCTGATTATAAATATTATTATTTTTTGTATCTGTCCGGTAAGCTATTTTGTTATATGTCAAGTATTTGTTATCATAGTCAATTTTATTTATAGTCATATTTAATGTTTTGCATAATTTTTTAAGATAAATACGATGGTTATAAGAATGGCCAATATTTATAAATGTGCAATTTTCCCTGTTATTACACAAACAATGAATTGTATGGTTCAATATTTTTTCTCCTAGATATTTACTTTTATTTACATTAATTACAATAATTTCTGATGTTAGGTTAGTTTTAAAAATATGGCTTAAGCTAATTGTTAGGTCAGTTGGGTTGATATCATTTTCTCCTACACATATTATTATCTTGTCCTCTTTATCAAATTCCATATTATAAAGGCCTTGTAGTATTTCTCCTGATGTAGCATTTGGTTTGATTAAAGACGAGATTTGATATTTTTCCTCACGGCGATTCAATCTGGAGTATGTGAGTGCACTTGCTAGACCTTTTAATTGGTTTCCTCCAACAATAAATATCTTTTGTTGTTTGCAGTCTGGTTTATTCTTTGTCACATTTCCATTTATGTTCAATAAACTTGTTTTTTTATTAGGTGAGGTGGTAATAATAACTGATTTTTGTGCTCTGTTTGTAGGTAAGGATAAACTGTCTTTTTTAAATTTAGATTTAGACCTTTTTTCTGGCATATTTAAAGGTTTTGTGTACATATTTTCTAACTTCTTTATATATAAGTAGATTATATATAAGTAAGTTTATTATATAAGTATTTATATCTAATTGATGTGTCACTTATACTTTCCTTGCACCTACAGTTGTTCTAATTAGTCCCAAAGGCTGTCAGAGAATGTCTACGGGCATTAAGTCCGCCTTTTGTACTTTGTGCATTAAAGTTCTGAAATAAATAAATAAAATAACTTTATTTATATTATTTTGTTCAGGTTAACAACGTGGACGAGGTTTTGGATCGTCACAATGACTTCTTGGAGGCCTGCATGGCTGACTGCATGCTCACTAGTCCGCCTCTACTGAAAGCAGTCACCACACTGTGTCTCATCTGCGTACAGTTCTGTACTTTCATACAGGTATTAAAAAATATCACAAGTATTTAAATAAGGCTTTTTAACTCTATTGATATAAAGGTGATTGGGCAGAATATACCCGCTTTTAATTAAAACTCATGTAAACAATTTTTTACATTATGAATTCAGGAAATAATATGTAAGTATGTTGGTAGACGGACTGATGGTGGTAAATTGCCCAGTCTGCCGGGACGGGGAAGTATCCATCGTTCGTGCCGATAAACCCAGTAAAGTATATCCACACGTTTCGGGATCAGGCTCGAATTAACGTCATGCCCAGTCAAGCCGGCATAGCATATGCACTACGGAATATGCGACAAGGCCTACCGCAGTACCGAACCCTCGTGAACCACCTAAGAGGACCCCGGCGCCGATCCCCACTGCAGCAGTCACCCTTCGTCAGAAGGTGGTCGCCGTACCCAATGGGTATTACTTTGACCACAATAAGATGAAGATGCGGAAGCTGTAGTGCAGTGTATATTTATATTATATATATTTTAGTTTTTAAAGTATATATCTATGGGCCTTTTGTATATTTATTTTGTTGCCTAAAAAAAAAAAAAAGTGTTAGGGACTGATGTCAGTCATGAGGGTCTGCTTCCAGTTGCTAACTTTTATGGACCTCGCGCGCCACTCACCATCAGGTCGTAGGCGTGCTAGTATACGTATATTTTTGGTGGAGAGCATCTTTGGGTCATGCAGCTCAATCCAATGGTTTGAACCACTATCCATTAGGCGTTCTGCTATAGCTGCTATATGTTCCATGACCCTCATGGCAAATTTTTGGCCAATATGTGAACTCTGTGGGAGTCCACAAAAATATATCTCTAAGGTAAATAAAATTATAAAAACTATTAAGATAGCATTGGCTGTAAATGGGTCTCGTCAGTTATATATTTTTTTTAAAGTATTCAGATCTCACTAAAAACTACTAAGGGTCGGTAACTAATCCTTCTTTAGTGGCATTCGTTCACTTAAATGGTCGCGTTCCGTGATTATTATTATTATTATTTTCCGCGTATTTAAGTGACCAAATGTTACTAAGGACGAATTCAGTTACCGGCCCTATGCATATAAATGGCTACAGTGTCCTCCCTCCTTCCTATTAAAGCTTTAAGCATATTTATGTATATATTGCTATAATCCTTGTGTTTCTGTTTGCTGCTGTTGATTGGCAAAAGGAGATGCACAAGTACTTCGTGGACGCTGAACTAAACAGTATGCTCGAGTCTACCTATGACACAGAGTACACTCAGGTATTATTACTCACAATAAAGCACCGTAACTTGCACTTTGTCATGCAACAGCTACGTACGACATTGCAATAATAAATACAACTTTTTTTAATCCCTAATATTAAATAATATTTATTTAGAAAAAAAATGGTTTGATATAGTTAATAAGTATGGGACATTTTGTTGTGACTATTGGGATATTAGTCTCCAGAATTAATTTAATTTGTCAGTTGTAGCTATGTCACCAGAAGTCATACAGCAGTTAAATATTTTGTTAAACATAGATAAATGTCTATTTTATTATACCACTAATTAAAAAAAGATAATAAAAATGGATGCGGTTATTAATTTCGTAGTTTGTAGGAACATGGAGTTAAATAAATGCGCGTGACTGCAAGCATAGTTGCAGACGCGTAAAGAAAGAAGGAGCGGGAGAGAGCGAGAAAGGCATCGGCTATATGCGCGACGCTCGCCTATCCGCCCCTCTTCTCCTTCCTCGCCGTGCTGTTTCCCCTTGAGCGCTGTTCTGACGTACGTTCAACAAAATAGGTCCCCAACCAAGCGAGCGCAATAAAGTTCTCACTTTAAAAACTATATATCCTACGTCACTATTATTTGATTTGAAATTAAACCAGTACAGTGGTAGGGCTGATGTCATTAGCTTTTATTTTTCGATTGCACCTAAATAAATCAACATACAATCAAAGAAATTAGTAAAGTTACAAATAAAAAAGAAATATTTTACGCCTGCTGGAATTCAGGGCCATGATTAAATCGATATTACTAAATAATCAATATAAATAATAATCTGCCTCTGTGGTCTAGCGATTAAGTCTGTGGATTTAGATGCAAATGTGCCGGGTTCGATTCCTAGCCGGGACACAATATATTTGTGGTATTTCTCGAGTTTGGTAGGCTAGAGACATCGACGAGCTTGCCACTTGCCACGATGGGCCTTTAGTAAAGTTGGCTGAATGTGAATCCGCTTCTTTATAAGCATGGTTTCTGATCACGCCGAAAGGGATACGGTCGTGATGATACTACACTATTATTTGGGTAGAAACTGTTGTAATAATGAATGAATTTTGGAGTTAAGTTACTCAATAGATACAATCGAATGCCGCATATGAAATTTAGGAATTTAAAAAACCTATAAACTATATATCCTAGCTATGTCACTATTATTTGAGTAAGTGTGACTAGCGGGACATTAGAAACTGTTGTAATAATGAATGAATTTTGGAGTCAAGTTACTCAATAGATACAATCGAATGCCGCATATGAAATTTAGGAATTTAAAAAACCTATAAACTATATATCCTAGCTATGTCACTATTATTTGAGTAAGTGTGACTAGCGGGACATTAGAAACTGTTGTAATAATGAATGAATTTTGGAGTCAAGTTACTCAATAGATACAATCGAATGCCGCATATGAAATTTAGGAATTATAAAACCTATAAACTATATATCCTAGGTATGTCACTATTATTTGAGTAAGTGTGACTAGCGGGACATTAGAAACTGTTGTAATAATAAATGAATTTTGGAGTCAAGTTACTCAATAGATACAATCGAATGCCGCATATGAAATTTAGGAATTTAAAAAACCTATAAACTATATATCCTAGGTATGTCACTATTATTTGAGTAAGTGTGACTAGCGGGACATTAGAAACTGTTGTAATAATGAATGAATTTTGGAGTCAAGTTACTCAATAGATACAATCGAATGCCGCATATGAAATTTAGGAATTTAAAAAGCGTATAAACTATATATCCTAGCTATGTCACTATTATTTGAGTAAGTGCGACTAGCGGGACATTAGAAACTGTTGTAATAATAAAATAATTCTGGTGTCAAATGTTTTAATAGATACAATCAAATGCCGCATATGAAATTTAGATTCCTAAATTTAAAAAACTATGTAGCGGGATATTAGAAAGATTTTTATAAATTAATTAATTTGAAAGTCAAATATCCCAATAGTCACAATCGAATGCCCCATCATACAACGTATACGAAATTTGAAAATTTAAATAGGCGTAAATAAAAATATTTATTATTGCAATACTGCGTTGTGTGTGGCCGTTGTACAATGTCATGTCATGTAATCGCTTCCATGTAGTATTTGTGATGGTGAAATTTTAACGCATATTATAATAAAAATAACTTATTATTTTGAAACATCATGTATATATGTGGTCTATTATTACATTGTAATTTAACAATACATTAATTTGCACATTTATTATGTATTTTTATCATTTGTACTCATCGTTAAACAATTTGTTGAAGGAAATACATTGATTTAAATGTATAATGATTTAAATTATATTACCACGAAACTTATTAATTGAGATTTAAAAGTTCAATAAATCTCTTTATATCATTTAACTGCCTCCGTTGTCTAGCGGAAGTCCATGAATTTAGACTCGGAGTTACCGGGTTCGATTCCTGGTCGGGACGCAAAAATATTTATTAATGTAAATAAATACATTTAATTAATATTTAATTTATTTGTGATATTTCTCTAGTTTGTATATTTTTAAATTGAGAATCTTCTCCTTTTTTAAAGACGGTTAAAAATAAGTTGCCTCACTTTTATTTTATAGCAGAAGAAAAAAAATTATTTATTCTCTTTAAAACTGGCTATTGAATGTTACTCATTCATTATTTTGATTGTACTTCTGGGTAAATGTTTAATACGTTTCAATATTTAGGCTAGCAGTTGTGGCGGCGGCAGTATAGGTGCATCGGATTCTTTCTCCAAATCCGTATTTCGATATGGATTAAGGTTTACGGCGGCGTTGCTGTCCGTACTTGCTATCATAGACAAGATGGCGCGGGATAACAACACCAACAAGCTACTCAACATATCTGCCAGGTAACCAAATGATACATTACCATTATGTGATAGAGTATACCCGACTCTTATTACCAATATGTGACATTATACCCGTCTCTCATTACCAATATGTCTTAGGATATATACTCGACTATGAAAACCAATATGTGACAGAATATACCCGACTGATTACCAAAATGTGATAGTATATCCGACTATTATTACCAATATGTGACAGATTATACCGACTCTCATTACCAATATGTCACAGATATATCTGATATTCATTAGCAATATATGACAGAGTATACCAGACACTCATTTCCAATATATGACCGAATATACCCGACTCATTACCAAAAGGTGATAGAGTATATCCGACTATTATTACCAAAATGTAAAAGATTATACTCAACTCTCATTACCAATATGTCACAACTGATATTCATTACCAATAAATGACAGAGTATACGCGATACTCATTAAAAACATGTTACACACTTTATAGAGGTTATACCTATAAGTTCCAAAAATCAGTGACTGCAATTGACACTACTATGTTAGCTTCTCGTAAAAACGCCTGTTTTGAGTAATTATTGTAGGTAAATGACATCTCTTAAAAAAGTTTCAAGCAAATTTTAGTTATACTCTCTCTTTATATGTCCGGCGACTTATATTGTATATCGATTTAAATTGCTTCTACAACAACGGTATTAATTCTCCAGCGACGGCAGTCCATTACTTTAAGCGCAAACGTTACATTGTCTAAATAGTGGAATCCTATTTCGTATTTTAATTTTTAATAGCGTTTGATTTTTTACCCGTTTCCGTAATTTAAAGGCTTCCTTTATATAACGTTTTCGGTGATGAGTGAGAATCAGGCTGCAGGCTAACTGTATACTATTTTAATAAATATCTTTAATTTTCAGACTAAACTTTAACACATACTACGCTACGCAATGGGTTAATATTTCTGAAGACATTCTGACTGACCAAGAGAAAAGGTCATCCGCCTCCTAGCATCAGCATGACCCTCGGGTCACGTCACACAGCAAACTCATTACCAATGTATGACAGACCCGACGCGACATTCAGACTCATTACCAATGTGTGACAGACTTGACATTCAAACTCATTACCAATGTATGAAGGACCTGACATTCAAACTCATTACCACTGTGACAGACTTGACATTCAAACTCATTACCAATGTGTGATGGACCTGGCATTCAAACTCATTACCACTGTGTAACATACTTGACATTCAAACTCATTACCAATGTGTGACACCTTACATTCAAACTCGTTACCACTGTATGACAGACCGACATTCAACTCATTAACAATGTGTGACACGACCGAAAATTAGTCTCATTACTAATGTGTGACAGACCTTACATTCAAACTCGTTACCACTGTATGACAGACCGACATTCAACTCATTAACAATGTGTGACACGACCGAAAATTAGTCTCATTACTAATGTGTGACAGACCTCACATTCAAACTCGTTACCACTGTGTGACAGACCGACATTCAAACTCATTAACAATGTGTGACAGACCTAACATGCAAGCTCGTTACCAATGTGTGACATACCTGACATGCAAACTCGTTACCAATATGTGACAGACCCGGCATACATACTGTGTGACAGATCTGACACGCAAACACATTACCAATATGTGACAGACCTGACACGCAAACACATTACCAATGTGTGACAGACCCGACCTTCAAATTCATTAACAATGTGTGACAGACCTGACAGATAATCGAATCTTGTTATTATGTGGGTTAAAATTAATAAGTTTAAATAAAAAAACTTATATTATAATGCCCAAAATGTTCTCATATGTATGTATTGCATATTAATATTAAACACAAATCCCAATACTTAATCAAAAAATTTAGATGAGAATAATTGAATTTGTTTTTGGTTAATACTTCATGATTTCGGGCCATAGAACAGTCTTAGACCTCCACTGCTGGAGATGGGCCTTCCAGAACATAATTTTGGAGAACTTTGCCTACATTCACCAGCATGTTGGCTCGAGAGAATATTAATTAACCAAAATTTTCAAAAGGGGAAAAAAATGTGATTTTCCACATAAAATCATATATTCTGAGCATTATTCATTAATATATTAATTTATCTCAATACTAAATAATTAATTAGATTAATTATTAATAACAAAATTTTAATTAGCTAATAGGGACCCAAAGTAGCATTCCTTCATGTTATTAGGATAATTAAAATTTAGCAATGTTGCCAGTTACACTAACTTTATAGATTTAGGTAAAAAACAGTATTTTTCTAAAACAATAATTAGTAAATTGTAGAAAAATATTATATTATTGCCCTAAATTAAAAAGCATGGTTTCTAACTCAAAATTGCACTCGTCATGTTTTTTTTTTAATATAACCATAGTACAGATTGTATGAGTCCTTAACTCTCAAACATTTTAAAATAATATTTGTTCATAACTGAGTTGGGGATCATCAAATCCCAAGTTTTACAGAATTTCATGCTCAATGTACACCCGCGCTCTAAAACACCCATATACCCGAAGTGTGTGTTTAATATTGACGCGAATTACTCCAAGGCAAGTATAAAATTCTGTTGCGATTTACCCGCGCTGTGAATTCCCATATTTTTATGTTATAATGCCGCGAGTAACTCCAAGAAAAGCATTAAAATGTGCAACATCTGGAATTTGATGATTCGTTAAATGAAAGATATATATTACGTCCGATTTGGCTGTATGGGCTAGACCCTTTGCCTTCCCAATCATTTCAATTATCGAAAGAAAAAGAATGTTAGGCGTAAATATTTTAAATGGGAATTAATAATGTAACATTCTGACTTGAAACTTTTGGATTGTACGAGCGAGAGGGTTGCATAATGTAAAAACTTCAAGTCGTTATGCTTATTTTTATGATATCGATGACTTTGTACAACACTATTTGTTGTGCAAATTAATGTTGTAGTATTGTCGTTATTATTAGATATTTATCTTGCCATAAAAATTGTGTTTTAAACCTGATATTATTGTGTGTCAATAACTAGGTAGTTTAGATCTGTTGTGTAAATGTAATGCCAAAATTATTCAATAAAATTGACGGCTGTGTAAAATTATTTTGTGTCTGTTATAATATAAGGCCTATTTCAGACAGAAAGAAAAGACGACTAAGGCGAAAAGTATACAGAAACGGCGAAAGGTTAGGCGTTAAATTTACGTTTCAATACAAAATGTAGGTAGGCGACACGTTTAGGAATAATACTCAAGCGACGGTCACCTGTTCCGCGTCGCTAGCAGTCGCAACTGGACTGGCGTGCAAGCAGCGGTCACCTGTTCCGCGTCGCTAGCAGTCGCAACTGGACTGGCGTGCAAGCAGCGGTCACCTGTTCCGCGTCGCTAGCAGTCGCAACTGGACTGGCGTGCAAGCAGCGGTCACCTGTTCCGCGTCGCTAGCAGTCACAACTGGACAGGCGTGCAAGCAGCGGTCACCTGTTCCGCGTCGCTAGCAGTCACAACTGGACAGGCGTGCAAGCAGCGGTCACCTGTTCCGCGTCGCTAGCAGTCACAACTGGACTGGCGTGCAAGCAGCGGTCACCTGTTCCGCGTCGCTAGCAGTTGTAACTGGACTGGCGTGCAAGCAGCGGTCACCTGTCCCTCGTCGCTAGCAGTCGCAACTGGACTGGCGTGCAAGCAGCACGTCGTTTCTTATACAGTAGGATCAGAACAATGCGTGGCGATCTTGAATTTAATGTACAGTTCTGCGAGATAATTGAACTATATTCAGCTCAATACGACCATACTAATCTGGAGTACAATAATAAAAATGTATAAACTGTGGCATCTGCTATTTAAGGAGAGTAGTTTTAAATTTCGTTATTTACGTCAGAGATTGCGTCATAATTGCAAAATAATATTCAATTGTCAACTCTATAAGCGCTCGACATTGACAGCGGCCGTGCAAATATAAACTTTAATAGCGTGATTAACGGCTTCCATTATATAACGTTTGCGCTTAAATAACAGAATAGGGCTGCTGCTCTGCTGACGCCGTTTCTGTATAATTCGAGCCAAAGATTTCTTGGTGTACAATAATACTAACATTTATGTTACCTGCTTTGATTATAAATAGGAGAAAATACGGTACGCGCTATATGGTTTACAACAAGATACAGAACCGATAGAGAAATACACGCAGAGACACGAGTGAGATAGAAATTATTACAATGTGGGACGCGAGCGAGACGGAGTGCGTAGTCCTCAATAGTAAATAATTAGGAAAAGAGTGGCTACTCTCGCAAGAAACACTCGTTCACCCTAACACTAGTGGATGGTAGGGTACTAAAGTGCATACCTATTATAGGTGTAGCTTTTATAAGGAATAGTGTCATATCCAAAATTCGATTATTGAGCTCGCAACTAATTAACTGCGTGCAAAAATTTTAAATATTGTGTAATTTGTTACTAGTACGATATACACAATACATTTAAATTTTATTTCATAGTTCGCTCGTTGACAACAATGGCCGACATGTTGAATGATTTGAACCAAATGATTGAATTAATGAATGAATGACAAATATATTATGTTCAAACCACAGATATTAAATTTAGTAGTACCGTCTACTATGCGGCGCCACTTTATATGTGAATTAAAATTTGACAATTGCTTGAAAGTTTCCACCCCCTGGTCGTCCTTACGGCCTGATAGCTAGCTTACTACTGATTTAAGTGCGTATGTATTTTGCAAGTTCAACGCTTGTGTGTGTTTCTATGTACCGTATCTTTCTTTTTTTATTATATTTAAACTCACCTGTTGTATATTTATTTTATGCGTTGTACGCCATTTTTAGATTTTTTGTCTGTCCGTTTCGCCTATCCTGATTTTAATAATAAAAAAAAGATTAGCGTAAACCAACATTGTTGGCTCCCCTCCATGATTGGCACTGTGATGTAGATATTACAAACATTTTTTTTATAAGCTATTGCATAGCTTTTATCGCGGGCTTTGAGCGCGGCGACCGATTCAAGAAATTCCGTAACGAAAATAAACCTAACACAGCGCGGTGCGGCGTTGAAAGCCGTGCATCGTCTAACATCGTTTCAGTTCGGCAGACTTCGGCACGGTGTTTGTGTGCGTGCGACTAGACGTATGCGTGTAGACTAGCTGCTAACTGCTCATAACTGACTCTATCTCTTTTGGACACAATGCTAGGTGAGACAGCGTGCTTTTTGGCCGCGTCCACGAGTAATATAAAAAACTTCAATCAAAATCAAATAATTTATTCAGTAAATAGGCAATACTTGAATTAATATCAAAGAAAAAAAAATACTGCATAAATAAAATAAACACAATTATAATTGCATGCATGCATAACTTATGAGTTGATAAAAAATGCTATGCAATAGCTTTACCGCGGCAGTCCCAGAGTGCGTTTTTTTTTTTTACTGGCAATAACACGAGTTATAGTAGTTTTTTTTAAGCTTTTTGTAGATGTCGCTAGCGGCAATGGTACCTGTTTTACACCTATATCGCATTTTTTTAAATTTTTTGGTAGTATTTTATTTTTATAACAGAAAAATGTATTTTAAATTAACGTTACCTACCTTAAAAGACGAAATAAAAGCGCACACCGATTCTAAAAAGAAAAAAAGATTTTATTTATAGAACGGCAATTTTAAGATCACCATATCTTTGATTTTGCTTAGGAATCTTGATTTGTACACTTAAAAGCTGCTCACTTCGGCATAATATTCAGAAAATTATAAATTTTGTAATAAAAATACAAGTTTTCTATGCAACTGACAGTTATATTGGGTACCATCTATCGTGATAAAAAGTTAGTGATACACCCCATTGCATTTTAAACCTTAATCCATATCAATAGCACTACCAATAAATATAAGTAACTCATGGTGCCAATAACTTATGCTTGGTTTACCCTATGTTTCTTGAAATCCAGGATCAAACAGCTATTTATTTTAAATTTTAGGACGCAAATTATACCAAATTGTACAGTGTGCTTAGTGTAAAATGCAAGTTTCGGAAAACGTAGTGTAGTTACGTTTTCTTTATTTTACATTGCGTGTTATTGCAAGTTTGGCTATAATAACAGGCAATGAACATCGAAAATTCAGTAAAAATACTCTACTACTATAGTTGCGTTTACGAAACTTCAGTGTCACACTAGGCATACAGAAAGCGTTATTTCACTCTTTTTAATCTGTCTGTGTAGGCCTAGTGCCATTTTCATGTTATCTCGATTGTAATGAATCTCCTGTCATTGAACCCACCTTAGTTTTTTACTCATGTTACGTTTAGCATACAATTTAATTGTAACTTTGTTTTGAAATGATAAGAATTATATAGGAATTTTTACCATAAGTTTGCTCGTATTATTGGCCATAAAAAAGTTGTAATAATCTCAGCTCGTTCGATGTTAGGATTTTTTTTTTTTATTAAAAACCCTGTGTTTCAGTTTTAACACCTTAGCAGATTCAAATATTATTTTTGGTCATGGAACGGAAACAGAACACGGGTCAGAGATATTGACGTTGATTTTAACTATTATTATTTCACGTTTTCTATCTAATTGAATTTTGTGTTGTAAAAACTTTTTTCCTACCTATACCTACTAACCTAGATACCTATAAAGACTAATTTAGCTTGAGAGCTGAGAGAACTGCCTCCGAAGACTAGCGGTAAAGTTCGTGGATTTAGACTCGGAGGTACCGGGTTCGACTCCTGGTCGGGACACAAAAATATTAATGTAAATAAATACATTTAATTTATTTGTGATATTTCTCGAGTTTGGTACGCTGGAGACATCGACGAGCTTGCCACTTGTCATGATTGGCCTATAGTAAAGTTGGCTAAATGTGAATCCGCTTATTTATAAATACTTTTTCTTTTTTAGCTTGAGATTTGTACAAAAAAAAAACGAAAACTGACGAATTTTTCGTGGCTAAGTCCTCAATCAGCAAGCTTTTGGTTTTGCTAGATAGGTACTAATAATAATTATGATTGATCTGTGAACTGTTTATTTTAAATGTGTCTTGTTCTACTGTAAATAAACTTATCAAATTAAAATGTTAACAAAACTAAAACTGCTTTTCATTTGAACAACTGCTGTTATGATCCCCTAAAGATTATCTCGAATTTTGCCGATCGTTGTCCTCTATATGCTGTTTGGCTATCATATCATCTGTCAGCTGCTCCAGAATTTGCTGGGTTTTATCTATCGTTAATGCCGTAAGGTGCTTCCTCAACGTCTCCCTCCACTCAACCATTCCTTCCAGCTTTTAAACGGTTTCCCTCAAGGAATCCTTGAAACCAAGACCGGTAACTGAATCCTTCCTTAGTGGCATTTGGTCACTACAGAAATTTGGGTTTGGTTAACATTATTAATAATTATAATTATTGTTTTAGATTATAAGCTGACACGGCCCTTTTACTACAAATTTTTATTTATGCACATAAATATTATTATTACTAGATTGTAAGCTGGCACGGCCATTTTGCAGCCACGAATCTATATTTATGGACATAAATATTATTATTACTGGATTGTAAGCAGACACGGCCATTTTACAGCCACGCATCTATATTTATGGACATAAATATTATTATTACTAGATTATAAGCTGACACGGCCTTTTACAGCCACGAATTAAATTCCAAGTATCTAGTTATAAGTACAAAATCCTCTCTTATGGCAACAATGTTTTAGTTATTATAAATTGTTTTGCTGTTAGATCCGGTCCAGCCAAGCTTGTATTGTATAAAAATATATGTATTGACAATATCCAAGTGGTGTGTACTAACCTAAGGAAATAAATGATTTGATTTATGCAAACACGGCCATAAGTGAGCAAATGCCACTAAGAAAAGAATCAGTTACCGGTCCTTGGAATACAACACCTACTTAAATAATAATTATAGATTTGTTTTAGAAGCAATATACAAACAGTATAAACGAATTACAATACTTAATAATTTAAAAGAAAACCTAATATTAAATAAACTTTAAAATGGCGCGCGACAGAACGACAAACCGACAGCGCTCAGAGCGATCTACCTCGATATCGTGAGCAGTCTGTGCGCGAGGAATGATTTCATTTGTGACGTCACAAAGCTTTGGCAGAACAGTTTATGCACGTCTCGGAACGCGGTAGACATCCCATTCACAGATTATATAGTAATATGATCTGCAGTCTACTTTTAATTTCAAACGAAATAAAACAAGGACTTCTTGACTATAATCTATTTATTTAATGTAATAACAGACATTATTTACAATATTATATTTTGTTCAACAAAGTGACATAACATTGTAACAAAAAATACATCACGGAATCAATCACTACTTCCTAAACAAGCCTAAACCATGTCTAAATTCCACACTTAATTAGGTTTTCAACATGTTAAGATCTTAAAAAGTCGAAGTCACATTGAGCAAACCAACATGAGGTTTTCACGAACTGAAATCGGCTTCTGGCTATCGTATAAAATAAATAAAAAATCACTATGACTCGACACTTTTATTGAAGACTTTGGGTGTCAAAGTAATAAATATGCAGGCCACCTTAAAAAAACTCCCAATTATGGATTAAAAGTAAATAATTAGTTTTAAAGAATCCATTTTTTTGTCCATACAGCGCGGGCCAAAAGTTCTCCAAATTCAAATATTGTTAGTGATTTAAGAAGGAAAAAATCAGTGTTTATAAATTAGATTGATTGATCAAATACAACGTTTTGATGAATTAAAAAAAAAAAGATATAATACATTAGTACCACATTAAAGCTGCCTCTGTGGTCTAGCTGTGGACTTAACGTCCGTGGATTTAGAATCAGAGGTACCGGGTTTGATTCCTGGTCGGGACACAATAATATTTATTAAAGTAAAGTAGTATCATCACGACCGTTTCCAATTCAGGGTGGTCAGAAACCACGCTAACAAATAAGCGGATTCACATTTAGCCAACTTTACTATAGGCCAATAACAAGTGGCAAGCTCGTCGATGTCTCCAGCGTACCAAACTCGAGAAATATCACAAATTAAATATTAATGGTACAAATGTATTATTATCTTTTTTTTTAAATTATTTTTTTCTGTTTAATAAAACGATGATTACGCGGTAAAACTTTCAGCCCAATAAAAAAGGATCCTTTCCACGGAATTAATAATTTTATAGGAATAATACGCAATATATATAAAAAAATAGAATATATTTGGACGCAGTTATGCAAAATGGATCCAATCCACAATTTTTCAGAAATATTATTGAACCCCGCGTTCGTTTTATAGCATTTCCAACATTTCGTACCAACTTCATAAACCTTAAAATGTCGTTTTTGTTAAGAAATACCACTTTTTTTAACCATGCTAACATTTCTTTAAAAAAAACGAGCAGTGAGGTACTTTTTGACAAGTATGACAAGTAACAAATAATAACAAATCAATTGACTTTTTTGTCATACTATGGCATCCAACACACACATGATATTATTATGGTCTTTGAATTTATTAGATAAAATCGTTTAAAATATTTTTTTATCAAATATAATAGAAAACTGTAAAGTATACAACAATGTAAACAAACCATATGTTAATGACATCTGTCAAAAAGTAACATCAATAACCCTCCTTTCAACACGGTACTGACATACGAAATTAGCATTAAATGTTGGAATTTTCATTAAACGAACGACTTGTGCTAACAGTTCTTAAAACGAACGCGGCCTTAATAATTAATGCCACCAAATACCGTCATTGTCATTATGGACTTATCTAAGTTCCAACTTCAATGACCTTTGACTTAAAATTAACTTAATGTGGATTGGATTATTTTTGCATTACTACGTCCATTTATAATGGCATAGCATGTGACTATACTTAGAACTACGTTACATAGGACATATACAACATCTATATAGGTAAAACTTGACAACGATTAAGTACCAGTTACAGTTAAAATGCATGAACATCGATGGTGCCCACTTGCACCAACATTTTTTTTTTTTTGCATTTTTATATCTTAAATGGTTGTAAAAAATACCTTTTTAATCAAAAAATATATTCAAATGGTATCCAATTGCTTATCACGTCTGTGATCAGCTAAAAATAAAGTCATTAGCTTTTTTTACAATTAAATAATTGTTTTGTGTATTTACCAAAAACATGGTTTATTTATCAGATTTAAGTACACGCCTCGTTTGCCAATATTATTGACTATGTATTTTATTCAATTAACATTTGTTTTACGATTTGGCGGCAAATTAAAAATTGTCTGTGTCACTTCAGCGTGAATGTATCGTGAGAAAATTGTCGTGCAATGAATTTTACCACTTTTGTTGTCATTTAAAACTTCGAGGAAAACGCTTTATGGACGCAGAGGAAGTATGGCTGCGTTACAAAAGGGACTCCCTAAGTCAAAAAGGACTCCCAAAGTCAAAAGAGACTCCCTACGTCAAAAAGGACTCCCTAAGTCAAAAGGGACTCCCTAAGTCAAAAAGGACTCCCTAAGTCTAAAGGGACTCCCTAAGGACGAGTGGGCAAAGTGCTTTTCTCAATGGATCTATCGGATGCAGCTATGTATTGATGCGAATGGACTCTATTTTGTAAAGATAAAACTAACAACTTACTAGTTTGCTCGGATTTTGATTTTCTAAGAACTTTGACCCTCGCACTACATCAATCCAATAAATTTAGTAATAAATAGACGTCATCTAGTTTTTAATCATTTGAATGATATTGGATTAAAATATATATTTTTTACAACCGAATGGCGGCAGTCCATTACTTCAAGCTTGAAACATTATATAGCCAAAATTTTAGAATTCCGTTATATAACGTTTGCGGCTGAAAAATGCTGCAGGGATATTGGTAAGTGCATAATAAATATTCGTGTGGTGCTACTTAAGCGATGTATTTACATGGTAACTAAGTATCATCATTTGTGCCTTCATTATTCTAACAAGCGAGCAATGTGATATCGGTAACACTGGCACTACATTTTATATTTTAAACCATAAACGTAACTATAACAAAATAGTAGAAATAATTCGAAGTAAAGATTTCCTTTCCATGACCCTAATTAATGTCTTTTCGTAACGTAATACATTTTATTAGATTTTATCTGAACAGAACTGTAAAATATATCCGACCGATTAACGTTTGTGCATTTTATGGCGTTATAGAGAGTTGTCGTTAAATGGAGATGGAGTCATTGTATGGAAGACAAGCTAAACCAACCAAAGCCAAATTGATTTCGACATTAGGGAGTTTGTCGTTAAATCGAGTGACGTTACATGGGAGTTTACACTGTATATCAGTCTTCGGCATAAATTACGAATGTATGTTTTATAAAAAAAATAACTAATTGAATTTTTTTCAACCGTTAAAAAAAGTAAATTTCAATAATCGATAAGTGAAATTAAACACTTTTTAGCGGAATCATACAGTATTTGGTTGGATACACTTTTGAATCTCTCTCGCTCGCACAATCCAATTTATTTATTTCCTAGTAAGTTAATACATTTCTCAAAAGTAAACTAATACTAGGATAATCTTTAAAAATGTTGTGTTGCGTATTGTGCGACCGAGAGGGATGTTAAGCGGTAAATTGTCTTAACCCAACTTATAGTCGGTCGCAAGCCCGAGACACCATTCTTCTCCCCTCTTTCCCACACATGATATATTCCTGCACCCGGACACCGAATCCATAGAATGCTAAAAAATTACTTCTCTTTGTATTTTTTATAGGTTTAAACAAATTCAAAATTTTAATCAGTCTTCGGCTCGTTTATTTAAAGGTTTAGACAAATTAAAAATTCCAATCAGTCGTCAGCTCTGTTATAGGTTTAGACAAATTAAAAATTCCAATCAGTCGTCGGCTCTGTTATATATAGGTTTAGACAAACTAAAAATTCCAATCAGTCGTCGGCTCTGTTATATATAGGTTTAGACAAATTAAAAATTCCAATCTTTCGTCAGCTCTGTTATAGGTTTAGACAAATTAAAAATTCCAATCAGTCGTCGGCTCTGTTATATATAGGTTTAGACAAACTAAAAATTCCAATCAGTCGTCGGCTCTGTTATATATAGGTTTAGACAAATTAAAAATTCCAATCTTTCGTCAGCTCTGTTATTTATAGGTTTAGACAAATTAAAAATTCCAATCAGTCGTCAGCTCGTTTATTTAAAGGTTTAGACAAACTAAAAATTCCAATCAGTCGTCGGCTCTCTTATATATAAGTTTAGCCAAACTAAAAATTCCAACCTGTCGTCGGCTCTGTTATTCATAGGTTTAGACAAATTAAAAATTCCAATCAGTCGCCGGCTCTGTTATATATATAGGTTTAGACTAATTAAAAATTCCAATCTTTCGTCAGCTCTGTTATTTATAGGTTTAGACAAATTAAAAATTCCAATCAGTCGCCGGCTCTGTTATATATAGGTTTAGACTAATTAAAAATTCCAATCTTTCGTCAGCTCTGTTATTTATAGGTTTAGACAAATTAAAAATTCCAATCAGTCGTCAGCTCGTTTATTTAAAGGTTTAGACAAACTAAAAATTCCAATCAGTCGTCGGCTCTCTTATATATAAGTTTAGCCAAACTAAAAATTCCAACCTGTCGTCGGCTCTGTTATTCATAGGTTTAGACAAATTAAAAATTCCAATCAGTCGCCGGCTCTGTTATATATAGGTTTAGACTAATTAAAAATTCCAATCTGTCGTCGACTCGTTTATTCACTCATTACTAAGTTTATGGTTTAAAATATAAAACTACATGTTTACTACAGTAAAAGTTATTCCGCTAAACAATGTTAAAACAAATTATTTACACTTAAAGTGTTCTCCAAAAAGTGTCAACTACAACTAAATCACAAATGCATTTTCTATTACATAAGAGTGTTTAACGCTATTGCACCCCTCTCGCTCGCACAATCCAATATTTTCAAAGATTTTTCTATTCTGAATTTACCTACAAATGTAGTCTTACAAATTACTAGGGAATAACATTACGGACATTATATTAATCATATATGAGGAGTAGAATGGTGGATGGTGAGTATATTATCGCGCAATAAAACAAAAAAGGAGGCCTCCTTGGCTTTTAAACCAGCCTATTGTCACCATTATTCTCATCCCTTACCCAAACACGATGGACTCATATATAATAATAATATTAAATATTTCCAGACAGGTCACACAGCGCCATCTAATTTCCGTGGTAACCTACGAAGCTTGTGTTACGGAAACTAGATGGTTGATAAACTACATATTATGCTTTTTTTTTTGTAAATATATACATATTATACATATAAACACCTAGCCCGAGACAAATACAATGTACAACTTGCCCCCGGTGGGAATCGAACCCACGACCTCCCGAGTTTACGGCAACGTTTGTTACCACTAGACCACGAAGGCGGTCTAGTATCTATAATAATCATATCTTTTTATTGTTTTTTTTTTTTTTCAATTTAATTTTAACATCTTTACCCAAGCGTTAATATATAATTTAATTAAATAGTCAATTGGTTAAAATTTATGTATGAAATAGTTACAAAGTACTATTTATACGATTAGGTTCTTTATTATGACCAGGTACTTTATTACAGATAAAACACTGGATTTCAAATTGGCGGGATAGAAACTATGTAATTATTAATAAAAGTTTTTGTCAATTGTCTAATATATATAATATGTCTAATTGTGCTAGGGTAAAATAAATAAAATTAATTACAGATTATGAAAACACAATATATTAACTATGAAATAAAAAAGAAATCATTATGACACGAGAACATTTTATTGGGCCCATATCTCTAAGAAAAATGGGCATTCTCTTTTGCCTTCTGTATTAGTAAAATAGAGGAAAATCTATTTTATAATTAGGTAGGTATATGAAAGTGAAAATAAGTCCAAAATGCCCGTAATTTTATTTCCTAGTAAGTACTGCATTTCTCAAAATTACGCTCAATCTTGAAAAATATTTGATTGTGCAAGCGAGAAACGCGTTAAAAGCGTAAAACCCTCATAATATCTCACTAAAAACCAGCGTTATGCCGCTGTCACAACAAGGTCCCGTTTTTAAATGATAATAATAAACAGACGGTTGCTGAAAGTAGGATAACTTTTTAATAGCCCTGGAGCAATTTGAAGGTGGTGACTACAAAAATGTTTATACTGGATGTGGATGTGATAGTAGATTCTCATAAAAGACAAGATACAATGAGTACCGTTATAACAACTATGAATATGATGCAGTGTGCGAACGAGAGGGATGCAAAACTTAACAAGCGTCTTAATTTGGTATTTAATAAATTCAATAGGTAGTTGTGACAGCGAACATAAATAATATAGCACAAAGTATAGAGAGAATTGAGTTTTAAAGAACCTAAACCGACATTTACCGACGGGTCAACAAATAAAAAAACTTAAATATTTAAGGGTTAATTTTATTTCACCAACCAACGTTATATTACAATTTTACAGTGACAATTTATTAAATGTCTCCGTGGTCTAGCGGTTAAGTCCGTGGATTTAGACTCAAGAGGTACCGGGTTCGATTCCTGGTCGGGAAACAATAATATTTATTAATGTATATCATCATCATCAGCCTGTATCTCTCCACTGCTGGATGTAGGCCTCCCCTAAGGCTCGGCACTTAACGCGATCTTTCGCTACCCTCATCCAACCCCCACCATCCTACCCGACCTTCTTTAGGTCATCTGTCCATCTGGCGGGGGGTCGTCCCACTCTGCGTCTTCCCGTACGTGGTCTCCACTCTAGAACCCGTTTGCCCCATCGATCGTCGGTTCTGCGGCAGATGTGTCCGGCCCATTGCCACTTCAGCTTGCTAATTTTAAAAGCTATGTCTGTAACTTTCGTTCTCTGATGAATATCAACGTTTCGAATTCTATCCATCAGAGATACACCAAGCATAGCTCTCTCCATGGCTCGCAGAGCGACCTTGAATTTATGGACCAGACCCACTGTTAGTGTCCACGTCTCTGCTCCGTACGACATTACCGGGAGGACGCACTGGTTAAAGACCTTAGTCTTTAAACATTGTGGTATAGATGATGAGAGGATGTGCCGGAGTTTCCCGAATGCCGCCCATCCTAGCTGAATGCGTCTGTCGGCTTCTTTGCTGAAGTTGGCTGCTCCTAATTGGATAGTCTGCCCGAGGTATACGTAATTTTGCACAACTTCGAGAGTGTCGTTTCCTATGCAGATTGGCCTCGGCTTGACATGATCATTGAACATGACTTTCGTCTTGTCTAAGTTCATTCCGAGACCAACCCGCTGGAATGCTACGTTTAAGCCGTTCAGCATTCCGCTAAGATCCTTGAGTGAACTGGCCATAATGACTATGTCATCCGCAAATCGGAGGTGTGAGATGAATTCTCCATTGATGTTTATGCCGTTTATTGATATTAATGTATATAAATACATCTAATTAATATTTAATTGATTTGTGATATTTCTCGAGTTTGGTACGCTGGAGACATCGACGACCTTACCACTTGTCATGATTGGCCTATAGTAAAGTTGGCTAAATGTGAATCCGCTTATTTATAAGCGTCGTTTCTGACCACCCCGAAAGGGAAACGGTCGTGAATATACTTTACTTTTTTTACTTTTAAATAGGTGGTAGAGACGGACTGATTGATGGTGATATTATTTTTTTATTCAGGCACGAATCGCCGTCATGCCCAGTCAAGCCGGCAGTGTCAGTAAGCATCCACCACTTATCATCAGGTGAGTGGAAAGTCACATGTCATGTTGGTGTAAAAAAATTATCTGGCATCCGCACATTTTAAAACATGTGTTTACTGTCGGCCGTACAAATGGCATCTCTTGTGTCAATAAACGTTTTTTATTTATTGAGACTTGTTAAAATTTATGACTTCCAGGAATCCGGCCCCAGCAGGCAAAATATTATGCAAAAATAAAAATGGTTTGGTAATATTAAATGCATATTTAAAATTATTCGAATGAAATAACAATAAAGTGCTTGGTTGGTGGAATAGAATTAATTCTAAATTAATCTAATCAGAGTAGAACCGAATCTGTGCCCTGTAACTGCTTTAAATTCGATTATAGCATAAAAAGATCCGTACTCTCGACATCAAAAGTATTCGAAATGAATTCGAAAAAATTAAGTAAAAGTTATGTGTTGCCAAATTACATATTGTCAAGGCTATACAGGCTGAATTTAATCTATGATCTGCGTTAAATATTTGTCTTATACCTACTTCCTTATAAAATGTAAACTTGAACTCTTTGACTTCGAATAAAGATTTTTTTTTTTTTTTTTTTTAAGGACTTCTTTTTTTTAAATAATTATTTATTGCGCACGCTTGGTTGGGGACCTATTTTGTTGAACGTACATCCGTACGTCAGAACAGCGCTCAAGGGGAAACAGCGCGGCGGGGAAAGGAAAGAGGGGCGGATAGGCGCGCGCGTATAGTCGCTGGCTCTCTCGCTCTCTTCCGCTTCTTCTTTCTGTTTATTTCTTCCTCTCGGAACAGCGCGGCGGGGAAGGGGAAGAGGGGCGGATAGGCGCGCGCGTATAGTCGCTGGCTCTCTCGCTCTCTTCCGCTTCTTCTTTCTCTTTATTTCTTCCTCTCGGAACAGCGCGGCGGGGAAGGGGAAGAGGGGCGGATAGGCGCGCCGCGCATATAGCCGATGCCTCTCTCGCTCCTTCTTTCTTTCTTTACGCGTCTGCAACTATGCGTGTGCACGCAGCCACGCGCATTCATTTAATCTACATATTCCTACCAACTACGAAATCAATAAAAAATAAGTTCTCACTTTTGCGGTACGTCTCGCAACGCACCCGTTTTTTGAAAATATAAATCAGCCCCTGGCTCCTTTCCGCATTTTTACATGACATTGACAAAGTCTTACACAGACAAAAATTTACATTGTATAGCCTTGAACGAACATATTTTGCTGACGTTACTTTCATCATCACGACTGTATCCCTTCCGGGCTAGTCAGTGTTTTTAATGAAGCGGATTGACAATCATGACAAGTGGCAAGCTTGTCAATATCTCTAGCGTACGTAACTCGAGAAATATTACAAATAAATTATTGTGTCACAACCAGGAGTCGAACCCGGTACCTCCCGAGTCTAAATCCTTTAAACGCTAGACCACGGATACTTTCATTAACCTTTTTTTACTTAGCTTAGTACGGATCTTGTAGTAGAAGGCAGTGTTATTTTTAATGTGATTTTTAATTATCTATGTTCAATTTTTGAAATGGTAACATTTATTTTGGCAATACATTGGCATTAGTTACATTTTGTATATTTTTCTGATTAGAAATTACATGTTTTTTTTTTTAATTTCTCTGATGGCACGTCCTTTAACATCCTATAGTAGTATATGAATTAATATAGTTGAGAGTACAAGGGCACAGTCGATATAAAAGTTAAGTAGACTAGAGTCCATGGTGATTTACCACATATGTGTTTCCCGGATCTCACTGATGATCTGACCAGCTCTCTGTAATGCCTGAAAAAAAAAAACTTAGTTAATTTATTAATAATAATAATTCTATTATGGTATTCTCTACCAGCTAACCTTTGGGAGAGTGAGAAATTATTATAATGGGTGCAGAGTACGAAATAAGATAATAATAATAGTTAAAATCAATCATAAATATACCATAGTAAGTATAAATAACATACCAATATATAAATATGTCATACGATATAATATTAAATAAATACTAATATAATAATTATCTATGTCAAGATGTGGAAATTAGATGTCATTTTGTTTTTTGAGAAAGTATGTAATTAATAAATGTTTGAATATATTTAAAGACGGGGCCTGTCTAATAGATAAAGGTAGCCGGTTCCATTGGCGGGCTGCAGAAACAGTAAGAGAATCTGAATATCTGCTGTGAGAAGAAGTGAAGAGGAATTGAGAGTTGATTGTTGTGAGTAGAGCGAAGGGAGCGGGAGTGCGAGTCACGCAGGTACTCGTAACGATCACTAAGATAAGGATAAGATAATAATAAATTAATATTTTTAGGAAACATTTGGCTAATGGGGTGTATCACTAACTTTATATCACGATAGAAGGCGCATGATAGATGGTACCTAATAGAACTGTCAGTTGCATAGAAAACTTGTATTTTTATAACGAAATTTATTATTTTCTGGATATTATGCTGAAGCGAGCAGCTTTTAAGTGTACAAATCGAGATTTCTAAGCGAAATCAAAGATATGGTGATCTCAAAATTGCCGTTCTATTAATAAAACCTTTTTTCTTTTTAAGGACGGTGTGCGCTTTCTTAATTCGTTTTTTAAGGTAGGTAACGTTAATTTAAAATGCATTATTATGTTATAAAAATTAAAACTACAAAAACATTAAAAAAAATATGCGATATAGGTGCAAAATAAGGTACCATTGCCGCTAGCGACATCTACAAAAATCTTTGCCTGATACACCCCATTAACACAAGAAGTAACCCAAGTAGCATTGGTGATATGAGCAAAATATTTTTTTATAAATATAAATGTTTATAATTCCTCATGATAGTAAAGGTGCTATTCAGTTGGTCAATTGCTGCGTATTAGATAATAAGTTGACATGGCCTTTATTTATTTATACATTCTTTAGGTTAATATATATTTGTTTATTGTTTATGGTAACAATGTTCGAGAATATTTTTCAACCCATTTTCATTTTTTTTTATTACAGTCTAGACCTCCACTGCTGGAGATGGGCCTTCCAGAACATATATCTGGAGAATTTGACCTACGCTCGCCACGCTCTGGCCAAACGGGTTGGCGAGGATCTAATGTCAATATTTAATGACTATGAATGACAACCGTATCCTTACATGCTTCTGTACTCAATTATTTCTTCCAGCTGTCAAACAGAGGGACGACTCTCTGTCTAACTCAACTGTCAAATTATACCCTTACCTTACCTGTACCTTAAAGCGTTTATCTTATTTTCGGCTATAATTATTATTATTGAAATTTGTATTTCTTATTATTAATTAGGTAATAATAATAATATAATAATAAAACGTTTATTATTGACTTAAAAACCTATTTATAAAAGTGTATTTATTGCATAAATCAATTAAATTATTTACTTAGTTATTTTGAAATGAAATTAAATAAATTATTTGTCAGAAACATGGTAGGTACAACGATGTAAATTATTATATGTAATTATATCACATGCTTCGCTATTTCTAGCATACAAATTTTATTTAGTCACATGACTTTGTCGAGCTTAGTGTCTAGGTATTCTTTTGTCGAATAAAATCATTTATTAAACAGCATTTGTTTGACTCTTAATTTGAACAGTTTTAGTGGCAACTCCCTTATAGTAACTGGAAGCTTATTAAATATCTTTGTTACCGTTGCATAACAATTTCGGCTATATTGAGTACTTTTATGCGCTGGAATAATTATAGTTAAATTAATTACTTTAGTTTAAGAACACATTTTTAAACAAAACAAATTATCTAAGTCATACAAATCAGATTTTGTAAATATTTTTGTGACACAAGGATGTCAAAAGTGCTAGATCGTGTAGTAATTCTGACAAAATTAATATTATGTAGAATACGGAAACGCTTTAATGTTGCCAGAAAAAAAACTTATCTCACCGAAAATATTTAAAATGGTAACATTTATTTTTAAATACAGGTAGTTAGATTTTTATGTGGTTAATTAATACAGTATTTTTTTTTAAATTGATGATTATACCTTGAGCATGTCTGCGGCTTCCCTTCTCCTATGGGCGACGTGTTCCGACTCGGTCAGCAAGGTGTCGGCCTGGTCTGCCTTGTACAGGTGCGTCACGAGTTCCGACTGGAGATTGTCCTTCACGTAGTTCACAAGGAAGTGCATGACGGCTTTAGGAACGGCGTCCTGAATGGACTTGCGGACGATGTAGAAGTATGATTTAATTAAACGCTCTGAAATCGCGAAAAAGACAGTTTAAATTTAAGTTTTGATTAATTAATTCCATCAGTAATAAAAAATAAATTATACACCGTTCGATGCAGCATTAAATTAGACATTATATAATATTTTTTATTAAATATACAGAATGATTTTTTTCAAGTGTGCCTTCAAGACCAAACCCAAAACTTCGTTATTACATTTTACCCGAAATCAAACCGGTTGACTTTAAAAAAAAAAACTCATTTCCTATTATTGCACCAGCTGTACCTCTTAGGTCCGGATTAATAGTCGTTGCTCTGTCAGTGCTTAGCATGAGCCATTGCTCAGGACTCTCAAAGTGTCATTTTTTTAGAGTAAAATCAGTCATTTTTATGGCTCGTGCCAAGTACTAGCAGAGCAACGACGATTTATCCGGACCTCAAATTAACAGATTTTTAGAGTAAAAACTGTCACTTTGAAAGTTCTCAGCAATGACTCGTGCTAAGCACTGGTGAAGCAACGACTATTAATCTGGACCTTAGTGTTTCTTATAAGGAAAGTATTAATTTTTAAGAAAATATGTTGAATTATTTAAAGCACATTTTTTTTATTACTTTCCATTTGAACCTTAAAAGCGACACTATCAGCTGGTGCAATAATACCGGATGAGGTTAATTTATTTCTAAATCATCCGTTTATACTTCCGGCTAGGAAATATATATTTTTATCGGCCCCTTTAGTTTAGGCCTTATCCACTTAAAAAAATCGCCCTATACGAGGGGCGTTCAAAATATTCTCGGTATGTGGATAAAAACAAACAAGTACGAAAAGTTTGATATTTTTATTTTTCAATATACTCCCCCCCTATGTTCATACACTTATAAGATCCATCAATTATTTTTTTTAATCCCTCATAAAAATATTTTTTATCTTTGGTGTAAAAATGCTCCTCCACGGCCGTCTTCAACGCTTCATCGTCAGAAAATTTATTTCCACGCAGATCCTTTTTAAGATTGGGAAACAAAAAGAAGTCGCTTGGGGCTAAGTCCGGACTATAGGGTGGATGAGTAACAGTTTCAAACCCACATTCAACAATAGCTGCCTTGGCAATATGAGCAGTATGGACAGGGGCGTTGTCATGCAGAAGCAGAACACCTTTGGTTAACTTTCCTCGCCTCTTTTCTTTGATCGCATCTCTTAATTGACGTATAACGTTAGCGTAGTACTGCCCTGTGATATTTACACCTTTTTCTTTATAATCGATAAGCAAAACTCCTTCACAATCCCAAAATATTGTGGCCATGACCTTGCCAGCTGACGGGATTACCTTGAACTTCTTGGGATGAGCTGAACCCTTAATGTGCCACTGCATGGACTCCTGTTTGCTCTCTGGGTCATAATGATGAACCCAGGTTTCATCTCCAGTAACTATTTTTTGCAGCACCTCATCGGGATTTTCACCACACAGGTCGATAAAATCTGAACAGCAAGCCACACGCATATCCTTTTGAAGAAGCGTCAGCATTCGCGGAACCCATCTTGCACTTACTTTTGACATATTAAGATGGTCATGTATAATGTCATGTACGGTACCAATAGAGAGATTGGTTACTTGAGCTATAGATTTTACCTTCACTCGGCCGTCTTCCAATATAAGTTTTTCCACTTTATAAATATTTTCTTGTGAGGTAGCCACTACAGGCCGGCCAGGTCTAGGGTCATCTTCAATACTCTCCCTTCCACGCTTAAATTCGCTTGACCATTTTTGAATAGTAGATAAAGAAGGAGCAGACTCACGGTAAACACAATCCATTTCCTCTTTTATGGATTTTTGATTTTTACCCTGTTTTGTCAAGAATTTTATGACGGATCGGTGCTCTAATTTCGTTAAAATTGTTAATTCGCTCATGGTGTTCATGTTTGTTCGGCAATTGCAGAAAAACAAAAGAACATCTCGGTTCCAATTTAACTTTTTTTTAATGTCAATGGATGAATCTTAGCGGCCAGTAACAGATATATATATAAAAGAGGTTGTAACGTATCAATACCGAGAATATTTTGAACGCCCCTCGTATATGTTTAAAAAGAAGGAGACTAACGGTGTTAGAATCGTTATCGATAAAAATGGATTTGCATAACATCACTAGTCATGTGATATTGACAGATTAACCCGCACCATGCTACAGCGAATGACATTATAACTAGCGTTGAATAAAGAAAATAAAATTAATTATTATGCTGTTAGTTTTGTTATTAAATTTAAATTGTTATGATTAAAAGAAGATTAAGTTTAAACATACCAACAACACAAACATTGAAGTACAAATCTATATTCAGCAAGTCTATTTAATATGTATTATTTAAGGAGATCAAATTTTTTTTCAAGACGTATCGATATTGATAAAAGAAGGTTAATCTTGGTTAGGCAAGTATTGTTTCAAGCGGTGTTCTCCTTGAAAGTAAAAATTGGCATTTGACATCATTGCAAATGTCACATACTTTTAACGAGAACAACAAATAGGTGGTAGGCGGACTAATTTACTCAGTCCGCCAGGGCGCCATCTACCGTTCGCGCCGATAAAGCCAGTAAAGTGTATCCACACGTTTCGGGGTCAGGCTTAAATTGCCGTCATGCCCTGTCAAGCCGGCATTGTGTTAGGGACAGATGTCAGTCATAAATGTCTGCTACCAGTATCCTTAGCACATTGCCAATTGGTAGCGATTTGGAACTTTTTTTACACTTATTAATTTGTATTGTTTAAGTTCCCTGTTTTTATTATTTTTTATTATTAACTAGTTTGTAATTTAGGTAGAATTTGGAGCAATTTTTTATTACCCCTATTTATTTTGTTTTATGTTTAATCGTATTTTTTATTATTAAGTAAAAGAGAACCCAAAACCAGGCCCCAACTTTTTTGCAGCGTGCCTCAACTAAATACAATTCAATAATTCAATAAATTTAATTGTGTTTCTTTTAAATTTAATTCTAAACTTCTCGTTTATCCCAGCATTAAAATATAATTTAATTAATTGGTTAAAATTTATGTATGAAACAGTTACAAAGCACTATTTATACGATTAGGTTCTTTATTATGATCAGGTACTTTATTATAGATAAAAAACTGGATTTTAAATCGGCTGAATCGAAACTATGTAAGTAATTATTAACGTAAAAAAAGTTTTTGTCAATTGTCGTTATGCTAGGGTAAATTAAATAAAATTAATTACAGATTATGAAAACACAATATATTAAGTATTAAATAAAAAAGAAATTATGGCACGAGAATATTTTATTGGGCCCATTTCTGTAATAAATTAAGTATTCTCATTTGTAATTTATATTGGTTTGCAATCTAATAATCTAAAAAAAACTCGACCTCCTTTATTTACAATACCTCGAGTTACACGATGATAGATTTGTACTGTCCTTTTTTATTGAATAAAGATACTAAACATTGAAACATGCACAAACATTTACAGTAACAAATACTAGTAAAATAAATTAAAAATTAAAACTAAACTTTATTCAACAAAAAAGCATAATAACTTACGTTCTCACGTGGTAACATGTTGCGGGATTGTAAAAAATCTTATACTATCAATATTAGAAGTTCAATTCTTGTCGTTTCAAAGTTCCTCGTGAAAACGTAGAATTATGTATATATAGGTTTCTAGACATATAAAACATAGCATAAATTACTATAGTTAGTTTTAAATTGTGTTAATTTAGCTAATAATAGTTAATAAGTGCATTTGAAACAAAGACATTAAATATTATAACAAGATAGGGCAAGAAGCCTAACGATATAAGAAAAGCTAGGACAATCATCTCGGAATTAATTAGTCTATGATAGTGCATTAATGGTTATGGTCGTGTGCTATGTACACTTTTAAATTGATTTTGTTGTTTAACGGACATTAAAGCCGACATCAGTCTCGACATTTCATAACGAATATTTAACGATTTAAGGTTTTTGACGATCCTTCCAACAGACCAAATCGCGTGGTCACTTTCCAAAATTTGTTCACTATTGAAACGTATATTGTTTTTTAATTAGGATTAAGTCTACGTCCATTTAGTTTTTTTTCTGTTGCGCCGCCGCCAGTGACGATGACAATTTTTTGTTTTTGAATTGACAATAATCTTGTTGATAATGGCATCCTTTAGTCATAAAAATGTCTGAATCTTATCGAATTTATTTGTCAAATTAGCGATTTTTGCAAACTATTTCTGTGTTGTCAAGGAAAAAGGAGATGAGTCTAAAAATTTAAAAATTAGATTTTTGCACCTGTCGTCGGTTTAAACATTTATATGCGTCAATGCAATAAGGAGATGAGTCTATACACTGTACAGTTTATTTTACACCCCTACGTACATAAAAATGTATAAATAAGTAAAAAGAGTTCAATCGAGTTATTTCAATATCGCGTTTTTACCGCCAATAATTCAGTTATGCATAGAGATGAGTCGACTCGTACCTACAGTATGCGACTAATGAAATTGAACATTACGTAAATTACAATTATCTAATTATAAAAATGAGTTGTTTTCTTAATTTGCCTCTAGTGAAAAGTTCAAGTTTTGTACTTATCCCCTTTTTTCTTGACACCACAGATTTAATGACGAAATTTGACAGCCCGTAAAGTTATCAATACAGTATTGCCGTGTGACAGCAGCCAGCTGACATTTTGGCATTTGCTTTTAGTTTTGCAAAGGAATAAATATTATTGTCCATTGCTATATATAATACAAATATTAGATAATAACATGAGTTAATATGGAGCTGCCTGAGTATTTAATAACATAAGTTCTCATATTAAAATATTACCGTCCTCCAACTAATGATATTGACCAAATCAGCTTTTTTATTTTGTAAGTGGCAACATTTTTTCTTGGTCTGTCGAGACTGCCGGCCCTGCATGCTACGGAACTGTACAACACGTTCTTTTTCGATAAAAAGGAAAGAGAAGAAAGTAGATGGGGTAAAATTAAAAATGTAACTAACGTTTTGTATGAAAATAACAACCAATGCCCGCTCTATGTTCTATTTAATCTCTTTGATTTGAAAGCTTTTAAGTTTACGATTTAACTGATAAAAATCTTTGAGATTAAGTAAGTGTTAAACCAATATTTGACCCCAAGAATACCTACAAAAATAATAATGTGACAATCGACAAATACTTCCACAAAACCCCAATTAAAAATTAAAATAAATAATAAAAAAATCCCCATTTTACAACACAAACAAACACATTTACCCAAAAATAACCCAAACTAACAAAGTATACGCCTAATGCCTGCATATTCAACAATGAAAAGTAATAAAATGCCTTTACAATGCTTCTAGCACAGATTTTTTACACACAATAAAATGACAGTAAAAAAGACTCTAACCCAAAATCATGATCAATGTAAATATTTTTTTAAGTCAAAAACTTCGACAACTCTTGTCTCAACCACGAATCGAACCCCGTACCCCTTCGTATAAATCTACGGTCTTAACCACCGAGAAAGTACTATATCATGTATACTTTAGAAAATATCGAGTAAGATCACTTAACTAGGCCCTGTTTTTTTAACTAAACATTATTTATTTTTTTACTATGTTGCTAGCTTAATTAATTAGGCCAGTGATACCAGTAAAAAAAATATTACAAGGATCGATAATTTGGGAGTGTCGTCATTCTGCTAAACTGATGGTAGGTGGTCGGAAGCAAGAACAGTGAACTGATACAAAGCAGTAGGCAACTTTGAACTCTATTCTCACCGACAAGGTCACCCATATTGTTTAAATGTATCAAGCTGAAGTCGTCGACTTGAATAACGAATCGTGGATATGAAGGAAGCGACGTCGGCTCACTCCGTCCACCTATCACCCATAAATAAATTGAATTTAGCTTCAAATCTTAACATCTACTACAGACAAATCAGCTTAAGAGACGTTTTTGCGTTTGTAATAGTTTAAATAATTAATCAAATCAACTATATAAATTAATAAAATTTTCCTAATTAATTAAAATAAAATTAACAATGTCCACTAGAGACGTCCCATCAGAGATAGTCCCAAGAAAACTGGCGGCATTTTCTCTTTCTGTCTCCAGACCTTTCCGTCAGCCGCTGTGACTAACTCCTGGGAAAGGATCCCCATGGACCCATCGTCTCGGCCCCAAACGGCGCAAATTCAATCTTGTCACCTTTAAGTATTTACCACGATAGATGATATTGTGATTTTCAGACGCTGCTTTATTGACCATACAGTAGTGTTTTGTTTTTCGAATAATAATTTATCTCTTTAAAAAAATATATATTTTTTTATTTCTTACAGGTGTCATTGGTGTTCTACCAATACTATTCTGTTATTTAGTCGCAAACATATAATGTAATCCGTTAACTATATATACATATATCACGCTATTAAAGTTGATATTTGGCTGCTGTCAATGTCGAGCGCTTATAGAGTTGAGAATTGAATAATATTTTGTAATTATGACGCAACATCTGACGTAAATAACGAAATCCACTAATAATGTTTGCGACTAAGTACCAGAATACGGTGGGCTACTGAATCCTAAAAAAAATTTGATTTTTGCAATTACACGTAGATGGGGCAAAATACCAAACGGTATGAGAATCAAAGTGAAGACAATCATCTAAAAATGAATTAGTCTATGACAGCGAAGTGCATGTTATGGTCGTATCGACATGCACTTTTAAATCGAGTTTGTTGTTTTACGGATAATATGATCACCTGCGTGCTATATAAAAGAACAAAGTAGATACGAAATTAACAAAAAAATACCTACCTTTCTTATTTAATCTCCGTTCCGGTTTAAGTGACTGTATTACACTAGTTACAATAAACGCAAAAACGTCTCCCAGCTGATTTATTAGTAGTTATATGGCCGAACACTAGATTCTAACTTTGATTTTGCTTGCTAGAGATCGAAATTTGAGATTCGTTCCATAATCGTTACATTTCAAACTCCAGTACGCAAAACTAAAAAATCATATAATATTGGGTTTGGACGTAAGTAACAAATATTTTAGCGGGTCCATTATTTACTAGGATCTATTTACAACTGAATTTATTGGTCCATAAATAAAAATAATTTTTAATTATAAAATGTTATAAAGGTTGCCTCAGAATGTTGCTACAACCGCAACACATTATTCCAGCAAGATCAGAGCCACTTCACATATTACAAATAAATAATAAATTAATTTCTAGGTCGATGCTTTAGCGTGTGATTGAGAATTTTAGTTCTAGGTTAAACTAGTGAAGAAGTGAACGGTGCCGCTTTTGCAAAAGGTTGTTTATTACAAATAAAATTTGTAAAAAACATCTTAAATTGTTTTTGTTTTAGCTATAGTATGACAATTACTTTTTACAGCACCTATAATTTAAGTGACATCTTAAATTGTTTTTGTTCTAGCTATAGTATGACAATGTGTTTAAACAGCAGCTATAATTTAAGTGACATCGTAAATTGTTTTTGTTCTAGCTATAGTATACAATGTCTTTTTACATACATATTTAATTGTTGTGTTCTGGCTATGACAATGACTTTTTAAAGCACCTACTGTGACATCTCAAATTGTTTTTGTTTTTGCATTAGTATGACAATTCCATTTTACAGCAGCTATAATTTAAGTGACATCTTAAATTGTTTTTGTTCTAGCTATAGTATGACAATGACTTTTTACAGCACCTATAATTTAAGTGACATCTAAATTGTTATTGTATGACAATGCCTTTATACAGCAGCTATAATTTAAGTGACATCTTTAATTGTTGTTGTTCTAGCTATAGTATGATAATGCCTTTATTGTCCTATGCCTACTTGCAGAATAAATTAATTGAATTGAATAAAATAAACCGAATTAAAATTAATACATAATTTTTCAAAAATCACAACAAACATTCTGAGACAACCTTTACTTAGTAAAAATCTAAACAAAAAGTGGAAGCGAGACGTGGATACGTCAGAATACACATGAGAGTAGGGTTAATGCAGTAGAAATGCGGTCGTTGCGGCGGATATGTGGCGTCACTTTGGCGGACCGCATACGTAACGTCGAAATACGGAAAAGGGTTGGTATGAAGGAAAGCATAGGGACAAAAATAAGGAAAGGCATGCTACGATGGTTCGGGCATGTTGAAAGGATGAGCGATGAAAGATTGACGAACCAGATATATAATGCGAAAGTTGTGGGTAAAAGAGGCCCTGGCAGACCGAGACTCACATATCACGATCAAATAAATAAAACACTGACTGAAGGTGCATTAAAAAGTCTTCGTAACCAAAGGGCATGTATGAAGAGGTTAATGAATGTTGACGAAGCGAAAGAAGTATGTCGTGATCGTGTCAAATGGCGCTCAATTGTCTCTGCCTACCCCGCAAGGGATCTGGCGTGAAGATATGTATGTATGTAAAAAGAAACTGTTCAATTTTGATGGTTTTAATGCATTTTTTTATACAAAGATCCACCGTTAGGTTGCATTCCCACTAACAAATTATCGTTTAGTTTGAAGCTTTTAAATTTTGTATGGAACTATGCACATTTAGCACAGTACCATATTATAGTAGTTGATACGTAATCTGTTTTGTTTTTATTAAGAATGAAATGAATTAGGCGAAAATATTGATGACGAGAGTGGCAGATGTAGGAACGCTTTTCTTAAAATCAAAAAAAGATAGTGGATCGAGCCCCGGTATGTACCAATGACAAATACACTGTTCTTACGTACATCTGTCACAGATTTAGAACACTACCGTTCCCGTGTTGGAGAACAGGTTAAGCCTTAGTGGAATCGTTAATAAATTGTCAGCAAATCGCTAGGCCGAACTTTCCAGAAATAACATGTTCTGGGAGGTCCATCTCCTGCAGTTGAGGTTTAGGCTGTGATGACGACACGAATGATGAATGCAGTGAAAGGACACAATGAGATATATTTTTTGCCAGAGATTTACACATCACATTTCGTTACTTAAGACAATATTTTAGCAATTTGCGATTTTACTATAGTAAGTGGATTTAAATAACATATTTTGCAAAAAAACTCTCAAATTTTAGATTTCTTAACTTGACCTATAAAAGCTAATAAATTATACATTACGTAAGTCTTACCAATGACGTCACAGTCGTGTAGTTCTCTGTCGGACAGTTTTCTGGAGGTATGACTTGGGACCTCAGGTAATAAGTTCACTGGCTTTTGTGGAGTCAACACTGGAGGGGTACCATTCATCTGACACAAAAAACAATGATATCACTATGATTGTGTGTGGATTATGTTGTAAAATATCATATGAATATATCATTAAAGGTTGTTTGTGTACGAACGCCGCAGTTGACCAGCTAATCACTTCGTAACTTTTACCCCTCGTTCCGAGACACGATATTAGTAACCTAAGCACGCTTAAAGCCGTTCCGAGACGTGCATAAACTGTTTTACCAAAGCTTTGTGACGTCACAAATGACATTACTCCTCGCGCTTAGACTGCTCACGATATCGAGGTAGATCGCTCTGAGCGCTGTCAGTTTTTTGTCATTATGTCGCGCGCCATTTTTAAATTTATTTAATATTAGGTTTTCTTTTAAATTATTTATTATTGTAATTCGTTTGTACTCTTTGTATATTACGTCTAAAACAAATCTATAATTAATATTTAAGTAGGAAGTGAAAAAAAATGTCTGTAACACGGCAAGTTATTTTAGAAGACCAAAATAAGTTAATAATATTAAACGTAACACAAATAAAGATGAAAAAACCGAGAGAGGTGTGTTTGTCAGTATTCATACTCAAAGATGTGCAATCCGCAATATACCTTCTATGCATAAAAAAAACTATTATGGTATGAATAAAAATGTAATTTGGACCGTTCTGAAAAAAAAAAAAACGTTACGATGCGTTAATTTAAAAAAAAAACTATTATGTTTTATTTTACTATTTGCCATATTTTTGATTTATTACCTAATGTGTGTTATAAAACTATGTTTAATGTAAATATATAATCTTAGTTTAATTATTACAAAATGTTGTTAAATTTAATATAAATTAGCGGGGGAAAAATTAAGTATTTAATTCACGTTTTCCCAATGATTTTGAAGTTGCAACCCCATGGGTGACCTTTGAAATAGTGGAAAACGCTATATGACGTAAGGTCGGATATGATCGGAGAAACTCGGGCTAAAAGTGGTAGTAAATAACAGAATTCACTATTTTGACAATCTAAGGCCGCGTTCGTTTTAAGAAATGTTAGCATGAAAATACCACTTTTTTTAGCACAAGTCGTTCGTTTAATGAAAATTCTAACATTTGATGCTAATTTCCGTATGTCAGTACCGTGTTGAAAGGAGGGTTATTGATGTTACTTTTTGACAGATGTCAAATTGATCGTTTACCATTTTTATATACTTTATAGTTTTCTATTATATTTGTTAAAAAGGTATATTAAACGATTTTATGTAATAAATTCAAAGACCATAATAATATCACGTGTATTGGATGCCATGGTATGATAAAACATGAACGAAAACACTTGTCAAAAAGTAGCAGCACCGCTCGTTTTATTTAAGAAATGTTAGCATTGTTAAAAAAAAAGTGGTATTTCTTAACAAAAACGACATTTCGCGCTGGTTTATGAAGTTGCTACGAAATGTTGGAAATGCTATAACACGAACGCGGCCTAACGTTTGCGACTAAGTAACAGAATCACGGTACTGAAGTTTTTTTTTTAACTATAATAAAAATAATACAATAAAATAACTATCTGGGAACTAGCTGAAGGTTCGTGATATAATAAATAAATAAATAGAAAAAGTATCATCACGACCGTTTCCCTTTCGGGGTGGTCAGAAACCACGCTTATAAATAAGCGGATTCACGTTTAGCCAACTTTACTATAGGCCAATCATGACAAGTGGCAAGCTCGTCGATGTCTCCAGCGTACCAAACTCGAGAAATATCACAAATAAATTAAATATTAATTTAATTTACTTACATTAATAAATATTTTTGTGTCCCGACCAGGAATCGAACCCGGTACCTCCGAGTCTAAATCCACGGACTTAACTGCTAGACCACAAAGGCAGTTAAATGAATCAAGACTTATTTAAAGTCAATGTCAAAATTTCTTTATTTAAGCATTTGTGATACGTCATTAAATACATGCTATTAAGCAGCAAAGTTGTCGAAAGAGTAAGCTGTTAGCAGAAGACCAACAGCATAGTAGAAAAATGTAGAAATTAAAAAGGTTACTATTATTGTGCGAGGAATAAAATTGTATTATTAACATAAAGGGTAATACAAGATAAAAAGGTTTACTTGTGGTTTGACAGGAGATTCGCTGTTGGTAGATTGTGGAGATCCTCTATCCTGGCCGTCTGTGATGGCGGGAATCAACTGGAAAACCAAAAAAAACAATTATTAATACTAATTGAATCTTAAAATTAAAATACAGTGTAAACATCATGTAACGTCACTCGATTTAACGACAAACTCCCTAAAGCGTCGAAATCGATTGGCTTTGGTTGGTTTAGCTTGTCATCCAATTCTGTTTCTTCTCTTCATTTAACGACAACTCTCTATAACGCCATAAAATGTCAGTCCCTTCAGTGTCGTATAGAGTTTACATTGTATATCAATATGATAACTGCCTCCGTGGTCTAGCGGTTAAGTCCGTGGATTTTTTTTATTTAGACTCGATTCCTGGTCGGGACACAATATTGATTAATTTAAATAAATTAATTTGATTAATATTTAATTTATTTGTGATATTTCTCGAGTTTGGTACGCTGAATCTGCATGTAGGTATAAGAATAAGGTCAAAGAAACGTTAAAATTTATATAGGCTTTTTAATTATTATTATTTTATTTTTTTTCACATTTTTTTTATTTTTTTATAATATTTAGTTTGTTATAACTTTGTACATTCTATAATTATATATCCTATCTGTGGATAACGGTGTTAATTGTATGATTACCTGTACTATGTAATCTATATTTGTATTGTATCCTTATTGTACAATTGTTTGTTATTCCAAATAAATAAAATAAAATAAAGACATCGACGAGCTTGCCACTTGTCATGATTGGCCTATAGTAAAATTGGCTTAATGTGATTCCGCTTATTCATAAGCGTGGTTTCTGACCACCCCGGAAGGGAAACGGTCGTGTTTTTTTTATCAATATTATATCTTATAGACTACATTTTTCAAATGTACATGCAGACTTGAAAAATCTTAGAAAATATTGAATTGTGCGAGCGAGAAGAGTGCAAAAAATATTAAAGTTATTATTATTGTGTAATAGTTTAGTGCTACTGTTTATTCTAATCAAATAAGTCAACTAAAATTAAATCTAATGATAATACGATTGGTTAAACACAACACTCACAACACAATAACAAATATTACAACAAATAATAAATAATAAAACAAATATAAAAGAATATTTAAATTAAAAAAAAAAGGTCTTGAAATAACTAAATGACTTCAGCAGGACGAGACCAATAATACTTTTGCCTAAAAAAATTAAATATATATATATATATTGTGTGGGTAATGTAAGACAAAATACGACACGGTTAGAAGAAGTAATGTATGAAGGTTAAGACATTGTGTCGACACAGAGCAATAATTTCCCACTTTACCTGCTCGTTATCGTAAGCGTCCAAAATTTTGCCCAAGAAAAATACAGCCGAGCCGCTTTCACTCATTTGCTGGTAAAATAACTACAAAAAGTATTTAGTTATGGTACAAAACATTTATTTATATTCCCACTGCTTAAATTGCTCATTAAACCATCTTTAAGTTATTTAACATATATATATTTTCACGCCAGATCCCTTGCGGGGTAGGCAGAGACAATTGAGCGCCATTTGACACGATCACGACAAGCCTCTTTCGCTTCGTCGACATTTATTAACCTCTTCATACATGCCCTTTGGTTAATGCACCTTCAACCAGGGTTTGTGATATGTGAGTCTCGGTCTGCCAGGGCCTCTTTCACCCACAACTTTCGCATTATATATCTGGTTCGTCAATCTTTCTTCGCTCATCCTTTCAACATGTCCGAACCATTGTATATTTAAGAGACATTTAATTAAGCTTAGATAAGTTTTAAATAGGTTTTTACCACTTTCCTTTCATGTAAATGAGAAAGCTATAAAACACACTTACGATGTATTGCTAGTTTAGCAAAACGTCTTTAAATAGATCTGTCAATAAGAATATTAATTTGCTGTGTTTTATTATACTATATTTTAAGCCTATACAATCATGTGTGACGTAAATTCCAAATGCTTTTCTTGGCATCACAGTATTATCGCCCAAACACGTCGTTGATATGGTGGTAAAAAGAGCGGGAAAACTGCAAAAAATATACTGCAACCAACCCATAATAGTGTCAAATTTACCTATTTTCATGATTTATCACATTGTAGCACATTATTAATTTACAAAAAAAAAATACTTGCACCTGACAGTCCCAGCAAAATGGCGGGAAGGACTGCCTATTAGTTAGGATAATAGTGAATGTAGATATTTAGGATTGAATATTTATTATTGTATTTTAGAAATAACCATGCATAACAAATACTTATCATGCTAATTATGACCTACCTTGATAATGAAAACGATTTAAGAAAGTGCAAATATTAGGCCAGTGTAATTGCAATCATGATTTAATACTGTTGAAAATAAATATACCTACTAATATAGTTAATAAATATAGATTTGAGCTCTGTGACACCTGTCATCTGTTAGCTTCCTCGTTCCGAATCATGCTCAGAGCGCTTAGAATAAATATGATACTGACAGCCGTTCCGAATCAAATATTAATTCTCAACTCTATAAACTTATATATATATATAAAGTTATTAAAGTTTATAGAGTATATATAGTTAACTGTTAACGCCGTTATTTATATATATACATATACATACTCGTAATTATCTATGTAGTATAACGCTTCTAGAACAATCTCACGCTTTATGTATATCCATCCCTTTTATTCCTTATCCATAAGACTTACGGGTGAAAGAGATGAAGAAATGCGCAAACACACCTTAAAATGGGTCGGCCTCGCGACCCACCTGTCAGTTGGTATAAAATATTTGAACAGTGAACCCGTGAACGCTACTCGACCCATATTTATTAGTGAATTGTGTGTGCTCATAAACTCTGCTCCAACTCTTGATGCTATGGTGGTGTGTCGTGCCTTACAAACAGTGACCTTGGAGCTATCGAAGAACCCGCAGTAAGTCTCCTTTCTTTTTACCACCAGTTAACTGATTCCATTATGTAACGTTTGCGCTTTATTAACATAATAGTGCTGCAGGTATTTAGTTTGTCAGTGTCAAAAAATAACTCATTCCATTTATCGAAGCTAACGGCGCTAAAAATGTAACTGCTCAAAATGGAACGGTTGGTGGCGCTGTTTTATGATGTTAGCACGACTTATATATATTTTTTTATACTAGCACGACATGTGACCTTGCGCCGACCTGATAAGTGCGGTAAGTGGCGCGCATGGTCCATGAATGTTAGCAACTGGAATCAGACACTTATGTCCGGCATCAGTCCCTAACACTATGCTGGCTTGACTAGCTGACTTTCACACTTCGCTTGAAAGACTCCAGGTTATAGGAAAGAGGCTGGAAGAGCATTCCACATCTTTATTGTGCGACAGATGTACGAGTTACCAAATTTATAGGTAAGCGAAGAGATGGTGACTACGGATATATATACACACATCAAAAGTGTCTAGGGATCAACATATATTTTTGCAATAACTTTTCTCCTGATTGATATTCATTAAAATTTTCTTTAAGGATTGATCAAATAAAATGTTTTCGTTTGTCTACAGTAACGATAAACCAAGTCACCTTTGCATTAGTAAAAAAAATTGCCATTTTCCTAATAAAGGGATTTTTGACATTTGAACCACTAACATTAAAGTTCGAAAAAAAGACTGAAATAACAGCTTTTTTTTTAATTTTATTGGGTAACTTAAACAATTAATAATCCGTGTTTCTACCGCGAACACTAACAACACAAGAACATCGGTTTGGCATACTCAAAATGAGTTCATCCAAATCACGCTGTGGAATGGCCGCCCATGTTCGTTGCAACAACAAAAAAAGGTCTTCTTGCGACTGGATACCCTCCATATTCGGCAGAGCTCTTCTCTGAAGAATATCCCATGCATGCTCAATCGGGTTCAAGTCTGGCGACTGAGCAGGCCAGGGCAGGACATTGATGTTAGCTGCGGCGAGAGTCTGTCTTACAACTCTTGCGGTGTGCGGTCGTGCATTATCATGCATTAACTGAAATAAGGGACCGATATGCACTTGTAGAGGAACGATGACGTCTGATACAACCGTCTCAGCATAAATTTGAGCGTTGAGGTTGCCTCTGATCCAAATCAACTCAGTTCTTCCGCCGATCGAAATACCCGCCCATACCATGATGGTTCCACCACTATAAGGATGGACTTCCTGGCAGGATTTTAATCGCTGTTGGCGTCCAGGGGTTCTTCAGTGTCGTATACGTCTTGTATCCGGCCTCATACCAAAACGAGACTCATCAGAAAAGCACACGAAACGCCATTGTTCTTCTGTCCAATTTCTGTGTTCAAGAGCCCATTGATATCGAGTCCTACGATTGTGCATTGCTATAGGTGGTACCCGTAGCGGTCTTCGGGAATGAAGGTTCACTTCATGCAAGCGGTTTCTGACTGTTTGGTCGCTAATTAAGTTCCCTGAAGAGCGATGAAGGCTCACGGCTAACATCATGGTGGTTATTGTTGGAGTTCTTCGAGCTGTGATTTGAATGTATCGGTCTTGTCTCCGTGTGGTGCAGCGATACCGTCCTCCATGGCGCTCAGCCACGGTACCAGTGGTTCGGTAACGTGTCCAAAGTCGACTGATAACACTCTGACTTGTATTCAGAGCTAAAGCCACAGTACGTTGCCGGGAACCAGCTTCTATCATTCCCACGGCTCTGATCATTTCTTCCCTGCTTAAATGACGTCGCCGCTCCATAATAACGTTGGTTTTAATCAGTAGTAGGGAAACAGTAGCACTAATAATGTCTTCAATGCGTCTTATGTTTTTATAGGGAAAATATTGACAGCTGATTTTTATCTTTTACTCGAATTTGATTGACAGTTCCTGTTTTAAATTATGAAATGCACCAAAAAGGATCCATATAAATTTATAAAATCATAAATTTATTACAAAGCCACATCTCAATCACAAGAAATCCGCATAAACATGCTTGATCCCTAGACTTTTTTGATGTGTGTATCTGGAACGCCGGGGTTTTTATTCAATTAAATTTGACAGATGTCAGCTGACAGAGCTTAAGATATTATTTATTAACTATAGTTTAAGCCAAATGTATAAACCCTTTACCTTAACTATATGAAATTCGTCGAAGCAAATAACTGTTAAACACAGTATTATCAATAAGATAAACACTGTCTTAAAGGTTTAATTTTTTTGGTATTGTTTTAATTGTCTTTCCTATACCTTATTCAAGTAAGCAAAAAATATTATGTAAACAATAAAACAAGTGGTTAAATCAACTGTTACTTTAACCATGTGTGTACTAATTTAACTTAATTATAATATATATAGATATGTAGGTATTTATGTATATATTTATTCAGTATATGTAATATTAGTATGTAAGTCTATTATATTAAATTGCACCCTTCGTTGTTACCTCTCCACACTCCCAAAGGTTGGTTGTTAGAAAATGCTTAGTCATTAAGCCCGCCTATGTACAATATTTTTAGTGCAATAAAGAATTTTTGAAATTTGAAATTGAAATTGAATGGTTCTCAAACAGGGTGACTTTGTATGTTCTTACGGTAGACTAATATGTTATTCTATTGATATTTGTCGGAACCATAAGCCATTTATATGGAGAAGCCAGTAAAAAAAAAGGACATGGTTTCTTAGGTAAAGTTGTTTGTAAATGTCAATATGACATATTAGTCTAACGCAATAATTCCATAACAAGAAACAATTTAAAATCATAGTTTACAGTTAAAACAACATCGTGCCACCGAAACTTCGAGATGAGATACCCCTATGAATAAAAAAATATATATTGCGACGTAATATTAGAATATTATTCAGTTCGCCCAAATTGTTATCATAACGATAACATGTAAAGTTAAAAAAGCACTGTTTTTCAAGTGGTCTAATTATTTTAATAAATATCCATTGTATTTATTATACCGATGTAGTTAATTTTTTTTATTTTTTATTTTTGACAGCTGTTTGTTTACATAATATTTTTTGCAATCACGAATATAGAATAGACTGTTTTAAGAAAAAGGCTTGTGACTGTGAACATACTTTTCTATGACTACCCCGCAAGATAACTGGCATGAACATAAGGTTATATAGAAAAGTCTTAGTTTTCAACGCATGTCTTAATTCGTCAAACCTTTGTAATAAATTTAAAACTACTGAATCGTTTTTTTTTTATCTCTTCTAGTAAAATACTGTAAATTCTATAAAATCCATTAATTACATTATTACGAATAAATAATGTTGAAACTATTGTGTGTAATGCTTTTTATTTTGCTTGTCTGAATTCCATATAGTCCTTTACCGAGTGTTAGCACCTCATGCCGGTAAAGAGAAAAGCATAACTACTCTATATGGAGATACCGGAGAGTTCCTCGCCTTTCTTTCGTCCAGACTGTCCGTGCTCTTCAGGAGGCCGGACACCAGCGCCGCTTCCCGATGGAAATCTGGATGCTTCGTGTTTATATATGCCAACTCAATAGCTACTAGGTTTTCCACCTGAAATACAGAAATACTATTAAGATGATTAAACGCATTTGCATCTTTTGAACTAATGTATGATCGATGATTTCGATCTTTTCCCGTCACTCATCCATACGCACAAGTTCGTGACGTCAGTGAAGCGGTCGTGTTGCCTGCGCACACGCATAATAGACTAATATTAGACATTTTTGTGCCGGTGTATTAAAAGCAGTGTTTGTGAAGTGACCATACAGAAAGAAGTCACGACCGTTTCCCTTTTGGGGTGGTCAGAAACCACGCTTATAATTGGCAAGCTCGTCAAAGTCTCCAGGCAGCGTACCAAACTCGAAAAATAACACAAATAAATTTTAAAAAATTGCTGGAACTCCTCTCGCACCAACTTCCACTGCATAAAGCTGAGCCTTGAACCGGTTCCTGATCATTTCTTCTGTGAGATCATAATATTTATTCAACTTCTTTTTGTGGTCTTTAGGAATATTTGTATTCAACGGAACAATATGTTCAATAAGAATAACTTTTTTTAAATTCCGAAAAAACACTATGATGTCTGGCCTATATCTGGTTCTTCTGGGATCCTATAATGATGTTCAAATGTATCCATGAGAATTTTCCAGTCTGGGCTTTTTACCATAGAGTTGGTGGCCGGCAGTCGTGTCCTGAGCAGTTGTGTGACGACATCCACTATCCGCTGGTGTAGTCTGGGGAACCTTAACATCTCCTGTTGGACAGAGGTTCCACAATGTTGGACTATGTAATAGTTACCATAGAGTTGGTGGCCGGCAGTCGTGTCCTGAGCAGTTGTGTGACGACATCCACTATCCGCTGGTGTAGTCTGGGGAACCTTAACATCTCCTGTTGGACAGAGGTTCCACAATGTTGGACTATGTAATAGTTACCATAGAGTTGGTGGCCGGCAATCGTGTCCTGAGCGGTTGTGTGACGACATCCACTATCCGCTGGTGTAGTCTGGGGAACCTTAACATCTCCTGTTGGACAGAGGTTCCACAATGTTGGACTATGTAATAGTTACCATAGAGTTGGTGGCCGGCAGTCGTGTCCTGAGCAGTTGTGTGACGACATCCACTATCCGCTGGTGTAGTCTGGGGAACCTTAACATCTCCTGTTGGACAGAGGTTCCACAATGTTGGACTATGTAATAGTTACCATAGAGTTGGTGGCCGGCAGTCGTGTCCTGAGCAGTTGTGTGACGACATCCACTATCCGCTGGTGTAGTCTGGGGAACCTTAACATCTCCTGTTGGACAGAGGTTCCACAATGTTGGACTATGCGCTGCATTTCTTCGTGTACCTGCAAATTAATAATAACAAGGTTAACTTCCTCCTGCTGCTGTTAAGATATAGATTGAGACGCGAGGTTCGTATTTCTGGTCATAAAAATTGCGCCATTACTGTCTACAACAGAGTTGTGAATATGTAGTCCAGTTGAAAAGGAGGTCACAAACAGGTTTTTTTATACAACAAGATCACATTTGGCTAACAATCAAAAATTGGCCTTTACTCAGACTATTGTTGTACAAAGTACAGATCAGATCATGCATGGAATACTGTTCTCACCTTTGGGATGATGAATGTCCTACAGAGGCGAGCTGTTCGAATTGAGGACGATGCCATCATATTTTCTACTACTAAACAAAAATTATTATTTTTCTCCATATATACACATATACACACACATACATATATATAAGGAAATTAACGGTAACTTTAATACCCAAACTTAAGCTAACTTAACAAATACCTACTCGTCATAAATATGATTTTGGAATGTCATTTAAAAGATTATTTTTAATGTATAAATTAAATAATAATGTCAATATAAGTTTATAAATATGAAGCGACTGTAATGGTTCAGGCTTATATAATTTGTAACATTCAATTTGTTTCACTTTGTAGGTAAGTAGAATACCATAGGGGGACAATAGCTAATGTAGGGTCGGAAAAGAACGTAACTTAAGTTTAATCGACACAATATTTGTAGAATTGGGCTGCTGAACTATGATCTTCAATGAAGATTCTTAAAATTAAACTCACCAGCTCCACACATCTAAGCGATGGGTCTTCAAGCCTTCGTATTTGCCTTTTGACTAGTAACTCGAAGGATACTTCTGGTACAAAGAGTGCCGGTCGCGGTCCGGTTGCGTTGCGGATTGCCGTCAGTATGTCCATGCGGGTTAGACCTGACGAAAAATTCAGTTGTAAAACTTGGGTTTTATTCTTTTATTGTTCTCTACAGAAAGCCCAACCGATTAACAACTACACCAGATGAGATTATTTTGTAAATCTAAGATAGCTGAGTTTTCCTTGTAGATTCCTTACTCAGTCAGATTAAACATTAACAGGTCACTGAAATTTGATAAGCTGCTGGTCTTCTGCTAACAGCTTACTTATTGGATCCTTTGCTGCTTAGTATTCCACTAGCAGGCGTAGAATATTCAAAATAATTAAATTGATGACGTTTCATAAATGTAATAGGTTTATGTCAATAAAAAATATTTTGACTTTGACCGCACCACACCCACAGTTTCACACCAATATCGTTAACGAATGACAGAGAAATTGTCACAGAAGTTTGTAATTTGTCCGTTCAAAAGCTTTATGAAATAATATGATCACAGAGAAATGATCATGAATGGGTTGAGAGATTTTTAAGCATGATTCACCATGTCGGGTCCATGGTGTGTGGGTAAGAAGTGAGAAGAATGGTGTTTTGGGCTTGTGATCAACAATAGGCTGGTTCGTAAAGGAGGCCTTCCTTTTTATTTTATTGCGCGATAATACGCTCACAATCCACCATTGTACTCCTCTCCCTACCCAACCAAATACTGTATGATTCCGTTAATGCAGTCTTGGAAGCTCTTTCTATAAATGTATCTCCTGCAGACCTGTTTAAGCCTAATTCTTTCTGTAAGTGGTGCATTTTACTGGAACTCCTCTCAGACCAATTTCCACTGCGTAAAGCTAAGTCTTGAACCCGTTTTGCTGATCATTTCTTCTGTGGGATCATGGAAATATGTCTAAAATTACCAAAAAATTTTTTTCTTAAAATTTCATAGACTATATTTATCAAAACTACACTCAAACTTGAATAATCTTTAAAAGTGCGAGCGAGAGAGAAGCACAAGCATTACACTTTTTTTTATTTTATATTCTAGCTCGACATGTGACCTTGTCCCTACCTGATGGTAAGTAGGGGCGAGATCAATGAATGTTAGCAACTGGAATCAGACACTCATGACTGACATCAGACCCTAACACTATGCCGGCTTGACTGGACATGACGGCAATACGACCCTGAACCCGAAATGTGTGGTACACTTCACTGGGTTTGTCAGCAGACTGGACAAATTACCACCATCACTCCGCCTACCACCTATATTACCACCATCAGTCCGCCTACCACCTATATTACCACCATCAGTCCGATGCTCTTAATGTTAAAAAGACTTACCAACAAGAGGATGTATGGAGTCCAAAGTCCGTCCAAAAGTTTCATGAAAAATGTAGCATATCCTAGCGCCACCACATAGTTCCGTAGTTTCTATATTTCTTGCAGTTCCCTCAATAGTAGAACAATATGCGCTGGCAAATTTGGTAATTATTTGGAGTAAGGTTTGTGAACGATCTGATACATCTTCTCCATAGGAGTTAAGGAGGGATTGGAATTGGGATATCATTACATTTACTCGCACCTAAAAAAAAAAGATTCATTAATTCAAAATGTTTAGGTTTAACACAATGATATTTCCCCCTCGTGACCACGGAATGAAGCTAATCAGAAAATCCAGTAATACAAATATAGGATATCACTTTATGAATAACAGAGTTGTAAATATGTGGAACACAATACCAGACGACGTAATAAAGTCCCCAACTGTAAACACTTTTAAAAACAAACTGGACAAGTGGCTAGTGACAATCGAAATAGACTATGGTGATAACTGACAATTTAATAAACTTTACACCAGTGCTTGATATAGGCATATCAGCCTTGCGCTGTTCGCCTATTAATCAATAATAATAATTATTATTATCATTATAATAAATATCACAAACTGCTTCTGTAGTCTAGCGGTTAAGTCGGTGGATTTAGACTCGGAGGTATCGGGTTCGATTAAATATTAATTAAATGTAATAATAATACATATTTTTGTATCCCGACCAGGGTTCGAACCCAGTACCCTCGAGTCTAAATCAACGGACTTAACTGCTAGACCACGGAGGCAGTTGTGTGGAAATGATAGATAAATATTTTATATATTACCATGACATGTGACCTTGATCTGAATTCACTTACCTTTAATTCTGGCAGGCAGTCTCTGATGTGATGCATGAGCAGTCTATTTAATGTTTTTGCTAAGTATGGGGTGCCATTTCTAGTTGCGATTGTAGGGTACTTTCTTTGTAAGTATGTTGCTTCATCTTTTAATGCTGCCTGTAAAATTATTATTATGTATTAAAAAAACTGTGATGTATCAGAAATCCTGTAAACAAGCCTAATTTATGACAAGCTACTTACCGTTATGGTCTTTCTATCGATAATATCTTGTTGAGATCTGTTGACTACGCCAATAATTCCAAGTTTAACTGGTATAACTCTACCACACAGTATATCTATTGCATCAGTACCTGGAAATAAAAACCTTGAATCTAAATACATGGACTGAGATAAAATTTGTGTTGAAAAAAAAGCAAGACCATGACCATTGGATATGTTAGCAAGACTACCCCTAGTCTTCTTTTTTTTTTTTCAATGTTAACTGCGACGTAGTCAGCGCCTTTTTTAGGGTTCAGAGGGAAAAATATCAAACTCTTTATGGATGAATCTGGTGTCTGTATATCCCCATAAAATATCTCCAATACTGTTAAGCAATGAATGTAAATATAGACCACTCTTTTTTTAAATAGTTAATCCACTTGATTGACATAGATTTTATTGGCTCCCAAGGAATATTCTTATAAAAAACTTAAATAATTTAACACTGACAAGGCCCTTTTGACATTATCTTTAGAATATTATAATTATTTAATTTAATGTTTGACATTTATGACAAATCATTTTTACAGCCGCATCTTAGCTTGAAAATAATTTAAATTAATCTTATTTTAGTTATTTTTAGGTACCTATACTAATAAATTTTGACAAGGCCCCTTTACAGCCGCCTTTAAGTTATTTTATGTGTCTTCATCATAAGTTCTGTTCTTTGCTCGAATATAACACTCTCCAGGCATGATAGATATATGTAGTAAATTATACATATAACATAACACTCGTACCGAATAAAATTATGTACTTAATCATAGACTTTTTTAGATGTCACCACCACCAGCTCAAAACAATATAATATTCTTCGACGGTTCTGACAAATGATTCACCGTTGGCATGTTTGCAAAACAAATATTTTTTCACTAATTTGGCGTAATTCACCCAAACCAAATTTAGACACTTTGAAATTTCAACCTTGATATAATATATAAATATATAGCCTTCTCAGATGTTTAACTGCCTCCATGGTCCAGCAGTTAAGTCCATGGATTTAGGCTTAGAGGTAATGATTCTGATTTCTCGTCGGAACTCAATAATTTATTTGAGATTGTTCTTGAGTTAGGTACGCTAGACTCGACGAGCTTGGTACATGTCATAATGGGCCTATAGTGAAGTTGGCTTAATGTGAACTCGCTCCTTACAAAAGCATGGTTTCTAATCCATAAGGTATATGGTTGTGATGATACTGTACTGTTACTTTTTAGATTTATATCATAGCCCATGCTAGAGGGACAGTTGCGATCCCTGTATTCAAATAAAAAAAAATGTCTTTTACCTGCATCCATGAGATCAAGTTTAGTGACAACGGCCAATGTCCTTCTGCCATCCGGATCTACTTCCTTGGACATTTTGATAGCTTCACTAGTAGCCATGTCAGTGTTAGCAGCAGTCACTGCCAGTATAATTGAGTTAGGGTTAGCTATGTACTTTACAATAAGATTTCGGATTTGATTCTCAATGTCTTCAGGCTGGTCTCCTATTGGTATCTAAAAAATTATAATATAGTCAATAGTGCTATCAATGACACTTTTAGCCATATAAGTAGAGTACAACGGAATTTATTATTGGGAAACTTAACAAAAATTTATATTGTACTTAGATTATATATCATATCATTCATCATTACAGCCCCTAGGACAGTGATCTAGACCTCCACTGTTTGACATGGGCCTTTCAGAACATATATCTGGAGAATTTAGCCTACACCAGCCACGCTGGCCAGACAGTTTGGCGAGGAACTGATGACAATTTATTAAAGATTCCACAAGTTGGCAATGGTAATGCGCTAAGGCCCATCTTCAACAGTGGAGGTCTAGGTCTCCGTGTTCTAAGAGATGTAATGACCATGAAATAATAAAAAAAAACATAATACAACTGATAAAAATAAAACAAGAAGCCATGCTTGAAGGATTTCAATTAGGATTTTTCATCAAGAATCTCGTCAATCAGATTTTTTTTATTTTTTAATCTATATAATCCCTGAAGTTTTCATTTTACCTTAGTTATGCCAGGCAGGTCCACAAGAGTCAGATTAACGACCCTGGTGGAGAATATCTTAAGGCTGATGGGGTCAGGGCAAATCCCCTTGTTGTTGCCGGCCAATCTGTCAGTGTCATTTTCAATTTCTGCCCGGATGCCTTCGAAATCTGTGTACACCCTGTCTTTTGTATGAAGAAACTTGCCCCATTCTTCAAGGTTTACTGTACCTGGATCAATAAGTTACAAAAGGCAGTTTGTCAAAAAAATTAGGTAATTTAATTCAGAAGGGAAATGGTGCCAGGCACCATGTTACAGGAAAGCCTTTTGGTGGAGCTATTCTTCTTTGGTATTAAATTTTTATTTTATTTATTTACATAATAAGTTTTTTTTTAGGTTTTAATGGTTTATATAATTTTAATTTTTCTATTTCCAATTTATTTTGAATTTTTTCAGTTTTTATAGGTAATGTTTTGTTCAAATCATTAATGTGAAGTTAGAAATTGAATCACTTGCTTCTTAAGAGGGTTTGACGCTTGTGCTTCCCTCTCGCTCGCACACATAAATATTTTAAAAGATTATTCATGTGTGAGTGATTCTCTAGCAACCAACTTTTGGAACCTTTTTTTTATACTAGCATGACATGTCACCTTGCGCCCACCTGATGGTAAGTGGCGCGCATGGTCCATGAATGTTAGCAACTGGAATCAGACACTCATGTCCGATATCACTCCCTAATACTATGCCGGCTAATACTATGTACCGATTGTACCAAGGTGCAAAACACAACCTAAGTATATAGTGACGATTGATTGAATAAAAAGACAAGAAAAACAAGGAAATAATTACTATGAAATAACTAATATGCTATAATGACTATTGTTAAGTTTCTAACAATTATGAATCATTCTCGCGTATCAAAACATTTATAGGATACACAATGACATTATCAATACAAAAGTATGCGATGTTTAAAACTCACTCAACAATTAAAGTTAAGAATGGCGTTGAATGTACCAGAATTATTTTCTAGGTCAGAAATCAACGCCATTTTTACCTTTAATCATTACTATTATTATTATTTATTACAGAGACTTTAATTGATGCAACTCACCATTAGGGTAAATTTGCAATCGTCTGAAATCGTTAACGTGAAATGAAAACATTTTATAAGCTGCAAATGCAACTATAAAAAAACCAGTAGAATAAATGCATGTTGCTGGAGCAAGTTAGTTGCTTGTTTGATGATGGTTACATGTAGGTATGGGTCTTGTTCTTTTTAGTGTTTATACAGTTCTGTAGACTTTGTGAGTTGAATCTAAACATCCTAACAGTTAGTCACATTGAATGTCTTGCGGGTTACTTACGCTGGTGGCTTGCTCGCTGTTACATGCTCGATTTACCCACACACTTCTTTATGCGGTACAATACACCATGCATATAATATGCGCAAGTTTTACAGTTACAACATACTAGGTTATTGTATTTATTTACTGTCAAAGTAATTCATTAGAGGTAAATAACCTGTAGAAGGTTGTGTTGCACAGAATTAATATTGATTAAGAACAAACAACAACAAAGATAACAGGCCAACCACATGTTCAAGTAACAAGCATGCATTTATTTTATATTTAAAATTTTAAATAAATCAATAATAATATGGTTTATTATTAATTTATTGAAAATTGATTTATGTAAAATTTAAACTTGAAGTTGAACAAATATTATGAGCTATATGGGTGAATATGTAAACATGTTCATAGTTTTTTCTTTACATGAGAGAAATGTAGACTGAAAACTTTTATTTAATATAAAAATGTAAAACAATCTTAAACAGATAATTATTTTATTTCTATTTAAAAAAATATTAACACTAGTAATTGTGACTTTGATGAGAACAATAAAAACATGAACAATAAAGGTAAATAACATACCCTCTTCAGCCGAACGGTGTTCCTTGCTTTCCTTAGGGCTGTATACCAGCTGGAGTATAAGTGGTCTTCTTGTCACAATGCCAGGGCCTCTGGGTAAAAAGGAACGCCCAACCAAACTCTCAATAACTGAGCTTTTTCCGGAACTCTAAAACATAAATCATTTAAAATATGGAATGGGCTTGATAAAAAAATAAATGAGCTTGCCACTTCTACTGATAATGTTGGCTAACATATCATATTAGGCAAGTTTGTAAAGGTAAAATTAAAAAAATAAATGAAGACGAGATTTTATAAAATTCCAGGTGTGCAGTCATTTATCAGCAACATAATATGAATGAATATACACGCCACACAGATGAATGTAATTTTAATTTTGGTCATTGACTGCTAGGCAGGTGTCTAGCCAAAAATCAGGAATTAGGACAAAGAACTTGAATGACATTTTTACATAACCATTTGATTAAAACCGTATTTTATTAACTATAAAATCTCTATTCATATAAAATAATATATTACGCAATAATAAAATGAATACCTGAGTGCCTAAAACAACGATTTGAGGCAATTGAATAGCATCTGCACCGACCGTATTGAAAACATCTTGCAATTTATTAATTACTGGTATAAGTGCTTCCATTATACTACACACAAATCACAAATACTATCGCGACAAATAATACAATTTAATATTGAAGAAACGAAGTTCGATAGAATAAATATAATTTATTTTATCATAAAACAATAACCAACCGGTAAAAGACGGCCATATTGTTTTTTTTTTTTAATTTTGTCTGTCGTTTTTGGAGGATTTAAAAAAAAACGTTAATATTTAACTTATAATAAAGAAATCAACAGTGTTTTATCAAATCCATATTTTTACATTTTTTGAAAAAAAAAAAAAAAACAAATACTTAAATATTAGCCTTGCATTACTTAACTATGCTTATGTTCGACTTGAGAGTATATAAAGCAAAACTAATCTACAGATTATTATAGAGCTTGCTTTTTTTACCGAATTTTGTATGTAACTTTGTGAGACAAAAGCCAAGTCGAACGAATTTTGAAGCGAAATAAGGTGAAAAAAGCGCTTAAAGCGACAAGCCGAACATAAGGTATAAATTACATACCATTCGTTCTGAGACACGATAATCTAACCTAAGCAAATCGTGATATTTAATTCGGAACGACTGTTCTTCGTTCCGATACGCGATACTAGTAATTTAAGCACGCTTAAGGTGTTCCGAGACGCGCTTAAACTGTTTTGCCAAAGCTATGTGACGTCACAAATGACATTATTTCTCGCGCTTAAACTGCTCACGATATCGAGGTAGATTGTTTGGAGCGCTGTCAGTTTTTTGTTATAACGTCCCGCGACATTTTGAAGTTAATTTAATATAAGGTTTTCTTTTAAATTATTTAATATTGTAATTCGTTTATACTGTTTCTATATTACTTCTTAAACAAATCTATAATTAATATTTAAGTAGCAAGGGAAAAAAAAATGTCTGTAACTTTAAGGTATTTTAAATTACCAAAATAAGTTAATAATATTAAACTTTACACATATAAAGATGAGATGAAACCGAGAGATGTATATTTGTTAGTATTCATACTCAAAGATGTGGAATCCGCAATGGGGTGTATCTTTTGTAGATGTCGCTAGCGGCACTGGTACCTTGTTTACACCTTTGACGCATCATTTTTTAAATGTTTTTGTAGTTTTTTATTTTTATAACAGAAAAATTTATTTAAAATTAACGTTACCTACCTTAAAATACGAATTAAGAAAGCGAACACCGTCTTTAAAAAGAAAAAAGGCTAAATTGATAGAACGGCAATTTTGAGATCACCATATCTTTGATTTCGCTTGGGAATCTCGATTTGTACACTTTTTTAAGCTGCTCACTTCGACATAATATCAAGAAAATAATAAATTTCGTAATAAAAATATAAGTTTTCTATGCAACTGACAGTTATATAAGGTACCATCTATCATGCGCCATCTATCGTGATAAAAAGTTAGTGATACACCTCATTTATCTTCCATACATTTAAAAAGAAAAACTAACATTTAGACCGTCCTGAATGGGGTGTATCAGGCAAAGCTTTTTGTAGATGTCGCTAGCGGCACTGGTACCTTGTTTACAACTTTTGAGGCATCATTTTTTAAATGTTTTTGTAGTTTTTTTATTTTTATAACAGAAAAATGTATTTAAATTAACGTTACTAACCTTAAAATACGAATTAAGAAAGCAAACACCGTCTTTAAAAAGAAAAAAGGGTGAATTAATAGAACGGCAATTTTGAGATCACCATATCTTTGATTTCGCTTGGAAATCTCGATTTGTACAATTAAAAGCTGCTCACTTCGACATAATATCCAGAAAATAAAAAAATCGTTATAAAAATAGAAGTTTTATATGCAACTGACAGTTATATAAGGTACCAACTATCATGCGCCATCTATCGTGATAAAAAGTTAGTGATACACCCCATTGATATCACGCTCTGAGCATCCAAATCGCGATATTTGATTTAGAACGATGACGGTCAGAATATCGTTCTAAGTCTCATTAGTTACTATCATTTTTATTCTAAGCGCTCTGAGCTTGATTCGGAATGAGGTGTTGAACTTGTCGCGTTGAACTTGTCGCGTTGAACTTGTCGCGTTGAGCTGCAAGCGCTTATTTTTCGCTATAATCTGTGGTATAATGCACAGACTATAAAGAGTATAATTTTGTCACAAAAATTTGTATAGGTCGCTTAAAAACGGGTTTGTTTGCTATTCTTATTCCATTTATTTACAATTTTCTAATGAATTTGTATATAATAAAGTAAGGAATTGAGTATATAAAGACTTTACTAAACTTAATTCATCAAAAATGTTTGCCAGCGATGTAAGTACTTACAAACGAAATGCTTCTTAATTGTTTTTCCATACAAATCTAATGCTGTATTATGTGTTTTAGGATATGGTTGACGCTAGGAGGTTTCAAGTTAATGCACAATCTATTGAGTTTGGTCCTTGGCATATTTCCTTCAATGTTAGTTGTATTCTACCCAGTGTATGCTCCACAAAAGTTGTTTGCGAAAGGGACGATGATCAGTTTTGCCAGTTTTGTATGTAAGTAAATAATAATAACAAACCTAACAAGTTTAGTAGTCAGCTAATTTATAGAAATAAGATCAAAAAAGTAACAGGGTGTATTGTTTTAACATTAAATTTACATTATAATATAAAATATTAAGCCTATTAGACTGATAATGCTTGTTTAAGATATATTTTTGGTATGCCGGAAGTTTCCACCCTTTATAAAACGCTACAATGGTTATTCTTTAATTGCCAACACATTGCTAATCAGTTTGTCTATTGGTAAAGTTTATAGTTATATTATTTGAAAAATGTGCATAGGGATATCAGCACATGGTTGCCTGCTGAGATATTGGTGAGGAAAATAGGGAAATGTTACCAAACCCAGGCCCATTCATCATCTGGGGATGGTTGTGTTTATTTTAATACTTTATTGCACTATGTACAAGAGGTGGGCTGAATGCCACTAGACATTATCTGACAGCCAACCTTTGGGAGAATAAAGAGCTTAATTTAGATCCAGGAGCAGGTGTGAAGACATATTATTACGACTGATTAATATGTTCTTGTAGGACATTCTATTGGAATGTCATTAAGTCCGCCTTTGTACATAGTGCAATTAAGTTTTTAAATAAAAAATAATAATAATATTACATTGGCTTATGAAACTGCCTCCGTGTTCTAGCAGTTAAGTTAGGCTGGATTTAGAGTCAGAGGTACCCAGTTTGATTCCTGGTTATTTGGTCACTATAATATTTATTAAGTAATTTAAATAAATAAATGTAAGTAATTAATATTTAATTTATTTGTGAAATTCTCAAGATTTTTTAATATTTTTTTTTCAGATACTGCAAGGAACTAGAAGTTCCTCATTTTCCTGACATGGTGTTTCCTAACAATATTCTGATTTTACAACACAAGAATGGTGCTAAAATATCCTTCAATCCACTCGAAGCTCTGAAAAAAGTTGCTTGCACTGTGCGGGCTATTGAAGTGGCATGTGCTGATGAATGGCTTGAAAGCAGGTAGTCTATTATAACAGCCCCTAGAACACAGTCCTAGTCTCTACCACTAGACATGGGCCTTTCAGAACATCATCATCAACCTGTGTCTCTCCACTGCTGAATATAGGCCTTCCCCAAGGCTCGCCACTTTACACAATCTCCTACCAACCTCATCCAACCCCCATCTTGAGGGGGGTCCCACTCTGCGTCTTCCTGTATGCGGTCTCCACTCTCGAACCTCTACTCCATTGTTCATCAATTCTGCGACAGACATGTCAAAACCATTGCCACTTCAGCTTACTAATTTTGAAGGCTGTATCAGTAACTTTGGTAGTCTGATAGATTTCCACATTTCGGACTTTATCCATTAGAGAAATACCAAGCATAGCTCTTTCCATAGCCTGCTGAGCGACCTTAAATTTGTGGACCAGACTCACTGTCAGAACATATATCTGAAGCATTTGGCCCACACTCTCCTTTCTGGCCTTAGGGGATAGTGAGGGTCTGATGTCAATATTAATGTCAATTTACAACTATACAAGTTGGTATTAGTGGAATTGAGACCGATGCGATTAACATACTCTATGAGGCACGTTACCCATGGTTAGTGAAATAAACCTTCAGGGGTTTCCATATTTATTCCTGAATTTCAAGGAGCATTTCTGCCAAATTTGTTTAGTAATATAGGTTTGAAGGTGAATTTAACAAACATACACACACATAAGAAAGCTCCTTCACATTTATAATATTAGTATGGATTGGTTCAAAAATCAATCTTTTTTGGATTGAACTTTTAATTCCAACAACTATACCTCAACTACTTTCATTTATGAATAATATTAAAGTTCTAAAGTTAAAAGTCAAATTAGATACATCATTCATTAACCCACAAAATGTTAAAAAATAATATTTTTTCTTTTCTTATAACTAATCCTTAGACCTGAAGCGGAGAAGAAAAAGACGAATTTTGACTGGACATTTTCCACAGACTACAAAGGAACACTTTCCGAAGACATTACCATAGAACCAACGGATGAGAGAATAGATTTCGAGTTGTTAAAGAAAAAGGATCAAATTATATTCTATCATGATCTCACTTTGTTTGAAGATGAACTCCATGATCATGGGATATCTAAATTATCTGTTAAAATTGTAAGTATGTTTTGTTACTTAGCAAGCAAAAGCACTCAAGTCCAAAAATACCATTGAATAAAACTTCTCATGACACATCTAAATTAATTATACCTATAATGCACACATTTATTATTCATTACATCGAACATCATTCATACGAGTACAGCACCTATCAATAATTATCTTCAAAATACATATATTTAATTTTAAATAAATAAACCCAGTAAAGTTTTTCTTTTATTGTTTGAGTACTGCTTTCGTGGCAAAATGCACTCGGGTGAACCAATTTGTATATGCATTAAGAAAAACCAGGCAAGTGGTGTCTCTGGAGGCAGCACCTAATGCCTACAAGGGATATGTAGATTCAGCCCTAAGGTACGGCATAGTCATATGGGGAAACTCTTCACAGTTGAGTGATCTTCTTATAATACAAAAATGTTGCATCAGAGCTATGTTCAATCTCAAACGGATGGACTTTTGTCGACCATACTTCAAAAATTATAGTATTATGCCAGTTCCATGTCTGTATATTTACGAGGTCTGCATTTTTGTATACCAAATTTTTGTAAGAGGAGTTCCAGCAAAATCTTTGCATCACTTACTGAAAGAATTGGGCCTAAGCAGGTCTGCCGTCAATACATTTATGGAACGAGCTTCCAAGACGGCATTAACGGAATCATACAGTATTTGGTTGGGTAGGGAGAGAAGTAGAATGGTGGTGAGCGTATTATCGCGCAATAGAAAAAAAAGGAGGCCTCCTTTTCTTAAACCAGCCTATTGTCGGTCGCAAGCCCGAGACACCATTCTTCTCATCTCTTACCCACACACGATGGACCCGGCACCCGCACGGTGAATCCATGGAATGCTTAGAAATGTGTCTTCTATAATTACTATTTTCAGCTTCAATCTACGTTTTCACAAAGACCACGAACGCAGTACATTTACAAACTATATAAGCCACCTGCGAGGTTAACAACAACATTAAATAACTCCTACATGATGTGTATTAAAATATTCAATAAATTGCCTGACTATTTTAAGGATGAGCCATTCAATAAATTTAAAAGATTAACAAAAGCATGGTTGTTGAAAAGGTCTTTTTACAGTGTGCGTGATTTTCTTGACTAATTGTGATTATTGACTAAATTATATTGCATGCTTTGACATTATTATTATTAATCTTATTGACCGACTGATAAATGTTATTATTGTTTTACGTTTCTGGTCAATTGTACTTATTCTTGTGTCTATAAATATGATATTCTAATTGTAACTACGGTAATATTGTATTGTATTTAATAATGTAATATGTGTACACCTTTGCAGGTAGGGTTTGGTAGTACTAATCTATAGCAATCACAACTGCAAATTTGTCTACCCAAATTCTTTACACAAATAAATGTTTCATTTCATTTCAATCTGTACAGGTAAAATAGACCACCTCTCTGTTTTTTGATATTGCTATCTGTATTGATGTCAGTATTTGAGGGGAACCCATAGGTTTAGTCAGAACCTGACGCCAAGGACAGGGACACTCCTTCATTTGAATGATTAATTTTAGCGGTGTGTGCCTCTGCCAGATACTCTCAGGTCTGAATCGAGCATGTTCGGTTGTGATATTTTTTACCTAGCATCACGGTCGAATTTCTATCATGCCCAGTCAAGCCGGTATAGTGTTATGAGACTGGTATCAGTCGTGAGCGTCTTATTCCATTATGCTAACATTCATGGACCTTGCGCGCCACTTACTAGTATAAAAAAATATATAATAATAAAATAATGATTTTCAGAGAGTAATGCCATCATACTGGTACGTCCTGATGAGATATTTTCTTCGAGTTGACAGTGTTCTGGTGAGGTCGCACGAAACTAGATTCTTCCACAAAGTAGAAAACAATTACATTATTAGAGAATATACATCCAAAGAAGCAAAGGCAAAGGATATAACAGTGAGTAGATTATTGTATTTATTTATTTATTTTATTTATTTATTTTCAAAAAAATCAGATGCTTGATTATTTCATATATTGACAATATGTAGAACATAGGCCAAGAAGATTTTATATTATTTATACTGCATGGAATTTGTTAAAGAGCATTTATTTTTATATTATAATCTAGAAAATTAAATAAAGAACTACATAGAAAGTAAAGTATCATCACGACCGTTTCCCTTTTGGTCAGAAACCATGCTTATAAATAAGCGGGTTCACATTTAGCCAACTTTACTTTAGGCCAATCATGACAAGTGGCAAGCTCGTCAATGTCTCCAGTATACCAAACTCGAGAAATATTACTAATAAATTATATATTAATTGAATGTATTTATTTACATTAATCAATATTTTTGTGTCCCGACCAGGAATCGATCCCGGTACCTCCGAGTCTAAATCCACGGACTTAACCGCTAGACCACTAGAACTACATTTTGTTTTTCCAGTAATATAATTTTAAGTTACGGTATAGATAATTTTTCCTAAAAATATCGCCACTCATATAGAGCCTAATCAAGTAGGTACTTAGGTAATTCTTTCTCTCCCTATTTCGTCTCTCGGCTGTGGGCGGTCACCATGCGGTAGTATTTTGTTTTTGGGTGATTATTTTAGTCTTATAAAAAAAGTGACCATTTATTATTTCAAATAGATGTTCTACTAATGACAAATAACAAATCAATTAACAATGTATTATGGTCTTTGAATTTATTACATAAAATCGTTTAAAATATATTTTTAACAAATATAATATAAACTATAAAGTATAGAACAATGTAAACAAACCATGACATCTGTCAAAAAGTAACATCAATAACCCTCCTTTCAACACGGTACTGACATACAAAATTAGCATCAAATGTTAGAATTTTCATTAAACGAACGACTTGTGCTTAAAAAAGTGGTATTTTCATGCTAACATTTCTTAAAACGAACGCGGCCTTAAATTAATAATTAAACCCACCATTAATACTGTAATATTTTTTTCACAGATTCCCACTCTAATGGCAAATCCTGATGAAGTGATAGCTCTATTGCCAGTAAAACAACAAATATTAGAGAAGTTAACTATTAATGTATAATAGATTTTTATAATTTTAACGGCTCTTTACGCGATTTACCTTAGAGACATATTTCTCCCGACGTTTCAGCCAAGTTGCATTGGCCGTGGTCACGGGTCGACTGAAGCTATGCGGTGTAGTCTCGTACATACTGGGCGGTAGATGTAAACCTACCCACTTATCACTTTTAAAAGTTTTTAGAAATCACGACACACGACAGAGGGTCAAGGAACATATAGCAGCTGTAAAAAACTGCCAATTAAACAAGTCAGCAATAGCAGAACACCTAATGGATAGTGGCACAAACCATTGGATTGAGCTGCATGACCCAAAGATACTTTCCACCGATCGTCACTATTACCCTAGAATAGTACGTGAAGCGATCGAAATAAAGAAACACAAAAATTTCAATCGAGAGGGGGGTTATAAGCTATCTTCATCGTGGAATCCAGTAATCAATAGGTTTCGACGCCGGGAGAAATCGCCCGGTGTCGCCAAGGATATTGTAAGTGTAGTGTGTCGTGATTTCTAAAAACTTTTAAAAGTGATGAGTGGGTAGGTTTACATCTACCGCCCAGTAGGTACGAGACTACACCGCATAGCTTCAGTCGACCCGTGACCACGGCCAATGCAACTTGGCTGAAACGTCGGGAGAAATATGTCTCTAAGGTAAATCGCTTAAAGACCCGTTAAAATTATAAAAATCTATTATTAATGTATAGTTGTATAGCTCATAATGTGCTACAGACCGTTTGTTAATAATGAATTCTAGCCAGTGTTTTATTATACACTAGCTGACCCGGTAAACTTCTTACCGCCTAACAGTCATAGAATGTTTGTAAACCTTAGTTAGCACATAGAAATCCACAATGTCAAATGTTTATACGCAATGCTAATCGCCGATTAGATCTTCTCAATAAACTCTACATAGATCGTTTCCAATTTCTGTGCGATACACACAGTTTGGACCGTACTGGGTAACACGGGTCCAGCCATCGGTCAGGCGGTCTACTTTGCTACTTTGTCTAGAAAATGAGTCACTAAAGCAAATGGCAAGGATCTGCTAGAACCAACAAGTGGACAAGAAAAAAGCCAGGTTTTCACTGCGGGCACGCTTTCTTCTCACACTTCACTTTCTCGGAACTGTTTTAGGCACGACTTAGAGTCCAACCCGGCTTGGGAGCTTTCACACTAAAATCGCGGTGATTTTCGAACCGCACGGCCCGAGCGTAGATTTTGTACTGGCGCCAACTTGGGCGCCTCTAGTGTTAGATCACGAAACTACTCGCGATCCATAGACGATTCTACCAGGCTTGGTGGTAGGAATTTTGGAATGAATGTGGATGGGATAAATTGGTGTAGGATCCTGTTGGATGTCTTAACACAGTTGTTCTCTTCGCTCTTTCTCCCGCCACATTCGTCCAGCAGATGTTCAGATTCTTATACAGTATCAGCAGCTCGCGAGTGGAACCGACTCCCTCTTTATATTCGTAAAGCACCATCACTTATATGTTTTAAAAAATTGCTCACTAAACACTTTCACAAAAAGCAAGACGAGTCTACATAACTTGACTAAATCGGTATATTATTGTATATAAATATAGTATGTAACATGTATATGTATGTGTTATCTATGTATTGTATGTATTTATATTATAGATTTAATATTGTTCTTTTTTTAGTTATAAGTTTTTAACTCAATTTATATCAAATATTAGCAGTCATGCACCTTACAATCCCTGCTCACATCTCCCAAAGGTTAGCTGTTAGATAATGTTTTTTGATATAAAGCTCGCCTATGTAATGTAAAATGTAATATTTTCTGTGCAATAAAGAATTTATCTATCTAAGGCCTATGTGATGGTTGGGCAGTTCCACTCTTCCAGGATTAGCGTCTTGGTTATGCTGGTAGAGGTCGATTAACCGTTGAGCGGTAAATGGTTTGACTTGGCTTTATATCTGTATTCGACGACAGTCAAGCGCAGAAGTCTCAAGAGCAACGACTGCAAAAAAAAAATCTCTGTGTAAAATTAGGTATATTAATGTGGAAATATATCCAAAATGTTCTTAAGTTTATTTTCTAGAAAGTTGATAGACCGCATTTCTCAACAGTACACTCACACCCTTATTCTTTCCTCAACAGCTCCTCCACTCAACATTTCCTTCCAGCTGTCAAACGAAAATGAAGTTTCTGTCATATTTACAATTAAAGTTAAAAATAAAGCCGAGCCGACAGTTTTATTTTAAAAGTCAACCAGCTGGTACGTTAGACGCCATTTTAATTTTTTATCGTCTCAATTACAGAGTGGTGGAGTTAGAATACGGGTGTTAATATCTAATATGTTTTATGTCCTTTGCAATAGACAACCTAATTTTATTGTACAAAGATCTATCGATAGAGCGGAAAATGCTGAATAAGACTGCATTCATAACTCATTTTGAGTAAAATGGTTTATACGACCTTTCAAAGTCTAAGTCAAAATATCTTTATTCACGTAAACCCATTACAGGCATTTGTGAAACGTCATTAATTTGATTCTTTTGAATTATTCTACTTCTGCTAGTAGAAGACTAAGCAGCAAAGTGGTCCAATAAGTATGCTGTTAGCAGAAGACCAGCAGATTCCAGTGACCTTCCTACCCCATTTTTTTTTACATTACATGGGTGAAAATAGCTGTAAATTTTAATCGCGAAAATTATAGATAGTAGTATTTTTTGTATTTTAAAATAAAATGTGATGTGAATAGAATATAATAATTTAAGCAATAAATATCTTATATGTATAATGTAGCATTTTTTTGTATTTTTACTTTAAGCCCATCAAAGTGGCAAGCTTATCGATGTCTCTAGTGTGTTTTTTTTTAATTACCATAATTCATATTTTTCTACATATTTTATATAGCATAGACAACGAGACTACAGTTGCCGGATTTCCGTTCTTTAGCCGCAAGCGTTATACGTATGACTTGGTATGCTTGTCACATTAGACTAATATGCGATTCTATTGTTGGAAACAATTTAGTCATTAAGCCCGCTCTGTACAATTTTTTTAGTGCAATAAGGATTTTTGAATTAAATTGAACTTTTCCTAAGAGAACATAAGTTTAAGTGACAAAATTGTTTAACTTCTCCATACAAATTGGCTATTTTAAAATAACAAACTGATGGTGAAACAAAAAATATATGTTATTTCCGACATATGGTTTCTTAACAACAAGCGGTGAAAAATGAAACAAGCAATGGGGTGTATCACTAACTTTTAATCACGATAGATGGCGCATGATAGATGGTACCTAATAGAACCGTCAATTGCATAGAAATTAAAAAAACTATTTTTATTACGAAATTTAATATTTTCTGGATATTATGCCGAAGTGAGCAGCTTTTAAGTGTACAAATCGAGATTTCTAAGCGAAATCAAAGATATGGTGATCTCAAAATTGCCGTTCTATAAATAAAATATTTTTTTTCTTTTTAAAGACGGTGTGCGCTTTCTTAATTCGTATTTTAAGGTAGGTAACGTTAATTTAAAATATATTATTCTGTTATAAAAATTAAAACTACAAAAACATTTAAAAAATGATGAGACATAGGTTTAAAATAAGGTACCATTGCCGCTAGCGACATCTACAAAAAGCTTTGCCTGATACACCCCATTGTAAAATTTTGATTTTTATAGAAAGTGGCGCCACCTAGTAGTTGGTATGGGGAAACTTCTTGTCTGTGGTTTGAACATAATAAACTTGTCATTTATTTACTTATTTTCTCATATTTTTACATATTCAATCAAATTTTAATGTATTGTGCAAATTCTCACGGTACTGTAAGAAAGTACACAATACTTTATCGCCTAAAAATTACCTATCTAATATCGATTATTAGTATTGATTAGAAGTATGAAAGAATGTAAATTAGCGAACAATATGTATATCGCCGGGTTAAAGCGAAAACCAACTAACTGTTTTCTTTAGAAAATTCCCTTTATACACCAGACGTTTAAAAAAATCTGCTTTTTCCAGTGATGAAATCGACTAAGCACAGTATCACTTAGTTTCGAAGATGTGGGTCTCAAAAGCAATTAAACGAACGCGTTTATCCGAAAACGCAAATTATTAAGTAATAATATAATAATATTATAAGAAATAGGTTGTTGCTAACACATGCATACTTATATACATTCATTCAAACCCGCGTACACCAACACACACACTCCTCCTCCTCCTCCGTAGTCGGTACCCCACTGTTGGGGATCGTGACTCTGTCGCAGTCCATCCACTAGCCGTTTCCAGTGGCTGCGGTCCTCGGCGCAGTGGATGGCTTGGTGTACTGGGATGTTTAGGTGGTCAGTCACCTGACTGGACCATCGTTTGGGGCTTCTTCCTCTTGTTCTTTTACCGTCTACTTTTCCCGTTACTAAGAGTTTTTCCAGATTGTCGGCGCCTCTTCTAGCAATGTGGCCAAAATATTGCAGAATTCGGGTAAAGCAGACGGCAGAAAGTCTCTGTACCTTAGCAAGTTTGAGCTCTTCGAGCACGGAAACATTAGTGCGTCGTGCGGTCCAATGAATATTAAGCAAACGACGCCAGCACCACATCTCAAATGCATCAATTCTTGCCCTATCTGCGGCTTTTATAGTCCACGTCTCTGAACCTTACTTATTTACATTCATTCAAACCCACGTACACCAACACACACACACACACCAACATGCATATACACCAACCATACACACAAACAATTATTTGTGGCGGCGCAATCTTGGTGGTGAGGTAGAGGAATGGAAGGAATACTAGAGTAAACTTTAAGAGTATAATAATAAACAAACAGAAATATAATAGAACAATAATATGTGACAAGCAAAAGCTAAAATTCAAGTCTAAACAAATATGTCAACTTCAAACGTCTTAATTTATTTGACAACTTATTGTTTTTTTTTTTTAAATTTATTTAAGGACATGGTACAGAATATATAAGTCCTAAACAATACAACTTATTGTTCATAATATTATTTAAGTCTTGCCTACAGCAAATATAAATTAATATCGTCTAGAGTAAAATAAAATGTTGTAAGTCCTAATTCCTACAATGACATCTGAAACACCGTCCACCGACTATTTCAGATGTCACAGCTAAACTGCTTTTGTTACTATGTACGATTTATTTTATGCCCTAACCTATCATCATCATCATCAGCCTGTGTTTCTCCACTGCTGGATATAGGCCTCCCCCAAGGCTCGCCACTTCACACGATCTCCTGCCACTCTCATCCAACCCCCACCAGCGAAGGTCATCTGTCCATCTAGCGGGGGGTACTCTCGAAGTTGTACAAAAGTACGTCTACCTTGGACAGACTATGCAATTAGGCGTAGCCAACTTCAGCAAAGAAGCCGACAGACGCATTCAGCGAGGATGGGCCGCATTCGGGAAGCTGCGCCACATCTTCTTATCAAACATACCCCAATGTTTGAAAACGAGAGTTTTCAACCAGTGCGTTCTTCCAGTGCTGACGTACGGAGCAGAAACATGGACACTGACAGTGGGTCTCGTCCACAAATTTAAGGTCGCTCAGCGGGCTATGGAGAGAGCTATGCTTGGTATTTCTCTGATGGATAAAGTCAGAAACGAGGAAATCCGTCGGAGAACCAAAGTTACCGATATAGCCTTCAAAATTAGTAAGCTGAAGTGGCAATGGGCTGGACATGTATGTCGTAGAACCGATGAACGAAGGAGTAGACGAGTTCTAGAGTGGAGACCACGTACGGGAAGACGCAGAGTGGGTCCACCCACCCTAACCTATATAACAACTGAATTATAATGTATATTTATTTTGCAATAAAGATTTTTATTATTATTGTTATTTATTATAATTAAATGTGTATAATATTTTTATGCAAAAATGGCTACTAAGTTGGTTTTTGTTCTAACACGGCGATATACAAGTAAATATAATATCAACTGATAATTGATAAGGCAAAATTATAAAATTCCTAACATTTTAATCTTAAGCTAGCTTCCCACGGTCCGTGATATCGCGGACGGACGCGGACCAGGTCGCACGACACACCGTGGGAAGGGTCTCGTCCTTAGTAGCACAAACACGTCTGTGGCGGTGCGCCGGTATCCGTCGCGAGGCGGTAACTTGCATCGCAATCGCTTGCGGTGCGATATTATGTAAGTTTTTCCGAATCATTCCCCATGATCCCACCGGTAGGATCACAGGGCAGGGAATATTTTATGTCATTCGTTAATTTTCTACCGTGATCAAAACAGAAAATAAAATTAGATATTTAGGTACACTTTTGTTGTATGCTGATCCACCAGCGACGTGGTTTCTTTTTACTTTTACTAGATCGCATAATTTGGTAATTGTTATTAATACAATAGCCGCAGCTGCAGCGACGATACGTTATCTTTCACTTTGCATTTTGAAATGAAGCTATCAAAAGATCTACACAGACCGACACGCACCGTTGGAAGAGCTCTGTCTGTGTGCGTTGCCGTCCGTGGCCGTCGGCTGTGCGTGATGATCCGCAGAATCACGGACCGTGGGAAGCTAGCTTTAGGTAGAGAGAGAGAGGTAGTCTCTTTCCTCTCCTCCCCTCCCCAGTCCCCTTACAAACACTCGCACACACAAATACACACAATCACATACAACACTTTACATGCTATATATGTAACCTCTTTTACAAAATTTTTGTATTCCAATGGGCAAAGCTTTTTGTAGATGTCGCTAGCGGCAATGGTACCTTGTTTTACACGTATGTCGTATCTTTTTTTTTGTAGTTTAGAAAATAAATTTCGTAATATAAATACAAGTTTTCTATGCAACTGACAGTTATATTAGGTACTATCTTTCATGCGCTATCTATCGTGATAAATAGTTAGTGATACACCCCATTAGTTACTATACGAGTAGTATATATGTATATACCCTTTGCTTAGGATAAGTTGTTTGTTTCTATTAATAGAGTCAATAAGCATACAAGTAACACAGTATAAAGATAATCTTAATATTCTTTGTAATTTTGACATAAACTCAGCTAAAATAAAACTGAGTAAAGAAAAAAAAAATTGTAATCCTTTATTTTCAATAGGTAACGTTTGCGTTTAAGGAAATAGAACCCGGCTGCAGGTAAAGATAAAAAAAAGCGTGTTTAAAAACTTAATTCTATATGACTGTTTTCTCAAGTCTCAAATTTAGTTAATAAAGGCATTTTTATTCTCATATTTTGTCTCTAATTTCTCTTAACTAATAAATGAGGCACGCGTTCCCTAAATCCTACAAAGATCGGTTCAAACCCCCCCGACATGTACCAATGAGAAATATACTTTTCTTACGTACATTTGTCATAGATTTACAACACCGTTTCCGTGCCTCGGAGAGCACGTTAAGCTTTGGGTCCCGGTCTACTAATACCAACTTGTGGAATCGTTAATAAATTGTCATTAAAAATTGACATCATATCTTCGACAAGTTCGTCTAACCAGCGTGGCGAGTGTAGTCCAAATTCTCTAGATATATGTTCTGGAAGACCCATCTCCGACAGTGGAGGTCTAGGACGCTATTGTTCTAGGGGCTGTAATAATAATAATAATCAATCTAGAAGATTGATTCCTAAAGTGGTCCAGGTAGACCTACAGCAATCCACGTGACGTGAAAAAAAAATGGGGTTTACAAGTTGTCACACATGACTGACTGTACCGTGTGGATACATTGCCGCTCTGCAAAGATTAGAGAATTAGTTAATAGCACATTAGGTTCTTTTTTTAATAATCTGTTTTTATTTTTGATTTATTTTACAGTTATGTAGAAATATTTTGAATGTAACAATTAGTTACTAATACATTATTGACTAATTAGTAAATACTGTTTATTGTGATACAGTAATATTTTTTATTACCTTATTATTATAATATAATTATTTTTTATGTAACATTTAGTTACTATTATGTATTTATTATTTTATTAACTAATATATAAGTTTGTTAACGGAATTGCACGGCAACATTTGGGTACTTAGGAAGTAATTGTTATGTTTAGCTTGTGTGTGTCTCGAAGGTCATTCTTAGTGTTCAGGTTCTCATGGTGTGGCGTGTCCGGTGGTCGCCCCTTCCTTAGAAGGTCATTGCAGTGGTGGCACGTGTGTCGGGTCCCGGTCCGCACCCTAAGGGCCTGGTTGAGCGGGGGGATGGCTGGCACATGCGTTATGTCCGTGATCGGGTGCTGCTGTGGGGGCCTGGGACCTCTGCCGAACACGTTCAATTTATTGTTCTTAAATTAACAGAGGTTTTTGCGTTTTGTCGACTTTCGGGTTGCACATAGGCATGTAGTCTACCTTAATTCTGACTTGCCTGGTGGGTTACTGCTGTACCAGGTATTGTTTTCTCATAGGTACTGATAACTAAATTTAAAAGGTTATTAATTGATCGTTGTGGTGCAGTTCTGTATATGTTTTATTTTGTAAATCTGATATAGCTGAGTTTTCCTTGCAGATTCCTTTCTCAGTCAGATTAAACATTAACAGGTCACTGGAATTTGCTAAGCTGCTGGTCTTCTGCTAACAGCTTACTTATTGGACCACTTTGCTGCTTAGTCTTCTACTAGCAGGAGTAGAATCATTCAAAATAATTAAATTAATGACGTTTCATAAATGCCTGTAATAGGTTTACGTGAATAAAGATATTTTGACTTTGACTTTGACACTACTGATTTTATCGGCTACAACGGAAGATACTTACCCGTCTCGGCGGACTGGCCAAAATACCACTTATTTGTTGTTCTCATTAAATGTATGTGACTTTTGCAATGATGTCAAATGCCAATTTTTACTTTCAAGGAGAACTAATATTGTAAGCTTGCCATTGTGATATTTTTATATATAGAAATAACACCGCTTGAAATAAGACTAACTGTAATTTGGGATCCACTGAAATGATTGGTGGATTGTTTTTTAGGTCTATGACGGACATCTTTAAGCCCAGTAGCGTGCCTTCATTTTGAACTGTCTGTCTGTCAGGAAAATGTCGAATAAATTATAAACATTACAATAATAAAATAAAAATCAATTTAATAATTTATCTTAACTACTTTGCATATGGAAGTAGTTTTTAAGATAAACACATACAACTAGTCATCTCAGACCCCCCCCCCCTTCCGGGGGAAGACGCGAATTTGTAACGAAGCCTCCTAACAAAAGTAGCATTCGCTGCACGTAACTACGGGCAGGGCGTGTGAACCTTTATTATAGGTTAAATTTAATACGAGCGGGCGCGGCAGAGGCCGCGGAATGTCAACGTGATCAGGCTATCAAATCGCGCGCCGTGCGTCGTGGAACCTCGGGAGGTCTGGCGTGCAGGGGGGCCAAATCTCTCACGAGTGGGAAATTTGACCTCTCTGCCCGTGCGAACATTCCCTTGGCTAGAATACGCACGAACATTTTTTATTTCCAGCTAAATTTCCAAAAACCTAACAGGAAAAGATAGATTTAAATTGACCAATGACATCGCTTCTCTCTGCTATTGGTTAAAAATATAGCTATGTCATTGGTGTAATTTTTACCTTAGCATAGAACCAATGATCAAGGCATGGCTTCTACTTAAGTACTAAAATAGTGACTGAGGTTAGGTTTGTTTTGTTTTTGCTAGACAGAACATGCAGTAATCACTGATTATGATAGATATGAATCAGGTTTAATTTGTACTGGCGTATCTGAAATCTAAACTCATTATCAAGTACCTACGTTATTTTCCTACAATTCTATATCAAGATGTCTCATTTAGTATTTAAAAGCCTTAGTGCAGTGACCTGATTGTGAAATTGAGACCATGGAAGCGTTTCTAAGTTTGGTAGTGATTTTAGTTATAGGTAAGTACATTTTTGTTATTATTGCCTAATTGAACCTTAATTTTAATTTTTTTGGAAATCTAGAGATTAAGTGTGGGTCTGATACATAAGTTCAAGGTCGCTCAGCGAGCTATGAAGAGAGCTATGCTCTGGATTTCTCTGAAGGATAAAGTCAGAAATGTAAACACCCGTTAAAGAACCAAAGTTACCGACATAGCTTTCAAAATAAGCAAGTTGAAGTGGCAATGTGCTGGACACATCTGTCGTAGAAGCGATGAACGATGGAGTAAACGGGTCCTGCAGTGGAGACCACGTACTGGAAGACACAGTGTGGGACGACCCCCCGCCAGATGGACGGATGACCTAAGGAAGGTCGCTGGTGGGGGATGGATGAGGGTGGCAGAAAATCGTGTAAAATGGCGAGCCTTGGGGTGGCCTACATCCAGTAGTGGAGAGACACAGGCTGATGATGATGATCAGAGATAGTTAACCTTTGGGAGAGTGAGACAGTATAAATATCATCATGATCACTGCCCCTAGAGTACAAGACTCCGAGATCTGCACTGTTGGAAATGGGCCTATCAGAACACGCGGGCTGACGGGTTGGCGAGAGTCTGATGTCAATTTTTAATGACAATTTATTAACGTTGGTATTAGTGAAACCGGGGCTGACGGCTTAACGTGCTTTCACGAGCTTTCCGGGGCACGAAAATGGTGGTGAGAAAACTTTCTAAGCATTCTATGGATTCACCATGCCGGGTCCATTGTGTGTGGGTCTCTTACCCAGAAGAGAGAAGAATGGTGTCTCGGGCTTGCGACCGACAATAGGCTGGTTTAAATAGGAGTTTTTATTGCGCTATAATACGCTCACCATCCACAATTCTACTCCTATCCCTACCCAATCAAATACGGTATGATTCCGTTAATGCCGCCTTGGAAGCTCTTTCCATAAATGTATCTCCTGCAGACCTGTTTAGGCCCAATTCTTTCAGTAAGTGGTGCAAAGATTTTCTCTCGCACCAACTTCCACTGCGTAAAGCTGAGTCTTGAACCCATTCCTGATCATTTCTTCTGTGAGATCTTAATATTTATTCGACTTCATGTTGTGGTCTTTTGGTATATTTGATTCCCATGGAACGGTAAGTTTAATAAGGATAACTTATTTCAAGTACCGAAAAAACACTAAGATGTCTGGCCTATAGGCTGATACAGCTAGTTCATCTGGGATCCTATAATGTTCGAATATATCCACTCTGATGCGGCGCCAAGGATTGAGGTGGGCCTGCATTTGTAAATAGTAAATCTATGATAAATGTACGTAAAAAAAGTATATTTCTAAGTGGTACGTGCCAGGGTTCGAAACAACCTTTTCAGGTTTTTTTTCTTACAACCAAGCCACCACCGCTCGTTACTGTGAGTCTTTATTACCCCAAGTCGTATGCCTTTGACTACTTATTTCAACAGGTTCATCATTTCCTGGCTTAGATGTGAATCAGGGATAGTCCTAAACGTAGCCAACTTAAATTAGATTTATTAAATTCATCAAAGCTATTACAATTATTCATTTTCAAATAAATTAGGGACTACTTATAGGCTAGTGCAAACAAATATTTTGCTGTAACACTTTAGTACATTCATATTTGTTTAATATCCATTACAGCTTCTAGTACACAGGGTTCTAGACCTTCACTGTTGGAGATCGGCCTTCCAGAATTTTCTGGCCAATTTGGCCTAAACTCGCCAGACGGGCTGGCGAGGGTATTTAAAAGAAAGAAAATACTTTATTTATCGCAACAATTACAATGGTTACAAAAAAATAAAAATATGCAAGGAATAAATTTAAATGTAAGCCTATTCTATATACCGAAACATACAAACAGGTGTGGCGATTAAATAGGTGGTCAGCTCAGCATATGCTACAGCCGAGGCTGCAGCGCTGATTTTCAGCTATAATATCTTATGTTGGGTATTTAATATACTTCTGCCTTCTCTTTTAAATACAGGGTACCCTCATCTAATTAACTCCCAAATCGCTGTGTATCCTCTCGAGTTTCGGGACCCATTTGAGAGTCACCTAGGATTGGGATGGCCACACGTGCTGGACGTTGTGGAAGGACATGTTGCCCTCATCAAGTTGACCAGAATCATGGTTAACCAGGCGTCGTGTGAGGTGCGAACCCCGCTCGGTGAAACGTTGAATCTTAATCAACTGCCTAGTAGGTAAGGGTAGCATATATTTGTGTCAAAAATATTCGCCATTTATCAAAACTTCAGTCTTGGGCTTGGAAAAAAGGAAGCGAACTATCTGTTCCTAATGTACGAGTAAGTTGGTTTAGTTTTAGTCACTTAGGTCACTTTTACCATATACCTTATCATTCTTTCCTAGTAATAGCCTATGTATATTTTAAATTTTAAAAAGATAAGTTTATTATCAGCTATAATCACTTCCGTCCTTGAACCATTAGGTCTATCACGTAGTGATGGTAAAAGGCCGGAGATGTCTCTTGTACCATGGAGTGAGGGAAGATGACATATTATATATACTCATCACATAAAATATACTAGCATATGGTATGGTATATTGTCTCGAGAGTAAACGAATTTATGAAGAGTGTGGCGACCCCAACTGCTATAAATACCTAAAACAAAATATTTCCCTTATTATTCAACAAGGAAATGCTGCGAGGGTTTTAGGTACACCTTTGTGTTATTTTGTAGAATAGTTTAAATTTATTTTTATATGTTTATTCAAAGGAAGTTAGTTACAATAATTTAAAAAATATACAAATTTTAATTAAACTTAAATTTTAAAACAATATTTATTATTGTATAATATATATATATATACTTAATAATTAAAAATACAACTTAAATAAAGAAAAAACAAAATAAAATTATTAAAAATAAAAAAAAAATGCTCCAAATCATTGCCACGTTAAATGGCAATGCTGATATTTGGCCCAAATATTGGCCATACCCTCTTGTTCGCCGAAAATTAAAATTGTTTAAATTTTAACTTTAGTTATTTTGTCTGACGCAATTATAACGAAGTAAGGAGTACGCGTACGATAAATTTTACATTTGTAGATATGAGATTTGGGGTGATGGCTGTGGTATACGTATTCTGAACATCACTGCCGCGGACGAAGGTCGATGGAAGTTGACCTCGAATCGAGGAGAAGACAGTCTTGTTGGATATATCCCAGTTAGAGTTCTTGGTAAGTTATCATCGTGACCAACTTATGCTTTTAGAATTATAACTTATAACAACATATAAAATAAAATTAATATTAATACTAAGGATATAAGTCCCGTCCGCGTGGAATGGTGGCAAGAACGCTGGCTGCATGTCCCCGTTGATTTGCAATACTGATTCTCTGGGCGAAGAAAGGACAGCCCTCTTGTCACTGGTGGAGACGACAAGACGCGGTGTTATGTCTTTTAAAAACTTTTTTACGCTTGGACTCCATGGACCCAGAGTTTCTACAGCAAACGGCATAAATATCTATTTTTTTATTTTTTATTTATTACTATAGATTATATTTCTATTTTTATGTTTTTTATTGAGGTTTAAGATACAGTTATACACTACCTCTGTAGTCTAGCGGTTAATTCCGTGGATTTAGATTCGGAGACACAATAATATTTATTAATTAATATTTAATTTATTTCACGAGTTTTGTACACTAGAGACATCGATGAACTTGCCACTTGTCATGATAGTAAAGTTGACTAATTGTGAATCCGCTTCTTTATAAGCGTGGTTTGAAAGAAAGAAAGAAAGAAAAATATTTTATTATTAGTCATATTAACAAACGAGAAAAAAAAAAGTGAAAATAAAATTAAAAGTGTGTGGTGACAAATAGGGAATCAGCTCAGCATTGAGCTGCGACGCTTTGAGAGTCACAGCGCTGATTTTTAGCTAATCCCTTAATATACAAGCATAAATGTGTCGAGGCTCTAGTACAGAACTACAATAGTAAATAATATATAATTTATTATATATATTACACAAATAAATAATAAACAATCATAATAAATGCATATTTATGAATGACACAATAACGTAGCATAACATAATATATATCATATATATATACACATAAATATATACATATACACACATACATACAAACGATTAGAACAAATCACATAAAAAATAATTAACCATAAAATTTTAAGTAGATATGCTGCTACAGTAGCAGTTGAGATGCCAACAAATACATGTTATATTTATTTTTAAAAGCCACCACCGACTTGTGGTGGCTCGGTTTCTGACCACACCCGAAACGGCACGACCTCATGATACTTTTAACACACAAATATATTTTTATTGTGTTACCAACTACGTAAACCACAAATTACATTACAATGGACATCAGATCGTCCACACAAAGATAAGTTTATCTCTGGGAGTAGGTAAAGTTTTGCACCAACTGCTTCCACACATACGTTTAAGAATTATTGTATTGTTAATAGTTTTCTGCCAATAAAATAGGTTAACTTATGCATGATATTTTAGGATTTCGATCATCGCTGGATGTTTCCACCATTTATCTACAAGACGGTGTTCCCAATGCCCACGTCAACCTGACCACTGTAGACAATTACTATTGCATGGTGACTCAACCGTTTGCACAAATTTCCTTGGTTTCTGGACATTGTGAGGTAAATTATATCACTGAATCATATTACTATTGTCCTATACAGGACTGAGATAAACTATGATCTAGCACATGTTCACTCTAGCAATCCTCACCAGTATAACCATACCTCACCACAAGATACCCCAACTAAAATACCTCAAGACCATAAAACATAGTATTGACCAAATATTCCTTCCAAATTGACATTCAACTGGTGAAATCATCTTAACTGCGCCGTAAGTATTTCATCATCATTACAGCCCCTAGACCTCCACTGTTGGAGATGGACCTTCCAGAATATATATCTGGAGATTTTGGCCTACACTCGCCACGCTGGACAGACGGGTAGGTCTGATGTCAATCCTAATGACAATTTATTTACGATTCCACAAGTTAGTATTAATGCGACCGGGACGGAATGCTTAGCGTGCTCTCTGACGCACGGGAACGGTGGTGTTGGTGACAATCATCTTTACAGCCCCTAGAATACAGAGTTCTAGACCTCCACTATTGGAGTTGGGCCTTCCAGAACATATATCTGGAGATTTTGGTCTACACTCGCCAAGCTGGCCAGACGGGGCAAAGATCTAATGTCAATTTTTAATGACAAGTTGGTATTAGTGGAACCGCGACCGACGGCTTAACGTACTCTCCGAAGCACGGGTACAGTGGTGTTGTAAATCTAAAACAAATGCACGTAAGCAAAGTGTATTTCTCTTTGGTACATGCCGGGAAGGTTTGCAACCGACCTTTGTAGGATTTAAAGAAAGTTTTAAGAAAGTGCCACCATCTCATTTATACATGCCGGGGTTGAAACCGCGAACATTTAAAGATTGAAAAGCGTTCTTACAACCGAGCCACCAACGTTCTGACGTAAATTTAATATTTTTTATTGTTTAATATAATGCATAAATCGAACCGTAGCTGGAGAGCAAGTATTCTTAGTCCTGTATTAATAAATATATCGATGGCGACCTTGAGATAAAGTTGTCTTTTTCATCCTTTCTTGATTTGACATTTGATAAAAAGAGACAAGTCATAACGGATCTTGTGATCAATTTAATATTTAGTGTATGTAGGTATATATATATATAATATATGTAGTTAAACCGTAAAATTCATTACAATTATGCACCTACCTTCAATTAAGTGCTTAAAGTTGTCCCGATGCAATGGTGAGATAGGATAGAATAGCTAGTGGCATTATCGTATAAGCCAGCCTCTGTCTTAGTGCAATGGGGTGTATCACTAACTTTTTATCACGATAGATGGCGCATGATAGACGGTACCCAATAGAACTGTCAGTTGCATATAAAACTTGTATTTTTAATTAGGAAATTTATTATTTATTGGTTATATTGTCGAAGTGAGCAGCTTTTAAGTGTACAAATCGAGATTTCCAAGCGAAATCAAAAATATGGTGATCTCAGAATTGCTGTTCTATTAATTAAACCTTTTTTCTTTTTAAAGACGGTGTTCGCTTTCCTAATTCGCCTTTTAAGGTAGGTAACGTTAAGTTAAAATGATCTTTTTTGTTATAAAAATAAAAAAACTACAAAAAGATTTTTAAAATGAACCGTCATAGCTGTAAACAAGGTACCAGTGCCGCTAGCGACATTGCAAAAAGCTTTGCCTGATACACCCCATTAAGATTTAAATAATTGACTTAAAGAGTAACTAAAACTGCTTGCAAAGTTTAAAAAAAAAACATTTTACTCTGTAACATGTAGTGTTTTAAAATTTAGTTTTTTTAGGTTACACTGCATAAAACGTCCAGAGCTATTCAAGGAGTCTGGAAGGTTCTCTTGGGTTTGCCTGGACAGATTTCAGAAGTACCAATAGAAAGACAGGTCACTGTTGAAGGTTGGTAGAATACATTTTTGAGGGCACAGGGTCTTGCAGAGATCTCTATTGCTAAACATGGCCCTTCCGGAACATATTTTTGGAGAATTTCGTCTTTGCTAGCCACGCAGCTCGGCATACTTATATTATTAAAACTGCCTGCGTGGTCTAGCGTAAGTTCGTGGATTTATTTAGACTCGGAGGTACCGGGTTCAATTCATAGTCGGGACACAATCATTTATTTGTTAGTGCTTAGTACGCTATTGACATCGACGAGCTTGCCACTTGTCATGATGGACCTATAATAAAAGCGAATCCTTTCAAATTCATTTAAAAAAGCGCGGTTTCTGACTATCAGGGATACTGTCGTGATGATACTTTACTTCTTTTATTCTATTATAATCTTTATTTTATTAGAGTTTAACGGAACGTTACCTCAAAACATTAGTCAGCATGAATGACGTCACTTAATAGTAAATATTGTAACTACCACACCAGTAAAGTAGTTTTGTTAGTGCATTTTCTTAAAGCAAATAGCGCAGACGTATGGAATTTGCATGATCAGTAGATTAGGCTTGTGCCTAGCATTAATAGGTGGTAGACGGACTGATGGTGGGAATTTGCTGCCGGGGCAGGAAAGTATCCACCGTTCGTACCGATAAAGCCTGTAGAATCCACACGTTTCGGAATCAGGCTCGAATTGCCGTCATGCCCAGTTAGTGTTAGTTTGCCTAATATAGGGCGCTATACAAAAACGTTAAAAAATAATAATATTTAGAGATTTAAGTAATCTTCATGTGTGATCAAATTCCTTATCCTTATGTAGTTTAATCTCACTGTTTCATCAAAATAATGATAACCGTCCTATATGTCCGGACACTGGAGGTCAATGAACTCTTAGATTTTTCATAATGATTCATTACATTTTCGCGAACAATTCCGCCAAGCTAAAAATAATAATAATCAATAAGGTGAAATATAAGATAGTTTGGTGCTATTTTTACACATAATGCCTGTTACATTATTTTTTAAGCCATCTAACGTTCACTAGCAAAATTTACAACACATTTAATTAATATTTAATTTATTTGTGATATTTCTTAAGTTTGGTACGCTCGCGCTGAAGACATCGTGATGATACTTTACTTTTTGTAATATATGATTTACAAATTACAGCGGATTACCTAGAAGAGGGTTTTATCCACGATTCGGCATCGAACAAGTTGCATTTGTACTGCAACATCAAGTTTGCCAATAGAAATATTACTTTTTGTCGGTTCCAACGTACGGCCGAAACCACTGGGTACAATGTTATTGATGGACTAAGCAATGGATATTATAGGTAAATACTTGTAATGTAATTTTTTTAATATTTTTTTTTTTTTACTTTTTTTTTTTTCTTTTTATATTTTTTTTATTAATAAGCTGCCTCCGTGGTCTAGCGGTTAAGTCCGTGGATTTAGACTCGGAGGTACCGGGTTCGATTCCTGGTCGGGACACAAAAATATTTAGTAATGTAAATAAATACATTTAATTAATATTTAATTTATTTGTAATATTTCTCGAGTTTGGTACGCTGGAGACATCGACGAGCTTACCACTTGTCATGATTGGCCTATAGTAAAGTTGGCTAAATGTGAATCCGCTTATTTATAAGCGTGGTTTCTGACCACCCGAAAGGGATGAGTCCTAGACCTCCACTGCTGGAGATGGGCCTTCCAGAACATATATCTGGAGAATTTGGCCTACACTCGCCACGCTCTGGCTGATCACAATTTTTTATATCAATTTATTAACGATTCCACAAGTTAGTATTAGTGGTACCGGGACCGAGTACCAAAAATACGTACGAGAAACTGGCTGTATATATAAATAAAAATAAATAAATAAATATTATAAAATAAATAAATAAATATTTCCACATTGTGTGAATATTGTGTGACCTACACAGCGCCATCTAATTGCCGTGGTAAGCTACGAGGCTTGTGTTACGGAAACTAGTTGGTTGATAAATATTATACTTTTTTTTTTGTAAATATATACATATTATACATATAAACACCCAGACCGAGACAAATTATACAATGTACAACTTGCCCCCGGTGGGAATCGAACCCACGACCTCCCGAGTTCACGGCAACGTTTGTTACCACTAGACCGCGGAGGCGGTCAAATATATAATAAACAATAATTTATTTTATTTTATTTTTAAGTTACTACGGTAATGGTTTCGTTTACAAACAATGCGGCATGACAGTGGAAAGGCCCACCGTTCAAGATTTCTCTACCTGGCGTTGCTCTGTCGGCGTTCAGGAGAAAGTGGACGGTCACATTGTTCAGCAAAGTCCAATGCAGGCACTTATTGGAGTTACTAATACTGCTTCTAGAAGTGAGTAATGACATTTTAGACTCGGAGGTACCTGGTAGTGTCACAATAATATTAATTAACTACACATCGACGAGCTTGCCACTTGTCATGATTTGCCTTTGGTAAAGTTGACTAAATGTGAATTCGCTTCTTTATAAGCGTGGTTTCTGACTATCCTGCAAGGGATACGGTCGTGATGATACTTTACTTTTTTTTTTAAATCATTTATTATCTACTTTGACATACCTACTCATATATACCTACGTAACCAACATATATATATTTTTTTAAATTAAGATAATACAAGTATATTATAATTATATAGATTTATATAGAATTATATAAATTTATATAGAATTATATAATATTTACAAAGTTAGTTAAGCAAAAACGGTTCTTCTTAGTTGTTATACTGGCAGAGTGGTCGTGGTTGTCTCTGCACGCTTAACACGCCGTCGCCACTCCTATCGAACTGCAGCCTTCCTGGCGCATTCATGTAATCCATCAGGGCGATCCATCGGAAACACCTTTGCCATCAATTTTTTCCTGAACTACCAGGTGCCCAAGGCATGTATCTCCATGCCGCGACACGTGTCTGAAGAGAGTGAGAATGCGTGATTGTACGATTGAGGAAAGGCGCTGTCTTATTTCCAGTTCCTCCAGGATGGATTTGTTGGTTCTAAAGGATATGTCAAACATTCTTCGCCATCACCACCCTTCTAAGACCATTAATTCATTTTATTTCTGTTTCGCGTCCCTGCAGCATACAGGCAAATAAGGAATCTTTGACCAGTCGGATTCCAGTAGCTTTCGTAATGTTTTGGTTCCTCCATATTTCCTTTAGTTTGTCTATAGCAGATCTCGACCCTGCCATTCGACGCTTAATTTCCACCTTGTATCCACAACTATTCGATATTAATGCTCCTAGATAAATGTGTGTGCAAATACAATTAGATGCAAATTTATTTTTCAGACATTTGACCTTGAATATCTAAGAACGCTCACAAAAGACTTTATCAGACCTTTGATATCTAAGGACGCTCACACAAGACCTTATGCAACCTTTGACCTTGAATATCTAAGGACGCTCACACGAGACTTCATGCGGCCTTTGACCTTTAATATCTAAGGACGCTCACAAAAGACTTTATGAGACCTTTGATATCTAAGGACACTCACACGAGACCTTATTGCGCCCTTTAAGATAACATTTCGAATGCCAATATAAAGCTTATTAAAAATATTTAGCTTATTCCATTTCATTTAGATATGAACCCCTAATATGACTGGGATATTAGTTGTTGTTTCTTAGCAGTAATTTTTATACATCGTTCCAATTAGATAGTCTGTCATCGACTTTGACATCTGATGATGAAAGACGCGTGTTCACCCAGAGTGGGTCAGAGTTGACAATGCAGTGTCATGTAGACCAGGCTCTCTCCTACTGCTGGTTCCAACATCCCAACGGCTCGCAGTACACCCCCATGGGTTCTGGACTACTAGAAGATCAGTCATTCTGGTTTGTATGATTCAAATATTTTATTTTCTACAACTAGACTCAGCCTGAAATAGATACAGGATGTTAGGTGCATTTACCTATTTTTTTTTGTGATACTTATAGGTACTGATTAACAAAAAAATGAATTATGACTTGCAAAAAGGGCACATATCTATTACTGAATAGTTTTTAATTATTTAAATATTGATTGTATTTAAATTATTAGTTTATTAATGAATAGTTTAATTGAGTCTTAGTGATATAAAAAATGGACAAATTTTCATAGGTTGTCCACGCCAATGGGCGTACCCAGGGACGGACAGGGTGGGGCAGCCGCCCCCCCCCCCTGCATTTTGTTTATATTAGATATTATTATTATTATGATAGATTAATATCTTCTTTCCTCGATAAAAAAAAAATACTTTTATCTACGCCGTAAACCGTTTTGCTGAAGTTCCTTGGAAGGAAGTTACTTTTAAAATAGTAAATTAAAGTATCATCACGACCGTTTCCCTTTCGGGGTGGTCAGAACCCACGCTTATAAATAAGCGGATTCACATTTAGCCAACTTTACTATAGGCCAATCATGACAAGTGGCAATGTATGTATGTACGTAGAGTAGACATGGGTGTACACAGGTTTTGGGCCGGGAAAGGGGGGGACAATCATACAAATCAGATCAGATTTGTTTCATAAACACCTAGCCAAATAAATAAACATATATTAAAATATCTTTTTTTTATATAAATTCTTTAATTATATATTAGCTATTTTAGACTTAGATTGTGGATTTAGACTCCGAGGTATCGGGTTCGATTCCTGGTCGGTACACCAAATATTTAATAATATAAATAAATACATTTAATTAATATTTAATTTATTTGTGATATTTCTCGAGTTTGGTACGCTGGAGACATCGACGAGCTTGCCACTTGTCATGATTGGCCTATAGTTAAGTTGGCTAAATGTGAATCTGAAATCTGTATTTGTATTGTATTTATAAGCGTGGTTTCTGATCACCCCGAAAGGAAAACGGTCTTGATGATACTTTACTTTTACTATTTTAAATCCAAGGATCTTATCTGAACAGACGGTTTATGACGTGGATAAAAGTTATTTTTCTTTTATCGAGGAAAGAAGATAGTTAGTAGATACATAAACGACATCCAGGGGGGGGGGGGCTGCCTCACCCTGCCCGTCCCTGGGTACGCCTATGTGAGTGGACAACCTATGAAAAATTGCATTATAGTTGTTGACCACCCTGAAAGGAAAACGGTCGTGATGATACTTTACTTTAAAAACATACTAGCGTAAGCGAATGTGGGTGAATAATATTGGGTCAATATAATTAACATTGGTTATAAAAGTCAATGACTGATTGTCACTTTGTGATTAATATAAATAACAATTATAATCTAACACTAAACTTATCTATAAACAAATGTAATAAGCAGTTTTGTATAATGGCGATGAACGTGATTTAATGCACCCACAATCATTGTTCACTATCCCAAAGGTTAGCTGGGAGAAAATGTCACTAGACATTAAGTTTGCCTATGTACATTTAAATGTGTTTTTGTTTATTGTGCAATTATTATTATTATTTATTGAAGTAATATAAAAAACAGTATAAAATAATCACAATATAAATTAAAACTACTTAAAAGTAAAAATTAAAATAAATATAAACTAAACCTAATAAAAAATAAACTATAAGTAAAAAATATCCTCTAGAGACGATCCTTTAGTGATAGTCCCAAGAAGACTGGCAACATTTCCCCTCTGTATAGCTAAGCTAATACGCAGAAATAATTGCCAGCTTTCCTGTCTCCAGACCTTTCCGTTAGCCATTTGGACAACTCCTTGGCCAGACGCTTGGCTGAGTGTCCCCATGGGCCAATTGTCTCGACCCCAAACGGCGCAAATTCGTAACCTGTACTGAGGTTGGCGTATTTGCGCAGCTTTTGGTTCTCAGCAGAAACCGCCGCACTTCCCGCGCTATTGTGCAATAAATAATTTATCTATCTTAATCGGGACTCATTTATTTATTTATTTAAAAACTTTATTGTACAAAGTACAAAGGCGGACTAAATGCCCGAAGACAGCCAAACCTTGGGGACAAATTTAACCATATATAGTTGCAATCATAAAGATAATAATAATACTATATTTATAAATATATCAATAAACTAAATACTAATAATACACATTATTATACATAAACATACATATATACTACTTACTAACGCTGTCAGGAGCTATTTAAGAAGTGTAAATACACCAGTTTACACTTACCTAAATCTAAGCGATTCGAATAGACGACACCACAGTGTCTAAAACTCTCGAATCACTGCAGTTTCACCGTGACGTGGCCTCTCTCCAAGCTATACCACAGTGAGTGTTCTGAGGAGCTCCACAACCTTATCACTTCTCTATTCCGCAACCGAACCATACGAACAGACCAAAATATGCATCACATCTTTACCACTCACGCGTACTCATACATTTGAAGACTCTTACATCTGTCGCACCCTGAAGATGTGTAGTGCTCTCCCAGACAGTGTGTTTGGAATGCGGTCCTATAACCTAAAATCCTACAAGCAAAGTGTGAAAAAGCAACCTGATAGGCCGGCATAGTGGTAGATACTGATGTCGGTGGTTAGTGGCTGATGTCAGTTACTCCCATTCTTGGACCTCGCGTACTGCTTACCATCAGGTAGGCACGATGTCACATGTCGTGTTCAGTATAAAAAAAAAAGAGTCTGGCTGAAAATGTATGTTTCTTATTCATAATCATTACTGCCCCTAAAACAACGTCCTAGACCTTCACTGTTGGAGATGGGCCTTCCAGAAAATATACCTGGAGAATTTGGCCTACACTCGCCACGCTGGCCGGATGGTTTGGCGAGGTCTGATGTTAGGCCGCGTTCGTTTTATAGCATTTCCAACATTTCGTAGCAACTTCATAAACCAGAGTGAAATATCGTTTTTGTTAAGAAATACCACTTTTTTTTAACAATGCTAACATTTCCTAAATAAAACGAGCGGTGAGGCTACTTTTTGACAAGTGTTTTCGTTCATGTTTTGTATACCATGGCATCCAACACACATGATATTATGGTCTTTGAATTTATTACATAAAATCGTTTAAAATACCTTTTTAACAATTATAATAGAAAACTATAAAGTATATAAAAATATACTTCATATGTTAATAATATCTGTCAAAAAGTAACATCACCCTTCTTTCAACACGGTACTGACATACGAAATTAGCATCAAATGTTAGAATTTTCATTAAACGAACGACTTGTGCTAAAAAAGTTTATTATAATTTCTTTAATGACAATTTATTAACATCAGGCGATGTCACATGTGCTAAGTATAAAAAAATCTTTTTTGTAGGTATTCCGGCGAAAGTCTACAAATAGGCGATTGTAGTATAACCTTCGCAAATGCAGACGAATCGTTATCTGGACATTGGACTTGTCACATGGGTGCTAGCAATAATTTGGGAGTAGAAATAACTGACAGGATTTTAGTCCGAGTTTCTGGTCCATTGGCTGCTAATAGGCAGGAAGTTAATGGGTCGTTATATGGAAAGGAGACCTTGTACTGCCACACGTCTGGCGTCAAAAGATCGGTTAACTATTGTCGGTTCGTGTCGCCTGGATTCGTTGGAATTAATATTGATCCTTCAATTACTGCCGACAAGTGAGTATTCATGCTGGGTTTTTTATACTACCACGTACAAACCAGATCTTTGTGTAAAAAAAAAGAGTTATTCTCAATCGGAATACGATGGCACCCGAAATGTCAATCGACTATTGTATTTTGTATTAAATGAGTGACATTTTCATATCCATTAATATGGATATAAGATAAGGTTGTAAGAACGCGTTCCCTAAATCCTACAAAGGTCAGTTCAAACCCACCCGGCATGTACCAATGAGAAAAACACTTGTACGTACATTTGTCATAGATGTACAACACCACCGTTCCCGTGCCTCGGAGAGCACGTTAAGCCGTCGGTCCCGGTTCGACTAATACCAACTTGTGAAATCGTTAATAAAATCGCCAGCGTGGCGAGTGTAGGGCAAATTCTCCAGATATATGTCCTGGAAGGCCCATCTCCAGCAGTGGAGGTCTAGGACGCCGTGTTCTAGGGGCTCTAATAATAATAATAAATATGGAACTTTATTCATCATGTCTCTTCACTGTTGGATGTGGGCCTTTCCCAAGGATCGCCACTTCACACTATCTCCTGCCACCCTCATCCAACCCCCACCAGCGGCCTTCTTCAGGTCATCCGTGCATCTTGGGAGGGCTGTCCCACTGCGTTTCCCCGCACATGGTCTCCACTCTAGAACCAACACTAGAGAGCACTTTTTTATTACTAATTTTTACCATTTTTTTTATTTAAAACTTGTTATTTCAATGTTGTGTACGTACATATTTTTAGGCTTGCAAACTCGACATGATTTTATTGTCTATTACTTCACTGTTTTCTTAAACACTGTCACCATGACCACTTTGTCTAAGAGACAAGCGACTATAGCAATTTATGTATTTTTTTTATTTCTCAGAGCAATAATGGGTCGATACTATTTCACCCCGAATCGAAGCTTGGACTATGGCGATTGTTCCCTCACTATAGACCCGGTAGAGAACGGAGATTTCGGCAACTGGACTTGTGCCGCACTCATAGTCGGCATTCCTTTGGAAAGCAGAGATTATATACAACTTAATTATGCGGGTAAATTTATCATCAATATTGTATGTAAAGCCCTCGCCAATCCGTCTGGCCAACGTGGCCAGTGTATTATTATTATTATTAAATACTTTATTACTTACTGTATTTACTTATAAGCATGTACAAAGGCGAACTTAAAGCCATTTCGACTTTTTCCACCAGCTAACCTTTAGGAGAGTGAGACAGTATAAATATGTGGGGTGCAATTCTAACCAATAAACTACATAAATAGTATGTATACATAGACTACATAAATACTCATCAATAGATACTTATTATAGTAGATATACATACATGAAGATAATATATTATTAGGAAGTAGAAATTGTGGTCTAGCGGTTAAGTCCGTGGATTTAGACTCGGAGGTACCGGGTTCGATTCCTGGTCGGGATACAATAAAATTTAGTAATTTAAATAAATAAATTTATTTGTAATATTTTTCGAGTTGGTAAGCTGGAGACATCGACGAGCTTGCCACTTGTCATGATTGGCCTATAGTAAAGGTGGCTAAATGTGAATCCGCTACATTAAATATATATATATATATATATATATATATATATGACGGACTCTGACTACCGTGTAAGTGATACGGGGATACTTTATTTTGTACTTTTATTGTTAACCCTAAAAAAGACACAAGTATTTTATAGGTTTATCAATTAAAAACAAACATAATCACAAAAGTAGGTTTTTTTTTTGCCAAATTAGGAAAAAATGTCAGTGCAAAAGAATGAATTACTAACATATCGGTGGTCTTGCGAGACTCTTGCGCAAGACTATTGGTCTTGCTAAGACCAAATCATTTGGGCAACACTAATTAATAAACCAAATAAATAATTATTTCTTTCAGGTACCCTACACAAGCACTCTGCAGTTGCCATTACCTTTATTAGTATAGGAATTATATCACTACTTGCCGTCATAATCGGTTCAGTGATTTACAGAGATAAAATATTAGATTTAATAAGAAGACGATCAAATCGGACAGTTAGTATGGCAGAAATAATGCGGCCTTCGATTTCCAGCGGCAGTAGCACTTCTGATACTATCAATTCTGCGTAGAATATAAAATTAATGCGCCTAACACACCAGCGTTTTGCGGTCGGAGTTCTGCGTTCTGCGTTTATTGTAACCTACCGACTTTGAACGCCGCGGTCCAATTGCTGTTGTGTGTGTACGTTTATAATCCACCTCATATATTATTATTTATTTCAAAGTCAAAGTCAAAATATCTTTATTCACGTAAACCTATTACTGGCATTTATGAAACGTCATTAATTTAATTATTTTGAATGATTCTACTCCTGCTAGTAGAAAACTAAGCAGCAAAGTGGTCCAATAAGTAAGCTGTTAGCAGAAGACCAGCAGCTTAGCAGATTCCAGTGACCTGTTAATGTTTAATCTGACTGGGAAAGGAATCTGCAAGGAAAACTTAGCTATATCAGATTTACAAAATAAAACATATACAGAACTGCACCACAACGATCAATTAATAACCTTTTAAATTTAGTTATCAGTACCTATGAGATTACAATACCTGGTACAACAGTAACCCACCAGGCAAGTCAGAATTAAGATGTGCAACCCGAAAGTCGACAAAACACTATATTTAAAACTTAATTTCACAAAGTTGCACTCCATGCCGCTAGATATTTATGACAGTCAAGCTTTCAGTATGACAGTACTGGCGCGGTGGTGGCTGAGTTGTAAGAACGTTTTCCTATAAAGGTCTCGGTTCAAACCCTCCCGGCATGTACCAATGAGAAATACACTTTTCTAACGTACATTTGTCATAGATTTACAACACCACCGTTCCAGTGACTCGGAGAGCATGTTAATCCGTCGGTATCTGTTACACTAATACCTACTTGTGGAATCGTTAATAAATTGTCATTATAAATTGACATCAGATTCTAGCCAACCCGTCTGGCCAGCGTGGCGAGTGTAGTCCAAATTCTCCAGATATATGTTATGGAACCTTTTTTGAAAGCCCATCTCCAACAGTGAAGGTCTAGGACGCTGTTTTAGGGGCTGTAATAAATCGCTTAATACAATCTGGTGAATCTGTAACTAAATAAATAAATGAACAACTTAAGTAAAGAAAAGGTTTAATGGAAATAACATCATCATTACAGCCCCTAGAACACAGCGTCCCAGACCTCCACTGCTGGAGATAGGCCTTCCAGAACATATATCTCGAGAATTTGGCCCACACTCGCCACGCTGGCCAGACGGCTTGGCGAGGATATGATGTCAATTTTTAATGACAATTATTAACGATTTCACTAGTTAGTATTAGTGAGACCGGGACCGACGACTTAACGTGCTTTTCGAGGCACGGTGGTTTTGTAAATCTATGACAAATGTACGTAAGAAAAGTGTATTTCTCATTAGTACGTTCCTCGCCAAGCCGTCTGGCCAGCGTGGCGAGTGTAGGCCAAATTCTCCAGTTCTGGAAGGCCCATCTCCAGCAGTGGAGGTCTAGGACGCTGTGTTCTAGGGGCTGTAATGGTAAAAAAAACATGTCTGAACAAACATGGGTTTGAACCGACCTCTGTAGGATTTAAGGAACGCTTTGGCGAGTTCGCGAGGATCTCATGACAATTTATTAACAATTTCACAAGTTGGTATGCCAAGGCCGACGGCTTAGGTTAAGCTCCGAGGCACGGCAACATTGGTGTTGTACGAAGAAAAGTGTATGTCTCATTAGTAGATGCCGGGGTTTGAACCGCGACCTTTTGGATTGAAAGTATGTCTGATATAAATAATTGTATTTATTTAAGTATTTGAGAACCTCAAGCAACCTCGGTACAGGTCACGAATTTACGCCGTTTAGGTTCGAGATAGGCCCATGGGGACGCTCAGCCAAGCGTCTGGAGTTATCCAAACGGCTGACGGAATACTGGCAATTATTTCTGCCAACGTATTAGGCTCGCTATACAGAGGGGAAATGTTGCCAGTTTCCTTAGGACTATACCTGAAGGGTTGTCTCTAGAAGACATTTTTTATTTATACTTTATTTTGTATTAGGTTTTATCTTATATTTAATTTATAGAAAAATAAATGTTTTCCTTAAAAAATATAATGTTATAAATAATTATAAAATTAAGAATAGTACATTTTTTATTTTTGTTAATCACCTTTCATGATCCCCAAGATTAGCTGGTGAAGAATGCCTTAAGAGGGTTTCACGTTTTTGCATCTGTCTCGCTCGCACAATCCAATATTTTCAGAATGTGATCTATTAACTTTCTAGGAAAAAAAACGGAATTTTTGGACATATTTTTACTAACATATGAAAGAAAGAAAGAAAATGCTTTATTTATCGCAACAATTACAATGGTTACAAAAAAATAAATATGCAATGAATAAATCTAAATGTATAAATGTAAGCCTATATTGACCGCCTCCGTGGTCTAGTGGTAACAAACGTTACCGTGAACTCGGGGAGGTCGTGGGTTCGATTTCCACTGGGGGCAAGTTGTACATTGTATAATTTGTCTCGGTCTGGGTGTTTATATGTATAATATGTATATATTTAAAAAAAAAAAGTATAACATGTAGTTTATCAACCATCTAGTTTCTGTAACACAAGCCTCGTAGCTTACCACGTAAACTAGATGGCGCTGTGTGACCTGTCTGGAAATATTTATATATACCGAAACATACATACGGGTGTGGCGATAAATAGGTGGTCAGCTCAGCATATGCTACAGCCGAGGCTGCAGCGCTGATTTTCAGCTGTGATGCCTTATGTTGGGTGAGTCACGTATACCTAATTTTAGACAGACGAATTGCAAAAACATTTGTAAATAATATGGAAGAATACAAATGTCTAAGCCTCCGTGGTCTAGCGGTTAAGTCCGTGGATTAAGACTCGGAGGTACCGGGTTCAATTTCTGGTCTGGACACAAAAATATTAATGTAAATAAATACATTTAATTAAGTTTGTGATATTCCTCCAGTTTGGTACGCTGGAGACATCGACGAGCTTGCCACTTGTCATGATTGGCCTATAGTAAAGTTGGCTAAATGTGAATCCGCTTCTTTATAAGCGTGGTTTCTGACCACACCGAAAGGACAACCGTCGTGATGATACTTAAAATAGTTTTGTGTCCCGACCAGGAATTGAACCCGGTACCATATTGAAAGATATCAAAATTTAAGAAATAACGGGTGATGATAGTTTTTTTTTTAATGTTTGTTGTTAAAGGGAAGAGTACCGGAGGACTGGCAGCAATCAGTCATCGTTCCTTTATACAAAGGTAAAGGATCTAGATTGGACTGTGCCAACTACCGAGCAATTAGTTTGATCAGTTTGGCGAGCAAGATGTATGGCAAGATTCTCACGAAACGCCTGCAAGAGAAGACTGAAGGTCTTTTATGGGAGGCACAAGGAGGCTTTAGACCTGGAAGAGGATGCACTGACCAAGTCTTTTCGCTCCGCAATATCACAGAGAAGTTTTTGGCCTTAAACCAGAGGGTTTTCTGTGCTTTTGTGGATTTGGAGAAGGCTTTTGATAGAGTTGTAAGAAAGAAGCTTTGGGACATTTTGCCGGAGTATGGAGTTGATGACAAACTGCTACAAGCTATACAGTCCCTGTACAAGGACTGTAAAGCTTGTGTGCGGGTGGAGGGAGGTATGTCTCCTTGCTTTGAATCCCAAATGGGCGTCAAACAGGGCTGTGTGCTTTCCGCCAGATTATTTACCCTATATCTCGACAAATGTCTAAAAAGAGTGAGAGAGAGTAACTGTGGGATAAAGATGAGTGATTTAGTGGTGAACTGCCTGCTTTATGCAGATGATGCTGTTCTCATGGCATCGTCCGAACAACAACTGCAATCACTAGTCACAGAAATGAAAGAGGGATGTGCAGAAAAAGGACTCCGTTTGAATGCGAGAAAAACCAAGGTACTAGTGTTTGAAAGAAGAAGGATGACAACCGTGACGATAAAGATTGATGATGAAACTCTAGAACAAGTAAATGAAATTATATATCTGGGCAGTGTTTTCACTGCGGATGGGAAGTATGATAGGGATGTTGAAAGAAGAGTGAACGCGGGAAATAGTGTCAACGGTGCCCTGGGGTCACTGATAGCCAGTCGGAATGTCAGTGACAAAGCTCGACTCGCCATACACAATGCCATGCTGGTACCAACACTTATGTATGGAAGCGAGACGTGGATATGTCAGAATACGCATGAGAGTAGAGTTAATGCAGTAGAAATGAGATCGTTGCGTCGGATATGCGGCGTCACTTTGACGGACCGCATACGTAATGACGAAATACGAAAAAGGGTAGGTATGAAAGAAAGCATAGGGACAAAAATAAGGAAAGGCATGCTACGATGGTTCGGGCATGTTGAAAGGATGAATGCAGAGAGATTGACGAACCAGATATATAATGCGAAAGTCGTGGGTAAAAGAGGCCCTGGCAGACCTAGACTCACATATTACGACCAAATTAATAAAACAATAGCTGAAGGTGCGTTGAAAAGCCATCGAAACAAAAGGGCATGTATGAAGAGGTTGATGAATGTCGAAGAAGCGAAAGAGGTATGTCGTGACCGTGACAAGTGGCGCTCAATTGTCTCTGCCTACCCCGCAAGGGATTTGGCGTGAAGATATGTATGTTTGTTTCCCACATTATTTCTACGCCATCTAGGAGTACATCGCTAAAATCAAACAACACCATACACTAGCTAAACAGTCATTTTATTAAATAATTATACATTAACATTGGCCTATTTACTGGTTGAATAGCCGTTGATTATTTGGTCTATTGTGACGGCTGCGAAGAATTTGTTTATAGATTTTACTCCGGTTCTTACAATTTGCTTGACTACGGGAGGCGCCAAGTCGTCCATTATTTGCCGCCAATTTCCGTTCGCGAATGCATGGGTTGCATCAGCTGTAAAAGAAAAAAAAAACAATTACGACTAAGTTACTTTGCCTTTTCATTGTGGGGGAAAAAAAAAATCTTCGCGCCATTTTGCGCGAACATGTCAAGTGCAAATTTTTGTTTCGTAAATTAATTTACTATGGATATTGTTAGTCAAAAGTGGTGTTTAATAATGTGAATATTTATTGAAAATGATAAATTGGACTTTAAATATGAGGCAAGTTACAGTTTATTTTTTGCGGTTTTTCCGCGCTGTGGACTCCCATATATCCGACGTGTTTGGGCAATATTAACGCGATTCTGCAAAACTTCCAATTTGATGATTCCCAATTCGGTTATGAAATCTGTTGTGAACAAATATTATGAAGGAATTCCATGTTTAGGACAAAAAAATAACTGCAACTTCTGCCTCATATCAGTCAAATTTATAATTTTCCATAATGATTTACATTGTAGCACATTATTAAACAAAATAACATCACTTTTGACTAACAATATCCGCAGTAAACTAATGGGGCGTGTCACTAACTTTTTATCACGATAGATGGCGCGTGGTAGATGGAACCTAATATAACTGTCAGTTGCATAGAAAACTTCCGAAATTTCCGAGCGAGAGCAAAGGTATGGTGATCTCAAAATTGCCGTTCTATTAATTCAACCTTTTTTTATTTTAAAGACGGTGTTCGCTTACTTAATTCTTCTTTTAAGTTAGGTAACGTTAAGTTAAAATAAATTTATCTGTTATAAAAATGTAAAACTTCAAATAAATTTAAAAAAAGATCAGTCATAGCTGTAAACAAGGTACCATTGCCGCTAGCGACATCTACAAAAAGTTTTGCCTGATACACTCCATTAACAAAACAAAACACGCATGGACTTGACATGTCCGTGCAAAATGGCGCGAAGAATGGGAGGCCAATGTTATGCTGTTTTCGACGTGGCGGGCGCTTTTTTCTGCTTTGGCAGGCGTTCATGTAGAGTTTTCATTCACTTTAAGCAGAATTCAGTTTTTTTTTTAAATTGTCTTTAAAGGACATTGTACAGAATACATCAGTCCTAAACACGTAATTTATTTGCATAATATATGTTCATAACAGAGTTCATAACCGAGTTGGGGATCATCAAATTCCAGATGCTGCAGAATATGATACTTTACTTGGAGTCACTCGCGGCATTATAGCCCAAACACGTCGGGTAAAATATGGGAGTCCACAGCGCGGGAAAACCGCAAAAAATAAACTGCAACTTGTGCCCTATATTTAAAGTCCAATTTATCATTTTCCATAATTATTCACATTGCAGCACATTATTAAACAAAACAACACCACTTTTGACCAATAATATCCACAGTAAATTAATTTACAAAACAAAAACTTGCACTTGACATGTCCACGCAAAATGGCGCGAAGAACTCCCGCAGAATTCAGTAAAAATAGCGCTTGGCTTTCTACGCAAACACGGAGTTAAGATAGCCAAAAGTTAAGGGTGCGTTCATTTAATTTTCTTTTAGAAAACTGTAGAAGTCTCTTTTAAGGTTATTTACCTACAGGATAAACACACTAAAAAAACATTAAAACAAGTGCGACTTTAAATAAAACTGGTTATTTTTAATGCCACTAGCTAAAAAACTACTTATTTGAGGAAACTAGCTGGTGATAATTCATAATAATATTATAATAACAGTTCATAAACAGGCTGTTTGTTTACATTTTAAATCCAACTTTGTAGAGACTAAAACCAGTTGCTCTAATCTACCGTCAAGCTACAATCCACCGAATTTTGAATATTCAATGCTGATTGTCGGCGCTCGCAACTTGTAAAAGGGTTGTTACGCTTTGCATCCCCTTCATCGCACACTCAAACAAACATATAACAGACCGCCTCCGTGGTCTAGTGGTAACAAACGTTGCCGTGAACTCGGGAGGTCGTGGGTTCGATTCCCACCGGGGGCAAGTTGTACATTGTATAATTTGTCTCGGTCTGGGTGTTTATATGTATAATATGTATATATTTACAAAAAAAAAAAAAAAGTATAATATGTAGTTTATCACCCATCTAGTTTCCGTAACACAAGCTAGATGGCGCTGTGTAACCTGTCTGGAAATAAAAAAAAAAAAAAAAAAAAAAAAATTCAAAGATTTGTTAAGTATACTTTTGAATGTACTGGGAAATATAATTAATATACTCGTAATAATAATAAATTATTTATTGTACAAAACCAAAACAAGTGCAGGTAGGTAGTTAATGTGCAGGGGAGCTTAATGCCGTAAATTCATTCTCTACCAACTAACCTTTGTGACTTTCATCAGTAATAAGCGGGTGTAGAAGTTTACGAAGAAAATAGTTGATTTTTTTATTACTATAAAACAGATTAATTACATAGATACTTACTAGTGTTGCCCAAAGCAAGACCAAAACTTAGCCAGTCATGGTCTTGGTCTTGCATTAGAATAGGTGGTCTTGGCTTTTTATAGAATTTTGCGTAAATGTATGAAAATCATAGAGCAACGCCAAGTCGAACGACATTCAAAGCGAAAAAAATCGCTTAAAGCGACAAGACACAGGGTTATTTTACATTCGGTTCCAGTGTTTCTTATTTTTTTTAATTTTTGTTTTAATAATAATGATAATATTATTGTTTAAAGTTTGTTTATTTTTTATTTATAATGTATTTGTATGACAAAATGTTAATTATATTTATAATATAGAATTATTGTATGCCTATTGTGGGCAGATTGTTTAAAATTTAGGTAATGTACATCACCTCTTTATACCAATGTAAACAATCTTGACAATAAAGAATTTTGAATTTGAATTTTTCTGTTTATAAAGTATTTGTAAATCATGTCTTTAAATATTTTAAGAGTTGGTGCATGCCTAATACTTAAAGGAAGTCTCTTCCACTGGCGAGCTGCAGATACTGTAAAGTAATCTGATAGTGTTGCCAAATCTTGGTCTTGGTCTTCCAGTCTTGATCTTGCAAAAAAGCAATACCAAGAACAAGACTACTGATATGGTTGCAAGACCAAGACTCAGGTAGTCTTGCGAGATTCTTGCACAGATATTTTTTCTGAATTTTGCTAGTGTTTATATTTTTTTTGGGTTACGTTTTTGTTTTCAATAAATTTTAATTGCGTCGTGTCCGTAATTCATATTTTTTTGTTCCTAAGGAAAAAAAAATACGTTTAGGTATTTGGAACTTGGGTTTGCTCGTTTGCAAATAATTTTATTTTAGTATACCTAAATCCTACCTATACCTAATGCCTCCGAGGTCTAGCGGTTAATTCCGTGGATTCGGACTTGGAGGTACAGGGTTTGAAAATATTTAATTTATTTGTGATGTTTCTCAAGTTTGGTACCCTAAAGACATCGCGGAGAGAGATTCCCTTAGTACAATTGGAAAATAAAATTTAAATTAAGTGAGAGTAAAAGTCTTGCAGAAGTCTCTGAGCGTGTTCTACAAGCTATACTACGGCGAGTGTTCTGAGGAGCTCCATAACCTTATCCCTTCTTCTCTATTCCGCAACCGAACTACACGCACGGGCCAAAATATGCATCCACATACCTTACCCACTATCCCTACGCGTACTCATAAATTTGGAGACTCTTACATCTGTCGCACGCTGAAGATGTGGAATGCTCTCCCAGCCAGTGTGTCTCCCCACTCTTATAACCTGGAGTCCTTCAAGCGAAGTGTGAAAAAGCTTCTTGTTAGGCCGGCAGAGTGGTAGAGACTGATGTCGGTCGTGGTGACCGGCGTCAGTTGCTCCCATTCTTGGACCTCGCGTACTGCTTACCATCAGGTGGGCGCGATGTCACATGTCGTGTCCAGTATATAAAAAAAAAAAGTCTTGCGAGACTCTTGCGCAAGACCAAGACCAAGACTAGCTAAGTCTTGGTCTTGTTTTGGACAACACTATAATCTGATGATCTGATGGAAGAGTAGGAAGGGATTTTAATAAAAATTTGTCGACATTAAGTCAGTACTTACAGAGTTGTTTGTTTCCGTTAAACAGGTTCTGGAATTCGAACTTGGTTCTTCCTATGTTGTAGTTGTAGCTGGGAGACACCAGTTTGAAGTGCTCTCCTTTGTCGTCCTTAAAATGAGTCATCTTACTGCTTATTGTCACGTCTAGGTTTTCTGAAAATAATTAATGCAATCATTAGCGTCAGGGTAGAGCTGATTGGAACTATGATGAAAACAAGGTGTATTTTAGGTAAATTTGGATCAAAAAACATAAGCTATTAAAAGGTAAACAATAATTCAAATAAAATTCTTTAATACTAGAGTAGAAATTACGTTGCCAAAATCGTACTACTAAATTCAAGAAAGCGAGACGTACGGTGAACTTTGAATGACATCTACTGGACTTCAATATCCTAAGAAACAAATTTATTTTTTTCGCGCGAAAGTTTAAAAAGTTTAAATTTATTTTAATACAAAACATTAACCCTTTATTCCGATACGCGATAATAGTAGTGATGATACTTTTATTTTATTTTTATGATGTAGGTAGCTCTAGCACGCAAAGTTTACTTCAGTTAATTTGTAGTTTCTGTCGCACCTCATGGGGCTGTCTGATGGTAAACCTAGACCCAGCCCTGCATCATCGCATTTTGTGACCTATAAATATCCTTATAAATAAAGATTTAGTGTTTACTGTTCACCATAAAATCTCATACTTCGATCTAGATTAGATAAAAGAGTGTATTCTAGAACTATTAATATTCGTTACTTTTTTTTATTATTTCTAAAAGGAATTGTATGTTTATTATATATATATTTTTAAAAATTGTTTCAGAATTAGTTTTTCGAATAATATTTAGTTTTTGTATACTTATTGAAAATTTTATAATTTTGTTATTTCTTATAGGCAATAAAAGCTACTGTGGTAATGTGGTGGTCGCCTATAATAGGTGCAACATCTAACTTCTGATTTAGTGTTAAGTACAAATAAGTGTGTGATGTTAGCACTGTTGGCTACCCTATTATAAATAAATAATTAAATAAACTATTATTATTATTATTAAATACTTTATTGCACTTTACTTAAAAGTATGTACAAAGGCGAACTTAAAGCCATTTCGGCTTTTTCTACCAGCTAACCTTTGGGAGAGTGAGACAGTATAAATATGTGGGGTGCAATTCTAACCAATAAACTACATAAATAGTATGTATACATAGACTACATAAATACTCATCAATATATACGTATTATAGAAGATATACATATATGGAGATAATATATTATTAGGAAGTGTTACATACGTGCTTTGACTTTGGAATCTCCCTTTCCACGGATGGGCAGTATGAGGATCTGACCATCAATGGTGTACTTGGCTGTCAAGGTCATGTTGCATTTGAAGGCCAAGACGAACTTCTCATCTTCCAAGTTTACTCTGAAAACCAAACATAACTATTACATCTTCCCGAAATGTATATTAAGTATTTTTATTAGGATTAATCGCATTAATTTTTTTATATCGTGTTTTTGCTCGCAAACTCTGCAGTTGCAAATGGATGACGTCATTTTTTTTTTCATTACAGCCCCTAGAACAAAGCGTCCTAGACCTCCACTGCTGGAGATGGGCCTTCCAGAACTGGAGAATTTGGCCTACACTCGCCACGCTGGCCAGACGGCTTGGCGAGGATATGATGACAATTTATTAACGATTCCATAAGCTGGTATTAGTGGAACCGGGACCGACGGCTTAACGTGCTCTCCGAGACATGGGAACGGTGGTGTTGTAAATCTATGACAAATGTATTTCACAAGAAAAGTGTATTTCTCATTTGTACATGCCGGGGGTTTAAACTGACATTTGTAGGGTTTTAAGGAAAGTTTTTACAACCGAGCCACTGTCGCACTTATTAAAAAAAAATGCCCAAAACCAGGCCCCAACTTTTTTGCAGCGTGCCTCAACTAAATACATTAAATTGTTCCACCATCGCCAACCAGTCTTACGAGGCGTAGTGTAGACCAAATTGTCAAGAAAAAACTGGAAGACCATCTCCAACAGTGGAGATCTAATCATCAACATACACAGATAATACTCAACTGGTACTTATTACGCAGATTTTTTCTAACTTCGTAATTAATAGTTTGAACTGCAATTAGTGTTCTTTGAACGTACATGATTACAATACAATGGGTAAACAAATATATCTTCTAAACATTTACTCAGTCGTTGTCGATTGATTTTACTGGCTATTGTCATATTTAATAGTTAGGTACGACTAATTACCTTATACCGCCTAATTAAATGATTGTAGGTAGGTAGTATTTATCTCTTAAAATCATAGGTATTCATATATTTTTTGGTTATACTGGAATTCAAATATTTTTATATTATAATCTAGAATAAAAATAAAGAATTATGTATATTTTATTTTAATTATTCAGTAATACAATCTTAAGTTACTGTGCAGAGAAGTTTTCCTAAAAATATCGCAACTTATACAGAGCCTAATCAAGTAGGTAGCGAGAGGTCGACGATCGCGCGAACGTTGATTAGGTAATTCTTTCTCTCTCTATTTCGACTCTCGGCTGTGGGTGGGAGAGATCAATTAATATTTACACTCCCCAGCCTTTAGGTATTTATCAAGATGGACATCGAGGTTTTCAGACGCGGCCTTATTTACCATGCAGTAATGTTTTGTTTTTTAAATAATGATTTTTATCTTTAAAAAAAGAACTGCCTTCATGGTCTAGCGGTTAAGTCCGTGGATTTAATCTCGGAGGTACCTGGTTCGACTCCTGGTCGGGACATGGTAATTTACTTAATGGTGTGTATCAGGCAAAGCTTTTTGTGGATGTCGCTAGCGGCACTGGTACCTTGTTTACACCTTGACGGATCATTTTAAAATGTTTTTGTAGTTTTTTATTTTTATAGCAGAAAAATGAATTTTAACTTAACGTTACCTACCTTAAATGACGAATTAGGAAAGCGAACACCGTATTTAAAATGAAAAAAAGGTTTAATTAATAGAACGGCAATTTTGAGATCGCAATATTATTGATTTCGCTTGCAAATTTCGATTTGTACACTTAAAAGCTGCTTCCTTCGGCCATATACCTATCCAGAAAATAATAAATTTCCTTATAAAAATACAAGTTTTCTATGCAACTGACAGTTCTATTTGGTACCACCTATGATGCGCCATCTATCGTGATAAAAACGTTTGTGATACACCCCATTTATTTGTGATATTTCTCGAGTTTGGTACCTACGCTAGAGACAACAACGAGCTTGCCATTTGTCATGATGGGCCTATAGTAAAGTTAGTTAAATGTGCACTGTGCATTGCCGGTTACAGTCGTGTTTGACGCGAACTATAAAGTTGATTTTGTTGTTTCTCTGACTATATTGCGACCAGCAGCACTATTCTGTGACTTAGTCGCAAACGTTATTAGGGAAATTTGTTATTTACGTCAGAGATTGCGTTATAATTATAAAATATTATTCAATTCTCAACACTATAAGCGCTCGACCTTGACAGCGGCCGTCCAAATATCAACTTTAATAGCGTGATTCATATATATTTAACGGATTCCATTATATAACGTTTGCGCTTAAATAACATAATAGGGCTGCTGGGCTGGCAGTCTTGACAGATCACTATCTTAGCGATTTCGGTCTGTAAGTCATGAAAATATGTTGTCACAAAATAAAAAAGCTAATTTGGTCTATATCATTAGTTCCAAAGGACGGTAATATTTTAATATATGAACTTATGTCATTAAAACTCAGGTAGCTCCATAGTAAGCTTTTATTTATGCCCTAATATATATAATATAATAATATCTGCAGAATAGTTTCTTTTGTACCCGGTCATTGGATATAAGTGCAACTACCTAATGTTAAACGCAAGACCATGAATAGATATATAGTATGCTAATTTCTACACCTTTTAAACAATAACAAAGACATTTGTCATAATGTTGCGTTTGACACATTTATTATGCACATAATTGTTGTTATGATATAACCTATCACCTGCTAAAACCTGGTTTAACCAAGGTTTAAGGTTGCAATTGAGAAAAACTCAACGTGTTTTTTTACACTAAACACGGCAGTTCTGACTACCTAAGCAGGGCGCGGTGGTGGCTCAGTTGTAAGACGTACCTTAAATCCTACAAAGGTCGGTTCAAACCCACCCGGCATGTACCAATGAGAAATACACTTTTCTTACGTACATCTGTCATAGATTTACAACACCACCGTTCCCGTGTCTCAGAGAGCACGTTAAGCCGTCGGTCCCGGTTCCACTAATACCAACTTGTGGAATCGTTAATAAATTGTCATCATATCCTCGCCAAGCCGTCTGGCCAGCGTGGCGAGTGTAGGCCAAATTCTCCAGTTCTGGAAGGCCCATCTTCAGCAGTGGAGGTCTAGCACACTTTGTTCTAGGGGCTCTAATGAATGAATGATGTAATAAAAGGTATTTTTAGTATGTAGTATAGTCATAAATTTACAACACCACCATACCCGTGCTTTGCAGAGCACGTTAAGCCGTCGGTCCTGGTTCCACAAATACCAACTTGTGGAACCGACAATAAATTGCCATCAGATCAAAAATATTGACTAAAGGATAGTGTTGTGTGATTTTTATTATAGGCAAAGGAATCTAATATAAGAATTCAAAAAGCATATAAAATATAATAGCATTAAACAAAGTTACTTTGTGGCATTTGGGGTTGAAACAATGGGGGTATATTCTCTTGATACCCACAAATTCGTAAAAGAGCTGGGTAAACGAATTTTTCAAGAGCGTGCGACCCCAATTGCCATAACTACCTAAAACAGAATATGTTCCTTATAATTCAACGAGGAAATGCGGCGAGCGTTTTAGGTACCCTCCCTGGCGGTATTTTGTAGAATAGTTTTAATTTCATAGATATTTTTAGTTTAGCTTTATTTATAATGTTTTTTTTATTATTTGGGGAGCTTTTAGAAGAAAAGAAAAAAAAAGTTTATTTGTCACAAAAAAAACACAAGCACTAAAAATAATAATAATAATACAACAAACAAGATAGTGTGGTGCAAATAGGGAATCAGCTCAGCAATAAGCTGCAACACTCGATCACAGCGTTGATTTTCAGCTGATCCCTCACAATTTTGACATTAACATTGTATTCCAATAAATTGACAATTTAAATTTAATTTATATTTAATGTATATTAATTTACTTCAAATAAAATTATTGTACATATAAGATAGATTGATGGATAAGGGCACTGGGTTGTTAAATACATCAAATTGCCGGACTGATATCAGTCACCAGAGTCTTATTTCAGTTGCTAGCAACAGGTGGCCACTTTTCACCGGATCGCTGGGACTCCCAATTCTTACGTAAATTGCTCCGGTGGACTTTGGTTTAATTTCCATCGATGTTGATGTTATCTATCTTTATTGAATCGATGGTAGAGACTCCCAATACTTTCTGACTTTCATTATAGACGCCACATTATTTGTACTTACTTAAAATCTGTAACTAAACTTTTTCCGAGCCCTGACAACTCGGCTCCGGTAAATTTCAGCTTAAGTCCATTGCCATCGATGTTGATGTCATCTAGCTTTACTGGATCGATGGACGGGACTCCTAAAACTTCTATGCCTTTCGTAAATAGGGGCAGAGAGACCACGATTTGTTCTCTGACGCAGCTCTCAAATTTTGGATCCTTATATTCACATGGCTGTATGTACGATGCTGTAACAAACAAAAATGTGTTATTTATTATATTTATTTGTTAATAAAATTATTTATTGCACACAAAATATACAAAATAAAGTGTTGTACATAGGCGAGCATGGTGGATAATGGACTCGCGCGCATGCAGATCGCTTCATCTGGATAGGTGTGAAGAAAAAGACATAGCGCCTTTATAGGTTAGTTTAGGAGTTCCCAAAGTGTGAGTCTCGAGAGAATGCCGCTGTGGCTAACTAAAATTTTCTCAAAAATGATTGGGAATTACATATTATTTATATTCAATATTGATTAAGTTGCCATTGTATTTTAGTATTAGGTATTACTAGCTAAGGCGCAGAGTGCGCCGCGAATTGAAATAGTTTGGGAACCCCTGGGTTAGTTGTTTTGATAGTGTAAAACCAAAACTAAATAAAACTTATAACTCTCAGCTAAGCGAGTTATAAAAACACACATAAATGCGTACTGCGTAGACGAGTTATTTTAAACTTACTAGATGTTTAACCTGGCTTTGCCCGTGTAATATAGTGGTCAGTAAAATTCCTTTATGCGGCCGTAGTGTGTCACCAAAGAGATTAAATATAAGATATTTATTTATTTTAAAACTTTATTGCACTATGTACAAAAGTGACTTAATGCCGCGAGGCATTCTCTGATAGCCAAACATTTAGACAGGATAGATGGTAGGTGCAATTGAAACTTTGATGAAATTGAAATAAAACGGCAATATAATTATAATATAAGTATATACATACCAAAATCTACATGCAATTTACATACTAATACATAAATAAGTCATACTAAGATATACTAATATAACATAAATAAAACTACTTACATGATGTGTAACTACACACATCAAAAAAGTCTAGGGATCAAGCATGTTTATGCGGATTTCTTGTGATTGAGATGTGGCTTTGTAATAAATTTATGATTTTATAAATTTATATGGATCCTTTTTGGTGCATTTCATAATTTAAAACAGGAACTGTCAATCAAATTCGAGTAAAAGATGAAAATCAGCTGTCAATATTTTCCCTATAAAAACATAAGACGCATTGAAGACATTATTAGTGCTACTGTTTCCCTACTACTGATTAAAACCAACGTTATCATGGAGCGGCGACGTCATTTAAGCAGGGAAGAAATGATCAGAGCCGTGGGAATGATAGAAGCTGGTTCCCGGCAACGTACTGTGGCTTTAGCTCTGAATACAAGTCAGAGTGTTATCAGTCGACTTTGGACACGTTACCGAACCACTGGTACCGTGGCTGAGCGCCATGGAGGACGGTATCGCTGCACCACACGGAGACAAGACCGATACATTCAAATCACAGCTCGAAGAACTCCAACAATAACCGCCATGATGTTAGCCGTGAGCCTTCATCGCTCTTCAGGGAACTTAATTAGCGACCAAACAGTCAGAAACCGCTTGCATGAAGTGAACCTTCATTCCCGAAGACCGCTACGGGTACCACCTATAGCAATGCACAATCGTAGGACTCGATATCAATGGGCTCTTGAACACAGAAATTGGACAGAAGAACAATGGCGTTTCGTGTGCTTTTCTGATGAGTCTCGTTTTGGTATGAGGCCGGATACAAGACGTATACGACACTGGAGAACCCCTGGACGCCAACAGCGATTAAAATCCTGCCAGGAAGTCCATCCTTATAGTGGTGGAACCATCATGGTATGGGCGGGTATTTCGATCGGCGGAAGAACTGAGTTGATTTGGATCAGAGGCAACCTCAACGCTCAAATTTATGCTGAGACGGTTGTATCAGACGTCATCGTTCCTCTACAAGTGCATATCGGTCCCTTATTTCAGTTAATGCATGATAATGCACGACCGCACACCGCAAGAGTTGTAAGACAGACTCTCGCCGCAGCTAACATCAATGTCCTGCCCTGGCCTGCTCAGTCGCCAGACTTGAACCCGATTGAGCATGCATGGGATATTCTTCAGAGAAGAGCTCTGCCGAATATGGAGGGTATCCAGTCGCAAGAAGACCTTTTTTTGTTGTTGCAACGAACATGGGCGGCCATTCCACAGCGTGATTTGGATGAACTCATTTTGAGTATGCCAAACCGATGTTCTTGTGTTGTTAGTGTTCGCGGTAGAAACACGGATTATTAATTGTTTAAGTTACCCAATAAAATTAAAAAAAAAACTGTTATTTCAGTCTTTTTTTCGAACTTTAATGTTAGTGGTTCAAATGTCAAAAATCCCTTTATTAGGAAAATGGCAATTTTTTTTACTAATGCAAAGGTGACTTGGTTTATCGTTACTGTAGACAAACGAAAACATTTTATTTGATCATTCCTTAAAGAAAATTTTAATGAATATCAATCAGGAGAAAAGTTATTGCAAAAATATATGTTGATCCCTAGACACTTTTGATGTGTGTATTTACAGTGTGATAAAATTCAAGCGTGAAAGACGGACAGACATACTATATGTTTGTTTGTATAATTGGTTCTGCATATATATTCTTGATTCTGTAATTAGTTATTGAGAACTAGGTATTTGTTATTCAATAAATAATAAAACAAAAAAATAACATACATACAGACAAAGGTTCCACATTTATAATATTAGTATGGATATTCATCCTTTTTGCGTTTCAAGTACCTACTCGTATAATCTGCATGTAATCTGTAAGTATAAGGTTCTTTTTACCTCATATAAAGGTCATTGCTAAGTGGCTCTGAACTGGATTTAAACCCGGTTCTAGAAACAAATAAAGTTAAAAGAATTCATCGCAGAACTTCTTGTTCCAAGCGACAAATAACCGCTCCTACTAGTTTACAAATTGGCAGATTCAGTAAAGATGCAACCATTCCTTTCGATGTATATAGATAGGCCTAATCAATACCTGGTCTGGTCTGGTCCACAAATTTAAGGTCGCTCAGCGGGCTATGGAGAGAGCTATGCTCGGTATTTCTTTGATGGATAAAGTCCGTAACGAGGAAATCCGTCGGAGAACCAAAGTTACTGATATAGTCTTCAAAATTAGTAAGCTGAAGTGGCAATGGGCTGGACATGTCTGTCGTAGAACCGATGAACGATGGAGTAGACGAGTTCTAGAGTGGAGACCACGTACGGGAGGACGCAAAGTGGGTCGACCCCCCGCTAGATGGACGGGTGACCTGAGGAAGGTCGCTGGTGGGGGTTGGATGAGGGTGGCAGGAGATCGTGTGAAGTGGCGAGCCTTGGGGGAGGCCTATATCCAGCAGTGGAGAGACACAGGCTGATGATGATGATGATGAATCAATACCAAACACACTTTAAAAACGTACCGCTTGCCACGTGTAGGTACCTACTAACTTTAGGGGCAATCAATATCAAGCAATGATAATGTCACATGCTATATTTATTAGGATTTCTGTCACCATGTATATGAAAAGACTAGTTTCACTTGATATAAATATTAATTTTAAGCTGTTGGTGCAGCTACATGACTTCGATTGGTTTTGCGGGAACGTTTTTATATCAGTGAGGGCCTATCTATATACATCGATGAGATTGGTGGTTGAAAGCGGTGGTGGCTCGGTTGTAAGAATGCTTTCTTAAAAAAAAAAACCGAAATAGGTCGGTTCGTACCCCGGCACGTACCAATGAGAAATACACAATATACAGAAATACATTTATTTACAACACCACCGTTCCCGTGCCTCGGAGAGCACGTTAATCCGTCGGTTGGTCCACTTATACCAACTTGTCAATAGAAAAGTGAAATAAGAAACTTGCCAACCCTTTTGGCCAGCGTGGCGAGTGTAGGCCAAATTTTACCGAAATTTTCTGGAAGGCCCATCTTCAAGCTGTGATGATGATTGGAGATTACGTTCCCGTATTTTAAATATTTTAAATATTATTGTCTGGCTAGGCGCAACACTACATTTACGTCTTATGATCCTGGACTGAGTATAGCAGGGCAGAGAATAGCTCCGGTAAATGAAACCATGCCCTTTAAATTTCTTGGCAGAAGGATCAATTTTCAGGGAAAAACACCATCCCTAGAAGTAGTTGTAAAACAATTCACTGACGACATGAATAGGGTTACTCAACAGCCTATAAGCAATGTCAAAAAAGCTTGGATATATGACAACTACTTAGCATCTCGCCTCACTTGGCCTTTCCTAGTATATGATTTCAACAAAAGCCTACTATCAAGTCTGGACGCGGACGTCATAAGAACATTGAAGTCTTGGCTTGGATTAGCCCAGGGTGCTGACTACTCAACATTCTTTAGAGGACGGAGAAACTTCGGAATGGATCTGAAAAGACCATCTGAATTATACAAACATCTACGTATAAGCAAATATCAAATTCTAACCAGCTCCCAGGATAATACAATTTCATCCCTTCCAAGAGACCCTCTGGTCTCAGATATGGAACCGAGACTACTATTCTTCAAGAAATTCATGACAGGTGCCCAGACTGACAAAAGAGGCATTGGCTGGAAGAAAAAAGAAAGTGACAAAGAGGTTATAAAATCCTTCCTCAGGAAAGATGAAGAGCATGAATACAGAGTGCACGCGATGACTCTAGAAGTTCAAAATGACTGGCTAACTTTGGGCGATTTTTGCATCCCTCCAGCCCTAAAGTGGCGCACACTAATGTACGATTGGTCTCCGGCGTTGCTAAAGTTCTACCTAAACGCTTTTCAAATGTCCCTCCCGGACCAGAGTAATCTGGTAAGGTGGGGAAAAGCTACGGAAAAGAACTGTACATTGTGTGGTGCTGCCATAGGAACTGCTAGACACACACTTGTAGGGTGCGTTACTCTCCTAGAAAAGGGCTATTACTCACGCCGACATGACAAAGTCCTAGGTGTTATCCGTGAAGCAGTAAGTCTTTCTATTGCAAGAGCCAGAAAGGGACTGACTACAAATAAAACTTTGACCACATTTGTAAAGGAAGGGCAAAGCACGAAAACTAAATGCAAGCCCACCTCGATCCTTGGCGCCGCATCAGACTGGAAAATTCTCATGGATACATTTGAACACCATTATAGGATCCCTGATGAACTAGCTGTATCAGCCTATAGGCCAGACATCTTAGTGTTTTCTCGGAACTTGAAAAAAGTTATCCTTATTGAACTTACCGTTCCGTGGGAATCAAATATTCCAAAAGACCACAACATGAAGTCGAATAAATATTATGATCTCACAGAAGAAATGATCAGGAACGGGTTCAAGACTCAGCTTTACGCAGTGGAAGTTGGTGCAAGAGGAGTTCCAGCAAAATCTTTGCATCACTTACTGAAAGAATTGGGCCTAAGCAGGTCTGCCGTCAATACATTTATGGAACGAGCTTCCAAGACGGCATTAACGGAATCATACAGTATTTGGTTGGGTAGGGAGAGAAGTAGAATGGTGGATGGTGAGCGTAGTATCGCGCAATAGAAAAAAAAGGAGGCCTCCTTTTCTTAAACCAGCCAATTGTCGGTCGCAAGCCCGAGACACCATTCTTCTCATCTCTTACCCACACACGATGGACCCGGCACCCGCACGGTGAATCCATGGAATGCTTAGAAATTTGTCTTCTTCTTCTTCAAAATAATTACAACACTTTGTAGCACTTTTGACATCTATAAGTCTGTCTCTTTTATATTGTGAATATTTTTGTGTCATGAAAATTATTTATATTTTTGTTGATTATCCTTTATATATAGGTATAGCTCTTGCTTTGAAGTAATTAAAATATTATTTTACTTTTCAGTTTAAGTATTTACATATACGTAGGTATAGTTTTGAAGTATAAATTTATAAATATAAATGGTGCACTATTGTTGACAGTGGGAAATGTTTTGGTGGCGGCTATAATTCTAATAAATTCTCCATATATCGTTTCTTAATTGTTCTTATACAGCCTGTATCTGTTCTTTCTCTTCGAATAAATAAATAATTCGGTATTTTTTTAATATGATAGATTTTTTTGATTTTCACTCTTTTTTGAAATTTGCTTTTAGGCACAGAATGGCTTGTACAGTACACTTTTTTTATTATATAATATCCATAAGGAAAATATAGTTTAGTGTAATAAATCCTCTATTAGAACATCGTGTTATCTCTTCAAATAATCCTCAAGACGAGGGTGTTGTCAGAATCAGGAATGGAACAAGAGGCAATTTACGAACGACAAAAACTTGTGCCCTGGAAATATGTCAAGTAATTCGAAGATAGCTTGATTCTTTTGACAGATCAGTCTAGCGATGGACTTGGTATGTCGATAATATTAGAAAAAGTAACATACCATATTCATATCCCTTGCATCCCTCTTACCATCAAGTATCTTGTTCACATTGTGCAGAGCCGAATAAATCTAATTTTAAAAAGGCACCAAACATATGAAGGACTACTTATAATCTGATACGTATGAAGAGCGAATGTGACCGATCTGTTATCCGATTAAAATACCTTTTTATCTAATAAAATTCGCTAACAAAAACAATAGTGATGGGTCGCCTAACGAATTATAGTCAAGACATTTTATTTTTATTTTGATCAAATAACTGACAAACCCGTATGACTGCTTTACTAAAGTTTTTATACCACGTGTAATTGTCAAAAAGAGCAATTCCAATTTTAAGGCTTCAGGTGTCACTGTTAGAACCTCTATTTGAAATAAAGAGAGGTCGCTTTATTTTAAATAAAATGTCTCGAATATTCAAAGTTTAAAGTTAAATCTATATTAATTAAAAAAAGTTATTATGATCTTAAGGATGCACTAAATGATGTCATTGCATAGAATACTGTTTCAAATATTAATAATATTTATATCTTAAGATGGACACGGCCTTTTTACAGCCACGAATTAACATTAAGTAATAAAAAATTATGTTATAGATTATAAGCTGACACAGCCTTTTTACAGCCACGAATATAATATGTTTAATTTGGACATAGCAATTATTTTTTAGATTGTAAGCGGACATGTAATTTATCAATTTATTTGACATTAATATTATACTTGTGTAGTTGTAAGCTTTTACAGCCACGAATTAATATTTATGGACATAAATATCATTATTTTTAGATTGTAAGCTGACATGGCCTTTTTACAGCCACGAATTTATTATTAAGTATCTAGCTGTAAGTAAAAACAAATTCCTCGTTTATGGCAACAATGTTTTAGTTATAATTATTGTATTGATGTTGGGTTCGGTCCAGCCATGGTCAATGGTAATTTTTTTATTTTTTTATTTCTTGGTTTGTATGTATTGACAATATCCAAGTGTTACGTGCTAACCATACGGAAATAAATTATTTTGATTTGATGGATTTGATTTGATAAAATTCATCATCCGCAAAACAAAACACTACTGCATGGTGAATAAAGCCGCATCTGAAAATCACGATATCCATCGTGATAAATACACAAAGTCTGGAGAGTTATTATTTATTGATCTCGCACACAGCCGAGAGACGAAATCTAGAGAGAAAGAATTAAGTCAACGTAGACCTCTCGCTACCTACTTAATTAGGCTCTGTATAAGTGGCGATATTTTTAGGAAATTTATATATAATATTATTAATAAATATTTATATTATTTATATATTTATTTAAAATATATAGTTGTTCATTTTATACGACGATTATAATAGAAAAAGATTTCCTTTTTAATAAATTCCACGAAGTATGTGTAAAGCAGTTTTTTTATATATATTTATACATATACAGTCAAACCTGGATAAGTGAGAAAACTCTATAAGTGAGAGTAATAGCCAGGACCCGTCATTTTAAGCTCCCAAAACCTCTATTAGCGAGAAACAGAAACCTCTGTAAGAGAGAGTCGTTTTTCCCTCATAGACCTCCGTAAGTGAGACTGCTACTTATCTATACCTCTATAAGCGACAGTCGAGCTTTATTTACAAATTTAACATGTGCTATTTTATGACTCATTCTTAACTTTCGTGGAACTTCCAACCATTGATTTTGTATTCTCGTCAATATTGTACCTGTATTCTATTTCGTGGACATATATTATTTACTACATTCGTACTTGCTGTGACTTGTTATTGCTGCGTACCCCTATAAGAGAGAAACGCTACCCATGTACCTGCATTAGCGAGAAACTCGGGTTAGTGAGAAACCTCTATAAGCGAGAATGAGATTGTGCTCCCTTGAACTCTCGCTTATCTAGGTTTGACTGTATATATATAAATATTTTTATTATAAGCATATATTTTTTATTATTAATATTTATTCGACCGCCTCCGTGGTCTAGTGGTAACAAAACGTTGCCGTGAACTCGGGAGGTCGTGGGTTCGATTCCCACCGGGGGCAAGTTGTACATTGTATAATTTGTCTCGGTCTGGGTGTTTATATGTATAATATGTATATATTTACAAAAAAAAGTATAATATGTAGTTTATTAACCATCTAGTTTCCATAACACAAGCCTCGTAGCTTACCACGGGAACTAGATGGCGCTGTGTGACCTGTCTGGAAATATTTATTATTATTATTATATTTATTATTTTGTCCTATAAACTTAAATCAGCATATCGTAATTATATTCATTTCTCATTATAACATATTGTGCACTTATCGATATGCAAAAAAATAGTTTTAAAACCTATCTATAGACCTTGCTTATGGTCTAATTATAGTTTTAATATCCGCGTGTCATATTCTATATCCGAAATATGATATAATTAGTCGGTATTTCGCACTAATAGTAAGGTTAAGACGGACTTCCGTATACAAAAACGTATAGTTATTGACTTATGTTAGAACCGGTCATTCAAATTATAATTTTTTATTTTTTCTAAAACGCTAAGTGTTAGCAACGTTAAATCGTGTATAAAGTTTGCTAACCTATTCTCAAATTTTATTAGGTATTTTGCCCATAAAGCGTCGAAAGTTTACGCTGTTTTCTTGAGATTTATTTATTTATTAAGGAGGCCCAATGCTGCCATATACATACTTTGGCATTTTCGACAACGTGTGCAATAAGCGTAGTACCTACGTGGTGCAAGAGTTTTGCAGATAACATTAATAATTACATATATAATAACCTACATGAATAAAACATTACCAATACAATTAAAGGAGCTCTAGCAACTAACAGGGTCTGTTGGAATTATCCGAGATGATGGCAAAAGACCCGATGGTATGACATTGACGAGGACGGGCTCAAAAAGGATGACCATAAAGCGGGAGCCGCGGCGAAAAATGCGGAGTCAGGCAACTTGCGCCGAAGTATGTATCAATATTAAGAGTCTACATATTTGAGTCGTTTGCTGTAGAAACTCTGGGCCCATGGAGTCCAAGCGCCAAAAAGATTTCAAAAGACAAAGGACCGCGTCTTGTAGTCTCCTCACGTGACAAGAGTGCTAGCTCTTTCTTCGCCAAAAGAATCAGTTTTGCAATTCAGCTAGGAAATGCAGCCAGCGTTCTTGCCACCATTCTACGCGGGACTTATATCAGTATCCATAGTATTAATTTTAAGTGTTCTCAGTTTAAATGAAATAAAGTGTTGTAAGTGATTTATATCTCATTAATATTAATACTTTGTTTTATTTTTTATTCTATTTCATTTAATCACAGTAAATTAACTGAAGATCTAATACAAAAGGGGGACCAGAGCAAATTAAGTACTCTCTTGCAACTCGATCCGACGTTTGGCGGATTTTAACTGGCAGCTGGGTCCAAAGTTAAAGCAAACAACAACTAACTATTTAAATAGAAAAGTATGGTAAGTGTAGAGTATCATTGGAAGAAAAGCGAATATCTTAATAAAGTTAAATAAAATATGATGACGTGGGCTTAGTGGACTGTATCTAGGTGCGGGGTTTGAAATCTTCAAATTAGATACATAGAGGATACTATGATAATCGGTTCAATAAACAAACTAGAAAGGAAACTGGTAAAGGAACTGACCTGATGTCCTCGGCACCAGCACTTATAAATTGTTCTTACACAAATTTTGTGGGTTTGGTGGATGCGGGCGAAAACAATGATCGCGGCGATTTTTTCAGCATCTTCTATGACGACTGTGGGACAACGACTGCGCGACGATGACGACGACTATACTTCGATTCGACGATTACGACCCCTTCTAGCATGCTGCGCGGCCAGTTATATAGGCACTGCCTTTTGCGCGCAAGCGCAGGCCTTTGGACTAGTGAGCGGGATGGGTAATATAGAAAGGAAGCGGCGAGAAAGAGACAGGAAAAGGGTATAGGTGTAACAAATTAGGACGTCTGTTTATGCACCGACGAATCACAATAACGCCTAACCATCCAAAATTACCGCGATCGGCGCGACCAAAATAATTAAATTAACCTATTAATCTGGTCTTTTCATATAAGTCAACTCATATTAATAATTACATGGGATATGTTAGCAAACGATTTCCGATTACCCCCAGAGGTTACCTAGATATTATAAACTATAATGGCGATGACGTCAGTGCAGATAATTTACTTTATTCGATGCTAAGATAAAGGCTAATTTAATTCATTGCTTTTGACGTAGTTTCGATAAAATAATAGATGTCTTGATCGCGGGTTACAACTCTTAAAAAAACGTTGAAGATTGGTCATTTGAAATTAAAAGTGATTAGAGAAACCTCAATATGATTTTCAAATATAAGTATATTCCATAATACCCCACTTAACATAATTATCCGACTTATTTTTTTTCTTTTTCACAATAGTCTAGTCTAGTTATCGCCTTACTGAATTTGACTTTAGTGACACTCGCATAATTAAGACGGATCAATTGACGTGAGAATCATCAGAATCGGCCCCTTGTATTATGTTCTATGATCAGCCCACTGGTCGACATACTTCGTAGAAATGCATGATGCATTTTATATTTGCATTGCTTTTAAGGTGGCCGCAGACGATTGTAAGTTAATAGTTATTCTATTAAGTCGCGCTGTATGGAGTTAAGAATAATGAAACTTAAAGTAGGTACCGTACCGTAGGTAGAAGACCGACCTACACCGATCGGTTATTATAATGAAATCAACTATTTAAAACTCGCTAAAAAGCGGGGTGATGTGGCCTAACGAGCGACATTTTTTTTGTAATTATGAAAAAAAAAACTAAATATCCTGCACTAGCTGACTGCTGAACGGTAATGCCACTCTCGAAGTGGTACAAAATTACGTCTACCTTGGGAATATTATAATAATATTCAATTAGGCATAGCCAACTTCAGCAAAGACGCCCACAGACGCTTTCACCTAGGATGGGCGGCAATTTCCCAGTGTTTAAACACGAATGTTTTCAACTGATGCGTTCATTCAGTACTGTCGTACGGAGAAGAAAGGGGAACACTGACAGTCCATAAATTTAAGGTCGCTCAGCGGGCTATGGAGAGAGCTGCTGGGTATTTCTCTGATGGATAGATTCCGAAACGTGGAAATCCATCAGTGAACCAAAGTAACCGATAAAGCTTTCAAAATTAGTAAGCTGAAGTGGCAATGGGCAAACACGTCTGTCACAGAACTGATAAACCATGGTGTAGACGGGTTCCGGAAGACGCTGAGTGGGACGAGTTCCCGCCATATGGACGGATGAGCTGAAGAAGGTCGCTGGTGCGGGGGCTGGAGAAAATGGTGAGCATTGGGGGAGACCTATGTCTCATGATTCAAATCAAATTCAAATTGTTTATTCGAAGTTTTTCTTACAATGACTTATTTATTTTTTTACAATGACTATTTTATTTATTTACGTTGCTGTGCTAATGTCAGTATGACACTGTGTGACAGCAATTGTTAGCTCCCAGGGGAACATAATAAAACATGCAGCAGACAAATACAAACATGCGTTGAATATTTTTTTGTAAATAACATCATCCTCTCATCATCATCTTCAGCACTGCTCTACAAGGCACAGCCTAGGATGATAGGAGAGAAAATTATACTGTTTTTAGCTAAGTCAGTCGCCACCTTAAGTCATGCAAATGTTAATGAAATGTAAATAACACAAAGTGAGTGTAATACTAAAGCAAAACAAGGATGTAGGATGCATTGCCCTTGAAAGTTAACATAAAAAAACATTTAGGCTGGGTTGCACCACCATCAAATCTTTGTAATTGTTACGATTAGTATAGTATAGTATAGTATCATCACGACCGTTTCCCTTTCGGGGTGGTCACAAACCACGCTTATAAATAATCGAATTCACATTTAGCCAACTTTACTATAGGCCAATCATGACAAGTGGCAAGCTCGTCGATGTCTCCAGCGTACCAAACTCGAGAAATGTCACAAATAAATTAAATATTAATTAAATTTATTTATTTAAATTAATAAATATTATTGTGTCCCGACCAGGAATCGAACCCGGTACCTCCGAGTCTAAATCCACGGACTTAACCGCTAGACCACGGAGGCAGTTTACAATTAGTATTTGTTACGATTAAAGTTAAAAATGACTTAAACTTATGTGCCTAATAAACCTAGGACCGTCTATAATACCTAGATAGATACAGAGTTCGATACGAAGACGTCGAAGTGCAGTGTGCAACAATAAATCACAAAGAAGAAATGTGATTTAGGATTACACGATAACTTTTTATGTATTTTGTAGTCTATTTAAAATTATACTCTTCTGGTATTTAAAGAAATTGGTTTTAATTCAAATTCATCATATTTGACCAGCGGGTTGTTAACGAACCTATCAAAAAGTCTCCATGCCTTGTTTTCTTAAATAACTTAACAGTGTATATTCTGCGTAAAGTATATATATATATATATATATTTATACTAGCACGACATGTGACCCTGCGCCCACCTGATGGTAAGTGGCACGCAGGGTCCATGAATGTTAGCAACTGGAATTAGACCCTTATGTCCGACATCAGTCCCTAACACTATGCCGGCTTGACTAGATGCCTTTTCACACTTCGCTTGAAGGACTCCAGGTTATAGGAAAGTGGAAACACAGAGGCTGGAAGAGCATTCCACATCTTTATTGTGCGACAGATGAAATTTATAGGTACGCGAAGGGATAGTGACTACGGTGCATGTTCTGACCTGTGCGTGTGGTTCGGTTGCGGAATGGAGAGGAAGGAATTAGGTTATAGAGCTCTTCAGAGCACTCACCATAGTATAGTATAGTAAAATATCATCACGACCGTTTCCCTTTCGGGGTGGTCACAAACCACGCTTATAAATAATCGGATTCACATTCAGCCAACTTTACTATAGGCCAATCATGACAAGTGGCAAGCTCGTCGATGTCTCGAGCGTACCAAACTCGAAAAATATTACAAATAAATTAAATATTAATTAAACGTATTTATTTACATTAATAAATATTTTTGTGTCCCGACCACGAACCGAACCCAGCCTAAATTCACGGACTTAACCGCTAGACCACGGAGGCAGTTTTTCTGTGTATCTTAAGGTTAATATTATGGTGAATATCCATGATCTAAATAATTACGGGCATATATAGGTTAAGTAGTTTTTAACCATGTCCAAAATATAATAAAACACATATTAAATTACATCTTTAAGAATGTTGTATTATGCCTCCAAACGAAGACAATAATTAATTAGACTTTAAATAAGGTTTGGAATATAAATTAATTGAATATGCATCTAATAGCGTTGGGGTCTATTGTTGAATATGTCATCATTACACAATAAGTTGGCTCGTATGCACGTAACGCTCGCATCCGCGCCTAGAATACGATGATTGTTTGGCCTTGCTGACTCTTAAGGATTCGTATCAGATGTCTACGCTATTAGAATACAAAATTCGAAGGAAAGATTGTGGTTTTAAATAAATCATTGTTATTTAAATCGGTTGTAAGGACGCTTTCCTTAAAAATCCTAAAATGATCAGTCTCAAAATGTACTAATGAGAAATATACTTTTCTTACATTGCAATTTGTAAATGCTTTGGAGAGCACGTTAAGCTGTCGGTCCTGGTTCCACTAATACCAACTTGTGGAATCGTTAATAATTGACACCACAACCCGTCTGGCGGGCGAGTGTGGGCCGAATTTGATGCAGTGTTTTTTTATCCTCGAGGTTAGCTTACGAGATAGTCAATAATTGGCCACATAGAAAGGTCAACGATATAAGCAAATACATACACACTTAGGTTAAATTCCATTCCATGGTATCTCATTATATACTTATAGTACAAGGTACGTAGAAAAGCGATCTTCATCGATCTGTTATCCGAATTAAATTCACTTTTTATATAAAAAAATACGCTGATAAAAGCACTGGTTTATCTAACGAAATATGGTCAATGCTATCTATACAAATCATGTAAGTAGTTTTATTTTATATTATTGTTTATTTATGATGTAATTTATGTTTATATATATGTATATATTTATATATTGCGTATTTATGTATTTGTATATGTATTAGTAATGTAATATTGTTATGTATGTATTAATACTGTTAAGAACTGAAAATATTGGTGGTCTAGCGGTTAAGTCCGTGGATTTAGATTCGGAGGTACCGGATGCGATTCCTGGTTGGGACACAAAAATATTTATTATTGTAAATAAATACATTAAATTAAATTAATATTTAATTTATTTGTGATATTTCTCGAGTTTGGTACGCTGGAGACATCGACGAGCTTGCCACTTGTCATGATTGGCCTATAGTAAAGTTGGCTAAATCTGAATCCGTTCATTTATAAGTGTGGTTTCTGACCACCCCGAAAGGGAAACGGTCGTGATGATACTTTTTTACTTTTTTTATATTTCAAAGTATCACTATTGCTTTTGTTAGCGTATTTTATTAAATTAAAAGTGGATTTCATTTGATAACAGATCGGTGAAGGTCGCTCTTCTAAGTATCTTAGACTATTATAGACATTCAAATTGAATAATGCAAGCAATTTTGATAGAGAATAATCATGATCAACAGTGTCGGCGCTGGGTTAGGTTACATCACAACCGTATCCCTTACGGGTGATCAGAAACCTCAGAAGCGGATTCACATTTAGCCATCTAATAGGTCAATCATGACAAGTGGCCAGCTAGTCGATGTCTCTAGTGTACTCAACTCAAGAAATATCAAAAATAAATTATTGTGTCCCGACGAGCAAATGAACCCGGTAACTCTGCTTCTTAATCCACGGACTTAACCCCTAGACTAGCGCGGTGATGGTTCGGTTGTAAGGACGCGTTCCTTAAATCCTACAGAGATCGGTTCAAAGCCACCCGGCATGTACCAATGAGAAATACACTTTTCTTACGTACATTTGTCATAGATTTACAACACCACCGTTCCCGTGCCTCGGAGAGCACGTTAAGCCCTCGGTCCCGGTTCCACTAATACCAACCTGTGTAATCGTTAATAATTTGTCATAAAAAAAATGACATTATATTCTCGCCAAGCCATCTGGCCAGCGTGGCGAGTGTAGGCCAAATTCTCCAGATATATGTTCTGGAAGGCCCATCTCCAGCAGTGGAGGTCTAGGATGCTGTGTAATGATAATGATAACCCCTAGACCAAGGAGGCAGTCAAGTAAACTGCGAAAAACTATTTCCAGAGCTATATTCGTATTAAATTTTGATGGAATCTTTTGAGAGACGAAGGTAGGGTAATATAGATCTAGATGTTTTTTATAAAGACAAACTGACTTATTGGAGCGGCTGGGAGGCGTCCCTGATCAAGATGTGTAACATAACCAGCTCCATAACCTTATCCCTTCATCTTTATTCAGCCCCGCACCACACACACAGGCCATATGCATCCCCAAACCTTAGCCACTATACCACGCGTACATAAAAAAATAGATACTCGTACATCTGTCGCACGCCGAAGTTTCCCCATTCCTACAACCTCCAAGCGAAGTATGAAAATGCAATTATATAGGGACTGAAGCGTCTGTAGCTGTCGTCAGTTGCTCCCATTGGACCTTGCGTACTGCTTACCATGGCATGTCGTGCTCAGTATTAAAAGGGCTAGGGCCGGCTCTGATCATCAGTGTCTCTCCCACTGCTGGTTCTTAGGTAATGATATCAAGTATCATCACGACCGTTTCCCTTTCGGGGTGGTCAGAAACCACGCTTATAAATAAGCGGATGCACATTTAGCCAACTTTACTATAGGCCAATCATGACAAGTGGCAAGCTCGTCGATGTCTCCAGGCAGCGTACCAAACTCGAGAAATATCACAAATAAATTAAATATTAATTTAATTTAATGTATTTATTTACTAATAATACTAATATTAATATTTTATTTTGTTATAATTAACGTGGATTTGAACTCGGAGGTACCGGGTTCGATTCCTGGCCAGGACGCAAAAAATATTTATTAATGTAAAATTAATATTTAATTTATTTGTGATATTTCTCGAGTTTGGTACGCTGGAGACATCGACGAGCTTTCCACTTGTCATGATTGGCCTATAGTAAAGTTGGCTAAATATGAATCTGCTTATTTATAAGCGTGGTTTCTGACCACCCCGAAAGGGAAGCGGTCGTGATGATAGTTCTTCTTCTTATTGTTTAATACAAAAGGCGTATATAATGCCGCTTGCAATTTTCTTACCATCAACCTTCAGGATAAGAAATCGAAGTTTAGGCTTGGCAATAAAAAAACACAAATAAATCAAAACACACACACAAACATATCTAACATAATGTATTGGATGTGTATCACGCAAACCTTCTTTTGTATATGTCAATAGCGGAATTTGAATTGTTACGAATTTGCGCCGTTTGGGGTCCAGACGATGGGCCCATGGGGACCGTCACCGAGGCGCTTGGCTGACAGAAAGGTCTGGAGACAGGAAGGCTGGCAATTATTTCTGCCAACGTATTAGCCTCGCTATGCAGAGGGGAAATGTTGCCAGTCTCCTTGGGACTATCTCGGATGGAACATCTCTAGAGGACATTTTTTATTTATAGTTTAGTTTATTTTTAATTTTATTATTAAGGTAGCTTTTAATTTATATTTAATGTATATTATATCTATTGTATGTAAAAATAAATTGGCAAAAAAAAATATTATCGTCTCTAGAGGACATTTTTTACTTATAGCGGAAATATGTAGTACATTGTTTACTTTGACGTTTTAATATTTTGTGCATTTTTGGTTTATTTATTTTTATTATAAAAAAATATTTAAAGTTGCCTGCCACTAGCATGGGTTGTGTTATACGTTTAAAAAGGCAGTAATATCAAGGTGTTTCAGTATAATGTTTATATCGATATTCCAATAGAAGATAGAACTCTAGTTTTTGCAGTAAAGATTTTAAATTCGCAACGACGATAATTAATATATTTAGGATTGTTGACCTCAAGTATTTTCGAAAGAAATACTACACTACGAAGTGTCAGGGTCCACTTTGTCACTACCAATGTCAACCAAGTAGTGTTCAAACAAGTTTAAGGTCTTGTGACGTCATAAACTTGACACCAAAAACAATCTTAAGACTTGAATAAGGAATATTTCAATTAAAATAAACTACTAAGTGCGTTTGCGGCGATTAGCTGATCCGTTTGGTCACCATGGCTTATCATGCTCAAAAAGTGCAGGCCGTTTCACCCGCCATAGATCCCTAAACTTAATCATTCAAAAGGAACTATCTTCTGCAAATTACCCATCAACATTAGAGCCAACTGGTATATTTCGCAGCGATGCGAAAACACCAGGGCTAACCCTCGTGCCTTATAAACAAGGTAAGTCTTTGGTTTGGGATACGACGTGCTGAATTGGCTGCAAACGGCAAACGTAATAAGTACATAGAGTTGGCAAATCGTTACCATTTTGTGCCGTTTGCCGTAGAGACGATAGGCCCTTGGTCTGAGGACGCTAAATCGTTAATACGCGACATAAGCGTTGCCATCCGAGCGTCAACAGGTGATCCTTTGAGTAGGGAATATCTTATTCAGAGGATCAGTGTTGCCATCCAACGAGGTAACGTCGCTGGAGTCCTCGGAACATTGGGTTCATCTTCTCCTGGATTCGATGACATGTAGATTATAACCAAGATATTTGTAAGTACTTTGTTTTTATACTAATTAGGTTTATCTTTTAGTTTATTTAATTTAAGGTTTTGTTTTGTTTATTTTTAATTTTATTATTTAGGTAGCTTCTTATTTGTATTTATAGATTCTCTGCATTCATTTCGTTAAAAATACTAAACATAAAATTAGAAATATAGGTACTAAACCTAGTATAACATAAACTATGACAAAAAAGTCCTCAGAGAGGTCCCATTAGAGATAGTCCCAAGAAGACTCATTGTATTGGCAACCTTTCGGTCTCCAGAACTTTCCATCAGTTACTTTGACAACCCCTTGACCAGGCGCTGGGGTCTCCGCGAACTTCGCTTGGCGACTAGTAACCCTTTAGATTGAGAATATTTTATTCAAAGGGTCAACCTCGCCTTATAATGGAGGCAACTTACTTCGCCCATTGGTATTTTTTTTTAGATAAAAAAAAGACTTGTTGACTATATTGTTATTGTAGACTATGTGCTTAACTGATAATAGAAAGAAAGAAAACATTTATTTATTAAAAAACAGCTTGGTTATAACAATTACAAAAGAAAAAAAAAATAGTAAAATAATAATAATAATAATATAAATAATATAAACTTGGTAAAAAGAGAAAAGAAAATGAGCTGCTATGACAAATAGGTGCAACAGTAGATGCTGCAGCGCTGATTTTCACTGAACCCTTTAACAAAACCAATAAATAAAAAATTAAATAAAAATTCAATGAGTGTAACTCTCAGTATTATAATAAAGAAAGTAGTATAATAAAGAAACATGAAACCAAAATAAATAAATTGAAATATATAATGGATAAATAATAAATATATGTATATGTGTGAGTAAAGTCAAATAAAAACAGAAAAGTAACAAATATACTTACCTATAATAAAGTAAAAAAATATTAGTAATTTAGTTTTTTCGCTTTATTTTTCTAATTACCAATATAGTAAACAATGAGTAAGAGATAGACGGGTATAACTCAGGTATTTATGGTTGAAAATAAAAATAAAAAATAAAAATATAGAGTTCAGGCCTGCAGCTGAGAAGATAGAAGAATCATTTTAAGCTTAAACTTAAACCCAGTTACTGATTGCAAATCGCGATTTGCAATATAATCATATTTAAAACATAAAAAATCAATAATTATAATCTTAAACCAAACTTTTTTGGTTAAACCAAGCTTACCACTAAACTTGACCAAAGTTTTTATTAAAGAATGACCAAGTACTTGGTTTCGTTTAGGTACATATACATTTCGATTTTTTTCATGGTACTATAGGCCCATCATGACAAGATGCAAGCTTGCCTATGTCTTTAGTGTATCAAACTTGAGAAATATCACAAATAAATCTCGTGTAGACACATAAATATGTAAATACATTGGCCCCATCCCATATCCAGGCGACCTCGTCCAGAGAGTGCGGTGGTTTCTTCTGAGAACCTCAATCGCAGCTCAGGTACGAGTTTGCGCCATTTGGGGTTTAGACGATGGGTCGATGGGGACTCTCAGCCAAGCACCTGGATACGGACTTGTATAAACGGCACTCGGAAAAATCTGGAGATAGGAAGGCTAGCAATTAATTCTGCCAACTGCCTTGCTATACAGAGGGGAAATGTTGCCAGCCTCCTTGGGAGTATTTCTGATGGGACGTCTCTAGAGATATTATTTTTACTTATATGTAATATGTATATATATATTGTTTCCCGACTAGGAATCTAGAAATCGACCCTGGTACCATCGCGTCTAAACCGCTAGACCACGGAGACTTATATTAAAATACTTACGTAATTGTGCATTTTCACAGCTTTTGATGCACAAAACACAAAGTACTAACAATCCACTCGAAATAAATTTCATTTTTAAATATTTTAAAAATATTTAAACTAAAATTTATTTCTTTTTTTTAATTGATATGATTTCGTCAGAGTCACCGCGACCACTGGGTGTTGCAGTTGTTGCCAACGGTTTTTATATTCATACTGTATGTCTACTCTAGCTATAGTGTGGGAGCTCCGACGTTGCATTTTATACTTACAAAGTTGTAAAAAACGTAATTTACATAAATTTTGTTATAAAACTTATAATATAGTTTAGGCTTAGACAATTAGTAAAAGTAAAGCAGCGCAAATACGTATCTATGTTCAAAGTCAAAGTGATTGTACTATTTGCTGTAGAAACTTGCCACGCTGGCCAGACGTGTTAACGAGGATTTGATGTCAATTTTTAATGATAATTTATTAACGATTTCACAAGTTGGTATTAGTGGAACCGGGACCGAGGGCTTAACGTGCTCTTCGAGGCACGGGAACGGTGGTGTTGTAAATCTATGAGGAATGTAAGTGAGAAAAGTTTTTTTTTATTGGTAAATGCCGGGGGTTTGAACCGAACTTTGTTGGATTTTAAGGAAAGCGTTCGTACAACCGAGCCACCACAGCATATACACATATATATATATATATATGTGTATATATATATATATATACACTAAATAATAATACTAACATTCTAATAGGTGGTAGGCGGACTGATTATAGTAATTTAGCCCGGGGCGGGAAAGTATTCACGGTACATGCATACGTTTCGGGATCAGGCTCGAATTGCCGTCATGCCAGTCAAGCCGGCATAGTGTTAAGGACTGATGTCTGTCATAAGTGTCTGATTCCAGTTGCTAACATTTATAGATCTTGCGCGCCACTCACCATCAGGTGCCCCCACCCAAGGTCACACGTCGTGCTAGTAAAAAAACCACAAACTATCTATTTAATGTTAAAATTACCTAGTCCGAGCTCTCAAACTATATTAGTAAGACAGTGCGGAGTGTTGCTTCCGATACGATTTTTCCTCCAGTCACATCGGATTATTTATTATATCTTAAAATAATCAGCTGTTTAATTCTGTGTGATAATGATAGGATATAGTTCCTTCCTATATCGTTGTAAAAAGTATCTTTACGACCGTTTTTTTTTTGGGGTAATCGAAAATATTTTCATATTTATTTTTCATTCAGCCTTTAGAACACAGCGTCTTAGATCTTCACTGCTGGAGATGGGCCTTCCAGAACATATACCTGGAGAATTTAGTCTACACTCGCCACGCTGATTACACGGCTTATTACATACATATTTTCACGCCAAATTCCTTGCGGGGTAGGTAGAGACAATTGAGAGCCACGATCACGACATACCTCTTTCGCTTCTTCGACTTTCATCAACCTTTTCATACATGCCCGTTTGTTTCGATGGCTTTTTATTCAAATTCAAAATCGTTTATTTGCTTTAAATTTGGTACATACAGTAATATGGTTAGTAAGTTGGCTCTGCACATTTAGCCACTGTTGTGGCATGCAAAAATTGTTTAATTTAAATATATTCTTATCTAGTAAGTGTAGTCATCATTACATAATTAAATTTAGGTCAACACATATAGTAGTTTTATGTCATTAATAACAAACAAAAAACAGAAATAAAATATGTCATACAAATTCTTTTAGTTTATATTCCGCTCGAATGTTTAATGCACCTTCAGCTATTGTTTTATTTATTTGATCGTGATTGGTAAGTCTTGGTCTGCCAGGGCCTCTTTTACAATTTTTTCGCATTATATATCTGGTTCGTCGATCTCTCTTCACTCATCCTTTCAACATGCCCGAACCATCTGAGCATGCCTTTCCTTATTTTAGTCACTATGCTTAATATTAGCTATTTTATAGCCCGTATTTAAAGTCGTTTCCTCAACGCCTCCTCCACTCAACGTTTCCTTCCAGCTGTCAAACGAAAATAAAGTCACTGTAATTGTGACGATTTCAAAATAAAATAGGAACATTTTTAGCATAATTAGGAAAAAAAACAAAATTTAAGACTAGTGTTTTTTTTAATTTATTTAATTTATTTTTAAGAAAAATCACAGTATTTATTAAAGTAAAGTATCATCACGACCGTTTCCCTTTCGGGGTGGTCAGAAACCACGCTTATAAATAAGCGGATTCACATTTAGCCAACTTTACTATAGGCCAATCATGACAAGTGGCAAGATCGTCGATGTCTCCAGCGTACCAAACTCGAGAAATATCACAAATAAATTAAATAACAATTAATTGTATTTATTTACATTAATATATATTATTTTTGTGTCCCGACCAGGAATCGAATCCGGTACCTCCTAGTCTAAATAATAATAGTGGAGTGGTCTAATAGTGGATGGTGAGCGTCTTGTTGCGCAATAAACTAAAAAAAGAGGCCTCATTTGTAAAACTATTGTCGGTCGCAAGCCCTAGACACCATTCTTCTTATATCTCTTTCCCAGACACGATAGACACGGCACTCGCACGTTGAATCCATTAAATGCTTAGAAATTTGCCTTTTCTGCTAGACAAGCTGCAAACATCTGAAGCCAAAGATCATAGCCTTAAAGTATCTCATGCTTCGTTTAATAAAATAATAATTTCATTTTTTCAAAGTAAGATGACAAAGGATGTAAAAACCAAACAACTTTATTATGTAAATTAAATGCACTTGGATATAAAAGTTGCTACAAAGGAACTGAGGGGCGATTCTCGACATAGGTCTATTGTGACATTTAGTAAACAAGAACAATCTTTTCAAAATTATTTCTTTCATATAGAGATTTTTAATGGCTAAATCGAGGCGAACTAAACGATATTATTTATTATTGTAATAACATGAACAATTGGGGTCGAGACGATGGGCCCATGGGGAACGTCAGCGAGACGCTTGGCCAAGGAGTTGTCAAAGCGGCTGACAGAAAGGTCTGGAGACAGGAAGGCTGGCAATTTGGCTTTTGGCGCCTCCGTGGTCTAGTGGTAACAAACGTTGCCGTGAACTCGGGAGGTCGTGGGTTCGATTCCCACCGGGGGCAAGTTGTACATTGTATAATTTGTCTCGGTCTGGGTGTTTATATGTATAATATGTATATATTTACAAAAAAAAAAAAAAGTATAATATGTAGTTTATCAACCATCTAGTTTCCGTAACACAAGCTTACCGCTTACCACGGAAATTAGATGGCGCTGTGTGACCTGTCTGAAATATTTATTTTATATTTTATTTTATTTATTTTTAATTATTTCTGCCAACGTATAAGCCTCGCTATACAGAGGGGAAATGCTGCCAGTCTCCTTGGGACTATCTCGGATGGGACGTCTCTTGAGGACATTTTTTATTTATAGGTTAGTTTATTTTTAATTTTATTATTTAGGTAGCTCTTAATTTATATTTAATGTACTTGTAATGTAATTAACTTCGAATAAATATTATTTTTAACAAAAAAAAACATGAACAATATATCAATAAGGGTGCCGAAAGGGTGGTCAGAAAAGTAGTCGATGATACTTTACTTGAAAACTCGTTCCATAAATGTATTGTCGGCAGACCTGCTTAGGCCCAATTTTAATAGGTGGTAGGAGGACTGGTGGTGTTAATAGGGTGTATCACTAACTTTTTATCACGGTAGATGGCGCATGATAGATATAACTGTGAGTTGCATAGAAACCTTGTATTTTTATTACGAAATTTAATATTTTATGGATATTATGCCGAAGTGAGCAGCTTTTAAGTGTACAAATTGAGATTTCTAAGCGAAATCAAGGATATGGTGATCTCAAAATTGCGGTTCTATTACCAAAACCTTTTTTTCTTTTTAAAGACGGTGTGCGCTTTCTTAATCCGTTTTTTAAGGTTACGTTAATTTAAAATACATTATTCTGTTATAAAAATTAAAACTACAAAAACATTTAAAAATGATGCGATATAGGTGCAAAATAAGGTTCCATTGCCGCTAGCGGCATCTAAAAAAAGCTTTGCCTGATACACCCCATTAGCCCAGTCTACAGGAGTGGGCAAGTATCCACCGTTCGTGCCGATAAACCCAGTAAAGTGTATCCACACGTTTCGGGATCAGGCTCGAATTGCCGTCATGCCTAGTCAAGCCGGCATAGTGTTAGGGACTGATGTCAGTCATGAGTGTCTGATTCCAGTTGCTAACATTTATGGAGGCATAAGTTTTGTTATAAGCTTTAAAAACTTTTAAAAAGATAAGTGGGTAGGTTTACATCTACCGCCCAGTATGTACGAGACTACACCGCATAGCTTCAGTCGACCCGTGACCACGGCCAATGCAACTTGGCTGAAACGTCGGGAGAAATATGTCTCTAAGGTAAATCGCGTAAAGACCCGATAAAATTATAAATTTATCGTTTTCCATAATTATTCACATTGTAGCATATTATTAAACAAAGTCACACCACTTTTAACTGACGTTAACTCTACCGCATGTAATTGTCAAAAGATCATTGTTAGAACCTTTATTTAAAATAAAAAAGGTCTCTTTGTTTAAAAGATAAAAATCATTATCCGAAAACAAAACACTACTGCATGGTGATTTTAAAAATCGCGATATCCATCATGATAAAAATCTAAAAGCTGGGGAGTGTTATTATTAATTAATCTTGCCCACAGCCGAGAGACGAAATAGAGAGAGAAAGAATTACGTAAGTCAACGTTAGCGCTATCGTCGACCTCTGATTTGTTGATCTTGACTGAGTGAGTGGCGATATTTTCAGGATCAAGATTTTATTAGTGAAAAATTAAAAGAAATATAGTACATAGTTCTTTAATTTTATTCTAGATTATAATATAAAAAATAATTGCCATTTAATAATTCCCACGAGTATAGTAGGTAAAGTTATTTACAAAAAAAAACCACTTGCACTTGGCATGTCCGTGCAAAGGGCAGGATATCACAAAACTGGAAAATCGAATTTTAGACAGCGCCACGAGGTGCAACGTAACAAAACTACAAATTGGCAGCTCAGATGTAATAGCATTTACAATTTGACAGCTCGAAAGTAAAACTTTTTGTAACAAAGTTTTTACATGTTAGAGCACTTCCAGTAAGTAACTTTCTTACATTAAATAAAATATAAAATCATCATAAATATCTCAACAAATAAACTTCCCTACTTATCACTTATTGTATGTTGATTAAAACAATTTATAAGCAGTTTAACGCCGTGAGAAGCAATCGTTGAACTTTTGGTATCATGGCCAACAACTCACCTCTTAGAGGCAATTCCGTAACGCAACTAAAACCAGTCGAATAAGTATGTTGCTGTCCATTGCATTAATTAAAATACATAACATCGGGTATTGTCGTCTTCTCCGGTTAGGCGGTGACAAGAGGAGCTATTTCTTCGCCCAAAGATTAAAAATCAGTATTGCAATTCAGCCACCATTACACGCGTACGGGACTTTTTTTTTTATTATCCGTGGTATTAATTTAATTCAATATATTTTTCAAATATTTTTTTTATAAAATCTATTAGCATAGATACGGTATATTCGTTAGCACATTTGACGAACTTTGCTATTATAGGCCCATTACGACAAGCGGCAAGCGCGATGTCTTGTGCCAGATTGGATCTGCTTCTTAAAGTGCCATACCCTATCGGCTATCATCATGGCGATTTTGATTTTGTTGGCTTCTGCCCGGATTATATGTCATTCGCAATTACTCACTGAGCTTCTTCTGCGTCTTTTCTCTTTCTTTTCCACGGTCTTCTGGAGCCTTGGATTACATCCGCTGGACCTGACATAAATGTTCCTCGGATGATGTCAGGCTGTAGCATACACGCGACATGCCAAAATGCGGCGGCGTTGATGCGCGAGCCTCGACTACATTAGAGCACTGCAATGTAACACCAAAGAAAACCTAGATGCCGCGGTTGCTGCCTGCCTCGACTTTTGAGTGTGTGAGCGACATCCCTTACCCCACTTGGTAGCCACCAGGTTAAGTATATCATTTAAAAAAAGTGAGTTGATAGGCGAGCTTAATGCCTGTAAATGCATTTTCTACCATAATTGAAAAAATATTAAGTTCTTGCTCTTATGTCTAGACAACACAGTGCTAAAGAATGATCAAAGTGTCGCATTCAGCGAACACAATCGACCACAAACGTTCGTCCGTTGACAGCTGACAATTCGTCTTAAAATCTAGGTTGAGCACATTCGTCCATGCTACGTTCAACTGTCAGTAGTGATGGAAATACTCTTAAAAGTGCTCCCTAGTATATCCTAATATGCGTCGCGACGAATCGTATGTGCGTTCTTGGACATTTCGCCTAGCTTTTGATATTTCTGACAGACGTAATCGTCAGACGATTCATTCTTGGACGATTGTGCACTCGCCCTCACCCCGCTGGAAATATAAAAAAATATCCGCACGCGATGGATCAGTTAAAGTTGCCACCAAATATTAATGGCTGATTGTTTACAAGATACGCAATAAACCCTCTGAATATTTAACATAACAACAAAAAAAGCGGTTCATTCAGTTGCGAATCTTTAGTTCCGTTTCCGCGAAGATCACATATTACTGATCAACATTTTTATTGTATGAAGAAGATTTATTTATGCAAATAAAGAATTTCCGGGAAGTTTATTTAATTGCAGTTGACATGTGCAGGTACAATTTAACAGCTATAATAAACTTACGTGCACTTGACGCAAGCGGTGTGACATTTTTCATCGTCCATATACCGACGCTTCTCGGAATACCCTACTCGTACACGAGTTCGCAAGTAAGGCAAGTTGAAACTAGCTGTTTTGACGATTTTCCATGTAATGGAGTGTATCTCTGCCTTTCTATCATCATTATCATCACTGCTGGAGAATTTGGCCTACACTCGCCACGCTCGCGCCGCGGCGCCGGCCAGACGGCTTGGCGAAGTATATGATGTCATTTTTTTATGACAATTTACTAACGATTCCATAAGTTGGTATTAGTGGAGCCGGGACCGACAACTTAACGTGCTCTCCGAGGCACGGGAACGAGGTGTTGTAAATCTATGACAAATGCACGTAAGAAAAGTGTATTTCTCATTGGTGCATGCCGGGGGGGTTTGAACCAACCTTTGTAGGATTTAAGGAACGCGTTCTTACAGCCGAGCCACCACTTCACCTCCACTTCTATTACCATAGAAGGTACCTAATATAGATTTTTGATTTTTTTTCTTTAAAATAATTATATATTTATTTTTTTAGTGTATTTATAAGTTTATTATCCTTATTAGGCAGTTTATTAATCTTATTCGAATAAAGGTTATATCACTCGTAGGTATATATTAAAGTTTATATTCGTATAAGCCATACTATATATATATATATTGTAATGTTGATGTAAGCTAGGCATTTATACGATGAAGCTGGTAGTAAATAAATCTACTATTTTGACTTAAACGAATGCGGTTAAAGAAACAGACTAGGGCCACAGGAATCGAACCAAGTTCCCTTAGTATTTAAATAAATTAAATCTGCGACTGTAACCACTAGGCCACCAAGTCAATAAGACCTTAATAAACCTTCCTAAATCATTAATTTAAAAGGTCGCTTTCGGAGGCCACCTGAGGTCCGTATCTGTCCTCTGGGATCATCTAACTACCAAGTACACTTATACCTTAGCAACCTACAGAATGAAATATGAGCTTAACGACTCATTGACAAATTTTTGATGTGTGAAACTGTCGCGTAGGAATTGCGACAGGTTTAATAAAACTGGAAAGAGCTATGCTTGGTATATCTCTAATGAATAGAATTTACTGTTAGAAGTTACTGACATAGCTTTTAAAATTAGCAAGCTGAAGTGGCAATGTGCCGGACACATCTGCCGCAGAACCGACGAATGATGGGGCAAACGGGTTCTAGAGTGGAGACCACGTACGGGAAGACGCAGAGTGGGACGACCCCCCGCCAGATGGACGCTGGTGGGGGTTGGATAAGGGTAGCGAAAGATCGCGTTAAGTGGCGCGCCTTGGGGGAGGCCTACATCCAGCAGTGGAGAGATACAGGCTGATGATAATAAAACCAGCCTTTAGGAACCGATACCTATAATTAGCCTATTATTGCACAGCCTGGACCATGTTTATTGACTATTGGGTATAGGAAAACGACTAACTTTGTAGTCTTCGGCTTCACCAGCATCGCCTTGCACCCCTCCACAGCAGTTCCTTGGCTTCGATTCGTGACTTCAGCTAATCGTGCTATTTGTAGAGCGTGACCAGATTAGGAAATAAATTCTTTGTTGAATTAGGTATAACTGCCTCCGTGGGCTTGCGGTTAAATCAGTGGTTTTAAACTTGAAGTCACCGGGTTCGATTCCTGGTTGGGACACAATAATATTTATTAATTTAAATAAATAAATTTAATTATCTAAAATTTAATTTATTTGTCATATTTCTAGAGTTTGGTACGCTAGAGACTTAGACAAGCTTGCCACTAAATGGCCTATAGGAAAGTTGGCTAAATTTGAATCCGCTTCTTTATTATTAAGTGTGGTTTCTAACCATACCGAAAGGGTCGCAATGATATCATGGCGTAAAGACTTATCTTTATATTTTTTTATTCATTTATTACAGCCCCTAGAACGCAACGTCCTAGACCTCCACTGCTGGAGATGGGCCTTCCAGGACATATATCTGGAGAATTTGGACTACACTCGCCACGCTGGCCAGACGGCTTGGCGAGGATATGATGTCAATTTTTAATGACAATTTATTAACGATTACACAAATTGGTATTAGTGGAACCTAGACCGACGGCTTAACGTGCTCTCCGAGGCACGGGGTAAAGCTATGACGTACGTAAGAAAAGTGTATTTCTCATTGGTACATGCCGGGTGGGTTTGAACCGACCTTTGTAGAATTTAAGGAACGCGTTCTTACAACCGAGCCACCACCGCGCCTTTTTTATGTAGGTTATAATTATTATTTGAATATACCAGAAAGTTGATAATCCATATTTCTTAAAAGTATACTCAGAGAAGAATAATCTTTAAAAATGTTGTATTGTGCGAGCGAGAGGAATGCCAAAGCGTTAATATTTAAAACGAGTATAATGGGGTGTATCACTAACTTTTTATCACGGTAGATGGCGCATGATAGATGGTACCTAATATAAATGTCAGTTGCATAGAAAACTTGTATTTTTATTACGAAATTTATTATTTTCTGGATATTATGCCAAAGTAAGCAGCTTTTAAGTGTAGAAATCGAGATTAATATATATATAAAGATATGTCATAAATTTCCGTTCTATTAATAAAACGTTTTTTCTTTTTAAAGACGGTGTGCGCTTTCTTAATTCGTTTTTTAAGGTAGGTAAAATTAATTTAAAATACATTATTCTGTTATAAAAATTTAAACTACAAAAACAATTTAAAAAATGAAGCGATATAGGTGCAAAATAAGGTACCATTGCCGCTAGCGACATCTACAAAAAGCTTTGCCTGATACACCCCATTATAATTATTGATAACAATAACGCCTGAACTTTAAAATCAGGTTAGAGGTAATGGACAAAAGTAATGTTGATTTTTTAATTCTGTAGGCGTTTGCTTTGGCAACTGGCTATCAGAGGTTGCTTGACTGCTCCAACCTACGACTTAAGTCTTCGTCAAGCCCAGTCAAGCCGGCAAAGTGTTAGGGACTGATGTCAGTTATGAGTTCCAGTTGCTAATTCATAGACCACGCGCGCCACGTCACATGTGCTAGTATTAAAAAAAAAAATCAGAATTAAATATCGTAGAAGAAGTATCATCACGACCGTTTCCCTTTCGGGGTGGTCAGAAACCACGCTTATAAATAAGCGCATTCACATTTAGCCAACTTTAATATAAGCCAATCATGACAAGTGGCCAGCTCGTCGATGTTAAATATCGTGCTTTGTATAACAAAGAAAAATAAAGCTTTTAATGTAAAATAATGAATATTACTACGACCGAGTTAACTTAAAAATAAACCTAAAAAGTATAGTTTAAAGTTTACAGCAAACAGGATCATTAATGTTACTAAGTAATCTGCTAAAATGGTTTCCGTGTTAATTTGTCACTATTATATCTCTTATTGCCATGAAATAAGAGTTAAATTAGAACTTAAAAGTTTAATCTCTTGTGTGGCTGACTACAGCGTTGCTAGGGTTGTCATCTTAATTTAGAACAATAAAGCTGAGTTGCACCAAAATGAATTATCTGTGATTGTAACGATTAAAGTTCGCGTCGATATTATTAATATTATTTTGAAATTGCAATTGTTACATTTTGCAGAGACTTTATTTTGGTGCCTTATTATTATCTTACTGTCAAGCACTGTGTTGAGATGTAGAAACGCTATTAACATTGACGCTACCAATTAAAAATATTATTTTTTGAGTTATTTTTCAATGTCTGCTCTAAGTCAACGTCTACTAAATAACGTGGCTAACAATACGTTCTCAGTGTGAGAATAAACATTTCTTGTTTTAAAACACAAACTATTTTTGATACCCACAAATTCATAACAGAGTAAACGAATTTTTCAAGAGTGTGGCGATCCCAAATGCCATAACTACCTAAACAGAATATTTCCATTATAATTTAACGAGGTAATGCGGCGAGCGTTTTAGATACCCTCCCTGGTGGTAAGTAAGCCCTTAGTTTATTTTGTAGAATAGTTTTAATTTCATAGGTGTTTTTAGTTTAGTTTTATTTATAATTAGTTTTTTAATCTATTTTATTTTAATATTTTTGTATCTACTTCGAGTAAATAATTAACATATCAAATTTTTTAACCTACTTCAAAAAGGAGGAGGTTCTAAATTTTTGATTTTTCGTTTTTTTTTTAGTAAGATTACGCGATTATACAACCATATATGAATCGATTTTGATAATTCACCGACTGGCAAAAATAACTGTTTATAATTATTAAATATATTTGTAAGTATCCATAATTTTGTTGGTTTATAAAGGACACTATATGGCTTTTGCTTTGAAGTAATTAACATATTATTTTTAGGTAGGTATAGTTTTGATGAGCTATATTGTTAAGCGTTATTCTTTATTTATAATTTTGTTATTTTATTGTTTCTCTTTCCAAATGATGGTTATCATGTACTGCTCCAGATTCACCAATATGTACTATAAAATTATATCGTTTTATATCAATATTGTAAAAATTGACGTGTAAAAGTGCAGAATACATATCTTTTTGTCCTATGCCTACTTGCAAAATAAACGAATTGAATTGAATTGAATTGAATTGATGTCGGGTTTTTTTTTGTTTTTTTTTGTTACAGGTGTTAACCCTAGTGTTATTTCATATGCAGCAGCGAGTACTAATAGAGTAAGTTTATATCCCGAATGGGTATTAAAATCTTTGAGCTGATCTTGTGGAGCTTCTTCAGCTTTGTCGTGTGTCCTATTTATATTTTGAGATTATTTTTAGTAAAGGAGAGGAGAGTGCTCGTACATACTTACTCCAGCCCCAGTTCCCCGTGCAATCGTTTTTTGCAGTCTGATGTTCTCGCATCGAAAATGTGGTAAATAAAAAAAAATCCTAAAGTACTTACTTGGAGCCATTTTAATTCGCACATCTAGTCACATATCCTTGTGTTTAAATTATGTTATGAAATATGTTTTATAAAAAACAATGTACAATTACTTAAAGAGTAAAAATTTAATATAAACTAAACTTAATAAAAATAAACTATAAATAAAAAATGACCTCTAGAGATAGTCCCAAGGAGGCTGGCAACATTTACCCTCTGTATAGCGAGGCTAATACGTTGGCAGATATAATTACCAGCCGTCCTGTCTCCAGACTTTTCCGTTAGCCGTTTGGACAACGTTTGGCTGAGTGTCCCCATGGGCCCATCGTCTCAACCCCAAACGGCGCAAATTCGTAACCTCTATCGAAGTTGGCGTATTTACGCAGCTTGAGTGAGGTTCTCAGCAGAAACTTTCAGACTCTGCAGCGGCCCCGAGTTTCTTATAGCTGGATGTCACATGTAACGGACAGAGCGTGGCATCCCAAACCAGTGCACGGCCTCGTTTGTCATGGAATCAACATCCTATCCGTACGCCTACCATCAGACCTAACTATCTCTGATGGTTCGAGGATGCAGGGGATATTAGCAGATGTAAGCGCCCTTGTCATGATGTTATTAATTCCATGGCGTCTTGAGATCTTGCTGGAACTTTTTTGGCAGCATAAAGCATGATGGCCTAGTTCGTCTGTATTGACATCGCAAAAACAAATGTAGACCGGAGACCTTGCAACCCAGTCGTAATGTTACAGCAATTCGAAGTGTGCTGGCGCCTTGCAGCGTGCTTGTTTAGGGAGAAGGTATAGCACGTAGCCAGGCACGCAGCCTCACTCACGGAAGATGTTTGTAGGTGAACATTACAAATAACAATACATTTTTATTGTAATGGGACGGTCCCAATCCTTTTGTTATGATTTTTAAAGAAGGTGATACGATATTTTTTTTTTATATAATTTGTTATTTAATCTGAGTTTTATTTGTGAACCATATGGAAATAAATATTTTGAATTTAGAATACCTACACCTATTCTAAAGCCATGTTGTATTCGCAAAACTAATATTTACAAAATATAAAATAATAAATAAAAATAAAAACTACTAAAATTAAATAAACTAAACCTAATAAAAAAATTGTCCTAAGAAGACTGGCAACATTTTCCCTCTGTATAGCGATGCTAATAAGGTGGCAGAAATAATTGCCAGCTTTCACATCTCCAGATTTCTGAGTCAGCCGTTTGGACAAAGCAATGTTTGAGTTGCATTTTTCTTCAAAGCGAAATTCTGTAAAAAATAGCGTTTAGAGCTTTAAGTGAGTATTTTGTGCGTTTTTTGCATGTATTACATTGCGTGTATTATCAAATAATAAGTTAGTAAAAACTAATGTACGTCGCATTGCAAGGGGTCAAAACTGTATGCGGCAGACAAGCGTTCTCAATTTAAGTGGAATTTATATTTTTATTATACATTGCATGGTATCGTTAAACTAGACACATGTGAGGTACAAAATAACTGGCAATGTACAATGAACATACAGTTGAAATCCGCGCGGCTAAAAGCACAGTTGGGTGATTTTCAGACAAGTGCTGAAATTCAGTCAGTTTGGCGACGTGTTACGTTACGGACGTGTCGATATGTTGCCTATCGCGTTGCGTATTTAATATCGCGAATTTTATAAAGTTTAGATTGCAAAGCTAGGTTAGGTGTTTTAAAGTGAGATTTAGACGTATTTTTAGGGTTTGTGTTATATTTTGACAAATATTTAACTTTAAATTTAGCAATTAAATAATTACTGATAATTGCTATTAATTATTCGAAAAAAATATTTACAAAATATAAAATACAATTAATATAATTTGGATTAAAGTCCCGTCCGCGTGGAATGGTGGCAAGAACGCTGGCTGCATTTCCCCGCTGAATTGCAATACTGATTTTTTCGGCAAAGAAAGAGCCAGCTATCTTGTTACGGCAGGAGACGACAACGCGGTGTTGTCTAGTATATGTATATCTTTTAGTAAAATATAAGAAAGTCGTTATAAATGTTTTTGGTATTTTAATCTGTCCAAAATTACTGTTGGGATTGGGTCTTCCAGAAATTACTGGAGAATTTTGGCCTACATTCGCCACGCTGCTGGCCAGACGGGTTGGTGAGGGTCTGATGTGAATTTTATAATGTATTTTTTCTTTATTTCTTCTCTATTCCGCAACCGAACCACACGCACAGGCCAAAATATGCATCCACATACCATACCCACTATCCCTACGCGTACTTATAAATTTGGAGACTCTTACATCTGTCGCACGCTGAAGATGTGGAATGCTCTCCCAGCCAGTGTGTTTCCCCACTCTTATAACCTGGAGTCCTTCAAGCGAAGTGTGAAAAAGCATCTTGTTAGGCCGGCATAGTGATAGAGACTGGTGTCAGTTGCTCCCATTCTTGAACCTCGCGTACTGCTTACCATCAGGTGGGGGCGATGTCACATGTCGTGTTCAGTATAATAATAAAAAAAGTAGAACCGGGACCAACGGCTTAACGTGCTCTCCGAGGTACGGGAACAGTGATGTTGTAAATCTATGACAAATGTGAGTAAGAGAAGTTTATTTGTTATTGGTACATGCCGGGGGATTTGAAGCGACCTTTGTAAGATTTTGAGGAAGGTGTTCGATAACCGAACCACCACCGCTGTCCAAATTAGATTTTTTTTTTTTAGAAATGAAATTAGAAATATAAAAGTAAAAATATGTCCAGGCGCGCGGTTCCGTGAGATGTAAGCTGTAGGAATCTTACAATAGGGCTGGCATGGATATTATGATGTCCAAAGCCCTAATAAAAAAAAGGAGTCCTTCGCGCCATTTTGCGCGGCGATGTCAAGTGTAAGTTTTTGTTTTGTAAATTAATTTACTGTGGATATTATTGGTCAAACGTGGTGTTGTTTTGTTTAATAATGTTCTACAATGTGAATAATTATGGAAAACGATAAATTGGAATTTAAATATGGGGCACAAGTTGCAGTTTATTTTTTGCGGTTTTCCCGCGCTGTGAACTCCCATATTTTACCCGACGTGTTTGGGCTATAATGCCGCGAGTGACTCCAAGAAAGGCATCAAATTCGGCAGCATCTGGAATTTGATGATGACCTCATAACTCATAAAAAAGAAAGATATATTACGTCAGAATTGGCTGTATGGGCTAGACCCTTCGCCTTTCCTATCACCTCATTCATCATCCATCGGGAGAAGAGTACAAAAAAAAATAAATAAAAAAAAAAGTCTATTATGTGAGTAATTTTATTTCATTGAAAGTTGATAGACTACAGTTCCCAAAATTACACTCGAACTTGAAAAATCTTTTGAATATATTGGATTGTGCGAGCGAGAGAGAAGCACATCGCCTTGTTAGAACAAAAACCAACTCAGCCATTTTCGCACAAAAATACTATGCACATTTAATTACTTTATAATTTACCGTTCGTTTAATTGCTTTTAAGACCCACTATCTTTGAAACTAAGCGTCACAGTGATTAGTAAATTTTAACACTGGAAAAAGCAGAAGTTTTTCAAATGAGACTGGTGTAAAAAAGAAAATTTACTTAAAAAAATAGTTAAATAATAACACAATAGTGTTCCGACCAGAAATCGAACTCAATACATACAATAATCCATGGATTTAACCGTTAGACCATGTAGGCAGTTTTAATTAATATATAATAAATAATAATAATAATAAATATTTCCAGACAGGTCGCACAGCGCCATCTAGTTTCCGTGGTGAGCTACGAGGCTTGTGTTACGGAAACTAGATGGTTGATAAACTACATATTATACTTTTTTTTTTTAAATATATACATATTATACATATAAACACCCAGACCGAGACAAATTATACAATGTACAACTTGTATCGGGAATCGAACCCACGTCCTCCCGAGTTCACGGCAACGTTTGTTACCACTAGACCACGGAGGCGGTCATACATAATTCTTTATATACTTACAAAATTCAACCAAATTATCGATAAAGCCGCGAACAAATATTAATTATATTGTAACTAGCCAACTAATAGGTATGTGATTGTGGGCAATTTTGCGTGACTGGCAAAATTGATTACCCCTAATTACGTCTGCTTGTTATTTTCAGCTACTCCGAAATGCCTAATTACGAATAGGTATTATATATTTCGCACACGATTTTATTTATACTGAACACGATATAAAAGACAAATATATTATTACGCCTTTTGTATTTTTTTTTTGGTTCTCTTCTCCCGATGTATGATGAATGAGGTGATAGGGAAAGCAAAGGGTCTAGCCCATACAGCCAAGTCTGACGTAATATATCTTTCTTTTTAATGAGTTACAAAATTTAAATTCCAGATGCTGCAGAATTTGATGCCTTTCATGGAGTCACTCGCGGCACCATAGCTCAAACACGTCGGGTAAAATATGGGAGTTGACAGCGCGGGAACATCGCAAAAAATAAACTGCAACTTGTCCCCATATCCAAAGTACAATTATCGTTTTCCACTGTAGAACATTATTAAACAAAACAACACCACTTTTGATTAATATTCACAGTAAATTAATTTACAAAACAAAAACTTGCACTTGACATGTTCGCGCAAGATGGTGCCCTTGCCTTTTGTCACATGACAATGTTATAATTGGGCGCAGTTATGCAAAAAGGATCCAATCCACATTATAATAATAATAGATATATTTATATCGTCGAAAAGGTATTTTAAAATCATGTCGAGGTTTCTTTTGTCATTTTTCATTTATGGAATAATCTAAATTTCAACTTTAATGGCCTATGACTTAAAATTAACTTAATGTGGATTGGATCTTTTTGCGTAACTATGTCCAATTAAATAGTAAAGTATCATCACGACAGTTTACCTTTTGGGGTGGTCAGAAACCACTCTTTTTTAAGAAGCGGATACTTAGCCAACTATAAGCCCTTCGTTTCATTGTGGATTGAGACGCAGAAGTCAAAATCAAAATATCTTAATTCACGTAAGCCTATTACAGGCATTTCTGACACGTCATTATTTGAATTATTTTGATTGATTCTTCTCCTGTTAGTGAAAGACTAAACTGCAAAGCGGTCCAAAGAGTAAGCTGTTAGCAGAATACCACTAGGTCATCAGTACCCGGTTCGAATCCTGGTCGGGACAAAAACATTAATTTAATAATATTTCTCAAATTTTGGTACGCTAGAGACGAACTTGCTACTAATCAAGATGGGGATAGTAGTTGTCTAAATGTGAACCCTGACCACCTCGGAAGGGACATATCGTTATTATAATTTACTTTTAGATGTTTTATTTATAACTAAAACTAATCATAATTTTTTTTCTTTGTCTTAAAAAGGACAATTAACAGGACGAATTACAAGTTCACAGTGTTTGTGTCTTGTTTACTTAAGTAATTTAATTTACCTGCAATGGCGATAAAACTAACACGATTTAACTGTTTTGTTTAAATTTAACCCCTAATGACACACTTTTAGTGCTGTGGCAGCCTTCCAAATATATATTTATTTCTTGTTTGGCCTCGGGAAAGCTTTCTAGACTTTAACTTATGTTGATGGACCGATCTATATCTATAATTGTAAAAAAAAGTATCAGGCTGTATAGGCTAGATCCCTTTGCCATCTCTATCATCTCATTCATCAATCATTCGGGAGAATAAAAAGTAGTTTTTCGCGCGATTTTGCACGGACATGTCAGGTGCAAGTTTTTGTTTTGTAAATTACTTTACTGTGGATTCACTGTGCCGTGTCCATCGTGTGTGGGTTCTGCTATGGAAAGAGAGATGAGAAGAATGGTGTCTCAGGCTTCCGACCTACTAAATACAGTATGATTCCGTTAATGTCGTCTTGGAAGCTAATAAATGTATTTGGTTGGGATAGGAGTAGAATGGTGGATGGTGAACGTCATCATCAGCCTGTATCTCTCTACTGCTGGATGTAGGCCTCCCCCAAGGCTCGCCACTTAACGCAATCTATCGCTACCCTCATCCAAACCCCACCAGCGACCTTCTTTAGGTCATCTGTCCATCTGGCGGGGGGTCGTTCCACTCTGCGTTTTCCCGTACGTGGTCTCCACTCTAGAACCCGTTTGCTCCATCGTTCGTCGGTTCTGCGGCAGATGTGCAGTATGATGCAGTATATATTGTCAAATGTAGTGTTGTTTTGTTTAATAATGTTCTACAATGTTAATAATTATGAAAAACAATAAATTTGACTTTAAATATAGGGCACAAGTTGCAGTTTATTTTTTCCGATTCTGTGAACTGAAATTATACCCGACGAGTTTGGGCGATAATGCCGCAAGTGACACTAAGAAACGCATTAAATTCTGCAACATCTGGGATAAATTTAATGATAACTTATAAAAAATAAAGAATATATTACTACATGCATGGTTGTCTGGCCTAGATCTCTTCGCCTTTCCTATGAGAAGAGAAACAAAAAAAAAGAAACCAATATATACCTACCTACTTGTATATCTATTGCATATTACCTAAGAAAATATTAGGAGCGGAGATGGCTCGGTTGTAAGAACACTGTATTCGGCATGTACCAATCAAAAATGCATTACATACAAAATGAGTGTAGACCAAATACTACAGATAGAGATGGAGGTTAATGACTCTAGGGGCTTTAATGATGAATAACTATAATATTTTAATTCAAAAAGTCGCGTGTTAAAAAAAACAGCTTAAAACCTGCATATTGAAAGCCCAATCTTTTATGTCAGTCAATGTATTCCTTCTAACTTCTCAAATGTTCCTCATTGCTTATCTAAGAGACTTATGTAGATGAGTAATTCGAAGTCTGTGAGGGCTTAATCTATAAGCATAGCTTAGTTTCTGCTTAGTTATCGACTTTCAAGAAATATAGTACGTAATACTTGGATATTGTCAATACATACTGTGGGGGATTTTCCAACTCCCTCACCCGTGGTAGATGAGTGGACTGTATAATATGATATGGAGGGTTTGATGACGAGCCAGCTCCGTGATGTTCAAAGTTCAGGCAGAAGCCCTTACCTCTTTCAGCAGCAGCTGGCAAAGTCTCAGTGTAGTCGACCTCAGGGTTCCAGAAGAAGACCAAGTCTTCTGGTGCTAAAACTCTTTTCACACAAATGTCATTTCACATTAAACTGATAATCCAAGTAACAGTTCCGACTGATAGATACACGCGCGTGGCTACGCAGCAGACATTGCTGCAGCACCGAATTAAATGTAGCCGCGCCGACCAAGGCTGAGGTGCGCAAGGAAGATGGTACAAGGAGGTGGGACTGGTACCCTCCGATAGGTCACATAGATAGCTTTAACATCTATTATATAAATAAAGTAAGGTATAATGTATATTATTAAATATTAAAATATAATAAATCAAATCGAATTGAACTATACCAAACCAAATCATTTACTTCTGTATGGTTAGTACGTAACACTTGGATATTATCAATACATACAATACAAAAAAACTAAAACATTGTTGCCATAAACGGTTTTTACCGACTAGGTATTTAATATTAAATTCGTGGCTGTGAAATAATGGTAATAGTTGTAAGCTAAATTTGTTGGCTTAAGGTTAATGCCCTTAAAACTATGTTACGATAAGGTAGCTGTCTTTATTGAGTAAGACCCTTTTTTATCACTAATAAAACAAGGTCATGTTAATGTTGTACGACATGCGAAAATCTACGAGGTATATCTTAAATAAAAATAAAAAAAATGTTTAGGTAGGCGGACTGATGGTGGTAATTTGCCCAGTCTGCCGGGGCGGGGAAGTATCCACCGTTCCTGCTGAAAAACCTAGTGAAGTGTATCCACACATTTCGGGATCAAAATCGAATTGCCGTTATGCCCAGTCAAGCCGGCATAGTGTTAGGGACTGATGTCTCGAGTGCCTGATTCCAGTTGCTAACATATGAACTAAAAAATAATTTAAAATAAAATAATATACATGTAATAAATAATAGTAATTATATCTATCTATCTATATATAATACTAGTAGTTTTACCCGGCTTTGCCCGTGTATACGGCGACACAAAATGAGTTCCGTTGCGCATTATTTTGCCGTCATGCCTAGTCAAACCGGCATAGTGTTAGGGACTGATGTCTTGAGTGCCTGATTCCAGTTGCTAACATATGAACCTTGCGCGCCACTTACCATCAGGTGAGCGCATTGTCACATGTCGTGTTAGTATAAAAAAAAAAATACAGCTAGTTGAAGGTTTATTTTGCTGACTTCTATGGGCAAAACTGGGTCAAACAGCTGTAAATAATATAAGTAGTACTTGCTATTTGATGAATCGCAATCCAAATGTAATAAAAATCTTTTAAAACTGAGAAATCTCACCTAACGCAGAAACCACTTTTCTCGAAGAAAATTTACGATCAAACGCAAGAAGTGCAAGTCTATAAATTGTCTCAAAGTCAATTGGTTTTTTTATTAAAGTTTTCTTTTGGATTTTGCTTTGGTATCACCTTTACGTAGACGTGTGCTTTTCACTAAGCACATATAAAAACATTTTGTTGAATGTATATATGTTAGTATGTATGTTTATTATTGTATTTTTATTAGTATTTTTATATTTATTTTACAGATTACACATATCTAAGTAAGTCTATTATCTAAGTATATGTTTAATATTTCTATTAATTGTTATGTGGTACTTATACTATCATTGCACCTACAGTTGTTCTAATAAGTGGCTCTCAGAAAATATCTACCGAACTTGTGTACTTTGTGTATTAAAGTTTTGAAATAAATAAGACGCCTCTAACAAAACACGTATTATAAATTTTGACTGTTATCTTTCATATTAAAACGTTATTTTTTAGTTCACTTATTTATTTATATAGTACACACAGCAGTACATATGTTGGATATTTCATTATTTGAATCGTTTGATTTGAATATTCGCGGCAACGCCTTTATGCGTCGCGTCGGCGCACTCGTGTGGGCGAGCGTCTGCCGACAAGACGCCCCCTGGTGGGCGATAGCGACTGTGCTCGGCAAACTTCCTGTCGTTGACGTTTCTGCCAGACGCAACGCCTTCTGTTGGACAGTATTGGAACTATCACGCCGGTCGCGGTGCACATCGTTGCTCTTAAATTTCGTGCATATATTTTTTTTTCTGTGATTGTATTTCGTATTTATGCTGTGATCCTCGTCGGCACCGAGCTTATCACGACGCGTGGGCTATTAAAACTACAAGAATTCTATCGATATTCGAGATACGGAACAAAATGTTAGTTGCTGCTAATTTCATTTCTTTCGCTCAATTTCGGAGTATTTTCACAAGCAAATACTCCGAAATTGTTTCCCGTTCAACATATATTATCATACACATAACATAGTATAATTATAACTTATCTAATAAATGTACCAATTAGGTGTCACAGCATTCACCAATATAAAAATAAGAAGAAATTAGAAACTTATTACTGTTAAAACAAAAAAATATGACTTCTAAAATAAAATTATACATTTTTTCTTTTTTAATAGAACTAACAAGGAAACATAAAAATTGCATAAATTTTGTACGGTAAAAAACGAAAACAAAACACTTCTTAAAAAAATTATAAGCTACTCATACTCATATATTGATGGTTTGAAATGTTCGAGAACATTTTTTCTGAATACATTGTAACGGTCATGAAATATGTCTATATCATTATTGGCACTGCAGATACTACTGTAGGTGTTGCACATTCGGGATGTTGACGAATGTGAACCTACATTAGTTCTTGAGGGAGGACAGCACAGGATCTTGGTTATAGGACGACGTGGAATATTATAGGGTACTGTCAAGGATACATCCAGCCTGGCCATTGACAATTTTATGTAATAGTAAAAGGTCACTCTTTTCCCAATTAGTTACAATACTTTGGTTAGAACTCAATCTGGCGGTTGTTGATGAAATAGATCGAGCCAATGGTATCCAATATGTTTATCCGACCATAATGGTTACACCGGATGTAAAACGCGTAGATGATAATAAAATGTAAGAGCGTATAAAAATAAAGTGCGCAAATTCTAAAGTGTAGGTAGTGGTTTTAAATAAATTGATTATATTCTTTATAAAAATTCTCAGCTACCAATACAACTACTACAGGCGTTACTCTAAAATTTCGAAATCAAGTTTCGATCGGTTTTTGAAATGATTGGGGAAATCGTAGTCGAATATAAATATTTGAAAAGTGGCCACTTTGAGAGGGAATTATCAATGGGGTGTATCACTAACTTTTTATCACGATAGATGGCACATGATAGATGGTACCAAATATAACTGTCAGTTGCATAGAAAACTTGTATTTTTATTACGAAATTTATTATTTTCTGGATATTATGCCGAAGTGAGCAGCTTTTAAGTATACAAATCGAGATTTTTAAGCGAAATCAAAGATATGGTGATCTTAAAATTGCCGTTCTATTAATAAAACCTTTTTTCTATTTAAAGACGGGGTGTGCACTTTTTAATTCGTCTTTTAAGGTAGGTAACGTTAATTTAAAATACATTTTTTTGTTATAAACATATAAAACTACGAGAACATTAAAAATATGATGCGATATAGGTGTAAAATAAGGTACCATTGCCGCTAGCGACATCTACAAAAAGCTTTGCCTGATACACCCTATTGAATATTTTTGATAGCTCCAAGCGATCAATTGCGTTTTCGAAATACAAATCCTTACTGCTCTTGGCCACTTTTTTATTTTTCCAAGTCTTTGTGTACTACTCGTAGATAAATACATAGATATCTCCTTTCAAATATTAGGAAATGCGACCTTTGCAAAAGCGAGACGAAGAAACGTACTATCCATGGTTAAATAATTAAAAATAAAATAATATACATGTAATAAATAATAGTAATTTTATCTATCTATATATAATACTAGTAGTTTTACCTGGCTTTGCCCGTGTAAACGGCTACACAAGATAAATTTAGTTGCGCATTATTTTGATTTTGCTATATCTCCTAATGTATTCATTTAATTTGCATGATGAAAAGGAAAAAAAATATATTCATAAACTGCAAAAGCCAACTAACGTATTAAAAATGATAAGGATTAATACCGTATTTGTACATAGCTTTCCAATTACCGCTCTATAATTTCCCATTTTTTTTAGTATTAAAATGGATATAGTATTTTATCCCTAAGAAATAGACATATGCCATCGAGGACTTTTCTGTAGACCTATATAAGATACACAATTCTACTATACATTATTTTGTTATATCTCAAAGGTTTAGGCAGCGTTTTCGTTGAAAGCTCCCAGACGGCAATTTTTTTTCCGAAACCAAATTTCGTTAATGTATAGAAAAACTTAACAAATTATATACTAAAACCTTGCTCTAAAACCACTCTATCCTTTGGTGAAACAGCATGTAAATCGGTGTAGTAGTTTTTGAGTTTATCGCGAACAGACAGACAGACGCGGCGGTGTTTTATAATTGCTATGTTTGACTTGAAAGCATATAAACAAAGCTTGGTTTTTTTTCCAAATTTTGTATGAAAACAATAGAAAAACGCCAATTCGAACGAATTTCGAGCGAAATAAAGTGAAAAAAAGCGCTTAAAGCGACAAGTCGACATAGGGTATACGAGATATGTAGTGATAGTGTTAATAGTATGTCATTTATTTTTATGTAGTTTTATTTGTTCATGTAGGTTAAAAATTTCAAATTAAACATTTGGTGGGTATATGTTTGTGCTGTTGTTTAATAATAAAATTTATGTATTTGCTGTCGACCGGACAAAACAAAATGGTATGCTACGACCTGCGCGTCTAGCTGCGGCACGGTTGCCACAGTTGTTGAGCATATAAAAATGTAATAGATTTAAGTTAATTGGGTCAATAAACGATTTTTATTATTCCTCCTCCTCCTCCTTAGTCGGTACCCCACTGTTGGGATCGTGACTCCGTCGAAGTCCATCCACTAGCCGTTTCCAGTGGCTGCGGTCCTCGGCGCAGTGGATAGCTTGGTGTACTGGGATGTTTAGGTGGTCAGACACCTGACTAGACCGTTCGTTTGGGGCTTCTTCTTCTTGTACTTCTACCGTCTACTTTTCCTGTTACTAAGAGTTTTTCCAGATTGTCGGCGCTTTCTAGCAATGTGGCCAAAATATTGCAGAATTCGGGTAAAGCAGACGGCAGAAAGTCTCTGTCCCTTGGCAAGTTTGAGCTCTTCGAGCACCGAAACGTTAGTGCGTCGTGCGGTCCAATGAATTTTGAGCAAACGACGCCAGCACCACATCTCAAACGCATCAATTCTTGCCCTATCTGCAGCTATTTATTATTAAATAGTTTATAAAATAAAAAATCTATAATATTTACAAAATTTTGTATTTCGTTCGTTGAGAGTGGTTTCTATGGATTTGGTCAAGGTTACATCTTTCACTCTTTTAACTAATCTACATCAATATTTTTATATGCCAATAAAATATTCAATGTACAATAATTCACATTTACAGATCTATTTCTTAAAATACATTTGTTTATCTAATTTTGTGTTGCTTTAGAGGGATTAGCTACGGACAGAAAATCAACTTTTCCGATTTAGATCGATTAGCAGTGTATATTTTGAAACTATCAAAAGCATGTTAACATGTTAGTTATTTCAATAACTTTATGATGCAGTTTTATTCTTTATCAAAATCGGCCATGAGACTCCTTTCAGTATATGTATGATGTATACCAAGTAGTATATGTATTTGATATTAGGTTAAGTATTAGTTATAGCAAAAACTGTCTCTTTTAACTCTTATTTTTGCACCGTCTCATATTTCTATTTGATATCTCCTTTGTCCCCAAGGTCGACTGTCAGAGAATGCCTAACGGCATTAAGCTTCGCTTTTTGTACATTGTGCATTATTTTTTTTTTTTTTTTTTTTTATATTCGTCGTCGTTTGACAGTAGTCATCGACACCCACTTCAAAAATTCACCCTATTGTTGAACATATTTAGGCTAAGTTATATCAGAACGAAATATCTGTAATTGTATTTTTAATTTTTATATTATCACGACAAGTATGTGACCTTGCGACCACCTGATGGTAAGTGGCGCGCGAGGTCCATGAATGTTAGCAATGGTATCAGACACTCATGACTAACATCAGTCCCTAACACTATGCCGGCTTGACTGGGCATGACAAACCTGATCCCGAAGTCAAAGTCAAAATATCTTTATTCACGTAAACCTATTACAGGCATTTATAAAACGTCATAAATTTTTGAATGATTCTACTCCTGCTAGTAGAAGACTAAGCACCAAAGTGGTCCAATAAGTAAGCTGTTACCAGAATACCAGCAGCTTCGATCACGAAACATGTGGATACACTTTACTGGGTTTATCATAACGAACGGTGGATACTTCCCCGCCCCGGCAGACTGTACAAATTACACCATCAGTCCGCCTACCACCTATTTAATACCAGATGACGACTGACCTTCAAATAAAAACTGACACATTTGACGCCATTTTAAAATTTAATCGTTACAATTACAGACGTTACTGTTAGCGTATTTTTTACTATAGGTAACTATAAAATATAAAAAGTGGATTCTATTTGGATAACAGAATAGAATCCGTGGAACTAGATCTTTTTCGGATCTTCTATTGATCTTGTTGTCTAGGTAGTTGTTAATCTATAATAACAGTGTAATAAAGTGAATAATAGATGAGTGAACTTTGCTAAAACAGTACAAATAATGAGACTTATGTGTAATACGTTTCAAAGTACCAGGACCGCATAAATTGGTATGGGTAAAAGTGTGAAGACCGTGGCGTGGGAGGCAGAGTCCCTGATGGGCACGCTCCCTCCTCCGACGTGCTGGCAAAGATTCTGCCCCAGAGCTGCATTATCACACTTTGGACTCTTCATTGCTTTGATGCTGTATACAGTTGGTGGTGGATTTGTAAGTATAATTATTATTTAATTACTAATACACTTTATTTTAAATTATATATATATTTTTTTTATTTTTTTTTTATTACAAAAACCACAGCTCATTATAGAAATAAATACATAGGTATACCTTATAAGTAACACATTGGCCATACATGGCTTTACTTTATATAAATAGTACATATTGGTGAAAATTTAACTAAACTAAACTAAAACTAGAAGTCTAACTAAACTAAGCAAGTCGCAAAGAATACAAACAAAACATAAGCCAATATTCATAATAATAATAATATGCGTGTTCACTACAATAAAGTCACTTGTTAGAGGACAAAATAAAGTAAATAATTATGGATGCGCGAGTGCATGTGTGTTATGTTAGTGTACCTATGTGTTGTGTTAGTGTGTACGTGTTTGTGTGGGTATGGTGATGTAAGTGTGATATACTTAAATATTGTGCGTATTTATTTTATCTAATATATTACAACCTGTTTGGCATTAAATAAATTGTGTATTGTTGTATTATATAATATTTAATATATCATTTTTTTAGTTGTAGTAAGATATTACTGCTGTTCAAGGATATATCCTAAATACTAGAAGTCTAATCTAGCCGATATTTTTCTTTACTTTAGTGAATCTGTCATCGAGTGAAACAATAAACAACTCGTTACGTACACAATATTATAAAAAAGTGAAATTTAGTTTTAATTAAGTAAATAAATTAATCAAGTCATGACATTTACGATGGCAATAACACAGGATAAATTATAAACTAAAGCCTACTAGCTCTTTATGGCATTCATCGGACCCTGATACGAAATGTTAACAAAGAAACCAGTGAATCTTGAACAATAACAAATGAAGAAAATGAACAGACACTGCTTAGTCCATTTTAAATGAACAAAAGTTATATTTAACAAAAGAAAAACAAACAGACAGCATATTTAACAATAAAATAACAAGACTTTAACATAATTATTTGAAGAGAATCACACTAGTGCCAACAAGAATATCGAGAGAGTATGTAAAGATAACCCTGCTAAATAGAAAACAATATAATCTAATAAACGTAAATGTTTACACAGTGGTACTTTATTTGTCAGCATTAAAATGCAATCAAAAGTTTAGTACCAATCTTATTCTGGGTATTTTTTTAGTTGTAAACATTAAGCGATAATAAAAAAATAATAGCATTAAGTATAAATAAAATCATAAGTATTATATAAATAATTGAAAACTTGCTTTTACGGTATACGAATTATTTGTGATTGTTCTATAAAATACTGTTTGCATTTTTTTTGCTGTTAACATAATTGAGATACTTTAAAATACCTTTTTAGTTACATTTTCAAGACTAACTACTGGTAGTTTTAATTTGTATGTAACATTCTGCCGTGTTGGTTTCGGTGATCGACCTCTTTATGACGTCCTTCTAGTAAATGTTCTTTATGGGCTTTTTCATTAGTTACTATCACCACACCCATGCGTAAAAATATTAGGGTCCGACTTCCCTGTCTTGGCACAAATGTCTTAGTGGCGATTGCCTTTACTAGTTTTAAAAAAGAAGAAGAAGACTTCCCTGTCTTACACGAGTGATTTTGACAAACAAATTTAAATAGTATAATTTAATACATTGACTATAGTAGTGTGCCTTCGTCTCGGAGCCCGAACCCGAAACCGTGGAATACTTCGGACACCAAGGGTGCCAGAAGTGCCGGCCGCATTTATCGTCACACGTTTCTCAACGACATTATACTAAGGGCTCTTGTCTGTACCCGCAATTCTAGAAACCTCTCGGGTTGCGAGTAGCGATGGCAAGAGACCCGACGACATGAACCGTGGAAACTTGTCAGGTCTCTGGTGCGGGATGTGACATGTGTAGGCATGGCATTAGTCTCAACTCACATCTAGGCAACATCCATCGCGGCAATTTTTGCTGGGAACCTCAAGCTTCGCAGATACGCCAACCTCGCGGTGCAGATTTTGCGAAGTACGAGTTTGCGAACATCTGTCAAGAATTTGTCCAGACATCGAAAGGAGTAATCCGGAGACAGAAGGCTGGCAGATATTTCTATTAGCCTCGCTATACACTATAATGCGAAAGTTGTGGGTGAAAGAGGTCCTGGCAGACCGAGACTCACATATCACGATCAAATAAATAAAACACTGACTGAAGGTGAATTGAAAGCCTTCGTAACAAAAGGGCATGTATGAAGAGGTTAATGAATGTCGACGAAGCGAAAGAGGTATGTCGTGATCGTGCCAAATGGCGCTCAATTGTCTCTGCCTACCCCGCAAGGACCTGGCGTGAAGATATGTATGTATGTATGTATACAGAGGAATTGTTGCCAGTCTTCTTGGGACTATTTTTGATGGGACGACTCTTGTATAGTTTAACTTCTTATTAGTTTTAGTTTATAGGTATTTATTTTATGTTATTATTATTTAAATAAAATTTATTAATTATTTAAAAAAAAAAATTTCTATTTCGTAGGATCATTTGTAATACGTGATTATTTTGAATGACTCTACTTCTCAGTAGAAGACTAAATAGCAAATAGTGAAGCTGTTAGCAGGAGACCAGCATCAGGTGTTTGGCGATTTTTGTTAATCGTATTTCTAACCGATATTCTATTGATTCTTATAAGGACAGAATCGATTGGCATTAAAATTATTTTCACATTTCTGTAAATGCAAGTCAGACTATTTTCAAAACACATTTTCCCAAAATATTTTTCATGTAGTTACAACAGTCCTAAAAAAGAAAAAAACACCCTGAATAATACAAAAATATGATATAAAATCATATATGTAACCTTGAAAGGAATCGAATGTAATCCGCTACCGTGAGCCAGATTTATGTTTTAGTAAATCCTGTATTACGTGAGCTTCTCACTGCCAACTATAACTATGAAAAGTTATAAAAAAGGATCCTCGGCACACCAATATACTTAGGTACAGATAAATCAGCTTGGAGACTTTTTTACATTTGTAGTAGTGTACGGTCAGCAGGTAAATAAATAAAAAATATATAATATTGAGAACTAAAACTTTAAACAATAATAAATAAAAGCTACGACTGAAAGTAATACGAGTAAAATAATCTAAGCATCTTATATAAAATTTCATTAAAAAAGTAAAATAAATTAAACTAAAAAAATACATAATGTTTTTATTAAAAATACCATCAAGATCACAAACACACAATTTCGTATGTATATTATTTTATTATTATTATTATTAGAGACACTAGAACACAGCGTCCTGGACCTCCACTTGGAGATGGGCCTTCCAGGACATATATCTGGAGAATTTGACCTACACTCGCCACGCTGGCCAGACGGCTTGGCGAGGATATAATGTCAATTTTTAATGACAAAATATTAGTATTTTTTTTTTTTTAGTAGTTGATATTAGTGGAACCGGGACCGACGGCTTAACGTGCTCTCCAAGGCATGGGAACGGTGGTGTTGTAAATATATGACCAAATGTACTTAAGAAAAGTGTATTTCTCATTGGCACATGCCGGGTGGGTTTAAACCGACCTTTGTAGGATTTAGGGAACGCGTTCTTACAACCGAGCCACCACCGAGCCGTGCGTGTGTGTATGTACATATATATTGTTAAACAATTCTTCATTTAAATTCAACTCTAAAAAACTTTTTTATATTATCAGCTATTGTTAAAATAGCAAGCTAGCTGCTACTCGTATTCGGACTGTAAGGATCCATTTCCATTTGGCAAACGAACAAAAAACCAGTAATAGTATACTCGTATTTGACATGATGTCCAAAAATCTGCTATTTCATTTATTTTTATGACTCAACCGAATCGGGACTTCATAACCATCTTCACCCATATTGTAAAGCTTTCAGAGACGGGCAAAAATAATATGATGACAGAGATTACGATGAAGGCAGGTTTACCTACATCGAAGCTGTTATCACATCGAGAAATTTAATATTCATATTTTAGACTTTAGACAGTGCGCCATCAATGCAAAGTAACAGAACCAAATCATCGGATGAACATTTACAGTATGCAGATTTAAACATGGTTCTATAATAAAGTTGGCTAAATGTTAACTCACTCCTTAAAAAGCGTAGAACTGACCACCCAGCTAGGAATGACGGTGGTAATAATATAATACCTAAAGAAGTAAAGTATCATCATGACCATATCCTTTCTGGGCTGGTCAGAAACCATGCTTTTAAAAAGCGGATTTACATTTAGACAACTGTAGGCCCATGACAAGTGGTATGCTCGTCGATGTCTATGCTAGAGATGTCAACGAATACCAGACTCGAAAAATATCAATTACGTGCACATACGACCAGGAATCGAACCCGGTATCTCCGCATCTAAATCTAGACCACGGAGGCAGTACTTTTAATAAATGTAATAAATCATAAATACATGGCGGGAGTGGCATTTACAAGATATTAATAATCTTAAGCATGTCACTATAAGCACTATTAGTATTATTACTACAGAAAATGTGTGAGAACCTATAATCGATTATAAAGACCATGCTATTTAATAATTCAATCATATTGCATTACACGTAGAAATACCAATTACTTATTAATGTTATGATGCATGTAGTTGGTAATACATTTGGTTGTAATAAAGCAAATAGGATTATTAATTTAATGTGACAATACACAATAAGAAACGAAGAAGTGTGCCAAATACTAGTTAAAAACAAAGTTATTCACTGCGCATTGGCACGTGAATTCAATTATTTCTTTTGGCACAAGAAAAAATAGGCGACGAAGGGAATTATGAAAAATACGCAATATTTAAAATTTAAATTTTCTTGTTGAGGTAATGGCTAAGAAAAACAATCTTTTTACTTTGTAAACCTATAATAAATTTAAAAATAAACTTTGAATACATAAAATTAAATTAAATTAACATTTGCTTACGAGTCTTAAAACCTAGGTTAATTATTAAAAGTCTACGAATTCTTCCTCAAAAAGACAAATTGAGCTTTCTTTAATCTTTTCTTCAGCATAAGTTTCGTAGTTGGCAGCATCTCCAGGTGACCTTACCTTCGGTATAAAAGGCGGTGGCACCTGATTATTCAAAATGTTATCCCAATTGATATCTCTAAACCATTTATGGTTTTTAATATCCAAAACACCATTTTTAAGACAACCGTAACGCTTGGTAACATCGCTCTGCAAAGTATGGGACATCAGATCTTTTAGCTCCCCAGAAAAGTTCGATGGACATCGATATTTACTGGTCACTATTTTCTCATAAATTTTCATCGGATCTGAATCATAGAACGGCGGATAGCCAGCGTTCATTTCATACAACAAGATGCCGAGAGACCACCAATCCACTGACGTTCCGTATCCCTTACTCAGAATCACTTCAGGTGCCAAGTATTCAGGAGTTCCACAAAGCGTCCACGTGCGGCCTTTTAATATTTTGCAAAAACCAAAGTCAGTTAATTTTATATACCCAGATTTATCTATAAGAATGTTCTCTGGCTTCAGGTCACGATATATCAATTCGCAGGCGTGAAGGTACTCCAAAGCCAAAACCACTTGAGAGCCGTAGAATTTGGCCGTATTTTCTTCGAACCTACCAGCTCTGCGTAAATGCGTAAACATTTCTCCACCATGCACAAAAGGCAAAACAAAGTACAAATAAACATTATCTTTGAAGAAATATTTTAGGTATATGACGAAAGGGAAATTTAAGCCACTCAATATCTTTTTCTCGTACAGACTGTGCTCCACCTGTTTTAGCTTTATGATTTTTTCTTTCTCCAACATTTTCATTGCGTAGAACTTTCCAGTGTCGTTACATTTAGCAAGGTATACTACTCCGAACGCTCCGGTGCCTAGTATACGTATTTTTTCGAAATCAGAAGGTTTTACAGTTTCCTGTATCTCGGTATCCCATGAATCGATAAATTCTGCGTGCAATTTTTGCAAGTATTTTTCATAAAGCTCTTGTTTGCGTTGACTATATCCTACTGTTACCATGATAGATCGTCGAGTTACATCAACCATTTTCTGTTATACCATACGTTTATTCTAATAATTGCACTTATTTATCTGAACTATGAGAGAAATAAATAATAATTACGAGCTTGACCTTGGTTGTTGTAATAAACAAAATTGCTGCAAATTATGACAACGACAACATGTTCCTTGACGACAACGATCAACCACGCAAAGAATACCTAGCGAAAAATTAAAATGCAATTAAGCAGCTAAAAAGTACATATATATTTTACGTATTTTATTATGCTTAGTACAATTAAGTTACATATTTTTAGGATAATAAAATAATTCGCCTAAAATCTATGCAATAACTTTATGAAAATAGATTGTCAAATAGACGGCACATTGGCACACTTTAAAAGTAACTTGTAAACAATTTGTAAATTTGTAAGTAAAGTAAACTGAACTTCGTAATATTTTAGAATAGTTTACACTAAACATAGGAAAATAAATGGAATTCGAGATAGGTTACACGCACGAAGATCATAAATTGCACAAACAGTATTTAAGCGAGCTAAAAGAAGAATTTGTAAAAAGACTTCAAAGTCCTGAACTATATACAAAAAATATAGATGATTATGATTCTATTAAAGCAGTGGGATCAGGTGCCTATGGAGAAGTATATCTTGTAAGGGATAAAGACACCCTAAGTTATTATGCTATGAAAGCAGTGGAAAAAAAGTTAGTTGTGACAAGGGATCATGTTCAAAATATAATTTTTGAGAAGAAAATACTTTACAGCGTTCAATTTCCTTTTCTAATATCACTTGATGTGGCATTTAAAGATAATCTTTATCTATACATGGTTTTGCCTTACATATCCGGGGGAGATTTATTTTCCTATATTCAAAAGTTTGGGGTTTTTTCGGATTATCTTTCTAAGTTTTATGCATGCCAAGTTGTAATGGCCTTGGAATATCTTCATTATTGTGAAATAATTCACAGAGATGTTAAACCTGAAAATATTTTAGTTGATGTGAATGGATACATAAAACTTTGTGATTTCGGCTTCTGTAAATTATTGAAACAGAGGACGTGGACATTATGTGGAACACCGGAATATTTAGCGCCAGAAGTAATTTTGTCCAAAGGCTACACGTTTTCCGTCGATTGGTGGGCTCTTGGCGTGTTGATATACGAAATGTTATCTGGTAATCCCCCATTTTATGCTTTAAATGCCAATACACTTTATGAAAAGATTTTGAATGGTCAATACAAATGCCCAGATGATATGCATAAAAATTGCAAGTTGCTGATTAGAGGATTATTGCAAGTAAATCCCGTAAAACGTTTGGGATCTCTAAAGGCATCTGTGTTTGATATTAAAAGTCATGATTGGTTCAGTGAAATTAGCTGGCAAAGCATACTATTTCAAAGTTTAGAACCTCCATTTATTCCTACGTGTGATTCCCCTGGAGACACTAGTAATTTCCCAGAAATTGTTCAAGTAAAACTAAAAAAATCATCCATATGTCAATACGTGGAAGAATTTGAAGACTTTTGAATTATGTAGTAATTAATAATTTATAGGATATTATACGAGTTTTTTAAGTGTTTTAGTTTTTTAATTTAAAGAACAGTTAGTAAAACCAGCAGGCGCCTTAGCAAAGGCAGGTATTAAATTTTCAAGAACTACTTCCTTAAGTTGTGATAATAGATGGTTTCTTTCGACGCAGGTGTTCCGAGCACTCGAGTATCCAGCTGAGATAGCAAAGCAAGAGTACCACCGAGACAGACTATTAGAGGAGCGGTACAACCTCATTAGATTTGTTGCCGACAGTAATAGCAATGCTACTGGATACAACAGTTTGGAAGAGTTGCTAAGTGAACACTTAGCTATTTATGAAAAGGTTTGTTTCTTTCATTTTCTTATTCTTGGCGGGACGAACACATGAATAGAACGTGTTACAGTTTTAGTATGGAAACGATTTAAACTCGTAAAAGGCATACCGTATCGTACGTATCTTTTATTGTAATGCTCAACCTTTTTACAAAGCGAAATTTTACTGTAAGCAATTACAAAAATTATGTACCAACAAGATAGGGCAAGTAGCCTAACGTTAAGAGAATTAAAACTAGGACATTCTTCTCAGAATGAATTAGCCTATGACAGTGCATTACCGGTTATGGTCGTGTTCGAAAATTGTTTTTTTTTTACCGGGAAGTATTTTATTTTTTAACGCGTATTATACGTTATTTCAAGAAAAAAACAACAAAGTAGATATCGCAAAAATAATGTAACAAACATTTTGAATGAAAATAGCTAATCAATGCCCGCTCTATCTTATGATCTCTTTTACTGAGTATTGTGGCTTGGCTTTAGGCATGTGTACCAATATACCTACAAAATATAATCTACAATTATTCCAAACAAATATTTATCAAATAGTAAGTATACTGCAACAAAATATGAAATGTGATTAGTAGTGGACCCACACAAGGCACTTTCATGCCTGACCAACTATGGGACCATGCAGTCGAATTACCAATAATAGTTTACAAAAAGGCAAATACAAATAAAAATTAAAAATTAAAATCTAAGTAAAAAAGCATAAAAAATATAAACAAATTGTTGTGTTCTTTAAATCAACGGATGGTTCTTAAAAATTGTTCTGTATCTTGATAGTCCCATGTTATATAGCCTGCGAATTCTCTACAATTAATCAGTAACCATTTTTAATAACTAAAACACCGTTCTTAAATACCACTAAAACACTAAACCTCTAGGAAGAGCTTCTGGAGAATTTAGCCAACTTTTAACTAACCAGCTTCTTTGACCAGACGGGTTCTTAATATGCAGCATAAGCTATTTCTATTAAATTAACAAAGCTCTTACCTTGACAGGTGTTAGAAGCAGCATCATCGAATGGTCTGGCTTTGGCAGTGGAGCGAAACTTCCCTCCAGCCGAAGAGAAGTGGAGCATACTTCAGGCCGTGTTCTTCTCGTCTACAGTGCTCACCACTATAGGTGTGTACGCCGATGTAAGCATACACTGCTCTATCAATTATTATTCGTTATTATAGGACAACAGCCAAGGTGCCTTTTAAACTTCCAAAAATCTTCCAATCCCAATTCTTTAACAAATGCATTTGAATCAAATTAATGTGTCATAAAGCTTACAAAATCATATTTAAAAAAAAAAAATTCGTTAAATCGAAATCTAACTTATGAAATTAGGTTTTGTTATAAGAACACAATACTAGTGCAGGATATGTTACGAATCTTATATAATATGTATACATGTAACCAAATCTTGGATTCATTAAATCCTAATTTCATCAGCACAGCCCCTAGAACACAGATTCCTAGATCTACACTGTTGGAGATGGGCCTTCCAAAAAAATCTGGAGAATTTGGTCTACACTTGTCACGCTGCCAGAACGGGTTGGCGAGGGTCTGATGTAATTTTGTTAATGATTTTAATTTACTATTATATTTTCACAAAACATAAAATCTATTTGGGCAGGTATAGTAAATATAGTGATGCCGAATATGGAAATATCGATAGTAGGCCACGAAAATCAAATATCGATAGTATTAATGTATTATAACAAAATATATAATACTACCGACTTCCAATAGTAGATATAGATTACTACCGATGTTAGCACGACAATAAAATGACAACAGTACGTTTTCTATTAGTTAACCATTAATACTAATAAAAATAGGCGTGGTGGTGGCTCGGTTGTAAGAACGCTTACCTTAAATCCTCCAAGGTCGCGTCAAACCCCTCCGGGATGTACCGATGAGAAATACATTTTTCATACGTACATTTGTCATACATTTAAAACAGCACCGTTCCCGTGTCTTGGAGAGCACGTTAAGCCCGACGGTTCCAGTAATACCAAATTGTGGTATCGTTAATTAATTATCATTAAAAAATTTACATCAGATCCTCGCCAAACCGTCTAGCCAAATTGTAGGCCAAATTCTCCAGATATATGTTCTGGAAGACCCATCTCCAACAGTGGACGTCTAGAACGCTGTGTTCTAGGGAACTGTAATGATAATGATAAACTAATAAAAACTATTCTATTGACATTATCGATAGTTAATTTGTCAGAAACGACATTGGTAGTTTCCATAGCGTAACGATTACCAAGCCTTAATACCAGCGATACTTTTGCAAGTCGAAATTAAATTATCATATATATTAGTCATCGATAGTCTACAGGGCTATCGAGCAGCATCACTATTGTAAAGAACCAGGTCCACATAGAATAGATGATGAAGTAATACTGATTGTATTGTTGCAGGATATGGTAACATAGTACCAGAAACAGTCGGGGGTCGTCTCTTCTGCATAATTTATGCTCTGATTGGGATACCCTTGACTTTGACTGTTATTGCAGATTTGGGCAGAGCGTTCGCCACTCTGGTCTCGGTTATTGCTAAACATATGCCGGAAATGCCACGTACGTTCTGTTTATATTTAGGACAAACAAATTCGTAATATTTATTTTAAGGCGTTCGAAATCTCCTCACACAAACCCAGTCTTCAATGAGAACTATCAACAATAATTTTCATAATCGTAAATCTAGTTATTTTTTTTATTACCAGAACAGAGTCCTATACCGAGAAAAATAGATATTTGATGTAACAAAAAATCGTCGGTTAATCACAAAATTTTAGCATTTACGAATAAAATACTATCAACCTAACTCAACTGGTTCCGTGGTCTAGCGGTTAAGTCCGTGGATTTAGACTCGAAGGTGGGTTCGATTTCTGGTCGGGACACAACAATATTCATTAATGTAAACAAATACATTTAATTAATATTTAATTTATTTGTGATATTTCTCGAGTTTGGTACGCTGGAGACATCGACGAGCTTGCCACTTGTCATGATTGGCCTATAGTAAAGTTGGCTAAATGTGAATCCGCTTATTTATAAGCGTGTTTCTGACTACCCCGAAAGGGAAACGGTCGTGATGGTACTTTACTTTACTTTAACTCATGTGATTACTATCACGAGGTGCTGGTAGATTTTCATTACCAAGAAAGGAATACGAATGAATTATTGAAAAGAAAGAAAGAAAAGAAAAAATATTTATTTGCACACAACAGCTTATACAATAATAAAAACGTAAAAAATATATATATATATATATAAAATTACCAACAAAAAATAGACAAGATAAATACATAAAAAATAAATGAGTGAGCTGCTGCGACAAACAGGCACTCAGGTCAGCATAGGCTGCAACATTTCTGCTGCAGCGCTGATTTTCACTGAGCCCCATGAAACAAACATTGGGTCAGACAGCTAGTAATTGTTGGCGGATATACGCTAAACTCATATTAAAACCTATATTTCCTTGGTTATTTATTTATTCGTGGGAAAATTTACAGCATTTATAATATTATGTATACAAAAAAGATATGTCATTTTAAAGCCTTACAAATGGGATGTATCACTAACTTTTTATCACGATAGATGGCGCATGATAGATGGTACCTAATATAACTGTCAGTTGCATAGAAATCTTGTATTTTTATTACGAAATTTATTATTTTCTGGATATTATGCCGAAGTGAGCAGCTTTTAAGTGCACAAATCGAGATTCTCAAGCGAAATCAAAGATATGGTGATCTCAAAATTGCCGTTCTATTAATTCAACCTTTTTTATTTTTAAAGACGCTGTTCGCTTTTCTAATTCGTCTTTTAAGGTAGGTAACGTTAAGTTAAAATATAATTTTCTGTTATAAAAATAAAAAACTACAAAGACGATAAAAAAAAATGTTATAGGTGTAAACAAGGTACCATTGCCGCTAGCGATATCTACAAAAAGCTTTGCCTGATACACCGCATTGAACTGTTAGCTATAATGAAAAAAAAAAAAAAAACAACAAAATCAGTACAAAAACAATGAGATAGAGATAATAGTATAGAGAGTTTTAAATACGACCTTTTCGAACACTTTTTGGACAATATCAACTTCATTAGTCAAGCTGGCCAACCGGTTGGCAAGAGTGTACCTTATTATAATTTACAAACAGATTTACTATTAGGAAATCTAAAATATTTTCTTGACTCACCCCCAGTTACTCAAAGGATGAGTATATAGACGCTAGGTTTATCTTTTCGGGTGATTGGTCACTCTAGAATTATGATTGTTTTATGATCAAAAAGTCAAACGGTCCTTATCATGAGCAACTTGAGATCTTTTGAGAAACTTGGAGTGAAGTAAGATGGATTTAAAATATCCTTTCCTTGATATTTAAGTTTAAAATTATGTTTAAGTTGGGTTAACAATTTTTAATTATGTTTTCTATGCAGGTTGGTGCCGTCAAGTTTCAGAAGCTAATCCAGCTGGTCAGCGGTCTCTGTACGCTGTATGGGCTGTGTTATTCCTCTTCGTATATCTCTCAGCTGGTGCTGGACTCTTTAAGATGTGGGAAGAAGATTGGACCTTCTACGACGGGTTCTACTTTTGCTTCATCACAATGACAACCATTGGATTTGGGGATTTAGTTCCAAGTAAGTTTATATTTCAAAGTCAAAGGTCAAAATATATTTATTCACGTAAACCTATTACAGGCATTTATGAAACGTCATTATTTAAATTATTTTTAATGATTCTATGAGCAAAGTGGTCCAATAAGAAAGCTGTTAGCAGAAGACCAGCAGCTTACGAGATTCCAGTGACCTGTTAATGTTTAATCTGACTGAGAAAGGAATCTACAAGGAAAACTTAGCTATATCAGATTTCCATAATAAAACATATACAGAACTACACTACAACGATCAAAGATCAAAGGGTATAAACCTTTTTTTAATTTCCTTCTTTATGTACCTCTCTATTCTTTCTGTCTCTCAGATAAACTGTTTAAGATGTGTGTTCTTTCACCGATAGGTTTTAAGTTGCATTGCTTTATCGTGATCACATTAAACTGCGTTATCCGAGTATAATAATTATTCCAGCACATAAAAGTACCCAATATAGCCGAATTTGTTATGCAATGGCAACAATGATATTTAATAAGCTTTCAGTTACTACAATAAAATAAGTTGCCACTAAAACTGTTTAAATTAGGAGTAAAACAAATTAAAATAGTATACCTAGACACCTAGGCTCGACAAAGTCATGTGACTAAATAAATATTTAAATACTAGAAATAGCGAAGTAATTAATATAATTACATATAACAATTTATATCCTTCCATATTTCTGACAAATAAATAAGAGAGTCTCAAAAATATAGAATAACTGTACTAAAAAGATAACACACATAATATGGTGTATAATAATAATAAAAACATACTAACTGCCGTGGTCTAGCGGTTAGGACCTTTCTAGACACAGATGTAACGGGTTCCATTCCTGGTCGGGACACAATAATTTGTGATACTTCTAAAGTCTGTAGAGACTTGTACATGTCATGATAAAACTTGGCTAAATCTGCTTCTGAAAACCGCAAGAGATATGCTCGAGATGGTAAAAAAGCACGCATTAAAGGGTTGATAACTGAAGTTTGATATTTGTTACTATAATATTAAACTTCCCAAAAATGAAGTTCCTAATATTTTATTAAATATAAAATATTTTGACATTAATTCAAACAAAACTTTATCTAAAAATCTAAGAAACAAAATTTTTGGGTCTTGTCAGTGTTGGATTTAATCGGCAAACTTTAGTTTTAACTTAAAGGTTACTTGGAAGCTACTTATCAGGTACATTTTCACCAGTTTCGAAGGAGGTAAACCCTTGTCAGTCACGGCTTAAGTTGTCATCTTGTACGCTGATTGTTGGCGGGACATGATCCAACTTAACAGTATATACTCGCATACTTGAGCACTTTTGCGCATTGTTATTGATGTTACTTTTTGACAGATGTCATTAACATATGGCGCTTGTGACCTGTCTGGAAAAAAAATATATATATATATATATAAATAGTTTGTTTACCATTTTTATAGTTTTCTATTATATTTGTTAAAAAGGTATTTTAAACGATTATATGTAATTAATTCAAAGACCATAATAATATCATGTGTGTTGGATGCAATGGTATGATAAAACATGAACGAAAATACTTGTCAAAAAGTAACTTCACCGCTCGTTTTATTTGAGAAATGTTAGCATTGTTAAAAAAAGTGGTATTTCTTAACAAAAACGACATTTCGCGCTGGTTTATGAAGTTGCTACGAGATGTTGAAAATGCTATAAAACGAACGCGCGTGTAGACATACGGTAAAAAATATTAGTAAACAATTAACTACCATAAAGCCTACCTGCTCGCTATTCCCATCCACTCCTAAAACAGATGTTTAAATTATTTTACTGTTGTTGCAGCATAAATCTGAAACTCCCTTCCCTTTACTTCGTACTCTTCTAACTTCAAAGATAATCTTCACATTCACTTTCTATCTACATAAAATATTCGTAGTTTCCCTTATTTAAAAAAATAAAATAAAAAAATTCAATCATTTATTTACTTTCCAATACATATAAAATAGCCCGCCAAACTGTAACCACAGTTTGTTGGCGAAGACAATTACTCTCGAAGCTTAATAATAAATATTTATAGTAGGTACATAAAAAAGATGCGCGGGCGCGAACCACTCTCCCCCCGCGCGACCACCCCGTCCGTCCTATTACTATTCCATATTGAACAAAACATTTAAGTGTATGAATTACGTGTAGTGTTTTGTATGTGTGTATTATGTATTGTTATTTATGTAGGTAATTTTACCAAAAAAATAACAATATTTGTGATTATTAGTATGAATTCATATTTCATAATATTTTTCATTATCTATTATTTCTTTATTTTCTGTTACTCTGTCTGTAATTGGTTATACTCGTATCTCATAAAGGTTCGCTGGTAGAATATTTTTATTTATAGATATTTAACTATTGATTTGTTATGTATTATTAGTACTTGTGTTATATTAGTATAGCTTAGGTTGTTCGAAATAAGTTAGATTTAAAGAATTTGTGGTTCCGCGATGCACTAGTCGACGCGCACGACAGTCGCAAACACCTATGTCAGTACAACAGTCCCGTCCAGGGATATTCCGCAATAAACAACAACAGTCAACCAGAAGTCTATTTAATAAAAGAGTCACTTGTACTAATATTATAATTAAAGGTTATTACTTATTGCTAAAGCCAAAATTTTTCTTTAACAGAAAGACCTAAGTACATGCTCCTCTGTACGCTGTACATCCTCATCGGGCTAGCTCTGACGTCCACCATCATCGAGCTGGTCCGTCGTCAGTACGCCAGGTCTTGGCAGCAGCTCCGGGCCCTATCAGGTCCCCTGGCAGACACCCTGAGAAGACTGGGCGATGCTGGCAGAGGAGTCGATGTCTCAGCTCTACATAGCGACTTGAGAAAAGTTTTGACTGTCGTAAGTATCTACACTAATATTATAAAGAGGAAAAATTACATCATTCATCTTCTATGGGAATTTGAGCTAATTTGTATTTACAGTTATATATGCAGTTGTAGAAAAGCATATGCTTTGACGTGCATATGCCAGAATACACATGTAGAGTTAATGCAGTAGAAATGAGGTCGTTACAGACAGACAGTGGGGTCGTCCAGGCCCGGACGCCTAATGGGCCTGGGTTGGGGATGGGGATATTCCCCCGTTTTCCCCGGCAGGATCTCAGCGGGTAACCACCCGCCGGTAATTCATGCACTTTTAGTGCTGGGCGCCGTTAGCAGTATAACAGCGCCCGTGTGGCTCACGAACCCAGAGGGCTAGATTCGACTGCTTCAGCTCTCCTCCAGGAGTACTTCCCTAGGAAGTGGTCTCCCGTTGGGGGGCCGTGCGCAAGACGGAGCGATATTCTGGAGATGGTTGAAGTGTCCGTTGTCGGCCCGATAGAACATACGTCTAGTCAGGCCAGTGACAAACTCCTCAATAGTAGGCATCTCCAAATCTCGAGCTATGACGGAATTGGTTATGAGGTCGTTGCGTCGGATATGCGGCGTCACTTCGACGGACCGCATACGTAATGACGAAATACGCAAATTGGTAGGTATAAAAGAAAGCATATGGACAAAAATAATAAGCATAAGGAAAGGCATGCTCTGATGGCTCGGGCATGTTGAAAGGGTGAGTGAAGAGAAATTGACGGACCAGATATATAATGCGAAAGTTGTAGGTAAAACAGGCCCTGGCAGACCAACACTCACATAGTTTGATCAAATAAATAAAACAATAGCTAAAGGTGCATTAAAAAGCCATTGAAACAAAAGGGCATGTATGAAGCGGTTGATGAATGTCGAAGAAGCGAAAGAGGTATGTCGTGACCGTGACAAGTGGCGCTCAACTGTCTCTGCCTACCCCGAAAGGAAGTGAATATTTGTATGTATGTATATACATATATATAGTTTATTATTGTCAGGTAATGCAGGCATTTATAATAAAAGTACATACCTTTTTTTTGTTGTGTTGGTGTTTCTATGATAACTAGCCTCCAGTTCAGGGCCTTGACTTTATATTGCACTCTCAAGCAAGACATACATTTTAAGGTCACGATTTTTAATTTGACCTAAATTTATTACTGTAATAATTTTCATTTATACGAGTATGTAAAACATTTATTCGAAAAAAATATTTACTAAATATAAAATAAAATTAATATTAATACTAAGGATACAAGTCCCGTCCGCGTGGAATAGAGGCAAGAATTTTTCAATTTTTGAATTTTGAGGAAACGACAAGACGCGGTGTTATGTCTTTTAAAATCTTTTTTGCACTTGGACTTCATGGGCCCAGAGTTTATACAGCAAACGGCATAAATATGTAATCTTTTAATACATACTTGCGCCGCTTGCTGGACTCCGCATTTTCCGCCGCGGCTCCCGCTTTATGCGCTGTCCCCCTGAGGGTGTCGACGCACGTGGCGTCCCACACGAGAGCACGTCCCCGTTCCCAGGGGATTCATTTATATTGTGTACAATTTTGTATAAATTATAAAGTTAACCAATTTACTGATGGGAATGTACAATAATATATGAAAAATAATAAAGCTAAATTACTCTAAAAACTAGCTAGTTGATAATGAAAAGACAAATGCTAGAATTCATTTTCTAAGGGCGTAATAAAAGCCATGAAATTGGCAAGGGTATTTATTACATTTAAATATTAATTATTCTCACGAGACCATTTAGATTGGATTACACAATTAAAGTGGATTAAAACGTTAAACAAAAATTTAATTAAATTCAACTCTACACATTTTTCTTTAATTTTGTTTCCCAGTAGTATTTGAAATCTCTAAATGGGATTCCGGAGAATTGTGAGCCGTGACGCATTCATTCTCACTGGATCGTTATGAAGGCTACAACACACTGTTTACAAGAATTATTTAAGATTTTTATTTATTCATATTGCTATGGGGTGCATCATAAACTTTTTATCACGATAGATGGCGCATGATAGACGGTACCTAATATAACTGTCAGTTGCATAGAAATCTTGTATATTTATTACGAAATTTATTATTTTCTGGATATTATGCCGAAGTGAGCAGCTTTTAAGTGTACAAATCGAGATTATATTAATTCAACCTTTTTTCTTTTTCAAGACTGTGTTCGCTTTCTTAATTCGTCTTTTAAGGTAGGTAACGTTAAGTTAAAATATATTTTTCTGTTATAAAAATAAAAATACTACAAAACATTTAAAAATGATGCGTCATAGGTGAAAACAAGGTACTATTGCCGCTAGCGACATCTACAAAAAGCTTTGCCTGATGCATTCCATTGAAGAAAATAAGTATTTATTATTGAAAATATTACAATTTAGCCTTAAAAGTATCATCACGACCGTTTCCCTTTCGGGGTGGTCAGAAACCACGCTTATAAATAAGCGGATTCACATTTAGCCAACTTTACTATAGGCCAATCATGACAAGTGGCAAGCTCGTCGATGTCTCCAGCGTACCAAACTCGAGAAATATCACAAATATATTAAATATTCATTAAATGTATTGGTTTACATTAAAAAATTTTTTGTGTCCCGACCAGGAATCGAACCCGGTACCTCCGAGTCTAAACTCACGGACTTAACCGCTAGACCCCGGCGGCAGTTTAGCCTTAATCTATAAAAATAGCCCTAAGGAATTATCTGCTGAATAACTTAATAATGTGGTGGTGGCTCGATTGTCGCTTTTCATTTTAAAAAAACCTAATAAGGTCGGTTCGAACCCTGGCATGTACCAATGAGAAATTCATTTTTATTTTTTTGTTTTATGTACACGACCACTGTTTCCCGTGCCTCGTTAAGCCGTCCGTCGGTCCCGGTTCCACTAATACCAACTCCTGAAAACGTTAATAAATTGTCATTGCAAATGATATCAGAACCTCGCCAACCCATCTGGCCAGCGTGGCGACTGTAGGCCAAATTCTCCAAGATTTTCTGGCCATCTCAAATAGTCGAGGTCTGGGACTCTGTGTTCTAGGGTCAGTGATGAACTTAATATTAATTAGAATAATTATTAGGTGTATAAAAACAATCAGTATTTTTATATACCTATGTAAAGGTTAAGACGGTTTTATAGGTGGTAGGTGGTAGACTGATCGTGGTGATTTGTCGAGCCTGCTGGGTCGGGGAAGTATCCATCGTGTGCCGATAAACCCAGTAAAGTGTATCCACACATTGGGGATCAGGCTCGAATTGCCGTCATGTCCAGTCAAGCCGGCATAGTGTTAGGTACTGATGTCAGTCATGAGTGTCTGATTCCAGTTGCTAACATTCATGGATCTCGCTCTCCACTTACTATCAGGTGGGCTCAAGGTCACATGTCGTGCTAGTATATATTAAAAAAAAGACTAGATTTTGACGCGCGGAGATTTAAAAAGCAATGCGGAATGCCCAAGATTCTGACATTTATGACAGACGTAATCGACCACAACCCGCTGATGATGCTGTTCTTATAGCATCATCCGAACAACTAATATTACATAAGTGATCGACAAAACTTAACAGGATTATTTAATTTAAAAAAACTAAGAACAATATAATAAACTACTTTAAATTACTTATCATAAAACAAAAATGTAAAGCTTAAATCAATTTTAAATACTAAAAACAATATATAAAAAGAAATTAAAGTAAAAAAATAAGAAAATTATTACTTTTACTAATGTTAGCAATTACAGTTGATTATGTTCAAAATTTATGTATAAATTTATGATTTAAAAATAAACCCTAGAGGTCATAATCCACCAAGGTTTTATGTGCATAAGTTCTTTGTGTATTTATTTAATATATATTTTATTTATTAACCCTTTATTTAATTACTTAATAAAACGAAAAAACAAAATATATTTAAAAAACTTAATGCCTTGCGGTATTTTATAACAGCTAACCTTTGGGAGTGTGGTGGAGGATTCCGGGGTGCATTATTAAAAAATTTACAATTACATACAATACATAATAATCGTTACATATTCATCATCATCATCATCATCAGCCTGTGTCTCTCCACTGCTGGATATAGGCCTCCCCCAAGGCTCGCCACTGCACGCGGTCTTTTGCAATCCTCATCCAACCCCCACCAGCGACCCTCCTTAGGTCATCCGTCCATCTGGCGGGGGGTCGTCCCACTCTGCGTCGTCCCGTACGTGGTCTCCACTCCAGAACCCGTTTGCCCCATCGGTCGTCGGTTCTGCGGCAGATGTGTCCGGCCCATTGCCACTTCAGCTTGCTAATTTTGAATGCTATGTCAGTAACTTTGGTCTTCTGACGAATTTCAACGTTTCGAATTCTATCCATCAGAGAAATACCAAGCATAGCTCTCTCCATAGCTAGTTACATATTATTGTTTATTAATTATCCGTAGGAACCTTGTTTCTGGGAACACTTGGATTTGTCAAAGTTTACACTTTTGTCATATGCAATGTAATTAATACAATGACACAGAAAAATAGCCGGATACGAGAAAGCAAGAAATAGTCTGCCTGCTACCACTCGTGTATAGTCGGATATTGGTTATATAAACTAAGGTTGGATGCAGCTGTAAAGGGGCATTGTACTTATCAATGTATTATTTAAATAAATAAATACATATATATATATATATATATTATAGTGATTTTATTGCATGTGCAATATGCATCATCGACCTTATGTTGGATAGCTTCCTCGTCACAGCACTAAGGCGATCGAGTCGACAGATTCTCTCAATGTCGCGGCGTTTGTTTGAAGTTTGTAAACAAACGCCGCGATTTGTCGACGGATCCGTAAACAACTTGGACTTGATAGATAGCCGGGAAAGCATTTACGTAATGAATTAACGAGCTTTTTCTTGGATATTATGTCATTAGGCATTGCCATTGGAGCAGCGTTATAATTATTTTGCGACACTCTCATTTAGTAAGTCTTGTTTCAAGCTGTGATATTTTTATATCACTATGGCAAGCTTACAATATTATTTAAAAGTAAAGTAAAGTATCATCACGACCGTTATCCTTTCGGGGTAGTCAGAAACCAAGAAGTGAATTCACATTTAGCCAACTTTACTATAGGCCAATCATGACAAGTGGCAAGCTCGTCGAGGTTTCTAGCGTACCAAACTCGAAAAATATCACAAATAAATTAAATAATAATCAAATTGTTTTTTTTTTTTTTTCATTCATTACAGCCCCTAGAACACAACACAGCGTCCTAGACCTCCACTGCTGGAGATGGGCCTTCCAGAACATATATCTGGAGAATTTGGCCTACACTCGCCACGCTGGCCAGACGGCTTGGCGAGGATATGATGTCTATTTATTATGACAATTTATTAACGATTCCACAAGTTGGCATTAGTGGAACCGGGACCGACGGCTTAATGTGCTCTCCTAGGCACGGGAACGGTGGTGTTGAAAATCTATGACAAATGTACATAAGAAAAGTGTATTTCTCATTAGTATTGCCGGGGGGGTTTGAACCGACCTTTGTAGGATTTAAGGAACGCGTTCTTACAACCGAGCCACCACCGCGCCTGATTTATTATAATTAATAAATATTATTGTGTTCCGACCAGGAATCGAACCCGGTACCTAAATCCACGGACTTAACCGCTAGACCACGGAGGCAGTACAATATTATTTATTTATTTAAAACTTTATTGCACGTTATACAAGGGGCGGACTTAATGCCGCTAGACATTATCTGACAGCCAACCTTAGGGACAATGTGGACCATTTCAAATGTAAAGTAGGTGCGAATATTTTATACCAACTTATGGTAAATATTATAATAATAATAAATAAGTCTATATACATATAAATACAATTATATTACTAAAATACATACTAATAACTATGATAACTCCGTGGTCTAGCGGTTAAGTCCGTGGATTTAGACTCTGAGGTACCGGGTTCGATTCCTGGTCGGGACATAATAATATTTATTAACTATAATAAATCTATTTGATTATTATTTAATTAATTTGTGATATTTCCGAGTTTGGTACGCTGAAGACTTGCCACTTGTCATGATTGGCTAAGTGAAAGTTGGCTAAATGTGAATCCGCTTCTTTAAGCGTGGTCTCTGACTACCCCGAAAGGGAAACGGTCGTGATGTTGATATAATAAATACTAATAATACATATACCTTATGAACCATTTAAATAATGCGATGACACCATTTTTTAAAAACATTTTTCGTATGGATGCTGTCGGATTTCTACTGGTAGTTCATTCCACAGGTTTGCGACAACAATCAGTATGGTGATAGGGAATGGAGAGAACAGAGTTATGAGAAGAGCGGAGGGACTTATCATGGAAATCATTGCTCACTATCCCAAAGGTTAGCTGGTAGAAAATGTCACTAGACATTAAGTTCGCCTATGTACATTTAAATGTGTTTTTGTTTATTGTGCAATAAAGAATTGATCTATCTATCTATCTATGGAATGAAGAGAGATAGGCAAATTTACTCTTGGGGTATTTCGGTGTCACAGGCTCGTTGAGTATAGAAAATAATAAGCAGAGAATTCGGAAATTCCTGCGACAGCGAATTGGTAGCCAATTTATCTTTGTTCAATACTCAGAGATGTGGTCGTATTTGCGAAGGCCGAAGACAAACTAAGCTGTCCATCTTATTGACCAACACCTCCGATATATCGACACTACACACGTCACCATAGTCAAGAAGGGGAAGGAGAAGGCCTACTACCTTACTTTGGGCTAGGGATTTTTTTTTTAAAGTTCTTCTTGAATGTAATAATTTGACATCATTGCAAATGGCACATACTTTCAACGAGAACAACAAATAGGTGGTAGGCGGACTGATGGTGGTAATTTGCCCAGTCTGCCGGGGCGTGGAAGTATCCACCGTTCGTGCCAATAAACCCTGTAGAGTGTATCCACTTGTTTCGGGATCAGGCTCTAATTGCCGTCATGCCCAGTCAAGCCGGCATAGTGTTAGGGACTGGTGACAGTCAAGAGTGTCTGATTCCAGTTGCTGACATTCATGGACCTTGCGCGCCACTTACCATCAGGTGGGCGCAAGGTCCCATGTCGTGCTAGTATAAAAAAGAAGAAGAATATGAAAGCGATGGCGAATAATTAATTTCCCTAACCTGCTCTACTGGAAAATCACCTTGACACCTCCAAGGCGAAGTTTAAGCGTTCTAAAAATTTGCAATGACATAATTTTTCGATTTTATAGGAAGGATGTTTGACTGTGTACTTTACCGGGGATGATACTTAACTTTTTACCAGACCCTATATTGGCCCTAACAAGTCGGCTTCAATATAGAAAAGTAATTGTAGCCGGTCATTAAATATAAGTCAATTGTGCTTAAAATTTACGATCACTACATTGAATTGTTATAAAAATACGCCATAACGTGCGTCGATATCGGCTGTAAAAATTATCTATTTCTGTTCCATATCCGTATCTACGTGTATGGGATGCCATTATGTAAAAATATGCAGTTTTATTTCATGGACTTCATCCTATACTTTTCAAGTTGCCGGGATGGCTTTTTTCTAAACTACGGAAAATGCTAAATAAGATCTCGGGACCGACTTTGACAAAAACTACATTGTATAGTTTTTTGAAAATTTAGAAAAACAACACATCATATATGAGTGGTTGGTTGTAAGAACTCCTTCCTTAATATCCTAAGAAGGCCGGTTCGAAACACGACATGTACATTTATCATACATTTACCAGCGTTGCCGTGCTTCAAAAATCATGTTAAGCCTTCAGTCCCGGTTCGACTAATACTAACTTGGGGTTAATAAATTGTCATTAAAAAATTACATCTGGCTCCCGCCAACACGTCTGGCCAGCATCTTTGTGAAACAGTGAAGCTCTAGGACTCCAATGTTCCAAAAATCTCTGGAGTATTTGGCCTACACTCGCCACGCTTGGCCAGACGGGTTGGCGAGGGTCTGAGGTAATGTTTTTTTTAATGACCATTTAGCAAGGATTTTACAATTAGTTGAACCAGGGCCGACGGCTTAACGTGCTTTCTGAGGCATGGGAACGGTGATGTTGTAAATCCATAACAAATGTACGTAAGAAAAGTGTATTTCTCATTGGTACATGCCGGGGTTCGAAACTTCGAACCCACCTCTTTAGGATGTTAAGGAAAACGTTCTTACAACCAAATCGCCACCGCTCTTTAATTTAACCAAGGCTATTATTTTTTTATCAATTAAAAACATCCTGATAGTGGCGCTTGTAATTAAATTGTGGGAAGTAATGTCAAACTCAAGGAAACTGCAGGAACCAAACTGTTCTGTTAAAATTTTCGAGTCCGATTTCCTAGCTTTTTTTTATTTATTATTTTTTTAGTTCTATTCTTTATTAAAATCGGCCCAGAGACTTCAGCATTTATAGATATTTCTCGTAGTTTATACAGTAGCCATACAGACTTACTTCAAAAATTCACCCTGGGCTAAACATATATTTCGTTAGGGTTGACTCATCATCGCCGGTTTTGCTAACGTATTTTATTATATAAAAAGTGGATTTAATTAGGATAACCGATCGGTGATGATCTAAACTCTTCAAAAATAAAATTTTGGGTAGTAATGTCAAACGTCAAACTTGGGAAAACTGCGGGAATCAAACCAGTAAATTTTGTAAGAATAAATTCTTTGACTTGAAGATTAATGTAGAAAATCTTTCATCATGAGTAGAATAGGGTTGCTATGCGGACTTGTTAAGTAACTTAATTCTCGGCTGCCAAAAGTAACAAATGTCAACTCGACGTTTTCAACATTAAAGGTCATTCCAGACCTTTAAGTTATATAATCTCAGGCTAGATCTCCAAGTAAAAAAATCTTATAGTCTTACAATTTTGCACAATACGATTATATGAATCAACAATAATAATTACCTATTCCTATGCAACACTAGAAGCAAATGCAAAAACGTCAGCCGGATACATTACAGTTCTACTTTGTAACAAGTAAAACTGTAACGATAATATTCGATAACTTTGCGGACTGTCAAATTTCCGCGCTAAATAGTTTACGGAAATCGCTAATTTGACGGATCAATTTGATACGATTCCGATTTTTTTTTGACGAAAAGTAGGTATTGACTATACATCCAAACGCACGCTGTTTGGCGCTGGCGCAACGCAAAATAAACTAAATGGACATGTGACGTCGTCGTTTAAAAAAACGTTGTACCACAAAAGTGAGAACTAAACTTGCAGGTTATTGATTTTATAGTTGGTAAGAATATGGAGATTAAATGAATGCGCATAGCTGCGTGCGCTCGCATAGTTGCAGACGCGTAAAGAAAGAAAGAGAAAGAAGGAGCGAGAGAGAGAGAGAGGCATTGGCTATACGCGCGGGCCTATCCACCCCTCTTCCCCTTCCCCGCCACGCTGTTTCCCCTTGAGCGCTGTTCTGTACGGACGTATGTTTAACGAAATAGGTCTCCAACCAAGCGCGCGCATTAAAGTTCTCACTTTAAAAACAATATTCATTTTCGACAATAATGAACAAATTTTTGAATGTGACCACGCGGTTTGTTCTGTTTGAAGGCTCGTTAAGGTGGAACGATTTAAGGTGGCCAACCTTAAATCGTTAAGTTCGCGATCGCTATCAAATTTCAAGACTGCTGCCCCAGTTCCTGTTCTTACGTAGTAGTAGGTTGTAATTTTTTAGTTATAGGTATTTATAAATAAAAAGATACACAAAAAAGCATAAGATGGTGGTACATTATACGAGTAGTGAATGAATGTTGTATGAATTAGTACATAAACATGTAGGTACCGATTCCTAAGTCATGCCAACTTAATTACAGCACTACAGAAAGACAACAAGGGGTGAACTGTTGTCGATCTATTTACGTCTAGTGATGTACTTGGTAAACATTTGTCGATATAGCAAGTTTTATTGCTAGTAAAACTAAAAGGATCCTATGCACCACACTAAATCAATTGTGACCTCGTTTTATTCTACACGACTTTAATCTGACTATTTTATTTAGCTGTATAGTACCACATAGGTACCTTATAAAGACTTATTGGCACACTGAGTAAAATGGATATTGATGTAATGGATAATCGTTGATTCACTGATTTGTCCATTTACGCTCAGTCTTAGTCACAGGTTAGTTAGTAAAAAATGCATTTACGGCATTAAGCTCGCATACCTACCTGCACTTGTTTTGGCTTTGTACAATAAAGTATTTATTATTTTTAAACCAGAGCGGGTTCAAATATTCAATGTCTCTACTATTACTATCACGATAGTACAAGGTACTGGCGTTGAAAAAATATCAGCATACGTACATATCTTCACGCCAAATCCCTTGCGGGGTAGTTTTGTTACGATGCCATTTTAATGCACCTTCATCTGTTGTTTTATTTATCTGATCTATCACGATTCTTGGTCTGTCGGGGCCTCATTTACGCATTATATATCTGGTTCGTCAATCTCACTTTCCTCATCCTTAAAACATGCTCCGAACCATCAAAGCATGCCTTTCCTTATTTTTGTCCCTATGCTTTCTTTTATACCAGAACATACCAAAATATCAGAACTTTTCATTAGCCATACCCAGCATTTACCAATGAGAAATACATTTTATTTAGTTACATTTGTCATAGATCTACAACACCATCGTGCTTCGAAGAGCACGTTAAGCCTTCGCTCGGTCCTGGTTTTACTTATATCTACTTATGTGTTAATAAATTGTGATTTAAAATTGTCATCAAATCCTCGCCAACCCGTCTTGCCAGTGTGACGAGTGTAGGCCAATTTCTCAGAGTAGATCTAGGGACTGTGATAATGATGTTGAACTTGTCAAAAGAAGTAAAGTTAATTAAGATACAACACTTTACTAAAAATAATTTGATAAATGTACCAATTAATCTTCGGAGATAAACATCTATAGATCACTCAACTCGATGCCTATATCGGATTTCATACTATATCTAGCTAAAACAAAACAAATGTCCAGAATGATAGTAAACAAGAATGGGCGTCAAGGAAATAGGATATTTCAAATACAAGATATACCTAGTTGGGGCAAGAAATTTAAATATTTTATATTAAGGCATAATGAATTTTGGGTATGTAAATTGTAGGATGAAGTTAGGATAAGAAATGACAGAATGTAGTTGGGATATAAAATGGTAGTATGAAGTTGGGGTATGATATAAAATGGTAGTATGAAGTTAGTGTATGAAATGACAGGATGAAGTTAGGAAATGAAATGGCAGTATGAAGTTAGGATACGAAATGACAGAATGTATTTAGGATATAAAATGGTAGTATGAAATGACCGGATGAAGTTAGGTAATGAAATGGCAGTATGAAGTTAGGATACGAAATGACAGAATGTAGTTAGGATATAAAATGGTAGTATGAAGTTAGGGTATGATATGACAGGATAAAGTTAGGAAATGAAATGACAGGATGAAGTTATGATATATAATGGTAGTATGAAGTTAGGTAATGAAATGACAGGATAAAGTTAGGATATGAAATGACAGGCTGAAGATAGGTTAGTTAGGACAATAATATGTAATGAATCAGTTTTAGTTTTTATTAAAATCGGTCCCGAGACTTCTTTCAGAGTTTATTGATATTAATTCCTCGTAGTTTAGAAAATCGCTATCAACACCGACTTAAAAAAAGTATATAATGCTTTGTATGTATATTATGTAAATCCATGGACCTTTTGGATCAAGCAATCTGTTTGACACAGTTCTACGGGGAATATTGTGATGCCGAAGCCATCCTAAATAAACCGGACCGACCCGAATCTGTAAACATTGATTTTGACTGATTCGGACATGTTTACTATAATCGGAGTACCTTTTTCCTATTCGGAAATACATAAGATTGAATAATATTAACCCAGATTTCTGCCATGATAGGTTTCTGGCAACTTATTGTTTTTTTCTGGTCTACGGTTAATTTTGGTTTAACTTACACTGATTAAAATGAATATTTCAAATCCTCGGTAAAGCGATAAATAATTTTATACTTTGATAAGTTCAGTCATATTTATCATGGCCAGCTCGATCAATGATATTAGCAGAATGTTGAACGACTTAGACGTCTCAGTCTCAGAATGAACCTGGACAAGACGAAAGTCATAGTTATTTATTTATTTATAAATTATTTATTGCACCTTAAAACTTAACAGTTGAGTACAAGGGCGAACTTAATGCCTCTCGGCATTTTATACAAGCTAACCTTTGGGAGTGTGGTAGACGATTGCGGGTGCATTAGAAATAAAAACAAATATTTAAACATACATAATAATAATTTACATACTAATACACAAATACCTATAACAATATATAATAATAATATATACATTTAACTAAATTTATGTAAGAATACATAACAAAATTAAGGAAAAAAATACGTATAAATGCAAAAGCAAATAAAAAGAGACAGAAATAGATATCAGATAGTCAGATTATTTTGTTTATTTAAGAAATGGGCAATGAGGAGATTTTTAAATATATTTATTGACGGCCGCCCGTCTGATGACCAGAGGAAGTTTGTTCGACTCACGGGCAGCGGAGACTGTAAAAGAATCTGAATATCTGCTGGAAGTGTGAGGAGGGATTTTGATTTGATTGTTTTACATTGTTTACTTTGCCAAGGCCCATCAGGACAAGAACCTTCGCATCTAAATTTAAAAAAGACTTAACCGCTAGACCACGGAGGCAGTAAAGTTATTTACAAAACTAAATACTTGCACTTTACATGTGCGTGCAAAAGCGCGTGAACTCCTCCTCACATTATTAGATAATAATTCATAGATATGATGTCTCTAAATTAGATTTAAGAACCTGTCACATTCTGCAATAAAGATTTCAGATCTTTCTTCGAGCTGTCTCGAGATGACGAGCAGTTTCCAACTTAATAGATACACAGTCATTAACGTCAGTCTAACGTGATTAATATCCTCTCGTCTTCGCTAAAACGAACACAAAATACTCCTATAAGAAAACATTCACTCCTTTGAAACATTGTAATTATACGAAATAGTCAATTTATCGCATAATTTTTTAATGTTTTCGTATTTTTATATGTTTATAACAGAAAAAAATATTTTCAATTAACGTTGCCTACCTTAAAAGACGAATTAAAAAGCGCACATCCCGTCTTAAAAAAGAAAAAAGGTTTTATTAATAGAACGGCATTTTAAGATCACCATATCTTTGATTTTGCTTAGAAATCTCGATTTGTACACTTAAAAGCTGCTCACTTCGGCATAATATTCAGAATATAATAAATTTCGTAATGAAAATACAAGTTTTCTATGCAACTGACAGTTATATTAGGTACCATCTATCATACGCGTTTTTCAATAGAACAACTGAGTTCTTAAATGACCTGAGCATTGATGTTGATATTTAAATATTTCCAGACAGGTCACACAGCGCCATCTAGTTTCCGTGGTAAGCTACGAGGCTTGTATTACGGAAACTAGATGGATAATGGTCGGTCTGGGTGTTTATATGTATAATATGTATATATTTACAAAAAAAATATAACACAAGCCTCGCAGCTTACCACGGAAATTAGATGGCGCTGTGTGACCTGTCTGGAAATATTTATTTATTTATTTTTATTTATTTAACATTGTTAGTTTAATTTTATTTTTTCTATTTTTCACATTTTTTTATATACCTATATAATTGTGTTTACCTATAAGTGAAAACTTGTCAGCTTAATTGTGTTTAATCTTTAATTTTATAAATGTATAGTAGCTGTAATTTTTCGTAACATAAATAAATAAACACTTCATTCTTTATTCTTCATTTGGTTAAGTCTATGATTACATACATTTATTCGTTACGAGTATTATTTTATTTACTACATATATGTATCGTACCTGGAAAGTGTTATATTCGAGCAAAGAACAGAACTGGCAGTAGGTATCTTATGATGAAGACACTTAAAATAACTTTAGGCTGTAAAGGGGCCTTGTCAAAATCACATTATGTGTTATTTTCCGCTTGCGTTCAGAATGGGATGGGGCGTTTTGGAACTAAAACTTAAAATTTTCAATACAAGTCAAATATATGTTATATATATAGGGTGACCAGGAAATTAGTGGCTTTAAGGGGTAATAGTATGGGACAATTCCAGTCGATATTACTATGAGACCTACTGTCCTAAAGTTGACCCTTTCCAAGATTATCGCGTAACATATCAACAACTACGATGATTTAATAAGGACTTATTTAGAATATCTTTGTTGCAAACAAAAAAAAATGGACCAAAAGGACCATTTTTTTTAGGAATTACAGCTATTTTAAGATTTAGAGTAGATTATTTTTGTATTTTTTTAAAAGTAGTTATATCTTGGAAAGGGTTAACTTTAGGACAGTAGGTCTCATAGTAATATCGACTGGAATTGTTCCATACTATCACCCCTTAAAGCCATAGCCACTAATTTCCTGGTCACTCTGTATATATATTATTTCTTACTTTGGTAAAGTTTTTTATTAAATATGTATATTACTCATGGTACTGATGTCAATTGTCAGTAATTAATGTTAGTTGCCTCATTACTTTAAACTACTGATTTTCTGAAAAAAAATGCTCTTAAATAATTCCGGTATGTTTGTACTAAAATTTATTTTTGCTTATTTTAAGTGACAGTCGACAATGAGTCGCCGAAACCGTTTCTTGTCTTGATAAATGTCGCCAAAACAGTCACAAGAAAATGTACGCTTTGAGCATAGACATAATACAATAAGCACCAGCCTAGAATATTATTAATTATCTACGATGGCCCTAAACTTCTCAGAGGCCAACAATAAAACAAACTCAGAAATTGCAATAAACTTTTGCCATACATTTTGTACGGAAAAACGATTAATCAATATTATATTATATACGGTGCAATAAAAAGCCATCGAAACAAAAGGGCATGTATGAAGAGGTTGATGAATGTCGAAGAAGCGAAAGAGGTATGTCGAGATCGTGACAAATGGCGCTCAATTGCCTACCCCGCAAGGGACCTGGCGTGAAGATATGTATGTATGTATGTATATTATATATAGATATTATTTGATTTAAAATGTCTTCTGTCATCAAAAGACTATTTGAGGCTAACTGAAGTTTGAGTACAGAAACTATTGAATCATAAGACCGGGTTTACAAGTAGGCACCTTATACAGGTGGCATAAAATACTTCTTTTTACTGTAGTTTCTGAACTAAAACTTTAGTTGGGCTCAAACAGTCTTTTGATATGATTCAAAATAATATTTCAAGTTGAATTATCGTTTTTCCATACAAAATGTATGGGAAAAGTTTTTTGCTTTATGACATTTCTAGTACTCTAACCTCAGTCGGCCCAGTAGAGATTTTTGATCTTTATAAGATACAGGATCGATTGGCATCAAAAAAAGTTTTTGTGTAAAATTACCATTTTCTTGCCGACCGTAATTTTTTAGAGAAGACAATTTCTAAGCATTCCATGGATTCACGGTGCGGGTGCCGGGTCCATCGTGTGTGGGTAAGACATGAGAAGAATGGTGTCTCGGGCTTGCGACCGACAATAAGCTGGTTTAAGAAAAGGAGGCCTCCCTTTTTATTTTATTGCGCGATAATACGCTCACCATCCACCATTCTACTCCTCTGCCTACCCAACCAAATACTACCCAAGTAAATTCCGTTGAGAATGTCGTAAAAAGTTATGAATGGTCTCCTGGAAACGTTTTCCTGTAACTATAGCCTGCCCTTACTGATGCCCGTCTCAAAAATAAACTCTTTATATCTCTGATGTAAATATTATTGATGCCTGTCTTATGTATTTGTCTTCGGTTTTGTACTAAATCGTTTATTTAGTCCGGGCGCACATTGTAAGAAGTTACGGTCAGAAATGTTGCAGGAAAAAAAATATAGGGTTCGGATAGTTCAAATTTATTCCCTCCTCCCTAAAAATACACCAGGATGGGACTAACTCCGCATTAACACCAAATTTTGTGCTTGATGTAATGGCAACAGGAAAATATTTATATAGTACACTTATTATAATATAATATATAACGATTACAATGAGCTCCATTCCAGTCTCTACATTCATAACAATAACTAACTTAGCGATTTAAGGTGGCCATTGACGAGCCTTCCAACAGACCAAATCGCGTGGTCACTTTCCGAAATTTGTTCACGAACGAACGTATATTGTTTTTTAAAAGGCGTCCTAGCCTCGAAATAAGTATATGCCCATTCAGTTTAGTCTGCGTTGCACCGCCGCCAGTGACGAGCTTCATAATCTTGTTGAAAATGGAACCGCGATATTAAATGCGATAATCGACCAACAGTCTGCTAAATAATTGGACGCACGTCTATTCGAATAGTTAGTTAGAAACGGCGTCTGTTTGGATATATAGTGAGTTTCCTACCTTTAGTCATAAAAATGGCGAAATTGTATCAAATTTATCTGTCTAACTATATAGCGAGGAAATTTGACAGCCCGCAAAGTTATTAAATATTATTGATACACTTTTACCGTGTGACAGCAGCCAGCTGATATTTGCTTCTAGTGTTGCAAAGGAATAACTTTTATTGTCCATCATCATCATCATATCATACAATGAGTTAATATGGAGCTGTTTGAGTTTTTAATGACATAAGTGCTCATATTAAAATATTACCGTCCTTTGGAACTAATAATATTGACCAAATCAGCATTTTTATTTTGTAAATGGCAACATTTTTTTATGACTTACCGATCGAAATGGCTAATATTGCGATCTGTGGAGACTGTCAGTCCTGGATACGTACTAGGCGCGTCGGAAGGCAATCCGTGCATACATTTTGTACTAGCTTCCGCACATCGCAAGAGACAACTCTTATCCCGGACTGACTTTGCAAATTCACTTCGCTTGCTAATAATGAATACGTGTATACGAGTATATAGTATAATTTTGATCCTGCCTCTCATTCATTTTATTTTAAGTAAACAATCATTAACCTATTGGTTTTCACTTATTATTATTATAATTTTTTCTTTTACACTAGTCACAGTTCAATTGCACTATTAATTTAAATCTTATTACTATATTTTACTCTTATTTCTGTTTTAATTGTTTTGTCTAAATAATATAAAATCTCTTTGGCTTATGTTCCACTATTGCTACTTTGTTTATATGTTTAATATAATAAGCTGTGATTTTTAAAAAAATAAATATAATAAATAAGAAAAATCTTACAGCTTTGATGTTCGGAGTACTTGTTTTCTCGCAGCGAGCGTTAGAATTTTTCTGAAAGAAATTTCTTACATGTGCGCCCGGCTTTAACCAGTTCGCTGACCAGAGTATTTCCGTCACTTTAATGAGTATATTCTCGTACATTTGCTTTCTTAGCGGCAGTTAGCGTCAGGTGTAAAGGCCAAAATAATTATTATCACAAAACCAGTGCTTGTATTAATATCTTTATATTTGCATATCTATAATATTTATGTAAATATATTAAATGTAGCTATATTCTTACTTTACTATTTGCATTCGTATATTTTAATTTTGACAGCTCGAATACTAATCAATTAGTAAGTAAAAGTAAAGTATCATCACGACCCTATCCCTTCCGGGGTGGACAGAAACCACGCTTATTTAAAGAAGCTGATTCACAATTAGCGCTTGGAGAAACAAAATTTGGCTACTACTCCGTAAATTAAAACCTAGTAATTGCAAGTAACGAGGTTTATGTCAAGATAAGGCTCATCTCTAGGAGTAGAGTTGTAGGACCCCGTGTTTTAGGTGCTGTGATATTGAATTATATACAAGTCTTCAAAACCATCAAGCAAGTACGGTGTCACATGGCGTGCTCAGTATAATATAGATCCCTTTGCCTTCCCTATCATCTCATTAATCATCCAATGGAAGACGAGATACAAAAGAAAAACTAAAGTGGCTTGAAATAGAGTCTAGTCCAGGAGTTCTTCGCGCCATTTTTCGCGGACATATCAAGTGCAAATTTTTGGTATGTTAATTTCTTCTCTGTGGATATTGTTAGTCTAAAGTAGAGTTGTTTTGTTTAATAATGTGCTACAATGCCCCAAGTTGTAGTTTGTTTTTGCGGTTTTCCCATATTATACCCCGCGTTTAGGCTATTATGCCGCGAGTGACTCCAAAAAAACATCAAATTCTGCAACATCTGGAATTTAATGATAACCTCATTAACTCATAAGAAAGAAATATAATATATTACGTCAGACTTGGCTGTATGAGCTAGACCCTTTGCCTTTCCAATCGTCCCATTCATCATCCATCATGGAACAAAAAATTACAAAAGAGAAAAATATTTAGGGTTACAAGGATATTGATTTTTGCCTAAATTAATGAATAAGACTTCTCATATATTTTTTGTATTCAATATGTAGTGCAAAAACATTATTATTTTGATATGGTTTTTTTTCGTGGATAGAATATATAAATATCATTACAATAAAATATTGTTTTTATTTCGAATACCTACATACACGTTGTAAAGTATTTATGGCCTGGTTATGTAGGTATATGATTATATTACCAATTTACATACATAGATATATAAGATCAATGTTTCAAAAACGATGGACAAATTGTTGTGGAAATAAGAGATTCATAATATAACCAGAGTGTGATAGCAATGAATCTGTACATGACAGTGAATTTTCCACTGGTAACTTCTTTTTTATTAAAAATATCTAAATATTATCATTTTAGTTTATACATATTTTGTTGTAAAACTAATAAATAAACACTAGTAATTACACAATTGCATAACACAATTTTAAGTTTACAATACGGGAAAGTAGAATAATATTATATATATTTCCTCGCCAAGCCGTCTGGCCAGCGTGGCGAGTGTAGGCCATATTCTCCAGATATATGTTCTGGAAGGCCCATCTCCAGCAGTGGAGGTCTAGGACGGTGTGTTCTAGGGGCTGTAATAAACAATAATATTATGTTGAACTTTTTAATCTTTCGCGCACAATCATAATAGTTTTTATAATTTTAACGGGTCTTTACGCGATTTACCTTATAGACATATTTCGCTCGACGTTTCCAGCCAAGGTGCATTAGCCGTGGTCACGGGTCGACTGGAGCTATGCGTGTAGTCTCGTACATACTGGGCGGTAGATGTAAACCTACCCACTTATTACTTTAAAAGTTTTTAGAAATCACGACACACTACACACACACACGGCCAATGCAAATTGGCTGAAACGTCGGGAGAAATATGTCTGTCTCGAAGGTAAATCGCATAAAGACCCGTTAAATTTATAAAAACTAACTTGGTTGAATATGGGGAAAAAAACATACCACTGGTATCATTTTAAAATGCTACACAAACGCCACGGCTATCGGACTTGAATGGTGGTCCCGACTCTTGTCTATATTTTCCAAATAGGTATACACGTATAATATTTTTATTTTCCTCGGAAGCTTTCTCTCTACTTAATACAATTTCTCTCTTCCTCAGGTAACCATGCCACGCCTGAACAGCGGTCGTGATAGTCTTTCAGAGAAGAGGCAGCTGGAATGGGAAGCGGCTGTGGAAGCTGTCATTCGAGATATCACCTCCCCTTTGCCGGACCAACAGAAACCACCCATAGTACAAATTGTCATTTACGAGTCATCCGTTTAGCGAATAAGTCCGACAAATATCATATCTAATAAAAAATAATGCATTTAAAAAAATGTTAAAATTAAATACCTAATGTTAGTCATTCAGAAATGTTCGCTAAACCTAGAGATATTAAATACTTAACAAGACGGGGAAAGAAGCCAAACGGTATGAAAATTAAAGCTAGGACAATCGTCCTAAAATTAATCATTCAATGACAGTCCATTGCCGGTTATGGTTGTGTTAGACGTGCACTTTAAAATTGATTTTGTTGTTTCACTGATAACGCATTCTACGGAAGTGTCAAACACGTTCTTCTTCGACAAAAGAAGAAAAAAAAAGTAAAGTAAAATTACATCACTACCGTATCCCTTTCGGGGTGGTCAGAACAACGCATTTAAAAAAGCAGATTTACGTTTAGCGAACTTTACTATAGCATACAAAACTCAAGAAATTAAATTCAAAATTCTTTATTGTATAGATTGCTTATTCTAATAACAGTTGTATGTACATGTCATGATGATTAAGTCTCGTCCGCGTGGAATAGTGGCAAGAACGCTGGCTGCATTTTTCCGCTGAATTGCAATACTGATTCTTTGGGCGAAGAAAGAGCCAGGCCCTCTTGTTACCGGAGGAGACGAAAAGAAGCGGTGTCATGTCTATTAAAAACATTTTTGCGCTTTGACTACATGGGCCCAGAGTTTCTACAGCAAACGGCACAAATATAATAATAATAATAATCATTTATTTCTTCACAAAAAATTGCCTTATAACTAGTTACATCAATGTATATTAAGTGTTAACAGGATAATATGATCTACAATTTATTACAGGCAATTAACAAATTATTGGAACCCTAACCTCTCTAAAAAAAGTATAATATACTTCTGGACCACAGAGGTTAGTTTCCATACAAATTTGAACAACATTTTTTTTTTATTTTTTTTTTTTTTTTTTATTATGTAACATTTTAATATTTTTATTTTAACTTCCATACTTGCGCAACTTAACTATAGGCTCATCATGACAAGTGGCAAGCTCGTCGATGTCTCTAGCTTGCCTAACTCAAGAAATCACACAAATAAATTATTGTGTCCCGACCAGGAATCGAGCCCGGTACCTGCCTAAATCCACACTGCCTGTGTGGTCTAGCGGTTAAGTCCGTGGATGTAGACTTGGAGGTTCCGGGTTCAATGTGTGAATCCGCTTCTTTATAAGCGTGGTTTGTGACTACCTCGGAAGGGAAACAGTCGTGATAATACTTTACTTTTACTTTGGTTAAAACAAACTGAATTATAGTTAAATCTCTTTTATGTCTCTTTATTATACTGGGCACGCCATGTGACATCGTACCCGCTTGATGGTTTTGAAGACTTGTATATCATCACAGCCCCTAAAACACGGGGTCCTAGAGCTCCTAGAGATGAGGCTTCTTGACATAAACTTCCTGACTTGCAGTTACTAGGTTTTAATTTACGGAGTAGTAGCCAAATTTACGGAGTAGTAGCTAAATTTACGGTGTAGTAGCCAAATTTTGTTTCTCTAAGCGCAAAAGAAATCCTTTAACGAATCGAGATTTTCAATTCAAATTAAATCAAAATAATTTATTTCCATTGGTTCTCTCAAAACAACTTGAATACAATCAGAACTAATTAAATCAATACAATTTTCAAAACATATGTACTAATCAAAGTGGTAATAATGGTTGGACCGTAAACAGGCAATAATCCATATTTATGTATGTTATGCACAACATTATTGCTACAAGCAAGTAAAACTAACTAACTTAGAAACTACTTAAATAAGATCGTGGCTGTAAAGAGGCCGTGTCAGTTCACATTCTAAATACTTAATAATTATGATGTATAGAAATTATATACATATACAAACAAAAAAATAATAACTATACCTAATAATAATAAAAAAAAGACGTCATCTTATAATCTAAATACTAATAATGATATATAATTTTTTTTTTTATTAAACAAATTCATAGCTGTAAATGGGCCGTGTCATCTTATATTCTTATAGCATTAATGTTAATTAATATTCGTGGCTGTAAAATGGCCGTGTCACCTTACAATCTAAATCAAACATTCTATGTCAAGTATTATTAAATTTAAATTTAAGTCAATTAATTTAATGTCAACTGTATTAAAGTTAATATATACGAGTGGGCTTAGGTATGGAATTTTAATGAGCTCGGTTAAGCGTGGCTATAGCGCATTTCTAACATTACACCCTGATTAAGGAATCTACTATTATGACAATTTAACTTTTTTTTTTTTTTTTTTTTTTTTTTTTTTTTTTATACTAGCACGACATGTGACCCTGCGCCCACCTGATGGTAAGTGGCGCGCAGGGTCCATGAATGTTAGCAACTGGAATCAGACCCTTATATCCGACATCAGTCCCTAACACTATGCCGGCTTGACTAGATGCCTTTTCACACTTCGCTTGAAGGACTCCACGTTATAGGAAAGTGGAAACACAGAGGCTGGAAGAGCATTCCACATCTTTATTGTGCGACAGATGTATGAGTCACCAAATTTATAGGTACGCGAAGGGATAGTGATAATTTAGAATAAGGGATAATTTAGAATAGGTATAATAAACAGTTATTAAATTACAACAATGCACGAAATCACTATATATTATAACCAAAGTCCTCCGCCGCGTCTGTCTGTCTGTTCGCTATAAACTCCAAAATTACCGCATTAATTTTCATTCTATTTTCACTAATGGCTCGAGTGGTTCTCGAGGTAGATTTTAGTATATAATTTATTAAGTTTTTGTATACATTAACGATATTTCTTAAGAGGTGTCGAAAAAAAATAAGCTGTCCGAGAGCTTTCAACGAAAACGTTGCTTAAACCCTTTGAGATAAGTAAAAAAAGTAAAGTATCATCACGACCGTTTCCCTTTCGGGGTGGTCAGAAACCACGCTTATAAATAAGCGGATTCACATTTAGCCAACTTTAGTATAGGCCAATCATGACAAGTGGCAAGCTCGTCGATGTCTTCAGCCTACCAAACTCGAGAAATGTCACAAATAATGCATTTATTTACATTAATAAATATTTTTGTGTCCCGACCAGGAATCGAACCCGGTACCTTCGAGTCTAAATCCACGGACCACGGAGGCCTTTGAGATATAACAAAATAATGTATGGTAGAATTGTGTGTCTTATATAGGTCTACAGAAAAGCCTGCGATGGCATATGTCTATCTCTTGTCATGATTGGCCTATAGTAAAGTTGGCTAAATGTGAATCCGCTTCTTTGTAAGCGTGGTTTTTGACTACCCCGGAAGAGATACGGTCGTGATGATACCACTACTACTACTAAGTAATAAACTATTTACCCAAATATGCAGTAAAGTATTTCTAAAGACATTCTTGACGATATGTTCAAAAATCACAGACAGCGTGACAATTAACTGTAAAAGGAAATAGCGTGAAAACATGTCAAGGCCTTCTTTATTTAACTGCCTCCGTGGTCTAGCGGTTAAGTCTATGGAGGTATCGGGTTTGATTCCTGGTCGGGACACAATAATTTATATGTGATATTTCATATTGCGAGTCATGATGGCCCTATAGTAAAATTGCCTAAAATATAATCCGCTTCTTAAAAAATAGTGGTTTTTGATAACTCCGAAAGGTCGTGATGGTAGTTTTTTCGGCCTCCTGTCGCTTTTTATATGCCTATATTCTTCAACCAAAATGTCATGCACTATTTATATTAGTTTTTTTATTAAACGGTTATTTAATAATAATAATATAATTCTTTATTGCACATAAAATATAAAATAATGTACATAGGCGAGCATAATACCGTAAGGTATTCTCTACCAGCTGACCTTTGGGAGAGTGAGAAATTATTATAATGGGTGCAGAGTAAGGAATAAGAATAATAATAATATTTTAAATCAATCATAAATATATCGTAGTAAGTATAAATAACAAACCATATATAAATATGTCATACGATATAATAAATACTTAAATACTAAATTAAATATTAATTTCTTCATTCGATTTACCTATCGTTAGTTCGCTAACTTAGCGATTTAAGGTGGCCAATGACGAACCTTCTAACAGACGAAATCGCAGGGTCACTTTTCAAAATTTGTTCACTATTGATAAGAAACAGGATCGATTAGCATCAAAATATGATTTTGGGAATAATTACCATTTTCTTGCTGACTGTATTTGTTTTCCAAAATCTGTGAAATTAGTTCAGAATATCACAAAAAGTTATGCATGGTCTCCTAGGAACGTTTTCCTGTAACTAGTTGTTGAGATACCTGCCCTTACTGACCCGTCTCAGAAATCCAACCTGTATGTATACTGAGATGCTACTGTGAGAATCTCCTCCAACTTATCTCTTAGCAAAGTAAGCAACTGACTACCATATTACGGCCCATTAAGATGCTTTTTCACACAATGACTCGTAAGTTATAGGAAAGGTGTTAAATTGTATTTTTAATTTTTAGCTATTATATTGTGTAAATAATGTGCATTAATGTTTGTTTTGTATGTTTAGTGAATCTTATAAAATAAAAAAATAAAAATATAGATTCGTTATTTTTCTTTTTATATTTTTACCAACCTATAATCTTCATCACAGACCATAAAACACAGAATCCTAGAACTCCACTGTTGGAGATAGGCCTTCCAGAAATGTATTAACGATTCCACAACTTGGTAATAGCGGAACCGGGACTTAACGTGCGGCTTAACTCTAAAGCACGGGAACGGCGGTGTTGTGAATCTATGACAAATGTATGTGAGAAAAATGTATATCTCATTGGTACATGCCGGGGCTCGAACCCACCTTAATATTACGATAATGAAAGCAGCCTTCTTACAACCGAGCCGCCATCGTATATACGCATTAACTTTTTTAAATCATCTATTTTATAGTCACTATAAACTTGACTGTGAACTGTCTCCGTGGTCTAGCGGTTAAGTCCGTGGATTTAGACTTGGAGTTACCGGATTTGATGCCTGGTCGGGACACAAAAATATTATTGTAAATAAACACATTTAATTTATTTGTGATATTTCTTAAGTTTGGTACGCTGGAGACATCGACGAGCTTGCCACTTGTCATGATTAGCCTTTAGTAAAGTAGGCTGAATGTGAATCCATTTATTTATAAGCGTGGTTTTTGACAACCTCGAAAGGGAAACGGTCCTAATGATACTTTTGTGAACTTGACTATTTTTTTTTCCTGACCTGCGTGACTAAGCCCCCGGATAACGGTGATTTTCTTAACGCTAATGGAAATTATCTCTCGGGCTTGATATAAAAATGCAAGGGTTGTCGAAGCCCCTTTACCTGCAATGCATTACCTTCACCAATTTATCTTCCCCTCTTCCCCTCTTCACTTCACTCAAATCTATTAAGCGAATAGGAGTGATTCAAGTAACAATTTTATTAAATATGTTGCTTAAAATGACACAGCTAAATATAAAACGCTTAACAGGATTTTTTATTTAATAAATATTATGAGAAAATTATCAAAACATCTTGTAGATTTGAAATACTCTCCGTCTAGTAAGCGCATTATTGCTGTAAATGTTATGTAAATACCTATTTCATGCAATAGAATTTTACACATCGCTGATGCTTCATACGGATTTTATGGCTTTAGATATTCACCATTGATTAACTTAAGAACCGGTCATTTAATACATGTTTTTTATAGAGCACGTCATATAGGTTTTTTTGGCATCATTAATCTAATGTAGAGTAGTCCATCAGTCATCATGGCAGTCCATTAATCTAATGTATATTCGCCGAGAGTTGACAAGAAGAAAAGGAGGTCATCATCATCACCACAGCCCCTAGACCCCCACTGTTGGAGATAGGCCTTTCAGAAATTTCTGGAGAATTTAGCCTACACTCGCCACGCTGGCCAAGTGTAAATTTTTAATGATATTTTATTAACGATTCCACATATATATTCCAGTATTAGTGGAACCGAGACGTGACGGCTTAACGTGCTCTTCGAGGCACGGGAACGGTGGTTTTGAAAATCTATGACAAATGTACGTAAGAACGTAGTATTTCTCATTGGGGCGCTGTTTGAACCGAGCGACAACTGCTCATTTATTGATGCCGCTCGCCCGCCCGGTGCCGTGTCCCGTACCACGAAACTCAGTACGCGCGGCTATAAGCGGCGCCCGTCATACAATTTGCGATAATTAAGCGACAGTCGCTATCCCAAGATGTATCATAATATTTATTAACTGACAACTTTAGTCGAGATAGGGACACGCGCTGTAACACCAGCGCCATATTGTCATTTAGTTTCGGGTGCAGCCGCGTTTATACATATGGGAGTAAGTATAGCCTATGCCTCGCCTTCGCAGTGAGCGATTTGGGCAAGTCGCTTGACATCTGTGACATAATATGTCAAAGCAATATCAAATTCTAAAAAAATATCATTTTTAAGATCGACGGCTGATCTAGCGGTTAAGTACATGGATTTAGACGCGGAAGTACCTACCAAGTTCGATTCCTGGTCGGGACACAATAATCATTTGTGATATTTTTTGAGTTTAAAACGCTAGAGACATCGACGAGCTTGCTACATGCCATGATGGGCCTACAATAATGTTTGCTAAATGGGACCCTGTTACTAAAGAAAATCGTTGTTTCTGACCACTGATACTTTACTTTTTTACTATATTAGTTCATAGTTTGTGGTTACGATAACTTAACGTACCTAATTACTATTCGTGCAGTAAGTAGGACGTTTATATATTTGGTAGGCGTACTTTGATGTCAGCTGTCACAGAGTAGAAGCTATAATATTTCATGAACTATGGGAACAACTAACCTTGATCATAATCTAAACGACCATCGCTAAAACCAGTTATTATATCTTTGGGTTTACTTATGTTTGGTGTAGGGAATGATGTAACATTTGCGCTCTAAAAAACTCGACTCCATTATGTCATTTACAATATTAACTACCTAGATTGTGTTCCAGTATTTAAAATATTCATTCTGTGAGAATTACTACTCGTTCTAGTATTTTTGACAACCATAAGTCTGTCTCTTTCCTAGGATATTTTGTTAGGATGACAATTTATAAATTTAAAACGCAATCTTGTAATTATAGCTCCAAATGCCCAGTCCATACATTACATCAATGTTGGAGATATTTAACACAAATAATATTCTGGTCTACCGCCACTTGTACGATGGTCTTTCCATTTTATTGTGCCATAAAATCTATGTTTGTTTTAATATAATAATTTATAGTGTAAACATGTCTGTATGGGGATCTAATGCTATTAGGGCTGCAATTCATTCCAGTATGTATCTTGATTTTAAAATATGTAAAAAATACTTTTGTGTTAATTAATTTATTTTATTTTATTGTATTATGAAAACTTGAAGTTACAAAATTTTAGTAGCCAATAATAAACACTTTAACCTCTAAAAAAGGTTCTACAGATAGAAACAACAAAGTAATTTTCTTTTAAAGAATTAAATAATAATCTATACAAAAATATATTTAATACTTATACCATACCTTTATTTGTCTCTAACTCTTTCTTAGTTGTTGCTACTAATTTGTGGAATAATCTACCTGTCAACATACAGCAAGCAACTAACAGGACATTATTTAAAAAAATGGTGTATTCGCACTTTATAAATGGCTCCACACAGCGTTAGTAAGTAGTACGAGTATATATATGTATACTTATGTATAATAATATGTATGTATTGGTATTTAGGTTATTGATATTATATTTTTATATGATGTAAGTATATATAAGTTTGCTAGTAATTTTCATTAATTATATTATTATTATCTTTATGATTGCACCCATATATTGTTAAATTTGTCCCCAAGGTTTGCCTGTCAAGAATGTCTTCGGGCATAAAGTCCGCCTTTGTACATTGTGCAATAAGTTTTTAAATAAATTAATAGGTAAGCTATTGCTAAGAAAGTGATTCATCACAACCCCTAGAAGACACCTCCACTGCTGGAGACTGGCCTTCCAAAACATATTTCTGGAAAATTGGGCCTTTACTCGCCACGCTTGACGCCACGGAGACAGGTTGGCAAGCGTCTGATATAAATTTTAAGGACACTTTATTAACGATTCCACAAGTTGGTATTAGTGGTTGTTGAGAATCTATGACCAATTTACGCCCCTACATTACTGCCCCTAGAACAAAGCGTCCTAGATCTCCACTGCTGGAGATGGGCCTTCCAGAACTGCAGAATTTAGTCTACGCTCGCCACGCTGGCCAGACGGCTTGGCGAGGATATGACGACCATTTATTAACGATTCCACTAGTTGGTATTAGTGGAACCGGGACCGACTGCTTAACATGCTCTCCGAGGCACGGGAACGGTGGCGTTGTAAATCTATGATAAAACGTACGTAAGAAAAGTGTATTTCTCACTGGTACATGCCGGGGGGGTTTGAACCGACCTTTGTAGGATTTAAGGTACGCATTCTTACAACCGAGCCACCACCGCGCAATATAATATACATAAATGCAACGGTAAAGTAATGGGCGAATTTGATTGTTTAAGAATTGTTTTTTAAGAAGAAGACAAACTTAGCACTCCAAGATGGGGATACCACTTTAGGGAGATTCTTATCTTGTCTCATCTTCTGATGAAGTACCTATGACTTGTTATTTATTGCTGCCCTAAATCGCGGATTAAAGTTGTCGAAGGTAAATCACGTTCGCTTCCATTTTCAATCAAATAATTTTGTTTATGTTATGGATGGGTTTGAGTTGAGCTTATTATTTTAAAATAAAATCCAGTACGTGTAGCACGTGTATAGATTTTGTCTTATAATATAACAGCATCTTTGCTTACGTTGTTGCCTGTAGGACTGTATAAATAGATACCAGGTATTATAAAACCATAATAAACTATTATTCGAAAAAAATATTTACAACATTACTATTTGCATAGTAAGTTTGACTACAAGTCGTACAAACGTTCTTTCAGACACAGAGGTCTTTTGTTTAACCTTCCCATGTACGGCCTGGTAGGCGCCCGGGGCTGCTTCAAGCATGCCGCTGCCAAAATATGGAATGATCTTCCACCGCCCGTTCGGGACGCGATAGTTACAACGTTACCCACTTTCCGTAAAATGTGTGCAGCATGGCTGCTTGTGAAGCAGGCTGGGGCAGCTCCCGTCTAGGTTTCTGTTTTTTATTTATTTATTTATGTTCTTGGTTTTTTTATTTTTATTTTTTGTTTTATTTTAATTTTGTTTCATTATTGTTTTATAACTTTTATTTATATTACTGTTCCACTAAATTTAAATGTCGGCTATGGTATAATAACAGAGGTTGTTGGAACCTGCTTCCAACACCATTTTCTGAACCATAGACCCTTTTGTCATAATATCTTTGTTTTATTTTTTAACTATGTTTTACATTTTTATTAACTATTTTTGTAACAAATAATAACTGATTTTATTTATTTTATTTTATTTATATAAAATAAAATTATATTAATACTAGGGACAGGGATATAAGTCCTGTCCGTGTGGAATAGTGGCAAGAACGTTGGCTGCAGTTCCCCGCTGAATGGCAATACTGATTCTCTTGGTAAAGAAAGAGCCGTCACTTGGCACTGGAGGAGACGACAAGACGCGGTGTTATGTCTTTAAAAACTTTTTTGGGCTTGGACTCCAGAGGTCCAGAGTTTCTACAGCAAACGGCACAAATATGTAATCTTTTAATATACTAACATACTTGCGCCGCTCTTTCTCCGCTTTTTCCGCCGCGGCTCCCGCTTTATGCGCTGTCCCCCTGAGATGCGACGCGGCATGGGTGTCGACGCACGTGGCGTCCCACAGCAGAGCACGTCCCATACCAGGTTCGATTCTTTTCTAAAAAGCGCAGCTATTAACAACATCGCAAGAGATTACGGTCGTGTTAATAGGTACTATATTTTAATGATTTTCATTCAGATATTTTGACCCCCACCATGTTTCTCCAATTCCGTCAATTTTGGGGTTATAAGGTTCTATAGAAAAATGGGTCCTCAAATATCAAGAGTGATCCGGTTGCTTTTTCCAGACTGAAATTACGCACTGATTTAACTTGATTTAACTATATCGGAGCTAAAAGTAACACAGCTTAAATGGAACGGTTGGTGGGGCTGGTTTATGATGTTAGCATGTGATGTTACTTGAAACGCGGATATTTCTTAAAAAAGTTTACTTATGATTGATGTTGGAATTCTATTAATTGTGTCAATTATAAGCTCGACTTGCCATACACAATGCCATGCTGGTACCAACACTTATGAAAAAGAGACGTGGATAGGCCAGAATACGCATGAGAGTAGAGTTAATGCAGTAGAAATGAGGTCGTTGCGTCAGATATGCGGCGTATACGTAATGACGAAATACTCAAAAAGGTACTTATAAAAGAAAGCATAGGGACTTAAATAAGGAAAGGCATGCTCCGATGGTTCGGTCATGTTAAAAAGATGATCGAAGAGGTATTGACGAACCAGATATGTAATGCATAAGTTGTCGGTAAAAGAGGTCCTGGCAGACCAAGACTTACCTATCACGTATCAAATGAATAAAACAATAGCTAAAGGTGCAATAAAAAGCCATCGAAACTAAAGGGCATGCATGAAGATGTTGATGAAGGTCGAAAAACAAATCGTGACAAGTGGCGCTCAATTGGCTCTGCCTACCCCGCAATGTATGTAATGTATGTCAATTATAGCTGCTGTAAAGAAACTAAGACAAAACAATTTATTAGCAGAAACATGCGGAAGTAAATAGCAGTACCTAACTGAAGTGACATACATACGTACGATAAAAGCATAAAACATCACTGAAAGTCTGTCCACAAATACTTCGATTGATGTTCAATAAAACTAAAACTAGTACGAGAATTCCATTGAACTATTACTAAATAGACTGCACAGGCTCGTCTATTACAGTCATATGTAACTGTATAGAACAGGGATAAAGATAATATAATAATAATTTCTCACCATCTCAAAGGTTAGTTGTCAGAAAATGCCTAACTCGCCTATGTACCTAATTTAATATTACACCAAAATAAATTTAAAAAAACAGTAAAGTATCATCACGACCGTTTCCCTTTCGGGGTGGTCAGAAACCACTTAAATAAGCGGATTCACATTTAGCCGACTTTACTATAGGCCAATCATGACAAGTGGCAAGCTCGTCGATGTCTCCAGCGTACCAAACTCGAGAAACATCACAAATAAATTAAATAATAATTAAATGTATTTATTTACATTAATAAATATTTTTGTGTCCCGACCAGGAATCGAACCCGGTACCTCCGAGTCTAAATCCACGGACTTAACCGCTAGACCACGGAGGCAGTTATCATTATTATAAAATTTAAATTCGACATTATTTATAATTATTTTTTTAATATTTCCAGACAGGTCACACAGCGCCATCTAGTTTCCGTGGTAAGCTACGAGGCTTGTGTTACGGAAACTAGAGCTAAAAAAAACAATTTAAAAAAAAGGGATTTGATGGCGGACAGCGTTTCTGACAGCCAAACCTTTAGGACATTTATTAGACAGTAAAGATAGATTGTAGGTGCAATCAATTAAGTTTATTCCTAACATTATTAATACATTTATTTTCATTACAGCTCTTAGTACACAGCATCGTAGAACTCTGTTGGAGATGGGCCTTCCAGAACATATATCTGCAGAATTTGGCCTACACTCACCACGCTGGCCAGACAAGTTTTTATTAATACTCGTACATAACAATATTACATAATATTGAAATACATAAATGTGCGATATGTATATTATTTTTATATATTATATTATTATTATATAATATACATATGGCGTAATATTAACAGGTTACTGGAATCTGATAAGCAGCGTCTCTTGTTGTTGGTTACTGTTAAAAAAAACACAAGTCTGTTTTTTTTTTTTTACTGTTTAGCTGGATATATTAAAAAGCTTGCTAATTGTCATGCCTATAGTAAAGTTGGCTAAACATGTTTTCTGATTTTTTAGTTATATTATATTATATTATATGGCGCGGTGGTGGCTCGGTTGTAAGAACGCGTTAAGGTCGGTTCAAACTCACCCGGCATGTACCAATGAGAAATGCACTTTTCTTACGTACATTTGTCATATATTAACAACACCACCGTTCCCGTGCCTCGGAGAGCACGGTAAGCCGTCGGTCCCGGTTCCACTAATACCAACTTGTGCAATCGTAAATAAATTGTCATTAAAAATTGACATCATATCCTCGCCAAGCCGTCTGGCCAGCGTGGCGAGTGTAGGCCAAATTCTCGAGATATATGTTCTGGAAGGCCCATCTCCAGCAGTGGAGGTCTAGGACACTGTATTCTAGGGGCTATAATGAAATGAATGAATGAATGAATTTTTACAGAGATAAACGACATGTTGGTCGTACAAAAACGGTCACATTATATTGAAATATGACCAAAATCACGAGATCTTTTACTCAAAGTGTAGGTGTGACTACGATTTGTCAAGCTGACACAGGTATTCAGATTTGATGGCACGATTACACGACTACAGCCCATGGACATAAACCAACAGACCGGCCGCGTAAGCTATTTTTGCTTTTTTAAATACGACGATGACCAACGTTCAGTATGCTGACCTGATTATTATAATGTACTGACTTTTTCAGAAATGATCTTTTCATTAGTGTGGCTTTGTTTTTTTAATAATAACTACAAAAAAAAATGGTCGCTCAACAGAGGTAGATTGACACGATGTTATCAACGAACACGCAATAAAATATTATAAAAAAATAATAAAAAAAACGGTCGTAACTTCAGCAACAATAAAAAAAAGCTAAGTATCATCACGACCGTTTCCCTTTCGGGGTGGTCAGAAACCACGCTTGTAAATAAGCAGATTCACATTTCGCTAACTTTACTATAGGCCAATCATGACAAGTGGCAAGCTCGTCAATGTCTCCAGCGTACCAAACTCGATAAATATCACAAATATATTAAATAATAAATAAATGTATTTATTTACATTAATAAATATTTTTGCGTCCCGACCAGTAATCGAACCCGGTACCTCCGAGTCTTAATTCATACGGACTTAACCGCTAGACCACGGAGGCAGGTAACAACTCAGCAACTATTAAACTTAGTATTTTTTAGTATTATCATTTAGTTTTAGGAGCAACGTCGACATCTATTTCTAATGTTGGGCTGGTCCAAATTATCTACGTCGATGGTTCACCCAATATCATTTCACACCAATCCGCATAACAGCCGACCCACTTTATTCAATGTATCAATTTATTTCATATCTCTTCCCAAAGTTAAAACGCAGTTAATGGGCAATAATAATAGTTTCTAAAAAATCCTAACTAAAAAAATCTTAGCTGTTAATCCTGATTAACATGCTAAGCAATGAGGCCAAGGGTTAACGTCAAGAGGATTTAAAGATTTTTTGACTTTGCTCCACTGCTGGAGATGGGCCTTTCAGACGTATTTTTGGAGAACATAGCATACACTCGCCACGCTCGCACTGTCCAAACGGGTTAGCCGTTGTTGTTAATTTTAATTACAATTTATTAGTGGAACCGGGGCCGAGGACGATTTAACCGAGATTTGATCCAAGGCACGGGAATGTTGGTTTTGTAAATTTATGACAAATGTACATAAGAAAATGTTGTATATTATAAAAATGTAATTGTCTGTCTTGACGTGGGCAAGAAATGTCAGTTAAATAAATAGACTCAACATGAAATAATATGTATTTTATTTATCACAATTACTAATAGAAAAGTGCATTTTTTATTGATTTTTTGGATTTTAAGAAAAGAGTTTTTATAACCGGACCCGGCTACTATATTTTTTGGCAATTTCATAACGATTCTACAAGCGAGCAACGACGTCACAATCTGAATTATTTACGTGATATTATAATGCAATTAAATGTATAATGTTTGTCGAATTTAACCTTAAACATCCATTACCAATCTACGTAGTTTTATTTTAATCTTAAATAACTAGTTGAATGTATAAATCTGTCAATTGAAACAGGTGAGGATATAACGAAGAGGCGTCGAAACACACTATTTTAAATACAGATCTGATTAAATACTAGAATTGTCAGGCAAGGTTGGAGCGCTTTTTTTTAGATATAACTATTGTCATGCGAGTTCATGAAATGATGAAACTAGTAGGTTATATCCTATAAGATCAGCCTTTACGAATACAATGCCATGAAATTATCTGATGTATTTATTATCACGATACTGGGTGTTGGAAAAACATGATTTTTCATTACTAAGAAGGAAATACGGATGAAGTATTGGTCGTTTCAAATCAAGTTATGGATTTAGACGAGGAGGTACCGGGTTCGATTTCTGGTTCCGGAACACAATAAAATATTTAATTATTTGTGATATTCACGAGCTTGCCACTTGTCATGATTTATTTTTATTTATTTATTTAAAACTTTATTGCACGTTATACAAGGGGCGGACTTAATGCCGCTAGACATTATCTGACAGCCAACCTTAGGGACAATGGGGACCATTTCAAATGTAAGGTAGGTGCAAATATTTATAATAATAATAAATAAATCTATATATATGAAAATACAATGATATTACTAAATACATACTAATAACTATGATATATTAAATACTAATAATACATATACTACATATGATACCATTAAATAACTTATGAACCATTTAAATAATACGATGACACCATTTTTTTAAACATTTTTAGGTTGGATGCTTGTCGGATTTTTACCGGTACATGATGTGCCTGTAATAAAGTTGACGTGTAAAAATGCGAGATTTTGGTCTGTTTATTAATACAATTTTATATTTTAGATGGTGGTGTAATCATGAATTACTAGTACTAGCTTTTTTAATCATCCGAGTAATGATAAGGAGAGCAACATCGGCTTTTAGAAATTTTCTTTTGCCATTTCTAGTATATTCTAAATACTATTTTTGAAATGTAAACAGTTAAGGTAAACACTGCAGCGCAGTGATTTCGATAAATAATGAGCGATCAAATAAAAAAATCTTTCACCGACATCGTCCAGACTAATCTTTATTGAACTTTGTACCTAGTTGAAAATAATTTTTATCTTTTGTTTTGTATTAACATCTATATGTAAACTAATATACATTCGCACATGTATGTACAATAATACGGAATCAGTATTTGGTTGGGTAGGAAGAGGAGCAGAATGGTGGATGGTGATCTTGTTGTTGACACCATTGTTCTCGTATCTTTTTCCCACACACGATGGACCCGGCAACCGCACGGTGAAATAAAGGATTAAAACACAAAAAGTAAAGTATCATCACGACCGTTTCCCTTCCGGGGTGGTCAAAAACCACGCTTATAAAGCGGATTCACATTTAGCCAACTTTTTATAGGCCAATCTTGACAAGTGGCAAGCTCGTCAATGTCTGTAGCATACCAAACTCGGGAAATATCACAAATAAATATTAAATAATATCGATAAAATAATAAATTAAATGGTTTGTTATTTAAAAAAAAAATACAATAAAAAATAAACTAAAACGAAAAAAATCTAAGTATAAAACTTAATGTAAATCGTATCCGCGCGGCATGGTGGCAAGAACGCTGGCCGCAATTCCTCGCCAAATCACTATGCTGATTTTCTGGGTGAGGAAGGAAGACAATTAGACAAGGGGTGATGTTGCCAGTCTGCTTGGGATTATCTTGGATGGGACGTCTCTAGAAGACATTTTTATTTGTAGTTTAATTTATTTTAAATTGTATTATTTAGGTAGCTTTTAATTTATATTTAATGTATATTAATTTACAAAATAAATAATCTTAAAGATATAAATATATTTATATTATTAAATATTATTGTGTCCCGACCAGTAATCGAACCCGGTATCGTCTAAATCCACGGCCTTAACCGCTAGTTTTGAAATAATCGAATGCTTAGAAATTTATCTTCTTTCACTTTCGAAATTCAGAGACGGTATACAGATAATATACAATACAGAGTCTTTAGGTACTTTTTTTGTTTCCTCTTATTTACTTTTAGCTTAATCTTAATTATATTTTATACGTGTTTTTGCACTTCTGCTTACTATCACTATGATAAGGACAGAAAAGCGAACTGAAAACCTATCTCTCTAACTGAATACTATAATACTTAGCATGCTGGTACCTAGTTTGCTTTCAGATAATTAAATCATTTTACATGTTTTTCAACAAAAGCTTTGTACAAATACAAATGTAGGAGCCAAATGTCTTCTTGCGCTCCAGATACTCTGGATTCTTTGTCAGAAATATCCCTAAAATACATCGACATAATGCTACTAGACAAGACATTGTTTGCATAATAATTGCGGCCTGTGAGTGTTCAATAACATAAAAGGTATGGCTGGTCAATGTCTTGAATATTTTTTTTTAAATAATAATAGTACATTTGGAGTTAAAAAAACACTGATCGCATGATGCTCACTTGGCCGAGCATCATTAGATTAACCGGCTAAATGCCGACATTCTTAAAGAATTCATAATAATAATAAATTCTTTATTGTACAAAACTAAAACAAGTGCAAAAAAAATAGGCGATGACACCATCGACCACCCCGAAAGGGATACTTTACTTTTAATTTTACAAAAACTATCACATAGGATATATTTTTTGCACTATAAGTATCTAGAGTGATGACCAAGTTTTTATAAGTAATGGCTAGTCTATCAAATATCTGTCTGTTTTTAAACAAAACGACACACAAAGATTGACACTAACAACTTTTCGACTGAAGTCAGTCTGAGGTAGTAAAATTTGTTATTTACGAGCGACGTGACGCTAACACCGATGCACTGGACAGACAAATCGTATTCAGTGTTTGCCGTTCAAGACGTAACGTAACTTGGCACACACACTTCAGAATCAAAAAAAGAAATAAGACAAGGAAGCTATTTGATAGGAATGAGTGTTTATTTATTTTAGTACTTTATTGCACTAAATAAAACTAAACTAAGAATAAACTAAGGGCTTACCACCAGAGAGGGTATCTAAAACGCGTTTACCCAGCTCTCTTACGAATTTGTAGGTATCAAGAGATGCCCCTATTGTTTCACAAAATAATAACTTTGTTTAATGCTATTATATTTTATTACTATTGTGTTTATTGAATTCGGCTGTATGAGCAGCCGAACCGGCCTTTTTTGATGTGGAGCAAATGTGGCAAGCGGCAAAGGTATCAACACAGGTGGCATCCCAAACAAGACATCTTCCCTCACTTCAGGTCCAAGGACATACCATCTGGCCTTTCAGCAACACTACGTGGACCATAAACTTATCTTTAAAAAAACATTTAAGGCTTGTTAAAATATATTTTTCATTTTTATATTTCACTAGCTGTTTTACCCGGGTTTGTCTGTGTAAACGGCGACACGAAATTAATTTTGTTGCGAATTATTTTGATTTTGCTATAGTAAGGTATTCTCCTAAGGTATTTATTTAAATTGCATGGTGTAAAGGGAAAAATAATCTGTATGAAATGATAAGAATTTGTGTAAATAGCTTTCCAATTACCGGTTTATAATTGACAATTTTTTTTTAAGTTTAAATTTTGATATAGTATGTTATCCTTAAGAGATAGACATATGCTATCGCGGACTTTTCTGTAGACCTATATAAGATACACAATTCCACCATACATCTAGTCGCGATCACAGCGAGATTATCGCCGCTCGCCCAATATCTCCGTTGGCTCGGTGGCCAGCGCTCCAAGCGGCGCCCACGAGAGTGGAATCAATCCGCGCACCGAGCGGTCACACCTTTTTTCTCTCACATTTTTCATAGCCATACATACAGTCCGCTAAACACTCTTTAATTGAGCCATCGAAGACCCGCAGCAGTATCCCTACGGGTTAGCAGCACATAATAGGGAATGTCGATTTTAGACATCATTTTATTTATTTAATTAAGCAAGTCAACAACATGTTTACAAAATCTTATACAATATACAATCTAGAAGGTATCTTATTAGTTTAGTAAACATGTTACTTACAGACCAGCATTGCATTTAAAAGGTAGGTAACATCGTTTACTAAAACACAAAAACTAAATAGTACAATTTAAAAATATAGGCACGACAAAAACAGTAAGCTACAGAAAACAACAAAAATGAATATCGCAAGTACTTACAAATGGAAACAGTATAACCTAAACAAAAATAATTAAACTATATGAACAAATCAAGACAGCGACACCACAGTCACCAGCAGTGCACAATAACAACAAAAAAACAAAACTTAGACCGAGAGTCGGCGACCCAAAATCACCTTTCGTGCAAGCTCTCAGCCAAAACCGCATCACTAAGCGACAACTATCAATCCTAAGCCTCAGTTAGCTCCTAAACACCGCCCGGCAAGATAGCAGGAGACCTTTCTCCTTTCATTTTGTTATAACTCAAAGGGTTTAGGCAGCGTTTTCGTTGAAAGCTCCCAAACAACTTATTTTTTTCTGACACCTCCAATAAATATCGTTAATGTATACAAAAACTTAACAAATTATATACCTAAATAAAACCTTACTCATACCCACTCTATTTGGTTTGAGTTTATCGCGAACAGACAGACGCAGTGGAGGACTTTGTTTTATAATATGTAGTGATAGTGATATTTAACATCTACTTTCCAATAAAGTGTGTAAAGTTGTCCCAATGGTTGGCTATAATAAAATAGAAATGTCTTTGTCCTTGCGAAATAAAATAATAAGTAAATTACTTGTACGTTTTTTAGTTTTAAGTAAATGCAAGTCACGCTAAATATTCGATATAGCCTAAACTTGCCCTATATTGTGTTATAATAGTAATAGTAACTATAAATCATTGGGGCGGAAGATGCCAAGGTCGCTTCCGCATTTGCAACACTGTGACGATCAGGTCAAATTAGGGTTGCCACTAAAATATTAACAAAGAATATCTACTATTGTATCTTTAGGACTTAGCTGTCCCAATGGTCTAGCGATTAAGCCCATATAATTTAGACTTGCAGGTGCCGGCATCATTCAATAGTAAAGCATAAAAGTCTAAAAAAGTATATATATTTATAATTCGTTGTCGGTGCTCTTTAACTATATGGCGTCTGCCAAGTTTATCTTTAAGCATCTTCAGAATATCACTCCGTCTTGCGCTTGGCCTCCCAACGAGAGACCACTTTCTAAAGAAGTGTTCTTGGAGGAGAGGTGAAGTAGTCGAACCTAGACCCCGTGGGTTCGTGAGCCACACGGGTGCTGTTCTATTGTTAACATCGCTCAGCACCAAAAATGCATGAATTACCATTACTGAGATCCTGGCGAGAGAAACAGGGGGAATGTCCCCATCCTTAACCCAGGCCCATTTATCAGGGTCTGGACGACCCCACTGTCTGTATGGCCATCTCAAACAGTGGAGGTCTAGGACTCCGTGTTATTTTATTTTATTTTATTTAGGATAAAAAACAGACATACAGTAAAGATTACTAACTAAATATTAACTAATTAAGGTAAGCAACAGTATATCCAACGACATTATCCACATTTTTTTGTGCAATCAACATTTTTAAAAGAAATATATATATATATAAAAAGCAAAAAGTAAGTAAAATTAAAATTAAACATATGTATATAGAAAAAAGAAATGATGTTTGACAATGCATTTAACAATTGCCCTTAGTGTGTCAGATCTAAAGTGTTAAGAAGATCAGATATGTGTCTCTTATAGGAACCTGCAGATAGTTATGTAATGATGATTTTAAAAAGATGGCGTCAATCTTTGGCCAGCCCTGTCTGACCTCTTTATTAGCCGGTCCACATGGCAGTGTTCGTTTACAAAACAACCTAAGGGCTAACTGTAGTTAAAGCAGGCGTGCCACATGTGTGAGCGGGGAGCGGGTAAATTGAGGTAATTGTTATTTATTATTTATTTATTATTTATTATTTATCAATATTGTATATTGTTTATCCTTAGGATCCTATAGGAACACTTGGATTCGTCAAATTTTCATTTTTCTTATTCAATAATATTGTTTATTGTTGTTGTTTATTATTCGTTCATAGGAACCTATAGGAACACTTGAACTTGTATCGGAACAGTAAATAAAGAATATTGGATGGATTGAGCTGCCGTTGGCAAGGAACAGTCAGTTAAACCCAATGCTGGTTAGATGAATATAAAATAATGGCTGAAATAGCTGGCTGTTCATATAATATGTCGTATATTATTTATAGATTATATTTATATATATTTATTTTTCAAGTGATTAACTTTCGTTTCTAAGGTACTTACCAAATTTAAGTAATTTTAATGTCTTTTTGTAGTTTTTTTTTTAATATTCGAAGGAAGTTGTAACTACAATGTTTAAAAAAGAAAAAAAAACTAAAAACTAAAATTTTAAAACTAATAATTAAAAATTTGATTTTTGTTATGTTATGTATTTTTTGTTAATAAGTTTTATATTTCCTTTTTTGTATTAGTATGTAATTAGATAAGTTATAATTATATATGTGTGTACTAAATGAATATAATCAATTGAATTTTCACATTAATTTGTATTCTTAGTAGCCGTATTCCATTACTTTAAGCGCAAATGTTATTAGTGGATTCCGTTATTTACACATCAAAATTGTTTTTTTACAGTTCTGACCTTATTCTTTAAAAAAAATAAAAAAAACTTTAAACAGTTTGAAAACCATTTGTTTTCTTGTTTACATTTTTTTTTTGCTATTTTGAATAAGGTATAGTAATATCAGTTCACTGCAAGGGCTTATTTATTGGTTCCTCAATTATGATCAATATATCAAAGCATGGAATATCAGCACTAGAAGAACATTGAGTAATGTTTCATATCTGCACAATATCATGGCAAGACGGTCAGTTTCACAGACACCACGGTTATTGCATTTTGTGTAAACATCAGAAACCAATTTAATACATCATCGAAATGATCATTTATAAAACAAACTATAAACTATGCATTGCGTCATGCCTACTAAGGGCGAGCGCCCACGAGCAACTTTTGTCTCGGCAATTAGTTTGTCTCTTACAGCAAGTCTAGTGGTTTGTATCCCTTCGTTCCGAAACGAGCTTAAACTGTTTTGCCAAAGCTGTGTGACGTCACAAATGACATAATTTCTCGCGCTTAGACTGCTCACGATATCGAGGTAGATCGCTCTGAACGCTGTCAGTTTTTTGTCATTATGTCGCCGCCATTTTCAAGTTTAATTAAATTAGGTTTTCATTTTAAAATTATTTAATATTGTAATTCGTTTATACTGTTTGTATATTACTTCTTAAACAAATCTATAATTAATATTTAAGTAGGAAGTGAAAAACAAATGTCTGTAACACGGCAAGTTATTTTAAATTACCAAAATAAGTTAATAATATTAAACTTATACATATAAAGATGAATAAACCGAGAGATGTATATTTGTTAGTATTCGTACTCAAAGATGTGGAATCCGCAATTTAGTTTCCATACATATAAAAAAAAAATACTAACATTTTATGAATGAAAATGTGATTTATGTAGCATACACATCGAACGTACAGCACAACACTACGGTGTGACATCTCTAGAGGACAGATCAAATAGTGGCTGCCGAGCGAGTGGATGTGAAATATTAAATAGTATATTAATATACGTATAAAGTAAATGTAACTATTTAATTAGTAGATCCTATAAGTGGCGACGAGGATAAAAGTAAGTGGAAAATATGTTTTATCATTAAAGAATGGAATAAACAAAAAGTGAAAATGACGCTGTAAGTTGTAGGTTATGTCAAAAAATAAAATCATGTTTTCATGAATTAAAACAGTTATTTTATTGAATTACATATAAATGACGGAAACATCTAAATAATATTTTATAGAAATATTCAAAATTGAATAAATTTGTCAAATGAAGAATCCTGATACAAAAAACAGTACAATGATTTAAATAAAAAAAAAATAAAGAAGAATGGCCGTGATGCTTGTAAATCCAGTGTCAAGCGCCCGCTTTACAAACCAAATTGTGAGAACAAAAAGTAGCTATTAAATGAGCGCGAACAGCAAACTTAAATAAAATAAAATTCATTTTTATTTGTCACAAAAATAATGGTTAATAAAAATATAAAATAAAGTAACAAAAAAAAAAAAGAAAATGGTGTTGGAAGCAAGTTCCAATAACCTCTGTTATTATACATAGCCAACATTTAAATTTAGTGGAACAGTAATTATAATAAAAGTTATACTTCCATTTTAATCAAACTTTCATGTTGATGGCTTTGTATTTTGTTAATGTTGGGGGTTTCATTATTGTTGCATACCTAAACCAATTTTATAAATACTACACAGAAAATTTACATTTTGGCTTTCTAAAATGGACACTGGCTCATTCTAAATAAGCGACACTTAGCCTACCAATCTACTCTGTATTTTACTCCAAATCTATTGCAGCACACAGACATAATCTTTTTATCCAAGCACAAGAAAAATAATATAATATTATTTTAAATTCCAAAGGCCCATGTATTTAAAGAATAAAATAATGGCCTTGCACAGAATAATAAAAAATATATATATATATCAATGCACAAAATATTAATATTAATAAAAAGGTCTATGTTTACAAAAAGGAAAATTAAGGGCCACGCACACAATGATAAAAATAAGGGCCATGCACTACAAAATAAAGGGCCATGCACTACAAAATAAAGGGCCATGCACTACAAAATAAAGGGCCATGCACTACAAAATAAAGGGCCATGCACTACAAAATAAAGGGCCATGCACTACAAAATAAAGGGCCATGCACTACAAAATAAAGGGCCATGCACTACAAAATAAAGGGCCATGCACTACAAAATAAAGGGCCATGCACTACAAAATAAAGGGCCATGCACTACAAAATAAAGGGCCATGCACTACAAAATAAAGGGCCATGCACTATAAAATAAAGGGCCATGCACTACAAAATAAAGGGCCATGCACACCAACAAAATAAAGGTCCACGCACTACAAAATAAAGGGCCATGCACACCAACAAAATAAAGGTCCACGCACTAACCAAATAAAGGTCCACGCACTAACCAAATAAAGGTCCACGCACTAACCAAATAAAGGTCCACGCACTAACCAAATAAAGGGCCATGCCCATAACATTATGAAGGGCCATGCATATCAATATAAAGGGCCATGCATATTAACAATATAAAGGGCCATGCATTCAATCAAAAAAAAGGGCCATGCACACTATTAAAATAAAGGGCCATGCATATCAATAACTTCAAATATAATACTGCCCTCGTGGTCTAGCGGTTACGTCCGTAAATTTAGACTCGGGGGTACCGGGTTCGATTCCTGGTCGGAACACAAAATATTTATTAATTTAAATAAATAAATAAAATTAATATTTAATTTATTTGTGATATTTCCCGAGTTGGTACGCTAGAAACATCGATGATCTTCCGATGAATCCAGTACTATCCATAAATATGGACCATTTTGACTACGATGGTGACCCAACTTCGGTCGGTATACGTTCGCAAAAAATGGAAATGAGCTTAAGAAATATATCTATTGGCATCTAGCATAGAAGCGCCTCTCAAGAAACGTGCCACTCTTTTACATGTTGGAGGGTTGGGACTGCAAGAGATTAGACGTATTCGAATAGATTACCATGAACCCAATACTTACAATGATAAATGATAGATATATAACACGGGCTCATGCTGAGACCTTGGGAAATGTACGAGTATATGACATAGCGATCAAAAAAACTTGACAACTATCTTGGCCCTAAGCAAAGTCAATACTACGAACTCTACCTATTTAGACTAATAAAGCAGGAAGAAAGAGAAAGATTGGAAACATTTTTGTTAGGGTTTAGGATACAAACAGAAAAATGTAAGTTTGAAAACAAAGATGAGCATTTAATAGATAGATAGACCTGAGGAAATATTAATAACTGAAAAATATTAGCTGGAGATGACAACATTACTTTACTAAATTATAAATAAGGCTAATGCATCAGACGTAATCAGTCGGCAATTACAACAATTTTAAAATAAAAACACATTGTATAAGACTGACATAAACAAAGTGGATACAAAATTAACCCTTCGCAATACATTAAAAAGGAATTCCCATTCGGAGAAGAATTGTTCTACATGTGAAGTTACAATCATTTATCAGATGACTCAAAATGTCCTGCCAAGGACAAAAGATGTGATAATTGTGGCTTCATTTCCAATGTCGTCAGCAATGCTTAACAAGGTAAAAAAGGAGATTACCTAACCACAAGAGCGATGAGTTCAAATAAAAATAAAAAGATTAGGACTAGGAACATCTAAAGAAGTGGATTACATCTTCCATATTGATGAAGACACATAGTTGCAACCTTGGGGGGACCAATATAAATATACTTATTAATTCTGCCATTCCAGATTTATTTATTTTACCATATGGCTGCAAACATCTTTGGAGGTTCATTTGAAACTGATATCCTGTTAGGTCAGTAAATAATAGAAGGGCTGTGGTATGTATTATGTAATGGAACAGAACTTTTAGGTAAAAGTACTGCTATTGAGTTGGGTGTGTATAAATATGTGAATTGGGTGTGGGATTGGCCCGCAAATCTAAGGTACTAAAGTACAAATCTCAACTAAGAAGAATATAAGCCAGCCATTTAGTCACATATGTAGAAGGATACTAATCATTAAAAAAAAAAGGTTTATGCAAAAGATAAATAAAGATAAAGAAGCAGACATAGAAGCAGTGACTGGACCCTGGGTTTCACTTATATGAATTATTAAAGAAAAAATTAAACTATGGATTAGTATTGATATGAGGAAATTTTGTGATTACAATTAAGTAAAACAGCTAATATTGAGAAACACTGGTCTAACGAACAAGAAGATGCATTTTAAGGTTTAAAACAAAATTTCTCTAACACAAGCATTAGGTTATTATAATCCTGCTGATCGTATTCAGGCGATTGCATGCTTCTCCGTTTGGTTTAGAATCTGTTCTTTCTTATACAAATAGATAATAAGATAGGGAAACAAGAAACTCACCGAGAGCGGCAAAAGATACTGTCAAACCGAGAAGGTAGCATTGGCCCTTGTTAGGGCTGTCGAGCACTTTAAAATGCAATTACATAAAAAGCTATGGATATTGAACATAGAATTATAGATCATAAAACTATGGATGAGGACAAATAAAATAAAGAAAAAGGAAGAGAATATAATAACAGGAAAGGAAGACAACAACATACAGTAACAAAAGTTAATGGTGGAGATATAATTATAGGAGACAAGCAAGTGGAAAGATTCAGGCGTAATGTTATACACTCATCATCAACAAAAATAAAGATGAATTGAAAGGCAATTAAAATAAGTGTTACATTTTAAATAATCTTATTGTTGAATTAATAGTTTGTTTAATTGTTAAAATAAATCAAAAAATATATAAAATAAAAGGGATGTAGCATACACATCGAACGTACAGCACAACACTACGGTGTGACATCTCTAGAGGACAGATCAAATAGTGGCTGCCGAGCGAGTGGATGTGAAATATTAAATAGTATATTAATATACGTATAAAGTAAATGTAACTATTTAATTAGTAGATCCTATAATTTAGACCGTTTCGAATTGATATCACGCTCTAAGCATCCAAATCGCGATATTTGATTCAGACCGACGACGGTCAGTGTCATATTCGTTCTAAGCGCTCTGAGCGCGATTCGAAATGAGGAATATGAGTTTGCGCGCACCTAATGACATAACTATTTACCTATTTTTCGAGGAGCGAGAGAGACAAAAATGTTACGCACCTTTGAGAGACCAATTGGTTGCTTCTGGGCAACTGGGTCGGGACACAAAAATATTTATTAATGTAAATAAATACATTTAATTTATTTGTGATATTTCTCGAGTTTGGTACGCTGGAGAAATCGACGAGCTTGCCACTTGTCATGATTGGCCTATAGTAAAGTTGGCTAATCGTGAATCCGCTTATTTATAAGCGTGGTTTCTGACCACCTCGAAAGGGAAACGGTCGTAATAATACTGGGCGCCGCGCCCGACTAAAAGGATTCATTTTCAGATAAAAGAAATTCGTCATCATCATCGTCATCAGCCTGTGTCTCTCCATTCTTGGATATAGGCCTCCCACTAGGCTCGCCACTTCACACGATCTCCTGATGCCTTCATTCATCCCCCACCAGCGACCTTCCTCAGGTCATGAATTCATCTGGTCGTCCCACTCCTTCGTCCACTTCCAGTACGTAGTCTCCACTCCAGAAGCCGTCTACTCCATCGTTTCTCGGAATAGCGACAGATGAGTCCGACCCATTGCCACTTCAGCTTGCTAAAAGCTTAGTCGGAAACTTTCGTTCTCTGGCGGATGTACACATTACAGGCCTTATCCTTCAGAGAAATACCTAGCAAACTAAACCATCTTTCCTTTTTTTCCATAGCTCGTGGAGGTTTGGTTTGGTTTGGTTTGGTTTTTTGGTGGAAGGCACTGTGGTATGTTCGACAGGATGGTCTGTTTCTGCACAAGTCCAATAGTCGCTTTTCCCACACAGATTATAATAATAATAAAAATCGTTTATTTACTAAAAAGATAGTACATTTTTATAAAAATTGGCCACTGGTGCCCAAACAAAGTTAATCTGAATCTCAGGCACCAGTTTAATTTAGTTTGTTTTGTTTTGTTTTGTTTTGGTTTGGTTTGGTTTGGTTTGGTTTGGTTAGGTTTGGTTTGGTTTGGTTTGGTTTGGTTTGGTTTGGTTTGGTTTGGTTTGGTTTGGTTTGGTTTGGTTTGGTTTGGTTTGGTTTGGTTTGGTTTGGTTTGGTTTGGTTTGGTTTGGTTTGGTATGGTTTGGTTTGGTTTAGTAAAGTTTGGTTTGGTAACAGATACAGTAACTAGGTTAAGTGTGTGTACACGTGAAACCTTGGTAGGGATACGGTCGTAATGATACTTCAATTTTCTCAGAGATGTTGAAGTTTTAAAATTAACTCCTTTTAACGCTGAATAGCGTCTTTGAAAGTATCTTTTGTGCAGGAACGCTATTTATTACGATGCCCTCTTCATGCTACCTTTTCTGAGAACTTGGACTAAATATGGTTATTCAGTTGGATAATACGTGAATAGCAGACCAATAAATAAAGTATAACAACGTTTAAAAAAAGCTTAGTCGGAAACTTTCGTTCTCTGGCGGATGTACACATTACAGGCCTTATCCTTCAGAGAATTACCTAGCAAACTAAACCATCTTTCCTTTTTTTCCATAGCTCGTGGAGCGACCTTGAACTTGTGGGCCAAGCCCTCTGTCAGTGTCCACGTTTCTGCTCCATACGACATTACTGGAAGAAGGCACTGTGGTATGTTCGACAGGATGGTCTGTTTCTGCACAAGTCCAATAGTCGCTTTTCCCACACAGATTATAATAATAATAAAAATCGTTTATTTACTAAAAAGATAGTACATTTTTATAAAAATTGGCCACTGGTGCCCAAACAAAGTTAATCTGAATCTCAGGCACCAGTTTAATTTAGTTTGTTTTGTTTTGTTTTGGTTTGTTTTGGTTTGTTTTGGTTTGTTTTGGTTTGTTTTGGTTTGTTTTGGTTTGTTTTGGTTTGTTTTGGTTTGTTTTGGTTTGTTTTGGTTTGTTTTGGTTTGTTTTGGTTTGTTTTGGTTTGTTTTGGTTTGTTTTGGTTTGTTTTGGTTTGTTTTGGTTTGTTTTGGTTTGTTTTGGTTTGTTTTGGTTTGTTTTGGTTTGGTTTAGTTTGGTTTGGTTTGGTAACAGATACAGTAACGAGGTTAAGTGTGAAACACGTGAAACCTCGGTAGGGATACGGTCGTAATGATACTTTAATTTTCTCAGAGATGTTGAAGTTTAAAAATTAACTCCTTTTAACGCTGAATAGCGTCTTTGAAAGTGTCTTTTGTGTAGGAACGCTATTTATTACGATGCCCTCTTCATGCTACCTTTTCTGAGAACTTGGTCTATATGACCAATAAATAAGGTTAAAATGTTTAATGTCACTTTCTGCAACTGGCCGTTAATAATATATTTGTTTTAGTAAAATGCAATAAAATCTACACATTTTCACTCATTCACACTTACAATTTACACCTTCACACACCTACACTGTCAATACACATTCACATATACATACACTTACATAATGATGCGTAGATGGTATTTTTTTTAATATTGTCGTTTTATTTTAATTCTTATGTTTATTTTTTAAGTAGTTTAAATTGTTAATAATCCGTTCATGCTATGTTTAGTAAAAATAATGTTATTCCGTAATTGACTAGGTGTTCGGTAATCATTTGAATGTAAATATTTATTTGTAAAAGACAGCTGTGGAATAAGTAAATGAATAAATAAAAATAAAATAAATAAATAGAGGACAATTGTTATAAATGTATTTGCTATTTTGAAGACAAATTTCTAAGCATTCCATGGATGGTAAGAGATGAGAAGAATGGTGTCTCGAGCTTGCGACCGACAATAGGCTGGTTTAAAAAGGAGGCCTCCCTTTTTATTTTATTGCGCGATAATACGGTCACAATCCACTATTGTACTCCTATTGTACATACAGTAGGGTATGATTCCCTTAATGCCGTCGGTGAAGCTCTTTCTATAAATGTATTGACTGCTTAGGCCCAATTCTTTCAGTAAGTGGTGCAAAGATTTTGCTGGAATTTCTCTCGCATCAACTTCCACTGCGTAAAGCTGAGTCTTGAACCATATTTAAAAATATGTCCAACATGTCCGTAATTATATTACCTAGAAAGTTGATAGACTACATTTATCGAAATTATGCTCAACTTTTTAAAATATTGGATTGTGAGAGCGAGAAGAATGCAAAAGCGTTTAACAATTATTAACAAATCTGAACGGAACTAAACATTTATCACCGTAGGGACCGTCTGAAACACTTGATTAAGTCAATTTATAATACTCTGTAACTAATATTAGTTACCTACAGTAAACGAGATTACACAATCATGGTCAGACAGCTTAATACGAAACAACACGACAAAGACCAGAAGCAGCCCAAACTATTAATACAATTATGGAAGAGCCATATTAAATGCTTAATAATCAAATACAAAAAATAAAATTTAAATACTAATAATGTCAAACTATGTTAAAATAAAAAGGTCAAGTACTACAAGGTACTACTATAATCCGTGGTCTAGCGGTTAAGTCCGTGGACCTAGACTCGGAGGTACCGGGTTCGATTCCTGGTCGGGACACAAAAATATTTATTAATGTAAATATTTTGTATATTTTGTATATTTGTATATTTCACCTATATAACAATCGTTATATTTTGGTATGTCAGTTAACAAATATTAAAATAATAACAGTAATGCTATTAACACCATGCATCGTAGACAAAGGAGCATAGGAACACAATACAGTAGAAGGCATAAGACCACAAAATTATACAACTATTTAAAAGAATTTTCCGTCAAAGGCATGTCAATAAATTCTGACAGGTTATAAAAAGCATTATTTTGGAAAAAGATTTTCAATTTTGTTTTAAATTCACTTGGTTGTAGTCTAGTTATAATCTCAGGTAGTTTATTGTATAATGTAATTTTCAACTGCAAACCTTGTTTAAACGTTTTTCTTAACCTGGTTTGCCTTATATAGATTTCATTCTTGTTTCTTAGGTTATAATTAGTCAAACTAGATATTTTTGGAAGTTCATTAGCTTTCCCATGAACCTCCTGTAAGCAACTATATACATACAGAGACGTGACTGTCATAATCTTGGCATCAACAAAATAATTTCGTACTGTGGTTCTGGCTTTTAAATTAAACAATATTCTAATTGATCTCTTTTGTTGTATGAACACTTTTCGAATATCTGCCGCGTTACCCCATATGGTTATAACGTAAGCAATTATCGAATGAACAAAGGCGTAGTAGGCTGTTTTTAAGGTGACAAAATCAACCAAATGTTTTAGCTTACTTAAGGCATAATTCGCAGATGCTAGTTTTTTACAGGTTTTTTCTATATGACCTTTATGACTTAATGTATTATCTATAGTATACCCTAGAAATGTATTTTTAACGATATTATTTAAATTATATCTATTTGTGGTAGTATATTTAACAATTACATTTTTTTCTATATTAAGTAGTATGCCATTTGCCTCAAACCATGTTTCTAAAATAGCTGTTGTATCTATTATATTGCTATTCAACTCCAATTCATTGGCACCATTTAATCCCACGTGAGTATCATCAGCAAATAAGCTGACAACTGCGGGTTCAGGTATATTACTAGGCAGGTCGTTAATGTAGATTAGAAATAATACTGGACCTAAAATTGAACCCTGTGGAATACCAACGATATTGACAGCATCACCCGAAAGAACTTCATTCACTAACACCTTTTGACATCTATTTTTCAGGTATGTTTTCATTAAATCAAGATTATTGTTATCAAAACCATAGTATTGTAGTTTACTGATGAGAATGCCATGGCGCAAACAATCGAAAGCCTTGGATAAATCACAGAATATGCTCGCGCATTTCCGTGACTCATCCAAGGACCCCAACACAAAATCTGCTACATTTCTTACAGCCATTGCTGTGGTTTTTCCTGACCTAAAACCAAACTGTTTATTTGAGAATAGTTCATGTCGTTCAAAGTAATTAATAATATCATTCTTCATATGAGTCTCCAATATCTTTGATAATACAGGTAATATACATATTGGTCTGTAATTATTTAGTTTGTCCTTTTCACCTTTCTTAAACAATGGTATTACCTTGCCGATTTTAAAACTGTCGGGGAAAACTCCCTGTTTAATACACTTATTTAGAATGTCCAATAAAAGATTGCATAATTTATCATTAGTCATAATTAATTTTAGTATTCTGTAATCCATGTCATAAATGTCACAAGATTTTTTGTTATTAATTCTTTTAATTATTAAGGATAGTGTATTGAAAGAAATTTTTGAGAAATTAAATTTATCCAGCGGTTGTTTTATTTGCAATAAATAATTAAGACTGGAGTGCATGTTAATATTTAGTTTTTCTGTTAATTTAGTTGCTACGCCACAAAAATAATTATTAAACAGTTCAGAGATAAATTTAGGGTTATGTATAATATCACCATGATCACTTATTATACAGTCTATGTCATTTTTTATTTTATTATTGTTAACGTTACTATTTATTATTTTCCATGACGATTTTATTTTATTTGTAGATTTATTGATTATTTTAGAGTAGTGATTTTTCTTTGCGATTAACATTTGTTTTCTTAATTGTTTTTTTAATTTACGTATTTTTATTTTACTTTCATCTGTTGGTTGTATTTCTTGCATTACTTCTATATCTTTAATGGCTTCTTTTTGTTGTAATATTTCCATATTTATCCAGTTGCTTTTATTGGTATATTGTATACTTTTTTTTGGAAAAGCAATATTATAGTAATGTTTCAGACCTGATAAAAAAAAATTTGCTTTGTCATTAGCGTCCTGAATAGTCATAACATCGTTTATAAAGTTTTTGTCAGTACATACTAGGTAATGGAAATATGATATATTTGATTTTGTTAGAATTCTTCCCTTAAATTTAAAGTTTTTATTGACAACATCTTTTATGACCTGTCTACTCGTATTTGTATAATTTAATTCCAGTTGTATAACCTTGTGATCTGCTATGTTATAATTAAGCACATCTGCTTTTAAGCCTTTATCCTTAAAGTTGACAATAAAGTTGTCAATACAAGTAGCTGTATTGTTACATATTCTGGTTGGTTTTTTTAACAAATAACGTGCATTAAAATTATACAGTACATTTCGAAAGTCACGTTCATTATTGTTATTTTTGATACGATCTAAGTTAAAATCTCCAGCTATGATAACTTTTTTGTTATCGTTAGTCGCTGATGCTAATACCTGTGACATAGTGTCCAAGAATACTTTGATATCATAATTAGCGCGATAAACACATACAATAACTAACTTTGATTTTTTTATTTCAATAGCAGTTACTTCACAATGTAACTCTTGAGAATGTTTATTAATATCATTGCGAACTCTAAATTTTATGTTATTTTTAACAAATATGGCAACACCGCCATGATTATGGTTAGCTCTACAGTAATAGGACCCTAGCATAAAGTTACTTATGTTTATATGGCTAATGTTTGCAGCTTTAATCCAAGTTTCAGTTAAACAGAGTACATCACAGTTGTGTTTATAAGTTAACAATTCTAGATCTTCAATTTTGTTTCGTATGCTTTGTACATTACTGTGAGTTATAATTATGTTATTTGTAAATGTTTCTGCCCCTGACAAAAAACCTGATTACATGGTATTACATTATTAGTTTGACTGGTACATTTAATGAATTTTAGGTTTGTTGTTGGTAGCAGATTAGTGATATAATAGTTGATTAGATTAAAGTTATCTATAATATTGTATTTATCCAGTGTAGGTTTAAGGTTCACAAGTCTAATTGAATGATTGTATTTTGCAAAATTTAATATTACTTCGTTGATTTTATCCACATTATTGTTTCTATACCCATTGTTATTTATGTTTGTAATTATAATTCTATATTCATATCCATTTCTTAATAAATTCTTTAACATCTGATCATACTTTGCAGCACTAAAACTAGAATAATACGTGTTGATCAGTATTATAACAATGTCGTCTTTGTTCAGATCTTTCGTGTATTGATCATATGATAGTAAAATTTCATCAATTGTAGCTCCAGGTTTGCATATATTAACAATGTCATAGGTCATCGACTGTCTATCGTTTATAAATCGTCCTAAACCTTTGCCATTCCTGTCTGAAAAAATAACTATTTTTTTCTTGGCAGTGCTGCACACATTATCTTTATTTTTTATATTAGATTGGTTTGTTTCCTGTATTTTATTATCTTTTGTTGATGTGATTTTTTCCTTTCTCAGTATATTGTTTTCTTTACATATTCGTGAGTTTTGCTTCTGTAGTCGTTTTATTTTTCTAATCTGTTTATAATTTTTCTTGCATATTTTTTTGTTTTTGTATAATGAATATTTAATTTTACGTGGTTCTTCAACTCTCTTGTCATATGGTTTGTTATTTATATTCATTAAGTCATCTATTTTTGCGCGTAAAGTTTTATTTTCTTCTTGGACTGCATGCATTTGCTCTTGTTCTTCTGACAGTGCCTTGTATTTTTTCTCCTTTTCACTTAGTCTTCTGTGTAAATCTGATATTAGTAATTCATATGTTTTTATGCTACTTTCCATGCTAATAATCTTAGATTCTTGTTCTGATAGTTTATTCTCCAAGTTTTTTGTAGTTTGAGTCCGTGTAGGAATAATTTTTGAGGCTTTGCTGTTCATTTTTATTACTTTAAATTATATCTCTCGTCACGGACGTTATACAAACTTCTACTTTTTTTTTTTTTTAATTTATTTCATTTTATTTATATGATTTTATGTCCACTCACTAGATGTCGTTGTTTAAATATTCGGAGCAATGAATATTGATAACAAATAAATGAAAAAAACACGACACCCGACTGGATTTGAACCACCGCCCGTAGGTTTACCGCGGCAGACGTTCTGTGGGCTGAGCTGTTAAAGCGATAGTTTGAACAGCGAAAATATCGTATGCTTTGGTATCGATAGCGGCGTACGAATATTCTCGAAGCATTTAAACAATTTTGGTCAAGTCCATTAATTACCCGCACTTTCATTCACTTTTTTGTCATTTTAAGCACTAAATAACTTTCACTTTCTCATTATCACTGGTATTTTAGTTAATACACGTAGAATTGTGCGATGCCAATGATGTTTTTGAATAAATGAGTAGTAGATACTCCTTATACTTAAGATCTTATTGAATTTAAGCACTAAAGCACTAATTCTTTAACACTTTCACTATTATTTCAGTTTCTTCACTTTGTATTTTTATTATATTTACTGTTTTTCGATAGATTAACACTTTATATTTATTATTTAAATTAAAAATACACGGAGCACATTAATTTGCGTGTTGACACCGCGCGAGCACAGCGCCCTCTCACAAATATGACTGGAATAAAGACATTTAATGAATATTTAATTTATTTGTGATATTTCTCGAGTTTGGTACGCTGGAGACATCGACGAGCTTGCCACTTGTCAGGATTGGCCCATAGTAAAGTTGGCTAAATGTGAATCCGCTTATGTATAAGCGTGGTTTCTGACCACCCCGAAAGGGAAACGGTCGTGATGATACTTTTTGTATACAACACTAAAATACGAGGGGCGTTCAAAATATTCTCGGTATTGATACGTTACAACCTCTTTTATATATATATTTGTTACTGGCCGCTAAGATTCATCCATTGACATTAAAAAAAAGTAAAATTGGAACCGAGATGTTCTTTTGTTTTTCTGCAATTGCCGAACAAACATGAACACCATGAGCGAATTAACAATTTTAACGAAATTAGAGCACCGATCCGTCATAAAATTCTTGACAAAACAGGGTAAAAATCAAAAAAACATAAAAGAGGAAATGGATTGTGTTTACCGTGAGTCTGCTCCTTCTTTATCTACTATTCAAAAATGGTCAAGCGAATTTAAGCGTGGAAGGGAGAGTATTGAAGATGACCCTAGACCTGGCCGGCCTGTAGTGGCTACCTCACAAGAAAATATTGATAAAGTGGAAAAACTTATATTGGAAGACGGCCGAGTGAAGGTAAAATCTATAGCTCAAGTAACCAATCTCTCTATTGGTACCGTACATGACATTATACATGACCATCTTAATATGTCAAAAGTAAGTGCAAGATGGGTTCCGCGAATGCTGACGCTTCTTCAAAAGGATATGCGTGTGGCTTGCTGTTCAGATTTTATCGACCTGTGTGATGAAAATCCCGATGAGGTGCTGCAAAAAATAGTTACTGGAGATGAAACCTGGGTTCATCATTATGACCCAGAGAGCAAACAGGAGTCCATGCAGTGGCACATTAAGGGTTCAGCTCATCCCAAGAAGTTCAAGGTAATCCCGTCAGCTGGCAAGGTCATGGCCACAATATTTTGGGATTGTGAAGGAGTTTTGCTTATCGATTATAAAGAAAAAGGTGTAAATATCACAGGGCAGTACTACGCTAACGTTATACGTCAATTAAGAGATGCGATCAAAGAAAAGAGGCGAGGAAAGTTAACCAAAGGTGTTCTGCTTCTGCATGACAACGCCCCTGTCCATACTGCTCATATTGCCAAGGCAGCTATTGTTGAATGTGGGTTTGAAACTGTTACTCATCCACCCTATAGTCCGGACTTAGCCCCAAGCGACTTCTTTTTGTTTCCCAATCTTAAAAAGGATCTGCGTGGAAATAAATTTTCTGACGATGAAGCGTTGAAGACGGCCGTGGAGGAGCATTTTTACACCAAAGATAAAAAATATTTTTATGAGGGATTAAAAAAAATAATTGATCGATCTTATAAGTGTATGAACATAGGGGGGGAGTATATTGAAAAATAAAAATATCAAACTTTTCGTACTTGTTTGTTTTTATCCACATACCGAGAATATTTTGAACGCCCCTCGTATGTCAAACAACTAATATTATTAAACATAGAAATATGCCACAAGGGCATCGTCTTTAAAACTAAATAAGAAAAAAAGAAAATATACATTGTAAAAACATTGCTATAAAAGCTTCCCCAATAATTTGTCTACCATAATAGAATGGAGAATAGTTTGTTTGACAAGAAGTGTTGCATTGACTTATATATGATGACTGGGCTACGGTACAATTTTAATACCTATGTTAATATACCTACCCATATTTAATAATTTCCAAGGTGCCGAGAACACACCTAGTGGTCTAGAAATTTGAAGTTCTCTTTCGTTTACCACGGCTATCCGGCGCGTGCAGTTTATTTGACCTTGCATAAGTCGCACGAAAAAGAAAGGACAGACCAAGTCGTCATTGTAAATAGACATGATAGAAAGAGACGGATATATAATTGTACGTTACGTTGGCTTTTGTTAAATATTGTCGTATATCGTAACAAGCGTATTGTAAAAACAAAAATGGATCTCTGACAGAACCTGCATTAATTTTGTTAAGTTTCTATGTCACCATACATACCTATTAGAGAGACCGCGAAACGCAATACTCGAATGCAGACCGCGGGGCGATGTGTCTGGCCTTTATATTATTTAATAGCTGTTTATCTTGTCGTTGGAGTAATCGTCATTGGATCAGGGATCGGATAAGGGGTAGCAAAAGGCCGCGTGTAATGGAAAACCTTTGGAAAGGCCTATTTCATCCAGTAGTGAAAATTCGGGCTTATAATGATGAGACGCGATGTATTTATTTATTTAAAATCTTTATTATAATTTAAAATCGTCGAACATAATACCGTAATGTACGAGTATGGCTTAGATATGTCTTCATTTAATCGGAGTTTTGAACCCTACCAGTATTTTAATTTTGTCTTCATCTATGCAATATGTTAAAAATTTAATTTGATCAATATGTTGGCTTGTTATAAACACAAGAGTGTTCTGTGTTGATTATTAAATACGAGTACTAGCTGTTTGACGCTGTACCCGACGTTCTAATTTCTGTTTGACGATGTTCAACCCTAGATTCCAAATGCCAAATTGTATTAAATTCGGTCAATTCTTTTAATTATTATGAAAGCAAAATAAACAGGCATATTTATTTATTTTTTATTTATTTATTTATTTATTAATGCAACATTACATGGCATAACAGTAAAGCCCAATTTACCATGCAGTCATTCTTATGATTAATACATACATTTTAATTAAAAATGGATTGTCAATATACCTATAATCTTTTAAATTTAATATACAAATATTAATATTAATGAAGCTTTAAAATTAACAATAGTTATATTAATTAATATAAAAATATATAAAATTAATATAAAAAGAAAGAAAAGACAAATAAATAATAATAATAAAATAAATCAAAATTTAACACTAATAAAATCAATGAAATAATAATAAAGTTAATACAAGACAATAAAATTAGAATAAAAAGTGAGTAAGTAGGTATATAAAAAAATCAATCAATTCTACATCATGATAAATTATTACAAAAATAACAATAATAAATAAATCCAAATATTTTAACTTATAAATAATTAATTAATTATTCACAAAATTTAAAGAATGCCTTGCTCAGAATATGCAGATGATCAGCAAAAATATCTAGATGTGGTGTCGTCTCGAGAAGCTTCCTTAGGCTGCGGAGTGCGCGAGGCAGAGGCGAAGAATCGTGCGCCACTGTGCGAAATAATGGCAATGCCAGCAACTGGTGGTGACGCGCTCGCATATAGTTGTTATAATAAATATCTGATATGGCCGTGGGATCAGATAATGGCGTCATATATCCGTTTCAGTGTTGCAAGGAACAATACTGCTTAAAGAGAATGCCAGATAGTGGACTGTACATTCGACTTTACTATTAATGTATGAAAAATATAGTCCGAATATATAAAGGTTGTTCCAAAGGTTGATTGGAAGTTATTGCCTATAGGACCGCCTCCGTGGTCTAGTGGTAACAAACGTTGCCGTGAACTCGGGAGGTCGTGGCCGGGGGCAAGCTGTACATTGTACAATTTGTCTCGGTCTGGGTGTTTATATGTACAATATGTATATATTTACAAAAAAAAAGTATAATATGTAGTTTATCAACCATCTAGTTTCCGTAACACAAGCCTCGTAGCTTACCACGGAAATTAGATGGCACTGTGTGACCTGCCGGAAATATTTATTTATCTATTTATTTATTTATAGACATTATGCCCACTTTTTGTTAAATTTAACAATAAAGTTTTTTAATAAATAAAACAAATATAGGTCCAGAAAACATAGTATCGCGACTAGTTTGATTTATAATATTTTGCCCTTAAATGCCCGATCCATATAAAAGTCAATGTAGGTTAGTTTTTCTATTTGTTTGCACGATTTTGCTGATGCGTGGCTCGTAAATTACTTCCAATGTGACAGAAACTGAATCTGCATTTCCATATCTATAAGGGCCATTACATTATTATGTACTCGATATAATGTACTTCGATTTGTCTAAATTGACACACTGTGGTATAATATCAGATACGTAACTATTTATAGCTTTGTTTTCTATTCAATATATTTTATATCAAAAGCGGTGGTGGCTTGGTGGTAAGAACGCTTCCCTTAATATCCTAAACTGGTCGGTTCGAACCCCGCCATGAACCAATAAGAAATTTACCTATATGTGAAAACAAATTAATGGTCTGTAGATATATGCTAGATTTTGTAATTAGTTATTAAGTACTGTTTGTTTTCCAATAAAATAATATATATATATATATTAAACTTTTCTTACGCACATTTGTCATAGATTTACAACACCATCGTTCCCGTGCCTCGGAGATGACGGACATTAGTTTTTTATCTTCTAAAAAGACGATACGGTACGCGCTATGTTTTATTTTTGCTTTTTTTTGTGCATGATTTAACTACATGCAGTCACACCCACAGTTGCATCACCGATGTCGTCAACAAATGAGGTATAATTTGTCACAGTAAGACGCGAAAGTGACAGAATGCATAAAACGCATTGTGGCGTCCTTACAGCTCAACAGCTAGCTGACTTGATAGTGATTTAAGTACGTCAGTTAGACGTGGTTTGCTAGTTCTACGCGTAACGTGTTCGTGCCGAAAAAGGAAGACCTTTTGTTTTAATCTAAGTTGTATGTATGCCTTTGGACCATAGAGTAATACATGACGCGCTATCTACTTCTATGCTTTGGACAGACTTTTTGATAAATCTCGCATGCGACGTTCATCTCTATTGCTTAAGCCTGTGTTGCACCATAATAAAACATCTGTAATCTATGGAATAAAAGTTTAATTTGGCGTCGAATTTTCCAGTTTTTTTAAGGTCAGCCGTCAGGTGATAAAATCAACGCCACTTTCATAGTTCAGAAATCCAATTATCATAATTTTTTTACTCGTAAATAAATTATATTTTTGTTATGACTGACCAATTCCCTTAAAATGCAAGAGCACTCACAGTGGAAGTATTTAATGATAAGCACAAGATTTATAACCATCTTTAATGGATGAGGGGTTTGATAAGGTTTGGTTACTTTATTATCATAACCTTTAGGGTAGATTACTTGTCGATCACACAGTTTTATAGTTGGCACAAATCATTGATTATAGGAGATAATAAAAGATAGTTCGCAAAATATAGTGTCGGTAAAGAGATTTGTTCTGTTATTTAAATACCTGCAAGGTTCTGTCGGGAAAAACTCGTAGATCTCCGCATGCTTATTCATCAAGGCCTGGACAATTCCACTATCTTGTCTTTGTCTTTATCTTTATTGGGGATAGTGAGCGTCGTTTTAACCTAGCTTATTGTAGGTCGCAAGCCCGAGATACCATACTTTTTATCTCTTACCCACCCGCGATGGACCTGGCACCCGCACGGAAATCCATGGAACGCTTAGAAAATTAGTCTTCTCTTCTTCAATAGATTTGTTTATAGTAGAGGAAAATTTGGTAGGTATATGAAAATGATAGGTTGTCTTAAATTTCCGCAATTTTATTTCCAACAAATGGGATACATTAAAAAAAAAAACACTTAGACTTACCCTCATTCCGAATTGCGCTCAGAGCGCTTAGAACGATTATGACACTGACCGTCGTTCCGAATCAAATATCGCGATTTGGATGCTCAGAGCGTGATATCAATTCGGAACGGTCGAAATCACATTTTCATTCATAAAATGTTAGTTTTTTTTTAAATGTATGGAAGATAAATTGCGGATTCCATATCTTTGAGTATGAATACTAACAAATATACATCTCTCGGTTTATTTATCTTTATATGTGTAAAGTTTAATATTATTAACTTATTTTGATCTTTTAAAATAAATTGCCGTGTTACAGACATTTTTTTTTCTACTTCCTACTTTAATATTAATTATAGATTTGTTTTAGAAGTAACATACAAACAGTATAAACGAATTACAATATTCAATAATTTAAAAGAAAACCTAATATTAAATAAACTTGAAAATGGCGCGCGACATAATGACAAAAAACTGACAGCGCTCAGAGCGATCTACCTCGATATCGTGAGCAGTCTATGCGCGAGAAATGATGTCGTTTGTGACGTCACACAGCTTGGCAAAACAGTTTAAGCGCGTATCGGAACACTTTTAAGCGTGCTTAGGTTACTATTATCGCGTATCGGAACGATAGGTTAAATAGTCATTTGAAGAGTGCCAGCGAGAGGGTTGTAAAGCGTTGAACCCCTTTTTAGAATGCGTTGGTAATAATTTGCATATAAACATTCTAAGTTTCATTGTAATGTTTCTTTTAGTAACCGATAACATTTTATAGCGTGCAACCAGCGCAGAGGTTTTAATGAACACGTCATCGACGTTGTTGAGAATTACTGCTTTAAGAAAAACATTTCAAACTACATAAAAAATCAAAGTATCATCACGACCGTTTCCCTTTCGGAGTGGTCAGAAACCACGCTTATAAATAAGCGGATTAACATTTAGCCAACTTTACAAGCCAATCACGACAAGTGGCTAGCTCCCTGAAAGTAAAAATTGGCATTTGAAATCATGGCACATACTTTCAACGAGAACAACATTAATTGCAATGGCTGTAAATTTTCCAAATAATAAATAAATAAACAAATAGGTGATGGTGGTAATTTGCCCAATCTACCGGGGCGGGGAAGTATCCACCATTCGTGTCGATAAACACAGTAAAGTGTATCCATAGGTACGTTTATGCCCAGTCAAGACGGCATAGTGTTAGGGACTGATGTTACTCATGAGTGTCTGATTCCAGTTGTTAACATTTATGGACCTCGTACTCCACTTACCATCAGGTGGGCGGAAGGTCACATGTCGTGCTAGTATTAAAAAAAAAAAAAAAAAAAAAGGGCCGAAAACATACCAATGGGCCTTAGAGCTCGCTGGTGGGGGTTGGATAAGGGTTGCAAAAGACTATGTGCAACGACGAGCCTTGCCTATATCCAGCAGTTGAGAGACACAGACTGATGAGGATGCCTTCTTTTTTTTTTTTTCATTTAATGTTTAAAGGACAACTTACAGCTAGATACATAAAATATATATACAGTACATATGGGTAGTGTATGGCTATTGACAAGTTGCCACCGATAGGTAAAATTACATAATTAGGTGTTGCTCGCTGCAATAACAACACGAAACCTAAAGTAAAATTAACCTAAACTTAAAACTAAGAACAATAAACTACATAACATAGAACAAAAAAAAACTAAAAAGGTCTAGGATCTTTAATTACTAAATTTTTGTAAATAAATTCGACTGTTTCTGTAACAAAACCTTGAACCTGACCTTTCAAAGTTTTTTTTTAATATGCGATCGCGTTTATTGTTGTCGTGGGGTTAGTTTTCGTATTTACGTGCACGACCCTTTGAAATACGTGTGGGGTTGTTTTGACGGATCACTCCCTTACTGCGACGACAGCATACTATCTGGGTACATAGTTTATTAAATAATAATAGCGCATCTTTGAGTCGATGACAATAGATTTATTTCCCGGGGAGGCTGGTCGAAACTCTAACTAAAGTAATTCATTTAATGTAATAATTTGGCAACATTTAAGCACATTAGCGCAATACCTTGTTGCATTTAGTTTCAAATTTAGTTATTTTTTCTTTCTTCTTTTATTCTTTTTAAGTAGGTATTGAACATTAAAGTGTCGATGCGGAGAACCAGTCGATCATCTCGGACACCACGGGCAATCTTGTGCTAAAAGTGCTGGCCACATTCCTCGTCCCGCGGCTCTCAAAGTCATCATCCAAAGTCTTGTCACTGCTGGTGTACCGCAATCTTAGAACCTTCTGGGATTGTGCGGAGTGATGGTAAGAGACCCGACGAAATGATTCTTGGGCCGTGGAGGTCTCTGGTGTGGGAAGCGACGTGTGTAGACACGTTATCTCCATCTCACATCCAGGCGACCTCGTCTGGCGCGGGAAGTGCAGCATTTTCAGTTGAGCAAATAATCCAACCTTTGTACCGGTTACGATTTTGAGCCGTTTGGGGTCGAGACGATGGTCCCATGGAGACCTTCAGCAAGGCGCTGTCCACGGCGGAAGACGGAAAGGTCTGGAGACAGGAAGACTAGCAATTATTTCAGCCAACACGTATTAATCTCTCTAAACAGAGGGTAAATGTTGCCAGTCTCCTTGGGGCTATCTTGGGACGGTCTCTAGAGGGCATTTTTTATTTACAGTATCATCATCACGACCGTTTCCCTTTCGGGGTGGTCAGAAACCACGCTTATAAAGAAGCGGATTCACATTTAGCCAACTTTACTAAAGGCCAATGACAAATGGCAAGCATGTCTCCAGCGCAGCGTACCAAACTCAAGAAATATCACAAATAAATTAAATATTAATTAAATGTATTTATTTACATCAATCAATATTTTTGTGTCCCGACCAGGAATCGAACCCGGTACCTCCGAGTCTACATCCACGGACTTAACCGCTAGACCACGGAGGCAGTTTTTTATTTATAGTTTAGTTTGTTTTTAATTTCATTATTTAAGTATTGAACATGCTTTAACATACACATACTCAATAATCATTAAAAAAATAGGTTCAACAAACAGCATGAACAGATTTTTATCTGTTAATAATATGATATATTAGATGTAATACTCACCTGATGGTGATGATGAAAAAGTAATATAATATATCAAATCTGATCATCGATTAGTTCCCACAGTAGCCCCTGTTTCGTTGTAGGTTTACTCAGTATGTTTCCGCCTAAAACAATATTGTCGGCAATATTTCATCCTTAAAAGATTCTGCGTGTATTTCAGGCGCTTGTCGGCGAAAGCACTCATTGGATTACAGCCAGCTATAGTCCAGAATAACCCATGAAAGTGTGGATTTACGGCCGTGAACACATAGGCCGCAAAACTTAGAAATGCAAAAACCATTCTTTTTATCGGTGAGTTTGGTAAATTTTGTGTGGAAAAGCCTTTATCTATTTACAAATATTGCTGACGATTTGCTATAACGGTGTGTTATAATTTAAGCATCATGCTTTACGTACCTGACAGCTTGTGGTTATCACGTTTATGCAGCATCCGATAACCATATTTATGCATTATCGGTTCGGAAAACAAAGCCTGTCGTAAAATATGATACACGGATTATTTGTCCGGTTATGGATCAGACATAACTATCAAAAGAGATAAGCACGGTTAAAGAGCACACATATCAACTCGGAAAGGGACCGTCATCACACCTACTGCATTGCACACTAATCGGAATCATAACGTAATCGCTTCGCCCCGTAGTGCTGGCGCTATAGGTATACCATAAAATGTGAGGAACAGCAACTGTGACAAGTGGCAAGCTCGTTGATGACTCTAGCGTACCAAACTCCAATAAATTATTGTGTCCTGACCAGGAATCGAAAACGGTACCTCCGCGTCTAAGTCCACGGACTTAACCACTAGACCACGGCGGCAATAGTCGTTGTTTTTTTTAAAACTTACTTTACTGAGGAGGACTAAGTCCAATCCAATTCACCACGTTGGTCTAGTGCACATATATGAATTTAACGCCTAAATATTAATAATACTTGAATAAAAAAATCGCTCGTTTGTTTTCCATAACTAATCTTTTGATTCAGGCGTTAGCGATAGTTTGATGATAATAAATTCAGGCGTTTAATAATAAATAATAATGCCTAACTTTTGTTTCTTGGGAATGCTTTTCTACGGCAATTTTTACGACAATAGAACTATGAGGCCACTGACTTTCGTCTGAAAGAAGCAATTTCCGAATACAGTTAATGGAAGGTCTATTGTGTACATAAATAGCATTCTCGGTCCACCTTTCTTGGAAGATTAATAGACAATCCTAGCTTACCTATCGTACGTATCTATGTTGAATATCTGAAATAAACTTAGGGTGAGTTTTATAGTACATTAACCTTAAAGCTTTTTTTAAATATGCATTGATCATCACAGACCTTAGAACACAGATTCCTAAACATCTACTGCTTTTAGTATTTTAGCTTGTAGTATTTTCGTTCAACGCGTAATGTATTCGTACCGTATCTTTCACCTTTGTTTTTAATCTAAGTTGGCAAGTCAGGTTTCTAAGGTAATCAATGAGATATTGAAATTGACACAAAAAACAAATTATTTCTCAACATATAATTACTAGGAGACATACAAATAGGGAACTGGTGGCAGGGAACATCCGTGGCAACTACTACGGCAGGAGGACGCGAGAGTATCTACTTCCCAGAATACTTAATAGTCTATCTCAAGAAATAAGAATAAAAAAAACTTTCCAAATTGACATATAAAAACAAAATTAAGAAAGAACTACTTGAACAACTGAGTAGCAAAATCGATAGATTATTTGTGTGAAAAAAAAAAGTGTGCGACTGGAAAGATACAAGGTATATTATTTTTTTATTTATTTTTTATTTAGCAGTTAATAACCGAATCTATTATAGTTGTGTTTTATTTCATTTAATCTTTTAAAAAATAAAGTGTGCTAATATATTGTAATGAGAGCTATCTGCCGATAAACTATTTTATAGTTTGGCAGAATAATGTTATATTTAAATGTTATGATATAAGGAAAAAATAAATAAATATAAATGTATATATATAAAGAATGTCTTAATAGACGTCCCATTTGACCTGGCAAATTGTTATTAATGCCGTAAAAAAAAACTTGCGATAAACACATCACCGCGGGAGTTCTTCGCGCCATTTTGCGTGGACATGTCAAGTGGAAGTTTTTGTTTTGTAAATTAATTTGCTGTGGAAATTATTGGTCAAAAGTGGTGTTGTTTTGTTTAATAATGTACTACAATGTGAATAATTATGGAAAACGATACATTGGACTTAAAATATGGGTCACAAGTTGCAGTTTATTTTATGCGGTTTTCCCGCGCTGTGGACTCTCATATTTTACCCGACGTGTTTGGGCTATAATGCCGCGAGTGACTCCAAGTAAAGCATTAAATTCTACAGCATCTGGAATTTGATGATCCCAACTCGGTTATGAACTCCGCTATGAACATATATTATGCAAATAAATTACGTGTTTAGGGCTGATGTATTCTGTACAATGTCCTTTAAAGACAATTAAAAAAAAAACAACGCTTTTGCTAGAGGTTAGATTTAGGTATTGTAAAAAAGTAAAGGTCGGTGAAGGTCACTCATCTACGGATCTTGTCAGATTTAGTATCAACCTAGGTAGATTGAAATTAAAATATTGCATTATTTATTAACCTACTCGTACACTCGTCATAAACAATGATTGTGATCTTTTTTAATTTATTATAATATGCATGTAAGAGTATGCTAATGCCATGACTTGCATTGTAGGAAATGATTAATAGTTGAATAACATGAAAGTGGAGTGTTCAGGCTTATAATTTTCTCATTTTTTATTTCATAAGGCCCTAGTTTTCTAAAACAATATTTTTAGGTTATATTTAGGTGATCGAACGGTTTTTTTTATATTACGAGTAGCTCAACATTAATATCCGCTTTTGCAGATCTGCCCATATCCTCGTGTCTCTGTATAGTATCCTGAACAATCCTTGTGCACCTGCATACCTTAAATCCCGTCTCGATCGTGCGCTATACGCACAACCTTCCACTTTGTTCTTCCTATAATACCTGTGTCTGCAGCTCATCACTGGAACAAACTGCCACGGGCTATTAGACACGCACCCTCTGTCCACGTCTTTAAACGGTTGGTGCATTATTTTTAAATAAACAGCAATCAGCATCTGGCTGATAGTAAATATATGGAAAGTATATTGTAAAATCATCAGTCCCTACTGCTAAAACTGCTGCGGGTCTTCGATGGCTCAAATAAAGATTGTTTAGTGTATAAATTCCAGTTAATTACTTGAGTAAAAAGGCTATGAAAATTGTTAGAGAAAAAACGTGTGACCGCTCGGTGCGCGGATTGATTCCACTCTCGTGGGCGCCGCTCGGAGCGCTGGCAAACGATCCAACGGTGGTATTTTGGCCAAGCAGCGATAATGTCGCTGTGATCGCGATTATATATACTTGTATATATTTATATTAGTAGAGATATGTGTATGATTATACATATGTATATGATTTCTTAGTATGATGTTGTATATTATAAGTTATTTCTAGTCACGCAGCTGTTAACGACATCATTTGAAGGGCTTTTGTTACTGATGAAGTACCCGATGGCAAGAGACCTGATGGCATGACCGTTAGACCGTGGAAACTTGGCAGGTCTGTGGTGTGGGATACGACATGTTAAGTCAAAGCCCCATCTCACATCCAGGCAACCTCGTCCAGCGCGGGGAGTGCAATACGCTAACCACGGTACGCGCGCCGTTTGAGGTCGAGACTATGGGACGATGGAGACCCTCAGCCAAACGTCTGGCCAAGAAATCTGGAGACAGGAAGGTTGGCAATTATTTCGCCAGTTCATGTTGCCATGCAGTCTTCTTGGGACTATCCCTGATGGGACGTCTCTCGAGGACATTATTTATTTAAAGTTAGTTTATTGTTTTATTATGTTTAGTTTATAGTTATTTTATTTTTGTTTATATTTTGTTAATATTATTTATATAATTTTTTATATTTCGATTTGGTAGTATTTTTTCGTGCAATAAAGAATTTAATAATAAGAATAATAATTAAGCAGAGATGCGCGAACTAAAATATTATAATGATTTTAAAATATTAAAACACATTTGACACTCATAAGCCTTGTATTCATTCGGTAAATTTTTAAAGCCATACACAGCACATACATTGACTTAAATATTTATATATCTTGGAACCAAGGCAGGGGCGTAAATATAACTATTCAAAGACATGTTTATAAAAATATGTGGTTGCTTACAACAGCAGTTACATGCTCATATACACACACGCAAACTCACACACACCCACGCATACACGTATACACAAAAAAAACCTACTTAACTAGTCCTAATGACTAAAATGACATCTTAAGAACCGTCTACGAAGTTTTCCAGATGTTACGGCTAAATTATATAATTTATTATATATATATATATAATATATATATAAATTTTATAATAATATTATATATTTTTTTTATTTAAAATCTTTATTGCACAATGTAAAACGGCGGACTTAATGCCCGAAGACATTCTCTTACAACCAAACCTTGGGGAGAAATTTAATCACATATTTTTTGCTATAGACAGTCTAGTCCATGTATAAATTAAATGAACTCAAATTTGCAACTGACTGGAATCTGTTTGCACACCTAATAATAAATAAATAAATATAGTTTATTTTTTATGTCATAATTAGTCTCACAAATTTTTTATTTATTTTTTGTTCCAAATAAAAAATGCCCGAGTCACAAGATTTAAATCAATAGCGAATGACGGGCATACATAATAAAATTTAATTTAAACCAAATCCAATTAACTTTCGCTCTACATTGTATGTTTTTTGGACATCATATTATTACCTGCCTAATTATTTTTGTAAATTAACATAAAAAGGCGTAAAGAAAAATCTTACTGTATGCGGAAAATCGATGAAAAAAATGGACGTAGTTACGCAAGAAGGATACAATCCACAATTCTTCGGAAATTTAATTATGAATGTCAATCAGGTCCTGAAGATAATATCTTTAATAAAATAAACGATCCAGATAAAAAAAAAAACAGGTGCGTCGCGGGACGTACCGCAAAAGTGAGAACTAAACTTGCAAGTTATTGATTTCGTAGTTGGTAGGAATATGGAGATTAAATGAATGCGCGTGGCTGCGTGCGCGGTATTTCGGTATCGGCTATACGCCCCTCTTCCCCTTCCCCGTCGCGCTGTTTCGAGAGGAAGAAAGAAAGAGAAAGTAGGAGCGGGAGAGAGCGAGAGAGGCAGCGGCTATACGCGCGTGCCTATCCCCGCCCCTCTTCCCATTCCGCTGTTTCCCCTAGAGCGCTGTTTTAACGTACGGACGTACGTTCAACGAAATAGGTCCCCAACCAAGCGTGCGCAATAAAGCTCTCACTTTAATACAAATTTTGAGATATTCTAAATGTATTAAACGTTGGACTAATCGCAGTTTAAACTTTAATGGCCTATAACTTAAATTTAACTAAATGTTGTTTGAATCCTTTTTGCGTAACTACGTCCAATTAACATTTAAAAACGATTTCATATTTTTGGCACAAAATAGCTGTATTTTCTAAACGAAATGAAAGTTTTAACAGAACGTGAACTGCTGTTTGTTTTTCTTATTCCTTTCCATTGTACAAATATTGCAAGTTTCTGCTGAAAATAGTCTTTATTTTCTATCTAAAGTAATAAAAGCTTTTAATATAATAAAACTTATTTCATAATTTATCAAAACTTTTGTTTCTCGTAACGTTGTGAGAAAATCTACAAACGCATTTTATTATGAATAAGGCTGGGATGCACCAAAATAAATATCTCTTATTGTTAAAAACTTCTGAAATTGCTCCAACAGATGAGGTCTAGGACACGATACACAGAGAGGGGCAAACCATTATTTTTATAAGCAAAATAAATTAATATAAATTAAAATAGATATTTTTAATTTATATTCTTTAATTATACATTAGCTAATAAAAAAAAAACTTTCGAATAACTCCTGTCTTTTACAAAGCGGTTTATGACGTGGCAAAAAGTATTTTTTCTTAAAGTTAGTGACGTGAACAAAACAAGACGTTAAAAAGCAACTGCCCTCCCCTGGGTTTCATGGCCGTGAAAACACATGATGTGTAAGTGTATGTTTAAAGTTAAAAATGGAATCGAATGTACTAGATTACTTTTGGAAGGACAGCCGTCAGCTGAAACATTTGACGCCATTTTTAACTTTAATCGTTACACTTTTACACATCATTTGTCGTCATGGGCGTACTCAGGGGAGGGCAGCTGCTACCCCCTGATTTTGTTTACGTCTCTACTAACTTTAAGAGAAATAACTTTTTGTCACGTCATAAACCGTTTTATTAAAAGTTATTTTATAAATAGTGTATATTTAAATAATTTATATTATATAAATATTTATTAATGTAAATAAATACATTTAATTAATATACATATAATAAGTGCGGCGGTTTCTGCTGAGAACCTCAAGCTGCGCAAATACGTCAACCTCAGTACAGGTTACGAATTTGCGCCGTTTGGGGTCAAGACGATGGGCCCATGGGGACACTCAGCCAAGCGTCTGGCCAAGGAGTTGTCCAGACGGCTAACGGAAAAGTCTGGAGACAGGAAGGCTGGCAATCATTTCTGCCAACGTATTAGCTTAGCTATACAGAGAGGAAATGTTGCCAGCCTTCTTGGGACTATCACTGAAGGGTAGTCTCTAGAGGACATTTTTTACTTATAGTAAATTCTTTATTAGGTATATTTTATATTTTAATTTTTACTTTTAAGTAGTTTTAATTTATATTGTAATTATTTATTTATTTATTTATTTATTAAGAAACCAACAACGTTACAATATGCTTAATAATAGTATGGTACAATTTATGGAGTAAGGTCAATTACAGGTTTCGCTATATAAATATAGTACGTAGTGGAGTAGTACAAGATAGGTACATAAATGTTTTAATAGTTTATTACAACATAATTTTAAATACTAAAATAATATAATATTAATTTTAAAATATATATACATACACATACACATATATACATACATACATATACATATATATATACACATACACACACATATATATATATACACATACACACACACATATATATATATATATATATATATATATATAGAAGAAGTATAATAATAATAAAACATACCTATAATTTGGTAACAACATTAAATGTGCATATAAGAAAGTCGAAAACAACATTAATCCATCCACTCAATCTGCGAAACAAATCCAACCAGGAACGCTGTCACCTGTCTATTCATATAAACAAACAAGAAAGGAAGACAACAAACCCAAGCCATCTTTAGTCCACAGATGTAATGTGCATGTACAAGTCCTTTTTGAGGCTAGATTTAGAAGCAATTATTTTATACTGTTTGTATATTACTTCATTAAATAAATAATTTATTTTGCAGTAGTGCAGTTTAGTAACGACCGTAAAATTAATATTTAATTTATTTGTGATATTTAGCGTAAGCGTGGTTTCTGACTACTCCGAAAGGGAAACGGTCGTGATGATACTTTACTTTTATATATTTTTTTAATACCCCGCCGCTACTCCCCTCCGGTCCAGAACCTAGGTACGGCATGTCAAAAACAAAGGTGACAGATACGGTACAAATACATTACACGTGGAACTAGCAAACTACGAGTACATCTAACTCACGCAGTCAGTATAGAAAGTTAGTTATTGAGCCGTTCCTGTGACATTGTTTTATATTTCATTTGTGCAACTATGTGTGTGACTTTTCTTGTAGTGTACCGTATCTTCTCCTTTTATATTAATCAAGTCTTTCCAGGCATTTCTGAATCTGTGAAAAGCTTGTTGTTTCAAACTTTCAATACATTAAGATTTTTGCATTTTTTTAAGCATAATACCTGCAGTTACTCGTACTAATCACGACTTATATATGCTACATACTGGCACTAGGATATTTCATATTATGTGAATTTCCAACAAAGATTTGAAACAAAATCTAAAAACTTGCACGTAAGAGATCAGCAGTCGATATCAAAAGTGGGTTAAATGGTTTTTAATGTAACACCCCTTAATCGATCGTCGCTGCGATGCGATGTGAATGTGCCTTTAGAATGCACAAGTTTGTAAAGATAAAAGTGTATGCAGTGTATTTATGTTTATTACATTTATTTGCATACTGCATTACTATGCACGAATGCAACAATGTATGCTTTAGGAAAAATTTACCACTTCACAATATTTATATTTAACCCTGTAATAAAACTATTATTTAAATGACATTGTACAGAATACATCAGTCATAAATAATTTCATCATCACAGCCCTGGAGAAAAGCCTTCCAGAACATATATCTGGAGAATTTGGCCTACAGTCGCCACGCTGCACTGGCCAGACGGCTTGTAGATATTATTCATCTTCAAATTCAGAATTTAATTATTTAAATTTTATTTAATTTTTCTTGTCGGGTATATGAGAGTTTAAGCGCGGGATAACCGCAATAATTAAACTGCAAATATTATATTAGTGTCAAATTAATCGTTTTCAACAAAATAACACCACTTTAGACTAACAAACATCATTTATCATTAGAGCCCATAGAACACAGTGTCCTAGACCTCCACTGTTGAAGATTGGCCTTCCAGCATAAGAATAATTGTTAGGACTAATTTCTCAAATTAAACCAGTCTTCAATGTTGTATGATTTATTTCCATTGCCAATAATTATTTACAACCTTCACTATTTTAAAGGCGCGCAACGACCGACTCGTCTGCTGTTTTCTTGTAATCTGGCGCGATATGATTCGCGTCATTCATTAAAGCGACTCGTAACATCGTTATTGAACCAATCAGAAATCAGCACACGACTACGTTCGTACACAACGCCACCTACTTTACAAAACCATATTGCTAATCATTCTTAACTTATGTTTAAACACTGAGATAATAATGTAATAATAACTATGTTACATTAAAAGATAACATAATATATCTGGAGAATTTGGTTTACAATCGCCACGCTGGCCAGACGGGTTGCCGAAGATTTGATGCCAATTTTTAATGACAATTTATTAACGATCCCACAAGTGACACGGGAGCTTCGCGGTGACGCCACGGTTTAACGTGAAGCACGTGGTATGTACAATCATCATTCACCATTACAGCCCCTAGAACACAGTGTCCTAGACCTTCACTGTTGGAGATTGGCCTGGAAGAATAATATATCTGGAGAATTTGCCTTACACTCGCCACGCTGCCACGCTGGCCAGACGGGTTGGTGGTGATCTGATGTCAATTTATTAATGATTCCACAAGTTGGTATTAGTGGAACTGAGACCGACGGCTTAACGTGCTCTCCGAGGCACGAGAACGGTGGTGTTGTAAATCTATGACAAATGTACGTAACAAAATTGTATTTTTCATTGGTAAATGCCGGGGTTTGAACTGATCTTTGTAGGATTTTAAAGGAGAGCGTTCCTAAAACCGAGCCACCACCGCGCGTTAGGAGTATTTTTATATTATTTGCGGTATTTTGAAACTTATTTTTAATTACAAAAGTGACTGCGTGTTTACTTAAGTTAAAGATTATACTACAAGTATGCCAAGTTGCCTTTACCTACCCTATTCATGTTGTTATTTATGCAAGAACTTTGCATGAAATCACAACGAGTAACCTACTTTGGTATAGGCAGCAACCGCCGCCGCGCTGGTTGGCATTATTCGGCGAACGAGTGCCTTGTCTCGTAGCTACGATAAGATTTAGTTGTAAAGGTACAATAGGTATAGGATTTTAATTAGTCCGTAGTGTTGGATTTTATATTTATATATAAAATCCTTTCTAATGATAAGCACTTTTGCTTTTCTAATATCCTAGTTTTGTAATGTCAAAACTGTCATCTATATACTTCATAATTGGCTTGTTTAAAAATATGTATTATATATATATGTAAATATTAATTGTTCTTATTGTGGAAATACCTGCTTAACAAAAGGTTATAGGCCCAGCACGCTTCCACTGCGCTATTGGGACATCTCATAGCAATGATATTAATATCTCATTATTAAAAAAAACAATTCATACAACGAGAAGTGAAAACAATAATATGTAGATGTTTTTGAAAAGGTATTTGATGCCCTAAAAAAAAATGCCTTGTAACAAAAAAATATATATAAAAAAACGCAAATCAAATAAAATAACAAAATTTAAAATACGGATTATGCCTATTTCTGGTAATTTTAGACGTGGTAAGTTTTCTTTATTTATTATTTTATTTAGGGCCATCATTACAAAGCATAGCGAACATTACTTACTTCTTTAAAATTGCGCAATCGAAAATAGATTCCAGTGAACTGCTAGGATTACTCGGATTTGGTATACCTAGCCGGTCTCAAAGACTTTATAGACTTTAGTAGGGCCATATGCATAGCTGGGCATTAACTCGTTAATCCGTTAATCGTTAATTAACGAAGGTAACATTTTGATTAACGGGTTAACTTTTAAGTTAACTTTTAAAAATGTTAACGGACACGTTAACTTCCGTTAATATGCAGAAGTCCGTTAATCGTTAATCCAATGCCACTATTTACCGCACGGCACCGCGGTGTGGCGCGAAAAACAGGTTCAGACAAGTATGAATAACAAGTGCCGGGCGCGGCGGCGCGTGTGACAAAAACAAAACTAGATATATTTTGCCGGCGCGTGCGAGTAAGAAAACTGCGAAGTACTAGCGCCAGTGCTTAGAGTCGAGTGTTGTGTTTGTTGTTATTATAAATTACTGTCAGTGATAATTTGCGTGTTAATAAAGAAGAGTGCAGTGTAATTAGTTAGATAGAAAAGTGTACTGTGCAGTGTAGTAATTAAAACTATATCATGGAAGACATGGAATCGGATTTCAGCGGTCCTGATGAGAATCCTTGGCCACATTTGACTGAGTATGTGGAATTTGTATCCAGATCGGGCCAGCAAATACTCTTTGCTTGTAAGCGTTGCTTGCCGAAAGACACCAAAATAAAAGTTCATGTATCAAGCCTCAATAATTTGAAACAACATGTAAGATCAGGATTTCGTCCCGGACATAGCACAACTTCAGCATTACTTAAAGTAACTGAAGATATCAGAAATGGCATGGATGAAACCAAAGTGACGGTTCTCGTCCTTATTGATTTCACGAATGCCTTTAACACTGTAGATCCTGATTTGCTTATCGCTACTTTGTCTCGTCTTGGGATTTCGTCGGAAGCTCTTGCGTGGTTTTCGGCATACCTTTGTGGCCGTCAACAACAAGTTCGTATTAATGAAACTTCGTCGTCGAGCTGGTGTGATTTAAATACGGGCGTTCCACAGGGTGGAATTCTTTCTCCATTACTCTTTTCATTATTTATTAATGGTATCACTTCATCTCTTCACTGTCACTACCACCTTTACGCTGATGACTTGCAACTTTATGTGCAGACAGACATCGACACACTTAATAGTGCTATAGCTTGGCTCAATTCAGATCTTGGTAGTATTTTGTCTTGGTCAACACGGTTTGGTGTCGTTGTCAATCCGAGCAAATGTCAATCTATTATCATCGGGAGTCCCCGACAAATTGCCAAAATTGACATGAGCAAAATTGATTCTGTACGGTTTGACAACGTTCCAATTGCTTTCTCTGACGAGGTTAAGAATCTTGGTGTATACCTTGATTCTCGGCTTAGTTGGGTAGCGCAAATCACCAATACCAGTCGTAGGATTTTTTCTTCACTGCACTCTCTCAATAAATTAAAGAATTTTCTGCCGTTGAAAGCTAAAATTACGCTTGTACAAACACTGCTGCTTCCCTTACTTGATTATGGTGACATGTGTTGTGTCGATCTCTCACAAGAATTACTTAACAAGATGGAACGACTACACAATGCATGCATCAGATTCATTTTTTGTCTTCGCAAATACGATCACGTTTCTCCATTTCGCGAAAAGCTGAAGTGGTTAAATATTCGCAGTAGGAGAAATAGCAGAGTGCTCTGCTTACTATACTCCATATTATACGAGCCTGTGACCCCCAAATACCTTAAAGACAGCTTCACTTTGCTTGGTTCGCATCATGACAGAATTCTTCGCTCTTCCTTTAATACTACTTTTGCTATCCCCTCTCACCACTCCGCTTTTATGTCCAAGTCGTTTGCAGTTGTGGCTGCAAGGCTTTGGAATGACCTACCGACGGAGGTTAAAGATGCTCCAAACAGAGCTATATTTAAAAGATTAGTTTACAGACACTTTTTGGGTTCATAATTTTCATAAAATTTTCATTGATTGTTGCTTATTATTATCCTACATCATCGGTTATCATTAAGTACGTAGTACCTTATTTATGTTTATGTAGTATATAAATAGTATAACTTATTTATGTAGTTTATATATGTATGTGTGTATGAATTCGTATGTAATTTTATTAATAGATATTTATTATAAGCAATAAATAATATTCTATAGACGTATATTTTTAATATATTTAATTTTAATTGATATATTGCACCTACCTCACATAAATGTTCTCGTTGTCCCGAAGGTCTGACAGGCAGAGAATGTCAAGCGACATTATGTCACGCCTTTGTAATTTATGTGCAATAAAGTTTTAAATAAATAAATAAATAAATAAGAAGGGTACATGAGTCACAATACGTACAGTTTGAAGAGATTGTTAAGGCGGGCTCTAACCGAGGCAAGACAAAAAAGAGAACTCATTCTGACAATATTATATATTTGTTAACTTACAGAACCTAAACCAACAGCTTTAATAAGTTCACTAACGCAACGATATAACAATGCAATTTTACACATATTACGATTAACATTAACTTCCGTTAATTCTTCCGAAATGTAACGCTTTAACGTTTAACGAAGCTTACTTTTTTTGTAGCGGATTAACGATTAACGAAGTTAACTATTTGATTAACGGTGCCCAGCTATGGCCATATGTCCGCACCAACTACCGTCAAAACTAATGGAGCCGCAGCTAAAAGCGCAGAGTCTGGCAAGCGGCGCAATACGTATCTATAATCAAAGAGTACGTGTTTGTGCCATTTGCTGTAGAGACTTTAGGCCCGTGGGGTCCAAGCTTAAAACATCACCCCTCGTCTAATTGCCTGCTCTGGTAACAAGAGGGCTGGTTCTTTCCTCGCCCAGAGAATCAGCATAGCGATTCAGCGAGGAAATGCGGCCAGCGTTCTTGCCGTCATGCCGCACGGATACGATTTATATTATTTATTTTTTATTAAAATAATATTTGCTTTTGTATTTTAAATTTGAGTGCGACTATCAGTCAGTCAGTGGAGTCGTCCAGGCCCGGATGCCTAATGGGCCTGGGTTGGGCATCCCATTCCAGCATTATGCATTAAGCATTCCCCCGTTTTCCCCGGCAGGATCTCAGCGTGTAACCACCGGCCGGTAATTTATTCAGTGCTGGACGCCGTTAATAGTATAACAGCGCCCATGTGGCTCACTAACCCAAGGGGCTAGATTCGATTGCTTCAGCTCTCCTCCAGGAGTCCTTCCCTAGGAAGTGGTCACCCGCTCGGGGGCCGTGCCAGTTTTTTTATTTAAGTAATCTGGTCCGTACTGGGTAACACGGGTCCAGCCATCGGTCAGGCGGTCTACTCTGCTACTTTGTCTAGAAAATGAGTCACTAAAGCAAATGGCAAGGATCTGCTAGAACCAACAAGTGGACAAGAAAAAAGGACATACCACGGGAAAAAAGCCAGGTTTTCACTGCGGGCACGCTTTCTTCTCGCACTTCACTTTCTCGGAACTGTTTTAGGCACGATTTAGAGTCCAACCCGGCTTGGGAGCTTTCACACTAAAATCGCGGTGATTTTCGATCCGCACGGGCCGAGCGTAGATTTTGTACTGGCGCCAACTTGGGCGCCTCTAGTGGTAGATCACGAAACTACTCGCGATCCATAGACGATACTACCAGGCTTGGTGGTAGGAATTTTGGAATGAATGTGGATGGGATAAATTGGTGTAGGATCCTGTTGGATGTCTTAACATTTCCCCCCACTTGAAATCATCTAAGATTTCAAAACAAATATTAAACTAAACTATAATTTGGTGCTCGAAATCTTAACTATTTACTTAACTTAAATTAAATGCTAGGTTAACTAAGAAAAAGGTAGAAACAGAAAACTAATTTAAAGGTAAAGGACAGATCTTAACGACTGGTCGTCGGAAGAAGTGCCCTTTGGGCGTGCGAACAGTAACGACACGCACCGTACCATCAGCACCGGTGTGTAGTTCAGTTACAATAGCTAAAGTCCACTGCAAGGGTGGTAGATTTGGATCCACCATCATAACTACATCGTGTAATTTAACATTAGGTGTGGAAACAAACCATTTGTTTCTTTGCTGCAACGTGTGTAAATAGTCTCGCTGCCAGACGCGCCAGAAAGACTGAGTAAGCTTCTGTAGCATCTGCCAACGAGACCGCGGATGATAGGACTCGTCGTGTACAAGCTCGGGTACAGCGACGAGCGGCGCGCCTACAAGGAAGTGACCAGGCGTGAGCACGTCGGACTCACGTGGTTCTGTAGACAATACGCACAGAGGTCTCGAATTTAGCATAGCCTCGATTTTCGTGAAAACGGTAAATAGCTCTTCTAACGTGAGAACTTGACAACCCACGACGCGTTTCAAGTGGTATTTGGTGGATTTAATACCACTCTCGAAAATACCACCGAAGTGTGGAGCACCGGGAGGGTTGAAATCCCACTGGATACGACGATGTGACAAGTTGTCCGCGATGTCTGTCTTTTCACGGGCAATGAAGTCGTAAATTTCATTGAGACAGCGATTAGCACCGACGAAATTTGTGCCACAGTCGGAAACTATTTTAGAGCACAGTCCTCGACGAGAAACGAAACGGTCTAGCGCGGCGAGAAACGCTTCAGTTGACAGTTCTGTCACCGCCTCGAGGTGCACGGCCTTAGTCGAGAGGCAGATGAAGAGACACAGATATGCCTTATACGTACGAGCGTTGCGACGCCTGCTTTCCTTTACAACGAACGGACCGCCGAAGTCGACCCCTACGTTAAGAAAGGGACGTCCCGGGAGAAGCCTGGCTTCCGGGAGGTCGCCCATCTTCGGTTGGCATGGAACCGGTTTGGATTTAAAACAGGTGACGCACTTAGATAAGCGTGAACGTATTAAAAGACGAATACCTAATATCCAAAACTGTCTTTGGATAATAGATTGTAGCTGGCGAGGGCCACAATGTAAATAACGGATATGTAAAGAATCTATTATTAATTTAGATAAATAACAAGATTTAGGTAATAAGTACGGATGTACGTTAAGGTCGGATAGACTAGAATTGGCGATCCTTCCCCCCACTCGCAGGATACCATCTGTATCAAGAAAAGGTGATAATTTTTGAATTGACTTTACGCAAGGCAGACCGGAAGTGATAGAATTTATTTCAGTTTGAAAATGATTAAACTGAGTTAATTTAATAATAACACGCACGGAATTATTTATTTCGACTACAGACAGCGGTGTGAATATTCGAGCGTTCATGGTAGACCCAGCATTTCTACGAAAACGCAGGCACCACGCGACTACCCTTTGTAGCTTGTAGAAACACGAAAATCTTTCAATTACTTGCGTAAATGAAGGTGCAGCGACAATAAGCAAGCTACTAGAAATTACGTCTGATTTTAGTTCTGGAATTTGTTCCGGCGGCAAAGTATTTAATGAATTATTTGGCCAAAATGTAGGATGTTTAGCCAACCATGGCGGACCGGTCCACCACAGGGGGTGGGCAGCTAGCTCGTTGCACGTCAATCCACGGCTGCAACAGTCTGCGGGATTGTCGTGAGTCGACACGTGACGCCACGACGACTTGTCGATCAAGTCGGTGATTTTTACTACACGGTTAGCAACGAAAGTTTTGAGATTGCACGGGGGTGTGCCTAACCAAGACAAAACAGTGGTACTGTCGGTGAAGGCCGTCACGGAATTAATTTTAATTTTAGTTTTTAACAGATCAAACACGTGACGTAACAAGCCGGCGAGTAACACCGCTGAGCACAGCTCGAGCCGATTTACCGTTAAAGTTTTAAGCGGCGCAACCCTAGACTTACCTACCAACAGATTTACCGTGAAGCGGTCACGGTGACCTGTACACAGGTACACACAACAGCCATATCCTTTGGATGAGCCATCACAGAAGCCCACCAAATACACAGAAGGTGAATTTGGCGGTAAAATTAAGCGAGGTAATTTTATTTCTGTTAATTTAGTTAAATAATTAGAAATGTCATGCCATTGCTTTGCAATATGAGATGGAACGGTGTCATCCCAACCTAAATTTAATCGCCACAAGTTTTGTAATAGCACCTTGGCGGAGAAAACAACAGGTGAGATCCAGCCTAGTGGATCAAAGATTTTAGATACAGATGAGAGAATAGAACGTTTCGTATCCTCTGTATTTATTTCAGAAACTGAATAAGAAAAGCAATCTTTTATTGGATCGAACTTGATGCCGAGAATTTTAAGATTAATTTCGGTGTCATCAAATGATTTAGAATATTGACAATGCTCAGCAGGTATGTCGATGAGTAATTGTGAGTTATTGGAACTCCACTTACGTAACTCGAAACAACCTAGGCCTAAAAGAGTGACAAGATCATTTTTGAGTTGGATCGCTTCCGTTAGTGACGAGCATCCAGTCGTGACGTCATCCATGAACGTTTCCTCGCGCAACACTTGTGCTGCCCGGGGAAACTGTACACAGTGCTCAGCCGCGAGCTGGTGCAGCGTCCGTATAGCTAGGTACGGCGAGCTGCTAACCCCGTACGTGACCGTGGTGAGCTCGTACTCTTGGAGCGGGGCGGAGGGCTCCTCGCGCCACAACACATGCTGGTAGGATCTATCTTCCTGCCTGATGAGCATCTGCCGGTACATTTTGCTAATGTCGGCAGTAAATACGACGTTATGAAGTCGAAATTTTATAATTAAATCGACGATATCAGTTTGTAGCTTAGGGCCGGTGTAAACAATATCGTTTAATGATTTTTTATTAGAACTTTGACAGCTAGCGTCAAATACTACACGCACTGGGGTCGTAGCACTGCTCGGGCGCACGATACAGTGGTGCGGTATGATATACGATGCGCGGGCGGAGGGCTCGCTCGTGGGCTGCATGTGTCCCAGCTCTTCGTATTCGCGCATGAAGTTAATATATTTGGTTTTTAATTCTGGATCACGAGCAAGGCGTTTTTCCAAATTAAGAAACCGGTTTAGGCCTTGACGGTACGAGTCACCTAAACCTGCACCAGCTTTGAGCAAAAGCGGCACAATAAAACGACCATCCTGTTGACGGTACATGTACTCGTTGTACATTTGCTCACAAGCTGAGTCATCAGCTGTGAGCGTAGGCGGAGCGAGCGGGGGCTCCTCGACTTCCCAGAACCGCTTCAGCGTTTCGTCGACAGTTCGAGTCGACGTCACTAAGGAGAGGATCCTCTGATCGGTTGAAGGTAAGTCACATTGATATTGACCAGTAATAACCCAGCCAAAGACACTAGACAGCGCACACGGTAAGCCAGGACCGGGCGCGAAGCGTTCGCCGTTATATAACTGGTCGAATAATTCGACACCGAGAAGCATATCGATATGCGACGGTATGTCAAAACCATCATCTGCTAACTTTAAATGTTGAAAATGTTGACGGACAGATGACGGGAGTTTAGCAGAAGGCATAAACGAGGTAATTTTAGGTATAATTAAACAAGAAATATTAAATTTAGGCGTTACATTCTCTCGGGACATAATTGTACAGTTTGCAATTCCTTTGACATCGCATACTGCGTTTTGCCCTATACCGGCAACGGAATAGTGACAACGACGGGTAAAGAGCCCTAATCTGCGAGCACATTTACTGGTAACAAACGAATCCTGGGAGCAGCTATCAATAAGAACGCGTGCTGTATGTAGGGTACCGTTATAACCACGCACGTGTACTAAGGCAGTACCTAATATTTTGATAGTACGTTCAATTATCGGAAGTTGCATAATTTGTTTTCGCGCGCACGCTAAACCAACTGAAGTACTCGTACTAGCAGCTGAAACAGGCGTTACTACGTTTTGAACATCTTGAATAGCACACGATACATTACTGCTTTGAGCAGACGAAACCGCGGGAGATTGATCGCCGTGCAGCAATGTATTATGTCTCGCGCCGCATACCAAACAACCCGTTTTAGACGGACATACCTTTGCACCGTGTCCTACACGTAAACAGTTATGACAAAGATTATGTTTAGTTATAAGCTGTAACCGAGATGCAGTAGACAAATTTAATAATTTAGAGCACCGATAAACGCTATGTGATAAATTGCAGCAAGGGCAATTATAGCTTATTTGTTTATCAGTTTTAGTGGAAGTAACAAAAGAGTTTTTAGACGGTTGTTTATTTAAATTGTTTTGATTTAAATTACGTTTATTGAATGAAGGTTTTAAACAAGTGTCTTTACTAACTTCGAGTGCTTTAACGTAGTTCTGTAAAAACAATTGCAATTCCCTGAAAGTGGGAATATCACTTATGTTTTGTAACTCGAAACGTTTCCTTGTATCTGAGTCTAGTGTACGTGCAGATAGATAGAACAACAAAAACTCACTTAGGTTGTCTATATTTAGGGCTTTAAGAGCATTTACGCACTCATAAAGAACATTGTATATTTTGTTGATGTTTTCATGAGTAGGTGCCGTTATCTGCTGCATGTTAAACACTTTGTCGAGGTAAGTAGTGGCAAGTATACGTTTATTTTGGTAACGCTCAATTAGAGATGAGTAGACTATCTGATAGTTTTGTTCAGTGAGCGGTAAACACTTAGCAATACCTAGTGCTGGACCTGACAGACATGAGATTAGGTAATGAAACCTTTCTACATCAGTAAGAGATGAATTTTGGTGTATTAACGGAATGTAACTGTCTATAAAGGTAGGCCAGTTCTCAATTTGACCGTCAAACTTAGGTATTTCTATTTTTGGTAACCTAATCTGAGGAATCTTATTGTCTAAGCTTATAGATTTATTTGACGCGGTACTTGTACTAGGTTCTAAGGAATCTACAACGTTTTCTATGCGATAATATAAATCATCAAACGCAGACAACTTATTTGTATTGATTTCCGTTTCTGGTTTTAATTCTAATGATTTGATATATATTTCATCATTTATTTGGTAATACTCGTCACGAATACGACCTAAACCCTTGTACCTAGAACGAAATTGCGATTCCGCCGATTTATCTTTGTGTGCGTTTTTCGATAAATCGTACAATATTTGTACCGAACGAAATAAATGTTCACAACGTGATATAAGCACTTTAACATGTGCTTCTACTTGTTTAGACATAATTACTTAGTTATTAATTACCTACGTAACAGCAAAAAACAATAGCCGAAAAATAAAAATTTACGAGAAATATTTTTGAACTTTAAGGCCTAAAAGGTAACAAAATAGGTAGAAAAATAGTGTAAAATTGATTAAAAACTATAGAATTCGAGCACAAAATTACTTAGCACGAGAAACTTAGCAGCAAAGTAGATTTGACCAAAAACTGAGCACCACGTGTTATAGTAGGATTTTTTGAATGGACTGTATTTTTATGATTTGAATGGTTTTACCCGGTTCGAATGGAACAATTAATGGTCCGTACTGGGTAACACGGGTCCAGCCATCGGTCAGGCGGTCTACTCTGCTACTTTGTCTAGAAAATGAGTCACTAAAGCAAATGGCAAGGATCTGCTAGAACCAACAAGTGGACAAGAAAAAAGGACATACCACGGGAAAAAAGCCAGGTTTTCACTGCGGGCACGCTTTCTTCTCGCACTTCACTTTCTCGGAACTGTTTTAGGCACGATTTAGAGTCCAACCCGGCTTGGGAGCTTTCACACTAAAATCGCGGTGATTTTCGATCCGCACGGGCCGAGCGTAGATTTTGTACTGGCGCCAACTTGGGCGCCTCTAGTGGTAGATCACGAAACTACTCGCGATCCATAGACGATACTACCAGGCTTGGTGGTAGGAATTTTGGAATGAATGTGGATGGGATAAATTGGTGTAGGATCCTGTTGGATGTCTTAACATAATCATTTGTTGGAAGCTGTTAGTTTTTCCTTGAAGATAAATAAATAAATAATAGGCTTTATTGAGATTATAGGAAAATGATTATTTTGTTTCAGAAATGTTGTTGGCATTAAAAAATGCTAAGAAAAAGGACAATGAAGACATCAATGACAATGACAATTCCTCACCGGTATCTTCTGCTGACATCAAATTAACAAATTCATTACATCTTACCAATCCAGTTGATTCACAACCAAAAGCTATTAAATCTTCTACAGATAAAAATAAATAAAAAGTAGTCCAGTCATTTAGCAGTTTAACCGGGAAATATATTTTATTATTTAAAACTTCATTGAATTATGCTTTTAGTTCTGTATCAAGTGGTGTTATTTTTATATTAATATCACAAGGACAAGCTTACAATATTAGTTCTCTTTGAAAGTAAAAATTGGCATTTGACAACGAGATCAACAAATAGGTGGTAGGCGGACTGATGGTGGTAATTTTCCCGGGCGGGGAAGTATCCACCGTTCGTGCCAATAAACCTAGTAAAGTGTATCCACACGTTTCGGGATCACTCTCGAATTGCCGTCATGCCCAGTCAAGCCGGCATAGTGTTGGGGACTGATGTCCTGATGATTCCAGTTGCATTCATGGAACTCACGCGCCATTTACTATCAGGTGGGAGCAAGATCACATTTCGTAGTAGTATAAAAAAATATGCCTCTAGACATTCTTTGACAGCCTTAATAATAATAATAATATAATTCTTTATTGTACACAAAATATAACATATAAAATAATGTACATAGGCGAGCATAATACCGTATGGTATTCTCTACCAGCTAACCTTTGGGAGAGTGAGAAATTATTATAATGCGTGCAGAGTACGAAATAAGAATAATAATAATAAGCCTTAGGGACAGATAAAGTATTAAAAGTGTACAGTAAGTGCAAAATAATTAAAAAATAACTAAACGAATACATGCAATACACAATATGTAATGATATAAACATATACCTATACATACATACACGCAATAATACATACAATATAATATATTGTATTGAAATGAAATGAAATGAACGTTTATTTTGCTTGTAAAATACAATACATCAATTGTGTGCAAATTTGTTTACAACAACTACAAAGTAATAGATTAAATTATTAAAGAAATAAACCGCAATACAATAACAGAAAATACCTGTAACATCGAAAACAATAACAAAACAGGACGACACTAAATTAAAAAGATACCTACTTATAAATAAAATACCAAATGTCATTGTATGAAGGGTACCCCATATAAAATCAGCCATACTCGTACATCCTGTCGTAGTACTCCTTTAATTTATAAAAGGGTCTTACCAGAAGAAAAGATTTTAGTGAATGTGAAAAAGTCTTGACATTATCACTGCTTTTAATATCAGTGTACCCAAGCAGTTAAACACCTTTATTGCATTATAATTTAAGCCCCTGTGATAGCCACTATAATTTGGCTTTGGGGCTCTTAGGTCATACTTATGTTTTAATCTTACCGGATATTTAAATATTTTATTTTCATTCCCATCTTTGGTATTTAATATTTTTATCTTAAATAGATCGAGGCAAACCTGGTATATATATAGTGAGATAATAGTTAATATTCTATGTTTAATAAAAAGTGGTCTACAGTGGTCGAGCGGCTTTGCCCCTTCAACCAATCTGATTGCTTTCTTTTGTAAAATGAGCAAATCTTGAACACCGACGCAATTTCCCCAAACCTCAATGCCATAACGTATTGTACTTTCAAAATGTGAAAGTAAATTATTTTCCTGGTAGCGACATCCGATATTTTACTGAGATTTTTAATCATATAGCATGAACTTGCGTGCCTTCCTTTAATCTTCTGAATGTGGTTGTTCCATTTTACAAACTGGTCCAATTCCACACCCAGAAAACGCATGCAGGAAGACTCCTCTATTGGAATATTCAGATTAAACTTCTGACTGTTAGGGTGACGACGGAAGAGGACGTGAAAACTTTCTAAATACTACGCCAACCCGTCTCGCTAACGTGGCGAGTGAAGGCCAAATTCTTATAGGCCAATCATGACAGGTGGCAAGCTCGTCTCTAGCGTACCAAACTCGAGAAATATCACGAATAAATAAAATAAATTATTGTATCCCGACCAGGAATCGGACCTGCTACCTTCGAGTCTAAACCCACGGACTTAACCGCTAGACCACGGAGGCAGTTAGGAGGCTGACTATTAAAATTAATTTGTCACAAAAAGACCACCAACTCGTCAATGATGTCACAATAATTGTTTATTCTGCGTGTGATGTTGCTGTAAGGTCAATAACTGTTCCGGTTTATGTATTCTATAATAAAACAGGTTTTGTTGTTTACTTCAGGAAGGAAACATTTAGATCTTTGATTTGCTCAATCGAGTGAAATAATTGTAAACATTGCGACTACATTTAATTACAGTCCAACTATCTTGGGTAATTTTAATTTTGATTGTGAATAATTCGCTTATATGGAAAACGAGTCTGTTACCAAGAGCGACTCTTTCTGTTACCTACCTAAAAAATGGTGATTTATCTATAATATTTCTTGGGAAATGACATCATCCATCTTGGAAAATCAATCTTTGTTACTTGTGCAATGAAAGAAAAGAAAGAAAGAAAATACTTTATATATGATAAAATAATTATAAATAGTAGTTTCAATGTTATTTTGTTAGAATAATTTATCTAAAATTGCGTATACAATATAGCCAAATTCGCCATATCGCCGTGTTAGAACGAAAACAAACTAATTTAGCCATTTTTACAAATTTAATTACTTTTTAATTTTCGTTTTCGGCTAAAGCCGTTTGTTTATTTAAGACCCACATCTTCGAAACTAAGCGACACAGTGCTTAGTCGATTTTATTACTGGAAAAAGCAGAAGTCTCTAACCCGGCGATTTCGATGATGTCTTTTGTTTTATACTTACAGTTAAAGCTACAGTTTCAACAAGAATATATATATTGTTATACTTTTTGACTTAAGTATATTTTCATACAAAAACTGAGAAATATGAAAACCTCAGAAATATATTATATTAGAACATTTCATTTGTTAACTAAAAGCCCTATCTATCCAGGGGCCTAATTCTGGCGCTTTCGATTTACGTGACGGTTCGAAATATTCGTATGAAAAGCGATAGATCGCCATAGAAAACTGTCAGTTTCATTCGAGCAAATCGAGCGGACTGTGCCTTTACAAGTCTGAGTCGTGGCTTTTTCTTTCACATATTAGAACATAGATAAAAAAGGGACAGCGATATAATTCCTGTTGTTTTATTTTCTCTCTAGGGACCTCTGTCCAATTCTCAAAATTTGTAAGTGATTAAATTTGTATCGAGTTGAAGAAATTGATCGTCAAACCCGTCGACTTGGCGCCGAGCCAAAGTGTACGCCCAGCCTATAAAATTAAGGTTGGTATTCTACACTGAGCTATAGATATCTACGCTATACTAGTTACTATTTCTGAAAGAACGTTCAAATTATAAGAATCACCATCATCAACCTGTGTCTTTTTATTGCAGAATTATAGGCCACCAGAAGAAAGAACAGCCACAGTGACCTTCTGTAACAGTTCATCTAGCGATGGGTCGCCCAACTCTCCACTTTCCTTCATCATAGCATCTAGAGCACAGAGTCCAAGACCTCCACTGCTAAAGATACTCGTATGTCTGGAGAATTTTGCCAACACTCGCCACACTGGCCGTTCACATTAGCGAGGATATTATGTCAATTTATTTACGATTTCACAAGTTGGTATTAGTGGAACCGAGACTAACGGCTTAACGTGCTCTTTTCGGTCGGGAAACACGTTCACACACGTTGATGGTTGTAAATCTATGACAAACGGTCACGTTCACCTAAGAAAAGTGTATGTGTATATATTGGTACATGCAAACAGCGACCTGTAAAATGGTAAATCGTGATGCTGTGGCGGCTGATGGTCAGGTAAACTAAATACTTCTTCTCAGCTCACCAGTATTTTGGCAAAGCCCTAACTGCCTAGACATAGGCTAAGAAACTGACTGTTAAAAAATGGTAATGAGTGGCGCGATCTCGCTCTTCAAGGCCGTAGGCTGCACTGTCAGCTGTCCACCGTCGTATGTCACCCCGCAGTTAGATATCGCTCTGGCCGCAACAGGTGTTCTAGGGGCTGTGACGATGATGTTAAAAAAAATTGTAGATTTTTTTATAGCTTGGTTAGTGTAAAACAGGCGTTAAATAATTTGTGTCTTTTGTCGCACAAGTATTGGTTGGTCGGCTATGTGACAAATGTCATTGGTTGTTATTTTTTGGAAGGTCAAAGGTCCCTTGGAATTTCTATTTTTCTTTCATAATGTTCCCGTATTAGATAACTTTTCTCGTTAAAGGGTCGCAAAGGAATCGTATATCGTTTTAGTCGTAATCGTAATGCACATAAATTGACGGTCTAGGAAACTTAGCAAAAATATTAGCTATATCAACTTTTTATAATTTCACCGCTCCATCGTTTTATTTATTCATTTTGGAAAACATTTGTGCCCGCTCCTGATCTGGAACCTTTCAGCTAACTATGCTTATGCCGCAGGCTCAGACCAAACGCGCACAAAGACAGAAGTAGACTGTATTTCTAATTTCTAAAATAAATGGTTATGAGCAATCCGGACACAGAGGTAAAGTTCATAAGAAAACGGTAAATCGGAGAGGTCACTTATTTAGGGAAAGTATGCCAGGATAGGTGTTCGTTAGACGTTACCAATTTAGACAAGTGTAATATGATGCTCACACAACCGAGTTACGAAAATACCGCAGAATTCCAGCATAGACAACCGCGAGCGAATATAATGTCCTCTCGCTAGCATGCAACTCGCAACTGGTTCCCCAAAGTAAACAAACAAGCTTATAAGAAAACAAATTTTAGTGTTCACTTTGAAGGTACCAAAACGTCATGATAATTATAAAAATAATAGTCCATTTCAAAACGTGTAGCGCCATCTAGTGACATATGTGGAACGGAGGCGGAGGAAAAAATAAATTGCTCATAACATAATAATTGAAATAAAACAATTAGAATGGCGTAAACAAGTTGACAATTTTAAATAGATAAGTAACATTAAATATTCTAAGAACTATTAAAGGTTTTCATAGGTTTTAAAATTAAGTACAATAGCGTAAATAGGAAAACATCACTGCATTACAATAACAGCATACTCGACATACAAGACAATATACAAAGTCACAAAATAATAAGAAGGTTTATAGTACATAAGATAAAATTTAAATAAACAAGTTATATATTTAGCAATTCTCGCGCCGCATTTAAGGCCAAAATGAAGAAGCTGTTATTGTCGGTTTAGCTCGCTGGGTGAGGTCTGCATCGGAGTTCATTGATAGTTCCATAAATTCGAACACTGCAATTGTATTATCCATTATACCTGGCCAAGGTATACTTATGTAGTACTAACGTATTTATAAATATAAATGGTGCACTATTGTCCACAGTGGGAAATATTTTGGTGGCGGATATAATTCCAATGACTTCTACTGTATCGTTTCTTAATTGTTCTTATACTACCTGTCTCTGTTCTTTCTCTTCGAATAAATAAATAAATAAAAGTTACAAATTAATGTATACATATTACACTAATGAATGTTACTGACTAATTCGACAAAACGAGCCGTCAACTGAAATCTGTTATTTGTTGTTTTGCAGTTAAAAAAAACAATGTCCAACTCCTCTGCAAGGGCATTAAATTCGTTGCAAATTCTCAAGTTTTGGCACCGTGAACAAGTGGTGTTATGATTTGACTTTTTACTGATCAGGAACCAGACTTTTAAGAAGCGGATTAAGATTTAGCCAACTTTACTATAGTATAGTACCTACTATAGTCGATTGTTTACCTACGCTATGAAGCTATTATGACAAATGAAAATGGATTTAGAGAACTTGGGGAAAATTTGGATAAAATTGATAAATTAATATTATAACTTACTTTACCTAATTCATTATTAATTATAATATATTATATTCTTCAATAATAATGATTTTAATAATAAAAACTAAAACTGCATAATTAGATTTTGTTAACATTGGATCGCACCGGTTGATTTTGAAAAGCAAAACGAATCCCGTATTATTGCATCCTTATTCTGTTAAAAAAGTATCATCACGACCGTTTCCCTTTCGGGGTGGTCAGAAACCACGCTTATAAATAAGCGGATTCACATTTAGCCAACTTTACTATAGGCCAATCATGACAAGGTCGTCGATGTCTCCAGCGTACCAAACTATAGAAATATCACAAATAAATTAAATGCATTTATTTACCATAATAAATATTTTTGTGTCCCGACCAGGAATCGAACCCGGTACCTCCGAGTCTAAAGTTAGTTATTCTGTTACTTAAGCGCAAACGTTGTATACTTAATGGAATTCGTTAATCTATTAAAATTGATATTTGCACGGACGCTGTCAAGGTTGACCGCCTATAGAATTGAGAATTGAATATTAAATTGTAATTTTGATGCCACCACTAATAAGTAATAACGTTTGCGCCTAAAGTAATGGAATACGGGTGTAGCTGATAGTGTCGCTTATAAGGATCGAATGGTGGAAAGTTAGTTTAAATGGCATACTAAAGAAAAGTGTAAAATATATATATATGTTTAATATTTTTAGGAGCTAACTAATATAGGATATAGATAAAAGCCCCACTTGAAAAATTAACTTTGTACCTATACATTTACAATGTATACAATGGTTGGAAGCTAAAAGTTACATAGAATATAGAAGAGTAAGAACAATAGAATCTTCGAAGTATAAAGAACATTGTAATTCGATATTATAAAATGTTATTTCTATATTGATTACAATACAATGACATATTGTTACATTTTTGTAAAGAATCCATCAACCATAATGCTACCGGGCATTTAAGGCCTGACTGATTATGGATTCGCATACTTCAGTTGCCCGTAACACATGATTTGTGGCTGACTGTAAGCCATGTATGCGCCCGCGTCCCCGCGCGCCCTCACCTCCCCTCCTGCCTGCAGTCGTTCGTTTATTGCACAGAGTTAAGGAAGCAGAGATAACATATAATTTAGTCGTATAACCATATAAGTTGCGCTTACTCACTCTCATCGCAAAGATCATATAGCTATCTCACTTCCTCAGTTCACATACACACTGCATAAACGAGCAACCGTGGCATTTTATTCATTGAAACCATAGACATTAGCCATATTCATAGACAATAGCCAACAACAGCCAACTCAACCATCTCGACTTATTATTGTGAATATTCATTATTTAACTAAAATTACATCTTAAAAATTTTATTAAATCATGGTCAAGTGTAGTGCTTATATGTGCGACAGTGCAAAACATAAAAAAGTGCTAGGAATAACCTTCCACAAGTAAGTTTTAAATGTTGACACCATGCATTCGAACACAAAATTCAATAAAATTAGTGATTATTCTTGTAATTTCGAAATATGTGAGAGACAGAAGATATGTTTCATTGTATTCTAACGAAATAAAAATAATAATCTTACAATTTTCGTTGCTTTATTAGAGAAAAACGTAGAAATTGTTGCAAAACAACAACATTGACAGTTCCATCAACACAGGGTCGGATTTGTAAAATTAATAATTTTTATTTTATTTTTTTACCGTTTTATTGTTGTGACCGCCTCCGTGGTCTAGTGGTAAATCCTATGGAATTGTATCCACAGAGTGCCCGCAGTGCGTAGATTCGATTCTTACCCAAGGCAAAAAATATTTATACGTTTTTCGCTTAGGTGGTCTGGGTGTCCATACTAATATTATAAATGTGAAAGAAGCTTTTTATGTATGTGTGTGTGTATGTCTGTTTATCCGTCTTTCACGCCTCTATTCATCATCACAGCCCCTAGAATACAGAGACCTAGACCTCCACTATTGGAGATGGGTTTTCCAGAAATATTTCTGGAGAATTCGGCCTACACACGCCACGCTGGCCAGACGGGTTGGCGAGGGTCTCATGTAATTTTTAGTGACAATTTCTTAACGATTTCACAAGTTGGTATTAGTGGAACTGGGACCTACGGCTTAACGTGCTCTCCAAGGCACGGGAACGGTGGTGTTGTAAATCTGACTAATGTATGCAAGAAAAGTGTATTTCTTATTGGTACATGCCGGGGTTCGAACCGATCTTTTTTGGATTTTAGGGAATGCATTCTATCAACCGAGCTACCTTTTTGGTTTGGTTTCTGTTATTTCTAGTACTCAAACCTCAGTTGCTCCGGTAGAGACTTTTGATCCATATAAGAAACAGGATCGATCGGCATAAAAACAAAAGTTTTTTGCTGACTGTACATTTTTCCAAAATCTGTGAATGAAGTTCAGAATATCTCAATAAGTTATGGATGGTCTCCTAGGAACGTTTTCCTGTAACTTTAACGGTTAAGGCCTGCCCTTACTGTCCCGTCTCAAAAATCCACCCAGTATAGATACAATACTTAGATTTATTTCATACTTACAAAACATTTATGGAAGTTAAGTTATAAAACAATAATTATGATTACTTTTTCAGAATAATATGAGAGGGGTTAAGTACAGAGGAGTTCGGTATCTCTTCAAGACCCAGATCCCACTCGCCATCCGGCCCAAAATTGGCGTGTCGATGCTTTGAATAATATATGTAAGAAAATATAAATAAACGATTTTATTATATTATGTTGTATTTTTTTAAAAACCATATAGCTAAAAATACTCATTTCATTATTTTCATCGTAGAACACAAAACCTATATTTTCGAAGTGGGCTTTATACACTGATTCGGGACAGATTTGTGAGCGATATGCATAATTATACTTATATAATAATATTTTGACATTTCGCAAATGAGTGCGGTCCTGTCTTCTGTATTAGTGTGCGAACATTAAATGTGTGTGAGAAATGACACGCTTTGACCGCAGTTAGATCACCTCTGCTTCCCTATCTCTGTGGTTTATTGCATATTGAGTTTTAGTTTCAAAATTTAAAATAATCTTCGGAAGAAATGAGTGTTAATCCTAAGAAAAAGATAGACTTAAATTAATGGTACCTGTAGGCGGACGGGGTGGTCGGAGGAGAGTGGTGGAATCAATCCGCGGACCGAGCGGTCAAACGATATTTCTCTCACATTTTTTCATTTACTACTACGTGAAATTCTACTTCTGCAATAAACCTATACAGTCCGCCAAACACTATTTAAGACCATCGAAGACCCGCAGCAGTATTACAGAATAGGGACTGATGATTTTGAAATATTTATATACAGTATTATTTTATTAAAACATAAAATAAATTGAATAATTACTATTTTTTTACACATATGCCTCCGTGGTCTAGCGGTTAAGTGCGTCGATTTAGACTCGGAGGTACCGGGTTCGATTCCTGGTCGGGACACAAAAATATTTATTAATGTAAATAAATACATTTAATTAATATTTAATTTATTGGTAATATTTCTCGAGTTTGGTACGCTGGAGACATCGACGAGCTTGCCACTTGTCATGATTGGCCTATAGTAAAGTTGGCTAAATGTGAATCCGCTTATAAGCGTGGTTTCTGACCACCCCGAAAGGGAAACGGTAGTGATGATACTTTTTTTACACATATGGTAACTTTTTGGATAGCATAAATCTCGTATAGTTATTCTGCCCAAGCTTTGTTTTTCGATACAAAAGCAAAAAATATATCTGTCAAATATATTTTCGAAATATGCGTGTGCCACCATTATCCATGGTCGAAAAAGCGAGGTTTTGCCTAACAAAGGCATCATAAATAGGGGGATAATAGCACTCTTGGCGACACTGGGAATAGAACAGGCTATGCCTAACAAGCTTTCACATAAAAAACAAGCTAACAAGCTATTAGGCATAACAAGGTTTTTGGAAAATGTCCCCTAAAATTGATATGTTTATTATTTTCAGGTGACAATTTCTTGTAATAGGGTATGTTTTTTGTTAGTTGATCGAAAAATATGAAAGGCGAAGATTGATAAGTAAAAAAGTGAAGTATCATCACGACCGTATCCCTTACGGGGTGGTCAGAAAGTTTCATCATCATCATCATCAGCCTGTGTCTCTCCACTGCTGGATGTAGGCCTCCCCAAGGCTCGCCACTTCACACGATCTTCTGCCACCCTCATCCATCCCCCACCAGCGACCTTCCTCAGGTCATCTGTCCATCTGGCGGGGGGTCGTCCCACTCTGCGTCTTCCAGTACGTGGTCTCCACTCCAGAACCCGTCTACTCCATCGTTCATCGGTTCTGCGGCATATGTCACTCATTGCCACTTCAGCTTGCTAATTTTAAAAGCTATATCGGTAACTTTGGTTCTTTGACGGATGTCAACGTTTCTGATTTTATCTTTTAGTGAAATCCCGAGCATAGCTCTCTCCATAGCTCGCTGAGCGACCTTGAACTTGTGAACCAGACCTACCGTCAGTGTCCACGTTTCTGCACCATACGACATTACTGGAAGAACGCACTGGTTGAAAACTTTTGTCTTCAAACACTGTGGTATGTTCGATAGGAAGATGTGACGTAGCTTCCCGAATGCTGCCCATCCTAGCTGAATGCGTCTATCGGCTTCTTTGCTGAAGTTGGCTACTCCTAATTGGATGGTTTGTCCAAGGTAGACGTATTTTTGCACAACCTCGAGATTAGCGTTTCCCACGCAGATTGGTCTCGCTATAACGTTAGAAAGTTTACATTTAGCCAATTTTACTATAGGCCCTCCTCGCCAACAACAAGCCCGTCATGACAAGTGGCAAGCTCGTCAATGTCACTAGCGTTCCAAACTCAAGAAATATCACAAATAAATTATTGTGTCCCGAATAGGAATCGAACCTCGTAACTCGAAGGTAGTTTTGATACGTCTTCGCCAAGGTACAGGTCGCGTATGTAATATAACTAAAAAATAAAAAATAACTACAAAACATTTAAAAAATGATGCGACATAGGTGTAAAACAAGGTACCATTGCCGCTAGCGATATCTACAAAAACCTTTGCCTGATACATCCCATTATGCCCCTAGGTTATTATAACTGTTTTTTCCCGCTATTTTTGAGTCTACTGTTGTCCGAGAATTAATGGTTTCCCCATGCCCTGTCCTTGTTAAGGCAAATTTATAATTAATATCATGAGATGTTAACGCGGCTTATTACTGGAACGCGTCAAATAAAAATAAAACCAATAATGTCAATTATTTTGACATTAAAATATTAATACTGTGGTAGGTATTTTCTTTGCAAAATAAATTAAAAACCTGTATTAAAAATATACCTCTATAAAAGCTATGGAGTCAAAAAGTTTACAAAAACGGAAACTGCCAAAACTGATGGCTTGCATGACGAAAGGCAGTTTGGAAAATTTCCGGAACAAGACTTTGTTTAGCCTCGATTTATTAGACGAAAGGGGCATCAGAAGGTATATGAAGAAAGCGTCATAGTTAATAACAAAAACTACCAACAACAGACTAACATTGTAAATTTATACGAAGTAGGTAATTAGATACAAAAATATTAAAATAAAATTGACTAAAAAACTAATTATAAAGAAAACTAAAACTAAAAATACCTATGAAATTAAAGCTATTCTACAAAATAAACATTGTAATTACCAGTAATTATATATATATATATATTTATATACTAGCACGACATGTGACCTTGCGCCCACCTCATGGTAAGTGGCGAGCGAGATTCATGAATGTTAGCAACTGGAATCAGACACTTATGACTGACACTATGCCGGCTTAAATGGACATGACGGCAATTCAAGCCTGATCCAGAAATGTGTGGATACACTTTACTGGGTTTATCGGCACGAACGGTGGATACTTCCCCGACCCAGCAGACTGGACAAATTACCACGATCAGTCTGCCTACCACCACACAGGTTACGAATTTGCGCCGTTTGAGGTCAAGACGAAGGGCCGGCCTTTGGGGACACCAGCCAAGCATCTGGCCATGGAGTTGTCCAAACGGCTAACAGAAAAGCTGGCAATTATTTCTGCCAACGTATTAAGCTTAGCTATACAGTGGGTAAATGTTGCCAGCCTTCTTGGGACTATCACTGAAGGGTCGTCTCTAGAGGACATATTTTACTTATAGTTTATTTTTTATTAGGTTTAGTTTATATTTATTTTAATTTTTACTTTTAAGTAGTTTTAATTATTAATCAATAAATTGATACACTTAAAAAAAATCAGAGACTTTAAAATATATAACAAGACAAGAAAAGGTAAGGAAACCAAACGGAATGCATAAATTTGTGTACGAGCATACTCGTAACCACAGAGCAAGGAAACCACGCGCGCCGCCAGCTACTAGAGACGGCATGTTCAAAATATTTCATACCAACCACAGACCAAGGAATCCACGCGCGGCGGTAGGCAGTGCGCGGCGATTCTGTGCTCGTAATAGTCATGGCCAGGTATGGTCTGTTCGACGTGTCTAACTTGATTATTTTGTTAGTTCACCGACATTATGCCAAGTTAAACTCTTTTGTTAGCGTATTTTATAATAAGCGGAAGTGATTGGTAAAAGTCGCTCTTTTACATATCTACTATTTATTATTTTATATACTATAATCTGCTGAAATCTACTAACTAAAATAAATAGGACACAAGCACTTTTAAAAAGTAATTCCCTAATATGGATTAAACGATTGTTTGTTTAAAAAATAAGGAAATTTTATTTAGTTTAAAATATAATCTACTATTTACCCATAAATAATAAAATCATCATCATCATCAGCCTGTGTCACTACACTGCCTCCTCGCCATTTCACACGACTTCTGCCGCCGTCATCCATCCCCCACAAGCGACCATCCTCAGATCATCACTCCATCTGGCGTCCCACTCTGCGTCTTTCAGTACGTGGTCTCCACTCCAGAATCGGTCTACTCTATTGTTCATCGGTTCTGCGACAGATGAAGAATTAGTACCGAAGATTAAGTACCTAGATTAAAGCAATAACTTGTTTATAGCAACAGTGATTTAGTTAATAATTATGGTATAGCTGATATGATAGGTCCACGATGGGATGGTTATTTTTTAGTTATTTTGTCTAAATATTTACGTAATATTTTCAGACGAAAAAAACCCCTCCATGAATGTGTACTACTCGAGTTAAACGAAACTGGTTTCGTCGAAGCGGCATCATATTTTGGTGATCTTTTACGCGATAATGCCGAACTTCTGGCTGAAGATGAGATTGGCATTGTAGTGGATTTGAAGAAGAATAATACATTTTTGGAGCATATTGCTGCAGGGTTACAACAAGCCGAGATAGAAATGGAAAAAGGTACTAAAGGGGGATTACACTTGGCTGGGGTGAAACAATTAAAAATAATTTTACAATCTAGGTGTTCCTTTAAAAAATGTCGTTAATCAGCTTTTTAGGAAATAAAATTACTGACATTTTAAAGATATATTAGAGAGAGACCACAACATCAAGTCGAACAAATATTCAGAGAGGAAATAATCAGGAATGGGTTCAAGACTCAGCTTTACGCAATGGAAGTTGGTGCGAGAGAAGTTCCAGCAAATTTTTTGCAGTATCATCACGACCGTTTCCCTTTCGGGGTGGTCAGAAACCACGCTTATAAAGAAGCGGATTCATATTTAGCCAACTTTACTATAGGCCAATCATGACAAGTGGCAAACTCGTCAATGTCTCCAGAGCGTACCAAACTCGAGAATATATATAATATATAATTTAAATAATGACGTATCTCAAATGTGCCAATGCCTGTTTTAGGTTTACGTGAATAAAGATAAATAAATAAATATTTCCAGATAGGTCAGCTAGACAGCGCCATCTAATTTCCGTGGTAAGCTACGAGGCTTGTGTTACGGAAACTAGATGGTTGATAAACTACATATTATACTTTTTTTTATTTTGTAAATATACAGGGTTACAGGAAAAGTCGTGCTAGATCCATTCAGGGCGTGGAGTACCCATCAGTTCTGGCTTATTTCTCTATGAAACACCCTACCCTAAATTTAACCCTTTTCGAGATTTTCGACTTTTAATTTTTTTATTGAAAATTGCCGATTTTTGGGCTACTAAAATTATTTTTGTTTATTTTGTGTGCCTTATTATTATTATTATTGCATTTTTACATGTGTAATAAGATGCTTTAGGACGTCAATCATTAAAATAGTGCATAAGTTAATTGAATAGGCCGTAGTAGACAAGTGAAAGTTAAGAAATTACAAAAATAATTAGCAAGTTTTTTTTTCTCTAAGGGATATCTAAGAAAATATTATGGCAGTTGTTCGGCAGATGTATTTTAAAATATCTACGTATCATAAGCTATCTGACAAAAGCACTATAATAATCCGGATTTTCATTTAGGTAACACAAAGAAAGAATGTCTAGAGTTTTTGAATATGGCGATGTACTACTCAGAAAAAGGCAAAGGTATACTTTGGTTGGCAGAGAAATTGTTTGTAACTTCGATTGCTGTCGGTTCCAAATACATGATTGACGGGGGAAGACAGAAGGGATGCTGCAAATATCATTATTCGAAATTTATTTTGGATAAATGTTAGTTACCTACTATTTATGCTATTTGTGGCGTGGTGGTGACTCGGTTGTAAGTACCTTAAATCCTACAAAGGCCGGTTCAAACCCGGCATGTACCTACCAATGAGACACTTTTCTTACGTACATTTGTCATAGATTTACAACACCACCGTTCCTGTGCCTCGGAGAGCACGTTAAGCCGTCGGTCCCGGTTCCGCTAATACCAACTTGTGGAATCGTTAATAAATTGTCATACAAAAAAAATAAGAAAATGACATCATATCCTCGATAAGCCGCCTGGCCAGCGTGGCGAGTGTACGCTAAATTCTCCAGTTCTGAAAGGCCCATCTCCAGCAGTGGACGTCTAGGACGCTGTGTTCTAGGGGCTGTAATATTTGTAGATACATGTTAAGTGGTCCGCACAATCCAATATTTTCAATGATATTTTAAGTAAGAGTTATGTAGACTATCAACTTTCTAAGAACTAATTTTGAACAGCAAAAAATAGCAAAAATATTTCAATTTTATTTTAAATCAAATCTAAAGTATTTTATTTATTTATTTAAAACTTTATTGCACTATGTACAAGGGACGGGCTTAATGCCGCTAGACATTCTCTGACAGCCAACCTTTGGGACAATGATAACTATAACTTAGATCGATGAGTAGGTGCGAAGACGTATTTAAGATTAAATAATAATTAAGTATTAAATAATAACTAATATATCTATTAATAATTTATATACTACATACTAATAGTACTTACATACATACATATATACATAACTATACTACATACAATATCTACTTATATACGCTGTAGGGAGCTGTTTAAGTAATGTGAGTATACCAATCTTTTGAATATTAATCTGTTGGATGCTTGCCGAACATTGACCGGCAAAGTGTTCCAAAGATTTACTGCAACAACTGCGAAAGAGTTTTATTGTGTATCATAGGTTTTTGAATAAGATAGTACATTATTAGGTGGTCGCTAAGTCCCGTAGACATACAATAATTATATAAACAACATTAAAAATAAATTTTACAATGTTGGTGATCGGTGGGGGCATGCTAACTGTTCATCTCAAGTTTCGAAAAGATAGTTTGCTACGCTGTAATAGCATTTCACAGATAGAAAGCCATGAAGATTTCACTTAAAGACTTTACTAAACTTTATAGTATATTTTACTAAAAACAAATATAAGATTATTATATCGCCAAAATGGCAGGTATTTTATTCCCCAGTACGGTTAATTTTAATTCCCTACCCATTTCATTGAAATGTCGTTAGACATTCGACTTTTATTTATAATTTCTTACATCAGCTGGACGCTATTTAGAATTAATTTCTACCCGAAGCAGCGTGATTGATGTAAATATTAATTATTAATGACATACTAATTTTATTTGTATAACGTGTAATTATGTAACTCGTATAAGCCAATAGTATAAGCGCTACCTATTGTAGCGTTAAAAAAAACCGACAATCGACAAATGTGTTGCACTTCACTTAAATGCTACGTTTCATTCGGTCTCGGTCAAAGTATTGAATATATGCGCACGAGTTTGTGACCGAAGCGACTTACTGGCTCACGTCATTCACGTCATTGATCGGCGGATCGTCCCCGGAGACAGCTGGGCCCTACCTCACGCTGCTGTTGCCGGCACTGCTGTTCGACCGCCATCACGTATTAAATATTATTATAAAATTAATTATCTATAGTCAATAAAACTTGTGCCCCCTATATTTGGGGTTCAACGTTCCACTTGAACTTTCTCTTCAACCTTCGATCTACATACTACGCGCCTGGATCCAGAGCGGCCTCTCCACCTGCGCTGTAACCAGCCCCTGCCTGCACTACGCCCAGCCGCCCAGATCCTCACTTCGGCGCGGCACAGCGAGTTGGCCAGGGGAGTACCGCTCCGTGGCATGGCGGAAAGCTATTGTACTGACCACCTCTTTTAATAACCACGACCCACGAGTAGAATATCTTTTTTTTTTTTTGTACCTACATTTAATTTATCTTTTTTTAAAATAAATTGTTAGTAGTATATATTTATTCTTGTAGTTTTTATTTATATTTTCTTTGTTACCACTTTCCCCGTGACACTATGTGTAAATTTAATGTATATATAATTGTATAAATTGACTGAGAACCTACGTGTTTGGTATTAGCTGTAAGTGTTGGCTTGTAATAATAATAAATAAATAAACAAATAAATAATATTGAAATATTAATACGTATTATTGTAATATGATATGTCAAAGTAACGTCGTGCTCTAGCTAGCTCTTATGGTTATAGTTTGCTATACGATATTGAACCTTCGGTGGGTTGAAAATTAAATTCCTTGACCGTACAACTCAGTACACTAAGCTTTGAAAATATTGGATTGTGCGAGTAATTTACAACCTAAAGTTAAAGTATTTTCAGTTCCTGGTGCAGATACAGAAGAACCATTTACAATACTAACTGAAGTAAGAGATAATTGTATTGGAAAGGTACCTATTTCATTGTTTTTACTTACCATTTTTATACTAGTAGGTACGACATGTAACGCTTACCAAATTTTGTATCTGACAAAGGGTGCACTATTGTTCACAGTGAGAAATATTCTGTTGGCGGATATAATTTTACGAGTAATTATTTACTTCTTTGCTTTATTCTTATTTGTCTCTGTCCTTTCTCTTTGGGCTGGGCAAATTACCATCATCAGTCCGCCTACCACCTACTTGTTGTTCTCGTTGAAAGTATGTGCCATTTGCAATTATGTCAAATGGCAATTATTAATTTCAAGGAGAACTAATATTGTAAGATTGCCACGGTGATATTTATAGAAAAATAACACCGCTTGAAATAAGACTTACAGATTTATGTACTATCGTAAAGCGTTAAAGGTTCGATTCTTGACCCAGAAGATAACATAGAACAATAATATATTTATGTATATAATAATATAGTATTTAGGTAGGAGGCTAACTGCCTCCGTGGTCCAGCAGTTAAGTCCCTGGACTCGGAGGTACCGGGTTCGATTCCTAGTCGGGACACAAATATATTTATTAATGTAAATAAATACATTTAATTAATATTTCATTTATTTGTGATATTTTTCGAGTTTGGTACGCTGGAGACTTTCACGAGCTTGCCACTTGTTATGATTGGACTATAGTAAAGTTGGCTAAATGTAAATCCTGATCTTAAAACAAACCTTTAATGTAGTTTTCGATTTGTAAGTCGTGATGATACCTTTTATTATCTACCCATTCTCGGTCAGGGTGTAATAAAGTGGTTGACATAACCTAACTGACAAATGAGTCCCCTGTATACACATTATCACAATTAATTGAACACATTACTGTTAATAAATTAAGTACAATTAATGTTAAGTAACCATTGTGTGTATGTATAACAAATGTGAATCTAAGTGTTGAATATATATGGGTTATATGGGTTACTGTAAAAGCCTGGACGATGGTGAACCATATATATGGGTTATATGGGTTACTGTAAAAGCCTGGACGATGGTGAACCATATATATGGGTTATATGGGTTACTGTAAAAGCCTGGACGATGGTGAACCACAAGGTTTTCTAGTATTTACAACCTGTGTTTAGTAACTTCTAGTGGTAAAGTCCGAAATCTGAAGAAATCAAGGCCCTCATCTTTGGCAAGTCGCCTACTGCAAAAACGAGACAGAGTAATAATAATAATTCTTTATTGCATAAAGTTAAATGACTTAAAACTAAGCGCATAGGAGAGCTTTATGCCTTAAGGCATCTTCTACCAGCTAACCTTTGTGAAATATAAACAATTACAAAATAAATAAATGATAATATATTATATGATATATAATGAGAAATACTCTAAAATATTGATTTATACTTTTATAATATTGATACAATAAACTATATAAATAACAATACACTACACATAATACATACCGAAAAGGACTTACATAGAATACAAATGTTTCGAACTACAATATCGAGTCAAATCAAATCATTTATTTCCTTAGGTTAGTACACAACACTTTGATATTGTCAATACATATATTTTAATACAATATAAGCTTGGCTGGACCGAATCTAACAGCAATACAATTTATAATAAATAAAACATTGTTGACATAAGCGAGGATTTTGTACTTATTTATAACTAGATACTTAAAATTTAATTTGTGGCCATAAAAAGGACGTGGAAGCTTATCATCTAATAACATTTATGTCCTTAAATATAATTTCGTGGCTGTAAAATGACCGTGTCTGCTTACAATCTAGTAATAATAATATTTATGTCCATAAATATAGATCCGTGGCTGTAAAATGGTCGTGTCAGCTTACAATCTAGTAATAACAATATTTATGTCCATATGGAATAGGTATGAGGTCAACTACGAATATTTTGTATGGATAGAAAATAAGAGTAAAGATTATTTTTGAAGGAGACTGCAGTTTGAAGAGTGCGAAGGGAAAGAAGGGTAGCGTGGTTGAGACGTGGTTTTTATTTATTTATTGAAAGAGAAAGGACAGAGACAAATAAGAATAAAGCAAAGAAGTAGATGCAATTACTCGTCAAATTATTTTCGCCAGAATATTTCTCACTGTGAAAAATAGGGCATCCTTTATCAGATACAACATTTGGTAAGCGTTCTTACCACCATTCCACGCGGACGGGACTTACTTGTATATTCGTACCGGTAAAATAAATTTTATGATTTGTAATTATTTTTTTCGAATAATTGAAATTTTGTGTTATTATAGAACTGGCCATTATACGAAGGAGATGGTGATCAGGAATCGGATTCGCTGTTCCGTGTCACAGCTATACAACTTCATAGAGTGCTACTAGCCAAAGCTAGAAAAGTTCGCAAGAGTGATCCGGCTAAGTCAGAAAGATTAAGTCGATTGGCAGAAAGAAGAGCTGTAGATGGTAATGTAGATAATTAGCCAAATTAGTTCAGCCAAGTACCTCACTCACTCATGCTCTCAATGTCCTACAGAGGCGAGCTGTTCGAATTGTGGACGATGCCACTATATCTGGAACTCTCGAATCCCTGCAGCTTCGCCGAGATGTAGCTTCTCTGAGCGTGTTCTTCCGGCTATACTATGGTGAGTGCTCTGAAGAGCTCTATAACCTAATTTCTTCCTCTCCATTCCGCAACCGAACCACACGCACAGGTCACAATATGCACCCACATACCGTAGTCACCATCCCTTCGCGTACCTATAAATTTGGTGACTCATACATCTGTCGCACAATAAAGATGTGGAATGCTCTTCCAGCCTCTGTGTTTACACTTTCCTATAACCTGGAGTCCTTTAAGCGAAGTGTGAAAAGGCATCTACTCAAGCCGGCATAGTGTTAGGGACTGATGTCGGACATGAGGGTCTGATTCCAGTTGCTAACATTCATGGACCCTGCGCGCCACTTACCATCAGGTGGGCTCAGGGTCACATGTCGTGATAGTATTAAAAAAAAAAAAAAACTTTATTTATTTATTATTTGATAGTCTTATTTTTGACAACAAAAAAAAAAGAATGGAAGCAACGGAACGCTAGCCACTGAAGACCGACCAATACCGGGCAAGACCAAGACATTATTATAACCCGTAACATTTCTCGTATAACGCGGACATCGACGTGCTTGCCACTTGTCATATAGTAAAGTTGGCTAAATATGAAGTCATCATCATCAGAATAATGACGACCGTATCCCTTTCGGGGTGGTCAGTAACCTCGCTTATAAAGAAGTGGATTCACATTTAGCCAACTTTACTATAGGCCAATCATGACATGTAGCGAGCTCATCGATGGTTCTAGCGCTATGTTAGACCATGGAGGCAGGCTGTGTAAATGTGAACTCGCTCCTTTGAGAAGGGTTTTCAGACCATTTCGCAAGGGATTACGTTCGTAATGATACTATAGATACTATCAAGTATTTAACTCGAGATCCAAAATAATATCGCTGTGCGTGACTGGCCAACATCCACTGCACCAACTATCTTTGTGCCAGTATAGATATTTAATTTTTGTTTTCTATATTTTATTTTATACATATACTTATTTCTTACTTTTTAGTGTTAACTTTAGTTCTATTAAATCGATTGTATTTATTATAAAATAAAAGATTTTATTATTATTATTTATTATTAGAGCAACGCGTCCAGCGGCCCTATTCTGTTACGGCTAAGTACAAATCTTTATTCAATTCTCAACTCTATAAGCGCTCGACCTTGAAAGCGGCCGTGCAAATATCAACTTTAATAGCGTGATATATATGTATATATAGTTAACAGATTCCATTATATAACGTTTGCGACTAAGTAACAGAATAGAGCTACAGGCTGGTATGGTGGCCGGGTTGCTTTATATTGTATATGTCTCCGTGGTCTAGCGGTTAAGTCCGCAGATTTAGACGTGAATTTAAATAAATAAATTGAATTAATATTAAATTTATTTGTAATATTCTCAAGTTTGGTACGCTGGAAACATCGTCTAGCTTGCCGCTTGTCATGATTGCCCTATAGTAAAGTTGGCTAAATGTGAATCCGCTTCTTCCCCGGAAGGGAAACGGTCGTAATGATACTTTACTTTTACTATACATAAGACATGAATTATTTCAGCTGATGACACAAACAAGATTGCAGAAGCAGTAATTGAGATCGGCATATCACAACTTGAAATGAATAGCTTACAGAATGCAATGAAAACTTTTACCAAGGCTTTGAGCATGCATCTTGAGAGCCATAATGTAGAAGGGATTTGTGAAGCACGAATGCATTTAGCTGCAGTTATGCAAAAGTATTTAAAAACCTTATAATACTACTTTTATGGTTATATGTGAACGACTGCCTCCGTGGTCTAGCGGTTAAGTCCGTGGATTTAGACTCGGAGGTACCGGGTTCGATTCCTGGTCGGGACACAAAAATATTTATTAATGTAAATAAATACATTTAATTTATTTGTGATATTTCTCGAGTTTGGTACGCTGGAGACATCGACGAGCTTGCCACTTGTCATGATTGGCCTATAGTAAAGTTGGCTAAATGTGAATCCGCTTATTTATAGGCGTGGTTTCTGACCACCCCGAAAGGGAAACGGGCGTGATGATACTGTGTCTTCACTTCGTAGCCACGATCACGCCAACAATGAAAGAGAGACGGTTTATAGGGTTTTAGTTCGTAGGCGCCTTGGGGTCTCCTTATGAGGCCTCACGGTGAGTTGGGCATGTGACCTCTGGCGGTGGCCCTTCAGGCTGGGGTCGTATGATTGATAATTTATCGATCTCCGTCTTAAAAAAAAAAACTTTTGTGCTTATTTGGTTGATGGACTCAAGCAAGTCAAATTCGTCTTGCCTAGTTGGCCAGTAGTCCTATTCTGTTACTTAGTCGCAAACGTTATTAGTAGATAGTACTACACTATTGACGAAGCACTCCAAGATAACATAGCTTAACACATTTATTTATTGTTTTTAATTTATGTTTATTTTTGCACTATGCATTTCATACTATTTAATTAGTATTAACTATAAGATAAGACTGACAAGGCCCTTTTACAGCCGCAACCATTTGACATTATCTCTGTAAAAATATAATAATTTAAATTTAAGTCTGACATTTTTTTTTAAATATAAATTAATTTTATATAAGTATACTTAATCTAGTTTTAAAATTGACAACGCCCCTGTACAGCCGCATCTAATCTAATTTTAAGTTTAAATAATAATAATTTATCTATCTTCTAAAGGTACCGCCAGTTCTGTTCTCTGCTTTTAATATAACCACTAACCAGGCACGATTTAGTTCGGTAATTAGATTAAAATATCGAATGTAGAAATTGATGTAATCATGGAACTAACCAAATTCCGGTGGGAACGTTCGGTGACAAATAAATAATAAGAATAAGAATAAGATTTCGTTATTTACTTCAGAAATTACGTCATAATTACAAAATATTACTCAATTCTCAACTCTATAAGCGTTCGACATTGACAGCTGCCATGTAAATATCAACTTTAATAGTTTTATATATAGTTAACGGATTCCACTATATAACGTTTGCGCTTAAGTAACAGAATAAGCCACAGGGCCGGCAGTTTCGACATTTGATATCGATCGCTGTCTTAGCGATTTCGGTCGGTAAGTCATAAAATGTTGTCCCTTACAAAATTAAAAAGCTGATTTGGACAATAACTAATAATAGTTCCAAATGACGGTATTATTTTAATATGAGAACTTTTGTCATTAAAAACTTAGGCAGCCTTGTGTATTATATCAATGGACAATAATATTGACAAGATTCCTTTGTAACATTAGAAGCAAATTCCAAAATGTTAAAACTGTATAGATAACTTTGTGCGCTGTCAAATTTCCTCGCTAAATAGTTTGCAATTATATTCGATAAGATTCCGACATTTTTATGACTAAAGGCTGCTTCATCAGAGTATTAAAATTTAGCAGACTGATGATTGATTATCGCGCGCGTTATTCAGCGTCCGCGATGTTTCAACAAGATTATCAAGCTGACGTCTTCATTGGCGGCGGTGCAACGCAAAATAAACAAATGGACGTAGACGTAATCCAAGGCGTTTAAAAAACAATATACGTTGGCGACAATTATGAACAAATTTCAGAAAGTGATCACGCTTTGATCTGTTGGAAGGCTTAAATCGCTAAGTTAGTCATTATTGATGAGGTCTCATTTGAGTCTTATTACTTCCACCAGGTAGTAACTTGTGTGCATGTTATCTCAGTTAAAATACCTACAGTCGGCAACTACAATCGATGAACATATTTTTTCTATAGGTACTTATAAAAATATGGTTCAGGAGTAGGTTCTTATGTCGATTCTGACTATCTGGTATTTATCATATTCAAGACGAATTTGTCCAAACTACAGTCAAAGTTTTTCGTGATATTAAATCACATTTTACCCTTGGATTAATTTCTCTAGAGGATTTTGCGATTTAATCTCACGATACAACTTCTCATATAGTTTGTCGACCAAACTTTTACCCAAAATTGCGTGTTTCGTTTGCCGATATTAAAAGACGTAGATTCTATGTTTTATTAGATTTTTCATAAGAGGACTCGCACAATACAATATTTTCGAAGATTTATAAGCGAGTGTACTTTTGAAAAATGTAATCTATCAACTTTCTAGGAAATAAAATAACGTACATTTTGTTTTTTTCACAATTATAATATGTAATGTATAATATGTATATATTTACAAAAAAAAAAAAGTATAATATGTAGTTTATCAACCATCTAGTTTCCGTAACACAAGCCTCGTAGCTTACCACGGAAACTAGATGGCGCTGTGTGACCTGTCTGGAAATATTTATTATTATTAATTAGGTATATGAAAGTCAAAATACTCGTAAGTCCGTAATTTTGTTTGCTAGAAAGTTAATAGACTACAACTGTCAAAGTACACTCGTCTTGAAAAAACTTTGAATATATTGAATTGTGCGAGCGAGAGAGATGCAAGAACGTTGAACCCTCTTAAGAGTTAAAGTTAAGAGAATAATCCATTACAGGGTCCATAAATATATTGAGGTTCCTAATTAAGTATAAATAAAACTAATTATAAATAAAACTAAACTAAAAATACCTATGAAATTAAAACTATTCTACAAAATAAACTAAGGGCTTACCACCAGGGAGGGTACCTAAAACGCTCGTCGCATTTCCTCGTTGAATTATAATGGAAATAATAATAATCATCACAATTAAGTGGAAATTGCTTTAAATATTACTATTCCACTTTCTCGATTTATAGTTCTGGAATTGTCTCTTTTGTTACAAGCTATACTCGTTATATGATTTTACTGTAAGATAAACTACTTGGTTGGGGCGTATCGTAAAGTCATTTATGAATGTCTAACACACGTACAGCAGAGACCTGAAGTACCGCGAGCTATCTAAGTTATATATTAGTTATGGACAGATACCACAGGTTTAAACTAGTCTAGACGAAGCTTAAATTTAAGTCTTCACTTTTCGATGTTGCTTGCTACACATTTTAAATCAACATTTATGATTTGTACCATGCACTTTATAAAAATACAATCTACAATATCATGGTCAACTTTAAATATTCCATAGATAAATGCCTTACAACTAACATACATTAAAAATTATATATATAATATTAATCAATGTGAAGTTTTATCATCTTCTAATGCTTATAGAAGTACCCATCAGGTACTGTGACCACCTTCCTAAGAGTACGAGAAGATTCAATGTGGGGTTGCTGCAGAGGGTGCTGTCTGGTTTAGTGGGTTGCTTGGACACCTTGCTCTCATTTATTTTACTTATAGGCTTGGAAACTTTGAGAATGCATCAAAAATGTTGACTGAAATGGGCGCATTGGCAATGGAACAAGGACTTCGTAGGCATTTGGGAAGAGCTCTTCATCTTCTGGGAGAATTACAACTCAAGAGAGAACATCCAGAACTCGGTACAGAATACTTAAGAGAAGCATTTGCGTGCTTCATGGGATTTAACTGGCAACAAATGGTAATGACTTGTAATCTAAATGCATTCACAAACTATAATATCTCACTGCTAAGATAGGAATTTAGAAAGCAATAAAATTCCGAAACGTGAAGTCACAACATACTACATATTCTACTAAAGAACGGTAATAACAACTGTATATATAATAGGGCATTTTAGTGTGGATTTAATGCATAATACTAATTACTAGTATCCTATGATTATTCACAATAACACGTTGATATAATAAAATTAATAAAGCGCTAATTCGTCTTAAAAAATTTATTAAAGTATTGTAAACATTATAGACAAATAAAAAAACGAAGAAAGAGGGTATCGACGTTGAAGAGGAAAATAAAGATCTTGATGAAATATACGAAAGTGATTATAACAAAGAAGTTTTTGTTGCTGAAGCTGAACAGTCAAGACTTACGATGGCAATTTCATCGGGTACAGTATAATAGTAGAGGGTAGGTCTTAGACAAGGGTAAAAGTTTTTGGAATATCAAAAAAATTGTCGATAAAAACTTGTTTATTGTTTTTATAAATAGTGTCTTTATACGTGTTTAACATCCATGACGTACCGAGATCAATTTGCGTGGGTAATGGCACTCTCGAAGTTGTGCAATAATACGTCAGCCTTGGATATACTGTGCAATTAGGCGTAGCCAACTTCAGCAAAGAAGCCCGCGGACGGATGATCTGAAGAAGGTCGAAGATCGTGTGAAGTGGCGAGACACAGGCTAATAATGATGATACAATAAATATACGTATTCAAAATTGTTCGTCCATTTACTACTTAAGCTACATTTTTTCACAATAAGTACAAATGGGTTTCTATTCACTATGTGTTATATATTTAAATAGCAGTATTTATTCTCGTATATAGGAACACGCGGAAGGATCGTTTATTTTGCTCGCTTAATAATTTCACTATATGTGCACTACGCAAGCATATACATTAAGCATTATACTTTTCTATCAAATACGTTCCGTAAAAATAAACTACTATCAAATATCCATACTGGAGTAGAATCTAGTAGAATAGCATTTGTATTTAAATTCCTCTGTAATTATTCTCTAATACTTTTATGAAACAGCGCCCTGGTAACTAACTTAATAAACTAATTTTTAACCAGGACAAGAACACATGTCATCATATTTTAATATCCTAAAAGAAGCTAATACATGTTCTGTTGCACAAAGTAAGATTATGGATTGGAAGCTGTCCAATGCTGGTTGGTGGGTGAAGAGAATGTACCATGACTTCATATCTTGCACTTGTCCGAAACACAATCGTACACCCATGGATGTATTAAGGTAACGATTATGAGGCGTTAACTGAGATTCATAAACTTCTCCGGCCCCAAATCAAGGAACAAATGTGTATTGTCATTTTTGTTTAATATCAGACAGATGGCAGATTGAATTATCTCTGGTTTAGCGAAATGTTTAGAATAGCTATTTTAACAGCCATACTAGAAAATAATGTCTGATCAATATTTTGATATATGTACGCCACGTGATTGATAGTTAGCTTGTCATTTTGGTTATTTCGGCCAAAGACGTGCCTCATAGGCATACGTTAAACATGTCAAAAGATAATCATATCAGCCTTTCCTTAACTGACTGTTTGGCTTTTAATCTCGCGAAATTTCTACGCCAATAATGCGAATTAGAGTCGCTTCTGTAGTTGACGAAAATAATTATTGATAAAGCATACACATTATCTTTTACCGAACATTGAGGATGTATTTGACAAACAAACAGACAGTGGAGTCGTCCAGGCTTGGATAACTAATGGGCCTGGTTAGGTATGGTGACATTCCCCCGTTTTCCACGGCGGGATCTCATCACTTTTAGTACTGGACACCTTTATTGTTATAACAGCGCCCGAGTGGCTCGAACCCCCAACTTCTCTAGAGCAAGACGGAGCGATATTCTGGAGATGTCTAAATGGTCCGATGTCGAAACACGTCTAGTCAGGCCGACGACAAACGCCTCATAGTAGGCATATTATAAGTATTGGTTGGTTCATGATAATCTATACGAATACGAATTAACACATAAGAACCCTATTGTTTGTAACTCAACGTACTTATCAAAATATCTTAAATGGGGCCCGATGATTGTTATTTCTTGCCGGGCACGACAGAACACTTGTAACTTTGAAAGAAAACACACGCAACGTTCCTGAATTAAAACTAAGTGCAAAGTGAAAGTGATTTTTATTTGCCATCCTGATTCACATTCTGTTACACCAGCTTGTAATCGGCGAACTGGCTCCTAGTGTCAGCATACTTCGGCATCGGAGAGAACTTAAATTGTTCATAATTAATATACGTATACATAAACGCTAGTGAAAATACAAATAGTTTTTTTATGTTATACTGCTTATTAATAATAAAAATTTTAGGGCTCATCAAGAAGTTCTAAAAGTTATGAATCCTCAAGATCTTGAAGGAAATAATACCACTGAAACTATTTTGGAAAGGACTGCTACTGTCAACGATTTGAGAGCACTTAGAAGCAGTATGCATAAAAGCAAGTTTACAGAAATCGCTAACGATCAGTAACAAGTGGTTTATTCCTAATAGTCAGTATTCAATAAAACAACGATTAAAATTGCCAATGAATGTATATTTGGTTTATTCTTTGCTATAAAATATAGGATGTTATTAATCGAACTATTAAATAGGTACCTACTTAAATTAGTTTTTAGGCTAACAATCCAACGAACTTTATTTTATGGTTTTAAATAACCGATTATTCAGTTTATCTTTATCTAAACACACTTACATTTATATCTTAAATAATATGAATTCTTGCGTGTCATCTATCATCCTACACCCACTTGCTGTCTCATTATATCTACCACCGTTTACACTATTTTTATATAAAAAATAACATTAACTTATTCAGTACTGGTATCACAAGCGTTATTAACACTAAATTGAAAATTATTCGCACTTGTAATATTTTTTTCTCACATAGATTTTGCTACCCTTTTGCGCGGAGCAACACGAACTTTGAATCCTTCAGTTCGTTTTAAAATGATGTCTCCTTGTAGTTTGAAGTCTTCTTCTTTAATATCTGAATATATTCTGAAGTTGCGGAGAATTGTGGAAAGGATTATCTTTAGTTTCAGCATGGCGTATTTCCGACCTGTAAATAACATAAGGTTGTACTTACTTATTTATATAATAACTAAATTTGGTCAATTTAGACCTATTCACTTTCTTAATATTTTATTTATGATTGATTTGTTACAAAATACGTATTTTTTAAACTTAAAGATCCTTTTCCTTATGTAACATTACAAAACTGTTTCATTTGCAATGCTGCAATGTTTATAGGTAGTTATAATTTAGACTAGAAATCTAATCTAATTTTACTTACCAACGCAACTTCTCGGTCCTGCAGAGAAGGGAACGAATGAGTAATAATGTCTGTTAGCTGATCTTTCAGGCAAGAAGTTGTCAGGGTTGAACTGATCAGGATTGGGGTAGATATCAGCTCTGCGATGAAGTTTAAATGTTGCAATGACGACTGTAGAACCAGCTGGTATTTGTTTTCCACTTGATGCTAAAAAGGAAGTTAAACATAGTTGAGTCTATAAGTTAAAAAACCGTCATAAAAGGCAGTAAAATATGTAATTCATTATTAATCATTATTGCCTTAAGAATACAAAGACCTTCAATGCTGACACATCTTTCAGAACATATTAGGAATTAGGCCTACTTTCGTCACACTATGTTGGACAGATGGGTTGGCGACGCACGGTGGCATTGTAAATCTATGAAAATTGTAATTGTTATTGGTACATATCTTGGCTCGAACCTGTGACCTTTGGATTAGAGGACAGCGCACAACTCTAGGACCAACGCCTTTAAAAACTAATATGTATAATATACTATATCTGTAAAACCTTACCAAGAGTGATATCTTCCTTGATTTCTCTAGCGATGATAGGCACTGGAGGATACATCCTTAAAGTTTCCATCAAACACCTCTCTAGGTATTTCATTTCGAGTGTGTCCTGGAAGGTAGCTGGGCGATCGGAGTCTCCAAATATTTTATCCAATTCTTCTACGACTTTGTCCTGAATGTCTTGATGTATACCCATTAAAGACAGGAAGAAACTGCTGCCAGCTGCAGTTGTGTCGTGGCCCTAAAAAAAGAATAAAAATATTTCATTTAAATTAATTAGCAAAAGAGACGTTACAGTTAAACTTTAGTTTCTCTCATACATAGACTTTGTTATAAATTGTGTTAATGTTTTTACCTCAAACATAATAGTATCAACTTGCTCCTTAATTTCCTCGTCACTAATAACAACACCATTCTGTGAGCTCTCCATGAGAAGATCCAAGAACGCCAATCGCTTCTTCTCTCCAACATCATCGTCCACGTCCAAATCATCCTTTAAACCCGAAGATTGTCCAAACGAAAGTCCTTCAACAACAGTAGTGTTTTTAACATGAACATTGTTATCAGAAGTTTTATCTATTCCAGTATATTCTTCAATAATTGCCGCCTTTTTACCGGTCTTCATTTCCTCCCTTTTCTTTTTAATAACACGTTTGGTCAAACCGTGAATAATGTCCAAAAGTTTTGACTGGTTCTTGGCATGTTTGGTCATGTTGAAAATAGTGTCAGGCCTCAGCCAGATCTTTGTATGTCTCAAATGAAGGATATCACACATTTTCATAACAGCTAAAGCATATTCATAGCCGCTGCGGTTTTGTGTGGATTTGCTGACCCCCATTGCAGTTTCTAGAAAGAGATAATAATTATGTTAACGACTTAGTAGTGCCAGATTCAATGTCGATTCCTACGTATTACGTGAAGGTAATTTGGCAATGTCAAGGAAAAGGGCGGGCGACCTACATGTTTATAGTTTGCGAACAATTACGTAATGTAATCAAATGAAGTTGCAAACATCAGGTGTCGTTGTATGGTCAATATAGGCCATTAAGTCTAAGTACGTGCGAACGTGGGGGGTCACCAAACTTGACTCTAGGAAATTTGTTCTGCGTGACATTACTAACCTCACATTCTTTATTTTCAAGGTATTTTAGTAAGGAAATACACTACCACTATACTTTATTAACTACATGGCAGAAAGTGTAAATCTTCCATTGTGCTACATAGTAGGACTACTTGTACAGTAGGAATTTTTGTTTACATCATCCGATTAAATTGCTATCATCAGAAACAAATCATCATTTATCATAACAACATTCTTGTATGGCTTGTAGCTAGATTATATGATCATAAGTTTGTAAATCACTAGTAGCATATTGTCGTCCTATAAAGTATAGGTTATTGTTACATAAATTAATGTTTATGAGGATAACGCGTGGTTCTAGGAAGTGCAACTCATGTATAACCTTAAAGATCAATATCAACAATATGTGGATTTAGAGTTTTATTCGCAAGAACTATAAAAGCATTTTTCCAAAACGAGCGACGACTCTTAAGCTGAGTTAATCGACAACGAGTAAAACCGTATATGAGTACTAGTGGATATGTTAACTTTTCCATTGTTATCTAAATTTTCCCTTCTGTTCTATATAAGTGTGTTTTTGTTCATTAAAACCATCGTAATATTAGATATAATGGCTTAATGTTCTTACTGTAATTTAATGTTGAACTCAAGTAACAATGTTTTGCCTCCTGTCCCTTAGTTTAGAAGCATACCTTTAAAGTTCTATACACAACCAGTACACGAGCTAGTATGTTCCGGTGACGACCTCACTGGTCGTATAAACGTGACAAGCTAACTAAATCACTTAAATTATTCTTGGAGGACTTCTTAATATTTAGGACAAAACAAATTTAAACAGCTTGCAATTTGGTTACAAGTCGTCTTTAATTGCTTTTAATATTACAGGTTTTTACATCCTCAAATGTTACATGTTTGGATTTGCATTATACCTAAGTTAGCCATCTTTGGGTTTTGTAATATTAAATGTCAAAGAAGCGGGGTAATAAGATGTGTTTGCAACGAGCATAAGGGTCGGAATTAGCATGTTGTGATCATATCATTAAATAATTACCAACTCAACTGTTATACAATAGCGTCAGGGTGTGGTAGTGGATTATTTTAAGTGGTCTATAGTTGTGTTTAGATATTCTTAATTTATAACATTTACTAAAATCTTTGTAGCGTATAGTCATTTATATTAATGCACTTATATGGTATCGTAATGTTACTAGGTTTGCTAAATTCTAACACGTCAAAAAATTTTATTATTAAAGTATTTGGTTATTGTATTTTTTAGTGCTGTAGATAATTATTACTAAGAACGCATTGAATTATCTACTAGTGTATTCTGTGTGTATTAATTAATCGCTGGTATCCTAATATATAAATAAATTATGGCAATGGTTATTAAAATTACGTTTGTATTTAATGACGCATCATATATTATGTCGAATTAATTAAATCTCTAGGTGTGTTAAAACCCCATATTATAAACTACTGACGCAAAAATATTATTTTACTAATACGTACATAATATAATTCACAACACGTTTAGATTTATGACTGTCATGTTATCCCATTGAATGTTATAATTTGTATATATGTATGTGTCGGCTACTTCCTAAATGATCGTATTCAGAAAATTCGGAGTTCAATAAAATTTTATGAGAATAGGTTTTTTGACTTCGATGCCATTCCACATTAAACATAATAATTAGCCTCTGATTATTTTGATAGTCATACTCATAGAATGGAAAGCATTACATATTTTAGGCGTACGACAGGAGTATTTAATATAGACGATTTTGAACGGCATATGATTAATATCTTTATTACAACTTTATAATGAACACATTTCTAGATCGAGGTTTCACTCTTTTAATCGTGGAAACCAAGTTTTACTTTTTTTCTTTAATTTATCTAATTTGTTATCGCACGGTTCCAGTATCATTTGTACGCGTCAAAGATTTACTAGTTCTTTCTTAATATGCGGGCAAACGGGCGCCACTCTCCAGAATGTGTCGCGTCCACGACGACAGACTTGCCTCGGTCGACATGTTCACACAAAGCTGCAGCAGTTACAGGGCCAATATCACTAAGGTACTTATTGATGATCAGCAAGATTGTTGATTGAATGGTTTATTAGTGCAACTGGTAAAAAAAAATATATAACGATAATTAGGTCCGTGCTGTACTCAAACCACCAAACTATCTTCCTATATGTTCTTAGTGAGAAATATCAAAGGATTCGAATGTAACTTATGATTTTTGTTTTTGTATCCTTTGCCTATTTGTATGTATCATTTCTGTTTTTTTCTCCGAATAAATAAATAAATATGAACTTTTTTTGTTAATCTGAAATTGCTACATATAATAACTAAAGTACCATTTATATATCTTACCCAGTAGTATTTCTACAGTAGTTTCACTCATGTAGTCATGGCAATCAAATGTCCCAGTTTCTTTCTTCAATTTGTCTACGACAGCTTTTGAGTTTGCGTTGAACAAATCAATAAAACTTTTCAGCACGTTCAAATGGAATGTTGGCGCGATCAGTTTACGATGTGATCGCCATTTTTGACCTTTGAAATGAACGAAAAATTAGTTCGTTGATCCACGATGATCTAACGTATATAAAATGCAAAATAATTTTCAATAATACAGAATTTAAAAACGAAACCAGATCGGTGATAACGTTGAAAAATATTGACGTATAAAGTCAGTTCGGTGACTGCAGAACAGGTTCTAAGCTTATGCAATTTAGGTAATCCAGCCATTGACTCTGTCCCTAATGTCTCAGTTGCGCATAAAAACGAAACATTACTATTTGGCAAATAAAATATTTTTAAAACAACTTTAAATGGTCGAAATCTGATCTTATAAAGATATAAGTTTACATTTAGCTAAGTTTAATGAGCTCATTATGACAAGTGGCAAGCTCGTTGATGTTATACGTGACCTAAGAAATCATAATTAAGTTTTATGAAGGCAGTTTCTTTGAATAACTTACCAGTACTAATAAGGAGACCATTTCCTAGCCAAGGTTCAAAGAGTTTATACTCCATAGCTTTGTCAATGTGCACGTGACTGCTAAGGATCAGCTCAACATCACGAGGGTCAAATAGGAATACAGCAAGACGTGGTCCAATCCACATCTTCACTATACCTTCCTTCTCAAACTCTTTGCTTCTCCCGTAGACCTTGTTAAATATATCTGAAATTAAGATAGGTTACGTTTTAAAGAGTATGTATCTACATAATTGATAAGCTATAAAACTTCGGGTTGGATTAATCTTGATGTTAACGTCTAATGGATAGCATTTGATTCAAACTTCACATAAGTCTAGCAAAGGCTTCAACAAGGTTGAAATACAGACACAAACTTGGGTGCGTGTTTTGACTTTGGCCCTCTTTTTCGATTTAACTTTGATGTTTGTGATCTTTCTTCTGACGTTGTTTGCTTGCTATACATAAATTTTTAAATAATCATGCTGGCACGACATCATTGTTTTTAATACTAGTACAAAAATAGTCATGTTAGTATTACATACTTTTTTTCACGAAGGCTTTTTAACGCACCTTTAGTCAGTGTTTTATTTATTTGATGGTGATACTCGTATGTGAGTCTCGGTCTGCCAGGGCCTCTTTCACCCAAAACTTTCGCATTATATATCTGGTTCGTCAATCTTTATTTGCTCATCCTATCATAAATCTTAATATTTATATAAATTTTACAGCATTTACATAATAATGAAGAAGCTATATAGACAAAGTGAAGCCATTGAAAAATTTTGACAAACGAATTATATAAACTAGTAGATACAGTAAAAAAGGTTATAGAATTAAACTAAAAATATGAGTAGGTATCTATATACCTACTCATAATAATACCTAAGTAATAATAATAATGATTTTAAAAAAATAGAAGAAACAAATGAATTATATAAACTAGTAGATACAGTAGAAAAGGTTATAGAATTAAACTAAAAATATGAGTAGGTATCTATATACCTACTCATAATAATACCTAAGTAATAATAATAATGATTTTAAAAAAATAGAAGAAACAAATGAATTATATAAACTAGTAGATACAGTAGAAAAGGTTATAGAATTAAACTAAAAATATGAGTAGGTATCTATATACCTACTCATAATAATACCTAAGTAATAATAATAATGATTTTAAAAAAATAGAAGAAACAAATGAATTATATAAACTAGTAGATACAGTAGAAAAGGTTACAGAATTAAACTAAAAATATGAGTAGGTATATAGTACCTAAGTAATAATAATAATGATTTTAAAAAAAATAGAAGAAACAAAAAGAAACAAATGAATTATTTAAACTAATAGATATAGTAGAAAAGGTTATAGAATTAAACTAAAAATATGAGTAGGTATATAGTACCTAAGTAATAATAATAATGATTTTTAAAAAAATTTAAGAAACAAAAAGAAACAAATGAATTATTTAAACTAATAGATATAGTAGAAAAGGTTATAGAATTAAACTAAAAATATGAGTAGGTATATAGTACCTAAGTAATAATAATAATGATTTTAAAAAAATTGAAGAAACAAAAAGAAACAAATGAATTATTTAAACTAATAGATATAGTAGAAAAGGTTATAGAATTAAACTAAAAATATGAGTAGGTATATAGTACCTAAGTAATAATAATAATGATTTAAAAAAAATTGAAGAAACAAAAAGAAACAAATGAATTATTTAAACTAATAGATATAGTAGAAAAGGTTATAGAATTAAACTAAAAATATGAGTAGGTATATAGTACCTAAGTAATAATAATAATTATTTAAAAAAAATTGAAGAAACAAAAAGAAACAAATGAATTATTTAAACTAATAGATATAGTAGAAAAGGTTATAGAATTAAACTAAAAATATGAGTAGGTATATAGTACCTAAGTAATAATAATAATGATTTAAAAAAACATAGAAGAAACAAAAAGAAACATGCAATAACTACAATAAGATCCTGTAGTTTCGTTACACCTTAAAACTTAGATTTGTAGTTTTCTTGTCATTTCTCTCTATCAATAACTTAACAACTAAAACTTACTATTGGAAGATCCTGTAAATTCCAGGGCGTTGCCTATAAGTGGTAGACCTGGAGGTCCAGGTATTTTAGCTGCCATTTCATAGAGTTTCCTTCTGGACATGCGCCAGTAGGTATACCAGAGGACGATCGCTGGCACCACCAACAAATAAAACATGTTGGTCGCCGTCCATGATTGTGACACAACGGCTTCTGCCGCTGTGTACCCCATTGTCGAAGATTTTATCACCTGTTGACAAAGAATATTGTTTTCATTTAACTTACACACTAACCAGGAAAAAATACTAATAGCATCGTGTTTTTTTTTTTTTTTTTAATTCTTGATTACAAAAGGCGTAGGTAATGGCGCTTGGCACCAAACCACTATAGAAAGGAGGTTTCACTGTTATATATGCATTTTAGATAATTAATTCAAACAAAACAAGATTTACAATTTAAGTAGAAAAATCCATTGTTCAAAATGTTCAAGATTCAGCGGATTCACATTTAGCCAACTTTACTATAGGCCTATAATGACAAGTGGCAAGCTCGTCGTTGTGTCTTGCGTGCCAAACTTGAGAATTCTCACAAATAAATTAAATATATTATTGTGTCCCGATCAGAAATCGGTACCCAACCGGAACCCGACTCGGGGGAGTCTAAATACACGGCCTTAACCGCTAGACCACGGAGGCAGTCTACCAAAATACTGAAATGGCCTAGTATAAAAATAGCCTATAATGAAAATGATGTCCTTTCTTGGTTTTGTAATAATTGAATCAATAATCTACGTGCAATGAGCGCCCTAAACTTTTAATTGACTTTGTTAATGCCTTGGGAATTGTCTATTCGACATTTGGGACGATTTTTTATTCGCTTAATTTCCAGGAAGTAATTACGAATTTGTTTTTATCCTCTTTTGCTTTTAATTGAAATGTTATTAGGTATTGCAGTGTCGATTCCTGCAACTATTTAAAGCCAGGGCAAACCCGATGTGTACCAATGTAGACGCGGTATGCTTTACTCGTGAATTATCCATGCAACAAATAATAATAATAATTCTTTATTTAAACAGCAAAAAATAGATACATTAATAAATACTATAGAAACATACTTAAATATTAAAATTACTTAAGATGCGTACAAAATTTAAATTACATATTTTCAATTGCACGTTGAAGCCCATACCAGGAATTTTCGTCTTTTGTCTTGAGCCCCAGCTGCACTAGCTACCCTAGTATTCTACAATTATTTATTTGACCTGAATTTCACAATTAAAGTGGTAAAATATAATAGTGACTTTAATCTTCATAAATTTAAAAAAAAAATTAAATAATATTTTTTTAAAAAATATTTATTAAAAAAAAAAAAGTAAAGTATCATTACGACCTTTTCCCTTCTGGGGTGGTCAGAAACCACGCTTATAAATAAACGGATTCACATTTAGCCAACTTTACTATAGGCTGGCTAATCATAACAAGTGGCAAGCTCGTCGATGTCTCCAGACCAAACTCGAGAAATATCACAAATAAATTAAATGTATTTATTTACAATAATTATTATTTTTGTGTCCTGACCAGGAATCGAACCCGGTACCTCCGAGTCTAAATCCACGGACTTAACCGCTAGACCACGGAGGCAGTTTAAAACTATATTAATCTAATCTAATGGTAATGCATGCAAAAGCCACAATAATACAATATCAAATACAATAATTATAATAAATAAGATAAAATTAAAAAATAATTATTATTTATAAGTTGGCATTTTGGGAGCTTGGCATATACCAAAGTATATTATGTACCTACGTCCAAATATAAAACGATTTAAAATACATTATGACTTGCATTTTCGTAACATTATCGTATTTTTATTACAATGTATTGAGTTTTTGTGTTATAATCTTAGGTAAATGTTTATTATAAATTAATTTCTCATTTTGTAATTTATTCTAAATTTATTAAAATAATAACTGGACAGATTGTTAATTAGTAGATACCTATAAACGGTCGACTTTTGTAGCTCACAACCACCTATAATACCCTAAATTAACCAAAAAGTTAAATGATAAATAAATAAAATAAACATTTATTAAGTCTTTTTTGGAACTGTGTTCATTTTAATTTACACAAATGGACTAGATTATGTGTAAATAAACTAAGAAATCATGTTAAACGACGACTTGATCATAAGATATGAAATTTTCAAGGCGTTGTCTAAACAGCTCGTCATCACCTCGGGAGACAAAAGGGCTAGGCAATATTTGGGCCAAAGGTTCAGCGTTGCCATTCAACGTGGCAATGCTGCCAGTATCCTTGGCACTTCGCCCATTGGCAGCGCTTTGGAGCAATTTTTTTATTTATAATATTTTTTATTTCTTTTTTTCTTTATTTTAGATTTTAGTTGTATTTTTATTTATCAAGTAGGTTTTTTTTATTAATAGTAATTTATGTTTTGTTATTTATGTTAAATGTAAGTTCTTAGTTTAATTAATAATTTAGTTTTTTCTGAATGTTATTAAAACAGATATGATTTAAATAATGACAAAAATATCTGGTAGATGTACAAATGTATGTATGTAAGGTATTAGTATATTTTTATAAATTAATTCAATGTACCAATACCAGAGATATTTGACTTTGACAATAATGCAATTTTAATGCATGTAGGACCCTATCCAACCTAACGTCTAACTACGCATTCCGTGTGGCCAGGCCTTGTCTCGTATTTGCATTAGATTAAATTATACATTATACACTGCACATGAATAATCACAGATACATTTACATTGTATGTAATTAAGTGATTTCCAAGCAAACAAGTTAAAGTCATTCTCAGTGTCAGGTCGGCCTTAAATAAGGCTTTGAGGGTAAGGCCAAGGTTTACTGTATACTGATTATTTTTATTATTTTATTATTTGCTGGCAAATATTTCTTAAGTTTATTCATGCAGCCCCTGGAACACAAAAAGCCTAGGTCTGGAGGTCAATGTTGGAGATGAGTTTTCCAAAATATAGAGAAATTGGCCTACACTTGCCACTCTGGCCAAATGGGTTAGCAAGGATCTGATAACAATTTATTATAGATCAGGGACCGACGCGTTAACGAGCTCTCGGATTCACGGGAACAGTGACGATGTTGAGTGAGTGCACAGTGAGAAATATTCTGGTGGCGGGTATAATTTTAATTGCTTCTACTCTGTTGCTATCTTTTATGTTATTATGTTGCCTGTCTCTGTCCTTTCTTTTCGAATAAATAATAAAATAAATGTAAATCTATGACAAATACAGCCAAGTGAATTTCTAATTGGTACATGCCGGGGTTCAAACCACGACCAATAGGATTAAAGGAAACAGTTCTTACAAGACTTTCAAAGTCTTACAAGATTTTCACGTTTTATAAAAACCATTATTCAGCGTCATTTAATGGCTTGTGGATTTAAATGATAAATAGTTTTCTTTCTATTGAATATAACGGAAAAAAAAAGAAAATGACATGTTCAATTTATCATTCTTTAGAATACTTCTAATATATACTATAAATGGACCATAAAGAGCGCTAACCGAAAGCGCATCGACGCCTTCGAGATGTGGTAAAGTAAAGTATCATCACGACCATGTCCCTTGCGGTGTGGTCAGAAACCACGCTTATAAAGAAGCACACATTTAGCCAACAATACTATAGGCGAACAGACAAGTGGCAAGCTCGTCGATGTCTCTAGCGTACCAAACTCGAGAAATATCACAAATAAATTAAATAATAATCAAATTTGTTTATTTAAATTAATAAATATTATTGTGTCCCAACCAGGAATCGAACCCGGTACCTCCTAGTCTAAATCCACGGACTTAACCGCTAGACCACGGAGACAGTCGAGATGTGGTGTTGGCGGAAAATGCTAAGAATCTCATGGACAGAGCATCGAACCAACTTGTCGATTTCAAAACAACTCAAAATATACACTAAGCTATCCTCCCATATCTTTAAAGAAACGGGTTTCAAGCAGTATCATTAATACGCACACTATTCATCAGGAGGTCACGACCCTCACTCCGTATTAAGATGCAAGCAGGAGGAGGAGAATACTTCACGACCTGCTCTTTCTTGCGGGGTTAGTGAAAAGTAGAATCTAACGGTTCTGTCAAGTCCGACGTCACTATACGTAAAATCAGATCCTCTATTTTCTACTTCGTTTTGTTATTATTAGTCATTTAAAAAATCAAACTGCTCCTGTGGTCTAGCGGTTAAGTCCGTGGTTTTAGACTCGGAGGTACCGGGTTCGATTCCTGGTCGGGACACAAAAATATTTAATAATGTAAATAAATACATTTAATTAATATTTAATTTATTTGTGATATTTCTCGAGTTTGGTACGCTGGCTGGAGACATCGACGAGCTTGCCACTTGTCATGATTGGTCTATAGTAAAGTTGGCTAAATGTGAATACGCTTATGTATAAGCGTGGTTTCTGACCACCCCGATTTTTATAATGATCAATTTTTTTTTTTTTTTTCAAAATAGCGTAATACATAATACGTGACTAGTATTGCAAGCATTATTTTTTTAAGATTAGAATTAAAATTGTCGGTGTGCAGAAATTATAATAATACAATTTTCCATACATCAGGCACTTTAGTTAACCTTGTTTCTGTAAAATACTATAGTGTGTTCCGATCAACGGCCATCGAATGATAAACAAACATTTTACAGATTTTGTCTATTGCTTTGCAAGTTTTTGTAAAGTGGTTTTTTATTGGTACAAATTGTTATTTTAAAATGTAGAGTTTGGATTGTTAATAATTCAAATCTATCGAGCAGTGGTTGATTTCTAATCAAAATGCTAAAGGGCCCGAAAGATTGTATTTTTTTTAGTAATTCCTTTTTGTGTACAGCCATATCTTTACGTATGCTGATCTTTTCTGTCACTGTTTGTGAACCTACTACTGAATCTGTATAATTATGTTTTATTGTTTATCCGTAGGATCCTTGTTTCTGGGACCACTTGGATTTGTCAAAGTTTACATTTTTGTATATGCAATGTAATTAATACAATGACACAGAAAAAATAGTTGGATACGAGAATGCAAGGAACAGTCTGCTACTATATAGTCGTATATTGGTTATATAAACTAAGGTTGGATGCAGCTGTAAAGGGGCGTTGTACTTTTACTATCATATTGCAGTATAGTAAAAAAAAACTGTAGTTGTTTACATTTCTTGTTTCTTGCTTAGAACGAACTATAGTAATTAATTTGTAGCATAATGAACGTTAGTATAGGAAATATCCGCCAACCTATTTATAGATAAAGCCTTGCTTCAATAATCGAACATCTTGATGCTATTTATAACCGGTTGGATAAAAAAACATGCCAAAAAAATACATTTGAATAATAATTAGTTTACTGTTATATTATTCATGTGTTATTTGTCATATTAATTAACATAATTTTATTTAGACATAACAAATAATGTTTTTATGTAATTCAATATGTTAATATTTTTGTAGCTAATAATAAAAGTTGCACTAAATAATAATAATGATTATTATTATTATTTATAGGGAATCACATTGACAAAAAGAGAAAGAGGTATGTCGTAACCGTGACAAGTGGCGCTCAACTGTCTCTGCCTACCCTGCAAGGGATTTGGCGTGAAGATATGTATGTAGATTGACAAAAGTTATATACTGTCGACATTTTAGGTAATTAACTTGATATTTTTTATACAATAGAACTAATATTAATAACGGAACACAATTTGTATACATCAATCACAGCCCCTAGAACACAGTCCTCCACTGTTAAAAATCGGTCTTCCAGACATGTCTGAAGAATTTGGCCTACACTCGCCAAGCTGGCCAGACGGGTTGGCGAGAGGGTCTGATGTCAATTTATAAAGACATTTTTTAACGATTACACAAGTTGGTATTAGTGGAACTGGGACCGACGGCTTAGTGTGTTTTCCGAAACAATGGAACGGTGGCGTTATAAATATATGACAAATGTACTTAAGTGTATTTCTCATTGGTACCGGTACCGAGGGTTTGAACCGACTTTTGTAGATTTTTTTTAAGGAAAGCTTTCATACAACCAAATTATCACCGCACTGCTCCAATTTCTATAAATTTGTATTATTAAAGTCCTAAAAAAATAAACTAGATTATTATATTTATTATTTAATTTTTGACCATTTTTTTTTAAATTTATGTTTAAAATAAATAATGCAGTGATACTATTAGTGGTCATTTTACTTGCACTAAGCTCATGTTCCTTGTGCATCTTCAGAAAAACAGCCCTTATCCACACTTTTTTTATTATAGTAAGGGGTGTTGACTAAGTTGTATGAAAGGTTTCCTTAAAAATAAAAAAAATAAAGTTCACGGATCTAACTACTGCATGTACCAATGAGAAGACACTTTTATAACTTACATTTGTCAATTTACAACACCGTTTCCGTGCCTCGGGAGAGCACGTTAAGTCGTCTCGGTTCCAATAACTTGTGGAATCGTTAATAAATTGTCAATAAAATTGATAATGACCATCGCCAACCCAAGATAGCTTTCCCTAAAAAAAAAAAAAGGGCGCGGTTCGGCCAATGCATGTATTAAAAACCTTCTAACCACATTATTTCTTGAGAAACAGAATGTATGTCTCTCGAATTAGTTGTTTGACTTTTTATTTATATATATATATCTATTTATTTATAGTGTATGTTTATGTATGTATGTATTATATAGTATGTATGTGTGTTGTTTTTATATTGTGTATGTATATGTATATTTAATAAATGCGTAATTATGTTTATTTACTAATTTAAGCTATTTTAATATTTTTCTTTATCCTGCCCATCACCTTACATGATCCCCAAGGTTAGCTGGTGAAGAATGCCTTATGGAGTTATAGCTCGCCTATGTACTAGGTTTTTAAGTGCAATAAAGTATTAAAATAAATAAATAAATATATACCCAGTGAAAGGTATAGCAACCTTTGCATTTAGTTGTATATTAATTCTCTCCTTCTAACTTTGCACCCCACAATTTCTTATGTCGTTCTCCCAAAGGTTAGCTGTTAGAGAATACCTACAAGGTATTAAGCTCGCCTATGTACTTCATTTTATTTTGTATATATTAATGTGCAATGAAGAATTTTATTATTATTATTATTATCAATGAGAAGACACCTTATTTACGCATTGTGCATTTGTCAAAGATTTACAAGACCATCATTTCCATACCTCGGGTGAGCTATACAAACTTGTGCTATCGTGAATAAATTGATATAATAATATTAATAAATTTATTCGAAGTAAGAGAACATAACATGCATTTTATGGCGCTCTGAATCCCGAGTATGTGATACGGGATTCAGGGTCTTCCAAAGGTACAATATAACAAAATTTATTAAACAGATAATATATATAAATACAATTTAAGCATGCAAACATAATTAGGAATTTATAATTTAAGTTAGCACATATTATTACATTTCTAAAGAAGTACATTCAATTTTCTTTATTAATTTTTAGGGCAATCAAAATATTGAACCAATTTCTCGATAAATATGTTCTGAAAGCCCAATCTCCAGCAGTGGAGGTCTGGGACTCTATATTCCAGGTGCTGTAATGATAATGATGATGAAGGTTGTTTGCATTATTAATATATTTTAAAGAGAAACAAACTATAGTTTGCATAATGAAATGAAAATAATTTACGACCGAAACAATTTTCATAGCTTAGTAAGCCCGTATGCAAAGTAAAATTTATTTGTAATTTACGACGGCATTCTTCTTTTAATGTGATTATAAAAATATTCAAAGTTAATATTTTTGTTTATTCTTTCTCTTTTAAATTAATTTTATCAATATTCTGGACTTTGGTGACTAATGAATTTATAATTTTTTTGAAAAATTTCAAAAATATTTTTTTAAATTGTTTCAAATCTATATACCTATAGCCTACCTTTTGTTATCACTAATCCACTATGACCACTGTTGTCCACTGCTGACCACTAATTCAAGATCCACCGACAGCGTGTTGCCTTCGACTACCACGTAGTGTGGACGACGCCTCCCTATATAGAACTCTTTGACGTCACTTGAACAAGTCACTTTATCATAATACCTACAGGTTGCACCAAAGACATACATCAAGGGATAGTTTTACCGTACCACTATGTAATATAGAAAATACGATGATTAAAATTAACAGAATCATACAATATTTGTTTTGGTAGAGAAACATAATTCTCGTATTATTTAGTGTTTTATATTATTTTATATATACTAGCACGACATGCGCACCCACTTGATGGTAAGTGGAACTGGAATTAGACACTCATAACTGACACCATTCCTTAACACCATGCCGGCTTTACTGAGCATGACGGCAATTCGAGTCTGATCCCGAAACGTGCACACGTTAGTGGGTTTATCGGCACGAACGGTGGATACTTCCCCTCCCGGCAAACTGGGAAAATTACCACCATCAGTCCGCCTACCACCTATTTGTTGTTCTGGTTGAAAGTATGTGCCATTTGCAATGATGTCAAATGCCAATTGTTATTTTAAGTAGAACTAATATTGTAAGCTTGTCATGGTGATTTTTATATAAAAATAACATCGCTTAAAACAAAACTGACTGAAGTGTTGTGTTTAATGAATAAAATCTTGGCCTTAGTGTTGCTTTTACTAACCCTAAACGTCTAATAGTAACGCGGACTCTCGACTAACTAGACTAACCTCGTGCGGGGGTCGAAAACCACGTTTTTTATGTTGCGGTTAAATATTTAGTCTAATTTTATAATGACAAATGATAAGGTCGTCGATATTTTTAGTGTATTAGAGATGGCGCCCACGAACAATTTTTCTCTTTGCAACTAATTTGTCTCTCACAATGTCAAAGTTTGTATGACAGTTCGAGACAGCGACAGAGACAAAACAGTTGCTAGGCGCGAGAGAGATTGATATACGCAATTTAGGACCACCGCGACCTTGTAAATATGTAGTATGTGTAGTAGGTTTTAAAATTTAATATATGTCTGTGTAAAGGTTCGACCTAACCCTAACACTGTTATTTATACGCGTTTGTTATCGAACTAACTCTTTTAAATTATTTTTGTTATAAATAAAATACAATGCATTTAATTAATGAATTTATGTATTTCAAAAAAACTGCCTCCGTGGTCTAGCGGTTAAGTCCATGGATTTAGACTCGGAGGTACCGGGTTCGATTCCTGGTCGGGACACAAAAATATGTATTAATGTAAATAAATACATTTAATTAATATTTAATTTATTTGTGATATTTCTCGAGTTTGGTACGCTGGAGACATCGACGAGCTTGCCACTTGTCATGATTGGCCTATAGTAAAGTTGGCTAAATGTGAATCCGCTTATAAGCGTGGTTTCTGACCACCCCGAAAGGGAAACGGTCGTGATGATACTTTACTTTTACTTTTACTCAAAAAAACCCTATAATATCTCCAATAAAAAAAGTAAAAAAATAATCGAGACATGCTGAAATGTTTTTTTTTAATAGTAACTATAATTAGTTTAGGTATTTTTACACTAATACAAACCAGCATTACCTACATATTTCAAGAAATCCATCGTTTATTATACATAAACAATTAAAAACTTGACTCGGAATTTATTTATTTAATAAAATCGAATACAATATTATAATAATAATACAAGCGTATACAATTATTATTATTAGTTTTTTATGACGAAAAGTAATCGATTGCTTTATATTTTAATGTGTTTTAATTTGTTTGATAATTATATTGCATTAATTTTGATTTTGTCAGCCATACGATAACTAACCTAATATTATCGTAATTAATTTTGTCATAATCTTTTTCTGTTTGTTTTTGGCATTAGTAACAATTTTCCAATATCTAAATTAGGGAAAGACAGGTTGAGTAAGAGTTAATACAATAATGTATAATATAAAAATACATATTGTTTTTTTTATATACTACATACATACACATCTTCACTCCAGATCCCTTGCGGGGTAGGCAGAGACAATTGACACGATCATGACATACCTCTTTCGCTACGTCGACGTTCATTACCCTCTTCATACATGCCCTTTTGTTATGATGGCTTTTTAATGCACCTTCAGTCAGTGTTTTATTTATTTGATCGTGATATGCGAGTCTCGGTCTGCCAGGGCCTCTTTCACCCACAACTTTCGCATTATATATCTGGTTCGTCAATCTTTCTTTGCTCATTCTTTCAACATGCCCGAACCATTGTAGCGCATGCCTTTCCTTATTTTTGTCCCTATGCTTTCTTTTATACCAACCCTTTTCCGTATTTCGACGTTACGTATGCTATTTTATATACTAGACTATGTGTAAAAAATAAATATTTACAATGAATGGATTTTTGAGACGGGACAGTGAGGGCTTAACCGTTATGATCACAGGTAAACGTTCCTAGGAGACCATCTATAACCTTTTGAGATATGCTGAATTGAATTAACAGATTTTAGGAACAATGTACAGTCAGCAAAAAAAGAAGTTGCCAATCGATTATATAACTTTTTTAAGATATGCTGAATTGAATTAACAGATTTTGGGAAAAAAGTACAGTCAGCAAAACAAAAACTTGCCAATCGATCCTGTTTCTTATAAGAATCAAAAGTGTCTACTCGGCCGACTGAGATTTGAGTGTTAGAAATGTCAGAAATCGCCAAAGTACAGTACTTTGTACATTCTGTATACTATATCTATTGTTTTACTTACCATGAAAACTGTCCTAATAACCTAAAGGTTTGGCTGTCAGAGAATGCCTCGTTAAGTCCGCCTTTGTACATAGGGCAATTAAGTTTTTAAATAAAAAATAAAAAAATCTATACTTGGAACTCGGTGTGAAATAGGGTAGCGAATGAACAAGGAATATACGGAGTGACTTTGTATGGTCTTCCGTTAGACCAATATATGATTATATTGATAGAAACACATTGATAGAAACCAAATTTTGAAAATGATATTGTTTTTGCTTCTCGTACATATTGGCTATTTTAAAATTAACAGTTTATAGTATAGGAGAAGCTAATATTTTTTGTCATTATCGGCCATTATATATTTAAGAAACCATATTATTAGAAAAAGTTGTTTGTTTCTATTAATAGAATCACATATTAGTCTAACGTAAGAACAAATACAAAGTTTTTATTTTATTTTATATATTTTTCTATTAAGTGTTGTTTATTGTTACTAATGTTATTGTTACACTTAATTACTTTTATTATATTGTATGATTCTTAAGTTGTAAAACGGGATCGGTATACAAATGCAATTGTTATTTCATATCTCATTGTTATTGTACTGATTTTGTTGGTTCTTATTTTTCATTATAGCTAACAGTGAAAATTTGTAAGGCTTTAAGATTAGATATTTTTTGTATACATAATATTGTAAAGGCTGTAAATTTTTCCACGAATAAATAAATAAAGTCACATGGTAGAATTGTTGTTTCATGATCACAGCCCCTAGAACACAGAGTAGACCTCAACTGCCGGAGCATAGGCCTTCCAGAAAATGTGACCTACACTCGCCACGCTCTGGCCAGACAGGTTGTAAATTTTAATCTCATTTAAGAAACTATTATTAACAAGTTGGTATTTGTGGAAATCTGTCCAAGGCACTTTTTTTTTGTAAAAAAAAACAGATTTAACTTTGCAAATCATAATTTTGTTTGCATAGCAACAATTTTTCCGTGGTCTTGCAAAAAGCATTTTCTGTTGCTATTTTATAGAGTTTTGGAATTACTGAACTTCTTCATGAAAAAAAAACAAATACGCTGAATAAATACACTAAGCGACAAAAATAGCTTGGAATAAAACTGATTACTATGAAAAATAATAATATAAGCGTCAAAAATAGCTTGGAATAAAACTGATTACTATGAAAAATAATGCAATAACTGTGACTGCTTCCGTGGTAAGTTGAGACCGCAGATAATAGACGCAGAGGTCCTTACAATATTCATTCTGTCATTCTCCCAACCCTCATGGTGTTATTCTCGCAATGTACTTATATCTTTTTATATTGTATGCAATTAATTTTTTTATTATTATTATGACAGCAGACTCTACCTGAGGGGTAGCTGGTAGAGTGGGAGCTGGAGGCAGTGGCAACTAAGTCGGCCAAGGCCTTAATATAACCTAAAAGGTTATGTTTATAATATGCTCTTAAATGAGTTGGAAAACTTTCCAGTCTCCACTTAAATACGAATTGAAAACATTAATTTGCCGGCGCCGTGACGCAAGTATAAAAGAACTTGTTAATCAGCTTTTGAGGAGACTGCAAGAAATATATAAACTTGCTAAGATTATAATATTCATATCAATATTTTTATTACAGCCTCAGAATAGAGAGTCCTGGATCTCTACTGCTGGAGATGAGTCTTCCAGAACATATTTCTGGATAATTAAGAATTAAGTAAGTTTGTGTAATTCGCGAACGAACTAGTTTCATAGAGATCTCTCACAAAGGAACTGCCGGATCTAGTTCTAACTTTTCCAGATTTCCCGCTCTTGACCGACTTGTAATAGCGAGAGAGTGGGAGCGGTAAGCGGAGCTTGTCACTATCGGTCACTCAACAGTAGTACGGAGACTACAGTATACCCGCATCTCTCCTTCTTTTAGTATGGCTATTAAAAATCAAAATATTTTGTGAATAGTACATATCGTCGCTTAGCAAACAATACCGCGCAAGTCAATTTGACTTTTTTACAGGCGAGTGAAACACTGTTTATATAATAGAACTAAGGAATCCTTATGATCTTATTAGTAATAGGTGTTGAATATAATGATAATACATACAATTGATACATAAATATTACGTACATAACCTATCACTAATTACATCATAAAGTTACTTAAATTTTATTTTAAAAACATCTCATTCCCCTGCAAAAATAAGTCATATTGACTTGCACGGAATTGTTTGCTAAGCGACGATATTAAAACCCATTCGAATAGTTTAAATTATTTAATGCACTTAATAAAATAGTACAGAGGCAAGCTATAATGCCAGTAGGCATTAGTAGGCACCAGCTAACCTTGGGGATCGAGTAAGGTAGTAAGATAGGCAGAATGAAAAAATAAGAAATTTCAATCATACAGTTAACTTATTAACAAGTTACCTAACTAATTATAATATACTAGACATTATACCTACATGCATAAACATACATAAACTATACATACAAGTACATTATTTACTAGTTGACCCGGCGAACTTCGTACCGCCTGACAGTCAATGAACGTACCCTCGGTCGGTATGCCCCTCAAATCAGCGCAGATGCGCGCCACCTATCGGACAACAGTAGTTTTATGTCAGAAACCTTCGCCGATGTTCACACAACATATTTCCAAAGTTTCATCCTGATCGGTATGAATCAAGTAGTTTTAAAATGCATAGGGAACATACACACAGACATTCATCTTTATATATATAAGTATATACATAGATAACTTAAATAAATACACAGTTATTTATTTTGTTTCATATCGAATTTTAGACACATTATAAATGATAGTGTAATATGGTTCTGTAACTGATAATAACTAATGTTATTTCGATAACTTCTAATTTTCCATTTGCGGTAACTTTTAATTGACCCTTTATGTTTCCATTTATTTTTTCCAAATTTGTTATTAGTCGTTAGTTATCCTTTAATAAATAAATAATTTGGGATAATTATTATGCCAGTATTAACTATTTTACTGCTAGCACAATGAAGGTGTTTATAATTAAAAATCGTCAAATTTATTATTATTTAAAGCCCCAGGGACAGCGTACTAGGACTCCATTTCTAGAGAGATTGGCTAACGCTCGCTAGACGGACAATTTATTAACGATTCCACAAGTTGCTATTAGCAGAACCGAACATCTTAGCGCTCTGTCCGATGCACGGGAATGGTCGTGTTGTAAATCTATAACAAATGTATGTAAGAAAAGTATTTCTTATTGGTTAATTCCGGACTTCAAACCCCGAACCTTTTTGGATTCTAAAGCGTGGCGAACAAACGACCCACCACCGATGTTTTTTATTATTTGTATAATAATTAATATTTAAAGTAGGTACTTAGATACCAAAATATTAAAATAAAATTGAATAAAAAACTAATTATAAATAAAACTAAAACTAAAAAGAATAGCTTTAATTTCATAGGTAATTAAAGCTATTCTACAAAATAAACTAAGGGCTTACGTAGGGAGGGTACCTAAAACACTCGCCGCAATTCCTCGTTGAATTATTATGGACATATTCTGTTTTAGGTAGTTATGGCATTTGGGATCGCCACATTCTTGGAAAATTCGTTTACCCAGCTCTTTTATGAATTTGTGGGTATCAAGAGATATATACCCCCATTGTTTCAACCCCAAATGCCACAAAGTTATAATTTTGTTTAATGCTATTGTATTGGATGTGCTTTCTAAATTCGGCTGTATGAGCAGCCGAACCGGCCTTTTTTGATGTAGAGGAAATGTGGCAAGCGGCAAAGGTATCCACACAGGTGGCATCCCAAACAAGACATCTTCCCTCACTCCATGGTACAAGAGACATACCATCCGGCTTTTTACCATCACTACGTGAAAGTCCTGATGGTTCAAGGACGGACGGGATTTTAGCAGACCATAAACTTCTCTTTATAAACTCATTTAAGGCTTGGTGTCTGGAGAATCTGCCTGCGCTCTTTTGACAACTAAGCCCGTGTAGACCCATTTCATCAACTTGAGAACCACAGTTGCATATGTGAGGTTGACATATTTTTGAACCAAGGCGTAAAGAAACTGCTATTCTTAAACTGTCCTTATCCAGGAGTGTACCAAGAGGAGCTGATGGGACGGCGTGAAGCCATGCACCAGCTACCTTCTGGGTATTAATATTTTCCTACTTAAATATTAACGTATTAAATTACTCTATAACTAAATATTACATTTCTCGTAAACATAGTAACTTTTAATAAAAACACTGCCAAGGTTATTCATAGAGCAGAATCTGTTTTGTTTCAACTATTTATATTTAAAACTTGAGTGACCGTTAGCACGTATGTCTGTCTATGTGCTTTAAAAAGTTCTTACCCCAATTCTGAAAGAATCAATTAATCCATTTTTTAAATTTTGTTATACGCTACGTCATTGGTTCGCGCGTCGCTCTGTTCAGCCAATCATGTGTTTTAATAAGCAAATGTAAAACGTACGTGAAATGATTTAATTATAATTATTTTGAAAGTAAGTCATCGATGGATAGGCCATAACTAATATAAAAACGTTCCCATGAAACTAATCTAAATAGCAATACCTACCTAGTCTATTAGTTCGTAGTCGCAACTCATTGGGCGATTCGTATCGCGCCTCTGCCTGATTGGTGGATTCGTACAGCTCCAATGTTGACAAGTGGCAAACGACACGTTTTTGCACTGCGTATTGTAATAAATAGGCTTATTCTATATCTATACACATGAATCAATACAGTAAGTAAACTGAGCTTGATCAGTCCTTGATTGGTTTTAAGGAAATTGTATTTTTAATATTGTATATATAAAAAAATTTTGTTTGTCCTTTTTTGTTTCAAAATTTGCATGCAACCAAATATAAAATGACTCTTATGAACGAAGAGTCCCTAAATATAGCCCAAACGGCCAGAATACTGCTGGGGCGTTCACCACGCGCAGCGCTTCCTTATAATAACGTGAGATCCTACACACGTGCCTTCGCCAGCATCCCAGAGGTTCTGCAGCAACGCAGTAGCTCACATTAACATTGGCACTCTGAACGCATTATTGTACTGGACACGTGGGGCGCTGTATGTATTCTGCGTATAGTTGATTGCGCGTTTCAGTAGGGTTTGGAAAAACAGACTAAAAGGAGTGACTTTTACCTTTCCCGCACAACGAGGGAAACTGTGCGCCAATATATAATTATAAAAAATAATAAAGTGTGTAAATAGCGGTGGTGGCTCGGTTGTAAGAACGCCTTCCTTAACATCGTAAAGGTTCGCACCCTGGCATGTACCAATAAGAAATACACTTTTCTAACGTCCATTTGTCATAGATTTACAAGACCACCGTTCCCGCGCCTCAGAGGACACGTTAAGACATTGGTTCCGGTTTCACTAATACCAACTTGTGGAACCGCATAAATTGTCATTAAATTTTATTTTAGATCCTCGCCGACCCGTCTGGCCAGCGTGCCGACTGTAGGCCAAATTCTCTATATACAAGTATATGTTCTGGAAGGCCCATGCATGCAACAGTGAAGGTCTAGGACGCTGTGTTTTAGGGGCTGTTATGAAAAATACAGTGTATCAGAGGCAAAGTCGGGTGCGCAAGCTAGCAAAATATAAAAACTCACTTAGAACTATTAACAGTTATAAAAAAAGGGTTCTAGATGTTTTGATCTATGCACTGTACTCAAAGGTGACGTAAAACTTTTTGTGATGTTTAAAAACATCATATAAGTCAGTGCAAACTGTTTTATGATTTTTTTTATATTTCTATTTAAGTAGGTAATTATGTTAAGGAAGGAATTAGGCTGATCTTACACAAGGAATTCCAGCTTGAAGGTCCGGATCTAAAAGGTGTACACTGCGCCAGCCTGTAAGCCTCTGGCGTGGAGCAGCAGGGACAAAATCCAATATCAGTTGAACATATCGCTCAGAGTGGTCTCCCGAGCGCCGTGGAACGTGCGTAATTTTGTCATAACTTGAGATCTGGAGAGTTTGTCGACGGCCTGACTAGCGGCAGGCCCACAGCGGACACATCAAGCATCTCCAGAATATCGCTCCGTCTTGCGCACTGCCCCAAATGGAAACCACTTCCTGTGTGCTTCTGGGGGAGAACTGAAATAGTCCAACCTACACCCCCTGAGTTCCTGAGCCACACGGGCGCTGTTATACCAATAGCGGCGCCCAGCAACCAAAAATTCATTAATTACCAGCGGGTTGCCCGCTGAGATCCTACCGGGGAAAATGGGCGAATACCCCTATCCCAAACCCAGGCCCATTAGCCATTCGGGCCTGGGCGAACCCACTGTCTGTCAAGTAAGCTAGTGCGAGGTTGGTTGCTTAGCGTAATGATAATATTCATTTTGGGATTTTATTATACCACTTGTGCTGTGTACAATGTTAATTTGAATCATACGTTTATAAGATTTTGCGCCGCTTGCCAGACTCTGCGCTTTCGGCTGCGGCTCCAGCTTTTCGCTCTGTTGCCCTGACAATGTTTGTGACAAAGCCAAAGTGTTGACACAAGTGGCATCTCAGACTAAGACCCGTCCTCGCTCCCAGGGGATCATCGTCATACCATCAGGTCTCTTGCCATCATTGCCGACTATTCCGTGAGTTGCAGAATAGCTGGAAACGCCATGTCGGCAAGAACCCGTTTTATAGTTTATTTTAACGAAATAAATACCTTCTTTTTTAAAAAAAATATAAAAAAATTTATTCGATGTAAATTAATATACATTAAATATAAATTAAAAGCTACCTAAATAATAAAATTAAAAATAAACTAAACGATAAGTTAAAAATGTCCTCTAGAGACTGGCAATATTTGCCCTCTGTATAGCGAGGCTAATACCCTGGCAGAAATAATTGCGAGCCTTCCTGTCTCCAGACCTTTCCGTCAGCCGCTTTGACAACTCCTTGGCCAGGCGCCTTGCTGAAGGTTCCCCATCTCGACCCTAAAAGGCGCAAATTCGTAACCGATACCAAGGTTGGTGTATTTGCGCAACTTGAAGTTCTCAGCAGAAGACGCCGCACTTCCCGCGCCTGACAAGGTCGCCTGAATGAGATGGAGCAAATATCTTAAAATAGCTTTAGTTCTTGTTTACTAATTTTAATTAAAGATTTGTTGTGGAATTAAATTAATCGAGTGTCATTGGCAATGACGTCACAGCTCACGAGGCATGTGAGATGTGAACTTAAACAACGGTTCCACTCCAAAATATGCAAAAAAATCGATCTATATTTAGATCCGAATGACGTCAAGAGATTATTTTTAAATTAAGCTTGTTTATTTGTATTATCATATTCAAGTAGGTACAAGTTTTAAGTAGTTTGAACTTTTATTTCGAAATATGCATCTGTAGGTTGGTAATTCCTTTTTCTTGAAGTAAATAACTTAAAAAATAACATAAAATTATTATATGTATTGACCTAAAAATTATGTAATGATGACTAAACTTACTAGTTAAGAATATATTGAAATTAAACAATTTTTGCATGCCACAACAATGGCTAAATGTGCAGAGCCAACATACTAACCATATTACTGTATACACATTTAAAGCAAATAAACGATTTTGAATTTGAATAAAGTCGACCGTATTCAGAATCCACGCTTTTATAAGGAGGAGTTCAAATGAGAATGCTCATTTTTCTTAGATAATGATCTCAATATGAAATGAGCTCAATAAAATGTTCTCGTGCCATGTATTTTTTTTATTTGATAATTAATATATTGTGTTTTCATAATCTGTAATAAATTTTATTTATTTTACCCTAACTGCCTTCGTTGGCTAGCGGTTAAGTACGTGGATTAAGACTCAGAGGTACCGGGTTCGATTTCTGGTCGGGAAACAAAAATATTTATTAATGTAAATAAATACATTTAATTTATTTGTGATATTTCTCGAGTTTGGTACGCTGGAAACATCGACGAGCTTGCTACTTGTCATGAGATTTATAAGCGTGGTTTCTGACCACCCCGAAAGGGAAACGGTCGTGATGATGATACTTTTATTTTACCCTAGCATAACGACAATTGACAAAAACTGTTTTACGTTGATAATTATATAGTATCGATCCCGCCGATATAATTAGAGAATTATGTACACTTTGAAATCCTGTGTTTTATTTATAATAAAGAAGTTAATCGTAGAGGTATAAATAGTGCTTTGTAACTATTTCATATATAAATTTCAAGGAGTCCTTCGCGCCATTTTGCGCGGACATGTCAAGTTTTGTTTTGTAAATTTATTTACTGTGGATATTGTTGGTCAAAAATGGTGTTGTTTTGTTTGTTCGCAGGGTCCGCTAGTTAAAAATATAATTAATAATTTCTAAAATTTTACTAAATCATAAGATGCACCTTTTACAATTACTAGAAATATCACAAACAAGTTAAATACATTATTGTGTCCCGACCAGGAATCGAACCCGGTATGGAATGGAACACAAATCCACGGACTTAACCGCTAGACTACGGAGGCAGTTCTTTTTAATTATTATACCTATTTTTATTTTTTTTGCAGTTGGCAAAAACACCCCTATGCGGTCACATGTCGTTTTCGTCAGATGATGGCTTCATATAGCCTGTTTCCATAAATTTCTCACCACAGACCCTAGAACACAACGCCTAGACCTCCATTGTTGAAGATGGGCTTTCCAGAACGTATTTCTGGATAATTTGGTCTACAATCGCCACGCTGACCGACCAGACAGGTTGGCGAGGGTCTGATGTCTGTTGTTTGAATCTACAAGTTGGAGTCACAAGAACGGTGGTGTTGTAAATCTATAAATCTATGACAAATGTACGTAAGAAAAGTGTATTTCTCATTGGTACCTACATGCCGTCGACAGAGAATGTCATTCCCCTCTTGTATACCTAGATTTACAATAAAGTTTTTAAATAAATTAATTAATTATGTTTTTTTTTTAATACTGAACACGTAATGTGACATAGCCCCCACCCAATGGTAATCGGTATGCGAGGTCCAAGAATGGAAGCAACTGACGCCAGTCACTAGTCACTATGCCGGCCTAACAAGATGCTTTTTCACACTACACTTGAAGGACTCCAGCTTATAGGAGTGGGGAAACTGGTTGGGAGAGCATTCCACATCTTCAGCGTCCGACAGATGTTAGTCTCCAAATGTAGTGCGTAGGGATAGTGGGTATGGTATGTGGATGCATGTTTTGGCCTGTGCGTGTGGTTCGGTTGCGGAATAATAAAAATAAGGTTATGGAGCTCCACAGAATATTTACCGTGGTATAGCTTGTAGAACACGCTCAAAGAGGCATTGGAATATGTGGTTTGAAAATTGGTAAAAACATTAAATTATAAAATAAAATAAAATCGACCAATTACCTCTCAGCTGCTGTATATATCCTGTAGTTTTCTAGTTCCTGTAACCTCCAAAAATGCATTTACGAGTACCTATAATAGGATTTACTTAATTAAATATCATTATACTTACATTACACTCCTTCAGCAGATATTCAGGCTCCTTTTCGGTATCTGCAGCTCGCCAGTGGAACAGACTACCTTTTGTAATCAGACAATCTCCATCTCTCAAAATATTTAAATACAAGTTATACAATTTTTTACACCATAAACAGAATAACTTACCATAACTTTCTACTATGTACTTAGATATGTATTTATTATGTATGTATATATTTATTTAATATGTAGGATAATGTAATTAGTATGTATTTATATTTCGTTATTGTTGATCACAATAGTATTTCTGCACCCGCTTATAATGGCTCCCCACTTAATTTACAAAGATTGGTTGGTAGAAAATGCATTTATAGCATTAAGTTCGCCTTTGTACCCACACTATTTTTGGTTCTGTATAATTAAATAATTTATTATTATTATACTGAATTAGCTATCTAAAATACTGATTTATTTAAACAGCATTCTTGTTAGGTCGTTGATTTCATTTGTTTTACACGTGTCGTTTGTTGTTAAAGCTAATTCATTATTATTATCAATGTTCGAGTTATGAGAACGCTGTTCGAACGAAGGGTCTATGCCATCATTGGCTGCAATAACCAACGTGATAAGCTAATCAATCGTGTGGCGTATATCAAAATGTTGATTTTAATCATCCTTTCTGCAACCGGCAAGTTATGTTCAGTTGCATACAAAGAGAACTAACTGAAAACTAATTGAAAAAAAGAGTGACAACTCGCGAATAAAAACTCTCGTTCACTCGAACACTAGCGTCGCCAGGTCGATGGTAGCATACTTAAAGTGCCATACATATATATAATTATAGGTATAGATTTTTATAATTTTAACGGGTCTTTACGCGATTTACCTTAGAGATATATTTCTCCCGACGTTTCCGCCAAGTTGCATTGGCCGTGGTCACGGGTCGACTGAAGCTATGCGGTGTAGTCTCGTACATACTGAGCGGCAGATGTAAACCTACCCACTTATCACTTTAAAAGTTTTTAGAAATCACGACACACGACACTTACAGTATCCTTGACCCCCCTCTCGATTGAAATTTTTGTGTTTCTTTCTTTCGATCGCTTCACGTACTCTCTCTCTCTCTAAGGTAAATCGCGTAAAGACCCGTTAAAATTATAAAAATCTATTATGAATGTGCGCGAAGGTTTAAAAAGTTTAATTATAGATATATCTTCTATATAGGAATAGTATTATATCCGAAATTAGATTTTTGAGCCTGAAACCTCTAAGCTGCGCGCGAAAATTTTAAAATATTGCGTATTGGTTACTAGTTTACCATACGATACATAGGTAGGTACGAAAAGTTAAAAATACATTAGACAATAGCTGACATGATGAATGAATTGAACTAATTGATTGAATTAATGAATGAACCGAAATTGGTCAATTGCTTGTTCTAAGTTAAGTTCTAAGTATCTACTCCCTGGATGCATAGACCTCTTTAGAAGGACGCCCGACGTCATGTGTACGATGGTCAATATAATTATGTAAGCTTTTGAAATTTCTTTACGACTAAACACTTTTAGAAAACTAAATATTGACGAAGCACTGTTTTTTTATATTTTTTATTAATCAACAATCAGGCTTGAAAGAAAAGAAGTATATCAATATCAGGACAACGGATATGAGTTCTAGTGGTTTTAGACTATAATATTTATCTTTTAAAAAATATCTGTATTTTTGCTAAGGCTTACTACACTTTGAGTAAGTCCGATCTATATAGTAAACGTTGATTTAACAATTACTTAGTAGATTTAACTACTTTGTTTTGTAATTTCAACCTCAGTTATCATAACATTAACAGTAGTAAAATCAACGATACAGTATGAAAAAGTATTTGGGTATTGTATCTTTTTATTCGAATAAGGTCTTTGCGTCGGATATAAGGCGTGACTTTGACAGACCGCATACATAATGACGAAATACGCAAAAGGGTAGTTATAAAACAAATTATAGGGATAAAAATAATGATGAAAGGATGAGTGGAGAGAGATTGACGAATACGAAATATCTCAATCAAATAAATAAAACAATAGCTGAAGGTGCATTAAAAAGCCACCGAAACAAAAGGGCACGTAAGAAGAGGTTGATGGATGTCGAAGAAGCGAAAGAGATGTCGTAATCGTGACAAGTGATTTAGCGTGAAGATATGTATGTATGTTATTCGAATAACTGGTTAATAAAATGTCAAAAATATTTTAGTACCTGTACTTAAAAACTACTTTTGGATAAATCACGTGTAAACAACCAGTTTAATTATTGTTTGGTTTGACCTTAAAATAGCTTAACCATAACTTATTTTTACCGGAAAAACTAGATTTATTATTGACAGTAACATTAATCTATGCCTCGAAAAAAAAAGTCATTTACTCAATTAAATTTTCAAGTCGGTCAAGCTTAGTTTGTATTTAAGATAAAAGTTCCAGGAGTTAATAAAACAATACCACAATCTAAATGCATAGCAGAATTAAAATTTCCACGGCAAATACATTTAGACCCATTCCAGAGAATGATGTTTTTAAACAAGTTGATAAATGTGAAAGTGTTGATTATACAAAAGGATTTAAACCAGAAACAGACCAAAAGCTTGAAGACACAAACGACAACGATGATTTTAATAAGAAAGTAAAACAGTTTGTAGAAATATCAAGATACTTTTCAAGTCCTTTAAAAAAAACGGCTTCTTACATGTGTGAGAACGACCTGGTTAAATTCCCAAAGAACGTGACATTTCAATACAAAAGAGGCGTAGTTACTACCAATCATATTGAATTCAGCAGTAAAGTTTTAGTCCCAGTTTACATTCGATTGTATAAATTAATTCCAGAAGTTGATCAGATAAAATTCATCAGTTCCAAATCTAAAAGGATTCCTCCAGGTCTGTCTGTTAAAGTTAGATTTATTTATGACGATGCGTGTGAGAAATCTATCACGAATGCCAAGGTGATTTTTGTTGCTGCTCGAAAGACAAGTACTCCTTGCTATCAGATCTGTGAAATTGAACTTGCCATGTCTCTTTTTAAAGTATAGAGTATAATCATATACACAAACCGCATAAAATACTTAATGCATTTCTACCTACAACAATTTGTTTTTCTCATAGTATATATTCTATTATTACAGCCCATAGAACACAGAGTCCAAGACCTCCAGTGCTGACGATGGGCCTTCCGAAACATTATTTATTCTCATTGGAGATGGGCCTTCTAGAACATATATCTGGAGAATTAGCCCTACACTCGCCACGCTGGCCAGACGAGTTGGCGAGGATCTGATGTCATTTTTTAACGATTCCACAAGTTGATATTAGTGGAACCGGGACCGACGGCTTAACGTTCTCTCCGAGGCACAGAAACGGTGGTGTTGTGTTAAATCTACATATGACAAATTTACGTAAGAATAAGTATTTCTCATTATGGCGATCCAGCCTCTAGATTCACTAATAGCTTAACGTCCTCTCCGAGGCACGAGTACTGGAACGGTGATGTTGTAGTATACAGGAATAGGCTCACCCTTAATGACGTTCTTCCGTGTAGAACAAAATTCAATCTTGCAAGTAATTGCACATAAACATAGACTGTTTAACCAGATACCCCCAAATAATACAAAGTCTGGTTAAATGGCCTGGAATTGGCGAAATCAGAAATATTACTTAAATACGTTACAAAATAATGTCAATAAGATACTAAATGGGTTTAAATATAGATAGGTGTATATTTTTTTTTGTTATATATTTGCACAACATGTGACCTTGTGTCCACCTGATGGTAAGTGGCGCGCGAGGTCCATGAATGTTAGCAACTGGAATCAGACACTCATGACTGACATCAGTCCCTAACATTATGCCGGCTTGACTGGCCATGACGGCAATTCGAGCCAGACCCCGAAACGTGTGGATATATTTTACTGTGTTTATTAATAATAAACTTCCCCGCCCCAGCAGACTGGGCAAATTACTACCATCAGTCTGCCTACCAATGCAATGATATCAAATGCCAAGTGGGGGGAGGTGAATATCAGTTTCACATGAGAAGTAGTAATTAAAAATATGTATATATAAAAATCAGAAATAGCTTTATTACTTGACAATGATGAAAATGCAATCTACATGCTTAGAATCACATTTAGTCTCATACCTCGCTACGCCCATGAGTCTAACCAGTTTCTCGGCAAATAACCGAATCAATTTTACAGCTAAACTAAACATATTTAAAAAGCGCAGTTGCTAAGTTAACTTAGGTCTTCAAGATAACATAGTAACGCCAAGAACAATGTTTAATAATAAACTACCATACCAAGGGTTCCCCAAAGGTTGCCTTAGTATGTTCTCAAGGGAATTTAGTTAGGAAAATAGACATATACCCAAAATATATAAGGACGACATGTCATATTTTTTTTCTAACCCTGCGATATTATTATAAATAAATAAATAAATAAATAAATATTTCCAGACAGGTTACACAGCGCCATCTAGTTTCCGTGGTAAGCGTAGCTTGTGTTACGGAAACTAGATGGTTGATAAACTACATATTATACTTTTTTTTTTTTTTTTTTTTTTTTTTTTTTTTTGTAAATATATACATATTATACATATAAACACCAATTATATGTATAACATGTATTGTATATGTAGTATTAGTATGTATTGTTTATTTATTATTTACTTGGCACTCTACCTGTCACATGTTTTCAAAACTCCCAAAGGTTAGCTGGTGGATAATGCCTCACGGCATAAAGCTCGCCTGTGCAGATTAATTTAAATTATTTTAGTTTATGAGCAAAAAAGCATTTTTATTATTATTATAACGCGATTTATTTATACTTTATAACAAGATGGCTGGCTCTTTCAATATAATCAGTATATAGTAGTACTTCAGCATGGAAATGCAGTCAGCGTTCCACACGGACAAGACTTATATATCCGTATCCGTTTTTTTATATATTTAACTAGCTGTTCTTGGCCCGAGTAAACGGCACACGAAATTAATTTAGTTACGCATTATTTTGAATTTGCTATATCTCCTACGGTATTCATTTAATTTGCATGGTGTAAAGGGAAAAAAATTTCTTCGCGAAATGTTCAAGCCAACTAACGTATTTAAAATGATAAGGATTAATACCGTAGTTGTATAAATAGCTTTTCCATTACCGCTTTATAATTGCCCATTTTTTAAAGTAACAAAATGGATATAGTATGTTATCATTAAGAGATAGACATATGCCACCGCGATCTTTTCTGTAGACCTATATAAGATACACAATAATTAAATATTAATTAAATGTATTTATATACATTAATAAATATTATTGTGTCCCACCAGGAATCGAACCTGGTACCTCCGAGTCTAAATCCACGTTCTTAACCGCTAGACCACGGAGGCAGAGGTAGTTTTTTTTAAATAATAAGTAGTGATAATTATTTTTTCGTTTAATTAAATTATTTATTTTTTAAACTTTATTAAACAAAATATACACAAGAGTTTTACTTAATATACGTCTATGGTAGAGAAACATAGTCCAATTTACAAACTTACAGACTGGAAATAAACTTATCCTTTTCATTTTACTACTCTACTCGTCCACTATATAAAAGTTTGATGAAAGAAATTTACGAGGATTTTACTAAGAGCTAGACGTAGAAGTTTATTCAAGAAATTTAAACAGTGATAGTTACTAAAGCTAAATTACTGTGAAGGTATTTACTTTATAGCTACTACTTTAGTTCGCAGAAACTCCGTTATCGAACATGGTATGGTATTTTAGACAATTATTTATTTATTTAAAAACTTTTTACACTATGTACAAAGGCGGACCTAATGCCGCTAGACATTCTTACTCGGTCAACCTTAGGGACATTACGAACATGGTATGTGGGAGGTAGGTGCAAATATTTAAACAGGAAAATAGATAATTAAAATTCTACTGAATCTAAATCTAATACTAATATAAAACATGAATATATATACTATATTCTATATACTAAATTCATCGATGTATATAGATAGGCCCTCACTGATATAAAAACGTTCCCGTAAAACCAATCGAAGTCATGTAGCTGCACCAACAGCCGCGAGATAGCAAGCGTCGAGAGCGCCTAATATTAATATTTATATCGAGTAAAACTAGTCTTTTAGTATGCATTGTGATATAATTTACGATGAATAAAGCATGTCGCATTATCCTTGCTTGAGAATTGCCCCACCAAAGTTGGTAGGTACACAAAGCAAGCGGCACGTTTTTAAGAGTGCGTTTTGTATTGAATAGAAATCTATATACATCGATGACTAAATTCAAATAAATAATAATACATACATATATACAATAATTCGCGTCTGGCCAGCGTGGCGAGTGTAGGCCTCCAGATTCAGTTCTGGAAGGCCCATCTCCAACAGTGGAGGTCTAGGACGCTGTGTTCTAGGGGCTGTAATGATGATGATACAATATTACATACAGTTGTTATTAGGTGCGTGACATTAAAAAATAAACAAGTGAATATTAAGTAATGGGAAAAAATTGCCAATAACAACAAGGTGAATTTACTTTAAACAGGGAAGGGTTGTAAGCCAAAACTGGGCTAAGTTTCTTCATCATCATCACTTTTAATGCATCCGTTGACCAAACATAGGGGTAACTTCCCTCGAAGAGCCTGAGAGCGCTGCCAATCCTAACCGGTCAACGAGGTGTTATCCTGGACAGTTTCCCAAGCTGGGTCCCAGCTCTAAAGTCTATACATGCAGTCCTGGAACACGCGTTCCGTTCCATCTCCAAATCCACCACCACAACCGTCTACACCAAGATACCGGATAGCTGGTGAGAATGCAGAGGTGGTGCACAAAAATAAAGTTAAGTTACTGAACGTGGTTATGAAGTAACAAGCGAATGGAACGAAAATAAGTCTTATTTGTTGTTGTGTTCACTTCTCTCGATGGATGATGAATGAGGTGATAGGAAAGGGTCTAGCCCATACAGCCAAGTCTGACGTAATATATCTTTATTTTTTATGAGTTAATAATGTTATTATCAAATTCCATATGTTGCAGTATTTGGTACTTGTCTTGGAGTCACTCACGACATTATAGCCAAACACGTCGGGTATAATATGGGAGTGCACAGCGCGGAAAAACAGCAAAAAATAAACTGCAACTTGTGCCCCATATTTATGTAAAGTCCAATTTATCGTTTTCCATAATTATTAACATTGTAGCACATTATTAAACAAAACAATACCACTTTTGACTAACAATATCTACAGTAAATTAATTTACTAAACAATAACTTGCACTTGACATGTTCACGCAAAATGGCGCGAAGATAACCCCTTTTTTTTAAAGTAACTTTAAAGGACATATAAAATACATCAGCCCTAAACACGTAATTTATTTACATAATATATGGTGAGCGTATTATCGCGCAATAGAAAAAAAAAAGGAGGCCTCCTTTTCTTAAACCAGCCAATTGTCGGTCGCAAGCCCGAGACACCATTCTTCTCATCTCTTAGCCACACACGATGGACCCGGCACCCGCACGGTGAATCCATGGAATGCTTAGAAATTTGTCTTCTCTCATAACCGAGTTGGGATCATCAAATTCCAAGTGTTGCAGAATTTGATGCTTTTCATGGAGTAAATATCGCCCAAACATGAAGGGTATACAGGTTCACAGCACGGGAAAACCGCAAAAAATAAAATGTTACTTCTGCTACTTATACTCGTGTCAGATTAGAGTCAAATTTATCGCTTCCATAATTATTCACAACGTAGCACATTATTAAACAAAATAACACCACTTTTGACTAACAATATCCACAGTCAACTAATTTACAAAACGAAAAACTTGGCGCGAAGAACTCCAAAAGTAGTGACAGTTGTTTTCTTAAAAATAGTATGAGGCAAAAGATATCAATTGCTGCCGAAAACATCCCTCCTTGGCCTCTGTCGATTTTATCGCTACAGCAGACATACAGTGAGTCATTCAGGCCTGTGTTGGGAATAGGTTAGGTGAATCTCCCGTTTTCCACGCCAGGATTTCGGCGGGTACCAGTTTAAAACTCCCCTAACTATTCTTGACTACTTACTATTACTTTTTCTTGACTTGGAAGGTCGTTTCAATAATTATATTTTGACCACTCGTCTGGCATCGTAGGTAATAAAAACATACTTGTTTTACATAATGAATTAAGGCAGTGTCATATTATAAATAAAAATGCAAATTGTAAACCAACTGAACATAGCTCTTACCGCATAAGAAATAAGTTTTAATATTGTATACAGAAGAATAATGATATAGAATAAAATTGTTTTTTACATGTTTTGTTTATGACATTCAAATTATAAAACAAAACGTTTATTTTATATGATTAATCATATATAACTAAACCTAATAAAAAATAAAGTATAAGGAAAAAAATATCCTCTAGATACGACCAAGATTAAATTATAAATACGTGTTTAACAAAAATTGTAACTGATTTATAATTTAGTAGTACAATAACTTATTCTAAAATGAAAAAATATAGGTACCGTTCAAAACACTTCGAGATATTTTTTTTTTCACAGGCTGATTTTTAAAATTATACTGCCTCCGTAGTCTAGCGGTTCGATTCCTGGTCGAGACACAATAATATTTATTAATTTAAATAAATACATTAAATTATTATTTAATTTCTCGAGTTTGGTACGCTGGTGGAGACATCGACGAGCTTGCCACTTGTCATGATTGGCCTATAGTAAACTTCTGTAGTATAGTAGGTTTCTGACCACCCCGGAGGGAAACAGTCGTAATGATATACTTTTTTTAAAAATTATAATATATATATTTATGTACTCCTTTTGTATATTCTATTATTTACATAATCTATATATATGTATATATTTTGAAGAATATAATATTATTTCGAAGGATTTAAGCTGTCAAAAGAACGATGGAGTTGACGTGCCCATGGGGACCCTTAGCCAAGCGTCTGGCCAAGGAGGTGTCCAAACGGCAAACAGAAAAGTGGAGACAGGAAAGCTGGCAATTATTTCTGCCAACGTATTAACTTTGCTATACAGAGGGGGAATGTTGTCAATCTGTTTAGGACTATTCCTGAATTTATTATTCTCTAGAGACCATTTTTATTTATAGTTTATTTTTAGGTTATACCTAGTTAATATTTTTTTTACTTTTTAAGTAGCTTTTAAATATATTGCAAATTTTTTATTATTTATTTATTAAGAGACTCAAAAACAGCAATTTTAAAAGCAATACAATTTACATGCTAGAACAATTTTTCACCAATTACCCACATACAATTTATAATCTGATGCAAAAAAAAAAAAACGATTTTTTTACATTATTTTAAATTAGGTAAATAATACAAACAGAAATAAGTTTACGTCTAAAAATATATGTATAATAATAATAAAGAATCAAATCACATAAGAATCTAAATGTCACAAATTGCCCTAAACACATCAAGTAGGTACTATGTATGAATGAAACCCTCGTTCCGAGACACGATAATAGTAACCTAGGCACGCTTCAAAATAAAGAAGTTATTTGAGATATGACACTGCCTTAAGTGATATTACTTAACATTTCCACCCTGTATAATACCTATAACGCAGTTAGTAGTCGTAGGTGCATGATTGTCCATTTCGCACGCACTAAACGTCAAGGGTCACACAGACAAGGAAAACAACTTGTACTAGTATGCATTTAATTTACCTAAACATCTATGCTAATATTATACATGTGAAGGAAGCTTTGTATGTTTAACATATTTGTTTTTTTTTTTTTTTTTTTTTTTCATTTTGGAAAACCAACAGTTGACTATTGTATATAGATATTAAACAGTAAATTCCCTAAGAACTATTAAAGGTTTTAACATATAAACATAAAATTAAATTAATCAAATTAACAAGCAAAGGAAGAAAACATCGCTACAGAAGAATAATAACGATATAGGTGAAACACAAGTTACTTAAACTAATAAACATTATACAAGCATTTAATTATAACTATAATTGATGCCTGCTATTGACCGATGCAACATACCGAAGCGTTAACTGCCGTCTAATGTCTGCAGCCTTGGAATTAAATAAATCAATGTCCAGCTCTTCTGCAAGGTCATTGAAATCATTAAAGACTCTCAATAAATAACTGTTCTGCCTATACCTAGTACCAGCGTATGGCACGAGCAAGAGCGGAGAACGACGGAGATTTGGTCTTGGGACTCGCAGTCCTATTCCAGTTTTACAACTAATAAGGTTGAATTTTGTTAATATTAGTTTTATAATAAGTTTCTTAAGGGAGTTTAACACCTCTCGCTTGCACAATTCAATTATCCAAGATTTGAGTGTACTTTCAGAAATATAGTCTATCAACTTTCTAGGATAGAATTACGGTCATTTTAGACATATAAGTATTAATAATAGGCCTAATTTGTAAACCATCCTATTGTCGGTCGCAAGCCCGTGACAATATTTATCTCATCTCTCTTTCCCACACACCATGGACCCGGCAACCGCACGTAGAATTCATGGAATGCTTAGAAATGTGTTTTTGAGGAAAAACGTTATAAATGTATTTAATTTGCTATTTTTCTTTGTCTAAATTTAGGTTATAAAAGTGACATTTCTCTAAAGTACGCTTCAAGCTGTGCGTCCTCTCCATGATGTCGTACGGAGCAGAGACGTGAACAGTTGACAGTTCGTCTGGTCCACAAATTCAAGGTCGCATATTTCTCTGATGGACAGAATTCGAAACGTTGATATTCAGCTATTTGTTATTCGTTAGCTTTCAAAATTAGCAAGTTGAAGTGACAATAGGCCAGACACATCTGCCGCGGAACCGACGACCGATGGGGCAAAAGTGGAGACCACGTACGGAGTGACGCAGAGTGGGATGATCCACCCCCAGTTGGACGGATGATATGTTGCAAAAGACCGCGTGCTGTGGTGAATACATCCAGCATTCTCTCCGACACAGTCTGAGGATCATGATGATGATGAAAGCTTATACACAAATATACCTATTTTGGTAGAGGTGTGACTTTACTGTCTAAGAACGACATGTTGCCATGCATCCAAATGAAAGTTTTTTTACTGTATTATACTGGCGAAGTCGGGTAAAACACCTTGTAGCATTATAATTAAACCAGTCGGAAAATTACGGAACGATTTCCTGTGATGCCTTCTTTGAACTGGGTATAGATTCTTTGTACACTACGAAGTTTTTATTTAAATTATAATTTTTATTTAAACGTATAATTATAAATTCATTGTCTGATAAAACATTGTAAATAAAATCTGCCATGTTTATTTTTGCTTTCGTTTGACAAAGATGAAATTTCATTTAGAAGTGACTATTTGTTACGGTAACTTTAACATTTGTAGCAGATGAAATCAAACGACAAACTAACTAAATCACTATTATACTTACAGTATTCAGTGCGGTTGTGATTTTAAGAACACTTTCTTTAAATCCTACAAAGGTCGGTTTAAACCCCCCCGGCATGTACTTAGTCACACTATTCATAGATTTACAACACCGTTCCCGTGCTTTGGGAGGCGCGTTAAGCCAATAAAGCCAATCCGTCTGGCCGGGGCGTGGCGAGTGTAGACCAAATTCTCCAGATATTAGTTCTAGAAGGCCCATCTGGAGGTCTGTTTGTAGGAATTTCCTAACGATTCTGCATGATGTTTGTGTGTGGGGATAAATCTAGTAATTGATTTATATTTATAATTTTTTTTTTAAATGTATGGAACATAAATTGCGGATTCCACATGTTTGAGTATTTATTCATCTTTATATGTGTAAAGTTTAATATTAATAACTTATTTTGGTCTTTTAAAATAACTTGCCGTGTTACAGACATTTTTTTTTTCACTTCTTACTTAAATATTAATTACAGATTTGTTTTAGATGTAATATGAAGTAATATACAAACAGTATAAACGAATTACAATATTAAATATGTAATTTAAAAGAAAACCTAATATTAAATAAACTTGAAAATGGCGCGCGACATAATGACAAAAAACTGATAGCGCTCAGAGCGATCTACCTCGATATCGTGAGCAGTCTAAGCGCGAGGAGTAATGTCATTTGTGACGTCACATAGCTTTGGCAAAACAGTTTAAGCGTGTCTCGGAGCACCTTTAAGCGTGCTTAGATTACTATTATCGTGTCTCGGAACGAAGCGCTCGACCTTGACAGCAGCCGTGCAAATATCAACTTTAATAGCGTGTAAAATATTTATATAGTTAACGGATTTCATTATATAACATTTGCGCTTAAGTAACAAATAGGGCTGCAGCAGAGTATTTGTAGTAGGGAATGAACGCTTCTTGATGTAAGTTTGTATTTGTATGCTAATTTCTGATGAATTATGTTAGCTACCTGATCATGTCTATGTTTGTAATGCGTTTGAACTATAGCACGACAGGAGCCTGTTATATGTATGTGTTGAATATTTTCTGGTGAGCTTTTGCAATGTCTACACGTGTCTACAACATTAAGCTTCTTTATTATTTTTATAGGTATTTTAGTTAGTTTTTGGTTTTTAATAAATTTAAAAAAAAAATATCCGACTGGGAAACAAACAATCTTGTTTACTATAATTAAATTTCTGAGTATGACTCGTTTATCATAACCATCTAATCGTAGTATTACACTCGTAAACCAAAGTAGGAGGTTGTAGATGGCCCGCGTAATAAAACGTCATCTATTTGTGGCTATACAAGGTTACCATCAACAATAAATAGATGTACCATATGAGTGGGCCAGAAATGTATTTGTAACAATGTCATTGGAATATCGTATAGTAAATTCTTTAGGGTCGTTTTAAATGACTGCGCTTCTGTGTGTCCCGCGTTGCTCTAACCCTGTGTTCGACTTGAAACCAAAGCAAAGCGTTCAAGGATTTTTGTACTGAATAGAGCAATGCCAAATCGAACACTTTAAAAACGCTGAAAAAAGCTCTTAAAGCGGCAAGTCAAACATAGGGTCTATAAATCAAAATTTGAGAGTTCTACGCGCCATTTTGCGTGGACATTTCAAGTGCAAGTTTTTGTTTTGTAAATTAATTTGCTGTGGATATTATTGGTCAAAAGTGGTGTTGTTTTGTTTAATAATGTACTACAATGTGAATAATTATGGAAAACGATAAATTGGACTTTAAATATGGGGCACAAGTTGCAGTTTATTTTTTGCGGTTTTCCCGCGCTGTCTACTCCCATATTTTACCCGACGTGTTTGAGCTATGGTGCTGCGAGTGACTCCAAGAAAAGCATCAAATTCTGCAGCATCTGGAATTTGATGATCCCCAACTCGTTATGAACATATATGATGCAAATAAATTACGTGTTTAGGGCTGATGTATTCTGTACAATGTCCATTGTACAGAATACAGAAGCCGGCATAGTGTTAGGGACTGATGTCGGACATAAGGGTCTGATTCCAGTTGCTAACATTCATGGACCCTGCGCGCCACTTACCATCAGGTGGGCGCAGGGTCACATGTCGTGCTAGTATAAAAAAATAAAATAAAAATTAAAGAAAATAAAAAAATTGACAATTAATTTTTCTAAGCTCATGTGTGTTAAATTTTGGCTACAAAGTAACAAGACGGGAACAAATGGAAAAGGGCCACGGCCAGTAGATACTCTTGAAAAATGTCTAGTGTCTCAAAAAAATGATCTAAATAAAAATAAATATACCTTCGTGGTTTAACGATTAAGCTTGTGGATTTAGACCTCGATTCCTGGTCAAGACGCAATAATTAATTTGTGATATTTTCTGAGTTTGGTACGCTAGAGATATCGACAAGCTCGCCACTTGTAATGATGGGCCTTTAGTAATATTGGCAAAATTTGCGTGGTTTGTGACCACCCCGGAAGGGACAGTGAAGACGCTCGTGATGATACTGTACTTTTTTTTATACATAATTAGTTTAGGACCGGTTACTTAATCATTCCTTAGTGGTATTTATTTAATGATTAGCATGATCCTATGCGGGAAAACATTTGACGGTAATTCAGGCACTTCTTTGCTGCCGGATGGCAACAAAAACAATGGGGACGTCCAGGCCCGGCTGTTGAATGGGCCTGGGTTGGGGATGGGGATATTCCTCCGTTTTCCCCTGCAGGATCTCAGCGGGGAACCACTCGCCGCCGCGCCGGTCAATGGGCCGTCAACAAATTCCTTAATAATAGGCATCTCCGGACGGCCGGATGGGAGACAGACAGTGGGGTCGTCCAGTTATGTGCCTGGATTAGGGTGTAATAATGAGGAAATTCCCCCGTTTTTAAACGGTAATTTTTCGCCTAACGCCATCTCTTGCTGACGCGTATAACTGTATCACTAAGATACTTATAAATGTGTGAACGTAGTTTACTGATTTGCCGATGTTTTAAAATTTACTTCAACGCCATCTACTGTACATATAAAGAACTTTTTGCTATAATAATTTATATTTTTTGTATTAGTTCGTACATTTTTTGGTAGATGGCGCTTAATAATTAAATTTATCATTCTGGCTTTGACGGACAAATACCTGGGCTGTATCATTAACATGACGTTAACTATGAGTAACATGGCCTGTTCCAGTTTCACCTATGCTGCGTCAGCCTGGCACTACCATCAGGCCAAGACCAACAGGAACAAGATCCAAAGTCGGCAGAACATATTGCTTAGAGTGGTCTCCCGAGCGCCATGGTTCGTGCGTAATTCCGTCATAGCTCGAGATCTGGAGATGCCTACTATTAAAATTTGTCATCGGCCTGACTAGACGTATGTTCTATCGGGCCGACAACGGACACTTCAAGCGTCTCCAGAATATCGTTCCGTCTTGCGCTCGGCCCCCCAACGGGAGACCACAAGTCTCCAGGAGGAGAGCTGAAGCAGTCGAACCTAGCCTTCTGGGTTTGTGAGCTACACGGGCGCTGTTATACTAGTAACGACTAAGATCCTGGCGGGAAAACGAGGGAAAGTCCCCATCCCCAACCCAGGCCCATTTTTTTAAAGTATGCAATAGCGAATAATGGTCAAAGGAGTTTCAGGGCCAATTTTGATATAAATAAAAACTGCATCATTAGTTAAAAAAAAAAAAACTTCTACCCGGGTATCGGGTATTATTGCATCAGCTGATAAGGTTCAAATATTGAAAAGTAACTTTAAACGGCAAACTAAAGGAATGTGCCTTAATTTATAATAATAATAAATGGTTAGGGCTTAAAAACATTAAACATATATTTTAATGAAGTGAAATTTAATTTAATTTGCGAGTATTTTTTCTTTGCGAGATGGTCAAGCTTTATGCTTTCCACTTATTTCACTAGCATTATGGTCGTGATGATACCTTTTCCTTACCATAGTCTGAGGTCAGGTCATAATTGACTACCGGAGTACTGGAAATTAATCAACAAAAGATTTTATGGCCGTAGGTATTTTCAAGTATTTTTACGATAATTTCATACCTACCTAGGTAGGTCCATGCCCACACTATTATTTACTTATAGTCAATTTTACTATAGACCCATCACAACAGATAGCTGGTCTGTTGATATCTCCATCGTACCAAACTCGAGAATAACACAATTAAATTACTTAAGAATTACGTTTATGGTTCGAATTGTACGAAGGCCCCATTACGTGTTTACATGGAGGCTCTAACAGGTTAATTAGCGGAAATATTTGCAGACGAGAGTGTGTTTTGGACAGGACTTGAACCTGACTACCGTTATGCCGAAGTAGGACAGACTAAATTGACGCCAACGCTCGACGACAGAATTATAATATGGATAAGGCTCCCCATTTATTAAATAACAAGTTATACAATAGATCTAATTGTATTTTTTTAAGGCGCTGATTATAAAATTGTTGTTTTGTTCACTATACACTAATTATTTATAAATTATTATAAAACTGTATGAATATATTTTATGCACGAAATCCTAAAATTAAAAATATACATTTATTATTTAAAATCTATCTAAATAATAAAATTAAAGCTAAACTATCAATAAAAAATGTCCGCTAGAGAGTTCCCCTAGTAAGTTAATCGTTAATCCGTTAATATGTGTAAAATTGCATTTTTATATCGTTGCGTTAGTGAACTTATAAAACCTGTTGGTTTAGGTTCTGGAAGTTAACAGGTAAATATATAATATTGTCAGAATGAGTTCTGTTTTTTGTCTTGCCTCGGTTAGAGCCCGCCTTAACAATCTCTTCAAACTGTACGTATTGTGACTCATGTACCCTTCTTACATGTTGTTTTAAATTATTCAGGCTTGATACATGAACTTTTATTTTGGTGTCTTTCGGCAACCAACGCTTGCAAGCAAAAAGTATTTGTTGGCCCGATCTGGATACAAATTCCACATACTCAGTCAAATGTAGCCAAGGATTCTCATCAGGACCGCTGAAATGCGATTCCATGTCTTCCATGATATAGTTTTAATTACTACACTGCACAGGACACTTTTCTATATAACTAATTAAATAAGAGTGCATCTTCTTTATTAACACTGACAGTAATTTATAATAACAACAGACACAACACTCGTCACTCTAAGCACTGGCGCTAGTACTTCGCAGTTTTCTTACTCGCACGCGCCGGCAAAATATATCTAGTTTTGTTTTTGTCTCACGCGCCGCCGCGCCCGGCACATGTCGTTTTATACTTGTCTGAACCTGTTTTTCGCGCCACACCGCGGTGCCGTGCGGTAAATAGTGGCATTGGATTAACGATTAACGGACTTCTGCATATTTACGGAAGTTAACATTTTTAAAAGTTAACTTAAAAGTTAACCCGTTAATCAAAATGTTAACTTCGTTAATTAACGATTAACGGATTAACGAGTTAATGCCCAGCTATGGTGCCTACACTCGCCATGCTGGATGGCCAGACGACTTGCCAGAGATCTGAGAACAATTTATTAACGATTCCACAGGTCGCTATTAGTGGAACAAGACCGACTCATACGCCTTAACGTGCTCTCCGAGGCACGGGAACTGTGGTGTTATAAATCTATGTCAAATGTACGTAAGAAAAGTGTATTTGTCATTAGTACATGCCCATTCTTACAACCTAGCCACCACAGCTAGTCTAGTAAATGTTGTCATTTTTTTTACTGGCGAGTGACGCAATTTGGTGGCGTATCCATGTTATTACATCATGTTAGTGTTAGGAACAGTGCCTAGGTCATTGTGTATGTATGTGTCTTGTACTAGTGGATTCCCAGTAAACTAAGGTATCATTCAATTTACGTTTGTATAGGTTATCATTACTCGTAGCGTTAAAAGATGATCAAGTTATTAGGCATATTATTGGTTTAGCCAAAGGAGTCAACTGCCAATCACGTAAAGATTTCCAATTTTTTAACAAAGATTATGACAATCATATTTTTAATGAGATCAGCGGTTCTCAATTTTTTTTGGCGACGTAACCTATTTGTGATGCTAAATAATTGACGGAACCCTAAAATTACAAAAAAAAAAAAGTATCATCACGACCGTTTCCCTTTCGAGGTGGTCAGAAACCACGCTTATAAATAAGCGGATTCACATTTAGCCAACTTTACTATAGGCCAATCGTGACAAGTGGCAAGCGTACCAAACTCGAGAAATATCACAAATAAATTAAATAATAATTAAATGTATTTATTTACATTAATAAATATTTTTGTGTCCCGACCAGGAATCGAACCCGGTACCTCTGAGTCTAAATCCACGGACTTAACCGCTAGACCACGGAGACAGTTATATATAAAATTTATTGTTTTATTTAATCTTATAATTTTATTTTCATATTAGTACCAGGGAGGGCCAGAGGGGGGGATCATGACATACTTTACTATTGACCCATCATGACAAGTGGCAAGCTCGTCGATGTCTCTAGCGTACCAAACTCGAAAAATACTACGAATAAATTATTGTGTCCCGACCAGGAATCTACGTCTTTACAAAACAATAATATGTTAAAATTACAAATTAATGCTTTTAATTGAGTAGGATCACATGTTGCTTAACCATGTAGGTTCCGAGGAATATATCTGCTAAACATTTTCAAAATCGATCCAGTAATGTAGCCATGAAAGACAGACAAAGAGCCATCATCACCAGAGAGATCATCACAGCCCCTTAAACTAAAGTTCTAGAACTCCACTGTCGGAGATGGGCCTTCCAGAAATTTCTGGAGAATTTGGCCTACAATCGCCACGCTTCAGCGCTGGCCAGGCGGGTTCTGAAATCATCCTCCGTGGCCTAGTGGTAACAAACGTTGCCGTGAACTCGGGAGGTCGTGGGTTCGATTCCCACCGGGGGCAAGTTGTACATTGTATAATTTGTCTCGGTCTGGGTGTTTATAAGTATGTATAATATGTATATATTTACAAAAAAAAAAGTATAATATGTAGTTTGTCAACCAGTTTCCGTAACACAAGCCTCATAGCTTACCACGGAAATTAGATGGCGCTGTGTGACCTGTCTGGAAATATTTATTTATTTATTATTTATTTATTTTAATGACACTTTATTAACGATTCTACAAGTTAGTATATATATTAGTGGAACCGGGACCGACAGCTTAACGTGCTCTCCGAGGCACGGGAAACTGTGGTGTTGTAAATAAATGACAAATGTACTTAAGAATAGTGTATTTCTCATTGGTACATGCCGGGAGGGTTTGAACCTATTCAGTATCCTATATTCTTCAGTACTGTGTTTTTTTTTTTTTTTGGTTCTCTTCTCCCGATGGATGATGTATGAGGTGATAGGGAAGCCAAAGGGTCTAGCCCATACAGCCAAGTCTGACGTAATATATCTTTCTTTTTTATGAGTTAATGAGGTCATCATCAAATTCCAGATGCTGCAGAATTTGATGCTTTTCATGAAGTCACTCGCGGCACCATAGCTCAAACACGTCGGGTAAAATATGGGAGTTGACAGCGCGGGAAAACCGCAAAAAATAAACTGCAACTTGTGCCCCATATTTAAAGTCCAATTTATCGTTTTCCATAATTATTCACATTGTAGCACATTATTAAACAAAACAACACCACTTTTGACCAATAATATCCACAGTAAATTAATTTACAAAACAAAAACTTGCACTTGACATGTTCACGCAAAATGGCGCGAAGAACTCGTCCTTCAGTACTGTGATGTGCTAGCTATATAGTCTGTGGATGTGCTGTGATGTTGCTGTCACACAGTGTCATACTGACATTGGCACAGCAACGTTATTTATAAGTTCTTGTAAGAAAAACTTCAAATAAATAAACAATTTGATTTGATTTGATATGTAAGTTATTTAATGGTATCATATGTAGTATATGTATTATTAGTATTTAATATATCATAGTTATTAGTATGTATTTAGTAATATCATTGTATTTTTATGTCTATAGAATTATTTATTATTATATATATAAATGCACCTACCTTACATTTGAAATGGTCCCCATTGTCCCTAAGGTTGGCTGTCAGATAATGTCTAGCGGCATTAAGTCCGCCCCTTGTATAACGTGCAATAAAGTATTAAATAAATAAATAAATATACAAAAAGCTTCTTTCACATTTATAATATTAGTACGGATATATGCAAAATACAGTTCAATCGAAAGTGTACACAATTTAACGCTTGTTTTACATCACCAGGATAACGGGATCAAACCCTTTCGTTTCTGTTTCCTTTCGATTTCTGGACTCTGCAAGCGACTTTCACCAACAAAACTAAATCCACTGCGCGTTTTATTCAAAAGTGGCCTATGGGACGTCTCTAGAGAACATTTTACCAAGTTTTTGTTACCTCGCTTTCTTGTATGTTTTTGTATACTGGCAAGACATGTGGCCTTACGTCCATCTGATTACGCGCTAAGCTCCATGAATGTTAGCAACTGGTATCAGACACTTATGACGATAACACTATGTCGGCTTGACTGGGCATGACAGTGCAGGGTCACATTTCGTACTTGTATATATAAAAATATTTTTTTCAATACATTTATTATTTTTATAAAATCACACAAACAATTATGCTGCTCATACAGCCAGCATTTGGGATTCATTCATTAATTTTGTTTTAGGTAAATAATCATGAATCTATTGGTTTTCACTTATTTTTCTTTTTCTTTAAGTTTTGCTAGTCACAGTTCAATTGCACTATTAATTTAAGTCTAATTACTATATTTTACTCTTATTTCTGTTTTAATTGTATTGTCTAAATAATATAAAATCTCTTTGGCTTGGGTTCCACTATTGCTACTTTGTTTATGTTTAATATTTTTTAAAAATAAATAAACCATGGGAGTACTAGATACCTACAAATTCGTAAAATAGCTGGGTAAACAAATTTGTCAAGATTGTGGCGACCCAGACGGGTTGCGTCTGGCCAGCGTGGCGAGTGTAGGCCAAATTCTTCAGATATAGCCGATCTCCACCAGTGGAGGTAGAAGATCCTTAAATAAAAAACCTATTGCATTAAAAGTTACATCGACGTGTCTATAAAAAGCAGTAATGTACAGTGTTTCGTTGTAAAATGTTGTTAATTTTATTGTAATCCGTTACACGACCTCCAGGTTGGTTGCGTCATTCTTGTAGGTAATCTTGTTTTAGAAAATGAAATTTAACGCAGTTGTGTCGTGTCCTACCTTATTTAGGTGCCCTTTGTGCTTGACCGTAATCAGCTTAAGTTAATTGCAAAAAAATAATTTAGGCTGGGTTGCACCAAAATGAAGTATCTGTAAATAAAAAAAAAGTAAAGTATCATCACAAAAATATATATATTAATGAAATGAATTTAGTTACATTAATACATATTTTTGTGTCCCGACCAGAAATCGAACGCGGTACCTCCGATTCTAAATCCACGGACTTAACCGCTAGACCACTGAGGCAGTTTAGTTTTATGGTACTAGTAACAAAATACGCAATATTTTTAAATTATCGCTTGCAGTTAATTGTTTGCGGGCTTTAAAATCTAATTTTGGATATAATATAATATATACTAATAATATAATATAGATATGTATGTATAACTTTAAGAATCCTACCATCCACCTGGCGACGCTAATCTTCGGGTGAACTAGAGTTATTTGCGTGAGTTACCACTCTTTTCCCAATTAGTTACTATAGTTTTTACCGGGACTGAAACGGCTCAACATGCTCTCCGAGGCACGGGAACGGTGATGTTATAAATTTATTTATTTATATATTTTTATTTTCATTTATTTAGGCAACAAACAGTCAACATACACAAACAATGTCACAGATAAACAAAATTGCCACTGTGGCTTGCAAGATACTAAAATTGAAAACTAATAAATAATATGAACCACTAAGGGGCCCCTTTTGAAGGCTTTGCCGGCACGTGACAAGTTTGAACATCTGTGTAATAAATTAATAACAATAAGAAGACATTGAGAGCCAAAAATATTTTATACATAATAGAAGTTAAAATAAAAATAAAAAAAGAAGTAAAATAAAAAAATAAAACAAGGATAGAGTAATAACGCAAACATGATACTTAAATTAACAGATGCTATAATAATTATCTGCAACAAATAAAATGTGTTAGATGTGTTTCTTACTTGGTAAAATATATAAATTGAAGCTTAAAATATTTTTTGCCAAATATTTCGCCTCTCTTTGGAGCGGCGTCATCAGTGACAGTGACTGAAGGTCTTTGTCATAAATTTATTTTATTTGGCAAAAAATATTTTAAGATGCTATAATAGTAATTTATAAATACATACTTATAATACTAATTAGATACAACAAACTACCAACCATCAACAGTTTTTTTTTCTGTAAATCTGTAACAAATGTACGTAAGAAAACTGTAATTCTTATAGCTACATGCCAGGCGTTATAACTGACCTTTGTTTGAGAATTTCAAGGTAGAATTATTTGTGGTTTTGGTTCAATCCAGCCTAAATTAATCTTTTAAATATCTTGATAATGGATTGCCGCCTCCGTGGTCTAGTGGTAACAAACGTTGCCGTGAACTCGTGAGGTCGTGGGTTCGATTCCCACCGGGGGCAAGTTGTACATTGTATAATTTGTCTCGGTCTGGGTGTTTATATGTATAATATGTATATATTTACAAAAAAAAAAAAGTATAATATGTAGTTTATCAACCATCTAGTTTCCGTAACACAAGCCTCGTAGCTTACCACGGAAACTAGATGGCGCTGTGTGATTTGTCTGGAAATATTATTATTATTATATTAGTGGTTTTTCCTCCCTTGCTCGAGCGTTATAACTTTTTAAATAATCATTATATCTCGCCAAACCATTAACATTAACCAGTACGTGAAGGTATTACTTTCATATCCGAAAAACAAATGACGTATCACAATATGTCATGTCATTGTATTCGAGACGAGTTCATAACGCGTTCTAAATTCGAAGACCGTGTTTTTTCCCAAGTTCAACAGCCACTGCCGCCCGCGAAGGAACAGCCGACCCACTTCACGTTCCCTGACCTCCGAAGCGGCCTACCATCTCCTCGCTCGCTAGTCGGAAGCTTAGCTGGAGCGGAGCGTTAACCGGCAGCGTTGAGCGGATGACCTATTCTGAGCGTGTTCTAAATTCGAAGACTGTATTTCTTTTTGTTATTGTTAAATACCTATATTAATATCTAGTTCTATTGAATTGTTTATTTTTTATAACCTTACTTATCACAATCACAAAGGTTAGCTGCAAGAGAATGCCTACTGCGTTAAGTTCGCTATTGTGCACTACTTTTGAAATTTTGTGGAATAAAGAATTTTATTATTTAAAAATAATTTCAACAAGATAACTTCAACAGTTGCAAAGCTTGTAAAGGAACAGCCGATCCACCTCACAGTCCCTGGCCTCCGAGGTGGCATACCATTACCTCGCTCACACTAATTGCAGGGCTACACCGCGCCAGAGCGAACCGTAAAGCTTCAGCATTGAGCAGAGGAGCTATTTTAAAAGTGTTCTAAATTCGTAGACCGTATTTCTTCCCAAGTTTAACAGCTAATGGACGCCCGCGTAGGAGCAGCTGATCCACTTCGTTTCCGCTTATTGCGAGGCCAGTGCCAGGCCAGACGCGTCAGCAGAAGCTGGAATAATAATACAAGAAGCGCGAGAGATTGTACGTTTTGTAATTTGTTCTTATTTTGTTCAAATAATATAGAGCATATTCAGGTAAGGACAACGTACAGTTATATAATTTAATAATAGTAAGCAACTGGACGCACGCAAAAATCTTAGTGTGCTCATACGCATAGGTGATAGCAGCGTCATTAAATGCCGCTCTCTCAAGTCGCTGCTGCATCCCGCACCGCTCATCCGTGGCCTACTCCTTAGCAACGCGGAAACGCATAGCTCTATCTCTGTCCCTCCCGGAATATTTTCGCACCAACACAAGCATGGAAAATGGCGCGGCTCGTGAAGCGTGTGATGACGTTTTTTAAGGGTTAAAATGTACCGCTACGTAGCGCAGTAATTGTGCAATAGCTCGCCTATTAGATGATATGGCAGAATGCACTCGTTCAATCTAATTATAGCAAGAGAAGATTTATTTATTTTTAATTTACCTTCAAAAGGAACGCAGAGTGGGACGCCCCCATTAGACGATCGGATGACCCGAAAAAAATCACTGGTGGGGGTTGCATGAGTGTGGCAGGTAATCACGTGAAAGGCTAGTCTTGGGAGAGGTACAGGCTGATGATGATGATGCAAAGGAACTAATAAATTTCCATTTAACCACTATACGAGTATACCACCTCGTTATTAAGAAACATACCCTGATGTTTTAATGGCGTATTCCACCACGCTCCCGTATACCATATGTATATCCAACTTGGTCGGATGACGCCGATTGGCGTATCTATTTTCTAACGATGCTTTCCTTTACCATAAAAGCAAACTAGATATGGGCCTTATGGAGAACATATATGGGAGCATAAGGTAAGCAGGCTTTTTTTTGTGTTTTTAGTATCATTTGCAATTTCGAAATCTGTACCTATTACAACCTTATTATTATTATTTTTTTTAACTAGCTGGTTGACATGGCGTTGCACCTATATAGTGATCTGGGAAAACACCTTCAGGCCGCTGTTGAGTCAAATGTCGTATTAAGATATTGATCCCATATCCATTCCTTAATTTCAAGCATCACTTCTGCTATATTTCATTAAAATCGGTTCAGTAATATATTCGTGAAGACAAATTGAATAGACAGATAGAGAGATCACATGACGTCAAAATCAAACGTCAAATTATGTCTACTCCTGGGTTCTAAGGAACATTTCTGCCAAAAGACATCATTCTTCTTGTATTGGGATTTGGGCTAAATTGTATTCACAGTTACATAGGTATGCATTTATACAATTTTTAAGTAGAAAGAAAATATATAGTACAGGTTTAGGTATGCAAGATGTTTAATTGATACGAAAACTACATATTTTATTTTCCAAATAAAATAGTTGCACAGATATACTAAAAATCACATTAGTGTGTTAGACTTATTTTTTGGGTTACTCGCTGCTTCCCTTCGCGGACATGAATATAGTCGCAAGTCGTGCAGCAATAGAAAAAGTAACAAATAATAAAAAAAGCTCAATTTTCGGGTCTAGATGACATGACGTAACATCGCGTCAGGCCCCATGAGGTCATTTCACTTTGGCCAACTTAAGAACCCGTCTCGCCTCCGTGAGCCCCTCACTTCGACATGAGAAAAATACTCATTTATATTTTCAAGTCTTTCCATATCTAAAAATACCTTTTTATAGTTATATTGTAAAACATAATAAAGATGGTTCTTCGCGCCATTTTGCGCGGATATGTCAAGTGCAAGTTTTTGTTTTGTAAATTACTTTACTGTGGATATTGTTAGTCAAAATTGGTGTTGTTTTGTTTATTAATATGCTACAATGTGAATAAATCAGGAAAACGATTTATTGAACGTTAAATATGGGGCACGAGTTGCAGTTATTTTTTTGGCGGCATTCCCGCGGTTTGAACTCTCATATTATACCCGACGTGTTTGGGCTATAATGCCGCGAGTGACTTCAGAAAAAGCATCATATTTCTGCAACATCTGGAATTTGATGATAACCTTATTAACATATAAAAGAAAAATATATTACAATAAAACTTGGCTGTATGGGCTAGACCCTTTGCCTTCCTATCAACCCATTCATCATCCATTGGTAGAAGAGAACACAAACAACAAAAAATATGTAGGGATATAACTCCCGCCTTTTGTAAATTTATTTAAAAGTGCTATTTTGTTCAACAATGTGAATAACCATAGAAAACATAAATTGGACATTAAATATGGCACAAGTTGCAGTTTATTTTTTGATGAGAATTCCTTTATGAAAAGCTTCAAATACGAAAATTAATACTTTTTGCAACAATTTGATTATTCCTAAGTCGGTTATGAACAAATATTATAAATAACTGATACATTCTGTACAATGTTCTTAACTTAAAAAATAATAACGGCGTAGGTAATGAAACTTATTATGGGAAATTTTGCTTAATATTAAGGCCGAGATCAATAAAGTTTTGGCCAAATAGAGCTTAAAGAAATCGTAACAAAATAAAAAAGGTCGTTTTTGGCTAAGATAAAGTGAAGTACGTTATTATATCAGAAACTACGGTTTTTGTATTGCTGTTAAAATGTTTGACAAGATTCAAACCCACTGTAGTATACATGTATTATTAGATGGTCGTAATAGCGACATTTTATTTATTCGAAGTAATATACAAACAATATAAAAGAATTAAATTATGAAATAAAAATTAAAACTAAATTAGAAAACTAATTATAAATAAAAATACTCACCCATGATTTGTTCCTGTGGCAGTGTGCCAAGAACACTTGCAGCGTTCCCCCGCTGCACAGCAATGCTGATTTGCTGCGCGAGAAAACTGCCAGCCCTCTTGTCACATACAGCATTAACCAGGCGCTTAGACAACTCTTTAAAGAACTTCTTTGCACTTGGCCCCCCCCACGGACCCATTGTCTCAAGACCAAAAGGCACAAACACGTAGTCGTTGCTAATCGACTTGTATTTGCGACTTTTGGCCTTTTCAGCCAAGTCCGCTGCAGCCCCGGCCCTGGCAGAGGTGCCCTGGAGATGAGACATTAAATATTATTAAAAAAAAAATACTATGTTTTGATCCTTGAATTCGATGGCGTATTTACATGAGCCAAATTCATAGCATTGAAATGCTGAATAAATGTTTTTTCAAGCCACCTTGATTCTTATTTTTTTCTTAGAAAATCACAAATATCTTCAAGGTATTTTGTCCCTTTATCCGATTTATTATTCGTTTGAATAAATTTGTCACTGACATTAGGTACACACGTGTCTTAAGCGCCTTTTTCACCATCCCAAATGCTGTTTTTTTTTTTTATACTAGCACGACATGACGTGTCATTGCTCCCACGGATTCATGTTAAATGGCACGCGAGGTCCATGAATGTTAGCAACTGGAATCAGACACTCATGACTGACATCAGTCCCCAACACTATGCCGGCTTGACTGGGCATGACTGTAATTCGAGCCTGATCCCGACTTTACTGGGTTTATCGGCACGAACGGTGGATACTTCTCCGCTCCAGCAGACTAGGCAAATTCACCACCCGCTTACCACCTATTAATATTTTATTTTTTTATTTTATTTTATTTTTTATATTAAATTATATTGCCATGGATTTAGACTCGAAGGTACCGATTTCGATTCCTGGTCGGGACACAATAATATTTATTAATTTAAATTATTAAAAGTTAATTAATATTTAATAAATTTGTGATATTTCTCGAGTTTGGTACGCTAAAGACATCGACGAGCTTGCCACTTGTCATGATTGGTCTATAGCAAAGTTGGCTAAATGTGAATCCGCGTCTTTATAAGCGTGGTTTCTGACCACCCCGAAAGGGAAACGGTCGTGATGATACTTTACTAAATTATATTGACCGCCTCCGTGGTCTAGTGTTAATAAACGATGCTGTGAACTCGGGAGATCGTGGGTTCGATTCCCACCGTAGGCAAGTTGTACATTGTATAATTTGTGGTCTGGGTGTTTATATAAATATATTTACAAAAAAATATATATAATATGTAGTTTATCAACCATCTAGTTTCCGTAACACAAGCCTCGTAGCTTACCAGGGAAATTAGATGGCGCTGTGTGACCTGTCTGGAAATATTTATTATTATTATTATTAAAAAGAAAAAAAAAAGATAACAATACTTAAAACTAAAAATTACAATAAGAATTTATACTGTAAAAACAAAAAAATAAAATGAGTTGATTTAAAAAAAAAAAAAAACCTTAAAACAACAATATATGATATAGAAGACTACTATTTCTATGAAGGTAGTCCTTATCGCAAATTGCTGTATGTGTAGCAAATCTTGCTTGTGAACATACAAAGTGTTGGAAATGCGAAATTGGTAATGGTTTTAGTAAATATTGTTGTCCTATTGAGTTAACTTAGTAACCAAAACTCGAGGGTCATTGGGACACCGTACAATAGATTTTTTACGGTGAATCTAGGATAAACTCTCGTTCCGTCTGCACGTTCATTAACATACAATCCATATTGTAATATTAGGTTCTGTTTTGAATGAATAAACGTGGCAAATGTAAGTATATTAACTCAAATTTACAAAGCTAGTCATCATGAGACCTTTTAAATGTGGAAAATACCATTAATTTAAGTTCACACCTTTGGGATGGTTCAGCCAAGTACCTCACAGATGCTCTCAATGTCCTACAGAGGCGAGCTGTTCGAATTGTGGACGATGCCACTATATCTGGAACTCTCGAATCCCTGCAGCTTCGCCGAGATGTAGCTTCCCTGAGCGTGTTCTACCGGCTATACTATGGTGAGTGCTGTGAAGAGCTCTATAACCTAATTCCTTTCTCTCCATTCCGCAACTGAACCACACGCACAGGTCAGAATATGCACCCACATACCGTAGTCACTATCCCTTCGCGTACCTATAAATTTGGTGACTCATACATCTGTCGCACAATAAAGATGTGGAATGCTCTTCTAGCCTCTGTGTTTCCACTTTCCTATAACCTGGAGTCCTTCAAGCGAAGTGTGAAAAGGCATCTAGTCAAGCCGGCATAGTGTTAGGGACTGATGTCGGACATGAGGGTCTGATTCCAGTTGCTAACATTCATGGACCCTGCGCGCCACTTACCATCAGGTGGGCGCAGGGTCACATGTCGTGCTAGTATAAAATAAAAAAATAACAAGGAATATACCTTGTGAGGCTCGGTTTTAAGAACGCTTTCCTTAAAATCCTATAAAGGTCGGTTCAAACCTCCCCGGCATGTACCAATAAGAAATGATCCGTGATCCTAGAACCCTGTGGGTTGACCGTTGGGTCGTGGAAACTTGGCAGGTACCTGGTGTGGGATTGCCACTTGTGACACATTAGCACTATCAAACATCCAGGCTACCTCGTAAAACGCATTAAGTGCGGCGGTTTCTGCTGCGCGAATATCCGTCGATGGACCCATGTCAAAAAGTCTGGAGACAGTAAAACTGAAAATGATTTCTGCCACCGTATTAACCTCGCTATACAGGGGGGAAATGTTGCCAGTCTCCTTGGGACTGAAGGGTCGTGTCTAGAGGACATTTTTTACTTATAGTTTATTTATTAATAGGGTTGGTTTATTTAATTTAATTTTTACTTGTTAAGTAGTTTTAAGGCGCGGTGGTGGCTCGGTTGTAAGAACGCGTTCCTTAAATCCTACAAAGGTCAGTTCAAACCCACCCGCCATGTACCAATGAGAAATACACTTTTCTGACGTACATTTTTCATAGATTTACAAAACCACCGTTACCGTACCTCGGAGAGCACGTTAAGCCGTCGGTCCCGGTTCCACTAATACCAACCTGTGGAATCGATAATACATTGTCATTAAAAATTAACATCATATCCACGCCAAGCCGTCTGGCCAGCGTGGCGAGTGTAGATGAAATTCTAGAGATATATGTACTGGAAGGCCCATCTCCAGCAGTGGAGGTCTGGGACGCTGTGTTCTAGGGGCTGTAATGATAATTGTATTTATCTTAATACCCGCAATCCTCTGCCACACTACCAAAGGTTAGCTGGCTGTAATGATAATTGTATTTATCTTAATACCCGCAATCCTCTGCCACACTACCAAAGGTTAGCTGGCTGTAATGATAATTGTATTTATCTTAATACCCGCAATCCTCTGCCACACTACCAAAGGTTAGCTGGCTGTAATGATAATTGTATTTATCTTAATACCCGCAATCCTCTGTCACACTACCAAAGGTTAGCTGGCTGTAATGATAATTGTATTTATCTTAATACCCGCAATCCTCTGCCACACTACCAAAGGTTAGCTGGCTGTAATGATAATTGTATTTATCTTAATACCCGCAATCCTCTGCCACACTACCAAAGGTTAGCTGGCTGTAATGATAATTGTATTTATCTTAATACCCGCAATCCTCTGCCACACTACCAAAGGTTAGCTGGCTGTAATGATAATTGTATTTATCTTAATACCCGCAATCCTCTGCCACACTACCAAAGGTTAGCTGGCTGTAATGATAATTGTATTTATCTTAATACCCGCAATCCTCTGCCACACTACCAAAGGTTAGCTGGCTGTAATGATAATTGTATTTATCTTAATACCCGCAATCCTCTGCCACACTACCAAAGGTTAGCTGGCTGTAATGATAATTGTATTTATCTTAATACCCGCAATCCTCTGCCACACTACCAAAGGTTAGCTGGCTGTAATGATAATTGTATTTATCTTAATACCCGCAATCCTCTGTCACACTACCAAAGGTTAGCTGGCTGTAATGATAATTGTATTTATCTTAATACCCGCAATCCTCTGCCACACTACCAAAGGTTAGCTGGCTGTAATGATAATTGTATTTATCTTAATACCCGCAATCCTCTGCCACACTACCAAAGGTTAGCTGTTATAAGTAATTTTAATAAAAATAAACGATTCACTCCTCGTAACAAAAAAAACATACAAAATTCGTTCACTTTTACTACAACATTGTGCATGTTATTTATAGTTGAACAAATGAAATTAACAACGGTTTAATTTTTGAAAGGATTTAGTTATTTGTTAAAATCACTGTAACCCAATAAACGCTTCCTAACCTTTGTTCTGTCAAAAACAGGAGGACCTTTTAGGTGTATCTTTTGTTTGTAACTTTCATTTTTCTCCAACTTTCTGTTTCGAAGGTTATTTGACTGGTCATAAAATTTGTTCCAATTTTGTATGGTGTTATTGTAAAGCCCCGTTGGGATGACTGTTGTCAAACCTTTGCATTATGTTGCATACATTGTGTGGAATAAATGCTGTAAGATTACCTAGAATGCATGCATAGCCGTTACTTCCCTTTGTCTTGCGTTTCTATTGTATCAAAACAGACTTTTGCTGGAATTCTTGAATACGTTAATCGTTTTGGTAGAGTCATAGATGTATTGTTTTTTACTTATTTTTACCTGTCATTAAAACACATGGAGTTTGAAACTAGTGATTTTAAGATAAAAGAAATTTCTTGCTCCAAATGTTTTTCAAAGTTTTTTCAAGTCTGATGAAATAATATATTATCCTCTTTGCGTCGTGTTTTCTCATTGATGAGGGTCGTGACCTCCCGATGAATTGGTGTGCGTCTTGATGATAGCACGCCACCCGTTTCTGTCTTCGGCGGCATGCACAGCATCATGGACGCTAGTGTTGGTGGTGGAGCGGATTTGGTCGGACCAGCGTACCGGACTTCGGCCTCTCGGTCTCTTTCCTTCCACCTTGCCAGTAACAAAAAGTTTCTCCAGGTTATCCCCTCCTTTCTGGCAATGTGTCCGACGTACTGGAGTATCCGACGAAGGCATATGGTGGATAGTCTAGTCGATATGTCTAACAATATATATTATAGGTATTCATTTATCGGAATTTTTTTTTTACAAAATACGTGACTCCTCCCGTGACAAGTGGGCTCGCTCTTTCTTCGCTCAAGAGTTACAATTCAGCGGGAAAATGCAGCCAGCGTTCTTGCCACCATTCCACGCGGATATAAGTCCGTTTCCGTATGTAATATTTATTTTATTTTATATTTTGTAAAATTAAATTGTAATAATTGATACCTATTGAATTATATGATAAGTATAAAATAAAGTACCTGGCCAACGTGGCGAGTGTAGGCCAAATTCTCTAGAATTTTCTAGAAGGGCCATCTGGAACAGTGGAGTTCAAGAACTTTGTGTTATAGGGGCGGGGCTGTGATGATCAAATTATGTAAGAAAATGGAATTTGTATTTGGAACTGATTTTGAATGAGTAAGGCCGCGTTCGTTTTAAGAAATGTTAGTATGAAAATACCATTTTTTTAGCACAAGTCGTTCGTTTAATGAAAATTATAACATTTGATGCTAATTTCGTATGTCAGTACTGTAACGGGTACATGTAGGTTACAGAGTTTTATTGGCATATTAAGAAAGAATAGTATTGTCAATATACGACAATGACAGGGTTGATGGGTTTTTGTTTTAAAAGAAGAAAAAAAAGAAGATCGGGGGAGCTCGGACCGAGAGGTCGACAGAGCGAGTATTTTTATAAAGATTAGGATTAAAATAATAATTAGTTAAAGTCTACCGCGTAATAGTGTCCCTCGTAGATAAGTGTTTAGTTTTTATAGATATGTAATTATTTCTAAAATATAAAGTATAAAAAAAGTTTTATGCATTTTTCATAAAGAAAAAGGAGTTCCGTAGAATCCTCTCCGTAACAATTAAAAGCAACTACATCCAACCGCAGGCGTTGGATAATCTTGTAACTGCAAAGGGCAGGTTACATTTGGTGGAGGCGCCGGGTATATTCAAGTTTTTTTTAGAAAGAAAAAGGACATTTTTATACGAAGAAAATAACTATTTTATAAAAAGAAAAAGATGGGATGTAAAAAATTGGAAGAAATATTTTTATACAATAACGATGTGTGAAGAAAGGTATTGTAATATAAGTAAAAGGTCAGTGATTTGAACTAATAAGGATGGCGTCAACGAGTTATTTTAGTGGTTTCAAAAATGAGGATGTGGAGGAATTTATGTTGTCGTTCGCGAGCATAGCGGCGCTTCAACGTTGGGACGATGGGCAGAAAAAGGCTGCCGTAGCATTATATTTAAATGGACCTGCTTTATTATATTATAAATCGATAGTTGGGGAATGTGAAACATATGAGATGATACTAGGGGTTGATTTTTTGTACTCTTATAATGTAACTTTAGATTTTTATAATAATACGATCATTATGAATAATAGGAGCGATGATAGTAAAAATAGAGAATTAATTTGTAATAATAGTAGAGAGACTGATATAATTCAGGAAAATATCATCAATGTTACCACATTGAAATATTTTACACCAATAGCGGAAGAGCATGAGCATAAGTTATTAGTTACAGCGATAGAAGGAGAAGCAGAGAAGGATGAGTATAGGGGATGTGATTTTGATAAAAAAGTGTATGCAGTAAATGTAGATTTGATGCCAGAGAAGCAGGTAGAGGATGAATTTTGTGGGAATCTGATACGGCGGTTGAGAGATCGGAATAAAAATAGTTACAAAGGTTTTTTCTTAGAGAATAATGTTTATACAGAAATATTAGATGGTACGGTTATGATAGAAAAGTGGTGGTTTTACCAAAATTTATGGTAAATGAGGTGCTGTTGGAGCTTCACGATCAAGCGTTATCGGGTACGCATTTGGGATTACATAAAACTTATGCTAAGTTTAGGGATCGATATTTTATAAGAGGAGCAGAGAAAATAGTCGAGAAATATGTAAATAGTTGTGTGAAATGTCAAGAGAGGAAAAAGGTTTGCCATAAAGAAAAAAAAAACCTATAGAATTTAACGAAAATGATAAGGTTTATAAGATAAAGAAAGAAAGTAGAAATATAATGAGGTATGATCTGGTACACGTTAATAGAATAAAAAAGTTTGTTGAAAGAGTATAACAAAGGTTTATTTCTTTTTTTTTTTTTTTGTTGTTAAATATAAGTATTAGGATAAGTTTTGTATTGTCATTCCTATGGCTATAAAGGTTGTTTTTATGTGTTTGCGTTGAACGCATATGCTGCGCTGTGTAATTAATAGTGTAAATTTTAATATTAAGGTCTATATATACTAAATCTTGTGTTTTTATTTTCTATGTGCACGAGAGAGAAAAATATTGTATTTTGCAATAATGATGACAACAGACAGTCTGGGGACTGATAGGATGTTAAGGTGTGATACGTGTGCAGCCAGATGGGTGCTGTTCGTAAATAAATAGAGGGACGTGTGAAAGTTAAGTTCTTTGTGTTATTGGTCTTGAGGTATTTTAGTTATTCTTATTCTTTACGTACCGCCATACATTTCCACCGGAATTCGGCTAAGTCTAAGGTTACAAACACAAGTACAACACATTTGTCCTGCCTGGAGAGTGCTATAAGGCAAGGAACAGAACTGCAGGTTAAAGCAGTGTCAAAGGAAAACTAATAAAAGCAAAATAAAAACAAAAAGAAACATTAATATTTAAATAAAACAAAATTATACGGCTGTAAAATGGCCTTGTCAAAAAAAATAAAAAAATAATAATAATTATATATATATATACACATATATATATATATAAAGTAAAGTAAAAATAATTAAAGCAGCTGTAAAGAGGCCTTGTCAATATCCTATACTAAGGTTAAAATATAAATATTAATAAATTATTAATTTAGCAGCTGCAAATGAGCTTTGTCAAGAATATATTTCAATTTTATTATTATAATATGTCACATTTAAATAATTACTGCTGTAAATGGGCATGTCAAATATTATTTCTAGGTACATAATATATGTAGTTTGTATTATGCTATGTTAACATCCTTTAACGCTTCGTCAACCGTGTAATAAGCTTTTTGCATCAAGACTGATTTAATTTTGTTTTTGAATTCCTTATCATCTAGGCTTTTAATTTCATTTTCTAAGTTATTATACAGTTTAACGCAATTACAGATAAAGCTTTTGCTAAACTTGCTTAATCTGTGTTTAGAGTTTATTAGTATATTATGGTGAGGTATGGTTATACTGGTGAGGATTGCTAGAGTGAACATATGTTAGATCATAGTTTATCTCAGTCCTGTATAGGACAATAGTAATATGATTCAGTGTGGCGTGCTAAGCTTATATGTATGGTTCGAGTAGTTAGGAAGGAGAGTCGCGAGAAGAAGGACGTAAAGAAGACAAGAAAGTTTGCAGCCTAAAAAACTAACTGCCCTTTGCAGTTACAGTACCGTGTTGAAAGGAGGGTAAAACATAAGAAATGTTTTTTTTTACATTGTTGTATACTTTATAGTTTATATTATATTTATTAGACTGCCTCCGTGGTCTAGCGGTTAAGTCCGTGGATTTACACTCGGAGGTACCGGGTTCGATTCCTGGTCGGGACACAAAAATATTTATTAATGTAAATAAATATGTACATTTAATTAATATTTAATTTATTTGTGATATTTCTCGAGTTTGGTACGCTGGAGACATCGACGAGCTTGCCACTTGTCATGATTGGCGTATAGTAAAGTGACCACCCCGAAAGGGAAACGGTCGTGATATACTTTTTTTTTCTACAATCTATTTGAACATCCTGAAATTGACATTCAAATTAATTCAAGACTGGCAGTTACCCAAACGAGTGTTACGCCACCGTTTCTCACGGACACCCACTTGATGTTCTGGGCACGTCCAAGCCACTGCCTTTAAATGCCAACCCAGAACAATACCAAATCAATATCTAACGGTATATTTTCGCCAAAATATTTGTCGCGTCCGTGACTCGATCCCATTATACTCTTAATTTAGGATCGCATAACGATAAAACGTAGTCAGTTGAGTAAGGAAAACTTTATAAGGACATCGATTCGGTGACACAGAGCAAAAATATTTTTTAACACATACCAGTCTACCTACCTTACTTTTACGTTGATACTGAGACCGATGGATTTAAATTTTATGTCATAGTAAACGATAGTAGAACAATTTTCTTATAGTCTAAGACTGATTTGGTGGTAGGTCTCCGATGAGATGGACCGATCAGGTGAAGGTTGCAATGGATCATCCCCTACATGAGTGCTCTAGGAAAGCTGGGGTCCGAGAGGAGTGGCGACGGCTTGATAAGCGTGTCACTGGCACTCCAATGCCCACTCTGCCAAGAGTGTAGCGACTAGAAGATGAAGACTGATTTGCACCAAAATGAAGTCTATAAATCTAACGATAAAAGTTAAAAATGGCATCAAATATCAGTGTTATTTTGACCGCCTCCGTGGTCTAGTGGTAACAAACGTTGCCGTGAACTCGGAAGGTCGTGGATTCGATTCCCACCGGGGGCAAGTTGTACATTGTATAATTTGTCTCGGTCTGGGTGTTTATATGTATAATATGTATATATATACAAAAAAAAAAGTATAATATGTAGTTTATCAACCATCTAGTTTCCGTAACACAAGCCTCGTAGCTTACCACGGAAACTAGATGGCGCTGTGTGACCTGTCTGGAAATATAAAAAAAAAAAACTCAGACGTTGGGATATACAATCGACGCAATTTTTAACTTTAATCGTTACAATAACAGAAACTTTATCAATCGGTTATCCGAATGAAAAAAATATTTTTTTATCCGACTGCCCGACGTCAATAAGTGTTTATCAACCTATGTACGAGTATGTATGTTTGTTCCTTTGTGACACACAGGAGACCAAATGCGTGGGCCGATTTTGATGTCACTAAAGATATGACATTAATCAAATTTCATTAAAGCGATAACCAGATGCCATATTATGGAAAATAAAAAAAATAAAGTTACAAGCTATATTGAGTGGGTATCATCAACAGGTATTTGAAAATCATGTTCAGATTTTTTCTTATTATTATATTTTTTAGAATCTATAACGTTTTAAAATTGGTTAGCAACAATAAAATTCATATAAAAAAGTATCACCTCGACGGTGGTCATAAACATTGTATATATTATATTATAACAGACAGCGATAACTAAAATATTAAAATAAATCAAAAAAGATATATTTTTATAAAAAGAGATATTTTGTTTAAAAAAATAATATTACTTAAAAACTGAAAACAAATACTTACACCATAAAAAAAGTATTATAATTTTGTATTTTTACTAACACTCATAATTACAAATTATAAGATTCTTTAAAAAATATGGAATTTATTCTGAAATAAAGTTTTATAATTATTATGATTATAAAACAAACTGAGTAAAATTAAACTGCTTTTAAAACTAAAAATCAAGCCCAAGGGTTTCGTCGCCACAGGGTATGAGAACCGCTAATACCCTTGAAAAATTTTATGACACATAATACAAATAATAAATTCTAATGCGTAATAGCGACTTGAACAGTCGGGACCTATTGTTGGGAAGATTTGAGCTGTTCAGTTTTAATGGTTGGTAGTGTCGCATGTAAGCATCAAATTTTGGGGAGTAATGTCAAACTTAAGAAGACTGCAGGAATCGAATACTTTTGTCAATTTTTTTTGGTAAAGCCGTATTGGAATCTAAAATATGTATATTCACGGTTTTCTTTCTTTCTTTCTTTCTTTCTAAACCTATCTATGAATTTACTCACAAATCATTATTAATTACCTCTGTAATGTATTATATATATTTTTATTTTTTTTCCAGACAGGTCACACAGCGCCATCTAATTTCCGTGGTAAGCGAGGCTTGTGTTACGGAAACTAGATGGTTGATAAACTACATATTATACTTTTTTCTTTTTTTTTTGTAAATATATACATATAAACACCCAGACCGAGACAAATTATACAATGTACAACTTGCCCCCGGTGGGAATCGAACCCACGACCTCCCGAGTTCACGGCAACGTTCGTTACCACTAGACCACGGAGGCGGTCCGGCGGCGGTCGATTTATTCGAAGTAGATACAAACATATTAAAATAAAATAGATTAAAAAACTAATTATAAATAAAACTAAACTAAAAATACCTATGAAATTAAAACTATTCTACAAAATAAACTAAGGGCTTAGGGAGGGTACCTAAAACGCTCGCCGCATTTCCTCGTTGAATTATAATGGAAATATTCTGTAATTAGTAAAAAAGGAACAATGCTAATATTTATATACATAAGTCAGCAAGGAAATCTCACTTATAGGTAGTAATATCTTAACTAAGACATGCATTTTAACTGGTTTAATTATTTACAATTAGCCTTGTATAAAGTATATTACTGCATAATTCTATGTAACCTAAAACTTCAAATGATATACAATCTTAATCTATCCAAAATTGACTACTCTTACATTCCAAATGATAGATTATTTATTTCAAATGCTCCAATCTTCAGTCCATCAAACACCGCTAATAACAGCACTACCAAATTATATGCCTTCTGAACGCAGCATCCTATTCCGTAACGTGAACATGCTCATATTTCCACGTAATCTCCAGTCCCGTTGGACATCCTGCAGCGACAGCTTACTACTCGGTCAACTGTCTAAACAAAAACCAGTAGACTCTAAAGCAACTGGAAAAAGGTTAAAGTCCTTTTTATAGCAGTGATGTGGTTAGTTTGAACTGTGGATATACACGACACCCAAGCTTAGGACGTGACGACAAGTTGACAGTATCCCGCCGAGCTGAGACGGGATTTTCCAGTAGTGGTTGTAATTTGCAAATACAGTATCCGAAGAGCGAACCCGATGCAGAATTTAATAATTTATAAATGATGGTTGTCACAATTTCACTATTATCTATTACCATAATCTTTTATAAAATATAACCAATAACAAACTTATTTATTTAAAAACTTAACTGCATTATGTACAAAGGCGGTCTTAATGACATTCTCTGACAGCCAAACCTTTGGGACATTTGGACAATATCAATGGTCACTTGTAACTTCCTCCGTGGTCTAGCGGTTAAGTCCGTGGATTTAGACTCGGAGGTACCGGGTTCGATTCCTGGTCGGGACACAAAAATATTTATTAATGTAAATAAATACATTTAATTACATTAAAAGCAAGCTGCGCAAATACGCCAACCTAAAAATAAATAAATATAAATAAATAACCAATAGTACAGGTTACGAATTTGCGGCGTTTGGGGTCGAGACGATGGGCCCATGGGGACACTCAGCCAAGCGTCTGGCCAAGGAGTTATCCAAACGGCTAAAGGAAAAGTTTGGAGACAGGAAAGCTGGCAATTATTTCTGCCATAATGTTGCCAGTCTTCCTGGGACTATCACTGATGGGTCGTCTCTAGAGGACATTTTGTACTTACTTATTTTTTATTAGTTTTAGTTTTTATTTATTTTAATTTTTACTTTTAAATAGTTTTAATTTATATTGTAATTATTTTATACTGTTTGTATATTACTTCAATATAAATATTAATTATGGATATTTAATTTATTTGTGATATTTCTCGAGTTTGGTACGCGCTGGAGACATCGACGAGCTTGCCACTTGTCATGATTGGCCTATAGTAAAGTTGGCTAAATGTGAATCCGCTTAATTATAAGCGTGGTTTCTGACCACCCTGAAAGGGAAACGGTCGTGATGATACTTTACTTTTCTCTTTCCGAGCCCCAACATTTTCGAAAGTTACATAAAAAAATATACACATTATTAGGCATATTCAATGAAACTAAAATTAATGCGAATGAATGGGGAAATATTTTTTAAAAGTATATTACGTTGAGTAAATATTTTTATTTTTAAATAAATTTATAATTTTATTGTAATAAAATATTATCTAATATATTAGTTGTCAAAAGAGCGCAGGCAGATTGTCCAGACACCAAGCCTTAAATGAGTTTATAAAGACAAGTTTATGGTCTGCTAAAATACTAAAATCCCGTCCGTCCTTGAACCATCAGGACTTTCACGTAGTGATGGTAAAAGGAAACAATGGGGGTATATTCTCTTGATAACCACAAATTCATAAAAGAGCTGGGTAAACGAATTTTTCAAGAGTGTTGCGATCCCAAATGCCATAACTACCTAAAACAGAAAATTTCCATTATAATTCAACGAGGAAATGCGGCGAGCGTTTGTAAGCCCTTAGTGTATTTTGTAAAATAGTTTTAATTTCATTGGTATTTTTAGTTTAGTTTTATTTTAATTAGTTTTTTTTTATTTTAATATTTTTGTATCTACTTTGAATAAATTGAAATATATTAGTAAAGTCCTATTTGGTTAAAATGTTGTTAAAGTTACTTCAATCATGGCTACGTATTAAGCACTATAATTTATCAATCTGTCTGGTTGCTTATTCAACAACCGTTTAATATATTCCAGAGTTGTGGTGATAAAATTACCCTGTCACTGTACTAAGGCGATGCAAATGTGAACAAGCTGTCGGATTCTATTACACCGTATGATTTACTTTAACCTTACTCGATTCGATTTAATCAATTCTATTTGATTCTGGTGAGAAATTACCCTTACCGTTAGAAACAAAAGATATTTCAATCATGGATACAGCATCAACTACTAACACTATACCTGTGTGTCTAGTTAAATAAACAAGTAAAAGTAAAGTATTATCACGACCGAATCCTTTACTGGGTGGACAGAAACCATGCTTTTCTAAAGACGCGGATTCACATTTAGCCAACTTTACTATAGGCCCAACATAACTTGAGAAAAATCACAAATTTAAATAAAATTCTATGAAGTCAAAATTTACCAGAGGCCACGGCGGCAGTCATTAGTAAGTGTATTTTAGAATTGGTAATAGGTGGGAAATAAATAAATAAACAAAGGTTTAACGTGATGATATTTGATTAATTAAGCCTGGATGAAAGTATTTGTATACAAATTCAACGAAGAGTGACTCCCGAATCACACACAAATAGTTTGGGAGAGAAAGCACAGATCTAGTAGAGATATATATTTTTTTTAATATTGACATGTCTCAAATTATTTATTACAGATTACAAAATCGGCGTTTGGTGTCGAGAGGATGGGCCATGACCCTCGGGCAAAAGTCGTTCAAACGGTATGTACATTGGTCCCATCACATATCCAGTCGACCTCGTCAAGCGCGGGAAGTGTGGCGGTTTCAGCTAAGAACCACAAGCTGCGCCAATTCTCCAACCTCGGGTTACAAATTTGCGCCGTTTTGGGTCGAGACGATGGGCCCACGGAGACCTTCATCCAAGCATCTGGCCATGTAGTTGTCCAAGCGGCTAACGGAAAAGTCTGAAGATAAGAAGACTGTTAATTATTTCTGTCAACATATTAGCCTCGCTATACAGATGGGAAATGTTGTCAGTCTCTTTAAGAATATCCCTGAAGGTTTTATTAGATTTAGTTAATATTTTTTATGTTAATAAATAAATGTTTAGAAAAATAAAAAATTAAAGCGTATAACAACACGCACGCTCGTCCTTTTAACAACAATAGTAGAACTTAAATGTTGCAACCCCTTTTGGCCCGCCAATGCCACATCTACATATTTTCAAGATCATTGTAAGAAGGAAATTTCATGTACTTCTACTAAACATTGTCTATCTTATTATGGACAATAAACATCTGCATTATGCTATCTTAGACCGGAGGGCTATCAAATTTTGTCTTCTAATCTTATTATACCCTTCAATTGTTTATTTTGGTCTTTGCTATGTCTATGTCTCGTAGTTTACATCAACTAAGTTGTAAGTATTGTATATATCTTTAATGTAATAAAATTCGACCTCGCTGCTCCACAATTTGGATGCAAATTTGTCCTATCATTAGATAGTGGACATTGGTTGTTATTTTCACTACCTCCGTACTTTAGCGGTTTAATAATAATAATAAATTGTTTATTTGACAACAGATGGCCCATAGATAAATACATTACAACTAAAATACATATAAAAATATCATTAACTTAGAATTAATTAATCTAAAGCTTCCGTATCTTCATCTTCTTGTGGTCATAGAAGTACCCATCAGGTACTGTGACCACCTTCTGAGGAGTACGAGAAGCTTCAGTAGACGGTGCCGGCGTCCCTTCTGGGGGTGGTGCAGAGGGAGTAGGTGCTGCGCGGGGCCCAGGAACATCGTTGGTTCTGCGTGAAGCAAATCCTCGAATGTATTTGTACAACACGGAGCGGCCAGAATTCCTTCTTCAGGAATATTTTGAGGTGCTCTGACCGCACACAAATCCTAAAGACTTTAAACCCGGTTTCATCCCAATGGGAAGGTAACTCGTCGATAGCAGCGACAGAGTCGATCTCCCCTCGGTCCCGTATGTGTCCGAGAACATCTTGGGATGACATGTAAGGACATGACATGGACAAGGACAAGGGCGCAGCCTCGATACATAGACATAGGATGTCGGTATCACCGCTTTTAGAGCGCACTGTTCGGTCGGGAGGCGCTATTCCCCGATTATTACGTGGGTTTACACTCGGAGATACCGGGTTCGATTGTTGGACGTGTTATTCGTATTTTATTCTTAAATTTGGCACACTAGAGACTTCGAACATTTGTCATGATAAGTCTATAGTAAAGTTGGCTAAATATGTTTTTTAAAAATTCTGACCACTTCGTAAGGTATACACGGTCGTGATGATTGGAAATTGTTGTACATTTTATATTTAAAGCGTATTTTAATATATACAGGTTTATTTACTAACTGCTTCCGTGGTCTAGCGGTCAAGACCGTGGATTTAAACTCGGAGGTACCGGGTTCTATTCCTGGTCGGGATACAAAAATATTTATTACTATAAATAATTGCATTTAATTAATATTTAATTTATTTGTGATATTTCTCGAGTTTGGTACGCTGGAGATATCGACGAGCTTGCCACTTGTCATGATTGGCCTGTAGTAAAGTTGGCTAAATGTGAATCCGCTTATTTATAAGCGTGGTTTCTGACCACCCCAAAAGGGAAACGGTCGTGATCATACTTTACTTTAGGTTTATTTAGTTTGATAAACTAAAACTGTGGTCTTAATTTATAAATGATTAACAATAATAATAAGAACAGTTTGTCTGTTGTAGACACGTGAATAACGGGGTTGGACGCGCCATCGTTGTGGATGTTATGTCACTCGGCCTTGGCCCGACCTAGCTTGGTTACGTTCGGCCAACGGTACTCCCCGGATCCGTTCATCGTTTCATCATTACTACATCTTGACTACTGAATTTAAGCCTTATATATATTTTTTCATTTATATTTTTTTTATAGTAGAGATACGAGGTATTTCGGCGGGACTATAGACTGCTTTACAAATGAAGCCACCTTTTTTTTATTGCACAAGAAGACGCTCACAATCCACCATTCTACTCCTCTCCCTACCAAATACTGTATGATTCCTTTAATGCAGACCTGCTTAGGCCCAATTTAAGGAAGTGGTGTAAAGATTTTGATGGAATTCCTCTCTCACCAACTTCCACTGCGTAAATGGGTCTTAAACCCATTCTGATCATTTCTTTTGTGAGATCATAATATTTCTATTATTTAAATATCTACGTAATAATTTAAGTAATTTATGTTTATACATATATATATGTATATATTGCGTATTTATGTATTTGTATTAGTATGTAGTATTGTTATGTATGTTTTAATACTGTTAAGAATAACTTAATTAATGATTGCACCTACCATCTATACTGTCTAAATGTCTTAAGGGTTTGGCTGTCAGAGAATGCCTAGCGGCATTAAGTCTGCCTTAGTACATAGTGCAATAATGTTTTAAATTAAAATAAATAATAGTATTATAGAATTGCCACACACAAAGGAAAACACAAAGCTGTAAAAAATACCTTTAAGGAATTAAGTTCGCCCTTGAAATGAAATGAAATAATTTATTTGTCAGAAACACGGTAGGTACAGGGATGTAAATTATTAATATATATATAATGAGTTTTATTTGTTATTTTCTTAGCGAATCCACGAGTTGGTATCAGTGGAAGCGAAGCGATGGCTTAACTTCGTAAGTAACAGCATACCAAATGATTGAGGTTATTGCGTAAATTAAATTTTAGGATGAAAATATACCTTCACATCATCAGCCTGTCGCTACACCGAAATGTCTGTGCTCCTTCTTCTCGTCTCTCCACAATAGGTCGTTGCGGTCATCGCATAACTCTGTACTTGCTATACCGTCTCACCACTCTAGTTTTATCTCCGACTCATTTGCAGTTGTTGCCGCCAAACTTTTTTTTAAAGACGGTGAATCGCAAAATCGCCTTACGATACAACCCCAGCCTGAAGGGCCACCGCGGGAGGTCGCATGCCCGAATCACCGTGAGGCCTTCTAAGGAGACCCCAAGGCGCCACGTCAAAACCCTACGTTTCGTCTCTCTCTCACTGTTGGCCCTGCGTGCCTTAAAAGCTAAGTCTGAGTCGTGGCTACGGAGTGAAGGCACTCGTTAGAACAACCTGCCCTTATATATCTGACAAGCGACCCAGAATGATATTTAAAAGGTTGGTCTTCACAACTGCCTCCGTGGTCTAGCGGTTAAGTCCGTGGATTTAGACTCAGAGGTACCAGGTTCGATTCCTGGTCGGGAGACAATAATATTTATTAATGTAAATAAATACATTTAATTAATATTTAATGTATTTGTCATATTTCTCGAGTTTGGTACGCTGGAGACATCGACGAGCTTGCCACTTGTCATGATTGGCCTATAGTAAAGTTGGCTAAATGTGAACCACGCTTATTTATAAGCGTAGTTTCTGACCACCCCGAAAGGGACACGGTCGTGATGATACTTTATACTTTACTTTACTTGGTCTTCACACTTCTTGAATAGTTCCTAACAACTGTAAGTAATATTGCATATATTTATTTGTATTTAGTATAATTATATATTTATGTTTAATATTAGTATTAGATTTAGTTTAAGTAGAGTTTTATTTTTCTACTTTTCCAATATTGGCACCTATCCCATATACAAAGGTTGTAATGTCTCTAAGGTTTATTTATTTATTTATAAACTCTTTATTGCACAAAAAAACTTAAAAGTAATGTACAAGGGCGAACTTAATGCCTTTCGGCATTTTATAACAGCTAACCTTTGGGAGTGTGGTAGAGGATTTGCGGGGTGCATTATTATAAATATACAATTTACATACAATACATAATAATCGTTACATACTACTACTTAAATACATAAATATATATATATATATATATATACACAAATACGAAACCAAGCAAGTATATAGTACTGTTTACACACAATAAAAATAGTATGATAGATATAGGTACTAGGAAGATCTATGTTGTTTGTTTAGAAAGTGAGCGATAAGTAGATTTTTAAATATATTAATAGACGGCGCCCGTCTGATAACCAGAGGAAGTTTGTTGACTGAAGGTTGACCGAGTAAGAATGTCTAGCGGCATTAGGTCCGCCTTTGTGCATTCTAATACATACATATTAGTGCAAAACGTTTTAAATAAATAAATATATATATATATATATATATATATACAAAAGATAGGTCTTTATATACCTCGTGATGTTGTATGCTCTTACTTTAGACTAATTTGTTATTCTATTGATAGAAACAAAAAACCTTTTTCTAAGAAACCATATTTCTGGACCATATGATTGTTGGCAACAAACCAGCTTATTTAGAAACTAGAAGTAGGGCGCATAATCCCCCTCCGTAAGTAGTTTTTTTTTTTCATTTACTACAGCCTCTAGAACACAGCGTTCTAGACCACCACTGTTGGAGATGGGCCGGGCCTTTCAGAACATATTGGTGAATTCGGCCTACACTCGCCACGGTGGCCAGACGGGTAGGCAAACATTTTTTTTTAATGTTAAATTATACCATTTTTATATTAATACATAGGTATGTGGTAACAGATCCCTTATAGATTGAAAAACAGGCGTTGAGAAAATAAAAGTTTTAAAAATATTGGACGCGCCATTATTGTGGATGTTATGTCAGTCGGCCTTGGCCTAGCTTGGTTACGTCGGCCAACGGTATATGTCAGGCCCGTTGGATCAACGTAATACTGGAGCCATATGCTTCTAATATATGTTACTGTTAACGCAGAGACAATAAATAACAAGACAGGCCAAGAAACCAAACGATATGAGAATTAAAGCTAGACCAATCAGTACAGAATTAATTATTGTATGAGAGCCAATATCGGTTATGGTCGTGCTCAACGTGTACTATTAAATTAATTATTTTGTTGTTTTACGGACAATACGCCGATGCAAGTGTAAAACGCGTTCCTATTGGACAAGAGAACGTCGTTCATTTTATTTTAGTTTTTTTTGTAGTAAATGTTGATTACATGGTTTTTTTAGTTACAAAATAAAAAAACAGGGAATATTCTGGAAGTTGTCATTAAGAATTAGCTTACATAGATTAGTCAAATTATTTTTTTCCTATTTGTTATTAATAAAAACCAATATTAAATAAAAAATGCTGGAATAGCCGGCTGTTGTGAGTAAGGAACAGTTTGCTAATAAAGGCATAGTGCCTGAGAATAATAAACTTAATAGTATATTAGTAATAGATAGATAAATAAATTATTTATTGTACAGAAAATAATACATTTCACAGTACTTAATGTCTAAAAACATTTTCTAACAGCTAACCTTTGGGAGATGTGAGCAGGAATTGTAAGGTGCATGACCGCTAATATTTGAGATAAAGAGATTTATTGAGTAAAAAAAGTTAACTAAAAAAGAACGATATTTAATCTATAATATAAATACTTAAACACACAATACATATATACAAACATAAATATACTGGTTACATACATATATTTACATACAATAATAGTAATAGTAGATAGCAGCTGTAAAGAGGCTGTTTGTCGTAAGGTGTAAATCGATAATAATAATGTCATAATATAGTTATTATGTCAATCCTATAAAATACCTAAATAAAAGATTACAACGACAAGTATTTTATTATTGCAGCTTTAGGGGCGTTGTCAGAAATAATAATAATAATAATGTCATAACTAATATAATTAAGAATGAACACAATTAAAGCCTTAATAACACTAATCATAAGGTTGACATTGGCCCCAATCATTTTTCAGGTGACCATTAGATATTATAGCTCCTCTAGTCCATCATAGATGGCGCTATTATGTTTTCACACAATTATAATCTTAAAAAGACTAGCCATTAGCTTCACATGTTCTTTTAAACTATTATCTATGTACGTTAGTAAAAATAATAATAATAAAAAAAACATTGTTTTTGTTTTTAAATAAAATACACCAAACATTCTGGATGTTGTCATTAAGAAAATGTTTCTTTAGTCGATCATAGATGGCGCACAATATTACAATTATAATCTTAAAAACGTTAGCTTTAAGATATGTATTTTTAAAAGCTAGTGGATGTAACTTGTAGGTCGCGTAAAAAATAATATAAAAATAAATTTTGTACAAAAATGTGGTCGATGCCTGCTCTATATTCTATTTGACCTCGTTGTGTAAACGTAAGAACTTGGCAAGTTTAACATGCGCGGAATTATAAGCATTTGCGTTTTGCTAGAAATGCGAGTTCGGACATATTCTTAGAATTACCCAGATTGTTTATTATTATAGTCGACATAATTTTATACATTACAGACTGCGCTGTGCATTCATAATCATTACTAGAGTAACAATTCGTTATCAAAAAAGGTGTATTAGTTTAGGTGTACCTATTGTAATTTGATATTTCTTTGAAAAAATCCTGCCTAAAAATTATGGTTTGCACCAAGGGTTACGGTCCTGATAAAGCTTATCTTTACTTCTTTGAAAAATAAAAATGCAGGGTGGTCAGAAACCACACTTTTTTAAAGAACCGAATTCTTATTTAGGCAAGCTCATCGATGTCTCCAGCATACTAAATTCTAGAAATAAATAAATAAATAAATATTTCCAGACAGGTCACACAGCGCCATCTAGTTTCCGTGGTAAGCTACGAGGCTTGTGTTACGGAAACTAGATGGTTGATAAACTACATATTATACTTTTTTTTTGAAATATATACATATAAACACTCAGACCGAGACAAATTATACAATGTACAACTTGCCCCCGTTGGGAATCACGTTGGGAGTTCACGGCAACGTTTGTTACCACTAGACCACGGAGGCGGAGAAATGTCACATATAAATTAATTTAATGTGTCCCGACCAGAAATAGAACCCGGTACCTACGCTTCTAAATCCACGGACTTAACCGCTAGCCCACGGAGGCAGTTTCACGCATACTTATTTGAGGCGTTTAAAAACATTTTGTCATAGATTTATTTTAGTAAGATAGAGGGAAGTCGTTATACTCGTAAATACTCTTATGTACTTAATTTTATTTCCTAGAAAATTGATAGATTTTTTTTTGTTAATAAAAATAATGAAAATTTTATTTATTTTACTTTATTACTTGAAGTAGGTAATATTTTAGTTATTTTCGTTTTTATATAAAATATTTAGTTTTTGTATTGAATATTTTATAATATTGTTATATATTATAGGCAATAGAAGTGGTAAAGTGGTGGTCGCCTATAATAGGTGCAGCATCTACGAGTAACTTCCGATTTAGTGTTAAGTACAAATAAGTGTGTGATGTTAGCACTGTTGGCTACCATACTATAAATAAATAAAATAGACTATATTTCCAAAATACACTGTCAGAGCGTGGACGCTAAATGCAGAGGGCCTAACACCTAAGTCCAAGCTCTGAGCGAAATATATAAACCTTACAATATATAAATTATAGTGGTTGTGTAAAGATAGGAGTCTCAATACCCTAAGGCAGCGAGGGAATGGGGTAGATGGTATTCACGTCCAGGCGCGCAGGCTCACGCGACTGTGCCTAGGTGTCTTGTCCAACGTGATGGATCCTAACAGAGGTCGGGTAGGGATTCAAGGTGGTGGTATACGTTCGATCGAGCAGGCTCACAAGCCTAGATCGTACCTAGAAGAGGTAGCACGCAAAGTTGTCTTGGGCAACGTGTAGGAAATGAGACAAACAACGTAATGTTGCAATCTTGTTTATTATTTACTGTACACATTCCTAAATACTAAATTCCACTTACACCGACAGCACACAGATACATTAATCTTTACTACATTACAATATATTTGTTGTAAGATTTGCTATCTCAACAATTATGATGGCTGCAGCCTAGAAACGAGAACACAAGGCATATTTGGTCAGCTAAACATACACTGAGACTAAAAAATATTTGATAATGTTGGATTGTGCAAGTGAGAGGGATGCAAAAGCGTTAAGACCTCTTATTTATTTATTTATTTAAATCTTTATTGCACAAATACAAAGGCTTATAATGCCGCTAGACATTCTATCCTAGGCAACCATTGGGACAACTTGAGCACTTTATTGAAAGGTAGGTGCAAAATTGTATTACATTCTATGGTTTAACTATATTATTATACACTAATACTCATATATAAATATACTACATATATCCATACATATTATTACATAAACTAAATATTATATAACAAAAATAACAATATACAAAATTCTAATAAATAAATTATAGTAACTACATACACATACATAGATAATATACTTACTTTTGTTGTGATAGGAATCTTGATATGCATATAGTATATACGTTCCATATCGCTATTACGATTAAACAAGGGTATGTTATCCAAATGTCGTTAACAAGCATTCAAAATCAATCAGTGGCATAAATAGTATATACATATATTAAAGTAGATCTAATTAGGTCTTAACAAGCAGGAAACCTCAGTAGATCAATTTATATGTCTACTTTAAAATGTCTTGCATTATTTATTTATTTTTTACTACTTTTTCTACGCATTATTATACTTAATGAAAAAAAATACCTAAGCAGGTCTGTCGTCAATACGTTTATGCAATAAATTTCCAAGACGGCATTAACGGAATCATACGTTATTTGGGGATTATAATAGGGAGAGCATCAGGATGGTGGAAGGTAAGTATCTCGTTGCGCAATAAAAAGAGGAGGATCAGCCTATAGTAGGTCTCAAGCCCGAGACACCATTCTTCTCCTCTCTCTTTCCCTCACACGACGAATACACGCACGGGGAGTCCATGAAATGCTAAGAAATTTATATTCTCCTAAAACTATTTTTTTTTAGGAATTATGTTATAAAAACATAAGCACAAAGTCTAAGTTCAAGCCGACAAACTTGACAGTTCTCACATCTGGATGTTAAGCCGAACATTTTTCTCTTTCATCTTCATTCTTCATTTTTTCTTCACGGCTAAACTAGTGATCCTATTTTGATAAAATTCGTCTGGCCAGCGCGGCAGCGTGGCGAGTGCAGGCTAAATTCTCCAGATATATGTTCTGGGAAGCCCATCTCCAACAGTGGTGGTCTAGGACACTGTGTTCTAGGGGCTGTAATAATAATAATAGTATGATACTACGTATAGGCGTAGCAAATAATAACATATCGACAGTAAAAAGGTACATTATGCTAAAGCGTCACCACCGAATAAATGATGTTAGCATGTGATTTTAGCGCGACTTATATCCAAGGAATGTATGCGATTTTAGACAGCGCCACAAATACACTTACACCAAAATAACCCTATACCATAAGATAAATATATACCATATATTCGTATATATAAGAGTAGGTATCCCAAAATATATTTTGCATGCCGCCACTGGGGAAACATGTGAATTATGTAATATAATTAGGACCGATATTTGTAACCGTGTATTCTAGCAAATAAAATATTCATTTCACTGTCGGTCGAATGAAAAACTTTTCGCAATTGAGTTTGTGCGTGCGACTTTGGTGATTTTAAAGCAGACTATTTCTGTGGACAGTTGCTCACAAATCTACAAGAGCATTAGGCAGATCGGAAGCTGGGGGCACACTGCAGTTACGTGTTAACTGCATTAAACATTAAGATACTTTATCTATTTATAATCAAATGCTACAGACTGCTGGAGAATTATTCAATCCGTTGGTTTTGTACGGTTTATTTATTTCACGTTATATCTAAGCAAAGAGAATGAATGCTCCAGAAATATATGCTGCATCTTGAGCAGTATTTGGACTCTGAAATATTTTTTGTAAATATAAAAATAAAATAAAAATACAAAAACATAATTTGCTAATATAATATAAGGTAAAAATAAGTGTTAACTTATACTTTTAAATATTATATATGTAAAAGAAAATAAAAATAAACAATATTACTTGGTAATGCGGTGGTGGCTTGGTTGTAAGAACGCGTCCCTTAAACCAATGAGAAATACACTTTTCTTACGTACATTTGTCATAGATGTACAACACCACCGTTCCGGTGCCTTGGAGAGCACGTTAAGCTGTCGGTCCCGGTTCCACTAATACCAACTTGTGGAAACGTTAATACATTGTCATAAAAAAATGTGAATCCGCTTATTTATCAGAGTGGTTTCTGACCACCCCGAAAGGGAAACGGTCGTGATGATACTTTACATAAAACAATGACATCATATCCTTGCCAAGCCGTCTGGCCAGCGTGGCGAGTGTAGGCCAAATTCTCATTCTCCAGATATATGTTCTGGAATTCCCATCTCCAGCAGTGGAGGTCTAGGACGCTGTGTTCTAAGAGCTGTGAAAAATTAAAAAAAAAAAACATCCGCGTCGAAATCTAACCCGCTAGACCACGAAGGCAGTAAAAAAAAACTAAAACCAATTTAATTTATTCTGCTGATGACCACATTATTCAAACTTCGCTAATTAGACGTTATTCATACCTATATTGTTACATTTATACTAAATCAATAATCGTTTACAAAAAATGACATTGGGATTTTTGAAGTTATAAACAAACAAAGCAAAAGCTTCGTCATATGACTTTAACTGTCAAATCTGAGGGCGGCAATCTATTAGTTTAACGCACACGTTAGATTACAAATTATAAACAATAATACGAATATTAGCTCTATAGTCTGTTTGCAAAAAAATGATAAAAAACTGGGTTTCTTAACTCATTACAAATTGTGGTCCGCTAATTATTTATACCTCTAGTTCGTGCGGCGAAACGCTTGACAACTGCATGCCTTTTACCACGATACTCAGACGCGCGTTATTAAAGGTTTAAAATTAATATACCTATATAAAAAGGTCAAATTAAAAGGACAAACAATTCTAGTAGTTTAGTTGTAAAGGCCTTTACCTCGGCTCTACTGTCAGCAATAAGGGAGGTTGCGAAAGTGAGATTCGTCGACGAATTGGAATGTCTAAAACAGCAATGACCCAGCTAGACAAAATATGGAGAGATAACAACATATCCAGGAAGACAAAAATCCACATTGTCAGAACGCTCGTATTCTCCATATTCTTGTACGGTTCAGAGACATGGACTATAAAAGCCGCAGATAGGGCAAGAATTGATGCATTTGAGATGTGGCGCTGGCGTCGTCTGCTTAATATTCATTGGACCGAACATTAGTGATGTTTCCGTGCTCGAAGAGCTCAAACTTGCTAAGGTACAGAGACTTTCTGCCGTCTGCTTTACCTGAATTCTGCAATATTTTGGCCACATTGCTAGAAGAGGCGCCGACAATCTGGAAAAACTTTTAGTAACGGGAAAAGTAGACGGTAAAAGAACAAGAGGAAGAAGCCCCAAACAATGGTCCAGTCAGGTGACTGACCACCTAAACATCCCAGTACACCGAGCCATCCACTGCGCCGAGGACCGCAGCCACTGGAAACGGCTAGTGGATGGACTGCGACGGAGTCACGATCCCCAACAGTGGGGTACCGACTAAGGAGGAGGAGGAGTTGTAAAGGCGTATAAATCTTCAATGCACAAAGTACAAAGTTAAACTTAAGTGCTTTTTGACTAACAGCCAAAATTTAAGTAATTATTCATATATAAACTACGAGTATGAAAATAATCTTTTAAATGACATACCAATATCATATTTATGCACGAGTAGGTATTTGTTAAGTTAGCTTAAGTCTGCGTATTTTACCGCTAATTTCCTTATATATATGTATGTATGTATATCTGTGTATATATGGAGGAACACTTTAATTTTAGTTTAGTAGTAGTTTTTTTTTTTTTTTGACATAATTATACAATATTATTATTACCATGACAACGCCCTTTTACAGCAGCATCTATTAGTGTAGGTAGTATTTATCTGGTAACGACGAAGGCTGTTCTTTGCTGATATTTATTCGCTATCATGATTAGTAAAATAATTAATTTGTAATCTGACGAAACCGAGTGTACCAAATGTAATGGTAAATAAATAAATGAAATGAAAGTATATCAAGCAGTTCAAAGATAGACTGATTATGTTTTATCACCCACTACCATAAGCATAAGTCAAGTCCAAGCACGCTTTAAATCTTCAGAGATACCAACATAAAAATACTTGACGTAGACAGGCCTTGACCGTGACTTGCGCAGGCGCAGCGGTGCGCTCCACTCGCGCACACACCCTCCCTCTAACCTTCCTACCAAAGAATAATAAATTTTTTCTACAATACCTTTATGCCTAATGCCTCTGAGAGGTTTTTTCCCGCTGCTTATTGTTAGGAATCGTAACTCCGAAACTGGACTCTGAATTTCTTATGGGGTAATTTTACAGCTGTACATATGCATGCGATATATTTCGATTGATATAGTTTTTTTGTATAAGTTTCGACAGACATTTCGATAAATGCCAACTCAAAAGACTTCGCGAAAAAGCAAGTTGTGAAACAGCCGTCACTGCATACCATGAATATATTGGCTCAATTCTGCACTACGGTGTTCTTTTCTGGAGAAACTTCACAAATAAGGACCTTGTATTTAAAGCTCAAAAAAGGTGCATTAGAGCATTGGTCGGAATACATCCACAAGAGCGTTGCAAACCACACTTTTCTAGGTTAAAAATCCTTACACTTCAAGGCATCTTTATATATGAGACGTCAATGTTTGTTAAGAAAAATCCGGCATTTTTTTCAACAAGATCCCAGTGTAACAACTGGAAGCTGAGGCATAAAGATAGAGTATACGCTGCTGACTCTCGTCAAAATACTGCATTGATACACCGAAGCATATTGCATATTATATATTGTTTCCACTTTCCTATAACTTGGAGTCCTTCAAGCGAAGTGTGAAAAAGCATCTAGTCAAGCCGGCATAGTGTTAGGGACTGATGGCAGTTACGAGTATCTGACTTCAGTTGCTAACATTCATGGACCTTGCGCGCCACTTACCATCAGGTGGGCCCAAGGTCACATGACGTGCTAGTATAAAAAATAATAATATTGAATTTGAATTTATGGCTCGTGCTTTAAATCAGTTAGATTAGCAGCAAAATAAATTCTGTACGAGTATATATGGATTTACACGCAAGCAAAATCCTACTACACATCTTAAACGAGCGTCTTAAAAACTACCTGTCAAAAGAGATCGCCCCCGAACAAGCTGGCTTTGTAAAAGGAAAAGGTACCCGCGAGCAAATTCTTTCAATACGCCAAATAATCGAGAAAGCCAGGGAGTTCAACAAGCCGACCTATATTTGCTTTGTTGACTTCTCGAAGGCGTTTGATTCTGTCAAATGGCCAATGCTCTGGAAGACTCTGTTGGAGATGGGTACGCCTAAGCATCTAGTGCACTTGCTGAGACGGCTCTACGAAGATGGAACAGCATCGGTGAGAACCGATGAGGTTTTATCAAGCCACTTTCACCCCGATGCTGGAGTTCGACAAGGATGCATTATTTCTCCGCTTCTATTCAATATCTACACGGAACTTATAATGAGAATTGCCCTTGAAAACTGGACAGACGGAATTACAATCGAATTTGCGATATGCGGACGACACCACATTGTTTGCAACAAGTATTAGTCATATGGAAGAGCTGTTGCAAAAAATGGAGACCATCAGTCATAAGTTCGGCCTTAAAATCAACCGCAGCAAAACGAAAGTGATGATCGTAGACCGAGCCAACAATAACTGGCCAGAAATTACAAGGATAGCAAAGTGCGATGTGGTCCAATCTTACATTTATCTGGGAGCACTAATATCTAATAACGGTGGATGCGAAGATGAAATCAAGCGTCGAATGGCAGTTACAAGATCTGCTATGGACAAGCTGAAGAAGATATGGAGGAACCGAAACGTTACCAAAGCCACTAAAATCCGGCTGGTTAGAGCTCTTGTGTTCCCTATTTTTCTGTATGCTGCGGAGACGTGGACCCTACGCGAAACAGAAAAAAAACGAATTAATGCTTTAGAGATGTGGTGTTGGCGGAGAATGCTGGGCATATCATGGACGGAGTTCCGAACAAACAAATCCATACTGGAGGAACTGGGGATCGGACAGCGTCTTTCCTCGACTGTACAATTACGCATTCTCACTTTCTTCGGACACGTGTCACGGCGTGGAGAAACATCAATCGAGCGCTTGGTAGTCCAAGGGAAAGTCGATGGCAAGAGGATGCGTGGTAGGTCTCCGATGAGATGGACCGATCAGGTGAAGGTTGCAATGGATCATCCCCTACATGAGTGCACTAGGAAAGCCGGGGTCCGAGAGGAGTGGCGACGGCTTGTTAAGCGTGCCACTAGCACTCCAATGGCGACCACGACCACTCTGCCAAGAGTGTAGCGACTAAGAAGAATATATGGATTTAGTCTCCGAAAAATCACTGTGCGTGACCTTGCTCCGTCAGCTGAGCCATCCAATCTTCTCCAGGAAGACCCAAAGACCCGTTTATGCCGCACTGGTCGCTATGGAGGAACTTCAGTCTAAGCGTAGTCTGTTAAGGCTCAAGAGGCGTGGCGTAAGGCCTTTCATGATTAGCCGATTACCACATCTGCTCGTGCAGTAAGTTCTATGGCAGAGTTCGAGTGCTGGGCATGTTAGTGTTGTGGATGACCCCCTTATCGCCAGTCCACCAGCCGCGTCATTACCCAGTGTACCACCATGACCCTTTTATATACTGAAGCGTGACTTTATTGTCTCTGCATACTGCTTCCAAGTTTAGGCAGTTGAGAATCAGTGCAAAATTGATGTATTGGGTTTTGGGGGCCAGAATGACGGCCATGCTGTCTGGGAGAATGCGAATATTGAAGTTCTTGGCATCTCTCCTCAATACAGCTTGCTATGCTTGTAGGATGCCTACACATAAGGTGATGAATAGCGACAGCTGATGTTTGGCTGGTCATCTTACAATAAAAGCCAGCTGATTAAAAAGCAATAGAGAGTTCTGTGTCTTTGACAGTAATGTTATCATACAGAAAAAAACATTATACCTTAATATCTTATGCGCTTCTGTATTTTATTCCACTTCGCTTACTCTGTGGCCGCCGTCATCGCAATTTACGGTGCAAAATTACACAGGTTTTGTAATGCTGCGCAATGAAGTATTATTTTATCATTTTATTCCGCGCTCGTGCGGTGATGGACTCTATTACTTTTGAAATTGCCTTAAACACCACAGCCATTCTGATTTGACCACTCCATTGTGTTAGAAACTCTTTGTCGGCATATTGTTTAATGTAGCTGTTCTTATCATCGTCATCATCAACTTAACATTTTACTAATGTCATATTGAGAAACTATGTTGACAATTAAACTTTGTAAACCTTCGCGCACAAGTCTTTACATTAAGTGGACTGCAGTTGCTGGAATGGAGTTACATTAACCAAACTAAGCGCACGATATCCGAGAGGGTAAAGGAACATACGCTAATAAACTGCCAAAAGTCAGCAATAGCAGTACCCCTAATAAGTTCATAGTGACACAAACCAGAAGATAGTCTCCACCGATCGTCAAGCGTCGTCTTAAAAATCTTTGTAAAAAAACCCAGCGGATTCACATTTAGCTACTTTACTATAGGCCAATCATGACAAAGTCTGCATTGTCGATATCTCTAACGTACCACAAATAAATTAAATATTTATTAAAATTATATGTTTTTATTTATCTAAATTAATAAATAAGAAACGACATAGAGGGCATGGTGGCTCGGTTGAAGAACACTTTCCTTAAAAAACCTACAAAGGTAGGTTCAAATCGGCATGTACCAATGAGAAATACACTTTTCTGATAAAAACTATATTGAAGTAATATACAAACAGTATAAAAGAATTACAATATAAATTAAAACTACTTAAAAGTAAAAATTAAAATAAATATAAACTAAACCTAATAAAAAATAAACTATAAGTAAAAAATGTCCTCTAGAGACGACCCTTCAGTCATAGTCCCAAGAAGACTGGCAACATTTCCCCTCTGTATAGCTAAGCTAATACGTTGGCAGAAATAATTGCCAGCATTCCTGTCTCCAGACAAATCTCCAAAGAAAAAAAACAAACAAAAAAATAAACACTACCACTTTTCTTAAGTACTTTTGTCACAGATTAACAACACCACCGTTCCCGTGCCTCGGAGAACACGTTAAGCCTTCGGTCCCGGTTCCACTAATAACTTGTGAAATCGTTAACAAAATGTCATTATAAAATTGACATCGGACCCTCGCCAACCCGTCTGGTCAGCGTGGCGAGTGTAGGCCAAATTCTCCAGAAATATCTGGAAGGCCCATCTCTAACAGTGGAGATCTAGAACTCTGTGTTCTGGAGACTGTTATGATGAATAAATATTGTTGTGTCCCCGAACCCGGTACCTCCGAGTCTAAATCCACGGAATTAACCGCTAGACCACAGACAGAAATCTTTGTAAACATCAAAAATCCGCTGGTTTAACGAAATTATAAATATATATATATATATATATATATATATATATATATATATATATATATATATATATATATATATACGAGTATCTATCTATTTCTTTATACATAAATCTTCGTTCATTCATCCCTAGAACACAGCGTCCTAGACCTCCACTGTTGAAGATGGGCCTTCCAAAACATATATCTGGAGAATTTTGGCCTACACTTGGCGAGTATATGATGTCAATGTGTAATGACAGCTTATTAACGATTCCACAAGTTGGTATTAGTGGAACCAGGACCGACGGCTTAACGTGCTCTCCGAGGCACGGGAACGGTTGTGTTGTAAATGTATGACAAATGTACGTAAGAAAAGTGTATTTCTCATTGGTACATGCCGAGTGGGTTTGAACCGACCTTTATAGGATTTATATATATATACATAAATAGATAGTACGAATACCTACATAAATTATTGACCAAGTAGGTAACTATGAAGTTATTACCATAAAGTTTTTCACTGATTTAATCGGTATTAAAATGTAAAATGTTTAACCTCGCCAACCCGTCTGGCCAGCGCGGTGGCGAGTGTAGGCCAAATTGTCCAGAATTTCCTTGAAGACCCATCTCCAACAATGGAGGTCTAGGACTTTTTTGCGTGTGCCTTCCTATAAGTACGAATACATGCAGTGTTCAAGTTTTTATCTGTCGAGAAAACCGGTTACATTGCATCCTGCTTGTCCCGTGCCAATTTACGTATACTCTGTTTCAGTAGTAATTACAAATTATGTAAATATTACGATTAAAGTACCTATAATAAAAAAAAATGTATCGAAAAATATTATTCTGCGTATTTCATCGACAATTAGCTTTTGAACGTTTCGAATAGCTTCCATCATCTTTTTCTCTTTGCGATTGAAGTCCTTGTGAAAGATAAAAAATATGATCTATGTTGAAAAAATATGTAAGTAATGTAAATAGTTTATTATTATTTATTTAAATATTAATTTTAATAATAAACAAACTCTATTATTGCAACAAATAAATAGTTGTAAAATTGAACCCTAATCCTGGCGGTAGTCTCTCTGTACAAAACCAATAAACTAATAATTTATGCAAATATGAGAAAAACAGCAAAGTTATACATAAAGTAAATTATCATCACGACCGTTTCCCTTTCGAGGTAGTCAGAAACCACTCTTATTAAAGAAGCAGATTCATATTTAGCCAACTTTACAATAGGCCAATCATGACAAGTAGCAAGCTCATTGATATCTCTCGAGAATATTACACATAAACTAAATATTAATTCAGTTTATTAATTTTAACTGCCTCCGTGGTCTAGCGGTTAGACTCGGAGGTACCGGGTTCAATTTAATGTCATGATTGGCCTATAGTAAAGTTATCCCCGCAAGGGATATGGTCGTGATGATACTTTTTTTTTTAAATAATAAATATGTATAATTGTATATTATAAAATTAACAAACTAAAGTAAATCTGACGACCAATATGGTGGATATACTACTACAAATTATTAATTGTCATCCACACAAATTTCATCACGGTTTGGTTGATAAAGGCGCGTTACTTTTTTATTATGTATAATTGGTTTGTTATTAAAATAGTCATAGACTGTTGAAATGAACTATACATATATAATAACATTGTATGGTCAGGATCAATGTAGTACCTAGCAAGATGGACACACTGCATGTAATTAGAAAAATAAATAAAAACACGAGGTATTGAATAGTGCATTTAACGACTTGTTGTATTTACAAGGGACTTATTAAGTATTACTAAAGGTACACTTGAGGGCAAAGAAAAGGGCACTGACAATAACTTTAATACTTATTCCTTTCGCTTGCACAATCCAAAATTTGTAAAGTTTTTTTTTAAAGTGTGATCTTTTGATTAATATAGTCAATCAAAAAAAGCTTTCTAGAAAATAAAATTACTGTCATTGCAGACATATTTTCACTTTCATATACCTAATTTAAGACGGAACAAATACCAAATAGGTAAGTTTTGTTTCATTAGGTAAGTCTTGTTTCAAGCGGTGTTACTTTTATATAAATATTACCATTGCAATCCTACAATGTTAGTTCTCCTTAAAAGCAAAAATTGGCACTTGACATCATTGCAAATGGCACATACTTTCAACGAGAACAAGTAGGTGGTAGGCGGACTGATGGTCGTAATTTGCCCAGTCTGCCGAGGCTAATTGACTACATTTTTTTAAAAGTACACTCATTTTTAAAATATCTTTGAAAATGTAAGATTGTGCAAGCGAGATGGATGCAAAGCGTTAAACCCCCTTAAACAAATGCAAGCAACCGATGCTGCTGTTATCTGTTATATGATTCGTGAATGGAATATATTTTTTTTATTCTGTCAAAAATAAACTTTATAACGCATTTTTTTAGTGATAACCAATATCACTATGCGTTCTAATGGCAGTAGAACATTGATACTGGCTTATTTTATAAGTAAGTTTATTTTTTACTGTAAATATTACCTAAAATCACTCTCTGCGTCTACATCCACGGAGTTAACCGCTAGACCACGGAGGTAGTTTTTACAGTGATGGAATAAATCATGAAAAAACGAGGGATTTAAATAATCATTATTATTGCGCATTACCCGTTATTTAGGAGTTTTCTACATCATAGTAGTAAAGTATCATCATGACCGTTTCCCTTTCGGGGTGTTCAGAAAGAAACCACGCTTATAAAGAAGCGCATTCACATTTAGCCAACTTTACTATCATGATAAGTCACCAAGTGGCAAGCTCGTCGATGTCTCTCGACTCATCAAACTCAAGAAATATCACATATAAATTAAATAATAATTAAATTTATTTATTTTAATAAATAAATATTATTTTGCCCCGACCGGAAATCGAACCCAGTACCTCCGAATCTAAACCCACGGAGGCAGTTAAATTAAAAGTTTCCTACAATATCCCACATATTGTGAAGGGTATTTTTAGTGACTCGTTTTCTTTGCCCTGGAGTATACATATATTGATATTTTAAACACATTCTTGTCTCACGGGATCGTAAAATATTAAATTACCTTCTTTCGTGTCTAGTGAATGCTTTGAATGTAATAGGCTAATAATAATATTTATTTGAATATCTGAAACCCAGTGTGATAATACATGATGTACGAGTATGTAGCTTTGACCTAACATAAAGCGCACATTACATATAAAAATTACAAACAAAAAATGACATACAAATCGTTTGAGCATCTACAAGCATTTGTCTAGGTTCTGCCGCCGAAAGGGCAACTGAATTAAAACACAATAAATATTCTAGAATATTTATCTTGTCAGAAAAGTGCCGGTTGTCGTTTCTGCCACGGTTTTGTGAATAATGTGATCCACCGGGCTTTGGTTACTACCTTCGGTTCTTGAACCGTCTGGGACCTCTCGCAATAAAAGACCCGATGAATTGGCTTTGGTGCCGTGGTCTATGGGTCGAGCATTGGTGTGGTGTCTACTTCTGTCGACATCCTTGCTCGGTCTCATGTCCAGGGCACATCTGTCAGGGCTGGGGCGGCTGTTTTCGGTTTTTTAAAGAACTGTCTAAGGGGCTGGTTAATACTGTATGTGACAAGAGGGCTGGTAGTTTTTTCGCGCAGCAAATCAGCAAATGCTGCAAGTGTTCTTAGCACAGTGCCACACTGATCAGGTCATGGGTGAATATTTTTTTTATATAGTTTAGTTTTTAAATTTAATTTAGTTTATATTATTTTTATATGCCTAATTTTTATTATGATATTTAATTTAATTTTAATCCAGTACAGCTTACGCATTTTCATCTTGTAGTCAAAATAATATTCCGATGGTTACAGACAGACAGACAGTGGGGTCGTCCAGGCCCGGATGGCTAATGGGCCTGGGTTGGGGATGGGGACATTCCCCCGTTTTCCCCGGCAGGATCTCAGCGGGTAACCACCCGCTGGTAATTCATGCACGTTTGGTGCTGGGCGCTGTTACTGGTATAACAGCGCCCGTGTGGCTCACGAACCCAGAGGGTCTAGGTTCGACTACTTCAGCTCTCCTCCAAGAGCGCTTCTCTAGGAAGCGGTCTCCCGTTGGGGGGCCGAGCGCAAGACGGAGCGATATTCTGAAGATGCTTGAAGTGTCCGTTGTCGGCCCGATAGAACATACGTCTAGTCAAGCCGACGACAAATTCCTCAATAGTAGGCATCTCCAGATCTCGAGCAATGACGGAATTACGCACGAACCATGGTGCTCGGGAGAGCACTCTGAGCGATATGTTCTGCTGACTTTGGATCTTTTCCCTATTAGTCTTGGCCAGAAGGTGGTGCCAGGCTGGCGCAGCATACGTGAGTCGGGAACGGATGAACATCTTGTAGATCCGGACCTTCAACCTGAGCGGCAAGCTGGAATTCATAACAGGGCGTAACATGGCTCGGGCCGCCTTCGCCTGATTGACGGCGTGGCAGGCCATTTCACCCATTGTTATTCCGATGGTTGTGGCTCGGTTGTAAAAACGCTATCCGTACGGTTCAAATCCCCCGGCATGTACCAATGAGAAATCAAATTACTCCAAAAGCTATGTTCTATGAATAAAATTAAAAATTGAGACTACCTTATAAATCGGCTGTTGTAGTGGAATTTAACAGTCTTCGTTGCGCGAACTACCTATTCAGTTTGTTTGCATTTCGTTTGCAAAAAACAGTTATGTTGTATAATAAAGTACGAATAAATAAGCTTTTTTCCAAATAAAATAGCGTTCTTTATATTATTTATTATAATTTAATTACTAAATTGTAAAGTACTTTAATTACATATAATTTTTTCGTTTTATTAGGTTACCAGTTTTATACATTTATTCTCGTATTGTAAACTATATCACCCGCAATCATTTTACTGGAAAAACGTAGATATAATTTAAAACCGTTTCCATGCAATCTACGTTATTTTCTTACGGCCGCCGCCGCACCGTCTTAAAACCAGTTGGAACGAGAACCGTTTTCGCGACTAGTTCGAACTCCGAAAAAAGGTAGTGTATCGTTTAAAAAAAAATCGACAACGCCCCCCCCCCCCCCCCACGTAGTGACGGCAGACCTGCTTATCTTAAATAGGGTGTGTCACTAACTTTTTATCACGATAGATGGCGCATGGTACCTAATATAACTGTTAGTTGCATAGAAAACTTGTATTTTTATTACGAAATTAATTATTTTCTGGATATTATGCCGAAGTGAGCAGCTTTTAAGTGTACAAATCGAGATTTCCAAGCAAAATAAAAGATACGGTGATCTCAAAATTGCCGTTCTATTAATTAAACCATTTTTATTTTTAAAGACGGTGTTCGCTTTCTTAATTTGTCTTTTAAGGTAGGTAACGTTAATTTAAAATATTTTTTTTTGATATAAAAATAAAAAACTATAAAAACATTTAAAAAATGATGCGACATAGGTGTAAAACAAGGTACCATTGCCGCTAGCGACATCTACAAAAAGCTTTGCCTGATACACCCCATTGTTTTAGTAAGCTATATTAATTGTTGCTGTTAATAATTAATTGTAGGTAAATTTTAGCTATTGGTTGACAGATCAGAAGCGATTTTAATTGCTTGGCATTTTTTTAGTATTGGTTTTTTTCCATTAGTGCCTTGGATTCGAATTCGAATGCCGAGGACGCGTATTAGTAAAAGTTGGCGATAAAGTTATTAATTTCGATTTACGGAATGAATAGGTTAAAGATAAAACCTTTCACTTAAAATAGGGTTGCCCATTGTTCTTTTTCTTAGCACTTTATTTATGATAAATAATCGAAATATTTATTTAATTAAAATAATTTACAAACAAATAAATGAACTATAAATACCTAGGAAATAAAATAACTATTCTACAAAATAAACTAAGGGCTTACCACTTAAAACGCTAGCTGCATTTCCTCGTCGAATAATTACAAGATATTTTGTTTAAGGTAGTTATGGCATTAGGGGTCGACACACTCTTGGTGAATATTTACAATTGTCACTTTTATATACCGAACACGACATGTGACATCGCGCCCAACTGATTAAGTACATAAGCAGTACGCTTATGTACTTAATATGCCCAAGCAACTGACACCAGCCACTGCCAGCCGGCATCCATTAGTCCATTTCATTATGCCGGCGTATTAAGATGACTTTTGTGTGAGTCACCAAATTTATATGTAAGCGTAGGGATAGTGGCTACTGTATAGGGGTGCATATTGTGGCCTGATTGTGGTTTTAGAGTAGCTTGGATATTTTTTTAGTAATACTTTGTGTTTCTTAAATCACCTTGATACGTAATGGTTTATATTTCTGTCTTCAAATCCTGGTTATCAAAATTTAGAGATGGCAACCCTAACCCAAAACAATAGCCCAGTTACTATTTTTTTAATATAATTTGGCAAAAGTAAAGTTCGTTGACCTTGTAGAATTATTTCACCGTGACGTGGAGGTTGAAGACCCTTTGTCACATTGCTCTCTCATTAGACAAGTCGAGGGCTCGTGACTTCATTCCAGGTCACGAAACTTTTTCTACGCTACACTTATTTTTTACACCGTTGACTTAATGTTAGACCCGAGATTTTACCTTAAAAATACACTTTTCTTTCGAACATTTGTCATTTATTTACAACACCACCGTTTCCGTGCCTCAGAGAGCACGTTTAGCTATTTCTGCAGCCTTATTCTGTGACTTAGTCGCAAACGTTATTAGTGGATTTGGTTATTTTCGTCAGAGATTGCGTCATAATTACAAAATTGTTGTTGATTGTTGATGGTTGTTGGTTGTTGATGTTTGTTGATTGTTGATGGTTGGTAGTTTGTTGTATCCGTAATTAGTATTATAAGTATGTTAATATAAAGTACTATTATAGCATCTGTTAATTTAACTATCTTTTAAATCATGTTTGCGTTATTACTCTATCCTTGTTTTTATTTTTATATCCAGTTTTTTTTTCTTTCCTTTCCATAGTATTTGTGTTTAACTTCTATTAGGTATAAAATATTTTTGGCTCTCAATGTCTTCTTATTGTTATTAATTTATTACACAGATGTTCAAACTTGTCACGTGCCGGCAAAGCCTTTAAAGGGGTTTAGTGGTTCATATTATTTATTAGTTTTCAATTTTAGTATCTTGCAGAGTGACAATTTTGTTTATCTGTGATATTGTTTGCGTATGTTGACTGTTTGTTGCCTAAATAAACGAAAATAAATAAATAAATAAAATATTATTCAATTCTCAACTCTATAAGCCCTCGACATTGACAACGGCCGTGCAAATATCAACTTTAATAGCGTGATATATATATAGTTAACGGATTCCATTATATATATAACGTTTGCGACTAAGTATCTGAATTGGGCCGCTGAGCCCGGTTCCACATAACAACTTGTGGAATCGTTATTAAATAGTCATTAAAATTAACATTAGACCCTCGCCAACTCGTCTGGCCACCGGTCAGAGTGTAGGCCAAATTCTCCAGAAATATGTTTTGGAAGGCCATTCTCCAGCAGTGTTCAGGGGATGAGATTATGATTATAGGTAAGTATTGGTCTGCCAGGTCCTCTTTCTCTCACAACTTTCGCATATCTGGTATGACAATATTTTTTTTTATACTAGCACGACATGTGACATTGCGCCCACCTGATGATAACTGGCGCGCGAGGTCCATGAATGTTAGCAACTGGAATCAGACACTCATGACTAGCATAAGTCTCCAACACTATGCCGGCTTGATTGGGCAAGACGGCAATTCGAGCCTGATTCCAAAACTAGTGGATTCACTTTACCCCCCCAGACTGGTCAATTACCACCATCAGTCCGCCTACCACCTATTTGTTCTCGTTGAAAGTTTGTGCCATTTGTAATGATGTCAATTGCCTTTTTTTTCTTTTAAGGAGAACTGATATTGTTAGCTGGCTATAGTGATACTATTATAAATATAACACCGCATGAAACAAGACTTACGGAAACAGAATTATTCTTTATTATTTTTATTCCCACCGAAATATGGTAAGTTAATATTTTACAAAACATCACAAATTATAGACTTTTAAATAGAGTTATCCTGTCTGGAAAGTGTTATGGAACTTAAAACAAGAAACAAGACTGGTCGTCGAGTGCCTTAATTTTTATTGATTTACCAGAAATTATATAAATCAATGTTTACAGTTTTAAGTTGGTGTTATTTAACTACTTATATGTAGTTGTTTGACTTTAGTGCTAATAGGTATAACAAAAATAGACAACTTATTGTCATGACTAATATATTGCCAACATCATGATTTTTGAAGTAGCGTAGGTACAGTTAACTTTATTCCTATGACAAATAATAAGCTATCAATTGATGTCTCTCCAATGTCTGATGTCTGACCAATAAAAAAAATATTTGTAACGTTATGCGTTTTTTAAAAGGACGTTGTGAAAACTATCTACTTTTAATGACTATCTACTTCAAGTACGTCGCGTATTCAAAATAAATATAGGATGCGTCGTATCTCAAGAGGACAGCGCATAAAGCGGGGGCCGCGGCGGACAATCCAGCAAGCGGCGCAAGTGTGTATGTTAAAAGATTACATAATTATGCCGTTTGCTGTAGAAACTCTGGGCCCATGGAGTCCAAGCGCAAAAAGTTTTTAAAAGACACCGCGTCTTGTCGTCTCCTCCGGTGACAAGAGGGCTGGCTCTTTTTTCGCCCAAAGAATCAGTATTGCAATTCAGCGGGGAAATGCCGCCAGCGTTCTTGCCACCATCCCACGCGGACGGGAATTATATCCTTATCCTTAGTATTAATATTTATTTTATTTTATACATTTGTTAATATTGAATTATTTTATTTTGTTATCTAACTTATACATACTACAACAAAAGGATGATTTGAAATTAAACGTCAAGGTCACTTCCGTGCAAGTTTCTCACTCGCACTCGGGCGAATGTGCAATGGCTTAATCTATTCATTTCATTCGTACGTATGTCCATTTCGAGATCGCAATGAACCTATTTCAAGTAGAGTATTATAATAAGTAGACATTTATTATGTTGGAAAACGAGCAATCGGTGCGAAGTTTAGTAGATAGTTTCGTCTATTTCAACGAACATTAATTGCGCTGTCAAGTAGTGTTATGAAAAGTATATAGTTTTATTTCGTCAGAAAACGAGCATTTGTTGTAAACCTCAGTAGATAGGACGTGGATATAAACACAGATACTTAATAATAATAAATTACTTTATATTAAGAGGATTATTAAGCTTTGCACCCCTTTTGCGTGCGAGTGACACCAACATTTTTTAAAGATTTTTGAAAAAATCTAAGAAATAAATTACGGACATTGTAGACATATTTTTACATTTATATGCCTAATTTAAGTCATAGAAAAATAGCTAAAACTCTTTTATATTTTTTTCTCTATTTTACTATAAACAAATCTATGATTATTATATCTCTAAAACGTCATTAAAAGATAATAATTATATGTGGCCAAATATATTCACAATACCAACACATTTAAATAATCTATGACAACTCCTGCATCAGGAGTTGAACCCGACATTCGCATCTAAAACGACAGCCTAGAATTGTCATTATTTTAAAAGGTAACTATGTAAATAAAATATCGTATCTGGCTGATTGCCAGTGGAACAAACTTCCACTGACCATAAGCCAAGCTCCTTCTATTCAAATTAAAAAAAAAACTTTCTTCGAATACCTACTTAACTTTACAAATTTTAACTTCCTAATAATATATTATCTTTATATATATCTACTATAAGAAGTATTTATTTATAAGAATTTATATATTTAATGTATACATACTATTTATGTAGTTTATTGGTTAGAATTGCACTCCACATTTTAACTGTCCCGCTCTCCCAAGGGTTAGCTCGTAGAAAAAGCCGCAACGGCTTTAAGTTTACCTTTGTATGTAGGTACTTTTAAGTAAAGTGCATAAAAGAATTTTAATAATAATAAAAATAACGAAACAGACTTCTTAGAAGAGAAATTAAACCCTGTACCACCAAGTCTAAAATGACGTAACATGTGAAGTTTTACAATAATGTCTAAAAAACAAGATTTACAAGTCCAAAGTAAATATGAATCTATTAAGTGCTTATTTTTGGCAGTTCCCGCCAAAACTTAGCAAGGATTTATCTCGCATGCCTAAGATGGATGGCCTACTAGAAGAATGTTGACCCCTACGCCACGCCGCGAATTTGTTTATTGTACTCGTACTTATAGAAAATGACCACTTTAAAATACCCATTTCTAAATTTTTACAAAAAAAACTTTTACTTGAAAAGTTGGGACTGTATGCCCCATAAGTCAACGTCAAATGAAATGGGTGATAGATTTATCAGTTATCATAAAAATAAAGTAAAAAATCTTATTCATGTAAATACCTATATTTAAAATTATAATTAAAAAGAATAATAAAATTATAATTGTTTAACAGTTTAAAGGTATTTAAAATTTAATTTAAATCAATTTATAGATATATGACTAAGGCATTTCATTTTATTTTTTGATAACTGTCACTACCTGGCGTAATTCACTTATTCCCGGTTTGACTTTGGCTTGTGGGACACTCTGTATAATAGTAGGAGGTACATAAAAACAAATGTACAAGTAAAAGTCTCTTACGACTACGACTATATGACTCTTGATCAATTAGGATATTAATTGACTCAGTCGCCAAAATTTAACTTACTCGATCGGTAGTATAGTGGCATTTTTTATGTGTATACGGTGTACCGGTTAAAAAGTAAATCACTGACTGTATCTTAATATAAATAGGGTAAAATTACCCTCTTGGAAATCCGTCTGGCCAGCATGACTAGAGTAGGCCAAATTCTGCAGAAATATGTTCTGAAAAGTTCATATTTAGCAGTGAGCAAGGACGACAAGCATAATCGTTAAAAAGTTCCACTTTTTTGCGTGTTCTCCGTCGTCAGTGACTGGCATCAGCTTCTCCCATTGCGGTCTTTTTACTTAGTATCAGGTGGGCACGGTGTTACATGTCGTGCTCAGTCCCACATCTGCCCTGTGTTCTAGGGGCTGTAATGATAAAGGTAAAAACATACAAAAAATAACGCCATTTAAAAATAGAAAATTAAAGTAGACAACCTTTAGCATCGCTAAAGATTTAGGACGTAGGTAGAAAGGTGGACTGACAATGAGAAGAATCGACTTCTCAGGAGTTAGGCAGATTATTTTATTACCCATTGACTAAACCTGTATTGGGCATTCAATAAAATTTACTTCATTTTGCCGTCGCTTGATTTGAAGCAAGTGGTGGCGTGGTCTAGTTATAACGCCATCCTTCAATTGTAAAGTCAGTTTTATTTTCTAAAATTCGTTCTTTAGCAATGAAGGTCTAGGATGTATAAATATAAATCTATAATATATATATATATATATTTATATATATTATAATTTATATATATATATCATCAAAATAAAATTTAATGAAGGAAATGCAATAAAATAATAAAGGAGATTGACAAAAAGTAGAGTGAATTCGTTATAAATGTGTTGGCTATTTTTCTCTGTCTAAAATTAGGTATATGAAAATGGAAATATGTCTAACATGACATTGACATTTCTCAAATGTACACAACAAAATGTTGTAATGTGCGAGCGAGAGGGAATCACAAACATTAAACGTAATTTTATAAAAGTTAGGTTAGGTTTTCCGTTTAAAAATAGCACCAATCCCATTGCCGTCAAAATACGACTAAGACTACAACTTAATATATTTAAACCTAGGTTAACCCCATTTGCCTGGACCGAGGGGAAAATAAAAGGTAAATAAGGTTTTCCATACTTGTATATCAATTTTGGAGGAGCGATGGTGGCTCGAACCCTGGCATGTACCATCGAGATATACACTTTCCTTACGTACATTTGTCATAGATTTACAACACCACCGTTTCCGTGCCTCGGACAGCAACTTGCGGAATCAATAATGAATTGTCAGCAGAACCTAGCCAACCCGTCTGGCCAGCATAGCGAGTGTAAGCCAAAATCTCCAGAAATTTCTGGAAGGCCCATCTCCAACAGTTGAGGTTCAGAACGCTATGTTCTACAGGCTGTGATGATGATACTTATCAGTGAAATCAATTCAAAATTCATATATATATCGGTATTTAGATTTTCAAAAAAAGTTGTTGTCGTCTAACTTGGCTCGGACGGCGAAGAAATTCAAATGACGTTCGTAATTTATTTTTAAATTTTAATTATTTCTATAATGCTAAAATTAAAATGATTGGCTTTATACGAATTGTCTCCATTGTCTAACAGTTAAGTACATGGATGTAGACCTGAGGTATCGGGCGCTTTTCCTTGTCAGGACACAATCATTTATTTATTGATATTTCTCAAGTTTCGCTACATCGCTACACGCTAGATACATCGACAAGCTTGTCAGGAAGGGCCTATCATATAAAGTCGACTTGCTCCTTACAAAAGCGTGGTTTCCGACCTTTATAATCCAGACTAATATTTTTGGTACACAAATAGCATACACGCACCTACAGCCCACTATCAGACATTCTCCTTTATAAAGTTCCAGCTAGGTCTAGTTCACAAAACAAGAACATTCCGTCTAAAAGATTACGACATTCAAACACATTTTTACGATTATTTTATGAGGTTCTTGACCCAGAAGATGGCCGTGGCACTTATAATTGTAAATTATTTAAAAATATCGGCTATAATTTAGTAAATGTTAAAATTTCGATAAAAATAATAATTCAAACATTCGCGAGATTATTTTTGTATAAATAACAGCTAATTTATTCGTAAATTTTAATTCATTCACAGACTTACTAATTCAATATAGTAGTGACTTACTTCGACAACTGGGCATTAAATATTATAGTCATTTATTTGTAGTTGTATATTATTTATAGTTGGCCAACTAAACGCTAGGCTTCGAGTTTTACCTAGCTTTTATTTTGTTGTTGCTTGTGTTCGCTTCTCCCGATGGATGATGAATGAGGTGATGATGAAGGGACATGATACAGCCAATTCTGACGTAATATAACTTTTCTTTTTATGTTTTTATTTTATTTTATGTTTTCCATAATTATTCACATTGTAACACATTATTAAACAAATCAACACCACTTTTGATTAACAAAATCTACTGTATATTAATTCACACAACAAAAACACTTGATAAGTCCGTGAAAAATGGCGCGAACGACTTCCCTATTTTTTTTTCTGAACTAGGGTAAATCGCGGTGGTGGCTCGGTTGTAAGAACGGTTTCCTTGAAGTCCTACAAAGGTCGGTTCAAACCCCCCCGACATATGAGACCAATGATAAATCAAATTTTCTTATGTACTTTTGTCATAGATTTACAACATCTTAGTTCCCGTGTCTCGGAGAGCACGTAAAGCCGTCAGTCCCTGTTCCACTAATATCAACTCGTGGAATCGTTAATAAATTGTGGAGGTCTAGGACACTGTGTTCTAGGGGCTGTAATGAGGGTAAATCATTCGTAAATTTATTGGTTTTGCCAAATGTTAAATACGTTTTGTAATAAACAACATGGTGCACAATCTAGCAAAGTTTCGGTAAATTATTTCATTAAGGTAATTTCTTGAAGGTGTTAAGTGGTACTCCGGCTAATCTTACCCAACTCTACGTTACATCTGTTTTAATACATATATAATAGTTGTTTTATACATATAAATCAGTCTCACCATTTTCGTGCTTTAGTGAGACGCATGGCAAATGATTGTTTGCATGTAATCTAATATGTAATATACAATAAGAATCTCGCGTATGTGTCGAAGTTGTAACGAACTTTATGTATATTTTTCTGATATAGAAAGATTTTATTTTATTTATTATTTAAAAACCGTTAGGCATTCTCTGACAGTCGACCTTGGGGACAAAGGAGATATCAAATAGAAATATGATACGGTGCGAAAATAAGAGTTAAAGAGACAGTTTATGCTATAACTAATACTTAACCTAATATCAAATACATATACTATTTAATATACATCATATATAAACCTACATATATACATAATACATTTAATATAATAAATATTAAATTATATTATATAGGTATCTATAATAATAATATCTTATTATTTCAATAATTTGTAAAATAATATTTTAATATCATAATATTTTGTGTAAATAAACACTCATTTAAAAATAATCGCACTAAATTAATAATCCGGTTGGTGCGCATGATAAATACCTGTTATAAAATAAAACAAAGTTAGAAAGAAAAATATTAATTGTCGCTTTTTTTTCCGAATCATCTTTTATTCCATTTTATTATTATGTATTTTTAGTTTTAATTTAAAATTTACCATTTACTCAACTGCCTCCGTGGTCTAGCGGTTAAGGCCGTAGATATAAACACGGAGGTGCTGCGTTCGATTCCTGCAGCCCTATTATGTTACTTAAGCGCAAACGTTAAATAATGGAATCTATAAACTATGTATATACTCGTATATATCACGCGCTTAAAGTTGATATTTGCACGGACGCTGTCAAAGTCGAGCGCTTATAGAGTTGAAAATTAAATAACATTTTCTAATTATAACGCAAGCTCTGACGTAAATAACGAAATCCACTAATAACGTTTGCGCTTAAGTAACGTAATAGGGCTGCTGGTCAAGATAACAAAAAAAAAACGTCAGAAATATATTCGGTAAGGCCTACCCTTAACGGTAGAGGTTTAGGACTGTGGGAACTTGTAAATTGTAATGATAAAATGATGTATGAAAGCAACATAAGCCCACTTTCATTGAAAGGTGAGTAATATAAGGCTTTGAGGCCCGCGTGAGAGGTATCGCTGAAAGACACTCTAGAGGACAAATGAGGGCATTCACCTCAGACTATAATGTTCAACTAGTATGGACATACCGCATTAGACAAGATTGATTTAATATCCTGTCACTACCTTTAAAAAAGGACTTTAAAAAATGCGATATATATTTATTGTTTATTAGTTGATAAGTAGGTTGAATTAGTTAGAAAAAAGTGAAGTATCATCACGACCGTTTCCATTTCGGGGTGGTCAGAAACCACGCTTATAAGTAAGCGGATTCACATTTAGCCAACTTTACTACAGGCCAATCATGACAAGTGGCAAGCTCCTCGATGTCTCCAGCGTACCAAACTCGGGAAAAATCACAAATAAATTAAATATTAATTAAATATATTTATTTATTTTATTTTATTGCACTATGTATAAAGACGGACTTAATGCCGCTAGGCATTCTCTGACAGCCAAACTTTTAGGACATTAAGACAGGATAGGTGCAATTAAAAATTAGGTAAAACATAAATCTCTTCGCTCTGCTCACAACTCCCTTTTATCTGTCCCCTCTCATCACTCTTCATTTGTCTCTAACTCTTTTGTAGTTGTTGCTACTAATTTGTGGAATAATCTACCTGTCAACATACGTCAAGCAACTACAAGGACATTATTTAAAAAACTGGTGTATTCACACTTTCTAAATGGCTCCACACAGCGTTAGTAAGTAGTATATATATATGTATATATATATGTATCTTTATGTGTAATAATGTGTATGTATTAGTATTTAGTTTATTGATATTATAATATTTTATATGATGTAAGTATATATTAGTTTACTGTTAATTTTCATTAATTATATTATTATTATCTTTATGATTGCACCTTTATATGGTTAAATTTGTCCCTAAGGTTTGGCTGTCAGAGAATGTCTTCGGGCATTAAGTCCGCCTTTGTACTTTGTGCAATAAAGTTTTTAAATAAATAAAATAAATAAATAAATAAAACAGAAATATAATTATAATATAAATATATACATACTAATATGTGTTATGTAATAGTAAGTAAATATTGGTATGTATATATTGATATATATGGACTTACTTAATATTGCACCTACCATCTATACTGTCTAAATGTCCTAAAGGTTTGGCTGTCAGAGAATGCCTAGCGGCATTAAGTCCGCCTTTGTACATAGTGCAATAAAGTTTTTAAATAATATATATATATATATATATATCTACATACAATTTACATACTAATACATAAATAAGTCATGCTATAGATATACTAATATAACATAAATAAAACTACTTACATGATGAGAAGAGTGTGACAAAATTAACAATGTGATGATGCTGCTGCTATTATGCTGCTATTAAGGAAATTAATATAAGAGAAAAAAAGATTGAAAAGAAAGGTCTAGGTTAGGTTAGTTAGTTAAAGTGTTTGTATACCTGGTTTTCAAATATTGCACGATTGGGGGCTTCTCTGATATCGAATGGAATTTATATACATTAATTAATATTTTTGTGTACCGACCAGGAATCGAACCCGCTACCTCCGAGTCTAAATCCACGGACTTAACCGCTAGACCACGGAGACAGTTTAAATTAGTTAGAAATTTACAAATAATAGTTTTTAAATATACGTAAACACATACACCCACACTCTCATCTTAATATTCCAAACGTTAGCTGTTAGGAAATGCCTAGACATTAAGCTCGCCTATGTACATTAGAATGTTTTTATTTTTTGTGCAATAAATAATTTATCTATCTATAAAATTCAAGCGAGTAACTGTGCAATAGTGCTCGCGCCAGTAACTTGCTCAGTAACATGCACCCTAATAGCTAAGAGCTGACGTAACAACAAAATATTATACGAAATTAAACTTTTAAAAGCGGTTGAAATTGATAGTATCCGTTTGTTTGAAGAAATCCTCTATATAATATTTAAAGCTATACTCGTATAATCAGAATTTGACAAATGGAGATGTTTCGCTCACTGGAAATGAAATAATTTATTTAAAGTTTAATTTTTTTATTTGTTTTATTTATAAGCTTTGCTTGCATTCAAATATTTGTTTAGTCCCTACTTGTTTGTCCTTGTCGAGCTTAGTGTCTAGGTATTCTTTGTCGAATTAAACATTTATTAACCAGCATTTGTTTGACTCTTACTTAATTCAAACAGCTACCTTATACTCTTAGTAACTAGAAGCTTATTTAAATACTCATTAATCAATAGATTTTATTTAAAGCTTTGTCTATGATAGGGCACTTCATTTCCTATAATTTTGTTGTTCGTGTAATATAGTGATAAGTAACAAAACCTTCTCGCCAAGCCGTCTGGCCAGCGTGGCGAGTGTAGGCCAAATTCTCCAGATATACGTTCTGGAAGGCACATCTCAAACATTAGAGGTCTAGGACGCTATGTTCTAGGGCCTGTTATAATAATAATGAATAACAAAACCTTTAGGTGTCCGTAGTGTCACATGTCGTATTTTTACTTTGCCGCCTTATAACCCATATGTAATCTTGTATTTTAATGATCATTTCTGTCAAATTTGATGAAATTCGGTCCCTCAATATAGGTGTGAACTCGAATTAAACAGACAGATATATTGCTGTGGGGTCACGTGTCGTGGCCAGATGATGACGTCCTAGAGCCTATTACCGTTTCAGGGTTCCAAGGAACATTTTTGTCAAATTTCAACAAATCGGTCCAGTAAAATAGGCTAAGATGGACAGACAAAGCTTTCACATTCATAATAATAATAATAATAATAAAATTCTTTATTGCACACAAAATATACAATATAAAGTGTTGTACATATTGTACCATGAAGGTATTCTCTACCAGCTAACCTTTGGGAGAGTGAGAGATTAATATTATAGGTGCAGAGTGTGAAAATGGAAATAATATAGTAAAAACCAGAATTAAAATATGTAAATAAATACAATATATACATTTATAATACTATAATACCTAACAGAAAAATTATAATACTTAATTAAGATAAATACATAAATAATTATATATACATATATAGGTACTAATAATATGTCAGGTGATTAGGATTCGTTTTGCTTTTTAAGGAAATAAGAGAGAAGTTTTTTGAATATATTTAAAGACGGTGGTCTGATAAACAATGGTAGCCTGTTCCATTGATGTTTTTTTTCATAATAGTATGAATATGCTTTATCAGTTGTTGTACCTTGTATCGTACCTTAAGTTGGTATTAATATTTAAGGAACATCCATATAATTCCGACGATAAACTTGATTGTTAAGGACAGACAGAGTTAGCTCGCGGAAATTGTGAGCTAACAAAAAATATCATTAAAATAGCTCACGTTCGGAATCGATTTGTTCGCTTTGCTATTTATTAAACCATAGCCATTGATTTATATAAAGGACCGGCACACTATACCATAACAAATATAATAATCAGGACAGCAATATTATTACATATGTATATATTACAAATTACTGAACACCCTATTTACTTACCTAAAAGTAAACTTTTAAAACATAGTTACTAGGCGAGAAGTTAGTTCTTAACTTTAGAAACTTTAAGTTAAATTTTAATACCCCAGCTTAAGTAGTTCGGACTCGACAATGCCGCTTAGCTAGTATTTATTTATTACAAAACCACTCGTTACAAAAATAAATACATAGGTATACCTTAAAAGTTACATATTGGCCATATATTGCTATACTTTAATTGCTATTTGTGTAACCTCTTTTTTGATTTTTTTTGTATGGTCATTATTGAAAGACACTGTCTCCTGTTAAACAGTTGTTTCTTCTTTTTTTTTTATACTAACGCGACATGAGACCTTACCCCCAACTGATGGTAAGTGGCGCGCGAGGTCTATGGATATTAGCAACTGCGATGAGACACTCATGACTGACATCAGTCCCTAACACTATGCCGGCTTGACTGGGCATTACGGCAATTCGAGCCAGATCCCGAAACGTAAACGTAACAGCTCATGCAGTTCGTAACAGTTCACGAACCAAAATTATTTTGTGTTAATAAACGATTTCTATTTAATTAAATTTGTTATTCGTATAATATGTCGTGTTGTTTTTTAATATTCTTAAGGTCGTTTTCTTCTGGTATACTTTATATAACTGACAGTATAAATAAATAATGGAATCCACTAGTTTGACAATTAAATGATGAGATAAAAAAAACAGACTAAGGCCACAGCTACAGAAATATCCTGATTTAATAATAACTATAATAATAATAACTGCGTCGCTTTTTTTTAAATATATTATATTTGACTTAGTCAATAAATATATAGGTCAATGATTTCTGATAGAATTTTATCATCTACTGAAGTACAGTACTGTTTTAAAATAATTTAAAGAAAAGTGAGAATGTTTTAGCAGTATAACCGTAGTCTTTATTTCGTATACAAAAAGTATGAAGATCTATAATTAAAGAATTTGATTACTAACTAATTATAATCTTGCGTCGTTTTTTAATTAGTTATTAAAAAAATACATATTTAGATTTAACACAGATTTATTTATTATTTAATTATAAAAATATTGTAGATATAAAATAATTATATTAAAGTAAAGTATCATCACGACCTTATCCCTTGCGGGGTGGTCAGTAACCACGCTTACTAAAGAAACGAATTCACATTTAGCCAACTTTACTATAGGCCAATCGTGGATGTACCAAACTCGAGAAATATCACAAATAAATTAATTAATAATGAAATTTATTTATTTAAATTAATAAATATTATTGTGTCCCGACCGGGAATCGAACCCGGTACCTCCGAGTCTAAAATGCACAGACTTAACCGCTAGACCACGGAGGCAAAATAAATATATATATAGAGAATTTCAATTTTAATAGCGTTTTTCACTGATAGTTTCCGTTATGTATGGGATTCCATTATATAACGTTTGCGCTTAAGTAAGACAATAGGGCTGCTGGCTGAAGTAAAGTATAGTATATGTATAGTAGAGTATAGTTAAACTAGAATTCCCGCAATCGAATTCTAATGCTGACTAGCATTTTGTCTTTGTACGACGATACAGCTTCGTACTGTCAACAACGTAAATACACAGACTACTGTTTGATCGTCTTCAAATAAGGAACATACTCATATATAGCCAGTTCCATTGCACACGGTTCAAACCTGATTCGACATAGTCATTTTGTCACATGCATTTCGTCATAATAACTAATACCTATCACCTAATTTTTACTATTATTACTATAATTACTATTTATTATAGGCGCGGTGATGGCTCGGTTGAAAGAACGCGTTCCTTAAATCCTACAAAGGTCGGTTCAAACCCCCCCCGGCATGTACCAATGAGAAATACACTTTTCTTAAGTACATTTGTCATAGATTTACAACACCACCGTTCCCGTGCCTCGGAGAGCACGTTAAGCCGTCGGTCCCGGTTCCACTAATACCAACTTGTGGAATCGTTAATAAATTGTCATAAAAATTGACATCAAATCCTCGCCAAGCCGTCTGGCCAGCGTGGCGAGTGTAGGCCAAGTTCTCCAGATATATGTTCTGGAAGGCCCATCTCCAGCAGTGGAGATCTAGGACGCTGTGTTCTAGGGGCTGTAATGATGAAATGATGATCACCTAATTTAATAAATGGATTCGTTTTGGTCTATTTTGCAATAGGATAAATAAATATGAACGTTTCCAGGACCCGTCGCGCTGATAGATATGCGTTACACAATTCAGATTTACTGTGACCAAATGTTCAACGTAGAGATAATGTAATATCTGTTCCGCATGTCACAAAAAACTAATAATATATTTTTAAGAATGTGAATTAAATCCAAAAGTAAATAAAGAAAAATACATATATGGCTAAATCTATAACGTACAAAGGTGGTCCGGTCCTATCGATATTTTATTTTTTTCGTATCTTTGCCGATCAAGGGTATAATTCTAATAGCTCCTACTGTATTGTTTCTTAATTGTTCTTATACTGCCTGTCTCTGTTCTTTCTCTTCGAATAAACCGCCTCCGTGGTCTAGTGGTAACAGACGTTGCCGTAAACTCGGGAGGTCGTGGGTTCGATTCCCACCGGGGGCAAGTTGTACATTGTATAATTTGTCTCGGTCTGGGTGTTTATATGTATAATATGTATATATTTACAAAAAAAAAAAAAAAAAAAAAAAGTATAATATGTAGTTTATCAACCATCTAGTTTCCGTAACACAAGCCTCGCAGCTTACCACGGAAACTAGATGGCGCTGTGTGATTGTCTGGAAATATTTATTTATATTTATTTAAATAAATAAATAAATAAATAAGACACCATTGTAAAAATAGCGCCGAAAAATACTTCTTTGACAATAGCTTTTTCTAACTAATTTTATTAAAATGCAAATGTTTGTTACTTCCGGATTTGATATCCGGTAATACTTGTATTACGCACGAATTTACTAGGCCAATAAAATATATTTAAATAAATATAGTATAAAAAATATCTCTTGAATACATATTATTATATATTAAATAATACCAACAAGTAAGATAATAAAACAACCTAATAATATACCTGCGTATAAACGAATCAAGCATAAACGAAATGGTATAAAAAACAGTTATTCCAGCACTATGTGACCAAATGGACGTTTGACAAACTCATATGCATGACAAGTTGGCATTATGACGAATACCGGCCATCCAATACAAATATTTCGCAATATTTCCAAGGTAGGAATCGCGTGGTCTTGTAAATACAGTGCAATTAAGGCTATTCAAACATTCGATGGGTCTTCGAACTTTAAGCGTGAATGTAATTTTATTTGAGCGGACATGATTGATTAGGACAGTGTTTATATAAATTCACACTGGGTAATTCGAGCCTGATCCCCTGAACACTGATACACTTTACTGGGTTTATGGGCACGAGCGGTGGATACTTCTCCGCCCCGGCAGACTGCGCAAATTACCACCATCAGTCTGCCTACCACCTATTTATTGTTCTCGTAAAAAGTATGTGCCATTTGCAATGATGTCAAATGCCAATTTTAAGGAGAACTAAGTAACATTGTAAGCTTGCCATGGTAATATTTATATAAAAAAACACCGCTTGTAACAAGTTACCCTACAATTTGACGCAACATGGTATACCTGAAGGCAGTTTTTTCATTAGCTACTTTAGTTAATTGCTACAAAACATAGAAAAATTAATTAATTTAGTTGTTATATTACTTATATATATACTGTGTCCAAGAGCAACATTGGTCGATAATAACGATTGATTAAAAAAAAATTTCCCTGGATTTGGTGGTCATTATTTTTTAAGTCAAAATATCTTTATTCACGTAAACCTATTACAGGCATTTATGAAACGTCATTAAATTAATTCTTTTAAATGATTCTACTCCTGCAAGTGGAAGACTAAGCAGCAAAGTGGTCCAATAAGGAAGCTGTTAGCAGAAGACCAGCAGCTTAGCAGATTCCAGTGACCTGTAAATGTTTAATCTAACTGAGAAAAGAATCTCCAAAGAAAACTCAGCTATATCAGATAAAAACAAAATAAAACATATAAAGAACTACACCACAATGATCAATTAATAACCTTTTAAATTTAAATCAGTATCTTTGAGATTACAATACCTGGTGCAGCAGTAACCCACCAGGCAAGTCAGAATTAAGATAGACATGCCCATGTGCCCGAAAGTCGTATACAATATGAAATAGGTTTATTTTGAGAATTTATAATTAAGTAAAAAATAAGGTAAAATAAATCTAATAATAAATTTAATAAGCAGCGCGTTGCTGGCAGCTGTTTTAGAAATAATACATCTCAGTGGATCACACGTGACTGTGCACGTCTAAACATCACCTTTTTACTAGCTCTTGTCACTTAAAATCGTCCAAAGAAAATACTTAGGTACACCTTTCTGCAATAACACTCTGTAGTAATGATCGATGGATTTATTTTGAATGTCGTGAATATGCAATACTTATTGTTAGGAAGAAATATGCAAACGCCATCTGCAATCAAAATAATACTTCTAAGCCGCGCAGATGTAAAAGCTAGTGTTAAAAACACCTGAGTTTCTTATTCTACAATAACAAATTAGTGACGCCAGACTCTATCATTATTAACTTATGTCAAAGAGATCAAATATAAGATAGAGCGGGTATTAGTAGTTATTTTCAAACAAAATGTTTGTTACATATTTTTTGCACCATCTAGGTACTTTCTTCTTCTTCTTTTGCCGGCAATCACTGCAATGATAATAGACTGATTAATTCTGTTTTTTTTTTTATAGACGATAACGTCAAACGATAAGACCAAGGCCTCAAGGGCACAACCTGCGTTGTGGTTCGCATGCCCGTCTCACCGTGGAGCCTTCTAAGGTGACCTCAACAACTTCACTGTTGGCGCTGTGTGCTCAGCTAAGTCTGAGTCGTGGCTACAAGTGAAGGCACTCGTTCGCCGCGTTAAGAACCTAACCCAACCTGTCTGCGGTGGAGTCATCGAGGTGGAGTTGGGAGATGAAGGCAGCGGCATCTGGAACGGAGGATTAATTCTGAGACAATTGTCCTACCTTTAATTATTATTATTAAATTATTTATTGTGTAAATTTGTACGAAGAGTAGATTTAGAGTACAAGGCATTTTCTAACATATAACCCTCATACCGTTTGGCTTTTTGACCCATTTTGTTATGTATTCAGTGTCTTTGCCTGTGTACCAGACTAGAAATATCACAAATAAATTAAAAATCACTCTAAATCTGACTCCAATCTGTCTGGCCAGAGCGTGGCGAGTGTAAGCTAATTTCTCCACATATTCTGGAACATCGAACGAAGGTGTAATAATGAATTAGATAAATTATTGTGTCCAGGAATCGAACCCGGTACCTCTGCTTCCAAATCTACAGTCTAACTGTTAGACCACGGAGGGAGTCTTGTAAAGAAATATATATATGTATATAAATTGTTTTTAATTGCTTAAACGAATAGTTTATTTATATTGTGTGGATAATGGACATCACAAATAAAATACCTAATATTTTTTTTAACCTAAGTAGGTTTGTCCACATTGCGTCGGCATGTGCGCCTGCGCAATGTGTGTAACATAACGTAATCAATTGTCCGATTATTTTCCAAAAACTCAACGTTCCAATAATATTCACAATGAAAGCGAATTTAAACACCTTTTGCGTATGTCGCGGAAACAACTGGCGAACGTGATTTTACTGCGGTTGAAAGGATTTAACAAAATTATTGGTCGGAAGCTAAAGTTATAAGTACTAAATATTGCGGTTAAGAGGATTTTTTAAAACGAAATTATCTCCGAATCCCATCCTTGGGTAGTCAAAACCAAGCTTTTTAAAAAATGCATAATTGTTTATGTTTTTGGCTTACAAACTGTATTTTAGGATTCGACGGTATTTGGCACACTTTATAGAATATCACTTAGGTATTAAAAAGACTCCTCGCCAACCTGTCTGGCCAGCTGGCAGTATAGGCCAAATTCTCCAGATATGTATTCTGGAAAACTTTATTTCTTAGCGTTCTGTGAATTCATCGTGCGGATGCCGGATCCATCGTTTGCGGAAAAAAGAAGGGAAAAGAATGGTGTTTTGGGCTTGCGATTGACTATAGGCTGGTTTACAAAGAGGGCCTCCGCTTTTTATTGCGCAATAAGACGCTCACCATCCACAATTCTGCTCCTCTCCCCACCCAATCAAATACTGTATGATTACTGAGTGATAACACCGTATTGGAAGCTCGATTCATAAATAAATCGCGACGGTAGGCTTGCTTAGGCCCAATTCTTTCACTAAGTGATGCAAAGATTATGCTGGAATTCCTCAGGCACCAACTTCCATTCCGTAATGATGTTGTGGTCCAATTTTTTCAGTAACTTTTAATAAAACTGTCTAGTAGATCCGTTGATTTAGTCTCGGAGGTACCGGGTTCGATTCCTTTGTGATTTCGTTTGTGATATTTCTCGAGTTTGATACGCTAGACACATAGACAAGCTTGCCACTTGTCTAATGGGCGTATAGTAAAGTTGGCTAAATGTGAACGCGCTCCTTAAAGCGTGGTTTCTGATCACCCCGTCAAGGATACGATCGTGATGATACTTTACTTTTTTAAATAAAACGCGTTAAAGTCGAAAAAACCATAAAAATATAAGTGTAGTGTTTCGCAAGTTTTTGACCAAATTCAAATTAGCCAAAAAGTTGCGTGGTTCACCTCAAGTCAGCTGCCAAGTGTACTTGTGCAAATTGTTCTAATCATCTTTCATTATGGCAGATGTTTTACAATATTCAGGTTTCCATGAATTACTAAATTTATTATAAAAACATAGTAATATACACACGTATGCTTTAAGTAATTTAATGCACCTTGTACCTTGTTAGTACTTATCTAAATGTCAATAACACACCATATATTTAAGTAGTATATTTTTTTATATTCAATTCGTTTATTTTGCAAGTAGGCATAGGACAAAAAGAGATGTATTCTGCACTTTTACATGTCAATTTTTACAATATTAATATAAAACAATATAATTTTATAGTACATATTGGTGTATCTGGAGCAGTACATGATAACCATCATTTGGAAAGAGAAACAATAAAATAACAAAATTATAAATACAGAATAACGCTTAACATTATAGCTGCTGTATATAGGCATTGTCACACTATAAGCTAAGACAGACACAATTATAAAAATAAAAATATAAATATCAGTTAAGATAATAGCTGCATACATATGCAATATAAATTGCTGATGCTTTTTTAAAAAAAAAAACTTTATCAAATGAAATAGTTGATTTCCTTTGGTTCGCTTGTAACAACTTGGATACAGTCCGAACTAATAAAATCAATACAATTATTAAAACATACATATGTGTACTAAACGAAGTGGTAATAATGGTTGGACCGTAAACAGGTAATAATCCATATGTATGTATGTTAGCCACAACATTACTTCTACAAGTAAGTAAAAGTAACTAACTTAGAAACTACTTAAACAAGATCGTGGCTGTAAAGAGGCCGTGAAGTTTACATTCTAAATATACTTAATAATTATAATTGACAGAAATTACATACAGATGTCAGATAATTAATAAAATTATAATAATCAAAGAAAGTCGTGTCATCTTATAATCTAAATAATTTATGTAATATAATCTTATAATATAGTAGTATATCACAAAGGGCTAACATAATGTCGTTAGACATTATATATTTTTATATATAGTTTAGTTTTATTTAGTTTATATATTTATTTTTTTTTATTTAGTTTATATAATTTTTTTTCGTCCGCCTCCGTGGTCTAGTGGTAACAAACGTTGCCGTGAACTCGGGAGGTCGTGGGTTCGATTCCCACCGGGGGCAAGTTGTACATTGTATAATTTGTCTCGGTCTGGGTGTTTATATGTATAATATGTATATATTTACAAAAAAAAGGTATAATATGTAGTTTATACAACCATCTAGTTTCCGTAACACAAGCCTCGTAGCTTACCACGGAAATTAGATGGCGCTGTGTGACCTGTCTGGAAATATTTATTTATTAGCTTAATTTTAACTTTGTAATCATTGTATATTATACGTTTTTCTTCTGTATATTACTATATAATTCCTATATTTCTTATCTACTAAAATATTTTAAAAAAATCAATTATTTTGTTTGAATATATTTTTGGGATAAAATAAAAAACTATTTTACGTGAAATAACTTATACCCAAATTTTAAACTTTTATTCCTCAAAGTTTTAACAAATAATTATATCTTTACGCCAGTTCCTTTGCGGGGTAGGCAGAGACAATTGAGCGCTATTTGTCACGATCTACACATTTCTTTAGCAATGTCAATATTCAGCCATATAATAATACGAGAAATACAATCTATAACATGATTCCTTATTATTAAATAAGAATAATATTATTAGAAAATCTTTATTCTTCTTCTTCTTAGTCGCTGCACTCCTGGCAGAGTGGTCGTGGTCGCCATTTGAGTGATAGTGGCACGCTTAACAAGCCGTCGCTCTCCTCTCGGACCGCAACTTTCTTAGTGCACTCATGTAAGAGATGATCCATTGCAGCCTTCACCAGGTCAGTCTATCCCTTGCCATCCATCGACTTTCCCCTGGACTATCAGACTGCCTACGTGGTCTAGCGGTTAAGTCTATGGATTTAGACTCGGAGGTACCGGGTTCGATTCCTGGACGGGACACAAAAATATTTATTTATAATGTAAATAAATACATTTAATTAATATTTAATTTATTTGTGATATTTCTCGAGTTTGGTATGCTGGAGACATCGACAAGCTTGCCACTTGTCATGATTGGCCTATAGTAAAGTTGGCTAAATGTGAAACCGCTTATTTATAAGCGTGGTTTCTGACCACCCCGAAAGGGAAACGGTCGTGATGATACTTTATTATCAGGCGATCGATGGATGTTCATCCACGCCGTGACGCGTGTCCAAAGAAAGTTAGAATGCGTGATTTACGTAACATTTCCATGATATACCCAACATTCTCCGCTAACACCACATCTCTTTTTTTCTTCAGTTTTGCGTAGGGTCCACGTCTCCACAGCATTCAGAAAAACAAGAGCTCTATTAAAAACGAATAAAATATCAATAAAAACAATAGAATATTCCAAATTAATAAATAACACAGTTCATAATTACGTAAACACTACATAAAAACATTAATTATAGGATAAAAAACTGTATAATTGCTAATAAAAGGATCATATTACCTACGACCAGGCCCAAAAGGCTCGAATCCTTTCGTCCGTGGGAACCTTGCCAGATGCGAACGCATCCTGTCAGTTTTTTTCTATCAATCTATAGCCTACCTCTTGTTATCATGAATCATAAACATTTGTAGCAAAAAATTTGAACTTTCTTTCCCAATTTTCTAGCACTTTAAGAAGAACTTTATTCTTTATTTATTTAACAAGTGTTTTGTTTTCGTTTTAAATATACATAAATTTTATATTTTTCCCTTATAGTTCTATTTAAAAAAAAATATGTAGAATTTCATTTTAGAAGTTATATTATTATGTTATATTTTGTTTAGTCTTTGTTAAATTTATTTTTTGTTTTAAAAGTAATAAGTTTTTAATTTCTTCTTCTTTTTATATTGGTGAATGCTGTGACACCTAATTGGTACATATATTAGATAAGTTATAATTATATTATGTTATGTGTGTGATAATATATGTACTGCTGTGTGTACACATACATACAAATGTTAATTAAAATCTTAATTTGTAATGCGGGGTAGGCAGTAGAATGAGCCGGAGCGGCGATGGGGTCCGCAACCCATCACGCATGGCCTAAAAAGCGCGGATTGAGGGCAGATGAGTGCCGTTTTGGCACCTGGAATGTCCGAGGGGGGATGAATGATAAGATGAATGAACTCCTAGATACGATGGATGAAATGAAGTTGGATGTAATTGGCGTGACCAAGACCAAGCGGAGGGGTAGTGAGATGCAGGACTTGCCGGGAGGGGGGATCGCGCTCTGGTCGGGAGTGGGAGATAGCGATCGCGGTAGTCAGGGGGTGGGCATCTTACTATCCGGCCGCTTGGCCGACAGTATGTACGAGTACTGCCTGGAAAGCCCAAGAATACTCTGGGTTCGTCTTAAAATAGGCCTTAAAAAGTTATTTGTGGCCGTGGTGTACGCACCTGTTAGCTCAGCACCACAGCTGGAACTAGAGAATTTTTGGAACCAGGTCAGGACAGTTCTAGATTTGGCAGTTGGGAACGAAAATATAATATTATGTGGCGACTTGAATGGATGGGTGGGGACACGTCGTGCAGATTACGAAACGGTCCTAGGTGATTTTGGAGATAGGAGAGTAAATGATGCAGGTAAGCTTATTCTTGACGTGTGTTTAGAAAAGAATATTTTTGTGTCCAACACAATGTTTGCTCACAAAGATATTCACATGTATACAAGAACGATGAATAGTGAAAAGAGTATAATTGACTTAATAATAGTTGATGAAAGACTGCGAACACAGACTCTGGATACCAGGGCGTATCGTGGGCCAGAATTGGGAACAGACCACTACCTAGTAATTACTAGGATTAGTGGCCTGTTCACAAAATGGCGCCACCGGCGATCAGGTGGCAATCTGTCAGCAGTAGAGAGAATAAAGAGTGAAAAGTTACAAGATGATAGTGTGAAAGAGGAGTATATGAAATGCGTCAATGATAAACTTATCAATTTGAAAGATGTGAGCAAAGATGTAGAAGAGTGTTGGAAGTACCTAAAAAATGGTATGGTAGAATCGGCAAGAGAAGTATGTGGAGTAGCAAAAAAGCGAGCAACCAAGGGTGACGCGTGGTGGGATCAAGAGGTCAAAGATTCGGTAGAAAGAAAGAAGAAAGCTTGGATAGATTACGTTGCTTCGCTGAATATGAATGAAAGTATAAAAAGAGAAAAAAAAGAGTTGTACCATCGCTGCAAGAATGAGACAAAAGTTTTGGTTAAGGAGAAGCGTGAAAGATGTAAGGAAATAGGTGAAAATAGGATGACGAGCAACTTTAAGGAGAACTCCAAACTTTTCTGGAGGGAAGTTAGGAAGGCCAAAGGTAGCTTGTCATCTTGTCGAATGAACAGAGTGAAATCAAAAAGCGGTAACATTCTTGCAAACACAAATGAGGTGTTGCAGCGATGGAATGAATATTTTAGCGAGATGTATGCTAGTAGTACTCCTAACGACGTTACGACGGGTACTTTACCTCCAGAGCTATCCACAACTATAACGTCCACTTTTAAGGAGGAAATAAGTGTGCAAGAATTGCAATCGGCAATTAGAAGCCTGAAATGTGGCAAAGCAGCGGGAAAAGATCGAGTGCTCGCTGAAATTATCAAATACGGAGGTATACCGGTCTGGAACGCTTTCCACCTACTGTGCAACCTTTGCTGGCAGGAGGGAAGAGTACCAGAGGACTGGCGGCAATCAGTCATCGTTCCTTTATACAAAGGTAAGGGATCTAGATTGGACTGTGCCAACTACCGAGCGATTAGTTTGATCAGTTTGGCGAGCAAGATGTATGGCAAGATTCTCACGAAACGCTTGCAAGAGAAGACTGAAGGTCTTTTATGGGAGGCACAAGGAGGCTTTAGACCTGGAAGAGGATGCACTGACCAAGTCTTTTCGCTCCGCAATATCACAGAGAAGTTTTTGGCCTTAAACCAGAAGGTTTTCTGTGCTTTTGTGGATTTGGAAAAGGCTTTTGATAGAGTTGTAAGAAAGAAGCTTTGGGACATATTGCCGGAGTATGGAGTGAATGACAAACTGCTACAGGCTATACAGTCCCTGTACAAGGGCTGCAAAGCTTGTGTGCGGGTGGAGGGGGGTATGTCGCCTTGCTTTGAATCCCAAATGGGCGTCAAACAGGGTTGTGTGCTTTCTCCTAGATTATTCACTCTATATCTCGACAAATGCCTAAAAAGAGTGAGAGAGAGTGACTGTGGGATAAAGATGAGTGATCTAGTGGTGAACTGCCTGCTTTATGCAGATGATGCTGTTCTTATGGCATCGTCCGAACAACAACTGCAATCACTAGTCACAAGAATGAAGGAGGGATGTGCAGAAAAAGGACTCCGTTTGAATGCGAGAAAAACCAAGGTACTAGTGTTTGAAAGAAGAAGGATGACAACCGTGACGATAAAGATTGATGATGAAACTCTAGAACAAGTAAATGAAATTATATATCTGGGCAGTGTTTTCACTGCGGATGGGAAGTACGATAGGGACGTTGAAAGAAGAGTGAACGCGGGAAATAGTGTTAACGGTGCCCTGGGGTCACTGATCGGCAGTCGAAATGTCAGTGACAAAGCTCGGCTCGCCATACACAATGCCATGTTGGTACCAACACTGATGTATGGAAGCGAAACGTGGATATGTCAGAATACGCATGAGAGTAGGGTTAATGCAGTAGAAATGCGGTCGTTGCGGCGGATATGTGGCGTCACTTTGGCGGACCGCATACGTAACGTCGAAATACGGAAAAGGGTTGGTATGAAGGAAAGCATAGGGACAAAAATAAGGAAAAGCATGCTACGATGGTTCGGGCATGTTGAAAGGATGAGCGATGAAAGATTGACGAACCAGATATATAATGCGAAAGTTGTGGGTAAAAGAGGCCCTGGCAGACCGAGACTCACATATCACGATCAAATAAATAAAACACTGACAGAAGGTGCATTAAAAAGTCTTCGTAACCAAAGGGCATGTATGAAGAGGTTAATGAATGTCGACGAAGCGAAAGAGGTATGTCGTGATCGTGTCAAATGGCGCTCAATTGTCTCTGCCTACCCCGCAAGGGATCTGGCGTGAAGATATGTATGTATGTATGTATGCTGTGTGTACTATATAAATAAATTACATATGAAATTGACGTTTTGTTGAACTGGCCACTTTGATATCAAATATCTGACGTTTGGCTAGGAATTCTATTTTTTTTTTTTTAATTAGGGCTTGAGTTTTTTTTTTAATTTAGTGATTCATTGCCTCCGTGGTCTAGCGGTTAAGTCCGTGGATTTACACTCAGAGGTACCGGGTTCGATTCCTGGCTATTAATGTAAATAAATTGTACATTTAATTAATATTTAATTTATTTGTGATATTTCTCGAGTTTGGTACGCTAGAGACATCGACAAGCTTGCCACTTGTCATGATTGGCCTATAGTAAAGTTGGCTAAACGTGAATCCGCTTATTTATAAGCGTGGTTTCTGACCAACCCGAAAGGAAAACGGTCGTGATGATACTTTACTTTTTTTAGATTTGTTTTCCCGCGATTGAATTTTTTTTTGACATCGGTCTGTTCACAATATGGAAACTTTTAAATACGCTTTATTTACGAATATGAGTTCCACCGTGGCACCAACGCTGCAGAAACAGCTCGAAGGATTAATGATGTGTATGGCTACTGTAAAACATAAGACTAATTATTACAACTCTAAATCAAAATAATGTAAGCAAAAAACAGCAGTTAGCAAGAGCGACTAGGAGGGAGAATTAAATTGAATCATCATCATCAGCCTGTATCTCTTCACTGCTGGAAGAAGGTCCTCAAGGCTCGCAACAAAGCGATCTCTTGCCACATCATCCAACCTTCACCAGCGACCTTCCTCAGGTCATCTATCCATCATCCCGCTCTGCGTCTTAAAAAGGCCTTATTTAATTGATTGCGCAACAAGACGCTTACTATCCACTATTCTACTACACTCCCTACCCAACCAAATAACTGTATGATTTTCTTCTTTAAACAAGTGGTGAAAAGATTTTGCTGAAACTCCTCTCGTACCAACTTCCATTAAAAAAGCTGAGTCTTGAACCTGTTCGTGAATAATTTCTTCTGTGAGATCATAATATTTATTCGACTTCATGTTGTGGTCTTTTGGAATATTTGATCCCACGGAACGGTAAGTTCAATAAGAATAACTTTTTTTAAGTACCGAGGAAACCAGGCTAATACAGCTAGTTCATCTGGGATCCTATAGTGACGTTGAAATGTATCCATGAGAATTTTACAGCCTGATGCGGCGCGAAGGATCGTGGTGGGCTTGCATTTAGTTTTTGTTCTTTGCCCGTCCTACAAATTTGGACAAAATTTTATTTGGAGTAAATTTATGACAAATGTACGATTTTAAAGAAGTCATAGTTAATTGAATGCAATAGAGTAACATTACAGAATGTTTTTTCATAAAAAGTGCTAGTATAAAAAAAAAATAAAAAAAATGTAACGTTTTTTAGGTTGGTAATGTGGAAGATTTTGCAAGGGTTGTATTACATCCGTCAGACAAAGATAGTTGTGAGAACGCCAAATTCGCGAATTCTCTTGCTGTTTTCATAGTATTTTTTTATTTGTAAAATGATCGCTTCCTTCCCATTTTTAACAGTAACATTTCAAGTAAAAAACTGACGCTTAAAATGTTAAAATATTGCATTATTTTGAATTAGAATTGGTCTAGCGGTTAAGTCCCACGGACTCGGACGTACCGGGTTCGATACCTGGTCGGGACACAAAAATATTTATTAATGTAAATAAATTTATTTGTAATATTTCTCGAGTTTGGTACGCTGGAGACATCGACGAGGTTGCCACTTGTCATGATGGGCCTCTATACGTTGGCTAAATGTGAATGCACTTTACATATACCCCGGAATGGATACGGTCGTGATGTTCCTTTATTATAGTGTCTTAAATTTAACAAAATAAAACTTCATCATCATCAAGACTGTTTCCCTTTCGGGGTTATAAATAAGCGGTTTCACATTTAGCCAACTTTACTATAGGCCAATCATGACAAGTGGCAAGCTCGTCGATGTCTCCAGCGTACCAAATTTGAGAAATATCACAAATAAATTAAATGTATCGGTTTCAGGAATCGAACCCGGTACCTCCGAGTCTAAATCCACGGACTTAACCGCTAGACCAAAAACGGCAGTTAAAATATAACTAAAGATAAAAAAAAATCTCTAATTAAAAGTAGGTACAAAGTACACTGGCAGCATTATATTTAATTTAGTGTAATATACTAAACTATACCTCGTACGTACGTTTGTCTTCGATACCTACTTAGGTACGAGTACTTGACGTTTGTCAAAGAATATTTCCGCTTTAGATTTTATTATTTCAACTAAAACTTGCAATAACGGAACTTTTATTGTTTTCTCCAAAAATATGGTCCAACTGAGGTCTTTTTTGATGCAATAAAATTAACAACTTTAGTGCCTTTCACAACAATTTGTCCTTATTGTTATTTGGCTTAAAATGTTCAATATTTTGTACATAAAAGAAGCCGCTCATTTCTTTTACTTTCGCCGCTTGTTACAGATATTACGTATTGTTAACTTTTCATTACGCTCTTCCTTTGTAATCATTATTTGAGGATTCATTTAATAGAGCAATGGATGTTAAAGGCTTTAAATTATTTTAAGGATTACCTTCATTTTAAAATAATGTAATGATTGCAGATGTTGTAAAGATAAGAAATACGTAGTTCTTTGTAAGTGTTAATATTTGATGTCAGTTATTTTACCGTAATACAATGGATGGATATTAAATAGCTATCTCTACAAGTGCATACTTACTTTTTTTCGTTTAAAGACAGAATTGATAAATCATAATATATATAGGTTATGGGCCGGCTCCCTCGCCGATTTTCAACGACGAAGCTCTATGGCCATTGGGACCTGTACTCGATTCGGGGGCAGTACATTGAGTCTATGTTGATCCATCAGCACTCATTTTTAGGAAGCGTACAATACAAGATAGATCGCATTCTTAATTCCTGTATTAGGTTCATTTTTTGTCTTCGTAAGTTTGACCATATTTCCGAATATCGTTCGCGACTAAAATGGTTACCTATACGATCTCGACGAAATCTTAGAATTCTATGTCTACTGTACTCAATATTAAATGAGTCTAATACACCTATTTACTTAAAAGAATACTTCTCTTACCTTAGCTCCTTTCATAATAGAACCCTTAGATCTTCACATAACTCCGTCCTTTCTATTCCTTCCCATAATTACAACTTTGTATCCAAATCCTTCGTAGTCACAGCATCATCCCTGTGGAATAGCCTACCTGTTGCTATCCGACAAACACCGAGCAAAGCCACCTTTAGAAAACTAGTTTTCACACATTTTATGAAGTCGCATTGAATCTTTACTATTTTCTTTTTTGTTTGTTTTATTATGTGTAGTTCATTTTAAATGTGTTATTGTTTTTACTGTGTAGTAGTTATTTATATATTTATCATATTATGTATGTAATAATGTGTATGTTTATCAGTATATATATATTTATAATATGTATTTCATATATGTATTATATATTAGGTTACGTCAAGTTAACTTATTCTCTTTATGTAATTATTTTTGCACCTACTCTTAGATTATTTTTTGATCTCTCTCTTGTCCCAAAGGTCGACTGTCAGAGAATGCCTAACGGCATTAAGCTTCGCCTTTTGTACTATTGTGCAATAAAGTTTTTAAATAAAATAAATAAATATCCTAAACCTTCCCTACGCCCCTCGAGGCTCTGTTCCCATCCCGAAAACCAAGACTCACTCCAGTGGGCGTCATGCCAGAGTTATGGGCCCTCTACTCTATAATAGAAGCAATACCGTAATACCTATTGCTAGGTTAACTCGCAAAGGAGTCAAGCGAGCTGTGACGCCGTGGTTGGTGAGGATGACGTACGAGGCAAGCGAATTTCTTCTTACTAATCAATATACGCCACAGTAGTTATTTGTTTATATTAATATACTAATAAGACCATATTATTTCTTTATTTTATTCTAAATAGGTACCTATAGGTATTATTTATTATTATTTATTGATATATATATATGTATTTATAGTCGACGCCAATTAAGAGCACCTACAACGCCACAACCCGGCCTCCGTGACACTGGCTCGCCTACAGCGGAGGTCGGGACGTCACCGTCTACAAACTCATCATCATTTTTAAATAATATATTGTATAATGTGAAATTGTCAACCTCGGCTGCTTGTAGGTATAAACATAAATATTTTTTTTTTCATTTTTATTTTTCATAGATAATTTTTCTGCTATCATGCGATTAGATAATAGTCAATAGAATTAGAGGCAGCACCAACAATATGCTTAAGGTCATATCGGATAAAGTGGACTGTCCAATACAGTGTCACTTTATTAAGATTCACTATAACCGACAAATTGACACGTGTACAAATAAGTATAAATAAGGCACTAACAAAAAAAATTAGTTTACTAACTTTAATGTAAGCCATTCTTACTAACATAGTGATAGGTATACTAACAAATACTAAGTAATTACCTATTAAATTGATTATTATTTTTATTATTGATACGAACACAGCCTGAAGGGCCCAACCCGGGTTGTGGTCGCATGCCCGACTCACCGTGGCGCAAAACACATCCCAATGAGCTAGGTGTATTTCCGCCGTTTGAGGTCTCTGCCAAATAAATAAAAAATGTGTCCCGACCAGGGTAATTCTTAGTGGTACATACCGGGGTTCGAACCGAACTATTTAAGATTTTAAGGAAAGCGTCCTTACAACCGAGACACCACCGCTTTTCTTACGTACATTTGTCACAGAATTACAACACCACCGTTCCCGTGCTTCGGGAGCACCAAAAGCCGTCCGGCCATGCAGCCCTATTATGTTACTTAAGCGCAAACGTTATATAATGGAATTCGCTAACTATATATATAGCCCTATTTTATTAGTCGCAAACGTTATGAGTTGATTTCGTTATTTACGTCAGAGCTTGAGACATAATTACAATATATTATTCAATTGTCAACTCTATAAGCGCTTGACCTTGACAGCGTTCGTGCAAATAACAACTTTAAAAGCGTGAAAAAAACTTCTCTTCTCTTCGCTCGTCTCACAATAATCAATTAAAAATTCCGCCACATTCTTCTAGCAGATGTTCAGATTCTTTTACTGTATCTGCAGCTCGCCAGTGGAACAGACTTCCCCTCCCTATACGAAAAGCACCTTCACTCAACATTTAAAAAAAAATACAAATTGACGCTAATGTCAATTTTAATTTTGAGTATTTCTTAACGATTCATCGGTTGGTATTAGTGTCACAGTATTTCTACGTAAGAAAAGTGTACATTTCATTAGTAAATGCCGGGACTCAAACCTACGGCGGTGAGGCTTAGATAGGGATCAGTATTCTAATTACTCGACCACCAATTATTTTTCGAATCGAACCCAGTACCTTTGCCTCTAAATCCACAAGCGTAATTTCGATAATACGGAGGCTGTCAACATAAATTACCTTAAGACAAAGACATTGGATTATTTATATACTCGTAAATTAAAACGGATATGAAATAAAAGCAGAAAGCTTTACTAGAACAAAATTTAAAAAATAAATCCGTCATATTAAGGGCCAAGGCATACTGCGGCGGGATTTTAAAATAGTGAATACTTATATCATGAAAGTATTTTTTTATTATATTAGTAATTTTTATTATATCGTACCGTGAGTATTACAAGGGCATAATAATAATAATAATAATATTTTTATTGCATAAGTACAACAGTTTGATAATGATATACTTTGTTAATACAGTACTTAGGCTATTTGTTAGTTGTACAAAGTGTGTATTAAAGTAGTCTTTCTAACTCCACACCAAGCTACTTGTGTTATGGAATTTAGTCTATTATTCTAGGTTATAAATTACAATTAAAAATATTAGTGTTTATAAATAATAATTAAATAAATAAAATAAATAAATAAAAATATATATTATATGTATAAATATTTTATGTACTACTAGACTAAGTTATGATACCAACATAAAAAGTAGGTAAGGGTATGTATAGTTAGACGACCAGATCAAGATACTATTATACTATTCCATAACGGACAGAAGCATCTCAGTCTGGTCGTAGCTCAGATTTTGTAACCAGCTTGATATTTTCTTTTTAACCTCGTATTTATTTAATAGGTATATGGAGTTTATTTTATTGATTTCGTTGTACAACCTTGAACTTACAGACTCATACTGCCTGCGTGCAAATGCAGTTCTACATTTCATACCCGGACATATTAATGCACCAGAGCGTTTTTGAGCTACGTCATTGCTGAAAGGGAGGGCCGAGTGCCGACGAAGAATGACGGAAAGTCCTTAGAACACAGAGACCTAGACCTCCACTGTTGAAGATCGGCCTTCCAGAAATTTTGCGGGAGTTTGGCGTATATTTACCATGCTGGCCAGACGGTATTATATTTTTTGAGTATAAAATCAAGTATTTTTTATTTATTTAAAAACTTATTTGCACTATGTACAAATGCGGATTTAATGCCGCTAGGCATTCTCTGACAGCCAAACCTTTAGAACATTAGGATAGTTTTCATGGTACCTAGGTGCAATAAAATAATTATGTAAAATAATTCCATAAAATGACAATTTATGAAACCACGCTTATAAATAAACGGATTCACATTTAGCCAACTTTACTATAGGCCAATCATGACAAGTGGCAAGCTCGTCGATGTCTCCAGCGTACCAAACTCAAGAAATATCACAAATAAATTAAATATTAATTGAATGTATTTGACAAGTGGCGCTCAATTGTCTCTGCCTACCCCGCAAGGGATTTGGCGTGAAGATATGTATGAATGTATTTATTTACATAAATATTTTTGTGTCCCGACCAGGAATCGAACCCGGTACATCCGAGTCTAAATCCACGGACTTAACCGCTAGACCACGGAGGAGTTACTAATTAATTAAATTAATTACAAATACGTAAATAGTTTATAAATATATTTCATACTTACAGAAGCCAAATTTACAGGATGGAATTTTGAGACGGGTCGATAACTGTTAAAGTTACAGGAAAGTTATTTTAGGTTCTGTGCAATAAAATCTTTACTATTTTTTTTTAATTCTTTCTATATCTAACTGACTAATGCTGTTCTGACACGGCCTTTTTACAGCCACGAATTAATGTTAACTACCTAGTTTTAAGCAAAAACTTGTTTATGGCAACAGTGTTTTAGTCGAAGATGATGGTATAGCTGATATGATGGGTCCACCCATAGTAGCTGCTGGTTATTTTATAATCTACATGATAATAAACTATGGACAAAAAATGTATTGACAATATCCAAGTGTTGTTGTGACAACCAAAGGAAATAAATTGTTTGATTTGATTTGTCATGAATTGTGTTGACATCAATTAGCAATATATTTATTTGATACCTAGTTTTTTTTCAATACTGAAAACTCACTTTTATTAGCGACTGTACGTACGCGTCGAATGTGCTCGAGCCTTAATCGAAGACAAAAGAAAAGTGAATCCGTCATATTTAACCAAAGGTAATTATGCAAATTACAAAAAGCGCCCCTAATAATTAATTTATAATACAAAAAACAAGTAAAACTTTCACTAAAACACCATTATAATAAGGCATCCATTATTAAATCTCGTTTGAAGGGATAATGCATGAAATTAAGGGCCAGAACCATGAGTCTTGATTATTCCTCTAAAAATATATTCATTCACAATTTATTTACAAAAGTCTAGTAACGACATTATTTTTAAATAAACAGGAAATAACCTCATCAAGATGATAATATAGATATTTTGGCATAATTATATTTTGTGTATGTAGTATATAATAAGTTATATATTTAAAGTATGTAGTATATGTATGTACTAAATTAAGTAAGTATCGTGTATTATATTTAATTGCACCCTGGCCATGATTTCTCACTTTCCCAAAGGTCAGTTGTTAGAAAATGCCTAACTGGCATTAAACTCGCCTATGTACACTAATTTTAAGTTTTTGTGCAAAAAAGTATTTAAATAAAATAAATAAAGCAATCCTAATATATTTATGTTTATGTGTAACTATGAAAATTTAGTTGCAAATAAAACAAGTCTTGTAAAAAATGAGGAATTCTTCGCGCTATTTTGCACTGACGTGTCAAGTGCAAGTTTTTGTTTTGTTAATTATTGTGGAAATTGTTAGTCCAAATTAGTGTTGTTTTCTTTAATGTGCTGCAAAATTAATAATTGGACACTATATTAGACCTTTTGCTTTCCCTATCATCTTATTCATCATCAAACGGGCGACGAAACCAAAAAATAAATAACTTCTATATTTTGTGTGTCACTTTTTGGCTTAAATTATTTTTATTCGTATCTCAAAATTAGGCATAAATAAAGCCTCAACTCGGAATAAAATATGACCCATGGTACTGTCTTCTAAACGCCAAACCGCGTTCATTGATAGACCTCATCCCATTTCCGGTGAAATCTTAGCCAATAAAAAAAACAAACACATGACCAGAATAAAGGCAGATGGCGCCAAAAAACCACTGAGGAAACCGAAAGGGATTTTTTTGGGATTGTTTTTTGCAAAACAAAAGAAGATGATAAAGCATTTTTTTAAAGTTTATTAAAACACTTTCCAATAGAGTTGTTTAACAATCGATTTTTATTTGTTTTTTACAACAACGAATCCTACTGAAAATTAACTGAAATTATTTGATTATGACGCGGTGGCGGCTCGGTTGTAAGAACGCGTTCCTTAAATCCTACAAAGGTCGCTTCAAACCCACCCGGCATGTACCAATAAGAAATACATTACGTGCATTCGTCGTAGATTTACAACACCACCGTTCCCGTGCCTCGGAGAGCACGTTAAGCCGTCGGTCCCGGTTCCACTAATACCAACTTGTGGAATCGTTAATAAATGGTCATCATATCCTCGCCAAGCCGTCTGGCCAGCGTGGCGAGTGTAGGCCAAATTCTCCAGAAATATGTTCTGGAAGGCCTATCTCCAGCAGTGGAGGTCTAGGACGCTGTGTTTTAAGGGCTGTAATGATAAAATGATTTGATTATGATCCAATAAACGTTTTTTTTTATTGTTATACACATATATATAATAATTACAATTATATAAAATTATTATAATGCCAATGTTTCAAATTAATTTAAGTCAATAATAATAATAATTATTATTATTTTTTGGACAATCACATTTTTTTGATTTATTAAGACCTATTTATACTATTGTCGTAATTTTATGCAGATTGCAATAATGAATTTAAATTCTAGGTGAAGCTTAAGAATACCGATAAATACCACATATAGTGGTTATATATCCCCTAGTCACACTTGCCCCGTAGTTGCGGAAAGAACAGAAAAACAAATTTATTTTACAGAGCAGACGATTGTTTTGAAAGAGACATTTAGGGTCACTATTTATGTACATACATTTGTCTATATTATCGAAAAAGTGTTACCATTTTATTACTACCGATTTCGGTGTTATAAGCAACGTTTACACTTTCACCATATCTACATTTACCCTAACTCAAATTATCTTTTATTACAGTAAGGCCTTTGACACTAGGCTTCGCTATAGACGATGGATGGACGTAGATACGCAAAAAGGATCCAATCCAGATTAAGTTAATTTTAAGTTATAGGCAATTTTTTATCCATATGTTTTTTTAATATTAAGCGACAGATCTCCATAATACTGTTAAGAATAACTTAATTGATGCACCTACCATCTATACTGTCTAAATGTCCTAAAGGTTTGGCTGTCAGAGAATGCCTAGCGGCATTAAGTCCGCCTTTGTACATAGTGCAATTAAGTTATTAAATAAAATAAAAATAAATAAATGGCTATGAAAAATGTTTTTCTCTAAAATAAGTTTTTTTTTTTTGATAAATATGCATAAGCATATTTTGCTTCACATTATAAATTCATTCTATTGCTACAGAAGCGAAGGAATGTTTATCTATAAACTCCATAAACTAAGTTATTGTTCCTTCACATTATGCAACCGCAAAAGCTCATTATTAGATAATGAAGTAATGTAGTATTACAAGAGCCTCTTAAAATATACATATAAATGTTACTTATAGCAAAAAATACCTTAGGGCTGCTGCATAACCATAGAGCTAATATTTTTTAGACAAGCCAAAATCTAAATAGTTTAACAAGAAAAAGCCAAGCTTTGTTTTTTTAATTTATATTAAAGACATTGTACAGAATATATTAGTCCTAAACACGATATTTATTCATAATATGAATTTGTTCATAACAGAGTGTTGCAGAATTTGATGCTTTTCTTGGAGTAATTTGCGTCAATATCGCCCAAACACGTCCGGGTATATGGTTATAGTTCACATCACGGGAAACCCGCAAAAAATAAACTGCAAACTGTGGCCAATTTAGTGTCTAACTGTCATAAAACACATTCATTACAGCCCCTAGACCACAGCGTCCTAGGTCTCCACTGTTGGAGGTAGGGCTTCCAGAACATATATCGGCAGAATTTGGCCTACACTGATCATACTTGCCAGACGGATTGTCAATTTTTAATGACAATTCATTAGCGATTCCACAAGTTGGTATTAGTGGAACCGTGTCGGTCCCGGTTAACATAAACGTAAAGTTTATTTACGAACCGACGAAATACGCAAAAAGGTAGGTAAGAAAGAAAGCATAGGGACAAAAATAAGGAAAGGCATTCTCCGATGGTTCGGGCATGTTGAAAGAACGAATGAAGAGAGATTGACGAACTAGATATATAATGCGAAAGTTGTGGGTAAAAGAGGCACTGGCAGATCAAGACTCACATATTACGACCAAATAACTAAAACAATAGCTGAAGATGCGTTGAAAAGCCATCGAAACAAAAGGGCATGAATGAAGAGGTTGATGAATGTCGGAGAAGCGAAAGAAGTATGTTGTGACCGTGATAAATGGCGCTCAATTGTCTCTGCCTACCCCGCAAAGGATTTGGCGTGAAGATATGTATGTATGAAGTTTAAATCTTACTATGATTAATGATGCAATTATTTTCCTTGCAAAAAAGATTAGTTATAACCCTAAATAAATCAATTTTGTCTATTCTACAAGTAAGTAGGCTACGCCAGGTGTGGTGCATAGGAAATGCATTGAGTAACAACAGAGCACCTGCGGCTAGCTCCCACGCCTCATGAGCACAACATCGCCAACAATACGAACCTGTTGCTTCCATCTTTATATATAAAACATGCATATCTAAACATTATGTGCCTCTAGCTAAGACCTAACCTTCTGTTTTCATGCTATACACATTCTTAGTCGTTTTCTTGTCTCAGGGATCAAGCGAAGTCTAATCTCTGGCGACGACGAGTACATCTGATTTCCATAATTTATCATTCATCATTACAGCCCTTAGAACACAATTCTTGATAGGCTTTCCAAAACATATATCTGGAGAATTTGGCCTACACTCGCTGCCTCCGTGGTCTAGCGGTTAAGTCCGAGGATTAGACTCGGAGGTACCGGGTTCGATTCCTGGTCGGGACACAAAAATATTTATTAATGTAAATGTATTTATTTACATATTTTTTAATTTATTTGTGATATTTCTCGAGTTTGGTACGCTAGAGACATCGACGAGCTTGCCACTTGTCATGATTGGCTTTGTGTTGATATAATAAAGTTGGCTATAATATAAGCTTATTTAAATATAAGCGTTTCGAGTTATAAGCAATAAACTGACAAAACTTCGAAAATTTTGAGGTTGGTCGGCCAACAAAAGTTGTTCTCGCTTTGGAAGTCCCAAACTCAGCTATTCTTCAACTATTTAAAAAAAAAACATTTCAATTCTGAACCACTTTTTGGATTCTCTTTATAGTGGGCACTGTATATTTAATTTTAAACTTTATTGCACGAAATACAAAGGCGGACTCAATGCCACACGAGCAGATGTGGGCATCGACCACAGACTGCACACAGGCCCTTCCCAAACCAGACAGGCGCCTCACACGACATCTCCTGGGCCTTGACAGAGCCAGGCTTCGAATAGTGGTGGGGGTCTTGACACACAGGCACAGGCACAGTGTCCCGTGCCTTTAACAAACATCTCTATATTCTGAACATTACAGATAGCCCACTGTGTAGAGGATGCATGGTGGAGGAGGAGACGGCCGCGCATGTGCTCATGAAGTGCGACAGTGCAATGTGGCTGCGCCTAGACTAAGGATCCTCCAGACTGTGAGGACTCTTCCGGAGGTCTGCAGGAACGTAACGGGTCTCCTGGCCTTCCTGGAGGAGATCGGATGGCTCCGCTGAAGGAGTAAAGGTCACGCACAATGGTCCAATGGTGACAAGTGCGGAAAATCCACCGTAATCACAATCATAATCAATGCTAGTGTTACCCAATCTTGGTCTTGGTCTTGCGCAAGTCTCGCAGACTCTAACAAAATTATAACAAAATGTCTGCCGAGGTTGTTACCAATTATTCAAATAACTTTTAAACCATAAACTCATATTTTTTGTTCTATCGAAGACAAGCACAAATTATCCAGATCATTAAAACCATCTGTATTAATTTCACCCACTCACCTGTTACCCCAGACTTTTTCAATCACATTCTCGAAAAAAAATAGATAGCAAGGTGCAAAACAGGGGTATAACAACACCTTATTAGTACCCCTTTCGCCTAAGGCCTTGAATTAAAAAGCAGTATTATGGGTTATGAAGAAATACCCATTAAACTGCCTCAGTGGTCTAGCGGTTAAGTCCGTGGATTTAGACTCGGAGGTACCGGGTTCGATTCCTGGTCGGGACACAAAAATATTTATTAAAGTATCATCACGACCGTTTCCCTTTCGGGGTGGTCAGAAACCACGCTAATAAATAAGCAGATTCACATTTAGCCAACTTTACTATTGGCCAATCATGACAAGTGGCAAGCTCGTCGATGTCTCCGTATGGTGGGTGTCGGAGACATTCCAATCGTAGCTCCTCTAATTAAGCGGCCGTCTGTCGTGAAGTGTGAGTTCTAGCGTTGTCCTGCAGCAGCAGTGGGCTAGAGCAATTGACCATCGGTTGTTGAATAGCGAGTTTTTCCATTATGGTTTGCAATTGTTGACAATACAGATCTGCCGTAATCGTCTGGACAGGTCTTCAGAAGCTGTATTGAATAACACCAGCACTGGTCAACCAAACATTCACCACCACCACAAGTTTTGCAATGAATTTAAATTTGTAATTCCTGATATTTGAGATCAAAGATACGGAAAAACGTCAATTATTTAAGGACCTAATATGATGTACATATATGTGTGTGTTTAATACGTTGTAATTAGATACATCTGTGTCCGTGATGTGCTTTCCCTTCGTAAGGCGGCGCAGCGGCTGAAAATCGAAGTCATGGCCTATTATCCCCCGGTAGTAGCAGACGCCGAGCTGATCGCTTTTTACCCGCTATACATAGGCTGAGTATTTTTTGCAAACTCTTTTACCTCATTTTTTAAAAATCGGATCAGATTTCTGTATATTTTTTTTATATGCAAATAAAATATAAATAAACTTGACCCATGGTAGTGGTATAAAAACAAAACAAATCAATATCCGATAAAAGCTCCTAAAATTATGGCCTTACTTTTACCAATTCCTGACCTACCATCAGCTGCCTTCCTAACCAATATTTTACAAAATATAGGTCAAATTAAACCTTTATAAGTAACTTAAATTTTCAACCAAATTTTCAACGTTATAAGGTAAAAAGTTGAACAAGCTTTTTGGGGATTCCACTTTAGATATGGGGTCGTGGAAATAAATCTCCTAAAACCAAAGACATGGTACTTACGGACCGTCACATTACCATTAAAAAATCAAGGTTAGATGTTAGAAAATGCCTTGTACGCATTAATCTTCGCCTCTTTACACTTATTTTGTGCAAAAAATAATTCTATAACAATAATAACACACTGCCCTAAGATGACAGAAAAACACAAAAAGCATAGTAGAGCGTTTTTTTTTTATGGATCTAGATTTTTGACCCTTTAATCAGTTAGTTGACAAATAATTATTCTTTTGTTTTCTGCAACTGACGTACCTAATTTTTACAATTTAACTGACGTGTAGTCTAATGGACGCCGTTAGAAGTAGTCTAGTGATTATACATAGAAATTGTTTGCATTATATTTAATTCATATACTATTTTTATTCGAAGGAAGTAAGGTACAATGATTTAAAAAAAAAACTAAATTATTAATTAAACTAAAAACTTACATTTTAAAACATAAATTACTATTAATAAAAATAAACCTAATAAATAAAAATACATCTAAAACTAAAATAAAGCATAAAAAAATATATATTAATAAAAAAATTCTCCAAATCGCCAATGGGCAAAGTGTCAAGGATACTGGCAGCATTGCCACGTTGAATGGCAATCCAGATCCTTTAGCCCAAATATTGCCCAGCCTTCTTGTCTCCCGAGGTGTTGACGAGCTGTTTTAATACTCAAATATTTTTTTATAATAAATGTGAATAATACAAAATATTATAAAACTTCAAAATTGAATATTGTACCTACTAATAATATGATTTGATTGGGTATATCTGAAAAAAATAAATATAAACTAAAGACATGAAAAACTGAAACACGGAATCTGTAGACTACCACATCAGCTGCAGAGGGTTAAGGATGTTTTAAGGATGAGTTTTGTAGTAGCTTTATTATCATCATCACGAATGTAAATATACCTTACGGGGTGGTCAGAAACCATGTTTTTGAAGTAGTGCATTCACATTTAGCTAACTACAGGTCTCAAATGGCGACCATGACCACTCTGCCATGATTGTAGCGACTAAGAAGAAGAAGATGATTTTTTTATCAAGAAAGGAATACAGAATATATATTGGTTTAGTCGCTTAGTTATTTTATAAAAAAAAATGGGGATAGGTACACTGGTATTTTTTCTCAGTGCATTAACTAGGAATTCATATACACGTCTATGCCTAAAAACGATGTTAACATGACATTGAGATTAGTATTATTTTGTGGTAGATCTTTGACAGGTGTTTGTGAGTGGTCATTTGTTTCGACCAATCAGCGCCTTCCATCTGTGCCATTGAGTTATTATTACACCATTAAAACGAAAGTCAATCAAATTTAAGGGATGATGAATGGTTTTTTTAACAACTCAATTTATAGGGTTATATTTTCACTTTTTAATAACCAAATGATTATTTGCCATCATGATAACACATTTTCTAAATAAATATAGGTTTTAATATACCAAACATGCATACTTTTATTTTTTTAAATAAGCAAATTAAAGTGTTCATAAATAAATTTAAAAAGAAGTAAACTGGTTCAGAAGTGGAGACCACGTATTGGAAGATGCAGAGTGGAACAACCCCCCGCCAGATGGACGGATTACCTAAGGAAAATTGCTGTTAGGGGATCGACGAGGATTAAGGACGATCGAGTGAAATAACGATCCTTGGGGGAGGCCTTTATCCTGCTGGAGGTCGAGAAGTCTGTGTTCTAGGGGCTGTAATAATGATTAAGGTACATTCTAGAAGTTAAAGCCTTATTCAGACTACTTGTTAATAAATTTCTTTTCAAATAATTTTGATTAATCTTTCATTGTTCTTTTATCTTTGTTCAATCTGTAAAAAAATATACTATAAAATGTAATACTCCGAAGCAAACGGAACATCGCATCATCATAAAAGCTTTTCTCACGACACTCGGGAAATAATCAATACCCCTTGAGTTAATGGAGAAGACAATGCAAACGATTTCCGTACTTAAAAGTTATGGTACAGTCGCAAATGCTAAATCCCTCACTCTGGGCATACAGCTTTTAAACGTAAAATTACATATTATTAATTAAACACCACTTACTGAAAGAATTGGTCCTTAGCAGGTATACCATTAATACATTTACGGAAAGAGCGTCTAATACGGCATTAAAGGAATCATATACAGTATTTGGTTAGGCGGGGGAGGTGAAGATGGTGGATAGCGTCTTGTTGCGCGAAAAAAAAGGAGGCCAGCCTATAGTCGGTCGCAAGCCCGAGACACTATTCTTCTCATCTCACTTTCCCACATGATGAACCCGGCACAACACGGTGAATCCATAAATGCTTAGAAATTTATATTTAAGCTCTACACCTGTCTTCTATTCTAAGAACCCGTTTTAGGAAAATATACAACTTAAACATATTTCGTTAAGCAACTCATCACCTCCGTTTATGTTCGCGTATTTTATTATATGTATATTTATTTATTTATTTATTTATTTATTTATTTAAAAACTTAATTGCACTATGTACAAAGGCGGACTTAATGCCGCTAGGCATTCTCTGACAGCCAAACCTTTAGGACACTAGGACAGTTTGCATGGTAAGTAGGTGCAATAATAGATATAAAATAACAATTTATAAAACAAATACATAAAAATAATACTTACTATTACATATACAAATACGTAAATAGGTTATATTATATATATAATATATACACTAATACATATAAAATAAAACTACTCATGTGATGAAGGAAGCGGGACAAAAGTAGACGTCGCTCGTTGTAAAAGTGTGAAGAGAGTGGCAATACAATAGAAGTAAAAAAAATAGTTTAAGTTAAAGATAATATTTGTACACCCCATTCTTGAATATAGCACGACTAGAAGCTTGTCTAATATCCTGAGGTAATTCATTCCATAGATTTGCGGCGACGACAGCAAACGATTTAGAGACGAAAGAGGTGTGATGAGAGGGAATGGAAAGAGTGGAGTTGGAAGAGGAACGAAGGGTTCTTACGTGATGTGAGCTCAAAAAACTAAATAAATCTTTAAGATAGTTAGGTGTATCGGGTTCGTTGAGAATACTGTATAACAAGCACAGAACCCTATATATATATATAAACTGATACGGGTGACTTTGTATGTTTATACATTAGACTATTATGTGATTCTATTGATAGAAAACAAACAAATTTTTCTAAGAAAAAATATGTCGATAATGACTTTTTTTTGGCTTCTCAATACAAATTGGCTATTTTAAAATTATGAGTTTTTATGAAAAAGTCAAATTTTTGTCATTTCCAGATGGACGAATGACCTGAAGAAGATCACTGGTGGCGGTTGGATAAGGGTGGGGGAAGATCGTGTCTAATAGCGAGCTCTAAGTGAGACCCACATACAACTGTCTACAGACACATAACCGATCAGTAAAAGCCGCTCTTCTAGGATCTTCTAAACGAAGATTTGTGATCGGACCATAACTTGTCCAACTACAGAAATTGTTCGACATATCTTGTTGAATACATCAATGACAATACCAAGTCATTGACTATGGGCAATTAACATTTTAAGACAATATTAAGAATTACTCACGATGAACACTCAACAATAGAAGTTTCCCACATCATAACTGAAGTAATGCAATCTGATAATGTAATTCTAGCTAAACATTATTACGTTATATGTGTTAAGGTTCTGTAGGTATATTTACAGCCTCTAAAATGCAAATTAAAGACCTACTAGAACATATTTCCGAAGTAAATATTAATGATTCCACAATTAAGTGGAATCGGGACCGACGGATTAACATGCTCTCCGAGGCTGGTCTTCTGTTATCAGCCTAATCTTTGGACCATTTGTTGCGTAGTCTTCCACTAGCAGAAGTAGAAGCATTCAAAATAATTTAAGTAATGACTTGTCACAAATGTCTGTAATAGGTTTATGTGAATTAAGATATTTTGACTTTGACTCTATGCCGATAACGTATCTCTTAGCTATATATGTTTAAGTTTTCATACATGATCGTTTAACTTTATATATACTGCGTGAAATTTATTATTAAACTAATATTTTTATATTATAAACTCGAATAAAAATAAAGACATACTTATTTTTTATTTTGATTATTCAGTAATAAAAACTTAAGTTACGGTGCAGAGAAGTTTTCCTAAAAATATCACCACTCATACTGACCCTAATCAAGTAGGTAGCGAGAGGTCGACGATCATGCGAACGTTGACTTGCGTAGTTCTTTCTCTCTCTATTTCGTCTCTCGACTGTGAGCGAGATCAATTAATAATAACACTCCCCAGCCTTTAGGTATTTATTCAGATTCAGATGCGGCCTTATAGACCATGCTAGTGTTTTGTTTTTCGGATAATGATTTTTATCTTTAAAAAGAGTATTTTATTTCAAATAGAAGATCTACTAGTGACACCTGAAGCCGAAAAAAATATTTGCTTTTTTGACAATTACACGCGGTAGACAAGGTACAAGAAGACAGTAGGATTCACCGTGCGGGTGCCAGGTCCATCGTGTAAGAGATGAAAAGAATGGTGTCTCGGGCTTGCGACCGACAATAGGCTGGTTTAGGAAAAGGAGGCCTCCCTTTTTTATTTTATTATTGTTATATATTATTTAAGTATCTACCTAATAGAATATAATTTATTTTATGTAAAACCATTATTATTTTAATGCACCCTGTAATTCTCTATCATCTACTATCTATCATAGTCCTAAAGGTTAGCTGTAATAAAATGGATTTAAGGCATTAAGTTCGCCCTTGTACATTACTTTAATTTTTTTTGTGTAAAAAGAGTTTATAAATTTAAAAAGAAACTCATTGGTATACCTAAGTTTATCGCATTTTTTAAATAGTGAAAGAGGTTTCTTGATCTGTTTGTTTAAGGAACGCTAAATTGTAAGTAATTCATTAATTGATGAACAACTAGAAGTTTTGATTCGGTAAACTAACAGTATTTACCTATAAGAACATTGTGATTTATGTATTTTGCCACAGACAAGTTATTCTTTCATTGTTTTGTGTTTTTTTTTGTACGAGTATTAGTTTACAATAGTCTCGGATATAACCATCATCATTGCAGCCTCTGAACACAGCGTCCTAGACCTTCACTGTTGGAGATGGGCCGTCCGAAACATATATCAGAAAAATTTGGCCAACACTCGCCACGTTCGCAAGACGAGTTGGAGTTTTGGTTCTATGACAAATGTATACAAAAAAGTTTTCAAAATAACACCGCGTCTTGTCGTCTCCTCCAGTGACAAAAGGGCTGGATTTTTCGTTGCCCAAAGACTCAGCGGGGAAATGCCAGCGTTCTTGCCACCATTCCACGCGGACGGGACTTTATTATATTATTAAAATTAATTAAAAGTTATATTTCGTAAATATTTTTTAAACTTATATTAATTATTTTCTTATTAAAAAAAAAAAAAAAAAATTTAGTTAAAGAACACATTTTTAAACAAAACAAATTATCAAGTTTAAATCTGATTGCGTTCAAAAATATGAATAATTTTCTTGACACAAATTCATAATATTTAAGAGACAGACTTATGGATGTCAACAATGCTAGTGCGTGTAGTAATTCTTACAAAATTAATATTGAGAAAACGGAAACGCAAACCTTAATGTAGCCAGAATAAAAAGATACCGGATATCTGACCGAATAATGATTTATGCCTTTCGAGGTTTGGACATTTAAAAAAAGAATTCCTTGAGGAACTGCCTCCGTGGTCTAGCGGTTAAGTCCGTGGATTTAGACTTGGAGGTACCGGGTTCAATTCGTGGTCGGAACACAAAAATATTTATTAATGTAAACAAATACATTTAAATAATATTTAATTTATTTGTGATAGTTCTCGAGTTTGGTACGCTGGAGACATCGACGAGCTTGATTATTATGATTGGCCTATAGTAAAGTTGGCTAAATGTGAATCCGCTTATTTATAAGCGTGGTTTCTCACCACCCCGAAAGGGAAACGGTCGTGATGATACTTTACTTTACTTCCTTCCTTCCTCTTACAATACGAGTGTTTAAGGGGCTGTGATGACAGATGACATCTGATCAGTCAAGCCGGCATAGTGTTAGGGACATCATGAGTGTATGATTCTGGTTGCTAACATAAATGGACCTCGCGCGCCACTTACCATCAGGTGGGATTACATTAAGATTACATGTTGTGCTAGTATAAAAAAAATAATCAAATATCCATTTAATCTCCTCAAAGTAACCAGCCTGGAAAATCAAAAGTCTTATACGGTAGTGGCGCCTTAGTGGATGGATTGCGGAAACCGGCTATGTGGCGCAGACCAAGCTAACGGTTTGCGGAAAAAAGTTGATGTCGCGGTAGGTTGCGCCGACATTACAAAGCTGTTACGTGTCGCCGCCAGCACCATTATTGCGCTTGTTATAAAACATACAACATAGTCTACTGTACACGGCATTCATACCCGGAGTCCGAGACCTAATACAATGTATATTTTAAAGGTTATTGTAGCGCAGGACTGTAAACATCGGATTTGATCTAATAATTGTATTTATGTATTATGTATCATATTTATGTATATTAATAGGACGTATGTATTTAGTTTTATTTGTGTATGTATTTATTGTTAATAAGTATATCACAGTGTTAGAATAAAAACTAACTAAGTTAGCCATTTTGGCACAAATATATTATGCACATTTAATTACTGTTGAATTTGCGTTTTAGACTAACACTGTTCGTTTAATTGCTTTTAAGCCCCATATCTTCGAAACTAAGCGTCACAGTGCGTAGTCAATTTTATCACTGTACAAAGCAGAAGTTTTTTAAACAATTGGTGTAAAAAAGTGAATTTACTAAAAAAAATTAGATAATGGGGTGTATCACTAACTTGTTATCACGATAGATGGCGCATGATAGATGGTACCTAATATAACTGTCAGTTGCATAGAAAACTTGTATTTTTATTACGAAATGTATTATTTTCTAGAGCTAAAAGCTGCTCAGCTTTTAAGTGTACAAATTAAGATTTCTAAGCGAAATCAAAGATATGGTGAAATATTAATAAAACCTTTTTTTCTTTTTAAAGACGGTGTGCGCTTTCTTAATTAGTCGTTTAAGGTAGGTAACGTTAATTTAAAATACATTTATCTGTTATAAAACTACAAAAACATTTAAATAATGATGCGATATAGGTGTAAAACAAGGTACCATTGCCGCTAGCGACATCTACAAAAAGCTTTGCCTGATACACCCCATTAGTTTTCGCTCTAACCCGGCGATATATTGACGTCTAATATTCTCTATTAGTTTTGTTAGCACCTTCCTTAATTTGTCGGAACTGCAGCCCTATTCTGTTACTTAAGCGCAAACGTTATATAATGGACTACATTAACTATATACTCGTATATATCATGCTATTAAAGTTGATATTTGCACGGCCGCTGTCGAGGTCGAGCGCTTATAGAGTTAAGAATTGAATAATATTTAGTAATTATGACGCAAACTCTAATATAAATAACGAAATCCACTAATAACGTTTGCGACTAAGTTACAGAATAGAGCTCCTGCTTTAGTTATCCCAAAGGTTTAACCAGTATAGAATGTCTAGCGGTATTGTTCGTCCGCCTTTGTGCAATAAAGTTTTTTCATTTTTATTTATTCATTTTGGAAAACCAACAGTTGACAATATTATAGTAAATATTATAATACAATAAATTCACTAAGCACTATTAATGGTTTTTATATATACATTTAAAGTTAAGTAATAAAGAGCAAGATAACCATGAGTAAGTTGGTAATGAAAAACAAATCACTCATTAAAAATTGCTGCCGATGATCGATTCAACGTAATGAAGCGTCATTAGACGTCTAATATATAAAATATTTAATATATAATATATATAATATTTATAATAAATAAATAATTTATTGTATTATGTTTATGTAATATTGGTATATATGTGTATATTATATTTGACTGTGTTTTTTTTAATATTTTTTATTATTAGATTTAAAATATATTTTTGTTATTTTTTAATTTTCTTTATTACGTCAAGTCTTTGGCTGCAATAATGCGCCAAATGAATCGACAGTAAGGCGTTTAACTACAAAATTAGAGACCAAATTTACGCTAATGGATCAGAAGAACATTGTTTGTCGTCATCCTTGTCGGTCACTCGAAATAGCCGCAGTAAGGGATTCTGTGGCCGTAAATCCAGGAACTTCGGCATCGTAGTCAAGAATTAAACATTTCCAGAAGAAATTGCATAGTGCAACGAATTTTGATAAAAGATCTGCATTTGCATTAGTGTGTAGTATATGTAGTTCGTTTTTTATGTAGTATATGTATGTACTAAATTAAGTAAGTATCGTGTATTATATTTAATTGCGCCCTGCCCATGATTTCTCACTTTCCCAAAGATCAGTTGTTAGAAAATTTTAAGTTTTTGTGCAATAAAGTATTTAAATAAATAAATAAAATTAGTGCAAGAAATAAAGCAATTTTTTTACAATCAAATCCAAAGCTCTTGTTGGGACATCCTATAGAATCCAATAAATTTAACAATTGGAATGCCATGCGCCATCATACGCCTTAGATTAATAGAATACCAAATTGATTGAGTGTCCATTTAGTTGAATGTGATTGGCCCTTATATAATTAGCAGAATAACAAAACAACCAAAAAAAAATATTGACGCTATTAATTAAATTTTAACACATTTCCGTTAGTAGAATTGGAGCCCTGGTACCTTCGAACTTTTAATTCATAACAATTACTTCCAGAGAGATTTCATTTTGGTGCAACCCAGCCTAAGTAATCTAGTATTTATACTTGGCCCTGTATCTTATTCCTTTTATTCTAAGTAAACCATCATTATACCTACTATTGGTTTTCACTTATTTATTATTATTATTTTTCGTTTACTTTTGCTAGCTGTTCAATTGCCACTATTAATTTAAATCTAATTACCTCTTATATTTTACCGTTTTAATTGTATTGTTTAAATAATATAAAATCTCTTTGGCTTGTGTTCCACTATTGCTACTTTGTTTATATGTTTGAAATAATAAGCTGTGATATTTTGAAAGTATATAAATAAATAAAAAAAATGTGCAACTTAAAGCAACAAAGATTTACAAAGAATTTTGTTTGCAAAAGTTAAAAACGAAGAATTACCGTGCTTTGTTGGTTATGAATAAGCAAAAGCCGCGAGCAAAAACAACTTTTTATCTAATTCAATTCTAAAATGGTTTGTGCGAATAAAAAACTTACATAACAACGAGCCAACAAGAAAAAAATAGAACGGAAAATCAACTTCTAGCGCAAGATCTATGCGAGTAGCTTGAAGGCTGCGCGCGCAGGTTAATGACCTCCCATTGCCAATGTCAGCTATCATAGACCATAGATTTACGGACGAGACACTTTATCAAGATTTAGAATATTTTATTTTATTTATACTAGCACGACACCACCTGATGGTAATTGGCTCGCAAGGTCCATGAACGTTAGCAGAATCAGATATCATCAGTCCCATGCCAGTCATGAGTGTGATGCCAACATAATTTCTTATAATACCTAAGTTTATATATATAAGTTAGAAATTTGAAATTGATCATGTTATGTAAGAACTTTGAATTATATTATTATTGTATTGTCTTGTAGTGTACACTGCTATGGATTGCAATCCAGAACTGCTGTCAAATAGTGTGTATATATCGTGCAATGGTTGTAATCTGTTTGTTGTACCTTGAATAAATAAATAAATAACACTATCCCGGCTTGACTGGGAATGGCGTGTGCATACTCTTTACTGGGTTTATCGGCACGAACGGTGTTGTTGAATACTTCCCCGCCCCGGCCGACTGGGTAAATTACCACCATCAGTCCGCCTACCACCCATATAATGTTTTTTTTTTTTAATTCACAATATATTTATAGACATAAAGCGTGGTTGTTTTTGGTTACGAAAGACTTCTCATAAATAACCCCAGGATAGGGCGTACAATATTATTTGTGCTATTTAACAATTTGGCACACCATTAAACATTATCATAATATTTTTTTTAACGCATTTACTGTTTTACAGCAAAATGCAATGCACCATTATAACAACAAAAAAATCCTTTATATTTTATGTAATAACTTTATATATATGTAAAATTATAATTTAATAATAAATATCGGTATAGTTTAATTATTTGGATTTTTCAAATTTTGGAGCCATAATGTTTCAACCAGATGTATGAAGGAAGTAGCATGTCTTTAGATTTACGTTAGGTCTATGTCAGGCATCTTGTATTCCTCACGTAAGACGCCGTAACGTTCTACCTCTGTGTGGGTCAGTAATGCAGGTTTTTCTATAAAATCCTCTATGTATGTGTAAGTGGAAGTGAATGTAAGCGCTGTAATATAACGAGGTGGTTCTTTGTATGAGTCTTAATTCTAACCTTCGCCAATAGATGGCGGATGCAAATACTTGCCGGCTACCAACAGGTACAAGATCCAAAATCAGCAGAACATTGCTCAGATTGATCTCCCGAGCTCCTTGGTTCGTGTATGATTCCGTCATAGCTCGAGATCTGGAGACGCTTACTATTGAGGAGTTAGTCTTCAGTTTGACTTTTTTTTTTCAGAATATCGCTCCGTTTTATAGCCTCCCAACGGGTGACTACTTTCCAGAGAAGTACTCCTGGAGAATAGCTGAAATAGTCGAAGTAAATTACCGACTGATGGTGGCCCGTGGTTTCGGGGACAGATCATCATCGAGCTCTGACCGGCAAATACCTCGGCTGCATCATTACCAGAACCATTAACAATGGGTAAAATGGCCTACTAACAAAAACAAATAAAAAATAATAATTGACGAGTATAATTAATTTAAATTTCGGATTAACCGCGCATTTGCAGCTTGCCGCTCAGGTTAAAGGTCTCGATTTACAAGATTTTCTCCTAGCTTGTACTGGACCAGCTTGGCACCACCTTCTTGTGCTAAAACGTCCACGTTGGGAGAAGTATGTCTCTAAGGTTAATCGCGTAAAGACCTGTTAAAATTATTAATACTTTTTTTTTTATTTAAGACCAAGAGAGGGACCACCACGATTTAAAGTCAGCAGAACAAGTTGCTCTTTTAGTCCGAGATCTGGAGATTTCTACTATCAAGGAGTTTGTTGTCGGCGCATACTGTATAACTTTATAATTATCAGCTAATAAAGCTACTAAAGCTGCATGAAAAGCAATCATTTTCTTCTAAAATGGAGCGCAGATTGAAACAAATCCAAATTACCATTATAAAAAAGTGTAATTTTGTACACTTCATGCCATAATTAGCTTAATAACTCGAATGGGTTCAATGAATTCACATTTTTACATAGACATAATAAATAAGGACCGATTTAATATATTTTTATAAATTTATACAGTGGCCATAAACCGGATGAAACATGAGACACATCACTGTTCTATACAATAAAGTCTAGTGATTGACTGACTGGTCTTCTCACACCCCCTGCTGGTGGAGTGGGGAATCTGTGTCAAGGTATTGCCTCCTTAGAGAGGTTGCATTCGCTTTCCGTAACTACGGACAGGGCATGGGGTAACCATTAAAGGTTGAAGAATACGAGCCTGGCGGCTGGGCCGCGATTACGACTCCGTGATTGGTAGTAGGAGACGAGCGTAGCATTGACTGGCGTACGCGGATGGGCGTGCAGCGGGGCTAGGTTTCTCACAAGTGGGAAATCTGACGTATCTGCGAGCGCGAAGATGCCAGCCACCAGACGACGCACGAATTTGCCCATCCATATGATATTTCCCAACCCGTCTGGCTAGCGTAGCGAGTGTAGGCCAAGTTCCTCAAAAAATCTGGAAGGCTCATCTCCAACAGTGGAGGTCTAGGACCGCGCTATATACATCGTCATAAATAAATATTTTTTGGACCGTTACTAATATACGTCTTTGCACCTGTAAAAGAACAGATTAATTCAGACTTAGATTAACCGTATTGTTTAGTACATAGAGCTCATAATTACTTGGCAATAATAATTATTTTCAAAGTTTTTGCTTGCCTAATTTTAATAACTACCAGTTTTTGTCTTTGCTTTATCCTTATGTTCTAGGATTATAAAAGCGGCTTTGAATTACCTATACTAAATTTTATGTATTAGGAAATTGCCTTGAATATGAAACGTCACATATTAATTACAGTTCGCTTCTTATTTATTATAGTCATAATCAAAACTGGGCCAGAACGAAATATGTATTATTTAATTTCATTTAGGTTTATAACACATTCTATTTTTCGCATTTGCCTGTATCTTTCAACTATGTCAATTGCAGCCATCAAAATTGTTACCTATATTACTAAAATGTACGATCCATGAGGATCAATCACGAATCCATTAATCATTATGTGGTCACCGCTCTAGAACCAGTTTAATTAATCGCTCCTTGTAAGATAAAGTTGCGTCCAGATATTTTATTTTGTCCGTAACGTATCTCTTTTTCAAAATCCAAAAACGGTAAACGGACGTCTGCATACGGATACAGAATCACTTCTTTCCAAAGGCGATACGATACGGTGCAGTGGTACGGTAGCCGTCAGTCCAGATGCAGAAACGAACATATCGTTCCGGAGATATAGAGCCACGTACGTTTTCAAAATTACACTGTCAAAATAGACTCTCTCTGTTTTAAAATTGTCTTTACCAAAGATATATTTTTAAAATAAAATTAATTTTGTTTCCAAGTTTATATTAAATTTTGTGTTTCACAGATATTAGCTACCTATGTTTTTTTTTTGTGTTCTCTTGTGTTCTCTTCTCCAGATAGATGCTGAATGAGGTGATAGGGAAGGCAAAGGGTCTAGCCCATACAGCCAAGTCTGACGCAATATATCTTTCTTTCTTATGAGATAATGATCAGAGTTATCATCAAATTCCAGTCCAGATGTTGCAGAATTTGATGCTTTTCTTGGAGTTATTAGCGGTATTATAGCTCAAACACGTCGGGTAAAATATACTGCAACTTGTGCCCCATATATAAAGTCCAATTTATCGGTTTTTTCAATCATTCACATTGTGGCACATTACTAAACAAAACGACACCACTGTTGTCTATCAATATCCACAAAAAAAGTAATTTACAAAACATAAACTTGCACTTGATATGTCTGTGAAAAATGGCGCGAAGAACTATGTTTTATATAAATTTTCGGTACTCAACACTTTGACATTAACAGAAACCTAAGTTAACATACATTTTCGAACTGCCATTGTCTCTACTCGATGTTTAAAACCCTAGTTAATTTACAAACGCGGCTCGGGGAATATGCAGCATTGTAACATGGTAGTTCATATTTATTAAAACGCATAGCATCAATGCGTTAAATCGTAAACTCGGAGAAACCGAACGCTTAGGGAGGGAATGCAAATTTTGATATTTTAGCTGTTACAAATTAAAATTTTTGAAATCTTTCTTTTTTTAATGTTTGCGCTTAAATAAAATTTAAAAACCTCATTTTGTCACAGACATATTATTGTACATTACAATCACCAAGTGAATGTAATTCCCTCCTAATTAAAGAACGAGTTCTGCAGGTCAGAAGATCCAAGGACCTGGAAACTCTTCCGGCCATCTTTCCCAACTACCTACCAATCACTTCATCACGCTCGGCTGCTACACTAGATTACATACTCTTTAATGTGTCCTTAACTGAATATACAATAAATGTACGACCCTAAACGCCAGCGTGGCGAGTGTAGGCTAAATTCTCCAGATATATGTCCGGAAAGGCCCATCTCCAGCAGTGGAGGTCTAGGACGCTGTGTTCTAGGGGTTGTAATAATGTACGACCCGCAACTTGAAGTTTTATTTGTCTTTAACCGGGGTCTTCGGGACAGTGTCCAAAGAAGCATAAAGAAACGGTACGGATAAAAGAACATATGTGGACCGGCCTTGTAGGCGAGTCGGCACCGTATATCATCAGGGACCAGTTATTACAAATTGTTACAAATATTAAAATAGTGGGTACATAATTCAATTTCTAATTGCTAATAGTAAAAAGTAAGAAAAACTATAAACTAAGTGGAAAAAAAGCTAAAATTCATAATGTTGACCTGTTTGATGACTGCCCAGTACTGTGATGAGCATCTTGAGTAGGTTCGACAACGCAAATTACACTGTTTGCTTTATGTGTCAGTTTACTATATTTAACATCAAGTTTGGATAGGTCTACTTCACTACTGATTGTGTTTCGTTGGTTTTGTGTCTTTGCGTCTTCAGGAATTATACAACCATATTTTTGATATTATTTGTAAATTTTATTATTATTATTTTTTTTCTCGATGGAATTGTTTGATGGTTCTACTAGTTTGTTCTTTAATTGTTCTCTTAATTGTATTGGTGGTGGCTTTGTATTTGAATTGTATTATTTTAACACGTTTTGTCTGCTGTGTTTACTACTAACTTAATGCTATCAGTGAAAATTTGTAAGGCTTTAAGTTACTATATTTCTATTGTATTATTGTAGAGGCTGTAAATTTTCCTAAAAATAAATAAATACTTATTTGTGTAATGGAACTGGTGCCTGAGATTCAGATTAACTTTGTTTGAGCACGAGTGGCCAATTCCTAAAAAATGTACTAGTTTTTTAAGGAAATAAGCGATTTTTATTATTATTATTATTGTGCGATGTTCGAGTTGCCAGCGCGTCTTACGCAACAAATCGCTTAATCTTTTTAACCGCAGTGGATTTCCTTAAACTTAGTTTATGAGGCAGTGGACATGCCCCTTTTTTACCTTGTCTTTAATCATATACGTAGATTGTATGGACATATATAAAAAATATATATATATTATAGAAAAATAAAGTATTTACTAGTTTTTTATACTGTCACCGTGGTCTAGTTAAAACCGTAGATTATTTAGACGCGAAGGTACTGGATTCGATTAATGTTTAGGTCACAATAATGTATTTAATTTGTTTGCAATAATTTTCGAAATTGGTACGTTAGTCATTGACGATCTTACTACTCGTAGTTGCCGTAAAGTTGGCTTAATTTAAATCCGCTTCTTTATTAGCTTGGTTGCTGACCCCACTAAGGATACGGTCGTGATGTCTTTTTGTGATATATGTATTTTAGTTCTGAAAAACACATTGAATCGGTTCTCATTAATTTATTATCTTATCTAATCTTTATCTTAAAATTAATATAAAATAAGTCCCGTGGATTAATGGCAAGACCGCTTGCTACAGTTCCGTGATAAATACTAACTCTTAGGGCGAAGAAAATCCAGCCCTCTTGTCACCGGAGGAGACGAGAATATGTACAATGTCTTTCAAAAACTTGGTGCTTGAACTCCACGGGCCCAGAGTTTCTACAGCAAACGGCATCATTTTTTTTTATAAGGATACATTCTTGCCAGACTCCGCATTTTCATTTATGTCTCTGTAGTGGTTATTAAATTAATATACAAGGTCACAAATTAAAATTAAATATGAAATGTCATTGTATAAATTTAATTTTAACCGCTGTTCAATAAGTTAAAATCTCAAATCATAGCTTTGGTTGAGACGAGGAGATTGCTATAAATTACACCTTTACTTGTTGATTCAGAGTACACTTGAGAGCAATGGGATTGGGTCATATAAAACGTCGAAAGTTTGACCCGCAACAACTAGATTTTAGTTCTAGGATACTTTAAAAGTCGGTTCGGTTTACTCTTTTGATCTTAGTGCTTTTTCAGAATTTTAATAATCTTAATTAAATTAAACACGTATAAGTAATAGATTTCATTGACTAACAACTTATTTGAAAGCACACGTAAACGTCTACGTGTAGTAGACTCCACATGTAGCTAACTTTACTATCGGTCCATCATGCATGCATTACAGCAGCTATAATCTTAGTGACATCCTCATAATTGTTTTCGTCTTAGCTTTTAGTATGACAATGCCTCATTACAGCAGCTATAATCCTTGGTGTATTCATTTTATAATTGTGTATGTCTTAGTTTATAATATGACAATGCCTATTTACAGCTGTTATAATTTTAAGATTATAATTATGTATATTTGGGTTGTAATGTGCTGCTCCAAATACAAGCTATTTCCCAGAAAATAAGCTTTTCGTTATATTAATTAATTTTTTGACATGTAAAAGCGCAGAATACATTATATTTATTGTCCTATGACTACTTACAAAATAAATAAATAAACTAAACTAAACTAAACCAAACTAAACCAAACCAAACCAAACTTAACTAAACTAAACATGACTAGTTGCAAGCTAGTCGATGTCTCGTACCAGACTCGAGAAATGTCACAAATAAATGAAATATTTCTTGGTCTCGATCACAATTATGACAAGCGGCAAGCTCGTCGATGTCTCCAGCGTACCAAACTCGAGAAATATCACAGATAAATTAAATATTATTTAATGTATTTATTTACATTAATAAATATTGTTGTGGGACACAGGAATTGAACCCGGTACCTCCGAGTCTAAATACACGGACTTCTAACTGCTCGACTACGGAGGCAGTTATTTAGTTTAGTAATAGTTTATTTAATATAATACAATATACTAATTATCGTTATCAATTGCAATTAAACTTATAAATTTATTAAGAAATATCTTCCCCCAAATTGCTGTTGTTAGTCCTGGATTACATCTTAAAATGAGAGCTTACGGAAAACAAATTATATTTTAGCCTAATGTTAAAGGTCAAATTATAGAGGTCGAAATGAGCACTTGGTTGACGATTTGGCTTTTAATAATTTATGTATATCTTGATATTAAAAGCACATTGACTTTTTAGTAGGTAATTGCATGAAAAATTACAAGTCATCCTTTATAATTTCCTGTAATTTTGTGTATGTTATAAGTTTTTGGGGATTGTGCCTAATTATAAGATATTTAGGGAAATTTGGTCAAATTTTCTTAACTTTTTTATTTGGTCTTTATTTGTGCAACATTTTTTTTTAAATAAATTATAATATATTTAATATAAATTTATAATAAATTAAAAATTGTTCTTTACCATGAATCTAATATCATCACAGACAGCCCCTAGAACCTCTCCACTATTATATTAAATTATTGGCCGTCTAGAATTTTCTGGACAATTTGGTCTACACTCGTCAAAGACCTGAAAAATTAACCTCGGTGCTTTGGGCGATGGTTCGAGCATTAATGGGACGGCAAGGGCATCTGTCAGGGCTGGGGCTATAAAGCCCAAACGTCGCAAATACGAGGCTAATTAGGCCTTGAGTCTTTGGGTCCGTGGGGGCCAAGTGATCAGAAGTTATTTGAAGAACTGTCTAAGCGGCTGGTTAATGCTGCATGTGGCAAGAGGGCTGGGAGTTTTTTTGCGCAGCAAATCAGCATATCTGTGCAGTGCGAGCAGGGGAACGCTGCAAGTGTTCTTGCCACACTGCCACGTAAACAAATAATGGGTAAATAATTTTATTTATAGTTTAGTTTTATATTTAATTTGGTATTTTTTAAATCTTTATTCGAAACCATGTGCGGGACAAAAAATACGAAAAATGATATCACACATTGAATAGTTAACCCCTCCCACACAACAATTGCTCGCAAAATTACAATAAATCTGACAATTGCAGGTGTACCACACGGCCTATTCATAACGTGAGAAAAGGCTAAACTGTGAAATACATGACACATTTGCAAAAACACCTTGTACCTAGTGTTGCCCAAAGCAAGACCAAGACTTAGCCAGTCTCGGTCTTGGTCTCGGTCTTGGTCCCGGTCTTGGTCCCGGTCATGGTCTCGGTCTTGATCTCGGTCTTGGTATCGGTCTTGGTCTCGGTCTTGGTCTCGGTCTTGGTCTCGGTCTTGGTCTCGGTCTTGGTCTCGGTCTTGGTCTCGGTCTTGGTCTCGGTCTTGGTCTCGGTCTTGGTCTCGGTCTTGGTCTCGATCTTGGTCTCGGTCGTGGTCTCGGTCTTGGTCTCGGTCTTGGTCTCGGTCTTGGTCTCGGTCTTGGTCTCGGTCTTGGTCTCGGTCTTGGTCTCGGTCTTGGTCTCGGTCTTGGTCTCGGTCTTGGTCTCGGTCTTGGTCTCGGTCTTGGTCTCGGTCTTGGTCTCGGTCTTGGTCTCGGTCTTGGTCTCGGTCTTGGTCTCGGTCTTGGTCTCGGTCTTGGTCTCGGTCTTGGTCTCGGTCTTGGTCTCGGTCTTGGTCTCGGTCTTGGTCTCGGTCTTGGTCTCGGTCTTGGTCTCGGTCTTGGTCTCGGTCTTGGTCTCGGTCTTGGTCTCGGTCTTAATCTTGGTATTGGTCTCGGTCTCGGTCTCGGTCTCGGTCTTGGTCCCGGTCTTGGTCTCGGTCTTGGTCTCGGTCTTGGTCTCGGTCTTGGTCTCGGTCTTAATCTTGGTATTGGTCTCGGTCTCGGTCTCGGTCTTGGTCCCGGTCTTGGTCTCGGTCTTGGTCTCGGTCTTGGTCTCGGTCTTGGTCTCGGTCTCGGTCTCGGTCTTGGTCCCGGTCTTGGTCTCGGTCTTGGTCTCGGTCTCGGTCTCGGTCTCGGTCTTGGTCCCGGTCTTGGTCTCGGTCTTGGTCTCGGTCTTGGTCTCGGTCTTGGTCTCGGTCTTGGTCTCGGTCTTAATCTTGGTATTGGTCTCGGTCTCGGTCTCGGTCTCGGTCTTGGTCCCGGTCTTGGTCTCGGTCTTGGTCTCGGTCTTGGTCTTGCTCTCCTTATCTTGGTCTTGCGCAAGAGTCTCGCAAGACTTCTGCAAGACTCTTACTCCGACTCAATATAATATTTATTTTCCAATTGTACTAAGGAAATCTCTCCGCGATGTCTTTAGGGTACCAAACTTGAGAAATATCACAAATAAATTAAATAATTTATTGTGTCCCGACCAGGAATCAAACCCTGTATCTCCAAGTCTGAATCCACGGAATTAACCGCTAGAACTCGGAGGCATTAGGTATAGGTAGGATTTATATATACTAAACTAAAATTATTTGCAAACGAGCTCTCCCAAGTTACAGACACGACGCAATTAAAATTTATTGAAAACAATTACCTAACCCCAAAAAAAGTAAACACACACACAAAAATCTGTGCAAGAGTCTTGCGAGACTCTTGCGCAGGACCAAGACTAGAGTAGTTTGTTTAGAGTTTAGAGGGTTTAACGTTTTTTCATCCTTATCACTCTCGCATTTTATATATTATTTTTTTTGTATACTTTTGAGAAATATAGTCTATAAATTTTTCACTTCCATATACTTACCCAATATTAGACACAGAATATTTGCAAACATATGAAATAAAAAAAAATATGAAGACAAATTTCTAAGCATTCCATGGATTCATCGTGTGGGTGTGATGAGAAGAATAGTGTATCGGGCTTGCGACCGACAATAGGCTGGTTTACAAAGGAGGCCTACTCTTTATTCTATTGCGCAACAAGACGCTCACCATCCACCATTCCACTCCTCCCCCTACCCAAACAAACACTATGTGATCTCGTTAATGCCGTCTTGAAAGTTTCATAAATGTATTAACGCCAGACCTGCTTAGTTCTAATTCTTTCGGTAAGTGGTGCAAAGATTTTGCTGGAAATCCTCCAGCACCAACTTCCACTGCGTAAAGCTGAGTCTTGAACCCGTCCTCATCATTAAAATGACCGTAATTTTATTATCTTTATTATATATTATACTTCGTGGTTTTTATTAAAAAGCAAATATTTTTATATCATAATCTAGAATAAAAATAATTAACTACGTATTTTTTATTTTAATTATTCCGTAATAAAATCCTAAGTTACGGTACAGAGAAGTTTTCCTACAGAGCCTAAATAATTAGGTAGCAAGAGGTCAATGATCGCGTGAACGTTGACTTACGAATTCTTTCTCTTTCTATTTCGGCTCTCGGCTGTGGGCGAGATCAATTAATAATAACACTCCCCAGCCTTTAGGTATTTATTAAAATGGATATCGCGTTTTTTTAGCCGCGGCCTAATTCGCCATGATGCTTTGTTTTTAATTTTTTTTTTTTTTTTTTTAATTTTAATTTTATATTTACTCTTTTGACAATTACACGCGGTATTTTATTATTGATAGACTACATTTCTCAAAAGTACACTCAGACTTGAAAATATTAAATTGCACGAGCGAGAGGGATTTTTAAAATTTAGCTAGGACCTTGAAAATTCTAATCTACATGCGAGCGAGTATAATAACTTTTGCATAGTTAAGACAAGTATATACCTACTAAAATATATAATTAATCCCACATAAATAATAATTACCGTTGTCATATACGTAGTGGTACTTAATAAATATTACATTCAAAAGGTTATGTTGTAACAATGGCCGAAAATAACATTCAACCCTAAGGCGACAATATGCTCACATCTATAAACAGGGTTTACACATTGCTAAGATAAAACAAAAACGGAAGTGGTCTACCGATTGTGACAACATTTACCTTCTATTTAATAAAATGAACCCCGACATGTATCAATGGGAAATACACTTTTCTTACATAGATTTGCGGCCTTCACTACGTCCTCCGTAGCCACGACTAAGCTGTAAAGGCATACAGGGCCAAGAGTGTAAGAGAGACGGTTTATTCGGTTTTAGTCCGTAGGCGCCTTGAGGTCTCTTTATGAGGCCCCACGGTAATTAGGGCATGCGACCATGCCATCTCCATCTTTAAAAAAAGGTTAATAATTGTCAAAATAAAAAAAAACACTCGGACAGACCTTGCCAACCTGGTAATCGTAGCGCCACAAGGTAAAATTCTCCAGAAATATATTCTGGAACCCATATTCAACAGTGGTGGTCTAGGATGTTGTTGTAGGGGTAATGTTGAAGATGAATGATGATGCGGCGTATATGGTAGGCAAGAAAGTCCTTTCAGAACATAAGTACATATTTCTATAAATATTTCCCTACTGTCGCCACGTTAGCCTGGACGACGTGTTGGCGAAGGCTTTCATTGTTTTATTGTTGCCGGGGCCGACAACATGACTTATTTTATTTTATCAGTCAGTATCATCACGACCGTTTCTCTTTCGAGGTGGTCAGAAACCACGCTTATAAAGAAGCGGATTCAAGCCAACTTTTACTATAGGCCAATCATGCGACAAGTGGCCCGTCGATGTCTCTAGCGTACCAAACTCGGAAAAATTCACAAATTATTTAAATATTAATTCAATTTATTTATTTAAATTAATAAATATTATTGAGTCCCGACCAGGAATCGAACCCGGTACCTCCGAGTCTAAATCCACGGACTTAACCGCTAGACCACGGAGGCAGTTGATAAAAGTACGTAAAGGTATTTCTTACCACCTTGTATTAAAGGACAGCACATTACTATGGCTTCACCTGTCTTTTAGACGTGGTATATTGTTGCACGCGGCGAACGAGTGCCTTCACTCCGTAGCCACGACTCAGACTTTGCTGTTAAGGCACGCAGGAACAACAGTGAAAGAGAGACGGTTTATAGGGTTTTAGTCCGTAGGCGCCTTGAGGTCTCCTTAGGAGGCCTCACGGTAAGTCCGGCATGCTTCCTTCCGCGGTATCCCTTCAGGCTGGGGTCGTATCATTGTTGATTTATCGATTCACCGTCTTAAAAAAAAAGTGGTATATTGTAAATTTTAAAGTCTTAACCCTGTATATGAATATGGCTCATAGTAAAACTTTGAAAGTGGTCCATAACTTATAATTATTATAGGTATTTCGGGTGGTAATTATGAAAAAATATTTGTTTTTTTATTCATGCATTTGATTGGATAATTTGATGCTGTAATGTTTTAATTGACTTGTTTATGTGCTTTATAATGCTTATTTTTTTTTAGTGTTACTTTGTACTTGTATTTATGTTTTCGAAGTAATATATACAAAAAACAACTAAAAACTATTATTAAATATATTTTATATTATGATTTGTTAATGTGGTAGTGAGCCAAGAACACTTGCAGCATTCCCCCGCTGCATTTGCTACGCGAGTAAACTGCCAGCCCTCTCCGCATACAGCATTAACCAGCCGCATAGATAGTTATTTAAAGAACCTCTTAGCACTTGGCCTTTGGACCAAAGTATCAAGACCAAACGGCACAATCATGTAGTCATTTATTAGCTTCATATAAGCGAAGTTTGTCCTTTAAAGCCAAGTGCTGCAGCTCAGCCCCATTAATATCTATTTACAAATGTTGGTTGGAGTTATATAACAAAGTAAGTATGATCATGTATCCCATTTTCGAACTCAGTTGAAATGGCTCAATATCCGCTTTTGCAGATCTGCCCATCTACTTGTCCATTTGTATGGTATCCTAAACAATCCTCGTGCACCTCCTTACCTCAAAACGCGATTTGAGTTCTTGTGCGATACGTTCTGCTTTCAACAATCAACTCAAAATCCCATTCCACTCGTCTAGCAGATATTCAGATTCCTTCACTGTGTCTGCAGCCCGCCAGTGGAACAAACTACCACTGGCCATTAGACGGGCACCATCTGTCAATGTTTTTAAACAATTAGTCACTAACTTGTTTCTTGATAAGCAGGAGCACACTCCATCCAGTACACATTGAATATTTGGCACGCAATATGTTTATGTATGTTTATTTGTATATATATATATATATATATATATATGTATGTATATGTTCATAATACTTGCATGTAGTTTATGTATATACGTAGTGTATTTATAAATTAGACTAATATTATTAGATTGTTGCACCCTGCCCATAATCTCTCACCATCCCAAAGGTTAGTTGTCAGAGAATGCCTAACAGGCATTAAACTCACCTATGTACCTAATTTTAAGTTTTGGTACAATAAAGAATTTAAAATGAAATAAAATAAATTTGATAGACCACTTTTTTGAATGTTGGTCTGGTTGATACATCCTTTATAATCGTATAATCGACTAAGGGCTGGCAAGTGATAGCCGCTCATCGGTAAAATACGTCATAGGCACCGCAGATTTATTTCCTATGAAAAACGAGACCTTGCACATGTGCATAAATAAAAAACTGTTTTATCATGCCGATATTGAAATTGATAGTGATATTTACGATACCTTGGTACAATAACTTTTGTGTCGGATCAATGATTTATAAAATTAAGTAGATGTAGCATTATTAAATTAAATTATTACTATAAATAAAAAAACATTAGGTTTACCATACCAAACCTAATTTAAATATTAATCGTGTCCGCGCGGTAATGGTAGCAAAGAACGATGGCCGCATTTCCTCGCTGAATCGCTATACTGATTCTCTGAGGGAGGAAACAACCAGCCCTCTTGTCACCTGAGCAAACGAGCGCCTATCTCCACTGTTGGAGATAGGCCTTCTAGAACATATATATGGAGAATTTGGCCTACACTCGCCACGATCTGCCACCACGGGTTGGGGAGGATCAGATAGTGAAAGGAGGCCACATTCGCCAGTACAATTTTCTGGAAGGCCTATCTTTAGTGCTGCGATAAAGACTCAACTTTGAAACCTTTACATTAACAAATATCTCTGTGTTTACAAGTAAACCCAGTTTTTTTTATAACGCCGTATCTATGGTTTTACGATCTTTAATGCTTTGGTAAAATAACTTTTGTGTCGGGTTATTGAAATGTAAGGACCGAGTCATGTAGGTAATGTTTCGATAAATATTAAATTACCTACATGAATTACTGCAAGTGATGTTTATAGTCTCGTCTCGCAGGCGGTGGTCTTGGGTTCGATTCTTGTCCGAAATAATCTCGTTTTTTAGTTTCGATACATTATAATAGTGTCTTAAACCATTGAGATATATACGTATAGAGAGTCTAATCCAAAAAACGTGTAGCAACTTAAGAGCGTTTAATGCTTGTGCATCCCTCATTCAGAGAATGCCTTGCGGCATTAAGTCCGCCTTTGTACATAGTGCAATAAAGTTTTAAAATAAAATAAATAAATAAATCCCTCTCGCACAGTAATTTTAAAGATTATTCAATTCTGAGTGTCATTTTTAGAAATGTAGTCTACTAACTTTTTAGGAAAATAATATATAGATTATTTATTATTACATAATTTTAGAGACATATTAAACATTGATTTGTATTTAAATGGAGTAAAATCGTCCTTAAGATATTGGCTATTTTTCTCTGTCTAAAATTGTGTCCGTAATTTAATTAGCTGAAACATTATCGACAGGTTATATAAAGCATGATGAAAATAATCTATGAAGAACATTTGTCAGCAGTGGTGGCTCGGTTGTACGCTTTCTTGAACATTCTAAAAAGGTTTGTCATAGATTTACAACACCACCGTTCCCGTGTCTCGCAGATCACATTAGGCCGTCGATTCCTGATCCACTAATATCAACTTGTGGACTCGTTTATAAATTGACATCAGACCCTCGTTAACCCGCCTGGTGTAGGCGTGTCGAGTGTAGGCATACGTTAAACATGTGAAAAGATTATCAGCCTTTCTGTAAGCTACAAAACTAATAAAACTTGCAGTGGAAAGGATGGATTTTTACATGTATTTAATTCTCAAGACGTTAAATGCGTGCATTGAGCATAGGCGACTGACTATGATTTTGATGCCGCGACATCAAAGCATGGCGCAAACATCTGGTTCGCCGTGTTCTAATATTAATTCAATGTATTTAACACATTTTAAAAATCTTTATTATTATTACTGTGCATAATTTTGTCAAAGTTCTATTATATTGTATGATGTAAATTGTCTATAATTTCTGATATAATGGGAAAACCAATATTATTTTGAATAGATTTTATTGTACCGCGTACTTAAATGTCAGCCTACCACCAGAAGTAAAAAAAAGTATTGTAGCATCACGACCGTATCAACTGGCAAGCTCGTCGATGTATCTAGCGTACCAGACTCGAAAACATAGTCAAATAAATGATTGTGCTCCGAACTTATTTTTTTTTTTAAAGACTGTGATTTGCCTAACGATACGACCCCAGCCTGAAGGGCCACCGCGGGAGGTCACATGCCCGAATCACCGTGAGGCCTCCTAAGGAGACCCCAAGGCGTCTACGGACTAAAACCCTATAATCCGTCTCTCTTTCACTGTTGTTCCTGCGTGCCTTAACAGCTAAGTCTGAGTCGTGGCTACTGAGTGAAGGCACTCGTTAGCCGCGTAACGTGTTCCGACCAGGATACGAACCCACTACCTCCAAGTCAAAAGCTCCCAACAAAACACTATTTAAAAAGATGGTTTACTCTCATTTCTTAAAGAGCTCCTTATAGCGTATGTAAGTAAATGTTGTATGTAGTGTATATATATGTATGTATATAGTGTGTAGTATATGTATTTTTATTTTATTTTTATTTACTATTTGAATGTATGTGTATTTGTAGTTATATATATATATATATATATATATTGTATATATAAGAACGATTTAATTTATTATGTAAATGTTTCATATAGCCAGTTGCACCTACCTTTCAACGTTAATGCTCTGTATTATCCCAAAGGTTGGCTGCTAGAGAATGCCTAGCGGCATTAAGCCCGCCTCTTGTACATAGTGCAATAAAGTTTTAAATAAATAAATAAATCTGCCGTCATAACCACCTCAAGTGATTTTAAAATACAGGGTGAAATTTTGTAACTAATCACTATCCAACTAATTCTGTATTAAAAGCTCGTTCCTAAAATATACTACCGGCTGCTTATCAAAAATAGTATGGTAAGTCTTGAGTTAAGCAAATCTTGTTTCAAGCGTTGCTATTTTTAGATAAAGGCAAGCTTACAATATTAGTTCTTATTTATTGTTCTTCTAAAAATTTGCATTTGACATCATTGAAAATGACACATATGTACTTTAATAATAATAATAATAAATTCTTTATTGTACAGAACCAAAAATAGTGTGGGTACAAAGGCGAGCTTAATGCTATAAATGCATTTTCTACCAACTAACCTTTGTGAATGGGGAGCCATTATAAGCGGGTGCAGAAATAATTTGTGATCAACAATTATGAAATATAAATACATACTAATTAAATATACATATCCTACATATTAAATAAATATATACATAAATAATAAATACATATCTAAGTACATAGTAGAAAGTTATGGTAAGTTATTCTGTTTATGGTGTAAAAAATTGTATAACATACATACATACATATCTTCACGCCAAATCCCTTGCGGGGTAGGCAGAGACAATTGAGCGCCACTTGTCACGGTCACGACATACCTCTTTCGCTTCTTCGACATTCATCAACCTCTTCATACATGCCCTTTTGTTTCGATGGCTTTTCAACGCACCTTCAGCTATTGTTTTATTAATTTGGTCGTAATATGTGAGTCTAGGTCTGCCAGGGCCTCTTATACCCACGACTTTCGCATTATATATCTGGTTCGTCAATCTCTCTTCATTCATCCTTTCAACATGCCCGAACCATCGTAGCATGCCTTTCCTTATTTTTGTCCCTATGCTTTCTTTCATACCTACCCTTTTTCGTATTTCGTCATTACGTATGCGGTCCGTTAAAGTGACGCCGCATATCCGACGCAACGATCTCATTTCTACTGCATTAACTCTACTCTCATGCGTATTCTGACATAAAATAAATTGTATAACTTGTCTTTAAATATTTTGAGAGATGGAGCTTGTCTGATTACCAAAGGTAGTCTGTTCCACTGGCGAGCTGCAGATACCGAAAAGGAGTCTGAATATCTGCTGGAAGAGTGGGGAGGGATTTTAAGTAAATTGTTATGGGAAGAACGAAGTGAAAGACCGTGTGAGTCACAAAGAAATTGAAAACGAACTTTTAGGTAAGGGGGTGCATTGAGATTGTAGAGAATGCCGTAAAGAAAGGAGAGTGTATGTGCAGACCTGCAATTTCGGATATTGAGCCACTTTAACTCTTTGCGAGATTGGGAAACATGATCATACTTCTTCTTCTTCTTACGGTGCCATCTCCTATCGGAGGTCGGCTATCATTAAGGCGATTTTGATTTTGTTGGCCGCTGTCCGGAACAAGGATCTGGTGCTCATCCCGAACCACTCCCTGAGGTTCTTGAGCCAGGAAGTGCGTCTTCTCCCCGGTCTTCTGGAGCCTTGTATCTTGCCTTGCATGACGAGCTGCAGCAAGCTATACTTTTTATTGCGCATGATGTGTCCCAAATACTCCAACTTCCTTCGCTTTACCATTTTCAATAGTTCAACGCCTTTGTTCATTCTCTGCAAGACAGTTTCGTTTCTTACTCTGTCCTTCCATGATATCTTCAACATTCTCCTGTATATCCACATTTCAAAAGCTTCTAACTTCTTCGACATTATGTTTGTCAGGGTCCATGATTCGACACCATACAGGAGAATGGAAAATATGTAGCATCGAACGAGTCGGCATCTTGTAGGAAGTTTAAGATTGCGATTGCAGAGAAGGTGGCTCATTTTAACAAAGGCGTTTCTAGCTTGTTCATATCTGGTGTTGTTCGTATCATACTTACGCAAGCCAAATACATATCGGATGCATAAGTTGAGAAGTCGATCGAGTTTATTTCAACGAGAACAACAAGTAAGTGGTAGTTTGCACAGACTGATGGTGGTAATTTGCACAGTCTGACGGGGGCGGGGAAGTATCCATCGTTCGTGTTGATAAACCCAGTATTTCCAAACGTTTTGGGATGAGGCTCGAATTGCTGTCATGCCCGTCAAGTCGGCATAGTGTTGGGGACTGATGTCAGTTATGATTTTTTGATTCCAGTTGCTAACATTCATGGACCTCGCGATCCATTACCATCAGGTGCGTGGAAGGTCAAATGTCGTGCTGGTAAGAAAAAATATAATAAAAAAATGTTAATAACTTTGTGCCGACCTCGAATCTAGGACCTTCACAAAATGCTACTATAGTTCGATAACCTGAACCATTGTTCTCATAAATTTATTATCATTTATTATTTATTGTAGCCACGAGGGTGTATGATTTCCGTGTCATGATTCTTATGCTATTTATTATTTAAACTTGATCCAAATTTATGGTTCGCATGTTTTACTTCAGAAAAAACATGGATTTTTAAATTATTAAAATCAAGTTACACCGATTATTATCATATTAAATTATAATTGTTTATAACCTACATTACAAGTTGCGAGCTCGTCGATGTCTCTAGAAACCTCACAAAAAGAAATAAAAAAAAATTGATTGCTCATATGTTTAAAAGATGTACAGCATAAGTCAAAATTACACTATTTAGAGCTTACTGCACATCATTGTACACGTGCAACCTTGCTACACCCAAAATTCAGCTTTCATCCAATCATTCAGCGCCCTGCGAGTCCAGTATAACAGTACATTCCGGGTGCTGTTGGGGCTGCTGCGCTCCTGCAGTGCATCGGGCATGTTAGCTAATGCTCATGTGTCTAAAATATTATTTTAATAAAAAAATAATACTGTGCACGGCATGTGACATCGTGCACACAGTACGCGAGGTCCAGGAATAGGAGCAACTGACAATATATAACTTATATAAATTTGAGTACTTTATAATAATTGTGTCTACGGTCTTAACTGAGAGAGAACTTTTACATTACAAAGATCGTTTAAAATACTTTAATTTATCCTCATTACAAGATCGAAGGCTATTGATGGATAGTATGTTTCTATATAAATTAATCAACGGTAAAATCGACGCACCCCACCTACTGTCCCGTGTTCGTGTCTCTGTGCCAACCAGGCTGTCAATGGTTGGCAAATATGATCTATTCATTCTACGACAATCTAAATCCAATTTGGGTTACCACTCATCACTAAACCGTACATGTCGTCAATACAACATATTTTAACGAAAAAATAATGACAGTCTAGACATATTTGCTAATTCTTTGCATGTTTTTAAGCGCAATTTATTGTCACTGCAGCGGATCCTGGCTGCGACTGTAAACTGAACTGCTGTTTAACCAATTTTGATCCTTGGAATTGTGTTGCTTGATTGTGGTTGTATCGTGTTCTTTTGTTTTTGTTTTTGCTTAGATTTACTTAGTTGTTGCTGTGATTGTATTGTGTTTTTATTTTGGCTACTCAAAGGCCCAATTAATGGATACTGTAATAGCATGTGGTGGTTGCCTGTAATTGGTGCAGCATCTGTATTCTGTCTTAGTTGTAAGTAAACATCGATGTATCTTTTGTTGCTGTTACTGTTGGCGACCCTAATAAATAAATAAATAAAAATAAATAAATAAATAAAAATAAATAAACTGCTAGACGTGGTAGTAGGCAGTATAAAGAAAATAGTAGAGAATATTAACAATACATAGGTGTCCCTTTATGGCGTTGTTAATGGGGTTCACAATACTTCACAACATTGACAAGTGAGTGCCACCATTTCCGCTTCCTGTGCTTATTGTGCTTACTTCCTTGTTGTACTTCATTACACATTAGGCATACGGCTTTAAATTTAGCCAAATATACTATGGTCCCATCATGATAAGTGGCAAACTCGTCGATGTCTACAACGAATAGACAATTTTCTCCTATATTCTTATAAATTAGCTGTAAGAATTACTAAATCAATAAATAAAATTAAATAAAATGTCAGTAAGCACTCTTATTACCTAGAGAATTGTTAGTATACATTTCTCAAAATTACGTATAGAATTGTATAGAGATAAAGCGTTAAATTTCTTTTTTTTTATTTAATTAAATTTTATATATAATATAAATACCTATATATAAATAATAAATATAAATATTTCCAGACCGGTCACACAGCGCCATCTTATTTCCGTGGTAAGCTACGAGGCTTGTGTTATGGAAACTAGATCGTTGATAAACTACACATTATACCTTTTATTTTTTTGTAAATATATACATATTATACATATAAACACCCAGACCGAGACAAATTATACAATGTACAACTTGCCCCCGGTGGGAATCGAACCCACGACCTCCCGAGTTCACGGCAACGTTTGATACCACTAGACCACGGATTTTAGTTTCTTCTTTTTCCTTTTTATATGAGTTATAAATAATGTATATATTTTTTAATGTAATTTTTAAGTAGAAGCTACCTTAGTTATCCCTTTCAGCACGGATGATACCAAGCGTGCGTTATTACAAAAAAATCTAGACCTCTCGCCAAATTCTGTTTTACCGGCATCGATACGAGTAGTTCCTGCTCTCATCTAGCTACGTCGTAATTATCTCTATTAAATTGTTAGGACTAGTTAAGAAAAAAACATACAAAAGTGATTTTTATTTCCAAGGATTATTTTTACCCTTTATATAAGATATTTTAGACCTCAAGGATCTCAAAGTAATCAATAAACCTTTCATTATCTAAAATATATATTGTCGTGCTGAAAGGGTTATGTATGAAGTTAGTAAAGCTTATGTTTTGTTAGTTTTAGTGGAAACTTTGTTGGTTAATGAGATAAACAATATTGTTATTACTAGGTGTATGAATAACTGTTTGTTTCCCAAATAATAAATAAATAAATGCTCTTAAGTAGCCCACACAAAAGACAATTTGCCTATTCGTAACCAACTTCCGACAAAAGAGATCTATTAATTCGTCTTGTTTCTTGTTTTTTTTTTTTTGCTCTTATTGAAAATATCAAGACCGTTGAATAAAATCTAAAAAAAACCTGCAACGGATTTAACGAACTCCTATTATGTTCGATAAAGGTTATCATATCTTTGGTTCAAGATAAAAAAAACACTAAAATCCTTATTACGATAGGCATAAGGGTTGGTTTGCCGTGATAATTTATTAATGTACCTGTGCTAATGGCATGGACGAATCTTTTAATACATGCCAATGCTTTGGTCCTAAATTAACAGTTTAGGCCAATAAAAATCTATTGCACATGTTGCAGTTTTGTGTTATAACTAGATAATGCCTAAATTGTCTAGTGTCATTAACTGCCGCTTGTTCACAATGCAATAAAGTTTTAAATAAATAACATGATATTTTGGTTATACATTTATGGTTAGACTTACATGAGTTAGGTTTACATGAATGAAGATATTTTGATTTTTAACTTTGACTCACAATATACTGATCAGTTTATCAATGATAACATCCAGGTATTCAGTTTTTAAGGACCCTGATAATCGAGTAGTATAATATTCATAATCAGCCTGTGTCTGTCCACTACTAGATATAGGCCCAAGGCTCTCCATTTCACACGATCTTCCGCTGCCCTCATCCAGCCCCTACCAGCGATCTATTTCTGGTTATCCGTCCATATAGCGGGGGCCTACCCACGTCTAGTCTACTCCAACGGATCAGTTCTGCGACAGACGTGTCCGGCTCATTGCCACTTAGCTTACTAATTTTTAAGGCTATGTTGGTAACTTTGGTTCTTCGACGGGTGTCGTTTCGGACTTTATCCATCAAAGAAATATCGAGAATAGCTCTCTCCATAGCTTGTTGAACGACCTTAAAGTTGTGGACCAGACCCACTGTCAGTGTCCATCCACGTCTCTGCTCCGTACGACAATACAGCAATTGTCAATTTTTTTTTTAATGTTGTTCTGTATTTACTATGTCTATGTGTCATGGACAATACAGTTCACCCCCAATCTTCGATAAACCTTTAGAAGAGTAGAACCGCAGGGGTGCCTCAATACAGCCCTCAATCCCGTACTCGTCCTGGATGACAATTTACTATGTAGTATGTATATGGAAAAATCAGATAAATTAATTATTTATTGAGGGTTTTTTTTTACCATGATGATTATTTGCTGCATGTTTTATTTAGTTTTGCAGAAATACACTTTACGAATACTATCATTTAATCAATGTATGTAGTTAGTTATTTAAATTATGAACTCAGTTATTGTACAGCACATCAATTAGCACCTTCGTTTCATTACCTAAAAATACCTTAATTTCATTTACTTCCAAATGAAATAATTTAACAAATTTTAGCTAGATAGTGCTCCAATTTGTGTGTAAAAACAAAGAACAGAGAAAAAGCAATTTTAGTTACACATTGGATCGCCTGATAAAAAAATTGTCGATATCCTTCTAATAATAAAATTGCTATTATTATTGTTGTATTATGTTTTATTTTATGATTGTTTTGCTGTTATAACATATATTAAAAAAGGATTGTTAATAGATCTATCTATTGTCGTTCCAAAATATACAAATTGTGTAAAATAAGCATACCAAAAAGATGATCGTGTCAATTATTAGCCTATCAAACTTCAGTGATTCATAGGCCAAAGACATACTATTTGCCCAGTAAATAAACTTTTTTATGATATGTGACCTAACGTGACCTAATCACAGTATAACACTGAGACTGTTTTTATATACAAAATATTTTTATTCGATTGTTTTCAAATTTTACCATATACTATCAACAAGAACCTGACAAAAACATGACAGGAACGCCAAAGTTTCATAGAGACCGTGGGAACTGGGCGGGTCGTCATCGGATCTGTTGTGAATGAACCAACACCTGTGTCCGCTATGCGAGGGTCAACAGAGCCTACGGGATGTGGAATGGATCAATGAAGAGGAAAACTTAGTTTATTAAGAAAAACTAGACTTTGAGAAGGATTATAATATATTTATTTACTTATTTAAAATTTTATTGCACGTTATACAAGGGGCGGACTTAATGCCGCTAGACATTATCTGACAGCCAACCTTAGGGACAATGTGGACCATTTCAAATGTAAGGTAGGTGCAAATATTTATATATAATAATAATAAATAAATCTATATTATTATTAATATAAAATAAGGTTAATAATAAATAAAAAAAGGACATAATAATGAAACTCCCAGGCTGTGGGGACTGAGTGCAAAGCAAATTTTAAAGGCGTTGTCGAAACAGCTTATCAAATCCGATGGAGACAAGAGGGCTGGGGAATATTTGGGCTTAAAGGATCAGCATTGCCATTAAACGCGGCAATATCTTTGGCACAGGCACCATGCTCATTGGTAGCGATTTGGAGCAAGTTGTAGATTTTTCTTTAGTTTTTCTATTTTTTTTATATATCATAATATATTAGGATTGTTTGAATACACAAAAAAAACATATATCACCATAAATGCGACGCGAGTATAATATTAAGATAAATACATACATATATAACGTACTAACAATTGTGAGTATAAACAAATAATTAATACTAAAGATATTAATAAAAGTGTCATATTGTGACATATTTATCTGTCTTTAATGACATGTTTATATTCAGAAATACACACGTATGTCATTATTCATCATCAAGCAAGAATAAAAATAATAATGTATGCAAAAGTTATTTGCGATGATAAATGTAAAGCTTGAAATAATATATATACGAGTATATAATTTAAATGAGTTTTTTTATATTATTTTAAAACTAGTAAAAAGTAATGTATCATCACGACCGTATCCCTTTCGGGGTGGTCAGAAACTACGTCCTTTTTTTTTGTTAAAGAAACGAGTTCAAATTTAGCCAACTTTACTATAGGCCCAACATGACAAGTGGCAAGCTCGTCGATGTCTCTAGCGTACCAAATTCGAGAAATATCACAAATAAATTGATGTAAAATACAAAGGTTATGAAATAAAAATACTCGCCTATGATTTGTTCCTGTGGCAGTGGCCAAGAACACTTGCAGCGTTCCCCCGCTGCACAGCAATGCTGATTTGCTGCACGAGAAAACTGCCAGCCCTCTTGTCATACAGCATTAACCAGGCACTTAGACAACTCTTTAAAGAACTTCTTTGCACTTGCCACGGACCCATTGTAAATAAATTAAATAAATCATTGTCGATCAGGACCGGACCAGGAATCAAGCCCGGTACCTCCACGGTCTTAACCGCTAGACCACGGAGGCAACTATTTTATCCATTTAAAATTAGGTATATGAAATTAAAAAAAAAAGTCCAAAATACGCGTAATATAAACCTAGAAAGTTGATAGACTATATTTCTCAAAAAGCCACTTATACTTAAAAAATCTTTGAAAATATTGGATTGTGCGAGCGAGAGGGTTACAAGACCCTCTTAAGAGATACTTAATTCTTGAGAAAAGTTTTAAATTACCGCAGTTAAATTCACCGTGCGGTTGCCGTGTAAGAAGAGATGGATTACGTGTAACTAGGTTAAGGAATAACATTTATTTATTTATTGAGAATCCAACAGCGTTTCAACTTTAATAAATTAAGTATGTAAGTAAAATTTTAGGCCACTAACAGGATTCCACATATAATATTAAAAACTGTGATAAGTGATACAAAATAAAAGAAGTAAAAATTCAAAAGTTAAAAATACATATTTAAGAATTTAAGATGTAAAATTGATTGCATAAAATTTTAAAAAATTAAAACTAAATCCTAAATTTCAGTTGAACAGATATAATAATGTAATGTATTAATTACTCCTACACACATTTTTTTTTTTAATTACGGTGCATGCATGTTTGTGTAAGTATGAGAGTGAGTGCATGTGTTTGTTTAAATGAGTGTGTGTGTGTGTGTGTGCGTGTGTGTTTTAGTATGTTTATTTATTTAATGTTTAATGTTTATTTGCAATTATCTCCTTCTTTAATTTATATTTAGATATATTAAAAATGACAATTTCCGAGTACTCCAAGTTATATGTACGCGCGGCTCTATACAGTACAGAGTGATATGCATACAAGACTACATTTTTTTAATTTTACAAAATGTCTTATTTTCTTTCCAACACGAAGTAGACGCAATCTCAATTTGACTTGGAAATGTTCCACAGTTGTGACGTCGTCATTCAACTAAAAACAGTATCTTAAGTGAAGCCGAGTACTTTTCCAAAATAATCAAAATGACTATTTGATCCATATTTCATAATGGATCCAACCCGCTTACACAATGCAACAGCCTACTTGCCAAGCACTACACTGCATAATATCCATACAAATATTGTGAATGTCAAATAAGCTTAGTTTGTATGTCTGTGTGTAAGTTATATTAGACAAGCTTCTAGTCGTGCTATATTCAAGAATGGGGTGTACAAATATTATCTTTAACTTAAACTATTTTTTTTTTACTTCTATTGTATTGCCACTCTCTTCATTCACACTTTCACAAAGAGCGACGACGCGACGTCTACTTTTGTCCCGCTTCCTTCATTACATGAGTAGTTTTATTTTGTATGTATTATTGTATATATTATATATACATATATATATAATATAACCTATTTACGTATTTGTATATGTAATAGTCCATGGTCCAGTCAGGTGACTGACCACCTAAACATCCCAGTACACCAAGCCATCCACTGCGCCGAGGACAGCGAACCACTGGAAACGGCTAGTGGATGGACTGCGACGGAGTCACGATCCCCAACAGTGGGGTACCGACTAAGGAGGAGGAGGAGGATATGTAATAGTAAGTATTATATTTATGTATTTGTTTTATAAATTTTTATTTTACGAGTATATCTATTATTGCACCTACTTACCATGAAAACTGTCCTAATGTCCTAAAGGTTTGGCTGTCAGAGAATGCCTACATTAAGTCCGCCTTTGTACATAGTGCAATTAGGTTTTAAATAAATAAATAATGTTTGTAGTAGTAGAGGATAGGATTTTTGTAATACTGAGCGGTATGCAAGAATGGGAGCAACTGACGCCAACCACAGACGACCGACATCAGTCCCTACCACGATACCGGCCTATTAAGATGTTTTTCACACTTCGTTTTAAGGACTCCAGGTTATAGGAATGGGAAAACACTCTGGCTGGGAGGGAATTCCATATCTTCAGCATGCGATGGATTCTTATCTCCAAATTAATATGTAAACGTGGGGATAGTATTCAGATTCCTTTACTGTTGCTGCCGCTCGTCCGTGGCACAAGCTACCCCTGGCTATAAGGCGTGCACCGTCCGTCAACGTATTTAAAAACCTTCTAACCACATTATTTCTTGAGAAACAGAATGTATGTCTCTCGAATTAGTTGTTTGACATTTTTTTTATATATATATATCTATTTATTTATAGTTTTTGTTTTTATATATTGTGTATATTTAAGTGCTATAAAAGTAATTATGTTTATTTACTAATTTAAGCTATTTTTATTTATCCTGCCCATCACCTTACATGATTCCCAAGGTTAGCTGGTGAAGAATGCCTTATGGCGTTATAGCTCGCCTATGTACTAGGTTTTTAAGTGCAATAAAGTATTTAAATAAATATATAGTAGCTACGGTATGTGGATGCATATTTTAGCCCGTTGGCTAGGTTGTGGAGCTCTTCGGTACACTGACCGAAGTATAGATTGCAGAACACGCTCAGGGAGGCCACATTTCGGCGAAGCTGCAGCGATTCGAGAGTATTGTAATGTCGTCCACTATTCAAGTCGCCCTCCTCTGCAAGACCCATGCAAGACCTTATTTGTGTTTATAAAGCATAAGTCGGAGTGACAGCGGAAAAAACCGTTTTAATTTGTTCATTATCCCTAATTTTTCGGATGCTGTTTCGGTAATGCTATCAATACCGCCTCCATTGACCGCCTCCGTGGTCTAGTGGTAACAAACGTTGCCGTGAACTCGGGAGGTCGTGGGTTCGATTCCCACCGGGGGCAAGTTGTACATTGTATAATTTGTCTCGGTCTGGGTGTTTATATGTATATATTTACAAAAAAAAGTATAATATGTAGTTTAACAATCATCTAGTTTCCGTAACACAAGCCTCGTAGCTTACCACGGAAATTAGATGGCGCTGTTGTGACCTGTCTGGAATATATATATATATATCACTTAGATATCATAATGTCTCATTCTTTGCAATTAGTTTTTTTTTAATTAGGCTTGAAACCGTTTTGAGTGACCTGGGCCCTGAGTCTGAGTGCAGCCACACTAGAGCACTCCAAAAGTACATGCGCGGCCGTCTCCTCTTCGTTCATGCATCCTCTACACAGTGAGTTATCCGTAATACACGCCATCACCATTGTGCGGAGCTTCTCTCTGTTTAGGCCTCAAAGTCGCTGTGTATGGTGCCTATCAGGGTTAGGCAGGACCTTCCTAGACTGTCTGCAGTTTATCGCCTATGACCAAATCTACTCATGCAGTCTTTCCGTACTTTTGCGGAGCCAGGTTCGCACAAACTGGAATGGTAGATTATTAGTACTGGGCCTGCAGCTCTATTCTGTAACTTAGTCGTTAACGTTATTTAATGGAATCCGTTAACAGCAGTCAGACAACAGGTCAGCAGTTGACCGCATACTCGATGGCCATATATCTGTTTGTCTCTTTGATTCACCTTCACACCTAAACTTTTTTAATGAAAATCAGTAGAGATGTTCCTTGGAACTCAGGGCTAGACTGCCTCCGTGGGTTAACGGTCAAGTTCGTGAATTTAGACGTAAAGGTACCTGATTCGATTCCTGGTCAAAACACAATAATTTATTTCTCGAGTTTGGTACTCTAGAGACATCGACGACCTTGCCACTTGTCATTATGGCTTTAACCCTTTCAGCACGACAAAAAAAAAAGTTTGATAACTGGTCTAAAATATCATTAAAATAGTGTAAAATTCCTCTTCTAACGAATTCCCCCTCGATAATTGAAATAAAATCCATTTATGCATGTTTTTTTTTCTTAACTATAAAAATGTAATAGAATATAAAAAAGTTAAGTATCATCACAACCGTTTCACTTCCGGGGTGGTCAGAAACCACGCTTATAAACATTTAGCCAACTTTACTAGAAGTGGCTAGCTCGTTGATGAACGTACCAAACTCGAGATAAGAATATTTTTTTGTTTCCCGACCACATAAAATATAAATATCAAATAGATGAGTGCACGAACTATCGTGCCCGTTTTTTTTTTTTTTTTTTTTTTGTTATAACGCACGCTTGGTATTGTCCGTGCTGAAAGGGTTAAAGTAAAGTTGGCTAAATGTGAATAAGTTTTTTTAAATCATGGTTTTTCACCACCCCAAGGGAATACAAGGGATACAGTCGTAATTATACTTTACATATAACCCAGACATATGACTCCGTGCTTATCTGTCTGTTTGATTCGCCTTCACGCCTACTGGACCGATTTTGATATAATTTGGCTAAAATATTTAGTGGACTTCAACATGTGACCCCACAACAACCTATGCTATACGAGCGAAGCGGGGTTACACAACTAGTTAATATATAAATAGTAAATTTGGATGTATATTTAATAGAACAATTCATTAGAGCTTTTAACACACAACGTTTGCAAACGAAAGTCATCTTTATTTGTCATAGAACAGCTTTATAATTCCTAATATATCGAATGACTTTTCATTCTAAACGTTTCATAAAGTTTTCACATTGATTTGCAAAAAAGTCGCATTATCCTTCAACTTGCACGCTATATTAGCTTGTATTTGTTACTTTTTACTAAAGCCTTAAGCGTTCAATCCGTTTGTTTAAGGTGTGATTTACGTCGTTTTGGTTTTGTGTGGTGTGGTATTGCGCGTAGAATATTGCGCGGAGGCCGGCCGGGGTCGATGCCTTGTCTTGGACACGTGAGAGGTACCGTTAGCACGCACACTTCGACATTCGCCAGAAAATCCATGGAATTGTAGGTACTGTCCGCAAAACAAACTCAAATTACCCTAGGTAAAAAGTGTCGACACGTAAATTGTTTCTTAGATTGTAAGCACAAGAAATAACAGATAGGTACTTAGAGAATGAAAAATATATAGAGGAAAATCCTGGTGCTCGAAGATTTAGCTTAAAACTGTTTATAATTGTTACATGAAGGATGATAACTTAATAGAAATTCTGCATACAAATATACCTCTACAATAATACATAATACTGCCTCAATTGTGTAGCGGCTATGTGTGTGAATTTGGATGCGGAGGTATGTGTCGATTCCTGGACGGGATACAATAATTTATTTAAGCGCTTTTTATACTTTATTTCGACTTGAAAGTTTTCTTTTGGCTTTAAGCAAAATTTAAAAAAAAAAAAAAACTGGAAACTTCGACTTAGATTCGCCACGCTGCTCTGGCCAAAAGGGTTGGCGAGGGTCTGATGTTCAATTATTTAAATAACAATTCATTATCAATTCCACATGTTGGTATTAGTGGAACCGGCGACGGATTAACGTACTATCGGCGCAATATTCGCACAAATGAATGACCGCCTCCGTGGTCTAGTGGTAACAAACGTTGCCGTGACTCGGGAGGTCGTGGGTTCGATTCAGGTTCGACATTGTATAATTTGTCTCGGTCTGGGTGTTTATATGTATAATATGTATATATTTACAAAAAAAAATATAATATGTAGTTTATCAACCATCTAGTTTCCGTAACATAAGCCTCGTAGCTTACCACGGAAATTAGATGGCGCTGTGTGACCTGTCTGGAAATATTTATTTATTTATAAATGTACGACCGACCTTTGTAGGATTTACCGCTCTCACAAGATTGCGACCACCCTTCATTGTTCTTAACTTCATACTGATAGTGGTAGGGACTGACGTCATGCTTAGATTAAAAATAAAATACATGCGTACGTGTCTGTGTAAGCCGATACTGTAATATTATGACTCCATTAGTATTCCATACACAAACTTTAAAACCAAATTCGCGAAAAACTATTTTGCAACCATTACACGCAAACAAAATACCAAAATGAACTAAAATTCTTTGCTTTAAGAGCTAAAATCCTTTTCAAAAGCTATCTGTATCTATTCATCTATATTAAATATTATGCGCGGCCAGGCAGTGATAAATTTCCATAGTCATAAACCTGTGTTACACTACCCGTACCCATGGCTCAAACATAGTGGCCCCAAAAATTAAAGATTTAGTCCAACATTAAATCAGAACGCATGCCGTGTTTTTTTTTTAGGCAAAGCAAAGCGAATAAAGCGTTTACAGAGATTCAACGCTACTGGAATGATATTTCGTCTTTCTTCTCTTTGATCTCTAATTTTGTTAATAATTTTATAAATTGGTGGCTCGGTTGTAACAACGCGTACCTTAAATCCTACAAAGGTCGGTTCAAACCCACCCGGCATGTGCCAATGAGAAATACACTTTTCTTGCGTACATTTGTCATGATTACAATCCATACTTAGGGCTTTTAAAAGTATTTATTTATAGAGTTGAGTCAGACAAGTTTATTGAAAATATAATTTTTGACGGTCTGTTTAACAATGTCGATGTAATTTAGTTATTTGTGTGTGAGAGTGATAACGTGTTTACATCCTTGTTTGACCGAGATTTTTGGGGCCATTCCTTTCCGTGTAAACGTTTCATGAACCTTTTGGCAAACTGTGACATGTCACCGTATGCCTTAATTCTACTAACCAATGTTTTTCTTACTCTAACCGTAGTTGGATATAACATTTTTTTCTAGTCGGTAATTCTTTTTTTATATATTTTCATATTAAGTGACAATGCCATGGTTTCTGACCTAATGTAGACAAGCCAAAGTCAAAATATATTTATTCACGTAAACCTATTACAGGCATTTGTGACACTTCATTGTTTAAATTATTTGGAATGATTCTCCTCTCCTGTTATTGAAAGAATAGAAAGAGTAAGCTGTTAGCAAAAGACCAGCAGCTTATCAGATTCCAATGACCTATAAAAATCTGACTGAGAAAGGAATCTGCAGAGAAAACCAGATTTACAATATAAAACATAAACAGAATTACACAAAATTACGGATATTTGAGAAATCTATTAGATTATATTATTATATTAGATATTATTGTAAAGGAAGGGCAAAGCACGAAAACTAAATGCAAGCCCACCTCGATCCTTGGCGCCGCATCAGACTGGAAAATTCTCATGGATACATTTGAACACCATTATAGGATCCCAGATGAACTAGCTGTATCAGCCTATAGGCCAGACATCTTAGTGTTTTCTCGGAACTTGAAAAAAGTTATCCTTATTGAACTTACCGTTCCGTGGGAATCAAATATTCCAAAAGACCACAACATGAAGTCGAATAAATATTATGATCTCACAGAAGAAATGATCAGGAACGGGTTCAAGACTCAGCTTTACGCAGTGGAAGTTGGTGCAAGAGGAGTTCCAGCAAAATCTTTGCATCACTTACTGAAAGAATTGGGCCTAAGCAGGTCTGCCGTCAATACATTTATGGAACGAGCTTTCAAGACGGCATTAACGGAATCATACAGTATTTGGTTGGGTAGGGAGAGAAGTAGAATGGTGGATGGTGAGCGTATTATCGCGCAATAGAAAAAAAGGAGGCCTCCTTTTCTTAAACCAGCCAATTGTCGGTCGCAAGCCCGAGACACCATTCTTCTCATCTCTTACCCACACACGATGGACCCGGCACCCGCACGGTGAATCCATGGAATGCTTAGAAATTTGTCTTCTCTTCATATATAATTGATCATAGTATCTAGAAGAAATGATCAGGAACGGGTTCAAGACTCGCCCTACGCAATGGAAATTGGTGCGAGAGGAGTTCCAGCAAAATCTTTGCACCAATTACCGAAAGAATTGGGAAGAGCTTCCAAGACGGTATTAACAGCATCATACAGTGTTTGTTTGGGTAGGGAGAGGAGTTGAATGGTGGATGGTGAGCGTATACTTGCGCAATAAAATAAAAACGAAGGCCTAAATGGAATGCTTAGAAAATTGACTTCTATAAAGATTTAGTAAAATTGAGGTAAATCGTTATGTTTTTGTAATTTTTCTTTATAAATTTATAAAAATGGCCTTAATTTTATTTTCTAAAAAGTTGATAGACTGTAATTATCTTTGAAAATGTTGGGTTGTGCGAGCGAGAGAAATGCAAAAGCATTAAACCCTCATAAGGTATTAATTATTTATTATTTCAAGTCGTAATTTTACATGTAAAAGACATCAACGGGAGTTTTTTTAGACTGGATTATACCAAAACGATGTATCTTTAAATGTAACGCTTAAAGTTTAAAATGACGTCTTAATTTTCAAGGAACAATATTATTATATTGTTATAAAATAAATAATGATGCAACAACAATATAGACTTAGCGGTGGTGGCTTGGTTGTAAGTATGCTTTCCTTAACATTCTACAGAGGTCGGTTCAAATCCCCGCCATGTACCAATGAGAAATACACTTTTCTTACATACATTTTCGTCATAGATTTACAGCACCAACGTTTCCATGCTTCGGAAAGTACGTTAAGTTAATACCAATCAATAATAAATTGTCATTAAAAATTGAACCGTCTGGCCAGCGCGGCGTGTCAAATGTAGGCCAAATTCCCCAGAAATTTCAGATCTCCAACGGTGGAAGTATTATTCTCCATATTTCTTTATGCCGCTGAAACTTGGACTCCCAAAGTCGGTGATCGTGGCCGCATCGATGCCTTTGAGATGTGGTGTTGGAGCGTATCCATTGGACAGCGCGAAGAACTAACGTCTCTACTAGGCTGTCTTCCATCTGCCTAAAATGAGCCCTTGAGTATTTCGGCCATATAGCCCGTAGAACACCTGGTAACCTGGAAAGGCTTGTTATCACAGGGAAAGTCGAAGGCAAAAGATCGCGTGGCCGAAGCCCCATACGCTGGTCTGACCAGATCCGCACCTCACTAAATACCCACATGCACGATGCCCTACATGCAGCCGTGAACAGACCTAAAGACAAAGTAATCCGTGGAGGAGCAGTGAGGAGAACGACGCAAGGAGGAGGAGGAGGAGGAACGGTGGAAGTCTAGAACTCTGTGCTTTAAGTGCTGTGATGGTGATAAATATAGACTTAAATAACTGAAAATGAAATATTTCAGTTGATCGTAGTTGCGTAAATCGGAATCTGGGTAAAGAAATAAAAACAGATGTGTCCCTGAAGCCTAATTCAGAATCAAGGTATTGAACCCAAACTTGTTTACAATCGGGAATTTCACAACCAAAATTAAAATATATTTTTTGGAATTGAATGCGATAGTATTTTGTGATAACCAGCTTTATTTACTTACAGAAAAACACTAGTTTTTCCTAAATGGAAAAGGTGCAGAAACTATCTCTCAGAGCCATGTACAAGAAGACATATGGTTACTACCCCTTTCTGTACCCCACATTATTTATATTAGGTATGCTGCGTTATAACTCCTTAGAAGTTAGACGCAATAAAGCACTAGTCTTATGTATATGTACCTAAAAAGTACCTGCGCGCGCGCGGCCATCGGCTATTTGCCGAGGAGAGTGCTCGTACACATCTACTCCAGAGTGCCCCCGTTCCCCGTGCAATCGTTTTATTGAACAAAATCGTGCAGTCCGATGAGAATTTTGATGTGTTCGCATCAACAGATGTGGAAAGTAAAAACATTGTCCTAAAGTACTTGGAGCCATATCAATTCACACATCTAGTCACTCGTGTTTTAATATTGTTTTGAAATATGTATTGTTTAGACGTATAATCTGTTATGTACATTTTCATGGAAATAAATAAATAAATAAATAATGCAAAGTACTCTGAATATCGTACCTAATGCTAAGAGCAGCGGTGGTGGCTCGGTTGTAAAGAACGCTTTCCTTTAATCAAAATAAAGGACACGTTTCGAACCCCGGCATGTATCAATGCGAGACACTTTTCAAACGTACATTTGTCATATATTTAAATCGCTACTGTTCCCGTGCCACGGTTCCACTAATTACCAACTTGTAAGGAATCGTTAATAAATTATCATCAGATATCAACCCAAATTCTCCAGATATACTCGTATTTTCTGGAAGGCCCATCTCCAGCAGGACGCTGTGTTCTAGGGGCTGTAATTTGTAATTGAAACCTAATGCTTATGGACGCTTGATTTAGGTTTTTATGATTTAAGTAGGTACTTTCAATAACAAAGTTACTCCTACCCTGTTTATTTTGTCGCATTTATTGTTAAATAAAATTACAATGATTATTTTGTTTTTTAAAAGAAAAACTACTTTAGGAATTTTCTTTTTGTCTTTTCAAAAATAAGCGCTTATGTTATAAAGTATCATCATCACGACCGTTCTCCTTTCGGAGTGATCAGAAACCACGCTTATAAATAAGCGGATTCACATTTAGCCAACTTTACTATAGGCCAATCATAACAAGTAGTAACTCGTCGATGTCGCCAGCGTAACATACTCGGAAAATATCACAAAAAATAATAATATATATATAATTTATTAAAAATAAATTTACATTAATAAATATTATTGTGTCCCGACCAGGAATCGAACCCGGTACCTCCGAGTCGAAATCCACGGACTTCACCGCTAGACCACGCAGGCAGTTAAGGCTTATCTTATAGTTACTTTTTATGACAAAGTATTGCTTCACTGTTATTTAAAATATATATATGAAAGATTTTAAGTATGTTAAAGTCAAATTTACTTAAAATTTAACTACATCCTCTTTTAAGTTCCCACTTAACTTAGATAATAATTATTTATCAAAACAAGACAATTAATTGTTCTAATCTTTAATCTCTCCCAAGCATTACATTTGAGTTTTGCCATTGTTTTTTACGCGCTGATTCATTAACACATTCGTACTTTTAGTATAGCTATACTATTTTTTTTTTAAATAAAGTTATGTCAAGCAATATTTTTTATATGTGAGTATCATAGAAGAAGACAAATTTCTAAGCATTCCATGGATTCACCGTGCGGGTGCCGGGTCCATCGTGTGTGGGTAAGAGATGAGAAGAATGGTGTCTCGGGCTTGCGACCGAGAATAGGCTGGTTTAAGAAAAGGAGGCCTTCTTTTTTTCTATTGCGCGATAATACGCTCACCATCCACCATTCTACTTCTCTCCCTACCCAACCAAATACTGTATGATTCCGTTAATGCCGTCTTGGAAGCTCGTTCCATAAATGTATTGACGGCAGACCTGCTTAGGCCCAATTCTTTCAGCAAGTGATGCAAAGATTTTGCTGGAACTCCTCTCGCACCAACTTCCACTGCGTAAAGCTGAGTCTTGAACCCGTTCCTGATCATTTCTTCTGTGAGATCATAATATTTATTCGACTTCATGTTGTGGTCTTTTGGAATATTTGATTCCCACGGAACGGTAAGTTCAATAAGGATAACTTTTTTCAAGTTCCGAGAAAACACTAAGATGTCTGGCCTATAGGCTGATACAGCTAGTTCATCTGGGATCCTTTAATGGTGTTCAAATGTATCCATGAGAATTTTCCAGTCTGATGCGGCGCCAAGGATCGAGGTGGGCTTTGTATAATTTTATTTATTTAATGTAATCTTTTTTGAATTAGATACAAAAATATTAAAAATAAAATAGATTAAATAATTAGGTTATATATTGAAACACATGTTTGTAGTTTTAAGACGTATAATAAAGTTTGTGATGATGTCAAATTTTTTATTGTTTGTTTCTCCTATGATGTCTGGAACATTGTTCCCGTTGTTACTCACTGTTCGTTGCGTAAGTAGATGAAAAAGTTGTTGTTGTTATTCTTGCTGGATGCTCATAAATTGTGCGAACTGTTTTGCATCCATGTTCTCTTCTTCTTTTCTCTCCAACTGCACCAATTATGTTATATATTAAAAATGCATGTTTGCTTTGTCGTAGGTGTATTTAATAAGTGACACCAAAAGTGTATCTTTTTTTTTATATACTAGCACGTCATGTGATGTCTACCTAAATGTAAGTGGTGCGCGAGGTCTACAAATCTTAGCAACTGGAATCAGACACTTATCACGACATCAGTCCTTAACACTATGCCGGCTTGACTGGGTATGACGGCAATTCGAATCTGATCCCGACGTGTATACTTCCCCGCCCCGGCAGGCTAGGAAAATTACCACTATCAGTCCTTCTACCACCTATTTCTTGTTCTCGTTAAAAGGATGTACTATTCGCAATGATGTCAAAAGGCATTTTTTACATTATATTTATTATTTTAGGACTAGGTATAAATTTTATTCGAAGTTAATTATAGTACATTAAATATAAATTAAAAGCTACCTAAATAATAACATTAAAAATAAACTAACCTATAAATAAAAAATGACCTCTAGAGACGTCCCATCCGAGATAGTCCCAAGGAGACTGGCTACATTTCCCCTCTGTATAGCGAGCCTAATACGTTGGCAGAAATAATTGCCAGCCTTCCTGTCTCCAGACCTTTCTGTCAGCCGCTTTGACAACTCCTTGGCCAAGCGCCTCGCTGACGGTCCCCATGGGCCCATCGTCTCGACCCCAAACGGCGCAAATTCGTAACCGATACCAAGGTTAGCGTATTTGCGCAATTTGAGGTTCTCCGCAGAAAAAGCCGCACTTCCCGCGCCTGACGAGGTCGCCTGGATGTGAGATGGAGCTAATGTATCTACACACGTCGACCCCACATCAGAGACCTGCCAAGTTTCCACGGCCTAACAGTCATTTTAGGACTTGTGTTAATCCTAGACTTAGCCAAATTCCGGTCGGAATGTATTGCGGTAAATAAAATGAGAATTTTTAGTGGAAAATTAAAGATAAAGCAAGATATAACACTTTTAGCCTAAAATCCACGAGTTTATATCCAAAAATGTTGTTCCCACGATTTGATTGGTTGAATGTCTGAACATTTCCTCTTTCCCCCATGGCCGGCCTCAGCTAGTAGGTACTTTCGAGAGGGTATTGGCCTCCGAAGTTGTTGTGGCAAAAAATGAGGCCACCAACAACACACCATTAATTGTGAACATTTTACAACTTTACAACATTCAGGCAAGTCATTTTAATACCTACGAGTACTTGTATACTATTTATTCAAAGTAAAGGTACTTACGTAATTTAAAAATAAAATAAATTAAAATCTAAACTTAATTTATTATAACTAGTAAATAAAAACTCATCTACATAATAAATATGAACAATAAAATAAGGGCTTACTACCTGGAAGGGTACTTAAACCGCTCGTCGCATTACCCCGTTGAATTATTAGGGAAATGTTTAGAACAATTGGGGTCGCTACACTCTTGATAAATTCGTTTTTCCAGCTATTTGACGAATTTATGTATTGACATTTTATTATAAACTAGCTGTTCAAACCGGCTTTGCCTATGTGGTTAACTTATAATATTAAGTGTCTCAATTTGGTAGCTGTCGCAAATGACATAAAAAAATGTGTTTTGGCTTAAATTTGTACGTTCTACATGCTCTGGTCCTCTATATTCATTTACTTCCAAGAATGGCTTAAAACACCGTCACATAAAAAATGTACCTATGAGAAAATTAAATTTCATAATAATCGGTTCAGCCTTCTTGAGTAAATAATATAACTAACACTAGATCACTTTAGAATCATATGGAACGAACTTCCAAGACTTCATCGAAATCATACAGTATGTTGTTGGTTAGAGAAAACAACCAAGAATGATAATAAGGAGGGATAAGGTGTTTTGCAAAGGGGCCCCTAAACCCAGATTTGCAAACACTAGGCCTCCTCTAATACAGCGCAGCCCTTAATCAGGGTAGAACGAGATTGTCGTGCAGCGCCTTTTATCGACGCAATCACTTCACGTAAATTGTACTTCTCTTTATCTGAATGAAGTCTCTGTAAAAGTAAAAAATGCCATGGAATATATCAGTTTTATTTTAAAGTTCATTCGTCAGCTGGTACAATCGACGCCATTTTTAACTCGAATGATTATAATTATTTTAGATTTAGAGGCTTCGATTTGGTACAACCCAGCCTAAGTCTACAGATCTCCGGATTTATCTAAAGGCATTCTATGGATTTTTCTGCGTCACCTATGTCTATAGAATTATGAAAAAAAAAAAAGATCTAGCAACACTGGCACCGCGACTCTAATAAGGCACCATTAAAATTTCATTTTGCGCCGAAAATTGTTTTTCGCATTTGTCTTTTTGGCGCTCTTTTGCTATTCAGGGTGCCTACAGCTGCTCAGCTTACCATCAGGTGGATGCACGGTGTGATGACGACATATGACATCGCGCCTACCTGATAGTAAGCAACAATTTTTAGTTGACGATGATCTCAATGAGAGCAAGTGACGCCAGCCACAGACGACCGACTTCAGTCCCTACCACTATACCGGTCTAATCAAAGTGCTTTTTCACACTTATCTTGAAGGACTTCAGGTTATAGAAATGAGGAAACAAACTGGCTGCGAGAGCATTCCACATCTTCAGTGTGCGACAGATGTAAGAGTCTCCTAATTTATGTGTACGCGTAGGGATAGTGGCTACGGTATGTGGGTGCATATTTTGGCCTGTACGTGTGGTTTGATTGCGGAAGAGAGAAGAAGGGATATGGTTATGGAGCTCTTCGGAACACTCACTGTAGTAGTCGTATAGCTTGTAGAACACGCTCAGGAAGGCCACATTTCGGCGAAGCTGCATCGATTCGAGAGTTTTAAAGACTGTAGTGTCATTTACTATCCGAATAGCCGAATTTTCCGAATGCAGGATATTGAGAGCATTTGTAAGGTACTTGGCGCGACCATCATATGTCGCTAGTAGAAAGAAGGTACTAATAGGGATATAAGTCCCGTCCGTTTGGAATGGTGGCAAGAACGCTGGCTGCATTTCCCCGCTGAATTGCAATACTGATTCTTTGGGCGAAGAAAGAGCGAGCCCTCTTGTCACAGGAAGAGACTACAAGACGCGGTGTTATGTCTTTTAAAAACTTTTTTGCGCTTGGACTCCACGGGCCCAGAATTTCTATAGCAAACGGCACAAATATGTAATCTTTTAATATACTTACATACTTGCGCCGCTTGCTGGACTCCGAACTTTCCGCCGCGGCTCGCGCTTTATGCGCTGTCCCACTGAGATGCGCGGCAAGGGTGTCGACGCACGTGGCGTCCCACACCAGAGCACGTCCTCGTTGTTGTCAATGTCAATTGCTTTGTTTAAATATTTGGCTATTAATATCGTGGGAACAACCATTTAGGGTTATTTTACTAGTAGATTTAGAGTCCAAATTTGTCACTGGTAAAATTAGGCTTGTTATTACGCGAGTGCTAATTTTAAACGGTTTTAATGGTAAATTTTAATTCCGGTAAGACGGTATAGTTAAAAGTATGCATCGATTTCCCACATTCTTAGAATTTACTTGCATAATATTATAACATCAAACTTTTAAACGGTTATGGAAGATGCCATTATTGGCTCATTATTTATTTATTTATTTATTTTTATTTATTTAAAACTTTTTGCACTATGTACAAAGGCGGACCTAATGCCGCTAGACATTCTTACTCGGTCAACCTTAGGGACATTACGAACATGGTATGTGGGAGGTAGGTGCAAATATTTAAACAGGAAAATAGGTAATTAAAATTCTACTAAATCTACTATATCAAATATATCATTATATACAAATTTAACATACTTACTCAAATTTAGCCAACTTTACTATTGGCCTATCATGACAAGTTGCAAGCTCGTCGATGTCTCTAGCGTACAAAACTTGAGAAATATCACAAATAAATGAATTACATTATTTCATCCCCGACATGGTATTGAACCCGTTAACTCCGCGTCTAAATCTACGGTCTTAAGCACTAAATAAAAATAAAATGATATGTAATTTTCCATAACAAACAATATTTACTTTGCCAACTCAAGTCTTCTTTAATTCATATTTAACTAGATTATCACAGTAAACGAAATTATGCAATCGCATTCTCCGATCTAAGTCGTATCGAATACAGGCGATGTTGACCAAATCTGCGCATTCCATTTCAAGTCCGAAGACCTTAGCCTAGACATTGGTGAGCAAAGCGACGGTCAACGGCCCTCCCCTCCCGCGGGTTCGACCTCCTTTACCAATCTTAACAGCGGCACCACACTATCGACGAGCCACGCCATTTCAACGAGTAACACTTTAGAACAAATCTCAACGTTTTCTATATTGAAAGACTTGTAAAAAAAAACACAGTTCCAATTTTAAAATTCCACAAAATGGGCACAAATATCAGAAGTTTTCTACTCTAAGGGCTTTTATACCTCCATTATTCGAAATGTCAAAGACAGGGATGTTATTGAAATGAAATTTCGGATCTGGATATTATTACTGATATTTGTATAACATTATACCGTTTTCAGATACGGTTACGGATATGATATAAAAGTTTTCGGATTGTCCGTTAGTTTCGGATAGTTACAATTACGGATTTGAAGAAAATGAAAAACAAAAACCTGTCGTAAACATTTAAACTCCGCCTATTTTTTTAGATTCAGTTTCATTTACGGATTTTTACTTCGTATATCTGATAGTTTTGGTTACATTTACAGAGCTCCATAACATCGCTGATCCTATACCACTTCAAATAAATAAATACAGTCTTCAATATTTGTATTTGTTCGCCGCATCATTTCATAAGTTGTGACTTAAGACGAAAGTGTAGAGGAAGCATTACAGGTAACCCTGTCAGAGAAAGGAGACATGCAAATACACAAATGCCTCTATTAATACCACAACTTTTATTTAACCGGATTATCAGCAATTGCTGCCAAAGAACATTCTATTCAAATTCTAAATTTGATGTGACGCAACCATATTTGTCAGCTTTTGTAGGTGGATAAAGACTCGATGGCACTTAAATTGGAGATCGATGATGAATTTCAAGTACATTGTTTGGCTTTATATTGATTTAGTTAAAAATAATATGCGGCTCAAGTCTGTAATAAATACTTTTATTATATGAAACTATACAAAAAATATATTATACTATACTCGTACGTGTATCCAACAAACTTCTTAAATAGATCCCAACAACTGTATGTATGTATATATTGTATTTATGTAATTGTTGATTAGAAAAATATTTACATAATAATAAATTAAATACTAAATTATAAATAAAATAAACTACACTATAAATAAAAGTAAAAATATGAAATATTATTTTTTGGCGCTTTCGACTTTAGTCGGCTCGAAATATTCGATAAAAATCGACAGATCTCCGTAGAAAACTGTCAGTTTCACTCGAGCAAATAGATGCGTACATGCATGTTAAAAGCGCGATAATCTGGGCCAAGAAAGAAAATTTTAATTTTACACAAAAAAATTGTATCGATGCCAATCGATACTGTTTCGTATAAGGATTAAAAGTGTATACTGGACTAGTTGAGGTTTGAGTAATAGGAATTACAGAAATAGCCTAAAAACTTTTCCCATACATTTTGTACGGAAAAACAATTAATCAACTATGGAACAAGTACGCGGAGATCATCGTAAATCACCACTTTATCAAAACGATGGGTCTGTGGTCCAAGGCTCTTTCATTCTCTCGTGAGCTTGGGAAAAAACTCCGTTTGGCGGCGGGTGACCTTTTAAGTAGACAATATTTTGCTCAAAGGATCAGCCTCGCCGTTCAACGGAGGAACGCAGGGAGTGTCCTCGGCACTCATCACGGTTATAAATATATATATTATTATTTTTTGTAGTGTTTTTTCATTTTATTTATAATTTAGTTTTAATTATTTTTATATAATGTAAATATTTTTTTCTCAAATAAAGGTTTTTTGTTTTTTATTAATCAACTTAAAATATTATTTGTTGCCAAACGATCCTGTTTCTTAATTGATCAAAAGAGTCTTTGAGGCCAACTGAAACCACGATAAGTGACAAAACCGGGTTTTTTTTCGCTGACAACAATATTGCAATTTCCGAGTCAAATAACTAGTATTTAAATAAAGTTATATATAATTACTTGCATAATTTATTTAAAGCTATAATGGCATCACGATTAAATTAATAATGTGATTTATCATTGTTTATTGATATGTAAAAATGCAATTTTGGGCAATCATAGAGACAATGGTTAATCGATGCATCGAATAAATCAAGATCCATAAATCATATTCGATTAAATTTTAATCGAGAGCACACATACGAGGTCGCCATCGTGACTCGTGTGTATCGAATGTTGTGCAATAATCTTCTAATTGCATTTGCCCATAGACGTAAATATATTTTTTAAGGACAGGACATTCATATCATACTTTGTTAAGGTAGAGATGCCTCATAGGTAAATTATTGGTTTTAAATTTTATTTTATTCCTACGTATGGAAATATATAAATTTAATTTATGTAAAACAAATCAAATGAAACATTACATAAGAATTCATAATGAACTAAACAAATGGGACAAATAAATGTTAATATGAATATACTCGATTTTAAAAACTGTGCTTTTTTGGACAAAGGGACTATTTGTATTTCTAGATATTAATATATGGGTATCTAACTTATAAAGGATAGGTAGTTAAACCACAACTTACAGAACCATAATCATTAATAAATTATATTTAACATTTATAAAGCCACATACATGAACGATGTTTCAAATTAGATGTAAGTAAAGATGAGACTCATAATTTAAAATTGGCGGTTAGAGTCGATTTTTGGGGCCAATTATCTTTCCAAATCCAATGTGTTATAGTGCCTTGTTCTTAGATGCATAGTGTATGTCTTCGCGTAAATTATCTCGCTTGCTTTACTCCGAGCGCCGGCAGCTCTTAAATAGGGAAGCTGTCATTTTGTTATTTATTATCGTTAAGGAAGTAGTCTCAATAAATGCAAAATAGTAATTAGTAAATATAAAAAAAAACTATTATTAATCCCCTGAAATTGGACACCTTAAAATATGTAAATACAGGTTTTCTTTTAAATATGGCCAAATAATAATAATAAAGCCATTTATTACTTAATTAATTCATATATACAGTTTTTACATAATCAATACAATCGAAAACAATATACCTACTTAAATATCATTATGAAAAATAAACAGTATTACCAATATAATTGATTTTTAAAAAAATATTACACTACACTACACACTGCCTCTGTGGCTTAGCGGTGAAGGCCGTAGATTTAGGTAGGTGTCAGAGCGTAGACGCTAAATGCAGAGGGCCGTTAGGCTTATTATGTTAATCTAAGTCCAAGCTCTGACCGAAATATATAAACCTAACAATATATAAATTATAGTGGTAGTGTAAAGATTGGAGTCTCACTGCCGATGTAATACCCTAAGGCAGTGAGGGAATGGGGAAGATGGTATTCACGTCCAGGCGTGCAGGCTCACGCGACTGTGCCTAGAGGAGGCAGGCGGCTAGGTGTCTTGACCAACGTGATGGATCCTAACAGAGGTCAGGCAGGGATTCAAAGTAGTGGATACACGTTCGATCGAGCAGGCCCACAAGATCGTACCTAGAAGAGGTAGCACGCAAAGGTGTCTTGGGCAACGTGTAGGAAATGAGAAAAACAACGTAATGTTGCAATCTGATTTATTATTTACTGTACACATTCTTAAATACTAAATTTCCACTTACACCGACAGCACACAGGTACAATAATCTTTACTACATTGAAATATATTTGTTATAAGATTTGCTCTCTCAACAATTATGATGGCCGCGGCCTAGAAACGAGAACACGAGGCATGTTTTGTCAGCTAAACAGTAGGTATAGGTTTAATTAATTTAATTGTAATATTTCTCGTGTCTGGTACGCTAGAGACATTGAAAAGTTTGCTATTTTTCATCATGGGCCTGTAGTAAAATTGGCTTAATGTGAATCAATTTTTTTAAAGTTTGGCTTCTACGAGTATGAACACTCATCAAGGAATACGGTCGTGATCTTACTTTACTACACTACACAACTTATTATAGGCAAGTTTTTACTTAGTTTAATTTGGAATCCAGCCTTCGAAATTAATAGCCGGTTGCAGAAAGGCTGATTATTAACCGACTAATTTAATTTCAATTTATTTATTTATTAACCATAAGATACATTAAGTACACTCGGTTTTGACACTTATATTCTTGATTACCAATAATGGCAGGATAGCAGAAGTATGCCATTAATAGCAAAGAACAGCCATCGTCATTTATCACTTAACACTACAAACAATCAATACCTACATAGATGCTGCTGTACAAGGGCGTTGTCACTTAAAATCTAGAAAATAAACTATATTAAAATTATATAATAAAATAATTATTATTATTTTAATAAAAAAAAAAGTACAAAATTGCGTATGTCAAAATGAATAATCAAATTAAATTTCAAAAATAACCTAAAGTGACAAGCTTACTACCAATACCACGGGGCGTATATCAAAGTGTTGATCATTGATTAATTTATGCATCTTTTCTGCAACAATTATATTAATCATTTGAACTTTGTGGAAAAAAAAAAATATTATTATAAAGTATTACAGTAAACTTTTAATTATGTATATAAATAAAGCCGTCGACTCCTAAAGTAGTTGATTCGTCCCAGTTGTTAACGATTCGAGCTTTTTTCATGCACTTCTCGGTGTTAGATAGAACGATTTATTTACCGCTATTTTCGCCAAGCAGTTGCTATGTTACGCTTGGTTATGTGAAAAAGCAATTATATAAAAGTTGTACACACGACTCGAGCGAGCTTCGTTACCATAACTTTTTTGATGATTTTACCTTTAAAAGTTGAACAATTCTAATTGTAATTAGTCGGTTATGTTCTACCTACGAAAAAGTTAAAGAATCTTATTCATCAGCCTATGTCTCTCCACTGCTCGCCATTTCACACGATTTCCAGCGACTTTTTTCAGGTCATACGTCCATCTAGGGAGGGATATTTCCACTCTGCACCAGGTATTGTAATCTCATAGGTACTGATAACTAAATTTGAAAGGTTTTAAATTGATCGTTATGGTGCAGTTCTGTATATGTTTTATTTTGTAAATCTGTGCTTAGTATAAAATGCAAGTTTCGGAAAACGTAACTGCTGTAGTTACGTTTTTTATTTTACATTGCGTGTTATTGCAAGTTTGGCTATAATAACAGGCAATGAACATCGAAAATTCAGTAAAAAAACTACTACTATAGTTGCGTTTACGAAACTTCACTGTCACACTAGGCATATGATATACAAGTAGCTGAGTTTTCCTTGCAGATTCCTTTCTCAGTCAGATTAAACATTAACAGGTCACTGGAAACTGCTAAGCTGCTTGTCTTCTGCTAACAGCTTACTTATTGGATCACTTTGTCTTCTACCAGCATCATTCAAAAGAATTAAATTAATGACGTTTCATAAATGCCTGTAATAGGTTTGCGTGAATAAAGATATTTTGACTTTGACTTTCATTGCATTTTCCTGTACTCCACTCCAGAACCCGTCTACTCCATCGGTCATCGGTTCTGCGACAGACGTGTCCGGCCCATTGCCACTTCAACTTACAAATTTTACAAGACTATGTCGGTAACTTTGGTTTTCTGACGGATGTCTACATTTCGGACTCTATCCATCAGAGAAATACCGAGCATAGCTCTCTCCGTAGCTCGCTGAGCGACCTTAAACTTGTGGACCAGACCCACTAACAGTGTCCACGTTTCTGCACCGTACGACAATACTGGAATAAGGCATTGATTGAAAACTTTCGTCTTCAAACACTGTGGTATGTTTGATAACCGGATGTGGCGTAACTTCCCGAATGCAGCCCATCCTAGGTAAATGCGCCTGTTTATTTATTTATTTACGGATAATTTACAGCTTTATATACTCGAATGGAATACGACTTGTGTAGATACTTTAGCTGCGACATTATATTGACTCTACGGGCATTTGTTAAGACTCTTCCGGCGAAAAGGCAGCTAAACTAAAACACAATAAATATTTAAGTTTAACAAATGATCATATATTCTTTACTTTAGCAATAGAATCATTATTAGGTCCTTGGTAGAATTAAAAAATTTTATTGAGAAACTGGGAAAAAAATGGTAAAGATTTGTGGAGATAGTTTTTTTTTTTTTTTAAACAATAAAATCTATAGCCGTGCAACGTGGGAACGCAACCACTGTTCTAACATTTAATTTAAAAAAAAATTGGTAGAGATATTAAATATTTTTTTATCTGTTATAAAAAATAAAATGGACTATTTTTTTTTATAAAGGTATAAAAATAAAATAAAATAATAGATGAGTGTATATAATAAAATAACAGAAAAAGGACACTTTACTGTTGTGAAGATACATTACTATATTTTTTGGTATGTAAAAATATTTGGCTGTCAGTTCATGTTTTCGGGCATCAAGTTCGCATTTGTACTTTGTCCAATAAAGTTTAAAAAAATATATTTATTAAATAATCTTGAAAAAAAAACAACTTAACAACTAGGTAGTTACTTTATTAATATTTATTATCAATTTTCCTTATTAAAAAGTTTTTTTTTATTTTGTTTTTTTTTTTAAATGGTAAACCTACTCGCTATTTACGAAAGGGAGATTAAAATAATTTAGTATGCAAGTCACGCGTTTTCAATTATTTGTAAAAAAAATTGAAGTCAGTTTCCGGCACGAGGTGAGGGCGCCCGCATCTCTACGATTTCCATTATTGATTCCATACATTTTCTAAGCAGGTGATACATATTTTTAACTTAATAGGTAGAACTTAACTTGAATTATTACAATAAATATTACCCTACAAATTCAAATCAAATCAAAATTGTTTATTTCCTTTGGTTCGCCTAAAACAACTTAGATAAAGTCAGAACTAATAAAATCAATACAATTATTAAAAAATATGTACTAAATAAAGTGGTAATAATGGTTGGACCGTAAACAGGCAACAATCCATATTTATGTATGTTAAGCACAACATTACTGCTACAAGCAAGTAAAACTAACTAACTTAGAAACTACTTAAATGAGATCGTGGCTGTAAAGAGGTCATGTCAGTTTACATTTTAAATACTTAATAAATATGATGTACAGAAATTATATACAGATGTCAGATAATTTATGTCAGATAATTAATAAATTTATAAAACAAAAAAAAGACGGTCGTCTTATAATCTAAATAATAATGATATGTCAATTTAACATAAATTCATAGTTGTAAAAGGGCCGTGTCATCTTATATTCTAGTAGCATTAATGTTAATTAATATTCGTGGCTGTAAAATGGCCGTGTCACCTTACAATCTAAATAAAATTCGAATGTCTAATAAATAAATTAAATTTAAATTCGTGGCTGTAAAATGGCCGTGTCACCTTACAATCTAAATAAAATTCGAATGTCTAATAAATAAATTAAATTTAAATTCATAGCTGTAAAAGGGCCGTGTCATCTTATATTCTAGTAGCATTAATGTTAATTAATATTCGTGGCTGTAAAATGGCCGTGTCACCTTACAATCTAAATAAAATTCGAATGTCTAATAAATAAATTAAATTTAAATTCGTGGCTGTAAAATGGCCGTGTCACCTTACAATCTAAATAAAATTCGAATGTCTAATAAATAAATTAAATTTAAATTCATAGCTGTAAAAGGGCCATGTCATCTTATATTCTAGTAGCATTAATGTTAATTAATATTCGTGGCTGTAAAATGGCCGTGTCACCTTACAATCTAAATAAAATTCGAATGTCTAATAAATAAATTAAATTTAAATTCATAGCTGTAAAAGGGCCGTGTCATCTTATATTCTAGTAGCATTAATGTTAATTAATATTCGTGGCTGTAAAATGGCCGTGTCACCTTACAATCTAAATAAAATTCGAATGTCTAATAAATAAATTAAATTTAAATTCGTGGCTGTAAAAGTGCCATGTCAATTAAGAATAAATATAAAATTAAATAATTTAAATTCTAATATTAAGCTTAGTTAGAATCATTACTATTATTAATTTATAAAATTAGGCCGAGTACTTCTATGCAATGGTTTCATTGCATCTTGTAGCTCATAATAACTTTTTTTATGAGATTTTTTTTTAGTAATATTTGAATTTTACAAATTCTAAATTTCTTACATCTGTCGAAAATTTATTGTATAGCATTATACCATTGCATAGAAAACTCTTTGTCGATTTAGTAAGACGAGCTTTGGGGCATTTAATTTGATTATTTGACATTGACTTACTTGCATTTCTAGGGAGGTCTTTTTCATTTTTCTTTTTATTTTGGAGATTATTATATATAAAATAATCAAACTATAGTGAATATTGATTATAAAAATCAATGTCTAATTTAGCATTCACCTTCTTTCTTGAACGTCTACAAAGGGCAGTTACCTACCGCTTCGTAAGGCTGTGCGGAAGTGGTCGCCCTAGCGTCCGGTTTGGGCGGTCGATGCTATCACACATAGAACACCGGAATATCCACACGCCACCTGATTTAATTACTTATTATTGTCAGAACGTTATTGAATAATAATTTTATGACGTCATTGAGGACGCGCGTTCTTAATCAATAGTTCATTTTACATTGCGGTTTATTTTGTAAGATGATGAACACAAGATGTTTAGTTTAACGACTACGTGCAATCACTAGCACTACATATTATAAAATAAACTCCTCAGTCACGTCTGTCTGTCTGTTCGCGATAAACTCAAAAACTACTGTACCGATTTTCATGTTGTTTTCACCAATGAATAGAGTGGTTCTCGATAAAGGTTTTAGTATATAATTTGTTAAGTTTTTGTATATATTAACGATATTTGTTGGAGGAGTCGGAAAAAAATAAGCTGTCTGGGAGCTTTCAACGAAAACGCTGCCTAAACCCTTTGAGATATAACAAAATAATGTATAGTGGAATTGTGTATCTTATATAGGTCTACAGAAAAGCCCTCGATGGCATATGGCTATGTCTTAAGGATAACATACTATATCCATTTTGATACTTATAAAAATGGGTAATAACTTCCACACTGCTTGAGGAAGAAGTCCTATGACCAGAGACCTAGATATCTAAAGCTGACAAGTCTCAGAGATCGCAGAATGAGGGGAGATATAATGGAAACATTTAAAATTCTAACAGGAAGGTATAGCTGCCCTCACCTAGCCAAAATGTTCAAGTTTAACACAATGATATTTCCCCGTCGTGATCACGGAATGAAATTGATGAGAAAATCCAGCAATACAAATGTGAAATATTACTTTCAGAGTTGTAAATTTGTGGAACAAAATACCAGAAGACATATTGAAGTCCCCAACTGTAAACACTTTTAAAAACAAACTGGACAAGTGGCTAGTGACAATTGACATAGACTATGGTGATAACTGACTATTTTATGAACTTTACACCAGTGCTTGATATAGGCATATCAGCAATACGCTGCTCGCCTATTAACCAATAATAATTATTATTATGAAGCGGTAATTGGAAAGCTATTTACAGAAATACGGTATTAATCCTAATTAATATGTATATTTATTTATTTATTTAAAATCTTTATTGTAATTTATAATCGGCGAACATAATGCCGTAAGGCATTCTCTGACCGTTGACCGTTGGGACAAATGAGATTTCTTTGTTAGATCGAGGATAGTGAAAATGATATTTAGAAATTATTTTTATTTCAATAAATATCATAAAAGTAAGCAATTCCTATATAAACATACATATACTTAAATACTATATACATAACATTAATACATACACATATAGATATCATTAATACATAAACATATACTATAAATACTATACATAAAAATAACTACTGGTTTTAAGATATATAGGTATATATAATCATTTTAAATATGTTAGTTGGCTTGAGCATTTCATGAAGATATTTTTTCCCTTTACACCATGCAAATTAAATACCTTAGGAGATATAGCAAATTCAAAATAATGATAGATAGATAGATAGATAAATTCTTTATTGCACAGAAAATAAAACATTTTACAGTACATAGGCGAGCTTAATGTCTAAAAACATTATCTAACAGCTAACCTTTGGGAGTTGTGAGCAGGGATTGTGGGTGCATGACCACTAATGTTTGACAAAGAGTTTTATTGAGAAAACAACTTATAACTAAAAGAAATATATATATATAAATAATAAAGCTATGGTACTTATCTACCGATATATACATGAATAATACATAATTATACCTACTATATAATGAATAAATAATATATACATATATATATATATATATATATGGATATATAAATGTACAAATAATACATACAATAATATACGGCGCAATAATGCGCAACTAAATTAATTCCGTGTCACCGTTTACACGGGCATAGCCTATGGATTAAAGCTTGAACTTTGCCTAGCATAATGTACGAGCATTTTAAGTTATAGTAATTATTTTAGATCAGAAAAAGTCGTATTTTAAGTTATAGTAATTATTTTAGATCAGAAAAAGTCGTATTTTAAGTTATAGTAATTATTTTAGATCAGAAAAAGTCGTATTTTAAGTTATAGTAATTATTTTAGATCAGAAAAAGTCGTATTTTAAGTTATAGTAATTATTTTAGATCAGAAAAAGTCGTATTTTAAGTTATAGTAATTATTTTAGATCAGAAAAAGTCGTTTTTTAAGTTATAGTAATTATTTTAGATCAGAAAAAGTCGTATTTTAAGTTATAGTAATTATTTTAGATCAGAAAAAGTCGTATTTTAAGTTATAGTAATTATTTTAGATCAGAAAAAGTCGTATTTTAAGTTATAGTAATTATTTTAGATCAGAAAAAGTCGTATTTTAAGTTATAGTAATTATTTTAGATCAGAAAAAGTCGTATTTTTTATTATCAATACCAAGTCATTGATTTTTTTGGTCTACGATATTGCATAGCAACATTATTATACGTAATTTCTGAGCTACAATTGGCCAATTATATTGGTCATTTGTGTAACTGCTCTACTAAATGCCTACAAACTATATCTAGTTAGTTTTATAGTGTGCACAAAACGACAACGTACATAATATTTGACATAAAGTTTATTTCTTTTATTTAAAACATTTATTCGAAAAAATATTTACAAAATATAATAAAATTAATATTAATACTAAGGATAGGGATATAAGTCGATCGACCGCCTCCGTGGTCTAGTGGTAACAAACGTTGCCATGAACTCGGGAGGTCGTGGGTTCGATTCCCACCGGGGGCAAGTTGTACATTGTATAATTTGTCTCGGTCTGGGTGTTTATATGTATAATATGTATATAGTTACAAAAAAAAAGAATATAATATGTAGTTTATCAACCATCTAGTTTCCGTAACACAAGCCTTGTAGCTTACAACGGAAACTAGATGGCGCTGTGTGACCTGTCTGGAAATATTTATTTATTTATTTATTTATATTTATTTATTATAAGTCCCGTCCGCGTGGAATGGTGGCAATAACGCTGGCTGCATTTCTCCGCTGAATTGCAATATTGATTCTTTGGGCGAAGAAAGAGCCAGCCCTCTTGTCACCGGAGGAGACGACAAGGCGCGATGTTGTCTTTTTTAAAACTTTTTTATTTTAGAAATCATTTCTTGTGAATAATATACTTATGATTAAGGTAACGACACCCATTATTGACACCCCTAAATAGAAACTTATTAAATAACTAAAGTATTTTAATATTGTGATATTTTTAATCAATTTTTTTATTAAATAACCCGGTAACAAATACTAAACCTGGTGAAGTGACTAATATAAGGATTAAATTCAGTTCTATGAAAAGCGTACTTTTATTTTAGAAGTCCCATGTACAATATACCTTACTTACAATTTGTATGGTATTAAAAGGTTTTTCTTAAATTGTAAATATGAAACTGGTGAAGAACGTCGGCCCCAACTTATTGTGTTTTATGACGATCATCTGCTGCTATTGTACATTGGGAAACAAACATTTTGTAAGTATGAGTTTGATATAATCATTATATTTTATTATTATTAATCTCTAGACAACTGAGCTTCAAATCCACTGCTAAATTATACTTCGTGAAAACTTCTCCTTCTATTGCCACGCTGGCCAGAGTTGGCAAGAGTCTGATGTTTTTCATGTTCTGATGATTTTATTTCAAACTATATCTTTAACTTGTGAAAAGTATGTATTGTTGATGGTACACACATATATTCACGCCCATTCCTTTGCGGGGTATGCTGAGATAATTTAGCGACATTTGACACGATCACGAGAATCCATCAACCTTTTCATGAATACTCATTTGTTTCGAAGGCTCTTTACTGAGCCTTCACCCAGTTGCGTATTATTTATTTGTTTGTGTTAGGTGAATCTTGGTCTGACAACATTATATATCTGGTTCGTCAATCTTAAGTCATCCTTTTAACACGGGATGGTAATGTTGTAAATTTATGACAAGCTAGCTTATTAACGAAAAAAACCTTTACGAAGCCATAGAGTACTTTGTTGCACTCATATGGTGACGTGATATACCTAAATCATTTCCATGCTTAAGTGCCGAGAAACATCACTGCCAAATTTAATCAAAATCGTTCAAGTAGTATAGGCCAATTAAACAGTGGCAGTGGGGTTACATGTCGTGGTCAGGAGATTCCAAGAAACAATTCAACTAAGTTTAATCAAAATCAGTTTAGTAACGCAGTAAAGTATGTAAGGCGAGTAATTTATAAATGCATGAAATAATGAATTATATGAATAATTTGTTTTTATTTCAAGGGTAAATACAAGGTATTTTTAAAAGAACTGAATCTATGCAAAGGTAAATACCCCAAGGAGCTGGTGCAGTCTTTTAATTTTACCCACGAGATCGTAGTTCGAGACGGATTCTCATTCAGCCACGGGACTATACAAATCAAAGGCGATACCAAAAAATACAGGGTCAGTAAAGTTTTGTTTTCTAATGATTAATCTTCTACAAGGAACTAGGAATCGGACAACGCATTCTCAGTTTCCTCGGACTCGTATCGCGGCATGGAGATACATCCATTAAGCTCCTGGTAGTTCAGTTAATGCGTGGTACGTCTCCGATGAGGTGGACTGACCAGATTAAAGTAGCAATGGATCAACCTCTAAGGCTGTAGTAGTGTAGGAGTGGCGACAGCTTCTTAAGCGTGCCACTGACACTCAAGTGACGACTACGACAACTCTGCCAAGAGTATAGCGACGAAGAAGAACAATCTTCTACAAAAAATGCGTACAAAATTAAAAAATCATATCACTAAATCTAGACGGTAGGTCACCCTTTTCCAATGATGGATGTTGGAGTGCTCTCTATAATGTAAATCACCTTGGATTACACCGGGGTTTAATGGGGGTAAATGGCGTATTAATCCTAAATAACTTTTAAAAAACATAAAATTATTATTAGAGTTTTAGAGTGTAATCGTATTTACACTCTAAAACTCGCATGATAGATGCATAATGAAACTATTTACCCAGTAAGCTTGAAAGTGCTTATTACTATTTTAAATGACATAATATTCACTCATCACTTCCTGGTCTATTACCCATTCCCTTTACTTATGGGACAGCCTGTATAACGTTTGCGGCTTGCGACGAGAATTCGGCTGCTGGCATTTAAAACTAACCTAATAGTAGCTATTATAATGACCGATACCCTCTATTGCCGTGGCATTTCAAATTATAAATATACGTTTTAAGACTTATTTGCAAAAACACAAATAGACAATTATTATTTAATTATTTAAATTTTTTTTTTTTTTTTGTTATGTTTTTATTGCAATTATTTTGGTTATAACTCATGTTATTGATTAAATTAAGGGGGTCGATAATTATAATAGGTGCTGTTACCTTATCGGTGTTAAATATTTTAGATCAGTTACACCTGTTATTCACTAATTAACGGTAAAATGGTGAAACGGTTTGAAATGACAAATGTGTCGTGTCATGATTTCTTCGGATCTATACTGCTGACGTTCACTCGAGTACCTTACGACATGAAAACTTGTGTTATGAAGAAGGTAGGTGGGCTAATATTACCGATTCTTAGCAATAAAAGTTTCATACGATTTAACAGAAGAATATTATGTATATTTCAAAAGACGACTTATATGTTTTTATTATTATTTAGTACGAAAACTAAATGCAAGCCCATCTTGATCCTTGGCGCCGCATCAGACTGGAAAATTATATCTTATACATTTGAACATAAATAAATATATTCCCGATGAACTAGATGTATCAGCAAAGTCCAGACATCTTAGTGTTTTCTCGGAAGTTGAAAAATGTTATTCTTAACCTACCGTTTCGTGATGATATTTGATATTCCGAAAGACCATAACATGAAGCCAAACTCATATTATAATCTCGCAGAAGAAATGATCAGAAATGGATTCAAGACTCATCTTTATGCAGTGGAAGTTGGTGCGAGAGGAATTCCAGCAAAATAGATTACTTTAATAATTGGTATAAGCAGGTCTGCTATCAATAAGACTGCTGGAAAGGCTGGTTTAAATAGAAGGCTTTCTCTTTTTATTGCGTAATAAGTCGCTTACCATCCGCCATTCTACTCCTCTCCCTACCCAACCAAATACTGCATGATTTCGCTAATGCTGTCTTGGAAGCTCGTTTCCTAAATGTATTGACGGCAGACCTGCTTAGGCCCAATTATTTTAGTAAGTGGTGCAAAGAATTCCTCTCACACTAACTTCCACTGAGTAACTAAGATTTAGCAATCTTGAATCGGGTTCTGGTCATTTCTTCTGCGATATCACAATATTTGTTCGAATAATAAAAAAACATAATAAATAAATAGAAATGTCGTAGTTTGACGAAACCGCAGTTTTTGTCTAAGGACAATTTTTTTTCGGGAAGCGTTATGTTTTGTAACAGACCCGTAATTCTGCAACCACTGTAAGAAAAGCATTTTTTTCATTTATCCATCTATACTATATTTATTTATAAGTTCTCCAACAAAATCAACAATATTTCAATTTTTGAGTACATGCATACATAATTAACAGAGTAAATGTGATTTTAATTAAAGGAGAAGACGGCCTGCTCATAATTACCATTGAGTATAAATTTAAAACTAGGCATGCAATAGATATTATACATTACATAAACAATTTATTTACCTACCTAACAGTTAAATCTATTAAATTAAATTATAATTAATAAAACTAATACCTACCTAATTACCTAAATAAATTTTACAAATATTATAATACTGAAAAAAAAAACATATATTGGTCTGGTTTATAATTTAACTTTTAATTCTATACAATTTTGTATTGTGGACAACTTTACCAGAAGAGAAGAAGACAAATTTATTAGCAATCCATGGCTTTTCCGTGCGAGTGCTGTGTCCATTGTGTGTGAGGAAGAAAGAAGAAGAATAGTGTTGCGAACGACTATAGGCTGGTTTAAAAAGGGACTTCCTCTTTTTATTGCACTATATACCTCTAGAAAAATCCGATAATTTTAAAATAGATTGTCATATTCTACTTATTACGTTTAAAATATATTTTTTTTTTTTTCCAGACAATCACACAGCGCCATCTAATTTCCGTGGTAAGCTGCGAGGCTTGTGTTACGGAAACTAGATGGTTGATAAACTACATATTATACTTTTTTTTTTGTAAATATATACATATTATACATATAAACACCCAGACCGAGACAAATTATACAATGTACAATTTGCCCCCGGTGGTACATCTCCCTCTTTTTATTACGTTTAGTAACGGCCAGTTGCAGAAAGGATGATTAAAATAATCTCTGATCAATATTTTAATATACGACACGTGATTGGTTAGCTTGTTACTTTGGTTATTTCAAACATGTCAAAAGATAATCAGCTTTTCTGGAACTGGCCATTAATATATTTTAATATTTTTTTGTTATATTTATAAATAAATATTTATTAATCTTAATTATGCTGAATTTCAGAGTAATTACTCTGTATATTTTTGCAGGGCTCATACCCTTTCGATGTGGACGTGGATGCCATTCATCACACATTTCTTCCAGAGTGGGAATACGGCACTCTGATGCTGAAGTTTGAAATCACAAGTGGCAAGAAAAGTGTCATTTGTACACAAGCCGTATTGTCTACAGTGCCTGAAACATTATAATTACAATCAATAAAATCATATCAATTTTTTTATTTGCAATAAATGTGGTAACAATTATGCTTGTCAATAAAAATTGGCTAAGCCCTTTTAACCATGACCGTGTTCTCGTGCCTCGAAGAGCACGTTAAGCCGTCGGTCCCGGTACCACTAATACCAACTTGTGGAATCGTTAATAAATTGTCATAAAAAATGACATCATATCCTCGCCAAGCCGTCTGGCCAGCGTGGCGAGTGTTGGCCAAATTCTCCAGATATATATTCTGGAAGGCCCATCTCCAGCAGTGTAGGTCTAGGACGCTGTGTTCTAGGGGCTGTAATGATAAATGATTGGTCAGTATATACAAACTTAGGCCACAAAATTATATATAAACATATATATGTCATTGTCAAAAAATAACATTAAAAATTGACATTAGACCCTCGCCAACACGCCAACAGGCAGCAATTTTTCCTAAACAACCTTATGTCGGAAATTACATTTTCTTTTGGATTCTCCATACAAATTGACTATTTTAAAATAAACAGTTTGTATGAAGTAGCCATTTTTTAACGATTCCTGGTCGGGACACAAAAATATTTATTTATGTAAATAAATACATTTAATTAATATTTCATTTATTTGTCCACCAAAATAAAAGGGCATGTATGAAGAGGTTTATGAATGTCGAAGAAGCAAAAGAGGTATGTCGTGATCGTGTCAAGTGGCGCTCAATTGTCTCTGCCTACCCCGCAAGGGATTTGGCGTGAAGATATGTATGTGATATTTCTCGAGTTTGGTACGCTGGAGACATCGACGAGCTTGCCACTTGTCATGATTCGCCTATAGTAAAGTTGGCTAAATGTGAATCGGCTTATTTATAAGCGTGGTTTCTGACCACCTCGAAAGGGAAATGGTCGTGATGATACTTATATATATATATATATATAAAGTAATTGAAAGTTCTGTATCTGAAAGAAAAAAATAATTTAATTGATTTTCGATTTTGTTTCTTTTTTGGCTATTAAAATCTTCAATAAGCTTCCACTAAGTGTAAGGGAGCTGCATATATATATATATATATTTACACCCTTACACTTAGTGGAAGCTTATTGAAGATTTTAATAGCCAAAAAAGAAACAAAATCTAAAATCAATTAAATTATTTTTTCTTTCAGATACAGAACTTTCAATTTCATTTCATATACAGAACACAGTCTTAGACCTCCTGAGTCTTAGAGGCTTCTGGAGATGGCCATTCCAGAACATACATATGCAAAATCAGGCCTACGTTCGCCGAAGGGCGTAGCCAGGATTATATATAGGGGTGACAAAGAAAATCCTAGATTATATTGTTAATTTTCACATATGGTTTTCACATAAGGGTAGTGTAAAAAAAATAGCTTTATAACTTGACCTCTTCTTTTACGACCGCTCTTCCAAGAGGCGGCAGCTGCCCTTCCCTGCCCGTACCTCTCTACGGCCATGCACTCGCCACGCCTGGCCAGATTTGACTCATGTCAATTTTAATGACAATTAACCATTTCACAAATTCAGATCTTTCCTCATTCTTCGTGTAATATTCCTAAATATTTTGCTTTAAAACATAATTCATAATTCCATTAAATAATAAACTCAAGACATTTGGTTGATCATAAAGTAAACTTATAAAATTCCGTAAAGAATCGGATTCACATTTAGCTAACTTTACTATAGGCCCAACATGACAAGTGGCAAGCTTTTTGATGTCTGCGTACCAAACTCGATAATATCACAAATAAATTATTGTGTTCCGACCAGGGATCGAAGCATAGACCACGAAGGCAGTTGGCACTTTACCATATAAAAAATAGCTTTATTGCAAAAACTAACATTACAATTTCGTTGTTAAATAGGTAAACGCGTATACAAACACGAAATGTATTCAAATTATTAAAAGTCATATATGCACATAGTATGGCATGTCAAAGAATCTGTAGATCAAGCACGATTTAATGCGTTATTGTAGCGAGCACAAGCAGAGTTATTCTACATAAGAGTATATACAGAAACCAAACATGACTCCCACTGTGGTTTAGAGGTTAAGGCTGTAGATTTAAACGCAGGTCGAGAACTCATTTTTTATTTATTTGTAACAATTATTGAGTCTGGCAAGACATCGACGGGCTTGCCACTTGCGTATAGTAAAGTTAGCTAAATGTAAACGCGCTACTTAAAAATCGTGGTTTCTATTTAACCTGGGTGACAAGTGACCTAATTTTTTTAATTCGATACAGTTACGCATCAAAACGTGCTTGCCTCTCTGACCTCTGCCAATTACCTAGACCAACTAAACGATTTAAAATATCCACTTCCGATTATTATATAACTATCAAAAATCAGTCCAAAATATGATATGAACGTAATAATGGCGTATATTGCTAAACAATTTCTTATGTTATATTTAATTTTATTATTTACTATTATTCAGTGTGAATACAAAAAATCATTTGTAAGTACTTTAATTTATTTATAATTTAAGTATTTGATTATCTTATTTCGGTGCTCGAAGAGTTCAAACTTGCCAAGGGACAGAGACTATATGCCGTCTGCTTTACCCGAATTCTGCAATATTTTGGCCACATTGCTAGAAGAGGCGCCGACAACCTGGAAAAACTCTTAGTAACGGGAAAAGTAGACGGTAAAAGAACAAGAGGAAGAAGCCCCAAACGACGGTCTAGTCAGTTGACAGACCACCTAAACATCCCAGTACACCAAGCCATCCACTGCGCCGAGGATCGCAGCCACTGGAAACGGCTAGTGGATGGACTGCGACGGAGTCACGATCCCCAACAGTGGGGTACCAACTAAGGAGGAGGATATCACCTTATAATCGTAATATCACTGTTTCCTCTGATACTTTTTACAGGGTAAATATACTATGCATTTAAGAGAACACAGCTACTGCAAAGGAAGATTGCCACAAGAAAAGGTTCCAATACTTAACTATACGATAGATATTTTCGAAATCAACGGAAACTCCTTTACTCGGGGAAACGTCAGCGTTGTTGGTGATACCAGGAAAATGAAGGTAACTTAAATTTATAAAAACTGATAGTCTATAGGTTTTTTATTATTTTTTATTTATTAATTATAGGGTCGCCAACAGTGACAACAGCTCACATGCATTTGTATCTAAGGCTAAATCAAAAATCTGATGCTGCACCTATAATATAATGCATGTGGTGGTCTTTAGCATGTAATCCACTTTTTATATAATAAAATACGTTAAGTCTGGAAAATATAATATTTAAAAAACACAATATTTTAAATTATTAATAATTCAAATTTAAAGATATTTAAATAATAAGAACATATTGTGTTTTTTACAACACAATACATTAGATCCTTGACCGATAAACATTTCCAGACAGGTCACACAGCGCCATCTAGTTTCCGTGTTAAGCTACGAGGCTTGTGTTACGGAAACTAGATGGTTGATAAACTACATATTATACTTTTTTTTTGTAAATATATACTTATTATACATATAAACACCCAGACCGAGACAAATTATACAATGTACAACTAGCCCCCGGTGGGAATCGAACCCACGACCTCCCGAGTTCACGGCAACGTTTGTTATCACTAGACCACAGAGGCGGTCGATAAAATACACTTTTCTTACGTACATTTGTCATATATTTACAATGCCGTCGGTCGCGGTTCTACTAATACCAACTTGTGGAAATTATAACATTCTTCGTACAAGTTTCAGACGCAAAAATATCAAAATAAAATATAACGGAAATTTGTTTGTTGGTTGGTTTGATCGTTTACGGTATTGTTTGATGCAAACGTGAACTTTGACAAAGCCGTTTGATCGTTTACTGCAGTCGTATTTTGTTACTAAGGCGCAAACATTATTAGTGGATTTCGTTATTTACACAGAGGTTGCGTCATAATTACAAAATATTACTCAATTCTCAACTCTATGAGCGCTTGACAGCGGCCGTGCAAATATCAACTTTAATAGCTATATATGTGTATAGTTAACGGATTCCACTTTTTAACGTTTGCGCTTAAGTAACAGAATAGAGCTACAGGGCGTCTTAAGTACGAGGAATAATGATGAGGAGAAATGAGTGTCCGGGCTGATTTTTTAAAATAATTAAACTGCATTATAACATTTTTGAAATCTGATTCTATTCGGGAATCAGACCTGGAGATTTTGACAATAGAGTTGAATCTTGCAGTTATCTTAATTTGACGTTTGCTATTAACGAACAAGGATATTAAGAAACAACAAAATAAAATATAAATAATATGATTAAAAAACTTACTCCAAATCACTATTAATGCCAATGATACTGGCAGCATTGCCCATTAATATTAATTTGGAGTAAGTTTTTTAATCATTTTATAAGTATTTTAATAATTTTAAATAGGTATTATGTATTTTATTTATTATATTTTCCAGACAAGTTATACTAGCTCGTCTTTCATTAATGGCAAAGAAATTAAGAAGTTTGAAGTGATAAATATAAACTGTAAGCATTTGATGGGAAACGTGCTCCTCACTGCTTCTGGAATACCTTTTGACAAGAAGACATGTGCTATGAAAAAGGTATTTATATATATATTATATCATAATTTAATTATATAGGTGTCTTCAGTGTAATATAGTAAGTATTTAAGGTAAGTCTTGTTTCAAGCGGTTTTATGTTTATTTAAGCTTACAATATTAGTTCTCCTTAAAAGTAAAAATTGCCATTTGATGTCATTGCAAATGGCACATGCTTTAAACGAGAACAACAAATAGGTGGTAAGCGGACTGTTTACGCCAATATTTAACTTATATTTGTAATAGTTGAATCGGTTAATAATGAGCAATACAAAATTCCCTCCATTTCCAATAACCAAGTATGCCACCACAAGATGGCGCCACTTACTTCAAATTTGCAACATTTGAATATTTATTAATTATATTCGCAAACGAGAAGTACCCACTTGTGGACTTGCAGAAAATAGGTTTCTTTGTAAGCTTCATTGCTTGCAACGTCAGTCGCACGTCGCGCCCCGACCCAGTGAGAAGTCTATGATCTGCCGTGATCCCGCTCTTCTGGAAGACGCGCCGTTGTGTTCTCCGCGGACGGCTGTGCTAAATAAATAACTATAATAATCGTGAAGTGATTGAGTTTGGCGAATATCCTGGCCAGGATAGGTGATAGTGAAGCTGTGAAAAGGTACGTGGCATACTTTCCTTATATAAGTGACCCGTCCTACTCTGTTTCCGATATCGTACCTCTGTGTCCGGATTGCTCGTTACCGGCCGTTTTGCTATTATAAAAATTCAAATACAGTCCACTTATAGAAGGCCTTTGTTCGCGTTTGGTCCGTGCTTTTGGCATAAGCATAGTTAGCTGGAAGGTTCTGGATCAGGCGCGAACATTTATTTGGCCCTAGCGAACCGGGATTGAAAAGCGTTACCTTCTCTTTTTAAATCTCTTTGTGTTTTTTTTATTGTATTTTTTTTATTTTTGTATCTTTAGTATCCGTTATGGAAAGTAAAGGTTTAAATGTTGAAATAGAACGGAAGTCCACCGTGCTTATGAATAAGCGTAATGCAATGTTCGCACGGCTTCAGCGTATCTTTGAATTGTCCCAGGACGCGTCAAATCAAGATTTGTTTCTCGCGTCTAGTGAAAATATAGATACGTTGCGTTCAGAATTTTCCGTATTAATCGACTCAATTAGTGAGTATGAATTAGTTATTAATCCTAAAGTAGAACCTAACTACCAGGCGTGGACCTCTTTTGAGGATTTATATTGCCGAATAAAACATGCTCAGCGCGTTCTTTTGTCCGTTAAGTCGGAAGCGTCATCACGTGGTACGTCACAAGTTAAGGCGAGTACACCGCGATTGCCGCCTATTGAATTGTGTAGTTTTAATGGTGACCCCCAACAGTGGTTAGTGTTTTACGAAAATTTTAAGGCAAATGTTCATGACAACCTTAGTTTGACCGATTCCGAGAGGGTGCAATATTTAGTGGGGAAATTAACGGGTAAAGCGTTATCAGTTTGTGCTGGCTTACCCCCGATATCACAAAATTACGAAACTATTTGGGAGAATTTAATATTGAGATATAACGACACACGGAACTTAGCGTCTACTTATTTTAATCAATTATTAAATTTAAAGACTGTGCCTTCCGCAAGTTCTCAAAATTTAGATACTTTTATTGAAAACTTTTCATGTTGTGTGTCGGCCTTGAAAAAACTTGTTCCCGATCAGTTAGACGACTTCATGTTGGTACATCTCGCTATTAACAAATTAGATTCCGTTACTCTTAGGGAATTCGAAATGTCTAACCGGGATAGTAAAATACCCACGTATGAATTTTTAGTTAAGTTCGTCCGGGAGCAAGCAAAAATTCTCGAACGGTCTAATAATATTGTTTCCCGTGTTAAGCCCGATGCTAAAAAATCAGTGACATTGGGCCGCGCACCTCCTTATCAGCGCAATGCTGCGGGAGGCACGCGACCTACTCAATCGTACGTATCGGCTACAAGGTCTAATACTAATTGTTATTTGTGTAAATCCAGGCATGAATTCATGCACGAATGTGACGAATTCAATAAATTAAATCCGTATGCCAGATTTATTTTTATTAAAAAACATCCTTTTTGTACTATTTGTTTAAGTCTTAATCATAAATATTTAACTTGTGTTTACAACAGCGTTTGTAGTTATTGCAATTTAAAGCATCATAGCCTGTTGCACTATAGTAAAAATAATACCCGTACTTTAGCGTCGGGGGCTAAAAATGTTAATACTGATAACAGTGATAGCGCGGCAGGCGACGCGAGTGAGCCGCGCTGCTCGCCTGTGTCTCTCATGTCGGCGGTCGCGCTGCCCCGCTCCCCGCTCACTACGGTTCTCCTGGCGACTGCGTTATTGAATGTTATCGATAACTTAGGGCGCGTTCACACTATTCGCGCGCTAATCGATAACGCAAGTCAGGGTAATTTTTTAACTTTGAAATTTTGCAATAAACTTAAACTAAATGTAAAGTATAATTGTAACGAGACCTCAGTAAAAGGCATAGGCGGTTGTCTTAAATCAATTAAGGGCCTATCCTCGATAACCATTCGTTCTAGATTTGATTCTAATATTGAATTTAAAATAAAAACTTTAATTGTTGACCGCATCACTGAAGAGCTGCCTACTGTTGCCGTGGACATGTCTCGGTTAGATTATCTGCACGGTTTACAGTTGGCAGATGAATCATTTTATAATCCAGGTGACATCGATCTTTTAATCGGAGCTTCCTTATTTGCTGAAATAATTATGTCGCAGAAAATTAAGGAGCGTGCCGGCTATCCTATAGCGATCCAAACGTTATTCGGTTTTATAGTGATGGGTAGTGCACCGATATACCAAGCTAGTGATGTGACGTTGTCCCACTGTACTGTCACCGAACCTTCAATTGAATCAATAATGGAACGGTTTTGGCAGATAGAAGAAATTTCGAGCGAGGCATGTCTTAGCGAGGAAGATAGACTTTGTGAAAGTTTGTTTTCATCTACTCTGTCCCGTGACTGTGATGGCAGGTATGTGGTAGGGTTGCCATTTCACCGCGACCCTAGTTTGTTGGGTAATTCCTTTTATAGTTCGAAACGACGGTTTCTCGCGTTGGAGAGAAAGTTAGTGGCTTCGCCTGATCTCCGTAAGAGCTATGACGACATTATAAGGGAGTACCTAGGTAAAGGTTATTTGTCATTGGTTTCCAACCCTAACATACACGAGGGGTATATTATACCACATCACGCTGTAGTCAGGCATGACAAAACTACCACGAAGTTTCGTATCGTATTGGACGCGTCTATGAGAACTTCATCTTCATTGTCACTCAATGACTTAATATGTGCCGGTCCTAATTTACAAAATGATCTCTTTAAAATAATTTTAAATTTTAGACTTTTTAAATATGTGTTTTCTGCTGATTTAAAGCAAATGTACTTACAAATTGGTGTTATTAAAAATCATCGCAAGTATCAACGTATCATTTATCGATTTAATCCGAATGATGAATTAAATATTTACGAATTTAACCGTGTTGCCTTTGGCTTGCGCTCTAGTCCGTTTCTAGCTATACGCTCCGTGCGGCAGCTAGCAGCGGACGAGGAGCTCCGCTTCCCCCTGGCGGCGACCGCCATTCGGCGTGACACCTACATGGACGATGTATGTTCTAGTGTGACGTCAGAGGCGGAGGCTATACAAATGTATAACCAGTTAGTTTCCATATTTATGAGTGCTGGTTTCGAGATTGTGAAGTGGTCTTCCAACTCGAGTGTGCTGTTATCACAGATCCCAGAGTGCCACCGTCATACTCAGGTGATGAGTTTCGGTGAGCACCCTGATTTAAAAATATTAGGTCTACAATGGTCGCCTGTGACCGACCTGTTTTCATATAAAATTAGTTTTGACTCAAATGAGTGTTCCAAACGAATCATTTTGTCCACAATTGCCCGGTTATGGGACATAATGGGTTTTGTAGCCCCGGTCATTGTTTTTGCCAAGCTTATCATTCGTGAGCTGTGGGTATTAAGGCTTGACTGGGACGACAGTCCTCCTCCACATATTGTTAGCCTGTGGCAAACATTTCAAGCAGAGTTGTCGGGTTTATCTAAGTTACAGATACCCCGACACTTAGGAGTATTGCGAAATTCTGCTGTAACTCTACTGGCGTTTGCAGATGCTTCCGAGAAGGCATATGGTGCAGTAGTATATATGCACGTTCTTAGTGATACAGGACCTCCGAGCGTCGAGTTGGTGTGCGCTAAGTCTAAGATAGCCCCCGTACGGTCGGTTACTATCCCGCGGCTAGAACTGTGTGCGGCGGTCCTTATGTCAAAACTTGTTCGTGTCGTGCTAGACACCTATACGCCACGAATTCATATTAGTGACGTATACGCATTCTCGGACTCCACAGTAGCACTCTGCTGGATTCATTCCTTACCACAAAAATGGCAGACGTTTATTAGCAATAGGGTGGCCAAGTGTCAAGAAAATTTACCTGCTTCCTGCTATTTTCACATACCTGGAAAAAATAATCCGAGTGATTGTTTATCGAGAGGACTAACCCCAGCTCAACTTTTGGAGCATGAATTGTGGCTGCGTGGTCCGGCTTGGGCGTACTCTCCTAAGACATGTTGGCCTATTACTCCTTTCGATCCTCAGCTGTCAGCAAACGTTCCCGAGGCAAAAGTGGTGTCGTTACCTATTGTGTCGGCGACTGAGACCAATATTCTTTATGAACTGTCTCAACGTGTTTCCTCTTGGGACAAATTGTTACGCGTCATCGTCTATATTTACCGATTTATGCGTAAGTTAGATCGGGCGGCTTACATCACAGGCTCGGAGTTGGAATTTGCCGAACATAAAATAATTACAATTATTCAAAATATGTACTTTTCAAATGACATTCATTGTCTGAATACAGGTACTTCGTGTAGTTCTAGCCTACGCAAATTAAACCCTATAATTGTTGATGGTTTACTGAGGGTTGGCGGTCGTTTAAAGCACGCGGATTTAAGTTTTAGTCAAAAACATCAATTGATATTACCTCGACGCGATCGTGTCGTTGAATTGTTAATATCGCACTATCATGTTAAAAACTGTCACACGGGTGCAAACTTATTAATGTCGCTGTTAAGACAACGTTACTGGATTTTATCAGCGCGTAGTCTAATTAGGAGTGTTGTTCAAAAATGTAATTTTTGTTTTAAGGCTCGCCCGACTGCTATCTTTCCCATGATGGCCGATCTTCCAGCGTGTAGGGTACAGAAGGCATGTGCCTTTGAACACACCGCTACTGACTACGGTGGGCCGATAGACATTGTGCTGGCTCATCGGCGCGGCGCTCACAGGCAAAAGGCCTACCTTTGTCTGTTTGTATGCCTGGTCACGCGAGCCGTTCATATTGAGCTGGCTACTGATCTCAGTACTGAAACTTTTTTGTCCGCTTTTAAGCGATTTATTTCCCGTCGTGGTGCTTGTAAACATTTGTATTCCGACAACGGTACAAATTTTATTGGTGCTAGAACACATCTACACGAATTGTACAAATTGTTATTGTCACGTGGACATGTGGATTCATTTGCCACAGAATTAGCGGATCGTCGCATAAAATGGCATCTCAATCCACCAGCCGCACCCCACTTCGGTGGGCATTATGAAATATATATCAAGGCGTTTAAAACACATTTACGTCGAGTTGTAGGGAAACAGTTGCTGACTTATGAAGAGTTGATCACAGTCCTCGTACAGATCGAGGCTGTGTTGAACTCTCGTCCGCTTACTCTGCTCAGTGACGATCCTGTCTCCCCGACTGCACTCACCCCCGCACATTTTTTAATGTCATCACCATTAGCTCATCTACCTGCGTACGACATGACTAAGGAAAAACCTAATCTTTTGCGGCGTTTCCAGTTGCTAGACCAAATGGTACAATCTTTCTGGCAACGATGGAGTGTTGAATATCTGCACTTGCTGCAGTCGCGCCAAAAATGGAACACCCCTGCATGTCCTGTGCGAGTGGGTACGGTTGTACTCCTGCGGTTGGATAATATGCATCCTCTGCAGTGGCCATTAGGGGTCGTTGTTGAAGTGTATCCGGGCAGTGATGGTGTAGTGCGTACTGCGTCTGTAAAAACTCAAAGGGGCACATATACGCGTCCGGTAGTGCGGTTGTGTCCTCTTCCGTCTCAATAGAGAGATAGTGGGAGATATAAAATGTTTATTATATATATTTTTATTTTATTCCATAAGATTTAATTTTTAATTATTATTAATTTGCATAATTTCTCGATAAGATTTGTTCTTGAGAGTTATGTTTTATATTGTTTAGTTTTGAAGAACTTAACCCTTCAAGCCCGGGGGGATGTTTACGCCAATATTTAACTTATATTTGTAATAGTTGAATCGGTTAATAATGAGCAATACAAAATTCCCTCCATTTCCAATAACCAAGTATGCCACCACAAGATGGCGCCACTTACTTCAAATTTGCAACATTTGAATATTTATTAATTATATTCGCAAACGAGAAGTACCCACTTGTGGACTTGCAGAAAATAGGTTTCTTTGTAAGCTTCATTGCTTGCAACGTCAGTCGCACGTCGCGCCCCGACCCAGTGAGAAGTCTATGATCTGCCGTGATCCCGCTCTTCTGGAAGACGCGCCGTTGTGTTCTCCGCGGACGGCTGTGCTAAATAAATAACTATAATAATCGTGAAGTGATTGAGTTTGGCGAATATCCTGGCCAGGATAGGTGATAGTGAAGCTGTGAAAAGGTACGTGGCATACTTTCCTTATATAAGTGACCCGTCCTACTCTGTTTCCGATATCGTACCTCTGTGTCCGGATTGCTCGTTACCGGCCGTTTTGCTATTATAAAAATTCAAATACAGTCCACTTATAGAAGGCCTTTGTTCGCGTTTGGTCCGTGCTTTTGGCATAAGCATAGTTAGCTGGAAGGTTCTGGATCAGGCGCGAACACGGACTGATAGTGGTAATTTGCCCAGTAAAGTAAAGTAAAAGTAAAAAAAATCTTTATTGCACAATAAATATGTAAAATAAAATCAAGTACATAGGCGAGCTTTATACCTTAAAGGTATTCTCTAACAGCTAACCTTTGGGAGAACGACAAAAGATATTGAAATGAAATGAAATAATTTATTTGTCAGAAACATGGTAGGTTGTGGGATGCAGAGTTAAAAGGAACAATGTATAATCTATATCTATACTTCTATACTAATATTATAAAGAGGAAAGATTTGTATTTTTGTATGTTTGTAATGAATAAACTCAAAAACTACTGGACCGATTGCAATAATTTTTTCACCATTAGAAAGCTGCATTATTCAGAAGTAACATAGGCTATATAATATCACGCTAGGTCCTATAGTTGTGGAGCAGTAACCAAAAATGTTTTAAAAACGGGGGAAAAGTATCGTTTCTGAGGCCTTCCGTGGCGTGCGCTGAGCATATAGTTAAAGTTATACAAAAATGCTCTATGGATGAATTGTTCATCTTAACATTATTTTTAAAAAAGTCCGCGAGAGCATATGTCTACCTTTTATAGTTTACCCATAACAATCGTTTTAATGAATGGTTCAATCCTTATAAAAGTTTGCTCTAGATAACTTTTGAATTGTTCAATCGGTTACCTTAAGACTATTAATTCATCCAAAAGATACCTATTAGGTAAGTACTTACCTACTATTTCAAAAATACATAAAACAGGCGCGGGGCGGCGCGCGGCGTGAAGTGACTAGCCAGCCGGGCAACGCAGCGGTGCGGGGGAGGGGAGGTCAGATCAGTGAGATAGGTAACAAACAACAACAAAATAGGTAGGTTCCTATTTAAGAAGAAAATAATTAATTAAATAAATGAAATAAGTAAATGAAGTCCGGAAAAATATTTTCAAAAGGTAAATACTTCCTAAATAAAAAAAAAACTGAGAATAAATATAAATAAAACGTAAAACTATGTAAAAAATCTTAAGTCCCCCCGTGCGAAGCCGGGACGGGCCGCTAGTAACTAATAATAGCAATAAATACATACTTAAATGTACACATTATAAATACATACACATAATACATAAATATGAGTATACTTATATACAATACTTACATAAATAACAATCCCAGTCTGTCGGGACGGGAAAGTATTCATCGTCCGTGCCGATAAACCCAGTAAAGTGTGGATACAACGTTTCGGGATCAGGCTCGAAAAACTGTCAAGCCGACATAAGTGTCTGATTATAGTTGCTAACATTCATGGACCTTGCGCACCACTAGGCATAGGGGTAGGCGCAAGGTCACATGTCGGATAGTATAAAAAGGTTTTAAAAAAGTTATCGGTGTAAAAATACCCTAAGATGGCTACAGCCACATGTTATATTGTACCTCTGAAAGACCCTGAATCCCAAAACAATTTCATAAGTTAGTATTAGTGGAACCGGGACCGATGGCTTAACGTGATCTCCGAGGCACGGGAATGGGTGGTATTGGAAATCAATTACAAAAGTACGTAAGAAAAGTGTATTTTTCATTGGTGACCTTTATGGATTTTGTGGATGGATGGGAAGGCTTTATTCAATAACTATATATAACTTTGTAATTTCAGGGTGTCTATCCATTTTACTTTGACGTGAACGGCGCTCACCACATGATGATCCCCGAATGGGAATACGGGAGAACTCGGGTCAAAATTGAGTTTACCAATGGAAAGAAATCCAGCATGTGTGGACAAGCTATACTAGATGTAGTTCCAATATAGTTCACTTTTTTATACAACCAAGACATTTTAACGTTACCAAGTTTGGGAGAAGCAATCACATCATTCCCCATATGTATACATACAACGTGTTACATAACACTTTAATTTTACTGACATAAGGTTTGCACACAAGTGAAAATATTTTTTAAAATAGGTATTTTTTAAAAGGTATGTTATACAGCGTAACTACGGTTCTTAAATATTGTGAATGGACTCGTTAACCGCCTTTCGGCTTTACGGGGTATTTTGGAATTGGATTAAGATATTTATTTGAAGGAACAAAGAAAATTCATTGATAAACAAATATTTAACAGCTACAAGGAAGGTACAATGATTTTAAAAACAACTAAATTATTAAATAAACTAAAAACTTAATGTTTTAAAACATATAAATTACTAAAAATAAAAAAACTACTTAATAATTAAACATACAAGGTGTCCGAGATGTTCCACTGGTTCCCCACACTGACATTTGTGTAGGTGGAAGTCCGTGCTTCGAGACGAAGGGCTCAATGTATTCCGGTCAAGGATTCGGTCCCAACCGATGCTGAAGGAAAAGCCTGCAACCAGAGACCCGTCTTCCTAGTGGAGACGGCCTTTAGGCGAGCCCGACCCAAAGACATAACATAATACACTACAAGATAAGACAAGAAGCCAAACAGTATGACACCTAATGCTAGGACAATCGCCTTAGAATTAATTAGTCTACGACCGTGCATTGCCGGTTCTGATTATTTCCCAAAATAGAAACGCAATCATAATAACAGCAAAATTATTATATAACAACGGTAAATAAAAACGTTACTAAAGCAAAATTAAACAGACAAATATTATTCCTAATAGTTGTTTAATTCGGCTTCGTTCGTTTAGAACTGACCAATATGTATTATAGAAAGAAAGAACGACAATATTTATTTGCACACAACAGCTAATACAATAATAAAAGACGTACAAAAAATTATTAAAATTAGCAACAAATAAAAAAAAATAGACAAGATAAATACATATAAAATAAATTAGTGAGCTGCTGCGACAAACAGGCACTTAGGTCAGCATAGGCTGCAACATTTCTGCTGCAGCGCTGATTTTCACTGAGCCCCATGAATCAAATAAAATTACAATAAAATAAATTTATATTATATATGCCAGTCAAACATTATGGGCCAGGTTTTAACATGATTACAGCCCCTAGAACACAGCGTCCTAGACCTCCACTGTTGGAGATGGGCCTTCCAGAACATATATCTAGAGAATTTGGCCTACACTCGCCACGCTGGCCAGACGGCTTGGCGAGGATTTTAACATACATACTCGTAAATGTAGTTACGTCAAAATTCATACCCCAGTCTTCCCGCATTTTTTCACGGACAAGTCAAAAGTATTTTTGTTTTGTTGTGTCACAATTGGTGTTATTTTGTTTATTAAATTGCTACTGTTAGCGTCAGACTAACTATAATGAAAACAAGAGATGTTGGGTTAATTAGAGTGTATTTCGGTAAATTTGGATAAAGAATGTATCAAAAAACATAAGCTATTAAAAGATAAACAAATATAAGAGTAGAAATTACGTCGCCACCAGCTACAATGTGAATAATTATGGAAAACGATAGATTTAACACTATTTATATAAGTAACAGTTATTTTTTGTGGTTTCCCGCACTATTAATTCCCATTTACCCGACTCTATTACTTTAAGAAAAGCATCAAATTATGTACCACCTAGGATTTGATAATAAAGAAGTATTATATTAAGAAGAACATGGCTGCATAGGCCAGAACCCTTTGCCTCCCATATCATCTAGATGAGAATATAACTAACATACCAAACAAAATCAAAAATTGATTGAATATTGTGTGGGCAACCATTAGGTTTTGTCCATAGACAATAAATATATAACAAGACGAGGCAAAAAAACCAAACGGTAAGAGAATTAAAGCTCAGAATTAATTAGTCTATAATAGTACTATGTTGGTTATGGTCGTGTTCGACGTCCACTTTTAAATTGAATTTGTTATTTTATTGGAAGTGTAAAGCATGTTCTTCTTCGGCAACAACAAAAAAATATATAACAAACATTTTGTTTGAAAATAACAATCAATCTATATCTATCTTATATTTGATCTCTTTGTCAGTCACATCATCGTCTGAGTACGATATGTGACCCAAAGTTAATTAGGTATCTACGCTGTGAACATCAATTAAGTTTATCATTAAAAAAATATGTTGGGTAAACCGCAATGATTGGCACTAAAGAAGAAGAAGAAGTACCATCACGACTATATCCCTTTCGGGGTAGTTTGAAACCAAACTTACACAAATAAATTAATGTGTTCTGATCAGGAATCGAATCCTGTAACTCAGCGTCTAAATCCACGGACTTATCCGCTAGACCACGGAGTCAGTCTGCTACATATATACTATACATTTCTCAAAGTACACCCGGACTTAAAAAATTGTCACTGTGACATGTTATTAAAGATATTCGATATTATTTTGTTTATTTACTGTTAGCAACACAAATTATGATACAATACTTATTTTTTATTATTTTTACAATTCCCAATTACATTTTAAACGTTAGCCATGTCAATAGCACTGCCAATAAATATACCTAACACATGTTGCCAATGCTTAAGGTGTCAATTATTGTATGATTTAGCATAGCATTCTTTTAAAACTAATTATAACATCTTGGTTTGTGGGGTAAACCTTCAATTTAATAAATCAATAGGTTAAAAGGAACAAGTCTTCAAAATTATTCAAGGTTAAGTAAATTAAATGTAAAGGCGACAGACAGACAAATACGCCTTCTTTATAATATTAGTACATTATAGATATTAAAACGAGAGAAGACAAAGCGTCGATGTCGCATTCTCACAGAGATGTCAGAATAAATATTAAATTTAACACCACCTCTCGATATATCGCAACTTTACTTGTGTTTTTTTCAACGGCTGTAGACTTTTTATCACCTTCAATCTGAAATTATTCGGAAGTGAGAATTACATTAATGTAGTAAAATTCCTAAAAGAGCTGAAAGGCAAAATGTCAAAAGAGTTTAGACGCGGGGTTTCGATTGCTGGTCAGGAGCACAAAAAAATACTTTTATTAAGTCTGTCTCCTGGTCTAGCAGTACAGTCCGTGTATTTAGACGCGAAGGTACCGAGATCGATTCCTGGTCATGACTCAATATTTTTTTTGTGATATTTCTCGAGTTTGGTACGCTAAAGACATTGACGAGCTTGCCACTTGTCATGATGGGCCTATAGTAAAGTTGGCTAAATGTGATACGATTCTTAAAAAAAAAAAACGTGTGGCACTCGTCAACTTATGCAATTATAATTATTTATTTATTTTATTTATGCATTTTTTTTTTTCTTTGATATTAAATTAAGTTACTAGTCGCGGGCTCGAATTCACTCGTGGACGCGGCCAAAAAGCACGCTGTCTCGCCTAGCATTGTGTCTAAAAGAGATAGAATCAGTTATGAGCAGTTAGCAGCGAGTCTACACGCATACGTCTAGTCGCACGCACACAAACACCGTGCCGAAGTCTGCCGAACTGAAACGACGTTAGACGATCCACGGCTTTCAACGCCGCACCGCTGTGCCGGTCGGAGTGGGGGGTGTTAGGTTTATTTTCGTTACGGAACTTCTTGATTCGGTCGCCGCGCTCAAAGTATATGTAATAAATAGCTTAAAAAGTGTGGTTTTGTCCACCTCGCAAGAGATACGTTCGTGATGATTCTTCTTCTTAGTGGCAACACTCGTGACAGAGTGGTCGTCACTTGAGTTGGCACGCTTAACAAGCCGTCGTCACTCCTCTCAAACTGCAGCCTTCCTGGCACGCTTATAAAAATATAGTTAAGTATCATCACGACCGTATCTCTTTCGGGGTGGTCAGAATTACGCTTTTTAAAGAAGCGGATTCCATTTAGCTAACTTTATCTATAGGCTAATCATGACAGGTTACAAACTCGAGAATTATTGTGAGTGTTTCTAAAAAAATTTTTTTATCTATATGCTACTTTTACCCAGTAGAAAATAATAATCATAAGAGTTAATTTTAAAAGTGGTTTACATTTATTTAAGTACCTGTTTGTATTTGGAAACAGCTGAAACTTTATTTTCCAAAGGTCATCGCTCCTAACCCTATTGTTCTAATTTGGGCGGCTGTCAAACTGAATTACCTCATAAATCAGGTTAACAGGTTAAAAAGTGATAAAATTCTATGCCTACGTGTTGTTTTTCGATACAGGTAGGAAGTTTTTCAAGTGACAAGTGATTAACATGTTTTGGTTTTTAATATGCACCGATCCCAGTGACTATGGGGCTTGCATTACTTAGTGTAAATCTTTAGCTATTCAAATCAAATCATTTATTTCCTTAGTTAGTACACACAACACTTGCATATTGACAATACATATATTTTTATACAATACAAGAGAATATATACCGCCTCCGTGGTCTAGTGGTAACAACAGTTGTTCATTGTATAATTTGTCTCAGTCTGGGTGTTTATATGTATAATATGTATATATTTACAAAAAATAATAATAATAATATGTAGTTTATCAACCATCTAATTTCCGTAACACAAGCCTTGTAGCTTACCACGGAAATTAGATGGCGCTGTGTGACCTGTCTGGAAATATTTATTAAATATTTATTATTATTATATATACATCATATATAGTAAAGTAAAAAAATCTGTATTGCAGAATAAAAATCTAAAATAAAATATAGTACATAGGCGAACTTAATACCTTAAAGGTATTCTCTAACAGCTTAAAAGGATAAATGTATCATTTAGCAATAAATATATACTTTAATATATATATTATAAATATGAATATATATGAATATACAATACTTACATAAATAGCAATCTATGTTTAGTTTCGAAATTAGTAGGAGTTAGTAGATGCCTAAATACATACGAGTATGTTCAGCGACGGTGCCAGTCTGATTGACAATGGAAGTTTGTGAGAAATTCTGAATATCTGCTTGAAGATTGCAGAGGAATCGCAAGTTGATTGTTGTCATATACTATATATACTATCAGCAACCATGACTGGACCGAATCTAACAGCAGTACAATAATAATAAATAAAACATTGTTGCTATAAGCGAAGATTTTGTTCATATTTACAACTAGATACTTAAAATTTAATTCGTGGCTGTAAAAAGATCGTGTCAGCTTATAATCTAGTAATAATAATATTTATCTTAAATATAAATTCGTGGCTGTAAAAACATCGAGTCAGCTTACAATCTAGTAATAATAATATTTATGTCCATAAAAATAAATTCATAGCTGTAAAAGGGCCGTGTCAGCTTATAATCTAAAACAATAATTATAATTATTAATAATGTTAACCAAACCCAATTCGTGGCTGTAAAAAGGCAGTGCCAATTTAAGATCTAATATATGAAACAGATTTCTATGCAATTATATCTTTAAGTGCGTCCTTAAAATCAAATATGATGATTTTGATCATTTGATTGATGATGAGCACGGAAGGATTAAATGATGATGATTTAAACTTTATTTAAAATTATGAACATTCTATTTTATTTTGATAGTTTATTATACTCTGTGTGTATTATACATCGTTGTCCATGTGGTAAAGATGTCGATGAGCTTGGTCACCACGGGCTGTCGTGTTCCAAAAAAGGGTCGCTTTTCTATCATAGCGATGATCTTATTCGTAGGACGCTTGCAGTCCAGACGGAATGGCCAATCCCTGGTAAAGCATTTTAGCTGCTGGAATTCCCTAGACCCTTCCAACCTACTAGGCACTTATGTAAAAGCTGGTACTGCAGCAAGCATCGAAAATATGAAACGATGGGCCCGTGGGGAACAGAAACTGCAGCTATAAAGCAATTGTTCCAAGGCTTATTAACATCTCTGGTGACAATAGGGCTGGCAGTTTATTGTCTAAAAAAATAAATATCTTAATTCAGAGGAGAAATACAGTGTATTGGGCTCCTTGCCACAGGACAACGAGTTGAAGGAGCTATTTATTTGTAAGTTATAGTAAAGTAAAGTATCATCACGACCGTTTCCCTTTCGGGGTGGTCAGAAACCACGCTTATGAATAAGCGGATTCACATTTAGCCAACTTTACTATAAGCCAATCATGACAAGTGGCCAGCTCGTCGATGTCTCCAGCGTACCAAACTCGATAAATATCACAAATAAATTAAATATTATGTAAATAAATACATTTACATAAATAAATATTTATTTGTTTCCCGACCAGGAATCGAACCCGGTACCTCCGAGTCTAAATCCACGGACTTAACCGCTAGACCACGGAGGCAGTTATTTGTAAGTTATATTTTTTATTTATAAAGTTTTTTTTAATTTTTAATGTATTATAGTAATTTAATTTTAGGTTTTCTTTTTAATAATTTAATATTATAAATAGTTTATCCTATTGAAAAGTATGTGCTCAAATAAAAAAATTAAAAAGCCTAAAATATTATTAAATACCTAACTTACAGTTCTAGGTAAATGTGAACAATTGCGATAATATTTAAATATTTAGCCCGTTCCTCATAATGTGATGAGGGGCAATAAAATGTGCCGTCCAAAGGTACGCTTTGTTTAAAGTTTTACGATGAGCTCGTTTGATTTTATTGCTTACTCCATTTGCATATCACTTGTGACAGCCCTTTGACGTATCGGTTAAATTATTCGAATTTTCGGAACATATTTTATGACTTTCTTCAAACTACATACTCATAATAGATTTTTTATAATTTTAACGGGTCTTTACGCGATTTACCTTAGAATTGGCCAAACTAAGCGCACAATAGCCGAGAGGGTCAAGGAACATATAGCAGCTGTAAAAAACTGCCAATTAAACAAGTCAGCAATAGCAGAACACCTAATGGATAGTGGCACAAACCATTGGATTGAGCTGCATGACCCAAAGATACTTTCCACCGATCGTCACTATTACCCTAGAATAGTACGTGAAGCGATCGAAATAAAGAAACACAAAAATTTCAATCGAGAGGGGGGTTATAAGCTATCTTCATCGTGGAATCCAGTAATCAATAGGTTTCGACGCCAGGAAAAATCGCCCGGTGTCGCCAAGGATAGTAAGTGTCGTGTGTCGTGATTTCTAAAAACTTTTAAAAGTGATATGTGGGTAGGTTTACATCTGCCGCCCAGTATGTACGAGACTACACCGCATAGCTTCAGTCGACCCGTGACCACGGCCAATGCAACTTGGCTGAAACGTCTCGGGAGAAATATGTCTCTAAGGTAAATCGCGTAAAGACCCATTAAAATTATAAAATTCTATTATGAATGTGCGCGAAAGTTTAAAAAGTTTAATTACATACTCATAGTTCCAGCAGATATTCAGATTCGTTCACTGGAACATCCGCTCGCCAATGGAACAGGCTCCCACTGACGATGAGACAGGCTCCCTCTGTTCATATAACGTTTACTTACCACCTACTTTCTAAACAAGCAAAACAGTGTTTCTTAAATTAATATTACATTTTATTTTTGTGTTAATTTTTATTTTTAAAATTTATCATTTACTGTTTATTAGTGTGTAGGCTTATTTTTAGTATTTTATAGTTATATGTATGTATTCATGTATTTATTTATTCTTATATGTATTATTAGTATGTAGTTTATAATGGCCACTACCTAGGGAGGCGCTCTTGTAGAAGAACTAAAGTAGTCAAATCTAGGAGACTAGATTCGTGAGCCACAAGGGCGGTGTTGTAGTAGGAACAGAGCCCAGCACCAAAGGTGCGTTGAATCACCGGCGGGTAGTTAGCCGCCGAGATCCTGTCGGGGAAAACGGGAGATTATCCCATCCCCAACCCAGGCCCATTGAACATCCGGGCCTGGATCATCCGCTGTCTGTTTGTGATTTAGAAATCTATAATGGCTTAGTAAAACTAGCTTCATTTAGTAAAAAGTAAAAAATCTGTAAATTACGAGTAAATATGTTACCTACATTTACCGATTGTCCAAATCGTCATAAATAAAAACAATGTCCAATGAATAACATGACATCCACCTTTATTTTGTCGTAATCAACACAGCCGACTATTGTTCAAAATATATAAAAAAGCTAATGAAATCTAAATAATTCATTGATAATAAAACACAAGTGTCCATTGTTTCAAAATATAGTCCGGTTTCACAACTGCAGTGTTTTGCATTAATATTTGCATAATTAATTAATTACATACACAAATTGGCAATACCATTATCGTGGACACTAGGCTTCTCTCCCAGACACGATGGACTGGCAAAAAATTACATACACAAATTAGCAATAATAATAATAATATAACTTTATTTCAGAATAAATTCCATATGTGTTAGTAACAATTTTAAAAGAAATCTTATAATATCTAGTATTAGTAAAAATACAAAATTATAATACAAAAATATTTTTATTTTTTTCCCTATCTGGGGCCCAGATCACCATACCGCGTACCATTATCGTGGTCACTAGGCTTCTCTTCCAGACACGATGGTCTTGCAAAAAATTACATTATCTATTTTGGGCTATATTTGGCTACTTGAGCTGTGTAGAATGATAAAAAGAATATTACTAAATGGTTGATGCTATTATTAATGTTTTAAGACTAATGTTATTTTTAATGTTAACTGCCTCCGTGGTCTAGCGGTTAAGTCCGTGGATTTAGACTCGGAGATACCGGGTTTCGATTCCTGGTCGGGACACAAAAATATTTATTGATGTAAATAAATACATTTAATTTATTTGTGATATTTCTCAAGTATGGTACGCTGGAGACATCGACGAGCTTGCCACTTGTCATGATTGGCCTATAGTAAAGTTGGCTAAATGTGAATCAGCTTCTTTATAAGCGTGGTTTCTGACCACCTCGAAAGGGAAACTGTCGTGATGATACTTTACTAATAAATGTTCGATACTTTTAATAAAGTTTTAGGACTGGTCTAGGTAAAAAATATAGTGAAAATATTTTTTTTATTAAACAATGTTTTATTTAAAAGAACCTATTGGCGTTAACCAGTAACTTAACGTTGGCTTGATTGATACGAAAACTACATCTTTTATTTTCCAAAGAACATATTTGCTCAGTACCATATAGTAAAAATGAAAAAAGTAAAGTATCATCACGACCGTTTCCCTTTCGGGGTGGTCAGAAACCACGCTTATAAAGAAGCGGATTCATATTTAGCCAACTTTACTATATGCCAATCATGACAAGTGGCATGCTTGTCGATGTCTCCAGCGTACCAAACTCGAGACATATCACAAATAAATTAAATGTATTATATTAATAAATATTTTTGTGTTCCGACCAGGAATCGAACCCGGTACCTCCGAGTCTAAATCCACGCACATAACCGCTAGACCACAGAGGCAGTATGAAATCGAATTATTGTTATTAAAAAATGATTTTATTCAACAAACCTAGACACTAAGCTCGAAAAAATCATGTGAATAAATAAATATTTGTATGCTAGAAATAGCTAATCGCTAAGCATGTGATATAATTGGTTATAACAATTTACATTTCTGTACCTACCATGTTTCTGACAAATAAATTATTTCATTTCATTACAAAAATATGACACGGAATTGGAACAATTATAATATAACTAATTTAATGTCTTAAGAGGCCTAATATTAGTACTTAAGGGCAACAAGCAGCTGTAATCTGCACCAGTCAAACTGGACAGGTGCCTAAAGTGTTCTTGCTAAAAATCAACGTGACATTTATCATTAATTTTAAGGGCCAGTAGTATTTTTTCTCTGTATTTTTCGAATGTTAAAAAACTAATAATTAATCTGGCGTAGAGAAATGTACGGACATAAGTATGTAAATAAACTAAATCCATTTTAAATGGATAATGTCCTTTATAAAGATGTTAATCGTAATAAATCAAATGAAATAATTCCCACAGTTATCAGAAGCAGGTAGGGTGAAGGTTGCGCTGGAATTTTGTAATGAATGAGCAATACATTATTGGAATTCCTTGAATCACATTAATTTTTAAACGATTGCGTCTGACGGTCTCATTAACATTGCGAGGCATTGAATGCTAAAATCTTTTTCTCTCAAAATTCCAACTAATTGATCAAAAAAGTAGCCAAATATTAAACGACGCAAGTTTATTTCCTCAACCTTCATTAGTCTTCACCTGCGAATATCGTTCTTGATGTGTGATAAAATTTACACCCGTCCATTTAAAAATAACTCGGCCACAGCATACACAAACTTCAACAAAGATGTTACACACTGCTAATTGGTGCTCGGTTTAAGAAGCCATTTTCTAGACTGTGTTCTTACTGCCCTTTATTAGACGGTATGTTTTTGTGTGTTCTGAGACAAATTGATAAATTATTAATTTAGCAAAAAGGGCTGCCAAAAGCAGGTGCAATGTTAAATGTCAAGATCATCACTAAGCGGCTTTTTGCGCTCCCAACATGTGCAAGCATTCGCTGGACTCCAGGAAAGGAAATTTGTCCGAAAAACCGCGACTTTTTTTGTATCATTAAGTTTTATGGCTTTAAATAAAATTCGGTTCTACCAGACTTATTTTTTAATAACCATGATTATATTTTCTTACCAGTGACTTTATTATTGTGTACACGCATATTATTATTATGAATATTGTCTTATTTTTACTTTGTATTCTTTGCAAATAGCTTAGTTTAGTTTAATTTACTATCTACGTCCTTTATTAATTTCCACCAATAGGTATATACAATTTATATAAAGTAAAGATATATTTATTTATTTATTTAAATCTTTATTGCACAAAGACAAAGGCGGGCTTATAATGCCGCTAGACATTCTATCCTAGCCAACCATTGGGACAACTTGAGCATTATATTGAAAGGTAGGTGCAAAATTGTATTAAATTTTACGGTTTAACTATATACTAGTATATATAGTAATACTAATACATATACTACATATTATATATCAATGACAACAATATACTAAATTCTAATAAATATGGCCATATAATAAATAAATATATATGGCCAATGTGTTACTTATAAGGTTAACCTTTGTATTTATTTCTGTAAAGAGCAGTGTTTTTTGTAATTTTTTTTTTGTAATGTAAATAAGCGGTTTAAAAACTGTATAAAGTATGCATGCAAAAGTAACAGCCATGCTTATCGAGTCCTCCAGTGTATTTGGGCACATCATGCCCAATAAAAAGTATAGGTTGCTGCAGCTCGTCATGCAAGACTCAATAAGACCGGGGAGAAGGCGCACGTCCAGGCTCAAAAACCTCAGGAAGTGGTTTGGAATGAGCCTTGTTCCAACACACGATGGATCCGGCACCCGCACATTGAATCTATGGATTGCTAAGAAGTTTGTAGAGAAACGTGAGATGCAAGGCACAAGAATGAGATTAACTTATGCAATAATACTGCCAACATCGTGTTTTTCTTATAATTGTTTTTTTACGCTATAACTATTTTATTGTATTTCTCTTGTCGAAAGAGTTAAATAAAAATCATGAATCAAAGGAGTATTTTTAAATACAGTGTAAACTCCATGTAACGTCACTTAATTTAACGACAAACTCCCTAAAGCGTCGAAATCAATTGGCTTTGATTGGCTTAGCTTGTCTTCCAATTCTATTTTTTTTTCTCTCCAATTAACGACAATTCTTTTACATAGTGACATAAGGAATTCGATGGTGTGCATAACTTATTTTTTTTTGTCTTAACTCCCTTTAGATCTAGGTGTAGGGATTGAATATTTGTAGGAACGGACATATAAGGGACAAGTAAATAAGACATGATTCAAAACCAATTCAACGCGACCTTTTTAAATAGAAGGAAAGTATTCAACAACTGGACCATCCAGCCGCTCCTCGTAAGCTAGTAAGAATAAAACGTCTTAACACATAACAGCTAGATCGAAGCATGTTGTAACATCGCTTCACTGAGGTCTCGGTCAGGGCCGGCAAGGGGAAGGGGGAGTGCGCCGGCGCAAGCGGAACGCCTAGATCGTGATGCACCGCCGAGCGCAACCGCTACTACGGAAACTTGCAAACTCGGTGCGTTTAGGCTGCCCTATCTTATGGCTGGTGTAATGAGAAGATTTATTGACTTGAAATTATCAACAGATCTTATAAAAACAATTCGTTGGTCCATAAAAAATCATTAAGAAAAGTAGTAGAAAAGCTTTAAAGAAGCGGATTCACATTTAGCCAACTTTACTATAGGCCCATCATGATAAGCGGCAAGCTCGTCGATTTCTTAAGCGTATCAGACTTGAGGAATATCAAAAATAAATAAATTAAATGATTGTGTGTAGACTGTGAATCGAACCCTACCGTATAGACGTCTACATCATCATGTCTCCCAATTTCGCTTTCAGTTAAAATGGCTCGATATCCGCTTTCGCCGGTCTGTCCATCTTCTCTCTTTACTTTATAACGTTCTCAATCACCCTAAAACACCTTCGTACCTTAAATCCCGCTTTGAATTTCTCTCTAATACGCACAACTGTGCTCTTCGCTCCTCTCACAACAATCAGCTAAAGATTCCTTCGCATTCCTCTAGCAGATATTCAGATTCCTTCACTGTTGCTGCCGCTCGTCAGTGGAACAAGCTACCCCTGGCCATAAGGCGTGCACCGTCCGTTAACGTATTTAAAAACCTTCTAACCACATTATTTCTTGAGAAACAGAATGTATGTCTCTCGAATTAGTTGTTTGACTTTTTATTTATATATATATCTATTTATTTATATTGTATGTTTATGTATGTATGTATTATATAGTATGTATGTGTGTTGTTTTTTTTTTTATATTGTGTATGTATATGTATATTTAATGAATGCGTAATTATGTTTATTTACTAATTTAAGCTATTTTAATATTTTTCTTTATCCTGCCCATCACCTTACATGATCCCCAAGGTTAGCTGGTGAAGAATGCCTTATGGCGTTATAGCTCGCCTATGTACTAGGTTTTTAAGTGCAATAAAGTATTTAAATAAATAAATAAATACATCTAAGACTGGGTTGTACTAAAACTGAATCTCTGTAATTGTAAATATTTAGGTTAAAAATGGCTTGACATTTCCGACATATGGTTTCTTAGGAAACGTTGTTTGTTTCTGTCAATAGAATAACATATTAGTCTAACCTAAGACAATACAAAATCACGCGGCATGTACCTAATCGTATAAGTAGTTATACATTAGATTTTAGAAAAAAAAAATGTTAATCAATGTTAAATAATACCTATTTTAAATTTAATGCAATCCCTGCTCACTATCCTAAAGGCTTTTAGAATATGCCATTAGACATTATGCTTATTTAAATGTCAAAGTCAAAATATATTTATTCACGTAAACCTATTACAGGCATTTATGAAACGACATTAATTTTATTATTTTGAATGATTCTACTCCTGCTAGTAGAAGACTAAGTAGCTAAGTGGTCCAATAAGTAAGCTGTAAGCAGAAGAAGAAAACTCAGCTATATCAAATTTACAAAATAAAACATACCGAACTACACCACAACTATCAATTAATAACCTTTTAATTTAGTTATTAGTGCATATGAGATTACAATACCTGGTACAGCGGTAACCTACCATGCAAGTCTGAATTAAGACAGACTACATGCCCATGTGCAATCTGAAACTCGACAAAACGCAAAAAACTCTGCTAATTTAAGAACAATAAATTGAACGCGTTCGGCAGGGGTCACAGGCCCACACAGCACCACCCGATCACGGGCGTATCGCATGTGCCAGCCATCCCCCCAACCAGGCCCTTAGGGTGCGGACCGGGACCCGACACACGTGCCACCGGACACGCCACACCATGAGAACCTGAACACTAACCATGACCTTCGAGACACACACAAGCATCAACATAACAATTACTTCTTAGGTACCCAAATGTTGCCGTGGAATGTATTTATCTATTTTTCTATCATTGTCGCACAGCAAGTGTTGCGATCTGTCGCTATGACATCAGTTGCGGTAACGTTACGGTTGCTTACGCGACCGGTTAGCAATTGCGATGGCCAACTAACGCATTTCCTATCTTCATAACTTTCAACCAACTTCAACTAACAACCAGTTCGCCTACATTTCTGCGAGTTGCTATTTCAAGAGATTTATGTTTGGAACTGATATTTAAAGATAAGCTATATTATTTCTTCGTAAACAAAAATAAGTCGTCGACATAAGTAGTGAGTTATGTCGACGACTTATTTTTTTTATTTAGGTAGTTTTAAACATAGTATATGATGTATGTATATCACTATGTGTATTATTACTATTTTAATAATTAAAGTAAAGTAAAGTAAAAATCGTTTATTGAAGCAAAAGTAAATTGAGTTACAAAATTTGGTACAGGAAAAAAATAATCAAAACAAGTAAGCAAGAAAGAGATACAGAACTCTGCTCCCCAAACCATTATGTTGTATCTTGGGGAGCAGAATTATCTATGATAATTATTTTAGTGGTACTATATTTTGTCTCATAGAATTATAAAAATATATAATTAAAAATAAACTAAAACAAAAAGTAAAAACATTTGATCACACAAAACATAAATTAAAAGCTACCTAAATAATAAAATTATAAATAAACTAACCTATAAATAAAAAATGTCCTCTAGAGACGTCCCATCCGAGATAGTCCCAATGAGACTGGCAACATTTCCCCTCTGTATAGCGAGGCTAATACGTTGGCAGAAATAATTGCCAACCTTCCTGTCAGCCTCTTTGACAACTCCTTGGCCAAGCGCCTCGCTGACGGTCCCCATGGTCCCCATCGTCTCGACCCCAAAACGGCGCAAATTCGTAACCGATACCAAGGTTGGCGTATTTGCTCAATTTGAGGTTCCCCGCAGAAAACGCTGACGCCTGACGCTGGTCGCCTGGATGTGAGATGGAGCTAATGTGTCTACACACGTCGCATCCCACACCAGAGACCTGCCAAATTTCCACGCCTCAACAGTCATTCCGTCGGGTCTCTTGCCAACCTAATTTTATTTTAATATATGTATTTTAGTACTAAGTATATATTATATGTCTTATGTAAATATTATTAGTATATGTATTTAGCGTGTATTTTATGCCCTGTGTTTGACTTGTACCTTTAAGCGCTTTTTTTCTTTATTTAGCTTAGAAAGTCGTTAGTCTATAGTTTTTATACAAAATTCGGTAAAAAAACAAACTTTGCTCTATTTGCTTTCAAGTCGAACATAGGTTATAAAAATTTTTTAAAGAAGATTTTGCTATAACTACCTACCTACTAACTAATGTACCTATTACTTTTTTTTTCATAATGTTCCTTTTAATAATTTATTATTAATTTCGAACACAGACTAATGATGAAGAAAGAAGACGCAATTAAGAATACAATTTGTGATTTTTATTCATATTCTAACAACTCCTGCGAGATTACCCGACGCAATTACGAATAATTACGATACAATGTAGATGATTCGAACCACAACCAGTTTCGGTCACTTCGCTTAATGAGTTTCTTAAAATCATTCTGAAACAGACGTAATTATCAATCTTAGCAAGTGTACCGACATGAAATAAACAAATCAAACGTCGCTTTTATGAACAAACGTAGTGATAAAAATGTCCTCTCAACGATAGACCACTTCCTGTAATTGATCCTGGAAGATAGTTGAAGTATTTGAATTTAGACACCCTGCGTTTCTTGAGCCATACGGCTTTTATACTACAGACACAAATATGCAGCTACATTGAATACAACCCAATTGTATCTTACCACAATCATAGCTCCCGCATCTGGAGTGGGTCGTCCCATGTCTCCACTCTATAAAAGTATTTGCTCTATCGATCATCGGTTCAGCGGCAGATGTGTCCAAGTAACTTTAATTACTGTGACGAATATTACAAAAAAAAAAACATCTCGACCGTATCCCTTTCGGGGTGATCAGAAATCACGCTTTTAAAGAAGCGGATTAACGTTTAGCCAACTTTAACATAGGCCAATCATGACAAGTGGCTAGTTGTCGATGACTATAGCGTACCAAACCCAAGATTTTTTTTCATTCATTACAGCCCCTAGAACAAAGCGTCCTAGACCTCCACTGCTGGAGATGGGCCTTCCAGAACTGGAGAATTTGGCCTACACTCGCCACGCTGGCCAGACGGCTTGGCGAGGATATGATGACAACTTATTAACGATTGATATTAGTGGAACCGAAACCGACGGCTTAACGTGCACTCCGAGGCACGGGAACGGTGGTGTTGTAAATCTATGATAAATGTACGTAAGAAAAGTGTATTTCTCATTGTTACATGCCGGGGTGGGTTTGAACCGACCTTTGTAGGATTTAAGGTACGCGTTCTTACAACCGAGCCACCAACCCAAGAAATATCACAAATTAATAATAAACAAATTATTGTGTCTCGAACGGGAATCGGACTTGGTACCTCCGCATTTAAATATCCACTGACTTAATTGCTAGACCATTATTTTACAGTATCAGCAGCCCGCCAGTGGATTCGGCTTCCACTTAACGTTCGAAAAGCACCCCTCACTTAAGTGTTCTAAAAATTTACTTACCTTACACCTTTACAAAAAGACGAGTCGACATAACCTCTCTAAATTGGTATAATATTGTAAGTATTTTATATATATTTATTATGTATTTATATGTACTTGTGTTATTATATATTTATATATTAGTGTATAAGTATTTTAGCTTCAGTTGCTAGTAATAGTTTAAGATTATTATTAATCCTGATTTTAATCACCCACAATCATTGCTCACTATGCCAAAGGTTAGCTGGTAGAAAATGTTACTAGACATTTTTCGCCTATTTACATGTAAATGTGGTTTTGTTTATTGTGCCATAAAAAAAATATTTATCTATCTGGACGAATATAAACTTTTCGAATTCTATAAATCAGAGAAATACTAAGCATAGCTCACTTCATAGCTTGCTGAGCGACCTTGAACTTGTGGACCAGACCTGGCAGTATCTAAGTTCCTGCTCTGTTACACTCTCCATATTACGGGGAACCAATGCTGGTTGAAAACTGATCTTTGACGATGATCGTAATTTTTATTACTTTAAGAACAAAATATACCAATATAAAAACCAATAAGATGATATTTATTTTACATTTACGGCACGACATTTTTTACCAAAGTTATCGGAGGAAATCTTGAGCTGTTCGACGACTGACTTCAGCGTGCATTTTGGGAAGAAATGCAACACACAAAAGTCACTTGTTTGACCGGTTTTGGTAATGATCTTGAAATAAATGGATGCTGCATTATAGTATAAAAAGGACTTGCAGTTTTTTGTGAAAATTTTTAATTGATCGTTGTGGTGCAGTTCTTTGTATGTTTTATCTTGTAAATCTGATATAGCTGAGTTTTCCTTGCAGATTCCTTTCTTACTCAGATTAAACATTAACAGGTCACTGGAATCTGCTAAGCTGCTGGTCTTCTGCTAACAGCTTACTTATTGGACCACTTTGCTTCTTAGTCTTCTACTAGCAGGAGTAGAATCAATCAAAATCAAATCAAGCAAAATAAGTTTACGTGAATAAAGGTATTTAGACTTTGACTTTGAAAAACATGAGCGTGCAATGTTAGATTGAGTAATTTTTTGCATGTTCATATTTAACAAACTCGGCTATGACTTTGGCGTAGCAGACATCTGGAGCCGCCAAATTTTTTTTACTATTTTTGTCGATTAGGGCCTGTATCAATAAATCTATCTTAAGATCCGATATTTGCTAAATCATCATTAAGCGAATATCAGGTCTTGAGATCGATTAATACGGAGCTAGGAATCGATATTGTACAGTCCGTAGACTACGGATGCAGAATACATATTATAAAGTTTTATAATATGTCAATAAAAAATGTTGAAAAAAAATTGATGCATAATTTAATTTTGTCCTTATAGGGATCTATGGTTTAAAAATCTTTGGGTTTTGGTATCGCATTATCGAAAAAAATAATAAGCTTCTTTGCTGTTGGTTCTTAAATTGCGTTTATCCTGCCGACATGTATTTCTCAGCAATAAACGAAACGTAGTTACTGCAAAAGGCATGAAAAGGTTTTGGACATATCCTTTAAAGATAAGAACTTGCATACATTTAAACGTACTTAATTAAAAACGTATTTAGATACCGCCGGATTTTGAAAGGATGATTAAATAAACGCACGTTTAAATTTGGTTATAAGGCTTGTGATTGGCTAAAATAACAAAGTGTCAAATTTTAATCACGTAACAGTGTATGAGCACGTATGAGTTTTGACCTTTTTAAATAACACTATAATAACATAAGACTGATTATCTTTTAACATGTTTTGGTAAGGTAGCATGAGGCAAGTCATTGGCTGAAATAACCCAAGTGACAAGCTAACTACCAATCATGCGGCGTAGGTATATCAAAATATTGATCATAGATTATTTTTCTCATCGTTGTCGTTATTATGTTTTATCCATAGCGTGTCTCGGTTGTAATAAATCTTTCCTTAAAATCCTACAAAGGTCGGTTCAAACCACCAGCATGTACCAATGAAAAATACAGTTTTCTTACGTACATTTGTCATAGATTTATGACACCACTTTTCCCGTGCCTCGGAGACGTTAAGCCGTCGTCGCGTCGGTCCTTTACTTATAATAATCCGATTAATATCAATCGTTAATAAATTGTCATAAAAAAATTACATCAGACCCTCGCCAACCCGTCTGGCCAGTGGCGAGTGTAGACCAAATTCTCCAGAAAATTCTGGAAGGATGATCTCCAACAATAGAGGTTTAGGAGTCTGTGTTTTAAGGGCTGTGATAATACTTAATATTAATATTAGCTTAAGATTCCCAGCAGAAACTGCCGCTTTGCCCACACTGGACGAGGTCGCCTGGATGTGGGATGTGGCTAAAAATCAAATAATTTATTTCCGTATGGTTAGCACGTAACACTTGGATATTGTCAATACATACAAGCCAATAATAAAAAATAAAAAAAAAACAAATAAAAAATATTACCCTTGACCATGGCTGGACCGAACCTAACATCAATACAATAATTATAACTAAAGCATTGTTGCCATAAACGAGGAATTTGTTTTTACTTACAGCTAGATACTTAATATTAAATTCTATCTATACACATGTCGCATCCCACACCAGATAACTGCCAAGTCCAAGGCCTAATCATGTCGTCGGGTATCTTGCCATCACTCCTCGCAATCCCAGAGGGTTCTAAGATCGCGGGTACTCCAGCTTAACCTTAAGAAACCTTCGGATAATGTACTTGAGAGCCGTGTAAAGAGGAATGCCGCCGGCACTTCTAGTGCAACTTGCAAAAAATTAGAGAGATATTCCACTGGTTCACCACACTAATATTTACGTAGGCGGACAGTCCGGGCTCCGAGACCTTCGTAATTCTGCAACAAGAGAATATATTCGTTTAGCATTTGTTTGTAGTTTATTGTATTGTATTTATAATACAGATTTTTAGATAAATTACGTAATGGTATTCGTAAATATAAATTAGTCGATGATCGTGTAGGTATTACCTATGTAGCTTCAAGTTTAATAAAGCTGCCACACGTTGCTATTTTTCTAGTACACGCCTTTGAACTTTAAAGACCAATAGTTGTGTAAAACCTTTGACCTGTAGGTAAAGACTGGGCAATAATACTTCCAATTTAACTACGTGATAAGGATGGACCTTTCACTTCCCACAAATACAAGCGGAGTGATTAAACATAATGGTAAGGTTCACAGAACCATTATAAATAAATTTCAGTGAAATGAACTAGCGGCTAACACCCTCCTCGCACTGCAATTGATCGGTTTACGGACGAATCGGAGACTATGGCAGGATTCATGGGTAGTAGCGAGTTACGGCAGGTAGTCAGAAGAGCAGTCGTAAAAGAAGAGCTTCTTGTGGAGAGCTTTGTAGATTGATTATCAAGTAGTAAAGCTATTTCTATTTTTTTATAGTATATCCATCCCCTATCAATTATATGCGCGAATCGCCCGCCTCTGGAAGACATTGAGAGCATCTGTGACGTAATTAGCGGAACCATCCAAGAGGTGATAACTGTATTCCACGAACGGTGGTGGCTCGGTTGTTAGAACGCATTCCTTAGCATCATAAAAAGATGGGTTCTAACCCCGGCACACCAATGAGAAATACAATCACGTACATTTACAACACCACCGTTCCCGTGCCTCGGAGAGCACGTTAAGCAGTCGATCCCGGTTACACTAACACCAACTTGTGGAATCTTTAATAAATTGTCATTAACTGTCAATAACCCGTCTAGCCAGCGTGGCGAGGGTAGGCCAAATTCTACAAAAAAATCTGGAAGGCAGTGGAGGTCTGGGACTATTGTGATCTAGAAGATGTGATGTGATGAAAGCATAAGTCTGAGTGAGGGTGAAAAAACAGTTTCAACTTGTTCAGTTTTCCCATTCGTATCGCCCGGTCGTATCTTAAGTCAATAGAAAAAAACTCTATTTCCATAAGTCAGGTCTCGGCGCGGGTCGTCGATCTGAAGACCGGCGGGACCGGATCTCTGAGGAAACGTTTATATGACCAACAAAACAACAGACTGTGTACTCAATAATGTCAGTACCAACAATCATTTTAAAGATGATTGCTAAAATATAGGCACGAATGAACATTTACTATATATATAATAAAAGATCTCTATATATAAGATAAAAGAAGAACACCAAGTCTTGTCGTCTCCCCCAGTGATAAGAGGGCTGGCTCTTTCTTTGCCCAAAGAATCAGCATTGCAATTCAGAGGGGAAATGCAGCCAGCGGTCTTGTCACCATTCCACAAATATTAATATCAGTAGTGGGTATTAATTATATGTACTTAGAGTAAAGTAATAGTAAAATATCATCACGACCGTTTCCCTTTCGGGGTAGTCAGAAACCACGCTTATAAAGAAGCCAACTTTACTATAGGCCAATCATGACAAGTGGCAAGCTCGTCGATGTCTCCAGCGTACCAAACTCGAGAAATATCACAAATAAATTAAATATTTTTTAAATGTATTTATTTAAATTATTTTTTTTTTTTTTGTGTCCCGACTAGGAATCGAACCCGGTACCTCCGAGTCCAAATCCACTGACTTAACCGCTAGACCATGGAGGCAGTTATTTGTCAATCTAATATTAATATCTAATGTATCTTGTTCTTTGTTTTTCATTCTTAGAACTAAAATAAAATCAAGAATTTAAAGGTTGTACCGGAACACACTTTTGACTGGACCTATCTGACTATTCTAAAAACAAAATTAGGTCGTAAAAATGGAACTGGTTAACATCGAAATAGTTAAATATAAAATAATAAAAAAACATTTAAAAAATAATTAAATATTTATAAATTAATGTTATTAATATCGTCTATATTTATCCGAAAATAACCAAAAATAATCAGACTCCCTTTCAATTTAATTTCACTCGCTAAACTCCGTAAATCCCGCTACATGACCCATACACATTAGGGCAGTGTGTGCCTCCATAGCCACAACTACAGCCGCCTATAGCACAAATCGTACGGCATTCCTGCGCCGGCGCACGAAGAAGGAGACGGCCTATAAAGATGGGTCGTCCCTCTCTCTCTAGGAGCTCGCAATCCTTTCCTTTCTACCTGTTGCGGTGTTACAAAAACCGGGTCCGTAGGGCCGCTACCTTACGTGCAGTGAATAGATTGCGGAGTGGACCGCGCACCATATTAAGGAAGGAGGGCTATTACACGGGGACCGGGGAGCCTCGGTTAATTGTGTTCGGAGGAGGTAACGAACAAAAAATCAAGATGATAAAGGGAGCTGATTGCATAATAGCATGCCGTCTATGGCAAGGCACGAGATACAAAGAAAACAATGATCTTTAATTTAAACTCTGCTGGAATTAATGGAGATAAGACACTTCAAACAGAAGCTATATGCTTTAAAATATAATATGTTCAAAGTTTAAATTGCTGTGAACCTGCGCAAATACGCCAATCTCGGTATAGGTTACCGGTATGCGCCGTTTGGGGTCTAGACGATGGGACCATGGGGACTCTCAGCCAAGGAGCTGCCTAAACGGCTGACAGATAAATCTGGATATAGGAAGGCTGGTAATTACTTATGCCAACGTCTTAGCCTCGCTATACAGAGGGGAAATGTTGCTATTGGGACTATCACTGATGCGACGTCTCTGGAGGACATTTTTTATTTACAGATAGTTATTATTTTATTAGTTTTTAGGCTGACTGCCTCCGTCTAGTGGGTAAGTCCGTGGATTTAGACGGAGGTACTGGGTTCGATTCCTGCTCGGGACACAATAAATTATTTAATTAATTTGTGATATTTCTCTTTTAGTTTGGTGCGCTAGAGACATCGACGAGCTTACCACTTGTCATGATGGACCTATAGTAAAGTTGGCTAAATAAATGTGTCCCCGCATTATTAAAATAATAGCGTGGTTTCTGACTACCCCGGAAAGGACACCGTCGTGATGATACTACTAGTTTATAGGTATGTAATTTTAAAAAAAAGAGTTTAAACAGCTAGCTTAGAGAATTTATATTGATTAAGGAGGGACGATCCTGTCTACATCACGTCTAAATTCCGTGTTAAAGCAATAGTTGCACCGTCATAGTTTTCAATTTAAATCGATAGAGGATGGAGGAATATTCTCTCGCTGGCACAAAGCCCTCGGTCGTGACGTGGCTGGCATTCGCCGTGATCTTGGCAATGGCATGGCGGCTGTGGCAACGCTATTGCGGTCGGTACCCTACCTCGCCCGGCCCGCGCCTCCCTCGCCCGCACAGCCTTCCGACAACCGGTATACGTGGAGGCTTGAGAATTTTCTGACGTTTGAATTATCGTAATGAAACTCGGCTTGCGAATGATCTAACAATTGAACGCAAAACGGTACGCACACACGACGTGATGCAATTTCGAGGAATCACAATAACAAAGCTCTATAGGAATAACAATCAGCATTTACATGAAACAAGCATTAATATTTCATGGCTTTCCGTGTAATTTCAGGTCCTTGTTGAATTCTGAACCAGGGAGAAAGTTCTAATCCTTAAATATGTACATACAGGATCGGTGCTTCAGAGATTCAGTTGCGATTACGAATTTCTAAATAAATTTTACATAATTCATCAGGTTTAGGATGATAATGTTAAACACGTGGTTACCTATTCTGAAGTGCCCACAATTTGCAGTTGCCAACAAGTATTAATTTTCAAAATGGGACAAGGACATTGAGGACAGACATTTGCGCAGTTTAGTTAGAACATCGGTTGTTTGAGAGATTATGTAGAATGGAATGAGTATAGGTTTACATAATGGATTGTTGTTTTTATCCGTTTGGTATGATCCGAAGCATCTGACCTGAATGCGTCGAGATGATCGTGATAATGACATTGTTAGTGTCGGAGGTGAACAGACTGGAGTCCTACTTACGACGCGACTCATGCACATTCACAACGGCCCATACGAATCGGATCTGCGCATGGTATAAACCGACATTTTTTATTTGTTAGTCCACTTTAACAAATATTGTTTTGTTTAATTCAACACAAATACTTTTATATGGCTATTAAATTTATATACTATTTATAAATTGTATTTAGCTATTTAGCGTGTTTTTAACGATATTTAACTCAATCTAAACTATCTAGTAAGCGGCACAAGTATGCATTCATATTAAAATATTACATATTTGTGCAGTTTGCTGTAGAAACTATAGACCCATGAAGTCAAAGCGCCAAATAATTCCTAAAACATATCTTTCTTTGCCAAGAGAATCACTATTACAATTCAGCGGGGAAATGTAGCCAGCGTTCTTGCCACCATTGCGCGCGGACTTACTCGTATTTCAGTTGTACGAGTATTACACGTACCTCATCATCATCATCATCATCAGCCTGTATCTCTCCACTGCTGGATGTAGGCCTCCCCTAAGGCTCTTAGGCAACGTACCTACGTAATTTTATTTCATTTAATTTTTCATTACAGCCCCTAGAACACAGCGACCTAGACCTCCACTGTTGGAAATGGGCATTCCAGAACGGTGGCAAATTCGTTAAAAATGTATTAGTTATTTTTCTCTGTCAAAAATTAGGTATATGAAAGTGAAAATTAATGACTTAAATGTACTCAATTTTATTTCCTAAAAATTTAATAAACTTAAATATAATATATGTATTTTTGTTATGCGAGTGAGAGGCTAGTGGTCGGTTAAAAACTAAGACATCGAACCTACGATAAATGCACCACAACATGCATAAAATAGAAGTACTAGGTACTTAATAGATAATTACAATTTATATTAAATTAAATTTTACGTTTAAACAAATAAAAAACTTAAATGATGAATAAGAAACAAAACAAAACACGAGTAAAAAACATGAAATAAAATATTAGCAATTATGCAAAAATATAATTATACTTAGTCTAATTTAATATTATTATTATATAGTATTACAAATTTTATTTTAAACATAATTTAAAAATGAATTGAAGAAATTCTCAAGCTGTCTTTAATAAATGGGAAACATCTGATTGAGTGGTTTTAAAATAATAGGTTTGAAATGATACCTCAGTGGTTATAGGTTGCTACGTCCGCCTAGGCACTTGGTATCGAATGAAAAATATCGACTACAAATGTATCGGAAGAAAAAGTACTCGATTCCAAAAAAGTATCGATCTTTTTTCCATGTCTATTATTCTATAATTAAAAATATTCACTTATGATTTGTTCAAAACTTGCAGCATTCCCCCGCTGCACAGCGATGCTGATTTGCTGCGCTAGAAAACTGCCAGCCCTCTTATCACATACTCGTAAAGCATTAACTAGCCGCTTAGACAGTTCTTTAAAGAACTGCTTAGCACGTAGCCCCCACAGACCCAAAGTCTCAAGACCAAACGGAACAAACACGTAGTCTTTGCTAAGACCTAGCAAGGGTGTCCCACACCAATGTTCGACCCAACGTCCAAGGCACCAAGGTTAATCCGTCGGGTATTTTACCATCACTGCGAGAAATCTCAGATGGTTCCAGAACCGATAAGATCCCGGCAGTAACCAAAGCCCAGCGGATTACATTGTTGACAGAACCGCGGCGGAAGCGACGACCAGCACTTTTTTGACATGACGGTGGCCAAGCAAAAAAGAAAGTCAACTTTTAATGGACCGTTTTTTTCAAATTGTTATTATTGTCGATTGTTATTGGTTAATAAATAAATACTTACTTAAGTTTCAGAACAGTATCGCGATATTTTTACCGTCCCTACGTGCGCCACAAGTCAATGATTGCAGTTTGCACCAAGTTTTACCGTTGTAACAATTCTCGATTCACTGCACGCCACTGAAGGCAATCTGGATCAGATTCTGGTGACTCCAGTGCACTTGATGTATTACTGTCTTTTGCTTGAAACGCTAAGTACCTTGATAAGATACCATCCCACACAAATGTACAGGTTTGTAGGATTAAAATAAATACAAAGTTGACTTGGTTACTATATGTAAAATGAAACTGCAGGCCAACGCATATGTGACAACAAGTTTTATAAAAAAGCAAATTTCAATATATACATGAAGATTCAATTCACGAATACTTACGGGACAGCGCATAAAGCGGGAGCTGCGGCGGAAAATGCGGAGTCCAGCAAGCGGCGCAAGTATGTAAGTATATTAAAAGATTACATATTTGTGCCGTTTGCTGTAGAAACTCTGGGCCCATGGAGTCCAAGCGCAAAAAAGTTTTTAAAAGACATAACACCGCGTCTTGTTGTCTCCTCCGGTGACAAGAGGGCTGGCTCTTTCTTCGCCCAGAGAATTAGTATTGCAATTCAGCGGGGAAATGCAGCCAGCGTTCTTGCCACCATTCCACGCGGACGGGACTTATATCCCTATTCTTAATATTAATTTTATTTTATATGTTGTAAATTATTTTATTCACGAATTAACCTGAACTACATATTTAACATCTTTTAAAATTATTTTAATAGCAAGCCGGAAAATAAAGATATCTTTAATTAAATAGTCATTTAGTTTGGAAAATGAAAATTAAATTTCAATATTTTTTTCCTACACGTACTTATTATAAATTGAAGCTTTATATCCTTTAAGTGATTCTTTCAACCCTTAAGTAACCAAAATAAAATAAAGCATTGTTCTTTTACGTTAATTAGTAATTCAGATTTCTTTAATATAGTGGCAACACTACAATTTGCTTTTTGAACAAATGTGACAGGTCAATGCGGCGAATATTCTCCACATATAAATATAAATAATAAATATTTTCAGACAGGTCACACAGCGCCATCTAGTTTCCGTGATAAGCTTGCAACAAACAAGGCTTGTGTTACGGAAACTAGATGGTTGATAAACTACATATTATACTTTTTTTTTTGTAAATATATACATATTATACATATAAACACCCAGACCGAGACAAATTATACAATGTACAACTTGCCCCCGGGGGGAATCGAACCCACGACCTCCCGAGTTCACGGCAACGTTTGTTACCACTAGACCACGGAGGCGGTCAATATGTACGATGGACTCGGTACCCGCACGCTGAATCAATGGAAGTTATCTAGTAGATTATTGTATAGATTACTATGAACCAATACTTATGTATCATTCACAGTTGGTTATATAAATAAATAGAAACAAGCTCTTCATAGACGTTACGTCGGATAAAAAACCAAGGAACCTGGCAACATTTCTTCTCTGTATAGCGAGGCTAATACGTTCGCAGAAGTAATTGACAATATTTAAAATTAATTTCCATATCGTTGAACTCTTTTATATGACGATCTTGTGTTCCCTATTTTCCTGTATGCTGCACAGACGTGGACTCTACGGGAAACAGAAATAAAACGGACTAATGCTCTAGAGATGTGGTGTTGGCGGAGAATGTTAGGCATAGCGTGGATAGAATTTAGAACCAACAAGTCCTTGGAGGTAGGGAATAAGACAGCCTATCCTCAATCGTACAATCACGCTTTCTCACTTTCTTCGGACATGTGGAGATATACAACCCTGTCAAGAAAGCATCGGGAAAAGATCAATAATACACAAAATATTAGATATTCATCCAAATTTATTATATAACCTTTAAAATGTGCTCCTTCAGAAACGAATAATCCAATCATTAAAACATTTTTAAACGCTTATTCCGGAATCGATTTTAGTTCTCGCCGCGAATTTTTCTTTATGTCGTCTACCGAATAAAAACGGGTGCCACGAAGTCGTAATTTGAGTTTAGGAAAAAAAAGAAGTCAGCTGGAGCCATATCTGGTGAATAAGGTGGTTGCTAGATGGTATTTGTTAAAATTTTGATCAAAAATTCGTTCACAATGATGGCCTTGTGCAAAGGTGCATTATCGTGGTGCAAAATCCAAGATTTAATTTTTCCACAATTTTTGCTTTTTTCGGCGAATGTGCCTCTCATAAACGCCGCATAACACTTAAATAATATTATTAATTTACCGTTTGACCTTCCTGCAAGAATTCCGAGTGCACAACACAGCGATATTCAAAGAAAACAGTCAACATGATTTCTTTTGATCGACTTAGGCGTGGTTTTTTCTGCGTAGTTGCTTCTAAAATCAAGGAACCTATTAAAGTTATCTTACGTTCAATAATAAATTGTGAACGTGTTCCTAGCTCATAACGTCCGAGATCAAATCTACAGTAACATTTGTTTCCTTAAACGGCAGATTCGCCTACTTGATCCTGCGAGGCCTCAGCTCTAGAGATAACAAGATTTACATTTATGTATTTGAGAGTAATTACTCTGTTTCATTGCGTAATTAGAATATATGTTACTAGTGTACTGTATCCTGTCTTTGCCTCTCGTAGCTATTAGTAAATATTTGAATAATACTTAAACATTTCATTGCACTATCATAAAGAATAACTTTTAAAAAATCACGTCAACTGATGATTTTCATATATCAAACTTTGAAAGACAGGTAGGTATGTCATTATTTTCTTTTATAAGTAAGTTATTAGATGGCTCCTTGCTTCGAGCCTCGAGCTCCTGGAAGACAGGAACCGAGACCTCGGGAGCAAGAGGTTCCCGGCGTAATAGGTGCTCGAAGCTGGGAGCTAGGAGCTGAGAGCTCGGAAGCCAGGACCCAGAGGCTACCTGCGTGAGAGGAGCTCCTAGCTTAAAGCAAGGAGCTGAGAATTTGGGAGCCAGAGAAATAACATAAATTTAAGGACCCTAATTTGTGAATTTACTTGGTAATAAATGATGATAATTAATTATATTAGTTAATTTATAGTTTTTTTTTTTTATCTCGCTTTGATAATTGTATACAGGGATTATTTTTCAAATGGGCCTTAATTAGATGTATAATATTCGTATGTTCCTAGTGAGTACTGTTCATAGAGTCTGGCTCACATATTGTAGAAATTAACTGTTATACTTACTTTAGCCCTGATCTCTGTTTATATTCCAAATGTGAAAAACATAACTAAATACAGCCCACTATCTGGCATTCTCCTTTCATAAACGCTAATAGTTTGGGCTGTGAGGTGAATAATTCAGTCAGGACTTTGTCTTTTATATATAAAGATTTGTAAATTGCCAATTAAGGAAGACAAGGTTAAGGAACGGTAGTATAACGTAATATTACCTGGTTAGCTGTATTTTCATTTACATGATTTTCATTAGAAATAGATTTAACGATTTGTGAAGTACAGTTAATGTCTATCTTTACGTTGTAAACTTTTATTGCATCACATTATTCAGTAATTTTTCTCCATTTGGTGTAAATAGACGCATTAGAATTTATTACTGTAGTTACATCAGCATTAGCTTTTAAAGTAAAGTATCATTTCGACCGTATCCCTTCTGGGGTAGTCACGATTTTTTATGAAGCGGATTCACATTTAGCCAAATTTAGAATAGGCCCATCATGACAAGTGGCAAGCTCTTTGATGTCTCTAGTGTACCAGAAAAGAACAAAATGCAAATAGCAGAATGAGAATCCGCTTCTTTATAAGCGTGGTTTCTGACCACCCTGAAAGGGAAACGGTTGTGAAGATAATTTACTTAACATTTAAATTGGTTACATTGTCCCAAATGTCTGACAGCTATAATTATATTATATTATAATTTCCCGCATTTGTACACAGTGCAATAAATTATAAATAAATAAATAAAAATAATAATATTTATGTCTACCATTGAAAGTCAATTCAAGTATAATACAAGTATATTCAGCGACGTGTAAATTTAACATATTAGGAAGGCATTTGGGGTATAAGAAAACCAGTCGTTAAATTTGGATAGCACACAAGACGAGAGAATAACAGAAGATGTCGTGGTATTACAACATATAAGAAAAGTGGTAAGGTTGGTCTTGAACGAGGTTAACTATGCAACAGAGAACTTGCACGCGTTGGTTCTCCGCCGAAGAGCCGATGCAGCCGCATGGAACGTCTTGCGCAATGAACTTGCACGCACACGGCAACAAGAAAGTATGTAGTACATCAACGGATGTCGTGATTTAAGCTCTTACTGTTGAGTTAAATAATTTCGTTTGACGATTCGTCGTCAGTGCCACAGATCATAAAGTATAAGATCAGATATTCGTCAAATTATTAAAACAAAACATTTGTTTTCTTTGCTTCACTTGTAACAACTTCGATATTATTAGCACTAATATTTTTTTAACAAATATGAAATATCAATTTTTTTATTAATTGCAGCACCTAAATAAAGAGTTATAGATCTATACTGTTGTAGATTGGCCTTCTAGATATTTCTAATGGGTTTTGGCCTACACTCGCCACGCTGCCGCTGGTCAGACGGGTTGGCGATAGTCTGCGGGTTAGGTCCGTGGATTTAGATTCCTGCTCGGGACACAATAAATTATTTAATAAAAATTTACGAGTATTAATGATTTCACAAATTGGTAATAATTAAACCCATGAAATTAATACATGCTGGCGTTCGAACAAACGTTTTTAGGAATTTCAGGAAAGCGTTCCTATAACCGCACCACCACAGCTCTTAAAAATTCATAATTATGGATTTATGGTTTATCCTTCACTGCTGATTGGTACAACAGGTAATAAGCCAGATTTATATGAGTTATAACATTATTAGGTAAATTGTAAACTTATTGCTATCATGGCTGTATAGAGGCCATATCAATATAGGAATATAAACGTTATAAAAAAAAACTAATAACATCACTGAAGATGCAATCATTCAAGAACACTTTAGGAAGCGTAGTGAAGTCATACCCAGACAAAAAGAGCCAAGTTTTTAAATCTATTATACCAGCGCCCCTGCTATAAAGACATAAGTAACAAAAATGTATTTAATATGTGTATCATCATCATCATCATCACCCTGTGTCTCTCCATTGCTGGATGTAGTCCTCCCCCAAGGCTCGCCACTTCACACGATCTCCTGCCACCCTCATTCAACCCCCAACAGCGACCTTTCTCAGGTTATCCGTCCATCTAGCGGGTGTTCGACCCACTGCGTCTTCCCGTACGTAGTCTCCACTCTAGAACCCGTCTACTCTATCGTCCATCGGTTCTACGACAGACATGTCCAGCCCATTGCCACTTGAGCTTACTAATTTTGAAGGCTATATAGGTAATTTGGTTCTCCGACGGATTTCCTCATTTCGGACTTTTTCCATGAGAGAAATACCGAGCATAGCTCTCTCCATAGCCCGCTGAGCGACCTTAAATTTGTGGATTATCTATTATAATATGTGTGTAATAATATATAATACTTCCTGACGAAATAAAATTATTATAGGGCCCTAAATTAAAATAACAACTGACGAAATGGCTACTGGACCATAGATTTTTAAATAAATTAATATTGTTTTTGTTTGTTAATGTATTAGTGATTATAATATAAGTACGTAATTAAAGATTTGCACGCCTGCATGCAGGTAGAATATATGTGAGTAGATACCTGACTAAAGTTTTGTGACCACTCACTGTACTGCATTTATTGCAAATAAACGTAATTTCATCTAGTTTTTGATTTTACTACTTGACATTTTTATTTTACCTTAGTTTGACATTATTACCAGTATTTAAATTAATTTTTTTGTTAGATTACTTAGTTACATTCAATTCGTGTCTTTCATAATTATATTGTGATAATTTGGGCTGTTTCTGGTTTTTGTTGTCCTGTTTCGTATTAGCTGTCTGGCCATGATTGTGTTATATCGTTACCTGTAGGTAAATAATATTAGATCTAGAGTATTATATTTATAAGATTGTGTAAATTGACCTAACCAAGTGTTCCAGACGGTCCCTATGGTGATAATTAAATGAAATGATGAATTAAATCTAAAATACTAATGATGTAAGCTAGTGGAATAAAAATCATTACACTCAACATTTTTTATATAAACGTTCCACGAAAACTACAAATTGCTTTCAAAGTTGAGTTCATTGTTTATCCACAAAAAAACAGATTCGGTAGCGGGTTACTGTTTTATTTTGTTTGTTTTCTTAAAGCAACTTTTTAGCACTTTATGGGGGCGTTAGGTGTATTTTTTCGATAAAAATGATTTATGGTCGGTCCTTTTAGATGGAGATTATTCGATCATATTGCAGGTTACTGCGAAAAGGGATTTAATGTTCCACCGAACCGTTGGATCTTCTCAGTGTTAGACAAATCCTTAGCTAATCTTTAAAAACTTTAACAAAAAAGTTTCCAGTAATGATCACGAAAGAAAGCGATGTTCCTTAACAATTACTTTGGCATCAGTTAATTTCCAAACATTTAGAAAGACGTATCAAACGGAGCTGGGTTTAACTTTTTTCTTGGGTTTCTATTTATTGTGAGTCGGGATCTCATAATCTATCCTTATACAACTTTACCGCTGAGTTTGCAGAATGTTTTTGTTCGTCGCGAACAATTTCACAGATCAATACTTATAGATTTCAAAGAGTATTTGCAAATATATTATTCCTTTCATTTTATTATTAGAGGCTACAGCTCCATCTCATGAATTCTTTTGAAAGTATGAAGAAGATATTAATGTTTCCGGAAATATTAAAAGGAAGAGGAAATACACAGAATTAGATGTAGATAATTACAATTTGATCAGTTATATATTCTGGAAGGCCCATCTCCACAGTGGAGGTCTAAGACGCTGTGTTCTAGGGTACAGCCCCGAATGTGATGAATGAATGAATTGCAATTCAAAGATCTTTAACATTTAAGTTCTAAAATTCCGACGAATTATGAATAAGTACCAAAGTACTTAAAAGTGCTATTAAACTAAATCTCAGCACTTCTACGTTTAGATATAATTTAAAACACGTGTTTCGAATTTGAACCTTACTCCCTAAACACAATAGAAGTAGCACAGAATAGAATAATTATAATTTGTTTCTACCTAAGTAAAAAGTTTTTTTAGGAAACAATGATCGTCATAAAAATAATTGTCTGTTAGTGATAACTGGGCTTAGAAAATCCCGGTTTCTTTACAGGAAGTATTCATCGTTGATTGCTTTGCCGTTGTTGGAAGGCTGTTCATTGTCTTCCCGGAGTTTAAGATTATTGGACGTTTGCCGACGTCTGCTGCCCTGGGCGGGCTGTACCTGAACAATGTACGGCGCCGAATGAAGATAATATGTTTATGTTTGGGATATAATATTTTCCATTTTATTATTGTCGCTTCCATTGATGTCGCTTCCAAAAACTGAAATTTTAAACTCTTTTCAGGCATAATTTTAAAAAAACAAGTCATTCCACAAACACCTTTCTCAAACTCGTTGATGACTTTGAAAAATACCCGATGACTCACACCAAAGATACTGACACAGTTTGCAATGCAAATGTTTCTTTAAACACCAAGGCGGTGAATGTAGTGACAGTTAAATTAATTTCTGTAACTCCATTTAAAACATTAAAAGCTTACGATGTTGCAAGAAATTTTATATTAATGACGGAAAAAGAACAATTATCAAAGGGAGGTGTAATAAAAACACCAATTACGATGTCCAGGGAAAGTATTTCTTCAATGCCAACAGGACAATGTCGGTATAAGAAACAGCACTTTTACTGGAACCTATATTTGTGTAACGTAGGTACGACCGGAGAAGAACAATTGTTTCGGTTGCGCGGGCGCAGGCGGGTGGCGGCGGCGGAGCGGGCGGGGGCGGACCTGCTCGGGCAACGGTGTCGGCTCCGCACGCACTCACGCTCAGTCTTCTCGCTGCGGCCAACGGTACTGCTCGTGCCGCTAGTCACAGTACAGTAAATAAACGCCGGCAACACAACAAACTTGGATCAGTGTTACTATTACGATACTATGTAGTGATGGATTAACTGAACGCAGTGGATTTTGACTAATCGAGTGCTAGAGACAAACGGACGCATTGTGTGTGTGATTATAACCATCAAAGATGCCGAAGATCTTCCTGATCAAGAAGCGGCTGCACGAGCAGCAGCTTGGACTACAGGAGGGTCACGAGTACCTAGCGGGGAAGTCAGACCTCTGTCCTGAGTCTCCGCTAGGAGACGCGCCTCTTCCTCTGCTTTCCAAAAGGGACCATCTCGGTAAGTTCAACTGACCCCTGAATAACAATTATATTGATTTCCAACTGCATGTAACCCAGTTGAATTACCGACTCTATATAATATATATAGAATATAGAACCTTATTTTAAACCCTGTTAATATTAATGCCTACATTTAGTATTTATTTTTAGACGACCTTTAGATACAATGAAAACAAAACTTCCTGTCTTGTCCTTAAGAATATTGCAAAATATATACATGATTCCTCATTCATTACATTATCATATTAATTTATATAAAGCATAAGATCACAATCATTAACATTCAATTCACAACAAATAACATGAACAAGTTCTGAAGCAAAAAACGGAATCGTCCATAGAATCTCAGTGTGATTTATAAAACTACCTGACCGGGACGTGGGTGTCTTGCGTGATCCTAATCTGTCCTTTGTCATTGCCAACGTTCAGAATGTATTAACGGTTCGATCGTCCTTAGGTAACCGTGTGAATCACTCATATAACTGTCATATTTTTTCGCGTTTCCATGAAATATTTGTTCTCATTGGTATGCTAAAATCTGGCCGGGCCGGTGATGTAGCGAGGTGTCAATGATTGCAACACAAAGGCCTGGCTTCCGGCGGTCGTGAACATCTACTGTACTCTTTGTTGCTCTATGTTAGTTAGTCACCGTTCCAATTTTAATTGAATTTACATCGCAGAATGTACACGAGTGTTAATGTTTTATTCAGTAATTGCGGTAAATTGATTGTCTTTTGACTTGACATGCATTTATTCATCTATTTCACGTTCTAGCTTAACGTAATTAATTGGATGTTGATCCGTATTAGCATTATTTGCACTCTCGTGTATTTCATAAATAAATGTGGAATTTACGTTATCGCTGGTCAATTTAAGTTTTACAATAATAATATAATTATGTACTTTCAAATAAATACACATGTTAAGCTAGGAAATATCACCTTCATTAAGTTACACCTATTAAATTGCCCAACAACACAATACACCTTGAACTGAGCACAAATATACTTAAAAAATACCGTTAAAGGAAACGCCCGCATATGCGCGCTATCGCAAAAGGCGTAAAATAGAATTAAAAATCCTTCAAAATAGCAATTACAGGTGTAATAGCGCCTTGAAAAGGCACCTGTTGATCAAAACAACTTGTACGGAAGCCCTTGGTGCACTGAGGTCGCGGGCCCTTTCAATGCATTCTTAGGGGGACCTCGCTACACGAGGGGTCTGGAAATTATAAGCTATTTAATAGCGTAATTCTATTGTAGACCAGCTTGGGTCATTAGTAAGCCAGTTACAGGAAATTCCGAAATAACAATGTAAAATTAATACTTAAGAATAATTAACATACTAAATGATAATTTCGATCTTGCGGTAATATTAAAATTTCTGCGGTAATTTTTATTAATTACATGTTCCGTTATTTAAATTCAATTAAAATTATAGCAGACCCGGTTATTATAAATGTTGACGTCACACTTATTGATAAAACTAAAGTCGTAGTCGCTGTACAAAAGACTTCAACGGGAGAGCTTTCATAACTATTATAAATAAAAATCCTAAAGATGATTAAGTATTAGATTAAACAGTTATTAACGTAGTTGATGATGTGTGTTTACAAGATATATTACTAAACACCAGCACTTAAGTAAGTTACGAAACATATATTTATTTTAGAGGCGAAGTAAATTAAGTTATGAACTTCATTCAAGGTTATGTTTGTGATGCACTTGAAATGACTGAGATAGACACTTTTGTTCTTGATTATTTGAATAAATTTGCTTACGACCTTTTTATTTTGTCTTTATACTAAGCTACTTAAGAAGTAGCGGGAAGTTTAAGAATAGAAGCAACGGACAACTTAGATTAGTTCCTACCACAATGCCGGGTAAACAAATATGTAATCATTTACGTAGGTTCCTCTACTTTAAGAAATAAAAACCCATCTCATAGGTATCATCTAAATACTCCAGTATTATAATACTTTATTTAACCTGGAGTCGTTTAACAGCTATCTAATACAGTATTCCGGCATAGTGGTAGGGACTGATATAGTGTCTTATGTCCATTCGTATTTATATTAAATTACCAGAGGTTCTTAAACAATTATTAAGAAATTGTTGACAGAATGTTGCTTTTAATAACTAAGCCAGTTTTAATCGTAAACATTTAGAAAAATTAAATGTCGCACATAATTTATTTGTAAAATTAAACACTGTCTCTAAATTCATTAACTATAAATATAAAAATAATTATCAATATGTGATATTTGTATAGAATAGGGATTATTGTATAAATTGGCGTGCGCAAAAAATGGCGGAGTCTGTGAGCTATATATAAAAAAATACCATATTTCATAGAACTAAATTAATTTCATTTTATTTAGACTGACACATTTTTTAAGTAAAAATACACCTATTTTATGGTTCATCTGCCACTTCACGTTTCTATAGAAGCTATTGTAAATTAACACTGCGGTTTCCCACGAGAATGCGATCTCCTCAGCTTACATTTCTTCGCATACCAAGTATAAGATGAGAACTTAAATTAAAAAAACTATTTACCATGTTAAATGTCCCAAAGGCTATAAATTAGCTTGCTTGCAAATCGTCGCTCTGTTTGGATATTTTTTCTACAAGTTCTGAAAAGATTTTAGATCAGATAATATAACTGATAACCACTACAAAATTATTATACTTTATACTGCGGAAATCAAGATCTAAGAATCTACTACAGCTATAAAGATATTAAATATACTATAACAAGATGGTACAAGAAGACAAATAGGTTAAAAATTAAAGCTAGGATCGCCTCAGAATGAATTAGTCTACCTACGACAATGCATTGCTGGTTATAGTCATGTTCAACGTGCACTCAAATTGATTGCTGCGGAAGTGTAAAATACGTTCTTCTTTGACAAGAGAAGAAGAACAAACTAGATGGCGTAAATAATAATGTAACAAACATTTTAAATGAAAATAACATATGAATTGGTTTGATACAGTACATACATACGAATATAATACCCGTATACCGTAGGATTTCCTGGATTCCTACATGTAGCTACTGCTTTACCGTCTTTAAGTTGTGAACCCCACAATAGAACTGTTCGTGAGGATACATAATGAGTATAGTTTACCTAAGGTTGACCGCGCCTGCCCTGCAACGCGATACTGCCTCGCACAACACACAACTACTAAATTAGGACAACTAATGGATATGACAAACATCCATTAGTATTTACACGATTCTGTTGGTTACAAATACGGCTCAAAAAACACACACTCTTATGTTTTTAGTGTTATTTTTCTGGCCAATTCTTTCTAATGTTTAATTAACAATTAATTGTTTTATATTTTTAGTACTATTTATACTTTATATCAGTATGTTATTTAATTTTGCGTTCTACCTGGTGGAATGCTGTGACATTATATTGCCTAATATTATAGTATCATTACATCATTACTGCCCCTAGAACACAGGAGTGGGCCTTCCAGAACATATATCTGGAGCATTTGGCCTACACTCGCCACGCTGGCCAGGCGGCTTGGCGAGGATTTGGTGTCAATTTTTATGTCAATTTATTAACGATTCCACAAGTTGGTATTATTGGAACCGGGACCGACGGCTTAATGTGCTTTTCGAGGCACGGGAACGGTGGTGTTGTAAATCTATGACAAATGTACTTAAGTGTATTTCTCATTGGTACATGCCGGGTGGGTTTGAACCGACCTTTGTAGGATTTAAGGAACGCGTTCTTACAACCGAGCCACCACTGCGCCATATTATAGTATACTTATTATCAATTTGACATGTAAAAGGCAAAAACATATTTTGCCCTATGCCATAAATATGCCGTAATAATTAGAGTAAATAAACAAATTGAATTGAATATGACATAATGTGTGGTCAATTTTATATTTTCGTTCCAAATATACAAATTAATTACAAAAACTGTTGGGGCTACAATACAGGTTCAATTATTTAATTGAGATGATTTCTAGACTAGTATAGTTCATAGAATACTAATAGTAAGAATATAATAAGTCTTGTGCGTCTGTTTTTGGTATAAATGAAATTAATTATTTATTGTTGGGTTGCAAAATAAAATAATAAAATATTTTTTTTCCTGTCACAATATACTTTAAGAAGCGTACTAATATTAATTTAAGTCCTACGTCATTCGTTTAAAATTAATAATTTCGGTCAATGGGTAGAAACTATTTTTCAATAGCGGTGATGAATTCTTCCACAGAATAATTTATTTGTCCGTTCTTGTATATATATTGGAAGGTTATAATATTTTTTATTACCTTGTGGAATACATTTTTCTTTACCAAGCTAAGGTTGCATTTTGGTATATATAAATCATGCTTGTACTGTCCTCTTGACTCTTTCTTGAGTATACTGCCAAGATGTGTAAGTGAATGTTACAGCAGAAACTGCCACATAATGTGCATTGGAGTATATAATAAAATCTAGAGAGATACGAAAGTTGCCTATAAAACGTTTTACTATTGAGTTAAAGAAAATTCTTATTGACAACTGTTTTTACTTAATAAAAGAATTTTTAGCATGCAAATTTCGACATTACCATTGCATTCCAATAAATTGACAAGAACAATATTAAATATAAACTATATATAAATAAATATCTATTGACATAAGCATATTGTATGATTGCATCATCATGACAAGTACATACAACTGTAATTAGAATAAGCAATCTATACAATAAAGAATTTTGAATTTGAACATTTGAAAATAATTCCCAACAAATTAACATTTACAATTAGCATTTAGTTCACCATCTACAAGGATAAAAGACGTTAAATTTAATTAGTCGTGCATTGCTTGAAGTAAGAAAACCAATATAGTTGTCATGTGAACTGCCACATCCATGTTGACCGCCCTACTTATAGTCCGCAAGTTTACAATTGAATGCGCAAACGCACGCGATGTTGACGTTCGCATTAAGGCCAAGGGTTCGACCGTGTTGCTCTCAACCTGTCACTGTGCGGTTAAATAGGGTCACTCTAACACTCATGCCAATCATCATCCGTCAAACATGATCCGTTTTTTAATCTACAGTTTCTGCAAAAGGTTACGCTTGTTTATGCTTTTTTGTTTCTTTACCTTACCATTGTTTTTTAGTTGTGTGCGTAATTTAATCTGATAATGGGATTACAAATGTTATTTTTTTGGTGATACCTTTTATTCTTCTTCCTCTAATACACTATTCCATCATTTTATTTATTTAAATACTTTATTGCACAATAACTTAAATTAGTGTACTCGTCCATAGGCGAGTTTAATATCGATTACAAGATACTTTCATGTATAGGTATATAATGCAATTACATATACTACATAAATAAAGATTGTATATATATATATATATATTGTCCAAATATCTATATTATATTATCATCATGGCAATTCTGATTTTATTAACCGCTGTCCGGAACAGTAATTAACCGTGTGTATGATGTTATAGTCACAATCATAATGTTTAAACGTAAACTAAAATCAAATTGATTTTGTACAGATAATTATTGTGGTTTTCTGTTTGTTAAATTTAAATTTGGAAGCTTCCAAAGTTTGCGGCTACGTGCAATTTTCTTGTTTCCAATACATAGTTGCAAGTAATAAAAAAAGCATCTGGCATTTAATGTCTGCATGGTTAATAAGAGATTTTTAAAAATATCCGCCATGTGGCCAGTTCTGCTATTGTGTCTACAGACGTCCATTGTGCTTCAAGTTACCTTTTTAAGGTTTTGCCTTTTTAAACCATTGCCAATTTAAAAAAAAACCTTCCGATTACATTCACAATGGCCGCAAATCTGTTCTTGGAATGATTTAGTTGGTTCGACCATGTTGATTGTGTTGTGTGCAGCTATCTCAATCCTCGCACACTTGTTCATTTTGTTTTACCTTGATTTTATTCATAAAGTACTTATTTAAAACAGTTTTTCAATCGGATTATCGTAAGCTTTAAATATTTCAACAGTTTTGTAATAGTAAAGCTCGAGGTTCTACAAATAACAAAAAAAACTACAAACAGCATACTTGTACACATTAAGTGTTCCAAAATCTCGACACTTAAACTTAAACCTCGAAATATCCAACTTTCTTTAAAGAATCTCGATTGTTGAGTGTTTTTTTGTTGCCCTGCGCCCAATATGGGTCGCACATGACAATTTAGATTCTAGGAATCGTTCCTTGCCAATTCCATCTTTTTCTGCACTTCGACACAAGCTTCAGACACACATGTAGATCAACGCCTTATATTACCGGACTTAAAGATGAATTTGCTATCAAATTGTATAAGCAGATATATAGCTAATAGTACCCACACGAGTTTTTTCGCTATGCGGGTACGCCTGGCAACTTTATAATTACGTGAAGCTTGTTTTGGAAGACGCATCTGCTTGTTTTATTCTTAATAATCGTCGTCAGATGAATTATGTACTTCACGCCCATATAATAACATTCCTTTTGCAAACTCATCATTAATCTTACTTAACAGCTAGGCTTAATTATAATTATAAAACATTTAATCCTTGACACCCAGCCGATTAATAGGATTTTTTTTTCAAATTAAAATTATCCTTTCTTCATTCACATTAAATAACATTTGTTTTATGAAATGAATTATATTTCCATTAAATTGTTCAACACTAAATAAATAAAAACACTACATTTAAATTAATTATTTTAATTGTACAACCTTTGCTTACCTAAAATTTACCATCTCTAATTATTGTACGATTTGTGGGTTTGATTTTGAACAGTTAGAGGTTTTTAATTGATTCGGGTTACTAATATAAATATCGTTATATCCCAATAGCGAATACTGGTGGTAATTAAATTTGCATTAGGAGCTGCGTCAGACTGAACTTGAATAACTTGTGTTGGACCGTTATGCGGAAAAAACTTAAATATAATGAGAAATACATAAGCAGACCAGTAATCTGTAGTAATATAATGAACGACATGTCAAAAGTCACTATATACTTGTATATGCTTTGTTCAATGCAAATATATATTATAAGTAAGAAACATAAAAATATTTTAAAAGTTGTCAACGATAGTCTCAAGTCTCCTTGGGACTATCTCGGATGGGACATCTCTAGAGGACATTTATAGTTTAGTTTATTTTTAATTTAATTATTGAGGTAGATTTTAATTTATATTAAATGTATATTCATTTACTTCGAATAAAAAAATCTAGAGAAGTCAAAAGTTCTCATGATTACGCATCATTTTCTCTAAAATTTAAATAACTTAATTATAACTTTGTGGCATTTGGGGTTAAAACAATGGCGGTATTTTCTCTTGATTAACTAATTCATAAAAGAGCTGGGTAAACGAATTTTTCAAGAGTGTGGCGATCCCAAATGCCATAACTACCTAAAACAGAATATTTCCATTATAATTCAACGAGGAAATGTGGCGAGCGTTTTAGGTACCCTCCCTGGTGGTAAGCCCTTTTGTAGAATTGTTTTAATTTCATAGGTATTTTTAGTTTAGTTTTATTTATAATTAGTTTTTTAATTTATTTTATTTTATATTTTTGTATCTACTTTCAATAAATATATTGCGTTTTGTTATTGCCAAAAAATAAATAACTTAATTAGATATTTCCAAAACAACATTAGTAACAATTATTTCTTGCTTCCTTAACACATATAACTTTAAAGGAGCGTTTAAAACAAAAAACGTATGAGCATGTTTTTTTTAAATCGATTTAAATATTAAACTCTCAAATTCAAACTATTAAGCTAGTTCTTAACAATCATAACAGCCCCTAGAACACAGCGTCCTAGACCTCCACTGCTGGAGATGGGCCTTCCAGAACATATATCTGGAGAATTTGGCCTACACTCGCCACGCTGGCCAGACGTGTGTCTATAATGAATCAATACATTTCCGAAAGAGGACTATATAAAACTTTTTGGTTATGTTTTAGTGCGTCTTATCATAGCCTTTACAAGCTGTAAATCTATCTGAATCATCGACTGGAATGTTACCTGTTTTATTTGGAACAACTTTATCATTATATATGTTGTTAAAATGCCTAATCAATTCCTCCTAATTCTTTTTTCACGAAGGTATATGAAATACTTGAGTTTAATCTTATTCTTTATTGTATTCTCTTATAGATGTTTTTTTATACTCGTATGCATTTGCATATTTCTCTTTACCCATAACTTAAGCATTCATGTTGGTAACCGAAACAAATAACTTTTAAAGTTGTATACCATCGCACAAAGGATGTTTAAATCCCTCGTGTATGTTCTCGTCGCTAAGGTCATCTCAGCCATTGTAAGTCGTGCTGCAATAAAAGATAATCATTTCGTGTATTTTGGGGCTATTTGGTACAACCTTAAAAAGACCGCCTACATTTATAGCTCCATCTTACTAAATAGGTACAATGGCTTTTGGTTCAGTAAATTCCCAAAATAACGCTATTATTGGTAACATTCGAAATATGTTTTGCTTCTATACCTACTGGTGTTATCCATTTAACTTTTAAAACTTATGCGCACACAATTTACCCTTAGAGACATATTTCTCTTGACAACTGCAACTTAGGTCTCCAAGGAAAACTACGTTAGCCATTTTAACCGTCTGCAGCAGCTGACAAATTTTAATTCATATTTCCAATCAATATTCAAGGATGTGATGACCTATTTTCTAAAATTCAAATGTTTGATCCAGATTTTAGGCTTACAGACGACGACACTTGAAGTATTTATAAAACTGATTCGTAGATTCAAAAACAAGCCCCATAAACTATTTCTTTATATTACATAGAAATAATAACTTGAATGTATAAAAGATTGTGTTTTTCACAATAGTCATATACTCGTACTTAAAAATCCTTATACGAGTATTAAAAATAAGTAATATCCTTCCACAAAAGTCAAGTTTAATTTATTGACGATTGCCCAAGAGGGCTTGTAAAAACATTCTGACGAAGCTTATACTTTTAAAAATGTTGATAACGGTAACGGACTTAACGGATAACTGCCTATAAAACCCAAACTATCTGAGGATCGTTAAAAACAAATCCTATCGAATACCGGAATATCGTCTAGCGATCAACAAATTTGGTAGATGTTAGCCTTGAGAAACTTACCAAATATAAATAGGTCATTAACCCTTGCCAAATCTGGTTGTGATTCACGCTCTCAGCAATAACAATAAAGCATTGAACAGTTTTTTGCAATCATTCGTTTAGAACGTTGTAGCCAGCGGAGGTTTTTTAGCCGCTTTAAATTATCCGGAAGACTTGGAACCATTATGGTCGGCGCGTAGGAAGGAACCTTCAACACTCTTTACAATTACACATTACAACCGCTAATGACTCTGAAAATATTATTTATTAAATTCTATTATAATTATCACCATATTCGTAAAGTGAATCTCATAGGATGATCTGCTGTCTACTTTATTTCACTATTCGGTATTAATCTCATAAATAACATTAGCGTGTCTCCTTACTACTGAATATTTCTCGCCATTTATATAAAATTTGCCAAAAATGTCCTTGGGAACCGAGAGACGGACTTGAGCTATATGCCGAAATCAAATGATCACATGTATTTGGCACAGCCATAATATATTCGCTTAGTACCTTTATTACTAAAGTTATTTTAATCAAATTTGACAGAGATGTTTCTTGGAACCCAGGGATTTTCCGTTGACCATTATATTACACGGGCAACGTGAATCAAACATGAATTAAATGCCAAGGACACTCAGCATTCCCCTACTGCACATCAATATTGATTGATGTTACCTTAGATTAAAACAAAAGGGGACGATACGGTACGACGACATTACGCGTGAACCTAGGAAATTATGTCTATCTCGCTCGTGTGACATGACAAATTTTACTATCTCTTTCGTTAAATTTCCCGTTAACGATATCGGTGATGTAACTGCGGGTATGACTTTCCGTGTAGATGTCTATCGGAACGTTATAACGCGTACCGTATCTTCTCATTTTGTATTAACCAATCTTTATTACTTACCACCCGCACCGTCAGTTATTTAAAGAACCTCTTATTTCTTGGCTCATGAGACAGCCCTAGAACACAGAGTCCTAGACTGTTGAAGATTGGCCTTTAGAAATTTCAGGAGACTTTGGCCCAAACTCGCTGGTTAGACAGTTTGGCGAGGGTCTTATGTCAATTTATATTTATTTATTTTATTTTTATTTATTCAGGAAACATACAGATCTTAAAACATAATTACAACAATTCTAAAAGTTACACAATCCAGCAAAGTTTCCAGTTACATATTAAACATATATTTTGCAAAAAATAATAATAATAGGGATAAGCTTAAAAACAATACCTATATAACAAATACAACTAAATAATATACATATATATAAAATCATGAAAAATTAAATCACCGAAATTTTCATTGTAGTTTAGGTATGATCTTAGCACAAAGGAGTTTTTCAAGTATTTTGTTCCAGCATATCTGATAGCAAATAAAAGTTTGGGTCTATTCCTTTTCCTACTACAATTCAAGTTTATTTTACTTAATAATGACAGGTTATTAACGATTCCACAAGTTGGTATCATTGGAACTAAAGGGAACGGTCGGTGGTGTTATAAAGTGTTTTTTCCATATTTTTATTTTTCATACTTGTCTAAACTGTTTTCAAAATTGTTGTTAATGCATGTTGATCACGAATGCCTTTGTAAGCAAGAGTGGGGCTCCCTGTATCACAGACCTTCTGGGACATAGTACAGGGATCCCCGCATTTACTGATTGATGTATCTAGGTTTTTAAGTCAATAAACGTTTTTATTATTTATTATTATTATATTCCAGGGGTTTGAACCGACCTTTAGGATTTTAAGGAAAGGTTTCCTACAACCGGGCTACCACCATTCCTTCCACACAAACGTAGTCATTATAACCACAATGTCATTTTCTTTTTTTAGTATTACTTTGATAGTTTTAAAAGATGATTTGTTGTCTTCGTTGTCACAGTGACGAAATGTGTGCTTTTTTCTGATAAAAGTAAAGTAAAGTATCATCACACCCATTTCCCATTCGGGGTGGTCAGAAACCACGCTTATAAAGAAGCCACACATTTAGCCAAACTTTACTATACTCGTAGGCCAATCATGACAAGTGGCAAGCTCGTCGATGTCTCCAGGCTTACCAAACTCGAGAAATATCACAAATAAATTAAATGTTAATTAAATGTATTTATTTACATTAATAAATATTTTTGTGTCCCGACCAGTAATCGAACCCGGTACCTCCGAGTCTAAATTCACGGGCTTAACCGCTAGACCACGAAGGCATTTTTTCTGATATGTTTATTAAATTATAATCAACTCTTAACAGTCATTGCTAAAAATTAATTTAGCGAAGGATGCCGTTAATATTTATTTCGGCAACGCCCATTTCCTTATTTAGTCTAGCCAATTCCAGCCACATGTGTAGACTTCGAGAATAACAGATCCCAAACATATGTCCACTCTTGAGAATATGAAACAAAAAAAGTCCTTGAACGCGACCTTTATACTGATCCTCGGCGCACGCGTCTTGCTATCGGTACTTGTAAAGTAACGGCACCTAATATGTCTCCCACGAAATAAGCACCTAGTATTTTAAAAGCTATAAAATACTTAGGAATACCTTTTTTTTTTTTAATCGAATGATATTATTTTATAATATCAATATTTTTTTTCTTATAATAATGAAATAAACTGCATCTACCTAGCGCTTAAGTCCTTGGAACTAGACGCGGAGGTATGGCTTGTAACAAAAAAAAATGTGGATATTTCTCTAGCCTGGTACGCTAGAGACATTGACAAGCTTATAGTAAAGTTGAATCTAAATGTGTACCTGACCACCCGATAAGGGATACAGTTGTGATTATAATTATGAATTACTCAATAACGGATAATAGTTACAGGGGTCGATAATAGGTTACGTTGTAAATTGCATCTATTATTTTTCACAATATAAAAAAGTGTATTTTATTAATGAGTTCGATTTGAGGGGGTCGACATAGGGCCATTAATTTTACAAGCTTATAATTATGAACTACCTTAATAATGTAAAGTGCATCTTTTATTTTTCGCATATAAGACAAATATAAAAATGTTTTTGTTAAAAGCTCGATATGAGGTGGTCGATAATAGGTGCCGTTACCCCAATGAAAAATAAATACTTCAACGGAATTTAATGCTGTCCGAGCGGTTCTGTGGTTGTCCGTTTTATTTAACGTTTTAAATGCTAAGAGCGTCCGATAACCCCGCAGTGGCTAGTCGACAACGCCCGTTTTTTAAATCTCCATACCCACCTACCTATTGCCGGTTTTTATTGACCCGTGTTCTTATACCGCTTAAATTAAAACCATCAAGGTTTTCTACGCAATAACTCTAATTCTGATTTTAACTGCTCTTTGCAAATAGTCTTTGCAGAACTCTAAGAGTTGTCGAAAAATTTAATTTTCAAAAGAAAAAAAAAATAGATATTTTCACTTTCAGATTTTATACGTCATTTTGAGAAAAAAAAAACAGCAGAAAAACATTAATAGCGATTTATTATTCTCAAATATATGAAGAAGGCAAATTTCTAAGCATTCTATGGATTCACCGTGCGGGTGCCGGGTCCATCGTGTGTAGGTAAGATATGAGAAGAATGGTGTCTCGGGTTTGAGACCGACAATAGGCTGGTTTCAAAATAAGACCTACCTTTTTATTTTATTGCGCGGTAATACGCTTAACAATCCACCATTCTACTCCTCTCCATACCCAACCAAATACTGTATGATTATGTTAATGCCGTCTTGGAAGCCCTTCCATAAATGTATAATATATCTCTAACATGTTCGTAATTATATTCTCTAGTAAGTTGATAGACTACATTTTTCAAAAGTACCATCAAACTTGAAAAATCTTAAATGTTGGGTTGTTCAAGCGTTCAACATGTCTGTCGCAGAACCGATGTCCGTTGGAGTAGGCTGGCTTTGGAGTTGAGATTACGTCCGGAAAGACGCAGAGTGGGACGACCCCCATTGTGTGAAATGACGAACCCTTAGGAGGCCTATATACAGGCTGATGATATAATGTAACATAACATGTAATGTAATGGAACAGCGGTTATGGTCTTAGATTTAGACAAAATTTTATTTCTAGTAGGTAGAACAAGTCTAGCATAGACGAGCTTGCTACTTGTCATTTACTACCTACCTATAAAAGGATTACGGTCGTGTCGACACTTATAACGATAAAATAAAATATATAATGATAAATATATATTTATTTATATATTTATCATTATACATAAGTAGAAGGCTGTCAACGGTGCGAGTAGCTCGAGTGATGAAAATTCATGCCAAGATTCGATCGTGCTGCGTGAGAATCGAACGTCTAAGTCATGACATGGCATTACCCACGTATGGACGAAAACATAATTGTAATAATGTAACACGATGTAATTAATCATTATAGACCATTCATTGACTTATATTTAACCGAACTTGAAATATTTTTAGAAGTGCCCTCATTTTTTTTAGCTGAACACTACCTTTATTACAGAGGCAACTAAAGGAAAAACGGCTAGTTAATTATTCATTAATAAATATTATTACGCCAAAAAAATAATAAGTACAAAACTTAGCCGCCATCACCAAGATGTCACGAGATTATTTCGGGACTAGTTTTATTCGTCATTTGACGTCCCGGTGACGGACTGCCATAATAAATATATGAATTTTTTCGCCGCCGTCATCTTGTTTTCTGGCACAATTAAATATATATATAACCTGAGGCGCGCAAGGTCTATGAATGTTATGACCTGGAATAACAATAGCGGGCTCGAGTAGATGCTTTGTCACACTTCGCTTAAAGGAGTCGAGGGCCGGCAGTCTCGACAGATCTTAATTATTTTTTTATGTAGCAACATTTTTTATGACTTACCGACCGGTAAGGTAAGTCATAAAAAAATGTTGCTACATAACAAAAAACAAAAAGATGATTTGGTCAATATCATTAGTTCCAAAGGACGGTAATACTTTAATATGAGAAATTATGTCATTAAAAACTTAAGCAGCTCCATTTTAACTCATTTTATTCCCTAAAATATGTATTATATATAATGGATAATTATATTCATTCAACAATCGTGAACAAATTTTGGAAAGTGAGCACGCGATTTGGTATGTTGGAACAATGGCTAAGTTAGCGGTCGTTATGAAATGTCGAGACAGCTACCTCAGGTTATAGGTAAGTGGTAACATAGAAGCTGGGAGAGGTAAGTAGTTTCGTAGGATCAAATATATTGCATTAAATGCCCAGTAATGTATTTAAAAGTCAATATTTCGGCGTATTAGAACGTTTTGCCAGTGATTAATGTGTTGATAATTACAAGGAACACGAAATAGCTAACAGCGATCTGGAGGTGGGCAGAAAACGTGTTAAAATTATTAATAGCCTCAGACCACCCAGGGGGGGAAATTCCCAGATAATTCATCACTTACCATAGTGGCTACCTTAAAACCTTAAAAAATCATAAGAATAATAATAAATAATAAAGTCTTTATTGCATACAAAATTAAATGATCCATATAGGCGAGCATAATACATTGATAGTATTCCCTACCAGCTAAACTTTGGGAGAGTGATAGATTTATAAGAGACAGTTCGAGAATTTTATGTACGCGGCGAACGAGTGCCTTCACTCGGTCGCCACGACTCAGACTTAGCTGTAAAGGTACGCAGGGCCAACAGTGAAAGAGAGACGATGAGTCGGGCATGCGACCGAAGGCATATATATATATATATTAAATACATATAATAAAAATATATATGTCACGAAATGGAGATTAGGTTCCTTGGTGGCCAGTTATTGTCTCCTCGGCGACTTATCACTCTGTCAATAATTCGTGAAAATCAGCAAACAAGTCATTTATAACATTGAAGTAGATTAATTTTACTAGAAAAAAAGTTACAATTGTAGCCGTTTGCAAACGGTTGGTTTTTACAAATACAATTTACAAACTGATATTTTATATACTCGTAGTATCAAATAAAACTAATTGGAATTAATACTGATGTCTTTAATTTAAATATAAAAAACAAAAAACATTCTGAGACACCCTTTATTTCGTCAAAAGCCTTCATCTTAATGATACGAGGAATTCTTGAAAATTTTGTGAAATAAAATTATTAATAATATAAAGAAATAGTCTAATTTACTAATTTTGGTCGAAAACTGACGCAAGGTTAGGTATTAATGGGCGTGTAACGAACACGCACGACCGTGGACATAATAAAATAACACCGGCCTTTTTGCGTATTTTAAGCGTAGTAATTTTTATAATTTAATAGCGATGAAAAGAGTATTTTTAGTGTAGGTATTTTCATAATTTAATAGCGATGGAAACATCTAGTCTTAACATAAAATCTGATCCCCTGACTAGATTCTCCTAATTACATGACAACAGTCATGCCACAATATTAATTAATTTCTTTATATATTTAGTTCTTTTGTTTATGCTAATCTTTCTTCACTTCTTTCCAGTATAAATAATATTCCCATTAACCATTAATTTTATAATAAAATTATATAATAAAATTCAACATAAAATTGTACCAAATTAATTGTAAAATACAGGTGAAATTTATGATACCAAGTCAAGACACAATACGAAAATTCCTGGTTTGGGCCTCAACGTGCAATACAATTGCATATATGATTTTCTCTGAATTCTGCACACATCTCGATGTTAATATCTAAGTATTTCTGTATTGTAACTTATTTTATTTAAATAAATAATTATTACTAATATTATCACTATCTATTAATATTATCATTATCTTTAACCAGTGCGTCCTCCCGGTAATGTCGTACGGAGCAGAGACGTGGACACTAACAGTGGGTCTGGTCCATAAATTCAAGGTCGCTCAGCGAGCCATGGAGAGAGCTATGCTTGGTGTATCTCTGATGGATAGAATTCGAAACGTTGATATTCGTCAGAGAACGAAAGTTACTGACATAGCTTTTAAAATTAGCAAGCTGAAGTGGCAATGGGCCGGACACATCTGCCGCAGAACCGACGATCGATGGGGCAAACGGGTTCTAGAGTGGAGACCACGTACGGGAAGACGCAGAGTGGGACGACCCCCCGCCAGATGGACAGATGACCTAAAGAAGGTCGCTGGTGGGGGTTGGATGAGGGTAGCGAAAGATCGCGTTAAGTGGCGAGCCTTAGGGGAGGCCTACATCCAGCAGTGGAGAGATACAGGCTGATGATGAATATTATCACCCGAGCCACCACCGCGACTGCTCGAATTAAGATTAACGCCAGTATTCACTTCTGAGATCGAAACGAGATGTACTATAACTAAAAATCTAATCACTAGTTGCTACTTCTGTCGATTTTTTAAACATAGCTAATTTAAAATGAGCTAATACTATACTCGTATTTCGTAGTTCTGGATAGTCGACCTTTCTTATACGATTATGTCGATGTACACGGCCAAGGTTGGTGATTGTTCGTAGGAAGATGGTTGCCGGCTCGAGATAGATGTTTTTTTTTATTATGGGGCCGCTAAACACCGCTTCACCGTACATTAGCAATTAAAATATCATACTCACAAAATATTTCCTTTGCAAAAACTACTATTGAACTCTTGTTTGGACTAATATTACGACAGGCATGATAATTGAAAAAAAAAAACAACTTTGCTCCAGTTCCTACTTTCAGCTGAAAATCTTAGAGCTTCTTTTAGGCTGTTGGATTTAGTAGGTAATCACTTGTGATGGCTCTTTAGATGCTGAATACGCATAAGTTGCAGGCAATTTCGGTAATAAGTAAATTTAGGGATTATAGGAACAACAGTACCTCCGCGCGCGTGCCCACAAACTGCAAGCTCCTGCCGCCTCCCGCGCTATTTCCGCGTTATTCTCTATTGCCCCGACCGTTAAATGCACTTTAGAATTTAATTGAATCGACACTACAGATTGACGTTTTGGCAGACGATCTTTGTAAGATCAGCAAAGCATGTTGATACTTCTGTGAGAATCTATACAATCAAAAATATTTTTATTATTTCAAAAATTTACTTTGTAATCATATGTAATATTAGTTTCTGTTTTTGTATATACGTTTAAGTAGTTTATGTATGTATTATGTATGTAGTGTATGTATTATTTTTATGAAGTTTAAGTATTAAAATTATGTATTTATTTATTTAGTTATAATTTAATTTTATTAATTTAGTTAGTGATGTTTAAATTAACATCAAAATTATTTAAATATTCTTTATTTTATGTTTGTTTTATAAACCTACCATAATTGATACAATAATGTCCCGAAGGTTGATGGTAAGAGAATGCCAATCGGCATTACATACGCCTTTTGTTATCAAAACAATAAAGTTTTAAAATAAATATGTATGTATACTTATATACATTTCTTTGGCAACAAATTGTAGATTAAGGTCTTTTGAAGCCTTTTTTAAATAAAATAATATACTCGTATACAAGAAAGTGTGTGGGATGGATAGGATGTGAGAATGAAGCAGTTACGTTTGTTGGTTGTTACTTACATACAAATTATTTGTAGTATTATAGCACGCAGTTCGGCATATTGTCTGTGAAACAACAAAATTAATTTGAAAGTGCGCGTCGAACACGACCATAACCAGCAATGATCTGTCATTTTTTACACTCACTTACAAACTCATTCACTAACACACACACACATAACATTCAGCATATTTAATGTTTTTTTATTTTTATCTATTTTTTTGTAAGTTTTCATTCTTTTAAGTTTATCATTACTTTTTTTGTATTTTTGTTTACTTTCTTATATTTTATATATAAGTACGTACTTAAGTAATATTAAATATGATTTTTTTGTTTAACATTAAATCCAATTCACTTTGTACTATATATGTATATATTTTGACCAATAAAGTTATTATTATAGACTAATTAATTCTGAGACTTTCCGTCCTACCTTTAATTCTCATACTGTTTGGGTTCTTCCTTCGTCTTGTTCTATAACCCAAATAAGCCCCTATAAGCTGCAGCTTGCATTTTCTATAATGTAATCATTACTATAAATACTTATCGATTAATAGTCTTATGTCTAATGACCAGCAACAAAAAATATTTCAATAAACTTGACGACTCCACAAATTTATATATTTGAGTGAATAAATGCCACTAAGGAAGTATACTATACATCATCACAGCATGTTCTAGGACACAGCGTCATGACCTCCACTGTTGGATATGAGCCTCCTATAAAATATTTATATTTTATATTTAAAAAAATAATTGCACTATGTACAAAGGCGGCTAGGCATTCTCTGACAGTCAAAACTTTAGGACATTTAGACAGTATAGATGGTAGGTGCAATATAAAGTAAGTCAATATATACATACCAATATTTACTTACTATTATATAACACGTATATATAATAATGATTATATAATAAATATACAAATAACGCACTTACACGACGAGGGAAGTAATATAGAAGTTATGATGTTTCAAATGAAAAAGGGGAAAAAAATTGAGAAGTTGAAACAGGATGACAAGAAGTACCTATAGAGATACGGGTTGTCGAGGGTTTGATATAAATTTTAATGATAATTTATTAACTATTCCACAAGTTCGTATTAGTGGAACGGAAAACGACGGCTTAACGTGCTTTCCGAGGCTCGGGAGCAGTGGTGTTAGCGGCGATAAGTTTATATTAAATTGATTTATTATTCGTTAAGCCCGGTTCCTTTATAGGTCAAAGAATCGATATGTTTTTAAAAGTCACCTTCTAACATCCTCTCGTTTTAAACGCAAATGTAAATATGAATATTATACATATTAATAGACTAGGATTAGTTTTATTTAGGCCATTTCGATTCGTTTAATCTCAGATTAGAATAGAAGTGGGCAAAATGTAATAAATAACAATACTAGTACAAAATGATATTAAAAAAAAAATATGCAAACTCACTGCGTAAAAAAAAAATACTTCAATTTAAAACAGATGAGAAATAAATAAAAACTTTAAAGAAAAAAACAAGCCTAAGGATTCCGTCGCCAAAAAGTTTGATAACCGCTTAACTACAATATTAAGATTACATAGCGACTTTGACAGTCAGGACCCATTAAGAACCGAGACTGGTTCAAATCTTCCCAACAATGGGTCCCGATTATTACAATATATATTGTAATAATCGGGACCCATTGTTATATATATATAATATATATATCTAGTATCTTCAGGGACACTCGCATAATGAAGACGAATCGATTGACTTGAGAATCATCAAAATCAGCCAACACGTTTGGTTTCCAGTGTGCCACAAAGGAACAAACATACATACATACTCGTACATACATATATATACATATACATACATAGGCTGATAAACACATAAACCTTCTTTGCGTCGCGCAGTCGGGTAAAAAGACATTAGGTACGAGTACAAAATCTAATAATCAAGCAAGAACGCTTGGGCGCGTTTCCTTGCTGAATCGCTATGCTGATTATCTAAACGAGGAAAGAACCAGCCCTCTTGCCACCATAGTCTAATATAATACTAAATACAAAAAAAATGATTTAAAACTAATTATAAATATAACTATACTTGCATACCAATGCAAATTAATCTATTATAATATATATGTACCTGTGATGTGAGAATTTGATTGTCTTTCTTTAAACTGCCTCCGTGGTCTAGCGGTTAAATCCGTGGATTTAGACTCGGAGGTACCGGGTTCGATTCCTGGTCGGGACACAAAAATATTTATTAATGTAGGTATATAAATACATTTAATTTATTTGTGTTAATTGTCGAGTTTGGTACGCTGGAGACATCGACGAGCTTGCCACTTGTCATGATTGGCCTATAGTAAAGTTGGCTAAATGTGAATCCGCTTGTTTATAAGCGTGGTTTCTGACCACCCCGAAAGGGAAACAGTCGTGATGATACTACAGTCTTTTATTAAAGAGCTATCAGTTTAGACAACTTTACTATTTGACAATCAAAATAAATGGCAAGCTCGTCCATTAATCTAGCTTGGTCTTTCAGTTAATTAAAGTTAAATTATATGAAAATATAACACATGTAGATGATTTTAAAATGCTCAATTCATGTTCAGTTGGTCGCACGTTTCATGCGGGTTGTATTCGTGTAAGTCGAAACCCTCCGAGCTTAAGATTGCGCGCGCGTCGCGTAATGACGCAAGCCAGCATGTCGAGTTAACGGTGACGCTCGATGCGACCACCGTTCTTGAGACCTTGTGTATGTAACAATACGAGATGATTTATGCTAATTTTATTATTAAAAGAAAAAACCTCTACGAAACATTTGTCGCGCGCGTCTGTGCGTATATTTGGAAATATTGTTTGCAAAATCAATGTCATTTGTTTAGCTCACATATTTACGGGTTTTTTTTTTGTTTTTTTTTTTATAGAAACCACCTTTAATGCTGATTTTTCAAAGGATTAAATCACTGTAATTTAAAAAGTAAAAAATGGCGTCTAATGTTCCAGCTGACGGATGACCTTCAAAATAAAAAACATACATACTCTTACATACGGTCGCAGGCCCGAGACACATCTGTACTCATCTCCCTTTCCCATACACGATGGACCCGCATGGTGAATCCATGGAATGCTTAGAAATTTGTCTTTTCCAGCTGTTAAATATTAGTACTATCTCGGCAAATGTTATTTAAAATGTATGTGTATATTGCGAAGACCCCAGGTTAAAGAAATCAAATATAATATATCAATAATAGACCAAAACAAATCGTTCTTTACTGCTGCTAGAGCTATAGTATTTTTTAACCAATTTTTTAGTTATAGTAAGTAAACCAAATTTTATATAGCCATCATGCCAAGAGGCAAGCTCGGCGATTTCTTAAATATTTTGTAATATTGATGTAAAATCTAATTTAAAAAACCCACAAAACTAATCTAATTCGCAAAAGTCTATTAGTTCGATTTGTATTACGCCTCCAACGTGAGAGCGTTCAAATATAAGATAGAGATGAGAGGTTGTTATTTTATACAAAATGTTTGTAACATTTTTTCTACGCCATCTACTTTCTTCTTTTTCTCTTGTCGAAGAAGAACGTGACGTGAAGAACGCATTATGATAATGCATTGTCATAGACTAATTTGTAAGATTGTCCTTAATTCTCATATCGTTTGGCTACTTGTCCCGTCTTGTTTTAAATTAAATGTCTCTGGTACGTGGTACTTTAGACTACTACTTATACATCGATATACATCGATGGACACCTAAAGGTTCCTTATGATAGGTAGGCTTAGTACAGTGTGCTTTTTCCTGACTATACCAAACATCATTTCTAACGCTCTTGTGGTAAACCCTTTTTTATTCAATTCCCCTGTAAGGAATACTAATAAAGTCCAGCTGGTTTTAAAATGTCAACTCGTCATTAGAAATAAATAATTGCAGTGCAATTATATACCTTTGTCGTTAATTTGTCATACTTACGATCTTTTTCTTTTTTTCAACAATGAACCTTTAAGGGTAGCTCAAATTCTTCATTTATTTAAAAACATTGAACAATGAACAAGCTATCGTTTCTTTTGGGTGTGTTGCCAGAATAATAATGAATATAATCGTAGTATTCGATTTAAATAAACAATCTATACATAAAATAATTCGGAACGTAGAATTTAACGGTTTTATAATCGTGGTAATTAGTAATCGAATTAATCTCCTTCAAATATATGGACAAACTATCGTACTGACTATTTAAACAACCAATAGCATCTTCATATCAATAGGTAGTTATAAATATAAAGTTTTTTTTATTCTACAAACAATTGTAAACTGCCTACATCAAATAATCGCATGGTATAAGCATTTATAGATGATACTATATTTTAAGATACAAGTTTTGCTTTGGTTAATTTACCTAACAAAATACAGAACAAAAATGTAAAAACAATGAGAAGCACGTGAATCACAGTGTCCTTGACTTCTGCGAGTTGTGCCCAAAATTCACACGAACTAAAACGTCTTAGAACAAAGATTTTAAATTCGCCATGGCCCGCTTTGTGAACTGCCTAAGTATATCATAAAAATAACACTCTTCAACCACATAAAACTAAACTAAGCTATAAAATATAAGCTAGTAAATGTGACGAAACATAGAAACTTATTCAAAATTTTAATTCTTGATACATTACTAGTAAATTATAGCTATAAAAATAAAAAATAAAAAAGTACAAAATTTAAAAATATGGAGGTACCGGGTTTGATTCCTGGTCGGAACACAATAATATTTAATAATTTAAATAAATGAATTTGATTATTATTTAATTTATTTGTAATATTCTCGAGTTTGGTACGCTGGAGACATCGACGAGCTTGCCACTTGTCAAGTTGGCTAAAAGTGAATCAGCTTCTTTATAAGTGTGGTTTCTGACCACCCCGGAAAGGATACGGTCGTAATGATATTTTACTTTTTAATTTTAATAAAGAACTCTCTAAGCGGCTGATTAATGCTGTATGTGACAAGACATTTGCTGTGCAGCGAAAGAATCCTGCCAGTGTTCTTGTTTTATATATAGTTATGTTTTTTTTTATTTAGTTTCTTTTTTTATATTTCAATACAATTGTAAATACAATGAAAATACTGGGTGTTATTTAACTATTAGACTCAGCTATTTTTCAAAATCTACTTAAAGTAAAGTATCATCACAACCAAGCAGATTCATATTTAGCGAGCTTTACCATAAGCCAATCCTGCTAGATGCGCATTACATAGTTTTTGAAATGACCCATCCCATTCAGTTATTTATTAACTGGACATTAAATAAATACTGTTTTGTGAAAAAAACATGCATTTCATTGCCAAGCTGACGCGACATAATCTCTCTTGATATAACTGTAATTACACTGCGAAATTATATGACACAGAGATTTCCTTAATCCATAATATAGCGTTCAGTGCAACAAAGTATAATCTGATAGGCACTTTACAAGACCAAGGCAAAGTCTCACCCGAGGGCATCGCACGTAGGCTTCGTACCTAATAAATGGTTAAATACAAATTGACCATTATTTTTTTTGCTTCGTAATCCGAACATTAAAAGAGACCTATATGCAAAGACATTAAAAAATAGTACAATATATTTAATTTCTTGATTAAATTAACCAATAATACTGGCTGCATTCTTCTTTACACTGCTATATATTTTTTTGTTTTAAATACTTTTTTAGAATGAGTATCTCCAAATGATAATAATAATAAATAAATATATCCAGACAGGTCACACAGCGCCATCTAGTTTCCGTGGTAAGCTACGAGGCTTGTGTTACGGAAACTAGATGGTTGATAAACTACATGTAATACTTTTTTTTTTGTAAATATATACATATTATACATATAAACACCCAGACCCAGACAAATTATACAATGTAAAACTTGCCCCCGGTGGGAATCGAACCACGACCTCTCGATTTCACGGAAACGTTTGTTACCACTAGACCACGGAGGCGGTCAAATTTATATATAATAAAAAATACTTCTATATACCAAGTTTTAAGACATTAAATATATCGTAACGTTTCGGATACGTACGAAATTTTTGGAAGACCCATCTTCAACAGTTGAGGTCTAGGACTCTGTGCCTTAGGGGTTGTGATGAAAAACCTTTTGTTCCGGGTCTCGAATGTCGACCGAATTCAGTTTTAATATCCGATTATTCGTCTCAGTACCGACTAGGAACACAGCAAATTTCCAAAACAACAGACCAAAAAAAATATGCACAATGATAGTTTTACTACTGTTCATCAGAAGGCGTTGCTCCGGCAGAAACGTCAACGACAGGAAGTTCGCCGAGCACAGTCGCTATTGCTCACCAGGGGCTGTATACTGGATCGATTTTTAAGAATTTTTGTACATAATTATGATTTATTATTTTTATATGATTTATATGAAATATTAATAAATAAGGTTTGGCTGTCAGAGAATGTCTACGGGCATTAAGTCCGCCTTTGTGCTTCGTGCAATAAAGTTTTAAAACAAATATTAATAAATGATCATTAGAATTCAAATTCGAAATTTGACATGTGGCTTAAAGGTTTTTTCAGAACAGCACTTCAACTTTTTATCAGTAAATTTGCGCGTGTTTCTCGATGAGGGCCAGCGCATTCTAGAATAAATTTAGTTTTAACCAGTCGTTATAAAGGTCAACGATTAAAGCTATTGAGATATCAAGAGTGTGTAATAAAAGAACCGCTGCCATTTCGAGTAATGAGTTCTGTCTGTAAATTGCTTTGTTAAATTTGTATACGATTTTTTATAATTAATCAATCATTAAGAATAATTCACAACGGAGGTCGAACATACTCGTAGTACGACTATAATACGACACGAAATTAATGTATATTTATGATAATGTACCGTAATTGTAAAAATTGTAATAAGGTGCGTTGCAGTGTAAATAATTTTACAAAATGGCTCCCTCTAGTTTTTTATTTTGCTTAAAAAAAATCAACATATTTTCTTAAAAATGAGCATTTTATTTGCCGTTTTAAGTAACTATGTTCTATTTGAACTTTATAAAGCGACTTTCCATATTTTTTTCACAATCAACCGTTTTGATTTGCGGCTATGAGAATTTTTTTTTCAAAAATCTAATTATCAACATCGGGCCCGAGACTCCTTTTAACATTTTTTGCTATTTCTGTAATATATATATGTATATATTCCTAATAATATTTATATAAAAGAGTTGATAGTTTTTATGGTTTTATTTAATAATTAATTTATGTCAATGTATTTTTCGTGCAAAACATCTTAATAATAAATATTTCCAGACAGGTCACACAGCGCCATCTAATTTCCGTGGTAAGCTACGAGGCTTGTGTTACGGAAACTAGATGGTTGATAGACTACATATTATACTTTTTTTTTTGTAAATATATACATATTATACATACGACCTAGACCGAGACAAATTGTACAATGTACAACTTGCCCCCGGTGGGAATCGAACCCACGATCTCCCGAGTTCACGGCAACGTTTGTTACCACTAGACCACGGAGGCGGTCATAATGTTTAAATAAAGGACATACTCGTTATACATTTAGGTTAACTGGATATGTATAACCTCTGTCTTATTTAGTTAAGGCACTGTTAAGTTCTTTTGTTGTTAAATTGTTATATTTCCTCAGCTGTGGTGGACTGAAAGATACTCGTATCTAGATCAAGATCAGAATTTTGTTTACCCTTCATTAAAATTTCAACTTTTTTTGTCTTCATGCGTTTAATTGTCATGTTTACTTAAATATGGTATTTCCAATAATTTTTTCATAATATATTTTTTATATTTTAGTAACTATAAAATGATACTGAACTAAACTGCCTTTGTAGTCAGGCAGTTAAGACGGTAGACGAAGACGCGGAGATACCGCTAATTATACTTTATTTTAAATAGAACTATAAAGAAAACATAAAAAATACATAAATTTGGTACCTCAAAAACGAAAACAAAACACTCGTTAAATAAATTAGAAGCTACTCATATATTGATGGGTTGAAATGTTCGAGAACATTTTTTCTGAATACATTGTAACGGTCATGAAATATGTCTATATCATTATTGGCACTGCAGAGACTACTGTAGGTGTTGCACATTCGGGATGTTGATGAGTGTGAACCTACATTAGTTCTTGAGGGTGGACAGCACAGGATCTTGGTTATAGGACGACGTGGAATATTGGTACTGTCAAGGAAATGTGTTGCAAGAGATGGCCATTGATTTTATATAACAGTAAAAGGTCATGTATACATCTACGTGATTTGAGAGCAGTAATTTTGAAGAAATCTAAACGTTGCAGTTGGTTGTCTGGACATCGATGTGAAATTGCTGGGGCTTTTATGTATATTAGTTTGTAGTCGTACTTCATTGGTCAGTTCTAACTGCGCCTCCACGTGATTTGAACTGCGTCATGTATTAAATAGACTTATCCATATACATCGATGGTTCTAACCATAATATATATTCAACAACACCATTATCATTGACGACATAACAACCAATAACCCGGTTCTCCAGATAACAATACTACACGGTTCAACGTGAAGCCAAACCATTTCCTTCCGTTGCTTGACATGGGTATCTGTTAACTACGCAAATCATAAAAAAGTACGGTTCAAAAAAACACATTTTATTACAAATTCTAATAAGTAACTCATCCACGTTGTGTATATACATTTGTACCACAATTATAATAAATATTGTATGCCCACAACATGGACAGATTACATGATCATCTACGAGTACTTACAACTGTTATTAGAATAAACAATAAATAATTTTAATTTTAATTTACGCAATTATAGCAGGTTGATCTAATTTTACCAAGATTCATCTCGTTTAAGTTTGTCGCTTTTGTTTTGTGACAATGTGATTCGATATAAGATATTGATAAAGTTGATGATTATGATAATGAATAGTCCTACTACTGAATTATAAAGCATCATAATGCTAAAGTAACTACAGTGGAAGTCACACGTTAAAATTGCCTCCATAAATTGTAAAACAATGGCACATTTAATGCTCAACAGGTTTGTAGTTAAAAAAATCCCATCAGACATTTTCAAAATGCTGTCGAAGATATTGTATTGTACCTACAATAAAGTATTACTAGTACCTACAATAAAGTACTCCCCTATATCAGAAGTCTACGATCTTTAACCATAAAGTTTAAGATATAAATCTTCAAAAAACTGACGCGTCTCGTTCATGTAAACTACTTAAATAACCTTTTCAAAGACAATGAGCAGGTTTGCGAACTGTTATCTATAAAGGAAGTCACTGTTGTACCTCAACCCACGCACAAAGTATGAGAAATTTACTTACTTAAAACCTTTACAAGGTTAATTTATGCTTTAATAACATTACAGCATAATTCTGAGTCAAATCAACTCGTATACAAAATATGCAACGTTAAGCCAAATTTAACTTCAAATCACAATATTGGCATTGACCATTGGCCAGTTCCTAGAAATCTTTGTGATTTTAAAAATCAAACATAAAATATTTGCGAGCCTTTAAGTGCTGCTATAAACCTTGTGAAAGACCATCAAAGACGAACAACAAAATGGTGCGGTATGGAGTGGAGATATTCCAAATTTGTACATGTCTCGTCACGCCCGGCTGCGCAGACGCATACAATTACGGGCACCCGCACAAAAAAAGGCTGAACAATGCAGTATCGTCCTTGAATCCCGAACAAAAGCTGAGAAAGGGCGTAGGAACTTGTTTCAAGCAACCTTGGAACTTTCACTACCTACCTACCAATTTTTGTTACAATTATTTTAAAGATCATTAGAAATTCCTAATTTTACTTTTCAATGTTTTCTATTTCTTTATTTTCATTTTTTTTTAACAAATTATCTATGTCGATATGTACCTATACATTCATTTTAGTTTTCCTGACCAACAATCCTTAAATTTACCATCCCGCTAACATTTTAATACTAAACGCACTGACAATATTTTCCAACTATTTATTGCTGATTACAAAAATGGGCATCAGATGGCCGGAAATGACAGTGTATGAATGGCTAAAACCATGAGCGGCCAGTGAATAGCAGATTTGGGTCGAGATTGAATCTGTCACTTTGTCCGCAGTCATGCCAATTATTTTAACGCTCCACGCACACATAGGCCATAACATGTACGAGGCGAGGTGTTACCGTTATGGAGTCACATACCACTGACGTCAACGAGGCCTTATACAACCTACGTTGATAGAATTTGTTACAACTAGCGAGGACACTTTTGTAATACGTTATCCAAATAATAATTTTTCCCTATTAGTCTATGTGCGTTAAGTTTGTAGCTTTACTTATAGTTGTTTTATTTATTTTCAGATCGGGATGTCTTCGGTGAAAGCCGGCGGTCAAATGATAGGCACTCCAAAGAGCCGCGTCGGTTTATATCGTCAATATTGGGAGGAGACATACCCTATGGTAGCCACAGAGGGCATGTACTTACCCCAGCGGAAAGAAAAGCGTATTTGCCAGTAGTTGTCGAAGATAAGAAAAAAGATGAGAAACCACTTATAAAAGAAGAAAAGGATCCTCTCGATCATGACCCAGTAGTAATACCCCCGAGAAACTCACCTTCCCCCGGAGCAATACCGTCACCTAATATCGATCTTATAAGGTGTCAAAAAGTTTCAGTCATCCAGAGAGTACCTTCGCAGTCACAATTCCGTGACTCGAAAAAAGAAGAAGTAACACTTCCGTCTACTTTACCTACAACAGAACCCGAACAGGATGAACCTATTGACTATGCTATTGCAAAACGCACAGAAGGTGAAGATGAAGAGCATGAAAAGAAAATTAGAGAGCAAAGAAGAACATCTAGCTCAAAAATAGCGAACGGTATTATTGCTAGGCCATTATTGGGTCTTAGGAATCGTCCAGCAAAAGTTCCTGGTATCATGAGTGCAGCTGCCGGCCATGGAAGATCAACAGGAGGTAGCGGCTCAGGAAGCGCTTCCCAGGGATCTGCCGGGTCTGGTAACTTTAACTCTGGTGGTAGTGGCGGCGCTCCATCATCAGGAGGAGGCGGCGGGGCAACCGGAGGCGGCTCAGGGAGTGGAGGCAACGGCCGCGATGGTAGATCCAACTATGGCCCTAACAGCCCTCCCACCGGAAGTCTTCCGCCTTTCTATGAAACTTTGGGACCTTCCACGAAGAGTGGTCAAAACGCGTTTAACGCAAATGGAAATTTTTCGAATGATTTTAATTTAATTAACGGATTCAACATGGATTGCCAAAACAACGAAACGGCTTCAAACTTTCCTGAACAAAACAAACAGTATTCATTAATGCAAAATGCCTATTATGGTTTAGCTTTAAAAGACGAGGATATCGACCATGAAAGCAAACTTGATAACCTCGGGACGAACATTAGTAATTATGCTGGAAACTTTGACGATTCTATGGTGGTCGACATGTCCGAAGAAATTGACAACTACCAGTTTGCTAACACACTATCGTTTCAAAATAGTAATGAAGGAACTTTAGGAATTTTATCAGACTCAACAGAAGACTTTTCATGTTTACTCAATAATCCCGTAGAATCATTACCCGACCCAGATTTGAGAGAATCCTCATCCATTTCGCCCGATTCCGTTCACAACCCAGTCGATATCGAATCATTTGCAGAACAAGTGAGCAGACAGTATTATGAAAAGAACTATTTAGCGTTCGCGGGTCAAGAACAAGGATCCTCCTATAACTTCGCTAAAGACAGACCCGACTTACTGATGCAACTGAACCCGGCACTTCTCCCCCATAACGATGGACAAATGCAGCAATTACAAATCCACGTGCAGCTTCAACAGCGACAGCAGATCCTGTCGCCGGACTTTCCGTTCTCCAACCACTCGCTGGAACTGGACTCCCCTTCCGGTGTGTCACTGCCGTCCCCCGGCGGGAATTCCCTGGATGGCTCTCATATGGACAACCCCTCGCTCAGTCCTGCAGCAGTTGTAAGTTTCAAGAAAGGCGATGGCAAATTTCCAGTCTTGCAACAAAGGGTAAGCATTACTTGATTTTAAGGCAAAGCTCAATAATGTTCAGCATTTCTCTAATGTCGTACTGAGTATCAATAGCATTGAAACATGATGATAATAATAATATTACATCTGTACTATTGTAATGCTGAGCCTGAATCAACTATGCTTTAACTATGTGCAAACATTGCAAATTCAAATATTAATTTTACATAACTAATTACGCTCAGCTTTAAATCATATTAGTATTTGACTTAATTGTTAGAGGTCATTTTTTATAATAATTAATTATGAATGTTTTTTTGCAGCTGGGATTACCGTCAGAACTCCCATTGGAATTTATAAACGGAGGTCATGGAGTGAAGAATCCTCTCGCCACTGAAGTTAACTCCAGACAGAGAGACGATGACAAAAACAAGCATGTATTAGTAAGCGAGGACGATCCTTCCAAGTTCGTGTGCAGAATCTGTTCGAAGAGCTTTACTCTACAGAGGCTGTTAAATAGACACATGAAATGTCACTCTGATGTAAAGAGATACTTGTGTACTTTTTGCGGGAAAGGGTTCAACGACACGTTTGATCTGAAGCGCCATACGCGGACGCACACCGGGGTCAGGCCCTACAAGTGCAAACTGTGCGAGAAGTCCTTCACCCAGAGATGTTCCCTCGAGTCGCATTGCCTGAAGGTTCACGGAGTACAACACACTTATGCATACAAGGAGAGACGAACAAAGGTAAATATGCTTAGTAAATAATTTCAACCAATTTATTGCCAATTTTATTGTTGCTATATTGGTCCTCTTACGCGATGTTGCGTATTTTCCAATACGCCAGCCAGCCAGCATTACTATATGCCCAACATGACAAGCAATCTCGTCCATATCTTTAGCGTACTAGACTCGAGAAATGTCACAAATAAATTATTGCGTCCCGACCTGGAATAAAACCTTAAATGCTAGACCACTGAGTTAGTTACCGTTGACAAAACACGGCTAGGCAACCGAACTAAAAAATCATCCATATTCCTTTTTTTTTAAGTTGTGATATGCCAAATATAATATAATAGTAACGCAATGAGTTACAGGATTAATGATTACCCGACAATTTTCAATTACCTACATCAAATATAAATTTTCTTCAGTGTGTTAATATTTCCCTTTTAACTATTCCAGATGTACGTTTGTGAAGAATGCGGTCACACCACGTCTGAGCCAGAAGAACATTACATGCACCTCAAGAAGCAGCATCCATATTCTCCTGCGCTTCTAAAATTTTACGACAAAAGACATTTCAAATTCACTAATGCGACATTTGCGAATCAGCTCTTAGGCGCTTTGCCTATGCCAGTTCATAATTAAATTAATGTAATTACATACCTAGTGTGTACACATTGAAGTTTCTAAATCACAACATTATAGTTCTTTTTAACATTTTTTTTTATGTAAATTATTATTACATATTGTTGCTTAAGTTCTAACACAGAGTAACTCAAATGGGTCAACTTTTCAGGAAAGCAATAAAACTGATATAAGCTTTATTCGTTGGATCAAATTATTGTTTTTGATTGGTCAAACGACGGGTCCACAACTACGGTCTTCTTAACCGCTAGTGCATATTTTACAAGCTTTGTTAAAGTAGTACGCAATTTGTCATCTAAATTACAGTATAATAATTTACTATAGCTATCCTAGCACGGGCTGTGAGATAAGGCAAGAAACTTTATAGCTGTTTTCTCGCTGCCAAAAAGTGACATTTAAGTGTGGGTAACAGAATTTCAAGTGCAATAGAAAACATATTTTTACAGCCTTACAACAAAGACCGTGCTTCCGAAGCTGCACTTATAGTTGTGTTAAGTCACTTCATTGTCACACTAGGGGTAAACTACTGTCGTAACAACACTTTGAAAGGTTTTTTGTTCCAAAATTAATTCCGTCCATAAACAAAAATCACATTTATGAGACACAAATTTAATGTTTTTAAAAAACCAAGGTGTCCCAGTGATATTGTCCTAGGGCGATTTGCACACGTTGAAATTAAATCTATTAAACTTTTTTTTTTAAATGCGATTAATTACATTTATTTGAATAGAAACATTTTTGACAACTAAATTCATTTTGACGAGCTGTGCAATGTGCAAACCGCCCCAAATCTATTGTCTTCCAAAATATTTATAGACATTCCGTTTTGTAGTATTATAGTTTACAGGTCAAGTCCTAGATCCGTATTAATAAATCCATTTTTAAATCCGATATTCACTCAATAACACTGCCTCCTTTTTTGATTTGACATTTACTAAAATAAGACAAAACATTGAATAAATATCGGAACTTAAGATTTATTTATTAATGCGGGCCTTAATCCTGTATTCCAAGACAAATACCTTAATTTTTGACAGTCTAATTTTTCATTTACAATTTAGCCAATGTACGGTTGGCCTGACTGACCCGCGTTCTTAATCAACACTGGCTTTTATATATTTTTTTACACTTGGCATATTATCGTTTAGACTTTAGAAGCTTAGCATCTTTCTCGCTCGCACGCTCCAACATTGTCAAAGCTTTTTCAAGTCTGAATGTACTTTTGGAAAATGTTAAATCAGCTTCCTAGGAAATAAAATTACTGCTATTTTAGACATATTTAAAACATTCATATTTTAGACAAAGAAAATTATTGAAAAAACAAATTCTAAATTTTACTGAAACAATAATATGATTAATATATCCCTAAAATCTTCCTAGTAATCTGATTCATTACATTGTCCATTCTTGACTTGAAAAATATTTGAAAATATTGCGGTGTGCCAGCGAGTGGGATTCAATGATTAAACCCTTTTAAGCTAAACTAAGCTCAATGGAAAATATGCAAAGAACATATAAAGCCTGGGTTCCAAACTCCGCTTAAAAGAACGGCTGTCTGCAATTAAAAAATCAAAGTATCGGGTATTATGTGCAATCTTTGGTGAAGGTACGGGATAGGATAAGTTAGGTTAGATAATTTAAGTTGTATTTAGTGTAGAAGAAGTTATTTGGGATTTTCTACTTAAACTTCACTTCATTCCAAAACAGCCTTTAGAATTTTTACTTAAAGGTGCTTGTACACGGTGCAAGTTGCTGAAGCAAGTTACTAGCGCGGGCTACTCGCGAGAGCAGCATGTCTGCACCTGCTAATTGCGCGGGTGAATCGCAGTATAATGCACGACGCATTTACCTAATCTGCGCAAGTGCATGCTCATTTTACTCGCACCGTGTGCAAGAACTTTGATTTTGGTGCTAAAATTTTTTTTAGGCAATGGATACTAGTCCTTTAGCCAAAACATTAAGAAATATTTTCTTGGAGTGTTTGCCGCCAATTTTCTCAGACACATTATTATATATATATATTATATTATAAATGAGACAATTTGCGGAATGGAATATACTTTAAAATATCTTGAATTCCTACTAAAATTAATTATTAAATATGATATTTATGTTTTAAAAATACTGTACTTTTTTATAATATTATTCTGCGGCAAGTACTTAAATTAAAATTGAATTGTATTAAATATGTGTAAGTATCTGTAAAGGCTGTGCAGATATGTGCTAGAAAAGTGCAAAAACGTTCCTAAGTAACTAATTTAAATCGCAAAAGTCTATTACTTCGTAGTCGAATCTGATTGTTGATTGATTGATTGCTGCTCTAATGTTGGTACAACACGCACACGTTAGCGCGTTTTGTATTGCGGGTGATTGCATGTTTACCATCAGGCATCTCTTAATATTTATTCACATGACATAAGGGTTAGTAACAATTGTCTTATTAAATATACTTTAGTAGAGACAACGTTCTATATAACTGCTCTATTGAACGTCATAATATACAGTCGCCTGTCGATAACTCTATAGTGAATTTGATGCATTGACGGCCCGCACTGACGATAAACCGCGCGCTTTTGATCGTCACTTCTTACCTGCGCAACTCTCCAACTTATTTACAGTCGCGTGCCAACCGCGCTTAATACTTGCGCTGACGTTCAGAGTGACTATGCAGCCAGATTAAAGTCGCGTCGATTTAGAAGTAATACAATTGTTTGATCATCGTGCATTGCCCATTTAACTAGCACATATCTGGTCGTAAACCTTAATGGATGGTTTATTGTAAAGGATAACGTGCTGTGTTGGAATGAAGTCCTATGGACCGGATGACGTTTCTTGTCCGCTCCATGAAAAAAGGAATCGATAAAAGTCCGTTTCAACGAAATCAACTCCACAATTGAGGAATCTTTTTCCTAATTATAGTGATACTAGCTCCTAAACGTTCTCTTAAGGGCGGTCGTTTTCCATACCAATTTATTATTTAATTTAGTTAATTTTCTGTATATTAAACGCAATTCGAATAAAAAAAGTCTTCTTTTTGGATTTAAATACATCGTAAAAAGACATATTTCTTACATAATGTTGATGAAATGTATGGAAAACGAACGGCCTTAAACTATTAACTCAATTTTTTGTCACAACTTGTATGTATTGTACTTATTATTATTTAAAAATGTTATGTTTGTTTATTTGTTTGTACTTAATTTTATGTCTAAAATTTAATTTGATCTGAAACCCGAATTAGGGTCAATTTTATGTCGTACCACGTTGTAATGCATTTCTAGAAATATTTATATTAGGTTAAGGTAGGTAAAGAAAATTCAAAAAATATTCGAATTGATGTTTGTGCTGTGAGTGTGTGAGGTATGTGTGACTATTTAATTCGATTGTTAACTAACTTTAAGTCGTTACAAAAACCCTCGGAAGGAAAGGATATATAAAATAACGAACGTTTGATCTATTGGATTAAAAAATAAATAAATAATATACATACATATCAGTCTTTACAAATACAATGCCGTTAAACTAACTCATTTCATTAGGTACATACTAAATATTATTTTAAAAATACTAAATATTTAACTACCTCCGTGGTCTAGCGGTTAATTTCGTGGATTTAGACCCGGAGGTACCGGTTTCGGTTCCTAGTCGGGACACAATATTATTTATTAATGTATTAAATAAAAACAAATAAATTAAATTTATTTGTGATATTTCTCGAGTTTGGTACGCTGGAGACATCGACGAGCTTGCCACTTGTCACGATTGGCCTATAGTAAAGTTGGCTAAATATGAATCCGCTTCTTTATAAGCGTGGTTTCTGTCGTGATGATACTTTCACTCGTAGGAGCTGATATCACAACTCCTCATCAATCAAGAAAGGGATACGGATGAATTTTATATATATATATATATACAAAATAAACCTGGGAGTGTGTTTTAGGTACCTAGTTATGGCATTTCGGGTTGATTTTCTTATGTATATTTGTCATAGATTTGCAACACCATCTTTCCTCGGAGTGCGCGTTAAGCACCATTCGGTCCCGGTTCCACTAATACCAACTTTTGGAATCGTTAATTGTCATTATAAATTGACATCAAACCCTAGTATCGAGTGTAGGCCAATGACTCCAAAAAATGTTTACCATCATACATAATAATCATTATACTGCCATCACCTCGTTGTTTCGTGATAGTAATAGTTAAACGGTATCGTATTGTAAGACAGATTTAATAAAAATTAATAAAAAAAAACAGTTAATCGACGATTTTCCCTTATATCAAATATCCATTTTTCTCAGTGCAGCAATGCTAATTTGCTGTCAGTTATCATATGTATAACGCGTTAATCGTGTTTTTTTTTTTACATTAAATCGGTTATTTCAAACAAAACCTTAAATTAAATAAACTATATTACAACAAAAACTTTATTTAATATAAAAAAATATATATAAAAATTTAATACATACAAAAAAAAATAGCTTCTCCAAATCGCTGTCTTGTGGCATGGTGCCCAATACACTAGCAGGATTTCCCCTTTGATTTAAGATACTTATTTTTTCTGAGAAAAAACTGCCAGCCCTATTGTCACCAGAGACGTCAATGAGCCTTGGAACAATTTCTTATTTTATTGATCCTTTCGAGAACCGGGGCGAGTCGGGGTCGAATCTCCGTTCTTGAGAACTATTTTTAATAGAAAATAATTTAATGCTCAATTGATACATTTGCGCTAACACAGCGAAATATTTGTGAATAAATTGAAAGGTTAAACTAAATAAATGAAATATGTAAATATCTAAATTAGTGAATGTAGAATAAATTCGTTTTAGTACCTAATTAGATTATGAGATTTGATAAATTGTTTAGAACAAAAGGAATTGTATATTGGAATCGGAAGAGAGATCTGTTGAATATTGGAATGTGATAGCGCGATGGCTCAATATTGGTTGTCTGTTGCATTTATTAGCATTTTATATTACTGTCAGTACGTATTTAAGACAAATTATTGTTACTGTACTAATTCATAAGCAATATATCATCATTAAACTAAATTCTCGCATTTTTATTACTCACGCTTCTTCTACGAAGGTATACCTAAATGTATGATCTGTATAAGAGCAACCTTCCCCTATCTGTTATCCGAATTAAATACTCTTTTTATTTAATAAATTAAGCTTACAAAAGCAATGGTGATATGATTAATGATACGACCCAAGCCTAAAGGGCCACCGCGGGAGGCCGCATACCCACTAACCGTGAGGCCTCATAGTTAGGGTCTAGGCGCCTACGGACTAAAACCCTATAAACCGTGCGTGCCTTAACAGCTAAGTCTGAGTGCTGGCTACGGAGTGAAGGCACTCGTTCGCCGTGTAAATGGTAATTACTAGGGTTTTATTTTGATCAAATTAAACACTAGCAATTACACTAGCTGCGGGGTGAGGCGAAATTGCATAATCGTCCAAGGACGATTAGATACGTCTGTCAAGTAAATTATTTGAAATGATTATACTCCTGCTAGTGTAAGACACAAAAAAGTTCGGCCAATCTGGAAAAGCTGGTGATCACGGGTAAAATCGAAGGCAAGAGGCCCCGTGGCCGAAGCCCGATACGCTGGTCTGACCAGATCCGAACCATACTTAACACCCCAGCGCTGCATGCCGCCGTGTGGCCCCGGATGGCGCAGCATCGTCCGAGACAAAGTGACCCTCAGCATTAAGGAATACGACGCAAGGAGTGTAAGACTAAGCAGCAAAGTGGTCCAAAGAGTAAATTGTTAGCGGAAGACCAGCAGATTCCAGTGACCTGTTAATGTTTAATCTGAGTGAGAAAGGAATCAGCAAGAAAAACTCGGCTATATCAGATTTACAAAATAAAACATATACTACAGAACCACACCACAACGATCAATTAATAACCTTTTAAATTTAGCTATGAATACCTATGAGATTACAAAACCTGGTACAGCGGTGTCGCAACGAATATTAGGATAGGTATGCTTTTAGAAGTATTTCCATCACTACTGACAGTTGAACGTAGCGTAGAAGAATGTGCTCAACCTAGCTTTGAATTCAAATCGTCAGCCTGAATGGACGAACGTTAATCAAGACGATAGTGAAAACAATTGTGCTTCGCCTTACCCCGCTGATAGTTTCGCTTATAAGGGTCAAATTTTGGGAAGTAATATCAACCTTAAGGACATTGCAGGAATCAAACCCTTTTGTTAAAAAAATCGGATCTGATGCCCAGCAAGCATAAGTTTCTTTCAAACTAGGAAGTGGTCTTCCGTTGGGTGGCCGTGCGAAAAACGAAGCGATGCTCAGGAGTTGCTTAAAGTGTCCGTTGTCGAACCGATAGCACATACGTCTAGTCAGGCCGACGATAAACTCCAATAGTAGGTATCTCGAGCTATGACGGAATTTCGCACGAACCATGGTGCTCGAGAGACCACTCTGAGCGATATGTTCTGCTTATATTGGATGTTCTTCCTGTTGGTTTTTTTTCTAAAAGGTGATGCCATTCTGGCACATGGAAAGTACGAGCATGTCGACGCGTATACGCCTTAATTTTTTATATGCAACACTGCCTTTAGTCGTTCATAGGAAACAGGCGTTTTGTTATCTGTCAGTTGTGAACCGTTCGATGTAATTTGTTCTATCGTATCTCAATGAACTTAAATTGTATACCTTAAGTTTCGGAGAGTTTTTTTATCCAGCTACATATTCCCGATAGTCCCCAATAAGACGAGAACAGATGAATATCTTGTACATCCAGACCTTCAATCTAACGTAACATGGTTCAGGCCGCCTTTACCTGATTGACGGCATGGCGATATGTCTGATAAAACAGTGACATGATAGTGATTCTTGCTTTGATGATACATATACATTAACCATATATACATAACCCTTTGGAACAGCCTTCCAGTCAGTATTCGTCAAGCATCGAATAGAGCCACCTTTAAGAGGCTTGTGTTCACACATTTAATTAAGTCCCAATAAATATATCTATTTTAATGTGTTTTTAGTTTATTTCTTATTATAATGTAGTTATATGTGTATGTATGTATTATGTATATATGAGTATATGTAGGTTGTATATTAAGTAGTATATGTATTTGATATTAGGTTAAGTATTAGTTATAGCAAAAACTGACTATTTTACCTCTTATTTTTGCACCGTCTCATATTTCTATTTGATATCTCCTTTGTCCCCAAGGTCGACTGTCAGAGAATGTAACGGCATTAAGCTTCACCTTTTGTGCAATAAAGTTTTTAAATAAAATAAATAAATAAACAAGCTTGCTTGATTGCTGAACGTGAACTGATGGGAGGAGTGTACCTACACACACAAGTAATTGAAATTACCGTTTTATACAAACACCTGAATTCTGTTACAATTTATCGGTATTTAACTAGAGATATGTAAATAGCCGTCAACCTATATCAGCAGCAATAGGTAGGTATATACAAGTATGTACAACAGTAGATGTTTTGTTACTGAAGATTAGGGTTGGCACCTGTTACTTTGCTTGAGGATGATTTACGTTTGGCATTTGATACTTTGTAGGGTTTTCACCTACTCTGACTTTGTCACTTCCGTTATTTGGCCTAAGCATTATGTAGGCATGTTTCTTTGCTATGTATTAACACAGGTTACTTTGGCTTAGGGTTATGTAGGATTACACCTTCTCTTTACTTTGCGTATAACTTATGTTGTATTGCCATCTCCTTTTACTTTGGCTTCAGAGTTTCTACCTCTACTTACTTTGCCAGAGAGCTTCCAGCAGATATGGTGCTTAACCATACCCCATGATGGAAAGGCCTAATGAAAGAAAAAACGCACTCTTAAAAAAATTATAAATTATATTTTATTTAGGTACTTATATGTATATTTAGACATCGACATCATCTTTAACGCCCTCAGCTGCTCCTCCAGCACCGCCAGCACCTCCTGCGACTTTGCCGATAGCACCTGTAGGGTTGCCACCGCCAGCACCTCCTGCGACTTTGCTGATAGCATCTGTAGGGTTGCCACCGCCAGCACCTCCAGCAACATTGCCGATAGCATCTGTAGGGTTGCCACCGCCAGCACCTCCTGCGACTTTGCCGATAGAATCTGTAGGGTTGCCACCTCCTGTCACTCCGCCTAAGGCATCAGCAGGGTTGCCACCTCCTCCGCCTAGAAATCCACCTGAAATAGTAACAGCAATTATTAGCATTAGAAGCGTTGGCTTAGACGCGGAAGTTCTAAGTTTAATTACTGGTCGTTAACTAAAAATATATATATATTTTTGACATCATCATTTCGTCGAGCTTGCCACTTTTAATAATAGGCCCATAGTAAAGTTAGCTAATCATGAATTCACCCCCAAAAACGTGGGATATTAAGGTCGTGATGATGTTTGAATACTTTACTATAATAAATAAAAAATATCCTCTAGAGACGTCCCATCAAGGTACTGGCAGCATTTCCCCTCTGTATACAGGGTACCTTTGTAGTTGGCTCGGTTGTAAGAATGCTTACCTTGTCATATTATACTTACTTACTTGTCATATTATATTTACAACACCACCGTTCCCGGGCTTCAGTTAAGCCGGTCGGTGCCAGTTCCACTAATATCAACTTGTGAAATTGTTAATAAATCGTCATCGCCAACCCTTCTGGCCAGCGTGGCGAGTGTCCACAGACCACATTCTTCAGAAATGTGTGGAAGGCCCATCTCTAACCGTGAAGGTCTATGAACACAGGGTGTGTTCTAGGGAATGTGAGATGATGCCGCGGCTATCATGAAATACCAATACTAACTCACACATCGCCTAAAACATAGTCCTAGACCTCCACTTCTCAAGACACGCTCTTACCAGACGGGCTGATGAGGGTCTAATGTCAATTACATTAACAATTTGTTAATGATTCCACAAATTTGGTATTAACTAATCCGAGACTGACGGTTTAGTGCTCTCCGAGGCATGGGAACGTCGGTGGTGTTTATATTTGGTATAAATAAGCGGGTTCACATTTAGCAAACTTTACTATAGGCCAATCATGACAAGTGGCAAGCTCGTCGATGTCTCCAGCATACCAAACTCGAGAATTAACACAAATGATTTTTTTTTAAAAGTAAAGTATCATCACGACCGTTTCCCTTTCGGGGTGGTCAGAAATCAAGCTTATAAATAAGTGGATTCACATTTAGCCAACTTTACTATAGGCCAATCATGACAAGTGGCAAGCTCGTCGATGTCTCCAGCATACCAAACTCGAGAATTAACACAAATGAATTTAAAAAAAAAGTAAAATATCATCACGACCGTTTCCCTTTCGGGGTGGTCAGAAATCAAGCTTATAAATAAGCGGATTCACATTTAGCCAACTTTACTATAGGCCAATCATGACAAGTGGCAAGCTCGTCGATGTCTCCAGCGTACAAAACTCGAGAAATATCACAATATTAATATCATATATTAATTAAATGTATTTATTTACATTAATAAATATTTTTGTGTCCCGACCAGGAATCGAACCCGGTACCTCCGAGTCTAAATCCACGGACTTAACCGCTAGACCACGGAGGCAGTTATTGGAACAACACACTTAAAAAACTCTTTAGTGCTAAGATCATGTATAAATTGCAGTGATATTGATTTGTTCAGTGTTAGTATTGCTGATAGGTTGAAAAAAGGCATAAAATAGTCACAAATGTATCTTCTACGTCAGAAAAGTGTATTTATCATTCTTACAACCGGACCATTACTCTTGAGGTTTGTACGTTGGTAGATATATTTGTCTGCAATTATTTTATCAGCCATTTGGACAACTTCTTCACCAGGCGTTTGGTTTAAGGTCCCCGCGGTCCCATCGTATCGACCCCAAACAACGCAAACTCGCAACCTGGTAATTGTAAAATTTTTGTACACAAAGTCTACATACCCCAGGCGACCTGAAACAAAAAAAATAAAAGGTTATAGCCAAAGAGATCAAATATGGAGTGGACATTAATTGTAAAATAAGGAAAGGCATGCTACGATGGTTCGGGCATGTTGAAAGGATGAACGAAGAAAGATTGACGAACGAGATATATAATGCGAAAGTTGTGGGTGAAAGAGACCTGGACAGGAGACTCACATATCCCGGTCAAATAAATAAAACACTGACTGAAGGTGCAATAAAAAGTCTTCGTAACCAAAGGGCATGTATGAAGAGGTTAATGAATGTCGACGAAGCGAAAGAGGTATGTCGTGATCGTGTCAAATAGCTCTTAATTGTCTCTGCCTACCCCGCAAGGGATCTGGCGTAAAGATATGTATGTATGTACTTAATTTTTACATTTTTTTACGACATGTCTTATTCTCTTATAGAATTGACTGACAGAATGCACCCCGAAAATCCTCTACCACACTCTCAAAGGTTATAAAATGCCGAAAGGCATTAAGTTCGCCATTGTAAAACTTTTAAAGTTTTTTGTGCAATAAAGAATTTATAAAAATAAATAAACTTTACACACAAATCTATTATTCAATTATGCACAAATGTGTTACTCGTATCTACGCATTATACTTATAACAAGTTAAGTTTATATGTGTGTGTAATAGCTATTATTTATAAAATCAACCTATCATAGAGGTATAGGACTTGTTAGTAGCTTTGATATGCTAATAAAATAGTGAAATAATTAAAAAAGTATCAGACACTGTGTTCTAGGAGTTGTGATAATGATAAATAACTTACAGCGATGATGGAAAGGACGAGGACGAAGATAGCGAAGCACTTCATGTTGAATCGAGAATGGAACCGACACCGGTACAAGACGTGCCGCCTCTTATATACAACTTTACAATACATTTGTTCAAACAGAAACATCTTTTGAAATTACAAAATAACAAAAACTTTAATTCTATTTTTATTATACATATATTAGATATGTATTGATTTATTAAACAAGTGATATTCATTCTTTTATACTTACCATATTATAAACTAGCTGTAGCCGTAGTCGGCAAAAACACATTAAATGTGGCCGTGGGATCTAACATTTATTTATTGAAAACTTTATTGCACTATATCAACCTATTCTGTTACTTAAGCGCAAACGTTAAATAATGGAATGCATTAACTATAGGTATATATATCACGCTATTAAAGTTTATATTTGCATGGCCACTGTCAAGGTCGAGCTTATAGAGTTGAGAATTGAATAATATTTTGAACAAAATATAATATACCCATTAGTTAGCAAGAAAACTTTGTTACATAAAAGTGCTTTAATCATGACGGCAAAAATATATAATAAATTACTGTTGAGACTACAGGAGCTAGAGTTAGGAGAAATGAAGAGAAGACTTAAATATATACTAATTGACAAGACATACTACACAATCAATGACTTTTTTACAGACAAAAATATAATTACATGACATTTTGCTTAACTTTTAATTTATTAATATTAAATTTTAGACATGAATAATATTGTCATTTATATTTTTTTTATTGTATCTCAATTTTGTTCACGTGTCTGTATTAAAATTTAAATGCTATCCACAATTACTAATATTTGTACGCCCTATGGGCAGAGCACTGGTGCACCTTTATAACCTATACCTGTTGTTTATAATATTAACCTGTGTGTGTCTAAACAAATAAATGATTTTGAATTTGAATTTGAATAATTAACACTCAACATCTGACGTAAATAACGAAATCCACTAATGACGTTTGCGCCTAAATAATATTAAATAGCATTCCTATTTAATCTGCGTTTAGACATTTTCTGATAGCCAAACCTTTAGGACATTTAGACAGGATAGGCGGTGGGTGCAATGTGTCACTAACTTTTTATCACGATAGATAAAATAAATAAATGAATATTTCCAGACAGGTCACACAGCGCCATCTAATTTCCGTGGTAAGCTACGAGGCTTGTGTTACGGAAACTAGATGGTTGATAAACTACATATTATACTTTTTTTTTTTGTAAATATATACATATTATACATATAAACACCCAGACCGAGACAAATTATACAATGTACAACTTGCCCCCGGTGGGAATCGAACCCACGACCTCCCGAGTTCACGGCAACGTTTGTTACCACTAGACCACGGAGATGGCGCATGATAGATGGTACCTTATATAACTGTCAGTTGCATAGAAAACTTGTATTTTTATTACGAAATTAATTATTTTTTGGATATTATGTCGAAGTGAGCAGCTTTTAAGTGTACAAATCGAGATTTCCAAGCGAAATCAAAGATATGGTGATCTCAAAATTGCCGTTCTATTAATTCAACCTTTTTTTCTTTTTAAAGACGGTGTTCGCTTTCTTAATTCGTATTTTAAGGTAGGTAACGTTAATTTAAAATACATTTTTCTGTTATAAAAATAAAAAAACTACATAAACATTTAAAAAATGATGCGTCAAAGGTGTAATCTACAAAAAGCTTTGCCTGATACACCCCATTGGAAATTAGGTGAAATAGAAACGAAACAACGATATTTTATAATATATTGACCGCCTCCGTGGTCTAGTGATAACAAACGTTGCCGATCGAACAACCTCTCAAGTGGTCGTGGGTTCGATTCCCACCGGGAGAAAGTTGTACATTGTATAATTTGTCTCGGTTTGGGTGTTTATATGTATAATATGTATATATTTACAAAAAAAAAAGTATATTTTATTTATCAACCATCTAGTTTCCATAACACAAGCCTCGTAGCTTACCACGGAAACTAGATGGCGCTGTGTGACCTGTCTGGAAATATTTATTTATTATATTCATAAATACATACATACCAATATGTACATAAAATTTACACATTAAAACATAAATAAGTCATGCTATAGATATACTAATTTACATACATAAAATAAAACTACTTACATCATGAGGAGAATGCGATAAAATTAATAATAAGATGATTGCTGCTGCAAAGTGTTCTACAAAAATAAAAATTAAATCTTTATTTGACCTCTTGAGACTAAAGGAGGTTAGTTTTGTTAGGTTTTTGCGACTACGGGGAGTGATTGGGTCTCAAATAAACCTTATTTTTTTCTTTCTTAATTTGTTTTTTTTTTAATTTTTACTAATTTTCGTTATTTTAGTATTACATCACTAAAATATCGAAAATTAGTATTGAATCGACTTAGAATATTGAATTACTTACGTTCACGATCACTGTCGATATGGTGGTTTACACAGAAACTGCCTTCCTCCTATATAATTTATAGATATTAAAAAAAAAAAGTCATAAATAAATGAAGTCTATATTTATTCTTACAAACTTGTTAACTTTGGAAGCAAAAAGTACTTCAATGCATCAACGGAAAAAAAAGGAAAAAAAAGTTAAGAGTTGATGCTACCATAGGTTTCACGAGGTTAAAAGAGCATAAGTCATCATTTAAAAAATAAAAAATATAGGCGCCATCTGTTAGAAAATACACTTTCTCGAATAGCTAGGCATCAAAAGTACATAAAATGTCAGTCCACTGACTACCGCCCTTTTTGATAAAAGGAATCTTTGTGGTAACACTGGAACTAATGCGTCAGACAATTAGCTGCGATTACTGATGTTATATCGAAGTTTCAAGTAATAGATTCAAGAGTGGAATCGCGCGTTCTCAGTAGTAAACACGCATGGAAACAGATTTGTAGTAGATGCCTAATTATTTTAGTGGAATATGCCTACTTTCGAGTATTTTGTTAACTTCAATGATATACCAAGGTCATAGTAAGCATTTAGGTACATATTAACATTGAAAACAAAAAGGTAATTTATCATGGTCAAGAACAATGAAAAAACAATAATTAGGTAAAACTTTACAAATGAGAAATGACCACCAAACAATTCTTACCTTACCTTGGAATACATGTTAACTATAGAAAGGACACCTACAAAATGGTTTACTTTTTCTTCAAAGGCAAAGTTTTGATTTAAAAAAATAGTACTTCACTTATTGTCAGATATAAAAAGTATCTTCACGACCGTAGCATCCACATTTTTTTTCTAGGCACTGGTTTACATTTAGACAACTAGAGACAACCAGCTTGTCAATGTGTCTCTTGCTACCAAACGCGAAAAAGCGCAAAATTTAATAAATTACGATATATGTTTACGACGAAATTGAACCCGCTTATAACGTCTATTTTTTTCTTTTGCAAGTTAATAATGGGTGAGCGTGTGTTCGTTTGTTCTTAACGATAATAATAATAAATTCTTTATTGTACAAAACCAAAACAAGTACAGGTACATAGGCGAGCTTAATGCCGTAAATGCATTTTCTACCAACTAACCTTTGTGACTGAGATATGTAATAAGCGGGTGCAGAATGTTACGAAGAAAATAAATAGTTGAAATTATTCATTACTATATGAAACACACATTAATTACAAACATATAGTACTTATACATAAATAAATGTCCTACATAAACAAATAAATATATAACTAAATATAAAATACATACATATACGCATATATATAATAAGAGAGTTATGGCGACTTATTCCGCTTGTGAAATAAGTATGTGTATAGCTTATCTTTAAATATTTTAAGAGATGGTGCCTGTCTGATAATTAAAGGAAGTCTGTTCCACTGGCAAACTGCAGATACTGTAAAGGATAGCCTGATATCGATAAAAATACGTTTATATAAAATTGTGATGTACTTAAAATAACCTAACCTAACCTAACCATAACCATTGGGCGAGTAAGTCTGTCCCGTTGTATTTAGCTAGAGAAATATGCCGCTTTTGCAAATAAAACAAATAATAATAATTTATTAGACATCGCCTCGTATAACCAATGATAATAAATATAATAACAAGATGAGGCACGAAGCCACACGGTCTGAGAATGAAAAAACTAGGCACAATCGTCTTAGAATTAATTAGTCTGTGACAATGCATTGACGGTTATAATGTTCGACGTACACTTTCAAATTGGTTGTATTGTTTACTGAGAATATGCTTGCTACCGAAGTGTAAAACACGTTCTTCTTCGACGAGAGAATAAGAACAAAGTAGATGGTGTAAAAAATAACGCAGCGAACATTGTGTATAAAATAACAACCAAGACCTACTCTGTCTTATATTTGATCTCTTGGCCTATATATAAATATATATTAAATGCTAGAATTTTAATCTAATGTTTGTTAGGTAATTTAAATTACATATTATTAATTTAGTGTTCTTGTTTTTAAATAAATAACAAAAGAAGTTATTTTTTTAAATAAATATTTGCAAGCGTTTGCTTTGACAGAAAAATATAAAGGTTACTTTAAAAATACCTAGTATTACTTTTTGCCGGATCTCCTTTCCGTGAATATAACAATAGTAATGGGTTTAGGTTCTTTTGGAATAATTTTGAATAAATCGGAATTTTTAGGTATAAAATGTGACTGAAAGATGTGAAGGCAAGTCAGTCGATTGAGGTATTTTCAGTTGTATTAAATTTATCAAATTTAAAATCTTTAAATATGAAGGCTTTTGTCGGAGTGTTCCTGTTCGTTCTACTCATCGCTGCTTGTGTATGTATTTATTTTTGTCTTATCGATTAGCTAAGAACGTATTACAAAAAGCTCACGAATTATCCGTGGTCTAGCGGTTAAGTCATTGGATTTAGACTCGGGGGTACCCGGTTCGATTCCTAGTCGGGACACAAAAATATTTATTAATGTAAATACATTATTAAATACATTAATAAGCATTTAGCTTGCCACTTGTCATGATTAGCCTATAGTAAAATTGGCTAAATGTGAATCCGCTTATTTATAACCGTTTCCCTTTCGGGGTAGTCAGAAACCACGCTTATAAATAAGCGGATTCACATGTAACCAACTTTACTATAGGCCAATAAGTGGCAAGCTCGTCGATGTCTCCAGCGTACCAAACTGAGAAATATCATAAATAAGTTAAATTAATGCATTTATTTACATTAATAAATATTTTGTCTCCCGACCAGGAATCGAACCCGGTACCTCCGAGTCTAAATCCACGGACTTAACCGCTAGACCACGGAGGCAGTTTTTAGAATAGGTAGATAAAAAACTTTTAGGTACCTACCTAATTGTTCGTTAATTTAGGTAAGGTTCGATTGGGCTAGGATTGGGATGCTCAATTTGAGTAAAAGCCCCTAATAATATAATATGTAGATATATTTAGATACATCATTTATTGTTGTAACATTATAACACGGAAGAGCACCATATCGGCACATTGCAACCTCGTGTAGGTATCACAAACACATCACCCTATATTGTTCACCTATTTTACATCTCTATACTTTTTGTAGACAATAAATTATTTTATTATTATTATATTTAGGTATCTTAAATTAGATAAGAGATACTGGTATGTCCCTTACCTTGCCACATTATGTCGTAATATATGTATTTTGTTATTTTCAGGTGGCGAGACCTGAAGACAAGGATAAGGGTATTGTGCTGTATTATTATTAACGTTAGTTAAGGGTGGTCCGTGGACACTGATAGTTGGTTCGGATAGGCTGGTTTACAAAAGAGGCCTCCTTTTTTTTATTCCGCAATAAGACGCTCACCATCGAAAAACGTGATTCCGTATTTGCCCCACATTATAAATACCTAACGAAAATTCCTTATTCGCCCCTTGCTGATTTATGCCTTATTTGTCCCAAAAATGGCGTTGAGAGTTTTCATATTAGGCTTATATTAGGTATATGGAAAACAAAAAAAAATAAAAAATGTTAAAAACGGTTGTCAGTGCCCGTTGGTTACATAATTCCTTTACAACAGGGTTGCACAGACTTATTAATACTAGGGGCCACTCGGCCAAATCATGAACTGATAGCGGGCCGGCCGCCAGAAGTAGGTATAGGTAGTTAAAGACAATAAAGAATTGATAAAAATTTATTAAAATTAAAAAAGAAATTATTAATTTGAAGCGTGGCACTGCATAGTGCTTACAATCTTTTTTATATTTGGCTCAAATTTACTTGTAGCAACACGTAAAACTGCTTCCAAACTTTCATTTGCAAGGCGGTTTCGATTTTTTGTTTTATTATTATTTAGTATTGAAAAAGTTTGTTCACATATATAGGTAGAACCAAATAAGCTGGCACATTTCAGAGCGTTTATGCGCAACTCTTCGTACATATTTTTATCAATGCAGCGGTAAAAGTTCAGCAAGTCTCCTTCGTTGAATTTGTTGCGTAAATCTTGGTCATTTTGAATGTCGATAATTTCTAACTGCATTGACTCTGGCGCATTTTCAACTGAAATAGTGAAAGGATTGCTGAATATGTCCAACAGAGGTTTCACTTTTTTAAACTCCGAAAATCTGTCTTCAAAAGATTGAATCAAAATATCTAGCTTTTCTACATAACTGAAATTAATCGCAGTTTTGTTGAATTTTTCAGCCATTTTCTTATAATTCGGAAAATGATTATAATTTCCAGAATTCAATTGTGATCTGAAAAGTGTCAGCTTGCATTGAAAGGATGTTACATGAGCATAGAGCTGGGATATCAGTTGATTTTTGCCTTGAAGCCGTGTGTTCAAGACATTCAAATGATTTGTAATGTCAACTAAATAAGCTAAATCACACAACCAATCAGGATTTTTAAGTTCCGGGACATCCCTTTGCTTTTCCGCCAGAAATATTCCAATTTCTTCTATTAAATTTAGAAATCGTTCCAGTGTCAATCCACGACTTAGCCACCTTACTTCTGTATAATACAGTAAATCTCCGTATTCGCTTTCGATGTCATCAAGGAATTGTTTGAATTGTCTGTGATTGAGTCCTCGTGATTTTATGAAATTTACAGTCGAAACTACTACTTTCATTACATTTTGAAATTCATTTTTTTTAGAACAGAGGGCTTCCTGGTGTATAATGCAGTGAAACTGCATGAGATCTTCAGTGTTTATGTTTTTTTCTTGCAGGTGCTTTTTCAGCAAAGTAACTAGCCCGGAATTGATACCAATCATGGAAGGAGCACCGTCAGTCGCAACTCCCGATAACTTAGATAAGTCCAAATCAGTTTTTGAACACTCGTCCAAAAGTCCATTGAGTATATCAACTCCTTTGGTTTGACCTTTCAATGAACACATTCCTAATAACTCTTCGAAGACTTCAAAATCTTGAGTAACACCTCGTATGAATATGAGAAGTTGAGCTGTGGAACTAATATCAGTCGATTCGTCGAGTGCTAATGAAAAAAATTCCATGATCTTAGTTTTTTCAATTAATTGTTCCGCAATATTACCTGACAAGGACATAATTCGTCTTTGGATAGTCATACGATTCAGTTGAATTTTCTCAAACTTTTTTGCTGCTTCTGGACACATTTTCTTAGCGGCAATTTCCATGCATTCTTTTACAAAATCGCCATCATTGAAGGGGCGACTTCGCTTTGCTATCATTCGAGAAATTTCATAACTAACTTCTGTAGCCGTTTCTGAATCTTGAATGTGTTTTGTAAACATAGCTGACCAATAAGCTCCCGTTTTAAAGACAACATTTTTTGCTTTCTTAATTCGCCTGTAAACTTGGTAAAAGAAGGATGCTGCGTTTCATAGTGCCTTTTTACATTATAATCCTTTGCAATCGCAACAGAATTCTTGCAAATTAAACAAACGACTTTGTTATGCGACCATACAAAAAAGTATTTCTCAGTCCAAATTTCTTGAAACTGCCGATTTTCATCTTTAACCTTACGTTTTTTACTAGGTCCTGGCTTCTCCATGTTGCGTTCTAATCCTGGCTAGGATTAACACAGCACCTAAAAACAATTACAGTACCCACTTAAATTACCTATCCTTTTTTAAATTATCAAAAATAATTGATTAAATATTATTTCTCAGAAATTTTAAGATTTTTATACAGATTTTATCTGAAATAATGACGTAATTATTACAGTTAGAGAAATTCTTATAAAAATAGTAATTTCTTTGTTTATTTTAATATTTAGCCAACATTAAAGCTAAATTTGATTAAAATTGATTAAATAGGTAGGGAAACACTTATTAATAACAGAGTTTTACTTACGTTTTCACAACACAATTATACACGGCACTTGACGGGTTAACACTGCAACAGGAAATCTACGTTGAATGTGGATCAAAATATATGACACCGGCTAGTCGAGTTAAAATCTACACTAGAACTATTGCCTCCCAAAAACACTAATAAACTGCACTTATTCTCAATCACTTATTACTTCGCTTTGTATTTTCGCGCTTATTTCTTTCTGTTGTTGACACTTCACTCAAATGAAAAGCGAACTGTTCGGCCGCTGCGGTTAACGTGATTTTTATACCGCGCAAACGACTCTGGAAGCTTCGTGTAGATACGCGAGCAATCGGGAATACGGGACTATATCTATCTCGCTTGCTCACCTCGCTAGAAAATTCTTGATTTCTATAGCGAGCGATGTTACTTGACTTAGCAATTTTGGGCGCTAGATTCAAATTGCGCGCGCGCGAGTTTCACATTACTTTTCGAACATATTTTTTTTTTGTTTTATTCTGGAATAGAATTCAATATTTTTCGAATGCACGAGAGTATTATTTTTGCTGTCGGCGGGCCACCAGTATTCGACCCACGGGCCGCATGCGGCCCGCGGGCCGCGGTCTGTGCATCCATGCTTTACAACATAATTTGGCTACTGGTTTTAACTAATACTTCTATGTATTTCTATTTCTAAGGCTTCTTATTTTTTTATGAATTCTAGCCGATGCGAAACCAGAAGGTAAAGTAGGAGATTCAGTTAAGGGTGCCGCAAAACCTGTGTCTGACCAGGCTAGCGGAGTTGGTGACAAAGTTAAGCCGCCCACAGACGTAGCCAACAATGGATTCCCTAAAAACATCCCTGGAGAAGAATTTATCAAGAATGGAGTGTCCGAAGTTAAGAAGGCTGTTGATTCGGCGTTTGGTAAGTTGCTTAATTGCCTAATATGTTATTTTATTTATTGACTCCGTGACTAGAAGTTAAATCTGAGGATTTAAACGCGAAGGTACAAATCTTCGATTCCCGGTCGTGACACAATTATAATTAAATTTACTTATATGTGATATTTCTCGAGTCTGGTTCGCTAAAAACATTAGTCTTGATAGGCCTAGTAAAGTTAGCTAAATATAAACCAGATCCTTAAAAATCGTGGTATCTGACCATCCCCGGTAGGAAATACGGTCGTGATATATTTATATATAAATAAGCAATACCTCCAGACCTATAATAAATAAATAATTAGTTTTATGCTATATCTATTTTTTTGTATTATGATAATAAGACATCGACGATTTGCCACTTGTCATGAGTTGGCGAAATGTGAATCCGCACCTTTAAAAAATAAATAAATGAAAGCGTGATTTCTGACCACCCCGCAGAGATTAGGGTCGTGTAGATTCTATACTTGTGCATTTAGACGCGGAGGTATTGGGTTCGATTCCCGGTCGTGACATAATTATAATTTAATTTACTTATTTCTGATATTTCTTGCGTCTGGTATATCTAAATAAGACATCGACGATCTCACCACTTTTGACAGATGGGCTTATAGTAAAGTTTGCTAAATATGAACTCACTCCTTAAAAAGAGTATATCGTAATAATAGTATATAATGTAGTATCGTAGTATGTGATATATTTTTTTTATTTCAGTTCCCTTCGAAAACATATAAAGAAGCTAAATCTCCGGACCTACCTCGTTCAGTATTAATTAATAAATAGTTTTCAGGCAATGTTGTTTTTTTATTGTTGGCACCGCCCCAATGATTGGCACTGTGACATTGTTTTAAAAATATTACTTTTTGTATACTGGTTACAACACAAATAATGATAGAATATTTATTTTTGAATGTTCACACCTCTAAATAATATATTTATTTATTAGCCATGTCAATAGTACTGCCAATGAATATCATCAAACTCACGGTGCCAATTACTATGCCTAATTTAGGTGGCAATCATTGTATGGTTTACCCTATATTATGATTTAAAATATTCCCTATTATAATGTATTACCTGTACCATTGCGAAGATTATAATCATGTGGTTTAAAATTAAGTAAATGGTTTAAAAACACGATTAATAATTATTATTGCAGATACTGAAATATCTATTGCCCGGTTGCCGAGTTTTGGTTTCTTGCACAGAGCACGGAATCCACACGCGCCGCACGCAGTGCGCGGCGATTCTGTGCTGTGGTTTCTTGCCACACTAATAATTAAAAAAAAAAGTTAATTTAAAAAATAAACAACCCGACTGCGTAAAAAAATGATCAGGACTTAAAAACTGTTGTTCCCATTGTTGGGAAAATTAGAACAAGAAAAAAAAATAAAAAAGTGACGTGTTTTTTATTTAAATATTTACCCGTCCATTTTTGTCACAAGTAAATATCTTGTTTAAAATTAAGTAAAATTAAATGCAAACTGAATAGAAACAGCTGTGTCGCTAAAATTGAAACTAAATCCTACTTTATTACATTGACTTATTGTTTAGGGAATAGGCATTTTTCTAGTGCTCTAAAAGTATGCTTCCACCCAATCCAACAAGACCGCGGTTTGAAGCCTGGTGCTACTAGTGTTATAAATCGCAAGAGTAAGAGACTCAGATATTTTTATAATTTTTGCATTATTTTTTTTTAAAGAAATGTTTTCTGTCTACGGATTGACGTCATCGGTTTTACTGCGATGCTTATTTTTCGGGTAGTGCAATCAAAGCAAAATGTGAAAATTTTATTTTATACATATTACCATAGTGCTTTTTTTTATTTTTCCATTCTAAATATTTCTTATATAGTTAATTTAAATGTTATAATTAATACATTTTTAGGTATTTTCCAATTTTCATTACCTTCGTCTTGATTTGTTTTTTTATTGTACAAATATCTTATATCGGTTATGTTAATTATTTTTAGGGTTTTATTAATGATACCACAGACAAGAACAAAAAGAAGAAAGATGTAAAGTTTGGGTAGCATTACATACATACATATCTTCACGCCAGGTCCCTTGCGGGGTAGGCAGAGACAATTCAGCGTCATTTGACACGATCACGACATACCTCTTTTGCTTCGTCGACATTCATTAACCTCTTCATACATGCCCTTTTGTTACGAAGGCTTTTTAGCCATAAATTCACCTTCAGTCAGTTTTTTATTTATTTGATCGTGATATGTGAGTCTCGGTCTGCCAGGGCCTCTTTCACCCACAACTTTCGCATTTCTGGTTCATCGATCTTTCTTCTCTCATCCTTTCAACATGCCCGAACCATCGTAGCATGCCTTAGGTAGCATTGAAGCGCTGTATTCGCTTTGCTTTGCTTTATGCAAGTGGAACGACTGTTGGATTGGCTTAAAGCGTCAGCGCTTTGAAGTAATTTTTCTTAAAGTCAAACACAGCCTATGTTAATTCCGCTCGCCACCACTGCTTCGCCTTGCTAGGGATGCGCCATCAAAAGTAATCCGTTGTACTATTGCCCCAACATGACAGTCCAAGGAACTTTTTGTTTTAGACTAGCATGCCATGTGCGCCCACCTGGTGGTAAGTTCATGAATGTTAGCAACTGGAATCAGACACTCATGACTGACATCACTATACACTATGCCGGCTTGAATGGGAAGGCTAAACAGTTTACTCGGTTTATCGGTACGAACGGTGGATACTTCCACGCCCCGGCAGACTGGGCGAATTACCACCACCATCAGTCCGCCTACCACCTACTTGTTATTCTCGTTGAAAGTATGTTCCATTTGCATTGATTTGCATTTCAAATGCCAATTTTTCTTTTCAAAGACAACTAATATTGTAAGCATGCCATGGTGATATTTATATAAAAAACACCGCTTGAAACAAGACACCTTAATACTACAGTGACAGTCACCCAACAATACTCAGGATACAGCCGCAACAAGTTCCGTAAACGATAAATCTAGGACCGAGAGCTAGGCCAATATTTAGGATCACATGTCCGATCCTTATTATATAGATCATTGGTAATAACATCTGTGTTGTTAGAACAAAATATCTTGTGAATCTTTTCATATGATTGTGACGAATTATGTGGATGCGACAATGGTTTGGCCTCGATTGTAAGTTAAATACAACAAGTACCTTATAAAATTATATTTAATTTAATTTAAAACGGGCTCTTGCCAGCTATTCTGGAACCCACTGGATTAGTCCGCGATGATGGCAAGAGACCTGATGGTATTGCAAATGGCACATACTTTTAACGAGAACAATAAATAGGTGGTAGGCGGACTGATTCACCGTTCGCGCTTATTGACCCTGTAAAGTGTATCCACACGTTTAGGGATCAGGCTTGAATTGCCGTCATGCCGTAGTACATGTCTATATAATCTGTGGTCATGCCCAGTCAAGCCGGCTTAGTATTGTGGACTGTTAGTCGTGAGTGTGAACCAGGGAGTTGGAATTCATGGTGTGAACCAATAATATAAATTATATATTTTTGTGCTGTGTAGATATCTAAATATAGAACCACATTTGCTCTAAGTAAACCTCGTCAACGTTCATTTATAACCTTTATTGGTTTAAATATCCAAATACGCAGGTGACAAGTACTTAAAACAAATAAGTAGTATTCTAATACAATTTACGTTTAATGCTAAGATCGATAAATCATACTTTTTACCCGACTGCATGACGCAAAGAAGAGTCTTACCCCTCATTCCGAATCGCGCTCAGAGCGCTTAGATTGAATGTGATACTAATAGTCGTTCCAAACCAAATATCACGATTTGGATGCTCAGAGCGTGATATCAATTCGGAACGGTCTAAATCACATTTTCATTCATAACATGATAATTTTTTTAAATGTATGGAAGATAAATTGCGGATTCCACATCTTTAAGTATGAATACTAACAAACATACATCTTTTGGTTTATTCATCTTTATATGTGTAAAGCTTAATATTATTAACTTATTTTGGTATTTTAAAATAACTTACCGTGTTACAGACATTTTTTTTCATTTAAATATTAATTATAGATTTGTTTAAGAAGTAATATAGAAACAGTACAAACGAATGACAATATTAAATAATTTAAATTAAACCTAATATTAAATTAACTTGATATTATGACAAACAGCGCTCAGAGCGATCTACCTCGATATCGTGAGCAGTCTAAGCGCGAGAAATGATGCCATTTGTGACGTCACATAGCTTTGGCAAAACAGTTTAAGCACGTCTCGGAACACCTTTAAGCGTGCTTAGGTTACTATTATCGTGTCTCGGAACGACGGGTTTATCAGCCTATGTAAGAATATATATATGTATATACAGAGTAAACTCCATGTGACGTCACTCGATTTAACGACAAACCTAAAGCTTTTTTGTCTTCCAATTCTGATTTTTCTTCTCTCCATTTAACGACAACTCTTTATAACGCCATAAAATGCACAGTCCCTTCAGTGGCGTATTTTAATGGTGTAGTTAAGCGGTTATCAAACTTTTTTGCGACGGAACAATGGGCTTGTTTTTTATTCTTTTCAGGTTTTATTTATTTATTTTCAGTTCCTTTTTAATTAAAGTAATTTTTAACGCAATTTGTTTTTTTTATTTTTAAATTATTACTCGTGTGTGGGTAAGAGATGAGAAGAATGGTGTATCGGGCTTGCGACCGACAATAGGCTGATCATTCGCTCACAGACTGCTGCTGCAGTAACGTGCTTTCATTATTTGTTGCCAATATGGCAAAATCAGCCGCGTGTAGTATGTGCGTCAATGAAGTGTTGACGTTCATTAATCACAAGATCGACGTTATCGATGAGCAGAGCCTCATGCAGCTCTGGTCAACCAGCTACAAGGAGGAAGACCTCAGAACCGCTTAGGATGTGCTATCGGAATTCGGGCGTCCCAGCCGAACTCGTCGCGTGCGTGTGGGATGTAAAACCAGAGTCATTCAGGTGATCATCACCACGCTCAAGGAGACCGATCCCGACGACCTCAATAAACTGCCACCCGTCAGCTTCGACCATGTCGACGTAACCGTCTTCTTAAAGGAGATGACGGTAATGAAGGCGGACATCGCGGGACTTAAGGATAACAACGGGCGCCGGGATCATGGAAGAAATCCGTGACATAAAGCGGCAATTAGAAGAGCTCAAGAACTCGGGTGCTGACGTCGTAACACGTGTAGCCTCGACGAGTGGGTCGCCGGATGATGTAGGTTGCATTATTGCAAGCCTGCAGAATTCGCTGACCGAGTTGAGAGACAATTCGCGGCGTCGCACAGTGCAAAATGCTGATTCGCCTACTACTGACACGAGTGACAAGGACAGCGCACCGCTCTAGCCGATGTCATCGCCCGAAGCGCCGGCGGCGCCGCCGCGCCGCTACGACCTACGGCCCCGGTGTTTACGCTAACCCTGCCAGCACGGCCTGCAGCGTCTCGGAGTCAGCCCGGGGACGCTAGAAACAGTTATGCGCAGATTGCGAGGCAGGGTGTCTCGAAGAAGGGACCCTAAAAACCAGCTGACACTAAAAACTTAAAACTTCGCGTCACAACCGGAAATTAAATGGATTCGGAAGGATTTGTGACTGTGGAAAAGAAAAAAAGGAGGCCCAAACATAATCGGGGAATTTCGCCTCCCGAACAGTGCGCTCTAAAAACTGCGATACCGACATCCTATGTCTATATCGCGCCTGCGTAAGGACATGTCATCCCAAGATGTTCTCGGACACATACTGGACCGAGGGGAGATCGACTCTGTCGCTGCTATCAACGAGTTACCTTCCTATTGGGATGACACCGGATTCAAGGCCTTTAGGATTCGTGTGCGGTCAGAGCACCTCAAAATATTCCTGAAGAAGGAATTCTGGCCGCTCAGTGTTGTGTACCGCAAATACATTCGTGGATTTGCTTCACGCAAAACCAACGATGTTCCTGAGCCCCGCGCAGCATCTACTCCCTCTGCACCACCCCCAGCAGGGACTCCGGCACCGTCCACTGAAGCTTCTCGTACTTCTCAGAAAGTTTTCACAGTACCTGATGGGTACTTCTATGACCACAAGAAGTTGAAGATACGGAAGCTTTAGATTAATTATTTTTATTATTCTTAAGTTAATGATATTTTTATATGTATTTTAGTTGTAAGGTATTTATTTATCTATGGGCCATCTGTTGCCTGATAATACTTAAACAATTTATTATTTTATTATTATTAAAAAGGAGGCCTCCATTTTTATTTTATTGCGAGATAATGCTATCACCATCAACCATTCTACTCTTCTCCCTGCCCAACCAAATACTGTATGATTTCGTTTATGCCGTCTTGGAAGCTCTTTCCATAAATGTATCTCCTGCAGACCTGGTCAGGCCCAATTCTTTCATTAAGTGGTGCAAAGATTTAGCTGGAACTCCTCTCGCATCAACTACCACTGCGTAAAGCTGAGTCTTGAACCCGTTCCTGATCATTTCTTCTGTGAGATCATAATATTTATTCGACTTCATGTTGTGGTCTTTTGGAATATTTAATTCCCACGGAACGGTAAGTTCAATAAGGATAACTTTTTTCTATTTACGAGAAAACACTAACATCTGTATGAAGACGTTTCCTCAATGCCTACTCAACATTTCCAGCTGTCAAAAAAAAAATAAGTTTATTCAAGACCCGACAGTTTTATTTCTCAAGGTCATCCGTAATGTTGTTGCTGCAAATCTCTGGAACCATTAAATATAAGACAAGCTTCAAATCGAGCTATCTTCAAAAATTTAGTATATAGGTACTTCTTATCAACCTGTTTCAACTTCTCTATTTTTTTTATTTCTTTTTTCTTTTTCATTTGCAGCAACATTATTATTTCTATATTACCTCCCTCATCGTTTAAGTGGTTTATTTGTATATATATATATATATATATATATATATATTATTTATTTATGTACGTGTTATTTACTGACTGCCTCCGTGGTCTAGCGGTGAAGTCCGTGGATTTAGACACGGAGGTACCGGTTCGATTCCTGGTCGATACACAAAAATATTTATTAATGTAAATAAATATGTACATTTACTTAATATTTAAATTATTTGTAATATTTCTCGATTTGGTACGCTGGAGACATCGACGAGCTTGCCACTTGTCATGATTGGTCTATAGTAAAGTTGGCTAAATGTGAATCTGCTTATTTATAAGCGTGGTTTCTGACCACCCCGAAAGGGAAACGCTCGTGATGATTCTTTTTTTACTTTTACGTGTTAAGTAATAGTAAGTAAATATTGGTATGTATATATTGATATATATGGACTTACTTAATATTGCACCTATCATCTATACTGTCTAAATGTCGTAAAGGTTTGGCTGTCAGAGAATGCCTAGCGGCATTAAGTCCGCCTTTGTACATAGTGCAATAAAGTATTTAAAAAAAAAATGGTCCACCATTAGACGGCATTATTAATTTTAGTGTCTCAATTACATTCATTCATTCATTCATTACAGCCCTAGAACAAAGCGTCCTAGACCTCCACTGCTGGAGATGGGCTTTCCAGAACTGGAGAATTTGGCCTACACTCGCCACGCTGGCCAGACGGCTTGGCGAGGATATGATGACAATTTATTAACGATTCCACAAGTTGGTACTAGTGGAACCGGGACCGACGGCTTAACGTGCTCTCCGAGGCACGGGAACGGTGGTGTTGTAAATCTATGATAAATGTGCGTAAGAAAAGTGTATTTCTCATTGGTACATGCCGGGGGGGTTTGAACCGACCTTTGTAGGATTTAAGGTACGCGTTCTTACAACCGAGCCACCACCGCGCGCGCAAAGAGAGTTAATTTTCGTTTGACAGCTGGAAGGAAATGTTGAGTGGAGGAGGCGTTGAGCAATTGTCTTAGAATACGAGTGTAATACTCTAATAATAATAATAGACAACGACTGGCCTATATATAGGCTGATACAGCTAGTTCATCGTTATATTATAAGTTAGTAGACTCCCTCCTCCTCCACCTCCTCCTCAGTCGGTACCCCACTGACCGTGACTCCGTCGCAGTCGCAGCTCATCCACCAGCCGTCTCCAACGGTTGCGGTCCTCGGCGTAGTGGATGGCCTGGTGTACAGAGATGTTCAGGTGGTCAGTCACCTAACTGGAACATCGCTTGGGGCGTCTTCCTCTTGTTCTTTTACCGTCTACCTTGCCCGTGATTAGAAGTTTTTCTAGATTATCGTCTGCTCTTCTTGCAATGTGGCCAAAGTATTGCAGAATTCGGGCAAAGCAGACGGTAGTCTTTGCTCCCCAGTTAGTAGACTACATTTTTTAAAAGTAAACTGAGACTTGAATAATCATTAAAAATGTTGTATTGTGCGAGGGAGATAGATGCAAAAGCGATAAACGCGTTTAAATAAAATAATGTTATTACAACAAAATAAAATATATTTTACATTTTTTTTATATAATATTTATTATATCTCTTGTGACTAGAGTTAAATCTATTTGTCGCAATCTAAAATTTTACGCATTTCATAAATCAAATTAGTTTATTCAGCAAATAGGTATACAATTAGAGTCTGGCTAACGAAAGTAGATAACGCAAAGCTCGTCAAATAAAAAAAAATGTATGGTATCCGTCAAAATTTCCTAATAAACAATTTGATCATCATGTTCGGGTTATTACACTAGTTACTTCTTCATCATTCATTACTCATTACAGCCCTAAGAACACAGCGTTCTAGACCTCTACTGTTGGAGATGGGCTTTCCGGAACATATATCTGGAGAATTTGGTGTACACTCGCCACGCTGGCGACACGATTCCACATGTTGATACTAGTGGACCCGGGACCGACGGCTTAACGTGCTCTCCAAGGCAAGGGAATGGTGGTGTTGTAAATTTATGACAAATGTACGTAAGAAAAATGTATTTCTCAATGGTACATGCCGGGGGGTTTCGAACCGACCTTTGTAGGATTTAAGGTACGCGTTCTTACACTTTAACTATATACGGCAAAAAAATTGAAACGTAAGTGAAATGCTTTCACAAAGAAGATTCATTATCATCACATCCCCTAGAATACAGTCCTAGATCTTCACTGTTGGAGATAGGCCTTCTAGAAATTTCAGGAGAATTTGGCCTACACTAGCCACGTTGGCCAGACAGGTTATGGCAGACAAGATATTTTGTTGCAAAAATCAAAATAATAATACATAACCTAAAAAATTCAACACCACACACAAACAATATTGTCTTAGGTTGAATTCAGCTTCTTTTCTTGTTGTTTTACTTGGAATTGGGACATTATGTAAGTTATGGACGAAGTTATAGGAGGGCCGAAAATAGCCTGCAGCCTTATTCTGTTACTTAAGCGAAAACGTTATATAATGGAATTATTATATTATTAATATTAAAGTTGATAAATGCACGGACGCTATCAAGGTCGAGCGCTTATAGAGTTGAAACTTAAATAATATTTTTGTAATTATGACGCAATCTCTGACGTTAATAACGAAATCCACTAATAACGTTTCGACTAAGTAACAGAATACACGGCCGTATGGCCGATCCACTTTTTTGATCTTACGGACTTTTAATGTTTTAAATAAATTTAATTTAAAAAAATTGACACTGGTGTCATTTGAAAGTTTCCAAATAATTCGAATTAGCCAGACTCTAGCACTTCTATACGACAAAATACATTATTTTTTTAACTAGATACATACAATAAGTAATTGAAAAACACTGATCAATCTTATTACTAAGTTTTTTTCAGATTGAAGTCAATCTTACCTTTGAAGACCTTTGAAGGTCAAAATATCTTTATTCACGTAAACCTATTACAGGCATTTATGAAACTTTATTAATTTAATTATTTTTAGAACTCTTGATAGACAAGAAATATACTTTTCTTAGGTACATTTGTCATTGATTTACAAGTGGTATTACATAGTGGCACATGAATATTCATAATATGAAAAAGACAGATTTATGGATTTCAAAAGGGCTAGAGCGTGTAGTAATTCGGACAAAAATTAAATTTAAAATACGGGTAATGTTGCCAGAAAAAAAACTTATCTTACAGGAAATAAGTTATAATTATTTTGTATATTTTTGTACATTTGAATTTTTTTTTTTTTTAATTGTCTTTAAAGGACATTGTACAGAATACATCAGTCCTAAACACGTAATTTATTTGCATAATATATGTTCATGACAGAGTTCATAACCGAGTTGGGGATCATCAAATTCCAGATGCTGCAGAATTTGATGCTTTACTTGGAGTCACTCGCGGCATTATAGCCCAAACACGTCGGGTAAAATATGGGAGTCCACAGCGCGGGAAAACCGCAAAAAATAAACTGCAACTTGTGCCCCATATTTAAAGTCCAATTTATCGTTTCCCATAATTATTCACATTGTAGCACATTATTAAACAAAACAACACCACCAATTTCGACCAATAATATCCACAGCAAATTAATTTACAAAACAAGAAAGATCGTTTCCAATTTTTGTGTGACACACACAGTTGTTCTCTTCGATCATCCTCCAATAACCAACTTAAAATTCCGCAACATTCTTCCAGCAGATGTTCAGATTCTTATACAGTATCAGCTGCTCGCCAGTGGAACCGACTACCTCTTTACATTCGTAAAGCAACATCTATCATTAGTTACAAAAATTTGCTTACAAAACACTTTCACAAAAAGCAAGACGAATCTACATAACTTTACAGAGTCCGTATATTATTGTATGTATTATTTGTACATTTATTCAGTTTATACAGTAGGTATAATTATGTGTTATTCATGTATATATTGGTAGATAAGTACCATAGCTTTATTATTATATTATTTTATTATTCTTTATTATTATATATATTATATATATATATATATATATATATATATATATATATATATTTCTTTTAGTTATAAGTTGTTCTCTCAATAAAATTCTTTGTCAAACATTAGTGGTCATGCACCCACAATCCCTGCTCACAACTCCCAAAGGTTAGCTGTTAGATAATGTTTTTAGACATTAAGCTCGCCTATGTACTGTAAAATGTTTTATTTTCTGTGCAATAAAGAATTTATCTATGTATCTAAAAACTTGCACTTGACATGTCCACGCAAAATGGCGCGAAGAACTCCCACACTTTGTATATTTCACCTATATAACAATCGTTATATTTTGGTATGTCAGTTAACAAATTTTAAAATAATAACAACACTTGAGACTCCTGCGCGAGCCCCCTTTGCGCCTGACTGTCGTCGAATAGAGAAATAAAGCCAAACCATTTACCGCTCAACGGTTAATCGACTCTCCCAGTGAGTATGAGTATTATTATTATTAATAATGACCTTCCTTGACTGTCAGGCGGTACAAAGTTCGCCGGGTCAGCTAGTATTCTATATAGTCTGTACGTTTGACAGTTGGAAGAAATAATTGAGTGGAGAAGCCAACTTTTGGCTCTATGTAAATTATTATATTTTTGTTTCCTTTGACCGAATTAATTAATTTTATTTTACATACTACAGCTAAAGAAAGTACACCGACCCTAGATAGAGCAGTAAAATCTAACAGTATGACTCCTTTTTCTATCGACCAAATTGAGACTATTCGGTAGTTGCTGTAGATTCCATGGTCTTCTTTTTTTTTGGTGGCACTTTATATAATTGCGATATCTGGAATAAAGAGAAAAAATCTTAGCAATTAATTATATATTAGATTATTTTTAAGTAAAATTGTCACATAGGGTACGTATACCTTGTCTAATAGAAGGATATAGTACTTTATTGACTGGTACCGCCTACTTAGTGAAGTGCCTTGCAAACGAACAACTATCGACAATAAAAAATCAGTTGTGAAATAAAATTATTAAATTTCTTCCACCACTCCGTTAGTCAGCCATTTTGTAATTGTAACCTGTCAGTACGAGTTCTAACGTCGTATTTGTTAATTATTTTTGAGTTTTTCGTTAATTATTTTATTTTTCGTTACTGTATTAAACAGCGAATAACGTGAATTTGGTTCGCTAGCGTGATTATTTTGAACGTGAGAGTGAAAATGGCGGACCGTTGTTGTCTATAACCCAAGTTGGCAAAGGCCAGATAAGATAAGACACTATTATTTAGACCATGTTATTTTAAAGAAAAAAAAAACCAAGGCATTTAGGGTTTTTGGAAAGGGTCGTTAACGACCCGCTGGCCAATTCCTTTGCCAAATATAGTGAATTATAATTAAATCATCTTGCTTCATATTCATTTATCGTAATAAAATAATTCATATTCTTTACACTTTTTAAAAACTTACATAATGAACTCAGATATAATGTTCAGATTATTATACAGTATCGAGTAGCTTGCCAGTGGAACCGACTACCACTCTACATTCGTAAAGCAGCATCAATCATTAGTTTCAAATATATTCTTACCAAACACTTTCACAAAAAGCAAGACGAAGGGAAGACAAATTTCTAAGCATACCATGGATTCACCGTGCGGGTGCCGGGCCCATCGTGTGTGGGTAAGAGATGAGAAGAATGGTGTCTCGGGCTTGCGACCGACAATAGGCTGCTTTAAATAAAGGAGGCCTCTTTTTTTTTTTATTGCGCGTAACTTGACAGAGTCCGTATATTATTGTATGTATTATAGATTGTATTATTTGTACATTTATATGTATTATTTATTTATGATATAGTATGTAGTAAGTATAATTATGTGTTACTTATGTATATATCGGTAGATAAGTACCATAGCTTTATTATTATTTTATTTTTTAGTTATAATAACTAGTTTTTTTCAATAAAATCACTGTCAAACATTAGTGGTCATGCACCCACAATCCCTGCTCACTGCTCCTAAAGGTGCTAGGTAATGTTTTTAGACATTAAACTCGCCAATGTATTGTAAAATGTTTTATTTCCTGTTCAATAAAGAATGTATCTATTTAACTCAGGTCGGCAATTATTCAGTTTCAAAAAAAACCACTGCAATTGGATTTTAACTAATTACCCAAAATCATGGTAAATCGCTTTTATAAAATTGTTGTGTTCAACTGCTTGCTGGTATTCGTAATTCGCACTACAGTCTAAACGAGTATAACAAGTGTTTTTATTTAAAAAAAATATGTTGGGTCGTTAGCGACCCTTTGGGCATATATAGGTGAATATTTTTTTTTGTAAACGTTTTTTTTAGAATAAATTATATTTATTACTGACAGCTCGGTCTATGGCTGAGAACTGCCAGGTCCAGAACACGGGGTAGAGGAAGGGGCGGTGGTCGTATCTGTTGTCGTCGGGGCTGTATGACTCGGCGTGGCAGGAGGGGGTCAGCACGGTCATCTTGTGACGGTTCATAGCGTACGAACGGAAGAAAAGCTTCACTTTGGCACTTATCTGAAATAAATAGACATATTTTATTGACTTATTAAGTACAGGCCACAGGGAAGGGCGGTTGTGATAGCTTGGTTCCCCGCAAATCCCTTGCGGGGTAGGCAGAGACGATTGAGCGCCACTTGTCACGGTCACGACATACCTCTTTCCCTTCTTCGACATTCATTAACCTCTTCATACATGCCCTTTTGTTTCGATGGCTTTTTAACGCACATTCAGCTATTATGTGAGTCTTGATGACAATTTATTAACGAGTCCACAAGTTGGCATTAGTGGAACCGGGACCGACGGCTTAACGTGCTCTCCTCACACGGGAACGGTGGTGTTGTAAATCTATGACAAATGTACGTAAGAAAAGTGTATTTCTCATTGGTAGATGCCGGGTGGGTTTGAACCGACCTTTTATAGGATTTAAAATGAAATTTTAACAAATAATATTTAAAAAACTTACTTCCTCAGGTGTGCATGTATCGCTCCAAGTATATAATATTTTGTGGAACAAACTGAAAGGTCCACAATTATAGGTCTTTCTCAACCGGCCGATTTGAGACAACTCATCGTACGTCATGCCCATGTCATCTTCGTCCGTTTGTGTGATTTGTCCGTCTGTCAAAGGTTCCAACTCGGCCGTTGGTGGAGCTTCAAGAATCTCGGTCAGTGATTGGAAAGAATATCTAAAAAATATGTTATTAATAAACAACCGCAATTGAACCACAAAACGAATCACACGCACATGTCAGAATATGCACCCACATACTGTAGTTACCATCCCTTCGCGTACCATTTTTTTTTTTTTGGACTCATACATCTGTCGCACGATAACAATAACTAAAAAAAAATAATTAAAAAGATGGACGGATGACCTGTAAAGGTCGACAGTGAGAGTTAGATGAGGTGGTAAGAGATCGCGTTAAGTGTCGATCATCTAGCAGCGGACAGATAAAAGCTGAAGATGATTCAATAGGTTTCATTTTTATGTCCATATAACGCAACGTAAAAGTTGTACCTGAGATATTGTTAGTAATTATTAAAGGAAAAAAAAAGCAGTTGTCTGCATAGTCAATAATTGGAAGAAGTAATGATCTGACTAACGTACGCTTTGCCAAGATTGGGATGAAATGCTATGATCGCCTAAGAGAGTGAATTACGTATCATCATCATCATCAGCCTGTGTCTCTCCACTGCTGGATATAGGCCTCCCCCAAGGCTCGCCACTTCACACGATCTCCCGCCACCCTCATCCAACCCTCACCAGCGACCTTCCTCAAGTCATCCGCCCATCTAGCGGGGGGTCGACCCACTCTGCGTCCTCCCGTACGTGGTCTCCACTCTAGAACTCGTCTACTTCATCGTTCATCGGTTCTACGACATTCTACGACAGACATGTCCAGCCCATTGCCACTTCAGCTTACTAATTTTGAAGGCTATATCGGTAACTTTGGTTCTCCGACGGATTTCCTCGTTTCGGACTTTATCCATCAGAGAAATACCGAGCATAGCTCTCTCCATAGCCCGCTGAGCGACCTTAAATTTGTGGACCAGACTCACTGTTAGTGTCCACGTTTCTGCTCCGTACGACAGCACTGGAAGAACGCACTGGTTGAAAACTCTCGTCTTCAAAGACTGGGGTATGTTTGATAGGAAGATGTGGCGCAGCTTCCCGAATGCCGCCCATCCTAACTGAATGCGTCTGTCGGCTTCTTTGCTGAAGTTGGCTACGCCAAATTACGTTTACTTACTTATTTTTAGCGTAGTTGAGGAATCTTTTGAGGTCATTTTTGGAGATGCCCCCGATGGGGTTGATGTCAGCACTGGAGCAGTCGTACTTAGTGAGATACCCTCGTAAGGCCTCGTCCACATTGGAGGATCCCAGAACCAATAGCCCGCCTTGGCGACCGCGGACCCAAAGGGACAGTTGGGCAAACAAATAGGATAATACCATACGGAGACGAGCCTAAAATTTTAAATTAAAGATTTTTAAGATTAATTTTGGGTCTTTAGTCATGCGACCCCACAAAATTTGGACCCGTGGTGGTCCATCAATGACTGAATCTAAAAATTGGCCCAAAAATGTTTCCTGATATATATATATATATATATATATTTTAAAACATTATTGTAAAAATGCAAAAGGCGAACGTAATGCCGCTAGGCATTCTCTGCCCGTTAACATTTGGGACATTGGGATCATTTAATATTGAGTACGGTGCAAATAAATAGAATAATCAATGGTAATAATATTTAAAAACTAAGTATAATTCTAGTACTACATGTTACCGTGCGCCCTTCTGATGGTAAGTTGCGAGCATAGTCCATTTTATTTATTTATTTATTTATTTTATAAATTCTTTATTGCACTTAAAAACTTAACAGTTGAGTACAAGGGCGAACTTAATGCCTCTCGGCATTTTATACAAGCTAACCTTTCCATGAATGTTAGCAACTGGAATCAGACACTCATGACAGACATCAGTCTCTAAAACTATGCCGGCTTGACTGGGCATGACGGCAATTCGCGTCTGATCCCGCAACTTCTAAGAAAAAAATAACAACTACTTTTCAGGGGATATTTTACATTACAGTCCCTAGAACACAGCGTCCTAGACCTCCACTGCTGGAGATGGGCCTTCCAGAACTGGAGAATTTGGCCTACACTCGCCACGCTGGCCAGACGGCTTGGTCATTTTTTTTATGACAATTTACTAACGGTTCCACAAGTTGGTATTAGTGGAACCGCGACCGACGGCTTAACGTGTTCTCCTCACACTGGAACGGTGGTATTGTGAATCTATGACAAATGTACGTAAGAAAAGTGTATTTCTCATTGGTACATGCCGGGGGGGGTTTGAACCGACCTTTGTAGGATTTAAGGTACGTCTTACAACTGAGTCACCACCGCGCCATATTCAGGGGATATACATTTGATTATTAACATACCTGTATATTTTGTAGGGCTAGATTTTGCCTCGAACAACCGCCATTGTTCTTAAATTGAGGTATTAACCCAGTCGCGGCGGTAAATATTCCAATCACAGCGCTGACGGCTGTGTCTATCACTATAGAAAAATGATAGCTACCTATATCGTTGGCAAACTGAAAATAAACAAAACATGTACTGAATAATTACATTTTCATCATCATTATTACAGAACCCTAGAACACAGCGTCCTAGATCTCCACTGCTGGAGATGGGCCTTCCAGAACATATATCTGGAGAATTTAGCCTACACTTGCCACGCTATCCAGACGGCTTGGCGAGAATATGATGTCAATTTTTAATGACAATTTAATAAAATAAATTATTAGTTATACTAAATAAAAATTAAGTAAAATTGTTACTAACAATTTATGGATGTAAAGTCCGAAATAAAAGTTTATTATTATTATTAACGATTCCACAAGTTGGTATTAGTAGAACCGGGACCGACGGCTTAACGTACTCTTTGAGGCTGAAAATTACATTTTAATTTATAATTATTTTAGTTACGAACAATAAAGTTTAGGCCCAACGGGGTCACTTAAGATAGAATCGCGCACATTTTCATTCAACAACAATCGGGGTCGTCCAGGCCCGGATGATGAACGGGCTCAAGGGGCATTCTCTTTCATACATTGGGAAATAGAATGGGCTCAAGGGCCATTCTCTTTCATACATTGGGAAATAGAATGGGCTCAAGGGCCATTCTCTTTCATACATTGGGAAATAGAATGGGCTCAAGGGACATTCTATTTCATACATTGGGAAATAGAATGGACTCAAGGGACATTCTCTTTCATACATTGGGAAATAGAATGGGCTCAAGGGACATTCTCTTTCATACATTGGGTAATAGAATGGGCTCAAGGGACATTCTCTTTCATACATTGGGAAATAGAATGGACTCAAGGGACATTCTCTTTCATACATTGGGAAATAGAATGGGCTCAAGGGCCATTCTCTTTCATACATTGGGAAATAGAATGGGCTCAAGGGCCATTCTCTTTCATACATTGGGAAATAGAATGGGCTCAAGGGACATTCTCTTTCATACATTGGGAAATAGAATGGGCTCAAGGGCCATTCTCTTTCATACATTGGGAAATAGAATGGGCTCAAGGGTCATTCTCTTTCATACATTGGGAAATAGAATGGGCTCAAGGGACATTCTCTTTCATACATTGGGAAATAGAATGGGCTCAAGGGCCATTCTCTTTCATACATTGGGAAATAGAATGGACTCAAGGGACATTCTCTTTCATACATTGGGAAATAGAATGGGCTCAAGGGACATTCTCTTTCATACATTGGGAAATAGAATGGGTTTAAGGGCCATTCTCTTTCTTACATTGGGAAATTGATGGGCTCAAGGGACATTCTCTTTGATACATTGGGAAATATCGAGGGTTGCCAATAATTCCTTTGTTTGGAGGTTACGAATAATATTTCTGCGTATTTAATCAGTTTTGTTGTTTCGTCGACATTATTTAATATTTAGTTTTTCTTAATAAATTATTAGAATTGTTATGTAGTTTTATACTCTGCGCTTTAATAAATTATAATAATAATATATTTCAGTAAAGTTTTTTTTAATATACTAGTATCAACATTTACACTTCACACACACACAGGTAGAATTGAAATTACAGTTTTTTTAATTTATTTATTATTATTTAGGGTTCACATTAAAAAACGAAATTGTACGTGCTAGTATTCACCCGTACAACAAAAAAAACAAAATAGTGTCATTTGTCAAATTGTTGTCGTTTGTTCTCTTTTTCCGATGGATGATGAATGAGGTGATATCCCTATGGAAATATCCCTAGGCAATCTAGCCCATACAGCCAAGTCTGACGTAATATATTTTTTTTTTCTATGAGTTAAAGAGGTCATTATCAAATTCCAGATGCTGCAGAATTTGATGCTTTTCTTGGAGTCACTCGCGGCACCATAGCCCAAAAAAAGTGTGATAAAAAAAAGTATTTTTACATAATAGGTGAACTATAATATTATATAATACAATAAAATTATATTATGATACATAAATACCATAATATTGTAAGTATGTACCTGTAGTGCCCTCCTCCTAGTGTCCTGGCTGGAGTTCTGCGTGGCCATGTAGCAGGTGACGAGCAGCCGCCCACACAGCTCTGAGGGGTTGCCAGGAGTGTACTCAGTGTCCTGAACTATCTTACGGACATCACACAGTACTTGGCTTTCTGAAATCGTTTTGTAAATAAAATAAATAAACACATCCACAAAAGCAAAGTGGGGCTTTTGTTGGCTCTTGGGTTAGAGGTCTGGTCCCTTTTATATTGTACATTGGTGGATTTACACTCGGAGGTACCGGGTTCCATTCCTGGACGGGACACAATAATATTTACTAAAGTAAATAAATGCGTTTAATTAATATTTAATTTATATGTGCTATTTCTCGAGTTTGGTATGCTGGAGACATCGACGACGAGCTTGCCATTTGTCATGATTGGCATACAGTAAAGTGGTTTCTGACCACCCCGAAAGGGAAACGGTGGTGATGATACTTTACTTTTTTTTTTGTTATTTTACGACATCATCGTTCTCGTACCTCAGTAAGCACGTAAGTAGTGTTGCCCAAAGCAAGACCAAAAAAAAAATCTTCAGTACTGGGAGTTCTGCAATGAATGAATGTTGTGTGATTTATAAGTACTGACCTCCTCTGTGCACGTGTTGGCAGATCTGTGTGCACATGGAGTACACTATGCAAGCTGTGCTGGACGAGTCCACCCCTCCACTAAGAGGCAGGAAATACCCTCCTTGACCCGACCGACGAAGGTAGTCCCACAACCAACACGCTGGACCTGGGGTAAATTTTGTATTTAAATTAAATTTAAAAAAAAAAAAAAACGTTTATTGGCACTATTTAAAAAATATGTTATTTACACTTTAAATTTAGATTGGATGTCCTGGCCCCTGTCGTAGATATTTCTGAATGACAGGGGTCAGTTCACAAAAACAAGGTTATACAATTTATTTACAACATTGTAAAGCTTAACCAAGTACAAACAAATAAATAATAATAATAAAAAAGAGTATTATAGGGGCATAACTAATGTACATATGTGTAAATGTCAATCTATTTATTAATATATATAATATTTAATTAATTCAATAAATATGATTAATATTTAATTTATTTGTGATATTTCTTGAGTTTGGTACGCTGGAGACATCGACGAGCTTGCCACTTGTCATGATTGGCCAATAGTAAAGTTGGCTAAGTGTGAATCCGTTTCTTTATAAGCGTATGGTTTCTGAGTTATAAAATAAAACCTAATACCTTAAGGATCACCCACTTAGCTGAAAACGACTACTCTGTTCCTTAAAAATCAGGGATTGGCATACGCTATTCGACGTCATGATCGGAGACCGACATGTGACTCCACGGCCATATATCTGACTAACTTTGATTTGCCGACCGATTTAAATAAAATTTGGCAGATATGAGCATTGGGCTTCGTGATATCTACCTAACTACACGAGTGAAGCTAAAAGCTGGTAATACATTTATTTATTTACATTAATAAATATTATTGTGTCCCGACCAGTAATCGATCCCGGTACCTCCGAGTCTAAATCCACGGACTTAACCTCTAGACCACGGGGCAGTTAACACTGTAATATGTTTTTAATCTTGTTTTCTACTGCTAAAATACATAAACATTTCTGCCAAATGTTATCAAATTAAAATTTGTTTTGGACCGAAACCATTGGAAACGGCTGATGGATGGACTGCGATGGAGTCACGATCCTCAAGAGAAGGAAAGATTTGAAGGCTAAGACTGTGACGTTTCAGTCCTTTCATATATTTTTACTTGTGTCAGAATAAATAGATTTATGTTGATATTTATTTTTGACTATAAGATCCGTATTTATTTATGTTGATAAATACTGACCTAATTCAATTTCTTCTTCAGGAGTATGATATATCCACTCCATTGGTGGACTGATTGGCAAAAACAAGTGTCGGTCGTCACATAAGGAGAAGTCCACACTGACCCGCGGGAAGGGAGGGTTGGACGCGGCACGGTGTGAACGAGACCTTATCTTGGTCCTATAAGACCGGATATCTTCCAAGTCTATAGTAGCCGTGGTTACTTCCTATCAAAAATATTATATATCAATAATATTTCGTTGCAGGCGTATCTAATTGTATAAAAAAACGAATCTACCAAACTTTTTTCTTGTAGCATCAAGATAATTTTGGAATTTGCGATATTTTTGGTCGAAAAGATAAACACAACAGCACCGACAAGTTTACCCATATTTAAGCAGTCCAATAAAGAAGCTGCTAGCAGAAGACCAACAGCCTATTCGATTGCTATTTATTATTATTATTATTACTGAGGAAGTCTTCCCTATCGTTCCGATACGCGATAATAGTAACCTAAGCACGCTTAAGGTGTTCCGATACGCGCTTAAACTGTTTTGCCAAAGCTGTGTGACGTCACAAACGACATCATTTCTCGCGCTTAGACTGCTCACGATATCGAGGTAGATCGCTCTGAGCGCTGTCAGTTTTTTGTCATTATGTCGCGCGCCATTTTTAAGTTTATTTAATATTAGGTTTTCTTTTAAATTATTGAATATTGTAATTCGTTTATACTGTTTGTATGTTACTTCTAAAACAAATCTATAATTAATATAAAGTAGGAAGTGGAAAAAAATGTCTGTAACACGGCAATTTATTTTAAAAGATCTAAATCACAATAAATAAAAGATATAAAACACATATAAATATGAATAAACCGAGAGATGTATATTTGTTAGTATTCATACTCAAAGATATGGAATCCGCAATTTATCTTCCATGCATTTAAAAAAAAAACTAACATTTTATGAGTGAAAATGTGATTTCGACCGTTCCGAATTGATATCACGCTCTGAGCATCCAAATCGCGATATTTGATTCGGAACGACGGTCAGTGTCATATTCGTTCTAAGCGCTCTGAACGCGATTCGGAATGAGGGGTTCTTCTACTTCTGATACTGCCAACAGACGTTTTAACCTAGAGACTAGTCCAGAAATATTAGGTTAGGGTTCCAATAATTGCCCGTGTTATTTAAGTTGTTATTTTGTATTTTGATTGAAAGTAACTCTTGTTAACTTGTATGTATAATATCTTAATATAAGTTTAATATTTATACTTACAACGTCTTGCAAAGCAAATTGCGCACCTCTGCTCACTATTTCCCCATTAACAGCGACACATGAGCATCCATTAAAATACACCCTTTGGCCATCACACCCCCTCAGGTTGCTGAACAAATAAGCACCTCCACTCTTGAAAGTGGCACTTTTCATCAAATCCACAGTTACATAGGCCTTTCGCAACTCCATATAACTCCCAGAACTGTTTGATATGATTTCCACACCGTCCAGGCCAAGAGGAATATGACGGCTAAAAATAGTTTTAAAAAAATCAGAGATTTTTCTAGTTTAATACTCGCTTGTTGATTAAAAAAAATACTACAGTTAATAAATAAAATTAATATAAAGGAAACAAAATATATAAAATATTTTTGTTGAGGGTAGCTTTAAATTATCCTAGCGCCCACCACCAAGACATAGCGTGGTCCTTTAGGCCCGGATATTTAAAGAAATAAACACACAGAAAATATATTCATCTGGAAAAAGTTAGTTTCAAATACAAATTAACCAAAACGTCATGTTCTAAAATAACGAAAAAACAAATGATTACACACTTTTCTTCTCTGTATTTTTTCCAAATTCATTTATAATGTGTAAGTTTATGTTTAGGAATCTATTTTTTTTCTTACCTGTCTGGGTTCCATAATTCTTCACAAATTTCAAATCCTAAACAAGTGTCTTTGGTAGCAATGACGGCGTCACCAATAGGTACTGTTGTTTGGTTCGTAATTGCACTTATCATAAGCGGCAAATAGTACTCTTCTGTCTGACGTTCCTAAAAAGATTTAAAGTATTTTCAATAGAGATTTAGACAGCTCTTCGGTCTAAAACGATCATGCAGGACAAAGTTTTTTAAAGTCAGGGTTAAAGTCATTTTATTATGAGCCAAAGAGTATGTTTATTTATTTCGAATAGGTACAACAAACAGTTAATAAATTACAACAATACACAAAATTAAACATAAAGGGAAACTGGTTAAATTTAACAACCTAAAACTATTGTACACTGCATGCATGAACTAAAAATTAAATAGATGAAAATATTAACTTAAACTAAAGTAAATCTATACAAAACTAACAATTATAAACAATCTACATCGGTTTACAAAAATTAAATGCAAATTACAAGCTTAACACAGAAAAAAATATTATAACAATTTTATTTCACTTTCAATTTACACCTACAAAAATTCAAATCAATAAATTATTTACATACTTATATTATTAATAATAATAATAATAATAATAATCATTTATTTCTTCACAAAAAATTGCCTTAAAACTAGTTACATCAATGTTAAGTGTTAACAGGATATACAATTTATTACAGGCAATTTCCAGATTATTGGAACCCTAATCTCTGTATAGAAAGTATAATATACTTCTGGACCACAGAGGTTAGTTTCCATACAAATTTGGACAACATTTTTTATTTATTTTTTTTCTTTTAATTTTATTTAAAATCAAATATACACATGCAAAAGTGGTTAGTAATAAAAAATACATAAAATAATAATAATAGTGTTTAGACACGAAATGTAGGATTATAGGGTGTATAAGTAGGTGAAAAAGTGTGTGTGAAAAATAGGTGTAGAAAGTTATGTAATAGGTATTAACAATGTTTCGGTTTGTTCGTATGTCAATGTCAAAAAGCCATTCAGTTATTGAATAAATATACACATGCAAAAGTGGTTAGTAATAAAAAAAACATAAAATAATAATAATAGTGTTTAGACACGAAATGTAGGATTATAGGGTGTATAAGTAGGTGAAAAAGTGTGTGTGAAAAATAGGTGTAGAAAGTTATGTAATAGGTATTAACAATGTTTCGGTTTGTTCGTATGTCAATGTCAAAAAGCCATTCAGTTATTGAATAGCTTTTTTTTCAAACTACCCTATTTGGTGTATCATTTAATTTATGTATTATTTATATTTGCAGTTGCATTTGTTTAATTAAAAAAAAAAACTATTGGGTTTTAACTATTAAGTTTGTTTATAAATATTTGAATGTAACTATGTTCACAAATTGTAGGGAATCAATTGGTCTCCATGACGCAAGTTTCATGGAGGCCAGGGAACCCCATATTTACTGTATTTTGTACTTAGATTTAAGGCTTTTCTATGTTGTACTCTTTATTTTGGTTAATAAATTATTATTATTCATTGGCCGTCTTGGCGGCAATGTACAGGTATTAGCTAGAACGGGCCGTATAGTGTTGTGCTGTGTGGATTGCTGTTGCTGGATATCTATGGAGCAGCAGCGATATACTAGGCGCTGCGCTGTTTGGTGGTTAAGATAGGATTTGAAACATATTTTCTTATCATATGTGTATTATACGAGTATATTTTAACACCTTCTGTATTTGTATGTACTAATATTTTAATATGAATCCTAGTGAATTGAAAATAGATTATTATTATTCACTGCTTTCGAATCGATTGTCAAATTTTGTCTTTGGATAAAAACCGTTATTTATTATTTTGTATAAAATATGACAAGTTACAACCAGTAGTGAGGAATTTATGTGTTGGAATACGCTACTGTAGTAGAATAGTACTTTCGACTTTTCGTTTAACAATTCATTATACGAGATTTGTAACACATCAAAAATACAGTAAACTTCAGGAATTTATACTAACATTACGGTTACGAGTTACATTAATTCTACAATAGTGACAATATATATATTTGTGTAATTTTGATATATGTGTCATTGTGTGTGCAATGTATGACCGCCTCCGTGGTCTAGTGGTAACAAACGTTGCCGTGAAATCGGGAGGTCGTGGGTTCGATTCCCACCGGGGGCAAGTTGTACATTGTATAATTTGTCTCGGTCTGGGTGTTTATATGTATAATATGTATATATTTACAAAAAAAAAAAGTATAATATGTAGTTTATCAACCATCTAGTTTCCGTAACACAAGCCTTGCAGCTTACCACGGAAATTAGACGGCGCTGTTTTAAAAAAAAAAAAAAAAAAAAAAAAAAGTATAATTGTGCAACTGTTGGATTTATCAGGCTATCATTCTAAATGTCGTCTGTGTGTTACTTACTTTAGTCCAGTTAGAAAACCATCGCGATTCCCTATAATTTCCATCTTCGCACATCATCATCTTTGGTCTGATAAGAAGTATCTTTCTATTAAGAAACACTACTCTGCAGTTATACGACACGTTTCTATGCTGGACTGGCATCCCAACATCTATTAGAATTTCCTTACAAGTTTCTGATTTCAAAAGATTCGCTAAAACCTCCCAGCTGTGTAAGTAGGTGTCAGATTCATGAAAATGGTCCTCGCAGCTGTAGCCACTGAAATCATTATCATCATCACAGCCCCTAGTACTCCTAGACCTCCATTGTTGGAAATGGGCTTTCGAAAATTTCTGGGAGAATTTGGTCTGATGTTAATTTATTAATGACAATCTATTAACGATTCCACAAGTTAGTAAAAGTGGACGCCATATATACTACCAAGCTTAAAGGCGATCGGTTCAAGGGTTTTTCATACAAATTTTACACGTCCTTGCACTCACTTAAGAGATCATATTTCTATGTATTTGTGATAAATTATAAATGACAGTATTGCTAAATTAACTTAGTTTGTTGTCGGATATTGTTAGTTGTGTTCTTAAAATGATAATTAATAGTTTTTAAAATCCTTGGTTTCTTGGAGTTAAAATGAGTCTCTATGCGAAAATTAGTGTGAATATTAAGGCCTGGTACGTCATATATCATGATCATCTTAATTAACCTGGCATTGTAAAAAATAATTCGAAAAAAATAGACGATTGGTTTCAACTTGGAAATATTACTGTAGTTACCTAATTTCCAATTCGGGTCCAGTTCTGTAGAGCGCTCTCATTTCTTTGGCCTCCTGTACTGACTGCAGGATCCTGTTGTAGTTTCCGTCAAAGTCCATGGCCCATTGGTTCAGGGTGCACACAGCTACCGTTACTTTGCGGCCCATTTTAACTGTTTATAAACTCCTAAAATAAAATAAAATATTTATAAATTTATTTGTTAAAAAAAAAAACATCGAAAACGGTCAAGGTAGCACGAGTATATAGGCAATCCGCAATTAGATGTTTTTAGATGCTCTAGCTAATGGATCAGCGCCTTGCGAATAAAATTGTGTATAAGTAATAAAAAAACAAATACATAAACATACATAATATTTTATTGTTCATAAATACAATTAGTAAATTCATTAAAACACTGACTCCTAAACTAAGTCTAACTAAGTTAGAGACCTGTAATTTAGGATCCCAGTTACTTCCGAAAAAAGATACAATATGTGAGTGAAAACAGTTTACAATACAAATATTGTAATCAAAACAACAGGTGAGTAGCTATTAAATATAATAAATAAATAATATTTTTACATACTACTACACAAATACCAATAATAATAACTATAAGTATAGTATAATAGAACATTTATGTACGATACATAAATTATAAAAAACACGTATAATTTATACAATACATAAAACGAGACGGAGATTATATTACGAAGACGGATTATATTTTTTTTGTTTAAGAAATGGACGGCGAGGAAAAATATATACATAGAATATATATATAATAACTTTTATTCTTAGAAAGTAATGTCTAAGAATAAAAGTTACGAGATATGGTATACATAAACCAATTAAGTAAACCCAATTTGGTTACTGTGAAATAATGAAAGAATCCTAAAGTTTTATTAATATTTAAATTAAATGAAGATTGATGCATTAAAAAGTATCCAGACAGCTTTAATGAATTAGTGACGAGACACAAGGCATGGCTGGAAAGAAGTCCAGAAAGGAATCGATCGGAGCCATCCGTGCCAGGGGCCGGCCACTCACCTTTTGTACTCCCTATTCCCAATATAACTTCAAGCTTTATTGTCATACCTTTACATACAACGAAAGTGTAAAAAATACGTCTGTAGGGTAGGTGGAAAGTTTATTATTTCATTGCTCTTTATTGGTCTTTATACCAGGGGTGAACTTAATGCCGCTAGAAATTATGCACAATTAAGAATAAAAGTAGGTGCAATAACCTTTACATACAACAAAAGTATAGAAAATAAGATAATCGTATTTATTTCTTTATTAAAACTTTATTGCACCACCTATAATGCCGCTGGAAGACAGACAACCTTAGAGACAATGCATTTTAGAAGTTAGGTGCAATTATAGAAATAAATAAGTCCACAAATTGGCAAATGGCGACTTAAAATTATTATAAAAATTGGATGGTATACAAATTCTAATTACACGTACACTATTAGAAACAAAGTTTGTAGATCATTATGCATCTGTTGACAATACGACTGGTACAAAAGATAAGTTAGTAACTATTAAATCTCCGCTTATAGATAACATTCACATTGTTTGAAATAATTATTATTTACATTAAACTGATTCAGATAATACTCGTTAACTGAAAATATAAATTTCAAGGTTCCTAACTTTAAATTCAAGGACGCTGTTTGCGGTTAAACCCAATTTGCAAGTTTAACGTAAATGTCTCGTAAATCGCAAATCGATTTATAGAAAATACGAGTATTTAAGCTAATAAGCCACGAAGCAAGTTTCTGATGAAATCATTAATCTCACTATTAAACCTACAAAACTTTGGCAAGGTCAACAAATTGTTTTTTTATTAGTAGGATCTGTGGTAGGATAGACCTATAGATGCATTTTCTAGATTTCTAGAGAAGTCAATTAAGGAAAACAACGTATATAAATCGTTTTGATTATCCAATTATACTTTTGATAGGCAAATATAGATAGAAAGTAACAAAGAATATCAATTTTAGTAATATTCAAATAGTCTGTGTCATCTGATATCGCTTATAGCAATGTAATAACTTCCGTTGCATGTCTGACAATATCAATGTTACAATTTACTATTTTTAAAACCACATCTTCGTCCAACCAAATAAAAGTTTGAACTTGAATGTAGAAAAATATCAGATTTCAATTTATATTTATTAAAGTTTTATATTTGCACTGCTATAATTCAGTATAGTTGAAGTTCTAGCCAACTTTACTGAACAACTTACTAGTAAATAATGTTATTTTTACTTGACCAATGCAATGTGTGATAACGCTACACTGATAAACTTATATAGCAAATGAAACCACAAATATCTTACGATAAATGTAATAAATTAACTATGACACATAACAGCAAGGAAATGAAAGCACATACAAACCTACTTGCTATTCATAACGATTAAATTTGACCCAATTACAAGATTTATTAATGAAACTAAACTAGAAGGAATAAGTAGGACAACTGGTGGCAATAAAGCTAGACCTAAATGCGTGATATGATAATAATATGTATTATGGATGGATGACCTGAAGAAGCTTGCTGGTGAGGGCTGGATGACGGAGGATATCGTCTAAAGTGACAAGCCTTGGGGGATATATCCAGCAGTGGAGAGACACGGGCTGATGATGATGATAATGAAATGATGTATGATTAGAATACTTTTATTACCTTAACATTCAATAGATTCCTAATACAAATGTTTAAACTTAAGCTTGAGGTGGTTTTCATGAAACATGTTGTCAAGGCAACGTCGTAAAGGCTCATTAGGCTTCATGGTAGAGTAGACAAATGTGTTAACATTTGCTCTAGTCTAAATTAACAATATAAATTTTTAGTCAACATCCAAAATGCTAGCTAATGAAAGTTTGAACTAAGTAAGATACTCTATTTGGAAAACAAGTTCCAAGCCCTAAATCTAATGTAATCAAATAAAACAATATCTATCTATATTTTGTATTATTTATAATATGTATATTACACAAACAAATAAGAAAGTTAAACTTAATATTTGAATTTGGAAATGACGATCCTTAATTAATTTAATACCTTGCCTAAAGTAATCCAATTTAAAAATTTAATAGTAACGAATATAGAAGTACAGCAGCTTATACTGACCTATAAACTATCCGCCAAACTCGTAGAAAAACAATTTACATAATCGGTTTGTAAGAAACACGCGTAACTTAATTCTCCTTAATGGATATGTGGTATGTTCGCTTAAGAATATTTAGATATGGCAACGTTTTTGAAAGGTTTTTTGTCCCTTATTTCTTATTATTCCCTCTGTCAACTTCAAACCGGAAATAGGCCAAGTTAGTTAGTTATCAGAAAAAATCTTATTCACATTTAAAAATATAAATTTAATAAAGTAACACATATTTTTTACTAAATATTTTCAAGCCTTGTGCAATTTCAAGTTTTGCAACATTAACTAAAACAACATCAAAACTAAGTTTATTTATTGTTAAAGTAAAGTCGGAATGAGTAGTTTCATAGATCTACACAGAGATTAGCTTTACGGCCATCATTGAATCAGGTCGCTCGGTAACTTTTTAGTTTTTCACATAATTTCCCAAGTTTCCTACAAACTGCGTGGAAATGCAGTCACCTACCAGGTATGGTGGAATAAACACTTCTTATAACTCGATAGATTCTACCATAATTGCATTTTTGCTAGGTTAACATATATTTAGATAGAATCGAGTTGATATTTTATGAAATACAAATTTAAGTGTATATAAAATGAAAAAAAAAAAATGGATTATTATTAATTATAATGACTTGAAAGATATGTTACATGAAACACGCAGTCTAAACGATTAGTTTTAGCTATTCAGTGACACAAATAATCCAGTATCAAGAAGATAATATCCATGTAAACAGGTAAGATAAGCAACATGTACACGCAAGCTCTATTGCAACGATTTTTTATGAATTGAACACTTTCACGTCAGTCTAGCTCAAAGCTTGCAACTGAAAGTTTGACATGAATGCAGACTACACGAAGTAACACTCAGTAGAAATTGTTTTAAGGCACACCATGGGCTTAGAATGTGATAAAAATACAGTTACAGAAGGCTTAAATGGAAAGGATGATACACAGGAATTCAACAAAGGTAAGCTCTATTAATATTGTAGATAAAAAAACAATAATATATACGTATTAGATTAAATTACGTTAAATGAAACGTATGGTTTTCAGAGCCGTATTGAATTAAGTGGGCTTATAAGATTTTAAAAAAATATGATAATATAGTAAGAGGTAGTGGCTCGGTGGTGAGAACGCATTCATTAAAATCCAAAAAAGGTCGTAAGTACTTCGGCAACTACCAATATTAGAAATATACTTTTCTTACAAACGAGTGCTCGATCATTTGTCATAGATTTACAACAACACTGTTTCCGTGCTTTGGAGAGCTCGTTAGCAAGTTCCACTAATACCAACTCGGTATCGTTAATACAACAAGGTATCGTTAATAAATTGTCATTAAAATTAGACCCACGCCAACCCGTCTAACCAGTGGCTGTGGCAAGTGTAGTCCATAATCTCCATAAAAATGTTCTGGAAGGTCCATCTCCAGCAGTGGAGGTCTATAACTCTGTACTCTAGGAGGTCCAATAATATTATGTTTTAATTTTATGGTTGCTTGTTTTAATTAAACCTAATGATCAAAATGTAAGGGTACTCGTACCTATGTAATACCAAAGTAATATGTCCTATCATACTATAAAATACTTTTAAATTATACCAAGTATCAAGTCATTAACAACTACCATACTGATACCTAGATAAACATAAGAGTAAGTATTGATGACTAACAAAAGTTCGGCGAACTCTTTAATACTTTTACAACAATCGATATTCTGATTCATTTATTTGTTAACCGTAAAAGTCCTACAAAGTGAACTACGTCAGCAACCTGACTAGGTTCATGTCGCGTTCGTGGAATCGTCAGACAATGCCGTACCTACTCGTATAGTACCTAATCACAGCAACCACCCCTACATGACAATATCCAGTTTATTTTCAACCGCCGAACGATTCAGAGGGGTAACCAATATTAGCAAATCTATCATATCGCCATGGTGACACAAACCAGACAAATTATAAGGACTTTAAAAAAGTTATAACAAAAGTAGAATTAAATATAAGTTTATAGTTAACGAAACTAAATGTTAACAGCCAGGAATTCACAAAAGATGTTATGGTGGAAACAGTTGGAGAGTGCACAAGAAAACGTGATGATAATTCAAAGAGAAGAACAGAAAAGTCGTGACTATTGTGATCATACAACAGTAACCTTAACTTTACCTCATCAAGATACAATAGTTCGAGATAACTTGCTAGTAGCTAACTTAGAGCAAGTTAAAAGTTTACAGGCTTCTTTATTTCCAATATGTAACAAAGGTTAAGAAATTAAAGTTTAAAACATAAACCTGATCGTGATATTTAAGTATTGATAAAAATATTTCCTTGGCCATATGAAAATAAGAGTGTGGAACAAATTTTCCAGATTTCTGGATATTTTTTTGGCCCATCTCCAACAGTGGAGATCTAGGACTCTGTGATGATGATGAAGTACATAAGACTAGACAACACGCTGTTTAAATTTTGTTCATATCTGATAAGATCTCAATATTAGTATAAGGTCACCGCAAAGCACTAACATTAAATAAATATTTCAGGTACATTTATTACAAATTTTCTACAAAATAATATTAAAACGAATCAATTAGAAATAAATACTGATGCCAAAAACTTTCGTACTATCGCAAAACTTAAGGAACCACGTGATTTGTTTGCGTTGCCAAAGGAACTAGACTGTCCCCAACAAGCACCACGTTGGCCTACCGAATGCCAGGTAATAAATAGGCTAGCTATACAATTTAAAGAAAAATTAAACAATTAGCGGATTGTTAAACTAGACGATTCAACTGCAAATTTACTATATTAACTTTTAGGTTGTAGAAGAAAAGATTCAGCACATAATATGGTGTCCAGCAAATCCAGAACCATACTATACTCCAACCGGGAAGGAGTTACGACCACAACCAGTTGGAGAAGATGCAGGAACTGTCACATTCCAATACTATCCTATGAGCGCAGTTAACTATGTACGTTAAATATTATACTTGCGCGAACAAACTATTTACAATGCGTATAGTATTATTCTTTATAATGTTACAGGGGACAATCCTTGGTACATTAATAAATTAAAAATTAATGCTTTAAGTATCACTAACGACGCCTACATATTGTGATTTGTGCTTATTACTTTTCTTATATGATTTTTTGTAACGAATTTAGGATAATCGACGTTACTTTGATTTGTTCTTTTCAGTTTAGTAGATCAACAGTGGGTGGTTCTCGACTGTATCTATCAGCATGTGCTACAGCGGGTGGGGATGATGAACTCAATTTCGAATCTCGTTTTGAAAGTGGAAATTTGGCAAAAGCTATTCGCATTACCTCCGCCTATTATGAACTACATCTACGAACCGATCTTTACACTAACAGACATATGCAATGGTTTTACTTTAGAGTTACCAACACAAAAAAGCAAATGGCTTACAGGTAAAAAATAACGAATAACATCCATTGACCATGAGTTTTACTTTATTGTAAGATCACTATCGCTTGGATTATTAATATTATTACTGATGTTTCAGATTCTCAATAGTTAACCTATCCAAAGCTGAAAGCTTATACAGTGAAGGTATGCGTCCACTTCTGTACTCCACAAAAGATGCTCAATTACATTCGATAGGATGGAGACGATGTGGTGATAATATAACTTATTATAAGAACGATCCGACGTAAGTAAAAAATTGCATTTAATTATTTTTTCTTTGTAACTATCTAATTTCTCATAATTAAGATTATCAATAACTAAGGCATTAACTATCCATGGTTTATTTGTTTTCAGATGTGAAGAAGAAGAACAATTTCCAAGCTACACGTTAACTTTCAACATAGAATTCCCTCATACAGACGACTCAGTATACATAGCACATTGTTACCCATACACCTATTCTGATCTGCAGGAATATCTCTCGAGATTGCAATCTCATCCCATCAAATCTACATTCTCAAAATTACGTTTGCTCTGTCGAACATTGGCAGGAAACAATGTGTATTATTTGACGGTCACTGCTCCTCCAAATCCCAATGAAATGGAACCTAGGGTAAAGAATTTCTAGCTTATAATTATTGAGACATAGACTTTATTAAATAAATAGTTTAATTTTTTTATTGTCATTTTAGAAAAAAAAAGCAGTCATTATAACAGCGAGAGTCCATCCAGGTGAAACTCCGTCTTCATGGATGATGAAAGGATTCATGGACTATTTGACAGGAGACTCAACTCAAGCGAGAGAGTTACGAGAAAAGTTCATTTTTAAGTTGGTGCCAATGCTAAACCCAGACGGTGTAAGTCGAAAAAGTATTTCCAAAACTAAAAAATAATATCTTGTTAATGTTAAAGTTTATGATTATTTCAGGTTATTGTTGGAAACAATCGATGTTCGTTGACTGGTAAAGACTTAAATAGACAGTACAGGACAGTCATCAGAGAAACCTATCCGTCTGTTTGGCATACCAAAGTTATGATAAGAAGGTTCGTCGATTCTTGTGAAAAAAATGAAAACGCAGGATTATGCATTTAATAAGTGATTATGTCGGCAGGTTACAAGAAGAATGTGGAGTTGCAATGTATGTAGATCTACACGCCCATTCTAGGAAACACAATGTCTTTATTTATGGATGCGAAAGTCGGCGAAATTCTGATAAAAGGTTACAAGAACAAGTATTTCCCCTAATGCTACATAAAAATGCTGCTGATAAGGTAATTAACATTTACAGTGTCATCAAAGAACGTATTTCTTAAATGATTAATTTCTTTCAGTTTTCGTTTGAAAATTGCAAGTTTAGAATACAAAGAAGCAAGGAAGGCACAGGAAGGGTAGTTGTATGGATGTTAGGGGTTTCAAACAGTTACACAGTTGAAGCATCGTTTGGAGGATCAGAATTAGGAAGCAGAATGTCCACACATTTTACAGTTCAAGACTATGAAAGCATTGGCAGGACTTTTTGTGAAACTCTGTTAGATTTCTATGATGATGATCCTAGTAAGGAAAGACTGAGAAACAAAATAGTAACAAGACTTATGAAAGAAGGATCAAATGCTGACGAACCAACGAACATTGACCTTTCTGATTACTCCAGGTACAGTACAAAATGTATATCGACAATATCTAACATACTCGTAATATTTTTTATTATTTCTTAATATTCACAGTGATGAAGGAGACACGTCAAGTAGTAGTTCTGAAGGAGGAGCACGCAGAGAACCTGAAAGAGTTATTCATCTAGCGCCGCCACCTTCGCCCATTTATAATGATGTTCGTAGAAACTCCAAAGAGGTGATTTAACGGTCAATGTAATAATTTATTTCATTCTTGATTGACATCACTATGAAAATTAAATTCATTTCAGAAACCCAAACCTCGACCGAAATTAGAAAAAATACAAATCGACAAGAAGAAAACCAAACGAGAAATCTTAGCGGCAAGTAGTAAATTTCTGTTCGTAAACTGAATTGACTTCAAATAGTGTTTAAATAATACTATACTATATTTCAGGTATCAAGAGCTACAATAGATTTAACATCAGACGCTATGACAGATGGAACAACCGACGCGGAATCAGGAGACGAAAGTTGCAGCCCCATGAGAAGAGTTCACAAGCTATTACAATCCTCAGCAAAGACTAAACCAAGACGGAAAAAGAAAATGCCACCAGAGTTAAAAATTATTCGTGCTCCGGTAAATAGCGCCAACATAAGAATGATGTTTATATTAATAAACATTAGATTATACAATTTGCAGAGCACTATGGGCTGTATACAATAAAATAATACTGCAATGCATAGTTAGACAAGAAAATGTGGCCTTAACTAACTTAAATAATGAAATTGTGATTACAGACAAGCGATTCACCAAACCATTCAGATCGAGACAGATCTCCGAAGTGCGGTCGACCCCGAAGCGTATCAATGTTTAATGAACCTATTGATAAGACCAGACTTAATCCAGCATCATGGCATCAATTTCGACGGCTACCACCTCCAAAGTACGTACTTTGATAAAAAATATACCCTTATTGAAAAGTTTCTAAAGCACAACAGTATGGAAAGGTCTTTACAGGTTTATAACTTTTTTGAACTTGGCTAAAACATTGGGAGAGATCGTGCTAAGCAAAGATTCTATTTTTAGATGTCTTCAAGAGATTAAAACAAGAAATGCCCAACCAGCGGAATTGCAAGTAAAATTGAATTCTTTGAAAAGAAATGTATGGACTGGAGTACAGGGTGATGGGCAGGGTCCTTTGTCATGGGGTATATCAAGCTTTGCCATGAACTCCTATTTTACTGATAGTGAAGCTCTATTAAGGTATGAAACCTATAGATTTTTTTATGTAGGTTATTTAATTGTTAAGTTATTTGCCAGAACCGGAAAACATTTAATTTTACAATTTAGGTAAGAGTCTAGTCCTAATTCCTAAATGCTTGGAAGTAAAATTGGATTAGATTAAATGATTCTATATCTAGGTTTTTTGTTATAGATCATGTTCGAAGAAGTTAGAAGAATTAGAAGGGGAGAAGAAAAAAAACAAAGAGCAGAAGAAGAAGAAGAAAATCAAATCTAAAACAAAACTTTCACTAAAAGTGCCAAATGTTGTTGATGATATTTTAGAACCAGTTTGTAAATTAACTAAGACTTGGAAGAAGAAGGGAAAGTAAGTAAAGATACAATAAACAAAGAAATTTCATAATCATAATTACATCATCACAGCTCCTAGAACACAAAGAGTCCTAGATCTCCTCTGTTGGAGACGGCCCTTCCGGAAATTTCTGAATTATTTAGCCTACACTCTTGAAGCCTGCCAGACGAGTTGGCGAGAGTCTGATGTTCAATTTATTAATAATTCCATAAGTTGGTATTAGTGGCACCAGGATCAAAGGCTTAAATAGGCTCTCTCGGGCATAGGGATAATGATGTTGTAAATCAATGACAATTGAATGTAAGAAAGAAGTATTTTTCATTGGTACATTTTACTATTTGTAATGTACCTTACAACCAAGCTTTGTGAGAAGAGCGTAACTGGACAACATCTATTTATTAAAAATAATAGGAACATGTCTTGATTTGTAATTAGCTCAGACTATATACTGTTACTTCATAATTAAAGTCTAGTTTAGGCTCCTATGATTGCCTTTTTCTATCCCTTATCACAGATAGATACTTAGTAACTACTTGTTTGTTAAAGACTTGTTTCGTCTCATACATGTTTATTTATTTCAGATTAAAACATGCGAAATCAGAGAACTCAACATACACAAACAACACAAGCTTTACAGATATACCCAGAAACAATATGCCACCGCTGCAGAAGTTTAGTGACAAAAACAAAGATGGCTTGTTACCCAAAAGTCGGTTTAGAAAAACTGGTATTGTAGCAACAGCCATACAAACTAAGAAATCTGTTAGCAAACTAAAGACATCCGTTGTCTCAGACAACACTGACTCGGAAGACTCAATCCAATCAACAAAGGTTAAGAAGAAAAACAAAGCTACTAAAAATAAAGGGTGGAAATGAACTTTATGGATAAATCTGCAAATTATATCAATTAAAACTGAATTAATGGGATAATTGGGAGTAGAAAAATTAAAAGCGAAAATAGCACTTAATTGTGTACTCCACAAAATAATCAGCATCTAGGTGATGGTGATGACGATAAAGAATAACATACCTATTGTATGTAATATAAGCAGACTAAAACAATATTTAGTAGTCAAAAATTACCTGCTAATGTGCTTAGAAAATATACTTTTGTAATTTTATAGCATCAAACAAAATGATAAATTAAAGATATTAAATTTAAACTGTTTTATTATTGTTTATGGTATTCCTTAATTTTTTCTCACTTAGAACTGTTCTGATATAAAATATATTTGAAATGATAAAATTAATAGGCATTTTAGCGCCTCAGCATTCAGATCAAAACCTTAAATGAGACAGGCGTACTTCTCAGATTCACCTGAAAAAATCCCTGGTGAGCATTGAATGGTGGAGATCTTGTGAAATGGCGAGCCTTACACAGCTGAGAAGCAGCTGCAATAAAAATACAACTGCAGCAGTAGTACCTACACTTGTATAATATGTCTAGAATATTATGGATGTTTAGCTAATAACGTGCAAGCATAGATCAATATTCTAAGATAATGTCATTTTCATATCATGTTGCTATTTCTTGTCTGCCTTAAAGGCAGAATGTTTTACCTACTTTAATAGATTAAATTTTATATATTACATAATACTTACCCTATAAATGTTTGGAATAGCTTAATTATAAACCAATAGTCTGATTTAAAAAATATACATACATAAAAATATTTTAAAACCAGAGATTTTTGTTATGACATTATACTTTTTAAATATTTTCTTTCTGGGCAATTATTATTACATTTGAATAATGAGATGCAAAGCTCCAAAAATATTCTCTATTTTAATTAGTTAATTTAATGAAGTAATCGTCTAATTCCAGATGTTACAGAATTTAATGCTTTACTATCTTACTCGCTGTATAGCTCATTTACAAAAATAAAAAACATGCTCTTGACATGTATTGTATTTTGTGTAACCTATAACTAGGTTATAAAAATAAGATTATATTATGAGTCACATGGCTGTATGAGCTAGATTCCTTTACCTTTCCTATCCAAAATGACAAAAGAAACACGTCACATCGATGACGTTACCCGAATGTGTTAAACCGCGAATATTATAATAATTGTAATCATTGTACATTGCGGGTTCTGATTTAGGCTTTTTAGTTATGTATATTTAAAACTATTTAATGTACAACGTTTACATTATGCTTAATTATCAAAACGTTTTATTCCGTAATTATTTGTATTTCTCGTTTCTCGCGCGCTCATTTTTTTATTATTTTGTTGTGAAATAAGGAAAAAAACCAGGTTAGCTATTAATGAATCATTATAATAATTATATTTCTTGATTCACATTTTATTCCTATTACTGCCTTCCTTTGATGACCGAAGTTTTAAGGAATATATTATCAAATAAACAACACTCCTATCCCAATTTTTCATTTGTTATCTTTGCTGTATGTTATAGTTTATACCAACAACGCTCCGTGAAAATGTCTTTCCAATCTCCAATGCCAAGCAGGGAGTTTCTGTGGGATATATTCCGAAGGTATGTAAATTCTGTAATCATGTTGTCTTTTCTAGTGTGTACTAATCATCATTAACTAACCCTGTCTATTGAGACCCTGAATAATAAGATAGTATGATGCAGGTTTGCCAACCTATTTAGTGAATAAGAAACTTTGAAATTTAAAGGTTAAGGTCATAGATTTATAACACTGTTCTCACACCCTGCACATTAAGTATGGTAAGAACCCGGAGACACCATTCTTCTCTCTCTTCCACACATTGTTGATCCAGACCTGTCAGTAAATCAATTGAATGCTAAGAAAATGCTTGTCTCATCCCTTAGTTTTTTTAATCAAGATGGTTGCATTATAAAAGAAAATTCTACTTTCTTATAAAAATTAAACTATAGATCTACTGCTGACGATGCACCCTCTCAGGCTACACATTTTTCAGGTTAATGTATTTAATTTTACAGAGTTGATAAAGACCGTAGCGGGCACATTTCAGCAGATGAATTACAGCAAGCCCTTTCCAATGGAACATGGAATGCTTTTAACCCAGAAACTGTGAGATTAATGATAGGTTAGTACCAATTAATAATAATAGTTCTACCTAAGGCTGTATTTAATGCACTACCGACGTTGAGTACTGCCTTTAATATAGAATTAACTTTGGAAAACCCACTTACTTTAACTCATAATGAGAAAGATTCCAATAGCCATGCATTTAGCCTTTTGGTCAGCTGCCAAACAATCCAGTTGCAGTTTTTTAGTGCTGCAGGTGACGGTTACATATGATAGATAGTAATTTTACTTTATATCAGTTGATGCAGATGATTTTAACACGCGGTTCGGTCTGAGAGCTTTTCTGGTGGCTTGTCCGAGAACACAAGCCCTGCCAATTTTTCAAGAGATAGGCTAAAGTACACATAATTACAGATGCCTGTGTGCACTTATGCACCAACATATTCCAAATCGACCGATAGTCCTCGTTAGTTTGTAGCAATTTATAAGAGCATGAAGGAACAATTCTTTGTGACATTTCTTGAGTCTGGTGCATTATGCTGGAGACAAGACTAAATGTGAATCTGCTTTGAAAAGCATTTATGTCCACTCCGAGAAGTTTTAATGAAAATTATATTCTAAAAATGTTTTTTGTTAAATTTAGTTATTTTATTATGCATTCTTCTTTTCTAGGAATGTTTGACAAGCAAAATAGAGGATTAATAACGTTTGAAGATTTTGGAGCATTATGGAAGTATGTGACGGATTGGCAGAATTGTTTCCGATCATTTGACAGGGATAACTCTGGAAATATTGATAAGGAGGAGCTCAAGAATGCTTTGACAGCCTTTGGATATCGATTGTCAGATGGAGTTGTCAATGTTATGGTGCAAAAGTTTGACAGATTTGGCCGAGGAACTATTTTGTTTGATGATTTCATACAATGTTGTGTTACACTCTATGTAAGTATATAAGACTATTAATTTATCCATAAGGTTATAAAATTGCTAGTTCGAGTCAAATTTATTTATAAACTATTGGAACTCAATGTTATTCTGCATTTAATGATGCAATGTGATACAAAAAAATACATATTTATAAAATTTTTATTGCATGTATAATGTTATATATACTATATGTTTAATTTGGACATAGCAATTATTTGTTTAGCTGGACAGGGAATTTATCAATTTATTTGAGATAAATATTATACTTGTTTAGTTGTAAGCTACAGCTTTTACAGTCACAAATTAATATTTATGGACATAAATATCATTATTATTAGATAGTAAGCTGACATGGATTTTTTACAGCCATATAAGTTATAAGTAAACTTCTAAACCTCATCATGTAAGTAGTTTTATTTATATATATATATATATATTGCATAAATAGTATATGTATTAGGCGCGGTGGTGGCTCGGTTGTAAGAATGCTTCCCTTATATCCTAGAAAGGTCGGTTGAAGCCCCCCCGGCATGAACCAATTGGAAATACACTTTACAATTGTCATTAAAAATGGACATCAGATCCTAGCCAACCCGTCTGGCCAGAGTGCTGCAGTGTGGCGAGTGTATGCCAAATTCTCCAGATATGTGTTCTGGAAGACCCATCTCCAACAGTGGAAGACTCTGTTCTATGGACTGTAATGTAATGTATGTAATATGTATTAATACTGTTAAGAATAACTTTTATGATTATACTTTAATAACTTAATTGATGATTGTACGTACCTACCTATATATCTATACTGTCTAAATGTCCTAAAGGTTTGCCTAGCGGCATTGAGTCTGCCTTTGAACATAGTTAAATATTTTGGCATGGAGTGAGTTATGGCAACTTGGTATTAAGGTAATTGTTAATTAAATAATATTGTCTTTTTCAGACCTTGACTTCAGCATTCCGTCAGTTCGACACGGACCAAGATGGAGTAATTACAATACATTATGAACAATTTCTCACCATGGTATTTGGGCTAAAGGTATAAAACGCACGCAACTGCAAACACTTTTATTCTTCCATAAAAAATGTATAGCTACAAGCTTAATTTTTGATTTTAAAAATCAATTTAAAAAAACATTTATAAAGGGTGTATTTTTTAAATGTGCGTAAAATGGCTACAACTATAAGAAAAAATATTATTTCTTAGAATTTCATCCTTATCTGTTTTTTTTTTAATCGCATCCATGGAATTGACAAATTAGTAGATTCCATTATTTACTATCAGTTTTATCCTTATGAATCTCAGATTCTACAAACATACAGCCAGCAAGATTCTGCTGGGAAAACAAGGATCAAACCTCTTATTTTAGTTTTTGTAATTCACTGTCTCCAGTTTAAATTAACTATTAACATATTTTATTAACTATATATTACTTTACTTTTTTTTAAAGAAGAAGAAATAAGGACATATTCATGATTGATAGCAAGATTCACAAGAAAAAACAAAAAATATATCTCATGACCGAGCATAATTGAATTGTCCTTGAAGGATTCCGTTATATAACGTTTGCGCTTAAACAAACAATTTGGCTACTGGTAAAATAATAAGGTATTGTTGTTCTTTTGCAAAATTAATTAACTAGTTCTATTCCTCCTGTAATGAGGTTTTTGTAAAAATCAGTAAAAACAAAAATTTAAATATTTCTCGTAGTTACAAATGTAGCCACATTTAAAAATCACCCTGTATAAGTGGTTATGTTTATTATTTTATTGTTAAACTTTATTGTCTATGTTTATTAGTATTTGTCTTATGCTTGCAACATTTTGTAATAGTTATAAATAAGAGTTTTTTTTTATATGTTGGTATACTTTTGGCATGAAATATTAATTTTAATTTAACTTTGCATCTAGAGATAATTAAAATAAAACTGAAGGAGGTGAATTTTTACTTGTAATTGTATTTCATTTGATCCGTTCGGGATCAAGATGAACCTATCAGCCTAACGTCTGGAGACAAGAATGCTGGCAATTATTTCTGCCAACGTATTAGCCTCGCTATACAGAGAAGAATTGTTGCCACTCTCCTTATACTTAATCGTGTTGATTTTTTTTAGGTATCGATTAAAATCTATCCTAATCTCAGTTTATTTTAATTATGACTATTTTCGGAACAAATGTCTCATTTAATAAAAATGTCTAAATATATGATGACTAATAAAGATAATATAAATCTAACCATTATTCACAGACAAAAACATTGTCTGTTTTATCTTTATTATGTAAATATACAAGGAGATTGTTTTGCTATAAACATTGATAAGTATATTTGCTATATAGTATCATCACGACCGTTTCCCTTTCGTGGTGGTCAGAAACCATTATAAAGAAGCGGATTCACATTTAGCCAACTTTACTATAGGCCAATCATGACAAATGATAAGATCGTCGATGTCTCTAGCGTACCAAACTCGATAAATATCACAAATACATTAAATATTATTTAAATTAAACTGATGAGGAATCAAACCCGGTTCCTCCGAGTCTAAATCCACGGACTTAACTGCTGGACCACGGAGGCACTATTTGCTATACCCAAATATATATATACTAGATTCTTGTAATAGTTAAGTTTTGATATTTTAGTCAAATAGGTATACGAGTATGATTTAAGTAACGGCTAAATTTATATATTTTTTTAAATGTTTAGCTGCAACTTTACCAACAATACATTTTTGGCTCTAGTTAGGGCCATAGATTTAAATACGGAGGTGTTGGGTTTGATTCCTGGTCGACAACATAAAAGTATTTCAAATTTGTGATATTTCTCGAGTCTGATACTCTAGAGACAAGCTTGGACAAGCTTACCACTTGTCATGATGGGTCTATAGCTAAATGAGATGACGGTTCTTAAAAAAAAACATGGTTTCTGACCAACCTTGGATTACTGTCGTAGTGTGATGACTATTAACCTATGCTGGTAAAACTGGTGAATTGAAGTAATATACAAACAGTATAAAATATCTAACTACAGTATAAATTAAAACTACTTAAAAGTAAAAATAAATATAAACTAAACCTAATAAAAAATAAACTATACATAAAAAAATATGAAATAAAATAAAATATGAAACTGGTAAATTTAAATTAATTAATTAAATTTTTGAAAGTCGTCAACTTTTGTAACTAAACTGATTTTTTCTCTTTCACCTAGTGTTGGCCGTAACTTCGATGGAATCTGCCTATCTACTTAAGCGTCCATCATCGACGCCATTTCTTGTGACTATTAACGACTTATCTTTGGTTTTGCTTACCCGAAACGAAATTTGACATAGAATTAATGTCAAAATTCGTTTTCAGTGTCGCATAGGGGTTGCGACAGATTGGGGTTCAATAAAACCAGATTTTAGAACTGATATTTGTAATTAGCCTATTATTGCACAGCCCCGAATATGTTTGTTGACCTGATGGGTTTAGGGAAACGACTAGTCTGGTAGTCTTCGGCTTCTCCAGCCTCGCCTGCACCCCTTCACAGTTTTTTGGTGTGGAGTCGTAGATGGCTGCGAGTGGTCTCTGGAGCGTTTCCTTCTCTGCAGATCGTACGATTTGTAGGGTTCTGCAGCCCTATTTTACTTCACTTAAGCGCAAACGTTATATAATGGAATCCGTTAACTAATATATATATCACGCTATTAAAGTGCATATTTGCACGCCTGCTGTTAAGGTCGAGCGCTTATAGAGTTGAGAATTGAATAATATTTTGTAATTATGACGCAAGCTTTGACTTAAATAACAAAATCCACCGATAACGTTTGCGACTAATTAACAGAATAGGGCTGCTGGAATGGAGAACACCCCAGGTTTTAGCCCAGCAGGATGTGGAAGCCAGCTACACCGGCGAAGATTCAGAACTATTTAATACAACTAACGATGTTCTTTCTCCCATGGTAGATCAAGCCGATTTGACAGCCTGTTCGCCTTTTCGTTACTTTTTTAATACGCCTGCGCAGACGCATGTCAGACAGTTCTCTTTGGCAGGCGTCGAAATATTATATTTAATTATTTATCTATTTACAAACACGTAAACCTAACATAACAGCCTAAATCAATTCGTTAGTAAGTGTTCTTCACATATGGTTAATACAATAAATATACAAAAATTATTATCTATATGAGTAAGTAGGTATTTTTATATAATTATCTATTTATTTAATCCTATAGTTAAATATTTTCTCTTATTTTTATTTGTAATATTTAATTTTATTATTCTCCACCTTCTGTCCCTCTCCCAAGTGTAAACTGGTAGAGAATACCTTCATGGTATGCCTATGTACATCTTTTTATATTTTGTGTGCAATAAAGGATTTTATTATTATTATTTTTAAGTCGTAACGCTACATCCGGTAAGCAAAACCAAAGATTAGTTTGTCGCAAGACGGGTTATATTAATCTGAATAAACTATTTCAAAATGTATTTAAAAAAACAAGGATCTTACTGAAATATGGCAGCGATGACCGACTGGTAATCACGCCACATAATTTAAGAGCGTTAAACGCGTGTAAAAAAAACAAGTTTGAGTGTACTTTTGAGAAATGTATAATACAATACAAGATTATATTCCATATATATAGGTATGTGTTTTTTTTTTGTTTACATTGTTAATCTATTTCTATACTAAACGACACTCTGTTGCTAAAGTTTAGTTCTATTTGTTGTTGGATATTGTGAATAGTTTTTCTTATTAAATAAATACGGGGTGCTTTGTATGGTCTTACGTTAGACCTATTGTACATGTGTCTCCTCTTATACATCACAACTCATGCAGGAGACAGTGAGGTGAGGTGGAGTGCAAAATCGTTTGAAAACGATTCTTCTAAGATCGATTACGTCTGTCAGAAATGTCAAAATATTGGTCATTCCGCCTAGCTTTCGACATTTCTGACAGACGTAATCGATCTTAGACGAATCGTTTTCAAACGATTGTGCACTCCGCCTGACCCCGCTAGGCTCACCATAACGAATCAATATTATTTTGTGTTAATAAACGATTTGTATTCATAGAAACAAACTGCCTCCATGGTTTTAGACTCGGAGGTACCGGGTTTGATTCCTGGTCGGGACGCAATAATAGTTATATATTAATTATTTGTGATATTTATCGAGCTTGGCACTCGTCATAATTGGCCTATAGTAAAGTTGGCTAAATGTGAATCTGCTTCTTTATAAGCGTGGTTTTTGACCCCAACAGGAATACGGTCGTGATGATACTTTAGAAATAAACTTTTCCTAAGAAACCATATGTCGGAAAAGATAATTATTTTTGACTTCATACAAATACAAATCGTTTATTAACACAAAATAATGTTGGTTCGTTATGGTGAACCCTTTCATGCGCATTAGCTGTACGTATAACAGGATAATACAAATTGGTTATTTTAAAATTGATACAAGTTGGTATTAGTTAAACCGGGACCGACGGCTTAACGTAAAAGTAGTATTAGTAGAATACTATAATCATCACGACCGTTTCCCTTTCGAGGTGGTCAGAAACCACCCTTATATATAATCAGATTCACATTTAGCCAACTTTACTATAGGCCAATCATGACAAGTGGCAAGCTCGTCGATGTCTCCAGCGTACCAAACTCGAGAAATATCACAAATAAATTAAATATTAATTAAATGTATTTATTTACATTATTAAATATTTTTGTGTCCCGACCAGGAATCGAATATCTATAAAAATGGTTCCACTCGATATTATATCGCATGTGACATAACTCTTTAATTCGAGATTTGCAGTATATCTGTAAAAATGGTTCCACTCGATATTATATCGCATGTGACATAACTCTTTAATTCAAGATTTGCAGTATACCTATAAAAATGGTTCCACTCGATATTATATCGCATGTGACATAACTCTTTAATTCGAGATTTGCAGTATATCTATAAAAATGGTTCCACTCGATATTATATCGCATGTGACATAACTCTTTAATTCGAGATTTGCAGTATATCTATAAAAATGGTTCCACTCGATATTATATCGCATGTGACATAACTCTTTAATTCGAGATTTGCAGTATATCTATAAAAATGGTTCCACTCGATATTATATCACATGTGACATAACTCTTTAGTTCGAGATTTGCTGTATATGTATAAAAATGGTTCCACTCGATATTATATCGCATGTGACATAACTCTCGAGATTTGCTGTATATGTATAAAAATGGTTCCACTCGGTATTATATCGCATGTGACATAACTCTTTAGTTCGAGATTTGCTGTAAAAATGGTTCCACTCGATATTATATCGCATGTGACATAACTCTTTAGTTCGAGATTTGCTGTAAAAATGGTTCCACTCGATATTATATCGCATGTGACATAACTCTTTAGTTCGAGATTTGCTGTAAAAATGGTTCCACTCGATATTATATCGCATGTGACATAACTCTTTAGTTCGAGATTTGCTCATCTGACATAATATGTGCCTATTTTAAATTGTATAAAATACATAACCTTAGTTTTACCACACTTTAAAAAAAAAATCGCATCTTTTATAATACAAGGGCATAAAACGAAGTTTTTTTTTTTTGGAAATTGTTTTTCAAATTGCGCTCACCTGTTGGTATTTGTCGCGCTAGGTCCATGTTACATATATTAGGGTAGATAATTCCATCTTGTGCCCTTAGCATTTCAAACCACACTATACAAAAATTTCGACTTGAGCCCTTATATTATTAAGTGTGCGATATGTAATTTCATATTTTAACAAAAACTGTGTTGTGTAAAATAGCTCACTTTACCTGATATACGATAATAGTAATATTTTGCCAAAAAAAAAAACATTGTATTGACTTATACTTTAAAATTATATTATTTTTTTATACATGAACACACCTACTGTATATTCGCGATAGCAAAACTTTTTATGTAAACAGATAGCTGTCAAAAATAAATAGGTTTTCAACCTGTCAGATTTTTGATGAAAACACAAAATTTGACAAATATTTATTAATCAGATGCGTAAAATATATATTTCAGTTAAAATTTAAATACATTGGAACAATAAAGACAATGGATATGTGCTATAGTATTTTAATAGTGATTTTCTTATGAAAATATCAATAGCTAAAAGCACGCTTTTTCAACTTTACATGTCATTGTTATGATAACTTTGTTACTGCTGTAATATAGGCAACATTACATTAAAAATAAATTTGAATAGGTATATATATATATCAACCATAACTTAAACAATTTGAGAACCATTAGATTTTTTGTTTACATATTTTTTTTTGCTATCTTGAATAAGGTAAAGCTCAAAATGTATGGAACGAAATTATAACATTAAGCTCTATGTAAGCTATTTAGATATTTCAATACAATATAGATATTTCAATCATAACATAGAATGTAACTTTATTAAAATGTTGGTTATTTATCGTACTTTAAAAAAAAACACTGCATATTTGGAGTCAATTTGTCTTGGATGAATATTATATGGGATAAAGGAACAAAATTAGGCAAATAGTATAGTTGTAAACTCTTCAAACCTCAAAAGGCTAAATGTTACCATTTTTAATATTTTCAGTAAGATAAGTTTTTGTTCTGGCAACATTGAAGATTGTGTTCCCGTATACTCGGAAATATTTATTTTCTAAGAATTACTACGCTCTAGCATTTTTTACATACATAAGACTTTCTCTTTTATATTATGAATGTTCATGTGTCAAAATAATTATCATTTTGGAACGAAATCTGATTTAAATGAGTTTCGATTTTTTTTTTGTTTTTAAAATGATTTTTTAACTAAATTAATATTAATTTATAATGAGAAATACAAGTTAAATAATAAAGGTGTTGTCCGCGGGTCTCAAGGGAAGCCAGTCCGCCGATTACAATCTGGTTTAATTTGGTGGCGCACTTGAGACGATTCCATATTCGTAAAGATTACCATGAACCCAACCCAAACGGCTGACGGAAAAAATTTGAGACAGAAAGGCTGGCAATTATTTCTGCTAACAGATTAGCCTTGCTATACAGAGGGGAAATGTTGCCAGTCTTCTTAGGCCTATCTTTGATTTAAACCAAAACTTTACAATGTTAAAAAAAAAATTTGAGTAAAATAATATAAATGTTAGCCGATAATAACTTCTCAGGGAGTTTTTTACCATGCAAACTGAAAGTGTTATTTTTTTTCATTATGCATGAGGTAGGGTGGAGCGGTTGAAGTCAGCTAGACATATATTGATGCTAGGGTGGGGGCTTCGGCTCGGGTGGCAGTGCTGTGGCCCATTTACAATGTAATCACACCCCAAAAGTATGTGTTGTCTATATGTTGTCCCAAGTACTAACAAATCAATGTATTGTGTTGTGACGTATTACACTAACCACTCTTATACTATTTTATAAGATGCCCGGATTCATAGTTATTTAAGAATAAAATTAAATACGAAAGTTATGCCTTCAATAATATTAACGTTGAGCATATTGTTATAAAATTATACTTTCAGATAAATAAATACTACTGTAATAATATTAATATGGGAACGCAAATATATATTTATAACTAAATAAATACTACTGCAATAATATTAATATGGAAACGCATATATATATTTATAACTAAATAAATACTACTGCAATAATATTAATATGTAAACGCAAATATCTATTCATAACTAAATACTACTGCAATAATATTAATGTGGGAACGCAAACATATATTTATAACTAAATAAATACTACTGCAATAATATTAATATGTAAACGCAAATATCTATTCATAACTAAATACTACTGCAATAATATTAATATGGGAACGCAAACATATATTTATACCTAAATAAATACTACTGCAATAATATTAATTTAGGAACACAAAAATATACGAGTATGTCCAAAATGTATTTTATGTATTTCATAAAATAAGTATAGACGAGAAAAATCTTGAAAATATTGGATTGTGCGAGCGAGAGGGATATAAAAGCGTAAAACCGTCTTAAACAACGATATTTGGCTTCCTTAATATCTATGAAATGGGACATGTTTTAAATTAAGTAATTTGTATTATGTACTGTAGTACCTGCTATTGCATTTCACCTATATACTTAGTATACACTTTGTATGTATTGTATATTGTCGTGGTTGCTTACCCACCAGAGATGTCCCAGGGAAATATGAAAAAGTAAAACATCACGTTGTCACTGGTAGAAACTACAGTTAGTAGTGGAGAACGAGAGGAGCGGTCGCAAGGAGCGCCAAAAAGTCAAAAGCAAAAAAACAATTTCCAGTTCGATAAACAATTTCAATGGCGCCTTTTGATAGTCGTGAGGGCAGTGTTGCCATTTTTGTTTTGTTTATCGGTTTGGCACCGAAAAATCCAGATTGCCTCTAGATAAATTTATATATCTATAAAATCAGAAATATCATCAGGCCTATTTATCTATACCTACTAGAGAAGTACAATTTACGTAAAGTACAAAAAAAATATGCTGGTTTTTTTTTTGTACTATTGCTGCATATTTTCCTCGAGCATCTCTGGTCGATAAGAATCTTTATTGTTCGTCCATAAGACGGCCACGTACACATAAAATAATATTGCGCAATACTATTGAAAGGTAGTACAATAATTTAAAATAAGTTTTTAAAAAAATATTGCGATATATTTGTATGTGTATGAGCCGTCTTAATTACTTGTAATGTTTTATAACGTGTCAAATAAATAATTTTATCTCTTTAAACTGTAGTTATATTTACATAACCCCATCAATATAAGATAAATAAATAAAAAAATATTTATTGCACAAAAACTAAATTAACTTAAAATTAATGTGCACAGGCGAGCTTTATGCCGTAAGGCATTTTCCACCTGCTAACTTTTGGGAGTTTTAACGGATTACAGGCAGAGTGCCAAGTATTTACTAACAAAAACAATAATTTATACTAATACTACATAAACTACATATTATAATACATACAAGTATATCTATAATACAATACATATAATTACATATATACAGAAATAAATAAATACACACTATAATATAGGGTTAAGGTTAAAAATAGAGAAAAGAGTGAAAGAACAGTTTAACACAGATATACATAACTTTAGTTATTCTGAATGGATAGAAAATGGGAGTAAAGATATTTTTTGAATGAAAGCGCAGTCGTTAGATTTCGAAGAGAGAGAGGAAGAGTGTTCCAGAGATTCTCTGCGGTAACAGTGAAGGAATTTGAATATCTTGTCGAGTAGTACTACGCCCTGATTGGTTGATTCGTACTTCGCCACCTGATTGGTTGGTTCGTACTGCGCCTTGTCTGCGGCATGTTTCAAGAGTGGCATTATACATTAATGACATGGATAATCCATAAGCGCGCTATTTACCAACTTATATTTAAAATACAAAATCTGATTTACGAAATCAAAATCCAAACATGTTATGTTCCTAATATAAAAGAAAACAACCGAATTATAGATAATATAGTATATTTTCCAGTGAGTTTTGTATTTTGAATGTAAAAACCCTATTTAAAACTAGCTTTGTTTATCACATTTAATTTTCCAAGCTCCCAGAGTATATTTGTGCCATATGATTCCCAAATCGACCCCCATTTGTATCCAAGATATGACTGGTGTCACTTTAGATCCGTCTATTTCCGTCCATCTCACGGGAACTTCAGAAATTGGAATTTTCATCTTTTGCGCGATATATAGTAGCTCCACATCAAATGCCCTGAAACAAAAATACTAATATCATAAATGTGAAAGAAGCAGAGATCAAACCAAGAAACTCTAGATGGAAATTACTTGGGTAGTTCTCTGCTAAAAACCTCAAGCTGCGCAAATACGCCGTTTGCGCTCGAGACGATGGGGACACTCAGCCAAGCGTTTGGAAGAAGCGGAAAAGTCTGAGGACAGGAAAGCTGGCAATTATTTCTGCCAACGTAGAAATGTTGCCAATCTCCTTGGGACTATCCCTGAAGGGGAAGGTTTAGTTTAATTTTAAATAGTTTGAATTATATTATAATTTAAAAAAATAATAATATTTCCAGACAGGTCACATAGCGCCATCTAGTTTCCGTGGTAGGAAATTAGATGGTTGATAAACTACATATTATACTTTTTTTTTGTAAATATATACATATTATACATATAAATACAAGTTTCTGAGACTACAAATAGTAATTTATCTTGAAAGTCACATACTGAGGAGTTGTCACAGAGAATAACACCCACCCTTATTCTAAATCGTTTCCTCAACGACTCCTCCACTCAACAATTCCTTCCAGCTGTCAAACGACGGTATTCTTAGTTATAAACTCTCCATACCTCAAAAGGCATAAATATTACCAGTGAGATAAGTTTTTTTTCGGGCATAGACATGTTGTCTATTTTCATACAATATTGGGTAAAAAAAAAACAAGCTTTGCTTTATTCGCTTTCCGCTCACTTCTAAAGGTTAGCTGTTAGATAATGTTTTAGACATTAAACTCGCCTATGTACTGTAAAATGTTTTATTTTCTGTGCAATAAAGAATTTATCTATCTATCTAGGAATTTTGAGCCGATTGCTAATAGCATAGCGAAGAGGAAGATTATGACTGTCTCTAAAAAACTGGAAAAAAGTCTAAAGGTATAATGGAGTTTGGGGATTGTAAGAATGCGGCTATTCATATGAGGTTCAATATAGTTACCATCTGTTAACATGTAGACTTTGGAAGCACATGTGCGCCGCCCTCCTGGACAACATCTTGAACCCACACTGAGTGTCTCGGATACCCTTCACAGTAAACAACCACACCAGAAAGTGGAACCCGTACATTAAAATATTCCTAAAACAAACCAAAAATACTTTTAGGCTCAGAATTATAATTTGACCTTGTTCTAATTAACATCATCATCATCAGCCTGTGCCTCTCCACTGCTGGATATAGGCCAAGGCTCGCCATTTTAAACGATCTTCTGCCACCCTCATCCATCCCCCACCAGCGACCTTCCTCAAGTCATCTGTCCATCTTACTCTTACATCCATGTAACTTCGGTTCTTCAACAAATGTCAACGTTTCTAACTTTATCCTTCAAAGAAATCCCGAGCATAGCCCTCTCCATAGCTCGCTGAACGACCTTGAACTTATGTATCAGACCCACCGTCAGTGTCCACGTCTCTGCTCCATACAACATTATTAACATAATTAATAGTAATTAACATCACAGCCCCCAAACACAGAGACCTAGACCTCCACTGTTGGAGATGGGTCCTTCCATACATTTCTGAAGGATATGGCCTACACTTGCCATGCTGGCCAGACGGTTTTGTTTTAGTTGGTATTAGTGAATTTAAATTAAACAAACTATTGTCAAAACAGTCACTTTTCTCACAAAAAATAATATACAAATTTTCCAAGTTGTAAGTATGCAGAAACATTAGGAAGGTAATTTGTTTATAACTTATAACAAAAGATGTGTTAAGTTCAAACATATTCTTTGTACAAACCTAAAAACATTTCTCTTAGCTAAAGACTCTTCTTCCAAATGTGCTCTAGAACCAATAACAATGGCTAATTCTTCTGAAATAGCTGATCCTTGTGTGATGGGGTCTTTATTTATTAATATTTTCATACAATGTTCTAATTTCTGCAAATCTTCAAAAGTAGTGGCTCCATCAGCATCAGCAAATAGAATTAAACCTCCTCTACACCTTTCTACACCCTGAAAGAATATAACTTTTTTAGCTACCGAGGTATTCACATTGCAAGTGCTACATATTAATGTAAGCCTTGTTTCGAGCATAGGTAGACAGAATGATGATGGTAAATTGCGGGAAAGCGTCCACCGTTAGTGTTCGTGCCGATATACCCAGTAAAGTGTATACACGCCTTTCGAGATCAGAATTGAATTGCCATCATTCTCAGTCAAGACGACATAGTGTTAGGGACTGATGTCAGTCATAAGTGACCATCAGGTGAGCGCAAAGTCACATGTCGTGCTGGTATATAAAAAAGAAGAAGGTCCATAGTGTGTGGGGAAGAGAGAAGAACAGATTCTTGGGCTTGCAACCAACTATGGGCTAGGTTCAAAAGTTGGCCACTCTATTTATTGTGCAATAACACACCATGCTTATGGAGCTCTCCAGTGTTGCTGTCATGTGTTCAGAGGCTTAAATATCTAAAGCTGACAAGACTCAGAGATTGCAGCATAAGGGGAGATATAGTTGAGAGATTTTACAAGCAGGTAAGTGAACCTGACCTAGCCAAAATGTTTAGATTTACCACAATGATATTTCCTCATTGTGATCATAAATGAAACTGATGAGAAAATCCAGCAATGCAAATATGCAATATCATGAATAACAGATTTTAAGGAAAGCATTCTTACAACCGAGCCACAAATCAGTTGTAAATATGTGGAAAAAAATTGCAGAAGGAATATTAAAGTCCCTAATGTAAACACTTAAAAACTAACTGAACCAGTAGCTAATTGGTGACAACAGAAATAGACTATGGTGCTGACTGATAATTTTTAGAATTGCTATATCTGCTTGCTAAATAATAATAATAGGTTGGTAATCTTTCAAAAACAAAGGTTTATATTGTTTAAACATATTTTAACATAATTTACCTGTCTGACAGCTCCCCCTTTTCCTCTATTTATAATTAAATTGAGACATCTAACTTTATCTGTGCCCCATTTTTCCGAATATCTCTCTGCTAATGCTGCAGTCCCGTCCGTGCTGCCATCACTGGCCACAATAATTTCATAACTAAATGACGGACTTGATTTGACACGAGCCTCTAAGAATTCCAACGCTTCATCTAACATTGGTGGCACTGGAATTTAAAAAAAAGCCTTAGTTTATTTAATGTTGTGCCCCTTTATGTTTAGTATAACACATTAACTATGCCAATATATATTTTAGCTTAATTATTTTATGTTAGGTGTTAGTAAACACTTTTTAACCTTCTACCGGTCTTCCAGTGGTGTCTCAGCAATTTTACATAAACTGTGAAAAATAAACAGCCTATGGTTTCAGATATGTAAAGTTGTAGAAACACAGATCATGCGCGACTTCTTATGTTTGGGGCAAAAGTGTGACTGCTAGAAGGTAAAAAACGAATTAAATACTTCCAGTAAGAGAAAAAAATTATATCTCTACAGCTCAAGAACTATCCCGCCCCTCACCTGCTGTAAAGTCGCAGTAGAGATAAAATATACTAATTGTGGCCAGTAGTTTAGGTTTTAGTATCTAAACACTTTTTAAAGTTCTGACTTTGCATACTATGCCCTTCCTTTACAAATGTGTGCTGAAAAGAGACAGGTATTGGACATAGTCTTTTTGTATATTTCTAGAGTGGTCAATTTTGCGTCAGTCCATCTAAAAGTACTAAAAAGCAGTGGTCAAATATGGCTTAAATACTATAACCAAGGCAATTTTTTTACTTACATCTTTTCTCTTCATTGTATGCTGGCACTACTACACTGAGACATATTGATGGAGCTTCACTAATGCTCGGGAATGGTTTCTTAGTCTTACTTCGAGGATCATAGAACGTTTCTTCTTCCTTGAAATGTTGAACAACAGGGTACGGCTGTGTTATAATTACTACCACAATAGATGCCTGAAACATTCATTAAATCATAAGTTTGCTCATAGCAGTGTAGGAAAGTATACTATTAAAAGTAGAATAACTTACAGCAACAAAAACTATAACCCCAAATATTAATACGAACACAATAACATCAAATAGCAAGGAAAATAAATCCATTTTAAACCCTAAAAATAGTAATATATTTCAATAACTAAGGTCTCCTTAAAATATTAATTTGTTAAGGTATCTATATCGCATAATTACTATTTTATCAGAAAATATTTACACTTTTTATAGAATACCGACACGACAGATGAAGGACGATAAAAAAAAATACCAAGTTTGAAGTTTTGAACGTATTTATATAACAATTATGAAGATTTGTATGTGACAATGTAATTGTAAAACATTTTTACGTTAACTAATTATTATTAAATGTAAATTTAATTTAGATCAAACAAAATCTATATATTATTTATAAATAAAGATTATAGAACTATTAACAATTTTTATAGTTTCTGAGAGAACTTTTATAAGTCATTGCTACTTTAACTTTTTTAAAATATGTGTAGCCCCAGACTTTTACTCTTTAATTTTTTTTTTTTTTTTGGTTCTCTTCTCCCGATGGATGATGAATGAGATGATAGGGAAGGCAAAGGGTCTAGCCCATACAGCCAAGTCTGACGTAATATATCTTTCTTTTTCATGAATTAATGAGGTCATCATCAAATTCCAGATGCTGTAGAAGTTGATGCTTTTCTTGGAGTCACTCGCGGAACCATCCACTGCTCAAACACGTCGGGTAAAATATGGGAGTTGACAGCGCGGGAAAACCGCAAAAAATAAACTGCAACTTGTGCCCCATATTTAAAGTCCAATTTATCGTTTTCCATAATTATTCACATTGTAGCACATTATTAAACAAAACAACACCACTCTTGACCAATAATAACCACAGTAAACTAATTTACAAAACAAAAACTTGCACTTGACATGGCCGCGCAAAATGGCGCGAGAGACTCTTTTACTCTTTAAAGTCTGTGATCTTAATTGCTTGGCTGATAAGGTAAAATCTAGGCCATATTTAAAAATTACGAGACTTTAAACGTGTTTAAATTTAAAAACAAAACGAACCGAGTTCTTCGCGCCATTTTGTGTGGACGTGTCAAGTGCAAGTTTTTGTTTTGTAAATAACATATACATTTATTCGAAAAAGATATATACAACATATAAAGATAAATTAATATTAAGGATAAGGATATAAGTCCCGTCCGCGTGGAATGGTGGCAAGAACGCTGGCTGCAATTCCCCGCTGAATTGCAATACTGATTCTCTGGGCGAAGAAAGAGCCAGCCCTCTTGTCACCGGAGGAGACAACAAGACGCGGTGTTATGTCTTTTAAAAACTTTTTTGCGCTTGGACTCCATGGGCCCAGAGTTTTTACAGCAAACGGCACAAATATGTAATCTTTTAATATACTTACATACTTGCGCCGCTTGCTGGACTCCGCATATTCCGCCGCGGCTCCCGCTTTATGCGCTGTCCCCCTGAGATGCGACGCGGCGAGGGTGTCGACGCACGTGGCGTCCCACACCAGAGCACGTCCCCGTTCCCAGGGGACCAACGTCATACCATTGGGTCTCTTGCCATCATCTCGGATAACTCCAACAGGCTCTAGAAGAGCTGGAACCTCGATGGTGGATAGAGCCCTTTTAATAGTATCGTTAAGGGAGCCGTGGCGGGAAAAGCTGCCCGCACTTTTGGAACAGGAGAGCCCATGAACTTCAAGACAGTCGACCTCCTTTCCATACGGACATCAATGTAGGATACATAATGGTGCCCCTAACCGAAGACCAACGGCGATACAGAAACTTTAATTAATTTACTATGAAAATTGTTGGTCAAAAGTGGTGTTGTTTTGTTTAATAATGTTCTATAATTTGAACAGTTATGGAAAACGATAAATTGTATTTTGAATATGGGGCACAAGTTGCAGTTTATTTCATGCGGTTTTCCCGTGCTGTGAACTCCCATATTTTACCCGACGTGTTTGAGCTATAATGCCGCCAGTGACCTTAAGAAAAGCATCAAATTCTGCAGCATCTGTAATTTGATGATGACCTCGTTATCTCATAAAAATGAAAGATATTACGTCAGACTTGGCTGTATGGGCTAGACCCTTTGCCTTCCCTATTACCTCATATTTCCTAATATAATCTGTGGTGCCTAGCCTAATATTTTCGATTTTCATCAATACATTTCGAAGAGTCTGTGATACATTTTCAACATTAGATTGTCGATCAAACGTAATTTATTTCTTAAATACAATGGATGATTTTGGAGATAGTTTTGTTCAGCCAGAAGTAGATCCGGCAGCAGAGTTTTTAGCGAGAGAACAGAATCAATTGGCTGGGTTGGAAGATGAGTTGGAAACTAGCGCTCCGCCCCCTGTTGCACCTATTTCGTCTGATACCAATGGGTTAGCTGAATTCACAGGTAAATCCGATAATATATTACTCAATAATTGATAGCTATAAACGTGTTTCAGGCATTACATTGTTACTTTCATGATCATGTACACTGCAAACTGACATAGTGTAGATTAATTGTGTTTTTGTTTAAGAATCCAATGGCGTTAATGAGGAAGAGCCTCCAGCTGTATCCGTGTTTAAGCAGGAGCGGGAGGAGCCTGAGAAAATCAGAATATGGAGGGAGGAACAAAAGAAAAGGTTAGAAGAAAAAGGTATGACTCATTATTACTGAATCTTTACCCTCAAAAATTGTACAATTTAATTTTACCATTTCTGAAGATAGGTAGAAAATGATGTATTTTTTATTTTTATGTATTCTAATATTTTAAAGTAATTCTTATAGATGTACTTTACACATTAGTTCTTTTTATAGTCATTGTCTGTATCTAAGAATCTATATGTGTATGAAATTCTAATTTTTTTTGACCAAGGCCATTAAATAAATTTTGAGCTTCTCCAATACATTTTTTTATACTGTACACAACATGTGACCTGGTGGTAAGTGGTATGCAAGGTCCAAGATTGGGAGCAACTGATACCGAGTCACTAACCACAGACATCAGTCTCTTCCACCATGCCGGCATCTTTATATTAAATATACAGGGTGGGAACATTTAATGATCTCATACAATGTTTTCTAAAGCAAGCAATATACACCTAGCAAGACATTAATTGTAATTTAAAAAGAGGCACAAACTGGGTGAATATAAATAATATAATATACTTATTTTTGATCTGCCATTGTGGGAGTGAAAAAGTTAGTTTTTTTGAATAATAAGTTTTTAGTACAAAACTAGTAAGTTTTAGCACTTGGTGTTCGTTTTTATAACACACTGCCAAATAAAATAACTAGCATATGTAGATAAACTAAAAATTTATAAACTATTGTATTTATTATTGTAACTAATTTCTACTGTATAAATAAAGAATTATTATTATTATATAAAACATCGACTAATTGGCCTTGCCTAAGTTAAATGATTTTATTAGTGATAATGCCTGGTAGATGTGCAAATGTATTTTATCATATTTTGGATACCTTTTATTGTTGATGTATGTTCATATTTAGGTCAATTCATATTTTATTATAATAATAATAATAATTTAAACAATGTAATGTGACAAAAGAGCCCTAGAAATCTGAATTGTAATAAATGATTTGGCTCTGAATTTACAGTTTATTCAAAACGGCATTATATGTGTTATTATGTGTATTGTTTACTTTAGATAATATCAAGTGAGAATGCTTAATAACATTAATATTTGTACCAGATGCTGAAGAAGAGAAGAAGAGGGAAGAAATGCTGAAGGTAGCCAAGAAGGAGCTGGAAGATTGGTACAAAACTCATGAAGAACAAATTGGCAAGACCAAGGCTGCTAATAGGTAGAAAATTCTCATATTTCCTATTCAATCTTACTCGAACTTTTGGCATGACAGCATGCAGTAATCAAACTATTCAATTCCAAAACACTTTATTGCACTATATTAATTGTACAGAAGGGCTTAATAAGATGAAGCATTTTATATATAATTTTTTTAATCATCACAGCTTAAAGTCTTAGTTTAGTCTTAAACCTTCACTGCTGGACACATATTTCTGGAAAGGGTCTGATTTCAATTTTAATGACAATTTATTAACAATTATACCAGTTGGTATTAGTGAAACCTCAACTGACAGCTTAATTGTTCCCTGCAAAGCACGGGAACGGTGGTGGAAAGAAGACAAATTCCTAAATATTTCATGGATTCACTGTGTGTGGAAAAGAGAAATGAGAAGAATGGTGTATCGGGCTTGTGACTGACAATAGGCTGGTTTACAAAGAATTATTAATTATTGTTTATTTTATTGTGCAACAAGACCTCACCATTCACAATTCTGCTTCTCATCATACCCAACCAAATACTGTATGATTCTGTTAATGCCGTCTTGGAAGCTTGGAAGATTGTTGGTTGTCAGAAAATGCTTAGTCATTAAGCCCGCCTATGTACATTTTTAGTGCAATAAAGTATTTTAAATATATAAGATTGTAAAGATTGCTTAGCAAATCTATAACAACTGTACGTAAGAAAACTGTGTTTCTTATTGGTACATGATTATTATTATTATTAAATAATAAAGTATTTAATAATAATAATAATCATGCACTGAACTTCAAAACCATTTATGATTGGTTTGGAACTGCAACCTTTTTAGATTTTAAGGACAAATTTCTAAGCATTCCATGGATGCACCGTGCGGGTGCCGGGTCCATCGTGTGTGGGTAGGAGATGAGAAGAATGGTGTCTCGGGCTTGCGGCAGACAATAGGCTGGTTTAAGAAAAGGAGGCCTCTTTTTTTTTTATTGCGCGATAATACGCTCACCATCCACCATTCTACTTCTCTCCCTACCCAACCAAATACTGTATGATTCCGTTTAATGCCGTCTTGGAAGCTCGTTCTTGCAACAGGGCCACCGTAATCTGAATTTTAATAAATTTGATTGATTTTGGCAAAATACATGTACAGTTTTATTAGATGTTTTAAGTATAGTAAGTTATTCTATGGACACTATTTATTCAATTTTCTAGCTATGTAAAATGGACGTAGTTATGCAAAAAGGATCCAATCCACATTGATTAATTTTGAGTTACAAGCCGTTGAAGTTGGATCTGAGATTAGAAAGAAAATTTAATACATTGAGAATAAGTCAAAATTGTATATTTATTTGGTTTGTTTTTAATATTAAATATATATATCATTATCGTCATCATATATCATATATATATAACTGCCTCTGTGGTCTAGCGGTTAATTCCTTGAATTTAGACTCGGGGTACTGGATTCGAGAAAATCTTATAAATTTAATTAATATTTAATGTATTTGTGATATTTCTCGTGTTTGGTACGCTAGAGACATCAACGACCTTGCCACTTGTCATGATTGGGCTATAGTGAAGTTGGCTAAATGTGAATCCGCTTCTTTATAAGCGTGGTTTCTGACCACTCCGGAAGGGAAACTGTTGTGATGATACTTTACTTTTATATCATTATTATCAAAGTCTAAGGACCCGTTCGACATTAATAATTAAATTTCTAAAAAAAAATGTGGATTGGATCCTTTTTGCGTAACTACATCCAACAAATTGAACATGCTCTTTTTTAGCTTAGCTTTTCCAATGTTTTTAGTAGTATTGTGTTTTAGAAACAGTGCATGATTTAACAATTAAATTTAATATTTCTTTCTTTTCCAAATGCAAATCAGGGAGTCTGCTAAGTAAGTATAAAAAATGTTATCAAAAAGGTGCAGGATTTTGTCAATAGCGGTCTTTGTCTTGTTTCATTTCAATTGAGTATTTAATCCATATAACTTGGTTTTTAAATTGGTTTTATTATAAGGGTTTAAGGTATTAATGTGTTAGACAATAAATATTTATCAGCACTAACATTTACTTTTGTAACTTTCATGGTAAAAGGGAATAAATAATATATTAATGTTAGGTAAAGGAACATACATGCCAAGAGTACCTATAGTAACTAATTGGGAAAAGAGTGAAATCTCACGCAAAAAAACTCGCTTACCCGAACACTAGCGTAGCCAAGCGGATGGTAGGATACTTGAAAGTGCCATACATACCTATAATAGTTTCTATATAAATAATAATAATAAATATTTCCAGACACAGCGCCATCTAGTTTCCGTGGTAAGCTGTGAGGCTTGTGTTACGGAAACTAGATGGTTGATAAACTACGTATTATACTTTTTTTTTGTAAATATATACATATTATACATATAAACACCCAGACCGAGACAAATTATACAATGTACAACTTGCCCCCAGTGGGAATCGAACCCACGACCTCCCGAGTACACGGCAACGTTAGTTACAACTAGACCACGGAGGCGGTCTATCGATTTTTGAACCCGCAACCATTTACTGCGCGTGAAAATTTAAAAATATTGTGTATTTTGTGCTATACACAGGCACCTACTAAAAGTTACACAATACATTTAATTTTTCTATTTTTAGTAAGATTGTATACTTCGCTTGTTAACAAGAATGGCCGGCATGTTGAATGAATTGAAGGAATGATTAAATTAATTAATGAATAATAATAATAAACTATTTATTGTACAAAACCAAAATAAGTGAGTACATAGGCAAGCTTAAATGCATTTTTTACCAACTAAACTTTGAATGAATGAACATTAAATTTAGTACCCCCTAGTGTTCAGGTACTGAGCAAAGCATGCTTTTTTAAAATTAAATTTTGCTTAAACTGAATAATATTTTGATAATACAAGATAAAAGTTTAATAACTATAGAATAAAATATTTAACATTTCCGATTCGTGCTATAACAATTGGAACTGTTAAAAAGTAGTTAGTTTAGTGTAGGAATGAGGCATGTTTAATTATTTTAAATTTTATGCTCTCATAAAAAAAAAGTGATATATAATTTGAAAATAAGTACGGAGCATGTGTTTCCATCTGGGCGGCGATTGCTGCATGTGACATCATATTACAACGTTTGCTCTGTCCGTTCTCTCTTACCGTTCACGAGAACATTAAAAAAAATCACCATTGGCAAAAAATGGCGACATTCCTCATTTAAAAGTTAATTGTGGTTTATGATGTTGCCAGCCCTGCTAATCCGTGTGACATTGATAAATAATATATGTAACACAAAGTAAATAAGTATAATCCATAATGCCGCCACTCGCATCGGTTGAACCAACCCGTGGCGTACGTACGAGTATGCATGCTTTATCGATTTTGATATGTTATCATTACTTCTTTGCCTCAACTAATATAACAATGGGGTGTGTCGCTAACTTTTAATCACGATAGATGGCGCATAATAGATGGTATCTAATATAACTGTCTGTTGCATAGAAATCTTTTATTTTTATTACAAAATTCATTATTTTCTGGATGTTTGGCAGTGTGGGCAGCTTTTAAGTGTAAATACAGAGATTTCCAAGTTAAATCAAAGATATAGTGATCTCAAAATTGCCGTTCTATTAATTCAACCTATTTTCTTTTTAAAAACGGTGTTCGTTTTCTTAATTCGTTTTTTAAGGTAGGTAACGTTGAGTTATAATATATTTTTCTGTTATAAAAATAAAATAAAAAATGATCCGTCATAGGTGTTAACAAGGTACCAATTCCGCTAGCGACATCTACAAAAAGCTTTGCCTGATACACCCCATTAAAGTGTGCATTTGATTTTATACTAGAAACGCAGAACGCGCCCTAGCCCGTGGGTCCGAAAGTGGTCCGGAAGAGGGCAATGAGTGGGCCCGCGTGGCCGAGCTATGTGACTTTGGTCCCCGTCGCGGGCGGGACGTGGCCCGGCTTCGCTCCATCGTTCTCCAACTCAAGCAGTCCGGAGTGCGACCCAAACATCCACCACGTACCAAAGTGTAGGTATTTTTTATCTAACCCATTACTAACCTTGTTTATAAATCTTGTGACATACTTTGATTTTTGAGATCATTATTCTGTCCCTTTAGATTATTCACTTCAATTGCGTCTAATCACATTGGTACTAAATGGAACTTAATTTTCCTTCTATTGGACGTAACCAAAACCATAATGTTTTACTTACAAGACCAAAAATTTCATTACTGCAATTGGACGTAGTTATGCGAAAAGGATCCAATCCACATTTAGTTATAGGTTGTTAAAGTTGGAACTTACCCTGTGTTTTACTTGTCGCTTTAAGCGCTTTTTATACGTTATTTCGCTTAAGTTCGACTTGGCGTTTCTCTATGGTTTTCATATAAAATGCGTTAAAAAAGAAATTCAATTCATTACACACCCTAAAACACAACGTCCTAGACCTCAACTGTCGGAGATGGGCCTTCCAGAACATATATCTGGAGAATTTGGCCTACACTCGTCAAACTGGCCAGACGGGTTGGCGAGAATCTGATTTTATTTTTTTAATGATTTCATAAGATTCCACAAAAAAGTAAGCTTTGCTTTCAAATCGAACATAGCATTAGATTAGTTTAAAATGTAAACAAGAATATGTCAAAAACTATTTTATCTGGGTCGTTTTTGATATTCAATATATCATGAGGATCTGTTTTTTTTTTTTAAATGGATTGGATTATTTTTGCGTAACTGCGTCCAATTGTATCTAGACTATAGCTTGACCAAAAACCCAGTTGTAACCGAAATTGTAAATATTTAATTGTAAGGCGTCTTTTATTTATATTATTCAGGATGCACTAATAAAAGTTATTTTATATTGTATTATTTATTTTGTGTCTAACTTTGGTATTTATTTGTTCACAGAGCATAAAGAATAAAGTAGCTGATATAACACCTAAATTATATTCTTCAGTCTTTACTAATTGTTCTTTATATGGCATAGAGTAATTTATTTATCTATAATATTATAAACAATTATATCCGAGTTTAATTCAACTCAAATTTTAGCTAAAATTGCCGTTTTAAGTTAAAAATAATATATTCATAATTAAAGCTGACATTTAACTAAAATTAGTTTAGGACTAATTTTGAACTAAAAGCCTTAATTAACGATTATAAAATTATCTTGTTTTAGGAATTAATATGCCTATGTATTTTTATTTTTGCAATAAATATCATTCCAATGTTTGTTTGTGTTTTAATATTTATCCTTAATGATACCCTTATTTAAATTACAGCCAGAATCATTAATATTCAAATATTACTGGTATTTAAAAACAAAAATATATACAATTAATTATCTTTTAATATAAAATATTTTGATATATTTCTGAATCTGGCTGATTGATTTATCATAATTTTAAATCTTTTGCTATATCAATGTATTTCCTTCTATGTATTTTCTCAAAAAGTTGCAATAACAAATACATTAGACTAATCACTAGCAAAAAAGGCCAAATTCCACAGTTTGAGTAATTTTGTAGCTGTTCACCTAAATCCTTCACTTTGTTCATTTCAACTCTGTCGTAAACAATTTCTGTTCTTTCTGTAATATCCATCCAACTGTACATCTGTCTGACTCTTCTATTACATTCATAAGGACACAGGTTATTACCCAGTTCCAAATCTCTCACTGCCCTTTCTATTCCAGTCACCAAACTAGGAACATTAGGTTCAGTCAAGTAAATCATGTCATCTGGCAACACTTCTGGTATTCCACCAACCTGTGTGGACACCACTTGTAATCCACAACTAGCAGCTTCCACAATAGCCATACAATAGGCTTCAGTCAATGAAGTATTTAGAAATATATGGCCCTTAGCTAACACATTTCTAACTTGAGAATGCTTCAAGCTACCAAGTAATGTGACACAATGCTGCAAGCCTTTTCTCTCTCTAACTTCCTGTAGTAGCCACATTTTAGGTCCATCTCCCCCAATTATAAATCTAAGTTTAGGATATTTAGGACACATTTCTGCTATAACTCCAGTCATTAGATCCACACCTTTTCTGTAAACTAATCTTGACACAATGACTATTGTTATTGTGTCAGGGTCTCTTTTGCTAGGGTCTGGTGTAAAGGCATATGTGTCCACAGCATTTGGTATTACAGAAACATTGTGAGCTCTTACTTTAGCTCTTAGTACTGTATTTTCTTTTCCAGTATGGGAGACACAGATACAATGGTCACACTCGGCCAGGCATAGCTGAAGGTATTTGTTTGTCAAAATAGCAGATGTGTCCGCAAAACCAAACAGACTATGGTCCGTGAACACAGTCTTTAGTCCCATCAACTTGCCTATAATGGACACTTCATGCCCAAGCACACTAAATGCTGAATGTCCATGTACAATCTCTATTTGTTCTCTTATTAAAATATACCTAACTATTGCTATATTGCATATCATGGTTGGTAATATACATTGGTTATAGAATACTTTTATAGGAAGGTAATATACTTTGAGGCCTGATGTCATGTATCGGATCCCGACCCTGTCGCCGTACGAATGTGTTATAACCACAACTTTGTGTCCACGTTTGATAAGACATTGTGATAAGTTGTAAATATGTTCCTCCACTCCTCCTGTATTTGGATAGAAAAAGTCCGAGGCCATGCATATGACACGTCGTTTTTTCTTCTCCTTAGAACGGGTCTGAAAAACAACATTTTATTACATTAAAATACCATAAAACATTTAAGATAACGAATGTAATAAAGAATTGAATTAGTCGTTTGAAAAAGTTACCGCAAATTAAAAACTTACCATTTTTGTAACCTAACTAAATCTGTATTGTAATGTTATTATACTATTCATTAAATTAGGATTATTTCCAACACCCAAAAGAGCGTAAATCTCTGAAAATTAATCTAAATAACTCCAAACAATGAAGAATACATCCAAAAGTCTGACGTTTAAATTGGTTCTTTGCGTGATAACCCGTTTTAATTAGAAATATATAAAAAATACACACCATATCGTCATGATCGTAGAACAGTGTCGGATTTAAAAAAATACCCATAATTTTGCATATATATTTATATATAGTTTTATATTGTTTGTGGTCTGTAATTTATAGTGCAAATATTAGAAAGGGTTCCAAAATGAAATCTAGAAGGTTTGCACTTATTATGAGACTTAAAAAGTGACAAAAAAACAGTCGAAATGACAGTTGAATGGCCGCCATGAAAATTTTAAATATAGCAGATCCGTCACTGTTCTACGATCATGACGATATAACCAATGGTCATGCTATTTTAATTTTACTATATAATCAAGAACAGTGCATAAAAATTTGCAGTCAAATGTCAAAATATTTTTAAACGTGAATTAACCTATAAACTATGTTTTAATAAAATATTTATTATTGTTTAATATGGATACAGATAAGAAAATAGAAATAAAACGAAGAAGATTTGCAGCACGTTTAAAATGTTCCAAAGGTATTATTTGCAGCAAAGAACCCGAGAAGGTAAGATTAATGTTTACATCCTCAATAATTCAATTTATGACTTGGGACTTCAATATATAATTATTTAAGTTTTCAGAACCTCATTTTATGCAACGTTGGACAAGCTACTGGCATGGAGAAAGAGGTTATATTGAAATGCATAAATACCATTGCTGCAGTGGCACCAAATCCCAAATATATAGCAGAAAAGGGAGAAACGCATTCATACCTTACATTTGATTGCAAAGATGCAGCTATAAAGGTTTATGAGCAATATAACGGAGTACTAAAACTCCCACAATCTGATTTAGAAATAGAATTGGTAATTTATTTGGCCTATGTGGAAACTGGTGAGCACTATTCTATCTTGTTTATACTCTCCTACTGTGCATGGGTAAGGGATAAGAAGAGTGTTGTGTAGTGGCTTGCAACCGCCAATAGGCTGGTTTAACAAATGAGGCCTTCCTTTTTCAATTTATTGCGCAACACTCATCATTCTACTTCTCTCCCTACCCAACCAAATACTGTATGATTCCGTTAATGTCATCTTGGAAGCTATTTCCATAAATGTATTGACAGCTAACCTGCTTAGGCCTAATTCTTTTAATAACTGATGAAAAATTTTTGCTGGACTACTCTTGCACAAACTTCCACTGCGTTAAGCTGAGTTTTGAACCTATTTATTTATTTTATTTATTTATTCTATGGAGAACTATCGACAATACAATAAAAAATCTATGTTAAAAAGAATTAGAAACAGAGTGTCATTAAAAAGTTATCACTAATAGTAACAATATACCTATAAAAACAACAAGTAATATTTTAACCTAAGATAATAAAGCACCTTCATACACATACATAATAACAGCATAAACAATACATACATGACAGAATAGACTGAAGATACGATACAATATTAATGTATTATAAATTAAAGAATAAGTTGTTATTCCTGATCATTTCTTCTGTTAAATCATAGTATTTGTTTGCCTTCATGTTGTTGTCTTTTGGAATATTTGATTTATCAGAACTGTAAGAAACTTTTTTTTTAAGTTCCATGAAAACACTAAGATGTCTGGCCTATAGGCTGATACAGCTAGTAAGTGGAACTTGTGTTATAAGCTGTAATCTGTATAATGTAAATGTATTTTATTTTTAATACTTATTTATTTTTAGGAAAATTTACAGAAGATTTAATATTGGGTTTTTAATATTTTCAGTACCAAACGACGAGACAATATACAACTATGAATATCCTAAAGGTCTCCATCTTTTAAAAGAATTTCTAAGTAAAGAAGAAGAGCAGGATTTAATTAATTCTTTTGATATAGTTGACATAGATCAGTGTCTGAAGAACCGCCAAGTAAAACATTATGGCTTTGCATTCAGATATGGCAGCAATGATGTTGACCTAAATGCACCATTGGATGAGAAAATTCCAGAAATCTGCAGTTTTATTTGGCCTCGGTTAATATGTTTGGGAATAGATGTACCTGGAGCACCAGACCAGTTAACTGTCAATAAATATATGCCAGGACAAGGTAAAAAGATATTAAATAATAACAATTAATTAAATTATTTATTGATAATAAATAAATATAATATCTTCTTTTGTATTTGAAAACCAAACTGCCGTAATTTTTTAACATTAAGTATATACTTTTGTGATTGTTATTATTTGTTCCAAATAAAATAAATGCAAAATAACACAGTCTATATAAAACAATAAGAAGGCATTTTTTAAATTAAAATATGTCATCTCTCCATTTTATTATTTACATGGGCTATAAATGATTAATGTGCGCGGTGGTGGCTCGGTTGTAAGAACGCGTTCAAACCCACCTGGCATGTACTAAATACACTTTTCTTAAGTACATTTGTCATAGATTTACAACACCACCGTTCCCGTGCCTCGGAGAGCATGTTGAGCTGTCGGTCCCGGTTCCACTAATACTTGTGGAATTGTTAATAAATTGTCATAAAAAAAATGACATCATATCCTCGCCAAGCCGTCTGGCCAGCGTGGCGAGTGTAGGCCAAATTTCCCCAGATGTATGTTCTGGAAGGCCCATCTCCAGTAGGTCTAGGATGCTGTGCTCTAGGGGCTGTAATGAATGAATAAAAATGAAAAATTATATATTTTTTTTTTTTATAATTAGTAGTTCTAACATGCATAAATTCCCTTATCAAATTAAAAACATTACGTATGGAATTTAAGACAGACCATAAGATGCGACGAAATGGAAATACAAATTGTCAGCGGATAAACATTTACACTTTGACGGTTCAGAAGCAAAACTTTACATAAGAATTTTTGCATGTCAGACCTACTTGTTATTGACTAAGTTTAAACGGTAATAGCTCAGTTGTAAGAACTCTTTCCTTACGCCCAAAAAGATTCAAAACACAGCATGTACCAATGAGAAATACACTTTTCTTACGTACATTTGTCATAGATTCAAAAAAATAAAAAAGGGATGCCTCCTTTTCTTAAACCAGCCTATTGTCGGTCCCAAGCCCGAGACACAATTCTTCTCCTACCCACACACGATAGACCCGGCACACGCACGGTGAATCCATGGAATGCTTAGAAATTTGTCTTCTTCACCACCATTCTCATGCCATGTAGAGCTCTCTGCTGGTTCCACTAAAACCGACTTGTGGAATAACTAGCTAATAATAATAAAAAATAAATAAAAATAAAATGCGTTTATTTCGGAATTTTATCCATAATAACACAGGGTTAGTAACATAGTGTTTATTTAGAACATTTATATTTAATTCGTCGGCAGTCGCAAGCTCGAGACACATTCTGTTCCTCTCTCTCCCACACATGATGGACACTTGAAACGCTGAATCCATCGAATGCTAAGAAATTTGTCATTTAATTCTATTAGGAACTAATGTTTCTAAAGAATTAACATTAGTATAATGTTTCAGGAATACCATCGCATGTAGATAAGCACAGTCCCTTTGGTCCTATTATTTTGTCCCTATCGCTGGGATCTTCAGTTTTAATGGACTGGAGGCATAGTGGGGGTGAATACATACCAGTTCACATACCAGCCGGGTCCATGCTTGTCATGACTGGTGAATCCAGGTATAACCATTTTTATTTTTTTACTATTACAATATTAAAATAGATTGCCCAAAACCAGACCCCAACTTTGTTTGTTTGCCTTAACAAAATATAATTCAATAATCATATCTTTTTATTGTATTTTTTTTTTAAATTTAATTTCAACATCTTATTTACCCCAGCAATAAAATAAAATTTAAATAAATAGTCGATTGGTTAAGATTTATGTATGAAATAGTTAGAAAACACTATTTATACGAATAGGTTCTTTATTATGATCAGGTACTTTATTTCAGATAAAACTTTCAGAAAACTTTCAGGTACTTTATTACAGAAAAAAAAACAAATTGGCGGGATAGAAACTATGTAATTATTAAGCTAAAAAAAAGTTTCGGTCAATGCTAGGGTAAAATAAATAAAATTAATTACAGATTATGAAATCTCAATATATTAACTATGAAATAAAAAAGAAATCATTATGACACGAGAACATTTTTTTGAGCCTATTTGTCTATGATAAATGGGCATTCTCATTTCAGCTTTTAGCTCTTTGACGGACAATCTTACGATTTGGCGACATAGGCGGTTCTCATCATCAATTCACGTACGGCAGGCAAGCGCGCTGGGGGTTCTCACGTTGAGCTATCAAGAGTGCCCCATGTCTTCATCATTATCATTAAAGCATTAGTCTTATATATGTATTAAATATTCTTAAAAAGAACAACATAGTTTAAGTTCCACTGGTTTCATTTACATGTTAAAATTATAAATATGGCCGAATCAACTATGCATTTTAAAACTGCAATCTCATTAAAAACTTTTTATTTATAGATATAATTGGCAACATGGAATTCAGCCAAAAACCAGGGACCCTGTGTTGGAAGATCGCACCACTCCTTTAGGAGTTGTTCGGGTCATGACAAGTGACACATGTCCTCGGGGAGTTCGTCTCTCATTAACATTCAGATGGACGAGAGAAGGACCTTGTCAATGTCAATACAAAACCCTGTGTGATACTGTCAAGAATAACATCGAGGATAAAACCGCTTCGAAACTAGAAGATTTGTATGTTCATGAGGTTAGAACTATTTCATTAAACTTGCATTTAGGATTGACACAACATACTTCTTTCTCTTCTTTGACATTCATCAACCTCTTCATACATGCCCTTTTGTTTCAATGCACCATAATTGTTTTATTTATATAATCGTGGTAGGTGAGTCTTGGTCTGCCAGGGCCTCTTTTACCCACAACTTTCGCATTATATATTCCGATATCCCTATGCTTTCTTTCATACCTACCCTTTTGCGTATTTCGTTATTACATATGCGGTCCGTCAATGTGACGCAACGACCTCATTTCTACTGCATTAACTCTACTCTCATGCGTATTCTGGACCTATCATGGAACTATCAAGTATCCGAAATTAGCAGGAAAATTTTTGGTTCCATGCATTCCCTGAAGCGCTTCCAGAATTTCATCCCGCGCTCAGCAAAGCTTACGCTGGTTACTTATTACTCCCTATTATTGACTATGTAGATATCTGCTATCCCGATCTCACCGAGGAGCTACTGAATAAACTCGATCGTCTTCTCAACTTATGCGTTCGCTATGTATTTGGCCTGCGTAAGTATGACCACGTCTCTCAATTTCGCATTCAATTAAAGTGGCTTAACATCCGTTTCCGCAGATCTGTACACATACTTACCTTTTTGTACGCCATTCTTAATAATCCCAACGCGCCCCCTTATCTTTCAACAGGCTACCTTTATCTATTAGACAGGCTCCGTCTTTAAATATATTCAAACATTTATTAATTACATACTTTCTCAAAAAACAAAATGACATCTAATTTCTACATCTTGAAATATATAATTATTATATTAGTATGTTATTTATACTTACTATGGTATATTTGTGATTGATTTTAACTATTATTATTATTCTTATTTCGTACTCTGCACCCATTATAATAATTTCTCACTCTCCCAAAGGTTAGCTGGTAGAGAATGCCATACGGTATTATGCTCGCCTATGTACATTATTTTATATTTTGTGTGCAATAAATAATTATATTATTATTATTCTGACATATCCTCGTCTCGCTTCCATACATAGTGTTGATGGCATTGTGTATGGTGAGTCGAGCTTTGTCACTGAAATTTTGTTTTGTATTATTATTTATTCGATGCGTATAGGCGTTGTGCCTTTAAATTAATAAAAAGTAATATTTTTAGGTTTACGAACAAATTGCATGTCACTTTAGTTTGACAAGACATAAACCTTGGCCTAAAGTGGTTGAATTCATGAAAAATGTACCACCAGGCTCCATTGTTCTGGATCTTGGATGCGGAAATGGGAAAAATATATTCAATAGAAACGATGTATTTCAGGTAAAATATAATTAGAATCTAATGTGTTTTGTCATTTCTTGATTTAAGCGTGGCAGGGCGTATGGAAGGCTTGGGGTCATGTACACATGAAGTGAGTGTTGACTCAACAAAGACTCAATTGAATGAGAATGATGATTTATTTTAGTTTATTGATAGTTTTTTTTATCTTTTCATAGTAAAAAAGTAAAGTATCATCACGACCGTTTCCCTTTCGGGGTAGTCAGAAACCACGCTTATAAATAAGCGGATTCACATTTAGCCAACTTTACTATAGGCCAATCATGACAAGTGGCAAGCTCGTCGATGTCTCCAGAGCGTACCAAAGAAAAGAAATATCACAAATAAATTTAATATTAATGAAATGTATTTATATTAATAAATATTTTTGTGTCCCGACCAGCAATCGAACCTGGTACCTCCGAGTCTAAATCCACGGACTTAACCGTTAGACCACGGAGGCAGTTTTCTTTTCATAATATAATTATTCAATTTTTTTCTATTCATGGGGTGTGTCACTAACTTTTTATCACGATAGATGGCGCATGATAGATGGTACCTAATATAACTGTCAGTTGCATAGAAAACTTGTATTTTTATTACGAAATGTATTATTTTCTGAATATTATGCAGAAGTGAGCAGCTTTTAAGTGTACAAATCGAGATTTCCAAGCGAAAGCAAAAATATGGTGATCTCAAAATTGCCGTTCTATTAATTCAACCTTTTTTGATTTCAAAGACGGTGTTCGCTTACTTAATTCGTATTTTAAGGTTGGTAATGTTAAGTTAAAATACATTAATCTGTTATAAAAATGTAAAACTAAAAATAAATTTTTAAAATGATCAATCATAGGTGGAAACAAGGTACCAGTGCCGCTAGCGACATCTTCAAAAAGCTTTGCCTGACACACCCCATTGACAATAAATATTTTTTGCCTTATTAATTATAATTTCGTTTCCGCGGATATAATATATGTATAATAATATACATATATTGTACTCGTATATATGATTTTACAATGGTCTTTCCGATAAACCATATTTGGTCAATATATCACTAGCTGTTTTACCCGGCTTTGCCCGTGTAAACGGCGACAATAATTAATTTCGTTGCGCATTATTTTGATTTTGCTATATTTTCTAAGGTATTTATTTACCTAATTGGCATGGTGTAAAGGGAAAAAATGATCTTCATGAAATCCTCAAACCAACTAACGCATTTAAAATGATAAGAACGAATACCGTATTTTTGTAAATACCTTTTCAATTACCCCTTTATAATTGTATTTTTTTTTAAATATTAAAATGGATATAGTATGTTATCCTTACGAGATATACGTATGCTATTGCGGACTTTTCTGTAGACGTGTATAAGATACACAATGGTGTGTATCAGGCAAAGCTTTTTGTAGATGTCGCTAGCGGCAATGGTACCTTGTTTACAATTTTTATAACAGAAAAATGAATTTTAACTTAACGTAACCTAACTTAAAATACGAATTAAGTAAGCGAACACCGTCTTTAAAATAAAAAAAGGTTGAATTAATAGAACGGCAATTTTAAGATCACCATATCTTTGCTTTCGCTTGGAAATCTCGATTTGTACACTTTTAAAGCTGCTCACTTCTGCATAATATCCAGAAAATAATAAATTTCGTAATAAAAATACAAGTTTTCTATGCAACTGACAGTTCTATTAGGTACCATCTATCATGCGCCATCTGTCGTGATAAAAAGTTAGTGATACACCCCATTCCACTATACATTATTTTCCAAGTCCAGACAGCTTATTTTTTTCCAACACCTCCAACAAATATCGTTAATGTATACAAAAACTTAACAAATTATATCCTTCCTCGAGAACCACTTTATCTATTGGTGAAAACAGCATGAAAATCGGTGCAGTAGTTTTTGAGTTTATCGCGAAGTCAGACAGACTTTGTTTTATAATAGATAGTAAATAATGTACTATTTTTTTTTTGTTTAAATATTTTATGCTCCTACTTCTGTCACTTAAAACTCTCTTATTGTCCTTAAGGTTAACAGGCAGAGAATGTCTAACGACATTATGTTAGCCCTTTACTTATGTGCAATAAAGTTTTTAAATAAATAAAATAAAATAATAGTATTGTCTGATCCCAGTTCTATTTAAATATTTTAGATAGCTGGAGAGAGAAGCAGCGGTTTGCTAGACGAGTGTAAAAGGTATATAAACAAGATCGGAAATTCAGATTGTTTAAGATTAGACCTACTTGAGTCCTCATTAGTAGACGAATGTGCAGACTATATCATCTGTATAGCAGTTATACACCACTTTAGTAACAGGGTAAGTGAAATGAACGTTTATTTGCTTGTAAAATACAATACATCAATTGTGTGCAAATTTATTTACAACAACTACAAAATAATAAATTAAATTATTGAAGAAATAAACCTTAATAAAACAATAACAGAAAATAACTGTAACATAGAAAACAATAACAAACATACCCACTTATAAATAAAATACCAATTGTATAACGGGTACCTATATAAATAAATATTTCCAGACAGGTCACACAGCGCCATCTAGTTTCCGTGGTAAGCTACGAGGCTTGTGTTACGGAAACATATAAACACCCAGACCGAGACAAATTATACAATGTACAACTTGCCCCCGGTGGGAATCGAACCCACGACCTTTCGAGTTCACGGCAACGTTTGTTACCACTAGACCACGGAGGCGGTCAAAAAAAATAAAATTAGCCATACTCGTACATCCTGTCGTAGTACTCTTTTAAATTATAAAAAGGTCTTACGAGAAGAAAAGATTTTAGTGAATGTGAAAAAGTTTTGCATTATAATTTAAGCCCCTGTGATAGCCACTAGTTTAGTTTAGTTAATTTATTTTGTAAGTAGGCACGAATTAAGTTCTTATTATTATCATAAATAATATTATGACATTTATATTATTATGAATTTAATTTTAATTTGACTTGGCCGCTGTACAACCACGAAATTAATTTAAGTTAATTTGATTTTATTATAATTAAACATTATATTATAATTATTTTAGATTATAAGTTGACACGGCCTCTATACAGCCACGAAATTATTATTGTATTTTTTTTTATTTTTTTTATTTTATTAAGTTTACTAGTTAGTTTAATAAGTTAACAAGGCCTTTATAAAGCCACAAATTTAGGTTAAGCTGCAGTACTTGTTTATGGCACCAATGTCACTTACTTATTTCGGTCCATCCACAATTTAATTTTTAATTAATTTAAATAATTATGTAATTTATTTGTAAAAAATGTCAATATCCGAGTGTTACCTGTGAACCAAATGGAAATAAATAATTTGAATTTAGGACAATAAATATAATGTATTCTGCGCTTTTACATGTCAAAATAATAATATAATGAAAAGCTTATTTTCTGGGAAATAGGCGGAAATTTTGGAGCAGCACATTACAACCCAAATATACATAATTATAATCTTAAAATTATTGCTGCTGTAAATAGGCATTGTCATATTATACACTAAGACATACACAATTATAAAATGAATACATCAAGGATTATAGCTGCTGTAATGAGGCATTGTCATACTACAAGCTAAGACGAAAACAATTATGAGGATGTCACTAAGATTATAGCTGCTGTAAAGTGGCATTGTCATACTTTAAGCTAAAACATTATTAAAATGTCACATAAATTATAGCTGCTGTAAAAAGGCATTGTCATACTTTAGCTAAAACAAAAACAGTTTAAGGTGTCATTTAAATTATAGCTGATATGATAATTTGGCTTTGGGGCTCTTAGGTCATACTTGTTTTAATCTTCCTTTTAAGTCTCCGTTTTAAGTCCTTCCAAGACGTCATTAGCGGAATCTCTTTTGGGTAAATCTTGGTTGGGAAGAGAGAGGAGCTGAATGGTAGATGGTTGCGCAATAAAAAAAGGTCATTTGGTAACCAGCCTATACTCGCAAGCCCGAGATAACATTCTACTCCTCTCTTTTTCCCACACACAATGGAACCGGCACCCGCACGGTGAATCCATGCAATACTAAGAAATTTGTGAAGCACCACGAAGGGATGTTTTATCTAATAAAGGAAGAGAGACAAATTTCTAAGATTTTTCCAAAATTCACCGTGCGGGTGCCGGGTCCATCGTGTGTGGGAAAAAGAGAGGAGTAGAATGTTATCTCGGGCTTGCGAGTATAGGCTGGTTACCAAATGACCTTTTTTTATTGCGCAACCATCTACCATTCAGCTCCTCTCTCTTCCCAACCAAGATTTACCCAAAAGAGATTCCGCTAATGACGTCTTGGAAGGACTTAAAACGGAGACTTAAAAGGAAGATTAAAACAAGTATGACCTAAGAGCCCCAAAGCCAAATTATCATATCAGCTATAATTTAAATGACACCTGATCAAAATCGGTATTCTTAGTTGTAAACTCTCCAACCTCGAAAGTGAGTAATGGTATCATTTTAAATATTTCCGGTATTTTTTTCTCTGGTAACATTGATTATTGCGTTTCTGTATCTTAAATATTACTTTTGTTAGAATTACTACTTAAAGACCTTTGGTGACTCGGTTGTCCGAAAGCTTTCCTTAACAAAAACTAAAAAGACGGGTTCGAACCCCGGCGTGTACCAACGAGAAATGCACTTTGCTTACTTACATTTGTCATAGATTCACAACACCACCGTTCCCGTGCCTCGGTGAACACGTTAAACTGTCGGTTCCGGTTCCACTAATACTAACTTGTGGAACCGTTAATAAATTATTATTAAAATTTGACATAAGACCCTGGCCAACCCGTCTGGCCAGCATAACGAGGACAAATTGTCCAGAAATATATTCTGGAAGGCCTATCTCCAGCAGTGGGAGGTCCAGGACTCTGTATTTTAGTCGCTGTGATGATGTAACATTTATTTTTCAGATAAGAAGAATCCAAGCTTTATCAACAATAGGAAGACTTCTCAGAAAAGGCGGGAAAGCTCTCGTCACCGTTTGGGCTAAAGATCAGACGAAATCTAACTATCTGGACAAAGCTAAGGACGATATTAATATAGGAAAAACACATGAAACTGTCGACGGTATAAATTTACCGGTACACGAGAATCGAACCCAGTTCCAACATAGTGACCTACTTGTTCCCTGGAAATTAAGGCAGGTAAAAAATAAATCCAATAATGAAACAGAAAATACTTTATTGAGATATTATCATGTCTTCGAAGAGAGTGAACTCGATAGTCTATGCTGTGATGTTGCCAGCCTAAAAATAGTAACAACTTTCTACGAAGAAGGCAACTGGTGCGTTATTTGTGAGAAAATATAAATTAAAACGAGAAAAAATATATCCAATAGTATAAGCAATAAATTATTAGATTCTGGCTAATAAAAGTAGATAACGAAAAATCGCGGCAAATTCGAAAAATATTAGTATTTTTCTCAATTCAACTATACTCAAAATTTCCTATCAACACTTGTTAACTATACGGCAAAAAATGAAAACGAAAGTAAAATGCTTTCACTGAAAAGATTATTTGTTGCAAGTATCAAAATAATAAATCATACTAACGTAAGAAATTCAACACCACACGTAAACAATTTTGTTTTTGATTAAATTCAGCTTTATTTTATTGTTGTTTTTCTTGAAATTTGGCCATTATGTAAAACAATATCTTTCGGACTCCACTTTTAATAGTTTTATTCATATTTTACAATAAAACAATCCTAAGCAAATGTTTGAAGACAGCCATATTGAAAAACTTACACTGTCACAATAGTGTTGCCGTTTGAAAGTTTCCAAATAATTAGAGTATCTACTTTCATTAGCCAAACTCTATTTATCTCTATATTGTGTAAAAAAATATTTTCCTAAATTGCTGCCACCCTAAATATTGTTAGCACGTTGTATAACAAAATATAATTGCAACATGACCTGCAAAAAGAACATAAACGTCATTATTTTTAATTTCTACATTACATATTTACTGCAAGAGCATTTTAGATTTTGGAATATTTAAAAATATATATACCGTATGTAACTATCAAAAGAGCAAATATTTGTTTGAACCCTATTTTAGAAATAAAAAATGTTTTTTTTAAGTTAAAATCTTTATCCGAAAAACAAAACATTATTAATTGATCTCCCTCACAACCAAAACAGGAAATAAAGAGAGAAACAATTACGTAAGTCAACGTTCGCGCGATCGTCGACCTCTAATCTACTTGATTAGGCTCAGTATGAGTGGCGATATTTTTTGGATAACTTCTCTGCGCCGTAACTTAAGATTTTATTACTGAGTAATTAAAATAAAATATACGTAGTTTTTTAATTTAAATCTAGATTATAATATGAAAATATTTGCTCTTTAACAAATTTCACGCAGTTTATTAAAACAGAATTCTTATAGTATAGATTCTTATTTTTATTTATTTATTTAAAACTTTATTGCACTGTGTATAAGGGCGGGCTTAATGACGCTAGGCATTCCCTAGCAGCCATCCTTTGGGACAATGCAGAGAATTTTAATTATGAGGTTGGTGCAAAGGGCTTAAATCTGAAACTTATTAAAAATATTAAATAAACTTAATCGAAGATAAAATAATACATATTAATATACACAAATATGTACGCAATAATACATATACTACACTATTATATATATATATATAATATAAGCTGCTGGTCTTCTGCTAACAGCTTACTTATTGGACCACTTTGCTGCTTAGTCTTCTACTAGCAGGAGTAGGATTATTCAAGATAATTAAATTAATGACGTTTCATAAATGCCTGTAATAGGTTTACGTGAATAAAGATATTTTGACTTTGATATATACTACATACAATATATCTTACATACACTGTTGGGATTCTTAAAAGTTGTTTAAACCTATTGTGAAAAATAAAACAGTTTAAAATTGTGTACCATTTTTTTTATATTACTTAGACATAATCCTGTGCTTTTTGCAAGTCATGATCCAGTTATTATAATTTGTAATTGTTATGTACTATTTGTATATTAAAGTAAAATTATTATATAAAAACGTCTTTGATTGTCTTTGATTTATACAAAAAATCCGACTACTATATTCAAAAGTTTCTCAAAACCTACTAATTATTTCCTTAGCAAAGGAATCATCTTTGAGTTTTTAAGTCAAATCAGGTTTCACGAACAAACTTCACAACAACTTAGTTAATATTTTACTTAAGATTTATGACGTTCCATTTTTGGTGACAAAAAAGGAAATATGTATTTAGTTCAATATTTTATGGTTAAATATTTTTTATGTTCTATTTGTTTGTATGTATGTGTGTATATGCATATATTTATGTGTATATATGTTTGATATATATTATGCTATAATGACGTTATTGTGTCATTCATGAATATGTATTTATTATGATTGTTTATTATTTATTTGTGTAATATATATAATAAATTATATTATTATTTACTATGGTGGTTCTGTACTAGCCTCGATACACTTATGCTTGTATATTAAGGGATTAGCTGAAAATCAGCGCTGTGACTCTTAAAGCGTCGCAGCTCAATGCTGAGCTGATTCCCACACACTTTTAATTTTAAGTTTACTTTTTTTGTTAATGTGACATTTTTTTTTTCTTTCTTTCTTTCTTTCTAGTAAAAATACACATAAATATTATTGTTCAAAATAATAGAAAGTATATATATAAAGTTAAATGCGGAATCAAGTTAAAGAAATAAAATTATGGATTGTTAGTGAAAGATATAGCTCATTTAAGGGTTAAGCATACATTAAAGACAGTTGCAACAGCGGTATAACAGCCACAGTAGATAAATCTGCCAATACAGCATCCACATTCTGTAGCGTATTAACTTGAAATATGTTTTCCTTTCTAAAACTTAATATAGCTAACGCAAGTAATGGTAGGATCTCTAAGGAATCGTATCCCAATATTGCGTCCCAGAGCAATAACAGCTGGTCTGGAGGGAGATGGCCGCTAAATGCTCGCATTAACCATTTAAAAACCACTCGAATCCTGAAAGAAAAAAGTCATTAGTATCATCACGACCGTTTACCTTTCGAGGTATTATTATATTTAATTAATATTTAATTTATTTTTGATATTTCTCGAGTTTGGTACGCTGGAGACATCGATGAGCTTGCCACTTGTCATGATTGGCCTATAGTAAAGTTGGCTAAATGTGAATGCGCTTATTTATAAGCGTAGTTTCTGACCACACCGAAAGGGAAACGGTCGTGATGATACTTTACTTTCTATTATAATAATTCATTTATTTCGGGTTCGATCCATATATCTTAGTAACAATTAAACTTAGAACTATGTTAGTAGAAATAGAACAAGACAAATTTCTAAGCATTCCATGGATTCACCGTGCGGGTGCCGGGTCCATCGTGTGTGGGTAGGAGATGAGAAGAATGGTGTCTCGGGCTTGCGACCGACAATAGGCTGGTTTAAGAAAAGGAGGCCTCCTTTTTTTTTATTGCGCGATAAAACGCTCACCATCCACCATTCTACTTCTCTCCCTACCCAACCAAATACTGTATGATTCCGCTTAGGCCCAATTCTTTCAGTAAGTGATGCAAAGATTTTGCTGGAACTCCTCTCGCACCAACTTCCACTGCGTAAAGCTGAGTCTTGAACCCGTCCCTGATCATTTCTTATGTGAGAACATAATAAAAAAATAAAAACAACGTAAAAATAAAAAAATATTGTCATTTACATTGTGTGTGACATTAAGTCACAGCCGTGCCTCCCATACGACCCCAATAACATTGGGTAACGCAAATTATATTTATTTAGTACACACAGCAGTACATATATTATCACACACATAACATAGTATAATTATAACTTATCTAATATATATATATATCATATTATACAAAAACTATCTCTGATATGTCCGCAATATTCGGTGCTAGACATTTATCAAAAGTAAACTCAGATCTTAAAATGATGTGTTAAATTCCAAGCCATGAAATGACAAGTTTTGTCATAAAAAAAAAAAATTACTTACGGATTAATATTAATATTTCTAAAATGTATCCAGAGTAATGGTTCGTTCGCTTCCAATAACCTTTCATATAATAGACAAAGTGATACGATACCCTGCAAAATAAAGGAATATTTATTTCATTACAGTCCCTAGAACACAGCGTTCTAGACCTCCACCGCTGGAGATGGGCCTTACATCTGGAGAATTTAGCCTACACTCGCCACTCTGGCCAGACGGCTTGGCGAGGATATGATGTCAATTTTTAATGACAATTTATTAACGATTCCACAAGTTGGTATTAGTGGAACCGGGACCGACGGCTTAACGTGCTTTCCGAGGCACGGGAACGGTGTTGTAAATCTATGACAAAATTGCCCAAAACCAGGCCCAAACTTTTTTGCAGCGTGCGTCAACTAAATATAATTCAATAATCATAATTATTTTTTTAAAACTTAATATAAACATTTGTTTTACCCCAGCATTAAAATATAATTTAATTAAATAGTCAATTGGTTAAGTGTTGAGTAAAAGCGCTACGATTAGGTACTTTATTATGATCAGGTACTTTATTATAGATAAAAATTTTCTTATTTATATCGGCGGGATCGAAACTATTGAATTATTAACGTGAAAAAAGTTTTTGTTAATTGTCGTTATGCTAGGGTAAAATAAATAAAATTAATTACAGATTATGAAAACACATTATATTTACTATCAAATAAGAAAGAAATCATTATGGCACGAGAACATTTGATTGGGCCCATTTCTCTATGAAAAATGGACATTCTCATTTTTTTATTTATTGCAGAGAATTTTGATTATGAGGTAGTACGTACCTACAAATGTACGTAAGAAAAGTGTATTTCTCATTGGTACATGCCGGGTGGGTTTGAACCGACCTTTGTTGAATTTTAAGGAACGCGCTCTTACAACCAAGCCACCACCGCGCCAAAGGAATATTACTAGAAAATAATTCGCTGCAACCATTTCTAGCCCCTTCGAATCGTTTGCAAAACGTTTTTTTCGATTTCAAAATAAACCGTCCTCGCAAACCGTCTAAACGTTTCGGCTGACATTTCTTTAAATAATAGTAAGTACCTACGTGTAATTTAATTTCCATTATGTTTCTAATCTTTTTTTTTTAATTTTACCCCCACCCTTTTTTTACTATGGGGTGTATCAGGCAAAGCTTTTTGTAGATGCCGCTAGCGGCAATGGTACCTATATTTTCGCATAATTTTTAAAATGTTTTCATGGTTTTATATGTTTATAACAGAAAAATGTATTTTAAATTGACGTTACCTACCTTTAAAGACGAATTAAATGCATACCCCTTATTTAAAAAGAAAAAAGGTTTTATTAATAGAACGTCAATTTTAAGATCACCATATCTTTGATTTCGCTTAGAAATCTCGATTTGTACACTTAAAATCTGCTCACTTCGCCATAATATCCAGAAAATAATAAAAATATTAGGTACCATCTATGGTGATAAAAAGTTAGTGATACACCCCATTGCATAAGGCTGACTTTCTCTCTTTGCCGAAGACATGTTTAATGCTAGCAATGAGTTTTTTTATGTTCCAATTACCTGCGGGTGTGTGGATATAAAATGCAGTCGATGCCAGTACCTCATGTAAAACGCTCTGAATGTATAGTACAACTGCACGGGTTCGTCGTATAGATAACAGAATGGCGTAGCTAAAACAATATAAAATAACCTTTTTTTGTATCCAAAAACTGACAAAAAGTAAATAAATCTGAGCGTACTTTTTAGATATGTGAACAACTTTCTAAGAAATAAACATTTCTATATTTTACGAAAACAAATCTCTATGTATTCTATGGATTCACTCTGCGAGTGCCGGGTCCATCGTATAAGAAAGAAAATCGTATAAGAGAGAAGAGAAGATTATTGTCTCGGGCTCACGACCGACTATATAGAATGGTTTACTCTTATTTCTTATCTCAAAGGTTGTAAGTATATTATTAATACAAGTAAAATATAACTCATAATTTCTATTTTAATATGTGTACACCTACTTTTCAGTTAAGTGTTTAAAGTTGTCCCAATAATAATAATAATAATAAAATTCTTTATTGCACACAAAATATAAAATATAAAAACATGTACATAGGCGAGCTTAATACCATAAAGGTATTCTCTACCAGCTAACCTTTGGGAGAGTGAGAGAAGAATATTATGGGTGCAGAGTAAGAAAAATTAAGCAAAAAGATCAAAATATGGTTTGTCTTTGTACATTGAAGTGTTAAATAAATAATAGTACTTCATGAAACTGTTGCATAATAAGGGGCATTGTAATAAACACACAAGTGTGTGTTTTTAATAGTATGACACGAGTGTTTTAATACCTAATTATGTGCAGTTTCATACACTATTTTATCTACTCTCATACATTGGGATTGAACCTACTAAATAAAAGTTAAAAGAGTAAGAATTTTAAGCAAGAATAAAAAAAAACACACGAAATGAAAATGGCGCCAATTTTTTTTTTTTTTTTAAATGACTATAGACAAGTAAAAATTGGAACCACAACTTTTTTGTAATGGAACCTTTGCCTTCAAAAAAATTTGTGTTATATAATATTCTATTCTTTTAATATATTATATTATATTACAACTCAGGTGAAAAACACGAGTCGTAAAATTTTTTCTTCACTGCACTTTCTCAATAAACTCAAAAACTTTCTGCCGATAAAAGCTAAAATAACCCTAGCCCAAAGCCTTCTCCTTCCTCTTCTCGACTATGGTGACGTGTGCAGCGTTGATATCTCAGAGGTATTGCTTAACAAGATGGATCGGTTACTTAACGCATGTATCCGGTTCATCTATTGTTTACGTAAATATGATCATATATCTGAGTATCGCGCTAGGTTGAAGTGGCTGCCAATTCGGTGTCGCAGGAATCTTAGAGTACTTTGCTTACTATTTTCTGTTCTGAATGAACCTGCGACACCGAAATACCTCAAGAACAGCTTTGCCTATCTCTCTTCGTTCCATGATAAATCTCTTCGATCCTCTCACAACTCTCTTCTTTCGATCCCTTCGCATAACTCTAGTTTCATTTCAAACTCATTTGTCGTTGTAGCGACAAATTTGTGGAACAATTTGCCTCCTAACATCAGGCAAGTAACCACCAGATCGCTATTTAAAAAAATGGTCTATTCGCATTTCATTTCCCAACAAAATTTGTAAGTATATTATTATGTATGTATGTATGTATGTGTAGGTTTATGTATTAGTATTTAGTTTATTATATGTATATTTGTAGGTATGTATGTATATGAAGTTGTATGTATGTGGCTAGTTATTAAATAATACTTTTGATATTTATATTTAATATTTCAGCACCTACTTTCCAGTAAATAGTTTAAAGTTTTCCCAATGGTTGGCTATGATAAAATGTCTTGCGGCATTAAAGCCCGCCTTTGTCTTTGTACAATAAAGTATTAAATAAATAAATAAATAAATATTATATTTTTTTACTGCTTGACGACGAAAGTTTCCGTATCGCCGTTGGTCTTCGGTTAGGGGCACCATTATGTATCCTACATAGATGTCCGTGTGGAAAGGAGGTCGACTGTCTTGGAGTTCATGGGCTCTCCTGTTCCAAAAGTGCGCGCAGATTTTCCCGCCACGGCTCCCTTAACGATACTATAAAAAGGGCTCTAGCCACCATCGAGGTTCCAGCTCTTCCAGAGCCTGTTGGAGTTATCCGAGATGAGGGCAAGAGACCCGATGGTATGACGTTGGTCCCCTGGGAACGGGGACGTGCTCTAGTGTGGGACGCCACGTGCGTCGACACCCTCGCCGCGTCGCATCTCAGGGGGACAGCGCATAAAGCGGGAGCCGCGGCGGAAAATGCGGAGTCCAGCAAGCGGCGCAAGTATGTAAGTATATTAAAAGATTACATATTTGTGCCGTTTGCTGTAGAAACTCTGGGCCCATGGAGTCAAAGCGCAAAAAAGTTTTTAAAAGACATAACACCGCGTCTTGTTGTCTCCTCCGGTGACAAGAGGGCTGGCTCTTTCTTCGCCCAGAGAATCAGTATTGCAATTCAGCGGGGAAATGCAGCCAGCGTTCTTGCCACCATTCCACGCGGACGGGACTTATATCCCTATCCTTAATATTAATTTTATTTTATATGTTGTAAATATTTTTTCGAATAAATGTATATAATTATTTAAATTAAATATAACATTATTTTGATAGAGAAAAAGTTATATAATGTGATTCTATTTTTAAATTTCAGCAGTATGTTTATAAAGTATGTCAATATAAATTCGTTTTGAATGTTGTAATTAACATTTTACGATATGTGAGTAGATAAATAAATATATGCTGGTTTACAAAGGCCTCTTTTTTTATTACTCACCATCAACCTTTCTTCTCCTCTCCCATATACCCAACCAAATACTGTATGATACCGTTAATGCAGTCTTAGAAGATCCTTACATAAATGTATTGACAAAATATACCTGCTTAGGCCCAATTCTTTTTGTAATATATAGCTAAAATAACAGTAGTTTTATTTTCTAGAAAGCTGACAGATGTACTACATGTTTAAAAAAACACTCAGGTTTAAAATATCTTTAAAAATGTTGGTGTGCGAGCGAGAGAAATGCTTAACAACCACCTTTATTAGATTTTTTTATTTAGTTTTTATAAGGTATGTTCGACTTGGCGCTGTGGAGCTTTTTTATTTTGTTTCGCTTTGAGTATAATGAAAACGCATTCACTTTAAGCAAAATTACAAAAAAAAGTCTCGCATTATTTTCAACCTTATTGCCATTTGACAAATGCCATGTTCGACTTGACGGTGTAAGCAGTTTTTTTACTGATCTTCGCTTTGACAGGCGTTAGAGTAGTGTTTTCATTTTAAAGCAAAAAATCTATCCTTACTACTCGCAAAAAGGCTTACTTACCATACATGGAAAACCCGTGAAATGGAATAATGCCACTTGGCGGAAATACAGTGACGCTGTCAGCAGAAGTTTGTTTGCCTTTGATAGTCACTTTCAAAGGAGACCCGATACTGTCTTTTAAAAAGTGCATCACTTCATTATCGCGGGAAAAGCATAACATCACCTAAAAATAAAATAATTTAAGGTATCTGTTCGATTTTTAAATATATATGCCTACTATTGATACAGTCGAGCAGAGGTTATTAAAACGCGTATTTAAAATCCAGAAAAAAAGAACGAAATTTGAACTTTAACATTGACCAATGATTGTGTGTTCAACTAACTGCTCCTATCGCATAAAATTTAGCTAACGCCGCGTTCGTTTTAAGAAATGTTAGCATGAAAATACCACTTTTTTAGCACAAGTCGTTCGTTTAATGAAAATTCTAACATTTGATGCTAATTTCGTATGTCCTTAGAGACATATTTCTCCCGACGTTTCAGCCAAGTTGCATTGGCCGTGGTCGATCGAGAGGGGAGTTATAAGCTATCTTCATCGTGGAATCCAGTAATCAATAGGTTTCGACGCCGGGAAAAATCGCCCGGTGTCGCCAAGGATTATTATGTCGTGTGTCGTGATTTCTAAAAACTTTTGAAAGTGATAAGTGGGTAGATTTACATCTACCGTCCAGTATGTACGAGACTACACCGATAGCTCCAGTCGACCCGTGACCACGGCCAATGCAACTTAGCTGAAACGTCGGGAGAAATATGTCTCTAAGGTAAATCGCGTAAAGACCCGTTAAAATTATAAAAACTATTATGAATATGCGCGAAAGTTTAAAAAGTTTCATTGTCAATTGATTTGTTATTATTTGTTACTTGTCAAAAAGTAGCCTCACCGCTCATTTTTTTTTTTAAAGAAATGTTAGCATTGTTACAAAAAATGGTATTTCTTAACGAAAACGACATTTCACGCTGGTTTATGAAGTTGCTACGAAATGTTGGGAATGCTATAAAACGAACGCGGCCTTAGACGGGTGTTCTAGTAGCGTTTCCATTCGCTTCAAAGCAAAATTCAAAAAGTATCCCACAAGGAATTACGGTCGTAATACAACTTTTTACCTGATAAAGTAGGTCTTCAAAGACAAAGTACTGGTCATCATTAGAAGCTGTTAGTTGGACGTCTTTAAATATCAATTTATCTATCATAAGGTCTACTTCTAAAACATTCTTCTTTAGCTGATTAAAGAACGAGATTTGCTGAAAAAAAGGCAACATTAGTAGGTAATAATAAAATAAATCGAAATATATAAATAAAAAACAAAATAGAAACAAAACAATAAATTATAGAATATAAAACACAATTAATCTATGTGATACAATGAAAAATTATAATTATGAATCACCTTTTAATAAAAATAATTTAAAATATTAAAATAAAAAAAAAACTATGATCCGTGTTTTGTCTAGCTTAAACGAGTATCTTTCATTTATTCTAAAAAAAGTTTGCGTTTCGATTCTTTGACATGATTTATTTTATTTCATTTATTTGGCAATATGATATATAATAAATACAATATGATCAAAACAATTGTACATATGACATTTAATGTCATAGATTTTCAACATCACTGTTCCGAGCCCCAAGAGCATGTTAAGACTGATACCAATTTGCATAATCGTTGCGAATTTGACAAAGAAAATGACATTAGACACTCGTTAACCCTTTTAATGCGCGTTCGGTAACTGACACTGCGTGAGGTTTTTAACACCGAGTCGCGACAGCGCGGTCGTTCGTAAATGCATGCCAAGTGTAGCCGTTCGGAATGGGGTGTATCAGGCAAAACTTTTTGTAGATGTCGCTAGCGGCAATGGTACCTTGTTTTACACCTATATCGCATCATTTTAAATTGTTTTTGTAGTTTATAATTTTTGTAACAAAAAATGTATTTTAAATTAACGTTACCTACCTTAAAAGACGAATTAAGAAAGCACACACCGTCTTTAAAAAGAAAAAAAGGTTTTTTTAATAGAACCGCAATTTTGAGATCACCATATCTTTGATTTCGCTTAGAAATCTCGATTTGTACACCTAAAAGCTGCTCACTTCGGCTTAATATCCAGAAAATAATAAATTTCGTCATAAATCTGTCGTGATAAAAAGTTAGCGATACACCCCATTACATTGGGTCGCGACACCGGTGTTAATTCAACTAACATAAACTCCAAGGAGAATTCGTGTCAATGTCAAAGTGACATACAATATATATAATTTATATAAAAACCATAGACATAGGATCGTCAGTTAGTCTTCTATATCTATGATAAAAACGGAGAACGAAAGCAAATAAAGTTTTGGAAAAATGACAATAGTGGAGATTATTATTTTATTATATTATTATTATATTATATATTTATTTATATTATATTATAGATTGGATTAGGAAAGATAGAAGTCGAAATACTTATATGCATTGTGTGTCCAGTGGTAGTGTCTGTGGTAATTCGTAGGTATATATTGTTTTATTAGTGTTATAGCACGTCTTGAAAATAAATTCATATGACAACAACATTGTTTGACGTTTTGCAATACGATATCGTTTGTAAACATAGACATAGGATCGATTCTATATCTACGAGTATGTTTGTAAACGATCACGTCGAGCAGCCAATTTCTCGAAGGTATTTTTGGTACTTAATCATTACTTAAGTAAAAATAAACCTGTTAATTGTTACTTAAGTAATAATTAAGTACCAACAATACATTTATGAATCTGGCTGTTACACTCATGTCGTCTAACTTGCACAAAAACGAACGCAGCCTGTGCAGTGGCCGAGACAATGCCAAAATGATTTGGAAAAGCTGCTGGAAATATGTTCTGGAAAGGCCATCTCCAGCAGGATTGTGTTCTAGTGGCTGGAATTACCTGTGCTTTAACTTCTGCACCTAGAACTTGCGACCAAAGTTGTGCTCTAAGACATTGCGGACTGCCTTTCTTTAAGTATTCCTGTATGACTGGAGCGTATCCCAACACGGCCACTCTTTCCCCCAAACCTATCCTTTCTGCTTCTAAGGTCGTGAAGTTAGGCAGAGCACTCGACATGTGAGGGTTTACCCCCAATAAAGACTCGCCTTTTGACCATTCTGAATATACTTTACGCTGAAAAAATTGAGTGTTTTAAAATTGTTTACAAATACTTAAAAATATATTTTGAACCTTGTTCGAATGTTAATTAGGTATTAAGAGAAATAGGTAACTTATATTTTGTACCTAAATACAAAATATAATCTACAAAAAATACTTACTAGTTGTTTCAAAGTCTTCACTTGAAGTGGCATGTGAGCAAATTCCCACTTTGGTTCATCTCTGAAATATATTATGTTATTATTATTTTATGATAAATATAGGTACGGCAAGGGTATGAAAATATTCGTCATCATAAATTTCACTTACTCTCGTGTGTAAGGTATAAAACCAGATAGCGTCAGCAAAACTTCTAGGAAATCTTTTGGAGCATAAACTGGTCTGTATTTTGTTAAATCTGAAATAACATTATTTTAATATCAGTAAACATTGTTATGCAAGAGTAGGGGAGAACGAGGTGAAACGGGGTAGCGGGTACCCAGCAAAATTCACGGCAATCCTAACCCATGGAACATAATAACAATTATGCTGTCAGACGCCCGACTATTATTGTTCGCAAGTTCGTGACGCGTATCGTAATTATAAAATAAATACCTGTTTTACTTCAAAGGTCAATTTTGTTCTTTATTCAGTAGGTTCGACATACCCTCTCATCGTCCATACCACAGTGTTTGAAGACAAAAGTCTTCAACCAGTGCGTCCTCCCCGTAATGTCGTACGAAGCAGAGACGTGGACACAGACAGTGGGTCTGGTTCACAAATTCAAGGTCGCTCAGCGAGCTATGGAGAGAGCTATGCTTGGTATTTCTCTGATGGATAGAATTCGAAACGTTGAAATTCGTCGGAGAACCAAAGTTACTGACATAGCATTCAAAATTAGCAAGCTGAAGTGGCAATGGGCCGGACACATCTGCCGCAGAACCGACGACCGATGGGGAAAATGGGTTCTGGAGTGGAGACCACCTGACCACCACGAGACGACGCAGAGTGGGACGACCCCCCGCCAGATGGACGGATGACCTAAGGAGGGTCGCTGGTGGGGGTTGGATGAGAGTGGCATGAGATCGTGTGAAGTGGCGAGCCTTGGGGGAGGCCTATATCCAGCAGTGGAGAGACACAGGCTGATGATGATGATGATTCAGTAGGGAACTGAATTAGAACAGTGGTCAGCAAAATGCTAAATAACTTTCTAAACGACTAAATTCTAATGAGACCTAATAGTGGGATTCTATACAGCAGTGAAGAGTGTTTCTTTTTGTTGTGATTAATAAAGATAATACCTAACGCATAAGTGCTGAGTTCATTCCATTTGTCAGCCAAGTCATCTTGTTCGGATTGAGGCCGCACTTTCGCCAGGGATGTCTCCAGGTCCGAGCACATTGAGTTTAGAGACTTGTGGATTCTTTTTTCCCACTGAGCGCTCGCCTTCTGTAGTGACGTCATTGGGTCTGATTTCTGTAGTAATGCAAGTTGACATGTAGCATCAACTATTTTGTTTTAACTTGGGCTGGATTGCGTTATGCGACATAGGTAATAGATGATTTGTATCTTGGAAAATATCAAATTAATGAGCAGGTTTATATAAAAAACTGATCCAGTTAGTACTAGGTACTTACTCATATTCAATATTTTCATTTTTTTTTAAAATCTGATATTACTTTTAAGAAATGTAGTCTATCAGATATATATCTAGGAAATAAAATTACGGATATTTTGGACATACAGTGTAAACTCCATGTAACGTCACTCGATTTAACGGCAAACTCCCTAAAGCGTCGAAATCAATTGGCTTTGGTTGGTGTAGCTTGTCTTCCATACATAATTTTTCTTCTCTCCATTTACCGTCAACTCTCTATAACGCCATAAAATGCACAGTCCCTTCAGTGTCGTTATATAAATAATAATACAAATAAATAAATAATAATAATAAATATTTCCAGACAGGTCAAACAGCGCCATCTAATTTCCGTGGTAAGCTACGAGGCTTGTGTTACGGAAACTAGATGGTTGATAAAGTACATATTATACTTTTTTTATTTTGTAAATATATATATATTATACATATAAACACCCAGACCGAGAGACAAATTATACAATGTACAACTTGCCCCCGGTGGGAATCGAACCCACGACCTCCCGAGTTCACGGCAACGTTTGTTACCACTAGACCACGGAGGCGGTCAATTATAGAGTTTACACTGTATTTTCACTTTCATATATAATAATAATTCTTTATTTCGGTATAAAAACCATATCAAATTCAAATTTCAAATTCAAAATTCTTTATAGTATAGATTGCTTATTCTAATTACAGTTGTATGTACATGTCATGATGATCAATCATCAAACAATCTGCCCATATTATGGGCATACAATATGCTTATGTCATATATCGTGTTAGTAACAATAATAACTTAAAGAAAACTATGTTAGTAATTAATCTAAAATGAACATACTAATTTATTTGTCCATAATTTTTGGAGCATGAAGCAATGCTCATGGATATTCTTTAAAATTATATTTTAGTGTCCATGCATTTTCTGATGTCGGATTACCGCGTCTAATACCTATAGGTATCTAATTTTAGACAGAGGTAACTAGTAAATACATTTATAACGATTTTCCTTTACTTTACTAAAACTGTAGGTGTAATCCCTAGTTAGTTAATAGACTACATTTCTACTGTTACAAGTATACTGAAGCTTGAAAATAATTATGTGAAGTTTCCGGTACTTTGATGTCGAGTTTGACAAAGCTTTCAACGCAATTTTTACCGAATTTTGCTTAAATTGTATGAAAACCATATAGCAACGCAACGCAAGACTTTCAATGCAAAATAAAGTGATTATTAAAGTGTACGTAGGTATTATATGTAGTGTATATAATATATATGTATATAGTATGTAGTATATGTAGTATTCTGTACATATTAGTATGTATTTGTCTATATAGATATAATACTTAGATTTAATTTGAATTACCTATTAATCTATTTAATGGTTGCACCTACCTCACAACACAAATCGTTTCATTGTCCCAAATGTTGGTTGTTAGAGAATGCCTGGCATTAAGCCCGCCTCTTGTACATAGTGCAATAAAGTTTTTAAATAAATAAAAAATAAATAAAGTGACAAGTCAAACACAATTTATGTCGGCATGATTTTAAAATGCAAGTTAAAAGTATAATACTTTATTTTTTATTTATTTCATTTTTTATTTAAAAACTTTATTGCACTATGTACAAAGGCGGACTTAATGCCGCTAGGCATTCTCTGACAGCCAAACCTTTAGGACATTTAGACAGTATATATGGTAGATTTATAGAATTTATTGAGAGCCTTTAATGATTTCAATGTCCTTGCGGAAGACCTGGACATTGATTTGTTTAATTCCAAGGCGCATTAGACGTCAGTTAACGCTTCGGTATGTTGAATCGGTCAATAGCAAGCATCAATGGGGTGTATCAGGCAAAGCTTTTTGTAGATGTCGCTAGCGGCAATGGTACCTTGTTTAACACCTATATCGCATCATTTTTAAAATGTTTTTGTAGTTTTTTATTTTTATATCAGGAAAATGTATTTTAAATTAACGTTACCTACATTAAAGGACTAATTAGGAAAGCGCACACCGTCTTTAAAAAGAAAAAAGGTTTTATTAATAGACCAGCAATTTTGAGATCACCATATCTTTGATTTCGCTTTAAAATCTCGATTAAAAGCTGCTCACTTCGGCATAATATGCAGAAAATAATAAATTTTCGTAATAAAAATACAAGTTTTCTATGCAACTGACAGTTATATTAGGTACCATCTATCATGCGCCATCTATCGTGATAAAATGTTAGTGATACACCCCATTTTTGTATATTGTTTATTAGTTTTACTTCTGTAGCGATGTTTTCTTTGCTTGTTAATTTAATTTATTTAATTTAAGGCTTATAAGTATGTGACAACCTTTAATAGTTCTTAGGGAATTTACTGTTTAATATCTATATACAATAGTCAGCTGATGGTTTTCCAAAATGTTTTTTTTTTTTTTAAATCGGTAATCTTAATTTAATTATGATTTTAAATAGATAGATAAGTTGTATAAAATATTACATTGTGTTTGGTCTGCGATCGCACCCAGTGGAACACAGTGTTCCGTAGTTTGGTATCCAGCCCCTTTTCCTTCATGGCCTGCTGAAGAGTCTGCTTAAAGTCTTCCTTCTTAACATCGGGAGATGATACCAATTTCTAAAAAAATATAATTTAGGGTTTTATGCCATAAGAAACCCGGCACCGCTGCAGTGTCAGACATACGCCTTAAACGCAACAAGTACACGAGATTATCATTAATCACCACTTCATCCTATTTGCAGTGGAAACGATGAGTCCGTGGTCCGAGGAGCGCTCTCTCGAGAGCTTGGGTAAACACTCCGCTTGGCGATGGGGTCATCCGAAACTAGACACTAGAAAATATTTTGTTCATAGGTTCAGCCTCGCAGTTTAACGGGGGAATGCAGTGTCCCCAGCACTGCACTCACAGAAAAAGTAAAATAGGTACACTATGCCCAATGGACACGGACAGTTATAATTTTAGTTTTTATTTGTGTTTAGTTTATTTTGGTTTATTAATATAAATTGGTGTAGACTAAAAATAAGGCACGGTGGTGGCTCGGTTGTAAGAACGCGTTCCCTAAATCCTACAAAGGTCGGTTCAAACCCACGGCATGTACCAATTAAAAAAAAAAAACACTTCTTACGTACATTTGTCATAGATTTACAACACCACCGTGTCTCGGAGAGCACGTCAAGCCGTCGGTCCCGGTTCGACTAATAACAACTTGTGGAATCGTTAATAAATTGTAATTAAAAATTTACATCGATTCTCGCGAACCCGTCAAGCCAGCGTGGCGAGTGTAGGCCAAATTCTCCAGATATATGTTCTGGAAGGCCCATCTCCAACAGTGGAGGTCTAGGACGCTATGTTCTAGAGGCTGTAATAATAAAAAAATAACGTCGTAATCCGGGTTGAAGGATCAAATGGATGTCAGAAACAGCGCTATATGCTTGCTGCTAAGGAATAATTACTTATTTTCAATAATACGAACCTGTACATCGCTGTAAAATGATTTATAAATTGAAAGGTTTTTAATTTCTTCAGCTAATTTAAGCGCTGTATTATGTATAGAGTCTTCAGTGATACCTTCCATTACAGTCGGCGAATTTTAATACATTCTAAAGTACAGTTTAAAGTAAATACAATTGATTTTTTGTTACTATAGAAATCTCACAAGAATCACGGAAAGCAATGGAGAAATGTGAACTTTAGTATTATGTTCCTAAATGTGAATTTGACTGAAAAATCGCTATGGTAACAAAATAATATGTTCCTTGATAAAATATTAGGTTTTACGTCAGTTACTATGACAAATAATAAAAGACCCCAAGCGTTGCGTAAATTATATACATAACGGACTGATATTATTGGAGGGGTGCCTAGTCAATAAGGTCACCGTATCTATTACCTATAGGTACTTATTAAATAGCCTGGATAAAGATAATGATAAAAAATACAGACTACGGTACGGAATCCAATTAAAATATAAGGGTCTTTCAACGCTGTTGCAATATCCGGCATCGGCTGCTCGAACGTTTATAAAGCATACCAAATTATTTTGCGAAATAAGTTTGGAAAACAGAAAAAGTTCCTAAAGTATAAACAATTAATTGCAGCTAATTGTTTTATTAAACCAATTTATTAAAATAAATCCCTAATAATATTTTCGTAACGATCTTTGTAAACGTTTGCTTGCTGTCCATATTTTTGTCTGTCGTCCGTCACGTCATTCTTTGTTTTTGTTTTGGTTAATATTTTATAAATCACGTTTTTTGACATAAATAAGTCGGAAAACAAGTATTAGAAATATTTACTTCGCTTCAGTTTTAGCTAGCCATAGAATTTATTTGTGTATAAAGTAAAATAAGATAACAAAAAAAAATCGTATTTCAATTTTATTAGCATACGTAATAATGTTATAATCTTCCTCCTGGTGTGTCCAATCAAGGTTTCTATTTTTTTAAGCAATAACGTATTCAACAGGAGGTTTCGGAGTTCATATGTCATAAAAATCTCATTTACTGATTAAGGTTAATTTAAAAAATGGGTAAAACATTTCTGGACCACATAGGAGGCACCCGTTTGTTTTCTTGTGCAGCCTGTGATGTAAACTTAACCAATCGTGCGGAGTTAATCAGCACTCGCTTCACTGGGGCCACTGGTAAGAAAGTCATTGTGATGTAATTTTTTCTTAAATGCAAGTCATACTCTGTAGGTATTTACCAAAATGTACGAATACTACGCACATTAGCTCAGTATTCTACTAAATTTGTTAAGTTACGTTTTTTTTTGATCCCACATTAGTTATTGCACCGGTACAGTATTCTACTTACCTACAAATTGGAACTAAAGTTCAATTAAAAACAAATTGAATGGAATAACTGTGGAAAAAATATTTTATGATTAATTTTAAAGCCTTAACAAATTTTAAAACAGAAAATATACTTATAACTATTTATTTATGTATATGTGCAACAATATACATTAATATAATTTAATTATTTCTTTATTTTATTATGTACATTGTTAACATATATTTTTTACATTTCAGGTAGAGCATTTTTGTTTCATAAAGTAGTAAACCTAGTTTATTCTGAAGTCCAAGACCGGGTAATGTTGACAGGACGTCACATGGTGAGAGATGTTTCATGTAAAAATTGTGCCACCAAACTTGGGTGGATTTATGAATTTGCTACTGAAGAAAATCAACGGTGAGTTAAAAGTAATTTTTTTAGCCAGCCCTAATGTGCATTTCCAATTAACCTAAAATAAAGGTTCCACACACCCTGCCCGTTGTTACATACAGCGAATGCTATTTCTGTTAAGAGGCCAATGCATCGGTACAGATTCCCGTCTCCCCCAGAAGGGGTCGTCTGTCACGACTTGGTTGTTGCTTTAGCTGCAGCACAAATTTTCATCGGTTTCCTTTTCTGAAATATGAATACTCACAAGCTATGCTATTTAAATATGTCTAAATTTAGGTATAATAATAATAATAATGACCGTAATTTGCTTTTCTTAAATAAAATCAGCATTGCAAATCACCATCTAATTTTTTGGTAAATTGTGGGCGAGAGGCATGCAAGACGTTAACCCTTTTAATGAATTTACAAGTCAACAAAAACAGACTCAGAATTACCCTGGTAACCATGATTTAATAGTAGACTGGTAACAGGATTTTTTTATTCAAAACCAGGATGCACTATAAGACACTTAAATACTATTCAGGACAACTCAGAACACCCCAAAAACCAACCATGTACTATGTGTACGTTTTCATGGACCAAATAAAATAAATCTTGAAATCAAAGCAAAACAAAGCTCTAATATTTTTTTTTACTGAAATGTGCTTAAAGTGATTGAAAATGAAAGTTGAACGACTTTCGAAGCGAAAAAAACAAGTGCTTATAGCGACGAGTCGAACATGGAGAAAAACATATTTAATTTTTTTTAAAGTTGCAGTATTATACTTTCTATTAATTTTTAGTTTACTTTCAGATATAAGGAAGGAAGAGTGATCTTAGAACGAGCGCTGGTGACCGAAAGTGATGGTATTGAAGAAATACAGACAAACAATGTTGATTAAATAAAAAATATATTTAAAATAATTACAAATGTGTTCAGCCCTTTTTTTATATCGTCGGTGATACTGCGAAACCGCATAACCAATAGTAGTAATTAACTGAATTTCACAGGCGTGCGTAATAAATATATTTTTATATCCTCATCGTAAACTGCTATAAATTAAAATAAACTCTATATTAAATAGTAAAATTTTGATGTTGTATTTATTTAATATTTTATATTTTATCATAATTCTACTAAATCTTATGTTATCATTCACCATAAAAAACATAATTGTATGTATATGGGTTTAAAGTCCCCTGTAAATGATGAAACATGTTTGACCAAACACGCAAAAATTGATAGTGTGGGGCTTTGTTTGACGTGTTTGTGAAACAATCTACTAATTACCGTTGGTCGAAATAACCAAAGTGACAAGCTAACTACCAATCACGTGCTGTATTTCAAAATATAAATCGGAGATTAAAATAATTCATCATTAATGCAACTAGCCGTAAGGATATAGTTAATCAAAAATGGTGATTTATTGTTTAATAAATTGAAAACGATAAACATGACACTAATCTAAGTATTTCGTTGTGGTTTAAACTGCCTTTTATGACTTGTTTGTACGATAATGCCGCAGGTAACACGCAAGAAAATAAAATTTGCAACATTCGGAATGGGGTGTATCACTAACTTTTTATCACGATAGATGGCGCATGATAGATGGTACCTAATATAACTCGGTTGCATAGAAATCTTGTATTTTTATTATGAAATTTATTATTTTTTGGGTATTATGCCGAAGTGAGCAGCTTGTAAGTGTACAAATCGAAATTTCTAAGCAAAATCAAACGTACCAAAAATCATACCTTTATTCTGCTTAAAGACGGTGTGCGCTTTCTTAATTCGTCTTTTAAGGTAGGTAACATTAATTTAAAATACATTTTTCTGTTACAAAAATAAAAAACTACAAAAGCATTTGAAAAATTATGCGATATAGGTGTAAAATAAGGTACCATTGCCGCTAGCGACATTTACAAAAAGCTTTGCCTGCTTCCTTAACTCTGTGCATACACCCTATTAAAATAAAGAGGTTAAAAAATGTATTAACTTCGAAATAAAAATATTTTTTATTACTTTAAAATACTTAAGTAAAGAGCCGTCCATGCAGATAATAATGAAAAAAGGAATATATTACAACGACATGGCTGTATGGGCTAGGCCCCTTTGCCTTTCCTATCATCGTTATTAAAGAATTTAAAAACAAAATATGTCATAATAAATAAATAGATATCCTGCGTGTTTATTTTACTTATTTCATTAATATTTATCTTTATATCTATTATCATGACTCGTCATGCTCGTAACTGCACTGCCGGAGCAGTATATACTTATCACGAAAAGAAGAAGGACGCAGCGGCCTCAGGATATGGCACACAAAGTGAAAGGGTAGGGAAAGACTCAGTGAAAAGTTTCGACTGCTGCAGCATCACATTACAGCCTTGCAGGAATCCTCTCGTAACAAAAGACGGCTATTTATTCGATAAAGAAGCAATTTTAGAATATATCATAACAAAAAAGAACGAGTATAATAAGAAATTAAAGCACTACGAAAAGCAGCTAAAAAGAGAAGAAAATGAGAAGGCCGAGTTGGCTGCGGCGGAAAAAGAGGCAAATCTGATTAAGTTTATGAATAGAGAGAAGAATATTACGAGTAATAATTCTAGTGCAGAGTCTGGTCCTTCTACATCAATATCAAACATGGTTAATGGTAAAAATAAGTCGTTGCCGAGTTTTTGGGTGCCTTCTGAGTTGCCGGACGCTAAGGTGTCTAAACTTGAGAAGCCAGACCCCACAGTGTACTGTCCTATTACTGGAAAGCCTCTGAAGATGAAAGACATGGTAGCAGTGAAGTGGACGCTTGTGACTGACCCAGATGACAAAAAATCTCTGATTGCCAAAGAAAACAGGTACATGTGTCCAGTGACACATGATATCCTTGGCAACTCAGTTCCCTGTGCAGTTATAAGGCAAGATATTTTACCTGTATTAATTTTAAAAATATATTTATTGATATTAATGTTGAATAAAAAAATGAGTTCCAGAAAATAGTACTCTTCATTAAAGAAGATAAATTTCAAAGCATTGCATGGTTTCACCATCCGGGTGCTGGATCCATTATGTGTGGGAGAGTGTCTTAGGCTTGCAACCGACTATAGGTTGGTTTAAGAAGAGGCCTCCTTTTAAAGTATTATTATTATTGATTAATAGGCGAGCAGCGCATTGCTGATATGCCTATATCAAGCACTAGTATAAAGTATAAATGATTGGCCTATAGTAAAGTTGTGAATCTGCTTATTTATAAGCGTGGTTTCTGACCACCCTCAAAGGGAAACGGTTGTGGTGATAACTTTACTTTTAGTATAACATTCATACAATTGTCTGTTATCACCATAGTCTATGTATATTGTCACTAGCCACTTGTCCAGTTTTTTTTAAACATGCTTACAGTTTGGGTCTTCAATATGTCTTCTGTGTGCTTAGTGTAACATGCAAGTTTCGGAAAACGTAACTGCTGTAGTTACGTTTTTTTATTTTACATTGCGTGTTATTGCAAATTTGGCTATAATAACAGGCAAGCATTTCGATGTTCAAAAATTCAGTAAAAAAACTCTACCACTATAGTTGCGTTTACGAAACTTTACTGTCACACTAGGCATACTGGTATTTTGTTCCACATATTTACAACTTTGTTATTCATGAAGTGACATTTCACATTTGTATTGCTGGATTTTCTCATTAATTTTATTCCGTGATCACAACGAGCGAAATATCATTGTGTTAAAACTAAACATTTTGGCTAGATGAGGGCAGTTAATTTTAAATGTCTCAATTATATCCTTTTTAGCTTTAGATATCTAAGTCTCTGGTCTAGGTAAGACTGGGCAAATTTTTACCATCAGCCCGCTACTACCTATTTGTTATTCTCGTTGAAAGTATGTGCCATTTGCAATGATGTCAAATACCAATTTTTACTTTCAAGGATAATATTTTAAGCTTGCCATGTGATATTTACACCGCTTGAAACAAGACTTACTGAAACAGCTTAATACAGACCATAGTTGATTGCAAGCATGAACACCATTATTCTCAAAAATTTCTTCATCCAAAGTAAAATACATTTATACAATTTACAGAACAACAGGTGATGTGGTGACAATGGAATGTGTGGAGAAGATTATAAAGAAGGATTGGATCCATCCATTAACTAGTGAGAAACTCAAGGAAAAGGACATCATTGTGCTTCAAAGAGGTGGCACCGGATATGCCTCAACCAATGTCAACCTGCAGGGAAGAAATGAACGCCCTGTATTACAAGCTTAAATTATTATAATTATTGAACCATTTATTATTTACCTGATCCCCAAAATAATTCCGATTTTGACATTTTATGTCATTAAGTCCTCGCCTTAATGTAAATTATGGATAGCCCCTATTTTGTAATTATGGCGCCACATCAGACTGGAAAACTCTCATGGATACATTTGAACATTATAGCATCCCAGATGAACTAGCTGTATCAGCCTATAGACCAGACATCTTAGTGTTTTCTTGGAACTTAAAAAAAGTTATTCTTATTGAACTTACGTTCAATGAAATATTCCAAAAGACCACAACATGAAGTCGAATAAATATTATGATCTCACGGAAGAAATGATCAGAAACGGGTTCAACACTCAGCTTTATTCAGTGGAAGTTAGTGCGAGAGGAGTTCCAGCAAAATCTTTGCATCACTTACTGAAAGAATTGGGCCTGAGCAGGTCTGCAGTCAATACATTTATGGAAAGAACTTCCAAGACGGCATTAACGGAATCATACAGTATTTGGTTGGGTAGGGAGAGGAGTAGAATTGTGGTTGGTGAGCGTATTATGGCGCCAGCCTGAGACACCATTCTTCAATCTCTTACCCACACACGATGGACCCGGCAACCGCTCGGTGAATCCATGGAATGCTTAGAAATTTGTCCCCTCTACTAATGAATGATGTAAAAATGCATAGGTATACTTTTATAGGTGCTAAACATTGCTAAGAAATCCATATACCTACACTAGTCCTTTAGTAAAAGTAAAGTATCATCACGACTGTATCCTTTTCGGGGTGGTCAGAGACCACATTTTAAAGAAGCATATTCACATTTAGCCAACTTTACTATATGCCCGTCGATGTCTCTAGCTTACCAAACTCGAGAAATATCACATATTATTGGGACCGAGAATTGAATCTATTATTCTGTATTTATAATTTTATTGTTTCTCTTTCCAAATGATGGTTATCATGTACTGCTCCAGATTCACCAATATGTACTATAAAATGATGTTTTATATCAATATTGTAAAAATTTACGTGTAAAAGTGCAGAATACGTTTCTTTTTGTCCTACGCCTACTTGCAAACTGAAAAAAAAAAAAAATCTGCGTCTAAAACCACACACTAAACAGCTAGACCTTGGAGACAGTCTTTTGGTAGGTATTATATAATTTTGGATTCACTGCAAGCTTAGTAAAGTTGGCGAAGGGTTGAAATATAGATTGAGAGACTTGATAAATAGTAAAGGAAATAAAAGATTACAATGGGTACTTCAATATAATTTATTATGTGAATGGAACCTGTAAGTGTGGTATAATGTTAAGTCTGTTATATAAATTAACTCAGCCAACAAAATCAAATAAATAGATTCTATCCTTTGATATAGGTATGTAAAAACCATTTTTTTTTTAAATTTAGATATTTATGCACACTTTAAAACAAACATCTGTAGGTAGTTATATGTGGACCAGACATTATAATATCAGTGATACACTATTTATTTAGTCTTGTTGGCCAAGGTTTTATAAATACCAATAAAATACTATAACATGATTTTGCCTTTTATTTAAAATAAATAAAAAAAATACCAACTAAGTAAATAAAATTGACCTAATTTTTACACAAACATCATAAACATGTGCACAATTGCAATTAAACAGTGGAAACAAGTAATCGAGTCAGGGTTGATAGTCTACACCAAAATAAAGGCTACGTAATTGGAACGATTTACAAATACCAAACAAACAGAAAACTAACAAACAGAAAAATAATCATCAAAATCAATTCATAATTGGCGGAGAATCGCGTAACAAAAAAAAACATTTTAATTGAGAACCCCCTTTTTTGAAAACGGAAATGGCGTCGAAAATACCGGATTTATTCTGAAGGTCGGTCGTCAGCTGGTTCATTCGACGCCATTTTAACTTTAATCGTTACAATTACAGAGCCTTCGTTTTGCTGAAACCACAAAAAACAACAACACGAAAAATAAATTATCTAATAATACTTTTTCAATTTTAACACGGAATTTTAAAAAAGTCGTAATCACTCAAACCATAATCAGTAGGTCGACGCACAAACTCCGTTACGTAACGTTATACATCCGAGCCTTCAATTCCGTTACATCGCACCGCACTTCATGGTTACATGGCACTATCATCACACCTAGATCTAAACAGCACTAACTCATAAAACTAAACTTGCTGGTTATTGATTTCGTAGTTGGTAGGAATATGGAGATTAAATGAATGCGCGTGGCTTCGTGCGCTCGCATAGTTGCAGACGCGTCAAGAAAAAAGAGAAAGAAAGAGCGAGAGCCATCGGCTATACGCGCGGCGCGCGCCTATCCGCCCCTCTTCCCCATCCCCATCGCGCTGTTCTGACGTACGTTCAACGAAATAGGTCCCCAACCAAGCGAGCGCAATAAAGTTCTCACTTTAAAAATACTTTTTGGAAAAGGCGAAAGTGTTTACTGTATCCCTATGTGCTGCACAAGTTTTCTGTATAGATTGCTTTTATTTTGACTCTCTTTAACTCTTTAGATCTAGGTGTGCGATATGTAGCTTCGCAGATTACTTTAGCGGGAGCGTTATAAACAGGTTACGACCTAAAACGAAAGGTTTGAGAACGGCTTCATTTTGCTTATTTTACCCACGCTAACAGCTGATCGGCATCGAAATCTACAAAACAATTTGTTTATTTTGTTTTAGAGAGCTTTCCGAACGCACTATATGTGTGTCAACTTTGACCATAATCATTCTGGTTTGGTGCAACTCATTTAAGTGCATAATATTTATATTTTGAGTAACTTTTTTTTATTATAATAGGATTGTTAAGCTTCTCGCTCGCTCATTCCAACATTCTAAAAGATTTTACAAATGTGTATTTTTGAGAAATGTAGTTATTCAGATTTTTAGAAAATTTAATTACTGTCATTGTAAAAAAAAAATTACTTTCATATACCTAGGTATTTAATTTTAGACAGAGATTAATAGTAAAAACATTTATAACGATTTTCCTCTATTTTACTAAAACTGATTAATATAAAGTATCATGACGACCGTATCCCTTCAGTGGTAGTCGGAAACCAAGTTTTATTTAATGAAGTGCATTCACATTTTACCAATTTTACTATAGGGCCCATCATGGCAAGTGGCAAGCCTAAATCTACTGCCGAGTCTAAATCCACGGACTTAACCGCTAGACCACGGAGGCAGTCATACGAGTATGTCATATGATTAATATACAGTCAACTCCATATAACGTCACTCGATTTAACGACAAACTCGCTAAAGCGTCGAAATTAATTAGCTGAAATATTTTTTTCTTCTAATTCTGATTTTTCTTCTCTCCATTTAACGACAACTCTCTATACATACATATCTTCACGCCAGATCCCTTGCGGGGTAGGCAGAGACAATTGAGCGCCATTTGACACGATCACGACATACTTCTTTCGCTTCGTCGACATTCATTAACCTCTTCATACATGCCCTTTGGTTACGAAGACTTTTTAATGCACCTTCAGTCAGTGTTTTATTTATTTGATCGTGATATCTGAGTCTCGGTCTGCCAGGGCCTCTTTTACCTACAACTTTCGCATTATATATCTGGTTCGTCAATCTTTTATCGCTCATCCTTTCAACATGCCCGAACCATCGTAGCATGCCTTTCCTTATTTTTGTCCCTATGCTTTCCTTCATACCAACCCTTTTCCGTATTTCCTATAACGCCATAACATACATGTGCAGTCCCTTCAGTTATATGAAGTCTACACTGCATGTATTTTTATTACCGACTGGAAACTCTTTGAAATTTGGATTGCACGAGTGAAATGGATCAACAACCCTCGTAAGTGATTATTCTATTGAGTTTTCAAACTATTTCAACGAGACAACATTACTATTATTATTACAAAATGAGATTATAATTTAGGACCTGTACTTCAATTCTTCGTTGAATCTTTCAGCAGCTAGATACCATTTTATTAAACACCAATAGCGTCGCCACGCTCAGAGAGGGAGGGGGACAAGTTTATGTTGGAAAAAGTATGAATTGTAGGTACAGACGAGTATAAAATAATAATGACATTGAATATCAACGGAAGTTGTAAATTACAGGTCCTTAAGAGAGTTATTCATAATTATCATTTAATGAATTTCAAAGTTAATATATCGAATACTACTAATACAAAAATGGATTTAAACTTATAAACAATCAGACTTATAAAATATTGCATACCATAGCAAGGTATTAAAATTATAATAATTAGATATTATTAATAATCTAAAAATAATGCGATCTGTACCTCCAAAGCGTAACACTGTAACTTAATACTGACATAGCTCCGCTCTAGTGGATAGGCCTTAATCAACTAGAGATGTGCGGTGCGAAAAAAATACTCCCAAATGTATAAAATTATAGATGTGCCTAAGTTATTGTACAGTATATAAAAATACATTAATAGTCTGTTGCAGAAAAGATGATTAATATAATGTATTAATAGTCTGTTGCAGAAAATATTATTAAAATAATACATTAGTAGTCTGTTGCAGCAAAGATGATTAAAATAATACTTAATAGTCTGTTGCAGAAAAGATGATTAAAATAACACATTAATAGTCTGTTGCAGAAAAAAAACATTAAAATAATCATCATCACGACTGTATCTACCGGGGTGGTCAGAAACAACGCTTTTAAAAAAAGCGGATTTACATTTAGTCAACTTTACTATGGGCGTATCGTAACAAGTGGCAAGCTCGTCGATTGTGTCTAGCGTACCAGACTCAAGAAATAAATTAATACATTATTGTGTTCCGACCAGAAATCGAATTGAATTAATATTTATATACGCCAGTACTAGTCAATATGGTTATTTTGGCGTCATGCGTTAAACATGTCAAAAGATTAATCAGCCTCTCTGCAACCGGCCGTTAGAATGTACTTTTGTATGTAATCACTATCACTGACCAAATGCATATTTTTCATGACGTAAAGTGATACTATTGGTGTATTTTTTCCTTGTTTTCTGCTTAATTTCCTCGCACATCTCTGGCAAATAACAGCCAGGGGCTGGTAATTTATCGCGGCTTTGTTCCCTTAAGTAGCACTTAATTTTTTGTAGAAAGACACTAAAGTGAGTGATGAATTAGAAGCCTTTACAGCTCTACCAAACTGTTTACTGACTATTATTTTAAATTATATACACTAAAGATTTGCATTATTCTATTATACATTAATATTTACACATATGGTGTAAAACTTAATAATGCTTCAAAGATACCTAAAGATATCGTCGGATAAAAGGTATTAAGTGATTTTTGCATTTATTTGAAACAAATAGAAGTTATTATGTGTTCAGTTCGTATAGTTTGTTTTTTATTGTGTTATGGGAATAAAATCTAAGTTCAGATAATTATAATCGCTTCGCAGCTAAAACTAATTAAACATTTTTTTTTTACGCGAACAGTTTTTACGCGATTTACCTTAGAGACATTTCTCCCGACGTTTCGGTCAAGTTGCAAGTCAGCAAAAGCAGAACACCTAATAGTAAGTTTATTATATTAGTTTAGTAAATTCTTGTTTGTGGTCATACCACATTGATTAAATTCATTCAACAGGTCAGCCTTATACTCTTTGGATAAGCCATTGTTGTTGTCAACATGCGAACCTTAACATTTAATTTTAATTTAAATGTGTTTTGAAACTTGTCAGTAACATATATCGTATGGTAAAACAGTTTAGGCGCACAGTTAATTGATGCGGGCACAAACAACGATTTTCGAATAATTGGAAAAGTTCATAATTATCGTCCTCTCTCTATCTTAGGGTGGTTGTAACTTCTCTATATTATACAAAAAAAAACCCATTTAATATTTGGCACTAAATAATAAAGTGCCATATTATTGGATATAAATTCAGTGAAAACTTCATGTAAATATCACTCGATTTAACGACAAACTCCCTAAAGCGTCGAAATCAATTGGCTTTAGTTGGTTTAGCTTGTCTTCCATACAATGATTCTATCTCCATTTAACAACTCTCTATAACGCCATAAAATGCACAATCCCTTCAGTGTCGTTACACTGTATATCACTCATTTAATACAATAATTGATTATCAGTAAGGGTGCCGTCGTATTGCGATTGAGATCCGAGTTTATGCGAATATCTGTACCTATATATGGTACTTTTAGTATCCTACCATCCACCTGGCGGTGCTAGTGTTCGTTGTTGTTGTTCTGTTCTCCCGATGGATGATGAATGAGGTGATAGGAAAGGCAAAGGGTCTAGCCAATACAGCCAAGTCTGACGTAATATATCGTTCATTTTTATGAGTTAATGAGGTCATCATCAAATTCCAGATGCTGCAGAATTTGATGCTTTCCTTGGAGTCACTCGCGGCATTATAGCCCAAATGCGTCGGGTAAAATATGGGAGTCCACAGCGCGGGAAAACCGCAAAAAATTAACTGCAACTTGTGCCCCATATTCAAAGTCCAATTAATCGTTTTCCATAACTATTTACATTGTAGAACATTATTAAATAAAACAACACCACTTTTGACCAACAATATTCACAGTAAATTAATTTACAAAACAAAAACTTGCACTTGACATGTCGGAGCAAAATGGCGCGAAGGACTGCCGGTGCTAGTGTTCGGATGACACAAGGGTGACGCCAGTTTTTTTGCGTTTGCCCATATAGTTACTATACTTTTGTGGTCACCACGGCCAATGCAACTAGACCGGAACGTCGTTTGAAAAATCCAAGGTAAATCGTGTGAAAACCCCTTAAATTATTAAAACTCAAACTAATAAATAATTATCACTATTAGTCAAGTTAAGTTGCCAAATACCTTCTACCTTTTAGCCGACGCGGACGATAAAAACTTACTACTAAATTATATTTACACGATTGAAATTATAATAGATTTAAATTTATGAGGTAAATCACTCTTCTAGTTGCTACTATATTATTTAGGAAAAGCACAATATTTACTATATGTATACAGGGTGGAAACGTCAAGTAAATTCATATATTTTTTAAAGTAAACAAGATTACTAAATATTTTAACTCCGTTTTAACTATTTATTAATCTATATATACAAGTATATAAATAAATGTCTATGTGTATGTATGTTCCCTATGCATTTCAAAACTACTTGACCGATCGGGATGAAACTTTGGGAATATGTTGTGTGAACATCGGTTGCAAATAATCACACCTACCCTCAAAAAAAGCCATTTTATTTTAAAAAAATATTTTATGATCCAGTGTTGCCGATGCAATAACCAATGGGTTCCATAGAACATCTTTGCCAAATTTCATCATAATCGCTCCAGTAATTTATGAGTAAAGGCGAAGCAAATACACAGACAGTGATATGGTCGTGGGGTTTCATTTCTTGGTTATATAGACTAAGTCCAGTTTTATACCACAGTCCAGAGAAAACATTATACACAAGATGTTAGATTGATACTTCAGTCAGTAACAACAAATTTTTTTTTTAGGCAACGAAACGACAAAATACAGCCCAAAATAACAAAATATTTAAAATAATGGTCTCAGAATGTATAAAAATTCTTACAATATGAGTTATTTCATAATTTTAACACTTACCTATTTTATTTATTTCTGCTAAGTATAGAACATATTGTCAAATTAATAATTAACCGGAAAAAATACCGGTTTCGAACAACATAGAACTGTCACTTACGAGGGGCGTTCAAAATATTCTCGGTATGTGGATAAAAACAAACAAGTACGAAAAGTTTGATATTTTTATTTTTCAATATACTCCCCCCCTATGTTCATACACTTATAAGATCGATCAATTATTTTTTTTAATCCCTCATAAAAATATTTTTTATCTTTGGTGTAAAAATGCTCCTCCACGGCCGTCTTCAACGCTTCATCGTCAGAAAATTAATTTCCACGCAGATCCTTTTTAAGATTGGGAAACAAAAAGAAGTCGCTTGGGGCTAAGTCCGGACTATAGGGTGGATGAGTAACAGTTTCAAACCCACATTCAACAATAGCTGCCTTGGCAATATGAGCAGTATGGACAGGGGCGTTGTCATGCAGAAGCAGAACACCTTTGGTTAACTTTCCTCGCCTCTTTTCTTTGATCGCATCTCTTAATTGACGTATAACGTTAGCGTAGTACTGCCCTGTGATATTTACACCTTTTTCTTTATAATCGATAAGCAAAACTCCTTCACAATCCCAAAATATTGTGGCCATGACCTTGCCAGCTGACGGGATTACCTTGAACTTCTTGGGATGAGCTGAACCCTTAATGTGCCACTGCATGGACTCCTGTTTGCTCTCTGGGTCATAATGATGAACCCAGGTTTCATCTCCAGTAACTATTTTTTGCAGCACCTCATCGGGATTTTCACCACACAGGTCGATAAAATCTGAACAGCAAGCCACACGCATATCCTTTTGAAGAAGCGTCAGCATTCGCGGAACCCATCTTGCACTTACTTTTGACATATTAAGATGGTCATGTATAATGTCATGTACGGTACCAATAGAGAGATTGGTTACTTGAGCTATAGATTTTACCTTCACTCGGCCGTCTTCCAATATAAGTTTTTCCACTTTATCAATATTTTCTTGTGAGGTAGCCACTACAGGCCGGCCAGGTCTAGGGTCATCTTCAATACTCTCCCTTCCACGCTTAAATTCGCTTGACCATTTTTGAATAGTAGATAAAGAAGGAGCAGACTCACGGTAAACACAATCCATTTCCTCTTTTATGGTTTTTTGATTTTTACCCTGTTTTGTCAAGAATTTTATGACGGATCGGTGCTCTAATTTCGTTAAAATTGTTAATTCGCTCATGGTGTTCATGTTTGTTCGGCAATTGCAGAAAAACAAAAGAACATCTCGGTTCCAATTTTACTTTTTTTTAATGTCAATGGATGAATCTTAGCGGCCAGTAACAAATATATATATAAAAGAGGTTGTAACGTATCAATACCGAGAATATTTTGAACGCCCCTCGTAGGTAGCCCCTAACTAAGGGCATGGTGTAAATAAATTTAGGTAGGAGGCCGATTTAAGGGATCCTTTAGCTCAGGTGATTCCTACATAGTGAAAACCGTGCATTAGACCAATACCTCAGTTTTTATTTTTTTACCAATCTTTTTTTTTTTGTAAATATCGATTTAGTTTACTTGACATTTTCACCCTGTATATCTAAATACAATCTATTCATAAGGGTTTTGATTGGGTACTGTTGTGGAATAGTTAGGACGGTTGTTATGCTTTTTAGCCTTTTCGCTCGCACGAACCGACATTTTCAAATATTTGTGATTATATATTTAAGTCTTAAGTGTACTTTTGATCGGCTTAATCATTAATAATAATAATTAATCATAATCTTCAGCCTGCCTCTCCACTGCTGGATATAGGCCCAAGGCTCGCCACTTCCATCCGTCTATCTGACGGGGGGTCGTCCGTGTTGGAGTGTGCGAGCGAGAAGGATGCTTAACAACCCTTTTAAAGCATTAAAATTAAACGGTATAATCGCCAATTGATGTTTTATAGTAAAATACTTCGCACAAGAATTCAACTAGATAAATGATGACATATAAAATTGCTGCTAAAAACTGGCACTCGGATATACATATATATATATATATATATATATATATATATATATATATATATATATATACATACATACATCTTCACGTCAGGTCCCTTGCGGGGTAGGCAGAGACAATTGAGCGCCAATTTGTCAAAATCTCGACATACCTTTTTCGCTTCTTCGACATTCATCAACCTCTTCATACATGCCCTTTTGTTTCGATGGCTTTTTATTGCACCTTCAGCTATCGTTTTATTTATTTAATCGTGATAAGTGAGTCTTGGTCTGCCAGGGCCTCTTTTACCCACAACTTTCGCATTATATATCTGGTTCGTCAATCTCTTTTCAGTCATCCTTTCAACATGCCCGAATCATCGGAGCATGCCTTTCCTTATTTTTGTCCCTATGCTTTCATTCATACCCACCTTATTGCGTATTTCGTCATTACGTATGCGGTCTGTCAAAGTAACACCGCACATCCGACGCAACGACCTCATTTCTACCGCATTAACTCTACTCTCATGAGCATTCTGACATATCCACGTCTCTCTTCCATACATAAACCAGCATGGCATTGTGTATGGCGAGTCGAGCTTTGTCGCTGACATTTCGACTGGCGATCAGTGGTATACGACAAAAATATTACTTTTCATTTACATATTTACATACAAATATAAACCTTATCCCTCAAATATAATGTTCAAATTTCTATGATAAACAATGACATCTAGAACTTTTTATCACCATTATTATTATTATTAAATATAGGTTATAAATTGCCTGGGCTAGCAGATTTGGCATTTCATACCGATCGTTATCTTAGCGATTTTAGTCGGTAAATAATAGCTGTCACTATAAATCTAGTTGTATTCTTGATTGAAGGTAAAATATCAATAAATGATTGATTTGTTTTAGGTAAGCTTGCCAAAGTGTAAGCAAGCTTTTCCTCGGAGATCCCAAACATCTTTGAAAAATCATTAAAATATACATTACGTCATGTACTCAGCAGTTTTGAAATCATGACATTTTTATTATTTGTAATCCGTCACATTCTTATTTCTACTTACTGTGACTATTGCACAACTGCATCTAATTATTCTACTGTGGCAGTTCTCTTTGTATAGCTTTTCTTTGTAAAAATTATAATATTACTATTTTAAGAAACAGTGACAATTTTAACACATGTGTAATCCATGACATTTTTATCACCATTTACTGTGACTATAGGCACAACTGCATCTAATTATTCTAATATAAATTAAGTGGCAGTTCTTTTTCTATAGATTTTCCTCGGACTTCCATAAAATTCATAGAATTACTATTTTGAGAATCATCATAATTCATTAACATATCCATTTGGTCATGTACTTGGTTATTTGCGTCAATAATGTCTTTGACATGTATTAAATTCGGTTCTATACACGAGTCGTTAATTAATTGATCAACTGACCAAGTTGGCGATTGAAGGCAACTTTTACTTAAATCCTCATCATTTTTGTCATCAGTCAAATCCATAACGTTTTCATTGCTTGTGAATTCTGTGTTATTTTTAAAATTATTATGTTTTTTAAATTTCTCAACTTTTTTGTCACTTATGAAATCTGAGTCTATTTTATGGCTTGTGAATTCCGTGACATTTCTATTGTATGTATCCATGTCATTTTTACCGCTTATAAAATCCATAACATTATTATCACAGGAAGCGGGTAAACCAGAGGTTAAAACTATGTTATTTTTATCACTTGTTTCACAATTTGTTTTATTGCCGTGTAAATCTTTAACTTTTTTATTAGTAGCTGTGGCGTTATCATTGGGTTTTTTAGCACTAGTTAAGTCATTGCCATTTTTTTCATTATTAGTTAATGTTTCTACAATTTTTCCATCATGTAAATCATCAGGTTTCTTATCATTACTTTCTACTTTCTTTTTCTTAATAGTTAAATTCTCACATTTTTTCTTACCTTTTTTATCACTACTTAAATCATCAACTATATCACATTTGGGAATCAGTAAAGATTTTCGTGGTCTCTTTCTCTTCTTAGCTGGAGATGGTTCCAATACTTTGCCAACATATTTGGGCATACTATCCAAATCTAATTGGAAATGAGTAAACTCCTTGCAATTTTGATTTTTTATAGGAGATGATCTTATATCGAAATGTTGACTATGGTGTTGAATTTTACTCTTTTTGGCATTAAAAATTTGGATTTTCTCAATTTGTAATATACCATTTTCATTTTTTGGAGGATTCTGCATTTTGATTACACTTTTAGGCAATATTTTATTGAGATCAGTATCAAAATGTGCCTTTGGTATTTCTATTTCCTTATCTTTGGGTATGTTGATTTCAAGATTAATATCTTTTTTTAGTTGCGGCTTTGGTTGTCTTTTTCTTCTTTTAACAAACCGTGGTGTGAGAATAGTTTGATTCGGTAATTTTGTAGTATCTGTAACTGGTATAATTTGGATTGGATTTTTTTTATTATTATTGTTTATTTTTATTTCTTTAGCAATCGTAGTTTTCGTGGTCTGAATAGTATTTGTCGGTTTGACTTGTGCCTTAGTTTCTTGAGAATCGGATGTATTTATTTTTGTGATGGAATGTTTGCAAGAGCCATCTATATGTTTTATACAACTGAGACCATCTATATTTAAGTCGTAATTTCCTGCTATTAGACCAAATAACCTGAAATAATATAATTTAATTATTTACTATTTAATTATTAATAAGAAAATGCTTTTATATTATCAGTTTTTTGGAAATAATGGCTATGCATCACCAAGAAAATAGTTCAGATTGTAGATTGAGATTTGAAATTGTTTATTTAAATCCAAAATACTCCGTGGTCTAGCAGTTATCCGTGGGTTTAGACTCGGAGGTACCGGGTTCGATTCATGGTTGGGACATAATAATTTATTTGTGTATTTCTCGAGTTTGGTATGCTAGAGACATCGACGAGCTCGCCACTTGTCTTGATGGGCCTATAGTAAAGTTGTCTAAATGTGGATCCGCTTCTTTAAAAGCGTGGTGATAATGATATTCTATCCAATACTTGCTAACAATCCTTAATCTACTTTTAAAGCTACAGTATAATATACCATATTAAATAAAAAATTGTTCAATATAACACAATAATAATATTACATTTTAATAAAATCTAATAAACCTAAATCTTTTTATAAATCGACTTACTTTAAAATTTATTGCTTGGCCAAGCCAACTAGACGCCTGTGAATGTAACGTCACCATGTCATATGTGTTTTGGATAAAATACATAATTCTAACAGATAATAAAATATATACGAAAATCAAAGAGTGCTTTATTCACATTACCATTTCCTTAATTCCTGACATTTCGTCGTACGATGATCATAAATATAAATTTACAGAAATCATAGATTTAAATTTTCCGCTGTGTAAAACAGCTAACAAAGATCATTATCAAAGACTTTACAATAACAAAATAAGTACAGAAATAATTAGTAACGTAGGCGGTATTCCGGTGGAGACCGCACTTCACCCAAGCGTCTAGTTGGCTTGGTCGAGTAATACCCAAAACAGTGGATTATAAAACGCGACTTAAGTTTAAATAATAACTTACTTGCCAACATCTTCATTAATTCTATAGAATTTCCCTTCTTCCTTTTCAAATTTCTTCAATAAGCACGGAAGTAGTTTTCTTAGTCTAGTTATGAAGGTTTGGAGTTGTTCTAGGAACACATTGGTTTTATTTTTACTGTCTGCATCCTCGACTATTCTTTGTAGGCAAGTGAACAGATCTTTATGTGCATTGTCCGGCATATGTGTTGGGTTGTGCTCATAGTGACGTTGTAAATACAATATACTGGTGAATTCCTGGAATTATGGTTATATAAATATTTATTTATTTATTTAAAAACTTAATTGCACTATGTACAAAGGCGGACTTAATGCTGCTAGGCATTCTCTGACAGCCAAACTTTTAGGACATTAGGACAGTTTGCATGGTAAGTAGGTGCAATAATAACAATTTATAAAACAAATACATAAAAATAATACTTACTATTACATATACAAATACGTAAATAGGTTATATTATATATAATATATACAATAATAAATATAAAATAAAACTACTCATGTGATGAAGGAAGCGGGACAAAAGTAGAGCTCGTTGTGAAAGTGTGAATGAAGAGAGTGGCAATACAATAGAAGTAAAAAAAATAGTTTAAGTTAAAGATAATATTTGTACACCCCATTCTTGAATATAGCAAGACTAGAAGCTTGTCTAATATCCTGAGGTAATTCATTCCATAGATTTGTGGCGACGACAGCAAACGATTTAGAGACAAAAGAGGTGTGATGAGAGGAAATGGAAAGAGTGGAGTTTATTTTCAAACTTTATTGTAAAGATACAAAAGGCGAACGTAATGCCGCCAGGCATTCTCTGTCCGTTAACCTTTGGGACATTGAGATCATTTAATATTGAGTAAGGTGCAAATAATCAATCGAAATAATATTTAAAAACTGAAATATATACGCATACATATATACTAATATTACATAAATAATATATATATACATAATACGAGTACAATTTAATTACTTACAACATAATACCTTTAAAAATAACTGCAAATAATAATTAGAAACATAAAAAAAAGACAAACAAATAAAAAATAAGCTATGGATGCATAGAAATAAGTATACACTCTTTTTTAAATATTGCTGGGTGCCTGTCTGATCTCAACAGGAAGCTATATATATTCTAAATCAACTGTTACTTTAACCATGTGTGTACTAATTTAACTTAATTATAATATATATAGATATGTATATAGGTATTTATGTATATATTTATTCAGTATATGTAATATTAGTATGTAAGTCTATTATAATAAATTGCACCCTTCTTTGTTACCTCTCCACACTCCCAAAGGTTGGTTGTTAGAAAATGCTTAGTCATTAAGCCCGCATTAATGTACAATATTTTTTAGTGCAATAAAGAATTTTTGAATTTAATTGAATTGAAGCTTCCAGAGGGATGAAGCGGATACAACAAAAGATTTGCTAACGAAGTTTGTGTGATGGGAAGGGATAGAAAGGAGAGAGTTATGTGAGGAGCGAAGAGATTTATTGTGAAAGGAGCTGAAATATCACCATGGCAACCTTACAATATTAGCTAGTAAAAATTGGCATTTGACTTCATTGCAAATGGCACATACTTTTAACGAGAACAAAAAGGTGGTATGCGGACTGATGGTAATTTATCCAGTCTGCCCAGATAAACCCAGTAAAGTTTATCAACACATTTGGGGATCAGGTTTGAATTGTCATGACCAGTCAGCCGACATAGTCTTAGGGACTGAGTGTTTGATTCCAGTTCCTAACATGCATAAACCGCGCCAGGCAAAAATAAAAAAAATCTATAGATAAATTACAGTACTCTTAGGTACGTTCCAGTTAGTAGCCGCGCTTACATCACATGGTAAAAATTTTGACCTCATCCTCGCGTTCCATTTACAGAAATTATCAGCGGAAATAACATGCTAACATCAGTCGTTCCATTACTAAAACATTGTATTAATCTGACAGTTAAAGCTAAAAATATTAGCATGTGATGTTAGCATGGCTTATTGCATTGCAGTTAGAGAAGAAAACAAATATCTAAGCATTCCATGGATTCACCGTGCGGGTGCCGGGTTCATCGTGTGTGGGTAAGAGATGAGAAGAATGGTGTCTCGGGCTTGCGACCGACAAAAGAAAAGGAGGCCTTCTTTTTTTTCTATTGCGCGATAATATGCTCACCATCCACCATTCTACTTCTCTCCCTATCCAACCAAATACTGTATGATTCCGTTAATGCCGTCTTGGAAGCTCGTTCCATAAATTTATTGACGGCAGACCTGCTTAGGCCCAATTCTTTCAGTAAAGATTTTGCTGGAACTCCTCTTGCACCAACTTCCACTGCGTAAAGCTGAGTCTTGAACCCGTTCCTGATCATTTCTTCTGTGAGATCATAATATTTATTCGACTTCATGTTGTGGTCTTTTGGAATATTTGATTCCCACGGAACGGTAAGTTCAATAAGGATGACTTTTTTCAAGTTCCGAGAAAACACTAAGATGTCTGGCCTATAGGCTGATACAGCTAGTTCATCTGGGATCCTATAATGGTGTTCAAATGTATCCATAAGAATTTTCCAGTCTGATGCGGCGCCAAGGATCGAGGTGGGCTTGCATTTAGTTTTCGTGCTTTGCCCTTCCTTTACAAATGTGGTCAAAGTTTTATTTGTAGTCAGTCCCTTTTTGGCTCTTGCTATAGAAAGACTTACTGCTTCACGGATAACACCTAGGACTTTGTGTCGGCGTGAGTAATAGCCCTTTTCTAGAAGAGTAACGCACCCTACAATAAGTTACCTGTGGACATCGTAAGCAGGGTAGGAAGTTGACACCTCTTTTCTTGACTACTTTTCGTTCGCTTGCTTTTCCTATATCGATACTTTTTGGAGGTTTGACTGGTCGGCCACTACGAGTTACAGTCACTACCTATAAATAACACAATAATACACTATCACTACATATTATAAAACAAAGTACTCCGTCGCGTCTGTCTGTCTGTTCGCGATAAACTCAAAAACTACTGCACCGATTTTTACACTGTTTCCACCAATAGATAGAGTGGTTCTCGAGGAAGGTTTCAGTATATAATTTGTTAAGTTTTTGTATACATTAACAATATTTGGAGGTGTTGGAAAATAAGCCGTTTTTCAAAAACTTTTGAGATATCAACAAAATAATGTATGGTGGAATTGTGTATCTTATATAGATCTACAGAAAAGTCTGCGATGGCATATGTATATCTCTTAAGGATAACATACTATATCAATTTTAAAGCGGTAATTGGAAAGTTATTTACACAAAGACGGTATTAATCCTTATTATTTTAAATATGTTAGTAAAAAAATAATTAAATGTATTTATTTACATTAATAAATATTTTTGTGTCCCGACCAGGAATCGAACCCGGTACTTTAGGCTAGACCACGGAGGCAGTTCCTATTAAATAAATATATTGCCAAGTTTTATAAGTTAACGGGTCTTTGGCAATTTACTTTAGTTTTCACTTCTCCCGACGTTCCGGCCAAGTTACATTGACCGTGGTCACGAGCAAAGAGTGGCATCGTCCTTGTCTCATATACACATATGACACTATAGCCACCAGTTAGATGTTAGGAATCTAAAAGTGCCACACATACCTATATAGGCATAGCATCTATACCGTCCCCAGATTTCTCCGTCAGCCATTTGGACCATTCCTTGCTCAGGCTTTTTTAGCTAAGGGTGAGGCTGTAGTAGAGTTCGATAAATGTTTTTTTTTTTTTAAATCGTTTATTCAGATAAAAACTTAAACTATTTACATTTTGTTGGCGAATAGTACTCTTTTTTTTTTTTTTTTTTTTTTTTTTACACTATATTTTTAAAACACAAAGTTATTTAACATTAAATCACATTACTGTTGTATTTACTTAGCAAAAGCAACTTTAATTTTCCTTTAAATTCTTTTTTTGTCATTTTTACACGGTCATCAATGGGCATAATATTATTAAATATAATGTAAATCGCCTTCCTTATAAGCGTGGGTTCTGACCAAGGAAGGGATACGATCGTGATGATACTAAATTTGTGTAACATATATATTTCAGTTTCAGAAAAATATATTTAATTTCATTAATTTCATTCATTTTAACTCATATAATAGGTGGTAGGCAGACAGACAGATAGTGGTAATTTGTCCAGTCTAGTGTATCCACACATTTCGGGATCAGGCTCGAATTGCCGTCATGTCCAGTCAAGCCGGCATAATGTTAGGGACTGATGTCAGTCACGAGCTGATTACAGTTGCTAACATTCATGGATCTCGCTCCCCACTTACCATCAGGTGGGCTCAAGGTCACATGTCGTGCTAGTGATAAAAAAAAAATAAAGAAAAAAATTACATCCCCAGACCTCCACTGTTGGAGATGGGCCTTTCACAACATATAAGTGGAGAATTTAGCCACACAGGCCAGACGTGTTGGCGAGCATCTGATGACATTTTTTTAAGTGACACGACCGCCTCCGTGGTCTAGTGGTAACAAACGTTGCCGTGAACTCGGGAGGTCGTGGGTTTGATTCCCACCCGGGTGCAAGTTGTACATTGTATAATTTGTCTCGGTCTGGGTGTTTATATGTATATATTTACAAAAAAAAAAAGTATAATATGTAGTTTATCAACCATCTAGTTTCCGTAACACAAGCCTCGTAGCTTACCACGGAAACTAGATGGCGCTGTGTAACCTGTCTGGAAATATTTATTTATTATATTATGAGGCACGGAAACGGTGGAGTTTTTTTTTTTTCTGGGCTTTGGACATTCCATGTCAGCTCTATTGTAAGATACCGTCAGCTTACAACTCACAGCACCAATAGTGTTGTAAATATATGAGAAATATATGTAGGAAAAATATAGTTTTTATACATGCCGGAGGGGTTTGAACCGACCTTTACCACCGCGCCATATTTAATATTTTATACTTACATTAGTAATTTTATCCGGAACAATATCTTCATCAACCATATCTATGTCATCCTTATTGCTAGAATCATTCTTTTCAATTTGTGTTACTTTAGGACGAGCCTCTGTTTTTGAATCACTTACAGTTGCCACTCTGTAAAGTTTAATATTAAGTATATTAAATGCAAGATATACTGCCCGTTCCTCGAAGCTATACTTAATTATTTCTTAGCTAATTAATAATTATCTTTAAGTTTCTCTTAAGTTATAAGTATTATATAAGTTATATCACGAAAAAAAAAGTGGTTGATTAGGTTTATAGACAGATGTTGTAGCCTAAGATATATATACTTTAAGGACATTATAACTTATTAAAAAAGTTGACATTATATTTTTATTATTTGAAATTTGGATTTCTTTTTAATTCATTTAATTTGTTTGTTATTTTTAAGATTTTTTTTTTTTTAATAATATTATGAAAATGTTTAATGGTGTGCTAAAATGTAATTTATTGTAAGCCTAAATTTAGTAAAATTGTTAATAAGTAGGTAACAAATAATTTGCACAATAGATATTTAATTTTAAGTTAATTAAAATATATTAAATATAAATTAAAAGCTACCCAAATAATAAAATTAAAAATGTCTTTTAGAGACGTCCCATCCAAGATAATACTATAGCGAGTCTAATATGTTGGCAAAAAAACAACAACAGTCAAATCTATTGGTCTCACTTTTACGTCGCGAAATTGTCTGTGATTTGTTTTGAAAATTGTTTTGTGTATTATTATTATTAATAATGACATTCATTGATTGTTAGGCGGTACGAAGTTCACCGAGTCAGCTAGTGGTAAATAAAAAAAATGTCTACAATTTGGTTCAGACGCAAATTCAGTCCAACTTCCATAGACGTTTTGGTAATCTCCTTTGTACTTACCTCCTGGAACGCGATTTTTGCATGCATTAATTAAGAAAATTAACTTACTTGTTACTAGTTAAAGTAGGTGCAATTTCATCCTGTTTAGGTTCAATTATTTTTTCCATTTCTTCGTCTTTAGCACGCATTTCTTCTATTTCTTTCATTTGCTGCATAGATTTTACTGGCCTAAAAAAAGGTATTTTTAGTATCTAACAGTGATTAAATTTCCGATTAACTTTTACTATTATTAAATATATTTTAGTCTTTAAAAATAATTAATTTGTCAGAAACATGCTTCGGTATTTTTAGCAAATAAAATATTTATTTAGTCAGTTTCTGGAACATATTTTTGGTACTTAATTATTTCTTAAGTAAAAATTAACTAGGTTTTGCAAGAAATGCGTTTCTTGCAAAACCTAGTTAATTATTACATACATATCTTAGGAAATACTTAAGAAATTAAGAAGGGAACTGTCATATAAACAAATTTTGAGTTTTACATAGTAATAAGAAATAATTAAGTAGAGTTTGAATAACTTTTTTCTGTTTACTGTACCATGAAATAATTTTAAACAATATTTGTTTATTTTTTACTAAATAAACTTTAGTATTGTGAAATTTGTTCATGAAACCCGATTTGACTTATTAAAAACTTAAAGATTCATTAGCTAGGGAAGAATTAAGTAGTTTCGAGAAACCGGCTGACAGTCCAGCTATAAAAACATTTATTAACCAGAATTTGTTTGACTCTTAATTTAAGCTTATTTGTTGCCATTGCATAACAATTTCGGCTTTATTGGGCACTTTTATGCGATGGAATAATTTCAATTAAATAAAGCGATTTAATAATGCAAATGTCCACAAGAGTTTTGAGTAGTTTCGGGTGGTTGTTTTTATACAAATAAACAGCATTTAAGTATGTAGATAAGGATAAGGAATTAAAGTAAGTAAAAAAAGTAAAGTATCATCACGACCGTTTCCCTTTAGGGGTGGTCAGAAACCACGCTTATAAATAAGCAGATTCACATTTAGCCAACTTTACTATAGGCCAAGTGGAATCGAACCCGGTACCTCCGAGTCTACATCCACGGACTTAACCGCTAGTTACACAAATTTGATTATAGACTAACCTTTTCTTTACACATTTCTTATTTTTCTTTACAATACTTTCGCACAAGTTACCGTCCATGGCATTGTCGTCAGTATTTAACAAACTGACAGTTGAATGGTTGGTTTCTTCTGAACTAAAACTAAAAAAAAAAATTTTTTTTTGGTAAATTTAGATTTGGTCTAGTTTGGTATGATGGTAAGGAAGAGAGGAGAGAGAGAAGACAAATTTCTAAGCATTCCATGGATTCACCTGTGGGTGCGGGGTTCATCGTGTGTGGGTAAGAGATGAGAAGAATGGTGTCTCGAGCTTGCGACCGACAATAGGCTGGTTTAAAAAGGAGGCCTCCCTATTTATTTTAATGCGCGATAATACGCTCACCATCCACCATTCTACTCCTCTCCCTACCCAACCAAATACTGTATGATTCCGTTAATACCGTCTTGGAAGCTCTTTCTATAAATGTATCTCCTGCAGACCTGCTTAGGACCAATTCTTTCTTTAAGTGGTGCAAAGATTTTACTGGAACTCCTCTCGCACCAACTTCTACTGCGTAAAGCTGAGTCTTGAACCCGTTTATTCGACTTTATGTTGTTTTGGAATATTTGATTCCCACAGAACGGTAAGTGCAATAAGAATAACTTTTTTCAAGTATCGAGAAAACACTAAGATGTCTGGCGTATAGGCTGAGCGAGTTCTTTTGGGATCTTATAATGATATCCTATACCTATCTCCAACAGTGGAGGTCTAGGACACTGTGTTGTACGGGCTGTAATGAAAAAAAAAATGACAATATTTAATGACAATTTATTAAAGTGCAAACCTTTCTGGCTTTGGTGTTTTAACTCCCTCCAGTATTTCATCAAGGACATCTAAAAAATCTTGTGATGTTATGTCAGTCCTGAAAATATACAAATATTAGCAATTAAATAACAAGAAAAAATACCCTGATAAATTTAAAATCATGTTTTGATGTCGAAGCTAAATTCCACATCTGCGCCCCTTGGCGGTAAGTGGTACGAGAGGTCCAATAATAGGAGCAACTGACGACTGACATCAGTCCCTACCATTATGCCGGCCTATCGAGATTTTTCTTCACACTTCGTTATATTTATTTATTTATTTATTTAAATCTTTATTGCACAAAGTACAAAGGCGGACTTAATGCCGCTAGGCATTCTATGACAGTCAAACCTTCGGGACAACAAGAGCAATTAAACAATGAAAGGTAGGTGCAATTACAGGCTTAATTAGACAATATAATGACATATATAAATTAATACATACTTACATACACATAGACATACAAATAAATAATATTTACATATCTACATACTAATACTATTATTATTAATGTTATAGGCATAGGAAAATACATTGGCTGGGAGAGCATGTGACAAACGACTCCAGGTTATAGGAATGGGGAAACACACTGGCTGAGAGAGTATTCCACACCTTCAGCGTGCGACAGATGTAAGAGGCTTCAAATTTTTATGTAGGTACACATAGAAGTAGTGGCTGAATATTAATAAGAAGTAATAAGGTTGTAGAGCAAAGCAAATGCGCTCAGGGAGACCACATCTCAGCGAAGCTGTAGCTATTCAATAGTTTTATCCGGTTTTTTGAAGCTCTACTTAATTATTTCCAGCAGATAATGATCTCCAGATGATAAAGAGATTTTCTTAAGTAAAATCGGGTATCACGAACTTATTTAATTATTTGACCGCCTTCGTGGTCTAGTGGTAACAAACGTTGCCGTGAACTCGGGAGGTCGTGGGTTCGATTCCCACCGGGGGCAAGTTGTACATCGTATAATTGTCTCGGTCTGGGTGTTTATATGTATATATTTACAGAACAAAAAAAGTATAATATGTAGTTTATCAACCATCTAGTTTCCGTAACACAAGCCTCGTAGCTTACCACGGAAACTAGATGGCGCTGTGTGACCTGTCTGGAAATATTTATTTATTTATTTGTAATTGCTTTGTGTAACGCAAAATTTACAACTTTTCATTAGCTTAATTATTTCTTAAGATATGTTTATGAAACGCATTTCTTGCAAAAACTGTTCATTTAAACTTAAATAATAATTAAGTACTAAAATACGTTCGAGAAACTGGCTGTTTGTCTGAATCCAAGGTCAAATAGCTAGTATAAAGTTTTGAAGGGTTTTTTTTATAAAAACAACTTTTTTAAATAGTTCTATCTAGTAGACTTAACAAATCAATTTGAATATATACTATTAGGTTTTTAAAACAACATAATCTGATATGAAAAAAAGTATGAAGTTTTTGTCAAACCCTTCAATTGTAAAAAAATATATTCATACCTATCCAAAGGATCATTATTAAGTTCTATTGGTGGATCATATACTGGAGACGGAATCGGTGTTAATTTGGACCTAAAAATTATAAATATAACATTAGAAGGCGATTTCATAGATTGTGTTTATCCTGAAATAAATCTTAATAGTGCCTCCGTGGTCTAGCTTTTAAGTCCATGGATTTAGACGCAGATAATACACAATAAATTATTTAATTTAAAAATAATAAAGTAAAGTATCATCACGACCGTTTCCCTTTCGGGGTGGTCAGAAACCACGCTTATAAATAAGCGGATTCACATTTAGCCAACTTTACTATAGGCCAATCATGACAAGTGGCAAGCTCGTCGATGTCTCCAGCGTACCAAACTCGAGAAATATCACAAATAAATTAAATATTAATTAAATGCATTTATTTATATAAATAAATATTTTTGTGTCCCGACCAGGAATCGAACCCGGTACCTCCGAGTCTAAATCCACGGACTTAACCGCTAGACCACGGAGGCAGTCATAGTTTAGTTATTTCGAGTATTATAATTGATATATAAATATTTTCTAATAAAATAAGTTAATTAGGTATAAAATTTCCCAGGTGGTACCTTTGTATCGAAGAGGTTGTGGCTGTCTGCATTGGTTGTATCAAGTTCACAGGTCTATAGTTACTCATGTCAATCCTAAAACAAGACAAAAACATTTAAATTAGGGCTCAAACACACAGTACATGGCAACAATTACCAGTCTATTTTTTCTATACACTTCTATCAAACCTCCACATAGTGGACGCGTTAAAGCCACTTGCAAGTTGATAAAAAGAAAAATTAATTATAAGGGTATTGTTACATATGCATATTTACATAATATACCTTATGGAGACGTTGGTGAAGTTCCGAATCTAATCAACTTCGGGTATAGTTAGAAGGTGAAACGAGTCAAATGAGCACTCCTAATTGTACCTGTACTGGACACAGCGTCCCGGTCAATCTTGGGTACATGGTAGAAACTAACTTAAAATGGAGCCCTCGTGAATATCCCTGATTACAAACTCAAGGCTGGAAAACAGCTGCAAGCCCAGGGGTATCCTTGATAGTTCATTTATTTCTATTGGTTATCTTGTAACAGCACTTATGTATGGAAGCGAGACGTGGATATGTCAGAATATGCATGAGAGTAGAGTTAATGCAGTAGAAATGAGGTCTTTACGTCGGATATGCGGCGTAACTTTGATGGACCGTATACGTAATAACGAAATACGCAAAAGGGTAGGTATAAAAGAAAGCATAGGTACAAAAATAAAGAAAGGCATGCTAAGATGGTTCGGGCATGTTGAAAGGATGAGCGAAGAGAGATTGATGAACCAGGTATATAATGCGAAAGTTGTGGGTAAAAGAGGCCCTGACAGACCAAGACTTGCCTATCATGATCAAATAAATAAAACATTAGCTGAAGGTGAATTAAAAAGCCATCGAAACAAAAGGGCATGTATGAAGAGGTTGATGAATGTCGAAGAAGCGAAAGAGGTATGTCGTGATCGTGACAAGTGGCGCTCAATTGTCTCTGCCTACCCCGCAAGGGATTTGGCATGAAACACAACACAGAGAGAAACAAATTTCTAAGCAATCCATGGATTCACCGTGCGGGTGCTGGGTCCATCGTGTGTGGGTAAGAGATGAGACGAATGGTGTCTCGGGCTTGCGACAGACAATAGGCTGGTTTAAGAAAAGGAGGCTTCCCTTTTTTATTTTATTGCGCGATAATACGCTCACCATCCACCATTCTACTCCTCTCCCTACCCAACCAAACACTGTATGATTCCGTTAAAGCGGAAGGTAATCATGGTTGGACCGTAACATATAATGATACAGATTTATGTGTGTTATAATAATATTATAGCCATATGCAAGTTAATTGTAACTTAATAACTACATACTTAAGATAAGATTGTGGCCATGTCAACTAAATATATAAATACGTGGCTGTAAAAGGGCCGAGTCAGCTTACAATCTAACAATAAAAATAAATGTCTAATCTTTATATTAGTTTGTGACTGTAAGCGGGCCGTAACACCTTATAGTGTAAATAATATTAATATGCCAATTAAACATATATTCAAGGCTGTAAAAGGGCCGTGTCATCGTATATTCTAAATAACAATAATTTATATTTGTGGCTGTACAAAGGCCGTGTCACCTTACAAGCTAAGTTTAATTAAAATGTCAAATGAATTGACTTAAATTTAAATTCGTGGCTGTAAAAAGGCCGTGTCACCTTACAAGCTAAGTAAAATGTCAAATGAATTGACTTATATTTAAATTCGTGGCTGTAAAAAGGCCGTGTCACCTTACAAGCTAAGTAAAATTAAAATGTCAAATGAATTGACTTAAATTTAAATTCGTGGCTGTAATAAGGCCGTTCCAACTTATGAACTAAGTAAAAGTAAAATGTCAAATGAATTGACTTAAATTTAAATTCGTGGCTGTAATAAGGCCGTGTCAACTTATGAACTAAGTAAAAGTAAAATGTCAAATGAATTGACTTAAATTTAAATTCGTGGCTGTAATAAGGCCGTGTCAACTTATGAACTAAGTAAGGGTGTCAACGGAGCGTTTGTTCGTGCATGTCACACTTTTTTTAAATTTTCTATTTCTCTGGAATAGTGAATCATATACCCCAATATCGTGTTTGTCTATCAGTGTTTTTGTGTTGTGTGTTCGTAAGTGTATTGTTTCTTTGTAAATTAGTGTAATTACAGTGTAAGTAAATAGTAAAGTAAGGCACGTTGTAATTTTAGGTTAGATCAATATGAACGAACCGCCGGACCCCGGGGGCGGGACGTGCTCTCGCCCTTCGACTCCTATCTGCCCTTTATCTCCCGCAGCGTTTATTACGCTCCCCCCAGAATCTCCAATCCAGTCTGATAATTTTTTCTCTCCTCCTTCTCCCAGTGATTTTAAAAAAATAAATAAACGTAAAATGAAAGATGATAAAAAAAATAGATTCAAACATAAAAAACCAGATAAAAGTATCAGAAATCCTTCCTATACTTCTGACTCCTCTGACACAGAACCAACAATCAAACCCCCATCTGTCTCACCAAAGATGCCCCAAACTCAGCCCCGTGACAGTCCAATCTCACCTAATATTCCCCCAACTCAACCTTCTCAATTAAACAGCAGACAAAAGTATGACCCTAAAGATAAAGGACCATTTGTGGTTCATATCCAACGCATTGAACTTAATCCGACCTCTGGCACAACTCTACACCCGGTTACTTTCGGGTTACTGGTGCACAAAAACCACACGGCTGGAATATTGGAAGGAAGCATCAAAAGCATTGGCAGAAACAGAATCACAATGAGTTTTATTACCCCTGAATATGCCAATACATTCCTAAACAGCACATTCTTAGAGAAAAAAAAATTCAAAGCGTTTATACCTTCTTTCAGTATTACCAAAATGGGTCTTGTCCGTGGCATTCCGGCTGAGTGGTCTCCAGAAGAGATCATAGAATATATTTCATTCCCCCAAAACTTCGCAGGTAAAGTTCTCCGAGCCCGCCGTCTTAACCATAAGACGATGGTGGATGGGAACCCGGAGTGGAAACCCTCGCAAACCGTGGTTCTCACCTTTGATGGACAAACATTACCCGAAAAAATATTTGTATGCTACAATGCACTTCCAGTACAAGTTTATATATATCCGACTGTGCAGTGTTTCAATTGTTGCCGTTTCGGCCACACTAAAAATATCTGCAGATCCAAGCCTAGATGCTTTAAGTGCGCTGAAGAGGGTCACTCTGGTGAATCCTGTCAGGTAGATGGAGAAGCTGCATTCTGCATCTCCTGTAGAGGCCAACATTATGCAATCAACAAGAACTGTCCGGAACATCTTAGACAAATAAACATAAAATCTGTTATGGCTGAAAAATCCATCTCCTACGCAGAGGCATCAAAATTACAACCCCCTGTATATAGATCATATGCTGACATTACCGCATCCAGCAAGACAGACTTTCTACCACCGCTGAGAGAAAATGGACCTCTCCGTCCAATGCCCTCCTCATATAAAAAAATGGTCACTCTAAAACCTCGTAACCCATTTCCCCTACCTAAAGCCTACGACAGAAATGCTCATTTCAACATTATAAGCACCCCTCCCTCTCAAACCCCCAACGGATGTGCTATCAGCACTCCCACCTACAACCCAACAACTGACAAAACCATAGCCGAATTTCTAAACTCACTCTTAAACTTTATAAGTACCTATTCTAAAAATTCTGTACCGTCCAACGAAGCCACAAATATTTATCCATTACCCACCTTAAATAATACTGGCCCCCTGTGCCCAAATCCTCCAGTGGAACTGCCAAAGCGTTAGATCTGCCTGTAAGAAGGCAGAGCTAACTGTTTTGGCAAAGCTCTATCAACCTACTATCGCTGCCCTCTCTGAGACTTGGCTTAAGCCAAAGTCGGAATTTAGACTCTCTGGCTACAACAGCGTCAGAGACGATAGACCTGATGGTTGGGGCGGCTCCGCCCTTCTCATCTCATCCTCATTTTCTTTTACTTCCATCCCGATCCCCCCCATAACAAAGAACTCCAAATTGTTGCAGCATGTGTCAATAACATCTCATTTATATCCATCTATATAGCTCACCCCACTTCGCCCATTCTAACAGAATTAAAAAACATTCTTGCTACTATTCCTAAGCCCCTAATTATTATGGGAGATCTCAATTGTCACCACCAAGCCTGGGGATCTGACAAAAATAACCTATGCGGCACTATCCTTATAGAAATATTGGATGACTTAAATCTGTGTCTACTAAATGACGGATCCCCCACATGTCGCAATAGACCCAACGAGATGGCTAGCGCCCTAGACCTTGCATTCTGCTCCCCAGATCTAGCATCTCAGGTTTCCTGGTCCATTTCCCCATCCTCCTATGGCAGCAGACACTTTCCCATTATACTCACCCTTCCCTTTGAATCCCGACCTCCTAGCAACCCCGATCCCTTGCTCAAATATAAATTGGAAGAAGCTGATTGGTCACTCTATGCACAAACTCTTGAATACAAAATGATAAAACTTCCACCAATATCCACAAAATCCATAAATGCATGCCTAGAGTCACTGACCCAGGCAATTCTGGAGTCTGCTGATTCAGCCTTCCCTAAAAAGAAAAAGTCCACAGCAAAACCTGCATCCACTCCGTGGTGGGATCGAGAATGCTCTAACCTCATAAAGGCTCGCAAGGAAGCTGAATTGTTGTACAAACAAAATCTAACTTTGGATAATTATGTTAATTTAAACAGAGTAATGGCTATCTGCAAAAAAACATTTAGTTCCAAGAAGCGTCAAAGCTGGGAGAGATTTTGCTCCTCCATCTCTCCAGACACACCCTCCACTCTGGTTTGGAAGCAAATTAGGAGATTTCGATCAGCCTACTCCCCTCCTAGAACATCTAATATTACCAAAGAGCTGTTAGAAAGATTTAAGGACAAGATTGCCCCTCCTACGGTCCCCTTTAATGACCAACTTCCTTTTACCTACACCATCCCGCCTTCAGACAGTCCCACAGACCTTCCATTCTGCCTCCAAGAGTTGAAATTCGTCTTGGACAAGGCTAAAGATTCCTCCCCTGGACTAGATGGAATCCCCTATTCCTTCCTGTCCAACTCCAAAGACAGTACTTTAAAATATTTTCTTAAGTTGATCAATGCAATTGTTGACACAGGTCACATCCCTCCATCTTGGAAATCCCATCTAGTAATCCCAATCCTCAAACCCGGTAAAAACCCTGATGACCCAGATTCCTACCGCCCTATAGCCCTGTCCTCCGTACTGTCTAAAATCACCGAACACCTCATTAAAAATAGACTTGAGTGGTTCATTGAACACAAAATTAAATTGGCAGCCACTCAATATGGTTTCAGAAGAGGTAGAAGCACCATGGACAACCTCAGCATATTTACTTCGCAGATACGCCTTGCTTTCTCACACAACAAATACGTCATAGGGGCATTCTTAGATATCTCTGCTGCCTATGACAATGTCCAGCTCCCTGTGCTCAGGAAAAAGCTTCAACAGCTGAGTGTCCCGGAGAAATGGACTAACTTTATATTTAACCTCCTTTCCCAAAGACTGGTAATATTTCGATATCAATCTCAATCTTCTCCCCCCCGGTTAAGCTATAAAGGCCTGCCTCAAGGATCGGTTCTAAGTCCTCTTCTTTATAATATTTATACTTATGACTTAGAATCATCAATTAATACAAATTGTAAAATGCTACAATATGCTGACGATTTATTGGTTTACTCCTTGGACTCTGACATAAAAAAGGCTTCCAGTTCAATGAACCTTTCCTTAGATTCTCTTTCAAAATGGCTGAATTGTAACGGTCTGGACCTATCTGCTCCTAAGAGTACGGTGGTTGTTTTTACTAGAAAACGAAAAATATTCCCTATTCAAATCTCAGTTCAAAATTGCATAATCCCAGTAAAGACCCACACAAAGTTCTTGGGGCTGACTATGGACAGCCATTTAACATGGAAAGCCCACTGTGAGTCCATCGCAGCTAAATGTGAAAGAAACCTTAACATCCTGCGATGCCTGGCCGGTGTCTGGTGGGGCGCCCATCCATATACACTCAGACTCTTGTACAACGCTATTATAAGAAGCGTCTTGGATTATGGATCATTCCTGATGGAGCCAGCTAACAAATCGGGACTCAAAAAACTAGACCTTATACAATCAAAAGCACTCCGAATCATCACTGGCGCCATGAGATCCAGCCCAGTTAATGCCTTACAAGTTGAGTGTTGCGAACCTCCCCTACCATGCAGAAGACAATACCTTGCAGACAGATTCCTCTTCCGTTCTTCTCTATTCTCCCAACACCCTCTTTTTCCCATATTGAAACAACTGTCAGACTTGACCTCCTCCTCCCAATACTGGCTCCACAAACTTCCCCCCCGACTGGTTAACAGCTTAAATAAGTTAGGAGTATTGGACGCTAAAATCCATCAATCTTTAAATTTGCCTATCTTTTCACACTCATTCGAGACAGTTACCTACTCTCCTGAGGTAATCCTGGATTTTGGCCTTGATAGGGATGATCCACAAGCCAACCTGAAATTCGTCAATATTATGAACACCAGATGGATGGGCTGGAACGCTATTTATACAGATTCTTCGAAATTCTCACACGAAGGTTGTGTTGGGGTTGGCGTGTACCATGACAACTTTAATATTGTCAGGAAATTAAAGTATCCTCCGGAAACAACAGTGTTTACAGGAGAATTTATTGGCATCCTGGAGGCAATTAAATATGCCTTATTATTCAAATTACCTAAAACCATCATTTTTTCAGACTCCCTTAGCTCCTTACAATCCCTAATATCCAACCCTTTCTCTAAAAATTCTATTAACCCTATCCTCTTCCACACAAAAGATCAAATACATAAATGCTCTCTACATGGTATGTCAGTAGTACTCGCCTGGATCCCCAGTCATTGTGGAATCCTCGGCAATGAAAGGGCGGACCAGATCGCTAAAGAAGCAGTCGAATGTGGGGACATTTTCCCCTATGAACTGTATCCCCATGACCTAATATTGCAACCCAAAAAATACCTTTATGAATCTTGGTCTGACCAATGGCCAAGGAGCAGCAAATTTAAAGGGGCATACTTTTCACAGATTCAACCATCAATTCCCATCAAACCTTGGTTCTCCAACATTAAATTAAGTAAAAAAGAAACATCAACTCTGTGCCGCCTAAGATTGGGCCATTGCTGCACCACCTCATTTCTTGCTAAATTAAGGATTAAGGACTCATCAATCTGCGAATGTGGGCTCGATGAGGGAGACGTAAATCATATAATTTTCTCCTGCCCCCTGTATGATAGAACTATTCTATTAAAGTCCCTCTACAAAATTACACCCTTTCCTACCTCCATCGCCTCACTCCTTTCCTCTCTTAATCCTAATGTTTACATCATTATTACCAAATTCCTTAATTCAAACAGTATTAACCTCTAAATAAACAACCGGAGGCATAGCATTGTGTATGGGACGGATGTGGACCGTCATGGTTCCGATCAACGGGACCATGCCCACTTTCTCTACTCCATGCAGGTTGAGAAAGTGATTTCTTCAATATGCATGGGGGACGGGAGAGGGGACATGACCCAGTGAGATGGGCGCTGGGGCGGGGGCTCTGTCCCCGTATACAGTGCTGTGGCCCCGCGTGCTGAAATGTGTATAATTAATTAAGATATAATGTGAAGGTCATGTATGTAATGTCCACACTATTAATAACTCACTGTGTTGTGTAATATGTCTCTTGTGTTGTATTGTGACGTATCATTCCCACTAAACTACTAACCAATCCCCCCTTTTCTTTTGTTTTAGTGTTTGTGATTCACCGCGACCAGTAGATAAAATAAAAAAAAATATATATATATATACCTATATTGAAATCAAATCACATAAATAATTCATACAAACGTGATGTTGGCACAAATGCCTTAGTGGCGATTGCCATTACTAGCCAACTAGGCTAGTTTAAAAAAGAAGAAGAAGAAGAACTAAGTAAAAGTAAAATGTCAAATGAATTGACTTAAATTTAAATTCGTGGCTGTAATAAGGCCGTGTCAACTTATGAACTAAGTAAAAGTAAAATGTCAAATGAATTGACTTAAATTTAAATTCGTGGCTGTAATAAGGCCGTGTCAACTTATGAACTAATAATCATAATAATAACTTTGAAAATGCAAATAGTTATCTTAATTATGTCATGAATTGAGGCTTTAAGCCAAGTACTTCTATGCAATAGTATCCTTCATTGCATCTCATAATAAATTGCCTTTAAGTGAAGTTTTAAATTTATCAAAATTTAAATTTGTTATATCTGATGATAATTTATTATATAGCTTGCTTGATACCATTGCACAGAAAACTTCATGTCGATTTAGTTAGCCAAGCTTTGGGTCTAATAATCTGATTATTTGACCTAATTCACCAGAAGAATTCACAGCTAACTATACACTTATCAACAGTCGTAAAAATCTATAATTATATTTACCCCCAACCCCATAAGTCAGGTATATTTCTGTCTTTGCTTGACCATCTAAGGTTGTGATGTTTTACTACAATGTATGAAGTTATTTAACAATAATGTTCAGTATACTTACTCCTGGATCCCGGTAGCTGCTGTTGCATTTTCAAGAACACTTTTATTTATCCGTACTATATGTACTGTTTTCTGTGGAACATTATTCCTAAAAATAATATATTTATTACATTAATGATGTGTAATGTAAATTTAAAATATTTTTCATGATAAAACATTAGAGATTTATTATCAATAACTAGTTTTTTAATTTTAATATTATTTTATGTTAATATTAAACTGCCTCCGTGGTCTAGCGGTTAAGTCCGTGGATTTAGACTCGAAAGTACTGGGTTCGATTCCTGGTCGAGACACAAAATTATTTATTAATGTAAATAAATACATTGAATTTATATTTAATTTATTTGTGATATTTTTCGAGTTTGGTACGCTGGAGAAATCAACGAGCTTGCCACTTGTCATGATTGGCCTGTAGTAAAGTTGGCTAAATGTGAATCCGCTTATTTATAAGCGTGGTTTCTGACCATCCCGAAAGGGAAACGGTCGTGATGATACTTTACTTAAATTATTTTAATAAATAGATACGTTAGCAGCTCCTTACTTACTAGTTCCTTGAGCAGTAAGTTCTAGACCTCCAGTAGTTGCGAGAAAGTTGGCCTACACTGGCCACACAATGAATACTTACTATATTATATATTTTTATTTTTCATCGCAAATGCTAAGAAAGAATTTGCCATTCACATTATAGATTGTAACTTAGATTTTTTAAAATTATTATTAGTACATATATACCTGCGTATTGGTGCAGGCCTCACAGCAGTTGGTACAGGTTTAAGAAATTTATTAACATTTAGCAGCTGGACTGGGGTTGCAGTAGAAAGGTGACCGTGGGATGACAATCTTAAAACAAAATACATAAACTAATGTAAATCTAAATAATAAAAAACAATACATATATTTAAAACATTAAATATATAGTATACTATAATTTATGTATACTACATATAATATCTAACCCATATTATTAAACATCATTAAAGAGTACAAAAAGACTTGGAAATTATAAAATTAGGTCGGCCATTGCAATAAATAAATAAAAATTAAAAAGGATCCAATCCACATTAAGTTAATTTTAAGTTATAGACCATTGAAGTTGCAACTTAGATTAGTCCAACATTTAATACATTGAATATATCAAAAGCAATATTTTTATCTCGAAGACGGTGTGCGCTTTTTTAATTCGTCTTTTCGTCGTAGGTAACATTAATTTTTTAAAAATCTGTTATAAAAATTAAAAACTAAAAAAACAATTTAAAATGATGCGATATAGGTGTAAAACAAGGTACCATTGCCGCTAGCGACATCTACAAAAAGCTTTGCCTGATACTTTGCCCATTGTATTGTCTAAATAATGTTAAATCTCTTTGGCTTGTGTTCCACTATTGCTACTTTGTTTATATGTATAATGTGTGATGTTTTAAAAATAAATAAATATAAAACAATACGTAATAAAGAAATATATGAGAACGAGAATATATAAAGAAGAATTATTTTTTGGTTATTCTCTTATTTATTTTCTAAACTAACCAATTCTTTTTGGGTTTCATACGGTTAGCAAAATATTTGTCTTTATCTGACAAAATTGTGTATTTAATCAGCCAAAATAACTTATGGCAAGCAAATATTAATAAATCAATTAGCAACTAATGTGATGTCTCAAATGCTCAATTTTGATTTATGATAAATATTTTGACTTCATTTTTATACAGCAAATAAAAGTCTAGCAAACAAATGGTGTCTGGGCTGGTTATACTTACAATCAGGTGGGTGCAGTGTCACATGTTGCGGTCAGAAAACAACTCTACTTTCCTTTCCTAACGAATTGGACTCAGTTACGCAAAAAGGATCCAATCCACATTAAGTTATAGGCCATTAAAGGTTGAATTCAGATTAGTCCTTCAATACATTTATGAATTAATCAATTTACAGATTTAGAAGGTATCAAAAAGTAAATTTTTTATATGGATAGTTTACATTATTAGATATATCATCCTAAGGACCTGATTAAAATATATAATTAAATTTCTGAAAGAGAAGAGAAATTTTTAAGCATTCCATGGATTCACCATGCGGGTGCCGGGTCCATTGTGTGTGGGTAAGATGATGAATGGTGTCTTGGGCTTGCAACCACAATAGGCTGGTTTAAGAAAAGCAGAATATATAGAAGATAGATTATAATTAATTTGTTAATTGATTTTTTTACCCAATAATGACGATGATATAAATTATAGTTATCCAAGTGACAATAAGGGACATGGATTATTTTGGCACTGAGGTTAAATCAACAGTGAAATAATCCAAGTAACTTGAATTACATCAGTAATATATTTTAGATATAAAAAAAAATTAAATTGACACCATGAAAATAATAATAAAAAAATGTAGTTTATATACTTTTATTGATAAGACTAATTTTATTTCTACAATATATTATTAATGTTCTAATTTGTCCCCAAGGTTTGGCTGTCAGAAAATGTCTACGGGCATTAAGTCCGCCTTTGTGCAATAAAGTTTTTAAATATTATTGTGCAATTAAGTTATTTGTAAAATGAAATATGTAGTTTTTGTATCAATGAAGTCCTTTAGCACTAGAGTTGTCATGATGATATCATAATATTTAAACTATATAAAATAAAGGGATTTTTCTACTTAAATGAATACAACTTAGCCCAAATCCCCATACAAGATGAATGGTGTCCTTTGTTTTTAAAAAGTATTCAATACTCTTTGGATTATTTTTACACAAGCTAATTTTGTTAACAAGGAGACCAGAAAACATAACAAAGTTTAAATTAAATTGTTACTTGAATAACCTGACTAGACAATTATAATTTTGTAATACATACCTTTGTGTAGGAAGCATTTGGACAGATGTAACAGTGATGGGTTTATTCAAGTTATTAGTAAATACATAGGGAACTGATGTGCGACTAGTCGGGTTAGGCACAGTGGCTACAACAGGCTTTGGCTCTTCTAACTTAGGCCGAGGCGGACGAATCAGGTATTCTTCAACATTTGGAGTCACATTCGAAGTGCTGAGTATTAAATCAGACTCATTTATCAGCGTTTCAGTATTTATCGGCGCCGGACTAATCTGACCAACTAAATTTAAACTATTCTCATAAAATGATTTTAAAGTATTATTTCTATTATTACTCTTTGCTGCCACGGTATGTGCCACTGTATACACATTCTGAGCCTGAAAATATTCAATAACACGTATAGTTAATACAAATAATGCATAAATTACCCACTATAATAAAACACTAATATATTTACCAATAGAGGTTGGTTTTTGTTTTGAATTACATACAAATACGGTGCAATATTTAATGGTAAATTAGGATCCATTGCTTATATTATAAATTTAACACATAAATGAAGAAAACAATGATTACACAAATAAATAAAAATATAAAAAGAAATATAGCGAATACCGCCTGATATGACACTGATGACAGTAAATATTCGTTCCGAAACGTTGAATAAATATGTATTTCTGTGCCTTACCAAGAAAAAAAAGTAAATTTTAATGAAAAAAATGTCTATGAATAAGTTTAATTAATTTTGTACAATAATTCGCAAACATCTAGCCACATAAGTGATGCGACAACTGAATCGCAACCACAACGCTAAATTGATTGGCTAGTGATCATATACAAACAAAAATAAAATTAGCCCATAATATAATTGGGTCGTGTATAATTAAAACAACGCTTCCTTTTCCGCTTAGACCATAGACAAGATAAGATAACCTCTTTCTTTCTGTGTCAACCTTGTTGTAAGCAAAGGTGATTTTTATGATTTTTTCATATTTATTCTTTATTTATATGGTGTTTCTGTGAGAATTTATGGCTATAATATGAAAAATGCTTAATATTTTATTTTGAAGGATTACTATAGTGTAATTTGTATGGTGGACGATTGCATTAACTGCGAAGCGGTATGTCTGTTCCACGTGCGCTGCATTTTTTGACGAAATATTCGTGTTTCAGGTTACAAAATGACGAACTCCAAGGGTTATCGTCGCGGAACGAGGGACTTGTTCGCCCGCAGGTTCCGTACCCGCGGAGCAATCCCCCTCTCGACTTATATGAAAGTTTACAAAGTTGGAGATATTGTTGATATTCGGGTATGTATTCTGTAATTTTCACTACAGTTCTATTTAATTGAGTCCTTAATTATTTCTTTATATTGTAATTGCACCTGCATAGTTACGGGCAGATCAAAATGGAAACCAATAATTGTTCCTGACCCCCTTAAAAAGTACAGTCCAACACATGATTTTGGCCTTGTTATTAATCATGTTGGTTGTTGATTTCTGTTCTAACACCTATTTGTGTTCATTTAAAACATAATTTTAGATTGAAATGAATGATTAAAAAGTATATTATTCAATAAAAAAGGATGCTACGATAGAGAAGTTATCAAAATTAAATTAATGTATGAAATAGACGTTATATTTAAATTAAAGTAATTATATCTCAATTGGATTTTAGTAAATCATATATTGCTGCCACAAGGTGCGAGTGGTTTGTCTTCCAGTGGTACATTTTTTTTTGTTATTGTATAGGAAGGTATAGGCACCCACCTAGCCAAAATGTTTAGGTTTAACACAATGATATTTTCTCGTTCTGACCACGGAATGAAAGTAATGAGATAATCCAGCAATACAAATGTGGGATATCACTTTATGAATAACTGAGTTAGAACAAAATACCAGAAGACAAAATTCCTCAACAGTAAACACTTAAAAAAAAAACTGGACAAGTGGCTAGTGACAATAGAAATAGACTATGGTGATAACTGTCAATAAACTTTATGCCAGTGCCTAATATAGGCATATCAGCAATAAAGTTGTGAAACACATTAAATACAGTTTGATACCAAACATATTGAACTTTATTGTCTATCATTCATCCCTGAGCTCTACCATACATTTCTTTTTATTTCTATTGTCATTAACTGCCTCCATGGTCTAGCGATTAAGTCCGTGGATTAAGACTCAAAAATATTTATTAATGTAAATAAATACATTTAATTAATATTTAATTTATTTGTGATATTTTATTTGGTACGCTGGAGACATCGACGAGCTTGCCACTTGTCATGATTGGCGTATAGTAAAGTGGGCTAAATGTGAATCCGCTTATAAGCGTGGTTTCAGACCACCCCGAAAGGGAAACAGTCGTGATGATACCTCTATTGTCATATTAGGTTAAGTTCAAAATATATTTGGCAACAAGAGTTTGAAAAACAATACTTAACTACAATAATAAGTAGATATAAAACAAAATTTTCATGTTTGTTAAATCCCCGAAGCTGGTTACAAATGCATTGGAAGTTGTTTTTAAAATGCTAGGACTGGAATTACTGCAGCTCAATTGTCTAATTTATTAGAATCCAACATGCGGATCCAACATCCATTGTTTGAAGGGAAGATAGGAGAAGACCAAATATGGCAGGTTTTAAAAGGTGGCTCCCTTTGTTTGCCTATATAAGACATTCTTCCCTTCTTCCTACTTAAAGAAATAAACTATGTTTTAATTATTTCAGGGTAACGGAGCAGTCCAGAAGGGTATGCCACACAAAGTTTACCACGGAAAGACCGGCCGAGTGTACAATGTGACCGCACATGCTCTTGGAGTCATCGTCAACAAGAGAGTCCGTGGAAAAATCCTACCCAAGAGGATCAACATCAGAATTGAACATGTTAAGCACTCCAAATGCAGACAAGACTTCTTAAACAGAGTAAAGGAAAACGAACGTCTCCAGAAGGAAGCTAAAGCTGAGGGCAAGACCGCTAAGCTAAAAAGACAGCCAGCACCTCCCAAACCTGCACACATTGTTAGTGGTGCAGAGAAACCAGTACTCTTAGCTCCGATCCCATATGAATTCATTGCATAAAAATCTTGGAATTAAAGTATTTTCTAAGTAATAGTGATTTTTCTTTCAGTAGGGACAAACCTTTATCAGAGTTATTTATAGGCAATTCTCTGAAATTAACAATGTTTTGCTAATACTATGGTAGACTATAGTTTCAAAGAAGAAGGATGACAACCATGATGATGAAACTAGAACAAGTTAATAAAATTAATTATTTGGGCAGTTATTTCACTGCTGATGGGAAGTATGATAGGGATGTTGAAAGAAGAGTGAATGTGGGAAATAGTGTTAACGGTGCCATGGGGTCACTGATCGCCAGTCACAATGCCATGCCGGTACCAACACTTATGTACGGAACCAGGATGTGGATATGTCAGAATACAAATGATGAGTTAATGCAGAAATGAGGTTGGTGTGTCGGATATGCAGCGTCACTTTGTCGGACCGTATACGTAATGACGAAATACGCAATAGGGGTAGGTATGAAAGAAATAAGGACAAAATGCATGGCAGACAAGGAAAATCCTGATATTGTTTTTAACTTGGCAGGTCTCTGGTGTAGGATGCGACTTGTGTAGACGTATTAGCCTCATCCCACATCCAGGCGAGATGTCCTGGGGCTTAATTCTGGTGCTTTTAACTTACGTGTCGGTTCGAAATATTCGAAAAGTGACATATCTATAGAAAACTGACAGGGTCATGCAAATTAATCGAATTTTCACATGAGCAGTACATGTAGTAATTTAAGAAAATGCTTAAAAATTAAATGCGCGGCAGACACATAGTTTAATTAATGTTAATCGTCTTGGTTATTGATTTCTGTTTTGACATCAAATTTCAATTTGATTAATTTTATAGGCTGAGTTGCACCAAAACCAAGTCTAATACTAACGATTAAAGTTAAAAATGACGTCAATTGTACCAGTTGACGGCGGAGTATAGTATAAATAAAATTAATCAAATAAAGTTTTATTTTAAGGTCAGCTAATATAATAGATGCCATTTTAACCAACTTGAATTGCCGCACATGCTTTATATATATTGAACACGATGACATCGCGCCCACATTGGGGGTAAACAATACGCGAGGTCCAACAATGGGACCAACTGATGCCAGCCACCAATGACCGACATCATTCTCTACCATTATACTGGCCTAGCAAGAAGCTTTTTCACACTTCGCACTGGTGTCGTGCCGTACCTCACAGATGCTCTCAATGTCCTACAGAGGCGAGCTGTTCGAATTGTGGACGATGCCACTATATCTGGAACTCTCGAATCTTCGCCGAGATGTAGGTTCTCTGAGCGTGTTCTACCGGCTATACTATGGTGAGTGCTCTGAAGAGCTCTATAACCTAATTCCTTCCTCTCCATTCCGCAACCGAACCACACGCACAGGTCAGAATATGCACCCACATACCGTAGTCACTATCCCTTCGCGTACCTATAAATTTGGTGACTCATACATCTGTCGCACAATAAAGATGTGGAATGCTCTTCCAGCCTCTGTGTTTCCACTTTCCTATAACCTGGAGTCCTTCAAGCGAAGTGTGAAAAGGCATCTAGTCAAGCCGGCATAGTGTTAGGGACTGATGTCGGACATAAGGGTCTGATTCCAGTTGCTAACATTCATGGACCCTGCGCGCCACTTACCATCAGGTGGGCGCAGGGTCACATGTCGTGCTAGTATAAAAAAAAAAAGGCTCTGATTCTGCATGCATGTGGATTCGATTAATTTGTATGACCCTGTCAGTTTTCTATAGATATCTGTAATTTTTCACTCGAATATTTCGAACCAACACATAAGTTGAAAGCACCAGAATAAAGCCCCAGGACATTGAGAGCATCTCGCCTGGATGTGGGATGAGGCTAATATGTCTACACAAGTCGCATCCTACACCAGAGACCTGCCAAGTTTCGATTTTGCAAGTGGGTTCTAAGGCGCACTTCAGCAGAAAATTAATGAACTTGGAAAGTGACTCGATTCCTTCCATTTTACGGTACCATGTTTAGTGAATCTAAATAGTGATCAGGAATGAAATAACACAAATAAAATCCAAAGAACGTAACATTTTAATTCTGAAATTTATTTACAATTGTAATAATGCTATGAAAATTTTCAATAGAGATTGTCACTTTAACTTCAACGAGTGTGACAGTTTAACATGATTAATAATAATGACTATTAATTTCAAATAAATACTATCAATAATTTGATAAAACTTAACAACTAGCATCCCTCGACTGATAAAACAAAATGTAACCAGTTTCTGATGACTTCTGAATGTCAGACGTTAGACCATAAAAATCTTCTATTGCTGATGCATCTATTTTCTGTAACAAAAAATAAAGTATCATCACAACTGTATCAGGGTGGTCAGAAACCACACTTTTAAAGCAAAGGATTCACAAATGTGAATTTAGCCAACTATACTATCCAACATGATAAGTGGCAAGCTCGTTGATATCTAGCATATCATGATATTGTGTCTCGACCAGCAGCCCTATTATGTTACTTAAGCGCAAAATGTCTAAAATTAGGAATGTGTGGATCCATCATGTGTGGGTAAGAGATGAGAAGAATGGTGTCTCGGGCTTGCTTAAACAATGAGACCTTTTTTTTTTATGGTGTGATAATACACTTACCATCCACCATTCTACTCCTCTCCCTACCCAACCAAATACTGTATGATTCCGTTAATGCCGTCTTGGAAGTTTGTTCCATAAATGTATAAAATTATGTCTGTAATTTTATTTTCTAGAAAGTTGATAGACTACATTTCTCAAAAATACAATCAAACTTAATAAATCTTTAAATATTTTGTATTGTGCAAGTAAAAAAGCAAAATCCTTTCTTATCAACATACAAAAAACTGATTTTGTCCAATTTAACTGACCAGCTATGACCTGATATTATAAAGTAGAGTTATACTTACATCTACCATGTCGTCATCGAAGAGTAGCCAGAAGCCGTGACTCTTGACGATGCTGATGTAGTGTCCGCGGTTGGGTCCGGAGCCGCAGTGCACCACCACAGCCACCAAGTCATACAAACGATCCGGATTCACTGCATCATCAGACTGGAACAAAAGACTTGCAATATTTTACACTGCAAATTTATATAAGTCTTTTTTTTCTTAGTATTATAGGTTGTAAGATTGTCCCTCCGCCATTTACTAACGTGCAACATTTCATACAATTTAATCAAAATATGGTAAAAAAAGGGTTGAATGCTTTCAAGTCAAACACGGCATAGGAGAGGAGCAAAATAGTACATAGTGAGCGTATAAAATAAAAAGATCTAAAACAGGTGTTAAGACCAAATGTCCTAATATCAGTTAACCGACTATGGAAAAGAGCCTCTATTTTTGGTACCGCGGTTGTGAAGCAGCCTGTGGTTGATCGTAAGCCTGAGGTTGATCGTAAGCCTGAGACACCATTCTTCTCATCTCTCTTTCCCACTCACAAATTGACCCACATGGTGAATCCATAGAATGCTTAGAAATTTGTCTTCTCTAGATTTACAACACCACCGTGCCCGTAAGGTCAATCCCGGTTCCATTAATACAAACTTGTGGATTCGTTAGTAAATTGTCATTAAAAAATTACATTACATCCACGCTAACCCGGCTGGCTAGCATGGCGAGTGTAGGCCAAATTCCTCAAAAATATGTTCTAGAAGGCCCATTTCCAACAGTGCAGGTCTAGGACTCTTGTGTTCTAAGAGCTGTTATTATATATTGTGTATATATTATAGTTGTATATGTATGTTAATTTTTAATATTATTTATGTTTCATTTTATTATTTTATTTCTCTATATGCGCCGTACTCATATTTAAATGTCCCAAAGGTTAACGGAAAGAGAATGTCTTGCGGCATTAAGTTCGCCTTTTGATACGATTATGATTTACAATAAAGATTTTAAATAAAATAAATAAATATGATAATATTGTAAAAATTAATAGATATAAAAAGTATGTGTGTATTTTCTTACCGTATTAAATAAGCGTAATTCCAATGGAAAGACTACTCTATGTGAGACTTTGATATGCCTATTGTATTGCTCCATATATTTGAACCTTTTTAAGTGTAAAGCTAATATTAGGGGTAGTTTTTTGACCCTCATCCGTTTCTGGGCCTCCTGATAACTGCTACAGTTGTCACATTTAAACTTATTATCATTACATAGAGTCTCTGTGTTGCTGAAGCACTTTAGACAATGAGTTATACTTGTATTCTGGCCTACGTCCACCTGAAATTAAAGAAAATATATAAATCTTCAAATAATTATACCCTTCTCGCTTGTACACTCCAATTGTAGCCAATCAGCTTTTTTATTATTTTTATATAGTTTCTTCATTTGTATTGCAATCTGTCTAGTCAAGACATTCAACAAATTAAATAATTAATGCATGTTCTCTTCAGTCTTCAGAATATGAATGTCCTATCTATAAAGTAGCTTGCCAACTTGATTTGATGATTTTGTATGTGTTTGCCATAATTGGTAACTTGAGCTTTAATTTCCTTTACTGTTTTGGATGCCAAGGTCATATATCATATTTGTGACATACCAGGGTGCATTTTTATTATTTATTTTAGTAAAATAGAGTTGACTTCTACAAACGTAAGAGGGTGTGTCTCTCGCTTGCACAATTCAATATTTTCAAAGATTTTTTAATTCTTTATCTAATATCTTTAATTTAAGTACAATCTTGAGAAATGTTATCTATAAAATTTTCTAGGAAATATAATTATGGACATCTTGAACATATTTTTAAATATACTTAATTTAGGCAGAAAAAAAATACCTAAAACATTTTTGACATATTTTCACTTTATTCATTAATTTATTGACATAAATATGGCTAAAACATAACAACTTGCCTCTAATTTACTAAAACAAATCCATGATTGAAAATATCTCCAAAATGTCCGTGATTTAATTTCTTAGAAAGTTAATAGACTATATTTCTCTAAAGCCCATCCATATTCTACAAACACTCGTATTCTAAGACATTTCCTCAACGCCTCCTCCACTCAACAATTTCTTCCAGCTGTCAAACGAAAATTAAATCTCTGTAATTGAGATGATTAGAATTAAAAATGGCGTCCTAATGTCCCTTACGGCTGACCTTCAAAATAAAACTGTCGGTTTGGCTCTACTTTTACTTTAATCGTAACTATTACAGAAACTTAATTTTTGTTCGACAGCCAGAAGGAAATTCAGGAACGGGTTCAAGACTCAGCTTTACGCAGTGGAAGTTGGTGCAAGAGGAGTTCCAGCAAAATCTTTGCATCACTTACTGAAAGAATTGGGCCTAAGCAGGTCTGCCGTCAATACATTTATGGAACGAGCTTCCAAGACGGCACTAACGGAATCATACAGTATTTGGTTGGGTAGGGAGAGAAGTAGAATGGTGGATGGTGAGCGTATTATCGCGAAATAGAAAAAAAAGGAGGCCTCCTTTTCTTAAACCAGCCAATTGTCGGTCGCAAGCCCGAGACACCATTCTTCTCATCTCTTACCCACACACGATGGACCCGGCACCCGCACGGTGAATCCATGGAATGCTTAGAAATTTGTCTTCTGGAGGAGGCGTTGAGGAAACGTCTTATAATACAGGCGTTAGACTTAAAAAATATTGGATTGTGCGAGTGGGATGGATGCAAATCGTAAACCCTTAAGGAATTTTTGTTAATGTTGTTTACCTGTAGATCGAAGAAATGTTCATCCTTGCTGCTGACAGTTTCACAGTTGAGACAGCGGGTTTCACTGGTGAGGGTCCCCTGGAATATTTCATGCACCCAGGTGGGCTCTGTGCTTGGGGGGGCTCCTCCATTGCATGTTACATTCTCTCCCACATTTGTCTTAGGCAACTTAATTGTGCTTTGATTGCGTTCAGCTAAAACATTACTTTGTTTTAATCTCTATATTACTCAGAAATTGTAAATATTATTAAATATATTTTTAAACTTAATTGAAATATGGTTTCATTTGGGTAGTAAAATATATATTACTTTTTAAGTACTGGAGCATACAGCAGTGAAGAATTTAATATATATTTGGGCCAAAGGATCAACATTACCATTTAATGTGGCAATGCTGCCAATACTTTGGTACTTTGCCCATTGGTAGTGATTTGGAGCAAGATTTTTATTTCTAATAAAAAATACTTTTTTTTTTAGATAACCAATAAGTATTAATAAATGTGGTATCAATTGTGTTTTTGATAATAAAAATTGGCAATTTAGCCATGAATACAGTATGCAAAATTCTTAATGATCACAGTCCCTAGTAACACAGGGTTCTAGACCTCCACTGCTGTTTCTAGATAATATAGCATACAGTTGCCAAGTGGGTCATATTGCTGGGTGAGGGTCAGATAAGAATTTTAATGATTAGTGGGACCAGAGTAAAAGCTTAACACGCTGTCAGAGGCATGGGAATGGTGGTATTAAAATCTATGTACAGAAGAATAGTGTATTTCTCATTTCTTAACTTACCAAGAATAATCTCATTAATATGGTTAATAAGGAAATTAAGGAACTCATGGGCATCCTGTTGCATGTAGTTATCAAATTCCTCTGAAATTAAAACAAATTTAATTATATTAACAAATATTATTTAATTTGAACTGCCTCCATGGTTTAGCGGTAAAGTCTGTGTATTTAGCAGATGTACCGGGTTCAATTCCTGGTTGGGACACAATAATATTTATGAATTTAAATAAATAAATTTAATTAATATTTAATTTATTTGTCACATTTCTCGAGTTTGGTACTCTAGAGACATTTCTGACCACCCCTAAAGGGAAACCGTTGTTAACTATTATTTAATTCATAAATTGGACATAGTTATACAAAAAGGAACCAATCCACATAAATTTCAAGTTATAGGCCATTGAAGTTGGAACTTAGATTAGACCATATAATAAATTATATAATAAATTACCAAAACCTGTAACAGAATTAGGGGAAACAAAATTTAAGAGTAGTATTAAGAAAATTCTAATTGCAAAAGCATATTATAAAATTAATGATTTTATTAATGACAAAGATGTGTGGAATATTGCCGCTCTGCAAAGATTAGAGAATTAGTTAATAGCACATTAGGTTCTTTTTTAATAAACTGTTTTTATTTTTGATTTATTTTACAGTTATGTAGAAATATTTTAAATGTAACAATTAGTTACTAATACATTATTGACTAATTAGTAAATACTGTTTATTGTGATACAGTAATATTTTTTATTACCTTATTATTATAATATAATTATTTTTTATGTAACATTTAGTTACTATTATGTATTTATTATTTTATTAACTAATATATAAGTTTGTTAACGGAATTGCACGGCAACATTTGGATACTTAGGAAGTAATTGTTATGTTTAGCTTGTGTGTGTCTCGAAGGTCATTCTTAGTGTTCAGGTTCTCATGGTGTGGCGTGTCCGGTGGTCGCCCCTTCCTTAGAAGGTCATTGCAGTGGTGGCACGTGTGTCGGGTCCCGGTCCGCACCCTAAGGGCCTGGTTGAGCGGGGGGATGGCTGGCACATGCGTTATGTCCGTGATCGGGTGCTGCTGTGGGGGCCTGGGACCTCTGCCGGACACGTTCAATTTATTGTTCTTAAATTAACAGAGGTTTTTGCGTTTTGTCGACTTTCGGGTTGCACATAGGCATGTAGTCTACCTTAATTCTGACTTGCCTGGTGGGTTACTGCTGTACCAGGTATTGTTTTCTCATAGGTACTGATAACTAAATTTAAAAGGTTATTAATTGATCGTTGTGGTGCAGTTCTGTATATGTTTTATTTTGTAAATCTGATATAGCTGAGTTTTCCTTGCAGATTCCTTTCTCAGTCAGATTAAACATTAACAGGTCACTGGAATTTGCTAAGCTGCTGGTCTTCTGCTAACAGCTTACTTATTGGACCACTTTGCTGCTTAGTCTTCTACTAGCAGGAGTAGAATCATTCAAAATAATTAAATTAATGACGTTTCATAAATGCCTGTAATAGGTTTACGTGAATAAAGATATTTTGACTTTGACTTTGACTTGACCAATAGTTATTACATTTAGAATATGTCAAAAATGGTATTTAATTCTGGATGGTTTTTGATATTAAAGACCCATCCTAGATTACCATTAATAATTAAATTTCTGGATGATTGTAGATTAAAATTACAACACACATTAAGAGGAGGGGAGTCACATAAGTATGACATTGTGTAAAAAAAGGGGGAGGAGTCATAAGCTTCATTAAATGCCAAAGTATGAAAATCGAAAATTTACAATAATAAAACGAAATAATTTCAGAACTGCTGTCTTGAGTTTTATTTCTAGTTGTATATATAAAAAAAATAACCACACGTTAATGCACACTCACGCAAAACGCGCACTCATGCATACATACACAAAACACTACCACACTCATACACACAACTACACTAAAACACTACCCCACTCATACACATACCCACACTAACTCATTTAAACCTTCTCTTTTTGTATAATTTGTAATATTAAGTAGGTATTCAAATAAATAATTAGTTAAAAGTATTTCTATCTGCAAGCGCCTTGTTTTGCAATATTGTTTGCGACCGGAAGTGCAGGGTGTCCAGAGATCCAGGCGTCTCAGAGACCCTTGTTCAGGCCCCTGATTGAAACTCATGTATAACTGTTTTAAAATAAAGATTATTTGATTTGATATATGCAATTTTTTTTTTTTGATGCCCACATGGTGGTAAGTGGTGCTCATAGTCCATAAATGTTTGCAACTGGAATTAGACATTCATGACTGACATCAGTCCCTAACACTATGCCGGCTTAACTAGATGCCTATCCACACTTCGCTTGAAGGACTCCAGGAAAGTAGAAACACAGAGGCTGGAAGAGCATTCCACATCTTTATTGTGCAACAGATGTATGAGTCCCAAAATTTATATGTACGCGAAGGGATGGTGAGTACGGTATGTGGGTGCATATTCTGACCTGTGCGTGTGGTTTAGTTGCGGTATGGAGATATATGTGATCTCACACCCTCACATCAGAAATGTGAGAAGATAATGGGGGGATCAAAATAATATAAAATAATTTTTCCCCATATTATTTTGTTGTTATTAGTTAGTTATTCCACTCTTATAAGAATACTAAATAGAAGCCTTTTATAAAACCTATAGTTTCTTAAACTTTTTAAACTTTCTCGCACATTCATAATAGTTTTTATAATTGTAATGGGTCTTTACGCAATTTTTTTTTCTGCTACCGTTCCGTGGGAATCAAATATTCCAAAAGACCACAACATGAAGTCGAATAAATATTATGATCTCACAGAAGAAATGATCAGGAACGGGTTCAAGACTCAGCTTTACGCAGTGGAAGTTGGTGCAAGAGGAGTTCCAGCAAAATCTTTGCATCACTTACTGAAAGAATTGGGCCTAAGCAGGTCCGCCGTCAATACATTTATGGAACGAGCTTCCAAGACGGCATTAACGGAATCATACAGTATTTGGTTGGGTAGGGAGAGAAGTAGAATGGTGGATGGTGAGCGTATTATCGCGCAATAGAAAAAAAAGGAGGCCTCCTTTTCTTAAACCAGCCAATTGTCGGTCGCAAGCCCGAGACACCATTCTTCTCATCTCTTACCCACACACGATGGACCCGGCACCCGCACGGTGAATCCATGGAATGCTTAGAAATTTGTCTTCAACCTTACCTTTTTCCTTTCTTAGTCTAGCAATAAATTTCTTAGGTGCAATAGAACCGACTTTTTTCTTTTGTGTGGCAATACTGTAGAATAAATCGGCCAAACATGTTAGTAATGTCTCCTTGGTTCTTTTGTTTTTGGCCTTGTATTCCAAAACCTTCTCACGAAATGGACGGCAGAAGTATAAAGCTTGCAACACTGAGTTACTATAACAAGTGTTGCCAAACTGAAACACAAATATATTATTGTTAATGGGGTGTATCACTAACTTTTCTTCACGATAGATGGCGCATGATAGATGGTACCTAATATAACTGTCAGTTGCATAGAAATCTTGTATTTTTATTACAAAATTTATTATTTTCTGGATATTATGCCGAAGTGAGCAGCTTTTAAGTGTACAAATTGAGATTTCTAAGCGAAATTAAAGATATGGTGATCTCAAAATTGCCGTTCTATTAATAAATCTTTTTTTTTTTTAGGATGGTGTTTCTTTCTTCTTAATTTGTTGTTAAAGGTAGGTATTGTTAATTTATAATATATATAATATTTTTTCTGCTATAAAATTAAAAAAACATTTAAAAAATAATGCGATATAGGTGTAAAACAAGCTACCATTGCCGCTAGCAACATCTACAAAAAGTTTTGCCTGATACACCCCTAAAAATTAAACCATTAAAATACTATTTATTTAGTAAAAACATAAACATAAGTATTTTTCCAACAGACTTATAGTTATGAAAAGTGCTATAGTGAGACTAGCAATTTAATTTAAAAAGATAAATCTTCACAATATCAGGTATCAATCCTGAATAGATCATAAAAATTACCCAATTATTTAAAACTCAAGTTATTTGTTTTTCTATTGCCTTCATGTCTATAAAGGAGGTGGACAATAATATGTGTTTAGGCTGTAGAATTCTAATAAACATCTGTTAGCAATAATATCAACAAACAATTGGAAACAACTTGGGCACTCCCTCTATTACTAAATATTTAATAACATGACTAAATTATGTTTATTACTACCAAAACATAAATAAACATATAGTAATGCATGAAAGATACATTTATAGATAAGGGATAAGTGACTTCTGGATAAACTTTAATCCTTTTAAGAGAGAAACATGTATGGGAAGTATGTCAAGTACTAAAATGCATTACCTACTTACATTTACTAAACCAAAATAATGCTCGTTCGGTGGGAATTGTTCGGACCCGATGTCTCTTTCCAGTTGTGATATATTAGCGCCCTAAAAATAAAGGAAAAAGTATTCTTATTGCATCAAGATCCTCGAAAATGCTGCTACGTCAGATGCTCGTTTTCACACTTAAACACATAAAACTACTGTTTTAATGAAACAATTGTTATTATTCACACTCATAAACACACTATGTCTGATTATTGCTTCATAATTTAATGTAAAAAAATAGTTTTAAAATGAAAAGCGACCGCAATCATACACACCATTCTCTGTTGGAAATTAAGGCCGAGATCCTGACATATTGACATTTGCAGCTATTTTATTTGGACTTATAGGAAAGACACTCAATATTTCAGTTAATTATTTAATGAACCCTTGAAAACATTATAGTGAAAAATCACTTATAAAATTAGTCAAAATAGAACGACCGACCGACATGACAGGTCGTCGCAGAGGAACACTTTGGAAAATCATTTTTTGAAGTATGTTGATGTTATTAATGCTAGTCATCAAAACTCCGCAATATTAAGGTATATATAACACCCATAAAATATACTGTTTTTAATAAATAAATAAATCGTAATACTCATCAAAATATATATATATATTTATTATAGAATCGTTTTGACTAGCGACGGTAATAATATTACAAAAATGTTAGGCAAGAATGGGTATCATATCAATGAGTACCGATTCTTGAGCTGTAGAGATAATGTCGCATATGTCATACTATATATGTCAAGTAATACCGTTTATTTTGTATAGATTTTGATTAATGTCGAATTCGATATTCATGGCTACAGCCCGTGAACTGCCTTCCTGTCTACGAGCCAGCCTGTTAAAACTGTCACTCGAATGTTTTGAATCGACTCGTAAGTCGAAACAGTAAGAAATAAGTATCAGGTGAGATAAAATAGTATCACTTTGCGAAGTAAACAAAAATGTTGTCATGTAAATATCTGTGACATATTGCTTATGTATTTTTTTACTAATAGCAACATCATCTTATTATGTCAAAATAGCCAAACACGTTCAAAACATTCAACATTAGCTATTTGGTCTGGGCATTCAACATTAAAATCGCATTTTATTTGTAGACTTAATTTAAATAATATTATAGCGACAACGCACATATTATTTTAAAAAATATATTAAATCAATATATCTTACTTTATTTAATGTGTTTTATTTGCATTATTAGCAATTCTTATTGTTATGTTATATTTGAACAGTTGTTTCAAAACGTTCTTAATCAACACATCAGTGTAGTGTGTAATATTATTTTATAAATACATTGTGTCTTATCATTACACCAAATACAAGCTTAATACCAAATAACACGCAGTGTACACAATTACTAAAAAACGCGGGTTCATAACACCGAGTAAAAGAACGGCTATCTTTTCTCGTCCTCATTTTGGTTGCCGGTTTTCTTCCCGTTTGGGTTTGGTTTGTGTTGTATCTGGAATAAGGAATACGTTAGCACTGTTGACGTGGCGATTTATAATACGTACGTGTTCTATTACTATTTGGTGTAATCATTTTAATTAATTTCACATTCATATCTGTGACATATTACGTGTCTGTGTGGTCTCTTCTATTATCTTTTAGTTAGAGAATATCTTTTTGCTGATTAATTTTTTAGAGTTAGAGATTTTTATTTGTTTTAATTATATTCCAGTCGGGATAATGTATACGGCGCTTCAGTTAGTTTTGGCGGTGTCCACCGTGTTCGCTGGTATTCCTAATCCCGAGGAAACCAAGAGGATGATGGACCACCTTTCTGATGCTGAACATTTTAAGAACGAGCACCACAATAAGCAGTTTGACCATGATGCGTTTTTGGGCGAAGATCAGGCCAGAACCTTTGATCAACTGCCCCCTGAAGAGAGTAAAAGGCGCTTAGGGTAAGTATTATTATTTCATCATCATCACAACCCTTAGAATATAGAGTCCTAGACCTTCACTGCTAGATATGGGCCTTCTCTCGCCATGTTGATCTTATGTTTTTTAATTTTTGTTTCTTGACAGTTTTTACAACTTAGTGGAACCGGAACCAATAGCTTAACATGCTCTAAGGCATGGGAGCTGATTTCAGTCATTGGTGTCTGGTTTTGTTGATAAATTATTTTGCTTACTACCAGGATGGTGCGAGGTCACATGTTTTGTGGGTATATAAATATATAAATAGACGAACTACTTATTTAAGTGAAGAACATTCATTTCAATTAACATGTTACCTAAATTGGTTACAATGTCATTGACCTGCCCCAGTAGTGTCTCAGTTAAGATGGATTTAATGTTTGCCCACGCAATTTGGGTCAGATAAGTTGGCAGGAAGTCATGAATGTATCTCATTGTTCTAAAATAATCTGCTATCATAACTTCTATATTATCCTAATAATATGATTAACATTGTGTTTTTTTTTTATATATGCCATGAGATTGGTTATCAGCTTGTAGCTTGTCACATTATTATTTAAGACAATGATGTAGATACTCTATAAGCATTAAATACATATTGGCTTTCAATTATGCTTACATGTTCATCTCACATAAAGTTATGATATATATATATATATGTCTCCACTGCTGTATATAGGCCAGAGGCCTCCCCCAAGGCTCGCCACTTTACACAATCTTTCTGCCACCCTTATCCATCCCCCACCATCGGCCTTCCTCAGGTCATCTGTCCATCTTGCAGGGGGTCGTCTCACTTTGCGTCTTCCAGTATATTGTCTCCACTGTAGGACCCCTTTACTCTATTGTTCATCGCTTCCGTGACAGACATGTCCAGCCCATTGTCACTTCAATTTGCTAATTTTGAAAGCTATGTCGGTAACTTTGGTTCGTTGACGATTGTCAACATTTCTGACTTTATCCTTTAGAGAAATCCCGAGCATAGCTCTCTCCATAGCTCGCTAACTGACCTTGAATTTAAGCATAATATTATGCTTATCTATTATCTACACCTAGTTGTCATTCTTCTATAAAATCTTTTGTTCAAACCTTCTCTCCTGCTTGCTAATACACTTTGCATCACTGCCAATGCACCAGTGACTGCTCAGCTAGAAACAAGCATTGTCATCAAACCAGTATAGGGCATGAACTATTGTATGTTCTATGCTTTCTCAAGCTTGGGGCAGAGAAAGATAAAGATGAAGATATATGGACATAGTTAATGCATGATATAATTTAACCGGCCTTTCGGTGGTATCCCATACAATGGATCCGGCACCTGCACAGATTTGTTACTGGCCTTTAATTAAAATAAATTTATAAAAAACCTATATTTTTGAAAACTATATAGGATGAAAGCTTTTAAAAACATTGTCTAAATAAATCTATGAAAGAGAAACAAAATATTATAAGAAGTTTTGGTAAACATTTTAAAAATATTAATTAAGTTTAGGAAAGATGATATTTCTAGTCGCTCAAAAAAATGCCAATGAACATAGAATAATAATAACAAAGTACACATAAGTAATTCAGTAAGTCTTGTTTCAAGCGGTGTTATCTTTATATAAACATTACCATGGCAAGTTACAATATTAGTTCTCCGTAAAAGTAAACATTGGCTTTTGACATCAAATAGGTGGCTGATGGTGGCAATTTTCCCAGTCTGCTGGGGTGGGGAAGTATCTACCATTTGTGCTGATAAACCCAGTAAAGTATATCTACACGTTTTGGGATTGTGTCTGTCAAGCTGGCATAGTGTTAGGGACTAAAGTCAGTAATGAGTGTCCATGGTCAAATCATTGTGTTAAGTTTGTGCTTTCGAGATTTTAATTGGATGAAGATGGTTTTTGTGCAATTAATGGGTGTCACAATCCTTTATAGATACAAAAAAAAATTGCACTAATGTTGACCATTTTATTACACATTATTATTCTATTACATACTAAAATATCGCCATAATACTAGTCTTCTAAAAAGTAAATAGAAGTTTATACCATCTGTTTGCTAGGTCCTGCAAAAGTCAATAAATAAAATACAATTGCTTTTATATTTTAGTTTTTTACATCTTTGCTTTCAGTATAATTGTGGACAAGATTGACAGCGATGGAGATGGATTTGTGGGGCTTGTGGAACTCAAGGACTGGATCAGATACACTCAGAAGAGGTACATTGATGAGGATGTGGAAAGACACTGGAGACAACACAACTCTGAGAATCTGGACGCTATTCCTTGGGAGGTAAATGTGTAATTTTAATTTTAAGTGCAGAGTAGAGAAGAGAGCATGTGACTGACTGACTACTTAAAATGTGTTTAAAACCTTACGGATTCCTGGAAAATACTTTAGATTTTTATAGGGTGTTAAAAAACGCTGTAGTGGCAAATGGCTGCCGGATGACGTCACGTAATAGTAAATAGACAACTAATTTACGATACAAACAAAACGTATATTTTTTTTAGTGCTAAAATACTTTTAAAATATTTTAAAAAATAAAATAATGATTTCGTTAATTAAAACGAAAATCAGTGTTTGCTGATTGATATATGGTAGGCATATCAGCAATACACTGCTCGTCTATTAATCAATATAATAATCAGTACAGCCCCTAGAACACAGTGTCCTAGACCTCCACTGCTGGCCTTCCAGAACATACATTTGGAGAGTTTGGCCTACATTTGTTTTTTTTAAAATAATTCATTTGGTTATTTGTCATTTATTCTATATTACGTCTCTAAGTGATCTAGCGGTTAAGTCCGTGGATTTAGACTCGGAGGTACGGAGTACGGAGGTAAGTAGATTTCTGGTCGGCACACAAAAATATTTATTACTGTAAAGAAATACATTACACAGTTTGGTACGCTGGAGACATCAACGAGCTTGCCACATGTCATGATTGGCCTATAGTAAACTAAATGTGAATCCACTTATTTATAACCCGAAAGGGACCGATGGCTTAACGTGCTCTCCGAGGCACGGGAACGGTGGTGTTGTAAATCTATGACAAATGTACGTAAGAAAAATGTATTTCTCATTGGTACATGCCGGGTCGGTTTGAAACGACCTTTGTAGGATTTAAGGAATGCGTTCTTACAACCGAGCCACCACCGCGCCTTTGCCATAATACTAAGGATAATTAAAAAAAAAACACATTTGTTACACAAACAATTTATACTTAGTAGATGATACATTGATATTAGAATTTTAACCAATACTTTTGTAGTTACATACATAATTAATATACAACCTTCATATAATTCTAACAAGTCTGAATAAATTAAAAACTAATTTTAACTAAACTAAACACAATATTTATACAGATGTTTCTTTTTACAGACATACAGGAAAAATGTTTATGGATTTATGGACACAATGAGTGACAAGGAAAGACTGACTTCTGGAGCTGAGGGTGAGCAGTATATGGCGCTGCTGAAGAGAGACAGAAGGAGATGGCATCATGCTGGTAAGAAAAAAAACAATGTTATTGTTACCTTCAATATGATTAGATATGGAATTAAATTTACGAAAAAATATGAAATTGATTTATGAAATATCTTCCAAGTTTTTTCGTTTTATTTTGTTCATATAAAAACATGTATTTCGGAAAGGATTTTGTTGTGATGACCACTCGGATATGGTCGCACTTTTAGACATATCTTCGACTATTAAACAAATCTATATATATAAAAATGAATGTCTGTGTGTGTGTATGTCGCCTATGCATTTCAAAACTACTTGACCGATCGGGATGAAACTTTTGGAATATGTTGTGTGAACATGGAAGAAGGTCTGACATAGTACTATTGTTGTCCGATAGGTGGCGCGCATCAGCGCTGATTTGCAAACATTCAATGACTGCTAGGTTAAGTTCGCCGGGTCAGCTAGTATAAAGAAAAATAAACAAGCCCAACGGTTTCGTAGCCAAAAAAATATTTGAATGGTGCAGTTAAGCGGTTATCAAACTTTTTGGCGTCGATGAAAACCTTGGGCTTTTCTTTCTTTTTCTTTTTTAGCTTTTATTTATTTCTTTTCAGTTTTTAAATATCATTTTTTTTATTATTTTTAAATTAACTTTTTAATTTTATACACTTATTAGTTATTACTGTTTGTTATAAGAGAGTAGATTTTGCAATCTTGTCATTTTATTGAAAAATAGGCTCATATAAATAGACAATATCAAAATACTGAGCCTATATGTTAAAATTGACATTAAATATTTTTGGATTAATCCATACAACCTATTATGCGATTATATGAACTTGATTACATCTTTATTATAGGTAGGTGTAGGTAGTACATTGAACGTTTCAATGATTATGGTTGTTAACCAACTTTAAATCCTTATAGATCCTAAATGGTCACTCTAAATGAAAAATGATGAGAGAAACCTCAACACAATTTAAAATACCTATATAGTTCGTCAAATTTTTATTTTTTATTTTCCACTATATGGCGTCTGATTGTCGCCTTAATGAAATTTTTATTAGTTTTCTTCAGTGACACTCGCGTGATTAAAACTAATCAATTGACGTGAGAATCATCAAAATCGGACCACGCGTTTGGACTCCAGTGTGCCACAAACGAACAAACATACATACAAACAAACAAACATACCTACATAGGCTAACAAAAAACATATAACCCTTATTTGCGTCGCAGAGACTGAATGTCGCTAAAATTTAATTATTTTATTTATTTAAAAAACTTTATTGCACAAAGTACAAAGGCGGACTTAATGCCCGAAGACATTCTCTGACAGCCAAACCTTAGGGACAAATTTGAACTATTATAGGTGCAATCATAGAAATAATAATAATACTATAATTATAAAAGTTAATTTAATATACTTACATCATATATCTTCATATATATCATAATATCAATATACTACATACTAATAATACACATTATTATACATAAACATACATATATACTACTTACTAACGCTGGCAGGAGCTATTTAAGAAGTGTGAATACACCAGTTTTTTAAACGATGACCTGGTAGTTGCTTGCCGTATGATGACAGGAAGATTGTTCCATAAATTAGTAGCAACTACCACGAAAGAGTTGGAGACAAATGCAGTGTGATGTGAGGGAACAGATAGAAGGGAGTTGTAAGAAGAGCGAAGAGATATGTCATGGAAAGAAGAGAGACAGGCGAAATTGTCCTTAAGGTATTTCGGTGTCGCAGGCTCATTCAAAACCGAGAACAGGAGACAGAGAACTCTAAGATTTCTGCGACAACGAATTGGTAGCCACTTTATATATGTATTATACACTTTTGTCATCTTTTTAATATATAATGTTTTATGTACTGGAATTAAAATTGGCTATCCGAGCAATCAAACATAATAATTATTTATTTATTAGATGCTGATGAAAATGACTCACTAAACCGCACTGAATTTGCCGCCTTCCTTCATCCAGAAGAAAACCCTCACATGCGGGATACTGTTGTGCTGGAAACTTTGGAAGACATTGACAAGGATAAGGTAATCTATAAAAACTTGTATAAATGTCAATACGCTTCTTCAAAGCGTGGTTTCTGTCCATCTCGGAAGTTTATTTTATTATTAAAAGTAAAGTATCATCGCAACCATTTCCCTTCCGCAGTGGTCAGAAACCACGCTTATAAACAAGCGGATTCACATTTAGCCAACTTAACTATAGGCCAATCATGACAAGTGACAAGCTCGTCGATGTCTAAAGCGTACCAAACTCAACTGGGGACATATCACAAATAATTAAATATTTAAATGAATAAAACATATTTTGCCCCAACCAGAAATGGAACCCGTTACCTCTGATTTTAAATCTACGGACTTAACAGCTAGACCACGGAGGCAGATTTAATTGTTATTTTTTATTATTTAGGACGGAAAAGTCTCTCTATCAGAGTACATAGGAGACATGTATAAGCCCGAAGAAGGAGAAGACGAGGAGGAACCAGACTGGGTCAAACAGGAAAAGGAACAGTTCTCAGGATACAGGTGAGGGAAATAATACTGTTTTGCTGTTGACTAAGTTAACACACCCATTACATAATTATTAATATCTTTATCTTACGACAAAGCCTCTTTACAGCTGCATATTAATTATTAGTATAATCATCATCATCATTACAGCCCCTAGAACACAGCTTCCTAGACCTCCACTGCTGGAGATGGGCCTTCCAGATATGTTCTGGAGAATTTGGCCTACACTCGCCACGCTGGCGAGACGGCTTGGCGAGGAATTATTATTTAGTATTATGTTTCAGGCCTAATACTGTTTAATTAAACACCAAGTAACTAATTATATGTTTATTGTCCAGATCACAATCAATAGTAACTATGAGATGTCATGTAGGTAGGTCAACAATATTTTTGACAGATCTTAATTATTACCAACATAACACCTTCCCCTATAGTTGAAACAACTATAATAAAACAAAACTCTACAATAACCAACACTTAATCATTTGCAGGAACACCAATAATCTCAGCCCATTGCTCTGGTGGAGGTATGATAATTGTATCTTCTTCATTACTAATATCAGAACTATATTGGTCAGGGTTCATTACAGTGTCACCAGGATTTGCAACACTTTTCAGTATTTGATCCACGTGTCTTCTGTATTTTAAACCATCCATAGATTGTACCTCAAACACAGCAGGTTCACAGCTTCCTAAAATAACTCCTTTCTTCCATTTAACATTACTATTATACATCCTGAAGACTACAGTATCTCCTACTTGATGTGATGTTTTATCTCTTCCCTTCCTTTCCCCGTCTAATACCTCCTTTCTCTCGGTATCAGGATGTATTGTTGAGAGTGCTGTTCTAAACTTCCTACCTTGTAGCATTTCGGCTGGTGTCTTTCCTGTTACACTACTCGGTACAGTTCGTATTTGATACAGTACTTTAGCCACTCGCTCTAACCAAGGTAGTTTTTCCACTTTCATCAACTTGTTCTTTATCGTTTGTATAGTACGCTCGACTTGACCGTTTGTAGCAGGATGGTACGGTGCTCCAGTTAAATGTTGTATACCATTTTTGTGTGTCCACATTTTAAACTCATCTGACACAAATGCTAAACCATTGTCTGAAACCAGAATATCGGGCAAGCCATAATCTGAAAAGATCTTGCGCAGTACATTAATACAAGTCTTGGAAGACATGGAATCCATAAATTCAACAACAGGCCATTTACTATAGGCATCCACCGCTATTAAAAATGTTTTTCCTTTAAACGGTCCCATGAAATCAATATGTACCCTCGACCATGGCTTTGTTACTTCTGGCCATTTATGTTGAGTAAGCGGTGGGTTGTTTCTCCTCACTTGACACAACTCGCAGCTTGCTACAGTGCTCTCAATATCAGCATCTAGGGTAGGGTACCAGACATAGCAACGAGCAAACATTTTACTTTGTACCATACCACTATGTGGTTGGTGAATTAGTTTTAAAATTTTATTTTTAAGTGTTATTGGTATAACAACCCTGTTACCAAACATTAAACATTCTTTATTTAAAAATAAGGAATCCTTTCTTCTAAAATAGGGCAATAAATCTACATTCTCTAACTTTCTTGGCCATCCATGTAATGTATAAAACTTTACTTTTCTTAAAACATTGTCTTTTTCAGTTTCCTGTGCTATACTTTTCGTGTCTATATCTAAGTTGGACTCTTCCAACAGTAAAATGTCTTCCTCTTCCTCTTCTGCATATGCCGTTGGCGTCGGCCACCTACTCAAGCTATCTGCATCTCCCATCAGCTTCCCTGGTCGGTATTTAAGCTCATAATCAAATATATTTAGTGTCAAAGCCCATCTTAACATCCTATTTGAAAGTAGTTCAGGTATGGGTTTGTTTCGACCAAATATTCCCAATAAGGGTTTGTGGTCAGTAAATATGCAAAATTTTCTGCCTAGTAAATACTGCCTATATTTATTTAACCCAAACATGATTGCCAGGGCTTCCTTGTCTATCTGTGCGTATCGTCGCTCGTGCGGCTGCATTGTTCTGGACCCCATGGCCACAGGTCGCTCGGTGGTATCATCCATTTTATGCACCAACACAGCGCCCACCCCATACTCGCTGGCATCGCATATCATGTACAAGTCTCTTTCTAAGCTGTAATGGGTCAAAACAGTATCAGAACTTAAAACATCCTTAGCCTTATTAAATGCGTTTTGTTCAACCTGGCTCCATTGCCAAACTGAATTTTCTTTAGTGAGTTTGTATAAGGGTTCAAGAATAACAGCCTTTTCTTTAACAAACCGCTCATAAAAATTATATAATCCTAAAAAGGATTTTAGTTCACGTTTGTCTCTTGGAACGGGTTTATTCTGGATTTCTTTAACCTTTTCTTTTGACGGGTGTACACCTTCTCCGTCAATTTCGTAACCTAAAAATGTGACTCTCCTTACATTAAATATACATTTCTTCTTGTTTAGTTTTAATCCAACTTCATTTAGTCTTGTAAGTACCTTTTCAAGTCGTTCATCATGCATTGCTACAGTAGTACCTGTAACAACAACATCATCCAATAGGGCAGCTACCCCATCTATTCCTGTTAGCAGCATACTCATCAAACGTTGGAATATTCCCGTCGCTGCATTAACTCCAAAAGCTAGTCTGTTCATTCTCATGAGTCCCAATGGAGTATTTAAGGTTAGTACCTGGGCAGTATCCTCATCCACTTTTAACTGGTTATATGCATGCTTCAGATCCAATTTGCTAAAATACTGACCTCCGGCCAAAGTAAAAAATGCTTCATTTGCAGTGGGCAGCGGGTAACTATCTGCGAGGCACACTGCATTGACAGTGGTGCGATAGTCACCGCAAAGACGTAAGGTCCCATCAGGTTTGTGAACAATTCTTAGTGGGGTTGCCCATCTGGAGTACTTCACTGGGGTCAGGATACCGTCAGCAATCATTCGTTCTAGTTCCTCATTCACTTTGTACCGTAAAGGCAGTGGCACGGGTCGTGACCTTAAAAATTTTGGGTTTGATCCAGCTGGAATTTCAATATGCACCAGTGGACCAGTGTATTTATCCATCTTGTCTTCAAATAGCTCAGGAAATCTCACCAGGTAATCGCTGTCCACAATTTGATTTACTCCCTGCACCGATATACCTAACTTTTCAAACCAGGCTCGTCCTAGTAAAGCTGGACCTTTGCCTTGGCTAACCAAAATAGGTAGATTTGAACTTTTTCCCATGTAACTCACTCTAACAGTCATTTCTCCGTTCACATTCAGGATCTCATTTGTCCAAGTAACAAGTTTGTTTGTAAACGGTAATAATTTCTGTGGAAAACACTCCTTATGCTTAATATATATCCAATGAGGTAGAATAGACCGTGCAGATCCAGAATCAACCTCCATTACTACAGGAATGTCATTGATTTTCACTTCTACCATAATAGGTTGCACTCGCATGTCACTAGAGATAGCATGCAGTCCATATGCTTCATCATAGCATTCCTGCTCCGGTTGTTCGTCCGAGCTGCCCTCACACACCTCATGCACACGAGATTTCTTTGCAGGTTTGCCAATACATGCTGCTTTTGTGTGTCCTTTATTTTGACACCGATAGCAAGTGGCATTCCTAAATCTGCATCGGATATTTCCATGTCGCTTAGCACAGTGTTTACACTTTTCCATATTGATTGCGTTCACCTCCATTGGTTCATGTGTGGTTGTCTCCAAATGGGTTCCGGAAATAATATTTTGGTGTGATGTAGAACTCGAGCTTGTATTATTAAAATTAAAATCAATTGCTTCATAGTTTAACGCCTGCTGCACCACTCTTTCATAGTTAAGATCTTCTAACTTTATTCGCAACAATTCATGTCTTAATTTGGTATCCTTTACTCCAAGTATTAGTTGTTCACTCAATCTTCGCTCCAGATCCATAAAATCACACTTTGAAGCTATTTTATGTAGTGAAGCTACAAAATTTGTGATATTTTCATTCAATAGTTGCTTTCTTTTATAAAACTTGTCAGTTTCCAATATAGGATGTGGTTTTGGCAAAAAGAATTGATTTAGTTTCGTCACAATGTGTGAAAATGTAACCTCACCAGGTTTCTTCGGGGATAACAATGATAAAATCAATGAAAATGTTTCCTGACCACATTGTGATAGAAATAGGGCTCTTTTCCTACTGTCTTCAGTTGCTCCAGCGGCCTCCAATGTAAAAAACAATTGTTCTCTGTAATTTTCCCATTTGTCCCTTTTTGGGTCAAATTTTACAAATATAACACTATTTTCAATATTGCACATAGCCATTATCAGTTTTTCTCGTCGCCACTATTATGTTTCAGGCCTAATACTGTTTAATTAAACACCAAGTAACTAATTATATGTTTTTTGTCCAGATCACAATCAATAGTAACTATGAGATGTCATGTAGGTAGGTCAACAATATTTTTGACAGATCTTAATTATTACCAACATAACATTTAGTATATTATTATTACATGACATATAATTAGACATTTAATGTTTAGCTTTATTTTAGTGTAGGTAAATAAGACAATGCTCCTTTACAGTTGCTATTCACTATTAGAATTAAGTTTGTTATTCTCAGGCACTAGCCCTTATTAGCATTAACAACAGCCAGCTATTTCAGCCATTTTTATTTTATATTGATTTGATATTGATAGGTATCTAATAAATGAAATGAAAATTTGACGAATCCAATTCAATCTATTTATTCTGTAAGTAGGCATAGGACAATAAATATAATGTATTCTGCGCTTTTACATGTCAAAAAAATAATTAATATAACAAAAAGCTTATTTTCTGGGAAAGAGCTTGTATTTGGAGCAGCACATTACAACTCAAATATACATAATTATTCATCTTAAAATTATAGCTGCTGTAAATAGGCATTGTCATACTACTAGCTAAGACGAAAACAATTATGAGGATGTCACTAAGATTATAGCTGGCATTGTCTATAAGCTAAAACATTATTAAAATGTCACATAAATTATAGCTACTGTAAAAAGGCATTGTCATACTACAAACAGAAGACATACACAAATAACATTTAAAATAAATTAGGACCAAGCACGTCCGTAATATCCAAGTGTTCCTTAGGCTCCTAAGGATAATACACATACTACATAAAACATGTACTATAAAAATGTACTAGATATCCAAACAACTTCATTTCATCGATAGACATACATTCTGTTACTTGAGAAATAATGTGGTTAGAAGGTTGCCGGACAATGTGCGCCTTGCCAGGGGTAGCTTGTTCCACTTACGAGCGGCAGCTACAGCTACAACCTGCTGGAGGAATAGGAAGGAATCTTTTTTTTTTTTTTTTTTGCGGAGGTCACAGTTGTGCGTAACAGAGAGAAATTCAAAGAGTGATCTAAGGTCCAAAAGTGTTTTAAGGTGATTGAGAATGTTATAAAGTATTGATTTTAACTGAATACGAAATTGGGAGACATGATCATACTTACGCAAGTCGAGTATATGTTTTGACTTTATGATAATTGATTACAGAGATACAGATAAGGATGGATTTATGGATGCGAACGAGGTGAAGGATTGGATCGCTCCACCGGAGTTTGATCATGCGGAGGCGGAGGCCAGGCACCTCATCTTCGAGGCAGACTCTGATGCCGACGAGAAGTTGACCAAAACAGAAGTCCTCGACAAATACGACCTCTTCGTCGGATCTCAGGCCACAGATTTTGGTGAAGCACTCGCTAGACATGATGAGTTTTAATACAATTATATTTTTTCACTTTAAGAATCGGTACTACGGATCAATTTGACTTCCAACTGTTTTATATGCACATAAACTGTCAATATCCAGTCTACAGTATATTTTCAAGAACATTTAAGTGAGAATACTGTTTTGAATACTGCGGCATGTACCAAGAAAGAATTTTCGAATCGATATCTTCGTATTTAAGGTTTGAGCCCTTTTTGTCCAGCGTAAATATTACCTTCAGATGACACCAAAAAAGGGAAAATGTAGAAATTCAATTTTTTTGCAAGTCATGATTCAAATAGATCCCCGGTGCCGAGGTTTTAAATAATTGATTTTGTATTTAGTTTTAAGGCACATGTTAATCTAGCAATTCGGCAGTCTAATATTTGAAATATTAATCGAGCGTATTCTGACAGAACCGGATAAGTGCATGATATAATGATAAAAGAGAGATTATATAAATTTTGCTCTTAAGTATGTGAAAAAAATAGATAATTTTAATTGCAGTACGGTTTTGCTAGATAATAAGTATTCCTTTGAGATATCATTTTTTTAAAATGCACTTACTCGGTTTTGCCAGACAACCCTCGTATATGTATGTATTTTTGTAGTTAGAATCTCTTTGTAAAACTACGTGAGTCTCTTTTTTTCCTAAGTTTCATACCAAAGTTAAATTAACACACGTTTTTTTACACATTTATACTTTTTACTGCCCAAAATACATTTTTGAAGCCGGCATAGTGGCTGATATTAGTCATTAGGCTGATGCCACTTCGACCACTAAAACGCGGGTAAACTTAAGAAAAAACTATAATTTACAATATTAACGATAAATTAAAAACCAAACTATAGTCATTCTTTTTCTCTGCTTCTGTATTCTCAATGTACATTTCGTTTTATTTTATACCAAACTTGTGTATATTTTATACCAAATTTGTGTATATTTTATACCAAACTTATGTACAGTTTATACCAAACTTGAGTATATTTTATACCAAATTTGTGTATATTTTATACCACACTTATGTATACTTTATACCAAATTTGTGTATATTTTATACCAAAGTTATGTATAGTTTATACCAAACTTGTGTATATTTTATACCAAACTTGTGTATATTTTATACCAAACTTATGTATAGTTTATACTATACTTGTGTATATTTTAACGATAACACGCATTGTATAATAAAAGTGGGTAGTGTTAATTAAGAACGCAGGGCTGATCCAAATGTATTTATATATTTAAAAAAAAAAATTACTCGAAATAATTAAAATTGATCCAGTGTGGTTGAGATTGTAGATAAGTACTTAATATTAATGCTTAATTAAGATTGCGTTCCAATATTCTAAATATCCAAAAACATTTCTATCACTTTTAATGGCCAATAATCTGTCTCTTTCTATGGGTATAAAATTTTAGAACGCATCCTAAAATTAAATAGGCTTGCCATTTTACGTTGCAACAAAAATATAACGTGATATAGTTTTTAACAAATAAAAGGCTATTAATATATATATTTTTTAATATATATCTAATTAGACCAAAGCATAACGTTTACATGGACTTTGCATGCCATTTACTAAATTTCTTTTCAAAAAATCATTTAATAAAAAAATAAATATAACTTTATACAATCTAATTAAAATGCTATTAGGACTGTCACTTCGCAGCGTTGTTCACTCCGGCATGGCTAACACAATAATAACATTAATAATGCGATAACTTTTATTTATTCATTTATATATTATTTATTTTAATTTAAAACTTTATTGCACTATGTACAAGGGGCGGGCTTAATGCCGCTAGGCATTCTCTAGCAGCCAACCTTTGGGACAATGCAGAGAATTTTGATTATGAGGTAGGTGCAAAGGGCTTAAAAAATAAACTTATTAAAAATATTAAATAAACTTAATCTAAGATAAAACAATACATATTAATTTACACACCAATACATACAAATATGTACGCAATAGTACATATACTACACACTATATATACTACACATAGTATGTAGTTTAAAATTTTTTATTTGTAATTTAATGAAAAAATATATACAAATGATTAAATCATATAAACGAGGTATCTCGGTCGCGATGGTTACGGTACTGACACCACGTGATTTTACGTACGAAGTGAAGTTGCTACAACGCGATCCTAATATCGTTTTGTTAGGATATTGCTAATGAATATTAACCTTAGATAACTTAACTACGAGTATATAAAAAGCAATCGATTACAATATAAAAAAGAACAGAAAGAAAATTTTATGTCAAAAATATTTGAAATACAAACCATTTTTAGTAATACTAATTGACCGCCTCCGTGGTCTAGTGGTAACAAACGTTGCCGTGAACTCAGGTGGTCGTGGGATCGATTCCCATCGGGGGCAAGTTGTACATTGTATAATTTGTCTCGGTCTGGGTGTATATGTATAATATGTATATATTTACAAAAAAAAAGTATAATATGTAGTTTATAAACCATCTAGTTTTCGTAACACAAGCCTCGTAGCTTACCACGGAAACTAGATGGCGCTGTGTGACCTGTCTGGAAATATTTATTTATTTAATACTTACAATCTAGACGCCTGGCTTGGAGTGCATTGCAGTTGCAGAGTGTATGTAACATTGGCCAAACTGAGCCCACGATAGCCGAGAGGGTCAAAGAACATATAGCAGCTGTAAAAAATTGCCAATAATCAAATCAGCAAATAGTAGAACACCTAACAGATATTGTCACAACCCGTTGGATTGAGCTGCGCGACCCAAATACTTTCCACCGATTGAAGTAAAAAAACACAAAAAAAATATTTGAGAGGAGGGTAGTTCTGTTTTCGATACAGCCGAAGATATTGTGAGTATTGTGTGTCGCGATTTCTAAAAACTTGTGACAAGTGGGTAGGTTTACATTTACTGTACATTTTGGACAAGGGCTACACCGCGCAGCTCCAGTCTACCCGTGACCACGGCCAATGCTTAACCGAATCGTCGGGAGAAATATTTCTAAGGTATGTAACTGGTCTACATTATAAACAACTATCTAGTGCGTGTAGTGCGATATGTATATAGGTCTGTCCGATTTTATTATGGTATCGCCTTAATAGTAAAATACTTGTATTTTTATTAGGTATTATCTAAGGTTTTTTCATTTATTGATCTTTTAGATGTAAAGTTATATGAGATTTAATAAATTTAGTTAAATTAAACTTCTTTCCGAGTTAACATTCCTACAATGATATCTTCTATCGATCTTATTCATAAACATAAATAATAATAATAATGTAGTAATCGGCTTATAAGTAGTGATGCAACGAATACGAATATAAATAAAAAATATAAATATTTCCAGACAGGTCACACAGCGCCATCTAATTTCCGACGAGGCTTGTGTTACGGAAACTAGATGGTTGATAAACTACATTTTATACTTTTTTTTTGTAAATATATACATATTATACATATAAACACCCAGACCGAGTAAAATTATACAATGTACAACTTGCCCCCGGTGGGAATCGAACCCACGACCTCCCGAGTTCACGGCAACGTTTGTTACCACTAGACCACGGAGGCGGTCGCGTGAATTCGTATTCGCTGAATATCATCACAAGTAAAGTATTATTACGACCGTTTCCCTTCCGGGGTGGTCAGAAACTACGCTTATAAATAAGCGGATTCACATTTAGCCAACTTTACTATAGGCCAATAATGACAAGTGGCAAGCTCGTCGAAGTCTTCAGCGTACCAAACTCGATAAATCTATCTATCACAAATAAATTAAATATTAATTATATGTGTTTATTTTCATTACTCGCCAAGCCGTCTGGCCAGCGTGGCGAGTATAGGCCAAATTCTCCAGTTCTGGAAGGCCCATCTCCAGCAGTGGAGGTCTAGGACGTTGTGTTCTAGCGGCTGTAATGAATGAATGAAAAAAAAAAATTTTCATTAATAAATATTTTTGTGTCCCGAACAGGAATCGCACCCGGTACCCAGCACGAATATTAAAAACAACCTTGCAATAATTCAACTTCTACTTTTCCATTAGTTTTCTTGAGTGAATATATTTCCCTAAGTTAAAAAAAACTAGCCCAGTTGTATTTTTCATTAAAGCCGATGTCGCCTCACACGGAAATCCTAATCCTATGAAATCCTCTAGTGCCTGAATTAGGTTAGTAAAACAAGTTACTGGAACTTAATACATAAAATTACAAAATTCCCAGTTGTAAATTTCAATTATTGAATGTCTTAGTAATAAAAAAGAATTCAGATGTGGAGGTACCAGGTTCGATTCACGGTAGGGTCTTAATAATTTGAAATGAAATGAAAAAAATGAAAAAAATATTTATTTATGTTTAAGCAAGCAGCCGAGGTTGACAATTTCACATTATACAATGTGTTATTTCAAAATGATGACGAGTCTGTAGATGGTGACGTCCCGACCTCCGCTGTAGGCGAGCCAGTGTCACGGAGGCCGGGTTGTGGCGTTGTAGGTGCTCTTAATTGGGGTCGACTAAAAATACATATATATATATATATATACAGAAAAAAATAAAAATAATATAGTCTAATTAGTATATTAATATAAATAAATAACTACTGTGGCGTATATTAATTAGAAAGAAGAAATTCGCTTGCCTCGTACGTCATCCTCACCAACCACGGCCTCACAGCTCGCTTGACTCCATTGCGAGTTAACCTACCAATAGGTATTTATTTGTAATATTCGAGTTTGATACGCTAAAGACATTCATGAGCTTGCCGCTTGTCATAATAGGCTAATTGTGAATCCACTTCTTTAAAAGTGTGATTTCTGACCACCCCGAAGGGGATTTATTTCGTGATGATACTTTACTTTAGAATTATTAATATTTGTGTTATATTCATTGTCACTACTTATATACCTTAATAAAGTGTTATTTTTACATACCCCGCGTTCGTTTTATAGATTTTCCAACATCTCGTAGCAACTTCATAAACCAGCGCGAAATGTCGTTTTTGTTAAGAAATACCACTTTTTTTAACAATGCTAACATTTCTTAAATAAAACGAGCGGTGAGGCTACTTTTTGACAAGTATCTTCGTTCATGTTTTATCATACCATGGCATCCAACACACATAATCTTATTATGGTCTTTGAATTTATTACATAAAATCGTTAAAAAAACCTTTTTAACTAACAAAATAGAAAACTATAAAGTATATAACAATGTAAACAAACCATTTCATATGTTAATGACACCTGTCAAAAAGTAACATCAATAACCCTCCTTTCAGGTACTGTGTGCTTAGTGTAAAATGCAAGTTTCGGAAAACGTAACTGCTGTAGTTACGTTTTTTTGTTTTACATTGCGTGTTATTGCAAGTTTGGCTATAATAACAGGCAATGAACATCGAAAATTCAGTAAAAAAACTACTACTATAGTTGCGTTTACGAAACTTCACTGTCACACTAGGCATACTGACATACGAAATTAGCATCAAATGTTAGAATTTTCATTAAACGGAGGACTTGTGCTAAAAAAAGTGGTATTATCATGCTAACATTTCTTAAAACGAACGCGGCCATAAATAAAAACATGTACTGCCAACCTAAAAATATAATTTAACTTTTATGAGTAAGGCATAATAATGTATTAACAATTAATCTGTATTACGAAGCATTTATACATATATTTGTTACGAACATAATCTACTAATACGTATTTTATTAAAGGTTTTAGATTTAAATACATTTTAATTGTGCGTTCGGGATAATAGCACCACTAACATTTTATTTGTTCTTGCTGTTTTAGCATAACATCTTTTGTTATGGCCTCTATATTAAATTTAATAAAAGCCTTATATTTTTATAATAAAGTACAAAATAATGCTAAATAAAATTCAATGGGGTGTATCAGGCAAAGCTTTTTTATAGATGTCGCTAGCGGCACTGGTACCTTGTTTACACCTATGTCGGATCATTTTTTAAATGTTTTTGTAGTTTTTATTTTTATAACAGAAATACGAATTTTAACTTAACGTTACCTACCTTAAAAGACGAATTAGGAAAGCGAACACCGTCTTTAAAAAGAAAAAAGGTTTAATTAATAGAACGGCAATTTTGAGATCACCATATCTTTGATTTCGCTTGGAAATCTATATTTGTACACTTAAAAGCTGCTGACTTCGGTGATATATCCAGAAAATAATAAATTTCGTAATAAAAATACAAGTTTTCTATGCAACTGACAGTTCTATTAGGTACCATCTATCATGCGCCATCTATCGTGATAAAAAGTTAGTGATACACCCCATTTAAGATTATTTTTAAGTAAATAAGTTAACGCATAGTTAAACTATAATATTAGCGGCGCTGTTATTTGGAACGCACAATTGCTACTTTTAAGATACTAAATACTATTGACAATAATTACGTAAAATAGTCCTACGTAATCTTTAAGATATATCTTTTATTGATTTGCTAATTTTATCCATTTATGATACTGTTTTAATAAATATTTCAAACTAGTTTTTGCCATTTTTATTTATTTCTTTAGGCACCGATATAATTTAGATACAGTACGATACAGGGAGTGTCGAAATCAATTGGCTTTGATTGGTTTAGCTTGTCTTCCAATTCAGATTTTTCTTCTCTCCATTTAACGACAACTTTCTATAACGCCATAAAATGCACAGTCAGTTCAGTGTCGTTATATAGAGAGAATAAAAACATTTATTAACCAGCATTTGTTTGACTCTTAATTTGAACAGTTTTAGTGGCATAGTAACTGGAAGCTTATTAAATATCTTTGTTGCCATTGCATAACAATTTCGGCTATATTGAGTACTTTTATGAGCTGGAATAATTATTCTACTAGGATAACGCGTTTTAAAATTGCAATTAGTGAGAGCATTCCTCTTAACGATAACAAATAATGTATAATAAAAATACAAAACCTAGTGTTGATCTTAGAATAACAACTCAATGAATGAGTTAATTAAAAAAAAAAACTGACAGAATAGTTAAGAGGTTAGTTACGCTTTGCATCCCTTTCGCTTCAAAACTTCAACTTTTTAAAGATTTTACAAGTCTAAGGCAAATAGCAAAAGCATTTATAACCTTCCTCCATTTTACCAAAACTAATCTGTGATATTTATTTAGTACCTAGGTTTATTTTTATTAGTAGTAATTTATGTTTTAAAATGTAAGTTTTAAGTTTATATTAATATTTTTTTAATTTAGATTTTTTTTTTTTATAAATTTAAATTTATTTAAAAACTTTATTGCACTATGTACCTACAAAGGGCGGGCTTAATGCCGCTAGGCATTCTCTAGTAGCCAACCTTTGGGACAATACAGATAATTTTGATTAAGAGGTAGGTGCAAAGGGCTCAAATATGAAACTTAATATTATTAAAATAAACTTATTCTATGATATCATAATACATATTAATATACATAAAAATATGTACACAATAATACATATACTACACACTATACATATTTACACATAAATAAATAAATACAATATATCTTACATACGCTGTTGGGAACTGTTAAAGTAATGTGAATATACCATTTTCTTAAAGAGTGATCTATTGGGTGCTTGGCGAATTTCTAATGGCAAATTGTTCCACAAATTAGCAGCCACTACTGCGAAGGAGTTTTTTTTTAAATCATTGTACCTTACTTCCTTTGAATAAATAGTCATTCACATTAATGGACAAAATAACACCAATTTTGACTAACAAAATCCACAATAAACTAATTTAAAAACAAAAACTTGGACTTGACATGTCCGTGCAAAATAGCGCGAAGATGTGTCTAAGATCGAACGTCACCGATCGATTATCAGTGAAGGTCGTCCTTCTACTGATCTTGTACTATTAGGCTGATGATTGAACCTCATGACTGACACGGGTCGTTTAGTATTCGAGTCATTATGGCTTGTTTTTTTTTGCCTCACTAGTCATGCGCGTAATGAATTCAGGGCGTTATGGATTCTAAGGTGTTGATGAAGACCACTGTTGTAGGGTAAAGATTGTTACTCGTATTAACAATTTATGTACCTACTTTTGATATACTTTACTCAATTTGTCCTTAAATAAATAAAGATTTAATATTTTAATATTCCTAAAACAGTATTTATGAAGACAGGCATGTTTCGGATAAAATTTAATTTAGTGCGGGTGGCGTAGACATATATGAAAGGTGCTCCAATTAAGTATGTGTTTTTAATATGATGAATCTCCCGATAAATGATGACTGACATGATAGGAAAGGCAAAGGGTCTTGCCCATACAGCCAAGTCCGATGTAATATATCTTTATTTTTATGGGTATATTAATATCATTGGGTTAATGAGGTTATCATAATTCCAGATGTTGCAGAATTCTTGGAGTTCATCGCGACATTATAGTCCTAACATGTCGGGGGAGTTCACAGCGCGGGATAACCACAAAAAATAAACTGCAACTTATGCCCCATATTTTTTCCACAATTATTCACATTATTAAACAAAATAACATCACTTTAGACTAACAATGTCCACAGGCAATTACTTAATTTACGAAACAAAAAACTTTGACTTGACAAGTCCGTGCAAAGGGCGGAAATTCACTCCTAATAATGGAAATAACCTTAAAAGTAAAAATTAAATTAATTATAAACTTAACCTTCAAAATAAACGAAAAATTAAAATGTCCTCTAGAGACGGCCCTCCAGGGATAATCCCAAGGTTAATGCAACATTTCCCCTCTGTATAGCAAGGCTAATACGTTGGCAGAAATAATTGCCATCTTTCTTATCTCCATACTTTTCCGTTAGCCGTTTGGATAACTACTTGGCCAAGCGCTTGGGTGAGGGTCTTTATGGGCCCATCGTCTCGACCCCAAACGGCCAAACTCATTCAAACATAAGTTGGCGTATTTGCGCAGCTTAACAAATATTTGTGTACCGGGCTATAATAAAACGTCTTCTGTTTCTGTTAGTGAGAAAAAAAGGTCTGGGGCCGATTCTAGCGCTTTTGACATGCATGTCCGTTCGATATGCTCGAATGAAACTGTTTTCTATGGAAATCTGTCGCTTTTCATTCGAATATTTCGTACCGACACGTAAGTTGAAAGCGCCAGAGTCCCTGGTACTAGTTTTATGTATTCATACTAAAACATCCCGTATTGGTTTCCTTGTAACAATATTTATGGCAAGACTAGGTATATACATATATTGTGGGAATATTTTATCTACATCCCTGGTGGTTCTAAAAATTATTAATGGTATGATTTACGTTGACCTTCTTATGGTTGTCCCAGTCCATATAATTAATTCTATGGCAGGAGGTGTTTTGTAAATATTTTCACTTTGGTCTAATGAGTTCCAAACTTTTGGCTCCTTGTGAGATTACGCCAAAAATTCTAAAAAACTTCTCCGTCTGGTGAACGTTGTTTGACGTATTAAAGACTTGTCCTTGCGTTTTTTTTAGAACTTTCCAAGATATATTACTTTATTTCTCTCTTCTTTCGGTATTTTCTAAACGGAAACCTTAATGAATAATTTAGTGAGGCGTTTTTTGTTCCCCAACTTACCTAATAGCTTGATACTTGGGTAGAGACTTACAGCTGAAAACAATTTACGACGTAATTATTTCACAGCACATAAAGAACTGCCAGTTTCATAACTTAAGTATAGGCTCTTGTCACTGCTGGAGTACCCGCGACTTTAGAAACTTCTGGGAATGCGCGGATCGATGGCAAAACACCTGACGGCATGACCGTTGGACCGTGGAAAGATGCGGGATTCGATATTTGTACCTCATCCCACATCCAGACGACCTCGTCCAGCGCGGGGAGGACGACGGTTTTTGCTGAGAACCTTAACCTGCGCAAATCTCGGTACAGGTTACGAGTTTGCGCCGTTAGGGGTTGAGACGATGGGTTCATGGAGACTCTAAGCCAAGCGCCAGGCCAAGGAATTGTCCAAAGAACTAACGCTAACATAAGCGGCGTTGATGGGTTGCCTATCAAAATATGGTTAAGGTTATACAGCTGAATATTTCTAGTGGACGTACTCGTAGTTGACTACGAGGAATATTGAAAAAATTAATGAGTCTCAGTACTACCATTGCATGCTTTGTGTATAGCGAGTCGAGCTTTATTTAGGAAAAGTTGTTTGTTTCTATAAATATTATTTATTTATTTATTTTTACTTATATCATAACATTTAAATACAACATTATTCTGCCAAACTATAAAATAGTTTATCGGCAGATAGCTCTCATTACAATGATGATATATTAGCACAGTTTAGTTTATTAAAGATTAAATAAAATACAACTATAATTAGCATAGATTAGGTAGCAGTTAAATAACAATTTAACTTTCCAATCGCACACAATTTTACACAAACAATCTATCGATTTTGCTACTCAGTTGTTCGAGTAGTTCTTTCTTAATTTTGTTTTTATATGTCAATAATAGAAAACATATTAGTAAGAGCATACAAAATTATGCTGTATAGAAATGTAAATTTACATTTTCAATGACGATTGGGTGGGAAAAAACTCGACGCAGAAGATTAAATATATCGTGGCCTATTTTGGCACGCACATTTGAATAGCAAAAAGGCGCGAGTCGACAAAACAACAGCGAGCTTCCATATTTTTGCATATTTATTCAGCGACAGTAATATCGTAGCGGTTCATATAAGAAAGGAAATTTGTATGATAATTTTCATTTTGCATTCCTCGGTTTGGAGCAATTTTTCTTTTCTTGTCGGCCTGGATGGTGCTCCTGGGAAATTCCGTGGTTGACGCGTTCGATACGACGATGTTACGTAATTGGTACCGATATCTATTTGTTATTGTTAGGTATTCTTGCAATAAATTAGCCACGATTTGATGTAGTGTTATTATTTGTTGTAAAGCTACATTATTTTTACGTAGCTTCAGCACGGAATCAAATATTCCAAAATATTCCCCCGACCGCTGCGACACATTACTTTGGTGCAGTGGCTAAGACGTTAACTAAAGTCCAATCTTCAGTAGGTACACTGGGTGTTTAACTTTGAAATCAACAGAGACAATCGAAAGACCATATAGTAAGCTGGGACTTACTGCTGAATGTTGAATGGTGCAAACTAACCTTACTCCTCTATATACTAACCTATTTTGTAAAATAAAATTAATTTTTATTTTGTATTACCAATGTACTTCTCAAATAAAGGTATTTATTATTTATTATTATTAGTTATAAAAGACCACAACACGAAGTCGAATAAATATTGTGATCTCACAGAAATGATCAGGAACGAGTTCAAGACTCAGCTTTACGCAGTGGAAGTTGGTGCAAGAGGAGTTCCAGCAAAATATTTGCAACACTATTTATTATTTACTATTGGGTCTAAGCAGGTCTGCCGTCAATACATTTATGGAAAGAGTTACAAAAGACAGCATTAACGGAATCATACACTATTAGGTTGGGAAGGGAGAAAAGTAGAATGGTGGATGGTGAGAGTCTTTTTGCACAATAAAATAAAAAAGGAGGCCTCCTTTTCAAACCAGCCTATTGTCGGTCGCAAGCCCGAGACACCATTCTTCTCACCTCACACACGATGGACCCGGCACCCGATTTACTACACGCTCTAGCACTTTTGATATTCATAACTCTGTCTCTTTCATATTATGAATATTCATGTGTCATTTTTATAGTTTTGAAACGAAATCTGATTTGAATGAGTTAAACAATTGCATCCGTGGTCTAGCGGTTAAGTCCGTGGATTTAATTGACCGTAAATTTATTGAATTTATTTGTGATATTTCTCGAGTTTGGATCACTAGAGACATCGATGAGTTTGCCACTTGTCATGTTGGGCCTATAGTAAAGTTGGCTAAATGCTAAATGAGAATCCGCATCTTTTAAAACGTGGTTTTTGGTGATGATACTTTACTGTACAATGAATATGCCGGGGTTCAAACCGCGCTTTTTGAAGGTAAGGTAAAAGAAGCGTTCTTACAACTGGCCAATCATCGCTCTTAATTGATTTAAAATGTGAAATCGCAGATGTCCATACAATGATGTGAATGTAGGACACGTTTAATTCTTCCGCTAGCGGTGGGTAACATCGGCTGGGTGATAAATTTTTCCAACTCGCAGAAAGTAATAAAAGTTAGGAAGTAATTTCCCAGGTGCTAACTGCTACATGAAAGTGAGAAGTTTGTCGGACCTCCTAAATGTGAAACTCTACAAGTGATAAACTTTGTAGAAATTACGACGGTTTGAACTTCTGTCAACGTAATGTGAGAACCCCCCTCGCCTATTGTTATTTCAATACAGTTAAATGATAAATGGTGCGATTCCAAAAAATATATCTATATTTTATTTGACTACGAATATAGTAAGTATATTTTATTGACTGTATACATGATTTGCCTACAGTGCAATCACTAGAGGTAATGTCAAACTTAATGCTAGTGTATGCTTATTCCCCCGTTTTTCTCGGCAGGATCTTAGCGGGTGACCCGCTTGTAATTCATGCACTTTTGGTGTTGGACGCCCGCCGTTAGGTACCTACTAGTATAACAGCAGACAGTTAATATTATAATTGTGTGCATTATCATCGACTAGAGGAACTTTTTTGTCTAATAGTCAACTGAGCAATAATTAGACCCAATATCAACCTGTTTATGTGTGCATCTATAATGGTGCCATTATATCTAGTAACGGAACTATTTCTTGAATGATAACTTCTAGAATGTTCCGTGTATTTTAATTAGTAACATCTAAAAAAAACACTTCGTAGGAAACAGATCGACATATTCTCTGGAAAACAACAAAATAAATTTAAAATTGTACGTAACCGGCAATGCACTGTAATATATTTTTTTTAACGGGTCTTACGCGATTTACCTTAGAGACATATTTCTCCCGACGTTTCAGCCAAGTTGCATTGGCCGTGGTCACGGGTCGACTGAAGCTATGCGGTGTAGTCTCGTACATACTGGGCGGTAGATGTAAACCTACCCACTTATCACTTTTAAAAGTTTTTAGAAATCACGACACACGAAACTTACAATATCCTTGGCGACACCGGGCGATTTTTCCCGGCGTCGAAACCTATTGATTACTGGATTCCACGATGAAGATAGCATATAACCCCCCTTTCGATTGAAATTTTTGTGTTGCTTTATTTCGATCGCTTCACTTCGATCTAAGGTAAAACGCGTAAAGACCCGTTAACATTATAAAAACTATTATGAATATGCGCGAAAGTTTAAAAAGTTTAAGTTTGGATTCTTGCTCCATCTAGTTATACACTTGAGTCTTTTATCCCAGCCTAAAGTTCTGTACAAAACCTGAACAAGTTTCTCTAGCAGATAGATTTAATTATACATTGCACGATTCGCATTAGGAATGAGTTTTCTACCTGCCTAAACATCCATTATCTTAGAAAGTTCTCTAAAGTTTAATTTAGGAGCAGACTACGTTTCTCCAGTTAGTGCACCTGGTAATTCTAGTTGCATCATGTAAACTTTAATACTGATACGTATATGTAATCAGACAAGTCGACATTGGTAAAAAAAAGTCGTATTTAGTTATAGAGCACAGTTGCTGACTGTCTTTAAACTAAAACTCATTTTTACGATCTGATTTATTATTATATATCATATTTACGAGTATATTAAATGGATTTATCTTTTGTAAGATTTTGAAAATTCTAAAAAGGTCGGTTCGAACCCCGGATGGTACATCCGAACGTTACTATAGGCAAATCAAGACAAGTGGCAATCTTAAATAATAATTAAATCTATTTATTTTAAATAATATATATTGTTGTTACCGTTCCTCGTCGGTTCTGGTTTCCCTAATATTGATCCTCGCCAGACGGGTTGCCGCCCGGCCAGTTTGGCGAATGTAGGCTAAATTCTTTCTTCAGAAATTTCCGGTAGGCCCATATCCAACAGTAAAGGTCTAGAACACGTATTCTAGGGGCTGTAATGATGATGATAATGTGTTATATGTATTTAATTTTTATGTGTTTATTATTATTATATTATGTATATGAAGTCTTGCCATAAATATTGTTACACGGAAAAAAAATATATGTTTTCTACTACATAAAAACATTTATTATTGCAGTGTGCGTTAGTAGGTATATACATAAATTTAATAGCATTTTAAAAATTTGAAGCTTTTTCAAAATGATCTCCATTATACACTTTTTTTCAACGTCCTGGCCAGTTATCGATTGAAACACGCACTTTCTCCATGCGAAAACTGCCAATCTTATGGAATGTTTTAGGGAGTCCAAACTATCATTTAGAGCACAGCATTAAATGGAGCATAATTCATAATCAAGTGGAATAAGATCGGGACTAGTTGAACTCAGAAACATTCCATTCAAGCCACGTTTGTGTGGATCGAGCTTTATGAACCGGTGCTGAATCTTGCTGAAAGAATTATTCTTGGTTATGGAACATGTTATTGTTAGGAGTCTCAACCACCTTCTCAAGAATCGTATCTTGATATACCTGGGCCGATGTTTCAATACCCTTTTTACAAAATTATGACTCAATACTCCTTGATAGCTAACACCCTACCAAACCATCACTGAGGCCGGATAATGCCCACGCTATACCCTACTAACTAATACTTAAATCCTTAACTGTGTTTAATTTGCTGTAACATCAACCGACATTTGTGTGGTTAAATAGTATATCAAATAATTAATAACACAAACTATCAAAGGCTCATATTCATAATAGTTTTTATAATTTTAACGGGTCTACGCGATTTACCTTAGAGACATATTTCTCCCGACGTTTCAGCCAAGTTGCATTGGACTAAGGTAAGTCGCGTAAAGACCCGTTAAAATTATAAAAACTATTATCAAAGGCTCGTCTAGTATACCTATGTCTTGTGAAGATTATGCTTTAACGTGTGGAATCCTGTCAGTGCTTTCCCGGTGTTTTCTTACGTGCTCCGGCAGAAGCGACACGCGCTCCAGCCCACTTAAAGTAACTGAAATTTGTGTAAACTGACGCTGCCTGCTAACTAACTGCGAATACTTTATTTTACCGCAAACGTGTAAACTTTACACTCAGAATAAACACTTTACGTTATACTAGAGCGAACCGTTTTCCTAATTTGTTAAGATAAGTACATAACTTTACCAGCTAAAAGCAAGCTGATCAAAATTTAATATTCAAATATATTTATCGTCAAATTTTTTTTACAATAAGGTCTTGTGCATTGTGTTCTAACAAAACCGGACATCCGGCATACAAATACTTCTTCAACTAAGTCAATAATTACAAACAAAATATACACTTTTTATAAAAATAAAAGAGACTAAATATTTTATCAAATAATACTTAACTATAATATAATAACTAATAATAATAACCGCCTCCGTGGTCTAGTGGTAACAAACGTTGCCGTGAACTCGGGAGGTCGTGGGTTCGATTCCCACCGGGGGCAAGTTGTACATTGTATAATTTGTCTCGGTCTGGGTGTTTATATGTATAATATGTATATATTTACAAAAAAAAAAGTATAATATGTAGTTTATCAATCATCTAGTTTCCGTAACACAAGCCTCGTAGCTTACCACGGAAACTAGATGGCGCTGTGTGACCTGTCTGGAAATATTTATATTTATTTATTATATTTACTATAATTTTTATATAAGTATGTCCAAAAGCAAAACTGTGCCCGACAGGTAGATCAGTATATTAATAGGCCTGTCGGGCACATAGCCCTCTTTTTTTGGTCATAATTTATATACTTATCAATAGGCCTTTAGGGCACAAAAACAAAACTAGAAATATTTATATAAATAAAAAACAATAAGAAATGTCATAATACGCTACAAAACATTTCCAAGCAAAACAATAATAACTTATTATTATTATATGTCATTCCAATATAATTTAATGCCTCCGCGATCTAGCGGTTATCCGTGGATTTAGAGTCAGAGGTACCGGGTAAATTATTTAATTTATTTGTGATATTTCTTGAGTTTGGTACGCTAGAGTCATTGACGAGCTTGCCACTTGTCTTTAAGGGCCTACAGTAAAGTTACTTAAATGTGAATCTGCTTCATTTAAAAAAATAAAAAAGCGTGGTTTCTGACTACCCCGGAAGGGATACAGTCATGGTGATACTTAACTTCTCTTAAATATTTGTTTTGTCAAAAAGCGCACTTTTTTTTAGAAGCGTAATCACATTTAGCCAACTTTACTGTAGATTACAAGTCAGACTTGAGAAATATCACAAAGATATATCTGTCCCGACCAGTACTCGTACCCGGTAACTCTGCATCTAAATGGTGGCAGTTCGTGAGCTTCTCGTAGGTATTTGGCACAAATACACGTCGAATAATAAAAATCGTAGTAATTTTTTTAACTTAAAAGTATGTGAAAGAAAGAACGAAATAAATATATTTATATGTCGTCAAATCATACACAAAGCATAATACAAATTAAAAAACTAAACATAAAATAAAATAGGAAAAATATTATGCAAAAAATACTTAAAAAAACAAAAGGGCGATCAGCTCCGCGTCCGCTACAACCTAGAGATAGGCCATGGCGCCGATTTTCAGCCGCCGCCTTACCGATGGAAAGCACGTCACGTTCACAGATGTACTAAATACAACCCATTTATATACACACATATTGATTAATACACACACATATGCACATAATAATAATAATAATTACCCAGCCTTGCATAGTAAGGTGAGCGAGGTGTTTAAGGCTGAATATACCCGCAAGACCGATAAACCGAACAAGTACCGTGAGGGAAAATTAAAAAGAACATTGAAAAGAGAGTGAAACCGTTCAAATCTGCGAAACTCAAGTGAACGAACTAGGTGATTCAATTTCTAGCATTTCAGTCACAAGCTCCATCAATGCTTCCATCATACGAAAATAACCCTATAAATTGTTAAGAAATTCGTCTCAGTATGAAATAAAAGTAGGGTAGACGCGGCCGTAGCGAAAGGAATTTGGGTCTTTTATTTGGCGAGCGCTTTGCTCCCAAATTTCTTTAAAGTCTGTCGATTATTCGTCTGGAATTAATTTATCAGATCTAATATAATGCACGTCGGGTTTCTTTAGCCGGCACAAAGGGGGAAGGCTGGAATTTAGATTAAAATTCGTATACAAGTGAAATGTATCGTGAAATGTAATGTCGCCCTAAGATTTTTTGTTTGAGAAAAACACAATACACAGATTTTACGTCTAGGCATCATCTGATGATAAGCTCAAACGTTATATAGCGGAATTCCTTAAATAAAAGAAACTTTCAGTGTAACTCAAATTCAAATTCAAATAGTTTATTAATCAAAAATACTTATTACTAGGGTTTCACAAAAAATAATCCTACAAAAGATGTAGGTAGGCACTTTTACAAATAATGTCTAAACTAGTAATTTAGACAAATGTGTCGCTGCTAGCTAAACTAATAGTCTTTCAACTACTGTTAAATATAGCTAGCTAATATCGTTAATAAACTTACACTTACACTCCTGTGTCTTTATATTTTAGAAGTTGCTAATTTCGTAAAATCTAATCTAGAACTCTTTCCACTGAGCAAAGATAAACGTAATAGAGTACTAAGATATGGAAATAAATTATGCCCTCCAAGATCACGTACGGCGTTAATGTATAAAAGTATAATCTGTATGGGACCAAAAATATTTAATATTATTAACGACGACATTAAACTTTTACCGCATAGTCTGTTTAAAAAGACGTTGACTAAAGTTCTAATTGAAAAATCACATTATTCTGTGCAAGAATTTTTAAATGATCCAAATTGACATCTAAATATTAATTTTAACTTGACCACAACCAGAATTAGATACAATTTTTTTTACTGTGAATTAACATTTTTTTTTTTTTTTTGTGTTTGTACGCCTCATGGCAGAACACAGCTGCACTTTTATAAACTAGGTTAATATATTAACTAGATTACCTGTGTTAATTAATGATTTGATTTGATTTGATATTCTCGTAACGTAGAGTCGGGTAAGATAAGACGAAGTATCAATTGACACCAATAAAAAAAAAAAAATCTTCCAAACGAAATATCGAACTATCGTGTTTTTAATTAGTGGCTTTCTACTTATGTGGCCGCCAAATTGATATTTTTTTTGTAATTAAGGGAGATTACTGTGCAATATTTGTATTCGAAAAATATTTTTATAAAATATAAAATAATAATTATAAAGTACAAAAATAAAATTATATACCTATAAATGAAACCTAATAAAAAAAACTAAATAAAAATATCGTCAAGAGACGTCCCATCAGAGTCCCATCCCAAGACGACTGGCAACATTTTCCCTCTGTATAGCGAGGCTACTACGTTGGCAGAAATAATCTCCAGTCTTCCTATCTCCAGATTTCTCCGTTCTCAGCAGAAACCGTCGCACTTCCCGCGCTGGACGAGGTTGCCTGGATGTGACATGGCAATCTGACAGGCAGAGAATGTCAAGCGATATTATGTCACGCCTTTGTATGTTTTGTAAAAATAAAGTGTAAAGTTTTAAATAAATAAATAAATGTGTCTACATATGTCGCATCCCATAACAGATTGACTGCCAAGTTTAAGGGATATTTAAATCTTATGGAGGAATGAATGATGACTGAATTAAATGAATGAATCATGATTAAATGATCGTCTCTTAAGTCCCATACCATTTGACCATCTTTCCAAGTATGTGACATTAAATCCATTAGAGCAAGTGTAAATTACACCGAGGCGTACGATCCGCAATTATTGGACTCAAACAGGGTAAATTACGAGGAGCAGAACTAACAAAAGTCGCGTGCAGCAGTTGCATAATGAAGTGCAAACACTGTCGCCCCACCAACAAGTTTGATTAAAATTTATAGACGACGGGATGGTGGCAAATAACGCGACCCCATAGACGTATATTTTCTAGATTCGATATTTCTGTAGCCACTATTGGTTGGAAGCATAAAATGAAAAAAAAGTAAAAAAAAATATTTGTATTGTATGTATTTTGTCGGTCTATACTCGTACACTTACCATGTTGCTCGTGCACTAAAAAGTGCGTTAGACACACCCTAAAACTGCCTCCACATATTTGGCAAACAATGCCAAACATAAAACAACAAACACGAACACGTGAATGGGTGTTTTATTTGTGTTTATCAGTTTTCTTTTGTTTTGTGTCAGTGTTCAGCGTTGGTGTCGTTTTTTTTTTTTTAAAGGATGTTCGGCAAACAGTTTGCGATGTCTCCAACCGATTAATTAGTATTATAGGAGTTATACCTAGTTTTTTGCAGGAGTTATTCGCGCTTTTCGCCTTTAAATAAAATTTTGCTTAAATTTAAAATATAAATATGAAAGGAATAGCTGCCACAGCGCTTAATTGTCTCTGCCTCCCGCGGGGAACTAAATATGTACCTATGTATATAAAAATGGGTATCTTTTTACATACACAAATAGCAAACTTACCCTCTTGGTAGCTGGGTGCCGCGCTATGATTGGACGTATGCCGCGCGCTAACGCTGTGGTCTGAGTACCTGCCGTAGAATTGTGTAATACACATGCCATGTGTTACTCGCATTGTCGCGCACTTGCAGTTCTTTAGTTAGCTACGCCTAAAACGCATTAATAACGAAACGAAACGAAAAAATACCAGGTCGTCGTGTCGATAACTTTATCCTGACACTCATTCTAATTTATTAATTAATATGTAGTTTAGCTTGCATTTATAAAACCATAACTAATAACTATTATAAAAATGGCAATTTAACTATACAACTAAGAATATTGAACGAAGAATTTATGTAATAGTCAACTGCACATGACAGCCATAATCGCGTGTTTCCTGCGGCTTTAGGACCACCAAGTCTTTAATTTAATATCTGAAACTCAAGTCCTTGTATACACGTCTATCTCCAACCCTTAATATATCTCCTGGCGGTGACGAGAACAAACACAGACGCAAGGGAATGGCCTCATCATTTAAATGGCGAGCAATAAGTAAACTCAAATGTTTGACTTCTTCATCTCCCACTTTTTCATTTACGCTTTAAAACGAATGTCTTGCAGAGCTATTCTTTTCTATTCTTCTATACTACTTACCTATGACTAAATCCGAAACAACCCGACTGGCTATAGTCTCCATGCAGAAATAGTTGTTTTATTTTATACTGGGTGCACGGTTTTATACAGACAAATTTACGAATTGTCTGGACAGACTCTCATCAGTTCACGTTCTCACCATTATCCAGCATCAACATGAGGTCACGTTCGGCCATAGAGTGTGCTGCGTGTCTTTATCATCAAACTAAACAAATCACTAAGCATAAGGATGATACCACATTCGGCTACCAAGCATGCCGTGTGTCCTCATCATCAAAGCAAGAAACTTTACCATAAAAGTTATTAATCAATAAACACATTTATGTTTGGTTAAATTAGACCCCCTGCTTTAGGCAAGACATTTGGTGACACCACTCTCACCTGATGGTAAGCAGTACATGAGTTTCAAAAATGGTAGGAACTGACGTCAGCCACTGACGACCAACATCAGTATACCAAAAAAAAAACTGTTTAGCAGTGAAGGTCTATGTGTGGTGTTCTAAGGTTTTAAAAACTCCGTTCATTTAAGAAACTGTTTAGCTGTGAAGGTCTAAGTGTGGTGTTCTAAGGTTTTAAAAACTCCGTGCATATAAGAAACATTACCATAAAAGTTATTAATCAATAAACACATTTATGTTTGGTTAAATTAGACCCCCTGCTTTAGGCAAGACATTTGGTGACACCACTCTCACCTGATGGTAAGCAGTACATGAGTTTCAAAAATGGTAGGAACTGACGTCAGCCACTGACGACCAACATCAGTATACCAAACAGAAAAAAACTGTTTAGCTGTGAAGGTCTATGTGTGGTGTTCTAAGGTTTTAAAAACTCCGTTCATTTAATCTATAAGTTTAAATAAACATTTATTTATTTAAATTGTTTGCACTATGTACAATGGTGGATCTAATGCCGCTAGACATTCTTACTCGGTCAGCCTTAGGGACATTGTGAACATTGTGGAAGGTTCGAGCAATTTAAAAAAAAAAAAACTATAAATCTAAACTACGTACAGTAAATAAACACAAATATACTTATAATACTTAATATATACATAAATACTATATATACTTGTACATATTTACAATTGTTGTGATCTATTCAAGAAGTGTGTGAAGACCATCTTTTTAAGCAATGTTCTCTTTGGCGCCTGTCGGATATCTAAAAAAGAGGTTATTCCATAGATTTGCGGCAAAAACTGCAAATGAGTCGGACATAAAACTAGTGTGATGCGAGAGAATAGCAAGGATAGAGTTATGCGATTTATTTATTTATTAATTTAAAACTTTATTGCACTATGTACAAGGGGCGGGCTTAATGCCGCTAGACATTCTCTGACAGCCAACCTTAGGGACAGATAAAGCATTTAAAGTGAACGGTGGATGCAAGTAAAAATAAAATATTATAGAACTAAACGATCACATTGTAAGCAATAAACAATATCTCTCACAAAATTATCTCGCATTATCAATATGTTTCATCATTTCATCATTACAGCCCCTAGAACACAGCGTCCCAGACCTCCACTGCTGGTGATGGGCCTTCCAGAACATATATCTGGAGAATTTGGCCTACACTCGCCATGCTGGCCAGACGGCTTGGCGAGTATATGATGTCAATTTTTTATGACAATTTATTAAACGATTCCACAAGTTGGTATTAATGGAACCGGGACCGACGGCTTAACGTGCTGTTCAAGGCACGGGAACGGTGGTTTTGTAAATCTATGACAAATGTACTTAACAAAAGTGTATTTCTCATTGGTACATGCCGGGTGGGTTTGAACCGACCTTTGTAGGATTTAAGGAACGCATTCTTACAACCGAGCCACAACCGCGCCAATATGTTAATGTATAATTGACCTACTTTTCCATTCAATTATTATAGTAATAACATGGTTTTTGTAAAGTTTTTTTTAAACAATCAATTAACGTTATTTAAACAATCTTAATTAAATTAATGCTGTTCCCCTCATGCCTGGGAGGATCTGGCAGTGTCACGCACCGCAGGCTGAAACGAAAAAGTGTATCTGGCCGGGGCGCTAGGTTCAACAGAGACTGAGAAAGAAACTGAGGGTTCTGACATCAATACCGATAGCAATATTAAACAAAACGTTGGCCTAATGTACATGTGATTACATTTCATTTCATTTATTTATCACCGTAGGGACCATCTGGAACACTTGGTTAAGTAAATTTATAATACTCTGTAACTAATATTAGTTACCTACAGTAAACGAGATAACACAATCATGGTCAGACAGCTTAATACGAAACAACACGACGAAGACCAGAAACAGCCCAAACTATCAATACAATTATTAAGAGCCATATTGAATGCTAAATAATCAAATACAGAAAATAAAATTTAAATACTAATAATGTCAAACTATGTTAAAATAAAAATGTCAAGTACTACAAGGTACTACTATAATCTGATATAAATATATATATATTGTATACAACACCAAAATATGTCAAATAACTAATGATAATAAAAAAATAACATGAATGCAGATGCAGAAAAGAGAAAAAAACTCCCTACAGTTCCTCTCTGTTATATCCTATTATGAAGACATTGTTGGAACTCAATTACAAGTTGCAATCGATCGGTTACTGCCAAAAGATTCTACTGTCGTCTGTGCTTTGTGCAATGAAGTTTTAAATAAATAACGAAGCTTTAAACTAGATTTCTAGGTGTGAAGTCGCAAGAACAAGACTGTGAGTACGTTTGGAACAAACTTCGATTGGATTCCGATACCTGACTCCACACACGATGAACCACAAATGCAGCTACACACTTTATTCCCTGCAATAAAGCTGTTTATCTACTAGAGTATTTGATTATTTTTAGTCTTGTAGACTGATAAAGACAACATAATAGCTTTTGCAGGGTTTACACGGGTCTAAATGGCAATTGGGATAGGCCGCAAATAAGCTAAGAAGCAAGCCCCAAGGATGAGTAGAAAATATATTCTTTCTTTCCTTATCTCTTGTGTATAAACTGCCTAAAGTGTGTAATTTGATGTGTGGGCGTAGAAGTAAAGATTAGAGTTGTTGGTTCTCGTCCTAACACCACATCAGAGCTTTCAATTCAATTTCCGATGAGCCTTTGACAAACAAACTACAAGAACACGTTTCGATTGTCCTAATTGTTGACTGTGTTAACCTAAATTCTTACAAATTTGGGGGCCTATCGCAGATCTTAACCTTGCGTCATACGATTGAATTTTGAGGATGTCATACTTAAGAAAGGTGCAATGGTTCAGGAAAAAGTTACTGATATAAAATGTTTTCCCTAGCGTAGGACTCTACTGCTGGATGCAGGCCTCCCCAAAGCTCGCCACTGCACGCAGTCTTTTGTTTTTTAAATCAACTGTATCCAATCTCGGCTAGGCGAAAATGATGCAGTTATATTATTTTTTTAAAATCATCCCCGAGACTTCTTTGAGCATTTATCGCTATTCCTTGTATTTTTATTTATTTATTTATTTAAAACTTTATTGCACTATGTACAAGAGGCGGGCTTAATGCCGCTAGGCATTCTCTAGCAGCCAACCTTTGGCACAATACAGAGCATTAACGTTGAAAGGTAGGTGCAACTAGCTATATTAAACATTTACATAATAAATTAAATCGTTAACTACAAATAATCGTCCTTATATATACAATATATATATATATATATAACTACAAATACATTCAAATATTAAATAAAAATAAAATGAAAATACATATACTACACACTATACACATACATAGATATACACTACATACAACATTTACTTACATACGCTATGAGGAGCTCTTTAAGAAATGAGAGTAAACCATCTTTTTAAATAGTGTTTTGTTGGGAGCTTGGCGAATTTCAACTGGCAAGTCGTTCCACAAATTTGCTGCCACTACTGCGAATGAGTTAGCCTGAAAGCTAGAGTGATGAGAAGGAATAGATAGAACAGAATTGTGGGACGAACGGAGGGATCTTTCATGAAGTGACGAGAGATAGGCAAATTTGTCCTTAAGGTATTTCAGTGTCGCAGGCTCGTTGAGTATAGAAAAGAGTAAGCAGAGGATTCTAAGGTTCCTGCGACAACGAATTGGTAGCCACCTCAACTTAGTCCGAAACTCAGAGATGTGATCATATTTGCGTAAGCAAAAGATGAACCGGATACATGTATTTAGTAACCGCTCCATCTTGTTGAGCAACATCTCTGAGAGATCGACACCACGTACGTCACCATAGTCGAGTATAGGAAGGAGTAGACTTTGGGCAAGGGTTATTTTAGCTTTTCATGGCCTATACCTTGTAGTATAGGATTTGGCCTTGAGGCCAAATAATAAGTCACGTGCGAACAAAAAAACCTCCTGTAGGTGTAAATAAAGCGTGAAAATAAAAAAATACGATTGTATGTTGAGGTGAAGCGGTCGGGTGCAAGTTAAGTGTTTTTATGTCAACATGTCGCATAAAACGAGAAAAGGGCAAATTGTTTGGGACCCAAAGCTTTTCACCTTCAGTCCTCGCCTAGTTGCCATAATAATTCCCAAAATGGCGCACTTCCTTTGACTTATATTAAGAACTAAACTTATAATGCATATATTAAAAAAATAATAATACCGTCTTAGGAGGTCGTTTCATAAATGTAGTAGCGGCAGGCCCAATTCTTTCAATAAGTGGTGCAAAGATTTTGGTGAAATTCCTCTTGCACCAACTTTCACTACGTAAAACTGAGTCGTGAACCCGTTCCGGGTCATTTCTTCTGTGAGATCAAAATATTTATTGGACTTCATGTTGTGGTCTTTTGGAATATTTGATTCCATGCTGGAACTACGTAAAGCTGAGTCCTCCTGAATCACAACAACATGTTGTGGTCCTTTGGAACTATAAGTTCAATAAGTGCAATCTAACAAATGGATCTGCTAAGACCAACTGCACAAAAATCTATGTATAAGCAAATATAGGTATAAAATTGTAACCAAAGGGCCCATCTCTAGTAGTGGAGATCTAGGACTGTTTTAGGGGCTGTGAGTATAATAATGATGAAAGGGAGAAATGGTCAGGCTAAATACCTAACAATAATGATATTTTACATGCGACTGATCAGAACATATTGTTCAAAATAACCGGTCATTACATGATATTCAATGCACAACCTTTCTGTTAGGTTTCGTCAATTTGTCTTTCATCTTCAATTTGCGAAATATTTTTGCTGATTACCTCTCACTGTCGCACCTTCACTCCTTGATTAAAATTAAACCCAGATTATTATCTAGATTTAACTAAAATACTAAAAATATTCTAAGATAAAATTCGTTTTGAAGTAATTGTAATACGTCATAAAAAGTATATTCACGTCCACGGAGTCGTGAGAACCACGTTTTTTATGAAGCCGGTTCACATTTACTATCATGACTATGTCTTCTAGAGTCTGAAGCAGAGGTAAGTGACCTATTTTGAACTGACTCCTGTCATCAAGAATTGTTTATAAATTATCGTTGAAAATGTTAGAGAAGTTTTTTTTTATACTAGCATGACATGTGACCTTGCGCCCTCCTGATGATTAAGTGGTCCACAAATGTTAGCAACTGGAATTAGACACTCATGACTGACATGAGTCCCTAACACGGCATGACGGCAATTCGAGCCCGATCCCCAAACGTGTGGATACACTTTACTGGGTTTATCGGCACGAACGGTGGATACGTGTTTTGTTAAGTCTACTTTATCGCGAACCCAATTATTTTACTGGCACAAAGCATTCAGTAAAGGCCGTGAAGTCATTGTGAAACTTGCCTCATACGAAGTCGTCGATCCACCTCTGTTAACGACGATAACATCGAATGAGTTAAGAAAATGATCCTCCAAAATCGTAGTATTGGTATCAGACAGATAGCAGAGGCTCTCAACATCTCTTATGGATCAACCCAACGCATTTTGGTGGTTAATGTTTTGGGAATGAAGCGTGTCAATGCTGGAATCGTACCAAAAGACCTGAATTAAAAGAGATGCTTGTTGTCAAGCATATATATTCATCATTACTGGTTTACGTATATAACGTCGAAACTGCTCAACAATCTAGCGAATGGCGCTCCAAAAATGAGCCGAAACCAAAAAAAGACGGCAAAGTCGTTCTAAAATCAAGGTGTTCATCGTTTTATTCGATTACCGTGGTGTGATTCACTATGAATTCGTTCCAGAGGGTCAAACTATCTATATGGAATATTATTTGGCAGAAGCAATTCGTCGAAAACGACCAGATTTGTGGGTTTATGGATTTTTTACCACGATAATGCGCCGTCACATTCCAGCATGATTGTGACTAATTTTCATTGCTCACCTGTGACTCTTCCTGATTTCAAAACTCATAAATCCGCCTCGAGAAATGCGCCATGAGTCCATTAAAGCCATAAAAAGTAATTCCAAGACTGAAGGCCATTCCAGCCGAGGCTTACAAGTGTATGGAAAATCAGATTAAGCGTTGCCATGCTTGTATTGGCTAAAAAGGAGCCTATTTTGAAGGCGATAATAAATATTAGTATTAAGTTATGTTTCTGGGCCTGACAGGGTTAATTTTGGTCAGTTATAGAAATAGATGCATAAAACCATTTGGAAGTACTCCTACGACTGGGCAGCATTTGATCCAAGACCGGTCAATGTCCTTTGTCTTCTCAAAACAAAAAAGACGAGTACTTACGTAATCGATAACGTATGTTTACAAAATCGTCATTAAACTACCATTTCAAGTTAAATAACAGTGAAACATGACGAATCACAATTATCTAGTTATGTAAAGTTTTCATTGTTAGCTCTTTCATATATTCATTTGAACTTGACCTCGATAAACTCAAACACGAAAAAGCGATCGAACTTCATAATTGGATCGGGGGTTACCATTGACTGTCATGTAAAGATCCGAATTATAGACAATTAATTATCGCTGGCAAATCACAGCGCTATATACTAATCGTCAAATGTGCTTTGAATACTTTGTTAAAATATTTATAACAGTGGCAATAAAAAAATGTCACGCGAGTGTCTATATACGGCTCTTTTAATTAGCGTCATATTTAAAGGCACAACTTTAGGTAATGTTATAACAAACCAGGGCCCCGATTGTCGCGTCTTCGACATGCATGTCTGCTCGATTTGTTCGAATAAAACTGAGAGTTTTCTATGGAGATCTGTCGCTTTTCATTCGAATATTTCGACTTTTATGTTGATTCGAAACATTCGCATGAAAAAAGACATTCACAGAAAACTTTTTTTGCGTAAATTTTATTGCGTATTCTAGCAATCTCACTTTCGATTTATTCGAGCGGCTTGCAGTCGACATCTTACGAATACTATGTAGCACTCGATCTTGAAATGTCGAACGTCAAATCGTCCGCCATTGTCTGTATTTTTAGCCTGTGTCATTTGAACTTTTATTTCAGTCCAGACGTGTGCTTTACACGTCGTCCTAATTGCTTTACACTAATATGCGATATGAACGCGCAATAATAAAGATATATACATACATAATAGACAGTTGCTCAAGTTTTGACGCGATTACAATTAGGATACCTATTTCGACACCAATATCATAGAACGTGCGTTCGCAAAACTAAGAGATTTCAACCGGATTTAGGACGGTTACTTTTTCACATAAATTAATACGTTTGATCGCCAAAATAAGTGAGCCTGCGGTAATCTCGTATTCACGTTTAATTAGAGGACGAAACGTGACAAAGCAAGCATGTTTAGCTTGCTGATACGGTTTTTGCCGAATCGTTTCGAGTGTTTAGGAAACGTGAGCTTATTGCAAAAATATTGTTACAATTAAGTTATATTAACTACCTCTGTGGTCAAGCAGTTAAGTCCGTAGATTTAGACAAGGACGTACCCGGTTCAATTCCTGGTCGAGACACAATAATTTATTAATTAATAAAATTCAATAATTTATTTCCCGAGTTTAGTACGCTAGAGACATATAGTAAAGTTGTCTAAATGTAAATCCGCTTCTTTAAAAAAACGCGTGGTTTCTGACCACCCCGAAAAGGATACGTTATGATATTTTCTTTTTTTATTAAAAGTCCAGTTATGATCAAAGTCAAAGCATTGATGTTTGTATTGGGTGTGTAAAGAGACCGAGGGCGTGAGTTATTCACAGTCGGGGGAGTCGTTTTGATTAAAATTTATTGGGCGTACTATTCGCGACATACTCTTTGTTCTAATTCCGACTGTCCGCTCGCCCCTCTCTATTACCAGCCATTCTCTAATCAATGACTTATATTTTGTGTCCGACCGAAACAGGAATTCCATCCGATGCCAAAACCTTAGACAAATATTCGGCTACAACTCTAGTTTTGGCCTAAAGTTACTAATTAGGTAAGTGCCAGGCAAAAATGTGGACATTTGGGTCAATACACAAATTCAAGATCACTATTTTAGGCAGAAACCAGCAGAAACGGAAACCGAAACTTCGGCATATTTAACAGGAAAATGCATGTGGTATATTTTTTAGATTGTAGTATATATATATATAGTATATATAGTAGAATGTAGTATGTAGATTAGTAGATATCCTGCTCAAATGATGACGTCATACTGTATATATACAAGATACCATGTTCCAAGCAGCGTCGGTGCTAGCCCTTAAACAGTGTAGAGCAAAATAGTCTTTTAACTACTTTTGGTCGACGCTTTCACTTGACGCAATTTGAGCTTCTCTTATAGTAATATAATAATATCTTTAAATTAACAGATATAACTCTTTTATTTTTTAAATTAATTATTGCACCAAAACTTAAAATTAGGCATAGGTGAGTTTAATGCCATTTTCTGCCAACTACCCTTTGGGATGGTGGGAAATCATGGGCAGGGTGCAACAATCTAATAGTCTAATTTGTAAATACACTACTCGTACATACCAAGCAATTACATAAAATATATTGTATGCCAAATATTTAAAGTGTGTTCCTGTTTATCAAGAAACAATTATATGATTAAAAAGGAAAATCAATTCTGGTAATACTGATCCCACGCTTGTCATAAGGCGCCTGCAAAATTTAATTTTGCGCTGGAAATAGTTTTGCACATTTGGCTCCCGTTGCGCCCCGGCTAGAGCATCCGCTCCTCTTTCTCTACCCCCGGATCGAGATTATCCCATCCCCAACCCAGGCCCATTGAACATCCGGGCCTGGATGACTCCGCTGTCTGTGACCCCCGGACTGACGCTGTTTTCCAGTAGTTTAAATCAAATTGGTTATTGAATCAAAAATATTCAGGTATTCAAATGTGTAACACCAATCGTTAACTTGCAGGGGAACATCAGTAAAATTTTGGAAACATTCAACAAATAAATATAAAATAATAAATAAAGGAATATTACTTATATACTAGTAATGGGGTGTATCAGGCAAAGCTTTTTGTAGATGTCGCTAGCGGCAATGGTACCTTGTTTTACACCTATATCGCATCATTTTTTATATGTTTTTGTAGTTTCTTATTTGTATAACAGAAAAATGTATTTGAAATTAACGTTACCTACCTTAAATGGCGAATTAAGAAAGCGCACACCGTATTTAAAAGGAAAAAAGGTTGAATTAATAGAACGGCACTTTTGAGATCACCGTATCTTTGATTTCACTTGGAAATCTCGATTTGTTTTGTTTAAAAGCTACTCACTTCGGCATAATATCCAGAAAATAAAAAAAATCGTAATATAAATACAAGATTTATATGCAACTGACAGTTGTATTAGGTACCATCTATCATGCACCATCTATCGTGATAAAAAGTTAGTGATACACCCCATTTAAATAAATAATAAATAAAATAAAAAAAATATTTTATTAGACAAAGTGTGTTAATGCGTGTGTAATTATTATTTAATTGATTAGTCTGGCATAAACCGTTCTTTATTATATAATTAGTTAGTTTAGAAGCTAAAGCAAAAGCATACAGATAAAAAAACGGGCATTAAATACAGGTCAAAGCTGGCACTAACTAAACTTGGTTACGCATATTTGTAAAACTCATTGTATGATTTAATTCGCTTATCACAAGAGAATAATTCCTATTGTTCCTGACTGTGTACCAGTAGATATTACTGTTTTTTTCTTATTCATATTTTTAAACTACTAAGCAAGACATTTGATGCCACACCTGATTCAGCAAGACGCACTATTACAGCCATTTTGTTTCGATTTGGTTTTGTCAAATTAGGGTTACCAGCATATTTTTAAAAAAACTTTATTAAAATATATTATTATAATAAATTATTAACGCGCAGAGTATAAAACTACGTAAAACAATTAATAATTTAAATAGAAATACTAAATAATATCGATGAAATAATAAATATGAACAACAAAACTGATGAAATACGCAGAAATATTATTAGTAAGCTTAAAAAAAATAGAATTAATGGAAACCCTCGATATTTCCCTATGAAATGGGAACTAGTGCAATGTATAATAAATAATAAAAATACTTTATTCAGAAAAACATTATTTTTGCACAACTTATTTTAAAATACAATTCATAGTAACTTAAGCAAAAAAAAAATGTTTTACAAATAAAAATTGACATTTGTTTTGAACCTTATCTCCCGAAAAAGTAGTCTGTGTATCAGTGTGACAGTGAAGTTTCGTAAACGCAACTATAGTAGTAGAGTTTTTTTACTGAATTTTCGATGTTCATTGCCTGTTATTATAGCCAAACTTGCAATAACACGCAATGTAAAACAAAAAAACGTAACTACAGCAGTTACGTTTACCGAAACTTGCATTTTACACTAAGCACACAGGAGATATGTATGTATGGAAGTCGATAGCGACTTTAACGTCGCAAAATTGTCTGTGATTTGTTTTGAAAGTTGTTTTGTGTGAGTATAATTATTGATTTTTGTATTTTTATATATTTTTTAATGTTACTATCTTAATAAAGTACTAAACGTAATATTTATTTTATATTCATTGTATTACTTCCATAAAAAAACTGCCTCCATGGTCTAGCGGTTAAGTACTGTAAATACACTTAATATAAACTAACATTAATAAATATTTAACCTTCTATGTATGTTATTTGTAACTAGCTGACCCGGCGAACTTCGTACCGCCTAACAGTCATTAAGTGTCGTATTATTAGCTGAACTAAATTTATGATTTTATGGAAGTAAAAAAAATATCACCACGACCGTTTCCCTTTCGGGGTGGTCAGAAACCACGCTTATAAATAAGCGGATTCACATGTTCAGCCAACTTTACTACAGGCCAATCATGACAAGTGAAAAGCTCGTCGATGTCTCTACCGTACCATACTCGAGAAATGTCACAAATAAATTAAATATTAATTAAATGTATTTATTTACATTAATAAATATTTTTGTGTGACCAGGAATCGAACCCGGTACCTCCGAGTCTAAATCCACGGACTTAACCGCTAGACCACGGAGGCAGTTTATCAGTTGATCACTTTGGTTTTATAAGAAATATCTTATCAATTCTTAATAATCACGATTAAATTACTTTTCAATCAGTTTTAAAAATCGTTTGGAAGTGTTCTTTGATTGAAGAAAGTTTCCAACGATTTTCCATTATGAAGTCTTTAGGAATCGGAAGTCGGGGGAATATCAAATTTAATTTCAATACCTTATCTCAAATCAGTTCAGGCGCGGCGAAGCACATTAGGCCTTCAAAGTATTATTTTATATAAAATATTCAAAAGGTACTGACCTATTTTTTTTAAGCTATTGTTTTTATTTTGGCTTCTTCCGTAGTCTAGCGGTTAAGTCCATAGATATAAGTTGGAGGTACCGGGTTGGGTTCCTGGTCGAGAAACAATAACATTTATTAATTTAAAATAAATCAATTTGGTAATTATTTAATTTATTTGTGATATTTCTCGAGTTTGGTACGCTAGAAACATCGACGAGATTGCCACTTGTTGTGATTGGCTAATACTAAAGTTGGCTAAATGTGATTCCGCTTCTTTATAAGCGTGGTTTCTGACCACCCCTCAAGGGATACGGTCATGATGATACTTTACTTTTTATTCATTTACGTTATTAATTTAATTATTAAATGAATGATTGACGAGGAATAAGTAGGTAAAGAGGAGTGGTGACTCGGTTGTAAGAACGCTTTTAATCCAAAAATGTTCGGGATTCAAACCCCGGCATGTAACAATTAGACATACATTTTTATTACATACATTTGTCATAGAAATGTACATCTACGACACCACCGTCCTATGCCTCCGAGAACACATTAACCCGTCGATCCCGGTTCTAATTATATTTTATTTATATTATATTAATTAATCCTATTGTGAGGATGCGTAGATATTACAATGAACTGACATGCAAACACAACATCGACATTTTTGACAGAAGACTTTCGACAATGAAGTCGAGTTTGAAGGATATAAACTAACACCTGCATTATTTTTACTTTTGAATTGATCTTCATTGATTTTACTTTTGGTCTCTTTTCATTATATATTTTTTGAAATAGTTTAATTCTCTCTCTTTTATTTGTAACACTAATTTACTTGTAACTTATATTTAAAAAAAAACACGTTATACATCGCTGATACTGTGTACACATGCTTTGAGTTTTAGCGATGTCTATACACTATATCCATTATTTTTAGAAACTGTAATGCTAAAATTTGTTTTGTCTGCCTACTTAATAAATAAATAATAAATAATAACAACTTGTGGGTCGTTAATAAATTGTCATAAATAAATGACATCACCTACGCCAACCAGTCTGCGGGTTGAGACCATAGACATAGGATCGTCGCGTCGTCGCTCTATGGGTGAGACGGAGTGCACAAACGTTCGAAACAATTTGTCTAAGATAGATTTCTTCTGTCAGAAATGTCCAAAGCTAAGCGGAATGCACAGCATTTTGACATTACTGACAAACGTAATCGATCTTATACGATTCGTTTTCGAAATATAGTGCACTCCGCATCAACCTGCTTGCAAGTGTGGCGAGTGTAGGCCAGATTCTACAGAAATTTCTGAAAGCCAATCTCCAACAGTGCAGGTCTAGAGGCTGTGATAATAATGTGGTACTCGTGGGTCTGTATTTAGTGGTTAAAAAGTACCTATATTTTTTGTATATATTTAAGCTTTATCTTTTTAAAACCTATTCAATCTAGAGATTAACAGAATTGAGGATTTAATTAAGTTTTTATTAAATGAAATGAAAAGCGAAGAAAAAAATGTTGAAGGTAAACAATACTAAGCCTTGGCTGGGAAATTATCAAGTTATTTAATAAAGGACGGTAAGTCTAACGGGATTCACCCATTTTGCAGTAGACAATTTGACCTTTATTGTCCCTGTGTACCAGTTTGACCTCTCATATAAAACCCTGAAAAGGACGTCATTCATCTTGTGAGGGCATTTGAGCTACATTATATTCACAGTTATACTGTATATGCATTTTTAAATAAATTATTTCAACAAGATTACAATTTAAGTATCAAAAGGGTATTTCTTATTGGTACATGACGGGGTTCGAACCGCGACCTTTTTGAATTTTAAGGAACGGGTTCTTACAAGCGGGCCACCACCGCTCACGATTAGAACATATCTCTAGATAATTTGGCCTACTTTTGGCACGCAAGTCAAACGGGTTAGTGCATGCTTACGTCATGATAATTATATTTATTTATTAACATTGAAAATAATAAGTTTAGTACAGGGTCGTATTTAAAAGGTATAACAGGGCTAAAGCTTATGAACGGCGAGCGGCTCCCGGCGGCCAGATAAAAGGAAATAAGTTTAAACGAGAAAAGTTCGCTTTATGTCAGCCAGATAGCGAGCAACTATGATGAGACGAAGATTTGGCGCTGGCAGACACATCCATGTCTTGGAAAAAAATGGTTATCAATAAAATAATATTTAAGTTATTCTTCTGAGAAGAGTTGTCTTGGTCGCCATTAATAAATAAAATAAAAAATAAAAAAGTTATTTATTTTCTCCCACAAAACTTAAAATTAGTAACATTTATGTAGGAGACTGGAGGCAAAACTAAACTAAGCGAAAGCATAGTCTGTGTTAAAGCACTCCAGGTAACTCTGACTCAAACTTAATATAATAAATAATGTGTTAGTGTCACGCTCAACAACCTCACATGTGGTCCATAGCTGCTTTGACTTAGTCAGTCCATCTCATCAAGCATTCTCCTGCCATCAACTTTCCCCTGGACCTCAGGTCAGACTATGCACCCACATACCGTAGTCACAATCCCTACGCGTACGTATAAATTTGGGGATACATCCATCTGTAGCACAACAAAGATGTAGAATGCTCTTCTAGTCGTGTGAAAAAGCATCTAGTCAAGCCGACACAGTGTTAAGAACTAATGTCAGTCAAAAAGGTCTCATTCCAGTTTTTAACATTCATGAACCTTGAGCGCCACTTACCATCAGGTGGGTACAGGGTCACATGTCACCTAGTATTAAAAAATATGTTCGATGGATTTTTCCCACGCCTCGACACGTGTCCGAAGAAAGTAACAATGTACAATCGAGAAAAGGCGTTATCCAATTCCCAGTTCTTTAAGTATAGACTAATTAAGTTACAACTATATACCATTACTAGTAATATTCAATGTTTAAACACCACGTACATTAATAAACTAATTAATATGCTGATTTTATTGTTTGATTTAATGTTATTAAGAATACTTATTATTACTACTATATTTTTAATATAATTTTAGTTATATATAAGATATGTATGCCAAATTGTTATTTATATGTTTAAATTTAGATATTAATGTCTTTCTGTATTTCATTCTTTATATTGTTTACTGCATGCTGTGTACAAATGTTAGGTTGGCAAACTTGCTACTTATTTATATCACTGTATTTTCTCAAATGTTTTGTCTGTTAACTGTTTTTTGTACCTTAATAAATAAATACCATTTTTATTCTAATTTTTAGGCACAAAGATTTTGCGCAATTATATTTTTTACCTAAAAATGGAGTAGTTTACAGACGATATATACTCAGACAGCAAGAATGATTGTTGAATGACGTAAACGTAAAAGTTGATACTGCAAAGGTTATAAATTATAACTTGTATGAGAAACTTAGTCCCGCGGGTAAATAGGTGGGGGGAGGGTAGAGGCGTTAATAATAAATAGTTCAGCGGTAGCCTGTCCTACTCTAAATAACGTCTGTAAATAAGCGTGATTAAAAAAAGATAATTTAATTTTTTTTAAACCTTATTTCAAATAGCAACACAAAATATACCTTTTTTGTCATATCGTTATCACAACCTCTAAACACAGAGTCCCAGACCTCTACTGCTGAAGATAGGCCAGAATATATTAATTTAAAAAATTAAGCATAGACATGCTGGCCAGAATTTTTAGCTTTAAAATATTATATATAAACAACAAAAAATATTTTTTTGTTAGATTGTGTTGACTTCTCCCGATGGATGATGAATGGGGTGATAGAGTAGGCAAAGGGTCTAGTATATTTATTTCTTCTGAGTTAATGAGGTTATCATCAAATCCAAGATGTTGCAGAATTTGACCGCGCAAAATGGCGCGAAGGACTCTCCTTAATCGTCTTAGTTACCATTACAAAATAAAGCGTTGATTATTTTACGTGTCTATTGCGAATTCAGATTTATTTAATACACTGGAAACACTACAGTTAGATTTTTGAACGAATGTGACAGATCAATGTGACAAATATTCAGAATATCTACATGAATTGTCTATTGATTTTCTAATAATATAATAAATTATTTTCGATATAAGTTTTTTTAAAGTCTCGTTTTAAGACGCTTAAAATTTTATCAAGTAATCTCGCAATTGATTTTTATACACGTAATATCAGGTGGTCGCTCGGTTGTAGGAACACGTTCCTTAAATTCTACAAAGATCGGTTCAAACCCACCCGGAATGTACCAATGAGAAATATGCTTTTCTTACCGTACATTTGTCAAAGATTTACAACACCACCGTTCCCGTGCCTCGGAGAGCACGTTTAGCCGTCAGTCCTGGTACTAATACCAACTTGTGGAATCGTTAATAAATTGACATCTTATCCTCGCCAAGGCGTCTGGCCAGCGTGGCGAGTGTAGGCCAAATTCTCCAGATATATGTTCTGGAAGGGCCTTCCAGCAGTGGAGGTCTAGGACGCTGTGTTGTAGGAGCTGTAATGAAAAAAAAAATATAGTATGGGATGTTAAACTAGACGATCTCAATGTACATAATTAAGTGAGAGGCCAAAGTTGTGAGCAGCGCGGACTGTGGGGACTCGATAGTATTTGTTGAACTCGTTTCACTCGAGACCCTGTGTGGAGTACTTGTGTGACTGATATATGTATATATGTCGTATTATATCGTATTTACGAGTAGATAACTCCAAAGGTTATATTACTATCTATGTTTAAGCGTTTTACTAATACTAAATGGTTTTTTCTATACATATAAATATCAAATAATACTTTTTGCTTTCTATTTAGAAGCAATTTGTAAAGTTGATATGCTGGAAAGCCGAGAGAGAATTTAAGATTAAACATTTGGTATCTTTTGTACAAAATTACAAGGTGTAATTGAATCAATGACCTGCTACGACACGGACTATGCACGACTACGAAATCGTAGCCTACGAGTAGTGACTACGAATTGCCTTATTCGGCCCGGCCATTTACTACGGTAGCTGACCATTTTCTGTTATTTCCTTAACGAGAGCTTAGAAAGAAAGACAGAAAAAAGAAAAAAGTTTTATTGCGTCACAAAATTATATTTTAGGTTAACTATGAGTATACTAACACATACTATATATTTTATTTACTTTTTTTTTTAAATTAAGATTTAATTTATTGAGATAATATACAAACAGTATAAAAAATTACAACTACTTAAAAGTAAAAATTAATATAAATATAAACTAAACCTAATAAAAAATAAACTATAAGTAAAAAATGTCCTCTAGAGACGACCCTTCAGTGATAGTCCCAAGAAGACTGGCAACATTTCCCCTCTGTATAGCTAAGCTAATACGTTGGCAGAAATAATTGCCAGCCTTCCTGTCTCCAGACTTCTCCGTTAGCCGTTTGGACAAATCCTTTATTTTTAGAATCAAAGTAACTAAAAGTTGAATTCAGAGGATTATATTGTCACACTTAATCTTCAAATTACACTCACATCCACATTGTCACAACTACACTCACATTTTACACACCAATGCATAGACGGTAAAACAACAAGAGGAAGAAGCCCCAAACGATGGTCTAGTCAGGTGACTGACCACCTAAACATCCCAGTACACCAAGCCATCCACTGCGCCGAGGATCGCAGCCACTGGAAACGGCTAGTGCCTAACTAAAACTAACTAAGTAAAACAGTCGGCTCGGCTTTATTTTTAATTTTAATCGTAACTTCTAGGTGGCAGGCGACGGATGGTGGTAATTTGCCCAGTCTACCGGGGCGGGGAAGTCTCCACCGTTCGTGCCGATAAACCCAGTAAAGTGTATCCACACGTTTCGGAATCTGGCTCGAATTGCCGTCATGCCCAGTCAAGCCGGCATAGTGTTAGGAACTGATGTCAGTCGTAAGTGTCTGATTCCAGTTGCTAACATTCATGGACCTCGCGCGCCACTTAACATCAGGTGGGCGCAAGTTCACATGCGTGGACATCTCAAGTGCAAGTTCTTGTTTTGTAAATTAATTTACTGCGGATATTATTGGTCAAAAGTGGTGTTGTTTTGTTTAATAATGTGCTACAATGTAAATAATTATGGAAAACGATAAATTGGACTTTAAATATGGGGCACAATTTGCATATTATTTTTTGCGGTTTTAAATAAATAAATAAATAAAATCAGTTTTTATTTATCACAAAACAAGTTAATAAAAAAAAGAAGTAAAATATAGTTAAAAAATAAAACAAAGATATAATGACAAAAGGGTCAATGGTTCAGAAAATAGAGTTGGAAGCAGGTTCCAACAACCTCTGTTATTATACCATAGCCGATATTTAAATTTAGTGGAACAGTAATATAAATAAAAGTTACAAAACAATAATGAAACAAAATTAAAATAAAACAAATAAAAAAAACGAAGAACATAAATAAATAAATAAAAAACAGAAACCTAGACGGGAGCTGCCTCAGAATGCTTCACAAGCAGCCATGCTGCACACATTATACGGAAAGTGGGTAATGTTGTAACTATCGTTTTCCCGCGCTGTCAACTCCCATATTTTACCCGACGTGTTTGTGCTATGGTGCCGCGAGTGACTCCAAGAAAAGCATCAAATTCTGCAGCATCTGGAATTTGATGATGACCTCATTAATTCATTAAAAAGAAAGATATATTACGTCAGATTTGGCTGTATGGGCTAGACCCTTTGCCTTCCCTATCATCATCCATCGGGAGAATAGAATCAATAATAAATAATAAAAAATTACGGAAACTTAATTTTTGTTTAACAGCTGGAAGGAAATGTTGAAGGCGTCGAGGAAACGTCTTAGAACATTTTTATTCTAGGGGGTGTGGTGATGAATTACATTATAACACCTGTCAGATTTTATAATAAAAACTTCAAGTATGCTGTATTTTCACAAAAGATAAAGGCTTTCACGGCTGTATAAAGGGGAACTCCTTCAGAGTAATGGTGATGGAATCTTTTACAAACACCACATTATTAGCCGGCGAAATTGATTTTTTTATAACTTAGCCTATGCTGCTATAAAGTCTAATACAATTTCATTTTACACATATCCATATAAGGTAAGTATTGCTTTTTACTGCTTAAGCCTTAACAGTATTTAAAAAAAAAATACTCTTACACACATAACACAAAACAGAGTCCCAGACCTCCACTGCTGGAGCCATCTCAATTCCTTCCAAAACATTTCTAGAGAATTCGGCCTGCACACGCCACACTGTCTGGCTGCAGGTTGACCACATTCTAATGTCATTTTTATAGACAATTTTTCAACGATTCCACATGTTGGTATTAGTGGAACAGGGGTAGCTTAACGTGCTCTCCGAAGGACGAGAATGGTGTTTTTGTAAATCTATAACAAATGTACGTAAGAAAAGCGTATTTCTGCCTCCGTGAACTAGGGGTAAAGTACGTGGATTTAGACTTGGAGGTACCGAGTTCGATTCTTGGTCGTAACACAATAATTTAGAAGTAAAGTATTCATTCATCAAAATTCACATTTAGCCAACTTTACTATAGGCCAATCATGACAAGTGGCAAGCTCGTCGATGTCTTCAGCGTACCAAACTCGAGAAATATCACAAATAAATTAAATATTATTTAAATGTCTTTATTTACATTAATAAATATTTTTGTGTCCCGACCAGGAATCGAACCCGGTACCTCCGAGTCTTAATCCACGCAGGCAGTATATTTGTGATATTTATTCTTTTTTTATTTGAGTTTGGTACCTGGACGAGCTTGTATATAGTAAATGTGAATTATGAACTTTTGGTTTCTAATCACCCCATAAAGGATGCGGTCGTGATGATGATGAAAAGTGTATTTTACATTGACGGGGTTCGAACCTCTACCTATTACGCGACGCAAAGAAGGGTTAATTGTTTATCAAAATTCAAATTTAAAATTCTTTATTGTATAGATTGCTTATTCTAATTACAGTTGTATGTACATGTCATGATGATGCAATCTGCCCATATTATGGGCATACAATATGCTTATGTCAATAGATATTTATTTACAATATTTATTTGTATATAGTTTATATTTAATATTGTTCTTGCCAATTTATTGGAATACAATGTTAATGTCAAAATTTGCATGCAAAAAAATCTTTTATTGAGTAAAAACAGTTGTCAATAATAATTTTCTTAAAACGTTTTATAGGTAACTCTCGTAACTCTCGGAATTTTATTATATACTCTAATGCACATTATGTGGCAGTTTCTGCTGTAATATTCACTTACACATCTTGGGTAGATTAGTCGGGTATAATCTCTAGGTACTTTGTTACAAGTATTATATTTTTTAAAGAGATTAGAATGTTTATTGACAAATATTCCTATTTCAAGGATATACATTGGCTTCAATAAATTAAAATTTTATAAAATTAAATAAATTTATGCTAAAATTAAAAATAAACTTAAATCTTAAATTAAATAAACTAAAAGATAAACCTAATTAATATGAAAACTAAATACTTACAAATATCTTGATTATAATCTACATGTCATCGAATCCAGGAGAAGATGAACCCAATGTTCCGAGGACTCCGGCGACGTTGCCTCGTTGAATGGCAACACTGATCCTCTGAATAAGATATTCAATACTCAGAGGATCACCTGTTGACGCTCGGATGGCAACGCTTATGTCGTGTATTAAAGATATAGCATCCTCAGACCAAGGGCCCATCGTCTCTACGGCAAATGGCACAAAATGGTAACGGTTTGCCAACTCTATGAACTTATTACGTTTACCATTTGCAGCCAATTCAACCGCTGCACCTGCTCGTTTTCGTGTCGCGCCAACACGACTAGCACAAAGGGTGTCAGTACACGTCGCATCCCAAACCAAAGACTTACCTTGTTTATAAGGCACGAGGCTTAGCCCATCTGGTCTCTTCTTCAATAAATAGGAATATTATCAGCCTATGTATATATGTTTGTTCCTTTGTGGCACACTGGAGACCAAACGCCTAGGCCGATTTTGATGATTTTCACGTCAATTAATTCATCTTAATCATGCAAATGTCACTAAAGATATAAGATATGGCATTAATCGAATTTGTTGCGAAGATTTATATGTTCCTTAAATTTAGGCCTGTCTTGGTTTTTAATGGGTCCCGACGGTTAAGGCCACTATGTAACTATTAAACTATTTCAATGGTGTAGTTAAGCGGTTATCAATTTTTTTGGTGACGGAACTCTAGGGTTTTTTTTTTCTTTTTAGTTTGTTTTTTTTTTTTTTGCAGTTATATTTTTTTATTTAAGTTTTATTAGGTTGAAAAGTTTTAACAACAGAATCACAGGTTTTCTTTAGCGTTTGTAATCTGAAAAATCCAGGCCACCAATCTAACTATAATTAGGAAAACGCAATTATCTCCTCAGTCTTAAAACAGTCAGGTCGTCGGCGAATCGCAATTTAAATTAATTTTCCTTATTATTTGGCGATTTCGGCATTTATTTTTAATGATAATTACCTCGGGTTATGGCCGAGTCTCTTCCGGACTAATTGGATTTCGATGTCACTTTTCAACGTAGGTAATCTCTTTGTGAATAAAGAATTACGAAAAATTTATAACTAATTAATTTTATATTTCATTATTTTTGTACTAAGGCTGCCCATCTACCAGGGATTGCCAGAGAAATGAGCGGATATATATTTTTTATTTTTTTGCTGGAAATTATTTCTGTAAAGACATAGGGGAAATATTGCCAGCCTCCTTGGGACAATTTCTGACGTCTCTAGAGGATAATTTTTATTTATTGGCTTTTTTTATATTATAGAAACTAAAAGTAAAGTAAAGTATCATCACGACCGTTTCCCTTTCGGGGTGGTCAGAAACCACGCTTATAAATAAGCGGATTCACATTTAGCCAACTTTACTATAGGCCAATCATGACAAGTGGCAAGCTCGTCGATGTCTCCGGCGTACCAAACTCAAGAAATATCACAAATAAATTAAATGTTTTTATTTACATTAATAAATATTTTTGTGTCCCGACCAGGAATCGAACCCGGTACCTCCGAGTCTAAATCCACGGACTTAACCGCTAGACCACGGAGGCAGTAATTTCTATAAAATTTTTGTTTATCTTTGTTCCTTTCAATCAATGTACAATGATACGGCCGGTTGAAAGAAAGGTTGGTTATATTTTGATATGTTTAACGTATGCCTGTGAGGCACGTCATTGGCTGAATTAACAAAGGACAAGGTATACCAAAATGTTGATCTTCCGTACTGCAACCATATATTATCGTTACAAACATATATTAGGCATTATATATCTAGAACACATAGGCTTAGATCTCCACAGTTGTACATATATTAGGCAACTTTTTTTTTTTCTTAAAATGTTGTTGCCAGTCTCATTGGGACTATCTCGGATGGAACGTCTCTAGGAAGACATTTATAGCTTATTTTTAATTTTATTTATATTATTTAGGTAGCTTTTAGTTTATATTTAATGTAAATGAATTAACTTTCCTTTAAATCCTACAAAGGTCGGTTCAAACCCCCCCAGCATGTACCAATGAGAAATACACTTTTCCGTACATTTGTCATAGATTTACAACACCGCCGTTCCTGTGCCTCGGAGAACACGTTTAGCCGGTCGGTCCGAATTCTCTAGAAATATGTTTAGTGGAGGTCTAGAACCCTGTGTTCTAGAGGCTGTTATAATTAATGAATGAATAAGTTTTTACAAAAATAAAAAAATATAGTTATATAATAAATTATTATATTTTTAGATGAAAAAGATGTAGGTACATTACCAATAAATAATAAATATAAACTTTAATCTGTTTTTGATATTTTTAAAGTTTAAATAATTTAATTTAGCATGAAAACGTTTTTATTTGCTGTAACGTAATTATCGTAGTACCTAAACTAAAGAAGTTGTGCAAATTTACGTTCTTGATACTAACAAAACAATGTATGGAATTGGTTGTTAATTTATTGTATTGCCTTTAGCTACGTAATATATTTGTTCACTACACATTCTGTAAACAGAAATTTGATTGGAGGTGTTATTTTATTATAACCCTATAGCAGCCTAGAGCAGAGACGTGGACACTGACAGTGGGTCTGGTCAACAAATTCAAGGTCGCTCAGCGAGCTATGCTTGGTATTTCTCTTTTTAATAAAATATATAATTGGTCGTTAAAACGTATCCACGTTCGTTAGAAAACCAAAGTTACTGACGTGACATTTAAAATTGATGAAATGGAATGAAATGACGATAGAGTGGGACGAGACCCCTGCTAGATAGCGGATGACCTAACGAAGTTAGCTGAATGAGGATTGCAAATTGGCAAGCTTTAGGGGAGGCCTACATCCAGCAGTGAAGGAGAGACAGACACAGGCTGATAATAAAAGGGTCAGTTCATTAGAAAAACAGTGGATAGTGTGCGTATTATTGTGCAATAAAAAAAGAGGGGCCTCTTTTCAAACCAGCCTATAGTTGATCGCAAGCCCGAGACACCGTTCATCTCCTCTCTTCCCCACACGATGGATACATGGATAACTAAAAAAAATGTCTTCATCTTACTACTACTTTCTTATCTTATTAGCAATTTTTTTTTAGGTTTCAGGTTTCATTGGCAGAACCCCTTTTTGAAAAAAAAACTTTTTTTAAAGTAATAATCATTGTCCAAAAACATTATACATTGATCTCGCTCACAGCCGAAAGACTAAATAAAGAGAGAAACAATTACGTAAGTCAACGTTCGCGAGAGCGTCGACCTCTCGCTATCTACTTGATTGGGTCGGTATGAGTTGCGATATTTTAAGGAAACTTCTCTGCCCCATAACTTAAGATTTAATTGCCATATATTTAAAAAAAAAAACGCAGTTCTTAAATTTCATTCCAGATTGTAGAATTTAAAATATTTGCTCTTTAACAAATTCCACGCAGTATATGTTTCTAGAATAAATGGTATTATTTATTTATTATTTTATATAATAGAAGTAAATTCCGCCATTACGAGCATGTTGTATAAATTTAAACCGACTCGTGGGGTAAACAGGAAATAATGTCACATGAAAGTTTTAAATAAACGACTACCGGGGCCGATTGAAACTTTCTGGCGGATAAGATTTTCTTTAAAGGAATTTGTTGCGGAAAATCGGCTGAAAGAGTGCGCACTGAGGGTTAGAAAGACCGAGTTATGTCTGCCGCCGACAGCGCTTACATCTTTGACTTAGATCAAAGAACCAGGTTTAGTCATCTTTCTCTTAAAGTGTTTCAGGCCATCACAATAACATGCAGCCTCACGTCTTGTTGTAATAAATCTTAACTGTGCAAGTGGGCGAGGCTTGTGGCCGCGCCCGTGCGCAACTTAACCGCGTCACAAGCCTCGTGGATTTTAAATTCAAATTAATTAATTCATCAAAAGGGTTAGTAAGTACAATAAATAAAGTATAACCTACGAGTATATAACCTACATAATATCTATAACCTAATCCCTTCCTCTTCATTCCGCAACCGAACCACACGCACAGGTCAGAATATGCACCCACATACCGTAGTCACATCCCTTCGCGTACGTATAAATTTGGGGACTCATACATCTGTCGTACGATAAAGATGTGGAATGCTCTTCCAGCCTCTGTGTTTTTACTTGCCTATAACTTGGAGTCCATTAAGCGAAATGTGAAAAAGCATCTAGTCAAGCCGGCATAGTGTTAGGGTTTGATGTCAGTCATGAGTGTCTGACTTCGATTGCTAACATTGATGGACCTTGCGCGCCACTTACCATCAGGTGGCCCCAAGGTCACATGTCGTGCTAGTATAAAAAAAAATAGTACCTAGAGCTCCATACTACACAACAGGCGGCCACCGCAACCGCCACCTCAGGTCGCGTCTGTTTCTGAGAAGCTTAAAGTGCAATAAATTTTGAAAAAAAAAACAGTTTTACCTGTTCCCGTAACAGCTTTCAAAATTTGCTACCAGAAGTAGCAATGGGCCAGACACTTCTGCCGCAGAACCGATGACCGATGTAGTAGGTAAACGGGTATTAGAGTGGAGACCACATACAGGACGATGAAACTAACAAACAACTCCCCGCCAAATGGAAGGATGACTTAACGAAGGTCTCGTCCAGTGATTGCAAAATACCGCATGCAGTGACGAGCCTTGAGGTAGGTCCCAGTCCAAAAGCCCAGTTTTTTGTTATAAGTCGTTGGATTGAATGCAATTTATTACAGTGTTTACTGGTTCACTTGTTCGGGCGACACTGGCTCAATCTCAGCCGGCGGCGTCCTGCAGAGAAGATATTAATGAATATTGTAGCTGAAGCGATTGTGCCGGCTATTTATTGATATGGTGCCTTTAGAATTGCAAGCAAGTTGCAATAAGTTGGCAGATTTAGTTACTATAGTTCCGTAATAAGTTCAATTTAATAAAATAATAGGTAATGAATGTATCATCATGACTGTATCGTAGATTTGAACTCGGAGTTTTTGTCACATTTCTATGAGTTCGTTGTTTCATATATATATATACACACACATATATATATATATATATATATATGTATAATAAAAACGTTTACTTTTGATTGTCGAAATAGTGTAGGTATTTCTTTATTTTAGCGCGAGTTTAGCCGAGCATAGCCGACCTTACGTCAAAATTATATTATATGTATAGACATCAACTCTACTTTCGGTTGTGGCTGCAGTGTCAGTTGCCACCAATCTTGTATCGCTTACCATCAACCGGCGCATGGTTACATATAACTTAGTGCTCAGTATAAAAAAAACACACCACTCTGAATTCATATCCAACTCGTTTACAATACATATATATATATATATATATATATATATTTATTTCTATATATATATATAGAAATAAAATATAAACTATACTTAATAAAGATAATAATAAACCATCTATAAATAAATAATGTCCTCTAGAGAATTCCTATTTTTTTAAGTGAAGTTGGCAGAAATAATTGCCAGGATTCCTGTCTCCAGATTTCTGCATCAGCCATATAGACAACTTCTTAGCCAGTCGCATGGCTAAGGGGCCTCATCGTTTCGATCCCAAGAGGGCCAAACTCATAACCTGTACCGAGATTGGGGTGTTTCCGCTGTATTCTTCGTGCTAGACGAAGTCGCCTGGATGTTAGATGGGTTAATGTGTCTCATTATCTCGCATCGCACACGACACCTGCCGAGTTTCCACGGCACAATAAAATACAAAGGTGTCAGTTTGATAATACATACCGTCCCGTCAATAGTTGTCAGAGGATGAAGCATCGAGCACGCCCCTACAGAACCAATTTAAACTGAGTTATAGCACTAAATATTACACAATCGGCTGGCCTAATTAAAAACCTACCAACTGATATAGAAAAAAATGTTTACTAAACTTTTGTATAAAAAATCATACCAAAAAAATTGCTGGTCTTTCAAAACAAATTTCAGTAAAGTAAAATAAAATAAAATAGTAAAATAAATAAATGATTATAACAAAATTAGAAAGAAGTAATATTGCTACTCCTAAACTAAAAGATATATTTAATATTACGTAGGAGCTGTAAAGTACAGTTGTAAAGGCGGTTAATTGATAATTATATAATAAAATAATACACAATTTATTAAATTCTAAACAGGTTGTAGTACATAAGATAAGATAAATACGCACAATATTTAAGTATAATCACATTCACATACAATTCAATTCAATAAAAAAATACTTTATTGCACAAAAATAAAATGTAAATAGGCACACACGTACACACTAACACAACACAAATGCACACTAAAATAACACATATGCACACTAACATAACACATATGCACACTAACATAACACAAATCCGCTCGCGCATTCATCAATCTGTACTTTGTTTTGTCCTCTTATGAGTTGTGTACACGCATTAAACTTTTTAAACTTTCGCGCATATTCATAATAGTTTTTATAATTTTAACGGGTCTTTACGCGATTTACCTTAGAGACATATTTTTCCCGACGTTTCAGCCAAGTTGCATTGGCCGTGGTCACGGGTCGACTGAAGCTATGCGGTGTAGTCTCGTACATACTGGGCGGCAGATGTAAACCTACCCACTTATCACTTTTAAAGTTTTTTATGAACGTATAAAACGTCGCTCGGTTGAAATATGTCTCTAAGGTAAATCGCGTAAAGACCCGTTAAAATTATAAAAACTATTGTGTACACGCATATTATTATTATGAATATTGGCTTATGTTTTGTTTGTATTCTTTGCGACATGCTTAGTTTAGTTAGACTTTTAGTTTAGTTTCATTAACTATCTGCGTCCTTAATTCATTTCCACCAATATGTACAATTTATATAAAGTAAAACCATACGAGTATATGGTTAATGCGTTACTTATAAGGTATACCTATGTATTTATTTCTGTAATAAGCTGTCGTTTTTGTAATAAATAAATAATAAAAAAAAATACTTAAATATAGATACGAGTATAATAGGGGAGTTGATTATTGTAAAAAAATATGTATTTTTTGTTTTATTAAAATCTTTATTTTATCCAAGTAGTTACTTAAAATCACACTGATTTTTGTTTTAATTAACAATTATATTTCAATATGATAATTACATTATTTTAAAGATATTGGACCTCTATCTCAAAACTTTGGTAAACGTTAGTGACATCATTAATAGTTAATATTGTAAACTGCCACACAAGTAAATCTGCTTAATTACAGTTCTCCCAAAGTGATAATGCGCATAGAAATCTTCGTCACTGTTCGGCAACGGTCGTATTCCCCGAGCGTCGGAAGACGATATGTATATAGAGTGGTTAAGTGCATTTTCTTCATGCATAATTTAGTAGAATTATGTGTTTTGTGCTAAAAGAGATAAATATTGATTTATCAGTAACAAAATTTGATTCGATAATTCCATGTAAGTAAATAGCGAGGAAAACCACACGATTGAGAATATGCTACAATCTTTGTTGGATTGATTTACTTCGAAAATTTTATAGTACTGTAGTGACCTCCTTTAAATATAAAATCTCTGCCTGTGTCAGACAGACAAGCAATTGTCAAATAAACTATTTAAATAAGATAATTAAAGTTGAAATTAAATTCACCTTTGAAAAGAAAACCAAGAAGGGTGTGTGTGTAATAGCAGCTCTATATAATTTCACACAGAGAGAACACGTGCAGTCACTGCCAAAAAACAAAAACAAAAAAACACTGCCCGAATTGTTTTCGATTGTGTACACATGATATTGACTTCTATTTCTTTCGAACAAGGTGCAAAATGCAAGTGCAATGTTTAGGCTCTTACGATTCAATGATTCGGGTGTTTCCGGGAATACGACAATTAGCGAAGATCTGTATGTGCATTATTAATTTGGGAATACTGTACGTAGTTTTTCGAGTATTTTAGCACAAAGTAAAAGAAAAAATCATAAATTGAAACTTACTTTTATAAAAGTAAATAGTTATGTTAGTGTCGTAAATTAGTTGTTTATGTACTATTAAGTGACGTTATTCGGCAACTGTAGCGTTACCGAGCAAAGAAACAATATTTAAAAGTAGATTGAAGGCGAATCCGTAATAAATATTATAACAATTTAATAATACACATTTTAAAACTTTACATTTACATACTTTTAAATGGGTATATATTTATGGACATAATTATTATTAGATTGTAAGCTGACATGGCCTTTTTACAGCCACGAATTTAATATTAAATTAACTTTTTTAATTTTTTATTATTTAATAAATTAATTTATCATGTCATGCATTATACTATTACATATTATAATATACTATATTATATTATATTCAACCATATTTATTTTATTTATATTATTAAATTTATAAATCTCTAGGTATATAATTTTAGTAGTCTGGTGTATAGTTCTTTCTGGTGTATTTTATATTAACGTTTATTATATATTTATTAATTTATCTATCTATCTATTTTTATTTATCTATTTCTATGAGTTTTTCTGTTTAGGTATAATCTAAGGTACCAAGGTAGTTTATAAGGAGTTTCTTGCAAAAATGACTTGTATAAGGTAGGAAACTAATGATTTTATTTAATTTTGTGTATATGTATGGACCCATAAACTCAAATCTTTTTTGGGCAAATGTTGTCTTACAGGAAGGTGCATGCCATATTATAGTTCTTTTTATTTGTGTTATATCCAAGGCAGTTTTATGGAATCGTAAAACTACTGAGGTAATGTACAATTAAATTACTCTAAGAAATTTGCAATCATTATATAGGTAATTGTACTAAAAATTTTTATGCTGCATGACGGTAGGTTAGAAAATAAATGTTTTTTGAGTTTGAATTTGGAACTGGTCTCCGCGTTAAGGAAATGCAGGAAGTGTCTGTCACTAACGTCAATAAAATCCTCAATGTAATTGTTGTGTAGTTACTGAGTTTTTAATTTAAAGATCCAAATTGCCGAGTAGTAAATTATTACAATATGAATTTCAGCCAATATCATAACTGCCAGTTGTAAAATATGTCGCGTAACTTTTTAAATTTGCCATAAAATCGCGAGATTCAGTGTTACAAGTTTGAAGTGATATTACCCGATGGCATTCTTGCTAACTTTATTGTGTTTAGAATTGAATAGGGTGTCTCAGCTTGCATTATTTTGCTTGAGTTTCCCATACAATTTACGCAGGGTAAATCTTCCGTTATTTACCACCTAAGGACTTGCAACATATCTTTATTTATTAAAATAATATATGCTGCACCTATTTACTTTATAGCTTTACCATATCTCTGAATTACCTTTATTCTTATTAGTATATCTTTCTTTTATAAATTATTATTTAATGAAATTGTACATATATATATATATTGTAATAAGTAACAACAATAGAAAGTTAAACTGATACACGACATGTGACCTTGCGCGCCACTTACCATCAGGTCCATGGATTTTAGCAACTAGAATCAGACACTCATGACTGACATCAGTGCCTAACACTTTGCCGGCTTGACTAGATTTTTTTTTACACTTCGTTAGACGGACTCCAGGTTATAGAAAAGTAGAAACACAGAGACTGGAAGAGCATTCCACATCTTTATTGTGCGACAGATGTATGAGTCTCCAAATTTAAACGTGGGTGCATATTCTGACATGTGCGTGTGGTTCGGTTGCGGTATGGAGAGGAAGGGATCAGGTTATAAAGTTCTTCAGAGCTATTCACGGTATAGCCGGTAGAATACTCAGAGAAGCTACATCTCGGCGAAGCTACCGGGATTCGAGAGTTCCAGATATAGTGGCATCGTCCACAATTCGAACAGCTCGCCTCTGTACGACATTAAGAGCATGTGTGTCATCTGCATTTTAAGCGTGGTTTTTGACCACCCCGGAAGGTAAACGGTCGTGATGATCCTTTACTTCTATCCCATGTACATCCCTGGTTTACAAGTAACATCATTACAAAATTTTGTTGTAATCTGTTTAGTAGTATAGGGGTGAAGGCGAAAATATCAAACAGACATACAGACTTCTCGCATGTAATATGTTGGTATAGAACTATGGATTATAGATAACAGGAGTCGCATCTAAATTGGATACCTAATTATCAAACCAAATTAAATTTTAGTCTATCATCAATTCGTCGTGTTTCACGTGTCAGCGAATGGTTGAACCGAACATTTAGTTCACCAATACGCGCATTAACATTGCAAATGGGATTTCATAATATTAAGTCACAGTATTGGCAAATGTCGACAAGGACCATTGTCACAAATTGTTTTGAAGCAAACTGTGAAATTAAATTAAAGGCCTGGGCACACTGAATGCGTACTTGCACTCTGAACAAACTCGATCGTCTGCTCAACTTATGCAGTCGCTATGTGTTTGGCTTGCGTAAGTATGATCATGTCTCTCAATTTCGCGTTTAGTTAAAGTGGCTAAATATCCGCTTTCGTAGGTCTGTCCATATTCTCACCTTACTTTATAACATTCTTAATAATCCCAATACTCCCTCATATCTTAAATCCCGCTTCGAATTTCTTTGTAATATGCACAACTGTGCCCTTCGCTCCTCTTACAACAACCAACTTAAGATTCCTTCTCATTCCTCAACCAGATACACTGATTCCTTTACTGTATCTGCGGCTCGCCAGTGGAATAAGCACGATCACGACATACCTCTTTCGCTTCTTCGACATTCATCAACCTCTTCATACATGCCCTTTTGTTTCGATGGCTTTTTAACTTATCTTCAGCTAATGTTTTATTTATTTGATCATGATAGGCAAGTCTTGGTCTGCCAGGGCCTCTTTTACCAACAACTTTCGCATTATATATCTGGTTCGTCAATCTCTCTTCGCTCATGCTTTTAACATGCCCTAACCATCGGAGCATGCCTTTCCTTATTTTTGTACCTATGCTTTCTTTTATATCTACCCTTTTGCGTATTTCGTTATTACGTATACGGTCCATCAAAGTGACGCCGCATATCCGACGTAAATACCTCATTTCTACTGCATTACCGTAGAGGTCTCATGCGTATTCTGACATATCCACGTCTCGCTTCCATACATTTTTTAAAAATAAATATTTAATTTTGTATATGTAAAAGTAAATTTATTGGTCAGAAACATGGTAGGTACAGTAAATTGTTATATGTAAATATATCATATGGTTCGCTATGTCTATACAAATATTTATTTAGTCACATGACTTTGTCGAGTTTAGTGTCTAGGTTTTCTTTTGTCAAATAAAAACATTTATTTCAAGCATTTATTTATATTTATATACGTAGGTACTAAAATGTATTTTATTTGAAATATAAAAAGCGTGTAAAATTTGTGTTAACAGATAAGATCAAACGTTATGCTTTTATAAATCGCTTTTTATAAAGTGAATGATAGATTGCATGCATGTAGCAGCTTCGAATGACTATTAATCATTCGGTCATTTGTTCTTTATCTACTGTTTGTTTGCAACATATTATAAGTTTAAAATGTACCTATTTGTCGATTCCTGTTTGACTAATATTAAATAGTGAAATCGTTATGTTCTGGAAGGCCTAAGTCCAGCAGAGGAGTTTAATGATTTGATTCTATGGTCGTAGATTTAGCTGCCTCCGTCTAACGGTTAAGACTGAAGAATTAGATTCGGGGGTACCAGGATGGTTTCCTGATCGAAACACAACAATTTATTTAATTTATTTGTAATATTTCTCATAGTAGCCTATAGTAAAGTTGGATCATTAGAAATCAGCTTCTGTAAAAAACATTATTTCTGACTACCCACCACGCATGGGATTCGGTAGTGATGATACTTTACTTTACTAGGTACAGACAAATTAATTTAAAAACGATTTTCGTTTGTAGTAGTGTACGCAGTTAATAAACGAATATATTTAATTATTTTTATTTTTAGGTACTTATTATGACCTATAATTATTACAATGGTATTTTTTAATTCTGAATTTCTTCAACTTTAGACATTTTGTAGACATCCTCACTTCGCTGTCATCTGATAAATCATTAAGGCTATAATTGGTTCTAATATAATTATAATAAGACCGCCTCCGAGGTCTAGTGGTAACAAACGTTGCCGTGAACTCGGGAGGTCGTGGGTTCGATTCCCACCGGGGGCAAGTTGTACATTGTATAACTTGTCTCGGTCTGGGTTTTTATAATGTATAATATGTTTACAAAAAAAAAGTATAATATGTAGTTTATCATCCATCTAGTTTCCGTAACACAAGCCTCGTAGCTTACCACGAAAATTAGATGGTGCTGTGTGACCTGTCTGAAAATATTTATTATTTATTAATAATATTATATTTGTTTATTTAAAAAACTTTATTGCACAAAGTAACAACAATTCGAAACAAATAATATATACTAAAATGAACAAGAAATAAAATCAATGAACTAATTAATAAAAGAAGAATAACAAACAAAATTGCATGACACTACTAACACTACTTTATTACTTTACTTTATTTTAAATTTTATTGCACTATGTACAAAGGAGGACTTAAAGCCGCTTGTTCAGGTACTTGTCAAAGCGCTTTTGTGCTAAATTACATTTTGAAGCGAATGGAAACGCTTCTAGAACACCAATCAAAGCAAATATCGTTAAAAAAACTTGAATTGCTTAAAAAGATTTGAGCAGCTAGTCGAACACGGGGTTATAAGCGACTGATGTGGGTGTGCAAGGCACGTGGTAGCAAAACTGATTGATTCCAGTTTTGGTGACAGTGCATAACACTACTACAAATGCGAAAACGTCTTCAAGCCGATTTGTCTGTACCAGATACGACTCCTGAAGAGAACATAATAATCTGTGATACTTTATTTTATAAGTTGTCATAAAAAATCTAATACTATATTTAAAATATATTATAATAATAATATAAAAAGCAAACTTAATGTTAACGTAGGCTTAATAATAATAATAACATGTTGGTTGCGGTAAGTGGGTCGCGCCATTTTCCGTCCAATTTAGGCCACTTCCACGATTCGTTCCGGGAACTAACCGGCAAACCGATGACAAATGTTATAGCTCCTCATCGTTGACGACACAAATTATTTACCCCAAATTATCGCCGAGAAAAATGTATACTCGTATTTGACGTAATTGTAAATCGTCAGTTAATCGGTTTAAGGTTGGTTGTTAGAACACGCCTAGCCGTTAAGCCCGCCTATGTACAATTTAGTACAATCAAGTATGTAAAATAAAATAATTAAATAAGGATGGGTTTCACCAAAAGGAAGTCTCAAAAGAATGTGCTAGCTGACGGCTGACCTTTAAAATAAAGTATACGAGTTAATTTAAATAAATAAATATTATTGTGTCCCGACCAGGAATCGAACTCCGTATCTCCGAGTCTAAATCCACTAGGCTAGACCACGGAGGCGTTAATTAATTGTACCACTTGAAGCAATACTGTGAATAATTGTATTAGCCCAAATCCCCATAGAATATGAATGATTTGCCAGAAACTTCTTCGGAGGCCTAGGACTCTGTGTTAATTGATTCCAGAATAGGTAAACTATTTTTTATTATTATTTTTATTCTGAACATGAAATGTGACATCGCGCCCACTGATGCAATGGGAGCAACTGACGCCAGCCACTAACGACCGGTATCAGTCTCTACCACTATGCTGGCCTAACAAAATGCTTTTTCACACTTCGCTTGAAAGACTCCAGGTTTTAGGAGTCAGGAAACACACTGGGAGATCGTTCCACCTCTTTAGTGTGCGACAGATGTAAGAGCCTTCAAGTCTATGAGTAGGCGTAGGGACAGTGGCCATGGTATGTGGATTCATATTTTGGCCTGTGCGTGTGCGGAATAGAGAAGTAGGGATATGGAGCTCCTCAGAACACTCACCGTGGTATAACACGGCCACGGCTTGTTGTTGAAGTTGCGTTCGAGAGTTGTAATCACTGTGGTGTTGTCCACTATCCGAAACGCCCGCCTCTTTAGAACATTGAGAACATCTGTAAGATTATTTCACGCATGACCTTATCTATGCTTTATACAGCATTAGTCTAGTGCAGGCGGAAAAAACTGCGTCACCTTGTCTAGTATCCCACGTGTGTTGGGTCCCGGTCCGCACCCTAAGGGCCTGGTTGAGCAGGGGGATGGCTGGCACATGCGTTACGTTACCTCTGCGTTTTGTCGACTTTCGAGTTGCACATTTGTTGCACATGGTGGGTTGCTGCTGTACCAGGTATTGTAATCTCATAGGTACTGATAACTAAATTTAAAAGGTTATTAATTGATCGTTGTGGTGCAGTTCTGTATATGTTTTATTTTGTAAATCTGATATAGCTGAGTTTTCCTTGGAGATTCCTTTCTCAGTCAGATTAAACATTAACAGGTCATTGGAATCTGCTAAGCCGCTAGTGTTCTGTCAACAGCTTATATATTGGACCACTTTGCTGCTTAGTCTTCTACTAGCAGGAGTAGAATCATTCAAAAGAATTAAATTAATGACGTTTCATAAATGTCTGTAATAGGTTTACGTGAATAAAGAATAAAGACTTTGATTTCCCGATCTTTTTGGACGCAGTTTTGATGGATGACCTATACGAGCAACGATAAAACAAATCACTAAAAATATGTTTTATTTGGAGCAAGTTCTGTTTTGATGAAAGGGGTAACAATAGCGTATTTACGACACAAAGACTGCGAGTTGTAACAATTTGCTAAATATACAAGCTTTGCAAAGGGTCCGATTGTGCTTGCTAACTCAACAACGACGTCTTTGAATACTCTCGCGTGTTGACACAGACAGCTCTCGTTCATTCGAATATAACTTTGTATGGGGGCGAGTAAATATCGCAAATTGAGTTAGTGTTTAGTTAATTTTATCCATTTAGTTGCATCTAGAAGACCTACGCCTACATCTCATGAAGGGCCGGTAAGGTTAGGTTTAGGTTCTCTGTAGGAAGCTATAATTGTTAACTGTTCCTTGTATTTATACGTGTATTAGGATGCTGTATTTTTGTTAAAAGTCATTCTTATTTGTTTAAGACATTGAGTGAAACATGTAAGTTTATTTATTTTTATTTATTTAAAACTTTATTATCTTATTGATATGTTCAAGTTCAAATTTATTCGAAGTAATATACAAACAATATAAAATAATTACAATATTATTAATTAACCTAAAAAATTAACTAAATCTAATTAACAAATTAAATATCATAAAAATTTTAGCAACCTTAACCTTACAATATAAAAAATTCCTCCAGGCTATTGTCCAGTGGCATGGTGCCCAAAACACTGGCAGCATTTCCTCGTTGAATTTCGATACTAATCTTTTCAGCGAGGAAGCTGCCAGCCCGTGGGTCACCAGATACGTCGACTAGTTTTTTTGATATTTCTTTAAACTTTATTGGACTATGTACAAAGGCCGCTAGGCATTCTCTGACAGCCAAACCTTAAGGACATTTAGACAGTATAGAGGGTAGGTGCAATATTAAGTAAGTACATATATATATACCAATATTTACTTACTAGTACTATTTATTATATGAAATTATATATTGTAGTAAATCGTATATTGCCGCCAAAAGCTGCGCGTGGTCGACTTCCGGCGCGGTTCATCGTCGACTTGTAGATTTACTGCGCATGCGTGTTGTTGCTCTCGCTCTCACCGCCGTAGGCTATGTAAGACGCCAAGAGTAGGCTATTCGAGACACACCACGGCTACATCGCCGACGACAGCACGCGCGCGCGCCAATCTTTACGTTTTATTCTATTTTTGTATATTTGTTGTAATTGTGAAGTTGTGAAACTCATTAAAATAGTTTGGTATTGAACTTTATCGTCTATAATTCATCCCTGAGCAAGCTCTACCATAATATATATAATAATAATACACATAATAAATACTTGTATACAAATAAACCACTTAAACGATGATGTAATAAAGAAATAATGATGTTGTTGCTGCAAATGAAAAAGGGGTAAAAAAAAATAAAAATAGAGAAGTTGAAACAGTTTGGTTGACAAGAAGTACCTATATATAATTTTTTTGAAGATAGCTAGATTTGATTGATTAATGCCAGTAATAAGTAAAAGTAGGTGGCACAGCAGAAGCTGTGAAATTATTAAAACATAGGGTGAAAAATTTACTGGTCCAGAAATGTTTTTACGATACCAAGGACTGTAAATTTCAAAAATTTTAAATAAAATAGGCTTTTGTTTGTTGTTTGTTATTATTGACTAAAGGTATATTTTAGTTCAAATATTTTTTTGTGGGTTATTTATGTTAGATATAAGTGTAGTTTTAAATAAAAATGTTGTAAGGCAGAAATGGCGAAATATGTCGAGCCAAAACTTACCTACAACCTGTATTTCGATACTGTATTTCATAGAAATAAATATTTTATTTTATTTCAAGGTTGATTAAACCTGAAACATATTCTTACGGCCGTAACCAACCAACTATGTTGTACAAGAAACATGATAATTTATTTCCGAGTAGTTTCAGACGAATTAGTTTGTTAGGAGAAGTGATCAGACTTCCGACTGCTTGGACGTGACTCGAGTCTTTAACGATCAATCCCACAAGCTTGCAAAATTTACTTTGCTTACATTATGGCTCAAATAGACGATTAAGTTGTACGAATGAAATGAAAAGTAAGTTGGTTCGATTACCAGTGTAAGCCAATGTTGTATAGGTGTTTCCAATTTCCATATGAGCTTAAAATTAGATGCGAAACTAAAGTATCTTTACGACAGTATCCCTTCAGATCAGAAACCACGAGTTTATATATATATATATATATATATATATCATATAATATAGCAGAACATCCACGCACACTCCCAAGCGCCAGGATCGATTCAAGTTTATTTACTGTTTGAGCTCTGCTGAACAGACAGCCAATGTGAGAGTATTTTACTGATGATTCCATCACATACCGCTCTTAGAATGCGATTGGTGAAAAACGTAGCTGCTCCCATAAAGACGTAACACGGTTCAACAACAAGTCTGGCACTCTTCCCTCAGCGAACATGCCCGATGCACTTCAGTACCTAGGCAGGCGTTATATACACATATATATATATACATATGTGTATATTAATAAAGCAAGCTGAAGTGACAATGGGCTGCACACATATGCCGCAGAACCGATGAACGATGGAGTAGACGGGTTCTGGAGTGGATACCACGTACTTGAAGGCGCAGAGTAGGACGACCCCCCGCCAGATGGACAGATGACCTGAGGAAGGTCGCTGGTGGGGGATGGATGAGGGTGGCAGAAGATCGTGTGAAGTGGCGAGCCTTGGGGGAGGCCTACATGCAGCAGTGGAGAGACACAGGCTGATGATGATGATGATATTAATAATATATAATATATGTATCAACGTCAAGTTATAACTTATTCTCTTTTTGTAAATACTTTTGCACCTACTCTTAGATTTATTTTTGTTCTCTCTCTTGTCCCAAAGGTCGACTGTCAGAGAATACAAAAAGGCATTAAGCTTTGCCTTTTGTACTATTGTGCAATAAAGTATTTAAAAAAAAATCTATTACATTTATAATTGAACGTAGTTACGCAAAAATGATCCAATTTAGTTAATTAAAAGTATTAGTATTTAATTTGAAACTGCGATTAGTCCAACATTTAATACATTTAGAATATGTCAAAAACTGTATTTTTTATCTGGATTATTTATGATATTAAAAATATTATCCTCAGGACCTGATTGGCATTGATGATTACATTATAATAATAATAATAGTTTATTTCAATAAAACCTAATACAATTTGGCGCTTATGATAAGTTACAATTTATTCTGTGTTACAAACATAAAGACACTTCTGTGCCTGAACAAAGTGGTCTTGTGTTCCAGGCAGCAGTGCTCAAACTCAGGTGCAAAACAGGAGTGATTATTTTAATAATTGTACAATAATATTTTCAGAAAAAATGTGGATTGAATCCTTTTTGCGTAACAGCGTCCAATTTTAATATGGATTATCTACTCAATATATAAAGCAGTTTTCAATATAATAAGTAGCCAATTTAATAAACATTTAACAATAAAATTGTTACGTTAAAAAAACTCTACAAATTGGCCTCTAAATATCTTAGAATTCTTTGCAAGAAAGTCTGTGAAGAATGCTACCTCTTGAAAGAGAGTCGAAATAAAGTTAGTGAACGATGCCGGGGTGGAAAAGGCATTACTATTCCAGATGCCTCCTGCTCCCTATTATACTAATCGTAAATAAATCTTTAAGAAAGGGCCTCGCCTCGTAAATTGGACACGTGACCGCCCGCCCAGGTGAAAGTGTTCACTCACGCTACTAAACCTTTATGTTATTTCTAGTATTTTATCGCCCAAAACTTACCTGAACTAGTAGTAATGTATAAAATAAAATATCTTACTTTTTTTTTAAACTTTTTTTTTTTTTATAAATAGGTGTTAAGAAGTAATCTGCCCCCTTTAAGTCCGTGAATTTATATGATAGGTATGAATTTGCATGTCAAAAAAAACCATGCGCGGTTTCTGACTACCCCGTCAAGGTACGGTCGTGATAATACTTTTACTTTTAATTTTCGGAAGTAGATAAAATATATAATATTGACATGTGCCTTCCAGAGTTAGGTATTAATTATAAATTTAGTCATAAAAAGTCGAGACTATAATTTTAAAAGAATACTTTAAGTCTTGGCAAACTGCGCACAAAGATCTTTGGTTAGACTTAGGCGAAGCGAAGACGAAAGGAGAAGATTTGTTCAGCGAATTTTAATTTAGTAATGGGATTCCCCCATTATAATTCTAAGTGAGGCAATCATAAGGAACTTGGCCATCTTTCGCTAGAAGCATGCTTCACTAAGATAGCCGTGATCTTTTTATTTTAATAACCAAATCCGTTGACGTATAAAAACGGATGTGGCCGAATGTTTTAAAACTAGTGTAGCCCAATGCAAGACCAAGAAAAAGATTTGGCCAGAATCAGAACACCTGGTCTCGGTCTTGGTTTTGATCTTACACTCCTAATCTTGGGTGTTAAAGCCAGTTCTGTGACCCATCGACGGGTACCACTCACACCTCATCAGCCTCGGTCGATGGCCGACGTCGACAATTTTGTGTTTTGGTGACGTCACAAAACGTGACTTATCGATTATTATATGACGATATTAGATTTAGGTTTGTTATTTTCAAAAAATATTCAACGTAAGTTTGTATTTGTCTGCTGCCTGTTTTATTACAGTGTCATACTGACATTGGCACAGCAACGTTATTTATAAGTTCTTGTAAGAAAAACTTTGAATAAATAAACAATAAATTTTAATTTGAAAGTGAAAATTGGCATTTGACATCATTGCAAATTGCACATACTTTCAACGAGAACAACAAATACGTGGTAAATGGTGGTAATTTCCCTAGTCGGTCGGGGCAGGGAAGTACCCACCGTTCGTACCCACATAAAGAGGATCTCAACCACACAATTTTCATTTTATTTTTCTTTTTGTGTACATTTTGTTTCTTTTTTATTTTGTAATGAATAGTAATAATATATTTAAAAGGGTGTCTGGGCGTTGACTGCCGACGGACAGACCTATACATATAGACTTCGTTCGGCTGCAAATGTCTATTTTCCTGTGCTTATGTTTCGGTGCTGCAGCAATGTCTGCAGCGTAGCCATGCGCGTGTATCTATCGGTCGGAACTGTTACTTGGATTATTAGTTAGATATAGTTTTAGCACCAAAAGAGCTGGTCTTCTTCTGGAACCCTGGGTCAACTCCACTGAGACGTGGTCAGCTGCTGCTGGAAATGGTAAGTGCTTCTGCCTCTTTCTTTGTACTTTACGGAGCTGGCTCGTCATCAAACACCCCACCCATATCATATAAATATTACAATAAAACAAATAACACATTATTTATTACAACCGGGAACTACTCTATTGGGATAAGTACATTGTATTATGTCTATGACAAAATGGAACTTTTTTCATTTGTAACTTATTCTTTTTTATCTGTTACCCTGAACAGGCCGTTTGGCTTGTGCGACGTGGCGTAAAAAAATACCCCTTGATGATGTCTGGCAGAGCTTTATCTGGCGAATAGAATTATCTGACGACGACAATTAATTTTACATTGTCTGTGGACACACTTTGATTTATAGTAAAGACCAGGGCATTGTATGTTCTTGAAATAATTATAATCGGTCGTTATGGATTCGAATGCTTGATACCAATGCCAGTGAGTTATTTATTGTTGTAGTGCAATTCTGTATATGTTACATTTATAATTCTGCTACGAGTATAGCTGAGTTTTTCTTGTAGATTCCTTTTTCAGTCAAATTAAAAATAAAAACTGAAATCTGGTAAGCTGCTGATCTTCTGCTAACAGCTTACTCTTTGGACCACTTTGCGGCTTAGTCTTCCACTAGCAGGAGTAGAATCATTCAAAATGATTTAAATAATGACGTGTCACAATTACCTGTAATATTTTTTTTTTTTTTTATTTTTAAGTTATTAAGGAACGAGTAGTGTGCTATCATCAAGACGTACACCAATTCTTCGGGAGGTCACGACCCTCACTAATGAGGAAACACGACGCAAGAAAGAGATATTTTTTTGTTGATATTATAATTTGTAGGTAATATAGTTATTATTTATTAAAATATCCGACGGGGCCACTTTTGCAGCCAAAACATAAATTGGAAATTTCTGAAATATTGTGGATTGGATCCATTTTGCGTAACTGTCTGTTCCTATAGGATCCTATGGCGATAAATAAAATAATAGGTTTACGTGAATTAAGATGTTTTGATCTTCAGATTGACTTCTGTCAGGCATTAAAATCAATTGATTTATGATGATGTCAAGTTTTTATTAAATACTTTAAAAATTATCATGTCAGGATTGACATTTTACTAATCCAATGTCAATTCTGACAACATTATTATTTATTTCAAACAATGGCTTCAGTTTTAAGATCCACATTTGAGAGCTAGATCAAATCATAAAAAAGTAAAGTATCATTTCAGAGAAACTACATTCTTTTTTTATAGTGAAAGAAGCGGGTTCAACTCAGCCAACCTTACTATAGGCCTATCTTGATATTGAGTACCTACAGTGCAAATAGTAAGAAAAAGAAAATATTTAATCATAATAGTAATTTAAAAACTATGTTTACATAAATAAAAAAGGTATCTATATATCGTTTAAATTTACGTGACATTAAGACGATAAAGAAGCCGGGTAACCAATATTAGGTCAAATGACGGCCGACCAGAATAAAATCGTAATATTCATAAGGGCTTACTGCGCCAAAGAAAGTAAGAGAAACTTATATATTTATGAAATGAATTTCCTTTCTAGAAATATATAAAAAATATAAATAAACAGTTAATTTTATATTTGTGGAGTACGCGACGATGATTTCCATTATCGTAGCGTCATGATATCGATCACTATTTGATTTTATTTAAGCGTAAACAGCACAATACAGCATTTTTAAAGATTATTCAAGTCTGTGTGTATTTTTGACATAACTAATTTTCTAGGAAATAAAGTCAAAGATTTGTATTAGTAAAAAAGAGTAAAATCGTTAGCAAGGTATGTGCTATTTTTCTCTGTCTAAAATTATTTATTTATTTAAAAATTTCACTAAGTACAAGGACATTTTCTGACAGCCAAACCTTAGGGTCAAATTAGAACATTTATAGGTGCAATGAAAGAAATATTAATAGTAGGATAAATTAAACACCATAATTATATATACATGCACAATATACTTTTATATATACTGTAATATCAATATACTAAATACTAATACATACACAAAAATATACACTTATTAACAATGTATACACTTATTAACAATATATACACTTATTAACAATGTTGGGAGTTGAATTAGGTATATGAAAGTCAAAATGTACTTAATTTTATTTCCTAGAAAGTTAATAGTACACACTGAATTGAATTATCTTTAAAGATGCTGTATTGTGCGAGCGAGACGGAAGTACAAGCGTTAAACGCCCTTCAGTAGTGTAAACATATTTGATAAAGATCTAATGCGCATTGCATATAAATTCGAGAATGACCAACTAATGCGCAAAGTGCAATGTATCGGTTAAAACTAACTCTATCGTCTATGAAATACACGACTCTCCACTCAATTTTAGTTAGCTTGTGGTAGGTAGTTCACCTACTTAAAATACCTATAATAGTATACGTAGAAATCGTTTGGAAATTTGGTGGGAAATCCGTTCACTTATATACAAAGTCCGGGTCATTTAATATCATTTTGTATATTGAATTACATCAGTCACATGTGATCAATATGTAATATCGCTTGTGTATACTTTATTCCTAGGAAACTGATAGTGATCGCGTATAAACATATCATTATCAAAATTATGATAGCACAGATAAGGTCATGCGTGGAATACTGTTCTCCACAGAACCATTAATAATTGCATTGGTGTCTCAGTTGAAGAACGCTAAAATCATACAAAGGTCAGTTAAAACTCCACTAGGAATCAGAAATAAACTTTTCTTATGTACATTTATGGTGGGGGTTGGATGAGAGTGGCAGGAGATCGTGTGAAGTGGCGAGCCTTGGGGGAGGCCTATATCCAGCAGTGGAGAGACACAGGCTGATGATGATGTACATTTATAATAGATATGTTCCCGTCCATAGGATAGTACGTTAAGTCGTTGGTTCCGGTTTCACTGATACCAACTTGTGGAATTATTAATAAATTGTCATTACAAATTGACATGGGATCCTCGCCAACCTGTCTGGCTGCGTAGCTAGTGTAGGCCAAATAATCCAGAAATATGTTCTGGAAGGCCCATCTCCAACCAACAGTCTAGGACTCTGTACTCTAGTGGTCGTAATTAAAATGAAACGAGTTTAAATTAACTGCGGTCCCCCGTCCCAAGTCTATTTATATAAACAAACACGAAACGACGACAACACACACAAACACCCCCAAGCTTTAGTCCATAGTTAAAAAAATTAAATGCCTATATTACTTAGCGTATTTTAAGCATTTCAGTATCAATTCATTGTCTACCAATAAGTCGAATTAAAAGCCCAGAACCATTATATCTAAGTCAATAACCTCACCTGGTATCACGCGTGATTGCTTCGTCGTGGAGGAAATCATACGCGTCGCCGAAGTGATGGATGGCCTCATTGTAGCATTCTCCATAAAAAAAAATATTCTACACCATTCACAATGATTTTAATATGGTATTCTATACAGTACTAGTTTAGAAATTAAAGTATTAAAATACTGTAGTAGAGCAATAATATTATTCATATTAGATATATTTATGTAAGTATAATTATTTATTCATTTCCTAGAACACAGCGTCCTAGGCCTTAACTGTTGGAGATAGGCCTTCCAGAACATATATATAGATAATTACATCTACAATGGCTACTCTCTACACTGGCCAGACGGAATAGCGAGGGTCGAATGTCAATTTTTAACGATTCCACAATAAGTTGGTATTAGTGGGACCGGATCCGACCTTTCCTAGGCGGGTTGGCGAGGGTCGGATGTCAATTTTAATGTAATTTTTTTAAAGATTCCACAAGTTGGTTTAAGTGGAATCCGACAGCTTAACGTGCTTTCCCAAGCACGGAAGCGGTGATGTTGTTATACGCCGGGTTCCGAAAAACTAAACTTTGTTTTAGCGATCTCTTTTTTTTTTTTTTTTATACTAGCACGACATGTGACCTTGGGCCCACCTGATGGTAAGTGGCGCGCAAGGTCCATGAATGTTAGCAACTGAAGTCAGATACTCGTAACTGCCATCAGTCCCTAACACTATGCCGGCTTGACTAGATGCTTTTTCACACTTCGCTTGGAGGACTCCAAATTATAGGAAAGTGGAAACACAGAGGCTGGAAGAGCATTCCACATCTTTATCGTACGACAGATGTATGAGTCCCCAAATTTATATGTACGCGAAGGGATGGTGACTACGGTATGTGGGTGCATATTCTGACCTGTGCGTGTGGTTCGGTTGCGGAATGGAGAGGGAGGGATTAGGTTATAGAGTTCTTCGGAGCACTCACCATAGTATAGCCGGTAGAACACGCTCAGAGAAGCCACATCTCGGCGAAGCTGCAGGGATTCGAGAGTTCCAGATGTAGTGGCATCGTCCACAATTCGTACAGCTCGCCTCTGCAGGACATTGAGAGCATCTGTGAGGTACTTGGCGGAACCATCCCAAAGGTGAGAACAGTATTCTATACATGATCTGATCTGTGCATTGTACAGCAACAGTCTAATTGAAGGCGGAAAAAACCGCTTCACCTTGCTTCACAACCCAGCCACCACCGCTCTATGTGTATTTATCTTTATATTATTTTTTAAGTATGTATTTATTTCTACCTCCGTTTTCTAGCGTCCGTGGATAGACCCGCAGAGGTACCGGGTTCGATTCCTGGTAGGAGCACAATTTTTAAAAAATATGTATAAGTTTGGTACGCTAGCATTTACTATTTATTTTAAATCTTTATTGTTAATCTATATATACGTATACTTCGTAAAGATTCATTTTCTTCCCGTTAACCTTACGACATTGGGACATTTAAAATTGAGTAGGGTGCAAATAGAGAAAAAAAATATATAAAAAAATTTAAAACTAATAAAAAATAAACAGACATAGACATCGTGATGATACTTTACTTTTGTATATATACATTTTTCCTCCATCCCACAATTTCTATTGTCGTTTTCACAATAGGATAATACCTTTAAGGTATTAAGCTCGCCTATGTAGTTTATTTTATTTTAGATATTAATATTATGCAATATTTTTTATTTTATTTTAGCCATTAACTCTTAATAAGTTTTTAAAACTATCCAATACAAAAGTCTCAGGATCGCATCCCGTTTATCAATTGAGAAAAAAACTTTTCTTACGTGCATTAGTCACAGATTCACAACATCACCTCAGAGTGTCTGACACGGTTCCACTAACTATCTTCTGGATCTTTATGGAATTATAAAAAAATACGTCAGTTATCTTTTCCATGGACAATAGATATTTTACAACATAATTCAAACACAAGGATAAGTGACAATATGTGCCAATTAAAATGGCTCCAAGTACTTTCGGATATTTTTTTATTTTCCACTTCCGTTGATGCGAAAACATCGAAATGGGAATCCCGCCGCGTTAAGTACAAACAATAGTATATATATATATATATTATTGTAACTACAAAACCAAAGTGCAGGTACTTGGGCGAGCTTAACCTTTGTGACTGAGATCTTTAATAAGCGGGTGTAGAAGGTTACAAAGAGAATAGTCGAAATTATTTATTACTATAAAACACATACTATATATTGCGTGTAATTGCCAAAAGAGCAAATATTTTTTTTAGGCTTCAGGTGTCATTGGTAAAACCTTTATTTGAAATAAAAAAAACTTTTTTTAAAAGATATAAAACTTTATCCGAAAAACAAAACACTACTGCATGGTGAATAAGGTGGCGTCTGAAAATCTCGGTATCCATCGTCATAAATACCTAAAGGCTGAGGAGTGTTATTATTAATTGATCTCGCTCACAGCCGACAGACGAAATAGAGAGAGAAAGAATTACGTAAGTCAACGTTCGCGCAATCGTCGACCTTTTGCTACCTACTTGATTAGGCTCTGCATGAGTGGCGATATTTTTAGGAAAACTTCTCTGCACCGTAAATTTACTATCATTATATAACCGAATAATTAAAATTAAAAATTCGTAGTTCTTTATTTTTATTCTAGATTATAGAAAAAAAAAGTAAAGTATCATCACGACCGTTTCCCTTTCGGGGTGGTCAGAAACCACGCTTATAAACAAGCGGATTCACATTTAGCCAACTTTACTATAGGCCAATCATGACAAGTGGCAAGCTCGTCGATGTCTCCAGCGTACCAAACTCAAGAAATATCACAAATAAATTAAATATTAATTAAATGTATTTATTTACATTAATAATGATTTTTGTGTCCCGACCAGGAATCGAACCCGAATTCTAGATTATATTATAAAATATTTGCTCTTTAATAAATTCCACGCGGTATATATTAATTTAGAAGAAGTAAGTTAATAAAATATTTAAATAAAATAAATATATAATTATAACAAAATAAACTAAGGGCTTACCACCTGTACCTGTACCTTACATACTTATTATATGCAATATTATATACCTTATTCTTGTTTTTATGTTGGCTGTTTCTGTCCCTTCTTTTCGAATAAATAAATAAATAATTGATGATAATATGAATAATAATAAAAATCAGATTCATTTAAAAGTAATATTCTTATATTTAATTCATGAGATTGAAATAAGAGCCACTGAAATCGTAACATTTAAACTGTTGCAATATTTAATTTTTCCAGAAGGTTTTCAAAGAAATAACGCAAAATAAATCGTTTTTTTTTCACTTTTCTTACAATTTGAAATTGAGTTTAAAATTCTGGGAGTGCGGCGTTTGACACGCATGTCATATAAACCTTACGATTGATTTTTTTTATATTAAAATTATATTTTCTCATTTCTTCATAATATTAAAAATATTTACAAAGCTATTTATAAATGGTTTGCTGAATTTTGCTTGTCTAAATCGTAGACCGAGCCAATGATAACAGGCCAGAAATTACAAAGATAGCAAAGTGCGATGTGGTCCAATCTTACATTTATCTTGGAGCACTAATATCTAATAACGGTGGATGCGAGGAGGAAATCAAGCATCGAATGGCAGTGACAAAATCTGCAATGAACAAGTTGAAGAAGATACGGAGGAACCAAAGTTTATGAAAGCCACTAAAATCCGGCTGGTTAGAGCTCTTGTGTTCCCTATTTTTCTGCATGCTGTGGAGACGTGGACCCTACGCGAAACTAAAAAATAAAACGAATTAATGCATATTCGTTCGGAATTACGCATATCATGGACGTAATTCCGAACCAACAAAGCCTGGAGAATGTACAATCACGCATTCTCACTTTCTTTGGACATGTGTCACGGCGTGGAGAAACATCCAACGAGCGCCTGGTAGTTTATGGTAAAAAAAAAGTGTCCTGACCAAGTATCGAACCCGGTACCTCCGAGTCTAAATCCACGGACTTAACAGCTAGACTACTGATGTAGTTACTAGTTAATTTTACAAATAGTAATATTACCCAATATGTTTATTTGTATACCAACTGATCAGTATGTTCGTCTAAAGTGGCTGTATATAGATAGAGATTTGTGATCTCGCTACTAGGATATCAGAGGAGACAGGCTGTGTGATCGAGCCGGCTGTCAGCGAGCGTGCTCTTCCCTTCACCTGTGATTGCGCTGTCAAGAAGAAAATCGTTTCTATTTGCGTCGCCGTCGATTACCCCTTGGATGATGAATGAACTGCCAACGTCGGGCTTATTAAATTATACACCCACTATATTTGTGTTCATTTATTCGGCTCAACAATAAGCTTTAATTAAATTGAAAGCTTTACACACTTCCAGCATATATTCCGATTCTCAGCTGCTCGCCAGTGAAATAAACTGCCACTGATGATCAGACAAGCTCCTTCTATCTCCATCTTTAAAAATTTGGTTTTCAGTCACTTTCTTAAAAAGCAAAATATCTCAATCACGTTCTGTCATAGTAAATATTTTATATATGTATATATATATTATGAATCAGTAGTATATATTATATAAGTATTAATTATTTAATTGTTGTTGTATATATCTATTTTGTAACTATCTGCACCACGGTAGCTCTCTTATCGCCATCACTAAGGTTAGCCTTTTTTTAAAATTAGAAAGTGCCTACAGCATTAATCTCGCCCTTGTACAATACTTTTGTAAACAATGTGCAATAAAGAAATTTCATTATTATTATTATAACTAAAGTGGTGCCACATCTTCTTATCGGACATACCACAGTGTTTTAAGATAAAAGTTTTCAACCATAGCGTTCTTCCAATAGTTAATATATACGCAGCAGAGACGTGTACAGTGACAGTGGGTCTGGTCTACCAGTTTATGGTAGGTAAGGTAGCGAGCTATGAAGAGAGCTATGCTCGGTATCAATTTAATGGATAAAGTCCGAAACGTGGACATCTGTCAACCGACATAGCCTTTAAAATTAGTAAGTTGAAATAGCAATGGGCCGTGGACATGTCTGTCGCAGAACTGATATTCGATGGAGTACACGGGTTCTGGAGTGGAAACCACGTATGGGAAAACGAGGAGTGGGACGACCCCCCCACCAGACGGACAGTTGACCTGATATAGGTCGCTGGTGGGGCTGGATGAAGTTCGCGGAAGGTCGTGTGGAATTGCGAGCCGTGGGGGAGCATAGATCCAGCAGGGAACAGATACAGGCTGATGATGATAAAATTGGAATTTTTATTAATATCTTTAGCAACTGAAAGTCGCATTATAATTTTGATGTTAATTATATTTATTTTAGATTCTAATCTTTCTCCAATCTTACCAACAATGGGTCCCAAATGTTAAAGTGGCAAATGTTCCGCATTAGCAAATGGAATCAGACACTCACACTATCCCGGCTTGACTGAGCATGACGGCTTGACTGATCCCGAAACGGTGGATACACATTACAGGGTTTATCGGCGCGAACAGTGGATACTTTCCCGCCCCGGCAGACTGGGCAACTTTCCACCATTAGTCCGCCTACCACCTGTTGAATATGTGTGTATCAATCATAAATTTATTTCAATGGTGTAGGTTCTCAATCTTATTGTCGGTCTTGAAATTTTTTTTTAGTTTATTTACTCAGTATGGTTTATTGATTACTAGCTGACCCGGCGAACTTCGTACCGCATGACAATGATTGTCGTGTTACTTATAGCTGAACTAAATTTATGATTTTATGGAAAACAAATGATGTCGGCCCACGAACGTTTACCAGCAACAACCGCAAATAGAAACATTTAAATTATGCCAAAAATAAGTTAGTACACAAAACCGATTTTTACAGATATACAAAGTTTACTTCACATTTATAGTTAGTATACATAACTGAATTAAATTGAAGGTTTGACAGTGAATATGAGGCGAAAGCTATTCCTCCCCGACTCATTTGTCGTTCGGAATATTGTAATTTACATTAGTTGAGTGATGTTTCTCGTCAGCCAACATACATATTAATTTCAAGGCTCGTTCCAATATTAACACGACATCGTCAAACATACGATTTGGATTCCCACACTATTGTCTGTTAGCATCAACACAAGTTTATATAATTTAAGCTTCAAAGCCCGCTTTGGTCTGTCAGGACATTAAAATAGAAAATTATATATATATTTACAGTACAGTACAGCCCCTAGAACACAGTGTCCTAGACCTCCACTGTTGGAGATGGGCCTTCCAGAACATCTGGAGAATTTTGCCTACTCTCGCAACGCTGGCCAAAATATATATTTTTGAAATATTATAATTGCTTTTCAGCAAAGAAGCCGACAAACGTATTCAGCCAGGATGGGCGCCATTCAGGAAGCTGCGCTACATCAAACATATCCCAGTGTTTGAAGTTGAAAGATTTTAACCAGTGCGTTCTTCCAGAATACAAATTTAAGGTCACTCAGCGAGCTATAGAGAGAGCTATTTCTCTGATGGATAAAGTCCGAAACATTCATCAGAAAACCAAAAGTTACCAATATAGACTTTAAAATTAGTAAGCTGAAGTCTCAATCGGCTGGACACGTCTGTCAAGGAACCGTTAAGAGTTGGAGTAGAAGGGTTCTGGAGTGGAGACCACTTACAGGAAGTCTTAGAGTGAGGCCACCCCACGCCAGATGGCCGGATGACCTGAAAAACGTCGCATGTGGGAGTTGGCTGAAGGTGGCAGGAGATCGTGTGAAATAACGAGCTTTGGAGGAGGCTATATCCAGCAGTGAAGAGACACAGGCTCATCTAACCCACACGGCCCTAGCAGAGGCTCGCTAGAAGTCTAACAATATCTTTGGTTGTCCCAATCAAATATATTTTAATTATTAAAGATGGATAGACAGATAAAAAGTAAAGTATCATCACTACCGTTTCCCTTTCGGGGTGGTCAGAAACCACTCTTATAAATAAATAAATAAAAGGATTCAAGTTTAGCCAACTTTACTATAGGCCAATCACGACAAGTGGCAAGCTCGTCGATGTCTCCAGCGTACCAAACTCGAGAAATATCACAAATAAATTAAATAATAATTAAATGTATTTATTTACATTAATCAATATTTTTGTGTCCTGACCAGGACTCGAACCCGGTACCTCCGAGTCTAAATCCAAGAACTTTACCGCTAGACTACGGAGACAGTAGCAGAAGGCAGGTAGGAAGGATAGACAGATAAATTATAAATACACTAATATATCAATATATAATAACACAAGTATATATATAATACACACACACATATATATATATATATATATATATATAATACACACACACACACATATATATATGTGTGCATACAATATTATAACAATTTAGAGAAGTTATATGAACTCGTCTTATTTTTTGTGAAGGTAGGTAAATTTTTAAAACACTTGAGTGAGGGTGCTTTTCGAACGTTAAGTGGATCTGAATATCTGCTAGAAGAATGTGTCGAAATGAATTAAAGATGGTATCTTTCCTGCAAATGAAGAAATATTCACTAAGACTATTGTCACTGCGACTGGCGACGGTTTAATATGGTTAAACTACTTCGCGTTCGCGTACATTACTTACTCCGGGTAATTATTTCATGCACGGATATGTTATCGGGTTAATTAGAGCGTTGTGGGAGCGGTCGCGTTTCAGGGCATGCATACCAACTTTAAAAAAATTTATGTATGGATTAGTTAATTAACTACGGATAATATTTCTCTATTAACTTAATGATGGCGAAATACTTTTCTAACTAACTACGATATTATCCTTTAGTCCACCTTTAAGACCAAGGAAGATAATACAAAGGAAGAAGGGCATATCCATAGAAGAAAAATGTGCCAGTTTTAGCAGCGCCTACTGCGGCATCCCAGCGAACTAGAATAGGCGGTAAATTTTAAATATATCGTTGTTCTTTATTTTTTTCTTTTTTGATTAATAATAAATGAGATGATTGGAAAGGCAAAGGGTCTAGCCCATACAGTCAAGTCTGACGTAATGGTTTTCTTATCTTACAGATTTTTTTTCTTCTTCACATATTTCTGGTTTGGTCTCCAACTCCTTTGTAGTCGCTGCCACAAATTTATGGAATGATCTTCCGGTAAACATAAGGCAGGCAACTAACAGATTGTCATAAAAAAAAGGTCTATTCACACTTTATAAATAGGTCTAAACCACGTTAGTAAGTTGTATTTATGTATGTGTATATATTAGTATTTAGTATATTGATAATATATTACATATATAAAACTATATAAGTACGTATATAATATATGTTAAGTCATTCTATAATTGTATATTTTTACCATTGCTTTCATTGCACCTATATTTGTTCAAATTTGTCCCTAAGGTTTGGCTGTCAGAGAATGTCTTCGGGCATTAAGTCCTTTGTACTTTGTGCAATAAAGTTTTTAAATAAATAAATAATAAATAAATTTGATGCTTTTCTTGGAGTCACTCTCGGCATTAACGCCCAAACACGTCAACTATTATATGGGAGTTCAGAGTATAGAAATAGATAAATAAATGATGATAATGTAAATAACAAAAAATATTCAGGTTCATTTAGAAGTAATATTCTTATATTTAATTCAAGAGATTGAAATAAGAGCCACTGAAATCGTAACATTTAAACTGTTGCAATATTAAATATTTCCAGAAGGTTTTCAAAGGAATACTGCAAAATAAATCGTTCTTTTTCACTTTTCTTACAATTTGAAATTGGGTTTAAAATAAATTCTCGAGCAGCGAGTGCGGCGTTTGACACGCATGTCATATAAACCTGCACACCTTGCGATTGCATTTTGATATAAAAATAAAATTTTCACAATATCTTCATAATGTTAAAAATAATTATAAATGGCTTCGCTGAATGTTTCTCGTCATAAACCAGGAAACAAATATGTTTTGTCACTTAATGTGAGATTATAGATGACAGGTAATTTATTCTGTTGATCGTTTCTGAGCAAGTCCAATTTATTGTTTTCCATAATTATTCACATTGTATCACATTATTAATTAAAACAACACAACTTCTGACTAATAATATCCAGAGTATAGTAATTTACATCACAAAACCTTGCACTTGTCCGTGCAAAATGGTGCGTTTAACTCTTTTTTTCTTATTAATATCCTCCTTAGTAGTAAATAAATTTCGATCATCACTATGAAAATTAATCAATAAATATGGGGATAATTAATTGGACGTGGTTCGGTCGCCTAGTCGTTTTTTAAGTGTAGTACGTTCGGGCGGAATTCATATAAAAAACCGGGGTATATTTTTCCCAGTGTCCTCCTCCTCCTTAGTCGGTACCCCACTGATGGGGATCGTGACTCCGTCGCAGACGCAGCTCATCCACCAGCCGTCTCCAACGGTTTCGGTCCTCGGCGTAGTGGATGGCCTGGTGTACAGGGATGTTCAGGTGGTCAGTCACCTGACTGGACCATCGCTTGGGGCTTCTCCCTCTTGTTCTTTTACCGTCTATCTTGCCCGTGATTAGAAGTTTTTCTAGATTATCGTCTTCTCTTCTTGCAATGTGGCCAAAGTATTGCAGAATGCGGGCAAAGCAGACGGTAGAGAGTCTTTGCTCCCTGGTCAGCTTAAGCTCTTCGAGCACAGAGATGTTAATACGTCGTACGGTCCAAGGAATTCTGAGCAAACGACGCCAGCACCACATCTCAAACGCATCAATCCTCGCTCTATCCGCGGCTTTTATGGTCCATGTCTCCGAACCGTACAGAAATATGGAGAAGACAAGTGTTTTCCCAGTGTAAGTTTAGAATAAAACATTATTTTTAACCGACAGCACGGCCACAAAAATAAAGTACTCTAAGTGGTCTAATATAGTGGATTGTTTTTTTTTTTTTTTAAATCACAGCTTTTTATATTAAACATATAAACAAAGTAGCAATAGTGGAACACAAGCCAAAGAGATTTTATATTATTTAGACAATACAATTAAAACAAAAATAAGAGTAAAATATAATAATTAGATTTAAATTAATATTGCAATTGAACTGTGACTAGCAAAAGAAAAATAATAATAATAACAAATAAGTGAAAACCAATAGGTTAATGATTATTTACCTAAAACAAAATGAATGAATGAGAGGCAGGAATTTTTAATTTTGTCTTTTCTTTAATTAAATCTGTTTTCGTATAAATGCGTCATGTAAATATATTTAGGTAGCTATAACCTCACAACTACGCAATTTCTCCAAACAAATAAATAATACACATAAAAACAAGTAGATATAAAGCCCTAATGGCCACACGTCGTGTATCAAACAGCCGTGTTCATGAAATATTTAAACACCAATCGGAACAAATTGTTCCTGTATCTCATTATGTCAATCTATTCCGGCTTACGGAAGGGATTGCGTATATATCCCTTACTTCCATACAAGGATACAAAAACACGATTAATATGGTAGAATAAAGTACTGAAATAAAACACTAAAAACTGTGTTAATAAAATATGATGTTAAGAATACAACTTTATTATTTACAAATTTTGATCGAATTATTTCGACTGTCATGAAAATGTCTAAAATTTAAATATATATAGAATGTATCTATGTACTTGTTCCACAACATATTCCCCATGTTAAGGTGAGTCTACCCTCTACCCAAAGCGCAAGCCGAGCCACTCTACTTGAAGCAGTACGCGAGGTCCAAGAATGGGAGTAACTGACGTCGGTCACCAGGACCGACATCAGTCTCCACCACTATGCCGGCCCAACAAGATGCTTTTTCACACTTCGCTTGAAGGACTTCAGGTTATAAGAGTGGGGAAACACACTGGCTGGGAGAGCATTCCACATCTTCAGCGTGCGACAGATGTAAGAGTCTCCAAATTTATGAGTACGCGTAGGGATAGTACAACTGAGCCACCACAATTTATAAGGGTGTCCAACATTCTACACGTCAGGTAAATTGTTAAACTCAGGCCACGTCAGCTGCAATGGTTAAATAAATCATTAAAAAAAAAAAACAAGACGCCTAACATTCATTTTTTCTCTTAGTAATATTTCTATGCAAGTTTATATAATATATATAGGCACATGTTTTTTTTTTTTTTAATACTAGCACGACATGTGATCTTGCGCCCACCTGGTGAAAAAAAAAATAAGTTGGCCTTTGTACATACTTTTAAATAAAATGCAATAAAGTATTTTAATTAATATAACAGTTCCTTTTAAATAGTTCACTTTTACATACTGGCGTAACTAACTTTGTTTTGTGTATCTTTTGACATCTCTCCTTTGGTTTAAGTTATAGGTACTGTAGTCCCCTCATGTTATTCAGTAGTTGCCTTCATCGCAGCACACGGCGCTAATGCCTACTACATGCAAATCATGTACCCTCTCATTTGCATGCTTGTTTCCATGCGACATCCGATCCTACGAGGGTACCAGAATAGATTCTGTGATATCTTAAAATTGATTGTATATCACAGAGATTCCAAATTTTGATTTAAAACATCTATGTGGGTAAATGTTTTTTATTTGGAATCTTGGCAGGTCTTTAGTGTGGGATACGACGTGTGTGCGCTCCATCTCAAATCCAGGCGACCTCGTCAAGCGCGGGAAGTGCTGAGAACCTCAAGCTGCGTAAATATGATAACCTCTGTACAGGTTACGAGTTTGCGACCGTGGGGACGATCAGCTGAGCGCCTCGTCAAGGAGTCGCCAAAGCGGACAGGTTGACGGACAGGACTGGAGACAGGAAGGCGATTATTTTTGCCAACGTATTAGCCTCGCCATACAGAGGTGAAGTGATTGATTGATCTCTAGGGGACATTTTTTACTATAAATAGTTTATTATTTTTAGTTTACATTTGGTTTGAATTTTATTATTTATGTAGGTATTTTTAATTTAAATTAATAATATTAACAGCAAATGTTACATTGTCAAAATAGTGGATTCCTTTATATACGAGTATTGTCAGTTTTAGACGTATTACAAGTCTAATAGTAGTTGACAGCGTCCGTACGAATATCAAATCTAATAGCGTTTGACAGTGACAGTGGTAATACATAAATATATAATAATTCTAATTATAACTTTGAAAAATATTTATATATAAAAAAAATGATAAATTCCTTGTTGGATCGCTATGCTGATTGTCTGAGCGAGGAAAGAACTAGCCCTCTGGAGCAGTCATTCTGACATGGGTGATATTTTTTCAAAATTTTTCATCTTGAACTTCACGGGCCTAGTCTTTACAGCTAACGGCACAATAAATTCCTTTGTATAACATTTGTATATTTATTCATTTAAATAAAATTATTAAAACTACTTAAAAGTAAAAAATAAATATAAACTAAACCTAATAAAAAATAAACTATAAGTAACAAATGTCCTCTAAAAAAAGACTGGCAACATTTCCCCCCTGTATAGCGAGGCTAATACGTTGGCAGAAATCATTGCCAGCTTTCCTGTCTCCAGACTTTTCCGTTAGCCGTTTGGACAACTCCTTGGCTAGACGCTTGGCTGAGTGTCAGCATAAGCCCATCGTCTCGACCCCAAACGGCGCAAACTCGTAACCTGTACCTGTATAACATTTGGGATTAAACAAAATATCATAACTTATGGTATGAAGTAAGTATGTTTATATGTTTTATTTTCTTCTTTGCTCTGTGTTCTAGAATAGTCTTATGAAGTTTTGTGACACAGATGAATACTAATTCGGCCACGTATCGGGTGTCGTTAACGGAGGTATACCCTACTAATTGCCGTATTGTGGTGCTTTTATTACATATTAACTTTTCCACAGATCGTTACATTCATACTCATATTTAACATTTTAAATGCCAGAGGAACCTTGTGAAGTATAGGCTATACCAGAAGTTCCAAACCAGGGATATTGAACCACTAGCTATGTTGAAGAAGACGGAACACATTTTAGAAATTTTAGAAAGAAAAAACATTTATAATTAAAATAGGTAATTATTTGGTTAATAGAAAGAAAGAAAGAAAAAAGTTTATTTGTCACAAAAAAAAACACAAGCAGTAAAAAATAATAATGATAATACAACAAACAAGATAGTGTGGTGACAAATAGGGAATCAGCTCAGCAATAAGCTGCAACACTAGGTCACAGCGTTGATTTTCAGCTGATCCCTCATAATTTTGACATTAACATTGTATTCCAATAAATTGACAAGAACAATATTAAATATAAACTATATACAAATAAATATTGTAAATAAATATCTAATGACATAAGCATATTGTATGCCCACAATATGGGCAGATTGCATCATCATGACATGTACACACAACTGTAATTAGAATAAGCAATCTATACAATAAAGAATAAAATAAAATAAAATAAAAAAACTTGTCCTTCAATAATAATAATAATATTTTTTTTATTTAAAAATCATTTTATCTTTTGTTTTTGAATAAATTTAAATCAGCATACTAAACGAATAGCTATTGTCTTCAACCCATAGTTTCAAAGTTAGGTTTCCCCTAAAACCACTTAACAAAATCGTAACCTAAAACTTACTATTTAAATTCATACAAAAGTGTAGTTAATTTGATCCTTGGCGCGGGCGTTATCAAAGCGTTTAATATTTTCAGTCTGCTATCCACCAGAGATGTCGAGACAAATATGTATATGTAGATATATTAATTACTGCTCAATAAAAAAAAATATTTTACAGCATATACCTACAAGTTGATGGCTCGTCTATGGTTTATCGGTTGCGACGACAACGAGAGCTGTAATGAGGTATGAAGTCAGGAGTCATAAGCTTTTCCGCATATACATATGATGTTTCAAGATCAAGAATACGATAACGGGTCAGCGTACAAAAAAAAAAGGCTCACGACCTTAATTGCTAATATTTCCTCCTGGCCATACTCCCATTACAGCTCTCGTCGTTGTCATTTGACCCGTAGACGAGCCATCACAAAAGCAGAGCTAATATAACATATTAAAACATTGATGAGCATGCGCGAAGATAATATACACCAACAGTATCTCTTCGTAAAAAAATATCATCACGACCGTCACGGACAGAAACTTCTTATTGTTGAAGACCGAGTTTACATTTAGCCCATTTTATATAAGCTCTTAAAGCCATCAAATAAAGAAGAAAAGAAAAAAAAAAATCATCAGAAAAATTACAGATTTATAAATAAAAAAGTAAAAAAAAGTTTTTTTTTTATGATCTCGTCCTGGAATCTAACCTAACGGACGAATTTAGAGGTTTAACATTAGAGTTTCATATTTATTTTATCCTTCTAACTCTGCACCACACAATTCTCATGTCATTTTTCCAATGTTTATAAATAAAGAATAAAAATATAATCATAGAAATGCAAATAGTATATATATATATTGTTGTTATAACATTAGAGTTGGTTTGGAATTAGGAATACAAATATAATATATATTGTTATAACTTTAGAGTTGGTTTGGGTTAGATTCAGAATCTCCGAGTTTAAATTTTAATTCGATTCGTTTATTTTTGCAAGTAGGCATAGGACAGAAAGAGATGTATTCTGCACTTTTACATAATATCATTTTATAGTACATATTGGTGTATCTGAAGCGGCACATGATAACCATCATTTGGGAAGAGAAACATTAAAATAACAAAACAAAATTCTAAATTCAAAACTTACACTGACTGGATATTTACCTCGCTTATTTTTCGAGTTCATCTCCGGTGGATAAGCAACTTTATCAAGCGTTTAATATTTTAACGGTCTCGGCGACGGACCGGCTATGCTAGATAAAAATACGTATAACTTTAAATGAGAAAAGTTCTTTTTCAAGGAAAATGTAAAGATTTCATCGCGATTTAAGCAGAACAGATTGATACAATCAACTTTGTATTTTTATCACTTTTGTAATTAAAATGTGAGGGCTCGGTCCAAACCCCATGTACCAAAGAGGAATACACTTTTCCTACGTACATTTGTCATAGATTTACAACACGTGTTTTTCTTGTCGGTCCTTTCCACTAATACCAACCTTTGGAATCAGTAATAAAAAAATCTCTTAAAAATTAAGTATCTTAATTCAGGGGGGAAATGCTGCCAGTGCATTGGGGACTATGCCACAGGACATCGATTTGGAAGACTATATTTTTGTAAGTTTTTTTTTTTGTTTTTTAGTTTTTTTTTTCAGTATCATTTATTTGTCAGTAACATGGTAGGTACAGGGATGCATATGTAATTATATCACATGCTTCGCTATTTCTAGCATACAAATATTTAGTCACATGACTTTGTCGAGCTTAGTGTCTAGGTATACTTTTTTTGAACATTTATTAACTAGAATTTTTTTACTGTTAATTTAAACAGTTTTACTGGCAGTTTATTAAATAAAACGATAATATAATAGTGAATATAAATATAATTATTGGTAAGTAGAATATTAAATTGAAGCAATATCTAAACACTAAAGATACTTGAAAGGCTTTACGAAAGCTCTAGAATTACTTAAATACTTAGACATAATGCTTATCAAGAGGATGTAATCCAATATTAAGTTTATGCGATCAATATGAATGTTTCAACAAAATTAATTATAATTTAGTTGTTACAATATTACGCATTTCTATATAACAGGTTTATTACATTTTATGTCATTTTTTTTTGTTTTTAGTTGTATTATTGTTTATTAAGTAGGTTTTTTTTAAATTGTAATGTACATAACAACATTACGGGGAGGATGCACTGGTTGAAGACTGTCCGTCGTAATGTCGTTCAAGGTCGCTCAGCGAGCTATGGAGAGAGCTATGCTTGGTATTTCTCTGATGAATAGAATTCGAAACGTTGACATTCGTCGGAGAACTAAAGTTACTGACATAGCATTCAAAATTAGCACGCTGAAGTGGCAATGGGCCGGACACATCTGCCGCAGACCGACGACCGATGGGGCAAACGAGTTCTGGAGTGGAAACCACGTACGGGACGACGCTGAGTGGGACGACCCCCCGCCAGATGGTCGGATGACCTAAGGAGGGTCGCTGGTGGGGGTTGGATGAGGGTTGCAAAAGAATGCGTGCAGTGGCGAGCCTTGGGGGAGGCCTATATCCAGCAGTGGAGAGACACAGGCTGATGATGATGATGTACATAACAAAATAGTTTAAGATTATTTAATAATATAGTTTTATTTAAAACAATAAAATTAAATACACATTTTTATATTTAAAATAATATAGTTTAATAGAATCTATACAAAGAATAATAATATTATCTAATAGTGATCAAAACAAAAACACAATAGACTGAACAAGTTTATAATAGGTAACGTAATTATAAATTTATCGGTTAGAAACAGTAAAAACCGTCCATATATATATATATATAGTAAGAATGTCTAGCTTTGTACATAGTACACAAATATATATATATATAGACTAGACCCGCTAGACATTCTTACTCTGTCAACCTTAGGAAGATTACGAACATTGTATGTGGGAGGTAGGACTATATAAACACTGCCTCCGTGGTCTAGCGGTTAAGTCCGTGGATTTAGACTCGAAGTACCGGGTTCGATTCCTGGTCGGGACACAAAAATATTTATTAGTGTGTATAAATACATTTAATTATTATTTAATTTATTTGTGATATTCTCGAGTTTGGTACGCTGGATACATCGACGAGCTTGCCACTTGTCGTGATTGGCCTATAGTAAAGTTGGCTAAATGTGAATCCACTTCTTTACATGCGTGGTGATACTTTACTTTTACTGTATAAAGAGGCTGGACGCTCACACGCATTTATCTGTATTCTTCTTATTATTCTGTATTTCTTGGGTCACCAGGATGCTGCTGGCTGCCGGCAGGCTTCTTTTCTCGCAATTGAAAATTACCAGCGACTGATATTTAATCTTCTGACGCTTTTGACAGCTGAGTCGCGTTCATTTATTTACTTATTCTTCCCATGCCCAAGGTGCGTTTGGAAAGATCTCGCAGGTTTTAGAGCGAGATAGGCACATTCTTTCCCTAGTGAGTATGAGAGGGATAAAGCATGGGTATGGCGATATATATAATTAATAGACAACCTTAAAGTTGTTTTATATATGATAAGGCGCAAAGACTATGATTTTAAAAATGTCATAATTACTATTACCAAAATAATAATGTCAATCATTCACAAACGAAACGTTGTCGTGTATTCTGTAAAAGTTTTATTTTATAAATATTCTTGTAGACGAACCAATAGTGTTCTGGTCTTGTATTAAGTCTACGTGTATTATCATCATTATTGGCTGTCTCATACATACAGATTGGCTGAGTCCCAGATGAGAAGATATGACCAATATACAATGACTTATATGTAACCGGGCTTTGCAACATTTATCTAATCAGTTACACATAAAAGTAGAAGTTCTATTATATTTAGCATGTGCAGGTAATTGACTAAAATATATATATTACAAGTCGGGGCAAGAAGCCAATAGGTATGTGATTTTCGTAGGAAAAATAATTAGTCTATGACAGTGTATTATAATTAAAATTATAAATAAATAAATAAATAAGTTTTGCCAGTTATTGTCGTGTTCGGCATAAACTTTCAAATTGATTTTGTTGAGCAATTCTCTCTGTACACATAATAAAATAATAAGAAATACAATAATGCCAACAGGTAAAAATGAGAACAGCTAGATTGGAGTTTAGATCATGTATCATCTAGAACGCTTTGAAGAAACCGCTTCGACGAGTAACCATATCTGAACCAGCAAGAAGGCTCTAAGCTTCATACGCTTGTGCATCGTTTACATCAAACGAGCATTCTTGGTACATTTCATAGTACCTTTTGCGAGAATAGGTAGAACCACGAAAGTATGCTCTTACATCATATATATTTTGACTAGAGATATATAGTCTTTACACAATTTATTAGAGACAATTTGGCTACACTCACTACGATCTGGCCAGACGGGTTGGCCACGGTCTGATGTAAATTTATATTGACAATTTATTAACGATTCCTCAAGTTGGTTAATACTAATGTGGAACCGGGGCTGACGGCTTAACGTGCTCTCCGAGGCACGGGAACAGTTGTGTTGTAAATCTATGTTGTAGTCGTATATTTAACTCAACTTTTTGGGATGTTAAGAAAAGCGTTCTTACAACCAAGCCACCACCGCTCTTTGTTTACAGAAAATAATTTGATGAATTTAGTCGCGACCAAAATATTTTATTAAGGCCTGGTACTAAACATAGGTCATTGGCAATATAGTAACTTCAATTACTGTATGGAGGATATAGTTAGCTAACAGCCTTGTTTACCATATTAGGAGTCAGCGCTATCTTATTTGATCTAGAATCAAACATCAATGATGATGACCGATGACTGATGACTGATGATTAAACTGTCAGTTACATCGACCCTTGACATATCGCTAGCATTTGATTGCACATTGTGAAATTAATTGTTTTGTGGGTACTGTCACCTGCCTTTGCAGTCACAAGATTATCTAACGCCTGCAGTTGGATGTAGTTGCTTTTAATTGTTACGGAGAGGATTCTACGGAACTCCTTTTTTATACTTTATTTTTTAGATATTACTGATGCAAATTTACAAAACTAAACATTTCCCTACGCGACACTACACTATAACGCGATTGACTTTAACCGTAATTATTATTTTAATCCTAATATTTATCAAAATACTCGCTCTCTGGACCTCTCGGTCCGAGTTCCCGATTTCCGACTCGGAGGTACCGGGTTCGATTCCTGGTCAGGACACAATAATATTAATTTAAATAAATATATTAAAATAATATTTTATTTATTTGTGAAATTTCTCGAGTTTGGCACGCTGGAGACATCGACGAGCTTGCCACTTGTCATGATTGGCATATAGTTAAGTTACTAGATGTGAATCCGCTTCTTTATAAGCGTGATTTCTGACTACCCCGAAAGGGAAACGGATGTGATGATACTTTTTTTTAGTTTCTTTTGCTGACTATATCTATGTACAAGTACGTGTGACGTGCGTATATATATATGCAGATGTATACGCCAAAAAGCGATGCGACATATTTCGTCTAATTTAACTAGTTTGCGATAATTACGTATTCTCCTTTAACGTGATCAAGAATTAATGCATCACTTACTGGAGTTGCTGAGTCAACACGAGGTAATTGGTTTACATGGCCACTGACAATGGACTCATCAAGGAGGCCAAACATTGGACCTTACGCTGCACTGTTGCGGTGTTTGCTGGCTTGCTGATTGACTGCTTCCGAATACAGGATGCTTTAAAAACGATTTCTTTAATTATGTGTAGTTTATGCTTAGTCTCATTTAGTATGTTCGTTTTCCATACAACATTATTTATTGCTTTATACAAATAAATAAATGTTTTTAAGGGGAGACACATTCTGTGACGACTACAGGTTAGAATGCGGCATAAGACAAGGGGGTCTGAGTTCGGCAACGCTGTTTAGACTGTATGTAAATAAGCTCATCGTTTTTGCAAGCGTATCAGGTGTTAGGTGGATGATGTGTGTGTCAACAACATAAGCTACGCGGATGACATGGTGCTGCTGGGGCCAACGGTGGGCTCAATCAGAGAATTGTTACAGACCTGTGAACATTATGCACTTGCTCATGGGCTGGTGTATAATATAAAGAAGAGTGAATACCTGATCTTTGAGGTCACTGGTAGATCCAAAACCGTTATGCAGAAGGTATAGCGTCTCAATTTTATTTGTCTATATCTTTGTTGGTATTAGTGGAACCGAGACCGAAAGTGCTCTCCAAAACACGTGTCTGCTAAACTGCTGGTCTTCACAAGCAGAAGTAGAATCATTCAAAATAATTAAATAAATGACGATTCATAAATGCCTGTAATAGGTTTACGTGAAAAAAGATATTTTGACTTTGTATGTCATTTGTCAATTTACTGTCACTTCATGATCATTTTTATTTGACATATTCAACTATGTAAGTTATACAGTCGCCGTACCCTGATTAATCTTAAAAGTTTTGGTTAGAAGGCTTTATTTTATGTCTATTTTTGAAACATATATATTATTTAAAAGATTCGTAAAGTTGTCTGAATCACGCTGTATTTTGTAGACTGTTTTGTGAATGCATAGTGACGAAGCAAAGCGAAGATTCGATATTTCAGGTCACAACTGTAGTCATTGCGTATAGTGAACATACATTTCAGAAATGTGTTGTAAGTTGAGTTAACACTGTATGTGGCCACAACATAATTTAAAAGATATAACACCATGTCTAGTCGTCACCTTCGGTGACAAGAGGGTTGGCTCTTTCTTTGCCCAAAGAATCAATGTTGCACTTCAACGGGGAAATGCAGCTAGCGTTCTTGCCTCCGTTCCACGCGGACGGGACTTATATCCGTAATAATAATATTATAGGTATATATATGATTGATAATTATATATTAATAAAGAATATTGCTCTGTTTTTGTTTTTTTCCTTTTTTTTTTATAACTACTTAACTTAGTGTCCTTTTGTTGTTCCATGGTTAGCAGCATAACGTCCGCCTTTGAACTTTGTGCAATAATGATTTAAATAAATAAATATATAGCCTTAAAAGTATAATAGAAAAAGATACAAAAATAATACTGCATTACAATATACCTGTACAAGACAATATACTAAAAAAATATGAATATCTATATAATAAAAAAACTGTTATATTGTTAATTTATTGTAGGTTATTACAGTAACATTAAAAAAACAATTATGTATGTATTTGTAATGTTGTAATTGTAATTAGATATAGATTTTTGTGCGAAGAATCTTCGTAATTGCTGAAAAGTCTATCTCGGAGAAAGATTCTAACGACATTCCTCAGTTCTTTGTGTTGAAAAATGCTTTATGAATGTCTGAAAATCTCTCCACTCTAGGCGTTAAAGAAAGACGAGGAAAGCTCTTAAATTCTATAGACCTCGATTTTAATTGTTTACCTACGTACTAAGAAACGACGATATTATTTGACTTTTAGTTTATTTTATTTTATTCTTTTTTTTGTCTTTTACCGATAATAACTATGCTCATGTTCCATCAAAACTTATTTTAAATCATTTACGCGATTGGGAAAGTCAGAGCACCGAAACAAGGGTGTCTTTATCATACACCCTTACACTATACACCCTTTGTACAACTAACAAATAGCCTTAAGTACTGTATTAACAAAGTGTATCATTATGAAACTGTTGTACTTATGCAATAAAATTATTATTGTTATTATTATATGTATGTGTTATAAATAAGACAAAACCATATTAGAAAATTATTAGCTTTATTCAACTAAAACTTTGATATAGTATGTCATAATTGACATTATACTTTTAAATTTATAAGATACGACTTCACCCCCCCCCCCCTCCCCCCTCCTCCTCTTGATTCTGATTTAATATAAACAATCATCATTAAGACCAATTGGAATGCGACTGTCTCTGGAAGAACGTGGCTCTGGATCTACAGAGATGTTTGGTGTGGGTGGTCGTTCCGGTGAAGCATCTACAAAAGTTTCTTCTTCTTCTTCAGCCTCGGCTGTAGCATATGCTGAGCTGACCACCTATTTATCGCCACACCTGTATGTATGTTTATAGGCTTACATTTATACATTTAGATTTATTTCTTGCATATTGACCGCCTCCGTGGTCTAGTGGTAACAAACGTTGCCATGAACTCGGGAGGTCGTGGGTTCGATTCCCACCGGGGGCAAGTTGTACATTGTATAATTTGTCTCGCTCTGGGTGTTTATATGTATAATATGTATATATTTACAAAAAAAAAAGTATAATATGTAGTTTATATTATAACCATCTAGTTTCCGTAACACAAGCCTCGTAGTTTACCACGGAAATTAGATGGCGCTGTGTGACCTGTCTGGAAATATTTATTTATTTATTTATTTATAAATTTTTTTTTGTAACCATTGTAATTGTTGCGATAAATAAAGTATTTTATTAAATTGAACTTATTATTTCTTTCTTCTAAATCTGTTTCCTTTACATGTGATTTACCTATAGGCGCCAGTTGTCTATTAAATATAATAGTTTCTTGACCATCTTGTAGCCTTACATGATAATAATGAGGATTTGCCTCTAAAAGCTCGACCTCATCCACATAAGGTACATATTTGTTTGATCTTACGTTCCGCTTCATTAAAACAGGGCCAGGTTCCATCAGCCAAGCGGGAAACGAATCACCATTTTTCGACCTTCTGAGATGACAGAACATCTTTTCGTGTGGTGAACAGTTAATGGATGTACATAATAATGAACGGATGCAATGTAGTGCTCCCTCCCAGTGACAATATGGTGTTTATGTTATTATGTCGGAAGATAAAGCAGTAGAAATTTTATATTATTAATATTTATTTGTTTCTGTAGGATGTTTATTTGATTTATATGATATTGCATATAGGTAATAATTAGCAGAGGTTTTTGTCGGCTTTCGGATTCCACATGAGCAAGTAGTCTATCTTAATTCTGACGTGCTTGGTAGGTTATTGCTGTACCAGGTATTGTAATCTCATAAGTACTCATAGCTGAATTTAAAATTTAGTATATCTGATATGTCTGAGTTTTCTTTGCAGATTCCTTTCTCAGTCAGATTAAACGTTAACTGGAATCTGCTAAGATATAACTTAAGCTAACATAAGCTTTGAGATATATAAGATAATATAATATATTATATAGGTCTATAGAAAATACCGGGATGGCATATGCCTATCTCTTAAGGATAACATACTATATCCATTTTCTTACTTAAAAAAATGGGCAATTATAAAGCGGTAATTGGAAAGGTTTTATACAAATTTTATACAAACTGCCTCCGTGGTCTAGCGGTTAAATCCATGGATTTACACTTGGAGGTACCGGGTTCGATTCCTGGTCGGGACACAAAAATATTTATTAATGTAAATAAAAATACATTTAATTAATATTTAATTTATTTGTGATATTTCTCGAGTTTGGTACGCTGGAGACATCGACGAGCTTGCCACTTGTCATGATTGGCCTATAGTAAAGTTGGTTAAATGTGAATCCGCTCATTCATAAGCGTGGTTTCTGACCACCCCGAAAGGGAAATGGTCGTGATGATACTTTACTTTACTTTTACGGTTTAATACAAATATTTTTAATCTTTATAATTTTAAACACGTTAGCATTTCATGAAGATTATTTTTTCCCTTTACACGATGCAAATTAAATAAATAACTTAGGAAATATAGCAAAATCTAAATAATGCGCAACGAATTTTTTTTTGTCGTCGCTTACACGAGCAAAGCCAAGTAAAACAGCTATTTGGTAAAAAATATAAAGTTTAAGTAAATAAATTGTTCCAAGGCTCATCTGGTGACAATAGGGCTGGCAGTTATTTCTCCCAAAAATTAAGTATCTTAATTCAAAGGGGAAATTCTGCTAGTGTATTGGGCACCATGCCATAAGACAGCGATTTGGAGGAGCAATTTTTTTTATTTATTAATTTTTATTTTCTATGTATTAATATTATTATATTTCTTTTAGGTTAAATTCAGATTTTGTTGTAATATAGTTTATTTAATTTAAGGTTTTAAGTAAATGAAATTAACTAAAATATTTAATTGTATGTATTTACAATATGCGTTTGTTTCTGAGGTAATCTAAAAACACCAATTTTTCCTTTTTGTTCGTTTTTATTAGTAAATTTGGAAGTCGACCGTTAAATTTTATTAACGAACTTGATTACGGTCTTACCTTGAAATTGGGCTTTGTTTCTGCATATTTAATGGTCTTTAGTAATGGACTTTACTTGTCTAACGGTTTTAGAAATACCACATTTTCATGCATTATATTACAGGGTAAAAAAAAAACAATATAAACAATCCTTACCTACTCGTACAATGGTTATTGCAACCGTTCACATACAAAATTGCTCCGAAAAAACTATACCAAAAAAAAAAAAAGTAAAAAAAAAAAACTTTAAACTAAAAGCCTTAAATGACAATTAACTAAATGTTTGATACATTAACTCTATGCAATACTCTTGAACAGTTCTTGATAATTCTTGTAGTCGGTGCCAGCCAAGAAGAACATTTTAGTCCTGCCTTTGCAACAAACTTTCAAAAGGTACGGAGCCGTGGGTGGCCGGAGTGGGGCGATAGCGGGGTGATGTGCCTGAGTAGGTAGACGACGTTGATGGTTGTGTCTAAATGCATAAAAAAATGATGTGTTTCTTTGCAAATATCAGCTTTTGTTCTATTTTGCATTCATATGACCGCCTCCGTGGTCTAGTGGTGACAAACGTTGCCATGAACTCGGGAGGTCGTGGGTTCGATTCCCACCGAGGGCAAGTTGTACATTGTATAATTTGTCTCGGTCTGGGTGTTTATATGTATAATATGTAGTTTATCAACCATCTAGTTTCCGTAACACAAGCCTCGTAGCTTACCACGCAAATTGTGACAAACGTGTGACCTGTCTGGAAATATTTATTTATTTATATATATATATATATTAATTGGGTAGGTTTATATTATTTTTTTCTTTGCCAGGCACCGACTCCAAAAATGTTTATAAATACTAAATATATATATGAGTATCAATAATTTTATTGTTAAGGCTCTTGCTTTGACGTAATAAAAATATTATTTTTTACTTTTTATTTAATATGTATTTATTATAATTTATAATATTATTTCTTTCTCTCATTAATATATTGCAACAGATTTATAATTTTAATTGTATATAATAAGTTGTTTTCCATAAAAAATCCTAAAAGGTCAGTTTAAATCCCGGCAAGTATCAATGAAAAATACACTTTTCCCTACTTAAAAAAAGTTTTTATTCATTTACAATAACCATAGTTCTGAATTAAACCAACTTTCGTAATTGTTAATAAATTTTCATTAAAATATGATATCAGACCCTCGTCAATCCGTCTCGCCAGTCGAGACGAATGAAGTACAAATTCTTCAGAAATTTTTGGAGGGCTCATCTCCAACAGTGAAGGTCTATGACTCTATGTTCTAGGATGTTAAAATAGATACCTACTAATGAAAATCCCAAAAATTGAACCCGGTACCTTCTTGGCACAAACCGCTAAGGCACAGAGGCAATTAAAAGTTAAAGCTTTGAAGAACAAAGTAGTGCTAACAATATTTTGAAGCAGTAAATAAGTTTGAGACAATTCTTAAAGCAAGTTGCCTTCAAGATAACAACTTAATGAAGATATACCTAATTGGTTACCGTCCGTCTGTCAGACACTTTTCTGCAACTAGCCAGGAAAACTTTACAGGAACCACTGGGTCATTTAATTAATTTTATATGATTTAAAAAAATGCAAGTTAGATTTCTTTTTTATAAAGCGACGGCGCGACGTAAAGAGACGAAACATAGAGCCTTTAACAAGCAATGACCGCCTCCGTGGTCTAGTGGTAACAAACGTTGCCGTGAACTCGTGAGGTCGTGGGTTCGATTCCCACCGGGGGCAAGTTGTACATTGTATAATTTGTCTCGGTCTGGGTGTTTATATGTATAATATGTAGTTTATCAACCATCTAGTTTCCGTAACACATGCCTCGTAGCTTACCACGGAAACTAGATGGCGCTGTGTGACCTGTCTGGAAATATTTATTTATTCAATTTATTATTTGTTTTATGTGTGTATCAATCATAACATTATTGTCGTGTAACAAGTGCATAAAACGTACCATCCTTTTCTCGAAACAGTTCAAGCCACTTTCGACCTTATATAACTTCGTTGTAGATACAACCAGTACTTAGTAGAATTATAATATCTAACGCGACCACAGCACATGCCTCTAGCGCACGCTGATCCGTCACCGGTGTTCTCGTGTCGCATTCCGAGCTTCGTAGCAAACTGTCATAGCTTGGACGATAAATGCAGAGGGCCTATCACCTAAGTCCATGGATCGTCTCGAAATTGACCAGAAAGCTGATGCTGAATGGAGTCCTCGCCATTAAATAAATAAAACACTGGCTGAATACACATTAAAAAGATTTCGTAACAAAAGGGCATGTATGAAGAGGTTGATGAATGTCGACAAAGCGAAAGAAGTATGTCGTGATCGTGTCAAATGGCGCTCAATTGTCTCTGCCTACCCCGCAAGGGATCTGGCGTGAAGATATGTATGTATGTATGTACTTGTATATATGTAGCTATTATTTTCGTGTAGGCTGCAGCTACGAATCGAGAACATGAGGCGTGTGAGGCTGCATAGCTAAACACAAACAAAATGGCGGAAGACATGATTATTAAAATTTAGAAGTTTATTTCGTTGTCTTACTTGTTATTAAAACACAAACTGACATAGTGGTTGGGACTGACTTCTTAATTTACGAGTACGTCTGTCATCAATTACATTTGGTCTACAAATAACTCTTACCAATGAGCGAACGTACAGTCACATGTAGTATTTCGTCGTCGCTTCTATTTGTCAAACCTATTACGCTTTCGCAGACAATGTTCTAGAATCATTTTAAACGCTGCTTTATTTAAATCAGTTGCCATACTCTTGAGGTACGAAATATTATTAGTAGGGAAATAGTATCTTCGTTAAAATTCTACAAAGGTAGGTTCAAACCCCCCCCGGCATTCACCGATGAGAAATACACTTTTCTTGCGTACATTTGTCATAGATTTGCAACACCACCGTTCTCGTGCCTCGGAGAGCACGCTAAGCCGACGGTCCCGATTCCACTAATACCAACTTGTGGAATACCTAGTTAATAAATTGTTAAAAAATGACATCAGATCTTCGCCAACCCGTCTGGCTGGTGTGGCGTCTCAAAATCTGGAGAATTTGGTTACATTTTGGCGAGGGATTGGTGTATTATTTTTAATGACTATTAAGAACGATTCCACAAGTTCGTTGTTGTACCGGGACTGTCGGCTCAAAGTGCTCTCTGAGGCAAAAATACTAAACTAAATTTAAATGTCGGCTATGGTATAATAACAGAGGTTGTTGGAACCTGCTTCTAACACCATTTTCTAAACCATAGATCCTTTTGTCATATATCATTGTTTTATTATAACTGTCAAAAATTTATTCGAAGGAAATAAGGTACAATGATTTTAAAAATATATATATTAATTAAACTAAAAACTTACATTTTAAAACATAAATGACTATTCATAAAAATAAACCTAATTAATAAATAAAAATACAACTAAAAAGTAAAATGAAGAAAAAACAAAATAAAAAAAATTATAAATAAAAAAATTGCTTCAAATCGCTGCCAATGGGCAAAGTGCCAAGGATACTGGCAGCATTGCCACGTTGAATAGGAATGCTGATCCTTTGGCCCAAATATTGCCCAGCCCTTTTGTCTCCCGAGGTGTTGACGAGCTGTTTTAACGACGCCTTCAAAATTTCATGTGCACTTGGTCCCCACGGCCCGAGAGTTTCAACTCCAAACGGCGCAAAAATCTCCCAATAAGCTGAGCGTATTTTAGCCGTTTGAGGTTCTCTGCTTCTAATGCAGCAGCGCCTGGGTCCTTAGAGGTCAAGGACAAGTGGGAAGGCGCCAGGGTGTCCACACAGGTGGCATCCCACACTAAAGGCAAACCTATCCTCCATGTTTATTTATTAACTTTATTTTATATTTTTATCAACATTTATTTTTGAAAATAAAAACAGATTTTATTTTATTTCTCATTGGCACATACCGGGGTTCGAAATAACCTTTTTAGGGTTTTAAGAAAAAGCATTCTTACAACCGAGCCACAACTGCTCTTGAGTTAATATTATGTTGTTGCTATTAGATGATATTTTCTATGAGATTTCAGAGTAGCCTGTCTTTTAGAGTATCGTTCGTACATCGTTGAGTTGAAGTAAGTCTCCGAAGCCCTGTGTCTTGGGATTTGTAAATGCTAATGATATTCGCGTGAGATTTGCATACTGGCGACATTTAGGGAACATACTAGCAGACATCGATCTACACTCCAACTCAATGTGGTTACATCTTATGCTAATGTACTGACTTACACCTTCGATATATCATAAATTTATTTTTGGTATAATATTCAGGTTGATATCTTGTGTGTTTAGACCTACTCTTGTCACTCCAGTAGCCCTATGTAACTTAACTTACTCGCAAACGTTATTAGTGGATTTCGTAATTTACGTCATAGGTTGCGTCATAATTACAAAATATTATTCAATTCTCAACTCTATAAGCGCTCGACCTTGACAGCGGCCGTGCAAATATCAACTTTAATAGCGTGATGTCTAGATAGTTAACGGATTCCATTATATTACGTTTGCGCTTAAGTAAGCCTATTCTCTAGCAATACCATAAGGTAATTTGGTACTAAGTAACAACGCTTAAGAGCGGTGGCTCGGTTGTAAGAATGCTTTCCTTACATCCTAAAAAGGTGGCATGTAATTGCAAGCTTGCAAGGTAATTGTGACAATAAATAGTGTTTACAATATTTGGTATTGTTTTAATAATTCGTAAATTATCGACAACATACAGTTACATTCTTACTGCTAGAATACTTATTTTAAGAGTATTTTTTTATTTATTTATTTAGAATAGGTACAACAAACAGTTATTAAATTAAAACAAAAATACAAAGGAAAACAAGTTAAATTTAACAACTTAAAACTATTGTACACTGCATGCTTGAACTAAAAATTTAATGGATGAAAATATTAACTTAAACTAAAGTAAATCTACACAAATAATAAAAATAACAATTATAAACAAGCAAACAAAAAATAAATGCAAATTACAATTTAACACGGAAAAAAAATGTAATTACTAACCCGTATTATTTGACCACAAGTGTACTATTAGAAATATATAGTCTTATAAGGATTAATACGGATTTTGTACTAATACAAAAAAATAATTAATCAACTACACAGTAAAGTTGGTAAAAGTAATCACTTGGGTTGTAAGTTTATTGGCAAGTAGAAGAAACTCTAATCAGTGACGTCACTCATCATTTACAACTTGGCTCCGATCCCAGTTATCAATTCTATAAACTACTAATTACTAAATCAAACATTTGTAGGCACTTTTCCAAATAAATCTATTATTTCGAAATCCGGCATGTTATAATGATAAATACACTTTCCTAACGTACATTTGTCAAAGATTTATAACACCACCAAGTTGGTATTAGTGGAACTGGGCTTAACTTCCTCTCCGAAGCACGGTAACAGTGTTGTTGTAAATCTATAACTTAATGTACGTAAGAAAAGTGTAGTTTCATTAGTACTCGTACATGCTGGGGTGCGAATCGAAATTTTAACATTTTAAGGAAAGCAATAACTGAGCTACCACCAATTTAGCAAAAGTATATTTAACTACGTTATCCACGATTTGCTATGAAATTAATATCAATAAGCAAGAAGCGGTGGTGGCTCCATTGTAAGAACGCTTTCCTATAAATCCTAAAAAGGTTGGCTCAAACCCTGGTTGTACCAATATGAAACATTGTTCCAACGAGCCATCACAGATCTAGCAAAACTATGTCTAACTTAATTATAAGCTGAAGTGGAAATGGGCGGGACATATCTGCCGCAGAACCGACGAACGATGGGGCAAACGGGTTATAGAGTGGAGACCACGTACGGGAAGACGCAGAGTGGGACGACCCCCCGCCAGGTGGACAGATAACCTGAAGAAGGTCGCTGGTGGGGGTTGGATGAGGGTGGCGAAAGATCGCGTTAAGTGACGAGCCTTGGTCGAGGCCTACATCCAGCAGTGGAGAGACACAGGCTGATGAATTACATATTATAATTAAAACGTTGCAATCACTAGTCACAAGAATGAAGGAGGGATGTGCAGAAAAAGGACTCCGTTTGAATGCGAGAAAAACCAAGGTACTAGTGTTTGAAAGAAGAAGGATGACAACCGTGACGATAAAGATTGATGATGAAACTCTAGAACAAGTAAATGAAATTATATATCTGGGCAGTGTTTTCACTGCGGATGGGAAGTACGATAGGGACGTTGAAAGAAGAGTGAACGCGGGAAATAGTGTTAACGGTGCCCTGGGGTCACTGATCGGCAGTCGAAATGTCAGTGACAAAGCTCGGCTCGCCATACACAATGCCATGTTGGTACCAACACTGATGTATGGAAGCGAAACGTGGATATGTCAGAATACGCATGAGAGTAGGGTTAATGCAGTAGAAATGCGGTCGTTGCGGCGGATATGTGGCGTCACTTTGGCGGACCGCATACGTAACGTCGAAATACGGAAAAGGGTTGGTATGAAGGAAAGCATAGGGACAAAAATAAGGAAAAGCATGCTACGATGGTTCGGGCATGTTGAAAGGATGAGCGATGAAAGATTGACGAACCAGATATATAATGCGAAAGTTGTGGGTAAAAGAGGCCCTGGCAGACCGAGACTCACATATCACGATCAAATAAATAAAACACTGACTGAAGGTGCATTACAAAGTCTTCGTAACCAAAGGGCATGTATGAAGAGGTTAATGAATGTCGACGAAGCGAAAGAGGTATGTCGTGATCGTGTCAAATGGCGCTCAATTGTCTCTGCCTACCCCGCAAGGGATCTGGCGTGAAGATATGTATGTATGTATTATTACATTTAAAGTTACATATTTTAATATAGAACAGAACTACCTATACATTACAAACGAGTTGCGACAAGTACGACTGAATACTAACTAAAACATAGTTCACAAAAATACGGTTCAAACGTCGTCGCAAAACAAAATACGGTGCTTAAAAACGGTTCGTCTCTGCAACGCCCACTAGTTTTTTGGAATATTTGATTTCCACAGAACATGGTAAGTTCAATAAGCAATAAGATAATAATCTCAATTAAAATATTTGGACGGATTATGTATTTCTGTTCCGAAAACACATTGTAACAGTTATTATTGTCCTGAAACTGTTATTTTAATCAAAGCATCAAGTTTGCTATTTTTCAAGGTATGTGTGCAAGGCGAAGGCATGCACAAAGTAATATAGGGGCAGTAATAATGGTTACTCTGTAAATAAGCGGTCACGGGAGACTCATAAATCGGCACCGGCGAGCGAGATAAGGGCAATATGCTTTATAAAGTGTTTACCCCCTCCCCTTCCAGCTACACTACGACTTAGGTATCATCACGACCGTAATACCAAGTTTAGAAAACGTGGTTTAAATGTTGTCAACTTTTATAGGCCAAGTGATGAGATCATTGAAGTCTCAAGTACGCAAAACAAATTTTAAGTAATAATAATTATTTATATTTTTTATTTTAGCACATATATAACCTCATGCCTATCTGTTGGTAAGTGAAACACAGTTTCCCGGGATAGAAATAGATAGAGTTTCAACAAAAAAAATATCTACTTTATAATAATAATAATATAATATTTCCAGACAGGTCACACAGCGCCATCTAATTTCCGTGGTAAGCTACGAGGCTTGTGTTACGGAAACTAGATGGTTGATAAACTACATATTATACTTTTTTTTTGTAAATATATACATATTTAATTATACAATGTACAACTTGCCCCCGGAGGGAATCGAACCCACGACCTCCCGAGTTCACAGCAACGTTTGTTACCACTAGACCACGAATATTATTATATTGTAGTCAGTATATAATTAAATAATAGGTACATACTAAAATATGTATAAATATAGTTGTATTTATTACCTATTTAAAATAGACTGCCTCCTTGGTCTAGCGGATATGATGTAGATGTACTAGGTTCCATCGCCATGCCATGTTCGATCGAGCCGACCAAGCCGCTTCGACGCTGACGACTTTTGGAAATAGACTGCCCCACAGGTGCTACAGATCCTATAGTGGTCCCTTTCCTGGCGGCTTAAGTCGCCGTCGTCGCCCACCGAGAATAACGCACGCTAAATGGGGATAACCCCGGGGCGTTCTGCCCCAGGGCGAAGATAACCACTATTACTAGGTTCGATTCCTGTAGCCCTGTTACTTAAGCGCAAACGTTATATAGTGGAATCCGTTAACTATATATCAAATAAAATCAAAATCAAAATAATTTATTTCCATTGGTTCTCTCAAAACAACTTAGATACTGTCAGAACTAATTAAATCAATACAATTATCAAAACATATGTACTAATTGGTAATAATGGTTGGACCGTAAATAGGCAATTATCCATATTTATGTATGTTATGCACAACATTATTGCTACAAGCAAGTAAAACTAACTTACTTAGAAACTACTTAAATAAGATGGTGACTGTAAAGAGGCCGTGTCAGTTTTAAATTCACACAAGCACATTCTAAATACTTAATAATTATGATGTATAGAAATTATATACATATGTCAGATAATTTATAAATGTATAAAGCAAAAAAAATAATAATATAAAATAAAATAAAAAAGATGTCATCTTATAATCTAAATAATAATAATGATAATTATGTCAATTAAACATAAATTCATAGCTGTAAATGTACATATATCGCGCTATTAAACTTGATATTTGCACGGACGTTGTCAAGGTCGAGCGCTTATAGAGTTGAGAATTGAGTAATATTTTGTAATTATGACGCAACCTCTGACGTAAATAACGAAATCCATTAATAACATTTGCAACTAAGTAACAGAATAGGGCTACTAGTCGGTACACAAACATTTATTATCTTTACTTGTCATGATGGGCCTATAGTAAAGTTGGCAAGTAAGAAAGCGTGGTTTCTGACCACCCAGCAAGATCTTGTTAATATTTTATATTAATGTAGTTACGTTTTCAGCAATTTAAAATCACATAACTGCCTCCGTGGTCTAGCAGATAAGTCCGTGGATTTAGACTCGGAGGTACCGGGTTTGATTCCTGGTCGGGACACCAAAATATTTATTAATGTAAATAAATACATTTAATTATTATTTCAATTATTTGTGATATTTCTCGAGTTTGGTACGCTGGAGACATCGACGAGCTTGCCACTTGTCATAATTGGCCTATAGTCATCATCATCAACATCAGCCTGTGTCTCTCCACTGCTGGATATAGGCCTCCCCCAAGGCTCGCCACTTCATACGATCTCCTACCACCCTCATCCAACCCCCACCAGCGACCTTCCTCAGGTCATCCGTCCATCTAGCGGGGGGTCGACCCACTCTGTGTCTTCCCGTACGTGGTCTCCATTCTAGAACTCGTCTACTCCATCGTTCATCGGTTCTACGACAGACATGTCCAGCCCATTGCCACTTCAGCTTACTAATTTTGAAAGCTATATTGATAATGCCACTCTAGACGTTGTGCAGAAATACGTCTACCTTGGACAGACTATACAATTAGGCGTAGCCAACTTCAGCAAAGAAGCCGACAGACGCATTCAGCTAGGATGGGCGGCATTCGGGAAGCTGCGCCACATCTTCCTATCAAATATACCCCAGTGTTTGAAGACGAGAGTTTTCAACCAGTGCGTTCTTCCAGTGCTGTCATACGGAGCAGAAACGTGGACACTAACAGTGGGTCTGGTCCACAAATTGAAGGTCGCTCAGCGGGCTATGGAGAGAGCTATGCTCGGTATTTCTCTGATGGATAAAGTCCGAAATTAGGAAATCCGTCGGAGAACCAAAGTTACCGATATGGTCTATAGTAAAGTTGCTAAATATGAATCCGCTTATTTATAAGCGTGAGTTTCTGACCACTCCGAAAGGGAAACGGTCGTCATGATACTTTCCTTTTTTTACTATTAAAATCACATAAGGTAGGTACTATATGTCTATTCATTCAATACGAATGTCGGCAGTATAAAGCTCAGAGAGAAATGTAAGTTCGTCGGTTTTTGGTTAATGTGTCTTTTAGTGTCCCCAACAGTGCCATTCCACGCCGGACCACAGCCAGGGTCCGCAATTTTGTGTTTCATTTATACCTAATTTGTGGTAAATGTGCTCCCTTCTTCAAGAATTAATGCGAATGGCCGCTGCGTATGAAAGGAATTTTAGAACGCTCAGCCGTGAAACTGCGTGAATTAAGTTAAATTAAATATTTGGCAGATTTTTTTTGTTTAAATTATTTTTTCTGTTTTGACGTGAATTCGTCTTTTATCATCATCATTACAGCCCCTTGAACAAATCAAATCAAAATAATTTATTTCCATTGGTTGTCTCAAAACAACTTGGATACAGTCAGAACTAATAAAATCAATACTTAATAATTATGATGTATAGAAATTATATACATATGTCAGATAATTTATAAATGTATGTAACAAAATAATAATAATAATAATAAAATAATAATAAAAAAAATGGGGCTTCTAGAACATATTTCTGAAGAATTTGGCCTACACTCGCCACGAACTGCCCAAACAATTTGCCAAAGGTTTCATATATATATAAAAAAAAAAACATTTTTAATGACATTTTTCTAATGATTGCACAAGTTGGTATTAATGGAACCGGCTTATCGTTACTAATGTGCGTTTATTTAATTTTACAACTTAAGAAACTGAGAGTAAGTTCGCTAATAGTACAAGAGCGACCTTCACCGAACGGTTATTCGAATAAAACAGCTATATAAGATTTAAAAAACTAATTATCGTCGTAATATTTTATATTTTGTTTATTTATTTATTTATTTTACGAAGTTTGCCGGGACAGCTAGATATTAATAAATAAATAAAATAAAAAATAGCTTGAACATATTTGGTTAGGCAATCCATCACCGTTGCTATTCTTAGCGTATTTCATTGGTTAAAAAAGTAGACTTCATTCGTATAACCAATCGGTGAAGCTCAGTTTTAGACGTATCTTAGTCCTTATATTTAATATATATATATAGCCTCAGCCATGAGAGACGCTAGCAGCATTTCTAAAACAAAAGAAATTAAAATTTAACTTCAGACTGAAATATTCTTTGGAGTCCTCAGAAAAAATAACTGAACAAAAAGAAAATCGTAGACTGTCTCTCCTTCTTTATAATAGACACTTCAGGTTTTTATTTAAAGGTGAAAATGTGTAGGTAAATCTATTTTATTAATTGCTAGCTGTTTTACCTGGCTTTGCCTGCGGTATAGTGGTCAGCAAAAATACCATAGAGTCTCATGTCATACTCAGGTACTCGATCACTGGGTTCCAATGTTCTCTGCCAAATCTTATCATAAACCAAGTAATTTAGTAGTTTCATAAATTTATTTTATTATTACTTATAAATAGTTTTTTTTTTATATTATAAATATTTATTCGAAGTACTTAGATACAAAAAAATTAAAATAAAATTGATTAAAAAACTAATTATAAATAAAACTAAAACTAAAAATACCTATGAAAATAAAGCTATTCTACAAAATAAACTAATTAATTTAATTATTAATTACATTGTTATGACTTATTTTATTAATTATTTAAGCCAAAGTCAAAAGATCTTGCTGGATTGAGGTTTCTACAACATAGTAAAAATCATTTGATTTTACAAAACAAAGTACTTTTAACAGCAAGTAATGATCGCGCTAAATAATGAGAATATTATATTTGTGTGGGTATTTTCATACAAATAACCATAGTTGCTAAAAAAATAACTTCTTACACGTATCCTAAGCGACGAATACCCAAATAGAAAGAAAATTGTATATAAAATTGAGGTAGTAACTTGTTTAGTTGTCAATTTTTTCCTACTGTTGCATTAGACAGTTCAATTTTACAAAGCCCGAGCTAAATCTTGGAATAGACAAATCTTTCTGGCGGCGACAGATTCCTGCAGAGACGATTGTATTCCACAAATTGAGAATTATTCACAAGCTATTACATACGCAATAGTTTTGCTACGTACGAGTTCCTGTATAGAAACTTACCTACGTACATATTTTGTAAATAAAACTACTATTCATTTTTAAAAATAATATCTTTAAAATTTATTATTCATAAAAATAATAATGTCTCTTGTTAGTTAAGTTGTGTTTAATTTCATCGCGCGAATACGTTAACACCTAACAAATAGCAACATTTTTAATTCTATCCAGACAAACACTGAGCTTGCTTCATATCTCGTTGAGCGAACTTGAATTTATAGTCCAGACACACTGTTAGTATTTATGTTTCTAGGCACCGTACGTCAAAATCAAATTATTATTATATTAATTAAGGGCATACAGATATATTTATTTAAATGCCAAAGTCATTTTTTTTGTCATAAATGCATATAAATAAAAAAATAAAAAAAGTCATCATATAACTCTTAAAATTAAAAAATAAATTAAATGTACCGCGTCACTCGATTTTAAGTGAGAGTGAGGGTCGGTAACAAGATGTTTACCTTAAAAAAATCCTGAAAAGGTCGTTTCTTTTGTCATATTTTTACAACACTACTGTTTCCCGTACCTCGGAGAGAACGTTAAGTCGTCAGTTCCGGTTCCACTTACACCAGGTTGTTGAAACGTTAATAAATTATCTGATTAGCCCTGCGCGAGGGCCTACGCTGATACTATCGATAATTGTGCTAAAATTGGAAAAAAATAATAAAATAAATTTAGGATATAAATGAAGAACACAGTATCAGACAGATGGTTTAAGAGTTAATGACCTTCTCATATGGAAAACAGGACTTACCCCAAAGCAATCCACGTATCCACGTGTAGGATGGCCATCCACCTCGATTAAACACTAGGTTTCTTGTCCAATTTTATAGTCTATGCACCACAAGCTTTATTATACACGCACATACAGTTTATATCACTAATATTCTCCAGAAACATCCAAATTATAATTTAAAATTCATAAAAAACACACGCGAGGCATGAGTCGGTGCGGTTGAAAAATTGCAACTGATATGGCAACTTGATCGTCATTGGCCCCGTAGCTCGTGACGTCAGTTGCAAACGTTTTTGGATGCGTTTTACTGGGAGTTGAACCTGCTACCATGCGAGGCCGCAACATTATCAATAAAAAATGACATCAGAACCTCTCTAAGCTCCCCAGTATGGCGAGTAGTGTAGGTAAAATTCTCCAGATTTTTCTAGAAGGCCTATCTCATGGAGACCTACGACTCTGTGTTCTAGGGGCTGTGATAATGATGACTCGATCTAGACATTATTGTTTAAGATTAGGATGATATATTTAGCATTTTGAGTTTCGTTGTGTCGTCTTGTTCAGGTCGGACTTCCTGTAGGATTTTCATTTCCGCGCGTCAACTTTTGGGTCCATGTTGACGTGGCTATATCGTGCTATTTTAGATTCAAATATTCCTGTACAGAAAATATGGGTACATTTTCCGACGTTAAATATATTTATTCCAAGATATCGCACACTTAGATCAAAATGTTTTAAAACAAAAATATGTTTTAATTTTTAAAAATAATACCTACGAGTAGACACTAACCTCGACAAAGTTATGTGACAAAAAAAAATATATTTATGCTTGAAATAGTGAATGAGTAATTACATATAGATAGGTGGTAGGCAGACAGATAGTGGTAATTTGTTCAGTCTGCCGAGGCGGGGAAGTATCCACCGTTCGTGCTGATAAACCCAGTAAAGTGTGTCCACACGTTTCGGGATCAGGCTCGAATTGCCGTCATGTCCAGTCAAGCCGGCATAATGTTAGGGACTGATGTCAGTCATGAGTGTCTGATTACAGTTGCTAACATTCATGGATCTCGCTCCCCAATTACCATCAGGTGGGCGCAAGGTCACATGTCGTGTTAGTATATTATATATATATATATAACAATTTACATCCCTGTACAGTATTCCCAAATTAATAATGCACATACAGATCTTCGCTAATTGTCGTATTCCCGGAAACACCCGAATCATTGAATCGTAAGAGCCTAAACATTGCACTTGCATTTTGCACCTTGTTCGAAAGAAATAGTAGTCAATATCATGTGTACACAATCGAAAACAATTCGGGCAGTATTTTTTTGTTTTTGTTTTTTGGCGGTGACTGCACGTGTTCTCCCTGTGTAAAATTATATAGAGCTGCTATTACACACCCTTCTTGGTTTTGTTTTCAAAGGTGAATTTAATTTCAACTTTAATTATCTTATTTAAATAGTTTATTTGACAATTGCTTGTCTGTCTGACACAGGCAGAGATTTTATATTTAAAGGAGGTCACTACAGTACTATAAAATTTTCGAAGTAAATCAATCTAACAAAGATTGTAGCATATTCTCAATCGTGTGGTTTTCCTCGCTATTTACTTACATGGAATTATCGAATCAAATTTTGTTACTGATAAATCAATATTTATCTCTTTTAGCACAAAACACATAATTCTACTAAATTATGCATGAAGAAAATGCACTTAACCACTCTATATACATATCGTCTTCCGACGCTCGGGGAATACGACCGTTGCCGAACAGTGACGAAGATTTCTATGCGCATTATCACTTTGGGAGAACTGTACCTACCGCATTTAAGACAAATAATTTATTTCATTTCAAGAACAAAAAAACTTTTTCGGCTAAATGGATATTAACTCTCAAAATATTTATTCACATGAGGTAGTAGTCTTCCTAAATCCATATTAAAGTTATTTCATTAATTTTAACTCTCAAAAAATCTTAATAAATAAATAATTAATTTATTGGCTAGGGCTTAAAAACATTAAACAAATTTTCTTAAAAATTAGCACTTTCCTTTAGGTTGCGATACTGGTGTAATGATGTAATAAAACAGGTAAGCTTGTTTTTCAAAATCAATCGGTTCATAACCCTGCGCAATAGTGTATTTAAAAGTGAAATAATATATAAATCGTAGAATATACTAAATAAGAGATCCGCTAGTCTAAAATAGTTTTGTTAACATCCCAGTGAATGTGTAGTTTATTTTTTGAATTGGGAAACAACTGGGTTGATGAAAATTGTTTTTTCCGCACGCTAAAACGATTCTGCCAGCGTTGTTATTTCTACTATGAAGGTAACATCTGGGTCTAGTATACACTGATTTCAGGCATGGCCACACTGAATGCATGCTTGTAAGCAGTCGTCATCAGCATAACAATAAACTTTTAGCTCTCTCTATTTAGTCTGTAGTGTGTGTAGTACGAGTATAGAGTGCAGTGGTGGTCAGTTCGAACCACGGCATGTACTAATGAGAAATGAACTTTTGTAACTTAAACTTACGTATATTTGTCATTTATTTACTACACCGCTGTTTCCCTTGCCTCGGAGAACACGTTTAGCCGTTCCACTAATACCAACTTGTGGAAACGTTGTCATTAAAAAATCACATCAGAATTTTGCCTGGCCAGCGTGGCGAGTGTAGGTCAAATTCACATCAGAATTTCGCCTGGCCAGCGTGGCGAGTGTAGGTCAAATTCACATTAGAATTTCGCCTGGCCAGCGTGGCGAGTGTAGGTCAAATTCACATCAGAATTTCGCCTGGCCAGCGTGGCGAGTGTAGGTCAAATTCACATCAGAATTTCGCCTGGCCAGCGTGGCGAGTGTAGGTCAAATTCTCCAAATTTTCTCGGCCCCTCTTTAACAGTGGAGGACTAAGATTTAGAGTTATAGGCGCTGTAATGAAGCGTGAATATCATAGCGTGTATCTTATGCGTAGACCTGCGCATGACCGTTTTTTAAAAAGTTAAAATTGCATGTAATGTAAATATTTTCGATACGTTAAAACAACTTCTTAGCATACCGCGTGGAAAGGTTTTATATCTATGATGATCATTACGACAGTATCACTTGCGGAGTGGTCTGAAACCAAGTTTTTTTTTTAATGAAGCGGATTAACATTTAGAAAACTTTACTATAGGCCAATCATGACATGTGGCAATCTCGTTGATGTCTCTAGCGTATCCAGAAACATCACAACTAAATAAAATTTTGTGCCCGACCAGAAATCGGACCCGGTACACCTGAATCTGCAGTCGTAACCTAGATAGGTTAATAATTTATTTTATATGATACTTACATATTTTTAATGTAAAAAAAAACTTCAAAACTAAACCAGTTTAAAACAGCTAGTTACTGAACACAAAGGATAAACTGTCTTGTAAAAAAATTGCTTTTACATAAAAATATGAATAAAAATTACTATATTTGTCGAGTACGGTAAATTCGATAAAAATTACATTTTGAATTTAGTATCTTGCAATATTTATTAAAGGGTAACAACTTAAGCGATGACAGTTTCATGAAAACAAAAATATTCAGCTTTTAATGAAACTGGCGCGCTTGGAAATCGAATGAATCGAGAGCGTGGCAAATTGCCACGGCCAGCAGCCATTGTAGTTTTGTTTTATTTTTTAAACTGGTACTATGGGTCAACATATTATTCTTTTATTATTTATTAATTTAAATAAATAAATTTAATTATTATTTAATTTATTTGTGACATTTCTCAAGTTTGGTACGCTGGAGACATCGACGAGCTTGCCACTTGTCATGATTGGCCTGTAGTAAAGTTGGCTAAATGTGAATCCACTTATTCATAAGCGTGGTTTCTGACCACCCCGGAAGGGAAACGGTCGTGATGATACTTTACTTTTTTACTTTATATTATTGTACTTAAATTTAAAAATAAATCAGCTGACGGAGAAATTTGGAGACTGAAAGGCTGGAAATTGTTTCGGCCAACGTATTAGCCTCGCTATACAGAGGGCAAATGTTGCCAATCTTCTTGGGACTATTTCTGATGGGACGTCTCTTGAGAACATTTTTTATTTATTGTTTAATTTTTTATTAGGTTTAGTTTATAGTTATTTCATTTTATTTAAGTAATCAAATCAAATATATTTATTGTGATATAAGTACATATTTTTATAACATTCTAAATAACTCTGTACGATAGAGTGAAGTAAGTAATATGTCTGCACACTTCGCGAGGTGACCCCGTGCTGAAGTTGAGTATGATTACCCTATTCTTACTAACATACCAAAATTTTAATGTGGTAATGTTTTGTTTAAAAACAATGCGTAAATTACCAACTAAATACATATATAAATAAATAAAACATAATACTCATATAATACATATATTGTAATAGTAAAAAAAATAAATACATATAAAATAAATGTTCTTATTAAATTATGATATCCTTCACCACAAAACGATTACACATGCTAATACACCCATCTACCTTTAAATCCATTTAGCTTAACTCTTATTGGAATTATTTTGGAACGTATTATCTGATTTCGCCAGTTCCAGGCCATTCATCCATTTATTTTAACCAGACTTTGTATTATTTGAGGTGGTACCTGGTTAAACAGTCTAGGGCCGAGCCAGTAGTTTGTAGTTATTAATTTGTATAGTTAACATAGTGTATAGTATAATGACATTGTATGCAACGGAGACAGTGGCTAAATATTCAGTGTATAAAATATCTGGTACCATATATTTAGCTGGTGCAACTGTAACCTAATAATGATCTTCTTAATCTAATATCCGGTAATTTTATTGTTTTTGTTTGTTTTTTTGTATTTGTTGTACAGGATTTTTATTTTTTATATGCCACGTGGAATTTATTAGGGATCAAATATTTTTATATTATAACCTAGAATAAAAATTAAGAACGTCGTATTTAAAAAAAAAATAGTAATAACATCTTAAGTTGCGGTCATTGATGTATATAGATGGGCCTATTCAATACGAAATTCACTCTAAAAACGTGCCGCTTGCTACGTGTACCTCTCAACTTCGATGAGCAATTCTTAAGCAATGATAATGTCACATGAAATATTTATCAGAAATTCTGTTACAATGCATACAAAAAGACTAGTTTCACTCGATATAAATATTAATATTAGGCGCTCTTGACGCTTGCTGGCTCGTGGCTGTTGGTGCAGCTACATGACTGATTGGTTTTGCGGAAACGTTTTTATATCAGTAAGGGCCTATCTATATACATCGATGATTGCGGTGCAGAGAAGTTTTCCTAAAAATATCGCAATCACGTCGGGTTCAATCATTGAGTTAGAAGCGCGGGAAAACCGCATAAAATTAACTGCAACTTGTGCCTCATGTATAAAGTCCAATTTATTGTTTTCCATAATTATTCACATTGTAGCACAATATTAAACAAAACAATACGACGTTTTGACTAACAAAATTAATTTACAAAACAAAAACTTGCACTCTACATGTCCGTAAAAAATGCGCTAAAACTATAGTTTTTTTAAAATGTAACAATATTTATGGCCAGCGGGGTAAAGCGGAATGCACAAGAGTCCGAAAGCATATCGTCTAAAATCGATTACGTGTGTTAGAAATATCGGAATGCTATTGCTGTGCTAGCATAATATGCTTATGCTAAGCCCAAGATTTTGACATTTCTGACAAACGTAATCTTAGACGATACGTTTTCGGACGATTGTGCACTCCGCCTCAACCCGGAAACTATATAGTTGTCTATCATTTCCGCATAGTATATGCTGTATCTTCTCCTTTTGTTTTAATCAGAGCAGCGTAGTTGATTATGGCCTCATGCTTTTCTTGTTTTTTTATTTATTGGTTGACAATGAATCACGACCCTTAGTATTGACCCTTCAAAATGCACCTGCGTTATCAGTGGGCCATTGTTTCGACTTCAATTACATTCACAATATAAAAGGTTATAATAAAAAATTGACTCTATCCCGCCACTGGCTAAATATACTACGTTTGACATACAATTTTTTTGTAACATTTTGTATAAAAATATTAATTTCCTATTAAAAAAAGTGAAATAAAACAAATTGGTTAAGGGTGATAAATGTATTTTGGTAGTAATTCCTGCATGTCATATAATATAAGCTTACTAACTTGAATTGCGAACCAATTTAATATTTTTACTGATAGGATTTCAGCTTCAAAAAAACATTATTTTGTATTCTGAGGACAACATCTAAAACCACGCCTATTTGATAGCAAGTGGTACGCAAGGTCTAAGAACACTAATGATTGCAATATGACTAAACTAAAAACATAAATAGATGGAAGTGATTACCCTATTCTAAATATGTAATCTACTATAGCACAAGCGTTGTTATTTCACATCTTAAGGTGGGTTTAGACCAAACAAAAAATAAAACTAGAGCCAATACACGCACATTGGTCGTTATTCTTTTGGTGTAAAAAAGACAACTGAAAATGTATTATCTACTCTTAAAGCATGCCAACGGGAAATGACAGTGGCAAATATAATTCTTACACAGGCTCGATTGATGTTATGATCACACGAACGAGTACTCCACGAGGACGCTTTGAAGAAACTGTTCACCAAGCGAGCACGATCGAATATGTAAGAACCGTAAAAACCTAATACAATTTTGTCCCAATTGTTGGCTAGGATAGAATGTCTAGCGGTATTATAAGCCCGCCTTTGTCTTTGTGTAATAAAGATTGAAATAAATATAAAAACATCAAGTATGTAGTTATCCTAACGGCTAACGGAAGAGTCTGGAGACTAAGCTAGCAACTATTTCTCTTAACGCATATAGATATGAAGGCGCGGTGGTGGCTCGGTTGTAAAAACGCCTTCTTTAAATCCTAAAAGGTCGGTTCAAACCCCCCCGGCATGCACCAATGAGAAATCCACTTTTGGTGATAATAGGGCTGGCAGTGTTTCTCCCAAAAATTAAGTCTCATTATTCAAAGGGGAAATGCTGCTAGTGTATTGGGCACCATGCCACAAGACAGCGATTTGAAGGAGCTATTTTTTTTTGTAAGTATTTAATTTTTATTTTCTATGTATTATTATTATTTTTTTAGGTTAGATTTTGTTGTAATATAGTTTATTTAATATTGTAATTCTTTTATATTGTTTGTATATTACTTTTAATAAAAAAAGTACAACTAAAAAATAAAAAAAAATTACAACACCACCGTTCCCACGCTTCGGAGAACGTGTTAAGCCGTCGCTCCCGGTTCCACTAATACCAACTTGTGGAATATATTAATAAATTGTCATAAAAAAATTGACATCAAATTCTCGCCAACCCGTCTGGCCAGTGTGGCGAGTGTATGCCAAATTCTCCAGATATATGTTCTGGAAAGCCCATCTCCAACAGTGGAGGTCTAGGACATTGTGTTCTAGGGGCTGTAAAGATGTTAACGATATAGATATATCGAGGGAAAATATTGCCAGTCTCCTAGGGACTATCCTTCATGGGTCGTCTCTAGAGGACATTTTTTATTTATAGTTTATTTTTTATAAGGTTTAGTTTAAACGAGTAAATAATTATTTTTTTACTATTAAAGTAGTTTATATTTATTATATTAATAAATAAAGAAAACAATCTTTGTCATACTTTCCTATAAATTAATACTTATTTACATCACGCGAGTGAGTATTCTTAGAATTTGAGCAATGTAATTTCATAAAGAGCAGATAGAACTCGCTCGTTAAGTCAAAACCCACCTTTATTCTTGAAAAAATCTTATATTTAGGTTCAATAAAGTATTCCTAGATTTCTTAGTGTTTAAAAAATATTGCGTGTTCTTGGTGTTCTTCGGGTTTCGGTTTCGGCACGTAAGGGTTCTTTAGGGGATCTGCATTCAACCTAAACAAATAAATTTAAATTAGGAATAAATAGAATAAGCTCGGTAATGCAATCAGATTATGCTGAAGACGCAACGGATCGGGAAAACTCACATACTAATATTTTTAAAAAAATAAAATCTCTATGTGTGTATTTATGTTTATCTCGCCTTGAAGCCTACATTGCAGAACAGATTTTATTTAAGAGGCTATATTACGTCATCATATACCTACGATATGCGAATCTCTAGCCGTTTGTCTGTCAGTTTCTTTGTCTAGCTTTAACGCTTATTCTCATCAATCAGCGTATATATATATATATACATAAAATATCTATATTAATTAATTATACATATAATAATAAATTATTATGGTTAGAAATTTTTATTATAAATTAATTTTCCTCCGTGGCCTAGCGGTTAAGTCCGTGGATTTACATGCGGAGGCACCGGATTTGATTCCTGGTCGGGACACAATAATTTATGTAATTTATTTGTGATATTTCTCGAGTTTGGTAGGTTAGAAACATCGATCGAGACTTGTCATTATGGGCCTATAGTTCGCTAAATATGAATATGTTTCATTAAAAGCGTGATTTCTGACCCCGCAAGGGATACGGTCGTGTTGATACTTTACTTTTTTTACTTTTACTTCAATGCTATATAATTTATTTAAAATTGGTACACTAGTTTAGCTGTTAAGGAACATTTCTGAACAGTGTACTCGTATAAGCGTAATAGGGATGATAGGCGTGAAGCCGAATAAAATTGACAGTCAAATATGTGGTCGTGGCATATAATATTATATATGTACATATATTATATATATGTACATATATTATATATATGTATATAGCAGTCATCTGTCGTAGTCAGATGACGACGTCAAATAGCCTAAGCCCGACATGGAGTTCCAAAGAACATCTCTGCCAAATTTAACCCAAATTGATTTAGTAGTTTAACCGTAAAGGCGAGACAAACATATATAAATATAATATGATATTAGTATGGATATCTTAAATTAACTATTGTAGACTTCTCGTAGGTATTTGCAAATTCCGACGATTTTCCTAATATAACAAAAAAACCATTAGTGTTTTTGTTGTAGACTTACTTGTAATGCTCTATAGCCTGCGAGCAGTCGACGTTGTACCACCAATCACAAGCGAACTTCTCCTGGTGGAAAAGGGTACCATTGGTGCATAGGAATGAGGCACCTTGTTTTCCCTCTCTACCGTCGTGGCATACGTGGTAAGCCTAAGGATAAAAAATACGAATTTAAGAACAAAGTGCAGCCACTACGTTATTATCAAAGCCCCTAGAACACAGTCTACTGCTGGAGATTGGCTTTCCAGACCATATTATTTCTGGGAAGTAATTTATATCATGACACAACGAGGCACGGGAACGGCGGTGTTTTAAATATATAACATATTATTTCGAGGTTTTTTTTTTCTCTGAGTGTAATACTTATTGATGTGGCAATAAACGTTTTTATTATTTTATTATGTGTATATATTATCAATATATATATATCAAATATCGTGGCGAGTGTAGGCCAAATTCTCCTGATATATGTTCTGGAAGGCCCATCTCCAGCAGTGGAGGTCTAGGACACTGTGTTCTAGGGGCCGTAATGAAAATATATTATCTTGTGGGATCGTTAAAATATTACCAAAAGATCTACGTATTCTGTGTTCGATTCGTTAAATTTCGTATAGTTCCTGAATTTAGGTACTTCTAATCAACTGTGTGAACTAAAATGAATTTAAAAAAACTGTGTCACAGGGTGCAGTGGATTGCTTTGTCGGGCCTTTATAGAAGCAAACAATCCCTTTGTGTGGATAATTAATCCATCCCCGGGATATGAGAACGAGCAAGCGTGTAGGCGCAGCGTGCACACAATAGGTGCAAGTGTCCCGCGACTATGACCTAGATCTATAGAATAGACATAGCTCAAAAATTACAATAATAAAAATCTGTTTTAAAAAAGGTTTTAATCACATCACAAACCCTAGAACACAGTGTTGGAGATGGGCCTTCTATAAATTTCTGGGGTCTGTTTTTTTTTTATATTAACTAGTTGGTATTAGTGGAACCGGTACCAACGGCTTAACGTGCTCTCCAAAGCACGGGAACAGTGGTGTTGTAAATCTATAACAAATGTACGTAAGAATAGTTAGTGTATTTATTAAAAAGCCATCGAAACAAATGGGCATGTATGAAGAGGTTGATGAATGTTGAAGAAGCGAAGGAAGTATGTCGTGATCGCGACAAGTGGCGCTTAATTGTCTCTGCCTACCACGCAAGGAATTTGGCGTGAAGATATGTATGTAATATTGTATTTTACATTGGTACATGCCGGGCTTCGACTGACACTGACACTTTTTAGGATTTTAAGGAACTGAACCATTACTGCTTTTTTGAAAAGGTGTTTATGGACCTTATCATACTAACCTCACCTCTCACCACAGTTACGTCGTAGATGACGGCCGTTACCACAATAATAGCAATCTGAGCCTTTTGAATGTTGAGGTTTATTGTTATTTGAAGATCGTGAAGAGTTATATGCAGCTACTGTAGTTGGTTGGTATACTTGGGATGAAAAACTTTCGGATTGTAATTGTGCTGATTCTAAAGTTCTAGCTTGGTTATGAGCATCATCAAGACTGAGAGTAGTATTTTCGAGAAGTCGTTGACGTATTGCGGAGGAGGTGAGACCAGAAATGAAAGCATCCCTGATGAATTCATTTTCATTCTGATTGGCAGACACAGATTTAAAGCCACAATCTTTGGATAATAACTTGACAGACTGTATATATTGGTCTATTGTTTCGCTAGATAGCTGTTTTCTAGTTGCGAGTTGATGACGTGAGAATATTTCGCTTTTTGGCTTGACAAAAATATTATCCAATACAGATATTGCGGTATTATAATTTTCACAATGAGCTATGTGATCAAATATATTATGAGATACATGATTAACTAACAGTTTTAGTTTTGTAGCTTCTGTTGGTTTTTCAGCTTGACATTCTTCGAGAAAGTTGTCGAATGTCCTTTTCCAGTATAGCCATTGTGAAGATATATTTTTATCCGCTAGTAGATCGCCTTCGAAGCGATCGGGCTTGAGAAATTTGTTCATCTTTTTACATTTAAGTTTAATAAATTGAAATGAGAGAGAACCTGTTGGTAAGAATATAATAGGTTTTATTAAACTTAAAATTGTACAATGAATGACACGAGACATTGATGACATTTAGTATTGAATATTATGACACAGACGCTGAGGTATCGGATCGATTCCTGGTTGGGACAGAATAATTGATTTAATTTATTTAAGATATTTCTCGAGTTTGTTACGCTAGAGACATCGACGGGCTTATCACTTGTCACGATGTAGTAAAGTTGGCTAAATGTGAATTCACTTCTTCAAAAAAAGCGTGGTTGCTGACCACGCCGGAAGAGATACGGTCGTGATGATGTTTTTCATTTTACAGTCGATATACTAAACTTTAATATAAGGGCAAATCTGTCGACTCTATCAATCTCTCTCATCTGAAATTTATCCATTATTCGCATTAAATTATTTTTTATTATAATGTGCCTACTGTCTATAGATTTTGCCCTAATAGTGAGTCCCTCTTGTAGGAACGTGTGCTCAATTGAATATTCTCTATGGCCAAAGGAATAAATTATAGCCGAGACGCGTTTTGTGACCCACGCCGTTCTCGGCTCTTTGACCAACACTAATGGTTTTGTTTTAGCGTACGCTAATCATCAAATGTGATATTTCAACAACAAGCCAATGATAATCTGCAGGGCAATATATTGTTATAGCCAAATTACAATTGCACAAAAAATAAATAATGTTTAATTAAAAAAAAAAAAATATTGACCCTTGTTTTACCAACAAAAAAATCATAATTATTTTTTCACATTATTACGAGTAAAACTTTAATTGGGCCAAATTTCCTAGATATATGTTCTGGAAGACCGATCTCGAACAGTGGAGGCCTAGGACCACAGCGTTCTAGAGTGATAATGATGAGACGTTGCATTTTTTGCGTCTTGTGATCTGATAATTACGGGCTGTCTTACTTAGCATCGAGTTTTGTTATGTTTGTTTTGTTATGGCACGTGTTCTCATAAAGCTGGTATCTGACATGATGTGAAAAATAGGCCTCTTTTTTTTATTTTTTTTTATTTTATACTGAGCACGACATGTGACACCGCGCCCACCTGATGGTAAGCGGTACGCGAGGTCCAAGAATGGGAGCAACTGACGCCTACCTCAGACGACCGACATCAGTCCCTACCACTATGCCGGCCTATGGCCACTTCTGGCTTCTTGTGATTGGCATGGTTGGACCAGTATTAGCTTTTACCTGATTTTACTTTTACCAGTTTCGAAGTTGGAGTACATTCCTGGCACGTGTTCTCAAGAAGCTGATATCTGGCGCGATGTCTAAGATAGGCTAGTCTACTAAGACGTCTTTCGGCTTCTCGTCATTTGACCAGTGGCTCTTACCTGACATCCAGTTTCGACGTTGGCGTACATTCCTGGGTGTACTGGCACGTGTGCGCATGAGAAGCTGGTGTCTGGCACGCTGTGGAAGATGGGGTAGTCTACACCGGGGTGGCCAGGCACGTTGCGGAGATCTTGCGGCTTCTCGTGCTCTCGAAGAGGCTTCCGATAGACTTGCTGCTGGTAGTCATCTTCGTAGTAAGGTAGCTGGTATCGCTGAAAAAAGAAAAACATAAAGAAAAATTTATTTGCAATGTTAAATACATACCAAATAACTAAGATTAGTCTATAACTACAATCAGATAAGTTAAATACTTCTATATAACAAGACGGAGCAAGAAGTCAAACATTATGAGAATTAAAGATGGGACAATCGTCTCAGAATTAATTAGTCTATGACGGTGCATTGCTGGTTATGGTTGTGTTTGGCGTGTACTTTCAAATTGATTTTGTTGTTTCACTGATACCAACCGTGCTACTACGGAAGTGTAAAATACGTTCTTCTTTGACAAGAACAACAAAGTAGATGTTTTTAAATAAATTGTCTCAAACATTTTGTAACTCTATTATCTACTTTCATCAGCCAGACTCTAATAATAATAAATTAGAAACTTATTCAGCAGTCTACATTGTTAGCTTGACAATAATAATATTATGACATATGAAATTGACGTTTTTTATGGAAATATAATAAATTATTATTATTGTTATTATTGATTAATAGGCGAGCAGCTCATTGCTGATATGCCTATATCAAGCACTGGTGTAAAGATTATTAAATTGTCAGTTATCACCATAGTCTATTTCGATTGTCACTAGCCACTTGTCCAGTTTGTTTTTAAAAGTGTTTACAGTTGAGGACTTTAATATGTCTTCTGGTATTTTGTTCCACAGATTTAGAACTCTGTTATTTATGAAGTGATATCCTGGTATTGCTGGATTTTATTATTAGCTTCATTCCGTGGTCACGAATTATATATCATATATTAAATTAAAATAAAATATACCATGATATATGCTCAATTAAATATAAAACCTAAAAGCGGTTCAAAGAAACCCATGACCTATGCAGGCATTCTAATGTTGCAGTGAGCGGGTCGGGCAACGAACTTGCATGCGTGTGCGCAGCTAGAGAGCTGTCACGGTCGCCCGGAGTTGCGCAGACGGATAACTGGCTATAAACACACTATTCCAGCTACACATAATATACCAGGGCTATCGCGTATCTTAAAGGTAATTGACCATTGATATTTTTTTTATTCATCATCATCACATCGACACCTCTACTATTGGAGATGGGCCTTCCAGAAATTACAGATTAGTGGGACGATCCCCTGCCGAACGTCGCTGTTGAGGGTTGGATGAATATGCACGAGATGGTGGGCAATGGAGATGATGATGGCCTATATCTAGTATATTATATTATTGGGTATAATTTACTATTAATTTAATTTATATATTTTTAGTGACACGCCCTTGTACAGCAGCACTATGCAGGCAGTGATTGTTCATAGTGTTAAGTGGTAAATGACGATGGCTGTTTTTTGCTATTAATGGCATTCTTCTGCTATCCTGCCATGATTGGTAAACAATATCATGAAAAGGTCAGTTGTCAGCCTAACCGGCATTAAACTCGCCTATGTACACTAATTTAAGTTTTTGTACAATAAAGTATTTAAATAAAATAAATAAATATACCATTATGACAAAACTGAGTGTACTTAATGTAGGTCTTCTAATCTTACGTATTGAATTGTTAAATACTATTGCAGCATAGGACACACTTTAATAACGAAGATGATAAAAGATTTAGTAAGACGACGCGCACGCCTCTACTAGATGTGTAACACGCATAACAAGACAGTCAGTCTGCAATGCCACTTGCAAATTGAATTTGTGTGAGTGCTTAAAGGCAAATCTCTAAGGATTAAGCAAGGTCCATCACGTGTGCGATTGAGAGAAGATAAGAATGATGTCTCGGGCTTGCGATCGACTATAGGCTTTCTTTCAAAGAAGGGCTCTAACGTTTCGCAAGCCGTACTTAGTCGGCTGCAGATCTGCATGCCATGTGTCTATGGTAAATTAATATCTATGTGTTCTAACAATATATTAGTGTGCGTGACACGTTTGTTTGATAGGCGCCATATCTAGTAGAGATACGCGCGTCGTTTTAAAAATCTTTGTAGATGATATTCAACAGAACATATCGCTCAGAGCGGTCTACCGAGCTACGTGGTTCGTTCTTAATTTCGTAATAGCTCGAGATTTGAAGATGCTTTTATTGAGGAGTTTGTCGCTGGTCTGACTATCGGGCCGACAACGGACATTTCAAGTATCTCCAGAATATCGCTCCGTCTTGCGCACGGCCCCCCAACGGGAGACCACTACCTATAGAAGTGCTCCTGGAGGAGAGCTGATGCAGTCGAACCTAGCCTGGTGTATATATACATATATAGTAATAACTACCGGCGTTACACGCTGAGATCCTACCGGGAAAGACGGGGGAATGTCTACAACCCAGGCCCATTAGCCATCCGGGCCTGGCGACCCCACTGTCTGTCTGTCTAGAAGATGATAATAACTGACGCAATGGATTAAGTTTAGGATACAAAATTGTTCCTAAATATCCTATCGATAATGGACTGAGTCAATTCTAGCTCATTTGTGGTTTACAAGTCCCCACATTTTGGTCATAACTATAACGTAACTTAAAGACTTTTTAAATCAATCTTAGCTATACAGCCTACAGTTTTAAGCTGTAACCCTTTGGTATAAAGCGAATTGTCTTTTGCGTACTTAATACTTTATGGACAGGTTAAGTGTATCGAAATGTAGGTAGTTCACCTTAAACTAGAATGGACATAAGTGGGCCAAAATTTGCGAAAGCCCTTTGGCAAGTGGCTAGGTTTTGTCAAACTTGTTTTTGAACAAGACACGACGTTCGCCGATTTTAAAGTTGCAAAAGCACGCTTGACGTTAAGTCTTACTTCCAAGCAGGCAAACTGTATATGTTCATTATGGAGGAGCTGCCAATTTGAATATACGAGTATGTTACGTTGCATCTTGGCGCTGCCTAAGATTCCATATTTGATATGATAGATTCTATTTTGATTTGATAACAGAGATATTATATAGAGTTTTTTGTCTTCTTTTATTGGTTTTAACCATGTTTTCTATCTCTCTTCTTTACACGACAAATACCTTCGCTCCTCTACCAACTCACTTTATTCGGTCCCCTCTCATCATTCCGGATTTGTTTCAAATTCTTTTGTCGTTGTCGCTACAAAATTGTGGAACGATCTTCCTGTAAACATAAGCTAACCAACTAACCAGATCTTTATTTAAAAAACTCGTATATCTACACTACCTGGATACCTCCTCAAAATGTTAATAAGTGTATATATGTTTCTTTAACATCCTAAAAAGGCGGGTTAGAACCCCGGTATGTACCAATGAAAAATACACTTTTCTTACGTACATTCGTCATAGATTTACAACACCATTCCCGGGCCTCGGAGAGCACGTTAAGACGTCGCCACGTCCGCGTCAGTACCGGTTCCACAAATACAAACTTGTGGAATCGTTAATAAATTGATATTAAAAAATTACATAACAACCTCGCCAACTCGTCTGGCCAACGTGGCGAGTGTAGGCCAAATTCACCATAAATTTCTGGAAAGCCCATTTCCAACTCCATACCCTCCAGTCTAGGACTCTGTGTTCTAGAGGATGTCATTATTTAGTATAGTGATATTATACTATATAACAATATTATATTTAAGTCTATGATTAAGCTGTTAATTTTTTCGTTACTTCTATTATAATATTTCATTCAATATCTGCCTCTGTTGTCTAGTGGATTATCCGTGGATTTAGACTCAGAGGTACCGGGTTCGATTGCTGATCAGGACACAATAATTATATTTGTGATATTTCTCAAGTTTCGTACGCTAAAGATATTGACGAGCTTGACACTTGTCATGATGTAAAAGTAGGCTAATATAATAAATGTGACCTCGCTTCTTATAAAAGCGTGGTTTCTCATGAGGTTATCATCACTCTTTTCGCACGTTTAATAGTTTGAATTTGTTCCCAAGGTTATGCTGTCAGAAAATATAAAGTACGTCTTTGTACTTCGTACAATAAAGGCCCAAATAAATCAATTAATAATTTGTGCGTGATAGAGCTACCGTACATTGTATATAACATTATATTAGGCAATAAAAAAAATAAAAAAATAATTAGCGGAAAGTGTTTTATGCTGGATGTAAGTAATTAATATTTCTTTTAGTCGGATATTGATGTTGCAATAAGAATTACGGAATATTGGTTAACGAGTTTTATTGTTACTATAAATTCAATTTATTTCATTATCTACATTTTGGTAATTCGTAATAAATAATATCATTAAATACACTATTCAAATAGCAGTCATTTATATCTTAAAAACCAAATAATATAGTCAAATACGAAAGTATAGCGTATTATTAGTATCTCAAAGAATTAAATGATTTTAAAACCCGGATGGCGCAGCATAGTTAGGTCACGACCCTCAGCATTGAGGAAAACGACGCAAGGAGGATATATGTACATATATTATTAAAGTTGAAAAAGATGTTGGTCTTCTTTACATACAAAAAAAAACAAAATCTAGCGTTAAAAGCAAAATTTTCTGTGCTGTTAATTAAAATCCAAAACTATGAGAAACAATCTTACAAGATTTTTTCCTACAAAAGTTCTTTATTAAAATTTCCAACTCGAAACTAAGAAATCTCTTGACTTAACTAACTACTTTAAGAAAGTAGATTTCAAATTTACTTTTAATAACGATTACTACATTGACCTATACTGGCTATAGGTGCTTCAATCCAAAAAGGAATGTTTAAATAGGTGGTAGGCGGGCTGCTAGTGGTAATTTGCCCATTCTGCCGGGGCGGGGAAGTATCCACCGCTCGTGCTGATAAACCCAGTAAAGTGTATCCACACGTTTCGGGATCAGGCTCGAATTGCCGTCATGTCCAGTCAAGTGTTAGAGACTGATGTCAGTCATAAGTGTCTAATTACAGTGGCTAACATTCATGGACCTTGCGCGCCACTTACCATCGGGTATATATATATATGTAACATTACGGTGCTCGAAGAGCTCAAACTAGCCAAGGGACAGAGACTTACTGCCGTCTGCTTTACCCGAATTCTGCAATATTTTGGCCACATTGCTAGAAGAGGCGCCGACAATCTGGAAAAACTCTTGGTAACGGGAAAAGTAGACGGTAAAATAACAAGAGGAAGAAGCCACAAACGATGGTCTAGTCAGGTGACTGACCACCTAAACATCCCAGTACACCAAGCCATCCACTGCGCCGAGGACCGCAGCTACTGGAAACGGCTAGTGGATGGACTGCGACGGAGTCACGATCCCCAAAAGTAGGGTACCGACTAAGGAGGAGGATATATGTATATATATATATATATCTTGTTTGGCCGGTTAGTCCTCATATTTTATTATTTTTGTATATGTCTATGATCAAGGCTAAATTAACAGCCGCCAAAAGAAGCGAACAAGAAGGAGTCATTTAAGAATGAAAATATAAATAAGGCACATTGACCTGTAGACATGTAGTGACTGGGCATTCAAAACAATTTATCGATTGACGATCCGTTAGAGGAGCACGACTCCCTGTGCTATAATAAAATTATTATTATATAATAAAAGGGCGCCAAATTAAATTTCAATACTGGCCAGAACTTTTATTAAAATTGTAGGGAATTTAGATGATCACAACGGGACAATAGTTTTACAATAATATGGTAATCGACCAGTTTTATGCATATATGAATTCTTAGGATTAATAATGCGTAATAAATCCCACCTCTTTAAAAAAAAACATTAAATAAATATGTAAAGGCGGCAACAAGCGTCCATATGTCAGAGAGCTTGCGACCTCACTGCGCCTGTCGTCATTAGAAACATGATAAATTTATTTTAAAAATAATTTGTAACTTCAATTAGTACTTATTGAGATCATGAATTCGTTATTTATTTTATATCTTTAAATTTTAACTAGTAACTATTACAATATTTTTATTACTTTCGTTTTTTTTTTTGATGAATATTTTTTTTATTATTCGAAATATATTTTTTTCCTAAAAAAAATAGAAAATGTTGGTTTATTATTTTAGATATGTTCGATATTTATTTATTTAGAACGATCTTTACAAGTTGCAGTCAACACTTATCGCTGTTATAAATTCGCGCTGCTACTTTTCTCAATTAACTTTTAACAATTTATAGGACTTAAAAAACAATGAAATCAGCGTTTTATAATGCGATTAAGGCATTCATTACCTTAACGATACCTTGTGTGATTGTGTATAGTAAAATTGGAATTTATCAAATATCACAGTGTAACAAATTTTATTTAAATCTTACAAGTCAGATAAAGTATTATACAGCCGGTCTTTAGATTTAGGTGAACGTAAGGGCAGCTTTACGAGGTGCGAATTTGAGATATTACTCGTGAATACCAATTTGGTAGGCGCGGGAACTTTGTAACAATTTCCACTTTGAGCGGCTCTGATCAAAGAAATAAAACTAAAAAACAAGCTTGCAGTCTGCCGACGAAAATGAAAGTAAATTTCCAGCGGTAATTCTCCTTTGAAGGGCTCCTGGGAAACTTTGGAGAAAGGAAAATTGCTAAAGTTACAGCCCTCATGGAGGCCGAAATTATGAGTAGTATTTCAGAAGGCGAATGGCCTGCGCCTTTATTGCACCCATTATAGTGAGATATCCAAAGACGTATACTCAAACATTTTGAAACACGACGCGCGCGCCTCTACTAAATCGTGTCACTTTCTTACGCACACTAATACACTGTTATAACACATACTCGTAAATATCAATTTAATATAGACAACGGAGAAATGTTAAAAATCAGTATATGACAACTCTCCGGCACGATCTTGTAAGTTTTGTCACACATCTACTAAATGCACGTGCGTCGGTTTACAAAACAAATTGCATATATTTTAAACTACATGATCAATGGATAATTGTGTTTTACTCTAAATTTTAAAGGCTGTGTACCACAATTGCATACGGTTTGATTTATCATAATTTATCTTCAAGGAAAACTTACAGCTTCCAACAAATAATTACTTATTTAAAAACTATATACCAATTAAAGTTTACACAAATATCTTAGACAACTAAAAATATAAAGTTTAGGTAATAATAATATATGAAAAAGCAAACAATTATAGCAAAACAAAAAGAAGATAATCAATACAATATAAAAAATATATATAGAAACATATAACTAATACTATCTCAACCACACAATTTTTAATTTATTTTTATTTTTGTGTACATTTTGTTTCTTTTATTATTTTGTAATTAAAAGTAATAATATATTTAATGAAATATGTTATTGTTTTCATATCTTGTAACATTTTTACTGAATAAAGATATTATTATAATAATAATAAACCACAATAAATCATATATAAGTAAATAAATCATATAAATCTAAATCCTGTAGGTACACCATTGTAATACCTCTGCCAAAAACCATTTGATAGCGTAATTCTTGGAGATCTTAAGACGAAGACATCTTACATGCGTTGACCTTAAGTTTGTCAAACACACGATGCAGCCGGATATCAATACTACTAAATCAAATGCGTTACGTAGGTGGTCGGGTGCTGCTTTTAATTAGCAGAGTTTTTGCGTTGGGTTCGGGCAGATTAAACATTAACAGGTCATTGGAATCTGCTAAGCTGCTCGTCTTTTTCTTACGGCTTACCCTATCGATCGCTTTACTGCTTAGTCTTTCACTTGTCACAGATGCCTGTAATAGGTTTACGTGAATAGTCTAGTCTGTATAATCGTGTCCACGGGATAGCAATTATATAGGAAATTTATGTTCCAAGGATTCCAAACAAACAGCTCCTTAAGGCTTCCAAGTTGCCCAAGTATAATATTAAAAAGTCGTTATTTTTAACCTCATAAAATTATATCTTCATTATTTTTGAGATTTTTAATGAATATTTAATATAAGTATTTAGGTCCTAAGGGCGTAGGAACAAGGTCGAGAAGTCAGATTATCGTGTCGTTTAGGCGTAAGCCACATTCCCATTATCACGACTTCTGTTTTCAGTCATTGGTTTTAAAAGCTTGCTAAACACTTTTGCAAAAAGCAAGACGATTCTACATAAGTTGACAAACTCCGTATATTAGTAATATTATTTATTAATTATATAGTATGTATTAAGTATTATTATATATATATATATAATAGATAAGTACCACAGCTTTATTACTATGTTTTTATTAACTCGCTTTCTTATATGTCTGTCCGGGTGGAATTTTCTAAGTGATTTTAAACTAACTTTCTTAACTAGAAAATAATGTAAACCAATAATTAAGTTGTTTTGTTAATAGCTACTTTCTACTCTCTTTATAGTTAGGACTAACTAATACCATTTTAAAAACATGGTCTATTTAAAAAAAAAAAACACATTTTCTTGCTTTGTCATCCACTTCTGAGCTATGGTCTAAATTTCAAGTCTCTAGCTCATCAGAAAGTGAGTTTAAATTCAATTTAAAAAATCTTCCAGGACAGTAATACAAAAAAACATGGTAAAAATGACAACAATATTTTGCATACATATGTATTCTCATAATAATAATAATAATGTAACACACGTATATATCACATAATAATAATAATAATGTATGTGCACAGGTATAGCAATAAAAACTATAGTGTTAATTATTATTAAGAACACTCTAGAAGTCACAAGTTGATTTAGTTTAGTAAATACAAAATTTAACATTAGAATTTCTACAAACATAATTGTGACAAAACACTTTCACAAGAGCTTTGTTTCTCTTGTATAATATACCAGTCTAACTAATGTTTACTAAGTTTGGGTTAGGTTTGAAATATAAGGCTGGCGGTGTACGAAACGTCTTTTAGAACTTTATTAAATAAAATTATTTTTAAACATTGGTTTCATTAATTTTCGCCGAATTATAAGTATAAAAATTAAACATAATCATCATATACTAAAAGTGATCGAGCGGTAATTGCTCGGTTGTAAGAACGCTGTCCAATCCAAATAGGTTCGCGGTTCGAACCCCATCATGTACTAATGAGAAATACTTTTCTTAAGTACATTTTACATAAATTACCAACACCACAGTTCCAGCTGTCCAGTTGCCTCGAAAAGCACGTTAAGCCGTCGGTTTTGCTCCCACTAATACCAACTTGTGAAACCGTTTATAAAATTAACATCAGACCCTCGCTGATCCAGCTGACCAGCATGGCGAGTGCAGAGCAGGCTAAATTCTTTAGATACTCGTATATGTTCTGGAAGATCCATCTTTATCAGTGAACAAACAGTATAGTGACAGTATCCCGTCTTTTAGGGGCTGTAGTGATGATATTCTACTGATTCTATTTATATTGTTCAAAATTGTTTTATAGCAGATAAAGTAGATAGGTTAAGTAAATAATTGTTTAACTCAATTGTTTAATATAATATATTGTTTACTACTGTTTGGCGCGGGTCGTTGTGTTATACTGGTCAGCGTAAAAAACTTTCCGGTCGCCGTAGAGTCAAATGTTATGTTTAGATATTGATGTCATGTCCGACCTTTGTTTTCGAGGAATATCTCTGCCAAATTTCATCAAAATCGCATAAGTATTATAGGAGTAAAGGCGAAATAAATAGACATAAAGTTATATAACTGTAGAGCCACATGTTGTGGCGACAAGATGATGTCATTAAGCCTCAGGATTCCAACTCGGACAAAATTTATAAAAACAGTAATACACGATTACTGAATCGCTTTATGGCGAGACAAGCATACACATATACATACATACGAAGATTTATTCATATTGATAATAATAGTATAGATAAACCTACAAAATATTATAACTATGGTTAGTTTGCTAAATATTAACTAAGGTTTTACGATAAAAGTATTTAGTATAGTATCATCACGACCGTTTCCCTTTCGAGGTGGTCAGAAACCACGCTTATAAAGAAGCGGATTCACATTTAGCCAACTTTACTATAGGCCAATCATGACAAGTGGCAAGCTCGTCGATGTCTCCAGCGTACAAAACTCCAGAATATCACAAATAATTTAAATGTATTTATTTACTTTAATAAATATTTTTGTGTCCCGACTAGGAATCGAACCCGGTACCCTAAGTCTAAATCCACGGACTTGACCGCTAGACCACGGAGGCAGTTTATAAATATAAAAGTATTTAATTGTTATATGGTAGTTCAGTTCAAGCTCAGGATAATAAAATGTGATGATATAATATCGCGGCCGCTAGTGGACGCCCAGCCTAAATCCAAGAAGTCTCTCTTGACCTGAGCCGCCGCCCCAGGGGCATATACAAGTAAGTTCACTTTTGTTTGTCTGCGGTATGTTCTCAATTATGTTGCAACCACCAATTTTAGTTACGTCTTTGTTACTTTCAACCGTATTGTGAATCTATTGGAACCGGATTATATGCTAAATGTATAAATAGCTTAATTAACAATATGTTTGACTATGTGCAAAAAATGTGATAATAATATGATATAATATTGTAATTATTTAAATAAATTAATATATTAATATTATACATTATTGTTGTGAACAAACTTATTTAAAATAAAGTTGCACAGATGGCTTGCTGAGTGTTGTTTTTATAATACTAATGAATATTTTTTAAAACCAGACATAATCCGTGGTCTAGTGGTAACAAACGTTGCCGTAAACTCGGGAGGTCGTGGGTTCGATTCCCACCGGGGGCAAGTTGTACATTGTATAATTTGTCTCGGTCTGGGTGTTTATATGTATAATATGTATATATTTACAAAAAAAAAAAATTATAATATGTAGTTTATCAACCATCTAGTTTCCGTAACACAAGCCTCGTAGCTTACCACGGAAACTAGATGGCGCTGTGTGACCTGTCTGGAAATATTTATTTAATTATGTTTCTCATTAACCTACGATTAATATACGAATAATATTAATTTAACATACAATTTTAGTTTATCAAATGTAAGCAGGTAGACACAGTTCTTTAACAATGTTTTTATTTTTATAGATTTGTAAAAATTTGCATGCAGGAGACAGTAAAAATATGCTGATCTTAATGTTACGAGTATATATTATCTACTACATTGTACCATATTTTTAAGCAAATAAAGATTTTGAATTTGAAAGTAACGGTGGTGGCTCGGTTGTTGAACACTTTCCTTAACCTGTGTTTAGTTTGTCATTTTAAGCGCTTTTTTTTTTTACTTTTTTCGCTTTGAAAGTGGTTCGACTTGGCGTTGTTCTATGGTTTTCATAATTTAAGCAAATATCAGTAAAATATTCGTTAAAAGCTTTGCTTTGCTTTCAAGTCAACCATGGCATTAAAATCCTACAAAGGATTGTTCAATCCCCTCCAACATGTACTAATAAGAAATATATTTTTGTCCTAGATTTATAGGACCACCGCTCTTGTGCTTTGGAGATCAACGTGCTCAAGCCGTCAGTCCCGGTTCTACTAATATCAACTTGTGGGAGAACAGAGAACGCTGAGAACCTCAAGCTGCGCAAATACGCCAACCTCAGTACAGGTTACGCATTTGCGCCGTTTGGGGTCGAGACGATGGGCCCATGGGGACACTCAGCCAAGCGTCTGGCCAAGGAGTTGTCCAAACGGCTAACGGAAAAGTCTGGAGACAGGAAGGCTGGCAATTATTTCTGCCAACGTATTAGCTTAGCTATACAGAGGGGAAATGTTGCCAGTCTTCTTGGGACTATCACTGAAGGGTCGTTTCTAGAGGACATTTTTTACTTATAGTTTATTATTTATTAGGTTTAGTTTATATATATTTTAATTTTTACTTTTAAGTAGTTTTAAGTTTTTAGTGCAATTATTTTATACTTGGGGATCGTTCATAAATTGACATTTAAATTTGACATTAGACGCTAGCCAACCCGTCTGGTTAGCGTGGCGAGCCGAATTCTCCAGAAACTTCTGGAATGCCCATATCCAAAAGTGGAGGTCTAGTCTATGTTCTAGAGTCTGTGATAATTAATGTTGTGAAACAAGTAGCTGATCTCTCTATAAGGAAAAGACAAGGAAAATGTCCTAATTCAGTTCTGTATTTTAATATAATTTTTTACCACAAACTTCTAGTGTTTACTTCTGCCTTTATTTCTTTATAAGTAATGCATAATTAATGATGAAAGTGTGTAATATTCATTCATTCATTCATTACAGCCCCTAGAACACAGCGGCCTAGACCTCCACTATTGGAGATGGGCCTTCCAGAACATATATCTGGAGAATTTGGCCTACACTCGCCACGCTAGCCAGACGCGTTGGCGAGGAGTGTGTTATGTATAATTTTATAATAACATTATACATTGCACGTTAAATAACTTGTTACATAATGGTCAGATTAACTCATTTGCGAGTTACGCACCCGATTGCACTAATTACGTATTAAGTTTTTATGTAGGTTAAACTTAACGTGGTGGTAAATTCATTATTATTATTATTAAAACTTTATTGCACAATATACAAGGCGCGGCAGTGGCTCGGTTGTAAGAACGTACAAAGGTCGGTTCAAGCTTTAGCATGTACCAATGAGAAATACACTTTTCTTACGTAAATTTGTCATAGATTTACAACACCACCGTTCCCGTGCCTCGGAGAGCACGTTAAGCCGTCTGTCCCGGTTCCACTAATACCAACTTGTGGAATTGTTAATAAATTGTCATTAAAATTGATAAGAGATCCTCGCCAACCCGTCTGGCCGGCGTGGCGAGTGTAGGCCAAATTCTCCAGATATATGTTCTGGAAGGCCCATCTCCAGCAGTGGAGGTCTAGGACGCTGTGTTCTAGGGGCTGTAATAATACAAGGTGCAGACTTAATGTCCCTAGAATACAGAGTTCGAGGCTTTCCACTTTTAGATATGGGCCTTCCATTTCTGGAGAATTTTGCCTACACTCGCCCCGCTGGCCAGACTGGTTGGCGAGAGTCTGATGACAATTTATTAACGATTCCACAAGTTGGTATTAGTGCAACCAGAACGTGCACTTCGGGGTACGCTGGTGTTGTAAATGTATGACAAATGTACGTAAGAAAAGTGTATTTCTCGTTGGTACATGCCAAAGCTTGAACCGGCCTTTGTACGATTTTAAAGAAAGCGTTCTTTCGTGCCAAAATGATGACGTCATATATTTTTTTTATCTAAATCAGTCCAGGACATCATAGTTCCAATTCATATACAAAATTTGTTTTTTTTTCCGATATTTCGTTTGTTTTTTCGACTTTATTCTGTATTTTTTTCTAATAATAATAAATAAAAGTCGAATAAAACAAAAAAATAATATTCAAATCGATCGAGCCATATTCGAGTTTTAGCAAGACGTAAAGGCAATTGATTTTCTATATCATTAATTTAAAAACTTACCTTTAAATAAGCAGCATCAGAAACAAGAATAAACACCATAACGGTGGTAAGCGCCCTTAATACCGCACGACCCATTTCTCCGCACATATTGACAAAGTGATTAAATTAATTAATTATTAAATGTTAATTTGCCGCGAAGACGAGCGTTCCTTGCGTATTGAAAGTACAGCACTGCGCTCTGTCGAACGACGTCGAGTCCCACCAAAGGGTATAGTAGAGTAGGGATGTTATTAATTCAAGACCTTTCTAGAATAAATAGTTTATTCTATAGGTATAGTATTCGTTTCGTGATGTCGATATACTCGAATATTGCATTCATCGAGCCCTGATACAAAATATAAACAAAGAAACCAGTGGTTTCCAAGCCATAACAAACAAAGAAAATGTTTAGGCTCTTCTTGGTCCAGATTTTTTTTAAAGAACAATTAGTCGGTAATTTTAAAAAAGAAATATTACAAATCTATTTTTTAAAAATTGATTGGACTTTATTTTTGTCCGAAACGTGGACATCCGCCATAAAACCAAAGTTACCGACATAGCCTTCAAAATTTGTAAGTTGAAGTGGCAATGGGCCGGACACGTCTGTTGCAGAACCGATGACCGATGGAGTAGACGGGTTCTGGAGTGGAGACCACGTACAGGAAAACGCAGAGTGGGAAGACTGCCTGAAAAAGGTGGTGGCTGGATGAGGGTGGCAAAAGATTGTGTGAAATGGCGAGCCTAGTGATTTACAATTCACCACGAAGAGAACATTCCAGGTTCTACTTAGGTAATACGAAATTGTTTAATTGTTAATAAATTGTCATTCAAATTCACGTTCAAAGTCACGCCAGCTGTCTAGTCAGCCAGTAGCCCTATTCTGTTACTTAGCCGCAAACGTTATATAATGGAATCTGTTAACTTTATATATCACGCTATAAAAGTTGATATTTGCACGGCCGCTTTCAAGGTCGAGCGCTTATAGAGTTGAGAATTGGAAGAAGACAAATTTCTAAGCATTCCATGGATTCACCGTGCGGGTGCCGGGTCCATCGTGTGTGGGTAAGAGATGAGAAGAATGGTGTCTCGGGCTTGCGACCGACAATTGGCTGGTTTAAGAAAAGGAGGCCTCCTTTTTTTTCTATTGCGCGATAATACGCTCACCATCCACCATTCTACTTCTCTCCCTACCCAACCAAATACTGTATGATTCCGTTAATGCCGTCTTGGAAGCTCGTTCCATAAATGTATTGACGGCAGACCTGCTTAGGCCCAATTCTTTCAGTAAGTGATGCAAAGATTTTGCTGGAACTCCTCTTGCACCAACTTCCACTGCGTAAAGCTGAGTCTTGAACCCGTTCCTGATCATTTCTTCTGTGAGATCATAATATTTATTCGACTTCATGTTGTGGTCTTTTGGAATATTTGATTCCCACGGAACGGTAAGTTCAATAAGGATAACTTTTTTCAAGTTCCGAGAAAACACTAAGATGTCTGGCCTATAGGCTGATACAGCTAGTTCATCTGGGATCCTATAATGGTGTTCAAATGTATCCATGAGAATTTTCCAGTCTGATGCGGCGCCAAGGATCGAGGTGGGCTTGCATTTAGTTTTCGTGCTTTGCCCTTCCTTTACAAATGTGGTCAAAGTTTTATTTGTAGTCAGTCCCTTTCTGGCTCTTGCAATAGAAAGACTTACTGCTTCACGGATAACACCTAGGACTTTGTCATGTCGGCGTGAGTAATAGCCCTTTTCTAGGAGAGTAACGCACCCTACAAGTGTGTGTCTAGCAGTTCCTATGGCAGCACCACACAATGTACAGTTCTTTTCCGTAGCTTTTCCCCACCTTACCAGATTACTCTGGTCCGGGAGGGACATTTGAAAAGCGTTTAGGTAGAACTTTAGCAACGCCGGAGACCAATCGTACATTAGTGTGCGCCACTTTAGGGCTGGAGGGATGCAAAAATCGCCCAAAGTTAGCCAGTCATTTTGAACTTCTAGAGTCATCGCGTGCACAATAATATTTTGTAATTATGTGGCGTAAATAACTAAATCTCCTAATAACGTTTGCGGCTAAGTAACAGAATAGGGCTGCAGGTCAACTAGTGATCGGTTACATTATTACTTCCTTAAAAACCAAGACATTGAATAGACGATAAATGTTTAGGTGCCACAACATGCACAAAATACAAGTGGTACGAGTAGGTACTTAATAGATAATTAAAAATAGATTAAATACAAAGTTTAAACAATTAAAAAGCTTAAATGCGAAACTAAACAAAACATAGTAAAAAAAAACGTTGGCTAAATTCTCCAAAAAATATGTTCTGAAATGCCTATATCTAGCAGTAGTCTAGGACTCTTCTAAGTTCTTAGTGATGATGCAGTGTAGGGATCGTCTAATTTTGGTAATATTTTGTGTTTAATATTTATATTTTAATAATTACGTACAACCCTAGAAATTAATTAGAAGGTATAGCTAAATATCGACTTACATAGACCTTCATACGTACTCACCTGAATGGCCCTTGCGCAATTTATCGCGAGCGCAAAATTATATACCTTAATAGTACTTGATTGGCCAAACATCCGACAGACCATTTTTTTGCCTCCGTTTTGTAATTCAATTATATATTTATAACAAATCGCTAGGGACATATTTCTCCTAGTTTTGGTCATATTCTTACGTTCGTTTTCTCATTGGTATATACCGGGAATTTGAACCGACCTTTGTAGGATTTGTAGGATAGCGTTCTCACAACCGAGCCACCACCGCTTTCTAAGCATGTAAGACTTTTAATTTATTTTAGGCTAGATTAGCTAGCTGGTCAGATGCCATGCTTTTTTTCATAGAGCGCGATCACATTTAGCCAACTTTACTATAGGCACATAGTGACAAATTACAAGCTTGTCGAAATCTCTGGCGTATGAATTTAATATATTTTCTAAATCAGGAATCGAGCCCAGTTCCTCCGCGTCCAAATCTACAGTCGTAATCGCTAGACCGCGTCAATTTTTCTTCATTAATCATGCAATAAAGTAGGAGTCAATGCGGGTTATGTCCGCTTTTTGTCACGCAATCTTTACCAGTGGTATTTGTTACAAAACATTATGTGAATATCAACTCTAATAGCGTATGACATTGACATTTAACATTAGTAAAAGCATTTCTTTATTTAAAACAGGCTTATTCACCCGGCGTTGTCCGTGGTCAGCGAAGAAAACCTTGTGGTTACGTGGCATATTTAGACTTTGACATTTTACAAGGAGACAAATTTCTAAGCACGGATTCATCATCATCAGATTCATCAGTCCATCGTGAGATGCGAAGAATGGTGTCTCGGATACTGTATAACGGCAGACCTGCTTAGCCTAATTCTCTTAGAAAGTGGTACAAACATTTTGCTGCAACTCCTCTTGTACCAACAGCCACTGCGCAAGGAACCCGTTCCTAATCATTTGTTCTGTGAGATCATAATATTTAGTCGACTTCATGTGGTCTTTTGGAATATTTGATTTCCATGAAACGGTGAGTTCAATAAGAATAACTTTTTAAAGTTCCGAGAAAACACTAAAATATCTGGCCATAGGCTGATACAGCAAGTTAATCTGGGATCCTATAATGATGTTTAAATGTATCCATGAGAATTTTTAGTTTGATGCAGGGCCAATGATCGAGGTGGGCTTACATTGAGTTTTCGTATACTCCATCTACGTTCCTAAATTTCAAGGATCATTTTCTTTTCAATTTCATTAAAATAGATTCAGTAATATAGATGTATATTCCAATTAAACAGACATACAGAGAGCGTGGGGCCATTGGGTCAAATAAGTACAACTCTGACTGAAGATGCAGTTAATAGCTCACAAAATAAAAAGGGATGTAGGAAGTATGTCGACGAAGCGAAAGAGGTATATTGATCGTGACAAATGCCTACCCCCCAAGGGAGCTGGATTGAGGATATGTATGTATTTATCGGTCACATATCGTTGTGCCCCAAAGAGCACGTTAAGCCGTCGGTCCCGATTCCACTAATACCAAATTGTTGAATCGTTAATAAAATGTTATTACAAAAAAAAAGTATTAGACCCTCGCCAGCCCGTCTGGTCCGTAGGCCAAATTTGTGTTCTAGATGATGATGATGACGTCATATTGCATATGTCCGTCTCAAGGTTGCAAGGAACAATTTTGCCAAATTTTATGAAAATCCGTTCGTTAATATAGGCGTGAAGGCAACACGAACATACATACATACACACAGACAAAACTTCTTTTATATTTATAATATTAGTATGGAAATAAATTTGCAGCTAAGAAACGAGAATGCGACTGCCTTCTTGTGACTTAACTGACACCCTATAATATTTATAACGATTTTATTATAGGATATTGATTGCATTTCCTCGCGTAAAGATAATGAAATTACTTTACACGTAACCACTGATCTTAAAATTAACTAGATGGCGCATTATCGGGCAAAAAGAGAAGTGCCTAAATCGTCGTTGCGTGTTTCGTAAAACCGTAATGTGTACGTACACTGCCGGAATCTGCTGTACGGATACTATGAAGTAGACTTCCAAAACGGAATTAACGGAATCATACAGTATTTGGTTGGGTAGGTAGAGAAGCAGAATGGTGGATAATCTTGTTGCGCAGTAAAAAAGAGCTTTCTTGTAAACCAGCCTATAGTCGGTCGCAAGACCAATCCCCTTTCTCCTGCTCTCCCTTTCCCATACACGATGGACTCGGCAACGGTGAATCCATGGAATGCCTTCTATTATGCCGAAATCTTTTAGACAGATCTATAAAGCGTGCTTTAACTTCGCCTTAAATATGCTTGCTTTCGTTAAATTATTGTAATAATTTTAGACCAAAAAACGTTGTTGTAGACCCGTCAATTTTTCTGGCCCTACGACTTAAGTCTTTTTTGGGTAAAACTTAATACTATGGATACTATGATTAATAAGTAAAAGGTTGTATGAGAAGTTTGAACTTAAAAAATAACATTTTCATCATCATTACAGCCCCTAGAACTCCACTATTGAAAACATTATAATAATAATAATAATAATTCGTTTATTTTCAGGCAACATATGGCCCATAGATAAATACCTTACAACTAAAATACATATAAAAATAACATTAAAAATAATTAGTCTAAAGCTTCCGTATCTTCATCTTCTTGTGGTCATAGAAGTACCCATCAGGTACTGTGACCACCTTCTGAGGAGTACTGGAAGCTTCAGTGGACGGTGCCGGCGTCCCTGCTGGGGGTGGTGCAGAGGGAGTAGGTGCTGCGCGGGGCCCAGGAACATCGTTGGTGCTGCGTGAAGCAAATCCACGAATGTATTTGCGGTACACAACACCGAGCGGCCAGAATTCCTTCTTCAGGAATATTTTGAGGTGCTCTGACCGCACACGAATCCTAAAGGCCTTGAATCCGGTGTCATCCCAATGTGAAGGTAACTCGTCGATAGCAGCGACAGAGTCGATCTCCCCTCTGTCCCGGATGTGTCCGAGAACATCTTGGGATGACATATCCTTGCGCAGCCGCGATACATAGACATAGGTTGTCGGTATCGCAGCTTTTAGAGCGCACTGTTCGGGAGGCGCAATTCCCCGATTATTACGTTTGGGCCTCCTTTTTTTCTTTTCCACAGTCACAAACCCTTCCGAATCAATTTTATTTCCGGTTGTGACGCGAAGTTTTAGGTTTTTAGTGTCAGCTGGTTTTTGGGGTCCCTTCTTCGAGACACCCTGCCTCGCAATCTGCGCATAACTGTCTCTAGCGTTCCCGGGCTGACTCCGGGACGCTGCAGGCCGTGCTGGCGGGGTTGGCGTAAACACCGGAGCCGTAGGTCGTAGCGGCGCCGCCGGCGCTTCGGGCGATGACATCGGCTGGAGCGGTGCGCCGTCCTTGTCACTCGTGTCAGTAGTCGGCGAATCAGCATTTTGCACTGCGCGACGCCGCGAATTGTCTCTCAACTCGGTCAGCGAATTCTGCAGGCTTGCAATAATGCGACCTACATCATTCGGCGACCTACTCGTCGACGCTACACGTGTTACAACGTCAGCACCCGAGTTCTTGAGCTCTTCCAATTGCCGCTTTATGTCACGGATTTCTTCCAGGATCCCGGCGCCGTTGTTATCCTTAAGTCCCGCGATGTCCGCCTTCATTACCGTCATCTCCTTCAGGAAGACGGTTACGTCGACATGGTCGAAGCTGACGGGTGGCAGTTTATTGAGGTCGCGGGCCACAAATACTGGCAGGTCGTCGGGATCGGTCTCCTTGAGCGTGGTGATGATCTCCTGAATGACTCGTGTTTTACATCCTACACGCACGCGACGAGTTCGGCTGGGACGCGCGAATTCCGATAGCACATCCTGGGCGGTTCTAAGGTCTTCCTCCTTGTAGCTGGTTGAGCAGATCTGCATGAGGCTCTGCTCATCCATAACGTCGATCTTGTGATTAATGAACGTCAACACCTCGTTGACGCACATATTACACGCGGCACATTTTGCCATATTGGCAACAAATAATGAGAGCGCGGATGCGCTCACGTCTTTACCGTACAACAGTCTGTGAGCGACTTGATATTATTATATTTAGATATAATATAAACAGATATATCTCAAGGTAAGTGGCGACGCGAACGTTCTTAATTTTGTGCTAAATGCGGTATTTATAATTGTAGGATCATTGTTCGTAACTGAATGACTGTCAATACACATGACGCTATATTCCCTCGCATTCGCTTCCCAAGCTATTTAATTTACATAAATTGGTTCACTTTCAATATATAGACTGCCTCCGTGCTCTAGTGGTCACGCCCGTAGGTTTACCGTGCCGGTAAAGGTACCAGATTTGATTCCTTGCCGAGAAAACAAAAATAGATTAAATTTATTTGTGACATATCTTGAATCTGTTACGCTATATTTATTGACAATTTTGAACTTGTTATAAAGACTATAATATCTTATGCTAAACCTGCTCTTGGTTACTGACATCCCGGCATGGTATTACGGCCGTGTAGATAAATTACTTTACTTTCAATATTCTCACCTACAGACATGCTGATATAATTTATCTTATATGTATGAAATACATTTTATTTCTCGCGTTCATCTGTCAAAAAAGAATTGAATAAGTGTTTACGATGAAGGCAGGTATTTACACATATTTTTCATACAATACAATATTTTTGGAAGTTAATGGCATTACCCACGCAGATTGATCTCGGTACGACGTGGTCGTTAAACATGACTTTTGTCTTGTCCACGATCTTTCGAGACCAACCTGCAAGGTCTGCATAAATACGTCTACCATAGACAGATAATGCAATTAGGCGTAGCCGACTTCAAGAAAGAAGACAGACGCTTCAGCTAGAATGGTCGGCACTCAAGGATCTATGCCACATCTTCTTATCAAACATACTCTAGTTTTGAAGACGAAAGTTTACAACAATTGTTATTCCAGTTCTATCGAACGGAGCAGAAATAGAATAGTCTGGTCCACAAATCGTAGGTGGCTCAGCTGGCTATTTATTCGATATTTCTCTGATGGATAAAGTGTAACACGTGAAAATCCGTCAGAGAACCAAAGTTCAAAAAACCTATATAGACTTTAAAGTTAGTAAGCTGAATTGGGGAAGCAATGAGTCGGACACGTCTGCGGCAGAATCGAGGAACGATGGCGTAGACGAGAGTGGAGGCAACGGACGGGAAGATTCGACGAAGAGTGGGACGACCTCCCGCCAGATGGACGTATAACCTGAAGAAGGTCGCTGGTAGGTAGTAGGTTTGAAGTCAGCCTTGGGCTTGAGCCTATATCCAGGAGTGGACAGGCTGATAATGATGATGATTTTTTTACTTAAGAGCAATCAGCTAAACATAAAAATTTCATCAAACCTGGCGATAAAGGTGAAATTTTCCGGAATATTCCGTAGGCGCGTTGGTAGCTCAGTTTTAGGAACGCTTTCAAAGGTCGGTTCAAACCCCCTTTTTCTTACCATTTCCTTTCCCTTGCGAGCACGTTCAGTCATCGGTCTCGGTTCCACTAATACCAACTTGTGGAATCATTAATAAATTGTCATTAAAAATTGACATCAGATTCTCGCCAACACAGCCAGCGTGGTGAGTGTAGGCAAATTCTCCAAATATGCGAGTATGTTCTGGAAGGCTTATCTTCAACAGTGGAGGTCTAGAACGCCGTGTTCTAGGGGCTGTAATAAATTCGTAAGGTCCATCTTTAGTAGTGGACTTTATAATGATAAAAGAGAGAGAGGTAAAACATAAGAAAATAACGAAATTATTTTTTACATAATATATTTCAAAACATATATATATTCCCACGTTGCACTCAATTTTTTTACGTTTGTTTGTACACATGATGGTAACCATAGAATTAGTACCTATACAATGCTTTTAAACTTTGCCAATCCATTATTTATAGTGTCGTCATAATTTCAAACTAATCTACAATCGTAATTTTTAACCCTTTGAATTACGTGCGCGTTCGTTACGCAAATCCTTTAGATTATTTGCATTTGTAAATAATCCCTGTTGTTTGGTGCCAACGAAGGGGTGTCGAGAGTGTGCAGTGAATAACTATGTCCTCGTTCACACAACATACATGCGTATCTCATTATTTTTATTCTTTATTTAAGTGAAGTAGGCTGCGGATATCGTTCCGACCGCACAAACCGTCGAATTTTACAGCATAGAACTAGTGTCACATTAGGAGAATGTTGAAGAGAGTTCTTCTCGCTTGCACACTCGTATATATTAAACGTTTTTTCAAGTTTGAGTGTATTTTTGAGAAATGTTCTAAATACTCTAAATTTCTTCCAATTTATTATTTTAATGAGTTTTAATTATGCATATGTATAACGTTGCGGTGGCGGCTCGGTTGAAAGAACGCGTGCCTTAAATCCTACAAAAGTCGGTTCAAACCCACCCGGCATGTACCAATGAGAAATACACTTTTCTTACGTACATTTGTCATAGATTTACAACACCACCGTCCCCGTGCCTCGGAGAGCACGTTAAGCCGTCGGATCCGGTTCCACTAATGCCAACTAGTAAAATCGTTAATAAATTGTCATAAAAAATGACATCATATCCTCGCCAAGCCGTCTGGCAAGCAGGGCGAGTGTAGGCCAAATTCTCCAGTTCTGGAACGCCCATCTCCAGCAGTGGAGGTCTAGGGGCTGTAATGAATGAAAAAAAAAATACGTTGGTACCCTGAGAGGTCACGGCGGAAAATGCGGAGTCCCGCAAGCGGCGCCATCCATACCACAATATTACAAGTGCCGTTTGCTGTAGAAATTTTGGGCCCATGGAGTCCAAGCGCCACCACGTCTTGTCGTCTCCTCCGGTCCAGCGCTCTGGCTCTTTCTTCGCTCAAAGAATCAGTATTGCAAATCAGCGGGGAAATGCAGTCAGCGATCTCGCCACAATTCCACGAGGACGAGACTCATATCCGTATCCGTAGGTAATATTAATTCTGTTAAATTTTATTTTCGATAAAATGATATTTCATAAATTTTTGTTTATCGAATTTTTTATTTTTTAGTTTGCCCATCTACTCGTATGATAACCTTCAGTGGGTTTAATGCTTTTAACACAATATAACATTTTAAAGGATTATTCAAGCCTAAAGTACTTTTATACCCTCGCTAACCCGTCTGGCCAGCGTAGCGAGTGTAAGCCATATTCTCCAAAAAAATCTGGAAGACCCATCTCCAACAGTGAAGGTCTAGGGGCTGTGATATGAAGTATACTATTGGGTTGTCTATTAACTTTCTAGGTAATAAAATTACGGACATTTCAGACATATTTTTACTTTTATATACCAAATTTTCGACAAAAAAAAAAGCAAAAACATTTATAAAGATTTATACATTACAAATCTATGATTAATATATATTTAAAATCAACGCATTTTTTTAAATAACATAGTTTACTGATAGACTACAATTCTCAAAATTACACTCAAACTATCTTTGAAAATGTTGGATTGTGCGAGCGAGAGGGAGGCCTATTAAGCATTGATGCAATTTTGGGACACTATGTGTTTAAGGGTTAAATGTAATACCGTAGTGAGGCGTATTCATAAATTTAAAAAAGCTTACGTGTACTGCGGACTAAATCCTTCCCTGTAATTGGGTGTCGGTGGTCCCCTTTTGGAAGTCGCATTTTAGCTAAACATTGTAAATTTTCTCTCACCCTTCTTTACCGCGTAATTGGGATCTAAGCTGCATTCGTAATTTAAGAGGAGATATAGACATGTACAAAACACGTAAAGCTGAGTGCAAACTGTATGTATAGATATTATATATAAAATATAGCAAATGTTTTACAGCACATTGTAGGGGAGATTTCTAACACCCTGACAGGAATGGTAAATGAGTGGACTGTATATGTTTGGGGTTTGACGACGTGCCAGCCCCGTGAAGTCCAAAGAAAGAGCAGAAGCACTCACTACTTCCAGCAGCAGCAGCTGGCCACGTTTCAGTGGAAACGACCCCAGAGTTATAGAAGAAGACCAGGTCTTCTGGTTCTAAAACTCTTTTTACACAAATGTCGTTTCACACAAAACTAATAACCATGTAATAGTTCCGACCGATAGGTTTACGCGCCTGGCTAGCACCAATAAATAAGCACACGTGGTGTGACGTCGAAAGAGAAAGAGAAAGAGAAAGAGAAAGAGAAAGAGAAAGAGAAAGAGAAAGAGAAAGAGAAAGAGAAAGAGAAAGAGAAAGAGAAAGAGAAAGAGAAAGAGAAAGAGAAAGAGAAAGAGAAAGAGAAAGAGAAAGAGAAAGAGAAAGAGAAAGAGAAAGAGAAAGAGAAAGAGAAAGAGAAAGAGAAAGAGAAAGAGAAAGAGAAAGAGAAAGAGAAAGAGAAAGAGAAAGAGAAAGAGAAAGAGAAAGAGAAAAAGAAAGAGAAAGAGAAAGAGTATGTCCAGAAAAAGGACTCTGCATGAATGCGAGAAAAAGTACTACTGTGTTTGAAAGAAGAAGAATGACAAACGTGACGACAAAGGTTGATGATGAAACTCTAGAAATAGTGGGACTATTTCGTCCACTTCAACGTTATATCGTAATATAAATACAGGTCACACAGCGCCATCTAATTACGGAAACTAGATGGTTGATAAACTACATATTATACTTTTTTTTTTGTAAATATATACATATATATTTATACTCACACTTTCATCAATGTTACTAGAGCTTAAAGAACAAACATTAAAATGATAAAAAGTTCCAAAAAGTAGCCAAAATGAAATGGGAAAAACTTTTAATAACCAATATTGAGCAAACTAGAAAAATTACAATTATCGAAAAAATAACAATTTGGGGAAAAGCTTTCGCAATATTTTCGACAGGACTACGAGGACAATAGCAGGTTGAACGATTTTTTTTTCATCATTGAAGTCTTGTTCCCTATTCATCCGGATTCATTATCGCAACTTTGGATTGTTTTTTTTTTTTATACTAGCACGACATGTGACATCGCGCCCATCTGATGACAAGTGGCGCACGAGGTCCATGAATGTTAGCAACTGGAATTAGACACTCATGACTGACATCAGTCTCTAACACTATTGTTGAAGATTGGAATAGCAACTATTTGGACTATTTCTTTATAATAATTTTAAGTGTTTAAATATGTGACAGGGAAAGATTTCTTCTGTCTGTCAGTCACATTTATGACTCACTTTGAATACGGCGGTGCTGACAGACGGAGAGGTCTTTCCCAATTATCATGTAAGTAGTCTTAAGTCTTTGATTTCATTATATATTTTATTTACAGTCCACTATTTTATTCCCTACTTGAACCAGTTCTCCACATTTTGGTCCTACGAGTCGTTACATTTTTATCCATGGGGACACTAAATTACCTTTTCTTTTCACATAGTTTGGTACATCCTAATGAATTCCTAAATTTTATAGATATTCATTAGTGATTTAGTTGTTTCAATTTTATTTTCATTGTACGAGAAAGTTTTTTTTTTTCTCTTGTTTTTTTGTTTGACATTGAAAAGTCACTTTGCTTTTCACTTTTTCTTTATTTTCAGACATAATTAGCATAAATAGCTATTTTATTATTGTTATTTTATAACTTTTACGTATTGCACTATTTAGTTTGTTTTTTGGAGTATTTGGATTGCGTCATGGAAACTCGTTCCATGACCCCTGCGGCTGCTATCCAGCAACGTGACGGAAGGCAACCAATATCAGCGTCTAGTAGTGTTGATGATAATTTGGAAAGACCTTATTCATATCCATTGGATTCCGTCATTTTGGTTACAAATAGTGACAATGTTTTAAATGATATTAATATCCGTACATCGCCTTATTCAAACTCCTCGTGTCAAGCGTCCATTCGTAGTTCTGGGACGGTCTATTCCACGAGTAAAGGTGCGGCTCTTCTCCGTCATAAAGAGAGAGTCGCACAAATAAATCGCGAGCTTTCGCAAGCTAGGCTGGAGACCGAACTTGCGGAAATCGATGCTGCTGAGAACGCGTCCGTGGTGTCTGACGAAGACGCTCAGCGGCAGGAGTGCAGTGAATGGCCACACTACACTACTGTCCGCGTCGACGAAACATCCCACAGGCAAAGTATCAACAGTAATTTGGTAAGTGAACTTACTTTAATAGATAACGTTCATGAGAAACGTCCAACCAGTTCCCGTCTTCTTGGCGGCGGTGGTGTCCCTGAGGGTAATTCAGGATACCTAACAACCAGTTCCCGTCTTCTTGGCGGCGGTGGTGTCCCTGAGGTTAATTCGGGGCACCTACCAACCAGTTCCCGTCTTCTTGGCGGCGGTGGTATCCCTGATATTAATTCAGGATACCTACCAACCAGTTCCCGTCTTCTTGGCGGCGGTGGTGTCCCTGAGGTTAATTCGGGGCACCTACCAACCAGTTCCCGTCTTCTTGGCGGCGGTGGTATCCCTGATATTAATTCAGGATACCTAACAACCAGTTCCCGTCTTCTTGGCGGCGGTGGTGTCCCTGAGGTTAATTCGGGGCACCTACCAACCAGTTCCCGTCTTCTTGGCGGCGGTGGTATCCCTGATATTAATTCAGGATACCTACCAACTGTTCCCGTCTTCTTGGCGGCGGTGGTGTGCCTGAGGTTGATTCAGGACACTTACCAACCAGTTCCCGTCATATTGACGGCAATGTTGTCTCGGAGAATAGGCCAAGACAACAAAACATTACAGTCGGTCCTAAGTTAGAGGGCGGGCTGTCGGACTTCGACAAGTTGGCTGAAGCTATTGCCAACTTAGCTTCGCGTCCAGTTCCGGTTCAACGACCGCAATTAAAATGTGATTTATACTTCTCAGGAAAAAGCAGTGAATGGCTTATTTTTAAGGCTACATTTATGGAAACGAGCGAGATGCACAGGTACAGTGACTTGGAGAACATCACTCGTTTAAAAACAATGCTGAAAGGTGAGGCCCTGGAAGCAGTTTCATCTCTTTTGATGAATGGTGAAAGTACTGAGGAGGTCCTCAGTGTGCTGGAGAGGCGCTTCGCTAATCCAGAACTGATCGTATTAGAGCAGGTAAATACTGTTAAGGCTTTGCCACGCCTAAATAATTTTAATAAAGACTTGTCAAATTTTTCATGTAAAATTCATGATCTGGTTTCCACACTTAAACTTTTGAATCACACGGAACATTTATACAATCCTGAATTGTATAATGCCGTGTTAAGTAAGCTCACCCCGTTATTACGTAGTAATTTCGTAAATTATGCTGCAGAATTCGACAGCAAGGAGATTAAATTAGTTTTATTGTCCCGTTTTCTTAATAGAGAAGCCGATCGTCACATGCGCTTTGGTGCGGCGGCTTTTCAGTCTTTTGAATCGTGCGATCACCGCACTAACAATAATTTATACTAATACTACATAAACTACATATCATACATATTATAATATATACGAGTATATCTATAATACAATACATATAATTACATATGCCATTGAAGATTTTGCGCAACAAAAGGCAGTTCATTTATCAGTTATTCGTTTGCTCCGAATCCCTTGGACCGCACGACGTACTAACATTTCTGTACTCGAAGAGCTTAAGCTGATTAGGGAGCAAAGACTCTCTACCGTCTGCTTTGCCCGAATTCTGCAATACTTTGGCCACATTGCAAAAAGAGAAGACGATAATCTAGATCTAACTTCTAATCACGGGCAAGGTAGATGGTAAAAGAACAAGAGGAAGAAGCCCCAAGCGATGGTCCAGTCAGGTTACTGACCACCTGAACATCCCTGTACACCAGGCCAGGCCACTACGCCGAGGACCGGAACCGTTGGAGACGGCTGGTGGATGAGCTACGACTGCGACGTAGTAACGATCCCCATCAGTGGGGTACCGACTGAGGAGGAGGAGGAGGAGGAGGCGTGAGGTTGCATGGCGTGCTATAATGAAAATTATAAGATTTATATTAAAATAAAATTTATTATTAATACAACTGCCTCCGTAGTCTATCGGTTAAGTCCGTGGATTTAGACTCGGAGGTACCGGATTCGATTCGTGGTCGGGACAGAAAAAAAATATTAATTTAAATATTTCATTTATTTGTAATATTTCTCAAGTTTGGTACGCTAAAGACATCGACGAGCTTGCCACTTGTCATGATTGGCCTATAGTAAAGTTACCTAAATGTGAATCCATTTCTTTATAAGCGTGGTTTCTGACCACCCCGAAAGGAAAACGGTCATGATGATACTTTATTTATTTGTTTGTAATGGATAAACTCAAAAACTACTTATTAATCGAATTTAAAAATAAATTGTCATTATATAAAATGACATCATATCCTCGTCTCGCCAAGCTGTCTGGCCAGCGTGGCGAGTGTAGGCCAAATTCTCCAGATATATGTTCTGGAAGGCCCATCTCCAGCAGTGGAGGTCTAGGACGCTGTGTTCTAGGGGCTGTAATGATGTAATGATGAACTGTTTTTTGTTTAAATTATCAATCGTGTAGAATCGAAAGATAATATTATTGTTGTCAACAAACGTATAGTTCGCATCTTTGGTAAAATAAATAATAAAAAAATAATAAAAATAGTATAGTAACAAAAAACACAATATTTTAAAATTTCCGCGCGTAGTTTTTTGGTTGTTGCTCACACATCAAATTTCGATTATAATATTCCTATAATAATAGGTATGTATGGCACTTCAAGTATCCTACCATCCACCTGGCGACGCTGGTTTTCAGATGAATGCCACTTTTTTCGCGAGAGTTGTTTATTAAATAAATAAATATTTCCAGACAGGTCACACAGCGCCATCTAATTTCCGTGGTAAGCTATGAGGCTTGTTACGGAAACTAGATGGTTGATAAACTACATATTATACTTTTTTTTTTTTGTAAATATGTACATATTATACATATAAACACCTAGACCGAGACAAATTATACAATGTACAACTTGCCCCCGGTGGGAATCGAACCCACGACCTCCCGAGTTCACGGCAACGTTTGTTACCACTAGACCACGGAGGCGGTCATTATGTAGACAGGAGGTTGTAGAGAGGGTAAAATAGGGACAAATCCAGAGCATGAGAGGGGAAAATATTATTTTGTCAACAAAAGGCTCGACCTTCGGACAAAGTAGCTCTTGACATATGGTTTGACGTAATCAAGCCTGAATGTGTTATTGTTAGGGTTTGGAAATCATATGACAACATCGATATATATAGCTAGGCCCTAACTAATATAAAATTATTCCCACAAAACTACGAGCGCCTTCACTTGTAGCCACGAATCAGACTTAGCTGTAAAGACACAACAGCCCAACTGTGAAGTCAGATGGTTATAAGATTTTAGTCCGCTATGGGTTCTTCTCAATACATTCATTGATGGAACTGATGTCTTTCATAACAAGGTGATATTGATGAGAAATCCGTTTAACTTAAGAGTAACGATAATAGTGTTGTTAACTGCCTCCGTGGTCTAGCGGTTAAGTCCGTGGATTTGAGTATTCCTGGTCGTGGAAAACCACGTAAGCTTGTTTATAAGCGTAAACCACGCTTATAAACAAGCAGATTCACATTTAGCCAACTTTACTATAGGTCAATCATGACAAGTGGCAAGCTCGTCGATGTCTCCAGCGTACCAAACTCGAGAAATATCACAAATAAATTAAATATCCGAGTCTAAATCCACGGACTTAACCGCAAGACCACGGAGGCAGTTACATTATGGGTACAAAAAATAGGCACAAGGGTACGCTTGGAATCTTTATCTGCAATAATTTTCTCAAATACCTATCTCTCAATGACTGTCTCGGAGTTCCTTTTAATACGTATATATAAGTTCTTTCGTCACTATTTGTGACCGATCTAGCTAGATAGTCCAATAATTAGAATTGTTCATAAAATATAATAGCACTTCTTAATGCAGCCTGTAGTACTAACAAGGCAGTGCCTTAACTGTTATGCCGACATTAGCTCGCCAACTATAATCTGAAATAGACCATGAGGTTGCTTCCAATTTCGGTTAAGTATTAAATTCTATTTTTTATGGCACGTCGGAAACAAGAGTGATATTGTGGAGAAAATAAAAGCTGAACTAATAAATTATAATTAACAATAAACTATAATTAAAACTTAACTTAAATATGACCTCTAAAATAAAATATATTAAAAGACAACCTAAATGTATTTTTATTTTTCCCTGTATGTGTATGTATTTTGTTGCTATGTATATTGTATGTGTGGGTATGTATATATGTATCTTTTTACTGTTTTATTATTATTTATTATTATAAATTATATTTATTATATAAATAATTTATGTATGTTATTATAAAATATGTAGTTATATTATGTTGACAGTTCTTACTTTTTTGGTTATTACATTGTAGTTTTTTTACATCTGTCGATAATGGTTAAAAGAAAAATTTAGGCAAACTGTCGCACCTAGTATAAATTTATTTTATTGTAATTTTATTTGATTCATGGGGCTCAGTGAAAATCAGCGCTGCAGCAGAAATGTTGCAGCCTATGCTGACCTGAGTGCCTGTTTGTCGCAGCAGCTCACTCATTTATTTTTTATGTATTTATCTTGTCTATTTTTTGTTTATTTGTTGGTAATTTTATATATATATTTTTTACGTTTTTATTATTGTATTAGCTGTTGTGTGCAAATAAATATTTTTCTTTCTTTTTTTCTTAAATTTGGTACCTTAGAAACTAAAACAAAATGGTTTGAAATAGTTTTCTAAATTAAATACATTGTTATGTCATAAAAGATGTCTTTGGCTTTGTCTGTTTCAAAAATTTCCACAACAAATGTGTCATACTTTGTGGGGGAGATTTCCAACTCCCTCACCCGTGGTAGATGAGTGGACTGTATATTGTTTGGGGGGGTTTGATGACGAGCCAGCTCTGTGAAGTCCAAAGAAAGGGGCAGAAGCACTTACCTCTTCCAGCAGCAGCTGACAACGTCTCAGTGGAGTCGACCCCAGGGTTCCAGAAGAATACCAGCTCTTCTGATGCCAAAACTCTTTTCACATAAAACTAATAATCCAAGTTCCGATCTATAATTACACTCGCGTGGCTTTTCAGCAGACACTTCTGCAGCACCGAAAAATTGAGCACACACGGTGTGACGTCACCGAAACACAAATTGTTGACGTCCGCCGCCGACCGAGGTTGAGGTGCGACTGCTACCCACCGATGGGTCACAGAACTGGCTTTAACATCCCCCGCCCCAACCAAGGCAATGCCTTGGTTCCTATCCGAGCATAGGTAACCGACATAATTTAGATACTGGGCGGGTAAGGACACCAGTATTAGTCCGAACTTCCGCAACCCGAACAATGCCATCTTTACCGGGCATCAATTTTACAATCCGACCGCGTCTCCACTGCAAAGGTGGGAGATTATCATCTTTAATTATAACTAAGTCATCCGATTTAGGAGGTTCCGTTCTAGAGTTCCATTTAAGCCGCTGTTGAAGAGTGTGTAGATACTCTAGTCTCCACCGATTCCAAAAATGTTGCGAAAGCTTTTGTATTTGTTGATACCGAGATAACCGACCGATATTAACATCTTCATAGGGATATTCTGGCAGCGCTACTAGTGGCTGGCCAATAATGAAATGACCCGGCGTCAACACGTCAAGATCACCAGCATCCGTGCTGAGTGGACAAAGTGGACGCGAGTTCATTACCGCTTCAACCCGAGTAAAAAATGTACTGAGCTCTTCAAATGTGTAACGTTGCTCACCGATGACACGCCGCATATGTGTCTTTGCCGATTTAACCGCCGCTTCGAATAATCCGCCCATGTTAGGACTGGCTGGTGGATTAAACAGCCAAGTCACATTATCTTTAGTTAACCGCCGAGAAAGATCCGAGTGATTATTCCGTAAAAATATATAGACGTCTTTTAAGTACTTGTCCGTGCCGGTAAAGTTGGTTCCGCAGTCCGATCTAACCAACGATGGTAAGCCCCGCCGAGATATAAACCGAGTAAAGGTAGCAACAAAAGCTTCAACCGATAATTCCGAAACCACTTCCAAGTGGACAGCTTTTGTCGCTAAACAAACAAAGACGCATAGATAACATTTTAGAATTCTAGCGTTACGCAAACGACTAGACTTTATATAAAACGGTCCTGCAAAGTCCGTTCCGACACCGAGAAAAGGTCGCGCGCATCTGACGCGATCCGGGGGCAAATCCGACATGTAAGGTTGAACAATAGTAGGTTTAACCTTGGAACATGAAATACATCTTAGGACTATACTTCGAGTAATCCGCCGAACCGAGATTATCCAAAAGTTTCTCGAAAGTATAGCCGCTAAAGAATTAGCTCCGACATGACAATAAACCGTGTGATAATGTCTAACTAACAACTCCGTAAACCGATGTTTGTATGGTAACAAAATGGGATGTCTAGCATTGTAAGGTAATTCCGAATATTGAATGCGACCGCCGACTCGCACTATACCTTCATCGTCAATAAATAAGTTCAATTTCCGTAACGCGTTTTTCAAAGGACGCTTAGACCGAAGCAAAGACATCTCATTACCAAAATGTTCCGATTGTACTAATTTAATTAAGCATAAAAGCGCTTTCCGACGTTCCGATACCGATAAGTGCAAATTATTAGTTAGCAAGATTGACCGTTTACTAACTTGATTATAAAAACGTAAAATGTAGCCAGTGACATTAACTAATTTGTCATACGAGCTGTACCGATTAAATAAATTAAATTGTTCCGAAATAGCTATATTAACTTGAATATTTTTACGAAGTCCCGAAATAGAAGTATCATAAACAAAATGATCATGTGGCCAGGAGTCACGAGGCTCACACAGCCACGGAGGCCCCCACCACAGCCGATGTATGACCAACTCTGCGGCCGAAGCTCCGCGAGAGGCCACGTCCGCACAATTTAGTTCGCTAGGCACATAACGCCAACTAATATTATTTACTATATTATTAATTTGGGACACCCGATTACCTTGAAATACTTCTAACTTATGGACTGGTGTTCGCAACCATGCTAGCACAATAGAGCTATCACACCATCCTACAATCTCATCGAAGACAACTGTATTCATAGATAATACAGCATGATTGATGAGCCGAGCTAGAAGAGCAGCACCGTTCAATTCCAACTTTGGAATAGTCTGCTTAGTTCTCAGTGGCGCCACTCTGGACTTTGCCATGAGTAGACGCACTGAGACCGCACCGGAATCGTCTACTGAATATAAGTATAAAACCGCCGCATAACCGAGAGATGAACCGTCACTAAAACCATGTAGTGAGTATTTAGTATTTCCGACCGAGTCTTTTAAACATCTCCTTATAGACACATCACGTAAATTGGGTAAATCCGCTAAAAACCGTTTCCACTGCTCCACGATATGCGCTGGAGCCGGTACATCCCAATCTAGCTTTCTATTAGTCTCGCTAAGTAGTGACTGGAGCAACAACTTAGCCCGAAAGACTACTGCGGTAATCCAACCGAGCGGATCATACAGCCGAGCTACCATGGATAAAATATTACGCCGAGTAATAATTTCGTCCGAGGGTAAAGTTATCCGATACGTAAAACTGTCAGATACCGGATCCCATTGTATTCTGAGTATACTAATGAACCCCGGACCGTCATCAGAATTAAACCGCCGTGGTTGTTCACAAAACTCACCCGGAAGGTCTGTTAACAAGGCTGGTACATTACTAGACCACTTCCGAAGTTCGTATCCCGCCGTACCCGTGAGCGCAATCAGCTCGTTCCGAATTTGCCGTGCTACCTGCAATGTATCCGCGCCGCCGTTCAAGTCATCAACATAGCTACGATTTCTTAAAATCTCAGCCGCCTGAGGGTACCGAATCCGCTCATCGTCAGCTAGTTGATACAAACACCGAATAGCAATAAAAGGACTAGATTTTAATCCGTACGTATTAGTTGTTAATTCATAAACAAGTAATGGATCCGTGGGCGCTTCTCGCCAATATACAAGTTGATACTTCCAGTCTTGCTTATGAATCCACGTTTGCCGAAACATCATTCTCACGTCAGCCGTAAACACAAATAAATGTAATCTAAAATTCATTATAATTGAAGTTATGTCATTTTGTAACCGTTCGCCCGAATGTAAAGAATCGTTTAATGACACCCCGCTTGATGTCAAAACGCTGCCGTCAAATACGACCCGAATTTTATTTGTGTCACCAGACGCCTTAAATACCCCGTGGTGTGCGAGAAAATAATGTTCGTCGCCCGAACTAGCCTTAAAGTCCGAAACCGTCATATGACCGAGTCCGATATACTCGCGCATAAAATTAATATATTTTTCTTTAAATTCCGAATGCTTACTAAAACGACGTTCCAAACTTAAAAACCGTTTTAGTGCCGTTTGTTTAGAATCGCCCAACCGAACATGATCCGAGATAAAAGGAAGTCTGACCGTATACTTCCCGTCCGTACCGCGTGACGTAGTGCGTGAGAAAATTTCTTCGCACTCAAGGTCCGCGGGATCTTTAATTTTGGCCATAGGTGGCTCTTCCGACTTCCAAAAACGTTCAATCGCTTCAATAAGCGTGACTCCCGAATAATTTGTGACGTCACTAGAAGGCAATATTTCTCCGCCATTATTTGGCCCGAATATGGCCAAATCAAAAATCGTATTTAAGGCATATGGACCGCCTGGGCCTAAAGTAATTTTATTACCATCTAGAATTTCTCCGAGCACGTCACAACCAAAAATAATGTCTATCTGAGACATTCCGCTACACCCGTCATCTGAGATAACAATACTATTTATATTTTTAAACCGTTTTAAATTTTGAGCTAAATAAGTTGTAGGTGATTTTAATATAATTGCCGAAACAGTAAGTAAAGGTTGATTAATGCGTTCAGATTTGAATTGTAGTACCGAGAAATAAAGACTGGATTCTGAACGCACTCCGCCGACCCCTGACAAAGGAGTATTACATCTATGTCGCTTTACGCCGAGCATGGAAATAATATTGCTACGTACTATAGATACTTGCGAGCCGAGATCCAATAAAGCACGTGCTTTTATAAAATAACCATGTACCGATTTAACATTTACAATAACCGTGCGTAAAATGACATTATCTAAAATCCGTGGTACCGAAGCGACATGAGACTGTAATTGCTATTGCGAGTTAGGACTTACGCGCCCTCCACTATCCCGGCGCCGAGTTACTACTACGGCTGGACTAGTGACGCGGCGAGAACCATATTGCCGAGCCGACACCGATGAATGCTGAATTTCTACTCGCGAACCGCCTGGACTGTTCCTACGCACAGTCCCATTGTTATTATTATTCATTGGCCGAAAATTGTTATTTTCAGACCGAAAATTGTTATTGTTATTTACCGACCGCCGAGAATTGTTATTATGACTAGCCGACCGAAAATTGTTATCTGTCCGAGAATTGTTATAGTTGTTGCTACGAACAACAATATGAGAATTACGATTCCTATTATCCCCAGGAGAACCAGACCTGGAAGTAATTGTACAAATTAACTCATTATGACCGACATGACCGCACCGAGAACAAGGAATATTTTTATTACAACTATTCGCGCGATGATCACCGAAACACCGATAGCATAAACCTTTCGAGGTGACCCATGACCTACGATCATCACGTGACAGCGTGTCAAACTTATAACACCGAGATAAGTTATGACCTGAACGCGTACAATATTTGCAATCGTTGTACGAGTATTTTACATTATGTACCGCCGAAGATTTAACCAAACTATTTTGCGATTCAACAAGATGAACATTTCTAGTTGACCGACGCTCTCGCTCAATGTTGTTCGCACACATATCCGCATTGCCCGAAGTATCCAACAATCGACATTCCATCTGTAAAAAATCTAAAAATTCCGTAAATGTGGGTAGTTTGTTATTATTACCGCCGTATCTTTGTTCAAACCGAGTTTTTGTATCAATTGGTATCTTTGTTAAACTAATGTATAGTAAAATATAACTCCAATGTTCAATCATAAAATCTAAATTTTTTAAAGCCCGAGTAGATTCTAACAAAGGGTTTAATATTTTACTCCGAAGCCCTAATACCTTATTCAAGACAGGTAGATTCATAATTCGCGAAATATGCGAATCCGCCAACAGCCGTATATTTTCATACCTACTTTTTAATATTTCCAATCCCGAATCCAATGACTCATCAGTCATAGGCAAGTGCCGAATAAGCGATTTTGCCTCATTACCGACATGAGAATGCAAATAGTGGAATTTTTCAGTTTTAGAAATATCCGTCCGTGATAATACCAAAGATGTGAACAAGCTAATAAAACTTGTCCATCCAAAAATATCGCCGTCAAAAACCGGTAAATTAATGCTAGGTAGCCTAGCAAAGGAAGAACTTTGTAGGGTTTTTGGGGTTCCGTCCGCTGTCCCAGAAAACCCCATAGCCGCCGAGTCCAATTTATTATAATTAATAGTAGCCGTTTTAAACCGTTCATCGTACATATTAATAAGTTCCTCATCCGTTATGAGGTTTAAGATACGTTCATAAGCATCTGACAAAATATTAAAATGTTCGTCTAACTTTCGAAACCGTGCCGATAATATTCCCGAAACCGATTCCGTTGACAAGAGAGTAACCGATTGCTCAAGCCAATCATAATGTATTTTAAATTTAATTTCAAAAGCTTTCGTCATTTTTTTATTATTAATATTTAATAAATGTACGGAACCACCGAAATATTAAATGATAATAAATGATAAACGTTATCTGATAATCTCTTAACCAGACTACCTTCAAATTGTAAGTTAAAACCGATGCCGTTAATAAAGATGGAATTTACTATAATATTTATATAGCCCGAAACAAATAAACAAGATATACTCGTACCTACTCGTATGTATTACGAATAGAAAAGTTTACTGAATGATATTATGTAATTAAGAGTTTAACCGAAATGAAAGAGTATTACCGAAGAGTTTAAACCGAGGTGTATGAATTTAAATAAAAAAAATACCGATCCGAAAAATAAAAAAAAAACTAACAAAATTTTTTTTTATAGATTATTTTTTTTTATAATGAAATACTTTAACCGAATAAATAGACCGCAGTTAGGCTCCGTAAGGGCCAAAAATCCGGCTCCGCAAGGCCCAAAAAATTGTGGGGGAGATTTCCAACTCCCTCACCCGTGGTAGATGAGTGGACTGTATATTGTTTGGGGGGGTTTGATGACGAGCCAGCTCTGTGAAGTCCAAAGAAAGGGGCAGAAGCACTTACCTCTTCCAGCAGCAGCTGACAACGTCTCAGTGGAGTCGACCCCAGGGTTCCAGAAGAATACCAGCTCTTCTGATGCCAAAACTCTTTTCACATAAAACTAATAATCCAAGTTCCGATCTATAATTACACTCGCGTGGCTTTTCAGCAGACACTGCTGCAGCACCGAAAAATTGAGCACACACGGTGTGACGTCACCGAAACACAAATTGTTGACGTCCGCCGCCGACCGAGGTTGAGGTGCGACTGCTACCCACCGATGGGTCACAGAACTGGCTTTAACATACTTAATGAGTTACAATTTTTGACGTGCGGCTCCTGGTCTAATTTTAGTTGCGAGTTGCCAAAGTAAGCCGTAAATGCACTACTAACACAAAATATTAAAAGCCAAACTTAGCTTTTAAAACTATAACCATAACGTACAAGTATATTAGTATTGTAGAAGTTTATATTTGTATGTACGAGTATATAGACAAAAGCTAACTATAATGGGTGTCGTGCCTCGGTATGTACCAATGAGAAATACACTTTTCTTACGTTCATTTGTTGTAGATATACAACATCACCATTCCCGTGTCTGGAAGTACGTTAAGTCGTCGGTCCCGGTTCCACTAATTTCTACTTGTGCAATCGTTATAAATTGTCATCGTAATTGACATCAGACCCCAGAGAATGGCCAGTGTAGGCAAAATTCTCCAAATACGGTGTGACTATGTATGGCCTTCCGTTAAAATAATATGTTAACTACTTTTTCTAAGAAACTGTATGTCGGGAATGGTAAGAAAAAATGGCTTATTCATACAAACTGTTAATTTTAAAATAGACAATTTGTATAAATAATCCAAAAAAAAAGTAATTTTCGACATATGGCTTCTTAAGGAAAGTGATTTGTTTCTATTAATAGAATAACATATTACTCTAACGTAAGGATAAACAAAGTCATTCCGTATATATTCTGCCCATCTTCAATAGTGGAGGTGTTTAACGCTGTGTTCTAGGGGCATGATATGACATGTGACATCGCGACTGCCTAATCATAAGCGAATGCGAGGATCAATAAGGAAGAAATTTACGATGGAAGATTTAAGATGTTTGCATTACAATGAACTACAATGTGTCTGTACTAGAAGAAGACAAATTTCTAAGCGTTCCATGGATCCACCGTGCGGGTGTCGGGTCTATCGTGTGTGGGAAAGAGAGATGAGAAGAATGATGTCTCGGGCTTGTATATTGTATATTATTTATTTATTATCCTTAGGAGCCTATAGGAACACTTGAATTCGTCAAATTTTATTTTTTCTTATTTAATACCTATTAATATTAAGTCAATATACATAAAATCCGTCGGACAACCAAAGTTACTGATATAGCCTTCAAAATTAGTAAGCTGAAGTGGCAATGGGCTGGACATGTCTGTCGTAGAACCGATGAACGATGGAGTAGACGAGTTCTAGAGTGGAGACCACGTACGGGAGGACGCAGAGTGGGTCGATCCCCCGCTAGATGGACGGATGACCTGAGGAAGGTCGCTGGTGGGGGTTGGATGAGGGTGGCAGGAGATCGTGTGAAGTGGCGAGCCTTGGGGAAGGCCTATATCCAGCAGTGGAGAGACACAGGCTAATGATGATGATACATAAAAATGGCTGAAATAGCTGGCTGTTGTTAGCAAGGAACAGTCTGCTAATAAGGGCATAGTGTCTGAGAATAACAAAGCTTAATTCTAATAGTGGATAGCAGATGTAAAGGGGCATTGTCTTATTTACCTACACTAAAATAAAGCTAAATATTAAATGTCTAATTATTAAAATTATTATGTCAAATCTATATACCTACTTAAATATAACTAGACTACTATGAAAAGTATTTATTGCAGCTATATAGAGGCATTGTCAGAAATAATATTAATCCTCTTAACCCTTTATAGGTCTTAAGCCAAAAGCGACCAACAATAGGACAAACTCATTTTTTTTATTTTATTTAGCATCAAGACGCTGAAAATCCACCATAATGCTCCTCTCCGTACCCAACCAAATACTGTATGATTCATAATACTGCATTATGACGATTTTTTACAAAAAAGTATGGTTTTTATATTCTACTTAAAAAGTGTCATTCAAAATGGAGATAAAATCTGTTTTAATTTTCATCTCGTCTAAAGTTTTCTCGAGGTTCTGTCATTTCACATTATCGCGAAATAGGATCGTCACGATTTCAATTAATTCTGTCAGAACTTCTGCAATTGCAATTTAAACATTTTTCATTATAAATTACTAACTGTTTGATCCGGCTTTGCCTGTGTGTGGTCGCCAAAATTAATAATAATAATTAATTTAATTCAGATTCGATCCATATATGTTAGTAACAATTTAACTTAGAACTATGTTAGTAGAAATACAAAGAAGACAAATTTCTAAGCATTCCATGGATTCACCGTGCGGGTATTGTCTATCTTTTTTCGGGTTCGGAGACAAAAATATCGAACCCTTATAGTAGATAACTAATTTTAAATACATTTTTGGATACATGTTGGTCAACAAGATTGGTTCTTCGTTACTTGAAACATTTACTGACGGTTGTCGAGAAATTGTTTTTTTTATATGGTTAACGTATGCCTATGACGCACGTTATTGGTTTAAACAACCAAAGTACAAGAAAGCTGGTAATTATTTCTGCCAACGTATTAGCTTAGCTATACAGAGGGGAAATGTTGGCAGTCTTCTTGGGACTATCACTGAAGGGTCGTCTCTAAAGGACATTTTTTACTTATAGTTTATTTTTTATTAGGTTTAGTTTATATTTATTTTAATTTTTAAGTAGTTTTATTATTTATACTGTTTGAAAATTATGAAATAATATAAATAAATAATATTTATATTAATGATAAACAATAATTATATATAAAAAATATTATTTAATGTTCACAATGTCCCAAAGCAGGCCTCCATCGTAAACCAGCCTATGGTCGTTAAGGTAAGGTAAGGTTATGACCCAGACACTATTTTTCTCATCTCTCTCTTACGATGGACACGACACCCGCACAGCAAATCCATGCAATGTAAAATTTATCTTATTCAATAGACTGAATAAGTATCAATACAACTGTTTCCCTTTCGGGGTGGTCGGAAACCACGCTTATAAATAAGCAAAAAGCAAAAAATATTAATTAAATGTATTTATTTACATTAATACATATTTTTGTGTACCTCTGTGTCTAAATCCACGGACTCAACCGCTAGACCACGGCATAAAAAAATAAATGATGGCAAATAAATATATATTAACTTAATAAAATAACTTCCTATTTCTATGCAATAACAATAAGGTAGGATCTTTTGTAATTATTTATCATAAAATTTTATAAAAGGAAGATATTTACTTTTTATATATGTCATTATTTAAATATCTATTTTTAAAGTACCAAATCACGTACCTTCAGAATAAACACAAATATTCTCAAGAAAATTCAACAAACAAAAAAGCTTTCTATTTCTATGCAATAACAATGAGGCAGAAGTTGCCTCAATAATGTCTGAAAGAGTTGTCAGCCCGCTGTGTCAAGTACGAGGTTACTGCCATCAGGGAGGTGCTGAGTACGTCACGCTGCATGGAGTATGTAATAGCAGAGTAAAAGACTTTTAACCTCAACTCAAAAACGTGAAGTGACTAACTTTAACAAGCCTCTAAGAGGCAAAATATTAAAAAATATATTTCATCATCATTACAGCACGTAGAACAGAGTCCTAGACCTCCACTATTGGAGATGGGCTTTCCAGAAATTTGTGGAGAATTTGGCTTACACTTGCCACTCTGCCTGAAGGGTTGGCGGGTTGGGTTGTCTGATGTCAATTTTTTAAAGACAATTTATAAACGTTGGTATTAGTGGAACCGTGACCGATGGCTTAACGTGCTCTCTGAGGCACGGAAACGGTCGTGTTGTAAATCTATGACATGTACGAAAAGTGTATTTCTTATTGGGTTCCACTTTTTCACAACCCTCTTTTTAACAATTAATTCCTTGCAATAACAGTGAAGCAGAAACACTAGTTTTCCTTGTTTTTTTATCATAGATTTTTTTAAAAGGTGGGTATTTACTTATTAATTATTTATTAATTTCAACACTGCCTTTAAGGCCGTAGATTTAAAGATATGCTGGGTTCGTTTGTGGTCGAAAACACAAACAAATATGTATAAAAAATGTGATATTTCTCGAGTTTGGTACGCTAGAGACATCGATGAGCTTGCCACTTGTCATGATGGGTCTGTATTAAAGTTGACTAAATGTGAATCCGCTTCTGAACAGCCCTTCTGTCCCCACACGTTTCGGGATAAGGCTCAAATTGCCGTCATACCCAGTCAAGCCGGCATAATGTTAGAGACTGATGTCAGTCATGAGTGTCTGATTCCTTGCTAATTCATGGACCTTGCGCGCCACTTATTATCAGTTGGTCCAAAGGGGACATTTTTTTTTTTTTTTTAATACTTTATTGCACTAAAATTGTTGTGCTATTACCTATTTAAAAAAAACTAGACGTTTCAGTCTTTAATATCATAGGTTATTAAATAGTAGGTTTTTTTTGTTTAAGTTTATTCTTTATATCACAAATCCTAATTTTAATTATTAAGTAATTTTATTATATTGTTATTGTCGTTTTATTTGAGGAAGTACTTATTACCCGATTTAAACTAGGCTATTTACAAATTACACAGCTGTAATAAATGATTATTTGGGATCAATTTTCAAAGCGATAACCTTTCGAACCCTGCGATTAAGTTACGCGGTAATTACTAGGTAAGCCTCGTTTATGGGGGGAGTCTTAGAAAAGAAAATTATAGTTTGGAAGCGAATACAGAAGAAGCATATTATTAGGAGAGGTTGTGGTTCGTTTATAAGAACAATTTCCCTAAAAATCCATAAAAGGTTTTTTATTTATTTATTTAGAAGAAATTACACAGATTAAAGTTGATAGTACATAGTGTGCGCGATGGGTTCTTGGCTATTAAAAATACCGGCTTGATGTATAAATAAGTATATTTACACCTTTAAACTTATGAAATAGAAAAATGATATAGATTGCGTGCCGGCCGGTCGAGCTCCCTTGTTGACATTAGTTTTCTTAAATTTTGAATAAGGCTTTGGAGTAGAGGATCCGACACATAGTATGATAAAGATGAAATTAATAAGCTTAACTTAATTCCATTTACATTTCTTACTAAAATTTAATTTCTTATATTAGCTCCATCTCACATCCAGGCGACCTCGTCAGGCGCGAAAAGTGCGGCGTCTTCTGCTGAGAACCTCAAATTGCGCAAATACGCCAACCTTGTTACCGGTTACGAATTTGCGCCGTTTGGTATCGAGACAACGGGCCTGCCCATCGGAATCTTCAGCAAGGCGCCTGGCCAAAGAGTTGTCAAAGCGGGTGACGGAATAGTCTGGAAACAGTAAGGCTGGCAATTATTTCTGCTATTAGCCTCGCTATACAGAGGGGAAATGTTACCAAAGAAATTGGAAGGAGACTTCCTTGTGACTACCTCGGATGAGACGTCTCTAGAGGATATTTTTATTTATATGTAGTTTAGTTTATTTTTCATATTATTATTTAGGTAGCAATTTATATTTAATGTATATTAATTTACTTTGAATAAAATATATAAATTATTACTAAGATATACAATACACAAAAATATACAATAAATAACAAAGAGAAAAAAGATATTAGAAGAACAGAATAATCTATTATCATAATTTTGACATACGCCACGTGATTGGTCGTTAGCTTGTCACTTTGGTTATTTCAGCCAATAAATAAATAAAATCTTTATTGACACATTTTTTTCTTTTACCTATATATAAATGTGCTCTGTCTCCTGGACTAGTCTGATGAAACAGAGTGTGTTCCAGAGGACAAGTGCTCTTGTCTTGTGTGCCTCATAGGCATACGTTAAACATGTCAAAAGATAATCAACCTTTCTGCAACTGACCTTTGAATACAAAACAAAAAAGAAAAGAATCATCACGACCTCGAGGTAGTCAGAATCCACGTTTTTTTTAAAAAGATGCGGATTCACATTTAGCCATCTTTACTATAGGCCCATCATGACAAGAAATATAACAAATAAATTATTGTATCCCGACAAGGTAACAAACCCGGTACTTCCCAGTCCAAATCCTCAGACTAAACCGCTAGACTACGGAAGCAGTCAAAGTTGAGAATACAAAAAAAAAACTTTTATTTGTGATATTTATTGAGTCTGATGCGCTAGAGAATTCGACGAGATTAGAACTAGTCATTATAGGCTTGCAAAGTTGACTGCAAGCAGGATTTCTGCTCCTTAAAAAGCGTGACATTTGGTCAAAAGTAGTGGTTAACATGGATTGGGGTTCTCATAAACAATTTGCGACGGGTTCTGCCGACGTTGTTCAAGACCATTCGTAATCGAGATCTAAATTCTAAATCGCTTTGACTTGCCCCAACTTTGTATGGAGCAGCTGTTATGAAATTGTCGCTGAAAATTTAATTAAAGAAACTTTCGTTTGATAAGTGAACGCCTGCGTAAAGTTGTTTTGCAAACATTACTTGAATATCTTATCAAAAGCGACGCGTATGGCGTGAGATGCTTTAAAATTCATTCACATATTGTTGTAGCTTCTGGTGTACCGCAAGCTGTGAACAATTTACTTGGTAAAGTTTCTGAAGTTGCAATACTGTCACTGACAAGGGTTTTGTTTACCAAATAATTTGAACTACAATAATAATAATAATACTAACCTTACTAAACACAGAAATCATCACCCAAAATCATGTATACAGAGACTCACTTTGCCACGATCTGAAGAAGGAAGAGGATTGATAGACGTTTCATACTACAAATACAAGCCAACCACCGTTCTGCAAAATGACAATATTTGACTCTTCTGGGACATAACGATTATAACTGACAAAACAGTACACTACAACCGACCTGACATTACTTTGATAAACAAAGAAAATAAAACAGCATATTTAATAGACATAGCAGTACCTAACACTCATAACCTAGTAACTACACATACAGAGAAAAAAATACTAAATGCAGAGACCTTACAATAGAGCTTAAATCCCAACTCAAATTAAAAAAAGTAACAACCGTATACACAACAACCAAAACATATGCGAGCTTAATGCCATAAATGCATTTTCTACCAAATCTAGTACTTATTATATGCAATACAATATACATAGATAAACATCCTAAATAAACAAATAAATATATACCTAAATATAAAATACATATGTACTCGTATATATGTAACAAGTAAGTTATGACGACTTATTCTGTTTGTGAAGTAAGTATTTGTATAATTTATCTTTAAATATTTTAAGAGATGGTGCCTGTCTGATAATTAAAGGAAGTCTGTTCCACTGGCGAGCTGCAGATACTGTGAAGGAATCTGAATATCTGCTGGAAGAGTTAATTATTATAATATAGGTAATAAATTCTAAAATTATTTCACAAAATGTTCCGCTATTACAAACCCACTTTCGTTGTTTAGAATCCCAATACCTCATATAGACGTAATTCCTATTTGACCACAATTTAATTAATCATATTTCTTTATCGTATCTTCTTCGTCTAATCTATCATGTATTTGTATTATTTATGCTTATGTTTTTTAAACTGTTGTATGTATCTTAGGTTTAATATCATTTGTTATTCATAAGATAATAACAAATAACATAACATTAAAAAATAGCAAACTGAAGTGGCAATGGGCCGGACACATCTGCCACAGAACCGACGAACGATGGGGAAAACGGGTTCTAGAGTGGAGACCACGTACGGGAAGACGCAGAGTGGGACGACCTACCGCCAGATGGACAGATGACCTAAAGAAGGTTGCTGGTGGGGGTTGGATGAGGGTAGCCAAAGATCGCGTTAAGTGGCGAGCCTTGGGGGAGGCCTACATCCAGCAGTGGAGAGATACAGGCTGATGATGATGATGATTCATAACATTATAAAATTCCAAACATTACAACACAAACTTACTCTCCCACTTTCCTTTCCTACCCCTCCCACTCCACTCATTCTATACTAATAATACTTCATATACTACGATTATACCTGTAACATATATTTTTTTTATGTTTATTATTAAAAAAACACTGTCTCCTTATACAGCCAACTCTTGCAGGAGACAGGGTTCAACATAACGAACCAAAATAATATATATTTTTAAATTATTATTTTTACCTTTTTAAATAATAATTCATTAGCGTACTCGTATACATTTAATGAAGCTAAAACCCACAATTATATAAAATACAACAAATATATTCTTCAATAAACGGTTTGTATTTGTATATTCTTATTGTCGATATTAAAGCGAACTTCTAAATGACACTCTGTTCTATTAAATTAAAAACTGTAATTTTACTTGTATTATCAATAGTTTCCCATAATTAAATAGAATTAAACACTCTCACAATATCATAAAAAATGAAGGCAAAGACATTTGTGGTCTGATGTCTTTACTGTTTCAATTAGTTCTTTATAACTATACTATTATATAAAATAATATATTTATCACCTTCCTTCTGTTCATTGTTAATTGTTATCCTGTTTAGCGCGACACCAACATCTGACTGAATGGCTCTTAAATTTCAAGATTAAATGCGACTGACATGTGGTATTAACAACTCTCCAGCCCCTCTATTGGCTTCACAAGATCTTTTATTACACTTAATTTGAGGGGACTTCAGATTAAGGGAACACCGGTACCTAATCAATAAATAAATAAAGCTGGGATTAATTTTGCCATAAATGCCCTTCATGAAAATGATGAACAAGGGTTCGCCTCTGAGGGTCGCAAGCCCTTACTAGCTACAGACGCCGTCGGCCACGGAAGTCACCCTGACTCTATCAGTCATTAAGGAAGGGTCAATAAGCCTCCAGCCATGTCAGACTAATCAACCCACGATTTCCATTAGAACAAAAGAAATTTCGGTTTATTATGCGAGCTATGTTGTTACGTACGGATTTGTTTTTTTATTCAGCTAAGTCGAATAGAATTGTGATAAAGTTGTTTTTTGTCGTTTGAAAAGATTAATGAAAAAAACATTTTTGAATTAGCAGTATCTTTACGGTCGTAGTAATAATTATTGAGGAGTTTGTCGTAGGCTTGACTAGACGTATGTTCTATCGGGCCGAAAATGGTCACTTTTAGCATCTACAGAATATCGCTCCGTCTTGCTCACGGCCCACTTAAGAAGTACCTAACTACATGTGGCGGCACATTACCTTTAGTCATAAAAATTACGAAATCGTATTGAATTTATCTGTCAAATTAGCGATTTCCGCAAACTATTTATCGACAATTTTCGACAGCCTACAAAGTTATCGATACAGTTTTACCGTGGGATAGCAGCCTGCTGACATTTTGGCATTTGCTTCTAGTGTTGTAAAGAAATACATATTATTGTCCATTGATATAATAGACATGCGAGTATTAGTGCATGTAGAATAAAATGAGGTAATATGGAGCTGCCTAAGTTTTCAATGACATAAGTTCTCATATTATAATATTACCGTCCTTTAGAACTAATAATATTGACCAAAGCAGCTTATTGATTTTGTAAGTGGCAACATTTTTTTATGACCTACCGACCAAAATCGCTAAGATATCAAGCTTATAATATTAGTTCTCCTTGAACGTAAAAATTGGCATTTGACATCATTGCGAATGGCACATACTTTCAACGAGAATAACAAATAGGTGGTAGGCGGACTGATGGTGGTAATTTGCCCAGTCTGCCGGGGCTGGGGAAGTAACCAATGTTCGTGCCGATAAACCCAGTAAAGTGTACACACGTTTCGGGATCAGGGTCAAATAGCCGTCATGCCCAGTCAAGCCGGCATAGTGTTAGAGACTGATGTCAGTCATGGACCTTGCGCGCCACTTAGCATCAGATGGTCACATGTCGTGTGTCACATGCATAAAATAATAATAATAAGATATTGCTTGAATTTGCACATCTGTTTAACTGCACTTGTTTTTTAATCTATGATAATGTCAAAGGAAGAAGTGCAGCGTTTGGAAATGTACGCCATTGCACCGACGCGACGTTAAAGTCAGACAGCCGTGCAGAAATGAACCCGTATCATAACCAGAATGGCATGGTTATTTTGTGCATTACAACTTATTGCATTTCCAAGACTTTTATTGTTGTTAATATAATTAAATATAAATAATATTGCTTTTATAACTGCCTCTGCGGTCAAGTCCGTGGACTCAGACGTGGAGGTAGGTTTGATTGCTCATCAGAGCAGATTAAAAAAAAAAGTGATATATCTCGAGTTTGGTACGCTAGTAACATCGACAAGCTTGCTACTTGTTATAGTAAAGTAATTAAATTTAAATCGGCTTCTTTGGAATACGGTCGTGATGATACTTCCTTTTTTATGACAAGCGGGTACAAATATAAAATAATGGCCTTCTCTCAGATACGATTCATTCCAGCTCGGACTTTGGAGTTGTAAACACAGTTATTAATATACGGGTATAATAGAAGATCTTGGATTGTTTTATTTGATCTGTAACAAGATAGATAAATAGACTACAATATTTGTTAGATCTATACTAATATTATAAATGTGAAAGAAGCTTTGTCTGCGTATGTATGTCTGCATGTTTGTTTTGCCTTTACACTATACAGGCAAACAGCTAGTAAAATACAAATATTCGTATTTTTTTAAATTATTAATTATATATTATAATAAATTTATTTGAAAAAAGGTACAACGAATCAAATTCTCGTATACCTATATGTATATACAAAACAAAACTAAATATTGATAAGTAGTATCGCGTGTAATTGACAACAGAGCAAATATTTTTTTTAGGATTCAGGTGTCATCGGTAGACCCCCATTTGAAACAAAAAAGTTAACAAAATTTTTTTGAATGATCGCACTCATAGACGAAATAGAGAGAGAAACAAGTACATAAGTCAACGTTCGCACGATTGTCGACGTCTCGCTACCTAATTAATTAGGGTCGATATAAGGGGCGATATTTTTAGGAAAACTTCTCTGCACCATAACTTAAGATTTTATTAATAAGTAATTAAAATAAAAAATACTTAGTTCTTTAATTTTATTCTAGATTATAATATAAAAATATTTGCTCTTTAACAAATTCCACGCAGTATAATAATCACCTATGACTTGATCATGTGGCAGTGTGCCAGGACTGATTGCTGCACGGGGCTATGCGGACTAAAGACCAAAAGGCAGAAATACCACTGTATTTGTAATAAATTAGGTATTTAAATTAAAAAAAAAAGGGAATTATTTTACATGTTATGCGAAATATTAAAAAAGGTTCTCCACATAACAATAGCTTTGGATTGTGTTAACGACTATATCTGTTGAAATTATAACGATATTTTAATCCTGGATTATGCTCTGGATTCGTAGCACACGATTTTTAAACCCAGATTCTTAGAATTTTTATTATATTCTAGCCCTCTAGTTCTAACTACCTCGCAACTATGTATACAATATTTTATATTTATTTTCTTTCTTACAAGACGTCATTAACGGAATCATACAATATAAGGTTGTGTAGAGATCAAAACGACAAAAAAACAAAAAATATTTTTTTATTCTTGTAGTAAGGCGCGGTGGTGGCTCGGTTGTAAGAAAACGTTCCTTAAATCCTACAAAGGTCGGATCAAACCCCTCCGGCATGTACTAATGAGAAATACACTTTTCTTACGTACATTTGTCATAGATTTACAACATCATCGTTCCCGTGCCTCGGAGAGCACGTTAAGCCGTCGGTCCCGGTTCCACTAATACCATATTGTTGAATCGTTAAAAATTGATATCAGATCCTCGCCAAGCCATCTGGCCAGTGTAGGCCAAATTCTCTAGATATATGTTCTGGAAGGCCCATCTCCAGCAGTGGAGGTCTAGGATGCTGTGTTCTAGGGGCTGTAATGATGATGTTGAAATGATGAGCGTCTTGTTGCACAATAAAATGAGAAAAACCTCTTTTAGAAACCAGCCAATAGTCGGTCGCAAGCCCTATACAAATTATTCTCCTTTCTCTTTCACATACACGATGGACTTGGCACCCGCATGGAAAATCCATGAATGTTAAGAAAATTTGTCTACTTCAAATGTTTGAGATCATCATCATCACAGCCCCAGAACACTAAAAACCAGACGTTGAAGATGGGCCTTCCAGAAAAATCTGGAGAATTAGGCCTACACTTGACACGCCTGGTTATACATTTTTAACGATTCAACAATATGGTATTAGTGGAACCAGGACCAATGTTTAATATAACATATTACACGTATATTTCAAATTTAGAGTTACAATACTATGGTCAATAATTAATTCGAAGTAAAATCTAATAAAAATAGGGCAGTTATTCGTAGATTATACACATCACCTCATTTATGACCGTGTATCCAAATACCACCAAATATTTGCACGCGAATATAGCATTTAAAGTACGTGCAGTAAGGGCTAAAACTGCAGGGTTGGTTTGAATAATTGAGTACGGCACATCCATAGAGTTTGAAATTAGGTAGATGCTGCATTAACTCTTATCAATATCCTAAATCGACACTAAGCAGTAACAAAGTTGCGTGAAACCCTAAGCCCGCAGGATGTCATTCCTCCATATAACACAAACACATAATAATTAGCAACAAACTCGTATTTGCGACATTTGGCCTTTTCAACCGAGTCCGCAGCCGCACCAACCCATGCAAACTTGCTTGAACTTAGCCTAGCATAACATTAGCTTACGTTACATTATTTTGGACTAGAAATTTTGATTTTTTTTGACAACGTTGCTATTTACCTGTCTTACCATTACAACGTTTTTTTTATTCTAATTAATTAATCTTTGTGGAATGCCAAATTATGTGCAAAGTTTTATTTCACTGTCCAAGCCATAGCATACGCAACTGGACATCTGTGCGAGCAACACGTAAATCGTAAGCGCCAGGCCAGAAAGCGAAAACCAGCGCGTGTGCGATGTTCAGAACTAGCCTAAGGTCATATTTGTATATAACTTTTATTCAGTTATGAACACAGCCCCTAGAACGCAGCGTTCTCTTCCTAGACCTCTACTGTTGGAGATGGCCGACCTTTCAGAATATATATCTGAAGCATTTGGCCTACACTCGCCACGCTGGCCAGTCGGGTTGGCGAGGGTCTGATTGCAATTTTAATTACAATTTATTAATGATTCCACAAGTTGGTATGAGTAAAACAGGGTCCGACGGCTTAAGGTGTTCTCCGATGCCCTGGAACGGTTGGTGATCTATGTCAAATGTACGTAAGAAAAGTATTTCTCATTGGTACTCGCCATGGCCCTCTGGTCAGTGTGACGAGTGTAGGCCAAATTCTCCAGATACATGTTCTGGAAGGCCCATATTCAACTGTGGAGGTCTAGGACGCTATGTTCTCCTCCTCCTTGCGTCGTATTTCCTCATTGATGAGGGTCGTGACCTCCCCATGAATTGGTGTGCGTCTTGATGATAGCACGCCACCCGTTCCTGTCTTCGGCGGCATACACAGCATCATGGACGCTAGTGTTGGTGGTGGAGCGGATTTGGTCGGACCAGCGTACCGGACTACGGCCTCTCGGTCTCTTTCCTTCCACTTTGCCAGTAACAAAAAGTTTCTCCAGGTTATCCCCTCCTTTTCTGGCAATGTGTTCGAAGTACTGGAGTATCCGACGAAGGCATATGGTGGATAGCCTAGTCGATATGTCTAGTTGGTTTAAAATCGATATGTTAGTTCGATGCTCAGTCCACGAGATCCTCAGCATTTTTCTATGTTCTAGGGACTGTAATAATAATAACATGCCAGGGTTCGAACCATCATTCATTTAGGGTTGCAATCCATGTTTTAATCACGATAGACGTATCAGGCTGTTACATCTTTTTATTTTTATTTATTTGAGAAGAGACCTAAGGATTTATTGATCTCCACACTGCGAGGAACCTAGTTTTAAATTGACTTTGTACTGGACTCGGTATCCATCTCTTTAACGTATGTAATATCTTTGGGTTGTTAAAGCGATTTTGTCTGGATTAATATTCCCGACGCGCCTTACTATCATAATTCCTAAACACGATATCAAGAGTGAGCTGCAGCCACAAATCTTCAGTTTCATGTAAACTAGCTACATTTGCATATTGCATAGGATTATGTATGGATCCGACTTTTGTTTTAATTATTTACGCTTCACTGGTGTAGGACTAATTTCTATTCAATCACACGCAAAATAATACGGTGCTATAAAAAATACATTTTAGCTAGTGTTACCCAAAGTAAGACAAATACTACAGAGCATCTTGATCTTGGTCTTAAACTCTAAATCTTAGTATCGCGAGATTTTGTTTTTTCTACTAGCACGATTTGTGACCTTGCGTCCACCTGATGGTAAGTGAGGAGTGAGATAGAAAAAAAAAGTAATTTGTATCAAAATCGCTCCATTTGATTTATCCATCATCATCATCAGCCTGTATCTCTCCACTGCTGGATGTAGGCCTTCCCCAAGGCCCTTCCTCATCCAACCCCCACCAGCGACCTTCTTCAGGTCATCCGTCTATCTCTGCGTCTTCTCGTACGTTGTCTCCAATCTACGAGTAGAACCCGTCTACTCTATCGTTCATAAGATCTGCGACAGACGTGCCTAGCCCATTGCCACTTCAACTTATTAATTTTGAAGGCTATATCGGTAACTTTTGTTCTCCGATATTATATAAAAAAGCCAAATTTCAAAAATCAGACCAGAAGTTTTAGATAACTAGTATAATTTTCGGAAAGACACTAGTCTTGCAAGGATTCCTTACTACAATTAAAAACAAATAATATAGATTTTTATTCAGAGCAAGATATTCGTGCCGATAGACCCAGTAAAGTGTATCCACATATTTCGGGATCAGGCTCGAATTGCCGTCATGTCCAGTAAAGCCGGATTAGTGTTAGGGACTGATGTCAGTCATGAGTGTCTGACTTCAATTGCTAACATTCATGGACCTAGCGCCACTTACCATCAGGGTCCAAGGCCACATATCGTGCTAGTATAAAAAATAAAAGTACATGTCAGGGTACGAACCCACCTTTTTAGGATGTTAGGAAAAGCGTTCTTACAACTGAGACACTACTGCTACAAAATACACCGGATTCAGTTACCTACCGGCCCTTAAAACGAACATTAAGATTATTGTTTTTTCGTATGTGAATCATGTCAATCGTGAAAAAATGAGGACTAAGTTACGGTTTTCTACTAATACTTTCTACTGACCTATAATTGTCCGGCTCTTACATGCAAGTCTATAACATAATGGGGAAGATATTTAGCGTGCATCGCCGGGGGTCACCGGCGTCCGTTGTTGGCCTCAAGTGATTTGTGCATACCGCCTCTCTTAAGCACACTTCCTAATTTACCTCAATATACCTACATATATTCAGATATTCAGATTCTTTCACTGTATCTGGTGCTCGTCAGTGGAACAACTCCCTCCATTCACATCTTTAAAACTATTACTCACCACCTTTTTTGCTAAATAAGCAGAATAGTGTCTCCTAGTTGAATATATTATTCACTTAACTTATGTATTTTATGCTTATTTATTTAATATATTTTTCTAAATCAACTAATACTTAACCATGTATGTATTTATGTAATATTAGTATGTATGTCTATTATAATATATAAGGTTGGTTGTTAGAAAATTCTTAGTCATTAAGCCCGTACATATGTACATATTTTTTTGGTGCAATAAAGTACTTTTGAATTGAATTGATTATTTTAAAGCTTTAATGCCGGTAACTGAATCCTTCCTTAGTGTCATTTCTTTCCTTAAATAGAAAACAATACGTTTTAAATTGGTATTTAAGTGAAGAAATGCTACTAAGGAATATTTAGTTGCCTGCCCTTAGTAAATAATTTTAATTTTAGTACATCTATAGGCAGATACAGCTAGTTCATTATGGATCCTATAATGATGTTTAAATGTATTCATGAGAATTTTCCAGTTTGATGCCACGCCAAGGATCGAGGTGAGCTTTGAGTTTTTGTACTTTGCCCTTCCTTTACAAATGTGGTCGAAATTTTATTTGTAGTCGATCCCCTTCTGGCTCGTGTAAAATAGAAAGACTTACTGCTTTACAGATAACAACAAGGACTTTGTCATGTCGGAGTGAGTAATAGATATTTTCTAGAAGAGTAACGCACCCTACAAGTATGTGTCTGGCAGTTTCTATAGCAGTACAAGGCAAAGTACAATTATTTTCCAAAAGGAATCTCCGAATTTACGGAAAGTGTAACTGTAAACGCTTTTAGAGATGATATTCGTATAATATTCAAACAGAATGTAAATTACGATTCAACTATTTTAAAAATTTAACGTTTCACTGTGGTGTGCTTTACGGATAGCGTTGGATTTATTCATATTGACACATCTACTTTGGTAGTTGCGGCAAAATCAACTGACCGCTTCTCCGCATACATCGCCATGATGTTAAATTGTAACCGGTAACCGCATAGTTGTGTATTCCTATTAAGAAACACAGGCTTTACAATCCTCCGCCAGGTGGCATTAGTGTAAACAATTAAAAGGGATATCACTGGTATGTTATGTATGAGGGTAGCAAAAGATCACGTGCAGTTGCGAGTCCTGGAAAAGACCTATGTACGGTTTTACCGCACATCGCTATATCAACTTAAAACTTGGCGTCCAGAAGCAAGAGACCACGTTCTATATCAAGCACGCCATTCTCATCATCTAAACAAGAATCATTATCATATAAGAAAAATAAATCAACAATCACCTTTATGTAGGGTTTCATTAGATCCCCGACAATCTATTTTTAGCAATGGAGGAACACAGGCTGATAATGTTAATCGCTTATCGATGAAATGAAGAGTTTGCATAAATTAGGCGAAAAGCAAAGAGAGAATAAACCACATTAAAACAAATAGAAATAAAGCCTCAAGACATTTTCTAATTTCAAAGATTTGTCGTCCCTAATCCTTTAATTCAATATTGAAGTTTAAAGTCAGCCGTGGTCAAAAGAATGGGTGTTTGACTAATTAAGTCTCTTTGTTAAATCTGCTAATGAAGGAATCGGGTAGGACGTGCAAAGAATAGCCGTGGCCAACAAGGTTCTCAAATTATACACTCTTAAGGATGATAATCCACCAAAGATGTACAAATGAACGGAGCAAGGATCTGTAGCGTGGCAGTGAAATAGTATCAGCATTTTTACCAGTAAAGTTGTAAGCATAATGAGCGGTGCAAATATGCATAGCGGATTATTTTCAGATATGTGGACGGGTGCAGTAGGCGTGAGTAAAGGCGAAGCGAGCACAAACTTTCCTCGCCTGTGTCTCTCGTACACATCTCACGCTTACATTCCTCGCACAGCCGCGCATTTGACGTGAATACATCTTTAAATTTGCTACTAATATCACCTGATTAAATTTAACCCGGACTGTCTTGTGCCCGGAATGTAGGGTGCTCAGCTACGTTGTCATGTATCTCTTTTGCGACCTCTACTCGACGGCATTTTTGTAAAAGATTCAGCTCCTTTGGTACGAGTCTAGCATTGAAACGTTTCATACCCAAAACATTAATCAAAATGTGTTGAGTCTATCCATAAGAGGTGGTAAGAGGCTTTGCCATCTGTCTGATGCTAACACGACGAGTTTCCTCAACTTTTTCGATATTATCGTCGTTAACAGAGGTGGATGGACGAATCCCCAGCTGGCCAGCGTGGCGAGTGTAGGCAAAATTATCCAGAAACATCTGAAAGACAGTGAAGGCCAAAGACTGTGTTCTTGTGATGACGATGACGAATTTTGAGAACTTTCAGAGAAGCTTCAACGTTCGTTTACATTTCAAAGGGGTCCGCGGCTCTCAAGGGAAGCCAGTGCGCCGATTACAAGCTGGTTTAATTTGGTGGCGCAGTTGTGACAAATCCGTATTCGTATAGATTACCATGAACCCAACCCAATACCTAATAATTTAGCGCTCGTCAAGATCTATCGATTGCCTATATAAAACTTAGAAAATATTAGTCGTTATGTACACTTATTCACGTGTACTTTCTGCCAAATTTGGTGAGTAAGCAGCCTAATCACAACGTCATTTACAGAACGCGCTTTGTTTCTCGTTTTATTTAATTTGTTTCTTTACCTTCTGATCCCGACATTGTCAGAATTTAATTCTTCGCGCTTTGTACTTCCAAACCATCGTTGTAACGTTACACCGATCTCTTTGAATTGAATTTTAAATATTAAATTTAAATGGATACCATTGAAGTGTATTTAAAAGCTTTGTGTAGCTTCATCCAATACAAATCTTAAGACTTATCAAATGTTAAATTCTTCTCTTTAATATTTACTTTGTTATAATAGGTTTGTTTAATTGTTAATTTTCCTGGCGTACAATATTTACCTTGATTTCTGGTAAATATAATACTGATCTGACCTATATCTTTTTGTATTTGGGGAAGTGTTTTTTTTTTTAATAAAACAAAGTTATAATATATAACTTATAACTCAGGAATGGCTGGATCGGAATGGATGTTTATTTTGGATGTATAAATATTATTAAATAAAATAAAATAAAAGTAAATAACTATAAACTAAACCTAATATTATATTTAACTATAAATAAAACATGTCCTCAAGTGACTTCCCATCAGTTACACTCCCAAGAAGACTGGCGACTTTTCTCCTCTGTATAGCGAGGCTAAAACGTTGGCCTTCCTGTTTCCAGACCTTTCCGTTAGGCGCTTTAATCATTCCTTGGCCAGGCTCTTAGCTGAGGCTCGTCTGGACCCCAAACGGTTGTGTTGGCGTATTTGCGCAACTTGAGGTTCTCAGCAGAAATCACCGTACGCGCCTGACGAGGTCGCTTGGATGTGAGATGGAGCTAATATGTCTACACATGTCGCATCCCACACCAGAGACTTGACTAATTTCCACGGCCCAACAATCATTCTCTGGTCTTATACCATCGCTCCGCACAATCTCAGAAGGTTCTATGATTGCAGCAGTGACAAGAGCCCTTCGAATGACCAAATGATCGACTGGTTCTCCGCATCGATACTATTTGAATTGAAAGTTATAATAATCCAATATGCGATATTTCGTTTGCAAGTCAAAGAGCTCTGAAAGGCATTCGAGCTATAATACTCATACATAATATTATACATATATATCAAATGTGCATCTGATAGGATCAATATCCTTATTACTAACACTATAAACGTGAAAGAAGCTTTGTTTGTATGTATGTTCACGCTGATATTACAATTTAGGCATTTACGATTTAATTAAATTTGGCAGTGATATTCATGGTTTAGCGCATCCGCAATGTTTGTGGAGGCACATCTGCCGTGACTGGATGAAGTGATCTGATACTGTATGGCATTTTTTCAGGACTTGTATTGGCTCTCAAAATCACGTATTCATGAGTTCCATGCTAGAGTTATAGATACTTTGATATACAATAGAACCAATTATATAGATACTGCGGAAATCGGAACGTCACCATATTCAGCCTCATTAATAATGTTAGCAACTGGTAGTAATAATTTAAGCAACGCACAGAGCGGTGGCGGCCCGGTTGTAAGAACAACGTTGTAACATCCTAAAAAGGTCCAAAACCCGGCATGTATCAATGAGAAATAAACTTTTCTTACGTACATTTGCTATAGATTTACAACACCATTGTTCCCATGTATCGGAGAGCACGTTAAGCCGTCGATCCCGGTTCCACTAATACCGATTTGTGGAATCGTTAATAAATTGTTGAGCATTATTATCATTAATGCTAGTACTATGTTAATTATGAACCTCAGCTGTGTTGCAACAACATAAATAATTTGTCATTTAATTTAAACAATATTAAATAAATTATATTATAACAAAATCTTATTGCATGTATTTATTTACATTAATAAATATTTTTGTGTCCCGACCAGGAATCGAAACCGGTACCGCCGAATCTTAATCCACGGATTTAACAGCTAGACCACGGAGGCAGTTAGTAGATTAGTTACTAACATAGTACCTATTTAAGATTTCATTGTTACTAACATATATCCGAAATAAAAAATATATATTATATGGCGACATCATCTGACCTTGACATATCGTCTGGCCCCTTATTACCCTTCACACCTATAGGTACTTCTTTCAATAAAATTTATTTTGATACATTCGTGGGAGCTAGGCATTTAAATAGGGTAGGTAGGTAGGTATATGACATTGATATTTGAGGACGACATATGAGTCTATGGCCAATTGAGGTGTATTTTAGCAACGACTTTATTACTCGGGCGAAATTGGGTTCAACAGCTAGTATTGGTAAAAAGCAAATAAAGCCACTATTCGACTATATGCATGTAAATCGACCTCGGGGCATCGCCTCTGATACAGATTGAAACGAAATGCTCCAGCTTCCTATTTTAAGGTTCCGCAGACAGCCTAACATTTACATATCCCGTACGGTCAATACAATATTGAAACGATTTGGAAAATCCCAGAAATAGAACCTAGTCTTGTGTGAAAGCTAAAACTAACGTTGCATTAGAATAAATTCGAGAAGATCACGTGAAGACGACGTGCTATCTATTCTATCCGACTATCCGAAAGATGGATGGATGACCAGAAGAAAGTCGTTGGTAGGAGCTGGGTGAAAGCAACTGAAGATCCTGTGAAGTAGAGGCCTTGGTGGAGGCCTATATCCAGCAGTGGAAAGACACAGGCTGATAATAATGATTGGAATAACTAAAACTGGTTTACTATAAAACTAGAAGAAATATGAAGTTATGTACTGTAAAGAATAAATATGAATTAAGATCTACTACGCCGCTTTCAACCCCCTCACAATCTAACAAATAGTACTATTAAATACTACGTCAAAATCATCATAACCACCGTATCCCTTCCGGAGTTGTCAGGAACCACGCTTTTAAAGAAGCGGGTTCACATTTAGCCAACTTTACTATAGATAGTACTCGTATATGTTTATCATGATAAGTGATAAGTTCGTCGATGCCTCTAGTATACCAAACTCGAGAAACTCGAGAAATATCACAAATAAATTATTGTGGCCCGACAAAGGAATCGAACCCGATACCTTCGCGTCTAAATCCACGGACTTGACTGCTAGACCGGAAGCAGTATATAATAATATGAATAGTATAGGAACTTGGTTCAATGGTGGAAACTGAGCCTGATTCCATTATTGTGACAAACAATTTAGATATTTGTGACTTTTTAATACTCTTGATGTCAACTTTTAATAACAATTTAATAACGATTCCAAGTTCAAATTTGGTTTTAGTGGAACCCAGTCCGGGTAGTTTTTTTATTCTTTCTATCTAGATGAAGAGAATGGGTGTCTCGGGCTTGCTACCGTCAATAGACTGTTTTGAAAAGGAGGCCTCCTTTTTATTTTATTGCGCAACAAGATGCTCATCATCCACCATTCTACTCCTCTCCCTACACAACCAAATAGGATGATTCCCTTAAAGCCGTCTTGAAAGCCCTATCATAAATGTATTGAAAACAGACCTGCTCAGCCCAATTTATTCAGTAAGTGGTGCAAAGATTTTCCTGGAACTCCTCTCGCACAAACTTCCACTGCGTAAATCTAAGTCTTGAATGCGTTCCTGACCATTTCTTCTGTGAGTTCATAGTAGGTTCGTTTATCATAGTTTATTCGACTACATGTTGTGATCTTTTGGAACATTTGATCCCCACGGAGCGGTAAGTTCATAAAGAATAACTTTTTTCAAGTTCCGAGAAAATACTAAGATGTCTGGCCTATATACAGCTAGTTCATCTGTGATCCTATAATGATGTTCGAGAATTTTCCAGTCTAATTCCGCGCCAAGAATAGCAACATTAAAAAACTGACCTTTTAAGGACAGCATTCTTACAACCGAGCCGCAACAGCTATGAATGTATACCAGTTATTATTATCTACACTATTCTAAGAAAAAGCCTCAAAAAATGTTTCAGAAAGCTACAGAACCAAAGATGGCTTTTTTATTTTTAAACCATGTTCTGCCATCGGTTCGGATATGAAGCTAAACGGATAATCCGATGTATGATCAGATACAAGATTCAATGTAGTGTATGTGCGGACATGGCTCAGCGCTTCCATTCATATTGATTACGTCAACTATTAACAAATTCAATCATAGATTTTGTAGTACTTGTACCGTACATAAGTCATATCATGCTTTTACGTGTAATTGATACTTTTTATTTTTTAGAAAACACCAATAGGAATGACGAAACTCTCAATATTGAATAGCTAAACCAAAGACGAATATTAATAATAATTAATCAATAAAAAATATATATACATTTATATAAAAAAATATTTACAACATATGAAATAAAATTAATATTAAGGATAGGGATATAAGTCCCGTCCGCGTGGAATGGTGGCAAGAACGCTGGCTGCATTTCCCCGCTGAATTGCAATACTGATTCTCTGGGCGAAGAAAGAGCCAGCCCTCTTGTCACCGGAGGAGACAACAAGACGCGGTGTTATGTCTTTTAAAAACTTTTTTGCGCTTGGACTCCATGGGCCCAGAGTTTCTACAGCAAACGGCACAAATATGTAATCTTTTAATATACTTACATACTTGCGCCGCTTGCTGGACTCCGCATTTTCCGCCGCGGCTCCCGCTTTATGCGTTGTCCCCCTGAGATGCGACGCGGCAAGGGTGTCGACGCACGTGGCGTCCCACACCAGAGCACGTCCCCGTTCCCAGGGGACCAATAATATATAAAAATAATTCGCCGTTTAATAATATATAAAAACTAAACACTTTCCTACGAGGGACACTATTACGCGGTAGACTTTAACCGTAATTATTATTTTAATCCTAATATTTATAAAAAATACTCGCTCTCTCGACCTCTCGGTCCGAGCTCCCGATTTTCTTTTTTCTTTAAAAAAACCCATCAACTTTGTCATTGTCGTATATTGACAATACTATTCTTTCATAAAATGCAAATAAAACTCTGTAACCTACATGTACCCGTTACAGTACACACTTCTCAAGTAGATTTAAGTTACAACTAACCGAAACTTGAAATTAAAACGACAAAGTCGAGGACTTGACGAAACTTGAGAAGTACAGTCACAGTCCAAACTATACATGAGTCCTTTGTAATAAAGCTTGTTATGTAGCTGACAGTACTTTAAACAAACATCACGTATCACTTATACAGTCCATCGGACTAACTTTGAAACATTGTTACTCACATACGAAGGACGTTATTTGCAATTGCAACTTCTGATGCAAATATCTTAAATCTTATTCGCGGCAACTACGAGAAGCAGACAGCAGGGTTATCCAAAAATACATACTACTTATATCTGTATACCAACTTATCTGTGAACTAAAGGGCCTCGCTACCGTCCGGTCGTTCCGGTGTTGCCAATTAACTTCAAATCCACAAAAATCGGGGATATTCGCAATTGATCAGACTGAAGATATAGCGGTTAAGATTCGTGGTCGGGACACAATAATATTTATTTATTTATATAAATAAATAAAATTATTATTTAATTTAATTGTGATATTTCCTGAGTTTGGTAAGCTGGAGACATCGACGAGCTTGCTATTGTCATGATTGATCTAAGGTAAAGTTGGCTAAATGTGAATCCGTTTCTTTATAAGCGTGGTTTCTGACCACCCCGGAGGGAAACGATCGTGATGATACTTTACTTTTTAGATCAGAGTATAATACTGTCTCCGAAGTCTAGAGGTTAAGTCTGAGGTAACGAGTTCGATTCCTGGTCGGGACACAAAAATATTTATTAATGTAAAAGGTATTTATTTACATAATATTTAATTTATTTGTGAGTTTGGTACGCTGGATACATCGACGAGCTTGCATGTCATGATTGGCTTATAGTAAAGTTGGCTAAATGTGAATCCGTTTCTTTATAAGCGTGGTTTCTGACCACCCCGGAGGGAAACGATCGTGATGATACTTTACTTTTTAGATCAGAGTATAATACTGTCTCCGAAGTCTAGAGGTTAAGTCTGAGGTAACGAGTTCGATTCCTGGTCGGGACACAAAAATATTTATTAATGTAAAAGGTATTTATTTACATAATATTTAATTTATTTGTGAGTTTGGTACGCTGGATACATCGACGAGCTTGCATGTCATGATTGGCTTATAGTAAAGTTGGCTAAATGTGAATCCGCTTATTTATGAGTCCACGGACTTAACCGCTAGACCACGGAGGCAGTTTTGATTTTGGATTTTATTTAGTAAAAAATATTTTCGAGCCATAACAGGGCCATGCGAAATGTAGATAGATAGATAATTTCTTTATTGCACAATAAACAAAAACACATTTAAATGTACATAGGCGAACTTAATGTCTAGTGACATTTTCTACCAGCTTACCTTTGGGATAGTGAGCAATGATTGTGGGTGCATTATTAAATCACTAATTTAAAATGTAGGTCTTGCCTCGCCACTATTTTAGCTAAAGGCTTTTAATAGAAAATCTGAAGTAATTTTGTTATGACAAGACCGCAAACGTCGGCTATTACACGTTTCTAATGGACCAACTGTAGTAATTATAAACTACAGTAGTTTAAATTATATTCCCAGATATTACTCGCATTTCGACAAACTTAAATTAATTACGCACCGAGGACAAATGGTAATGGTCTCCAGTAATTATTATTTATGGAAATCTCTCTCCATTCTGGTACTCATTTACTATTCATATTCTTGGATTTACATTTGAAGCAACCGAAATAAAGTTTTTTTTAATGTGTTTATACTGCACAGCGTTTTAATTTAATTTATTTGCAAATAGCACAAGAACAATAAATAGGTGGTAGGCGGACTGATGGTGGTAATTTGTCCAGTCTGCCGGGCGAGGAAGTATCCACCGTACGTGCCGATAAACCCTGTAGGGTGTATCCACACGTTTCGGGATCAGGCTCGAATTGCCGTCATGTTCAGTTAAGCTGGCATAGTGTTGACCGATGTCAGTCATGAGTGTCTGATTCCAGTTACTAACATTCATGGACCTCGCGCGCCACTTACCACCAGGTGCAGGTGCAATGGTCACATGTCGTGGTAGTATTTAAATATAAAAAAAACTCGATATAAAATAAAAAACATTATCATTTACTTTCTTTTTAAAACACAATAAAACCCTTGTCAGTATCGTTCCAAGTAAAAATATATTTGAAGTAAATTAATATACATTAAAAGCTAGTAAAGTATCATCACGACCGTTTCCCTTTCGGGGTGGTCAGAAACCACGCTTATAAAGAAGCGGATTCACATTTAGCCAACTTTACTAAAGGCCAATGATGACAAGTGGCAAGCTTGTCGATGTCACTAGCATACCAAACTCGAGAAATATCACAAATAAATTAAATTGATTTATTTAAATTAATAAATATTATTGTGTCCCGATCAGAATCAAACCCGGTCTAACTCCGAGTCTAAATCCACGGACTTAACCGCTAGACCACGGAGGCAGTTGTATATTATTGTATATCTATTGTATATAAACACTTACAATATAAAATACTCTAGTTGTAAGTATATTGTTGTTTATTTTGATTACCTCAAGTTTTTAATGTCCCGAAGATTGATTGGAAGAGAGTGTCTTGCTACTACTACAGACTTTAAGCAATGGAAGTAAATTATATTCGATTAAAAAAAAGTTAAAAGAGCAAGAGAAATGAGTTTACAATTATATAAGGAAGTGTCGTAAGCCAAAACTTAGCCCTATTACTCTGTATGCATCCGTTGACCGTACGTAGGGGTACCTTTCCTCGGAGAGCCTGAAGACGGGGATCCGGAGCGCTGCCGATCCCAAGCGGACAACAAGGCGTGACGGGGATACTGGGCAGCGGGGTTCTCTTCTCAAACTAGGTCCCAGCTCATTACATTTTATCACTAGATCCACCACCACTCAAGACAAGATACCATGTAGTAGGTGAGACCGCAGCGGTGGTGCACAAATAAAAATAAATCTACTATTATTTATCTATTATATTTATTATTATTCTATTATTTTATGACCACATATTATTCTTTATTCAATAACAATATCCAGTAGGATGAATTTATATAAGTATTATTAAGTTTAATATGAAGTTGAGGTTGTTAAATAATATTATTAAGCTGCGCGTTTCTTGCAGTCTGTTGTGTTCTCTTCTACCGATGGATGATGAATGAGGTGATAGGGAAGGCAAAGGGTCTAGCCCATACAGCTAAGTCTGACGTAATATATCTTTATTTTTTATGAGTTAATGAGGTTATCATCGAATTCCAGATGTTGCATAATTCAATGCTTTTCTTGGAGTCACTCGCGGCATTATAGCCCAAACATGTCGGGTAAAATATAGGAGTTCACAGCGCGGTTTCCCTAAACATTAAATTAACTGCAACTTGTGCCCCATATTTAAAGTACAATTTATCCTTTCCTATAATTATTCACATTGTAGCACATTATTAAACAAAACAACACCACTTTTGACTAACAATATCCACAGTAAATTAATTTACAAAACAAATACTTGCACTTGACATGTCCATGCAAAATGGCGCGAATAACTCTGTCGGGCTGAACTTGTATTATGTTCCATGGGGCTGAATGTCAAAATCTACATTGACAGGTGACGTCTTAAATAAGTGCAAGGCAGAGGATGTCGATTGCATCAAATAATATTTATTCTATAGCCGTAACTAATACAATCGTTACACTGCCTCTTGATGTATTTAAAAATAAAATCTTTAAATATATATATTTAATAGAAACGCCAGCCTTAATGATGTCTATAAGTTTCTGTGTTATAACGGCTGTGATGATGTTCTGGAGGGCCATCTCCAGCAATGTAGGTCTAGGGTGTGTGTACAAATTGTTGGGAGAAACGATTAATTAGTCAAAAATATTATGATTGTATGCAAAGTTTACTCCTAAACCCGGCAAAATTTCACGATACATTTTCTGATCAATTTTGAATACCGCAGGCTTGAAAATTAAATTATGTCTGAAATTTCCAAGTCTCTCGTAAATTGTACATGAAACGGTTGGCCAACACAATAACGCCTTTACGTTGTATGCATAATTTAAGCAAAAACCTCATATTACCGGCGAGGTTAGGGCTGGAGGGCAATTCTTGAATCTGATCTATTCTTATGTTTCAGTACCTTCTATTAGATATTTGTTCGAAAAGTCGTCCTTCCTTCTAAATAGCAGCCAACAATGTTATTAATTGTATAGAGATAAATATAGAGATGCGTGCGGGGTACTGTTGAGAAGTTTTTTTTGTTTTTTAAATATTAGCATGACATGTGACTTTGCGCCCATCTGATGGTAAGTGGCAGGCAAGGTCCATGAATGTTAGCAATCACTCATGACTAATATCAGAACCTAATAATATGCCGCCTTGACTGGGCATAATCCCGAAACGTGAGAAATATTTTACTGGGTTTATCGCCTCAAACGGTGGATACTTCTCCGCTCCAGCAGAGTGGACAAATTACCACCATCAGTCCGCCTACCACCTTTTTCAATGTTTCAATTAAAAAAGGCAGTTTACGCCTGGCAGTTTTTCCGCGCAGCAAATCAGCAGCGGGGGAATGCTGTGAGTGTTCTTGGCACACTGTCACGTGATCAAGTCATAGGTGAATATATTATATATATAGTTATGAATATAGTCATATATATAGTTTAGATTTTAGTTTTATTTTCAATTTAGTTTATATATTTTTATTAGCCTAATTTTTATTTAATTCATGTACGAGTAGGTACTATTTTTATTTTTAATAAATTTTGTTTCATTATTGTTTTATAACTTTTATTTATATTACTGTTCCACTAAATTTAAATGTCGGCTATGGTATAATAACAGAGGTTGTTGGAATCTGCTTCCAACACCATTTTCTGAACCATAGACCCTTTTGTCATTATATCTTTGTTTTATTTTTTAACTATATGTAATTTTTATTAACCATTTTTGTGATAAATACAAACTGATTGTATTTTATTTTATAATTATTAATAAACGAATCATTAAAAGAATAATTAACTTATACTAATACAATTTAGCGCGTTATCGCTCGCTCTCTCTAGTATCTCGTAACTAGTGTGTAAACCATGTAGTGACTGACTTACATTTCAGGGCTTGTGGCTGTTTCCGCCGTTAGGTGAATTTTGTCATAAATCACTTCAGTCGAATGTTTAAACCAATGAGGGACGACATTACCATATAAGGCAATGTTAAGAAATCGAGAAGCGACGTGCCTTTATTTATTATTTATGTTATTTGTATTTAGGTGTACTCGTATTTGTTATGTATTCTTTCTTTCAATTAAACATATATGTCAGTTGAAATAAACTCAATAAAATGTTATTTTAAAAGTTAAAAAATACGTTTTTTGATTATTTGCGTTTAGCTTCGGATGTATCGAACTCTTGCAACACATTTCCTTGACAGTACCCTATAATATTTCACGTCGTCCTATAACCAAGATCCTTTGCTGTCCTCCCTCAAGAACTAATGTAGGTTCACATTTGTCAATATCCCGAATGTGCAACACCTACAGTAGTCTCTGCAGTGCCAATAATCATATAGACATATTTCATGACCGTTACAATGCATTCAGAAAAAATGTTCTCGAACATTTCAAACCATCAATATATGAGTAGCTTATAATTTCTTTATTTATGTTTCCTATATAGTTCTATTTAAAAATAAAAAATGTATAATTTATTTTAGAAGTGATATTTTTATGTTATATTTTGTAAATTAATTAGTTTTTGTTAAATTTATTTTTTTGTTTTAAAAGTAATGAGATTCTAATTTCTTCTTGTTTTTATATTGGTCAATGCTACTATGTTATGTGTGCGATAATATATGTACTGCTGTGTGTACTATATAAATAAATAAATAAGCTTTACTATATTCAAGAATTGTCCCCCCAAAGGGCGTATAAAGTATTCTATGCATTCCAAATTGATTCAATAGAGTGGACTTGGCCCATGTAATTTTGCGCCAATTGGCAGCGTTGCATTTGGGCAAGGGTTTCGTATTTAATGAATCATTACGGTAGGTAGTCACAAATTGCGGTTTAAAATAACTTTAGGACCATCACATAATAAATAAATCAATAACGGTAATGCTCATGTTAATTAAGTAAAATTCCAATTTTTCTTAATATAGACGTCTCTAGAAGACATTTTTTATTTATAGTTTAGTCCATATTAAAACATTTTTTAAATATAGTATTGTATTTTAAAAATGAGCAGTGTAAATAATGTTTATGTCAAATTAAAGGTAAAATGATTTTTAAAAAAAACTAAATTATTAAATAATTAAAACTAAACCATAAAGATTACTATTAATAAAAAAGTGACCTAATATTTAGCTAAAATCAAATAAACGAAAAATATTATAAATAAAAACAATTGCTCCAAATTGCTACCAATGGGCAAACTGCCAAGGATACATTTTATTTTATATTTATTTTTATTATTTAAGTAGCTTATAATTTATATTTAATGTGTATTAATTTATCTCAATACTCGTATTGTAATGAATAACTTCGAAGTAAAAAAGGTATGTATGAATATTTGGCAATAACTTATGACGCGTAATGGACGATAAAATATGACTCGTAGTACATTAAGAGAAATGGTAGCCTAAAGATATTGTCTTTTAGCTCTGAAATTAAGGCTGGATGAACAATCAATCGTATCGAAACAAAACCTATGAAGAGTAGAATCGTTGGCTTTAAAATAAGCATCGATAGTGAACGCACGTTGCTCACCCCTCCACTGCGACATCGTGACTAAACAATCCGCACCGATGAACCTAACACGACCCCCTCTCCCTCCGCTTAACAGTTACAGAAATCCGAATTTTGCCACCAGACATCCATAACAAGCGTTTGTTACTTAAGTGTACAAATCCATAATAAATTTTACCGGTCCTAAGTTATACTGAAGTAATTTTTAAACCTCATTAATATGAACATATAAGAATAAGGTTGGTTCATTAATAAAAAAAACTAAAAATCACGACGACAGTAACTTTAACAACGGGTAACAAATTACGTCAGCTGCTAAATGAAATTTCGTATGCAAATGGAGTAAATACAATTAAGGGCGCCGAGCTCCAAGATGTGCAGAGGTTTATTCCTATAGACTAGTTCAAGGACATGACAGACCAAAAGAGTTTTAGTCCTACAAAGTTAGTCCGAAAATTTAATTTCTACCGCCGGAATTCATCAATAACAAACAAAGTAGACAATAATCTCGAAAAAATATACTATATCCATATTATTTAAAAAAAAAATACTATGCTTGAACATTTTTTTTTTATATTATTTTTAGTTTTAACTTGTATAACTTTTATTTGGACCAGAGATTCTCAAACTTATTTCATCTACCGCCCACATTGACCGATACTAAATAATCGATGTTGTGTAATAGATAGGTTTTAATTTTAGTGAATTTTAAATTATAAAGTCACCCCACTGACCATGCCAATGCCTTCCATTTTTTTCTGGGTACCTTACCGCCCCCTCTAGGTGTGCAGCGCCCACAAGGTGTCGTTATCGCCCACTTTTAGAAGACTGAATTTAAGACCGTTAAAGTCGTTCAATAAATAAACGATGTTGATGTTAGTTATAAATAGCAACTAAAATACTTTAAATATATTCACCATATGAACGGAAATCAGTAATGATTTAAAAAACATAATAAAATATTAATTAAACTAAAAACTTACATTTTAAAACATAAATTACTATTAATAAAAATAAACCTAATTAATAAATAAAAATATAACTAAAAACAAAAAATTAAGAAAAAAACAAAATAAAAATTATTATAAATAAAAAAATTGCTCCAAATCGCTGCCAATGAGCAGAGTGCCAAGGATACTGGCAGCATTCAAATCAAATCAAATCAAATAATTTATTCAGTAAATAGGCAACATTTTAAGCACTTTTACACGTCATAACAGTTATTACATTTTATATTTATCATTCTATATAATTTACATAATGTATACATTAAAATATCTACTAGTGATTAAAACAGAAACATAATATCAGCTGAACAACTTAATAATAGGTATTGAATTTTTTAAATTACTGGTCAGAAACAGTAGATACCGCCTCGTCAAATTATAAGTATTCTATTTATTGAAATTATAATAAATATCAGCTGTAAATTGGCATTGTCATACTTAATACTAAATTATAATTTAATAATACCAAATACCTTACAGTACTAATGATAAAAAATAAACAAATGAAAAACATTTCAACTAACCTAAGTCTCAAAAAATTAAAAAATGTTATACATACATAAAAAATATAACAGTGATAATTAAATAAAAAAATATAAAAATATATAATAAAAATAATAATGTCATAATTCCTTAAGATAAAATTATAATGTCAATGGTACAATGAATTAAAAATAACATATTTTGCTGCTGTAAATGGGCGTTGTCAATCTACATACTAATTTATAAGACTTATAATTCATTAATAATGTCTTAACATTTTTATTATTATATATACACTCATACCTATATATAAACAACAATGTTGTTTTATAACTAAAAATTAACTTTAAAACTAGATCTATATACCTACTCTTATAGTATGTCAAACTGTCCAGGCCCTCTTGTCCTCAAGATATTCATTTACTGTGTAATACGACTTTTTCATTAAAATATCCTTTTATATAATATTTAAAACTAAGGATTAGTTTTTTTAAATTTCTTCAGGTATTTTATTGTAGATGGGAACACATTGTCCCATGAATGATCGGGTAGTCTTCCCCAGTCTATGGGGTGGCCAGATTGCCACGTTGAATGACAATACTGATCCTTTGGCCCAAATATTACCCAGCCCTTTTGTCTCCCGAGGTGTTGACGAGCTGTTTTTACAGTAATAATTAGTAATTGAATTATAAGTGCTATATTAAATCGAATTAAACTTCTGTATAAATCTAGTCGATAAATAAAAAATCGAATTGGTAAAGCATAAGAACATCACTAACTCACTAGGTGTGGATGCACCTTAAAACGTTGTAAGAAATGGTTTGTCCTGTATGAGTATGTCTATGACTTTACTCTTCTTAATTAAGCCGGAAGTTAGGGTAGTAGTGTAAGTGAAGTTGGCACAGGTGCGTTGTTTACGTCATGTTTCAGGCTTCAAGACATTTAACTTGGCCCCATTGTGAATATGTCATGGCATCCGGTGCACACACACTTTTCTAAGCTTACTTAAGGATGACGTGTGCTATCCCGATCTCACTGAAGAGTATCATCAACATCATCACGACCGTTTCCCTTTCAAGGTGGTCAGTAACCACGCTTATAAATAAGCGGATTCACATTTAGCCAACTTTACTATAGGCCTATCATGACAAATGGCAAGCTCGTCGATGTCTCCAGCGTACCAAACTCTTGAAATATCACAAATAAATTAAATATTAATTAAATGTATTTATTTACATAATAAATGTTTTTGTGACATGACCAGGAATCGAACCCGGTACCTCAGAGTCTAAATCCACGGACTTAACCGCTAGACCACAAAGATAGTTAAAGAGCTACTAAATAAACTGGATCGCCTTCTAAAGTTATGCATCCGATTTGTTTTCGGCTTCCCTAAGTACGACCATGTTTTCCATTTTCGTACACGTACAGTTACATTGGCTCAATTTAATTATTTTTTTATTTCATTTATTTATTTACCATTTTATACATTTGGTACACCCGGTTTCGTCAGATTACAAATTAATTATTTTACTAATCATGTTGTGATAGCGAATGAATAACAGCAAACAATAGCCTTCGTCGTCACCAGATAAATACTACCTAAAAAAAAAACTACTTTCGCAGGTTAGCACATCTTCTTGACTTTCTAAACAATTCTATTTACAGCCCTATATATAGCTCATAATTATCTTAAAACACACTTTGAATTTCTTTATGATTCGCACGACCGCCCTCTTCGTTCTTCTCATAACAACCAACTCAAAATCCCATCCCACACTTCCAGCAGATTTTGGCAGGAACAAACTTCCACTGACCATCGGACAAGCTCCTTCAATTCATATCTTTAAAACTACAATTAAAACTAATTTTATTTTTAAACAAGTAGAAGAATATATTTTAATTTTGTAAATTTCTAGTTGTATCATCATCACGCCCGCTTATAAATAAGCGGATTCACATTTAGCCAACTTTACTATAGGCCAATCATGACAAGTGGCAAGCTCGTCAATGTCTCCAGCGTAATTTTTTAATTGTATATTTCTACTTCCTAATATTATATTATCTTCATATATATGTACTATATATGTTAATAAGTATTTATGTAGTCTAAACTATTTATTTAGTTTATTATACTGTCTCACTATCCCAAATGTTAGCGGTAGAAAAGTATGTAGCTAGGATGGGAAACTTCGGCACATCCTCTGGTTTTCTCTAGGTTTTTAACCAGTACGTCCTCTTAGTAATATCGTACCAAGCAGAGACGTGGACCTTGACAGTGGGTATGTTTCATAAATTCAAGATCGCTAAGCGAGCTATGGAGAGAGCTATGTTAGGTATTTCTCTGATGGATAGAATTCGAAAAGTTGAGATTCATCAAATAACGAAATTTACTGACATAGCTTTTAAAATTTGCAAGCTGAAATGGCAGTGAGCCGGATACATCTGCCGCAGAACCGACGAACGATTCGGCAAACCGGTTCTAGAATGAAGACCCCGTACGAGAATACATAATGTGGAAGAACACCCCGCTTTTTACAGCGCAATTGTCGCTTTAAAAGAAAGGATAAAAGTTTATGAATAAATTATATATTATTTTTATAATCTGTCGTCAAGACATGATGGGACTAGATAACTATTTGAATAATGGAGTACATTCATTTATGTTTTATATTTATACAAGTATTTATTCGATTTTCTGTCACGTTCTCCCAACGTTTCGGTCAATTTAAATCGACCGTGGTCACTTGGACTGGAGCAAACAAGTTGGCAAATTTATTCGACGTTTTGTGATCTAAAATAATTAATTAAACGTAAGTATATGCGAGTGGCTCGGTTGTAAAAACGCTTTCCATAAAATGATACACTAAAGTCGCGGTTTGATCTCCGGCATGTACCAATGCGAAATACACTTTTCAAATCAAGTCGTCGGTCCCAGTTTCACTGTATTAACTATTAAGTTGTGGAATCATTAATACATTGTCATTAAAATTTATTGTTTTGACCCTCGCCAACCCGTCTGGCCAGCGTGGCTAGTGTATGCCAAATTCTCTAGAAATATATTTTGGAAGGCCCATCGCCAGCCCTATGTTATAGAGGCTGTAATGATTAAGTACGACGTATCTACCCTATAATTGAGTAAATATTTAGTAAATAAGACTCAAAAACAGATAAAACTGGAACCGCTGGGACGTAGTTTCCGCCCAAACGATTTTGCCGTAAATTAGCCAAATAGCGACCATTTACTGAGCTCAATACTGCTTCCTTCTGTTAATGTATGGCACTCTCAATGGGTCTTGATTGTAAAGCCCGAATACCTCAAGTTTCTACAAGATTTGCGGCTCAACTGAGACTTCCAAAGCATTGGTACACTCCGGTTCAATGCTGCAATATAATTCACAAGTTATACATTGTACAGTATTGTAACTTGTGAATTATATACAAGTATATATATCACTATTTCTCTAATAATACCTATATTACTTTATTATACTAGCTGTTTTACCCGACTTTGCCCGTGTAAACGGCGACATGAAATCCTAAGGTATTACTGCCTCCGTGGTCTAGCGGTTAAGTCCGTGGATTTAGACTCGGAGGTACCGGGTTCGATTCCTGGTCGGGACACAAAAATATTTATTAATGTAAATAAATACATTTAATTCATATTTAAATTTTGTGATATTTCTCGAGTTTGGTACGCTGGAGACATCGACGAGCTTGCCACTTGTCATGATTGGCCTATAGTAAAGTTGGCTAAATGTGAATCCGCTTATTTCTGACCATCCCGAAAGGGAAACGGTCGTTATGATACTTTACTCCTAAGGTATTAATTTAATTTGCATGGTGTAAAGGGAAAAAAATATCTTGATGAAATTCTCAATCCAACTAACGTATTTCAAATTATAATATAATGTATTGTATCCATTTTAATACTTGAAAAAATGGGCAATTATAAAGCGGTAATTGGAAAGCTATTTAAACAAATATGGTATTAAATCTTGTCATTTTAAATAAGATCTGTAGTTGATTAACGATGTAGCGAATAACACATTCAGTGCTGCTCTCTGCGCTCTTTCAGCTCTAATTAATGCAGATTTGACGGCCCCCTCCTCAGGCAGTGATACAGTACATGTTGATAGATTGCGCCTGATAGATATTTTCAAGAAGGGACGTATCTCCTAGTCTTTGAAGGAGTTTAAAGACACCAATAAGTTTACGCAGTCAATTTGTAATCAAATCAACCTTGTTGTTAGATGCCGTGCAAATAAATCTTAACTGTAAGGTGGTAATTTACTTTTTTGGCGACTTACGCTAGAGACATCTACCTGCCATTTGTCATGATTGGCCAACACGTTTCTGACCAAATATTTCGACAAAGAGATTACAGTCGTGGTGTTTTTTAAATTTTCACCTCGAGACTATTTTCTAAAAGCCAAAATAAATTGCAACTTTTAATCCCAACCACAAAGCGCAGGAGAGAAAATCAAATTATCCTAAACTAGGTTTTCTATAGAAGGTAGTTACTAGCTGATTTTTGAAGCAAAGTGGCCATGGCCTAATCGCCGCTAGATCATACTTTAATGTTAGCTGTAGCCAAATAAAAATGCCAACGGTAACATCATAAGATTGCCTATCTTTAGGTTCAATGGTTAGCTGTTATAAAATGCCAAAAGGCATATTTTTGTGCAATAAACAGTTTATTTATTTATAAACTCTTTATTGCACAAAATAACTTAAAAAGTAGTGTACAAGGGCGAACTTAATGCCTTCCGGCATTTTATAACAGCTAACCTTTGGGAGTGTGGCAGAGGATTGCGGGTGCATGAAGATAAATATAATTACTTAAGAATAATTAAATACTACTACATAAATACTTACATGATATATAATTAAAATAATATATATAATAAACATACATATATATTATGTATACACACATATTACATAGGTACAATCATTCACGATAAAAATTAAGGAAATAAATAAATATTTTAATGCATAGGTACTTGTAGTTAGCATGACAAATTATTTTGTTTATTTAAAAAGTGAGAAACAAGTAGATTTTTAAACACATTTATTGAAGGCGCCCGTCTAATGACTAGTGGAAGCTTGAAGCTTATGAATATAATTTAAATAAATATATATTTCTAACGTGTGCTACGCTTGCAGATTTATATAAAGCTTACATCTATTACCTTCCCCTAATACAGGCTTAAAAAGTTATCCAAACATTGCCTTTTATTGGCAGAGGTATATCAAAATGATTAGTTCTGTGGTAAAGCAATAAAGAGCAGGTATTGATAGGAGGTTACAATTCGACTGTAGACAAAGACAAATATCTAAACACAGTACTAAAATGAAAACAATTAATGTAAACGTTTTGGCCCTAAAACGGGGTATTAGTTACTGGATGCAACAATAATGTAAGCAACCACATTATTATTACTATTAGTTGTAATTTAAATGCTTTTTATAAATTTAAACTAAAACAACAAAAAAATCAGGTTTAAAAGTACCAAATACGCTGGCTGCATTCCCCCGTTGCATTGCTATAGATTTTTTTTATCTGTTATAAAAATGTTGTACTATTTTTATTAATACAAGTTATTGACAATTAAAATAATAACATTACTTACAAAGCCTAATTTAAATATAAATCGTGTCCGCGCGGTATGATGGCAAACAACGCTGACCGCATTTCCTCGCAATTCCCTGAGGGAAAGAACCAATCTCTTAATATTGGAGCACACAATCAGAAGGGTGATGATTTTAAAAATGTTTTAGCCCTGGATCTCCACGGCTCTAGAGAAACTTCAGCAAACGGCACAAACACGTTGTCTTTGATTGTATATTCATATTTGCGCTGCTTGCCAAACTAAGCGCTTTTTGCTTGTAATTCAATTTATTCAATGGTTCATCAACACGATGATTGAGGAGTTTTGTCAAAACGCCTCAATTTTATTTCTGACATCGAGGACAGGTGAGAAGGTGCCTTGTCCACACATGTCGCATCCCATACTATCTGGCTATCCCATCCTCCATGGTGCTAGCGTTATTCCATCAGGCGGCTTGCTATGTTTTATCGAAAATACAACTAACATACGGCATGAGTTAAGTAGCAAGTACAGCCGTCGATCAATACAGTACAATATTATAACAATAATTAAATTATATTAAGTGAATTAAATTTTAATTACTACCTTATAAATAATAATAATTTGAAGTAATAATGTCATGGTAAGAATAATAATATAAAATTATGGAAATTGTTATAGCAAGCTAATAAAATACCAGCAGTCCTATTCTGTTACTTAAGCACATACGTTCTATAATGGAATCCAATAACTATTTATATATCACGCTATTAAAGTTGATATTTGCACGGATGCTGTCAAGGTCGAGCGCCTATAAATTAGGAATTAAATAATATTTTGTAATTATGTCGCAACCTGTAAATAACGAAACCCACTAATAACGTTTGCCATACCTTGTCTGTAGAGAGCAAATGCAACCTCTGTCAGAAGGCTAAAGTTATAAATACCTTAGTTGCAGGTATTAAGAGTTACTGATTTAAAGATTTAAAATTGCCTTTTTGGAGCAATAAAATATTACTTATATTGAAATACAAAGCTAGGTCGGTCCAATTTCTCGTAAGTATACGTCTCTGACTGAAGGTCTACGTCACGCGTTGGCCGACACATATTGCGTACGTGACACCATCTATCCACCAGCCAAATAACAACGAGTCAATGCGTACGGGTGTGACATAGTGAACGATATTCACCCCAATATTTTTTAGAAGATAAAGGTATTTGGGCATTTTTGTATGAAACACTTATCCATAGTTTTGCGAGTTTAATAATGAAACCGCCGTGGTCTAGTGGTTAATGATATACTCATAAGTTAAGTACCGGATTTAAATGTAAAAATGTAAATTAAATATGTACATCATTTGCGTAGTATAAATCCCTATAGATATTTATGAATTAATATTAATTAAATTAAGTACTACGTATTGTTATTATTATTATTATTTTTGCTGTTTGTCTTTGACTTTTTAATTAATGTATATACCTACTAACATAGTTGGAATGTTACTAATAATTATGGCATTAATTCTGAAATAAATAATTTATTATTATTATTATTAATTTAAATAGCTCATAACAACTCATTTAGTTTATTTATTATATTATTATATGTAGTGTATGTATTAATTTTATGTAATGTATGTACCTAATGTATTAATAAAAAGTTATGTGTATGTATTATTAGTATTTAGTTTATTATAGTATTTATTATTGTAGTTTAGATAATATTGCATATTTATTACGCAATCATATTTCTCTAATTGCACCTACCTTACGTCTTTAATGTTCTACAATGTCCCTAAGGTTGGCTGTCAGAGAATGTCTAGCGACATTAAGTCCGCCCCTTGTATATATTGTGCAATAGTTTAAATAAATAAATAAATTATTTAATTCCTGGTCGAAAACTCAAAATATTTAATTAGTTTGTAACATTTGGCAAGCTTGCCACATGTCACGATGGTCTTATAGTAAATTTAGTATAAATGAGAACTCATTCCCACTCTAACCCCCAAGGGATTATATAGATAATACAAACGCTATATCCTATCTAGTAATAACTATCAAAAAATATAAATTGACATTTTATAATTTTAACCCTTTGCAGTTGATGTGGTAGTCTCCTAGACACTATGTTTCATTATTATATTTTCCGTGTTTATGTTTTTCAGCTTTAAATCATTTAAACGACTAATTCACATGTTATTAATATATTTACAATTTTTTTTTTTTACATTTATTATAAAATAAAAAAATATACGAGTACATACGTTGTACGATGTTTATTTATGTATATTAAATAAATATAAGGCATATTACTTAAAGATTTTATGTATAAATCACTACACTATTTATAAACGTGTCTACCATACTATACGTCAGTTAAATTGTTAAATTTTTCTCTTAAAAACAACATTATTTTCTATACATTTTAACGGGATATTCGACAGTAACATCTGAAATTGTTGTGCAGTAATTTTAGTGGGTAACGTCTTTCGACATAGCAAGAGAGTTAACCAACATAATGCTCTGCAATGCTACACAGGGTTATTCTTAAGGAAAAACAATAGATACTTCTATGTATACATAAGGCAGGTTCTGGAGTCGAGACCATGTTAAACGACCGGACTAGACGGATGATAAAATTTATGTATCATCACGACCGTTTCCCTTTCTGGGAGTGTCAGAAACCACGCTTATAAATAAGCACATTCACATTTAGCCAACTTTACTATAGGCCAATCAAATGGCAAGCTCGTCGATGGCGTACCAAACTCGAGAAATATCACACATAAATGTCTTTATTTACATTATAAATATTTTTGTGTCCCGACCAGGAATCGAACACGGTACCTCCGAGTCTAAATCCAAGGACTTAGACCACAGAGGCAGTGAGTCAGAGGATGTTCTAAAAAAAAGGACACATGATTATAACTCGTATCCGTTGTATTTTAAAGGATTGCAATTAGACCTCAATACAATTCTCAATATTGTTCCTATAGTTGGCTACTATAGAATACCCATCACAATTAACCTTTGACACCTTTGCTTTGTGCAATAAATTTTTAAATCAATATTTTTTTAAATTATATAACTTCATTTGTAATGACTGTTTATACCATAATAAAATAACATAAAAATAAAATAAATAATAATATACAAAACATACGACATGGAGATCACGTACGGGAAGACGCCGTGTGGGACGACACCCCGTCAGATGGGCGGATGACCTGAAAAAGGTCGCTGGTGTGGGCTGGTTGAGGGAAGATCGTAAGAAATATATTTAGCAGTGGCAACACAGGCTTATGATGATGGTACAAGATATAATTATACAAAACTGGAATGCGTCGACACTTTGGCTTTCTAGCACTTCAGGGGAAAAAGCAGGAGCCGTAGCTGAAAGAGCAGAGTCTTGCCAGCGGTGCAAAAACGAGTATAAATTTATAATTAATTGTCTGACAACTGTCATGAGAACATTCTTGGAAAAATCTAGCTATAAGTTAATATAATTACTCCTAGACTCCTATTCTTATCCAAATGTTACATCATATATTATGACTTTTAAAAGCAATAGGTAACAATATTGTCACGAAACTGTTAAATTTTAATTCTCTTACCTCAAATAAAAATAATAATAATAAAAAAAAAACACTGTCATAATTGCAACGACAAGGTTTCTAGGGTTAACAGCGCGCAAAAACTATATTGAAGGTAATTTGACAATTTAGGCGTGTTTTTGCCACAATTTGTTCAGATAGTTTTTGTTTCAATGTTCTCTCGGCGAAGGTGTACTGTGTTTCGATATAAATGTAACAATTTAATTATATGCATAGTTTCAATAACGAGATATACATACGAATAGTGTTAAAAGTTGCTACTGCAGCACACAGTTACCGAGAGGCTGGTTACTGTAAAACAATGTTTAATGAGGATGGGGATGCACTGTATTATTAATTTATGTAAGTACTCGTATAGTTTTACTGTGTCAAAAATAGGGAAACTGCTTTCTGGAGCCCAGAATTTCTTTTCCAGAAGGCAGTGCTCACTAACTGAAATTATTTGATTATGATCCAATAAACGTTATTTTATTTATTTATAGACTACGTGTTTGCGCTGTTTGCTGTAGTTTTGTTTATATATATTTTGAGCCTAAAGTTCTTGTTCTTTTCTGTATTTTATTTTAATGATATAATATTTTGAATTATTTTCATCGTCCTTGTTATGATCTTATGTCGATCTCGCTTTAAGAATAGAGCTCTGCTTTTTATTACTTTCATAATCCAACTCTTTGAGTCACGGAAGATCCCTTGTAAGAGTTTCAACGAGCTCGTAAAACCAGTTATGTTTGCAGAATTCCACTGAATCACTGCCTTTCAGAGACACCTGCACTCTTATGAACACCGCCTGGACACAGAGCAATATCAAATTTATTTATAAATTTTGTAAGAAAAATCACAGACTTTATTATGACAAATATCGACAATGGTGCGGTGGTGGCTCGGTTGTAAGAACGCTTTCCGTGAAATAATAAAATCCATATACCAATGAGAAATACACTTTTCTTAAGTATATTTGTAATTTATTTACAACACCACTGTTTCCCATGCTTTGAAGAGCACGTGAATCCGTCGGTTCCGTTTCCACTAATATCAACTTGTGGAAACGTTAATAAATTGTCATAAAAAATGACATCAGAACCTCGCCATCCTGTCTCGCCAGCGTGGCAAGTGTAGGCCAAATTCTCCAGAATGTTTACAAAACGAGTAAAACAGCTAATTAATAATAAATTAAAGTATTTTTTTTTCATTTAGATCAAATAGTTTTACTCGGCTTAAAGTAGCGGTTAATTTCGTAGATTTAAAGGTTCCGAGTTGGATTCCTAATCGAAAACAGAAAAAAAAATGTTGTCTAAATGTGCACGTAGCCGAATTCTGTTTTTTTTAAGCGCAAAAGTTTAATGAATGAGAATGACATCGTCGCATTTCGATAACATTTTTGTTAAAACTTGGATTGGTGTTGTAACTGTATGTAATTTGCAGGTTCTGCAGCTTCGCACGTGTTCTATACAAACTACGAGTATACTACAGTAAGTGTTCTGAGAAGCTCCGTAACCTTATCCCTATTTCTCTATTCCGCAATCGAACCACATGCACAGGCCAAAACAGCACCCACATACCATAACCACTATTTCTACGCTCTTTCAAAAATTTGAAGACTTACATATTTCGCACGCTGAAGTTCTTAGAATGTTCTCCCAGCCAGTGTGTTTTCCCGCTCCTATAACCTAGAGTCCGTCAAGCAAGGTGTGAAAAAGGATCTTGTTAGGCCGGCACAGTGGTAGTGATGTAGGTCGTTAGTGGCTGGTGTCAGTTGCCACCATTCTTGGACCTCGCGTACCGCTTACCACTTCAGGTGGGCGAGATGTCACATTCGTGTTCAGAATTTAAAACACTATATATTGCTATCGCCAGCGGACAAGTCGTGTGGCGTCTCTATTGTGCAGCGAAAGATTTTATTATATTGTAATATAGGCGAGACAAACATATATACAGACACACAAACAAAGCTTCTTTCACATTTCCCGGAGCCGTCGGCTTCGGTTCCACTAATACCAACTTGTGGAATCGTTAATATATTGTCATTTTAAAAAAATATTCATACCCTCGCCAACCCGTCTAAGTCCAAATTCTACAGAAATTTCTCGAAGGCCCATGATTGACAGTGGAAGTTTAGGACTCTATTCTAGGGGAGGGACTCTATTACAAAATGGTTATTATAAAATTCCCAGTAATAAATACCTATACATCAACATTTTCGATAAACTTGCCAATCAACACTGGTATTAAATTGGAGCATTTATCGTGAATTAATCTTGAATCTTGACCCTACTTGAGAAAATAATAAATTACAAAAGAAGAAAACGTTGTTCAACCAAAAATTTCAGCTTTAAAATTTTCTTGACACCAACAATGTTGAAATAATTAAGCGCTTGGCACACTCGAACGCTTTGTTATTTTATCGCTGAATGGGCATTACATTAATTTGAGATTCCACTGACAGGCGGAGCGGTCATGCCATAGACTTAATACCAGATTAACGAACTTTGTATAGAATCGTATAGTAGCATCGTTAGTAAATATTTATTAAAAAATAACATCTGAACCTCGCCAACTCGTCTGGCCAGCGTGGCGAGTGTAGGCCAAATTGTTCAGAATTTTCTGGAAGGTCTATCTCCTCATTCTTTTGGAGGTCATGTAACTTTAATAGTAGCTGTTCAGAGCTTGATTTATTTACCGTAAAGCCATCGATTACTCGTAGCTACTTGACCAGATCTTTCTATACTGACCATATGCCTTTGCAGGCACTCGTTTTAATAACCTGTTTAGTTTGTATAATATTTGTTTATTTAAAAAAAAAAATTTATTTAACTTTAGTTCTATATTTTTTGTAGTCTATTTGCTGTAACTTTTAATTGACCTTTGGTGTTTCTTTCTTTTTGTGTTTATTAGTCGTTAGTTATGCTGTAATGAATAAATAAATGAATAAAATAAATACAGTGTAGTTCTAGGATTCTGTGTTCTAGGGCCTGTGATTATGAATTATGAAAAACAAACAATAGCAGTGACTGGTTTACATGTGAATAATAAACTCGCATTATCAATTAGTTAACATGCGAGAAAATGAGCAATTATATTAACCAAGAAGTTTGAGTTGACAAATCGAAAAGAGTTACGCCTCTGGTTATTTTTTCTTTGTCTATCTCATGTTAAGTCAATGGGTCAAGGTGTAATGGAAACGGTCGCTCAAGTCTTCGCATTTCGTGTAAAATATTTCGCTTGACGTGAGAGTAATGTATCGCCTTACACCTTACAATTTCCAACAGTTCATGCAAATCTAATTGTGAAATTCTTTACATTTTCACTTAATATAGCATGTAAATAAAAATATTGCATTAATGTTTAAAACTTCATCATCATCATCATCATCAGCCTATGTCTCTCCATCGTATATATAACAATATAATATGTAAGTGTATAAATAATCGTTTTTTTAATATATATTTTTTCCAATTTTTTAAATATTCCTTTCATTGCACCTATAATAGTTCAAATTTGTCTACAAGGTTTGGCTAAAACGTCTACGGGCATTAAGTCCGCCTTTGTACATCGTGCTATAAAGTTTTAAATAAATAAATGTAGGCCTCCCCCAAGGCTCGCCATTTCACACGACCTTTTGACACAAGCTGATGATGATGATTAAATATGACTTGCAAATAGGGCACACACAAATACCAGTATTTACATTTTCCAATGTTTTCCGTTTTTGGTAGAAACTAATAGCGCATCATAAGATTTTTTTAAAAAACGATTTGACCTTGATGACACACTTGAAAAATTCACTCTGTGTACTATATATCCATTTAATATCTGTATCTACATGTTCAATTATTTAATGGAACATAACACGAAAGCCTCAGTTTTACATCTAAGTCAACGGATATACTCGTACTACGCGTATTTCGTATTGTCGTCACGTCTTCAATATTCTAAGAAAAAATATACAATACGAAGTCTTGCTTCTTCAAATTACGTACTTTAAAATGCATTGCTTCATGTTTTGCTTGTTGTATTTATTTAAACTTAAATATTACGACCGGGTAAAATTTATTTATTTTTATTCATTTAAATCTTTATTGCACTATGTACAAGGGGCGGGCTTAATGCCGCTAGACATTCTCTGACAGCCAACCTTTAGAAAGAAAGAAAGAAAGAAAGAAAAAAGTTTATTTGTCACAAAAAAAAACACAAGCAGTAAAAAATAATAATGATAATACAACAAACAAGATAGTGTGGTGACAAATAGGGAATCAGCTCAGCAATAAGCTGCAACACTCGGTCACAGCACTGATTTTCAGCTGATCCCTCATAATTTTGACATTAACATTGTATTCCAATAAATTGACAAGAACAATATTAAATATAAACTATATACAAATAAATATTGTAAATAAATATCTATTGACATAAGCATATTGTATGCCCACAATATGGGCAGATTGCATCATCATGACATGTACACACAACTGTAATTAGAATAAGCAATCTATACAATAAAGATTAGGATAATGTAGTGAGTTCAAGGTGTGAGGTAGGTGCAACATGTAATATAGATATGATAAATATGGAAATAATTAGGCTCTAGATAAAAAGATATACTTACATACTAAACTACATCCAAGAATACATATACTACATACAATATACATATATATACACACTACATATAATACATACACATACTACATATAATAAGTACTTATATACTTTGTAGGGATCTGTTGTAGTAATGCAAGTAGACCATTCTTTTAAAAAGTTTTCTGTTAGGCGCTTGTCGAATTTCAACGGGCAGATTGTTCCATAGATTAGCAGCAACTACAGCGAATGAATTAGAAATAAAGCCAGAGTGGTGAGAAATTGACAGAATTCTTTAGATATATTATGTTTTGGAAGACCTATATCCAGCAGTAGAGGTTACTTTGTGGTCTAAGGGCTTATGAAATGTAATAATATAAATGTGGAACAAAGAGAGCAACAGTAGCTTTTAGTGGCACTACACTGAACTAATGGCTATAATTGGTCGAGTCTTGATTATATACCTATGAAGTCTGAGCAGACTGGTTTCAGGACCGACTTAGTTTAACTAATTGCGAAACTCAACTTCAATTACTTCAAAAATACAAGTGCTTTTTTTATTTTACTACTACTTGTACATGGGTAGGGAGAGGAGCAGAATGGTGGATGATGGGATTACGCGATAATAAAAAAAAATACAAAAAAGCTATCGAGAAACGGTACATTTATATCTCTTGTTTTTATGTGTTTCAAAAAATAATACTCTTTAATTCTAGAGTAACGGTTTATAATATTCTTTTTTTATTATTTATTTTACATACTTATTTCTTTCATTATTTTAAAACTGTGGTAATAAAATATATATATACATATATATAGAATCCATTTACTTGTTCCACAACAAGCGGGAACTGAGATAAAGTGGACAAATTGGTACATGCCGGGGCTCGAACCTGAGACTTTTGGATTAGAGAACAGCGTTCGAACAATACACAATAATAAAATATAATAATAAAAACACAACTTGAGTATGTGAGTTTTTAAATATATATATATATATTTATATACAACAATACACAATGATAAAAAGAGTACTGTACTATTCTAAATATTTTAAAACTATTATATATATATATTATATATATAATATATATATATTATATATAAAATATAGGTATTCTTGGGTCTACGTACTAGAATGAGTTTATTCTAGTTATTTATTATCAATTAATTATTTATTAGTCCTTCGGTGGCGTTTCCTTTATTTTTCAGTATCAAGGTAAATTTATAAAGGATAGAATATTTGCAAGTAAAATGAAGAAGGAATCCGTCAACAGGAAAGATGGAACGAATCTACATTCAAAGATTTTTATTATTGTTTCAAGTGTCTTGAATAAGCTTTTTTAAAATTTCTGTTTTATTTATGACCCACTTCTTTTGGTTACTAAATGCTTTTGTATAAAAGGATGTTAACATAGCGTAATACAAATTATATTTCGTATCTAACAAGCAACAATTGACATTAATTATTTATCTAAATGTGACATATTGTAATAATAAAATTTAAATATATTATTGTCAATTTTTTTTTTTTTGTAACATAATAGGATATTGGCAAGGCCTCTTTACAGCCGTTTTAATTAGTTTGGTAATTAGCTTTTAATATATTATTTTTGACATATCTATATTTAATTATATATATATATATATATATATTTCTGACAAGGCCATTTTACAGCTGTATAATTTAGTTGTATTGCAAATATTAATGTATTTTTTTCTTGTGTTTAATTTTCCTTTGACACTGCTATAACCTGTAGTTCTGTTCCTTGCCTTATAGCACTCTCTAGGCAGAACAAATGTGTTGTACTTATGTTTGTAACAATACATAAATGGCTTACGTACATGGCCGGCATAATGGTAGGGACTAATGTGACTAGTGACTGGCATCAGTTGCTCCAATTTTTGGACCTCTTTACTATCAGTTGGGCGTGATGTCACATGTCGTGTTCAGTATTAAACAAAGTTATATATTTACATCCCGTCCTCGTGCCTCAGCGAGTACGTTAAGAGATCGGTCCTGGTTCCACTTATACCGACTTGGGGAATCGTTAATAATAAAATAAAAAAAATAACCCTCGCCAACCCGTCTGGTCAGCCAAACTCTCCAGAAATTTCTGCAAGGCACATTTCCAACAGTGGAATAGGATTCTGTATTCTAAGATACGATAAGAAACAACCTCCGTAGTCTAGCGGTTAAGTCCGTGAATTTACACTCGGAGGTACCGGGTTCGATTCCTGGTCGGGACACAATAATATTTATTAATTTAAATAAATTAATTAAATTATTATTTTATTTATTTGTGATATTTCTCGAGTTTGGTACGCTGGAGACATCGACGAGCTTGCCACTTGTCATGATTGGCCAATAGTAAAGTTGACTAAATGTGAATCCGCTTATTCATAAGCGTCGTGGTTTCTGACCACCCCGGAAGGAAAACAGTTGTGATGATACTAGATAAGAAACATTATATGATTTTTCTAGCAATACAATAGGAGAAATTTTCTTTTGAAGAAAGAAATGGAATTGAATTATGAAGCTATAAGATGGTATAAGGACTGCGAAAAGTATCCCAAGTAAGTATATCTATAAATAGCGGATGAAAGAAGAATATGAAAAGGCGTAACAGCGAGCTGAAAAGGCTAATCCGGAAAAAAGCCACACAAACATGGCCATATTGCATTACATACAGCGAGCAGACTACAGGCTCAGTGTCTATTGGACAACTGTGTATTTCCTTTATTTTTTTATTACTCACATTTCGTCGCTTTTCTTTGAAATGCACGACCATAATGACATCTTAAACACTCGTATTAAATAATCATAACATTAAATTTTAATAAGTTACTTATTCCTCGCCAACCCGTCTGGCCAGCGTGGCGAGTGGTAGGCCAAATTCTCCAGATATATGTTCTGGAAGACCCATATCCAGCAGTCCAGAAATATCACAAATAAATTAAATATTCTTTAAATGTATTTATTTACATTAATTTACAATTTTGTGTCCCGACCAGGAATCGAACCCGGTACCTCCGAGTCTTAATCCACGGACTTAACCGCAAGACCACGGAGGCAGTCGATATAGTATTGGAGCTTAAAAGCGTGCTTTATGATCACCCCAAAAGGTATACGGTCATGATGATACTTCACTTCTTATTTACTAAGTGACTTCATTCATTCATTACAGCCCCTAGAACACAGCGCCCTAGACCTTCACTGCCGGATCATATATCTGGAGAATTTGGGCTACACTCGCCACGCTGGCCAGACGGCTTGGCGAGAATATGATGTCAATGTTTTATGACAATTTATTTCCACAAGTTGGTATTAGTGGAACCGGGACCGACGGCTTAACGTGCTCTCCGAGGCACGGGAACGGTGGTGTTGTTAATCTATGACAAATGTTCGTCAGAAAAGTGCATTTCTCATTGGTACATGCCGGGTGGGTTTGAACCGACCTTTGTAGGATTCAAGAAACGCCTTCTTACAACCGAACCACCACCTTAAGTTTAATTTATTTTTTTAAGTTGAAACAGCCAATCAATAGCAGCAACTTTTACATCGAGTATCATAGCTTTTTATATTTTTTTATATATATCACGTCATGTGAACTTGATGCGAATTAATAAAAACATTTTAATAATTTAAGAAAGGGTATATTGTATGTGAATGTATAATGTACATTTTCAAAAAACATCACCTCTTGTCTAATTGTCTGCTCTGGGGACAAGAGGGCTGGATCTTTCCTCGCCAAGAGATTCAGCGAGGAAATGCGGCCAGCGTTCTTGCCACCATGCCGCACGGATACGATTTTGTATTTAAATTAGGTTTTGTAAGTAGGTATTTTTTTGTTTTAGTTTATTTTTTATATCAACATTAACTAAATATGAATAATTGTTTTTTTTTTTTAAATCAATTTTATTACGGTTTATCTTATGGGGGAATTTTTTTGGTCTATCATAGTCTAGTTGAAACTGTCTGCATTATCAATAACAACAACTTTTACATTTCGGAGTGTCTAAAACTCGAGTCTAAGCAGATATATGAGTGGGTTTAAATAAAATAAAAAAATGACTACACCAAAAAATATTCACAATTATAACAATAAAAGCATTTTTAAATAAAGAATTGTGACCAAGATACAGTATGTCTAACAAAGAGTAACCCGTAATCCCTTTGGCGGTCCTCTTTTTAGAACCATTAGCCAGCTGAAAGCGCATCTGGCGAGCTTCAAAGGTAATACAGGGAGTGCCGAGAGTGTCCCTTGTATAACACGCCTGTCCTACGAACGCGTATACTGCGACCACGAAATTCTAAAATTTATTTAAGAAGCAAAAACAACAAAACCAACGAAACTCAATCATAATATGAACATTATATTCTAATTCTGCTTATTCTTCTCGATACTTAATGAGCCTGCGACACCGAAATACGTTAAGGACAAATATATCTGAATTGAATATCCTCACTTCATGATAGGTCTCTTAGTTCGTCTCACAATTTCATTCTCTCTATACCTTCTCACCACTCTGGCTTCATTTCAATTTTCATTTGCTGTAGTTGCTGCTAATCACGGTACCAAATTTGTTGAAATTCGACAAGCGCCAAACAGAAAACTCAAAAGAATGGTCTAGTCGCATTACTACAACATTTATATATATATATATATATATATATATATAACATAACTATTATATCTGTCGAACCTACCTTACACTTTTAACATTCTACATTGCCCCAGGTAGGCTGTCCGAGAATGTCTAGCGGCATTAAGGCCGCCTATTGTACATAGTACAATAAAGATTTAAATAAATATATAAATAATGCGTAAACTATTTATAGCACCTTTAGCCTATGCTTTATCTAGTCACGATCTCTTTATATACACATACTTTTAACTAGTGAAACAAATCGCAGCTTCAGTTAAAGTGTACGTAGGACAATTAAAACTAGTGTGGTCACTTCGCTAAAGTCCGGTGGTTAATTTCACGTAATAATCAGCAACGACTGCTAACCGCAGACTAAATTTAGGTTCCTGTCCTATTTAGTTGCTGTAAATAAAATCTTAACACTTTTCTAGTTAGCTTGTGGTTTGGTTTGCAAAAATATTTAAAAAAATGAGATTTTATGAGAAGGATTTTTTCGACTTTATTTCTTTATTTATACAAAAAAAACTAAATAAAACTGAAAACTAAACTTTATATAAAAATATTCACCCACGACTGGATTATATGACAGTGTGCAGCAGCATTCCCCTGATGCACAGCTATGCTGATTTGGTGCGCGAAAAACTACAAGCCTTCTTGTCACATACAGCATTAACCACCCTCTTTGACAGTTCTTTAAAGATCTTCTTAGCACTTGGTCCCCATGGTTCCATTGTCTCAAGACCCAAAGTCACAAACACGTAGTCATTACCAACAGACTCGACATATTTGGCCTTTTTAGCCCTGAGAGATGTGCACTGGACATGACACCGACCAGGGGTGTCGACACCAGTAGCGTCCTACACCAATACAATACACTTTATTTTTTAATAAATAAAAGAGGTCGTCAAACTTGTCGTGACGATAGTTTGTCGTGTCGTTTGAAGCGTCTTGTAATGTAAAAAAGTTCATGCCACCTCATCTCCAAGTTACCTCTACAACATTAGTTTTGACATCCCATATATATCTCTTATTACATAGGAACGCATCATAGAAATCAGAATGACTACTTAAATTTTGTTGTCTTCATTGCAGATCAATATACCTATTCAGTTTTGCGTAAATGGACGTAGTTGCGCAAAAAGGATCCAATCCACATTAAGTTAATTTTAAATTATAGGCCATTAGTATGTCAAAAACGCTATTTTTATATGGATCGTTTTTGATATAAGATATATCATTCTAAGTACCTATTTAAAATTCATAATTTTTTTTTTGAAATATTGTGGTTTGGATCCTTTTTGCGTAACTGCGTCCAAATACTCGTTAAGTAAAAAAAAACTATTTTAAAATATACTATGTTGTTATTTCAACTAAAATACCTCATAAATCATCGTCATCATCACGACCGTATACCTTAGGTTTGGTCAGATACTACTCTTTTTTTAAAAAAAAAAGAAAATGATTATCTTTAGCTAATTTTACTATAGGCCCAACATGACAAGTCGCAAGCTGGTCGATTTGAAAATATAACAAATAAATTAAAATCAGAAATCTAACCCTGTACCTACCCCAGTATACTAGACCACTGAGGCAGATACATAATTATGAATGACTCTTTGAATCAATCAAATAAAAGGTATTGTATTGGCCTAACAATAAAATATTTTTTATTAAATATCAGCATCGTTTTTATAATAACTTTGCTAGTACTCGTTCAGAATGAAATATATTCAACAATTTCTGCATGTAAACTGAGCCAATTTCAATATTATATTGTCCAAAATGCCATTGATTTTCATGTTACACACCACAAGGTATTTTCTCAGTTTTATTAATATAACCTCAGAATCGAACTAGTGATGTCAATTCGTTTACGATAAAACGACTCATGAATATTACAATTAATATAAGTTTATTTTTTTATACACAAATTTAAGTTTAGCAAAGTACGTTATTGTTGACCGCCTCCGTGGTCTAGTGGTAACAAACGTTGCCGTGAACTCGGGAGGTCGTGGGTTTGATTCCCACCGGGGGCAAGGTGTACATTGTATAATTAGTCTCGGTCTGGGTGTTTCTATGTATAATATGTAGGTATATATTTACAAAAAAAAAAGGATAATATGTAGTTTATCAAAAAAAAAGTGGGTAGCTGTCAAAAAGTGAACACGTATTTTTTTTTGTTGTTCCAAATTATTATTGTTATTTATTATTAAATTAACATATTATAGTCATTATTAGTAAACTTTAAATTACTGTGAGTGTTGGGGAAATAGTAAAACACAAAGGGGATGAACTAAACTTTATTTTCGTCTCTGTCACCAACTGCTCCCATCACATCTCTTCATCTCAAGACAACAACATACTTAACCTGGAAATGGAACATTTTGAGGTAACAGATCCTTCAGTTGCTCTTCTTAAACTACATGACCTATTTGAAAAGAGAATGGAATCATTTGAGACTCGAATTGCTACAACTACACCAAATGCTACCGTTGCCCAGATCTCAAAGGATTTTCAGAGCTTCAAGAGTTTTATGTGGGACATAGTTGAGTTGCTTCGATCTCAGATCTCCAACCTTACAATTCTCTGTGATGATCTGGAAAACAGAAGCAGATGCAAATTTCTTCTTTTCCGGGGTGTTGACGAGTCTGCAGAAGAAAAAACCAGTAGCATTATAAGTGATATATCCACAAATAAATTGAATGTTACTGTTAACAGAAGCGATATCCAATTTTCTTATAGACTTGGTGTTAAAGGCAGTAATCCCGAAAGACCCCGGCCCATTCTGGTGAAATTCCGAAATATTGATACACGGGCTAAGGTATGGCAAGCAAAAAAAGGTCTTAAGGGCAGTGGTATATCTATGGCTGAGTTCTTAACTACCCTCCGAAGGCGTTTGTATGCTGAGGGACGACGGTTGTATGGGGTAACCAGTTGCTGGTCTCAGGACGGAAACATCTACGTGAAGGTAAAGGATGGGCCCAGGCAGCGCATACTTTCCGAAGCTCATCTCAGGGACTATGCGGCTAAGTTTCCACCTCCTCCATCTGAGATTCAAGATACCCGTCAACCCAGGGCTGCCAGGACTACAAGACCAAGGAAATAGTTGCTGAATTCATTAATTTACTATAACTGCTAAATACATTATTTATTTTTAAATTATTTTCCTTATATTTTAAACTGATTTAGCCTTCATCATTTTCGGATTTCATTCATCTACAGATTTGCCTTACTAACATACTTACATTTTCACAACTTAATATCTACAATGTCTTTTTCACTTTAAAATACTTTGACCTACCTATATTAGTATATTTTGGATTGCTTTACGCGTATGCAATTACTTACACAATAATAATACCTACATATATTGTTTACGTGTAATTATAATAGATCAGTGGGTAGAAAGTTTGTCCAAATGATGAAAGGTTTCACAGTTATACGGCAGCGATAAATTTTCTTTCTAGAATTTCGATTGACGTTTGGCAATGACATCGCTTTTCGCCGGTCCGTGTTCAATAGTAATATGATATTATTATACCTCGTACATTGCGCGTTATTATTAAATCTAATTTAAATAAATCGAAAGATCATCAATGTACGTCGTTCTAAATTTTTTTTTGCATGCTCGTTGATGACCATAGATAACAGTGACAGCTGTAAGTTGCAGTACGTTCCGTTTTACACATACATATAAAGTAATATAAAAATAAAGTAATTTTCGCAAATGGCACTGACAGGACAGTAAATATTTATTATTTAAGGGTTAAATGTACCTTAACTTTGTAGCTTCCTGTTCTGTTATTTAATGTCATAAATGTACGAATCATTCTGTTGCTTTTATTTGTATTATGTTGCTTAATAGTAAACTAGTTAACCAGCAGGTGTTGTGAGCAGAAAAAGGTGATTTTTAAAATATAATTTGCCCTAGTAGGTACTTACAGTAATAAATTTTACTATTACTTCTATATTATATTATATATATGTTTAATATTTATTTTTATTATATTTTATTTTTATTATGTTAAATATATCAGATACTGACTCCGAATTATTTTTTTCTTGCGACTCTTCTAGCACCGATGAATTTGAAACCACACAAGATGCTGTTCTACTCGGCGATATGCTCCACGATACTTTCTCCCCATTTCCAAAGAATCTGAATGTCTGCCACATCAATGCGCAAAGTATACCCAGCCACTTTTCTGATCTCCTTACGACCTTTGCTAGCCAGCATATACATGCTATCCTTATTTCTGAAACTTTCCTCAAACCCTCTCTTCCTTCCACTAGCTTTTCACTGCCTGGGTACATTCTTATTCGAAACGATCGAACAGGTAAGGGTGGAGGTGGCGTAGCGATCTACCTACGTTCCAATCTTAAATATAAAATAATATCTAAATCTCCATCTTTATATAGTAGCACATCTGAACACATTTTTATCGAAATAGACTTAAATTCGATAAAAATGCTACTAGGAGTAGTATACGCCCCTCCGACACTTAACTATTTCCGCACATTCGAAGAGCTGCTCGAATCCCACTTTCCTTGCTACGAACATAATTTAATCATGGGTGATTTTAATACGTGTCTACTTAAAAATAACTCTCGCTCAAAAAAACTTAATCTTATAACTTCTTCTGTTAATGCTTCTATACTTCCTCTAGATCCCACCTTTCATATAAACGAAGCTCACAGTCTCCTTGACCTAATAATCTCTTCCAACCCTGACAAAATATTATCACACGGCCAGTATCTTGCACCAGGTTTCTCCAATCACGATTTAATATACTCCTCATACAAAATAAAGACACCTAGATTTAGACCTAAAATAATTCTTCAGCGTAGCTTTGGCCGAATGAATCTACGATCGCTGCTGGCTGATGCTGAGAATACGGACTGGGACGCGGTGATTCAACAGGACACACTTGATGATAAGCTTTCCGAATTTAACCGCCTGCTGCTTAGCCTGTACGATAAACATGCGCCGATTCGACCTGTTCGAATGAAACGACCCCCAGCACCCTGGCTTGACGAGAAGATTCGTAAGGCTATGAGGTGGAGAGATTCACTAAAACAGAAACACAAGAAATACCCTACTGATGACAATTGGAATATTTTTAAAGTTGCAAGAAATCGTGTCAATCAGATGTGTAGGAATGCAAAACGCCAATACATTCACAATGCAATCGATACTTCTTCTTCCAAAAATCTTTGGACACTTCTTCGCTCCTTAGGATTCGGCAAAACCAAATCTACAGCAAATCCAACCATAGATATTAACGGCCTTAACCAGCATTTTTCATCACCATCTATCATTATTGATCCTTTGGTAAAGGCCACTACAGTATCACAGATTGGTTCCATGCCTATTCCAAGTACTGAAACATTTAAATTTCACCCTGTACACAGTCATGAGATAAAAAAGATCATAACTTCTCTAACTAGCAAAGCTGTTGGATACGATAATGTGGGCCGCCTCCTTCTCACTCCCATTATGATTTTAATACTTCCCACAATTACCCACATCGTAAATTTCTCACTCTCGTCAAATTCTTTTCCACAATTGTGGAAAAAGGCACATATAGTGCCTATCCCAAAAAAAACCGTTCCTTCTAAATTTAGTGATCATCGCCCAATTTCAATACTCCCATTTCTCTCTAAAGTCCTCGAACGAGTGGTCCATCGGCAGCTAGCTGCTTTCCTTAATAGTAATAATCACTTCAACGTCTATCAATCTGGTTTCCGTCCGTCCCATAGCACCGCCACTGCTCTCGTAAAAATCACCGACGATATCCGCTTTGCTATGGATGACAAAAAACTTACCCTACTTACCCTGCTTGATTTCAGTAACGCTTTTAACAGCGTAGATCACGACATACTTCTTGCTATCTTGCATTCTCTTAATATCTCATCGGCTGTGCTTCAGTGGTTTAATTCCTATCTTCGCGGGCGCCAACAACGCATACGTCTCGACAACGTCTACTCGGACTGGTGTCCAGTGACAGCTGGTGTCCCGCAGGGTGGCGTTTTATCTCCCTTACTCTTTTCTGTCTTTATCAACTATCTCACTTCTTCAATTAACTTCTGCTCCTACCATCTGTACGCCGACGACTTGCAACTTTACATAACCTTTAACGCTGATGACATAAAAGAAGCGTTTATTAACATGAATAGAGACCTTGAGGCGATTCGCATATATTCTCGGGATCTAGGACTAATGGTTAACCCAGGTAAAACACAGGTCATGGTCGTAGGCACAAGGCAATTAGTCGGCAGGTTGGACTTTAATTCACTTCCAGCACTGAAATTCGACGGCGTAACTTTACCTTTTTGTCCGAACGTAAGAAATCTTGGTCTCCATATGAGTAGTGATTTGTCCTGGGATCACCACGTGTCAGAAGTAAGCAAGAAAATCTACGCTTCAATGCATTTCCTAAAGCGGTCGCAGCATTTCATTCCAACTTCGACAAAGCTCACGTTAGTCAGCTCGTTGCTTCTTCCTATTATTGATTATGCAGACGTCTGTTACTCCGACCTCACCGAAGAGCTACTAAATAAACTCGATCGACTTCTCAACTTATGCATCCGCTATGTATATGGCCTGCGTAAGTATGATCATGTTTCTCAATTTCGCAAGGAGTTACAGTGGCTCAATATCCGAAATCGCAGGTCTGCACATACTCTTACCTTCCTTTATGGTGTCCTTTATAACCCAAATGCGCCCTCTTACCTGAAAGATCGTTTCCAATTTCTATGCGACACACACAGTTGTGCGCTTCGTTCCTCTTCCAACAATCAATTAAAAATTCCGACACATACTTCCAGCAGATGTTCAGATTCTTTTACAGTATCAGCAGCCCGCCAGTGGAACCGGCTTCCACTTAACGTTCGAAAAGCACCCTCACTTAAGTGTTTTAAAAAATTACTTACCTTACACCTTCACAAAAAGCAAGACGAGTCGACATAACCTCTCAAAATTGGTATAATATTGTATGTATTTTATATATATTTATTATGTATTTATATGTACTTGTGTTATTATATATTTATATATTAGTGTATAAGTATTTTAGCTTTAGTTGCTAGTAATAGTTTAAGATTTTTATTTTTTTATTATTATTAATCTCGATTTTAAATTAATGATTAAATGCACCCACAATCATTGCTCACTATCCCAAAGGTTAGCTGGTAGAAAATGTCACTAGACATTAAGTTCGCCTATGTACATTTAAATGTGTTTTTGTTTATTGTGCAATAAAGAATTTATCTATCTATCTATCTATCTAGTTTCCGTAACACAAGCCTCGTAGCTTACCACGGAAATTAGATGGCGCTGTGTGACCTGTCTGGAAATATTTTTTTATATTTAATATATTTGAAAGCCTCGGCCCACTGAGAGTAGCCGCTGAGATCCTGCTAGAAAAAACGGGGAATGTCTCCATCCCCAACCTAGGCCTATTAGCGATCAGGGCCTGGACAACCCCATTGTCTGTCTTGCTTAAAGTTAAAATAAAAATGAAAAGCTTAAGAAAAGCATCCATATCTCTACTAACATTATAAATGTGAAAGAAGGTTTGTATGTGTGTATGTATGTAAGTTTGTCTTCACGTCTATATTAAGAATTTTGGTAAAACTTGTCAGAATCGTTTATTGGAACCCTGAGATGAACATATGCTATTTGCTATCATCGTCTGACCACAACATATATTTTCCAAGGTTATACAAATATATATGTGGGCCTTTTAAATTCGTCTTAACGTCTTTATTACTAACCGGATTTTAATTTAATTTGACATACATGCTCCTTGGAACCAGGGTTACATATAGTCGCATAGCAAACAATGCCGTTCAAGTAGAATATTTACTTTTAAATGTCAATATGTATTTTATCTTTTAAATAAAGTTACCTCTTTTATTTCAAAAAGGGTTTCTATCAATGACACCTTCAACCTAAAAATTTTTTTTCTCTTTTGACAATTTCACGCGGTATTATATATAACACGGCAGTGCTCTGGGCCCCGATTCTCACGCTTTTGATAAGCATGTCCGCTCGATTTGCTCGAATGAAACTGACGGTTTTATATGGATATCTGTCGCTTTTCATTAGATATTTCGAACTGACGTATGTGGCGTCACTTTGGCGGACCGCATACGTAACGTCGAAATACGGAAAAGGGTTGGTATGAAGGAAAGAATAGGGACAAAAATAAGGAAAAGCATGCTACGATGGTTCGGGCATGTTGAAAGGATGAGCGATGAAAGATTGACGAACCAGATATATAATGCGAAAGTTGTGGGTAAAAGAGGCCCTGGCAGACCGAGACTCACATATCACGATCAAAAAAATAAAACACTGACTGAAGGTGCATTAAAAAGTCTTCGTAACCAAAGGGCATGTATGAAGAGGTTAATGAATGTCGACGAAGCGAAAGAGGTATGTCGTGATCGTGTCAAATGGCGCTCAATTGTCTCTGCCTACCCCGCAAGGGGTCTGGCGTGAAGATATGTATGTATGACAAGTAAGTCAAAAGCGCCAGAATCAGGCCCCTGGTCAAACAGCTAGTTGATCATATATGTGGTTTATATTTTCACTTAAATCGATATGCCGTTGATTCGCATCACTAATATAAAGGCACCCGTTACAGGAGGCGGGTTTATTACGTTTTGAGTGTTCGTATTTGCGTGCTATGAAGATTTTACACGTTACTGTATTTTCATCACGTAGCCAATATTTAAAGCAAAATGTGCCGCGGATGGGATCAAAGGCTGGCCCTTATGAAATCAACGTGAGCAGCCGAGTCTAGCCTGCAAATATGCTCAAGATACTTTCCCAATATATTTCAATTTCAATAACGTCTTCGCAATGTATTATTAGACATTCTATTTAATCCAAAAATCGTATTCATATTTAGAAAATTATTTTTCAATAAATGTGGCTTCTTGTAAAACCAGCAATGTCTGTTTGATAAATGTAAATATTATGCCATGAAGATATTGCCTATGTGGTCTAGCGGTTAAGTTTGTGGATTTAGACTCGGAGGTACATTAATATTGTACCTCCTGGTCGGGAGACAATAATATTTATTAATTTAAATAAATAAATTAAATTATTTGTGATATTTCTCAAGTTTGGTACGCTGGAGACATCGACGAGCTTGCCACTTGTCATGATTGGCCTATAGTAAATGTGAATCCGCTTATTTATAAGCGTGGTTTCTAAGCACCCTGGAAAGGAAACGGTCATGATGATACATTCCTTTTTTATTCACTAACGGTGACATTATTTTTAACCGCTATCTGGACTGGTAAATAAACACAAAGTCATTTATTACTATTTGACCTTCTTTAAATTGTTATATTATTGTATGTATTTTATATTTATATATTACTAGCTGTTTGACCTGGCGTTACCCGTGTAATGTTATGTCAAACAAAAAGAACCTTCAGGTACCCGATAGGCATGTCATATGTAGATTTTAACGTCTTATATTTCTTTTTATTAAATTATTAGGCTCGGTACCCTCGGTCGGTCACCTATCTATCTTCACGCCAAATCCCTTGCGGGGTAGGCAGAGACAATTGAGCGCCACTTGTCACGGTCACGACATACCTCTTTCGCTTCTTCGACATTCATCAACCTCTTCATACATGCCCTTTTGTTTCGATGGCTTTTCAACGCACCTTCAGCTATTGTTTTATTAATTTGGTCGTAATATGTGAGTCTAGGTCTGCCAGGGCCTCTTTTACCCACGACTTTCGCATTATATATCTGGTTCGTCAATCTCTCTGCATTCATCCTTTCAACATGCCCGAACCATCGTAGCATGCCTTTCCTTATTTTTGTCCCTATGCTTTCTTTCATACCTACCCTTTTTCGTATTTCGTCATTACGTATGCGGTCCGTCAAAGTGACGCCGCATATCCGACGCAACGATCTCATTTCTACTGCATTAACTCTACTCTCATGCATATTCTGACATATCCACGTCTCGCTTCCATACATAAGTGTTGGTACCAGCATGGCATTGTGTATGGCGAGTCGAGCTTTGTCACTGACATTCCGACTGGCGATCAGTGACCCCAGGGCACCGTTGACACTATTTCCCGCGTTCACTCTTCTTTCAACATCCCTATCATACTTCCCATCCGCAGTGAAAACACTGCCCAGATATATAATTTCATTTACTTGTTCTAAAGTTTCATCATCAATCTTTATCGTCACGGTTGTCATCCTTCTTCTTTCAAACACTAGTACCTTGGTTTTTCTCGCATTCAAACGGAGTCCTTTTTCTGCACATCCCTCTTTCATTTCTGTGACTAGTGATTGCAGTTGTTGTTCGGACGATGCCATGAGAACAGCATCATCTGCATAAAGCAGGCAGTTCACCACTAAATCACTCATCTTTATCCCACAGTTACTCTCTCTCACTCTTTTTAGGCATTTGTCGAGATATAGGGTAAATAATCTGGCGGAAAGCACACAGCCCTGTTTGACGCCCATTTGGGATTCAAAGCAAGGAGACATACCTCCCTCCACCCGCACACAAGCTTTACAGTCCTTGTACAGGGACTGTATAGCTTGTAGCAGTTTGTCATCAACTCCATACTCCGGCAAAATGTCCCAAAGCTTCTTTCTTACAACTCTATCAAAAGCCTTCTCCAAATCCACAAAAGCACAGAAAACCCTCTGGTTTAAGGCCAAAAACTTCTCTGTGATATTGCGGAGCGAAAAGACTTGGTCAGTGCATCCTCTTCCAGGTCTAAAGCCTCCTTGTGCCTCCCATAAAAGACCTTCAGTCTTCTCTTGCAGGCGTTTCGTGAGAATCTTGCCATACATCTTGCTCGCCAAACTGATCAAACTAATTGCTCGGTAGTTGGCACAGTCCAATCTAGATCCTTTACCTTTGTATAAAGGAACGATGACTGATTGCTGCCAGTCCTCCGGTACTCTTCCCTCCTGCCAGCAAAGGTTGCACAGCAGGTGGAAAGCGTTCCAGACTGGTATACCTCCGTATTTGATCATTTCAGCGAGCACTCGATCTTTTCCCGCTGCTTTGCCACATTTCAGGCTTCTTATTGCCGATTGCAATTCTTGCACACTTATTTCCTCCTTAAATGTGGACGTTGTATTTGTGGGTAGCTCTGGAGGTAAAGTACCCGTCGTAACGTCGTTAGGAGTACCACTAGCATACATCTCGCTAAAATATTCACTCCATCGCTCCAACACCTCATTTGTGTTTGCAAGAACCCTCGGTCGGTATGCCCCACAAATCAGCGCTGATGCGCGCCACCTATCGGACAACAGTAGTACTATGTCAGAAACCTTCGCTGATGTTCACACAACATATTTCCAAAGTTTCATCCCGATCGGTCAAGTAGTTTAGAAATGCATAGGAAACATACACAGATATAAAATTTTATATATATACATATATGTATTATGTGTGTTATTATATATTTACGAGTATATATAAGTACTTTTGCTTTAGTTGTTAGAAATAGGTTAACTTAAAAAAAACCTTTTTAATTATCATTTTAAATTAGTTATTTAATTCGCCCACAATCCCTGTTCACTATCCGAAAGGTTAGACATTAAGCTCGCCTATGTACATTTAAATAAACAAAATAAACAAAAATTGTACAATAAAATTTTTTTTGGAAAAGTACCTTTTATTAATTTTCTGGGTCCTGAACCACATAACTTAGTATTTTAAATTAAAAAAAAAAACGGCTTAAGTTTGTGATCTTGCTTGTTTTTTTATCCTAAAAATATTCAATTTTATAAATATATTGAGAGTCTGTTAAAATATTTTTTTTAGAATGACAAAAAGGTTGATATTTTTATTTGTAAAAGTCCAATCCAGGCATCGAATATTACAATATTTGATTATAATATTTTCTATTAACTTTTTTTGATAGAAAAATATTTAGCAAACAATTCTCTTGAAATTGAAAACGTGCCTCTCACAATTTCATTTGTAAAAGTATTATTTCCAGTTGACGAGATGACGTGATCAATTTTCATAGTTATTATATCAATAAACATATTTTATAAAATATTTACTTTATCGAGGTTCTTTTCTTTCTCTTACATCTCTGTCAACCTTTAAAATAACACACTTCGCTAAATATCAGTATCTTCTCCAACAGAGAAATCCGTAATTTACTGAAAAGCAACGTGAACGGAGTAAGCGTGTGGTAGCATAAGACATCGTAAATTGTTACTTTCTTACTCTCAAAATATACGACGGGCGTGCTATTTTTTATTCAGGCGTTTTACTTTTTTTTTACCTTCTTTGGTTGTTGTTGAGTTATTAAGTGGTTTAAACAAGTGTTAAGTTATTAAGTTGAGTTATTAAGTTCCTAAAAAAACAAAATGTAATAAAAATTGCCTTATTATGTGTATACGAACTTATAATAAATTACCCAACAAATTAAAATCGTTGGGAAAAAATGTATTTAAAAATCAATTAACAATTTGGTTAAAACAAAATATGTTTTATAATTTAAAAGAATATTTTGACAATTGTAATACCTAAAGTTTAAGCTGACAATATTGTATAAATACCTAGATGTAAGTTTTTGGACATATTTTATTTAAAAGTTTAATTTTTTTTTTTTATTAATGTTTGATATATTTGCTCGCCAATTTACTTGGCAAATGTTGTTACGTTAAGTTAGTTTACTATAAGACCTGTAAATTAGACTAACATTTATGCAAATAAAGAATTTTTATCTTTATCTTTTAAAATCATTGAAGGCTAATGTTAACTATGACAAGCCTTCAGGGATAATCCCAAGTAGACTGGCGACATTTCTCCTCTGTATACTAATACATTGTATACATTGGCAGAAATAATTGCCAGCTTTCCTGTCTCCAGACTTTTCAGTTAACAGTTTGGACAACTCCTTGGGCCCATCGTCTTAAACCCAAACGGCGTAAACTTGTAACCTGTACCGAAGTTGGTGTATTTGCGCAGCTTGAGGTTCTTAGCAGAAACTGCTCTTTCCGCGCGCATCCCACACCAGGGACCTGGCACGTTTCCACGGCCCATCGGTCATGCCGTCGGCTCTCTTGTCACATACCATCCCAGAGATTTTTCACGTGTCGATACACTTTACTGGATTTATCGGCACGAGCGATGGATAATTTCCCGCCCCGGCAGACTGGGCAAGTTCAAGTCAAGTAACCTAATATGATAGGAGGATGATGTCGTTCAGAGCCGAGTGACATTTCGTATTAAATTAAAGTGGCTGAATATCCGTTTTCGTAGATCTGTACATATCCTCTCCTTTTTTTGTGGATTTCTAAACAATCCGAAAACACCCTATTACCTGCGTGATTGTTTCCAATTTCTTCGTGGCGATTCTTCCCACGCATGTTCTCTTCGTTCTTCGCACAACAATCAACTTCTGATTCCTCTCCACTCTTCAAGCAGATATTCAGCATCTCTGTCTCTTTCTGCAGCTTGCCAATGGAACAAACTTTCATTGTCAATGAGACTGGCACCTTTGTTGAACATATTTAGGCATCTACTAAATTCTTACTTTCATAAAAAGCAAAATGATATATAATTTCTAAACTTAATATAAATTATTATTTATGTATGTATTTATAATATATATATTTAATTATATATTTATTGCTATTAGTTATTATATAAAAAATATCCTTTTATTTTTTTATCCCACAGTATCTTTTGTCGTTCTCCCAAAGGTTAGCTGTTACCTGATCCCTGGTAATAATACCTTTAAGCTCGCCAATGAACTATATTTTATTTTAGATATTTATTATGCTATAAAGATTATTTTACTTTACTTTACATGAAATGCGGCCAGCACTTCTAGCGCAATAAAGCCCGTGGTGTCCGAGATGTTCGACGGGTTTTCCACACCGACACTATAAATTATATTAAAATACACACAATATTGAGAGCGGTGGTTGCTCAGTTATAAGATCGCTTTCCAATTAAAAAAAGGTCAGCGTTTGTTATTTAAGCCAATCACAATTAAAAAGATAATTGTCGGTATCTTATAAAATTAGTTGCGTCAATTGTTGGCTCAAAATAAACCTTATCTTGAAGAACGGTAAAAATCGAAAAATTCAATTCTTAACCTCTCAGATAACGCTAATTAAGTAGGCATTAAAAAAGTTTTGGGGCAAGCGATGAAATTTATATAGAGCGGAGATCTTAATCCTTAAGAATTTCGTTGTTGAGTGAAAGTTAATCTCGAGTATTTAAAAGGAAAAATCCCGAAAAACATTTTTGTTGAGATCTATAAAGTGTACTTAAACTTGGTTTAGTCTAATCTTAATTGTAATAAAGACTATTTTAGGTAAGAAATACATAATAGTTAAAAAAATATGGTAAGAGGGTATATTGAAAAGTTTGAGCCAACGCTAAGTGAAGTCTAAACACGTAATGTTGAACTTAGATTAAAAATGCTTGTTGGATTCTCGTCGGCATTGTTTGCTTACGTTCGATGAGATGGGCGTCGAATTGTAATTAGTATCTATGTACGAAAACAGGGGCAGTACTATCATAGAAAAAAATAATGCTGTCTTATTTTTTATTTTTTTTATTTCAAAACTTTATGCACTAGGTACACATAGGCGGACTTAATGCCGCTAGGCATTGTTACTAGAGCATTTGTTGTGTGAGGCAGGTGCAAAATATAATAGGAGCATTAAGGTTTGTGAAATAAAACAAAATAAATCAAACTTAAATACTAAATCTAATAAATCAAACTTAAGTACTATATACACCAGATATAAATATTTTTCATTCATTACAACCCCTCGAACACAGCATCCTAGACCTCCACTTTTGGAGATGGCCCTTTTAAAACATATATTTGGAGAAATTGGCCAACACTCGTCAAGCTGGCCAGACGGGTTGGCGAGGGTTTGATATTATTCTTTTATAACAATTTATTAACAATTCCTCGAATTGGTATTAGTTGAACCGGGACCGACGACGGCTAAACGTGCTCTCCGAGGCACGGGAACGGTGGTGTTGTGAATCTATGATAAATGTACTTAAGAAAAGTGTATTTCTCATTGGTACATACCGGGGTTCGAAACCACCTCTTTAGGATGTTAAGGAAAGCGAGCCATCGCCGCTCTCTGTGCGCCGCGCGCCGTGCCTGTAGTGAGAAACATCGGTGCTCTTCGGTGTTGCAATAAATAATGTACGTCCTCTCTGTGTTTATGACATACATATGTGAGACGATGTAGAATATAATATAATGTTTAGACAAAAACTGTGCTCCTTACCGGTGGTGGCTCGATTGTAAGAATTCCTTAATTCCTACAAAGGTCAAACGCCCCCGGCATGTACCAATGAGAAATACACCTTTCTTACGTACATTTGTCATAGATTTACAACACCACCGTTCCCGTGCCTCGGAGAGCACGTTAAGCCGTCGGTTCCGGTTACAGTATTACCAACTTGTGGAATCGTATTGTTATTAAAAATTGACATCATATTCTGGCCAAGCCGTCTGGCCAGCGTGGTAAGTGTAGGCCAAATTTTTTAGATATATATTCTGGAAGGCCCATCTCCAACAGTGGAGGTCTAGGACACTGTTTTCTAGGGGCTGTAATGAATGCATGATGTGGTATCTGCTATATAAGGATATAGCAGATACCACAGCGAAATTGATTAAAAGAAGTACAAATATTAAGAACTACGTACCTTCCCAAATAGCCGTATACCATGTGACTTACTATTCTCTTACTTTAGATTAATATGTTATTCTATTGATAGAAAGAAACAACAGTTGTTATGTAGCAGGTAGGTAGCCAGGTTTCTCAGAGCAGGGTTTGGTTTTTCTTCTGTTGGTTGGATGTGATTTTTCGAGTTCTTGATTAGATACAATCTTTCCACACAAGGAAAACCCTATTTAAAGAGCATTATTAGTCATCGCTTCTTGGTATTCTAAATATAACGATATGGCCTGTGAAATTTGCAGTCTTTAATAGGCGGTAGGTGGACTGATGATGGTAATTTTCTCAGTTTGCCAGGGCGGGGAAGTATTTATTTATTTTAAAACTTTATTACACAATGTACAAAGGCGGACTTAATGCCGCTAGGCATTCTCTGACAGCCAAACCTTTAGGACATTTAGACAGGATAGGTGGTAGGTGCAATTAAAAATTAGATGAAATTTAAATAAAACATAAATATAATTGTAATATAAATATATACATACTAATATCTACATACAATTTACATACTAATACATAAATAAGTCATACTATAGATATACTAATATAACATAAATAAAACGACTTACATGATGAGGAGAGTGTGAGAAAATTAACAATGTGATGATGCTGTTGCTATTATGCTGATATTAAGAGAAAAAAAGATTGAAAAGAAAGGTTTAGGTTAGGTTACTTAGTTAGTTAAAAAGTGTTTGTATACCTGGTTTTTAAATATTGCACGATTGGGGGCTTCTCTGATATCAAATGGTAAGTTATTCCAAAGATTCGCAGCGACAACAGCAAATGAGTTCGAAACGTTGGAAGTGTGGTGAGAAGGTATAGAAATTGTGGAGTTGAAGGAGGAGCGAAGAATTCTATAATGAAAGAGCTTAGAAATCCACCGCTCGTGCCGATTAACCCAGTAAAGTGTATCCACACGTTTTGGGTGGGATCAGGCTTGAATTGCTGTCATTCTCAATCAAGCCGGCATAGTGTTGGGGACTAGTGTCAGTCATGAGTGTCTGATTCTAGTTGCTAACATTCATCAACCTTGCACGCCACTTACTATCAGGTGAGCGCAAGGTCACAAATCGTTCTAGAATAAAAAAAAACAACTATCTGTACCTACACTATGCGTCGTAAACATAAACCATATGATTATAATTTTGCAAATTTATTTCATAGGCATGTCGGCCCCTGATAGAGAAGCCCCTGGTTCGTAGAGCTTTCGAGGTCAAGCAAATAAGGTAGGTACGGGGGTAGATTTAATTTGGGCATACTAAACAGGTTCCAAAGTTTAATTAAATCTCCGCATCTTGTATTTACATGATAATGGCGGGCTGTGGCTGCTTTTGAAATTTGTAATGAATTGAGGTTCCTGGTAACGACGAGGTACAACCTTTTATGTTGAGCAAGTTTCAATTAAAAATAAAGTAACACCTAGCTAGGGTTGTGGGGTGGATGCACTGTAAAGGCATTCTACGTACTCGTACATTGACCTTTATGTAAATACCGAAATGCCCAGTCATAGAATTAAACAATAGTGGAGTCGCTCAAATTCTTATGTTTTTTGTTAAAGTAAAGTATCATCACGACCGTATCCCTTTTGGGGTGGACAGAAACCACGCATTTGCCTCACACCGTGCGAGGTTACATATCGTGAACAGCGACATGTGTGAATGTGGATTGGACGTGGAGGATTTAAATCCTATATTCTTTTCTTGCCCTTTATATGACGCTCCTTATTCATATTCTCTCTTATTTCACTCCGAGTTCCATTTCCTACGTATCGTTATGGTATATTCTTCATTATTTAGTAATCTTAGTCTCTTATTTTTGTATTAATTCAATATTATTATATTCATAAATACTTCTTTGATCCTATTCCAAATTTTTCGAATCCCTTTTATTTAACCCGTCTTTCCCTAACTTTGACACTGGCAAATTGTTACTAAAGCCAGAACGGAAAAAAACACGCTTTTTTTAAGAAGCAAATTCACATTTAGCCAACTATTCGAAGTAAAATACAATCAGTATAAAAGAATTACAATATAAAAGCTACCTAAATAATAAAATTAAAAATAAACTAAACTATAAATAAAAAATGTCCTCTAGAGACGTCCCATCCGAGATAGTCCCAAGGAGACTGGCAACATTTCCCCTCTGTATAGCAAGGCTAATACGTTGGCAGAAATAATTGCCAGCCTTCCTGTCTCCAGACCTTTCTGTCAGCCGCTTTGACAACTCCTTGGCCAAGCGCCTCGCTGACGGTCCCCATGGGCCCATCGTCTCGACCCCAAACGGCGCAAACTCGTAACCGGAACTAAGGTTGGCATATTTGCGCAATTTGAGGTTCTCCGCAGAAAAAGCCGCTCTCCCCGCACCTGACGAGGTCGCCTGGATGTGAGATGGAGCTAATGTGTCTACACACGTCGCATCCCACACCAGAGATCTGCCAAGTTTCCACGGCCCAACAGTCATTCCGTCGGGTCTCTTGCCATCGCTCCGCACAATCCCAGATGGTTCTAAGATTGCGGGTACACCAGCAGTGACAAGAGCCCTTCGGATGATGTCGTTGAGAGCCGCGTGACGAGGAATGCGGCCAGCACTTCTAGCACAAGAAAGCCCGTGGTGTCCGAGATTTTTAGCCAACTTAAACTAAAAAATAATATTTTAATTACTTTAAAGCAAGAGACTTAAAGGGCAATCAACAAAATTATTGATACTTATGGATCTATTTATGAAACAGGTATTTTTGGAGTATTTGCCAGCCAAGAAGGACAGTTTAATCCTGCCCGGATCGGCGCGCAATGGCGGTGGGTGGCCAAAGTAAGGCGACACAAAGACGGGCAGACGAATGTGTAAGATTTTGAATGCACTAGCGATTTGTCATCGCATCCCTAAAGATTATGTCAATTCATCGTGACAACGATTTTGTATCTGTCATTAATATGGAGAAATAAATAGCAGTTTTTTTCAGTTAAATATGTTTAATTTACTTACGTAAATTATCATAAAATAATCATTTTTTTTATGTTCGTGTCTTAATTAATAAAAACATTGATAAGCTTATTTGCAATTATCAGCTATTCTTTATCAGCTTCGATTTAGCTTATTTTTCTTTGGCTGGCACTGACTGCAAAAATATATGTTTATAAATACTTAATAGATACATAACTATCAATCACTTTGTTTATTGCCCTTTAAGGATTTTGCTTTGAAGTTATTAATAAATATATTTTATTTTTTAGGTTAGGTATTTACGGAGTTCTTCGCGCCATTTTGCACGGACATGTCAAGTCCAAGTTTTTCGTTTTGTATATAAGTTTACTGTGGATATTTTTAGTCAAAAGTGGTGTTATTTTGTTTAATAATGTGCTACGTAGTGAATAATTATGGAAAACGATAAATTTGACTCTATACGAGAATATGGGGCAGAACTTACACTTTATTTTTTGAACTCCCGTATACCCTTCGTGTTTGGGCGATATTGACGTAAATTACTCTATGACAAGCATCAAATTCTGCAACACTTGGAATTTGATGATCCCAAACTCGGTTATGAACATATATTACGATGTATTCTGTACAATGTCCTTTAAAGACACTTAAAAAAAATTTAGGTATTTACATATACGTATAGGTTTGAAGTTGAATTTTTTTATTTTTTAAATAATCTTTGTTTACAACTTCACTATTTGTAAGATCAATGTGGAAATCGCCCTAGCGTTTAAATGCAGGGCATTCTTCCTAAATGTAAGTCAATGACCTACAGAAGACTGACTGCAAAAATATATGTTTATAAATACTTAATAGATACATAACTATCAATCACTTTGTTTATTGCCCTTTAAGGATTTTGCTTTGAAGTTATTATTTTTTTATATATCATTTTTTTTATGTTCGTGTCTTAATTAATAAAAACATTGATAAGCTTATTTGCAATTATCAGCTATTCTTTATCAGCTTCGATTTAGCTTATTTTTCTTTGGCTGGCACTGACTGCAAAAATATATGTTTATAAATACTTAATAGATACATAACTATCAATCACTTTGTTTATTGCCCTTTAAAGATTTTGCTTTGAAGTTATTAATAAATATATTTTATTTTTTAGGTTAGGTATTTACGGAGTTCTTCGCGCCATTTTGCACGGACATGTCAAGTCCAAGTTTTTCGTTTTGTATATAAGTTCACTGTGGATATTTTTAGTTAAAAGTGGTGTTATTTTGTTTAATAATGTGCTATGTAGTGAATAATTATGGAAAACGATAAATTTGACTCGAGTATATGGGGCAGAAGTTACACTTTGTTTTTTGAACTCCCGTATACCCTTCGTGTTTGGGCGATATTGACGTAAATTACTCTATGACAAGCATCAAATTCTGCAACACTTGGAATTTATGATCCCAAACTCGGTTATGAACATATATTACGATGTATTCTGTACAATGTCCTTTAAAGACACTTAAAAAAAATAATAGGTATTTACATATACGTATAGGTTTGAAGTTGTTTATTTTTTAAATAATCCTTGTTTACAACTTCACTATTTGTAAGATCAATGTGGAAATCGCCCTAGCGTTTAAATGCAGGGCATTCTTCCTAAATGTAAGTCAATGACCTACAGAAGACTGACGTTTATTAGAATGCTTGAACTGTTTAACTTTCAAATAGTTTACAATGAGCTTTAAGATTTATTCCTTTGTGTTGTTATTGCTTAAAACGTAGAATAAAACATATTAAGAAGCTGACTATGGAACACGCCATCTAACAATTTTAACAGAAATCTTAACTTCCACTGTTGGTGATAGGCTTTCCAGAATTTTCTGGAGAATTCGGCCTACACTGACCATTTATGAACGATTCCACAAGTTGGCATTAGTGGAACCAGGACCGACAGTTTAACGTGCTCAACAAGGCACAGGAACAATGGTGTTGTAAAAAAAAGTGTTATTCTCATTAGTACATGCCGGGGGTTTGAACCGACCTAATTATGATTTTAAGGGAAGCGTTCTTACAACCGAGCCAGCACCGCTCTAAATGTTTCATTCCTTCTTATGTTTAAATTCTGAGAATATTTATTGCACCTACTTACCATTGATACTGTCTAAATGTCCTAAAGGTTTGGCTCTCAGAGAATGTCTAACGGCATTAAGTCTGCCTTTGTACAAAGTGCAATTAAGTTTTTAAATAAATAAATTTTATGTGCAAGATGCAATTTATCAATTAAAACTAGGGTAATATTCAACTTCTTCTGCTTAAGGTGCCATCCCCTATCGAAGGTCGACTATCATTAAGGCGAATTTAATTTTGTTGGTCGCTGTCCGGAACTAGGATCGGGTGCTCATTCCGAACTACTCCCTGAGGTTCTTCATCGAGGACGTGCGTCTCCCCGGTATTCTGGAGCCTTCTATCTTTCCTTGTATGACGATCTGCAGCAAGCAATACTTACACACCTTAGATTTGCATACATGTTGCGACACGTATGCGTTCCACTAAGTTGTAATATATCAAACCCCTTGAAGGACGGTATATTACAACCAAGAGAAGGCACATGCCTAAACTTTATCTACAACATACCATAAACACCTATTTTCAACTTATTGGTTATATGATAGGTTACAAGGTGTTACTAGACAAAAAGGAAATTAAATATGTCTCCCCTATATTGTTAGAGACATAAAAAAAAATACACAGAGAAGATCTACATTTTTCTTTATCTCTTTTGTAAAAGCGACTTCTTCCTTTGTAACCTTTTTCTTTAGCCACTTTCTGCATCACATACATGACTGGTTCTATTTTTTGTGTATTATAAAACTAAACTAAAAATACCTATGAAATTAAAACTATTCTACAAAATAAACTAAGGGCTTACCACCAGGGCGGGTACCTAAAACGCTCGCCACATTTCTTCGTTGAATTATTGTGGAAATATTCTGTTTTAGGTAGTTATGGAATTTGGGATCGCCACGCTCTTGAAAAATTCGTTTACCCAGCTCTTTAATGAATTTGTGGGTATCAAGAGAATATACCCCCATTATATTACATATATGTCTTATAAACCATAATATGTATATCACTTATTTATGTCATAAAGGTTTGGCTGTCCGAGAATGTCTTAACGGCATTAAATCCACCTTTCTACAATTATGTTTTTAAATAAATAAGATCTAAAAAAACTATTCATGTAATAATGATCCAAGATCCCTTCCTTTATACTTACTTTCTGATGAACAAAATTGTTTGATTGCAATTAATGAACGGAATAGAGTAGAGATACTATCAGCTAGTATAATAATTCAGGAAGTTATGTTTTTTTAAATGTTTCTGAAGATACCCCCTTTGACCCTTACAATTGGTCTGGCTGTTTATAACAGTTTATTTATACATTATAAATAGCAGGTATGCCTTTGTAACAGTAACTTCATCGTTCGCAGTAGTGGCTGCAAATTTGTGGAACGACCAGCCAATAAAAATTTGCCAAGCGCTCAACAAAACACTACGAGTATAAAAAAAATGTCATAATAAGAACTCCTCATAGCGTATTTAGGTAAATATTGTATGTACTGCATGTATCTATTATGTATATAGTGTTTAGTTTTTATGTACATATTTGTATGTATGTATGTTTATAGCTATATGTAAGAACAATTTAGTTAATTTTAATTATATAATAATAATTGTAACAACTATGCACCATTGTACATAGTTAAATAAATAAATAACTTAGCATGAACAGTGACGTCAGTATAATATTTTTTTAAAAGGGGATAGGATGTTGTGTTATTTATTAAAACTATAGGAAATGGCATCACGGTCGTGAAATATATCTGGTTAGGTAACTAGTATTCGTAGGTGCAGTAGTAAAAAAATAATTCAATGAACTAATAATAGTAGTGTTGTCTAGTCCACAGCTAGCAATTGGCATGGTGGTAGAGATGTCATTTTCAGTATTTTTGCCCGCGGCATAAACATGTTTATTAAATTAATGTTCTATGTATTTGCGTTTCTAAGAAGTATTCCTAGGAAGGACACCACCCTCGTGTGACAGCCACCAAGTCGCGACACATATTGCGCACGTGACGCGAAATATCGATAGGCAAGTGGAAAGCGAAACACACTCCCAGAAGACGTCATTGAATTGAAAACAGAAATGCGAGCGGAATATATTTCTTCCTGACTCTGACATGCCATCTACCTTTTTTATCTTAAGCCACTATTTGATAGAGCATCTGCAGGTTCAATTTTGGTATCTCTTTTTTTATATTTTTTATTTGTACACTAGTTGATTCCATGTGAGCGCTATTTCCATATTGAGACAAACATAGATGAACTAAAAGGAAAGCACTACCTACGTGGTCTAGCGGTTAAGGCCGTAGATGGAAACGTGGAGGTGCTGGGTTCGATTCCAGGCCGCAATAAAGTATATATTTTATTTGTAAAAAAAATCGTGTATGGTACGCTACGTACCGGATATCGACAAGCTTGTCACGTGTTATGGGTCTCCTCGACTTTCTGGAGGAGATTGGAAGGTTTCGCTGATAAAATATAGGTCACGCACAATGATCCAATGAGACTAGGTGCGGAAAAGTTACCGTCTGTTATGATGGGCCTATAGTAAAGTTCGTTAAATGTAAACTCACTCCTTACAAAAGCGTAGTTTCTGAATACCCCGCAAGGGATACGGTCATGATGATGTGGTTCTGTTCCTTGTCTTCTTATTGCACTCTCCAGGCAAGAGTATATATTTTATGGTTAAATTTATTGTGTACAATATTGTATAAACTGCCTCCGTGGTATAGCGGTTAAGTCCGTGGATTTAGACTCGGAGGTACCGGGTTCGAGTCCTGGCCGGGACACGAAAATATGTATTAATGTAAATAAATACATTTAATTAATATTTAATTTATTTGTGATATTTCTCGAGTTTGGTACGCTAGAGACATCGACGAGCTTGCCACTTGTCATGATTGGCTTATAGTAAAGTTGGCTAAATGTGAATCCGCTTATTTATAAGCGTGGTTTCTAACCACCCCGAAAGGGAAACGGTCGTGATGATACCTTACTTTTTACTTTTGTATAAATTATATTGACTTAACCAAATTCCGGTGGGAATGTACGGTGATACACGAATAATGAAGATGAAAATATAGCCAGGTTAGGTAATATACGAATTTAGCATCTGCTAGATGTAGACTTAGGCAACCTATCACCGCCGCTTCCACAAAAAGTGGATTTGATTCGGATAACCTGTAGTGGGTCGGTTGTGAGAACGCATCCTTTAAAATCCCAAAAAGATCGGTTCAAACCAAAGCATGTACTAAAGAGAGATACATTTTTCTTACGTACATTTGTCATATATTTACAAAACCACTGTTCCCGTGCTTGTGCACGTTGAGCCGTCAGTCCTAATACCAACTTGTGGAATCGTTGATAAATTCCTCGCCAACTCGTCTGGCGAGTGCAGGCCGAATTCTCCAGAAATCTCTGTAAAGCCCATCCTCCAACAGTGGAGGTACTTATAGAACTTGTGTTCTAGGGGCTGTAATGATAATGATGAAGGCCGCTTTTCAACATATCTTGTACTATAAACTACATGTTTTTGGTACCCCGTTAGTTTCTTTTTTTTATTTCTAGGCAGGTCACACAGCGCCATCTAGTTTCCGTGGTAAGCTACGAGGCTTGTGTTACGGAAACTAGATGGTTGATAAACTACATATTATTTTTTATTTTTTTTTAATATATACTATACATATAAACACACAGACCGAGACAAATTATACAATGTACAACTTGCCCCCGGTGGGAATCGAACCCACGACCTCCCGAGTTCACGGCAACGTTTGTTACCACTAGACCACGGAGGCGGTGAGTATTGAACCTATTTTTGATCAGTGTAGTATTAAATAATATAATCACACTTCCTAAAACATAAAGTCTCCAAATTACACAGAAGAGCATTTCAAAAATTTCTGAAGTATTTAGTTTAAACTCGTCACGCTGGCCAGACGGGTTGGCGAAGGTATATAATATACTCGTAGTTACTTTAAAATTAAAGCAGAAATAGACAAACTGCACGACGATAACAATAACACTTGAAATAATTGACAGAGTAATTTGGCCTCGTCTGCTTTTTACGCGTTCATTTATCGAGCAATAAAAGTGTTGTGTAATTTTAAATGAAACGCTTCGAATACATTATTATTTTCATACCATATGTCGCCCCTCTGGTTCCATGGAACATCTCTACCAAATATTATCAAAATTAACTTATTAACTTTTACTTCAGAAAATAAAAAATATATATATTCAAGAAAATATTAACTGTTAAAATATTGTTGTAAGTGGTTGCTCGGTTGCGGTGGTAGTTTGGTTGCTCGGTTGCGGTGGTGGCTCGGATGTAAGAGCAGTGGTGGCTTGGTTGTAACAGCGTTGGTAGCTCGGTTGTAAGAACGGTGGTAGCTCCGTTGTGAGCGGTGGTGGCTAGGTTCTAAGAGCGGTGGTGGCTTGGATGTAAGAGCAGTGGTGGCTTGATTGTAAGAGCGTTGGTGGCTCGGTTGTGAGAACGGTGGTAGCTCGGTTGTGAGCGGTGGTGGCTAGGTTCTAAGAGCAGTGGTGGCTCGGATGTAAGAGCGGTGGTGGCTTGATTGTAAGAGCGTTGGTGACTGGGTTGTAAGAACGCTTTCTTTAAAATAATAAATAGGTCGCTGTCCCGGCATGTACTATTGAGAAATACACTTTTCTAACGTACGTTTGTCAAAGATTTGCAATACCACCGTTCCAGTGCCTCGGAGAGCACGTTAAGCCGTGTCGGTCCCGGTTCCACTATTAAAAACTTGTGAAATCGTACATACATTTTTATTCATAAATTAACAAGGTCTGACCTTACCGTCTGGCCAGCATTGTAGGCCAAATTTTCTAGAAATATGATTAGAAAGGCTGTGGAGGTCTAGGACTATGTGTGCGTGACTAGGGGGTGCGATGATGACCTTATAAGTGTCCAGTAGTTGTATAAATTCAAACGGGGCTACCACAACAGTTTATCTTAGAAATTGAATTTAAAATTACGCAATCAAAAATTTCATGAATATAAATAGCTCATAATAAATCATATTTCACAGAAGCTTAACGCGCTAAAAATGCATTGGAAAGTGATTCAATAAACGGCGAACCAATCTGTGATAGATGTAATTTCATGCTATTTACTCTCCACGGCTTGGCAACTCCTGCCCCATCCAATTAGCCTAACCCTACCTATAAAAATGATCAACGCATCACAGAGTACAAACATATCTACTATGTATTACGAGTATCTATTGTAATGCTAACATTTTTGTGTTGAAGTTTTTTAGCCTGTGTCTTTTAAGGTGTCGTTACACAATCGAATGTTGCAAGTACCAAAACTAGTTTCAAATTTATACTTTGAGAAATCGGCGGACGTTGCAATTCGAGTATTTGCTTTCATATTTTTACAAAATAAAATAATTATGGTTTTCACAAATTTATTATTTCTCTTTTTATTATTATTCGTGTCGCGTTAGGCGCGACATTAAATAAAACAACAAAAAAAATAATGAGATATTAGGTTTATTTAAGTAAAAAATAAACAAAGCCCTATCACTTTTTATACATCCGTTGACCGAATGTTGGGGTACCTTCCCTCGGAGAGCTTGAAGATGTAAACCCGAAGAGCGCTCTCGATCCCAAGCGGACAACGAGGCATCACGTGGATCCTGGGCAGCAGGTTTTTTTTTTTAAATCACAACTTCTTATATTAAACATATAAACAAAGTAGCAATAGTGGAACACAAGCCAAAGAGATTTTATATTATTTAGACAATACAATTAAAACATAAATAAGAGAAAAATATAGTAATTAGATTTAAATTAATAGTGCAATTGAACTGTGACTAGCAAAAGTAAAAGAACAATAATAATAATAATAAATAAGTGAAAACCAATAGGATAATAATTATTTACCTAAAACAAAATGAATGAATGAGAGGCAGAAGCAAAATTATACTATATTTACGAGTATAACAGTATTCGTATATTATCTTCTCAAGTTGGGTCTCAGCTCTAATGTCCAGACATAGAACTCCAAGCTCAACTTAAAAATATCTGGTAGGTGAATTTATACTATTATTATTAAGACTAAATGCAAGCTAAGTTTTCTTAAAAATGTAGTGAGGCAAAAGGTATCGATTGCAGCCAAAAACGCAAATCCTTGGCCACTGTCCATTTTTATCGCTAAACTAGTCACTGTTCAATAATTCTCATTAGTATATTTTCCTTATTTATTTATTTATTTAAAACTTTATTGCACTATGTACAAGGGGCGGGCTTAATGCCGCTAGACATTCTCTGACAGCCAACCTTTGGGACAATGATAACTATAAATTAGATCGATGAGTAGGTGCGAAGACGTATTTAAGATTAAATAATAATTGAGTATTAAATAATAACTATATCTATTAATAATATATATACTACATACTAATAGTACTTACATACATACATATATACATAACTATACTACATACAATATCTACTTATATACGCTGTAGGGAGCTGTTTAAGTAATGTAAGTATACCAATCTTTTGAATATTATTCTGTTGGATGCATGCCGAACATTGACCGGCAAAGTGTTCCAAAGATTTACTGCAACAACTGCGTAAGAGTCAGACATGAAACCAGAATGATGTGAACCCTACCAACCCTTCCTTACCAACCCGTCTGGCTATCGTGGCGAGTGTGGGCCAAATTTTCCAGATATATGTGTTCAGGAAGGTCCCATAATGACTATCACATACAACACATCTGACGCAAAAAAAATATTGCTTGCTGCAGCCTGTCATGCAAGGAAAGTTACAAGGCTCCAGAAGACCGAGAAGAAAACGCACGTCCTGGCTTAATTACCTCAGTTTGTTTAACGGCATTGTATTTATAAAGACTAATATATTATCGGCATACAACGTAATATTCATCGATTAACTGTCGATTTAATATTAGGTATATCAATTTAATATAGGTATATAATGAAATAGTATCCGTGTAACTTAGGCTTAAGGATTTGGAGGTGATTAGTTGATAGCCTGGGGTCACGGAAGGTGGATAATTGGGATTCGGGAGGTGGCGGAGGGAAACCAATGGGATGGACTCAGATTAAATACTAACTTTATTACAGACGCACTTATTTCAATTTAGTCTAACCACTTTATGTAAATGTTAAAATAAATTACACATTGGAAGGTAGCTTATAAGATATCATATCGCAAAAATTGCTTAAATTATAATCTTAAGACGTCGAGTTCTACTCTTTGAAAGAACATTCCAAGCTTAAAATAGATAAAAGAGAAATTCCTTTTTATTCGAAGGAAGTAAGGTACAATGTTTTAAAACTAAACTAAATTATTAATTAAACTAATAACTAAAATTTTAAAACATAAATTAATAATAATAACAAATAAAAAAAACAATATCTACTTAATAATTAAAAGTACAACTAAAAATGAAATGAAGAAAAAACAAAATAAAATTATTATAAATAAAAAAATTGCTCCAAATCGCTGCCAATGGGCAAAGTGCCAAGGATACTGGCAGTATTGCCACGTTAAATGCAATGCTGATCCTTTGGCCCAAATATTGCCCAGCCCTCTTGTCCCCCAAAGTATTGATGAGCTGTTTTGACAATGCCTTGACAATTTGTCCTATTTTGACCAAGTGTCCCACGGCCCGAGAGTTTCAACTCCAAACGGCGCAAAAACACATCTCCCAACAGATAAAAGATAATAAGATACGTAGGAATATACAAAATAAATAAAAATATTATTATATTTTAATTAATAAAATCTCTAACGGCCAGTTGCAGAAAGGCTGATTATCTTTTGACATGTTTAACATATGCATATGGACCACGTCATTGGCTGAAATAACCAAAATGACAAGCTATTGTTGTTGTGTAATTCTGTATTTCTGTATAGCTGAGTTTTCCTTGCAGATTCCTTCTCAATCAGATTAAACATTAACAGGTCACTGCAATTGCTGCTAGTTTTCTGCTAACAGCTGACTTTTTGGACCACTTCGCTGCTTAGTATTATTGTTTATTTATGATGTAATTTATGTTTATATATATGTATATATTTATATATTGCGTATTATACAAACATTTATTCGAAAAATAATAATTACAAAATATAAAATAAAAATAATATTAATACTAAGGATATATATTTATGTATTTGTATATGTATTAGTATGTAATATTGTTATGTATGTATTAATACTGTTAAGAATAACTTAATGATTGCATAACTACCTACCTAACCTACCATCTACGAGTATACTGTCTAAATGTCCTAAAGGTTTGGTTGTCAGAGAATGCCTAGCGGCATTAAGTCCGCCTTTGTACATAGTGCAATAAAGTTTTTAAATAAAAATAAATAATTATTTCACTAAGATGAGTAGAAGCATTGAAAATAATTTAAATTATGACGTGTCACAAATGCCTGGTTTACGTGAATAAAGATATTTCGACTTTGACTTTTGAACTATCAATTACGTGGCGTATATCAAAATATTAATCATTTAAGTTCTTGATATTTAGAGTAGTACGTAGCTAAATTATTTTAATTAGTAAATTAGTTGATAATAAGCGGCTACTTGTATTAGTTTCCTGTTGAAGTAATATATAAACAGTATAAAATAATTACAATATAAATTAAAACTACTTAAAAGTAAAAATTAAAATAAATATAAACTAAACCTAATAAAAAATAAACTATAAGTAAAAAATGTCCTCTAGAGACGACCCTTCAGTGATAGTCCCCAGAAGACTGGCAACATTTCCCCTCTGTATAGCTAAGCTAATATGTTGGCAGAAATAATTGCCAGCCTTCCTGTCTCCAGAATTTTCCGGTAACCGTTTGGACAACTTCTTGGCCAGACGCTTGGCTGAGTGTCCCCATGGGCCCATCCTTTAGTTTCCTTGATTCATAAAATCACAATGTTAAAAACCGCAGCGGTATACCTCTAGTGAGGACTTGGCCTTAGTTTGTTTTATTTATTTGTAACAATTTTGATGTCGAGCGTTTGCCAAAAGTTCAAAACGATGTTTTGTGGTGAGAAGCCACAAGAAACAGGTAAAGTTGCCGACACTGGTAGACGATATTTTTCTCGGGAGTTGAAAGCAGTACATTGCGTGTTATTTTGTACCAAGCTTATGTTCAGTTTACCAATAAGACGCAATATAAATGAAAATTCAATTACACTACTATGGGGAGTGTTAATTAGGAACACGGGTTGTAGAACTACAATTTTTGGTCCAAAATAAAACCTTATGCTATTGACATAAGGATAATAGCTTTGATTTGTTTCCAATTTACAATGTAAAATAAACATGTTTACTGTGGTTTGGGAATGATATGTTTACTTCTAACGTGTTATTTATTTATACATAGATTCAAAAAAAAAACTAATAGCCTTTCAATTACTGTTAAATATAGCTAGCAGGTCTCTTTCCGGATCACAACATTTTTAAAAGTGCAAGAACGCTTGCCGCATTTTTTCGTTGAATCGCTATGCTGATTCTCTACATATATATATATATATATATAAACATCACCCCTAGTCTAATTGTCTGCTCTGGGGACAAGAGGGCTGGTTCTTTCCTCGCCCAGAGAATCATATATATCATTTATAAAAAAAAAATATATGATAAATTTATTTAACAGACCTCTTGTGTCTCATAGCTGTTTTTCTTGTTCCCTTTAGGTTAATTGTTTAAACGGTACGTGAGTTAGGGTGTTGGCATAACAACAGTGTTAGTAGTGCATCACATTATGTAAATCGCAGCTGACTGACCCTTGCCACATCATGTAATTTTTTTTTATTTTTTTATTTTTTTCTCTTATTGTAATACTTATTGATGGGGCAATAAACGTTTTTTTATTCTTTATATCATTATATCTTCTTATTATAAAAGCGCGGTTTCTGACCACCACGGTAGTGCTCATAATTTATTTTAACTTTTTACAAAATATGGCAGTATTCTTTAAAATAAATAATATATCAAATTGTATCACATGATTGTTGAAAAATGCTTTTCCTAGCCGGAAATTTCCAAGCGACCTGAACAATTAAAAGCCTTACGAGTACTATTAATATTACCATTTTTTTCTTAGAAATTAAATTTCGGTTGAGAGCGTCCCAATTTCATTAGAGAGGCAGTTTACAAAACATCTGTTACACCCAAACTTCATACCGCATTGTTTCAACAAAGTTCTTCGACTGATTTTCCTGCCCAAATTGACAGACCGCGATATACTGGCTTACTTTGTAAGAATTTGAAGATTTTTGGATCCATTTATTTATTTATTTAAAACTTTATTGCATTATGTAAAAAGAGCTTACTGCCGCTAGGCATTCTCTAGCAGCCAACCTTTGGGACAATATAAAACATTACAGTCATGAGGCTAGGTGCAAAAGATTGTAAGAAACGTTGCCAAATAAATTATTTTAATCTTACATACATACATACACAATAATACATATACTACATATTGGCTACTATTATCAACAGATATCAACAGATAAACTGTTCCAGAGATTTCCATCAGTCGAAATACGGAAAAGGGTTGGTATGAAGGAAAGCATAGGGACAAAAATAAGGAAAAGCATGCTACGATGGTTCGGGCATGTTGAAAGGATGAGCGATGAAAGATTGACGAACCAGATATATAATGCGAAAGTTGTGGGTAAAAGAGGCCCTGGCAGACCGAGACTCACATATCACGATCAAATAAATAAAACACTGACTGAAGGTGCATTAAAAAGTCTTCGTAACCAAAGGGCATGTATGAAGAGGTTAATGAATGTCGACGAAGCGAAAGAGGTATGTCGTGATCGTGTCAAATGGCGCTCAATTGTCTCTGCCTACCCCGCAAGGGATCTGGCGTGAAGATATGTATGTATGTATGTAGATTTCCATCCATTATAATAGGCCATCTTTTTATTAGACGTGTAATCAAAACTTCTGAAGTTCCAATTGATTTTTAATTTTTTATTATTGTACACAAAACGTGTAGTTTTTTTTTTTTTTTTTTTTTTTTTTTTGTGGTAGCACTACATGTGGCCTTGCGCCCACCTGATGGTAAGTGGCGCGCGAGGTCCATAAATGTTAGTCATAAATGACACTCATGACTAACATCAGTCCCTAGCACGATGTCGGCTTGACTGGGTATGACGACAGTACATAAATAGACAAAAATGGATGATGCTTTAATCTTTGGCTTCAATTCCGGTTCCGGTGAACTCGCCTCCGTAACATCCCTAGTTAACATTTGCGTTATTTTATTTTGTTTATTATTTCGACCACGACAGTAAAGTCTATGCGTTTTCATTTTGGCACACGCTTTTATGTACGAGTATGTAATTTGAATTAACTGAGATATAACTAACGTAAAATTACACTGGTCAACACAACTTTTTGTCTTCGTTTAATTAGTATTTTTTGGACTGTGATTAAGAAAAATATACTGGATGCTCAACTTTACTTTTTTGGGGATTTGGAACTAGGAACAGGTTTACTTTTTTGGAATTGTATTTAAAGTTATATATGCATAAATTATTCTAAAAATATTACAAGTAAAAAAAAACAATGTTTTATATAGTTTTGGTGTGCAAGCTTCGAGGACTCCATCGAAACCTGGGTTGTTCTGGAATCATTGGCGCCTCCGTGGTCTAGTGGTAACAAACGTTGCCGTGAACTCGGAAGGTCGTGGGTTCGATTCCCACCGGGGGCAAGTTGTACATTGTATAATTTGTCTCGGTCTGGGTGTTTATATGTATAATATGTATATATTTACAAAAAAAAAAAGTATAATATGTAGTTTATCAACCATCTAGTTTCCGTAACACAAGCTTACCGCTTACCACGGAAATTAGATGGCGCTGTGTGACCTGTCTGAAATATTTATTTATTATTTATTTATTTATTTATTTATTGCAGCGATGCCATCGATACGTTGAGGTACTGAGCTGTCTCTACAGCTCTGCGACTATGACCGTTTCAGTTACAGGGTCAGCAGACTAAACCGATTCAACTGCGCAGAGGCGTGAGAGAAGGGGGACGTCATATCCCCGAAGCTGTTAACGTACGCGTTGGATGATGTTTTTAAAATGCTCGATTAAAATTACTGCGGCATAAATGACAATGGAGAATACATCTCATACCGCCGGCCGATTCGAGGATGACATAATCATAATGGCCAGCTCGCTCAAGGATCTTAGCAGAATGTTGAATGGATTAAACGTGGATACCCAGCAGGTTGGTCTAGGAACGGGTTATATTATTATTAAATTGTTTTTTGTACAAAATAAGTGTACAAAGGCGAAGATTAATGCCTACAAGACATTTTCTAACATCTAACCTTTAGTAGAGTGTGAGATTAAGGGTAGTGCCGATACCAAATTTAACAATTTCTAATATACTACACACACTACATACTTACACTGATACATAAACTACACATATACTTATAAATAAACGCATATATACATAGATATTATGCCACATATATATTTTTAGTCTGATTGTCTAGAAATAGAGCAGTGACCAAGGTAGGCAGAGACAATTCAGCGCCACTTGACATGATCACAACATACCTCTTTCGCATCGTCGACATTCATCAACCTCTTCATTACGAAGTCTTTTTAATGCACCTTCAGCCTGTATTTTATTTATTTGATTGTGATATGTGAGTCTTAGTCTACCAGAGCCTCTTTCACCCACAACTTTCGCATTATATACCTGTAGATAATATAAACATTGAGCCGTGGTTTGGTGTAATAATTGATGAAGTGATAAGTTTTTGTGCCGTGAAATTGTGCCCATGCGGTTAAAGTATCCTGTGTTACCTATACTTTGTCCTTGAGTTTTCTTCCAGCTGAGTTTAGCAGATCTCCCCTAGCTCCTACGGACAAACTAAATATTCGTTTTCAACAAAATGTATATGTACGCGTAGGGATAGTGACAACGGTATAGGAGTGCATGTTTTAGCCTTTGTGTGTGCTATTCTATTTAAAATAAATTTTACTCATGATGATGAAGCTAGAAAGGCAGAGGACAAAAAAGAATGATTATTTATGAGGCAACTTTTTTAAAATTTAATGTTTAAGTTAACGTGATAATTAACGAATGGTGCTTGTTTTCAGTGCCAACTAGCTGCAGGTTGCCGGCGACACTTGTGATCGATGGCTTTAGTTCCGCAATTTTAAAGCTCTGTTCTCATTTTATTGTATATCGGATTCTGCACGTGTTTATAATGTAGACAGACATGTATCAAATAAAAAAAAGAATAACTGCGTCTATATTTGTTTTTTTACTGAGCACTATTTGTGATAAAAAGAATGGGAGTAACTGACGCTAGCCATCACGGTTGACATCAGTCCCTACCATTATGCCGGCCTATCAAGATTCTTTGTCACACTTCGCTTGAAGGACTCCAGGTTATCAGAATGGAGAAACTCACTGGCCGGAAGACCATACCACATCTTTTAGCGACAGATGTAAGAGTTTCCAAATTTATATGTATGCATAGGCATAGTGTCTACGGTATCGGAATGCATATTTTGGCCTGTGCGACGTGCATGTGGTATAAATCGCTTTATTAAAAAAGGTGTGAAGGTGAAATAGATTTCTTTAAATGTTTCTGTCCACCATTATGCTATATTATTGCCTATTGGTATTCGATAGTATTGCTTCATGGTAATAATCTATACGAATACGGATTCATCTCAACTGCGCTACCAAATTAAACCAGCTTGTAATCGGCGAAGTCTTCTCTTAACCCGCGAATTTCAAGCCAGCTTGAAAATGGCTTTTTAAAGAACTCTTAGGAGATAGGAATCCGCTGCTCTCAAGAAAAGCCAGTTCGCCAATTACAAGCTGATTTAACTTGGTGGCGCAGTTGAGATGAATCCGTATTCGTATAGTTTACCATGAACCAATACCACTCATTTCTTCTGAACTACACACATCAAAAAAGTCTAGGGATCAAGCATGTTTATGCGGATTTCTTGTGATTGAGATGTGGCTTTGTAATAAATTTATGATTTTATAAATTTATATGGATCCTTTTTGGTGCATTTCATAATTTAAAACAGGAACTGTCAATCAAATTCGAGTAAAAGATGAAAATCAGCTGTCAATATTTTCCCTATAAAAACATAAGACGCATTGAAGACATTATTAGTGCTACTGCTTCCCTACTACTGATTAAAACCAACGTTATTATGGAGCGGCGACGTCATTTAAGCAGGGAAGAAATGATCAGAGCCGTGGGAATGATAGAAGCTGGTTCCCGGCAACGTACTGTGGCTTTAGCTCTGAATACAAGTCAGAGTGTTATCAGTCGACTTTGGACACGTTACCGAACCACTGGTACCGTGGCTGAGCGCCATGGAGGACGGTATCGCTGCACCACACGGAGACAAGACCGATACATTCAAATCACAGCTCGAAGAACTCCAACAATAACCGCCATGATGTTAGCCGTGAGCCTTCATCGCTCTTCAGGGCACTTAATTAGCGACCAAACAGTCAGAAACCGCTTGCATGAAGTGAACCTTCATTCCCGAAGACCGCTACGGGTACCACCTATAGCAATGTACAATCGTAGGACTCGATATCAATGGGCTCTTGAACACAGAAATTGGACAGAAGAACAATGGCGTTTCGTGTGCTTTTCTGATGAGTCTCGTTTTGGTATGAGGCCGGATACAAGACGTATACGACACTGGAGAACCCCTGGACGCCAACAGCGATTAAAATCCTGCCAGGAAGTCCATCCTTATAGTGGTGGAACCATCATGGTATGGGCGGGTATTTCGATCGGCGGAAGAACTGAGTTGATTTGGATCAGAGGCAACCTCAACGCTCAAATTTATGCTGAGACGGTTGTATCAGACGTCATCGTTCCTCTACAAGTGCATATCGGTCCCTTATTTCAGTTAATGCATGATAATGCACGACCGCACACCGCAAGAGTTGTAAGACAGACTCTCGCCGCAGCTAACATCAATGTCCTGCCCTGGCCTGCTCAGTCGCCAGACTTGAACCCGATTGAGCATGCATGGGATATTCTTCAGAGAAGAGCTCTGCCGAATATGAGTGTATCCAGTCGCAAGAAGACCTTTTTTTGTTGTTGCAACGAACATGGGCGGCCATTCCACAGCGTGATTTGGATGAACTCATTTTGAGTATGCCAAACCGATGTTCTTGTGTTGTTAGTGTTCGCGGTAGAAACACGGATTATTAATTGTTTAAGTTACCCAATAAAATTAAAAAAAAAACTGTTATTTCAGTCTTTTTTTCGAACTTTAATGTTAGTGGTTCAAATGTCAAAAATCCCTTTATTAGGAAAATGGCAATTTTTTTTACTAATGCAAAGGTGACTTGGTTTATCGTTACTGTAGACAAACGAAAACATTTTATTTGATCAATCCTTAAAGAAAATTTTAATGAATATCAATCAGGAGAAAAGTTATTGCAAAAATATATGTTGATCCCTAGACACTTTTGATGTGTGTAGTTTTTGTTTGACCTGACATATATTTTCTATCATTATTATTAATTGCTTTTTTATCTGAAATAGCTGTTTAACCCGGCATTGCCCATGTAATGTTGTGTCGCAATCATACAGTATTTGGTTGGGTAGAGAGAGGAGGCCTGCTTTTCAAAACTCTTGTGGGTATACACGATGGACCCAGCACCCGCACGTGTTATCCATGGAATACTTAGAAATTTGTCTTCTTTTTATAGATTTGTTTTAATAAAATAAAAGTAAGTCGTTATTGTTTTGCATATAAATATGTCCAAAATGTCTGTAATACTACACACATCAAAAAAGTCTAGGGATCAAGCATGTTTATGCGGATTTCTTGAGATTGAGATGTGGCTTTGTAATAAATTTATGATTTTATAAATTTATATGGATCCTTTTTGGTGCATTTCATAATTTAAAACAGGAACTGTCAATCAAATTCGAGTAAAAGATGAAAATCAGCTGTCAATATTTTCCCTATAAAAACATAAGACGCATTGAAGACATTATTAGTGCTACTGTTTCCCTACTACTGATTAAAACCAACGTTATTATGGAGCGGCGACGTCATTTAAGCAGGGAAGAAATGATCAGAGCCGTGGGAATGATAGAAGCTGGTTCCCGGCAACGTACTGTGGCTTTAGCTCTGAATACAAGTCAGAGTGTTATCAGTCGACTTTGGACACGTTACCGAACCACTGGTACCGTGGCTGAGCGCCATGGAGGACGGTATCGCTGCACCACACGGAGACAAGACCGATACATTCAAATCACAGCTCGAAGAACTCCAACAATAACCGCCATGATGTTAGCCGTGAGCCTTCATCGCTCTTCAGGGAACTTAATTAGCGACCAAACAGTCAGAAACCGCTTGCATGAAGTGAACCTTCATTCCCGAAGACCGCTACGGGTACCACCTATAGCAATGCACAATCGTAGGACTCGATATCAATGGGCTCTTGAACACAGAAATTGGACAGAAGAACAATGGCGTTTCGTGTGCTTTTCTGATGAGTCTCGTTTTGGTATGAGGCCGGATACAAGACGTATACGACACTGGAGAACCCCTGGACGCCAACAGCGATTAAAATCCTGCCAGGAAGTCCATCCTTATAGTGGTGGAACCATCATGGTATGGGCGGGTATTTCGATCGGCGGAAGAACTGAGTTGATTTGGATCAGAGGCAACCTCAACGCTCAAATTTATGCTGAGACGGTTGTATCAGACGTCATCGTTCCTCTACAAGTGCATATCGGTCCCTTATTTCAGTTAATGCATGATAATGCACGACCGCACACCGCAAGAGTTGTAAGACAGACTCTCGCCGCAGCTAACATCAATGTCCTGCCCTGGCCTGCTCAGTCGCCAGACTTGAACCTGATTGAGCATGCATGGGATATTCTTCAGAGAAGAGCTCTGCCGAATATGGAGGGTATCCAGTCGCAAGAAGACCTTTTTTTGTTGTTGCAACGAACATGGGCGGCCATTCCACAGCGTGATTTGGATGAACTCATTTTGAGTATGCCAAACCGATGTTCTTGTGTTGTTAGTGTTCGCGGTAGAAACACGGATTATTAATTGTTTAAGTTACCCAATAAAATTAAAAAAAAAACTGTTATTTCAGTCTTTTTTTCGAACTTTAATGTTAGTGGTTCAAATGTCAAAAATCCCTTTATTAGGAAAATGGCAATTTTTTTTACTAATGCAAAGGTGACTTGGTTTATCGTTACTGTAGACAAACGAAAACATTTTATTTGATCAATCCTTAAAGAAAATTTTAATGAATATCAATCAGGAGAAAAGTTATTGCAAAAATATATGTTGATCCCTAGACACTTTTGATGTGTGTATTTCCTAGAAAGTTGATAGACTACATTTCTCAAAGTACACAAGCACTTGAAAGATCCTTGAAAATATTAGATTGTGCGAGCAAGAGGCCCAACTGTTAAATCCTCTTAAGTAACTAAACACAGGTGTTGCCAATTTAAAACGATATACTTATAAATTGGTAGAGATACTTGAAAATGTACTTGGTAAAAGCCAAAAAAGTAAACGATATCTTTAAATCACTGTCAGTCGTCAATCAGATAAACGTCGAATGCAAAAGGAATTTGTTTTCAAATTAGTATTTGAGGAAAGTCGTAAAGCCTCAACGATTTCGACTCAAAGAATGTTTCCGTACTTGGTACCGAATTTGTTAGTGCTGTAGTAAAAACGAATATATTGGTTTGACACGAGAAACCTCGGCTAAACGACAGTGGATTAATATATGAATTTTGTGTACCTTTTACTATATTTATTTATATAGTCCACACAGCAGTACATACGAGGTCTGTTCAAAAATAATCGCGAATTTTGAATTTTTGCGGGCTACGTGTATTTTTTGTTGCGTTATTTTGGTACTCATATACCTTACTTATCAACCATTTTAATGTTTAGTTAATTTTTAATAACTGTTTTGATGACGCGTCCTGCGTTTTGGTTCGTCTTCGATTTTTGCCTATTCCAAAAAATAAATCAAAGAATCTGTAAGAAATTTTGTGTGAAAAACAAAATCCGAATGTTGACTATGGGATATGTTGAAGCTACCTTGGACAAAAGCAACGTTTATCGGTGGTACAACATGTTCTGGATGGCCGAGAAGATGTGAACGACGAAGAGCGTGCCGGTCTCCCGAGCACGTCAACAACAGATGAAAACATTAATGAAGTGAAGAAATTGTATTGGCCAATCGTCGAATCACCATTAGAAAAGTTGCTGAGGACCTAAACATATTGATTGGCTCGTGCCATTCGATTTTAACCAATCATTTGGGTATGAGTCGGGTCGCCACGAAGTTTGTGCCAAAATTGCTCAATTTCGACCGTAAACAGCGTCGCGTTAACGTTGCTTGTGCGTGAATATTTGGCCAAAATGCGGCACCATTACTGTGTTGTTGCTGTTTACGGTTTGTTGTTTGTTGCTGAAGAGGTCTATGAAAGGACAACGCTACGAGGAACTGAACAAGATCACAAAACATAACATATGTACCAACTAGGTGTTAAGTTCACTAATAAATATATATAGGTACTTTCAAACTAAAATCAACAAAATCTATATAATTTTACTCACACTTACATATTGCACCTTCACACACCTACACTGTCAATTCACATTCACATACACACTTGTCATAATGATGCGTGGAAAGATTTTTTAAATATTGTCTCTTTATTTTTAAAGTAGTAAGTAGGTAGTTTAATTTATTTATAATACGTTCGTGCTTTATGTTTAGTTAAAATAATGTTATTCCGCAATTGGATAGGTGTTAAGAAAATATTTAAAAGTATTTTTTATTTATCTTTGTGGTTTAAGATCTAATAATCTATAATTCACGTTTTGACATAAATTTATTTTAACAAAATAACAATAATAACTAAAAAATACAGAAAACTAAATATATAAAATCATCTAACATTTATTCACATTTAATGATTCATTCGTTCCTTCAAACATACCGCTCCATCCTCACATCCTATCCATCTCACTCGCTTTCTTATTCCTCTGATCTTTAAGCTTATAGCCCTTATTACAGAAATTTGTATTTTTGTTTTTAGCCAGCCTGCAACTTGTGAGAATGGCTTCTGCCATTTTTCAGAAAGCCGTGAAGCGGTCTTTTTGACAAAAGCCGCGTACTCAGCACCTAACGAGCCATCACATGAGATAACCAACGGCGTAAATGAAGCTCTGAGATCTTCTGCTGCCCTGTCGTATTTACGGTGTTTCTCGTGTGTATGGGTTTGGGAGATGCTTCCCCAGGTACGGGTTCCGTACGAGGTTGCGTCAGCATTAACAATGCGAACATCAAAAAACGCTTTCCTCGCTGGTAAAAGATAATATATGTGAAAATAAAAAAACTTACATAACATTACAGCATAAAGTAGTTGCTTTAAAGTATTTTTTTATTGTATCATTAAAATTAATTTATGAATTATGCCATAGAAGAATCGTCGCTACGCTTCGTATATGGATATGAATTATCCCAAACCAAAAACCAATTAAACAAAGAATAAATCGTTGAAATACCAAAGTGTCGAATAACTGCAGTTCAGACAGTTATACAGTAAAGTTGAATGATGATGCAGGTTGATATGAACAAACGAGAACTGCGTTATCAAAAAATGAACTCGGAATATTCAGAAATGACACACAGGACCCATTCTTAAATTCAATTGATATAAACTTAATTTAGAGCGGTGGTGGCTCAGTTGTAACAACGCCTTCCTTCACATTGTAAACAGGTGGCTTCGAACCCCGGCATGTACCAATGAGAAATACACTTTTCTTTCGTACATTTGTCATAGATATACAACACCACCGTTGTCGTGCCTCGGAGCGCACATTAAGCCGTCGGTACCGGTTCCACTAATACCGACTTGTGGAATCGTTAATAAATTGTCATTAAAAAATTGACATCGGATCCTCGCCAACCCGTCTGGCCAGCGTATTGAGTGTAGGCCAAATTCTCTAGAAATTTGTTCTGGAAGGCCCATCTCCAACAATGGAGCTCTAGAACGCTCTAGGAGCTGTAATGAATGAATGAATGAAAATAAATTTTAGAAAGTGACCACTCGATTTGGTCTGTTGGAAGGCTCGTCAATTGCCACCTTACATCGCGAGACGGTTCAAAAACATTTTCATTGTTCGTAAAGCATCGATACAATTTCGTACTATTAATCGCCATGAATAAAGCGTTTGTATTGACTTTGTTTGATGACGGAGATTTATTGATGACTATCATGTTATGCTCTATTTGCCATTTCCATTCAAATATGGAGGTTTTAATAGCATTCGTTGATGTAGAAACTTTTTTATTACTTACTGCGTTCATAATTTAAAATCCAATGGAATATCGCATTTCGTATTTATCGCTACATTTAACCGATCTACAGGTGATTTAAAAGCTGCATTCATTTTGAAATTAAAAATGTATCAACATTTAAAATTGATAAGAGTTTTTAAAGCTTATTAATTTCATTCTGAATGGGATTATTTTAAAATAAATAGAACCAATACAAAAGGATTAAGTTAATTAAATACTGGAGTGCAAATAAAATCTCTACTATTAAAGAAAAAGTACTGACTGACTTATTATTATTTATTCTTCCATCGCACAGCCCATATTGACCGCCTCCGTGGTCTAGTGGTAACAAACGTTGCCGTGAACTCGGGAGGTCGAGGGTTCGATTCCCACCGGGGGCAAGTTAAACATTGTATAATTTGTCTCGGTCTGTGTGTTTATATGTATAATATGTATATATTTACAAAAAAAAAAGTATAACATGTAGTTTATCAACCATCTAGTTTCCGTAACACAAGCCTCGTAGCTTACCACGGAAACTAGATGGCGCTGTCTGGAAATATTTATTTATTTATATTACTAGAGCTACAATTAGGAAATTTACCATAAAGTTTCCTTTTTTATATAAAAGACGTTTTATTAAAGGTAATAAACCCATATCAGATCTTAGAGAAAATTAAGTGAAACACCCACCACGGTCAAGGTTAACGTAACTATAACATTTGTTCATTCACTGTTTGGTCTCTGCTAAACCGATAGCCAACGTAAGAATATTTTACTGGAGACACCATCACGGACTGCCAGAATAATACGGTTGGTGTTAAGAATGAGTTCCAGAGCATCGCGAAGATGTTTGGCACCCGTCTCGCATTCTAGTACTTTGGCAGGCGATTTTATATGGTAACTTAAACATCATATTTTAAAAAAAATTGCTCCTAATTTAAAATAACTTATTTTTAAATAAATTAAATTAGATGTGGACAGCGCGAAGATTTTGTATTTATTTGGAAGGCTCAATTCGCTACTCCGGAGCTTTTTCTTTCCAAATCAACCAGAATGAAAACTAACAGCGTTAGTTGCGGTTGCCTTGCAAAAGTATCTAAATGTCTCGCTAGATCGCTACGCCGCGTGCTAAACAAGTGCTTAGTGGAAAACTCTAGAATACCGGGTACATTGCTACAGAACCTGTCTCGCCAGATAAAGGGCCAAAAACGCTGAATTATTTGTAGCGTCCATACCCACCCTTAATACCCAAGTGTACCATGCCCTATATGCAGCTGTAAACTGACCCAGATGGCGCAGCATGGTTACGAACCTCAGCAGTGAGGAGAACGACGCAAGGAGAAGGAAAAGATATAACAAAAAGCATAATAAAGCCTTAGACGGACAAAGCCGGGACACAGAGCATTGGTAGAATATATCTGAAAGCCAACATAGACGATTGTGTATATTAATACGGCCGGGTATTGCTAAAAGCGATACACAATATGGAAGAGGGCTCGTAATGGGCCCTGCGTTTTACGATCAAAATAATCGTAATCCTTCCGCATATTTACTTTTATTGCGAGCCGAAACCCGCATACGTCGAGATTGTATCTGCCACGGATTAGGTTGTACGATAAAAGATAATTCGATATCGCAGAATGTAGTGATAGGGTTAGCAACTGCTAATATAGAAAATCCATTCTATTCATGTTTTATTACGTCTACTCCCTATTTACTGTAAATTGTGACATCCCTGTCATTAGATTAGATTTTACTTGTATATACAAGATCAAGACTTCGATTTTCACAATGTCGCATTAAAATTTATCGAAAAAATAATTATTGGCGCATAGCAAGTGAAATATTTATGTTGTGAAACAAGTAGATAGATTCTCACTACATTTAAATCTTAGACGTCTTCATGACTTTGATTATCATGGAGACGTCGACAATGTTTCGATCAAAATTGTAAATTCAAAAAAATATTTTTAACATTATATATCTTATTTACTACAATTTTATTATTGTCTGTTATTTTATAATTTATAATTTTACCATAATTTATATTTCTTATAAATAAGCGATGACCTTCATAATAATTAAGAAAGTATTGTTGAGATTCACAACAAAAAAAAACTATGAAAATCATAAAGTTACCAACCCTATACTTAAGTCTCTTCACTCATGACACTGGTTGAGTCTGAGCGATTTGTTTTTCCGGAAACGATAGTGTATATCGCGTCCTCTGGTTTGTGCCCATGTATAGAATCAAACTTCTTTATCATTAATACTATGTATGTTATTATTATAATGGAACATTAAGTAGACAATCACAACTTTTAACTTTTTATTTTATACGTTTTCATTAAGAGATGGGAATTAATTTATTAATATTTACCGGCAGTTTCCAAAGCGATGGTTAATAAACTAACGTTTAACATTTGCGATTGCCTTAAATAAGAAAGGGAACAACCTTAACAATGACGTAGCATTTACAAGCGTACTTGTTGTCGAATTGTGTTGCTAATGGAAAAATAAATAATCTAAAATGTTTGTACTAAAATAAATAAATCCTACAAAATACTACTACTAATTAATATAAATAAATTAGATACAAGTTTAAATATAATACCACGACGCTTGTAAAAGACAATTGTCTATGAATGTCTATGACATGCGTCTGTTCAGGCGTTTTAAAAAGTAACGTAAAGCCGGCTTGATCTGCAATTCGCGAAGGAACCTCGTTAAGCGTACTAAATAAATTAAATTAAATCCTAATATAATATTACCACGCCTGCCAATAAGAATTAATTGTCTATGAATGTCTATGACATGAGTCTGCGCAGGCATTTTAAATAAGTAACTAAAAAGGCGGACGAGTCAATCAAAAAATCAAATCGATTTGATCGCCATAGTAGAAAGATCATAGCTGGTCGTATTAATAAAGCTTCATAGAAGGTCCCACTGGGGTAAGTTGCCATAATCTGGTAGTAATATTGTAAGCTCCTACTCTGTATGTCACCTACACTTTGGGGCGGTTACGAGTTACTGGACCTTCGCCGGTGTAGCTGGCCTCCACGTCTTGCTGGCCAAAAACCTGGGGTGTTCTCTATTTCAGGACCCTACTGAGGAGGAAACGCTCAAGAGATCGCTCGCAGCCACCCACGACTCCACACAAAAAACTTCTGTCGAGGGGGGCAAGGCGAGGCTAGAAAAGTGGAACACTACCAGACTAGTCGTTTCCTTAAACCCATCAGGTCAATAAACATCTTCCGGGCTGTGCAATGATAGGCTAATTACAAATATCAATTCTAAAAGCTGGTTTTATTTAACCCCTACCCTAGTCTGTCGCAACCCCTATGCGACAATATGTATAATGCTATAAAATCCAAGACCATATTAATTCGTATATCCCGATATAGAATAGTAGAATGACAATGGTATAGATGTAGTTCTCTTGAAATCACAAACCAGAGGTGAGAGGAGAAAATTGTTCAACCATTAATGTAAACGTTCACGTTACCAAAACAGAATCACTAGTATTCGTAGTGACCTTTCAAGCTCACATCCATAAGCTAGTAAGTCAGAAGCAAACACGTGGCCACCATATGATGGTATAATATCACAAATAAATTAAATAAATTATTCTGTCCGAGTCTAAATCCACAGACTTATCCGCTAGACCACGAAGACGGATAAAAAACTTGGTTCTAATCACTACCAATGGCAAAGTGCCAAGGATACTGACAGCATTGCCACATTGAATGACAATGCTGATCCCCTTGGCCCAAATATTGCCCAGCTCTTTCGTCAATTATTATTATTTTCATTCATTCATTACAGCCCGTAGAACACAGCGTCCTAGACCTCCACTGCTGGAGATGGGCCTTGCAGAGTATATATCTGGGGAATTTGGCCTACAGTCGCCACGCTGGCCAGACGGCTTATCTAGGTATTATTATTATATTATTATTTATTTATTTATTAGTATTATTATTACAAAATTATGATACTACATTACAATATTTTATTTATACTTAACACGACATGTGACATCGTCCCCACCTTATGATAAGCGGTACGCAAGGTCCACGAATGGGAGTAACTGACGCCAGCCACTAACGACCGGCATCAGTTCCTACCACATTGCCTGCCTAACAAGATGCTTTTTCACACTTCGCTTGAAGGACTCCAGGTTATAGGAGTAGAGAAACACACTGGCTGGGAGAGCATTCCACATCTTCAGCGTGCCACAGATGTAAAAGTCTCTAAATTTATGAGTACGCGTAGGGATAGTGCGTATGGTATGTGCTTGCGGAATAAAGAAGATGGGACAAGGTTATTGAGCTCCTCAGAATACTCACCGTGGTATAGCTTGTAGAACACGATCAAAGAGGCTACGTCAAGGCGAAGTTGCAGTTATTCGAGACTTTTAGACATTGTGGTGTCGTTCACTATCCGAATTGCCCGCCTCTGCAGGACATTAAGAGCATCTGTAATATAATAAAATATATAAAAGATATTAAAAATATATCTTTTTATTTGTAAGCTCATTTCATGATAGAATTTTTTGCTCTGCACATAACTCTTTACTGGCTATTCCTTCGCACCGTACTAATTTTGTTTCCAACTCTTTTTTGCAGTGGTAGCTGTGTCACAATGGAATGAAATGGAACACTTTTAAAATTGCAATAAGTGTTACTTGATTATTTATTACTCGTATGATGTTATATTTTTAGTCATTCGTTGTAGTCTATTGTAGTTCGCATATTATTGTGTATATAAGTTTGGTGACGCCTAGCGCCATCTAGTAGTATCAGTTGGAACTAATTTAAAAAAAAAAACAATATTTTTACATGTGGCACTCAGCAGTGGTTCTCCTCTCGTTCCCATCCCGTGAGCACGTCTTGTGTTTTGGATGCTCGCCCTCGATTCAGACCTTTCTGAATCGAGTGATAACGCCGTGAAAGTAGTGCACGTTAAATAAATTACAAACTATAAATTAAAAACAAAACCATAACCTCGCGCCAACCATAGTGATAGTGCTTAGGTGCGAACAAAGGACTCGCCGTCCAGTTCTATTCTGGATTGTGACAAGTACCGGCCGGTGCCCTGGAGTCAAGACCTGCAGCTACGCCCAGGTGACGAGCTCAAAGAAGACCCAAGGTAAGGCGTGCATGTCTTTTCTTATATCCTTTGTTCATACTTTGTGCCACATAGAAATTTAGATTGGCCATCAGCCCCTTATGGAAAACGCATACAGTCCACTTTTAATATCCTAGGATTACAGTCCATTCGCTCCGCAACAAAGTTTATATTTCCCGTTTACGTAGTGTATGTATATAATTAGTTATGTAGTGTATGTAAGTATATAATTATTTATGTAGTTTAAGTATTATTATTTGTATATTGTTTATCATATATTTAATTTACCTAGTACTAATAACTTAACTAGTATTAATATTCTCCATATGTCTTTATGCCGCTGAAACTTGGACTCTCAAAGCCGGTGATCGTGGCCGCATCGATGCCTTTGAGATGTGGTGTTGGAGGCGTATGTTGCGTATCCCTTGGACAGCCCGAAGAACTGACGTGTCAATACTCAAGGAGCTCAAAATCTCTACTAGGCTGTCTTCCATCTGCCTAAAACGAGTCCTTGAGTATTTCGGCCATATAGCCCGCAAAACACCTGGTAACCTGGAAAGGCTTGTAATCACAGGGAAAGTCGAAGGCAAAAGACCACGTGGCCGAAGCCCCATACGCTGGTCTGACCAGATCTGCACCTCACTAAATACCCAGATGCACGATGCCATACATGCAGCCGTGAACAGACCCGGATGGCGCAGCATCATCCGGGACAGGATGATCCGTGGAGGGGGTCACGACCCTCAGCAGTGAGGAGAACGACGCAAGGAGGAGGAGTATTAATAAGTGATTTGTTTTTTTTTTTTTGGGTATTTTATTTTTGCCATGCCCAAACTTCGATTTCTTGTCCCGAAGGTTGATGGTAAGAAAATGCCAAGCAGCATTACATACGCCTTCTGTATTAAACAATAAAGTTTTTAATAAATAAATAAATATATTACCAAGAAAGGAAAAAAAAATCTCTGCCTCAGCGGATCTGGCGTATGTATGATTATCTAAGCAACAGCTGTAAATAAAAATAAAATAATATAAATTAACAACAAATCGATTCCCTATAGATACGAAACCGTTTATCTTATCACAACGCCTAACAATACTGACCTTTATAGCTTTCATTATACAGTTTACAGTGTATTCGGGATTTATTGGACCAAATGCCTATGGGATGTTTGTAGTTTGGGAATAAGATACAGTGACCGCAAGGGACGGGTGATGTACTGTTATTGTGCCCCATCCGGCCACTGCTAAACAAACCATGCCAAAGACGTATAAAAAGGAGCTTGTCAAAAATATATTTAGCCTATTTATCAGAGTGTTAAAGGATTCAGTAAAAATAAACGAAAATTTTATACCAAGTTGTATTAAAGAAAGTCAGTATAATAAAAACTAAAAATAAAGATTTAGAAAATTAAGAGACAAATTAAGAGACATATTTTCATTTGTTGACAAGGTAGAATGACAATCTTCAGATGGCTTATTATTAAAGATATTCGATAAAAGTATTTACAAAATATAAAATAAAATTAATATTAATACTAAGGATAGGGATATAAGTCCCGTCCGCGTGGATATTTTTTTATTTCTTATTTTTTTATACTAGCACGTCATGTGATCTTGCGCCCACCTGATCGTAAGTGGCGCGCATGGTCCATGAATGTTAGCAACTGGAATCAGACACTTATGTCCGACATCAGTCCCTAACACTATGCCGGCTTGACTAGATGCCTTTTCACACTTCGCTTGAAAGACTCCAGCTTATAGGAAAGTGGAAACACAGAGGCTGGAATAGCATTTCACATCTTTATTATGTGACAGATGTATGAGTCATTTATAGGTACGCGAAGGGATGGTGACTACGGTCTGTGGATGCATATTCAGATCTGTGCGTTTGGTTCGGTTGAATGGTCGCAAGAACGCCGGTTGCATTTCCCCGCTGAATTTTTGTATTCGTCATTATTTTAGTGCTGACAATATCCAAGTTGTTACAAGAAATAAAGAAGAAATAAATGATTTGATTTTGATAGAAATAACTTAGACGATCCATTATTAGGTATAACCAGAGGGTTTCTAATGGTGTAGTTTCGTAAAAATATGTGTAAACAGGTAGGATAAAAATATTGTTTTAGGTTAATTGTGAGCTGTGTTTGTGGAACGGATTTGCTGCATATAATGCTTAATTATATATAAATGAGGAAGAAGCCAAATTGCCCTTGTGTCCAAGGACAATATCACCAGGCACTTCGATTGCAGTGTCATATGTAAATTTTTCAGCAGAGCTTTGGATATCCTGCTTTAAAGCGCTTCGATCGAACTCCGAATAGTATGCAGTACATCTGTCCATCTTTGGTAGTGGTGGCACATGATAGTTAAATTAGTTCCCTTTCTATTTTATTAAATATTTCATTTATTTATTTTAATTCTTCTTAAGCATTCACAAATATAATAGTATTTTAAAATCCTCATTTATTTCAGTTCTTTTCATTATCGGGTGATAATTCACAACTTTAAAATTACAATAATATTTTCTAGAAGTTTTTTAATAAATAAAGAAGTATTAATGGCCAGACTATGTATACACGTCTATACCGACTACCCTAAACATGCTGCATGATCAATGACGTTTCATATTGTACTACAGTCGACCACAATACTGGGTAAAACAGTTGAACCTTATAACTATAGATATTAGAGTCAAAGTTCTATGAAGTTTTGTATTTAGATGTGTGATCAACTTTACCGTAGAATAATAGTGCTGAGGTAGGCTTGAATTGAGAATATAAATCAAACAGTTTTACGATATCGGACTAAAATTTAGTTATTATTTTATTTAGATATAGTATTCTACGGTTTTTAACAAGAATCAAATAATAATAATAGCTGGGCTTATATTTTGATAAGAACTTAACCAATATTTAATTTAATTTATTTATTAAGTACTAAAACAGTTTGTTATGTTCTGACCTAACATTTATTGCATGCAGTCAAACTGACTTTTCTGATCCTCCGAAATGAAACTAACTGTATTTTTTAACAAATACACGGTGTTTATTTTGGAATTAAGTATAAAAAAACAGAAAAAAATATAAATAAAACTAAAATTAAACATAACATACATAAACTAATATTAAAGCTTAATAAACTTAAAATAAAAAAATAAAAATATGTGAGCTAAATAATAATATACATATTCATTCATTACAGCCCCTAGAACACAGCGTCCTAGACCTCCAATATTGGAGAACATATATATGAAGAATTTTGCCTACACTCGCCACGTGTTGGCGAGGATCTGATGTCAATTTTTAATGACAAATAACGATTCTGATTATTTTAATGTAATATTATTTTTATTTTAAGGCACCCCACGATCGTCTACCACACAATGGTTAGCTGTAAGCAAATGCCTTTAAGGCATTAAGTTCGCCCTTGTACATTACTTTTCAGTTTTTTGTGCAATAAAGAGTTTATAAATAAATAATTCCACAAGTTGGTATTAGTGGAACCGAGACCGACGGCTTAACGTGCTCTCCGAGGCACGAGAGCGGTGGTGTTGTAAATTTATTACAAATGTACATAAGGTAAGTGTATTTCTCATTGGTCATACATGTGGGTTTGAACCGCCCTTTGTAGGATTTAGGAAAAGCGTTCTACAACCGAGCTACCACCGCGCCAATATTATACATATATATGTATGTTAATATAATATTATTGGTTCACTTTCTTGTATACATTAATTTTAATTGCACCTACCACCTATCCTGTCTAAATGTCCCAAAGGTTTGGCTGTCAGAGAATGCCTAGCGGCATTAAGTCCGCCTTTGTACATAGTGCAATAAAGTTTTAAAATAAAAAATAAATAAAATATACTAGTATGATGTTTTTAAACATTGAATAAGTAGTTTTAATATTAGTTTATTAATTGATGATATTTTTTATTATCGGTCAGCCATCATCCATACCACCATCAGTCCGCCTATTTCCTGACGATTGTAATCCGAAAAATCAATCAAAACGTGTGATCTGAAATCATTTTATTTTTTCAAATATCACAAACCGCTTTTTTTACAATTTAACATTGCAGTTTAAGCTTATAAACACACCGGCACAATGAGCGAAAAAAAAAGTGTAAATTTTGCCACTTTATTTTTTATTGACGTATTTGAAAAGATAAAATTAGGAGAGTTCTTCGCGCCATTTTGCGTAGGAATGTCAAGTGCAAGTTTTTGTTTAATAAATTAATTTACTGTTGTCTTGTTTAATAATGTGCTACAATGTGAATAATTATGGAAAATGATAAATTGTACATTAAATATGGGGCACAAGTATTTTTTGCGTTTTTCCCGCGCTGTGGACTCCCATATTTTACCCGGCGTGTTTGGGCTATAATGCCGCGAGTAACTCCAAGAAAAGCACAAAAAACATCTGCAGCATCTGGAATTTGATGATGACCTCATTAACTCATAGAAAAGAAAGATATATTACGTCAGACTTGGCTGTATGGGCTAGACCCTTTGCCTTACCTATCATCTCATTCTTTAACCATCGGGAGAAGAGAACAAACAAGATAAAATTAGATGACAGACACTTTTTTAATTTATTTTATTTTCCCGTACAACACATTTGTCGACTTGTTAGAGAAAATTATTTGTTATTGAAAATTACCAAAATAATCTAGATAATGCGCGCGATAGATAGATAGATAAAGATGGATAAAGGGCGCGGTGGTGGCTCGGTTGTATGAACGCGTACCTTAAATCCTACAAAAGTCGGTTCAAACCCACCCGGCATGTACCAATGAGAAATACACTCTTCTTACGTACATTTGTCATAGAGTTACAACACCACCGTTCTCGTGCCTCGGAGAGTGTAGGCCAAATTCTCCAGTTTTGGAAGGCTCATCTCCAGAAGTGGAGATCTAGGACGCTGTGTTGTAATGAATGAAAATTTAATCTAGATATAAATAATTCATTTGCATTCCTTCGGTGCTAATGTAGAGTTATGATATTTTACGTGTTAGTAACGACATGAGTAACAGACTTGAATTCTAGGACTGACCTAATCGGAATTCCTTATTTTTTCATTTGATACAGCCCCTGAAACACAGAGTCCTAGACCTCGACTGTTGTAGATGGGCTATCCTTTTTTTTTTTTTTTTTTTGTATCAGCTTGACATGTGACCCATGACCGCCCACCTGATGGTAAGTGGCGCGCAGGGTCCATGAATGTTAGCAACTGGAATCAGACCCTTATGTCCGACATCAGTCCCTAACACTATGCCGGCTTGACTCCAGATCGTGATGCTGGCCAAACGGGTTGACAAGGGTATGATGTAATTTTTTTTTTCTTAATGACAATTAACGATTCAACAAGTTGATATTAGATGGTGTTGTTAATCTCAAATATACTTAAGAAATGTGTATTTCTCATTGGTACATGCCGGGGTTCGAACCAGTCATGTGAGGATGTTAAGGTAGGCGTTCTAACAACCGAGCCACCACCGCTGCTCTCTCTATCTTATTGGCGTAATACTTAAAAATTATACAATCAATAATGCCTACATTTTTCTTAGATTTTATCAAATCATAATTTATACTGACATAAAAATGGATAAAGAAAATTATCACCAATGACCTTGTAGTTTTTTAGTAGTCAAATATAATTTCCTAGTTTTTCTCCTAACACATTTACCAGTGAGATAAGGATCAGATAAGGGCCACCACATAGTTAGTGACACGAAATGTTAATTCCCAAAACAAAGGATTACTAGTAACTCGCCTCGTCATCTATTTAAATACGAAGTACATATATTCTCTACTTGATTTAACGATTACGTTACGGTATTGTTGTTATATCGTTAAAAATAATGTAATAGAAAACATGGGCTATAATAAAGAATTTAAATATGTATATGTTTATCATTCAGTTGTAAGAATGTTTTTTTAAATACCAAAAATGTCGGCATGTAGCAATAAGAATACAAATAACATTAAAAAAAACCCGACTGCGTAAAAAAAATACTTTAATTAAAAACTATAAAGAGTAATACAAACTCAAGGGTTTCGTCGCCAATAAGTTTAATAACTGTTTACCTACACCATTGAAATAATTTTATATATTTGTGCTACATTTGCTACAATATCGTTATGATTCTGTGACACAATACTGGTACATGTCGAGTTGTCGGTAAGTCTGTAGTGAATAGAACCGTTAAAAATGTACACTCTCCAAAATATTTCGCCGGTATGCTTTTATTACGAGGAATCATGCGAAGTTATTTAATCAGTACCTGCAATGTGTAATAACAGATTTCGAGGGGGTATTTAAACGATTTATAATGAGTTAATATTTTTATACAAATAAATAACTCTTATAAAATGCTGTCATCATCATTACAGCCCCTAGAACACAGCGTCCTAGACCTCCACTGCTGGAGATGGGCCTTCCAGAACATATACCTAGAGAATTTGGTCTACACTCCCCACGCTGGCTAGACGGCTTGGCGAGGATATGAAATGATGTCAATTTATTAGCGATTTTATAAGTTGGTATTAGTGGAACCGGGACCGACGGCTTAACGTGCTCTCCTCACACGGGAACGGTAGTGTTGTAAATCTATGACAAATGTACGTAAGAAAAATGTATTTCTCAATAGTACATGCCGGGGGGGTTCGAACCGACCTTTGTAGGATTTAAGAAACGCGTTCTTCAACCGAGCCACCATCTCTCTTCATAAAAAAACTTTTTTGTCAAGCAGGCATAGACATATATATATATATATAATAAAACAATTTACTGGACAGTAGGTGCCCAAATATGAAATAAATATATTTAATGATATATATAATGTTTAAAGTTGTCCCAATGGTTGGCTATGATAAATTGTCTTGCGGCATTAAAGCCCGCCTTTGTCATTGTGCAATAAAGTATTAAATAAATAAACAAGGCGTCATACCTCTTTGAGGCTTAATCTATCAGCGCCAAAGCTGCGTATTCGCTTGTGATGTAGGGCATAGCAGTCGCAAAGGAGATGAATTTGCATTCGTTTGTTTCAACCAAGCCCATGGTAAACATGTGATTGTTCAGTGACCAGTTACAGCTCTAGTAAGAGTTCTTATTTAGGTTTCCATAGCTGAAGAGGTTTGTACATGTACTTACCTAAGTAGCCAATAATTAGCTCCTTGAAGTGTCTCTGCCCTGGAATTGCCTGCCAGGCAGATACGCGTTGTTCCAATTTTTTATTGGTGCATGGAAAGTGCTCTTAGGTAGTCCACAAACCTTCTTTGTATCGTTCCAATTTTAGTATACGAAGCAAGTACTCATCAACGCTATGTTTAGCAATAACTTTAATGTGATACAACCTGACCTTAGTCGTCAATACCCATTACTGCGATCTCTTGGGACGCATTGAGTCGATAGTAATTGAAACCTCTCAACTAATTAAATGTAACTGATTGCTTAGTTTCTATAATTGTCGGGTTGCTGTCGTAATATTATTAATAATAATAATAGCCCGTCTGGCAAGCTAAGAGTTATAAAAAGCCGATTTTTTTAAATACAAACGTGCCAAACATTTATTATTTAATTAATTATTAGTCCTCCAACAAAATCAACAATATTACAAACTCTGAGTATGAATACATAATGTGACTTAAAAACTAAATGTGATTTTAATTAAAGGAGACGACGACCTACTCATAATTACCATTGAGTATTAATTTAAAACTAGGCATGCAATAGATATTATACACTATACAAATAAATAATTTACCTACTTAACAGTTAAATTTAATAAATTAAATCAAAATTAATAAAACTAATACCTACCCAACAAAACGCATTTAATAAAAATAAAGAAATACCTACCTAAGCCTAGAATGGCTGATTTTGATATTTCATCATAAGTCGGTTTATGATGCTATATATATATATATATATATATATATATATATATATATATATATAGCAGACGATATAAACGAGACGATAAACGCCCGGTTAGCCGGCGTCCTGGTGCAGCGACAGTACAGCTGTTGTCGCCGGTGCTACTGCTGGATCCACACGCGTTGATGCTGTACTGAATTTGCACTTTTGCAAATTCAGTACAGCATCAACGCGTGTGGATCCAGCAGTAGCACCGGCGACAACAGCTGTACTGTCGCTGCACCAGGACGCCGGCTAACCGGGCGTTTATCGTCTCGTTATCCGTAATCTTAATTTATTTTGTATTTTGTAAATAGCTTTAGTATAGTCACAATAATTTTCACTTAACGTTAAGAATAGGTACTTCGCAAGCCGTGCGATTTTAATGAATATGAGCGAAATAGCCATAATGAACTAGACGTGAACAAAGTTCAACCACAAGTGCAAACTTTGAACGCTCATTCCCAACACAGCACTTATTTATTTTTTGATTGAATGCGTTCGAAAATATATATGAATAAGTTAAATAAAATCTATAGTTCCAATAAAGAAAATAATTAAAATTAGAAATCTAATCATATAGTGGTGTTATCAGTGAACTAATATTACTAGAACCAAGGCCGCGATCCAGACCTGCCATGCTTTGATGCTGCGGCATCAAAGTTAATAGACGACCCTCAATGCGTGCCGATATGTAAACAACAATTTGAAAATGTCCGTCTTTCGTTTTACAAACTGGTTAAGTCGTTGCTCCGCCAGTGCTTAGCACGAGCCATTGCTCAGAACTGTCAAACTGATAGTTTTTACTCTAAAAAGTGTCACTTTGAGAGTCCTGAGCAACGGCTCGTGCTAAACACTGGCGGAGCAACGACTATTAATCCGGACCTGAGAGTTCTGAGCAATGGCTTGTGCTAAGCACTGGCGAAGCAACGACTATTAATCCGGACCTGAGAGTTCTGAGCAATGGCTTGTGCTAAGCACTGGCGAAGCAACGACTATTAATTCGGACCTTAGTCATTAAGTCCTCCTATGTATTTTTTTTGGAGCATTAAGATTTTTTGAATTTTATAATATTTTAATGCGCTGCCATCAAGTTGCTACATAAGCGTACATCTCAATAAGTCTTCTACATAATTTCCGACGCATTCTAGCGGCATTAAAATATTCGGTTGCTTTTCGGTGCTCGAAGAGCTCAAACTTGCCAAGGGACCAAAACCCGAATTCTGCAAAATTTTACCACATTGCTAGAAGAGGTGCAAAGACAATCTGGAAAAAGCCTTAGTAATGGAAAAAAACAGACGGTAAAAGAACAAGATGACGATGGTCTTGTAAGGTGACTGACCACCTTAACATACCAGTTCACCAAGCCATACACTGGCGCTGAGGATCCTGGAAATGGCTAGTGGATGGACCGCGACGAAGTCACGATCCCCAACAGTGAGGTACCTACTGAGGAGGAGGAGGAGCCCGCTGCCATCAAGTGCAATGCTTATATATCAATGGGTCCTCTACATAATTTCCGGCTTATTTACGACTTGGTCTTGGCTAACCACTCTGTCCATTATAACGTTAAAGTAATTGAGACTCTAAATGAACAAGTATAGATTAATTCTCTAAGGATTTTTGAAATACCATGGTTTGGCTAAATTTAAACATTTCACTTACCCCGAGTGTCAAGTGTCAATTAGTACTTTGTTTATTTGCAAATTGCTATTTTAGTTTATACATTTTCATTAAATTAAAATTATATTTATAGATTTACCGCCCACCAGTAACCTCTTTTGGTTTGCCAAAGGAGATCACTGGTGGGCGCCTTGTTCTTAGTCATTACACTGGATATTTAATATACTTAAAATTCGTGTCTTTAAATACAATGACCTTAACTTATTTCATCACATTTTCATATACCGCGTGTACTTGCTTAGGCTCTGTATGAGTGGCGATATTTTTAGAAAAACAGCAGAACTTTTAGAACCTTTTTATACAGGACCTTTTAAAATTTTAGATCGTTTTGATAAATATTTTATTATAGAAATTAAAAATAAAAATATTAGTATATCCATAGATAGATTAAAACCTGCATATTTGATTCCGAATGATTGTGAAATTGATGTAAATAGTAGTAACACAAATTTTTACTTTAATGATTATGTAAATGCCTTACGCACCTCAGCCTCAAGTTATTGTATAAAAAAGATTGGTAAAATAAAAATAAAAACTTTAACAATTAATATACGCCAGTGAAAAATGAAAATAACACGTTTTTAATTTATAGAGTTTAATAAGATTATAAACCTAATAAATAACAATAATAGTTAGCCAAGAGAGCAACAGGCCCACTTAAAAATTTCAACCTGTACCAACCATCATCATGCGGGTGCCGGGTCCATCGTTTGTAGGAGAGGGTCAAATATCGTATGATTACTCTAATGCCGAATTGGAATTAAATATAGTAAATATATTATAATTAATAATGAATTAGGTAAAGTTATAATATTAAATTATCAATTTTATCCTAATTTTCCCCAAGTTCTCTAAATCCATTTTCATTTGTCATAATAGCTTTATAGCGTACCTACGCTATTGTTTACCTAAACAATCGACTATAGTAGGTACTATGCTATAGTAAAGTTGGCTAAATCTGAATCCACTTCTTAAAAGTCTGGTTCCTGATCAGTGAAAAGTCAAATCATAACACCACTTGTTCGCTCGGGTAGAATCTGCCCAAATCACTGTGCCAAAACTTGAGAATTTGCAACGAATTTTATGCCCTTGCAGAGGAGTTGGACATTGTTTTTTTCAACTGCAAAACAACAAATATCAGAAATAACATTCATTAGTGTAATATGTATACATTAATTTGTAACTTTTATTTATTTATTTATTCGAAGAGAAAGAACAGAGACAGGCAGTATAAGAACAATTAAGAAACGATACATAGAAGTCATTGGAATTATACCCGCCACCAAAATATCCCACTGTGGACAATAATGCACCATTTATATTTATAAATACGTTAGTATTACATATGTATACCTTGGTCAGGTATAATGGATAATACAATTGCAGTGTTCGAATTTATGGAACTATCAATGAACTCCGATGCAAACCCCACCCAGCGAGCTAAACCGACAACAACAGCTTCTTCATTGCTAAATATATAACTTGTTTATTTAAATTTTATCTTATGTACTAATAAACCTTCTTATTATTTTGTGACTTTGTATATTGTCTTGTATGTCGAGTATGCTGTTATTGTAATGCAGTGATGTTTTCCTATTTTTCGCTATTGTACTTAATTTTAAAACCTATGAAAACCTTTAATAGTTCTTAGAATATTTAATGTTACTTATCTATTTGAAATTGTCAACTGTTGGTTTTCCAAAATGAATAAATAAAACAATCAATAGAGCTGTGAAATTATAAAATATGATATAGCTAATATTTTTGCTAAGTTTCCTAGTACCGTCAATTTATGTGCATTACGATTAGGACTAAAACGATATACGATTCCTTTGCGACCCTTTAACGAGAAAAGTTCTCTAATACGGGAACATTATGAAAGAAAAATAGATATTCCAGGGAACCTTTGACCTTCCAAAAAAAAAACAACCACTTGTCACATAGCCGACCAACCAATACTTGTGCGACAAAAGACACAAATTATTTAAGGCCTGTTTTACACTAACCAAGCTATAAAAACTTAAAAAAATGCTCCAAATCTCTGCCAATGGGCAAAATGTTAAGGATACTGGCAGCATTTGGCCCAAGCCTTTTTGTCTCCCGAGGTGTTGACGAGCTTTATTATTATTATTATTAAGGCCATACAAAGTATATGTATTTTTAAATAAATTAACTAACAAGAATTTGAGAAGAAAAAATATTTATTTTATATAGGTTGATTAATAAGAAAACTATATATTTTATTTTCCAAATAATTCAATTGCAAAGTAATATATAGTAAGTACAAAAATAGGCCATATTAGATGATGTCATTTAAATAAATCAGTATTTAGACTTAAATCCTTCCCTAAAAGTTTTCCATCTATAAAACTAAAAGTATTTAATATTTTAGTTTTCCAAAGTTTTTAAAGAAATACAAATTTCAACAACTTACATCATATAGGTAATTTAAAAAATAAATACTCCTAAGTATCATTACGACCGTAACATTCTGACATGGTTTAACCATATCTAAATAACCTTCTCTTAATTTGGCATTCCACCGTGCGTGACACTACGGATTTCTGCCTTGTGTAGGTCTACATTCGACGCCATTTTGATATTTTAAAAATTAAACCCCTACGTCCAAATGATGTAAGAAAAACCACTTTTTTTGAAGTACAATTAACGTGCTGATTCCTGCAGTCCTATTTTGTTACTTAAGCAAAACACGTTATATAATTGGTATTCTCGTTTACCCTATATATGCCTAAAACACAACTATCTTCAATATTAATATAATTTAGTTTTTATTTATTTATTTATTCAAAGTAGATACAAAAATATTAAAATAAAATAGATTTAAAAACTAATTATAAATAAAACTAAACTAAAAATACCTATGAAATTAAAACTATACAAAATAAACTAAGGGCTTACCACCAGGGAGGGTACCTAAAATGCTCGCCGCATTTCCTCGTTGAATTATAAATATATTCTTTTACAAAACACATTTGTTGTAGATCTCTTCTAATGAAGTATGGTACACCCAAAATACAACTAGGACTGAGGTCTATAATATTTAGACATATACCTACTTAGGTACGAAGACGTCGAAGTGCAGTGTGCAACAAATAAACCATGTATGTACGAAATGCCTCCGTGGTCTAGCGGTTAAGTCCGTGGATTTAGACTCGGAGGTACCGGGTTCGATTCCTGGTCGGGACATAAAAATATTGAATAATGTATATAAATAATTTAATTAATATTTAATTTATTTGTGATATTTCTCAAGTTTGGTACGCTGGAGACATCGACGAGCTTGTCATTTGTCATGATTGGCCTATAGTAAAGTTGGCTAAATGTGAATCCGCTTACTTTATAAAGCGTGGTTTCTGACCACCCCGAAAGGGAAACGGTCGTGATGATACTTTACTATATACGAAATGTGATGTAAGGTTACACGATAAATGTTTCTCAACTTTTTTTTGTATTTATTTAGCCATTTTTAAATTATATTTTTCTTGTATTTGAAGTTGTTTTAATTTAAATTCACCATATTTGCCCAACGGGTTGTTAACGATCCTATTAAAAACCCTACTTGTCTTGTTTTCTTAAATAACTTAACAGGGGGTATATATATATAAAAATCTATGTTCATTTGTTAGTTGTAGTGTGTGCGTGAGTGACCTTCAACTTGGGCTCAAACTCCACAAAATCCACGTGTGTTCTACAATGGTAAAACGCGAACTACTGGAGTGTTAAAAAAGTGCTAGGTATTACGGTCGTGATGATACTTTACTACCCTAAAAAATACACCGGTCATTATTTAAACGGCCTTGTCATTACATATTCAGTCCGGCACACGTCATCCATCACCTGGCGAGGTATTTTTAAAAGTTTCATGTACTTGAAAGTACTTGTTATTATACAAAAGTTTATTTTCTTCGATTTTTTAAAAAGTATAGTAAAGTAACATCATGACCTTAGGGGTGGTCAGATACCTAACTTTTTTATTTTTTTGTTTATTTAGCTAATTTACATTTAGCCAACTTGGCCACTAGTATTGGCCCATCATGACAAGTGGCAACTTCGTCGATGTCTCTAGCGTACCAAACTAATGAAATATCACAAATAAATTAAATATTAATTAAATGTATTTATATACATACATACATATCTTCACGCCAGGTCCCTTGCGGGGTAGGCAGAGACAATTGAGCGCCATTTGTCACGATCTCGACATACCTCTTTCGCTTCTTCGAATGTCGAAATGTCCAGGAATCGAACCCGGTACCTTCGAGTCTAAATTCGAGTGTAGCTGTAAAGTCCATGGATTTAGACTCGGAGGTACCGAGTTCGAGTCCTGGTCGGGTGACAATAATATTTATTAATTTAAATTTACCTTTCTTTAATAAAATCGGATTCACATTAACCCAGCTTTACTATAGGGCAATCATAGCAAGTGGCAAGCTCGTCGATGTCTCTAGCGTAGCTCGATAACGATATCGATCGAGAAATATCATAAATTAAATATAAATTAAAATTATTTATTTAAATAAATACATATTAATGTGACCCGACCAGGAATTAATAATTATTGTTATTATTTCACATCAATAATCCAATAATTATTATTAATATTATAAAAGCAATAATAAACCATTATGTTGAGTTTTATTAAATCCCCAAAACACAAAATTAATAATTTAGTAACATTATTATTTATAATATTCATCCAATTATTTGTTAAACGCTAATACCCCATTATTAATTGCAGGTCATGTACGTCTATGGACGGGTGGATGTCGGCAGCTGACCGATTGCTGTCGCGTTATATGGGGTTATTCTCAAAATTGATATAACTGAGGCGTATTTAATTTAATGTAATGAATTACTGAACAACTGCTAGTTGGACTAGCAGCTTAAGCCGTAGATTAACACGAAGGTGCTGCGTTCTCCTTCTGTTCAAGGACACAATAATATATATATATATATTTTTATTAGGGTTAACAAACAGCATTGCACAGGTTTTTATCATTTAACAATTAGATGATGCAATACCCACCATGTCAACCACATATTCATATTTGTATGAACTTTACAGCTAAATAAAAAAAAAACATAAGCTAATAAATAAATAAAGTAAACAATAATAAAATATATAAGTAAAAATTAAGGACAAAAAAAACAAAAAGTTATTCCTTTAAAACACTTGTTCCAAAGGTCCCAGCAGTGGAGGCGTTGATATCAATACGATTAAATTAATATTAATTTATTAATGACATCTCTAGTCTGGTGTACGCTAGAGTCTGGTGCTTTTAGTAAAGTTGGCTAAATGTGAACTCGCTCCATACTTTGGTTTTTGACTTTTATTGAAAAAAACAAGGTCCTAACAGAACTATAACTAACTACTAGTTTTTATACGATTGATCTTTACTACATTTTGTTTAGTTGTAGACATCAGTATTGACAGATATTGTTTTTAAATTTTCAATACGATTTGTAGTTTCGAGAATCGACCTCCCTAGGCACGACCTCGTGGCTAAGTGCTACTATTGCTGGCGATATATTATGATTATTTAACGTGGAAACATTAAATTGTGTTTGTTTCGAATTTAATACTTCAATCTATAATATTTCTTTCGTGTATAATCCAATTTAACGTGTAAATTTAAATACGTCCGCATGATAATTAATATTAAAAACTATGTGTTTTAAACATTATTTAATTGCCTTAAGTAGATTTTCTGTACATTGCAGAATATTTATTGAAGTGTAAAGTTTGAAGGTTTGAGTTCCTTGACTAGTTTCACCTTTCTGTCACAAGAATGTCACCTTTTAGATATGCCGCACACCAAACATTATTGGAGCATATGGTCTGATACAATAAATAAAAAACAAAATACATTGACCATGGCGGTGTGTCGTCGTCTCAAAACCCTACTGTTCCTCAAAGCCTTTCACTTCGTTCTTCCCATAATAACCAGCAAAGCATATGACAAATGCCAGCAAATCACATTTACTAAAAAACAAAACATAATTTCGCACACATATCATATAGGTGATGGTAACAATTTAAAATTGGTAAGTGTGATTCGTGATCTGGGCGTTTACTTTGACAGCAAGGTATTGTTTGACTCACACGTGGAGCATATTTGTACGAAGGCTTATCAGATGTCCGGTTTTGTATTTCGCACGTCAAAAGCTTTTAAAAAAACATCCACATTATATTGTGCACTCGTCAGGTCTCAGTTGGAGTATGCATCCTCTGTGTGGAGCCCATACTTCAATGTGTACAAAGAAAAAATTGAGATGGTGCAAAAGAAATTCTTAAGAGGACTTAATCGTAGATACGGAACCGGATATCTGTCCTACGACAAACTATGTACACATTACAGACTGACGACACTCTCAGACCGTAGACTTACAACTGACATGACACTATTGTATAATATTTGTCGAGGCCTACTCAGTTGTCCAAACCTGACAGAAGGTATTTATTATAATGCCCCCTCGAGACAGACTCGCTCCTGCGACCTCTTCCATGTCTGCCGCGTACGTACAATATCTGGCATGCGCGCACCTGTACGTCGGATGTGCGACATGTACAACAGGCGTGTATCGGACGTGGATATATTTAGTGACTCCCGCGCCGCCTTTAAAGCCAAAATCAAGAAGCTGCTACTTACGGTTTAGCTCGCAAAGTGTGGGCAGTTTGCTTCGGAGTTCGCCTAACAGTTTTAATGCATTCAAACACAATGCAGTTGTTTTCTTTATACCTGGCCAAGGTGATATTTTATGAATTTTGTATCGCACAAAGAGTGCACTATTGTTCACAGTGAGAAATATTCTGGTGGCGGGTATAATTTTAATTGCTTCTACTCTGTTGCTATCTTTTATGTTCTTATGTTGCCTGTCTCTGTCCTTTCTCTTCGAATAAATAAATAAATAAATAAACCTACTTAAAATCCCTCCCCACTCTTCCAGCAGATATTCAGATAAGTTATACAAATACTTACTTCATAAACAAAATAATTCGCCATAACTCACTTATTATATATATGAATATATACTTATTTTATATTTGGGTATATATTTATTTGTTTACGTATGACATTTATTTATGTATAAATATAGTACTTATATGTATGTAATTAATTTGTGTTTTATATAGTAATAAATAATTTTTAACTATCTATTTTCTTCGTAACATTCTGCACCCGCTTATTACAGATCTCAGTAACAAAGGTTAGTTGGTAGAAAATGCATTTACGGCATTAAGCTCGCCTATGTACCTGCACTTGTTTTGGTTTTGTACAATAAAGAATTTATTATTATTATTATTACTGTCACACCGCACCAGTGTCGGTGTGGAGAACCAGTCGGTCATCTCCGATTAGATAAGTGTCCTCCTTCCTCGTCACGCGGCTTTCAATACAGATATCATCCAAAGAGCTTTTACCATTGCTGGAGGGTACTCCAAGATCTGGGATTGTGCGGAGAGATGGTAAGAGACCAAAGGGAATTACTGTTGGGCCGTCAAAACTTAAGATGTCTCTGGTGTGGGATGCGAAGTGTTAAGATATCTACGCCATCTCAAATCCAGGCAACCACGTCAGGCGCGGGAAGTGCGGCGGTTTCTGCCAAGAAACCCCTGCCTTGCTATACAGAGGGGAAATGTTGCCAGTCTTCTTGGGACTATCTCTGATGGGACGTCTCAAGAAATCATTTTTTATTTATAGTCTAATGTTTTATTAGGTTTAGTTTATTTTTATTATTTGGTAATTTTTAATTTATTAAAACGAGTATTTCATTGCCGATTGGTCAAATGAGATTTTCTTTACCGATTGCGTTTGAGCAATGACTACTAATTATTATCAGAATTCTCATTAAATACTAAAAAAAGAGCGTAAAAGTTTTTCATTGTCATTTTAGTAGTGTAATTTGGCTCTGATGTGCGTCCAGTCTTCAAGGAGGTGCTTAGAGCTTTATGTTTCAATATACCCCGCTCCGTCTACTCATTTCGAAATTACTGTTCTTCAGAAGTCATTAATTCGCAATTTCCTAGCGTTTTACTGCGACACCTAACTACTCAGTTATAGAGAATCTCGTTCACCTGTCGCAGCCATAATATTATAATACATAGAACAGTAACTTCAAGTAATTTAAAAATGTATTCTAAGGCCGTTTAAGTTTAAGAGCTAAAACTTTTTTTTTAATATGATCCTTTGTGTAATTATCTGCTCCGGTGAGAAGAGGGCTGGTTCTTACATCGCTCAGAGAATCAGAATAGCGATTCGGCGAAGAAATCCGCCAGCATTTTTGCCACCATACCGCGCGGACATTATCATATCATACTTGTCATGATGGGCATATAGTAAAGTTGTAATTGTTTATAATCCAACGAGAAAATGCGGCGAGGGTTTTAGGTACCCTCCCTGGTGGTAAGCCCTTAGTTTATTTTGTAGAATAGCTTTAATTTCATAGGAATTTTTAGTTTTAGTTTTATTTATAATTAGTTTTTTAATCAATTTTATTTTAATATTTTTGCATCTAAGTTGTAAATATGAATCCGCTTTTATAAAAAAAAGAAGCGTGGTTTCTGACCACTCTGGAAGGGTAACGATCGAGATGGTACTTTACTTTTTTACCTAATTACAAAATAAACAATTGCAATATTCCTGAAGTTTGCGATATATACGATTAACATCTAGTGGTAGTATACTATACAGCTAAATAATAATAAGAACTCATTATTTAGCACAGGCTGTATAATTATATTTCCTAAAAAATGCAGGTTTTATTCTATCCGTAAATAGAAAAAAATATTTTTTTTTTTTCATAGTTGTAACTGTGACTGTAAAGTAATGTCACAGGGCAAGCTAATAGAAAGCGAGTACACTTGTTGCTAGTGTTAATATTTTTGTTCCACACACAGGACCAAAATAAAAAATAAAAAAATATATAATCATTAAAAAAATATTTAATCAGTCAACGCACGAGCATGCGGCAGAATAATTTAGCGTGCAGCATAAAGATCGGTGCCACAGCATTGTCGTATTCTTCTGTGTATTTCTACTTCGATGGTCGAAACATAAATTCCTTTACATCTATCGAATTTGGCACCCCACTGATATATCGTACGAAAGTGCGTGAGAAAGGGGTGGGCCAGGGTTCATCGTTTACCTCATTTGCTGGGTTCGTCCTCCCGTACATTTGTGGCAAATCACTTATGTATAAACCAGGCTTTCAAAATTATTTTGTCGATCCTTACGAAATCATGCATTAAATCTTAATGTTCTTCATCAATCGGCAAAGTTACTAACTTTTCCTTCTCCTTAGTCGGTATCCCACTGTTACCAAAGTTACTGACATCGATGGGGCAAACATGTTCTAGAGTGGAAACCACGTACAAGGCGACATAGAGAGGAACGACACCCAGCCAAAATGTTGGGAGTCCCTAGAGACCGCGTGCATTAGCGAGCCTTGTGGGATGTCTTAAGCATTAGAGAGACACAGGCTCAAGACAGATCTGGAGTGGTGACCAAGTACAGGAAGATGCAGAGTTAAATAACTCTCAGCGAAGCGATGACACATCATGATCGAAACGGCTTTAAGTTCGCCTCTGTACATAATAGACAAAGTAAAGTGCAATAAGTTGACACGGCTATAATGCCTCGAATCTAGGTCAAGCTGCGGTACTTGTTTATGGCAGCAATGTCACTTACTTATTTCGGTCTGTCCATAATTTAATTTCATCTTTTAATTTATTATTTGTTGATTGTAATGTTTTTTTAAAAATTTAATAATAATGTAAATAATTTGTAAAAATTGACAATATCCGAGTGTTACATGTGAACCATATAAAAATAAATATTTTGAATTGAATGGAATTAAATATTGAAACTAGCGAACAAAAATATATATTCGTACACTTCTCTTCCCTCTCCTCCCTTCCCCAGTCCCCTCACCCTCTTCTACACACACACCCACACTCACATACACACAATCATCCCACACATGCAGACAACACACTTACTAACTATACTTTACTGTCTCCAGCATAATTCATGCAAGAGACAGGGTTCACCATAACGAACCAACATTATTTTGTGTTAATAAACGATTTGTATTTACAAATATTTTATAATAATAATAATGGAGATCTTGTCTGAACGTTGATGACAAAAAATGGTATAGTTCTTACATGAAAGTCAAAGTACGTAGCCAATTTATAACGCGAGAGGCAATTACCGACGTTTCCTTTCGTTTTAGGAGGCCTAAATGTCATTTTAGGAAATTATTTTGCAGATGCCGCCCTAAGGCCACTCGGTTGGCTGTTCAGGGCGGATTGGTTAACGGCAAGCTAAGCCTTATTGGACCATTATTGCTACCTGGTAGTTTTGTAGTTAAAAGGTGTCTTATTTTTTGTGTCATAAGCCGGCATAATGGAAGCACGGCAGTCATCAATGACTGTTGTAAGTTGCCCCTATTCTTGGACCTCAAACATTGGTTACCATCAGGTGGGTCCGGTGTCACATATGAGAGAGTAGTATGTAAAGTACGAGAAGTTTCAAAATATATGACACGGTTTAAATAAGAACGTAGCTGTGAAGAGGCCGTGTCAACTAAGCTAATAATATTTGGACCGTAACACGTAAAAATCTATATTTATATGTGTTAGGCATAACAATACTGTCATAAGCAAGTAAATTATTACTTAGTAATTACTTAAATAAGATCGTGGCTGTAAAGAAGCCGTGTCAACTAAGCATACATTCGTAGCTGTAAGTGCAGAATCAGCTTACAATCCAACAGTAATAATAAATGACAAATAAATATTTAAACATAAATCTGAAATTAGTTCGTTGCTATAAAAGGGCCGTATCAGCTTTCAATCTATAAAAAATATAATTGTATTTTTATTTATTCATCTGACATGTATTAATTATTATTATAAAGTATTTGTATTGTAAGATGACACGGCCCTTTTACAGCCACGATCTAGTATTAAGATATATTTTTGACATTTAATTTGACATTTATTATTATTGTTATATTGTTCACTTGGCTAAGAATTTATGCTTAGTTGACACGGCCTTTTTACAGCCACGATCTTATTTAAGTAGTTACTCAGTCACAATTTACTTGCTTATGTCAGTAATGTTATGCGTAACAGACATAAATATAGATTAATACCTATTACGGTCCCAACCATTATCCACTAATCTGTTTTGAATATGTATATTATTTTATTTATATTTATTGTATTAATTTTATTTCTTGTTTTTATATTGCTGACTGTACAAAATAGCTTTTTAATTATTAATAAATTTAACATCACTGACATTACTTCCGTATTGTTTTTTTTTTTAAAGAACACTTCTAAAGCAAACATATATTGTAAACTATTAATAGCTGACCTTTTATAAAATGGTAAAATATAATCTGTTACTATTTTTGTAATAATTTAATGCTCAATTTATTATAATTAAATGGTACGTCTATTATTAGAACAAAACAAGTAATATTTTATTATTTAAGTCAAATTTCAAAGACCTAATTACGTCATAAATTATTTATATCTTAAACTGTCTTACAAAGTACAATTTGTCAAAGCATTTAACCTAATTATTTTATTACTTATTAGTTCCTACTCAATTATTAATTATTTTTCTTTTTTTTTTTTATATATTTAAAACTGACCTGGCGAACTTAATACCACCTTTTTAACTTATTAGCTGAATTAAATTGAGTTTATAAAAGCGCTGGCAGATTTTCACGCTATAATGAAACCATAAAACATTGCCACCATTTAGGTTCCAGCTATTTTGTAACTAGAATCATCATCATCATCATCATCAGCCTGTGTCTCTCCACTGCTGGATATAGGCCTCCCACAAGGCTCGCCATTTTACACGATCTTCCGCCACCCTCATTCAGCCCCCACCCAGCGACCTTTTTCAGGTCATCCGTCCATCTGGCGGGAGGTCGTCCCACTCTGCGTCTTACCGTATGTGGTCTCCATTCCAGAACCCGTCTACTGCAATTCTGATACACGGATACGGTCATTAGAATAATTTGCGATAATGGCAAGAGACCTGATGGTATGACGCTGATCCCCTGGGAACACTGTAACTTTAGCTTTTGTCACACTTCAAGAGAACAGCGCAAAATTTGGATCGTGTCTGCCGTTCATTACTTTAGACATAGACATTTTAAATTGAATACAACTGTAATATAATTGCATGGAACTACAACACGTCGTCTATACTCGCCAATGAGTGTGGCCAGCGTTAAAGGTTATATCATCCAGAAATATGTTCTTGAAGCCCTATCTTTAGCAGTGATGGTTTGTATATGTGGATCATCAGACTAGATGCCGGATCCATCGTGTATAATATCTACAGGAAATAGAAGAGATGAAAAGTGTATCGAGCTTGTGGCCGGCATAGGCTGGGTTTAAAAGGAGCCCCTTTTTTCAAACGTAATCTCACACTCTCCCCATCCGCTATTCGATTGCTTCTACACTGTTCAAAAAAATATTGTATCATAATTAGACATCCTACAAAATACATAGGTTAGTTTTAAACACAATATTCATTCATAACTGAGTCGAGGATTATCGAATTACAAGTGTCACAGAATTTCTTGGAGTCATTCGCGACAAAATCGCTCAAATATGTCGGAGTTTAATGCGCGGGAAAACCGCAAATAAACACTGCAAATTTTGCCATATATATAGTCAAATTATTGTTTCTTATAATTATTGATATTGTAGCATATTACTAAACAAAATAAAACCACTTATGACTAACAATATCCACAGTAAAATAAATTACAAAACAAAAAGAGTTCTTCGCGCCATTTGTGTGGACATGTCAAGTGCAAGTTTTTGTTTTGTAAATTAATTTACTGTGGATATTATTGGTCAAAAGTGGTGTTGTTTTGTTTAATAATGTGCTACAATGTGAATAATTATGGAAAACAATAAATTGGACTTTAAATATAGGGCACAAGTTGCAGTTTATTTTTTGCGGTTTTCCCGCGCTGTCAACTCCCATATTTTACCCGACGTGTTTGAGCAGTGGATGGTTCCGCGAGTGACTCCAAGAAAAGCATCAAATTCTGCAGCATCTGGAATTTGATGATGACCTCATTAATTCATGAAAAACAAAGATATATTACGTCAGACTTGGCTGTATGGGCTAGACCCTTTGCCTTCCCAGCACCATTCATTCGTCATCCATCGGGAGAACAGAACCAAAAAGAAACAAAACAAAAAACTTACGAATTGACATGTCGCTACAAAGCGCGGGAACGACCCTGACATATGTGACATAAAATATAATAAATTGTTTTAATAAAAGGTTAACAAATACCAAATAGCATTTTACAGCTGGTAACACTAGGGACAGCTTATAATTAATTTGATTTCAACGGAATAATTTAATTGTGGTTGACTGAATGTTTTAATTGAAATTTTATCTTATTATACGAATTACAGGTAAATGCATGGATCAGTTAATCTGTATAATTCTACTCATTAAAATACCAAGTGGTTACTTTTAAATGTAAAAAAAACTTTCTACTTGAGTGGTCAATTTTATGACGTCATTCGTTTTTCATTACAGCCCCTAGAAGACATCGTCCTAGGCCTCCGCTGTTGAAGATGGGCCTTCAAGAACATATATCTGGCCTACACTCGCCACGCTCTCGCCAGATGGTTTGTCGAGGTTCTGAAATATATTTTTTTAAATGACTTTATTAACAATTGCAAAGGATGGTATTAGTGGCACCAGGACCGACGGCTTAACGTGCTCTCCGAGGCACGGGGACAGTGGCGTTGAAAATCTATGAAAAATGTACGTAGGAAAAGTGTATTTATTATTGCTACATGCCGAGGGAGTTTAAACCGACCTTTGTAGTCTTACAACCGAGCCAACACCGCGCCTTAATGACGTACATATTTTATTTATATTTTAAATTGCTTATTGCACTTTAGTTGTAGACCTAAATATTAAAAAAAAATTGCAAATAAAATAAGCCAATTAAACAGGCAATCATTACTTAAACGACATGTATGATCTCGCCTCCACTTGATGGTAAACAGCAAAGTCCAGAAACGTTAGAAACTAAAAAGACACGAACCCTAACACTATGCCCGGCTCAAATCCTCATTATAACTCCATGGATTAAGTATTGAATCTACAAATACAAATAGATAGGTCCACATTTATAATTGAATTGTATTATCGTATGCAGACTATGCTAGATTAATGTTTAGTTACCGATGGGGCACAAACATTGACCATAAAAGGATCCGGGCATTTCTGTGGTTTCAAGAAAAAAGGAGATGAGTCGAAAAATTTAAAAATTAGATTTTTGCACCTATTGGTTCAAAACATTCATATGCGTCAATGCAATAAGGAGATGAGTCTATAAAATGTACAGTTTATTTTACACCCTACGTGCATAAAGGGGCTAGTCGTAACATTAAAATGTAAATAAATAAATAAAAAGAGTTCAATCGAGATATTTCAGTATCGCGCTTTTACCGCCAATAATTCAGTTATGCATAGTGAGATGAATCAACTCGAACCTAAAGTATACGACTAATGAAATTAAACATTACGTAAAGTACAACTTTCTTACTATAAAAATGAGTTGTTTTTTTAATTTGCCTCTAGTGAAAAGTTCAAGTTATGTACTTATTCCCTTTTTCCTTGACACCACAGATTTAATAATTAAAGAGAAATATTTATTTAAAAAAATAGTACAAAATATTTATAACAAAAATAATATTTAAAAACTCTACCAATGATAATTTATTAATTAAAGGTACCAAGAACACTGGCTGCATTCCCACGTTAATATAAATTAATAATATAAGTAAAAAACAAATTTCTTTGGTCGGATTGTACCAAAGCTAAAAATGTCTGACCATCAAAATAAAACTAGAACAATCGACGCTATTTTTAACTTTAATCGTAACAATTACAGACAGTGTAGCGACATGTTTATATGTCATATATTTTAACAAATTTCACTTTATAGACATCATTGCCTCGACTGCCGGTGCTTTTAGGAAGTCTATTTTGTATCATTATTGTTGTATACTTAATTTTTTTCTCTTCTGTTTTTTTACTCATTGTTGTTTTCTATTCATTTTAACTCCACTATCTGAGGTTACCTATTTATATAATCTGTGGTTTACGTCGTTGGTAACATACTTAACAATTTGTTTATTTAAATCTATATGTGTATGTGTATTACTGTTTATAAATACTTAAATAAAAAATATTTTTTAAATAAAAAAAAAATAAAAAAAAATGCGGCTACAGCATTTTAGACACGTCAATATATTTTCAAAATGTCCTTAATTTTTTACAACTAAGTTCATTACCATTTAGTAATAGTGACGTTTCTCAATTACATTTACTCTTGTTTTTTTTTTTTATTATTGGATTGTGCGAAACTATGGCTGCAAGACTTCTTTCTAATTTGTATACTCGGTCTTTACACGTAGTAAATGGATACTGTGTGTTTGACCTACATTGTGTTTACCTCATTAGTTGAGGCTTAGACTCAAATACCATTATAGCGTCACCCGAAAATCAGCTCTCTAGTTTGGATAAAGCTTATGCTAAGTTCATTTACTATTTAACGATATACACACATAAACTGAGGCTGTGGGTTATTTTGCATACCAAAATATCAATCATCAATGAAATGTTCAAACCCATCGTCCATAACAAAATGCCTCAAGAAAAAGCTCTAAACCAGTGCATCGCTCCCTTAGGTCTGGTCCACAAATTCAAGGTCGCTCAGAAAATAGCTATGCTTGGTATTTCTCTGATGGATAGAATTCGAAATGTTCAATTTCATTACTGACATAGCTTTTAAACTTAGCATGCTGAAGTGGCAATGGGCCGAACACATATGTTGAAAGACCTTGACAGCGGCCGTGCAAATATCGACTTTAATAGCATGATATATATATAGTTAACGGATTCCATTATATAACGGAATAGGGCTGCTGGAGTTCTTCTGAAGAAGTATGAAAAAGCATATTGTCAAGCCGGCATAGTCCTAGGAACTGATATCAGTCGTCAAGTTGCTAATATTTCTAGACTTCGCGATTCCCTTACGATCAGGTGGACAAAGTCACAAGTGCTAGCGTAAAAATAAATAAAAGTGTTCCTATATTAGTGGTAAGGTAATGAAGAAAATAGTCAGGGAACATTTTTAGGTATAATGAAAGAGGTTAGCGCAATGAACTTGCTAAATTGAGTAAACGTCGCAATATTCGCTTGAAGACACGTTTGGGAAATATCGACGAAAACAATCTTGGCTGTCTTGTCTCAATAAAACAATGTCATGCAAATATTTGGCTATATATACGGGCTTTAACCTGCAGCCGTATTATACTTAAACGCAAATGTTATCGGTGGATTCCGTTATTTACATCCAGGCTGTATTTATATAGTACACAATTACAACTGCCTCCGAGGATTCAGACGTGGAGGCACCGGGCTTGATTCCCGGTCGGGACACAATCATTTATTTTATTGATCTGTGATATTTCTCGAGTTTGGTACGCTAGAGACATCGACGAGCTTGTCACTTGTCTTGATGGGCCTATAGTAAAGTTGGCTAAAAGTGAATCCGCTTCTTTAAAAGCGTAGTTTCTGACGCTAAGTTCTCATATAAAAATATTACCGTCCTTCGGAACTAATGATGTTGACAAAATAAGGTTTTTTTATTTTTAAGTGGCAACATTTTTTAATGACTTACTGACAGGAATCGTTAAGATAGCAATCTGTCGAGACTGCCGTTTGCTTATAGCTTTCACAGAAAACAATGTCTAATATCATACAATTAGCATAGTACACGATGAAGTTATAATTGTTAATGAAGTTGGAATGTACATGTGAACATCTAATCAGGAACATAATTTGTATAATGAACACAGGCATCAGATTTCCGCTAACGAAGGGCGCCAGAGGGCGTCACAATTACATGACATGCCAGCCTACCACACAAACATATAGGTATGTTTCATGATTACTTACGCAAAAATAAACAGTAAAATAAGCATATAATCTATCGTAGTCCGTAAGTACTATTCCAATGCGAGTATATTTGAAGACTGACATTTGTCGCACGCTGAACATGTGGAATGTCCCACAACCTGGAGATTTTACTTTTCGTATTATTACTGCCTCTAGAATACAAATCCCAAGCGGAGAAGTCCGTGAATTAGGACGCAGGGTTACCTCGTTCGATTCCTGGTTGGGACACAATCATTTATTTAATTTAATTGTGATACTTCTTAAATTTGGTACGCTAGCAACATCAAACAGCTTGCCACTTGTCATGGTGGGCCTATAGTAAAGTTGGATAAATGTGAATCCGCTTCTTTACAAACGTGGTTTCTGACCACCCCGGAAGGTAAACCGTCGTAATGATTGTTAACTTTTAAATCTATGGAAAAAACGCGCGTTGACCGGACATGTTTGCGGTGATTTGATTTAGGTATTTTTACCTGACTGCACAACGCAAAGAAGGTACACGCACAGGTCAGAATATGCACCCACATACCGTAGTCACCAACCCTTCGCGTACGTATAAATTTGGGGACTCATACATCTGTCGCACAATAAAGATGTGGAATGCTCTTCCAGCCTCTGTGTTTTCACTTTCCTATAACTTGGAGTTCTTCAAGCGAAGTGTGAAAAAGCATCTAGTGAGAGCCGGCATAGTGTTAGGGACTGATGTCAGTCGTGAGTGTCTGACTTCAGTTGCTAACATTCATGGACCTTGTGTGCCACTTACCATCAGGTGGGCCCAAGGTCACATATCGTGCTAGTAAAAAATAAACAAAAAAAGGTTAGGTATTTTTTTTTTTTTTTTAAGATGAAGATATGGGACTGGGACTTACGAGCTCTTCGAAGCTGTCGGTCTGGGTTTCACAAATACCAACTTGTGGATTTTACATTAATACCCTAGCCAACATGTAGTACAAATTCTCCAGATATTTTAAAAAGAGCCATCTTCAACAGTGGCTGTGATGATGTTGTTGCAAGTGCTCCCAATACAGTGGCTGTCAAGATAAAGACTTAAGGAGCAATTTGGTTTAGTAAAGTTACCATTGACCTTAAAACTAAATAGATATAGCATTAGCGTGATAATAATTATATAAATAAGTACTGGAATCGCGTAAGCAATATTGCCTCACAGTGTTGCGTGAAATACGAGTGCACAACTCTTTTTTATTTTTTACTAGCACGACATGTGACCTTGCGCCCACCTAAAAGTAAGTGGGGAGCGAGAACCATGAATGTTAGCAACTGGAATCAGACACTCATGATTGACAACAGTCCCTAACACTATGCCGGCTTGACTGGACATGACGGCAATTTGGAGCCTGATCCCGATATGTGTATGATACACTTGATTTATCGGCACGAACAGTGGATACTTCCCCGCCCCATCATCAAATAATCACCATCAGCTTGCCTACCACCTATTTAAATGTATGCTGTGTTGGAACTTGTTTTGTATTTTTAATTAGTGTTTTTTATATCTTATTTCTTATTAAATTCATTAGAGCTGTCTATCTAAGGCCATGATTATTAAACATGGTAAGTAAGTGACTAACTGACATCCTATGACTTAAATTATCTTGGTTAGTAGTCAGTGAACATCTTTAAAATGCCTATCCATGTGGTTTACATTTAAACAAAAATAATAATTAATCTGCCTAAAATGTTAGATAGATACACAAATTCTTTACAATATATAAAAAACACATTTAAATGTACATAAGCGACCTTAATGTCTAGCGACATTTTTTTACAGCTAACCTTTGGGATAGTGAGCAGGAAATGTTATATATGTACGGTATATATTATATAATGTTTACTCAACTTTGTGTATAGGTAACAATAAGAAAGCTCAATAAACTATATTATATTTATTATCTTTAGGGACGTGTTAGCGTTGAAGAGTAATTTAATTTGTGCAAGGTGCGGTATCCATGCTTAAAATATCATTGATGGTAAGAGAATCTCTGAGTAACGTTAGGTCCATATATCTCAATTTGTTTTGATTTAGAGGCTAGCCGCAACGGGACATCCAAATGCACAGTACATAAATATATATATCTCCCCGTAAGTGTGTATTATAAAGTCATCTTTACACTACGTTCGCTAATAGAAACTCTTAAACTATTGTAAAAGCGATAGCGACAATCATCGTTAATAATAATAATAATAACGTTTTATTATAGTAAAAGTAGACGAACGAGGGCAGTGACTTAGTCGCAAACATTATTAGTGGATTTCGTTATTTACGTCAGAGATTGCATCATAATTACAAAATATTCAATTTTCAACTCTATAAGCAATCGACCTTGACAGCGGCCGTGCGAAAATAAACTTTAATAGCGTGATATATATAGTTAACGGATTCCATTATATAACGTTTGCGCTTATATAACAGAATAGGGCAACAGTAGTACCTCGGTTGTAAGAACATTATCCTTAAAATTTAAAAAAAACCCCGGCTTGTACCAATTAGAAATACACTTTTGTTACGTACAATTGTGTGCACATTGCACTTTCGCTGTGCAAACGAGAGAATGTCCAACCCAGGCCCATTGACTATCCGATCCTACGACCCCACTGTCTTTTAATTGCAACCGCTAGTAACATATAATAATTTATTAGAAATCCATTGGCTAAAGAGCACGTTAATGTGTGCATAAACCTTTAAAGCAAAGAAGTGATGAATGGTGCACATACTCGTATATCTTGGTAACAGACTTGACGGGATTATAAAGTCGTTCTGTGGCAGTCGTCCTAGATATAGTAAAGTGCCTAATAATTTATAGTGGACGTACAATTTGGCATCATAGGTCATGCATTTAGTGCAATATACGACCATACAAGTCTGCCTCCGTGGCCTAGCGGTTAAGTCCGTGGATTTAGACTCAGAGGTACCCGATTCGATTCCAATACGACAATTCGACACAATTTATTTATGATATTTCTCGAGTTTGCTACGCTAGAGACATCGACGAGCTTGCTACTTGTCACTATGGGCCTATTTGTTCCTTATAAAAGCGAAGATTCTGACCATCCGTAAGGGATACGGTCGTGATGATACTTTACTAGGTGGTTAGTAGCTGGACAGCCATGACCACAGTATGAAACTGATGAAAAAATCTAGCAACACAATATTGTGACATATCACTTTAGGAAAAATCACAGCTTATTACTAGGACATTTTTAGATATCAGGCCAAAAATATTTTAGTTATTGATTTAAAGAAAATACATTAGTAATAGTGATATATATATATATATATAAAGTGAAAAACAACTCATTACACTCGCTTATTTCTTATCACTATGTCAGTCCTATAACTAGAATGATATAGTTTAAAATACAACTGGATTATTGATTCTATTTAAATATACATATATAAAATTTTCTACTTGTTGTACAACAACTCGTGAAGGGCAGCTTAAGAGTCATTTATAATAAAAAAAAAAAAAAATCGTTTATTGACACTATATAACAAGTATGTTTTTTACACTTTAAATTTAGATTGGATGTCCTGACCCCTGTCGTAGATATTTCTGAATGACAGGAGTCAAATAATATGTGAAGTGGCTCCATCTTGCTTGAAAAACTCGCCCAATTAGGTTGTTTTAAAGCAAATAATCACAGACTAAATTTAAACAGTGTGAATGAAATTTTAGTTTTAGGTTAAAGCAGTGTAAAGAAGTGAAATTGCACAAATTTGTTTTACACAAATACAATTTCAAACTGAATTACCCCTTGTCAACCCATCTGCCAGGACGGCGAGTGTAGGCCAAATACTTCAGACATACTTTCTGGACGTCCTATCTCCAACAGCGGAGGTCTAGGACGTTGTGTTCCAAGGGCTGTAAATTATGATGTGAATGAATTATGTTTTTTTTTTTTATTTCGAAAACGAGAAACATTCTGAGACACCCTATTAACACAAAAAACATGAATACATGAAGACATGCACCGATGCTGCCTACCGATTCAATTTTGAGGAGTAATGTCAAAAAAAAGGTAAGCTCTTTTTTATCCAAGCATAAGTTTTTATATATCTATAAGAGGAGATAGTAAAGGAAAAATGATGAAGATGGTAAAAGTTTGTCGAATTATTTAGTAGCTAAAACCCTTGTCTCACTGGAGGCGATTAGCGAGAAGCGAGTTACCTATTCAAGTATCGCATAGCAAGTATTCTGAACGCCATTATAACGTCGACAAGGAAGCTTTTTTCTTTGATAGCTCTTGCTAACTAGTAGTAAAAATGTTTTTGCCACAAAGTAATCAGTGAAAAAATCAAAGTGACTGCTAATTTATTTATTTATTTGTATTTGGATAACTTACAGCTACTTACTATTTACACTTATATTATTAATTGAACACAATAATGCTAATGAAAGGTTTCATTTACAATGTCAGCATAAATAAAATAATAACAAAAAATATAAAATTTCCCGCGAATTTTATAAAGTTATATTTTAATTAAAATAATATTTTATACTCGTATACAAGTATGTACTATATAATACAACATGTATTGCTAAGGAAGATATTAGTTCTTCGTCTGAAAGAGTTTGAAATCCACTACTTACGAATTAAAGTGAACACAGCCTGTTTATGATAATAAAACCAAACCACCATTTGGCTACCTCTTTCTTGTCAATTAGGAACGAATTTAGTTAATGCAACTGCTTTTTATAACAAATAGTGTATGCACACGTTACACACAAACAATTTGTTAATGTGATGTTGCGCTTATCTTTTATTGCGCGACCTATACGTATCTTGAGCTAGAAGAGAGTTGATTGCAAGTCGCTTTTTCGTCGGCAGTGGAACAATAACCTAAGGTCGTAAGCAAACCTACGACCTCAAGCGAGGGACCTACTTGACGTAGTGTTATTGGCAAAGGTTTCTAGGCAGGGAGACAATAATATTGCGCTTACAAACCGACACTTATGAATGTTTTATAAACAACATAACGTATCCTAACTTTATGAAATAGCCAGCAATATTTAGATGTACGTAGTTTATACGATTAATAATAACTTCAATATAAAAAAAATATTTATTATTTAAATTCGTGAACCTATAAGAGGCCACTCTCCTAGTTACGAGATTATCATCCACCATGAAATATTATATTATATTACAGTTATTTCGTAAAAATAATTTGATGTAACATTTAGTTACCATTACGTATTTTTTATTTCACTAACTGATGTTTAAACCTATACATCAGCTAACGGAATTGCACGGCGACATTTGGGTACCTAGTAAGTAATTGTTATGTTAATGCTTGTGTGTGTCTTGAAGGTCGTTGTTAGTGTTCAGGTGCTTATGGTGTGGCGTGTTCGGTGATCGACCCTTCTTTAAAAGGTCATTGCACGTCGGGTTCTGGTCGGCACCTTAAGGGCCTGGTTGAGCGGGGGGACGTCCGTGATTGGGTAGTGCTGTGGATGATTGCAGATTCCTTTTTCAGTCAGATTAAACATTAACAGGTCACTGGAATCTGCTAAGCTGCTAGTCTTCTGCTAACAGCTAACTTTTTGGACCACTTTGCTGCTTAGTCATCCACTAGCAGGAGTAGAATCTTTCAAAATAATTTAATTATGGCGTTTCATAATTACAGGTAATAATAATAGGTTTAGGTAAATAAAGATATTTTGACTTTGATTTTTTTGACTCATAATCTTTCGCTACTTATTTACTTTAACAGTAACATTGTTCTTTACATATAAGTAAAGAAAGTGAGGAGAGAGAGTGGTGGTAGGCTGGTCGTGAGAACGCGCTACACGGGTGCTGATATACTAGGAACAGTGCGGGTCAAAATAGCTTTGTTCATGTAGACCTATTACAGGCATTTGTGACACGTGAAACGTATTGAACTTCCAGGCCTGGATGACTCCGTTGTCTGTTTGTCTGGTATATAGATATGCCGCGTGGTTTCTGTCCTAAGGGATACGGTCGTAATGATATATTTTTACCAAAGATTTTAACACATAAGTAATCGTCAGTTATTGTAATAACAAATAAGAATAGAAATGGTTTTTATAAGGAGCTGCAGCCCTATTCTGTTACTTAAGCGCAAACGTTATATAATGGAATCCGTTAACTATATATATATATCACGCTATTAAAGTTGATATTTGCACGGCCGCTGTCAAGGTCGAGCGCTTATAGAGTTGAGAATTTAATAATATTTGATAATTAAGACGCAAGCTCTGGCGTAAATAACGAAATCTACTAATAACGTTTGCGACTAAGTAGCAGAATAGGGCTGCAGGAGTCGGTAAAGTTCGAAGAGGTAGTGAAGAGTGTTTAATTTTTTATACTAGCACGACATGTGAACTTGAACCCACCTAATGGAAAGCGGTACGCGAGATCCATGAATGTTAGCAACTAGAATCAGAAACTCATGACTGGCATTAGTCCCTAATACTATGCCGGCTTGACTGGGTATGACCGCAATTCGAGCCTGATCCCGAAACGTGAAACAAGACTCACTGAAAGACGTTCTCCAAAGAGACGTTGCTGAAACAATAAAGAAATTTGAATATCATGTCGAAGAACTGCCTCAGTGGTCTAGCGGTTAAGTCCATGGATTTAGACTCGGAGGTACCGGGTTCGATTTATGGTCGGGACACAAAAATATTTAATAATATTATATAAATACATTTAATTTATATTTAATTTATTTGTGATATTTCTCGAGTTTTGTACGCTGGAGACATCGACGAGCTTGCCACTTGTCATGATTGGCCTATAGTAAAGTTGGCTAAATGTGAATCCGCTTATTTATTTATAAGCGTGGTTTCTGACCACCCCGAAAGGGATGATGTCGTTAAAGAATGTCATGTAGTATAATGTAGTACATAGTAGGTATATTGAGAAGGTTGTTTTGAGTAGATCGCAGGTCACGGTCATGAGTCGAAGAGAGGAACTCGAAACGTTCCTCAAAAAGATGATTATTATCAGTCAAAAATATTAGTTTTTCGGAATGTATTCACCTCGGTCTAGCGATGTATGTATACAGCCGTCGGCGATACAAATCAACGCATTGCTTCGTGCAGCAAATCAATTTGATCAGCTCCTCCCGGAATAATCTTGTCTCTATGGAATTGTCAGTGCTATACGAACACTAGGTTATGTTATGACCATAGACAAAGTATAAAATAGACGCGATCCAACTCACTTTGAGAAAAGTTTATAAAAAACCATAAATTATTTTGTACCCAAAAAAAAATCACAAAGTTTTAGACCTGCAGCTCTGTACTCTGTTCTGTTTCTTAGTCGCAAACGTTATTAGTGGATTTGGTTATTTACAAAATATTATTCAATTTTCAACTCTATAAGCGCTCGATCTTGACAGCGGCTGTGCAAATATCGACTTTAATAGCGTGATAAATATATAACGGATTCCATTATATAACGTTTGCGTATAATTATATAGTAACAGAATAGGGTTGCTGATCCTGTTGGAGATAGGGATATAATTTTCTGTAGAATTTGGCCTAGGCTTTTTAGAATTTTAAGAAAAGTGTTTTTATAACCGAGCCACTATCGGTCTTAAAAAAAAAAACAAACGATGATCATAAGTCAGTTAATCGATAATTTATATTTTTTACATCAATAAGTTTTATCTTTACGAATGCAATTCCGTTGTATGGGACCGCACGACGTACTCGTACTAACATTTCTGTGCTCGAAGACCTAAGCTTACCAGGGAGCAGAGACTCTCTACCGTCTGCTTTGCCCGAATTCTGCAATACTTTCGCCACATGACGATAATCTAGAAAACTTCTAATTACGGGCAACAAGACGGAGAAGCCCCAAGCGATGGTCCAGTCAGGTGACTGATTACCTGAACATCCCTGTGCACCAGGCCATCCACTACGCTGAGGACCAAAACCATTGGAGACGGCTGGTGAATGCACTGCGACTGTAACGGAGTCACGGGGAATGAGTCGGGTACCGACTAAGGAGTAAGGAAGATTACAAGACGATGGCAATAATAAAACATTACACACACAACTTCATTACCAAGAAATGAATTCAAATAAAATATTCGTCTGGACAACTAGTAATAGTAAGAGGTTTGCGGGCAATTAATTTATTAAAAAAACTGGCTATATTTTTCTTAGTGGACTTAATTTTAGACATACCAATAATTAAAACTATGCAATTCATTGGGCTGGATGGATCAGGGTTTCAAAACACCGCGTGCAGTGGCGAAATTGGGGAAGTCCTATATCCAGCAGTGGAGAGACACAGGCTGATGATGATGATTGATGATCATCAGATGACGATGAATTTATTGTTGGTGATGCAGATTATGCTGTTACGCTTTTCGCAAATGTCAATAGACATAAACATTTAAAATTTGAAGAGAGCTTTAATGCCTAAAGAAAGTACATACCAGATGCGTATATGTAGACATTTATTGTCACTATGGGCACCACCACCTATCTTTCATAGAGTTTTGTATAAATAAAACATCTTTCATCCATCGAATTGTGCCATTGAATTAAACAAAATGAAACAAACATAAATATATCTTCATTATAAAGTAGTGCATACGAGTAAATAGAACACACGATCATTCTAGAATTGTTGATTCACGATCAAATTTGCGAACTCCAACAATGTTGTGTCCGGTCATAATTCATCACATTTTGAGATAATGAATTCTGATTGGTGCATGATATTGCAACAGGCCAGTGCGTGATGAATAAAGACTTGTATAATGGCGACCGGGCCAATCAATTATATCTGAGAGGTTAAAAGGGCTTAACGCTTTTGGTTTAAGGTCGATTTTATATAAAACAGTAACCAATATTTATATATTTTTATACATTTGAGAAAAAAAACCTTTTTACAAAACTAATCTAAATCGCAAAAGTCTATTAGTGCGTTCACATCTATTATTGATATCGATTAGTTCCGCGCCTGATTGGTCTATTCACTGTGCACCTCCACCAGATTGGTCAAAACGTACTGCGCCTCCAATAATAATAATTATTATTATAATAAAATATATTTTATAGCTTATATAAATATATTTCGGCTTACTCTCTTGAGGTTGCTATTTCTTCTTTTCACATTACGCTAACAATATTTTTTTAAATTTCTATTCCTGTGTAGGTACTTACTTTATGTTTTTGTTTTTAAATTATGAAATGCCTGGTCCTTTGAATATTAGTCAATTATGATGGATATATTTATCGGCTTTATAACCGCATTGGAAATAGCAATAATTTTGGTAAAACCGCAAACGATTTAGACTACCTGAAGTTGCCTATCAAATTAATAAACTCGCATACTTTATAATCAGTCTTGTATTAAAATTTGATTTCGAAAGTGAACTTACATTATGGAGGCAAAATTGATGACAGATTTGCTTATAGAATAAAAAGAACTTTCATATAGTTATAGTTTCATAGGTCATCTTTAAAACTGATTAATTATTATTGAGGTCCTTCGCTGAAAAACGCCAGAAAACAGTACTTTGTAGACAAATTTGCTTTTCTTAAAGTACACTATTTACCTATACTAATATGATACGATATTTCTTATTTATTGTGTATTAGTATTCAGACGTTGGTATTTAGAATATATTTATTTAGTATATTTTAAAACTTTATTGTACACAGCGGGGTGAGGCGGAGTGCACCATCGTCCGAAAACGAATCGTCTATGATCGATTACGTCTGTCAGTAATGTCAAAAGCTAGGCGGAATGCCTAAGATTTTGACATTTCTGACAGACGTAATCGAACTTAGACGATACGTTTACGGACTATTGTGCACTTCGCCTCACCCCATCGTACATAAGACGGACTTGATGCCCGTAATTATTTTGTGACAGGCAAACCTTTGTGTCTAATTTTAAAAAAGTATAGTTTAATCTTACAACTAAATATTATACATATATGTCCTCGCCAACCCGTCTGGTCAGCGTGGCGAGTGTAGGTTCTCAAGATAAATATTCTGGAAGGCCCATCTCCAACAATGGAGGTCTAGGTCACTGTGTTCTAGGGGCTGTAATGATGAAATGATGTATAATAAACTTATACCGCATGTAATTGTCAAAAGAGCAAATATTTTTTTAGGCTACAGAAGCACTATTCTGTATGCCTAGTGTGACAGTGAAGTTTCGTAAGTAGTAGAGTTTTTTTACTAAATTTTCAAAGTTCATTGCCTGTTATTATAGCCAAACTTGCAATAACACGCAATGTAAAATAAAAAAACGTAACTACAGCAGTTACGTTTTCCGAAACTTGTATGTTACACTAAGCACACTGTTACTTAAGCGCAAACGTTATATAATGAAATGCGTTAACTATATATACATCACGCTATTTAGGTTGATATTTGCACGGACGCTGTCAAGGTCGAGCGCTTATAGAGTTGGGAATTAAATAGTATTTTCAATAACGATTACGCTTAAGTAACAGAATAGGGCTGCTGGTGTCATTAGTTAAGGCTTTATTTAAAATAAAAATAACGTTGCGTGTTATTATTAATTGATCTCGCCCATAGCCAAAATCTCCCAAAATCCGCGCGGTTGTCAACCTACCTACTTGATTAGGCTCTGTATGAGTTGCCATATTTTTAGGAAAACTTCTCTGCACAGTAACTTAAGATTTTATACCTGAATAATTAAAATAAAAAATACCTATTTCTTTATTTAAATTCTAGATTTTAATATAAAAAAAACTCTTTAATAAATTTCATGGAGTATATAATCTTCTTAATAATATAAATATTCTAAATACCTACTAAGAAATACACAATAAACAATAAACATACATATCTATTACCTATATCTGCATATTTATATTTAATATGACTCAGACGCTTAAAACTATTTTTTTATATTTCTTAGTAGTACTACACATTATTATAATACAATTTGTGAACAATTCTTTAAAGTCTCACAAGAAGAAATCGAAGAACCTGGGTGAGTGGATGCGATCGAGATACGTGCTATGGTCTTGCAGAAGGCCTACATGCGTTATTTTGCTAGTAACCACAATTCTATTAAAAGTAGGATAAGCTATTGAAAATATTTACTATAGATATAGATATATAATTTGGTTACTGCTGTACTATATTCAGGGCTATGCTTTTTTCAATCTTAATAATTAAGCATTATTTTTTCGTACATTTAGTATCATGATCATCACGACCGTTTCCCTTTCGGGGTGGTCAGCAACCACGCTTATAAATAAGCAGATTCACATTTAGCCAACTTACAGTTAAGTTTTATTATATGTCATATACACCAATTTAAAAATAATTTTAATTACAAAGTAATTATAAATACAATAAAATAAAAAAAAAACAAATATACAACAATCTTATACTTTAACAATTTAAAATTTCAGTATTTATATATAGAGTGGATTTTTGAGATAGCTCAGTAAGAGTAGGTACCTTAACCGTTATAGTTACAGATTTATTTAATACTTTATTGCACAATGACCATGCAAGGCGGGCCGCAAGACATTTTATCATAGCCAACTACAACTTCAAACAATTTACTGGAAAGTAGGTGCTCAAATATGAAATATAAAATAAAAATATATATTTAATAACCATCAATAATATCCTCGCCAAGCCGTCTGGCCAGCGTGGCGAGTGTAGGCCAAATCTCTCTTCTGGAAGGCCCATCTCCAGCAGTGGAGGTCTAGGACGCTGTGTTCTAGGGGCTGTAATGATGAATGATGATGATTTAATAACTAACCACATACATATAACTACATGCCTTTTGGTATTGAGACAGTGGGACCGTGGGGGCCAAGCGCTAAGAAGTTCTTAAAAGAATATGCTGCGAGTGTTCTTGGCACACTGATAAAGTCATTTAACAGTAATAATATATTTGTTATCACTACATACCTACACATATATATAATAAACTAAATACTAATACATAAACATACATATTAATATACTTACAAATTTTGTTCGGAAAGGAAATGCGAATTGACAATTTTTTTATAGCGATGTGGTGGTTACTTGCCTGCCTGCCTGCAATTAGCCGTAAATTATAAATAAAATATTTAATTTACCCTAAGTATTTACTAATACGCTTTTACGCACGTTTTAACGCTTAGACTTGAACGTTAGCCTCGGCGTACTAAAATTCATGGACAGCCTAGTTTTATTCGAAATGACCGTTTGGGAAGATTGGATTGGATGTCGTTGGTGAAATAGCGAGCCATTGCGCGTATGGTTTTACGACGCGCCGTGGAAAATATCAAAATGAACGCAGTTTCATGTGCACTAAAGAAACTAGATCCTCTGGTTCTAAACAAAATATCATGACGACCGTAATCTATGGGGTACCGTAGTACATCATTTGTTCATTACAGCTTCTAAAACATTTAAACCTAATCTTTCACAACAGAAGAAAATTATTCCCAAACTTAAGTAAGTTTAAGTCTAATAATAATAATAATTAGACGCATACTCTTGCCCCGGTACGCTGACCAGACAGACGGGTTGAAAAGGGTTCCTAATGATAAAAAGATTATTTTTCTCTATAATTAACTGGATTTGACTGACTAATAAGTAATAGGTATATATAATCGACAAGGTGGATAAGACTCAATTCAAGCACTGAAAAAAAAACAAAACAGTTATATTCCATGCTATTATGAGGAGGCTGTGACTCAATCTTCGCCCGCGTGAGGGGCAGCCCCAGCAGCATCATGGACGTGTGGGCTGATAGGTGAGACTCTCCGTTCTTGGGGCACTGGATACGCCTGCATATCAGTAGGCGAACTGGGCCCCAAAAAGGAAAAAAAAATGAATATTTTTGTATTATAATTTTGTATATTTACTCACACTATATCTTATATATTATAAGATTCTTTAAAAAAATTTACACATATGAAATTTATTCTGAAATAAAGTTTTATTATTATTATTACATTAAAAATCAAACACGTCACAGCCTCTAGAACACAGAGTTTTAGACCTCCACTGTAGGAGAAGGGCCTTCCAGATATATCTGGAGTATCTGATGTCAATTTTTATGAACCGGGATAGAGCGGTGGTGGCTCGGTTGTAAGAACACTTTCCTCAACATCCCAAAATAGTCTAAACGCAATATTGGCTCGGAATATGACACTATGAATTTTTAACGGTGACTACAAACTTTTAGATCAAACGGGTTGAATTGGTCGTTAGTTTTTGAGCCGCAGGTCAAACGTTTTATCAAGTTTTTTTGGGCTTTCGACTTTTCTAATATATTTACAATTGCAGAGTGATCAGAAACCAATCTATTTTAAAGGAGCTGAAGCCAACATCACTATTAAAAGACTTTAAGTGCGGGAATTGTTATTTTATTATTTTCTCTTGACGAAGAAGAACATATTTACCTTCGTACTTGCGTAGCATGCAGGTCGGCTATTTAAAAATCAACAGTTATTAGGATGACGGACAATTTCTAAGAAAAAGTTGTATAGCATTACATGTTAGTCTAAAGAAAGAGAATTCAAAGTCACAAAACGGTATAGTAACTCTTCAGAGCACCACGCTGGACCTACAACCCAGCTTTAACATTCTCGGAATACTGAACAAGGTGAAGCGGTTTTTTCTGCCTTCAATTAGACTGTTGCTGTACAAAGCACAGATCAAATCAGAATACTGTTCTCACCTTTGGGTTGGTTCCGCCAAGTACCTCACAGATGCTCTCAATGTCCTACAGAGGCGAGCTGTTCGAATTGTGGACGATGCCACTATATCTGGAACTCTCGAATCCCTGCAGCTTCGCCGAGATGTTGCTTCTCTGAGCGTGTTCTACCGGCTATACTATGGTGAGTGCTCCGAAGAACTCTATAACTTAATCACTCCCTCTCCATTCCGCAACCGAACCACACGCACAGGTTAGAATATGCACCCACATACCGTAGTCACCATCCCTTCGCGTACGTATAAATTTGGGGACTCATACATCTGTCGCACGATAAAGATGTTCCCTCTGTGTTTCCACTTTCCTATAACTTGGAGTCCTTTAAGCGAAGTGTGAAAAAGCATCTAGTCAAGCCGGCATAGTGTTAGAGACTGATGGCAGTTATGAGTGTCTGACTTCAGTTGCTAACATTCATGGACCTTGCGCGCCACTTACCATCAGGTGGGCCCAAGGTCACATGTCGTGCTAGTATAAAAAAAAAAAGTGATCGGCCAAAAAACTTTCAGGTAATCGTATGGTCACATCTCATGTTGACGTCATATACCCTCTGTCCGCCGCCATGTTACAAAGAACAATTTAATGTAATCACAAAAATGGAGGGGTGAATAAGAAAAAAGTTTTGGTAAAAGTGGAGTAATTTTCGCCGGGTCTAAGCAAAAATTTTCTCCAATTAACTCCAAAGTAGGTAATATCCCAACAAAATTATAACACTCTTAATTAGAAACCGGCTTTGACATTCATGTCACCGGGCATTCAATTTGATTAGTTAACAGAGAAACTAAAGCACTTAAATCTTTGGGATTGCGCGGAGCGATGGCAAGAGACCCGACGGCATGACCGTTGGGCCATGGAACTTGGGATGCGACATGTGTAGGCATTTAGATATTAGGCCTATCACAAATCTAGGCGACCTGGTCAAGCGCGGGAAGTGCTGCAGTCAGGTACAGGTTACGAGTTTGCGCCGGTTGGGGTCAAGGACCTGTCCAAGGAGTTGTCCAAACGGAAAAATCTGGAAGGCCTACCTCCAACAGTGGAGGTCTGTTTTAGGGGCTGTAATGTGATGTTTTGGAAGGCACATTTTCAGCTGAGTCCAGCCAGCAGCTGCAGCGATGATTTTGTTTATTTTTAAGTTAACTAATATAATTCTTGTCGTCCCTTTCCATAATTCTAGTTTTGTTTCAAATTCATTCGTAGTTGTTGCCACAAATCTGTGGAATAATCTACGACAAAATATAAGACAAGCATCTACTAGATTAGCATTCAAAAGAATGGTTTGTTCTTATTTCTTATCTAAACGGTTGTAAGTAAATTATTAATATATATATATTATATATATATATATATTTATATTTAAATATTTATATGTAGTTATAAAATATAGCTCATAATTTCTATTTTAATATGAGTACACCTATTTTTCATTTAAGTGGTTGGCTATGATAGAATGTCTCGTGGCAATAAAGCCCGCCTTTGTCTTTGTACATTGAAGTGTTAAATAAATAAATAAATAAAATATCGTATAATTTAGTGAGTTTATTTTAAAAGTCCCGTATTTACATAAGTATCAATGTAAACCGACCATCAATTCGAAAGCGAATTTCTCCAACAATAAAAGCTAATTAGGAAGCAAACAAGTCGAAAAAGAAACTTTTTAAGAAAACAACACATTCCAAGTGGCAGCTGCTTGAAAAGGGTTAGTGTAAATTTAATTAAACAGGCTGATTAATAAAATACTTTTGTTTAAAACGTGGACCGCCCCACTTGTTTGGATAACTCTCAAATTGAATTTCGTGGCGGAAGCTAAACATAACTCCTGTTCACATATTTTGTTGCTTTCGTTAAATTCCTTTTTGTTTCTTAAATTATTTATTCAATTTCAAAGATAAAAATATTTACAACATATAAAATAAAATTAATAATAATATTAAGGATAGGGATAGAAGTCCTGTCCGCGTGGAATGGTTACATGCCGCTGAATTGCAATACTGATTCTCTGGGCGAAGAACACAACAAAGAGCCAGCCCTCTTGTTACCGGAGGAGACGACAAGACGTGGTGTTATGCCTTTTAAAAACTTTTTTGCGCTTGTATTTATATTTTGTTTGTTAAATATAACTATTGATCACTGTAATAATATATTTTTAGGCCTAATATTGTTTTATACTCCTTAAATAAATAAATAAAATAAAATAAAAAATTACAGCCCCTAGAACAGAGCGTCCTAGACCACCACTGTTGGAGATAGGCTTTCTAGAACATATATCTAGAGAATTTGGCTTACACTCGCCACACTGGCCAGACGGGCCTTCTTTGCGTCGGGTAAAAATAACTGTAATCATATCAAAGTTTCGAAACTACTATTAAAATTTTTTTTTCGTTGTACACGGCACAAGTAGTACAAAAATGGGATGATGTCTTTCGTGGACCAGACCCGCTGTGAGCACATTGGATTTATTGACAGCGAATACTAAATCAGCATTATGTACGAGTATATACAAGTATATGTCAAAGAAGTGATATTAAACAGTGGATCGTGTGTCCCTCTTGTCGCCGCTCCCAGTAAAATACACTCCTCCAGGGAAATTTATTTGCGGAGTCGACGCATCTTCAGAACTCCCGTCGACCTATACAAGATGTTTTTTTAAAATGCAGTAGCCACATTCTGTTTCTGTCGACCTATACAGAATGTTTTCTTTAAACGCAGTAGCCACATTCTATTTCTGTCGAACTATTCAGTTTTTTTTGAAATGCCACTTTACTTTAAGTAGCCACATTCTGTTCCTGTGAACTTATAAAGGTTGGTTTCTTTTAAATGCGGTAGCCACATTCTGTTTCTGTCGACCTATACAGGTTGGTTACTTTTAAATGCAGTAGCCACATTCTGTTTCTGTCGACCTATACAGAATGTTTTCTTTAAACGCAGTAGCCACATTCTATTTCTGTCGAACTATTCAGTTTTTTTTTAAATGCCACTTTACTTTAAGTAGCCACATTCTGTTCCTGTGAACTTATAAAGGTTGGTTTCTTTTAAATGCGGTAGCCACATTCTGTTTCTGTCGACCTATACAGGTTGGTTACTTTTAAATGCAGTAGCCACATTCTGTTTCTGTCGACCTATACAGGTTGGTTTCTTTTAAATGCAGTAGCCACATTCTGTTTCTGTCGACCTATACAGAGTGTTTTTTTTAAACGCAGTAGCCACATTCCGTTTCTGTCGACCTAAACAGGTCGGTTACTTTTAAATGCAGTAGCCACATTCTATTTATGTCGACATATGCAGAATGTTTTTGTTTCCTGCAGAAGAATGTGTGATTAAAGAAAAATAATGTTTCTTTAGACACATTATATCATATAAGTGAAGCTCGAAATAAATGTGCGCAAAAGTATGTTATGAAATCCGTCTGGCCAACATGGCGAGTATAGGCCAACTTCTCTAGAAATATGTTTTGGGATAGATGCGCCGTCTCCAGCAGTGGAGGTCTACGACTGTGTTCTATTGTATATATGATAATGATTGTAAATCCACTTACATGATCTAGCGATAACGTGGAACTCTAATCAACGTTTATGTGTTTACGCGGTAAAATAGTGATAATTTCTTACAGGAAGCATTTGTAGTTAATCAATAGCTGCGCGGATACACGTGGTCTTCTAAGGCTAGCAAGAGCTGATGATGACACTAGGGCTGGCCGTCAGCGCAGTGGGGGTCAACAGGTACCCTCTGGCGATCGAAGCGATTCTGCCGAATGATGGCGCATTTTGTTTTGCTGATATTCGTACGTTAGCCTGCAGGGTAAGACTGAGTGCACAATCGTCCAAGAACGATTAGGTCTGTCAGAAATGTGTAAATCGAGGCGGAATACCAAAGAACGCAAATTCGCTTCGTACGAATATTTGTATACTAGACTAGGGAGAGCAGGAAGTATTTCCATCACTAACGACAGTTGAACGTAGCGTGGACGAATGTTCTTAGCCTCCGTGGTCTAGCGGTTAAGTCCATAGATTTAGACTCGGAGCTACCGGTTCGATTCAAGGTCAGGACACAATAATATTATTTAATTAAAATAAATAAACCAAATAAATTTAATTATTATTTCATTTATTTGTGATATTTCTAGAGCTTGGTACGCTAGAGACATCGACGAGCTTGCAGCTTGTCATGATTGGCCTATAGTAAAGTTGGCTAAATGTGAATCTGTTTCTTTATAAGCTGACCACCCTGTAAGGGAAACAGTCGTTATAATACTTTGATTATTGTCACTAAACCGACGTCGACCTATTTGTCGATGTATTTTGTTTGATTTTTAGTAAACTAAACTGTGGTAATATATATATAATTGTGATGAGATAAGTACACCGATAAACTATTTTATAGTTCGGCAGAATAATGTTGTATTTAAATGTTATAATATAAGGATGAATAAATCAAATAAAAAAAAAAAAACTTTGTATGACTGGTCCTTATACATATAAATATGTCTACGTCACTCCTACTTTTCTCCGCGGGTATAGCTTCTCCCAAGAAATTTATAAAGCTTTAAAATCCTTTAATATATTCTTTAAGTAAAATTGAATACGTTGAGTCACTTAACTTGTGTTCAACTTTCACCTGTTTTTTAACTTGCATCGAAAAAATATTAAATTTTCTATGATGCTTTTACCTTATTCAAGATAGAATAAAAAATATTGTTAACAACAAAATATGTGGTTCTCAAACTGTTTATTATATATGCATATAAAATAAGGTACTTACTATCTTTTTATTTATTGTTATTTTGTCCTTAAATTATGAGAATAGGTGTGATCTGTATTTTTAAAATTATATAAATGCAATACAACAGCGTGCTAGCGTAACTTTGAGAGTATGGCAGAGACCCGAACGAATATTGCGACGTAATCGAATCTCATATATTAGTTTTAGGAATGACTATTTATAAATTTAGATCTTTTAAATATTGGGGAGTAATTCCATCCATTCCACCTAAAGAACCATTAGGAAACGTGGCAATGGAGAGAATCACATCACCTATAGATGCTTCCAGACGATTTTGAAAAGGATCAGGGTTCGAAGAAAGCGGCGAGGACGACAAAGGCTGAGGGTATTTACTTTGGGGAGCATCTAGGGTGTCTGGATCATCAGGAGCTAAATAATCACTAAATAAGAGTTTAGCAGCACCTTTTACGTCAAAATCAGCAACTTTATCTTCTATTTTACTAATAATATTTTTGCAGTGGTGAATATTGTAGTTAAAGTTATTGTTAAAATTTAAAAGATTAAGATTCCTTACATTTGATCTAATGCTATTATTTAAATTATTTTTAATACCTTTTTTTATTCCTTTTTAAATAAGCTTTCCCAAGAACTCACTGTGTTATCATCACAAACTTTTATTATAGTGTCTGCTAAACTCTTTGCTATATTAAAATATAATAAATCAAATCAAATCAAAATAATTTATTTCCATTGGTTCTCTCAAAATTATTGGATTGGATACAGTCAGAACTAATTAAATCAATACAATTTTCAAAACATATGTACTAATCAAAGTGGTAATAATGGTTGGACCGTAAACAGGCAATAATCCATATTTATGTATGCTATGCACAACATTATTGCTACAAGCAAGTACAACTATCTTAGAAATATAAAAGAGGTATATGAAAGTAAATATATATGTCCAAATGTCCGTAATTATATTTCCTAGAAAATTGTTAAGACACTTCTCACAGGTACATTCTAACTTGAAAATATAGGATAGTGCGAGCGAGATGGATGCAAAACGATAAACTATTTAAAGAACATTTTTGTGTAATCTCAACGGTAATAATAATTACAAAAGGTACCATTGCGCCGTCGAAAAAATCCACTCTGTAGGTATATTCAATTCAATTCAATTCGTTTATTTTGCAAGTAAGCATAGGACAAAAAGATATGTATTCTGCACTTTTACACGTCAATTTTTACAATATTGATATAAAACGATATAATTTTATAGTACATATTGGTGAATCTGGAGCAGTACATGATAACCATCATTTGGAAAGAGAAACAATAAAATAACAAAATTATAAATACAGAATAACGCTTAACATTATAGCTGCTGTAGATAGCATTGTCACACTATAAGCTAAGACAGACACAATTATAAGGATATAAATGTCAATGTCAGTTAAGATAATAGCTGCTGTATATAGGCATTGTCATACTTAATATTATATAAAAAAGTGGTGTTTTTTTTTCAAGTATAAAAAATCAATTACATATGTATAAGAGCATTTTCCAATCTTTTTTACATTCGCGGAGATAAAGCAAATGTGATTCGCTTTTTTACAGTTCAAATGGACGATTGAACATCGGCCTATAATAAAAACTTCAGGTGCATTTTGTATGCAAAGCGGTTGAGCCAGCGTCATTGACTTATGTAAGGCCTGGGTAAAAATGTCGTTATTGTTTTAAATTTAGAAGGACTAATATAATAAAAACAATTTTATTTAAGTTACGACTAAACTGACAAGTACATGACTCATTTAAATCATACAATATATAATTTGCGCGAACCATCCACATACAATGTTCGTAATGTCCCTAAGGTTGACCGAGTAAGAATGTCTAGCGGCATTAGGTCCGCCTTTGCGCATAGTGCAAAAAGTTTTAAATAAATAAAAATAAATAAATAAAATCATGACAATTGGCAAGCTTGTCGATGTCTCTAACGTACCAAAATCAAAAAATATCACAAATAAATTAAATTTATTTATTTAAATTAATAAATATTATTATGTCCTAACGAGGAATCGAACCAGGTACATTCTAATCTAAATCCACAGACTTAACTGCTAGACTATGCTAGCAATTCCTAATGAGTAATTTGATTTTCATTACCAACTTACTTATGGTTCTCTTGCTCTTTATACTTAACTTAAAATTTATATGTGAACACCTTTAATAGTTCTTAGTGAATTTACTGTATAATATTTATTGTAATATTGTCAACTGTTGGTTTTCCAAAATGAATAAATAAAATAGGCTACGGAGGCAGCAGACATCAAGATAACACATACATAATTGTGCATGATTTATTAATAAATAGCCCAGTGTTTGTATAAAAGTCAATGGTCAGAGTGGACATTGTTAAAAAAATAAAGCTTTCTCAACTGTAGAATATGTTCGTGGGAATGGAAAAAATATGGAGCTTCCCATATTTATATATGAATTGCACTATTAAATAATTAATACTCGTACATTTAACTGTATTATTTGCTGGGTATATATTATCTATTTATATATATATATACATATTTGTTATTTGTATAAAGGCATTATTTTCACACTAGTATAGGGTTGCTATCTCCCTAGGCTGTTTTTGGACAGACCAGATTCGTGAGCTACACAGGCGCTATTATACTAGAAAACAGCGCCTAGCGCCAAAAAATAATATAAAATTTCAAAATCAAAATATTAAAATTAATAATGGTTTAACCCTGGCTTAAACATAATAGAATAACACCCAGTTGTAGAAAGGGTGATTAAAATAATATCTGATCAATATTTTCATTTTCATTTTCATTTTTTTTTTTTTTTTTTTTTTTTAAATACTAACACGACATGTGACCCTGCGCCCACCTGATGGTAAGTGGCGCGCAGGGACCATGAATGTTAGCAACTGGAATCAGACCCTTATATCCGACATCAGTCCCTAACACTATGCCGGCTTGACTAGATGCCTTTTCACACTTCGCTTGAAGGACTCCAGGTTATAGGAAAGTGGAAACACAGAGGCTGGAAGAGCATTCCACATCTTTATTATGCGACAGATGTATGAGTCACCAAATTTATAGTTAGCTTGTCGTTTTGGTTATTTCGGCCAATGACGTGCCTCATAGGCATACATAAAACACATGTCAAAAGAGGATATGTATACCGTGGAGGATAGGTTTGTCTTTAGTGTGGGATGCTACCTGTGTGGACACCCTGGCGCCTTCCCACTTGTCCTTGACCTCTAAGGACCCAGGCGCTGCTGCATTACAAGCAGAGAACCTCAAACGGCGGAAATACACTCAGCTTGCCGTGGCGACCAAGTGCACATGAAATTTTCAAGGCGTTGTCAAAACAGCTCGTCAACACCTCGGGAGACAAGAGGGCTGGGCAATATTTGGGCCAAAGGTATCCTTGGCACTTTGCCCATTGGCAGCGATTTGGATCATTTTTTTTTATTTATAATAATTTTATTTTGTTTTTTATTTGATTTAGTTTTTATTTGTATTTTGATTTATTAAGTAGGTTTATTTTTATGAATAGTAATTTAGGTCTAGGACTTTGTGTTCTAGGGGATGTGATGATAATGATGCTGATCTAAATAACGTCCTTGTTACTATATTTTATACTAGATTTATTTTAAACACAAACCTACTAAACAATAAAAAAATAAATAAAATAACCATAAGATAAAAAACATCACTTACAAAATTTAATTTATATACATAATTAATAATCGTTACCGCGCGGTATGATGGCAAAAGCGCTGGCCGCATTTCATCGCAGAATCGCTATGCTGATTCTCTGATCGAGGAAAGAACCAGCAGGCAGTTGAGCAGACAATTCATTTATTCACAAATTAAAAATAGGTATTGATTTTGTAAATAAAAATAAAACAATAAATTATTAAGATATCGTTTATTTTATTGTAATCGTTGTCGACTAGACATCTCTAGTGAGTTCTTTGAAATGTATAAAATATTGTTTTGTGTACAAAATGTCCCAGTATCCATAATATATAGTATTATATTAAATGTATACAATATTAATCCTCGCCAACCCGTCTGGCCAGCGTGGCGAATGTAGGCCAAATTCTCCAGATATATGTTCTGGAAGGCCCATCTCCAACAGTGGAGGTCTAGGACGCTGTGTTCTAGGAGCTATAATAAATGATAAATTATCTACACAGGTAAACAGCATTAACTTTTTTTTTTTAATAAAAAAAACACTTTTTTTTTAAATCGTTTATTTCTTACTAGTATAATCGCTGTCGACTAGACATCTATAATGAGCTCTTTGGAATGTATAAAACATTAATTTGTGTATAAAATGCCCCAGTATCTATAAAATATAGTAGTATATAAAATGTATACAATATTTACATAATCCTTAAAATATATAAACATATTTACAGTAATATACATTTTTACTTATTTAACTGGTAGTCTTAAAATTAGAAGTGATGATTCCAGGTTCGATTCTTTGTCGCTTAGGCTGACACTAAATACAATAAAAAATAATAAAAAAAATCTTCAGAAAGGAGAAAGATTTAACTAACTAGCACTGTTTAGCGAAAGATTTCTAAATATCTATCGTATTATTAAATACTACCGCAGTCTTAAATGTGTATTATATACTAAATAATTAATTATTAAAATAAGGAAAGACAAAATTGGAGACAGGGACGCTGCGCATCCTAAAACAAAAACACAAGATATTAGAAAAAAAACCAAAAAAACTCATAATAAACGACCAAACCAACTAGACGCTTGGAAGGAATGCGATTTGAAGATTTTAGAAATCGTGACACACAACACCCATGTTATCCTCGGGTACTTCGGGCGGTATTGAAACCAATTAATAACTAGATTTCACGATGTAGATAACTCTCGATTGATTTTTTTTTATTTCTTTATTTCGAACGCTTCATAAAATAATATTTTTATATTATTCTAGGGTAATAGTGACGAGTATCTTCGGGTCATGCAGCTCAATCCTCATAGCTCAATGCCAATATCTATTAGATATTCTGCTATCGCGTATAGTATTAAATTATGAAAACTATTAAGTTAAATTAAGTTTTATTTTACACAACGACTGTATTGTAAAAAATTAAAAAAGACGATTAAAAGAAAATGGATGTTAATGACGATGATAATGTGGTGTGAATTAAGCACTCGTTGATTTTCATGTGTTGTATCGTATTTTTTATCCCTCAGAATTATATATATTTTAGTTCAAAACATGTTAAGGTAACGTCACATTGACAGGCATCTAGTTGGCTTGGTCTAGTAATATTTATTATGATTTACATTAAGATCAAAATTTTGCCTTTGTTATATGAAATGAATGATTATAATAATATATTGGGTTTATTAAACGGTGCAAAGTTTAAGAACAAAAAAAAAGGTAATACCTGAATCTGGTGCTGTGTGGGTGTCAGGTAGCGGCGGACTGGTGGGCGGAGGATCTGGAAATAATTATAATTCTATCATATTAACTTACGGAATATTTTATTTAGGGTAAGAGACCCAACCCAATTGTTGACACTACAGCAGTTATGACACATGAAGTTTTTCGTAAACGAAGGAATGATCTTGTGTGTGGAATCTCTCAAGCTTTTCAAAATTTTTTTACTAACAGATTTTTCTGTTTTTTGGGTCCATATTTATATAATAAAATTAATAAAGAGGTAGCTATATATTAATGCACTAAAGTGTAGTAAAATGTAGAAAGAATGTCACAAAATGGCTACAATCTCTTGACGATAATATAACGGAGGAATTACTGTATGAAAGTATGTAAGTATGAAAAGTTTACACACCCTCTTACACACACTCACACGCTTACATCATACACAAAAAGAGGATCTCAACCACACATTTTTTATTTTATTTTTCTTTTTATTTTGTAATGAAGAATATATTCATATTTAAAAGGGTGTCTGGGCGTTGACTGCCAACGGACAGACTTATACATAAAAAATAAATAAATAAAAATCGTTTATTGATCCAATTAACTTAAATCTATTACATTTTTATATGCTCAATGACCTGCAGGTCGTAGCATACCATTTTGTTTTATCCGGTCGACAGAAAATACAATTTATTTTATCATTAAAAAATCAATTATTATCAAACAAAACAGCACAAACAAATACCCACCAAAATTGTTCTGTGTGGGTATGTAGGTGTGAGTGTATATGTAGTTGTGTGTGTATGTGTGTCTATATCAGCGTGGATCGGTGAAGAGACCAGACTACCTAACGATATATAGGCTTAGTTCGGCTGCAAATGTCTGTTTTCCTGTACCATAATGCATAATGAAATATGTCATTGTTTTCATATCTTGTAACTTCACTGAATAAAGATATTATTATTATTGTTATATACACAAATTATATTTTTTTCGTAACAATGAGAAAAATCCTCAAGAATTGCTCAGAGCAAAATAAAGCTTGGTAAGTTACCTCTTTTACTTTGTTAAGGCAATTTTACAACCAATCCACCACATAGTTATTTTACAATCAATCCACCACATAGTTATTTTACAATCAATCCACCACATAGTTATTTTACAATCAATCCACCACATAGTTATTTTACAATCAATCCACCACATAGTTATTTTACAATCAATCCACCACATAGTTATTTTACAATCAATCCACCACATAGTTATTTTACAATCAATCCACCACATAGTTATTTTACAATCAATCCACCACATAGTTATTTTACAATCAATCCACCACATAGTTATTTTACAATCAATCCACCACATAGTTATTTTACAATCAATCCACCACATAGTTATTTTACAATCAATCCACCACATAGTTATTTTACAACCAATCCACCACATAGTTATTTTACAACCAATCCACCACATAGTTATTTTACAACCAATCCACCACATAGTTATTTTGGTTTATTAGATTAGTTTTTATATTTAATTTTATTAGGAACGTTTTGTTATTTATAAATATTACCTTTATTACATAAGTAGTTTATAACTTAATATTGTAACTGCCTTCGTGGTCTAGCGGTTAAGTCCATGGATTTAGACTCGGATGTACCGGGTTCGATTCCCGGTCGGGACACAATAATATTTATTATTGTAAATAAATACATTTAATTAGTTCATATTTAAATTTATTTGTGATATTTCTCGAGTTTCATACGCTGGAGACATCGACGAGCTTGCCACTTATCATGATTGGCCTATAGTAAAGTTGGCTATAGTAAATAGTAAATGTGAATCCGTGGTTTCTGACCACCCCGAAAGGGAAACGGTCGTGATGATACTTTACTTTTTATTGTAACTCGTTTTTACAATTTATTAATACTTTTTAGTTATTTTTACTTTCAGTATATATTCAAAATGTATATATAGTTCATAGAAGAACTAAATGAATTAAGAAATTCTAAGAGACTAGATTCGTGAGCCACAAGGGCGGTGTTGTAGTAGGGAACAGCGCTCAGCACCAAAGGTGCGTTGAATCATCGGCGGGTAGTTATCCCATCCCCAACCCAGGCTCATTGAACATCCGAGCCTGGATGACTCTGTCTGGATACTTATCAATTACGTAATAAATAATAATAAAGCCCTTAAAAGACATGCACAATGCGATTTACATCGATATTCTTCGTAGTTTATAAAATTACGTTTAATTAATAAAAACGCACTCTGTATATGCGTAGGGATGTGGTCTACTGTATAGGGTACTGTATTTAGGCCTGTGCGCGTGCCACACACGATAAAAGATTCATCATGAGAACTACTTAAATTTAATAATTATTAAATAAACAATAAAGTGTAATGAAATAGCTTAAACATTAATTTAGCAGCATTCCACAACAGACCGCTTTTCAGCGGCGGTTTACATCAGTTTACCTCAATTAAAACTTTAACTCAGAAAATGGCGACGATAAAACAAACCCGGGTATCGTTATTTCCATTTACGTAACTATTAAACAACTATTTATCCGTCGCTACAGTTTGTTAAATACTTAACACTTCATTCTGTTTCATTTTATCTATATCCATATACGAGTACATAGTAAATTTAATATGTTAAAGAAGCTTTGTCTGTGTTTCTATCAGTTTGTATAAAGATTATTCCAAGTGTTGCTAATGAAATAATAAATACGTAAAAATCTAACATGTCTGTATTAAAATATATAAATAATTCCTACATTAAATACCTGATTACTAATAAAAATAATGATAAATAACACGATGCCTACCAAAGTCAATTGTCTATTATTGTCTGCGATATGCGTCTGGCCAGACACATCTGATGCAGAACCGACGAACAATGGGGCAAACGGGTTCTAGAATGTAGACGGGAAGATGCAGAGTACAATGACCCCCCGTCAATTGGACGGATGACCTAAAGAACGTCGCTGGTGAGGGTTGGATGAGCGTGGCAAGAGATCGCGTATACGGCGAGAGATACAGGCTGATGATAATGATGATACGTCTGCGCAAAGGCGCTTTTAAAAATAATGTATAAACTAACGTTAAGATGTCTACATCTAGGAAGAAACTTGTGAGGTTATTTTGTATTATAATAGAAGGTCCCGAAGTTTGTGTTGTAAGTTGCCATAATCTGGTAGTTGTATTAGATACTAAGCATCAGCTGCACTGGGCCCCCCCAGGATTACTGTACATTCGCCGATAACGCCGGCTACCACGTCATGCTGGGATAAACCTTCGGATTTTCTCCATTTAAGGACCCTACATATACCATAAATTGTACGCTTAGCTGAAGGAAGAGGATATGCTTCAAATACCGCTCGCAGCCACACGACTCCACGCCAAGGAACCGTTGTGGAGTCATGTAAGGCGAGGCCAGAGGTGCCAAAAACTACCAGGCTAGTAGTCGTTTTCCTCAACCCGTCAGGTCAATAAACATCTTCCGGGTAATAATAGGCTAATTAAAGGTATCAATTGCTAAAATCTGGTAATATTAAACCACTACCCTATTAATGGCTAAGAAGAGAAAGACTCTTACCTCTATAGAATATTTCTCGTTTTCTGCTGAGGTAATTGGCATCGGCTACTTGGAGTTCGCAGAGGATTTCCACTGTGGAAGGTATGTCGTCCACCCTCACCATGGCACTCGACAGCGCAGTGTATCTGCCATCCACCAGCTTTGTAGAATACCTCGTCTTGGCAAATAGTCTGGAACAAAAACAAACTTTACAATATTACAGCTTTATACCTTTGATTGAAACAAAGAACAGTACGTGCTACATTCTTCACTACAAAATTCGGAGCCGATAGACATCTACCCACAGTTGTTAACGAATGAGATAGAAAAATGCCTGTGTAGTCTTGCGGTTAAGTCCGTGGATTTAAACGCGAAGGTAAGACGTTTTCGCAGGTTTACACATCTTCTTGTCTTTCTTTACTCCATCCTCTACAATCCGATAATACCTTCGTATTTAAAATGTCGATTTGAATGTCTTTGTGACTCTCACGACCGCCCTCTCCGTTCTTCTTAGAATAATCAACTCATAATCCCGTCTCATAGTTCCAGCAGATATTCAGATTCGTTCACTGTGTCATCCGCTCGCCAATGGACCAGGCTCCCACTGACGATCAGACAGGCTCCCTCTGTTCATATTTTTAAACGTTTACTTACCACCTACTTTCAAGCAAAACAGTGTTTCTTAAATTAATATTACATTACATTATTACATAGGTATTACATTTTATTTTTGTGTTAATTTTTATTTTTAAAATTTATCATTTTCTGTTTATTAGTGTGTAGGCTTATTTTTAGTATTTTATAGTTATATGTATGTATTTACGTATTTATTTATTCTTATATGTATTATTAGTATGTAGTTTATAATAATAAATTTGCACCCATACATAGTTTCTCCACACTCCCAAAGGTTGGTTGTTAGAAAATGCCTGGCCATTAAGCCCGCCTATGTACAATTTTAGTGCAATAAAGTAATTAAAGTAAATAAAAGGTACAGGGTTCGGTTCCTGTTCATAATTTATTTGTGATATTTCTCGAGTTAGGTAGCTTGAGACATCGACGAGCTTGCCACTTGTCATGAACTACGAGCATACTATAGCAAAGTTGTCGAAATCTGAATCCGCTTCTTCAAAGCGGATAAAACAAAGTTTCTGAGTACACCAAAAGTGATACGGTCGTGATGATGAAACTGAAATAGAAAAAATGACACTGTGGGACGCGAGCAGGACAGAATGCATAGGTGCGCGTGTGGCGTGCTTACGATTCGATAGCTAACTTACTACTGATTCTAGTCTGTCAGTTAGACATAGTTTGCTAGACACATGTTATGTCTTCGAACCGTAACTTCTCCTTTCGTTTTAGTCTAAGCTTGTTTTATTAATACGACATTAATTGGGCCCTGAGACAAAATGTATACAAAGAAACCAGTGGCTCCCAAACTTTAACAAACGGCGAAAATGCACTGCTTCGTACAGTCATTTTTTTATGAGAAAAAAGACAAAGATACCTCCAAAATGTCCGTAATTTTATTTCAAATTAAATTGATAATTTACAATTCTTAGAACTTAAAATTCTTAAAAAAAAAAATAGAAAGCGTGAGCAAGAGAGATGCAAGAACATCAAACCTCTCGTTTATTTATTTAAAAAAAAGTGGTTTTCCATTAGGTACTTAAAAAAATATAACTAACTGCATCTGTGATCTAGCGGTTAAGGATTTAGACTCGGAGGTACCGGGTTTAATTCCTGGTCGGGAATTATTTATTTATGTTTAATTAATATTTAATTAATTGTGATATTTCCTGAGTCATGGTTGGCCTATAGTAAAGTTGGCTAAATGTGAATCCGCTTCTTTATAAGCGTGGTTTCTGACCACCCCGGAAAGGAAACGGTCGAGATGATTCTTTTTTTTTTATAACTCCACCACATCGCATCTATACCATCAATTTCTAAGCTAAAAATATATTCATATTGCATGTTATTGAATCTACATAACAATAGGATAACAAATTCAATTCTTTTTTGAAACATATATTTTAAATCATTTTGTTCACACACGAGTATTTTAAAATTGGATTTTTTGAATAAGATAGTACATAGAGATAGATTGACATACAAATAATTGTGTGGAGCAGCTGTTAAGGAAATGTCTTAGAATATGAGTGCTAGACCTACACTGTAGGAGATGGGCCTTCCAGAATTCATTTCTAAATAATTTAGTCTACATTCTTTATTCATTTATAAAAAATTAAAAAATTGAGGGTCTGATGTCAATTTTAGTGACAATTATTAACGATTTCACAAGTTGGTATAAGTGGAACCGGAACGTACTCTCCGAGGCGGTGGTATTGTGAATGTATGAAAAATATAAGTAAGAAAAGTAATCTCATTGGTACATGCCAGGATTCGAACCGCGTACTTTTTTTTTGGATTTGAAGGAACCTTCTTACAACCGACCCACCACTGGACCACACTTTTCCATATGTCTCAGGAAGGGCGTCTGGCCAAAAGAGCAAATGTCGGCCACATTCTCTTGACACATTTTCTGGAAGACCCATCTTTAGGCTACCTTTCAAGGTCTGGTGGTTAAGACCATAGATTTATACTCGAAGGTACTAAGTTTGGTTCCTGGTCGGAACACTTATTTTTAAATACTTATTCCTATATAAAACACTACCGTTCCAGTTCCTAATGGAGCACGTCGAGCTTTTGTAGGCAAAATCTCCAGAAATATGTTTTAAAAGGCCCAGCAAAGTCAAAGTCAAAATATCTTTATTCACGTAAACCTATTACAGGCATTTATGAAACGTCATTAATTTAATTATTTTGAATGATTCTACTCCTGCTAGTAGAAGACTAAGCAGCAAAGTGGTCCAATAAGTAAGCTGTTAGCAGAATACCAGCAGCTTAGAAAAGCAGCAGCAGCAGAAAAGAGCAGCAGAGAAGACTCGTGGTCTAAGGGCTGAATCCTTAAACAAATTGCTGTGAAAATCCATTGAATGATGTCTTACCTATTTCCAATGAACACAGTAAGTTCTGGCTTGGGGTAAACTCCTTCCACTGAGCAAATGATATTCAGGTATTCATCATCCAGTCTGTCTTGAATCATTGTAAAGCTTTTCTCTGGGACTGAAAAGAAAATAGTTGTTAAATGAGAATGCCAATTTTTGTTAGAGAAATGGGCCCAATAAAATGTTCTCGTGCCAAAATGATTTCTTTTTAATTTGATAGTTAATATATTGTGTTTTCATAATCTGTAATAAATTTTAGTTATTTTACCCTAGCATTACGACAATTGCCAAAAACTTATTTTACATTGAACATTATATAGTATCGATTATTATTGCGGATATAATTGTAGAATTATGTACACTTTGAAATCCTTTGTTTTATCTATAATAAAGAACCTAATCGTACAAATAATGCTTTGTAACTATATAACACATTGTCAGAACGCTCGTATTCTCCATATTCTTGTACGGTTCAGAGACGTGGACTATAAAAGCTGCAGATAGGGCAAGAATTGATGCGTTTGAGATGTGGTGCTGGCGTTTGCTCAAAATTCATTGGACCGCACGACGCACTAACGTTTCGGTGGTCCAAGAGCTCAAACTTGCCAAAGGACAGAGACTTTCTGCCGTCTGCTTTACCCGAATTCTGCAATATTTTGGCCACATTGCTAGAAGAGGCGCCGACAATCTGGAAAAACGGGAAAAGTAGACGGTAAAAGAACAAGAGGAAGAAGCCCCAAACGATGGTCTAGTCAGGTGACTGACCACCTAAACATCCCAGTACACCAAGCCATCCACTGCGCCGAGGACCGCAGCCACTGGAAACGGCTAGTGGATGGACTGCGACGGAGTCACGATCCCCAACAGTGGGGTACCGACTAAGGAGGAGGAGGAGGAGTAACTATTTCATACATAAATTTTAACCAATTGACTATTTAATTAAATTATATTTTAATGCTGGGGTTTAAGAGATGTTATATGTAATAAAAAAAAAACACAATAAATTGTTATTTTCATTTCATTATATAAACTCTGGAAGTAGGAGCGGGGCTGCCTGTAGCACGGGTCCTAACCGGCCTTGTACGGGAGCCTCGGTGTCAATCTTGTGAAAAACTATTTTAAAAGAAATAAATACATTTTTGATTTTGATTGATTTTTTTGATTTGTATGATTATTAAATTGTATTTAGTTGAGGCACGCTGCAATAAAGTTGTGGCCTGGTTTTGGGCAATTCCTTTTTTTTCATAATAAAAATCGCCAAACTTTTGGCGTTGTAAACAAATAGCTGCAGACACACACTAATTGACATATGACGCTCAAATTTGACACATTGTACCAATCTAGAAAAATATATAGCTAGTCCGTTTGCACGCGCAGTTTAAATGTACCAGTCCGGGTCAAATTTGTATATACCGCTTGTAATTGTAGCAAATATTTTTTTTAGGCTTCAGGTGTCATTAGTAGAACCTTTATTCGAAATAAAAATAGTCAATTTTTTTAAAGATAAAAATCATTTTTCGAAAAACAAAACACTACGGCATGGTGAATATAGACGCGTCTGAAATTCGCGATATCTATCGTGATAAATACCTAAAGGGTGGGGAGTGTTATTATTAATTGAACTCGCCAACAGCCGAGGGACGAAATAGAGAGAGAAAGAATTACCTAAGTCAACGTTTGCGCGATTGTCAACCTCTCGCTACCTACTTGATTAGGCTCTGTATGGAGAAACCAGAGGGAGACGAATCTAGTTTTCGCGAGGCTTTAATAAAACAAACAGTGTATGCACGTTTCACACATAAATAATTTGTCGATATATTGTGCTCGTCTTTAATCGCGCGACCTGTACAGTAGACAATCTAAAAACTGACAAATGCCTTAAACTGAATCCGCAATAGCCTTTTAATATGGTCTCTATTAAATTGCAGTATTTTGTGTTATTATTTTAGGGTTATTTCAATTTTCTGCCTCCGTGAGGTTAAGAGCGTAGACCTAGACGCAGAGGTACCGGGTTCGATTTCTAGTCAGGAACCCAAAAATACATTAAATTAAATTTGTGATATTTCTTGAGTCTGGTCTACCGTAGAGACATCGTTTTCCTCGTGCGTGATAGGCAACTAGTAAAGTTTGCTTAAAGTAAATTTTGTTTAATTGCTGTTATATTTTTAAAAATATGTTTGTTTTTAATTTTCCTTTGACACTAATTTAACCTACAGTTCTGTTCCTTGCCTTGTAACACTCTTCAGGCTGTAATAATGTATATGTTCTTCTATTTTGTACAACTGTAGCGATAGCTACGCAACAGGAAAGTGGAGTAGAGCTAGCTACGCAAAAGAAAATAAAACTTCAAAATTCAAAAATATGGCGGGTGCCAAATTGGTTTTGACAATTTGATATTAGGATTCTCTGTTAAGGTTATGTTATTATTTTATTAAAAAACATTTATTTACATAAATCCGCAGTATCATTTATTTAAAAGCTAAGACGCTTTACATCGATCACCTAATTCACTAGTGGAACATTAAAATATATATATATATATAGTTTGGAAAATTTAAAACACAAAGCAATGAAAAATCAAAATGTTAACTATTTTTCGAAATGTTCCATGTTACCAATTATTTTTTTATTAATTTAATTATTACTTAAGTAAAAATTTACAGGTTGCGTTTCACAAACATATCTTAAGAAATTATTAAGAAGGGAACTGTCATTTACACAAATTTGATGAAGTTGTCAATTTTGCGTTTCGCAAAGCAATAAAAATAATTAAATAAATTTATTCATGAAACCCGTTTTTTTTTTTTTGTACATGTAATCTTAGACTTAGTCGAATTCCGGTGGGAATATATGGCGGTAAATAAAAAAAATAAGAATGTGAAACAGAGAAAAAAATATATGCGTAATTTTTGCATGTAAGGATTTACGGTCGTTATGATATTTTTTACTCTATTTCAGTATTGGAGTCACGCGATAACCGGTAATGGATACAGCGGTCTCCTAAAATATTGATGGTTTTATCGTCTGGTACAAACAAGTTGGCAATTTGAATTCCATTAGCGAGTAACATCGTGGAGGAATTGCGCCTTGATTATAGACGTTGGCCAAAAGGGCTGCGGTGCATAACTGTGTTAAGATACTATCCTAACACAGAGACAACAAAGTTGCGAAGTAAGTGAGCAAAATGGTTTTCCTATCATCATAGACCTGAAAGTGCAGAAAGAGGAAAGTTTGAATGCAAGAAAAACCACTGTTTGAAATAAGTAGGATAACCGTGACGATAAAGATTGATGATGAAACTCTAGAACAAGTAAATTAAATTATATATCCGGGCAGTGTTTTCACTGGGGATGGAAAGTACGATAGGGATGTCGAAAAAAGAGTGAACGCGGGAAATAGTGTTAATGGTGGGGTCACTGATCGGCAGTCGAAATGTCAGTGACAAAGCTCGGCTCGCCATACACAATGCCATGTCGGTACCAACACTGATGTATGGAAGCGAGACGTGGATACGTCAGAATGCGCATGACAGTATGGTTAATGCAGTAGAAATGAGGTTGTTGCGCCGGATATGCGGACCGCATACGTAACGTCGAAATACGAAAAAGGGTTGGTATAATAGAAAGCATAGGGAAAGGCTTGCTACGATGATTCGGGCATGTTGAAAGAATGAGCAAAGAAAGATTGACAAACCAGATATATAATGCGAAAATTGTGGGTAAAAGAGGCCCTGGCAGACCGAGACTCACATATCACGATCAAATAAATAAAACACTGAATGTGCATTAAAAAGACTTCGTAACAAAAGGGCCTGTATGAAGAGGTTAATGAACGTCGACGAAGCGAAAGAGGTATGTCGTGATCGTGTCAAGTGGCGCTCAATTGTCTCTGTCTACCCCGTAAGGGATCTGGCGTGAAGATGTGTATGTATAGACCTGAATATGTCTCGTCCCCCAGTTCAAGGTCGCTTAGCGAGAGAAAGCTATGCTTGATATATGAAATTAATTTGATATTTTCACATATGAGTAGCAAAGTTACCGGTTTACTAGCAGCGGAAAGAGCATAAAGGCCTGGAACAAACGCCAAACAAATAAATAAATAAAACACCTGAGAAATCTCGAGTATTTGGGATGTATTATGCGCAATAAAAAGTATATAAGTAAGTCTTGTTTCAAGCGGTGTTATTTTTTTTATATAAATATCACAATGGCAAGCTTACAATGTTAGTTCTCCTTGAAAGTAAAAATTTGCGTTTGACATCATTACAAATGGCACATAATTTCAACAAGAATAACAAATAGGTGTTAGGTGGACTGATGGTGGTAATTTGCCCAGTCTGCCGGGGCGGGGAAGTATCCACCGTTCGTGCCGATAAACCCAGTAAAGTGTATCCACACGTTTCGGGATCAGGCTCGAATTGCAGTCATGCCCAGTCAAGCCGGCATAGTGTTAGGGACTGATGTCAGTCATGAGTGTCTAATTCCAGTTGCTAACATTCATGGACCTCGAGCGTTACTTATTATCAGGTGGGCGCAAGGTCACATGTGGTGCTAGTATAAGCATGATATATATATATGTTGAACGTGATGCAGGGAGGGATACAGAGCTTGCAAACGTTTTCTGCACGGCAGCTTACCTCCGTGCTCAGGAACAAGTTTCTCCAACAAGATACAAATTGGAATAATTATAGCTGAACTGACTGATGATTAATGTGGGACGTACTGGATCTAAAAATTGACAGCTCGGATGAGATGATAAACCATTAGTTTGCAAATTTGGTGTATTTGTTAGTTTGCATAAAGGTTCTGTTTTAAGGCATCATTTAATATTTTAAATATGTCGCGCGACTTTTGTCACTCAGTTCGGAAGTCAACCTTAATAGATGATTATTAAGGTGTCAAAAGAAACGAAATAATATTTGGTAGTCGCTAAAACGAAAGTCCATTTATTTCAGTTATGTATTTTGTGAATACGAAAACGTGTATGCTTTATCAATTTATTTATATTTAGCTACTGAACATTAACTTAAATAGTTATTATTAAGTTTGACATGATTATTAACTTAATTTAATTATAATATATATATTTTTCTCTTTAAATATGATTAGGAATATAAAGCGAATACTACTTACGTACCAACACTTATGTATGGAAGCGAAACGTGGATATGTCAGAATACGCATGAGAGTAGAGTTAATGCAGTAGAAATGAGGTCTTTGCGTCGGATATGCGGCGTCACTTTGACGGACCGCATACGTAATGACGAAATACGCAAAAGGGTAGGTATTAAAGAAAGCATAGGGACAAAAATAAGGAAAGGTATGCTCCGATGGTTTGGACATGTTGAAAGAATGAGTGAAGAGAGATTGACGAACCAGATACATAATGCGAAAGTTGTGGGTAAAAGAGGCCCTGGCAGACCAAGACTTACCTATCACGATCAAATAAATAAAACAATAAGGTGCATTAAAAAGCCACCAAAATAAAAGGGCATGTATGAAGAGGTTGATGAATGTCGAAGAAGCGAAAGAGGTATGTCGTGATCGTGTCAAGTGGCGCTCAATTGTCTCTGCCTACCCCGCAAGGGATTTGGCGTGAAGATATGTATGTACTACTTACGTCTGCAACATTTTATGTATTAGTTTTTTTCTACGTACTAAGTAGTACATTAATTCATAAGTTTAATTATAAAAAAGTATCATTACGACCGTAATCCCTTGCGGATAATCAGAACGAAACATTTTTAAGAGCATATAATTTTTTAGCCAACTTTACTATTTAAAATCAAAATCTGTTTAATATCATAAATTTATAATTGCTGTTGCTTACACACGCGTACTTACTCACACATGCATATATACAGGGTGCGCCAGAGAAACTTACTTAATTGAAAAAACTCCTGGGCTGTGAGTTGAGTGGGTTTCCCCAAGTTTGTTTCTTCCTCTAGTCAGTTGCCATCATGCTCTGGCCTAGAGAACAGGGTATACGCCGTCGAGAGCTTTTTTTCCATCGGTCGCTCACTTGTTGCTACGACACGTGCCTTCCGCGCTCGCTTTAAAATTCTTCTTTTTTTCTTTCAAGCCTCGAAGAAATAAACGCTAAGGATGTGTGGTTTCAGCAAGATGGAACCACAGCACACACAGCACGAGGCTCAATGAATTTGTTGCGATAACATTTCCCCGACCGGCTTATCTCTCTCAGAGGCGATCTCACATGGCCGGCTCGCTCTCCAGATTTGGCTCCATGCGATTTCTTTTTATGGGGTTATTTGAAATCCCTGGTTTATGTCAATCGGCCACGGACAATAGCTCATCTCAAAAACAACATTCGCGACGCCATTGCCAACATTGTAACGATTGTATTACATGCGGCCAAGGAATAAATATTGTTGGCTGCAATCGACATCCTTTGCCTTGCGTTTATTTAAGACGTCACCTGTCAGTGTAGATTTTGACACAGGAATTTCAAAACCAACTGCAATGTGCTGCTTTAATTTATAATAAATATTTTACCAGATTCATATACGTATTACTTAATAATTATAAATATAAATTCATCCTACTGGATATTGTCGCCCCCGTAGCTTGGGTAAGTATTGAATTAAAAATAGTACGGGTCACTTCATGACCACGTGCAGTAGATTCATTTTTATTTGTGCACCACCGCTGCGGTCTCACCAACTACATGGTATCTTGTCTTGGTGTGGACTGGAGTGGTGGTGGATCTAGAGATGGAACGTAACGTGTGCTCCCCGTGCGTTCCAGGGTTTTTCCAGTAGGACTATAGAGCTGGGACCCAGCTTGAGAAGATAACCCCGCTGCCCAGGATCCCCGTGACGCCTCGTTGTCCGCTTGGGATCGGCAGTGCTCTCCAGGTCCCCATCTTCAGGCTCTCCGAGGGAAGGTACCCCTATGTACGATCAACGGATGCATAAAGAGTGATAGGGCTAAGTTTTGGCTTACGACCCTCCCTTTATATAATTGTAGATTCTCTTGCTTTGTTAACTTCATCTTACTTAATATATTAACTTCCTTGCTTAAATTCCTAGTTTTATTTGAATGTCCCGCTTAACGTGACATCTGGCGCCCAACAGTGTTTTTTAGTCATCTTCGCTTAACTTTATTGCATTCTTTGGCCTTGCGTAGCTAGTAGTTGTGTGATTATTGCATGCGTGTTTGCAGGTTTGTGTAAAATCAGTTTTTTTTAACTCCTTCAAAGTACCTACGCTGTAATTTTTATTAACTTTTTATTTCTAGCCTATTTAACTGTTATCTCTACATAAATTGTATTGCCTATTGTTAATAATTGCCTACTCTTTGTATCAATAACTTAAATTTGTAAAAAAAATAATGACTTGTTTTTTTTTTCTTTTTGAAGCATGTGCTTAGCATTTTTTTTATCTTGTGTAACAAAAATATTTTCTTCATCTACTTAATAATTCATTCTAGGCATTCTGGTTGCCATATTACTTAATTAAAACAAAATTATTTTTATTGCACAATATATTCATTTTTTTATATCAGTCATTATCATAAAATTTCATTTAGTTTTTTTGTTCATCTTATTCAATATTTACCCAAACTGTTCAATATTTAGTAATTTTCTTTTTCTTTTCCCTTTTTTTTTTATTGTAATAATGTTTTCTTTAATTTTAAAAGTTGAATTAATTTGTAAAGTGGCTATTCTTGGACTGACATCCATGGATATATGTGACAGTGTGGGGTACTTGGGTAGTGTTGGAGAAGGTGTGTCGAAGGCAGCGGACAGTGTTTCTCCGCTGGTCGCTTGTGATAGCATTTGTTACCATTGCTCCCAAACATTCTTGCCCAGTAATCATAATAGGCTACACTATATTGTAAATAAGCAATAGGCACATAGAATAATAGTTAGGTTAGATTTAAATTATAATGTGATATTTTTTTAAACATTTTTTTTATTTTCTTAATTTACTGATATAATTCTATATTTTTTTATTATGATGGTATAAATGCCAGTCTTAAAGCTGTGATATATTTACACATATATGAATGTTTTTGTTATTTATTTTCTAATTGCTTGATTTTTTTTACTTAGTTTTTTTTTCTTATTAAATTTTCTTAAACTTTAAATATCAACTTAATATTATTCCTCAATCTTATAGCCTAATATTGCCAGCTTTTTAAGACACTAGTTTATTAATAACAAGTGCCTTATTGTATGAAAGATGTGTCGACTAATAGTTTGCTTGGTATATCCCGCTATTAGCCGAAAATTTAATGCTGAAGCATGAATGATTATGTAGATTGAAGTATGAATATGATGAATGGACGAATATGTGTGTTGTTGGTAATGTTAGTTATATTTTTTTTGTAATAATTTTAATTTTGTACGAGTAGATTTTTTTTTCTTAGTTTTCTTAGTATTTTTTTTCTTAGTTTACTTAGTCAATTTCTTTTCTTAGTTTTTTTTTATTATTTTTTTATATTTCATAGTTAAGGATTTTACCCTTAGGGTTAAAATCCTCAAGTGGCGAGCGGGGTAATGTAACGATTGTATTACATGCGGCCAAGGAATAAATATTGTTGGCTGCAATCGACATCCTTTGCCTTGCGTTTATTTAAGACGTCACCTGTCAGTGTAGATTTTGACACAGGAATTTCAAAACCAACTGCAATGTGCTGCTTTAATTTATAATAAATATTTTACCAGATTCATATACGTATTACTTAATAATTATAAATATAAATTCATCCTACTGGATATTGTCGCCCCCGTAGCTTGGGTAAGTATTGAATTAAAAATAGTACGGGTCACTTCATGACCACGTGCAGTAGATTCATTTTTATTTGTGCACCACCGCTGCGGTCTCACCAACTACATGGTATCTTGTCTTGGTGTGGACTGGAGTGGTGGTGGATCTAGAGATGGAACGTAACGTGTGCTCCCCGTGCGTTCCAGGGTTTTTCCAGTAGGACTATAGAGCTGGGACCCAGCTTGAGAAGATAACCCCGCTGCCCAGGATCCCCGTGACGCCTCGTTGTCCGCTTGGGATCGGCAGTGCTCTCCAGGTCCCCATCTTCAGGCTCTCCGAGGGAAGGTACCCCTATGTACGATCAACGGATGCATAAAGAGTGATAGGGCTAAGTTTTGGCTTACGACCCTCCCTTTATATAATTGTAGATTCTCTTGCTTTGTTAACTTCATCTTACTTAATATATTAACTTCCTTGCTTAAATTCCTAGTTTTATTTGAATGTCCCGCTTAACGTGACAACATACCGATTGATATGCTGCAAAGAGTGGACACTAACTTCAGAAATCGACTTAATCAGTGTATGCGCAATAGGGGTCGCCATTTAACTGATGTCATTTTCAAGTCTGTATAAAAAAATAATTGGGATATTGTATTTTAAAATAAAATAAAATTAAAACAATAACTGCAGTACTTTTGTTTTTAATGACCTTTCAAATAAGTAAGTTTCTCTGGCGCACCCTGTACCAACACATACACATGTACCTACACACAAACAATTATTTAAGTATTCATCATTACACCCCTAGAACACAGCGTCCCAGTTCTGGTTAGATTTTTTAATGACATATTTTTAACGATTCCACAAGTTAGTATTAGTGGAATCGAGACCGTGTTTTTTTACTTATAGTAATTTTTTTAATAAGTTTAGTCAACGAGCAAATGTCTTACCAAATATAGTCATCGGTCGAGTCCTCTCATCTTCAGCAAGGAAGGTGGATACCACGCATGTATAGTTCCCGCTCAGCTCAGTGCCTGGGGACATAATCCTTAGAGCCCTGTGTTGTGTGTAAGGATTTGCCGACACTCGATGGGATAAGTCTAGCTGAAAAAAAAACAAATATCTATCAGCATAATGTATTAATTAAAACAAAAGAAGATATATTGTTCACGTTACTAAACCCAAGCCCAACTAGCTGTATCAGCCTATAGGCAGAAATCTCAGTGTTTTCTCGGAACTTGAAAAGTTATACTTACTGAACTTAATGTTCCGTGGGAATTAAAAAATCAATATTTCAAAAGATGAACATGAAATCAAACAGATATAATGATCTTAAAGAATAAATGATCAGGAACGGCTTTACGCAATGAAATTTGGTGCGAGAGGAATTCTAGAAAATATTAGCACCACTAACCACCTCCGTGGTCTAACGGTTAAGTCCATGGATTTAGACTCTGAAGTACCGGGTTCGATTCCTGGTCGGGATAAAAAAAATATTGATTAAAGTAAATATATACATTTAATGAATATTTAATTTATTTGTGATATTTCTCGAGTTTGGTACGCTGGAGACATAGACGAGCTTGCCACTTGTCATGATTGACCTATAGTAAAGTTGGGTAAATGTGAATCCGCTTATTTATAAATGTGGTTTCTAACCACCCCGAAAGGGAAACGGTCGTGATGATATTTTACTTTACTTTTATTTGCACCACTTAATCAAATAATTGGGCCTAAGCAGGTCTGCCGTCGGTACATTTATGGAAAGAGCTTCCAAGACGGCATTAACGGTATCATACAGTATTTGGTTGGGTATGGAGAGGATAAGAATGGTGGATGGAGAGCGAGTTGTTGCGATATAAAATAAAAAAGGAGGCATTAGACACTAGATATCCTATTACAATCACATTGTCTCCAGTGGTGAAATTACCTTATGTTTTAGGACGCCCAATGCTTGCGGTTTTTGAGGCGGTATCCACTGGTAGACCGGCTGCGATCTGTCTCTAAAGAACCACTTCACAACGAGTCCCGTCACGTTTAGGGTCTCATAGTCGCAGTCCAGAGTAACAGCTTTTCTCGTACCGTACTCTACCACGTCTGGTACTTGGATGCTTACTATTCGAAGAGAGTGAATACCTGGAGACAAACAGGAAGATGATATTTAATAAATAGTCTAACAGCATTATGATTATTTATATATTTTTTAATAAAACTTTATACACACATCAAAAAAGTCTAGGGATCAAGCATGTTTATGCGGATTTCTTGTGATTGAGATGTGGCTTTGTAATAAATTTATGATTTTATAAATTTATATGGATCCTTTTTGGTGCATTTCATAATTTAGAACAGGAACTGTCAATCAAATTCGAGTAAAAGATGAAAATCAGCTGTCAATATTTTCCCTATAAAAACATAAGACGCATTGAAGACATTATTAGTGCTACTGTTTCCCTACTACTGATTAAAATCAACGTTATTATGGAGCGGCGACGTCATTTAAGCAGGGAAGAAATGATCAGAGCCGTGGGAATGATAGAAGCTGGTTCCCGGCAACGTACTGTGGCTTTAGCTCTGAATACAAGTCAGAGTGTTATCAGTCGACTTTGGACACGTTACCGAACCACTGGTACCGTGGCTGAGCGCCATGGAGGACGGTATCGCTGCACCACACGGAGACAAGACCGATACATTCAAATCACAGCTCGAAGAACTCCAACAATAACCGCCATGATGTTAGCCGTGAGCCTTCATCGCTCTTCAGGGAACTTAATTAGCGACCAAACAGTCAGAAACCGCTTGCATGAAGTGAACCTTCATTCCCGAAGACCGCTACGGGTACCACCTATAGCAATGCACAATCGTAGGACTCGATATCAATGGGCTCTTGAACACAGAAATTGGACAGAAGAACAATGGCGTTTCGTGTGCTTTTCTGATGAGTCTCGTTTTGGTATGAGGCCGGATACAAGACGTATACGACACTGGAGAACCCCTGGACGCCAACAGCGATTAAAATCCTGCCAGGAAGTCCATCCTTATAGTGGTGGAACCATCATGGTATGGGCGGGTATTTCGATCGGCGGAAGAACTGAGTTGATTTGGATCAGAGGCAACCTCAACGCTCAAATTTATGCTGAGACGGTTGTATCAGACGTCATCGTTCCTCTACAAGTGCATATCGGTCCCTTATTTCAGTTAATGCATGATAATGCACGACCGCACACCGCAAGAGTTGTAAGACAGACTCTCGCCGCAGCTAACATCAATGTCCTGCCCTGGCCTGCTCAGTCGCCAGACTTGAACCCGATTGAGCATGCATGGGATATTCTTCAGAGAAGAGCTCTGCCGAATATGGAGGGTATCCAGTCGCAAGAAGACCTTTTTTTGTTGTTGCAACGAACATGGGCGGCCATTCCACAGCGTGATTTGGATGAACTCATTTTGAGTATGCCAAACCGATGTTCTTGTGTTGTTAGTGTTCGCGGTAGAAACACGGATTATTAATTGTTTAAGTTACCCAATAAAATTAAAAAAAAAACTGTTATTTCAGTCTTTTTTTCGAACTTTAATGTTAGTGGTTCAAATGTCAAAAATCCCTTTATTAGGAAAATGGCAATTTTTTTTACTAATGCAAAGGTGACTTGGTTTATCGTTACTGTAGACAAACGAAAACATTTTATTTGATCAATCCTTAAAGAAAATTTTAATGAATATCAATCAGGAGAAAAGTTATTGCAAAAATATATGTTGATCCCTAGACACTTTTGATGTGTGTAGTACAATATATACAAGGGATATACATAATATCGCTACGACATTCTTTTATAGCCAAGCTTAAGGGACGGACACTGTAGAATAATAAAGACGTACAAAGCAATTAGAGAAATATTATTAAATAATAAATATGCAATATTATCTAAACCATAAACTACAACAATAAATACTATAATAATAAACTCAATACTAATAATACACACAACGTTACATACATACTTATACAATAGATTCATTGCCTCAGTCAATACAATGTGCTCGGACGGAGACACCATATTCACATTGTTAAAGTTACCGGCGGTTAAAAAGAGTGCTGGCTGGGAATTGCATAGAATATTGGTTCCTGTCGCTTCGTTTCTTAAAACAGTCGCGGACTCATGTTTTTTGGCCTTGTTTAAATATATATGAAATATTTGTTATTGTAAATCGTCTTGCTTTCGATATACATTATAGATAGATAAATTCTTTATTGCACAATAAACAAAAACACATTTAATGTACATAGGCGAACTTAATGTCTAGTACATTTTCTACCAGCTAACCTTTGGGATAGTGAGCAATGATTGTGGGTGCATTAAATCACTAATTTAAAATCGAGATTAATAATAAAAATAAAAAATCTTAAACTATTACTAGCAACTAAAACAATTATCTTGCACAAAAACAATTGTTGAAGCTTTTATAACCCCTATGGAAAGACTTTGACCTTTTAATATATTTAGAACATTATCAAGAATTTACTTCAAATATGATGGCTGTTCATTTAGCGATAATATTAAATTGATCTATACAAACTACTATACTGGTAAGATGCATTTATAATATGTAATATTTTTTCATAAACGACTTGATAAATTTATTTAAAATACTCGTATATTCAGAGGCCAATAATTGGGCTTGTCGAAAATTTGCGTCTAAGACACCAGAACAGTCAAAACATAAACCTTCGAAATTTGTTCATTTTACGGCATTTACTTACCTTAACGAATCGTAAAATCAATAAGGGCTTTCTGGAACAATATTGCGGAGTAATTCTAGGGGCAATATGATATTTCCGCGCGGACAAGCGTATAATTCCTACCGGCCCGCGCCACGTCTTCCGCATCACAGAAGCTGGCGTTTGGGGGTCACTGCGGTGGCTTTCTGACCACTTAAAAATAACGTGACAGATAATATTATTAAAAATATTTATTTTATAAAGGTAAATAATTAATAAAAACTCATCATATAGTCAAATTTTATGACATGGCATGTTCTATCAGTAGAACTAAAAAAAGGCAAACAACTAAAAACAATGAAAGTATGCAGTGGTAATGTACTCCGTTAAAAATAAAATTCTAAAAGAAAATCGACGAACAAGAATTGTAAATCGACAATGTAACACACCGTAAAGTCGACGCAACAAAAGACAATGTATAAAAAGATGAATAATGTAAAAAGAGATGAAAACAATACTAATACTCCAAAATAATTGCTGGTGGGGGTTGAATAAGAGGACCAAGAGATCGCATGCAATATAGGAGACCTAAACTATATTCACAATGTCAAAATATACTCAGCCTTTTAACGTGGATTCAGCACCAGATAAATAAACAACAGGTTAGAAGTAATGATTCATTCCTATTTCTTTTTTGTTTTAGTGGAACCGAGACGTCTGTCGGACGGAAACGGTGGTGTTTATGACAAATGTACGTAAGAAAAGTGTATTTCTCATTGGTACATGCATGTGGGTTTAAACCGACCTTTGTAGGATTTAAGGAACGTATTCCTACAACCAAGCCACAACCGTTGTGGAATCGTTAATAAATTGTCGTTAAAAATTGACATTAGATCATCGCCAACCCGTCTGGCCAGCGTGGCGAGTGTAGGCCAAATTCGCCAGATACTCGTATATGTCTGGAAGGCCCATCTCCAACAGTGGAGGTCTAACACGCTGTGTGCAGGGGCTGTAATAATGATTTATTTTTTGGCAATTAACAGTTGTGATATTATTTTATTTATTTCAAAACTTTAATGCATAAAGTACAAAAGGCGGACTTAATGCCCGTAGACATTTTCTAAGAGCCAAAGCTTTGTGACTAATTAGAACAACTGTATATTACCTCACGGCCAGCACCTTGTAGTATCATGATAGTAAAGACACAAGTTAGGTTAACTGTTAAATACTGATCATTTTGGTGTATAAATTACAATTTATCGAGTAACCAACGATTTTCTTTTACATCAACTATACATTTCTTAATGCAATAATTGAATAATACAAGCTAATGATTTATTTATATGATGAAATTATTAATAATAAACCATTGACTACCTTCCTCCAATTCGCTCCTTCAAACAATATTCTTTAATAGTCCTCGCATCATTACCATTTTGAATTATTTCTCAATCTTGGTCGGTTGCCATAGATTACAATATACGAGAACGAGTAACTTTAAGTAAGTTTAAAAGGAAATTAGACATGTCTACATGATATCTACGCATCTGCTGTATACAGTCCATTATTTCTGAGAATTATGTAAAAGTTATTGTAAGCTAGACATCTTCATTCTGTGATGGAACATTTGGTCTTTTGCTACCTATTGATTCTATTCCATTCATTTTGAAGGGATTTTCTTATCGGACAAAGGGTTTGGGACAGAATTAATTTGTTTTATGTAATATTAAATTAACGAATCATTGATTCTGTTAGCCATTTCTACTATTTCTAAAACGATAGTTTAATAGGCTAGCGTGGCGAAAGTAGGCAATATTCTTCAGAAATTTGTTCAACAGTGAAGGTGCTGTGATGAAGTGAACTTGTAGTAGTAACTTGACACCGTTACATATAATACGAGTATAAAGGCATATTTATGTTTTGATTGAACGAGTCTATCCTGGCGGAACTGGAAATAAGACAGCGCCTTTCCTCAATCGAATAATCACATATTTTCACCTTCGTAGTAGGTCTCCGATGACATGGACTGATCAGGTTAAAGCAGCAATGGATCACCCCTTACATGAATGCTGCAGTTCAAGAGCAGTGGCGCGACGACTTGTTAAGCGTGCCACTGACACTCATGTTCAAGTGATGACCACGACCAATCTGCTAAGACTGTAGCGACTAAGAAGAAGAATGCTTGGATTAAAATTTGTCAAATGTAGTAAAATTATATTTCCGCCAAAAATATAGCTTTTATATATATCGAATAATTATTTTAAAGTAATCCTATCTAAATCTTTTTCCAAATAGCATTAGAAATATTATAATGTTGTTTACAAAGAACGATATGACTGGATTTTGTCAGCCGAAATAACAGCTCAATGTAAGCCAATACTTTAAACAGGCGTCCAATTCTTGATGGTCATACGAAAAGGGTTTCAATAAATAAATTAAAATTGATGTTTTATTTATTTTTATAATATGACATGTAGCGCAAGGTTCATGAATGTTAGCAACTGGAATCAGACATTTATGACTGACATCAGTCCCTAACACTATACCGGCTTGACTAGATGCCTTTTCACACTTTGTATGAAGGTCTCTAGGTTAAAGAAAAGTGGAAACACAGAGTTTGGAAGAGCATTCTACATCTTTATTGTGCGACAGATGTATAAGTTCCCAAATTTATACTTACGCAAAGGGATGGTGACCACGATATGTGGATGCATTTTCTGACCTGTGCGTGTGGTTCGGTTCGGAATGGAGAGGAAGGAATTAGGTTATAGAGCTCTTCAAAGCACTCACCATAGTATAGCCGGTAAAACACGCTCAGTGAATTTCTGGAAGGGCCATCTCCAACATGAGTAGAGGACTCTGTGTTCTAGGGGCTGTATTGATGATGATGCAATACTTGTTCTGGTTATCTTTATCTATAGCTCTTAGCTGGTCGTCATAAGGCCCTTGAAATAATAAAAGAAATACTATATTGTTTTAAATATTATTCGAGTCATGAATAAGGCTGGAGGGTCGAACATAATGCGTTCAAAAGCTTTGCAAATCCACGCGACCTTCGAACATCGGCCCTGTTAGCCGAGAGAATTTTGTGCTTAGCTGTGTAGAAATATCATATGGGCGGCCATATACCCATTTTGTTTTATTACTATATTTCGATCCATCTGATTCTATTCGGAAGAAATTTCACAGATAAATGGGACGTTTGAACTGATTTTAATTACGAGTATATCATCCGCGATTAGCGTTATAAGTTCATAGTCATAATCGGCCTATACAATACGGGTGCCTTCAATTCGGTGCTAGCTGACCCTTGTTCTCAATCGGTTAGACTAGTATTTATTTTTATAAAATATTTATAATAAGAATAGGCAGGTGGAAAACTAATAATTGTTTGTTACAGGCTATCTCCAAGGTTCATAACTTCACGCTATCTCTTTCTATATGCCACCCTAATCTGCTTCAGACCATCATTTGATGGATATACTGTTTGGTAGGCTAGTAACATTGACGAGCTTGCTACTTATCACGATAGGAATATATAGTATATACTTACATATATATATATATACACCCCAAATCCCTTGCGGGGTAGGCAGAGACAATTGAGCGCCACTTGTGACGATCACGACATACCTCTTTCGCTTCTTTGACATTCATCAACCTCTTCTTACATGGCCTTTTGTTTCGATGCCTTTTTAATACACTACCTATTGTTTTATTTATTTGATTGAGTACCTATATAGTAAAGTTAGCCAAGTGTTAACTCGCTCCTAAAAATAGCGTGTTTTCTGACCACCCAGCTGACGGGTTGGCGTGTTTCATGACATTTGATTTGTTAATTTCTTAACGATTCCACAAGTTGGTATTAATGGAAAAAAAGGACCAATTTATGTGAATCTATGATAATTACGTGTAAGAAAAGTGTATTATTGGAACATAACAAATCTTCAAATTGATCAAGAGCGACTATTTTAATGAAATAAAAGTATATATATATAATTCAAAAATAACAAAAACTGCACTATGCATAAACTTAAGGTAGGACCCGAGAAGCATATTTCACAAGACGGTATGGCATAAGTAGTGATATTATCAAATGCAGAAGTCCGTGACGGTAATGTTGGCGAGGGCTGGTGGGGTGCCGACTGGAGCGAGACGTCTGCGCATCATAATGACGGACGTACAACGACATAATACATAGTTGGTCCTAACAAATAACAAGGAAAATTCATACGTTGCATACAGATATAACTCATATATCTATTTAGTATAGTCGTGTAATAGTATATAGCAACGAAATAGGTATTTATTTATAAACACTTTGCAGCACAGTACATACAAACATTGATATACGAACAGATTTAATTATGTATATCATTATTCAAATTTTGACATACCAGTAATATTAATTTGACACCAATTTTAGGTTATTGAATGTAAGTAGATAGTGAGAGTCCTACTACACTTCATCATTACCATTACAGCCCCTAGAACACAGCGTCCTGGACCTTTACTGTTGGAGCTTGGCCTTCCAGAATATATATCTGGAGAATTTGGCCTACACTCGCCACGCTGGCCGGACGGGTTGGCGAGAATCTGATGTCAATTTTTTATGACAATTTATTAACGATTCCATAATTTGGTATTAGTAAAAACGGGACGGCTTAACGTGCTTTCTGAGGCACGGGAACAGTGGTGTTATAAATTTATGACAAATGTAGGTGAGAAAAGTGTATTTCTTATTGATACATGCCGCCCCCCTCGGCTCGGGGATTGAACCGAGACGTTGTAGGATTTAGGAAAAGCGTTCTTAATCACTAACTAACTTCTGCACTTAATCACCGTATTTTAATTTTATATACATATGTACATATATGTATACATTTAATGCAAAAGTTGTGGGTGAAAGAGGCCCTGGCACACCGAGACTCACATATCACGATCAAATAAATAAAACACTGACTGAAGGTGCATTAAAAAGTCTTCGTAACCAAAGGGCATGTATGAAGAGGTTAATGAATGTCGACGAAGCGAAAGAAGTATGTCGTGATCGTATCAAATGGCGCTCAATTGTCTCTGCCTACCCCGCAAGGGATCTGGCGTGAAGATATGTATGTATGTATACATTTCTAAAATGCGTAAGCTAGAAACATTTTTTAATTATTTTTATATACATTTTGTTCATAGGATTTTTATTATAAACACCTAATATTTATTTATTTATTAGGGTCGCCAACAGTGACAGCAACAATACATACATGGATATACTTACAACTAAGACAGAAACCAGATGCTGCACCTATAACAGGCAACCATTTTAAAGATATATATAGATATACAGCTTTGTACTACATTTTTAAGCATAACTTTTTATAGAATATTTTTTTTATTTTTGTGTAAAATAAATGTGTGATAATTGAGTTATTTGTAGTTTCTATTATTTTTCATTGAATGTAGGAATCTCTAGTCAACAAGTATTTATACTCATAGGGCTACAGATGAATCTAGACGGTACAGTGATGTTCCGTGTGTATGATTTAACATTGGTCCTAAACTCACAATTTATGACCAGCAGGTAGATAGGCATAAAACCTATAGGTCTATGTGTGTACCCACAGTTGAGGCTTTACAAAATTCAATTTTATTCCTTATCACACTATAATAAAGATGTAAAACTAGTTCTGTGGCGTAGTGTACACCTGGTGAATTATACATACTTAGGTTTTAATACATTTTGTATATTAAAAATATGATAAAAATATGTTAAAGAGATTATTATTCTTATTTTTCTAGTCCTTGCAACTTGAATAAAATAAATACTGCACGCATTTTACCAGTTATAACTAGTTTGTTAGTTTTTGAAATTATTTTTATCCGCTCGTTCCGAGACACGATAATGGTAACCTAAGCAACTTAAGGTGTTCCGAGACGTGTATAAACTGTTTTGCCCAAGCTATGTGACGTCACAAATGACAATATTCCTCACGCTCAGACTGCTCATGATATCTAGAAAGATCGTCTGAGCGCTTTCAGTTTTTTGTTATTATGTGGCGCGCCACTTTCAAAATTATGTTTTCTTTTAAATTATTTAATATTGAAATTCGTTTATACCGTTTGTATATTACTTCTAAAACAAATCTATAATTAATATTTAAGTAGGGAGTGAAAAAAAATGTCTGTAACACGGCAAGTTATTTTAAAAGACCAAAATAAGTTATTAATTTTAAACTTTACACGTATAAAGATGTATAAACCAAGAGATGTATGTTTGTTAGTATTCATACTCAAAGATGTGGAATCCGCAATTTATCTTCCATACATTAAAAAAACTATCATGTTAGAATGAAAATGTGATTTAGACCGTTCGGAATTGATATCACGCTCTAAACATACAAATCGTGATATTTGATTCATAACTACTGTTAGTATCATATTCATTCTAAGCGCTCTGATCTTGATTCGGAACGAGCGGTATGCTGTACAATATGTGACGTCACACTTTCCTGCTGGTTATCGGTCCAACAATAGAAAAGCTATTGTCTTACCGTCTTATTAGCAACTCTTTTTTTAGTTCTATAAAAACCTATTATTATTTAACCTATTTTTAATAAAGTTTCGACATAACAACAGTTAGTACACCGCTTATGAGACGTGCTGCTAACTGAAGCTTAGCCAACACACATACCAACTTGAAAGTATTTTTTTTTTATATTTATCAAGATTTAATACCATACTAATATTATACATGATTTTATTCTTATACTTACGTGCCTAGACAAGAATGAAGTGAACATTCTGTGTGATTTAATTATGGTAAGGACAGTGAACTTACTAAGAAATTTATGTATGTGCCTACGAGTATATTATGATATCAGATCGAAACCACCAAGTGTGAAGAAGTCAGGTGGCGCGTGCGCATTTGATGCTTAGCGTTACTTTATAGTTCAGTCATGACATGCAAAAAGGGCACAAGTGACATTAAAATGTATTTATTTATTTAAAAAAATAATTGCACTATGTACAAAGGCGGACTTAATGCCGCTAGGCATTCTCTGACAGCCAAACCTTTAGGATATTAGGACAGTTTGCATGGTAAGAAGGTGCAATAATAGATATAAAATAACAATTTATAAAACAAATACTTAAAAATAATAGAGAAGACAAATTTCTAAGCATTCCATGGATTCACCGTGCGGGTGCCGGGTCCATCGTGTGTGGGTAAGAGATGAGAAGAATGGTGTCTCGGGCTTGCGACCGACAATTGGCTGGTTTAAGAAAAGGAGGCCTTCTTTTTTTTCTATTGCGCGATAATACGCTCACCATCCACCATTCTACTTCTCTCCCTACCCAACCAAACTATTACATATACAAATACGTAAATAAATATATACACTAGTACATATAAAATAAAACTACTCATGTGATGAAGGAAGCGGGACAATAGTAGACGTCGCGTCGTTGCTCGTTGTGAAAGTGTGAATGAAGAGAGTGGCAATACAATAGAAGTAAAAAAAAATAGTTTAAGTTAAAGATAATATTTGTACACCCCATTCTTGAATATAGCACGACTAGAAGCTTGTCTAATATCATGAGGTAATTCATTCCATAGATTTGCGGCGACGACAGCAAACGATTTAGAGACGAAAGACGTGTGATGAGAGGGAATGGCAAGAGTGGAGTTGGAAGAGGAAGGAAGGGTTCTTACGTGATGTGAGCTCAAAAAACTAAATAAATCTTTAGGATAGTTAGGTGTATCGGGTTCGTTGAGAATACTGTATAACAAGCACAGAACCCTACGATTCCGCCGTTTACGTATTATGTGTCAAAATAAAATAAAATAATTAGTTTAACAGAAACATTTACCATAAAGATGTAATTAATTTAAATTAATTAATTTATATAACGTACTAAAAAGTATAATTAATTAAAACTACTTAAAAAATAAAATAAATATAAACTATCCCTAAACTATAAGTAAAAAATGTCCTTCCTGACCCTTTAGTAATAGGCCCAAGAAGACTGGCAACATTTCCCCTCTGTATAGCTTAGCTAATACGTTGGTAGAAATAATTGCCAGCTTTCCTGTCTCCAGACTTTTTTTGTTAGCGACTAAGAAGAAGAGTTATATCAAAAATCAAAATAGTTTATTTCCATTGGTTTGCTTAAAAGAACTTGGATACAGTCAGAACTAATAAAATCAATACAATTATTAAAACATATGTATATCAATATATCATGTCAAAGTGGTAATAACGGTTGGACCCTAAATAGGCAATAATCCATATTTATGTATGTTAGACACAACATTAATTACTGCTACAAGCGAGTAAAACTAACTAACTTAGAAACTACTTAAATAAGATCGTGTCTGTAGAGAGGCCGTGTCAGTTTACATTCTAAATACTTAATAATTATGATGTACAGAAATTATATAGATATATCAGATAATTAATAAATAGTATATACACCCTTATAGTAACTGCAAGCATATTAAAATTCTTTGTTGTCTTTGCATAACATGATAATAATACAATAGTGTGCCATAAAGGGATTTTATTTGCGAAAATTTAATAAAAACTGATATTTATTTTCGAATAGGTAATCATCGAAGCCATTGAACCGATTTGAAAGTTAATTACTACAAAGGGGAAAGTCCAATGCAAACGTGAATGTGAAGTTATTCGCGAAAATTCAATTAATGGATGGTTGGAAGAATAAGGGCGGCTCTACAGCGAGTTTGTCATTTTTAGCTCTTTATTTTATTTGGACAAACATATGATCGTTGTATAAAATAGTAGAATCTAGAAGTTTTTTTCTACTTCTCCTAAAGAATTTAAAATCATCACATGCGTATACCTGGCGGGGTAGATTTGATCCACGCTTTTTAAAAGAAGCGGATTCACATTCAGTCAACTTTACTACAGGCCCATCATGACAGTGTCGATGTCTCTAGCGTACCAAACTCGAGAAATATCACAAATAAATTAGGTAAATTACTGCATTGGGTTGGTGAGGGTCTAATGTTAAATTTTATTGACAATGTATAAACGATCCCACAAGTTGGTATTTGTTGACGACAGCTTAACAAGGCACGGGAACGGAGGTGTTGTAAATCTATGACAAATGATACCACCACAGCTATTTTGATCTATGTATGTGCATTTATACTCGTGTATGGCTAGAGAATCGGTGCCCAAATCCGAAAAATAATAGTTATATTAGCTATATCATCAAGATGAGTTATAACATCATTAGTATTTATTATGATGGCGAGTTACACAAATTTTATTCAAAATACTGGTTATTTTTTGCTGTTTGTTATTTTTCTTACACCTAAGTCCCTTGTGGCTATTATGTATATCCATGCAAATTTAATAAACTAGCTGTTTATAAAATCACTCACTCATTCATACTTACATATTACACGTTCACACATCTACACTATCAATTCACATTCACCTATACACTTAACATAATGATGCCTAGATATTTTTTTTAACATTGTCTCTTTATTTTTATTTGTTTGTTTGTTTATTAAGTACTTTAAATTGTTTATTATCTGTTCATGCTATATGTTTAGTGAAAATAATGTTATTCCGTAATTGGCTAGGTGTTAGGTAATAATTTAAATGTAAATATTTATTTGTAAAAGACAGCTGTGAAATAAGTAAATAAATAAATTTAGATCCTCTAAGACTTTGTATTCTAGGGGCTGTAATGATAAAAAATTATGATGTGAAAGAAACTTTCTAATAGCGGCAGGAGTCATCAGATGGATGTCTGATAAATAGAATCGGAAACGTTGATATTCGGGGAACTCCGGCACATCCTCTCATCGTCCCATCGTACCACAGTGTCTAAAGTCAAAAGTCTTCAACCAGTGCATTCTCCCCGCAATGTCGTATGGAGCAGAGACTTCACCCACTGTCAGGACTTGGTCTAGTCCACAAGGTTAAGGTAGCAAGCTATGCAGTGAGCTTACTTCTGTATACGTGTATGTTATTTCTCTGATAGATAAAACTCGAAACGTCAGATAACCAGTTACTGACAAGGCTTTAAAAATCTGTAACTTAAAGGGGCATTGGGCCGGACACATTTGTCGAGACCAATAGATACATGCCCCGAAGAAGGACACTAAACGAAGGATTGGATCAGGGCACCAAAAGAACGCGTGCAGAGGAGAGATATAGATGATAGCGATAATGAAGTACAACTTCTTCCGTAATCCTAGCTTTTTTACTTAAACTTAAACCTGCGGGATAAATTATTACCGGCGCGTGGACACGGCACGCGACTTTCCACTCAGGTGCACTTCTTAACAAAAGGTAAACGTGTTCTGTAGCGAAGAATTAAACGGAGATACGCTTTCGTGGACACGTGTCTAGCGGGCTCGGGATAAATATGTGCATGTGCTTAAGTAGAACGGTTTCTGAGCCTTTTTTATACCTTTGTATTGTAGGGTGGAATTAGCTGATTCTTTTTTTTTATTGTTCTCGGTTTGACCCGTTGCTAGTGCAATTAGTAGTCATTGAAAAAATCTTTCAAATGTTGCACTCGTATGTCAAACACCGTGTGTCCGACCTTGGGTAGCGAGAATTAATAAGAATACGTCAAGTTGTATGAGCACATGAACGTCGGATGTGCGACACGTAGAAAATGCGGTTATTGGACGTAGATAGATATATTCGGTAACTCTTGCGCCGCCTTCAAAGCCAAAATAAAATCAAATGTGATATTTTACGAAATTTTGTATCGCACTTAAGGCACTTTCACGATGATAAATAATTTGGTGGCGGGTATAGATTAAACTTCTACTCTATTGCTTTATTCTTCTTCTCATGTTGCCTGTCTCTGTCCTTTCTTTTTGAATAAATAAATAAATACACGTAAATGAAAATTAGACACAGATAAATAGGGCCACTTGGTCAGATGATATACACCCTATGTATATATCATACACCCTATGTCCGTCTCGGAGTTCTAATTCTGCCAGATTTCATCAAAATTGGTTCATTAATATAGGCGTGAAAGCGAGTCAAGCATACATACAGACACACATATAAAGCTTCTTTTTTATATTTGTTATAATACTAGAATGGATGAGTAAGCAACTTATATCAGTCTGGAAATTAAAGTGTAAAAATACGCAACTACTGCTGTAGAAGCACATCATGAAAATATATCAGCTAATGACCACTAAAACCACGTTGCACACGATTCACACGAACTCGTTTGTTTTCATACATAGCGTAGCTAAGTCAGCATTTCGCAGTGTGGTTCATCTTCCATCGACTATTTTCAGTCTGAACACTTGACAAAAAACTTGAAAAAAAGTCTTGACAAAACACTGACTGACTGGCCTGCTTAAGATTTGATAAAGTTTCAGTTGACGTTTTGATTTGAGTTACATCTCCGTTCGACACGTTTTGTCCAATGAATTAGGGATAAGAAAGATGTGTGCGAAAACAGTTCAAAAAACCTTTTCGCAGGAACAAAAGGACATCAGGAGGGAAAGGTGCCTAGAATTTTGAAATCGAATGATGTGAAAGTGACTTGAGTACTGCAAACTTTTTCCTCTTTCCTAAATTGAAAATTCATGTGAACAGACAACATTTTGGAACACTCGACAATATTCAAAACAGCTGTAACCGACAAGCTGATACCAGAGCTATACCAGTATCCGAATCTCAGCATTTACAAGAGGAGTGGAAGTTCTCAACGCTGTGTGGCTTGCCGAGGGAAGTACAGTCCATTGTAATTCTAATCGAATATAACTAATTTAAAAAACAGTCTGATTACTTTATTTCCACATCTCGTATGTTGCATCCAACTCTTTCTAACAGAATATAACAGACTTGCAGTTGTTTAGCGTTTGACGGCATCCGCATCGTCGGTGTACTAAGGACGTTAAAAGAAGCAAAAAGTTCAAATAAGTATAGGCGTTCTCCTTTCACTTTTTAAGTTCAAATAAAAAAGCTGTAAAAGACTAAAAGTGGGAGAGAATGACAAAAGTTTCGGAGAGCAAAATGACAAAACCGTCTCTGTTCCCAATAAGACCATCCTCCGAACACTCAACGATGTCAATTTCAGGCCTTGAATTTTTAAAGAGACATCAAGAAGTTACTTAAAACTTCTGTATAGCTCTCCCGATAGAAGTATACCGAAACTTTGTGGAACTTATCTCCCGCGATTTACATAATACGTGAAATACTCGAATTCGTTGATTTAATCTAAGGACGAGGCATTACATATCCATTAAAAATTTAGAAAAAACATACATTTATGTTGTTGTAAATGAGAAGACGTGGATAAATGCAGAATAATATAATAATCATAAAATAGAAAATTGGTATTAACAAAATGACAGCGATAGATGAACAACAAATAACCACAGACTAGGGTATCCACATAAGTTGTCGAAGCTACCAGCCAATACTGAACTTCAACAAATTAAGTTAAAAACCTGAAGGGCCTCGATCGCGGTGGTCGTATGCCCGAATCACCGCGGTAAGAAGAGCTCAAGGCGCCTACGGACTAAAACCATATAAACCGCCTCTCTTTCACTGTTGACCCTGAGTGCCTTTAATAATTTTTTTATTTTTTTATTGCACAAAGTGCAAAGGCGGATTTAATACCGCTAGGCATTCTACTGACAGTCAAACCTCCGGAACAACAAAGCAATCAAACAATGAAAGGTGCAATTACAGGTTTAATTGTATAATATAATCACATATATAAATTAATATATACTTAGGTACATAAATAAATAATATTTACATATCTTTTGCACATTTCTTGGTATGTAGTGTATTTATAAATTAGACTAATATTATTGGATTGTTGCACCCTGCCCATAATCTTTCACCATCCCAAAGGTTAGTTGTCAGAGAATGCCTAACAGACATTAAACTCGCCTATGTACCTAATTTTAAGTTTTGGTGCAATAAAGAATTTAAAATAAATAAAAAATATCTACATACTAATACATACATATAAACTACACATATAAACAATAAATACATACTCGTACATAAAAGTAAATGTAATACTATTATAAACCATATCAACTACAAGTATTATTGCCAGCAACACCAGAAACAAACCAAATTTATCATGACTTCATGAAGTGTAATATACAAGTTTTTTTAAAGATCCCGAGCAGGGCTATCTTCTGGATTTTTAAGGGTAACTGATTCCAGAAGTTTACAGCTACAACTGCAAAGGACTTTGAAACAAAAGAAGAATGGTGAGAGAATGAACAGAGTGGAATTTAAGGAAGAACGGAAAGTTTTGTCATGAAGCACTCTTTTAAGTAACGGGGTAAGTAAGGCTCATTAAGTATCATATGTAACATGCAGAGTACTCTGCGATTCCTCCAAAGACGAATGGCTAACCACTTCAGTTTGTCTCGAAAAGGTGATATATCGTCGTATATACAAAGATAAAATATAAACCTGATGCATGCGTTGTGTAGACGTTCCATTTTATTTATTAACTCTTTAGTGAGATCCACACAACACACGTAACCATAGTCGAGCAAAGGAAGCAACAGAGTCTGTACCAGAGATATTTAGCTTTTATAGGCAAGAAATTTTTGAATTTGTTAAGAGAGTGCAGTGAAGAAAAAACAGCTAAGTCTGAGTCGTGTACTACGGAGTGAAGACACTCGTTCGCTGCGGCTAGTTAATTTAGTATTGTACCTCATGTACGTAAGTAGTTATGCTCTCGTTGTTCTGAAGGTTTGACCGTCATAGGAAGTCTAGCGGCATTAGCGGGTCCGCCTTTGTGCAATTTAAATAAATATTATCATCATGAATGATATTCTTTACGGTCAGGTTTGTTTTTTAAAATTTGTATTACGTTTATTTAAATAAAACGCTTTTTTTTTGTTTTTTTTTTTTATCTTACTCGGATTCAAGGCGCCGCGCGCCTACAAATGTATGTTACATGACATGTAACATTGTTTAATTCGAATTAATTATTATTATACTTATTTAATTTAACTGCCTCATGGAAAGCTTAGAAATATGTCTTCTGCCCTGGTACATGCATAGTAGTCAATACTTGATTCCTTTGAGCAACAATCTGCTTGTGTGAGCCGCAGGAAAATCCACTGAATTCGGTAACCTTTTTTTGTAATTTTAACTACGACATGTTTAACATATTTCAAATATAAATTGCTGGTTTAGCTCGATTTATCTACGGAAGTCATGCCCAGTCAAGCCGGCATAGTGTTAGGGACTGATGCCAGTCTGATTCCAGTTGCTATCATTCATGGACCTTGCGCGCTACTTACCATCAGGTGGGGTCAGGGTCACATGTTGTGCTAGTATTAAATAAAAATAATTGATTGATAGTATTCCTTATACTCGTATCTATCTTAGTTAAAGGATTACTTTATATAACGTTTGCAACTAATGAGCTGAAAATTCGCTGGAAATTCAGCTGCAGGCCTTAGTTGAGAGCTCCGTAATTTTGTCAGAGTGCAGAAATATGTCAGAAGCAAATGCGAGCAGCAATATTCTTCATACTCTAATAGAGTGAGGGTACTCGGAGGAACAAGTTTTCAAACAATGCACAAACTCCATTCAAACTTCGGCATTAGTTTAAAGAGAATGAATTATGCAAACAGTTGATGAGTCTTCACTTTTATCAAAAATTACTTTGGATGAAAGTTTTTACCAAACATTTTTTTGCAATATTGTTTAACGTCCCATTCGTCATTTGTTTGTCCTCATATTTTTAAAATTTCAATTTACGTGCCTCGTATAGTATGCTATTGCCAATTTCAATAAGTAATCTTCAAAATTTCAAATCGTTAAGAAATTGTTAAAAAAAAACAACCTTGCCAACCTGACCTAAACCTGCTAAGACAAATTATATTATGTTTACTCTGTGTTTTAGAGGCTTAATGATGATGTAGTTAATAGTTTGCTAGCTCTAATAATATAGTTGTAAAATAAGATTTATAGTACGTACTTACATTGAAATAAAATACCTAATAACACCAACCACATAATATTTTCACTCATTTTCACACTTCATATAACACTTTTATTTTTATTAAGTTATGGCAATATTGCCTTTTAACAATTTAAGGAGGCATTAAATTGTTATACACTTATAATTATACACACAATAAATTCCACAGTACGTTAAACAATGTTAAAAAAACTATTTTACGAATATAACACAAAATCCACTAGTGTTCCATTTCCAAAAAGCGCGCGTTTTTGTAAAGCCGTCTGCACACTGTACACTTTTTTTTGTATCACGTGTGTGGGGTTTGAAACCCTGTTGTACACTGGATAACTGCCGTACCAACTGGCTGAGCTCGGCCGGTAGCTAGCCGACCATATCGGAAGTATTCGTTGATGCATTGTATACTTATTGAGTAATTTATTCTAATATTAATTCAACTAGCGAGTTTGAGACTTGGCAGCCACTTCCTGCTAATATCGCTGTGATAAAGAGATTTAAAAATATAATTTTATCAAATGTAATCTTTGTGCAGCAAGGACATTTAATTAAAATAAAGTAAAGTATCATCACGCCCGTATCCTTTACGAGGTGTTTTTTTTTTCAAGAAGTGGTTTTTTATATTTAGTCAATTTTACTATAGGCTCATCATGATAAGTGACAAGCTCGTCAATGTCTCAAGCATACGAAAAATCAAACCAAAATTAGACCAAACCAACTGCTAGCCTTAAACTTAAAGACAAAGCAAATAGTAGTAAAAATAAATACTAAAATAAAATAAAAATAAAATAAAGTAAAATTAAATTATATACTCGTAAATATAATAAAATAAAATTTATAAATAAAATAAAATAAAATTTATAAATAAATGATTATAGAAAAATTAGAAAAAATACTACTATTTCTAAGTTTAAAGATATATTTAATAATACGGAGTACTGTGAAGTCCAGTTCGAAAGGTGTTTAATTTGATGTATAAAATAATACACAATTTATTTAATGCCAAACAAGTTGTAATACATAAGATAAAACGAATACGCACAATATGTAAGTATATCATACTTACATCACTTACACACAAACACGTACATCACTTACACACAAACACGTACACACTAACACAACACATAGGTACACTAACATAACACATATGCACTCGCGCATCCATAACTATTTACTGTATTTTGTCCTCTTACGAGTGACTTTATTGTTGTGTACACGCATATTATTATTATTATAAATAAGGGCTTATGTTTTTGTTTGTATTCTTTATATTATTATTTCTAGTTTTTAGTTTTAGTTTAGTTTAGTTTAATTTTCACCAATAAGTACTATTTATATAAAGTAAAGCCATGTGTGGTCAATGTGTACCTTATAAGGTATACCTATGTATTTATTACTATAATGAGCTGTGGTTTTTGTAATAAATAAATAAATAAAAATCACAAATAAATGAAATATCTGCAACAAATAAAATGTGTTAGATGTGTTTCTTACTTGGTAAAATATATAAAATTAAGTATTAAAGAGTTTTCCTAAAACTATTCGGTCTATTGATTTAAAAACATGGGAAAGCTCTTTTCTTTGGCAGCTTGGTGCATACTATAGCCCTGGTCTGAATGTAATGCATTAGGTTTTGTCTAACTTGTTTTGTAAATTTATTAATATCGAACCAACAATGGACATAACATGCTGATGATGTTTTCCATGATGCGCGAGGTGATGATGATATTTTTCTAAAAAAATAAATACAAAACTATATAGTGCATTGCCTTTACCATTGCTAAAAGAAATAAAATTACTTTTTTCAAAATTTATGACAAAGACCTTCAGTCACTGTCACTGATGACGCCGCTCCAAAGAGAGGCGAAATATTTGGCAATAAAATTTTTAAGCTTCAATTTATATATTTTAGCAAGTAAGAAATAAATGAAATACATATTTTATGTGCAATAAGCACAGTAAATTGACTCGGTACCTCCGCATATAGATTCAAGGTATCAACCGCTAGACTACAGAGGCAGTTAAATTAATCTAAACTTCTTCAAAATTCTCCAGAAATATGTCTCAAGGTAAAATTAAGTTTCTAAATTCAAAGGAGAAATGCAGCTAGTGTATTGGGCACCATGCCACAGGACAGCGATTTGTAGGAGCAATTTTTTTTTGAAGTATTTTTTTTTATATCTGAGTTTGTTTTTTTTTTAGGCTTAATTTAGTTTTTGTTATAGTTTATTTAATCAAAGGTTTTGTTGAATAAAAATAAAGAACTAGTGAAGTCTCAAGGTCAATTTCAAAATTGAGATCAAGTTGTCTCTTACATTATTTCTTGATTAGTAATTATGTGATTTTAGGTACTCTGACAAACTAAAGATTATAATAAAACTAAACAAATAGGTATTTGCCCTATTATTTGCTGTTTTTTATTAATCTTAGCATTTGGATTCGTACCTACAAAAAGTGGTGTAAAGCAACATTCTTTACATGACCCATTAGTCGGTATCAACGAGGCATTAAATAAAAAAACTGCCCATTGACCGCGACGAGGGGTGCAGGTTACTCTCCGTGACACTGCGGAAACGGGACTCTATATCATAGATTCGACACAAAAAATTGGCCCATGGAGCGAAAAATTTACATGACAAAAAACATCAGTGGTTCTGCCTCCGTGGTCTAGCGGTTAAGTCCGTGGACTTAGAATCGGAGGTACCGTGTTCGATTCCTGGTCAGGAGACAATAATATTTATTAATTTAAATAAATAAGATTTAATTATTATTTTATTTATTTGTAATATTTCTCGAGTTTGGTACGCTAGAGACATAAACGAGCTTGCCACTTGTTATGATTGGCCTGTAGTAAAGTTGGCTAAATGCAAATCTGGTTCTTTATAAGCGTGGTATCTGACTACCCCAGAAGGGACACGGTCGTGATGACACTTTTACAAAAAAAAAACAATTAAATTAATCAGCGGCGTTGTTCAGCTGCCATATGATATTTCAGACGATTTTTTGTATGAATATTTAACATGACAGCAATGAATCCATTCCAAAGATTGGTTCAAACTCCAATGCGAAATAAGATTTTCTTACGTACATTTGCAATAGATTTACAACACCGCCGTCCATGTGCCTCGGAAAGAACGTTAAACTGTCAGTTCATCGGTTCTACGATAGATTGCTACTTCAACTTGCTAATTTTAAAAGCTATGTCGATAACTTTGGTTCATGATCTCAACGTTTTCTTTATCCTTCAGAGAAATCCCGAGCATAGTTCTCTCTATAGCTCGCTCGACCTTGAAATTTTGCATCAGACCCACTGTCAGTGTCCGCATCTCTGCTCCATACGACATTACTGGAAGAACGCACTGGTTGAAAAAAAATGTCTTCAAACACTGTGGTATATTCGATAGGAAGTCATGGTCCCTCGCCAACCCGTCGAGGCTAGCGTGGCGAGTGTAGGCCAAATTCTCCAGAAAAAAAATCTGGAAGGCTCATCTCAGTAGAGAGTAAATCTATTGTAAAGTTATTAACGAACTTTTATTTTATTATTTGAACAAAGTAAAATATATTAGGTAACAAAATACAAACGATTATTGTAATAGCTCGACCCATGGGCCGAATTCATTAGACGAAAAGGTAAATAAAAGTCCGGAAACGGGACGTGTGCTTTACCTCCGGAAGTCCAGTGCTCTCGTCCATAACGCTCCGGACATTCCGATACCAAATGCTATAAAAATAATCACCCCCATTTTTTGGAAAAATACTGTATATAATGTTGGTGGGAATATTTTTGGCCACAATTAACTATTTGTATAAATCAATAATTTACGCTGACATGGTAAACTATTGAATGTATTATTACGACCGTAATAGCTAATAAAGAGAGTTAACTTTCCAAACAACTATAATATCGGTGCTTTTATATAAAGGTTTTGTATTTAGTCGCGGAGGTACCGGGTTCAATTCCTGTTCGGTACAAAATAATTTATTTAATTTATTTGTGGCATAGCCATCTGACGAATCTTGAACGTAGCCATCTGACGAAGCTTAAAACCGAAGACGGCAGAACCGTTACCTCGAGACCAGAGCTCCTTGCCGAAGTTGAAAGCTTTTATGGAAACCTATATGCCTCACACGCAACTCGCCCTATAACCCGCGAGAACGACGACCACCGAGCTGTTTTGACTCGCCACTTCACTGAGGATATCCCGGATGTCAATTTGGTGAGATAGATATAGCCCTTGGACAACTCAAAAACAACAAAGCGCCTGGTGATGACGGAGTTACAGCAGAGCTTCTGAGAGCAGGTGGAAAACCTGTTCTCGTAGAACTCGCAAAACTATTTAACTCTGTTATTCACCATGGAACTACGCCAGAGGCTTGGACCAGGAGTGTTGTGGTCCTGTTCTTTAAGAAGGGAAACACCTGTCTTTTGCAGAACTATAGGCCCATATCAATCCTGAGCCACGTCTATAAGTTGTTTTCAAGGGTGGTCACAAATCGTCTCGCCCGGAGAATGGATGATTTCCAGCCCCCGGAGCAGGCTGGGTTTCGAAAAGGCTTCAGTACCGTAGACCACATTCACACTTTGCGGCAGATAATACAGAAAACCGAAGAGTATAATCTGCCACTGTGTCTAGCTTTTGTGAACTACGAGAAAGCCTTTGACTCCATCGAAACCTGGGCTGTTCTGGAATCCTTGCAGCGATGCCTAATAGACTATCGATACGTTGAGGTGCTGAGATGTCTCTACAGCTCTGCGACTATGACCGTTCAGTTACAGGGTCAGCACACTAAAGCAATCCAACTGCGCAGAGGCGTGCGACAGGGGGATGTCATATCCCCGAAGCTGTTTACGAACGCGTTGGAAGATGTTTTTAAAATGCTGGACTGGAATTACTGCGGCATAAATGTCAATGGCGAATACATCTCACACCTCCGATTCGCGGATGACATAGTCATCATGGCCAGCTCGCTCAAGGATCTTAGCAGAATGTTAAACGGCTTAAACGTGGCTTCTCAGCAGGTTGGCCTCGGAATGAACCTGGATAAGACTAAGGTTATGTTCAATGACCATGTCAAGCCGAGGCCAATCTGTGTGGGAAATGCTACTCTCGAAGTTGTGCAGGAATACGTCTACCTTGGACAGACTATTCAGCTAGGCGCTGCTAATTTCAGCAAAGAAGCCGACAGACGCATTCAGCTAGGATGGGCGGCATTCGGGAAACTTCGACATATCTTCTCATCGTCCATACCACAGTGTTTGAAGACAAAAGTCTTCAACCAGTGCGTCCTCCCCGTAATGTCGTACGGAGCAGAGACGTGGACACTGACAGTGGGTCTGGTTCACAAATTCAAGGTTGCTCAGCGAGCTATGGAGAGAGCTATGCTTGGTATTTCTCTGATGGATAGAATTCGAAACGTTAAAATTCGTCAGAGAACCAAAGTTACTGACATAGCATTCAAAATTAGCAAGCTGAAGTGGCAATGGGCCGGACACATCTGCCGCAGAACCGACGACCGATGGGGCAAACGGGTTCTGGAGTGGAGACCACGTACGGGACGACGCAGAGTGGGACGACCCCCCGCCAGATGGACGGATGACCTGAGGAGGGTCGCTGGTGGGGGTTGGATGAGGATTGCAAAAGACCGCGTGCAGTGGCGAGCCTTGGGGGAGGCCTATATCCAGCAGTGGAGAGACACAGGCTGATGATGATGATGATAATGATTTGTGGCATTTCATGAGTTTGCCACGCTAGACACATCGGCTAAATGCGAATTGGGTTCTTTAAAAGTGTGGTTTCTGACAAATGTATGAGTCCCCAAATTTATTATTTAGAAAAGGTAACTTATTCGTACGTGTAGGGAGCATATTCTGACCTGTGCGTATAATTCGGTTGCAGAATGGGGAGGTAGGAAAAAAGTTTGAGTTCTTTAGAACACATAGTGTAAACGCTCGGAGAAGCCACATCTTGGTAAAATGTACATTCGAGCGTACCAGTGATTGTGGAATGGGCATTGAGTGCATCTGTAAAGCGAAACCATCTTATCTCAGTGCATGATCTATTCTGATGTCTCTGACGTGCCAGACTTACAAAAATTTATTATATTTCTGGAATTGCATCTAAATCTACGCTGTAACGGCAAGGCAGTTAAAAATATTTTCGTTAAATATTTTTTTAATCGGCATAGTGTTGCCCATTATTGGACTTGCAGTCTTAAATTAAATAAAATTGTTTTTTTTTTATTTGTAACTGTTTTGTATATTATAAATAAGCGGATTCACATTTAGCCAACATTACTATAGACCATTTATGACAAGTACGCTGAAGCGTACCAAATTCGAGAAATATCACAAATAAATTAAATGTATTTATTTAAATTAATAAATTATTTTGTGTCCCGACCAGGAATCGAACCCCGTACCTCCGAGTCTAAATTCACGGACTTAACCGCCTAACTGTTTTGTGTCTATCTTTTTTCGGGTTCAAAGATAAAAATATCGAACCCTTATTATAGATGACATGAAATATATCCAAAACTACTTTTTTGGTGGTCAACAAGATCTATGACCATTCCAAATTTGAAGTAAATCTGACCAGTTGTTCTCGAGATACTAGTTTGCGAACAGACACTAAAGTCTCTTAAGGATTTCTTAATTAGGAATAAATATATATTTTTAGTCAGGTCTTGCGAGACCAAGATTAGGAGTGCAAGAACAAGGCCAAGACCAGCTGTTCTGCTTTGGGCAACACTAGTCGGCAACGACTGTGGTACTTCCCTGAGGAACCTTTTAGCCTAAAAACTTTATAGGCAAAAGAATAAACAAGCAAAGAACTAGACTTAAGCATTTTTAATCATAAAGCAAACAAATTGGAAACATTAAGTTACAGTGTTTTGTTAGAAGAAGCCGCGCTCTGCGACGACCTTACAAATGTGATTTCAACTCAATTACTTGCCAACTTTTTTAACGGCCGCTATCCTATCGCGACTAATCTTAGATTAAATTTATGCCCAAAGTTAACACATTAGCTGCACCACAACGTCCGTTAAGTTTATTAATGATTCATTAATTCTCAAAGATGAACTTCTGGTTATATTTAACTTTCAAGGTTCTGGCCCTTTATCTAATAATAATAATAATAATAATAATCATTTATTTCTTCACAAAAAATTGCCTTAAAACTAGTTACATCAATGTTTAAGTGTTAACAGGATATACAATTTATTACAGGCAATTTCCAGATTATTGGAACCCTAACCTCTGTATAGAAAGTATAATATACTTCTGGACCACAGAGGTTAGTTTCCATACAAATTTGGACAACATTTTTTTTTTCTTTTAATTTTATTTAAAATCAAATATACACATGCAAAAGTGGTTAGTAATAAATAAAATAAAATCTAATCAACTATCAGACATTATGATGTTGAGATTTTAAAATAACTGATTTACTTGTTTGTATTAAAATTGTTTATTTATCATTCTAGTTTAAAACAATTTAGAAAGTTTAATAAAATAAATATTTGATTTTATAATCATCACAATCATATTTTTTTGCGAAAAAGGAGTCCAATTTGGTGGTGGTCCAGTTGCAAGATCGGTTTCCATAAAATCCATAAGGTTCGGTTCGACCTCCGGCTTGAATTAATGAGAAATACACTTTTAGAAAGAAAGAAAATATTTTTATTGTTATTACAAAATAAGATTGCCTCGGTGGTCTACAAAGTCTGCGGATTTAGGTTTGGAGGCACCGGGTTCGATTCCTGGACGGGTCATAATAATATATATATAATATAGGCTATAGTAAAGTTGGATAAATGTGAATCCGCTTCTTTATAAATGTGGTTTCGTGGTGGTCGTAATGATAGTTAACTTTACTTCTAAGATTTTACAGTGTAGGTTAGTAGTAGCAGGTGTTAATTAATTTAGTAATATATGGCTGGGTAAACTGGCTCTATAAAGCTACATTTAACAAAACCACAAGTGTGGCGACGAAAAGGAAATCAGCTTAACTTCAGCTGCAGCACTTAGCTGATGCCTTTCTTTTCTTACGTACGTTTGTCAAATATTTACACCACATTTTTCTACCAACCAGGATAGACGATTGCTCGTTAGGCAGTCGTCTGTCTTGGTTTTACTAAATCCAACTTGTAGACCCTCGCTAACCTGTTCGAAAATATTTTCTGGAAGGTCCATCCATCTTCAGTAGTGGAGGTTTAGGACTCTAGTCTTCTCGGGGCTGTGATGTGAAGAGTCCAAATAAGCAAGTGCAAAACAGTATTGATTGATAAGTAATTATCAAAGCTACTATTTATATATTTCTTGAAGTAAAAAATGTAACTTATTAGTCTCAAGTTAAGATGTTGAAATAGCGGGCCTAAGTGGCGTTTCTGTCTCATCTCAATTCATAGCAGAGACCGGACTCAATGGAAAATAAATTAAACTAACTGAGATAAACTACGGCGCCTGAGACGAGAAATAAGGTTTAGCACAATCACGTAGGATCCGAGAATATTAAACATCTTAGCCCTACATTACATTTGAATTTGCTATAAAATAGATTATATATTTTTGATTCTGAGTTCTTCCCTCACTCCTCCGTTTTAAACGACGACGTCCTGCCGCTCGCATCTTCTTCAAGTCATCCGTCCAACTGGTGAGTGGTCTATCTTACCTTGAAATTTTTGGTCTTCTAACTAATTTTGAAGGCTATGTTGGTAACTTTAGTTGTCAGACGGATGTATTCATAGCTGACCTTAAACTTCTGAGTCACTGTCAGTCCACGTTTTTGCTTGGAGAAGAGAATACCTTCATGGTATTATGCTCGCTATGCATGCTATTATGTACATCGTTTTATTTTGTATATTTTGTGTGCTATAAAGAATTTTATTATTATTATGCTATTAGCAATTGCTACTTAGTTACGTGTGCACCAAAGCGTTGCTATTAATGATCATCTTTAGTTTCAGCGTGCCCAAAAAATCAACAGTCGTGTGATTTTTGCAGCGCGTGCTCTGAGCGTGTCTGTAAAGTTTTGTTTTGAGCTGAGATACTTGTTTTATTAAATTATTTATTTATTTTTAGGAAAATTTATAGCCTCTACAATAATACAATAGAAATATAGTAACTTAAAGCCTTACAAATTTTCACTGATAGCATTGAGTTAGTAGTAAACACAGCAGACTTGTTCTGTCTATGCATTAGATATCAAGTGTTTATGTTTTTTATGAAGTATTGTGAGTGTTAATAATTGCTTGTGTTTAATCATGATTTGTAATTTATTTATGACTTTTAAATTTTTGCGTTAAGAGTTAGAATTGTATTTATGACATTACTATAATTGCCTTAATAGGGTCTACCTATGTAATTATTATGAATTAATGTGTGTCATTTATCTAGTTACGAACAAATAGCCCTATTTTTATTTTTTTTTGACTTCATGTTCTTTAAAACTTAAGTGGCAAGTAATAATATAATTTTATTTTGTGCTATAGGTACAGATAGAACTGATACTTTATATCTTTGCAACTCTAAGGAACCACTATTTTGATCTACATTTTCTTGCGAATCCTCCATTTTGATCGGGAGCATGCGTTGTGTATGCAATTGTTTGCTTTAGGCATGGATGCATTAACATGTTTAAAATATTAATTTTATAAATTGATTAAATGAGATAGCTCATTGTTCTTAGAGAAGTGGGCCCAATAAAATGTTCTCGTGTCATAATGATTTCTTTTTTATATCACAGTTAATATATTGTGATTTCATAATCTGTAATTAATTTTATTTATACTACTACATAACTACAATTGACAAATACTTTTTTTATCTTAATAATTAAATAATATTTTAATGCTGGGGTAAAAGAGATGTTGTAATTCAATTTAAAAAAGCATAATTAATTGTTACGATTATTCAATTGTATTTAGTCGAGGCACGCTGCAAAAAAGTTGGGGCCTGGTTTTGGGCAATCTCTTTTTACCATTTTTTCAATGAATTCTTATAGCTTAACGTTAGTTTTAAGCAAGCTTATGAGCATACTTGTAAATCACCATGTCTATCAGCACCTTAAACGAAACCTGTTTTCAAGTTTCATTTAAAAACGAAGAAGATATTGCAAGAATACAATTAAAACTGCACAATGGGAAATCGCATACTTGTTGAATAATCTCCACCATAAACTACGTCGTATCACTCGCACATTGTCTAAGTTTTCACCATGCGTATAATTAGGCTGCTTTTACACTAATATCTTAGAGCTAACAATAAGGATTACCGTACAGTTCGATTCCTTATTTTGTTTGGTGACGTGCGGTGTTGAAAAACATGAAAATAAATGAAAGCTTTCACATAAACACCTACTTTTACTCCCAAACTCGTTAGGCCACCGAGTGTAAGCGAAATTTTATAGAATTTACTGAAAGGCCAATCTCCAACAGGGGAGGTCTAGAGCACTGTTTTCTAGGGGCTGTTTTGAAATAGTTATTTTTAAATAATTCCAAAACGTCTTTTTATCTTGGCCTTAGTATGTGTTCGCCTTTAAATGAATTGAATCAGAGCATAACAGACAAGTGACGGTGTTTAGCGGTGTTACCGTTACTAGATGTGATGTGTTGATCTCCTAACTGCATACGGGCACATATAACACGGTCACTTTTTAAAACTAACAAATTAATATATATCTGCAACAAATAAAGTGTGTTAGATGTGTTTCTTACTTGGTAAAATATATAAATTGAAGCTACGAAATTTTATTGCCAAATATTTCGCCTCTCTTTGGAGCGGCGTCATCAGTGACAGTGACTGAAGGTCTTTGTCATAAATTTTGAAAAAGTAATTTTATTTCTTTTAGCAATGGTAAAGGCAATGCACTATACAGTTTTTTCTAAAAAATAAATACAAAACTGTATAGTGCATTGCCTTTACCATTGCTAAAAGAAATAAAATTACTTTTTCAATACCTCAAGAACAAATTGTTCTTCCACGACAGGTCGTTGCGGTCATCGCATAACGCTGTACTTGCTATACCATCTCACCGCTCTAGTTTTATGTCCGACTAATTTGCAGTTGTTGCCGCAAATCTGTGGAACAACCTGCCCTTAGATATCCGACAAGCGCCCAACAGAATGCTATTTAAAATAATGGTCTTCACACACTTCTTAAATAGTTCCTAACAACTGTAAGTAATATTGTATGTATGTACGATTATTTATTTGAATTTAGTATTATTATATATATTTATGTTTTATATTAGTATTAGATTTAGTAGAATTTTAATTATCTATTTTCCTGTTTTTAAATATTTGCACCTACCTCGCACATACCATGTTCGTAATGTCCCTAAGGTTGACCGAGTAAGAATGTCTAGCAGCATTAGTCCGCGCCTTTGTACATAGTGCAAAAAGTTAAAAAAAAAAGAAAAAAGTATATATTATTTTCCAATTACCAGGAGTTAACCCCATCAATATAATAATATAGATAGAGTATCATCATGATGGTCAGTAACCACGCTTTAAAGAAACAATGTATGGCGACCAAGTTACTGGCAGACTTAATTAAGAAGGAATCAGAATTAAACACTATTGGAATCAAAATGGAAAATTTTGCTCCATAAGTTTGTGTTCACAGTGCTCACCCATACGAAGTGAATGCTCCAATAATATCCAAACAAACAGTATTGATAAACATACTGGCAACTTAGACAATAAAGTTCAGATGGTGGAGATAAAATAGTCACTTAAATCATTATCACCACAGCCCCTAGAACGCAGAGTTCTAGAGCTCCATTGTTCGAGATAGGGCTTCCAGAAATTTTTGAAGGCTTGGGCCTACATTTGCCACGCTGGCCAGACGGGTTAGCGAAGGTCTGATGTCAATTTATAATGACAATTTCTTAACGATTTAATCAAATCAAATAATACGTCAACGTCTAGTCAGCATGGCGAGAGAATTCCAAATTCTCCAGAAATATGTTCCCAGTCCCATCTCCAGTAGTGGAGGTCTAATTCCTTCCAGCTGTCAAACGACAGCTCAGGACATCATTAAAATCCGTATTCTTTGTTGTAAACTCTCCAAATCTCGAAAGACACCTTTACCTTTTTAAATACATTCAGTAGGTAAGAAAAGTTTTTTTTCTGGCAACATTGAAGATTGCGTTCCCGCATTGTTATTTTGTCATAATTACCTCTGCTCTAGCATTTTTGACATCCATAAGTTTGTCTATTTCATAATATAATATGAATTATAATTTTTGAACGAAATCTGATTTGAATGAGTTTCACAATTTGTAAAGTAAAAAAAGTAAAGTATCATCACGACCGTTTCCCTTTCGGGGTGGTCAGAAACCAAGCTTATAAATAAGCGGATTCACATTTAGCCAACTTTACTATAGGCCAATCATGACAAGTGGCAAGCTCGTCGATGTCTCCAGCGTACCAAACTCGAGAAATATCACAAATAAATTAAATATTAATTAAATGTATTTATAATATTTTTGTGTCCCGACCAGGAATCGAACCCGGTACCTCCGAGTCCACGGACTTAACCGCTAGACCACGGATTTCACAATTTGTTTTGTTAAAAATGCGTAATTTAATAATAATTATTAATTATTATTATTGAGCGTAGTTGCATGCCGAGGTGCCCCTCCGTTTGACAGCTGGAATGAATTATTGAGTGCAGTAGCCGTCGAGGAAACCGCTAAGAATACGGATGTAGGATTCTGTTCTAGGGCTAATGATGTAGCAGTTAAAAAAAAGGAATAGTTTTAAACAGTCTATATGATGAAAACACTGTTTCTTGTAGTTAATTCTCTAAGATTGTGAAGAAGGTTCAGTCAACAATTGAACCTTTCGAGTTAGATTTAGCCTTTATTTGGATGGAATAGAGCTTAGCTATGTAGATGTTGGATACTCGCTGGAAGAGTCCTTCCACGCGAAGGCTGGGGTATGCCTATATGTCCGCGATGATGTCTGTTGTCGCCGTCTTCGTTTCATGGAGGACTCCTCCTTTTCGGTCCTTTGGGTGCATGTGGATCTGGGGCATCAGTCTCGGATCTACGTGTGCCTTTATCGATCCCATCGGGGTGACTTCGAGACAACTCAGCTCTTCGACTACCTGAGTCGAGCGACAGATGATGCGCAGGAGCGGTTTCCGACCGCCGAAATGGTGTTTTTGGGGGATTTTAATGCTCACCATGCACAGTGGCTGGGTTCTCCTAAAACCGACCATGCGGGCAAAACTGCTCATGACTTTGCTCTGACATACGGTCTGACTCAACTGGTAACCCAGAACACCAGGATTCCAGATGTAGTCGAACATACACCTTCCTTACTTGACCTACTGCTGACGAGCCATGCTACCGGCTACAATGTTTCAGTTTTAGCCCCTATCGGTGGTTCGGACCATTGCCTGGTAAGTACGACAGTGCCGCGTGCTCCGCCTCCTCCTCGGATGGGCGTCGAGCGTATCGTGTGGCACTACTCGTCAGCAGACTGGGATGGACTGCGTGAGTACTACGCATCCATCCCATGGAAGCTTCGCTGCTTTAAGGACGATGACCCATCCAGGTCTGCGGCTGCCGTTGCTGATGAGATACTTCTGGGAATGGAATATTACATTCCCTTCTCCAGAGCCATCAGCAGCGGCAAAAGCAGACCTTGGTTTAACAACTATTGTGCCTCGGCTGTAGCAGCCAAAAACACTGCATACCGGGCATGGGTGAGAGGTCAGGCTCACTCTGACCCCAATATTAGTTCCTTAAAGTCAGCTTATAACAAAGCTTCTAAGGTTTGCAGGAAGGTGTTTGTCAGAGCTCAGTCCCAGCGCGTCTCTCAGATTGGCCGAGACCTAGCCGCGCGACCAAGAGGAAGTCGCAGTTTCTGGCAACTGGCCAAATCTGTAGAGACCAACTTCTGTCGCTCCTCATTGCCACCTCTGCGATATCCGGATGGATCACTAGCCCACACCGCTAAAGAGAAAGCCGACTACTTGGGCAAACTCTTTGCGGCTAACTCTCGACTCGACGACGGGAATGCGCAGCCCCCCACACTGCCTTGTTGCGGCACTTCAATGCGCGATTTACGCATTCGGCAGTGTGATGTGCGGGCAGTGCTCCGATCGCTCGATGTTCGCAAGGCTAATGGTCCTGATGGTATCCCAGCAGTAGTTCTTAAGAGGTGTGCACCTGAGTTGACTCCAGCCCTCACGCGCCTTTTCCGTCAGTCATACTCCTCTGGTGTTGTGCCGGAAACATGGAAGGTGGCCAACGTGCAGCCCGTTCCGAAGAAGGGAGATCGTTCAGACCCTTCCAACTACCGCCCCATTGCCGTAACCTCAGTACTGTGTAAAGTAATGGAACGAATAATCAACGCCCAACTCGTTAGATATCTAGAGGATCACTCCGTAATACATGACCGCCAATATGGCTTCCGTCCAAAACGGTCAACGGGTGATCTTCTAGCATTCGTATACCACGTCTGGGGTGAGGCAATGGACAAATATGGTGAATCATTGGCGGTCAGTCTGGACATCTCCAAGGCCTTCGATAGGGTTTGGCACAAGGCTTTACTGTCCAAGTTGCCGGCATATGGTCTGCCCCCACGGCTGGTGGACTGGATAGCTGGCTTCCTACATGAGCGCAGCATTCGTGTCCTTGTTGATGGGAATGCGTCTGATCTCATGTCAGTGAACGCCGGCGTACCGCAGGGCTCTGTGTTGTCACCAACACTCTTCCTTCTGCATATCAATGATATGTTGTCTCTTGGCAACATTCATTGTTATGCAGATGACAGCACGGCTCACGGGCGGTATCTGAGTCCTCGAGCTTTGGTGGGCAACCAACTAGAGGAGTCACGGCGCATCATGACGGCAGAACTGGACGACACCCTCCACAAAATCTATTTGTGGGGTGTTCAAAATCTTGTCCAGTTCAATGCCAACAAGACCCAGGCATGCGCGTTGACGGCCAAGAAGTCCCCCTTCTCTCCTCCCCCTACTCTTCAGAGCACCACGCTGGACCTACAACCCAGCTTCAACATTCTCGGGGTGGAAATACGCTCAGACCTAAGCCACCGGAACTACATTGAGAGCATCACCAAAACAGCGTCAAGAAAGCTCGGAATACTGAACAAGGTGAAGCGGTTTTTTCCGCCTTCAATTAGACTGTTGCTGTACAAAGCACAGATCAGATCATGTATAGAATACTGTTCTCACCTTTGGGATGGTTCCGCCAAGTACCTCACAGATGCTCTCAATGTCCTGCAGAGGCGAGCTGTACGAATTGTGGACGATGCCACTACATCTGGAACTCTCGAATCCCTGCAGCTTCGCCGAGATGTGGCTTCTCTGAGCGTGTTCTACCGGCTATACTATGGTGAGTGCTCCGAAGAACTCTATAACCTAATCCCTCCCTCTCCATTCCGCAACCGAACCACACGCACAGGTCAGAATATGCACCCACATACCGTAGTCACCATCCCTTCGCGTACATATAAATTTGGGGACTCATACATCTGTCGTACGATAAAGATGTGGAATGCTCTTCCAGCCTCTGTGTTTCCACTTTCCTATAATTTGGAGTCCTTCAAGCGAAGTGTGAAAAAGCATCTAGTCAAGCCGGCATAGTGTTGGGGACTGATGGCAGTTACGAGTATCTGACTTCAGTTGCTAACATTCATGGACCTTGCGCGCCACTTACCATCAGGTGGGCCCAAGGTCACATGTCGTGCTAGTATAAAAAAAAAAAAAAAAAAAAAAAAAAATACTTGGCATACACCTTGGAATTGGAGCAGTATCGATCAGGGTTCGGTTGAATGCACCGGAATGAGTTTTGTGTATGTTGTACTTGATACCAGGCTTATCGACTCTGCATTTGTTTACTGAGTCGAACACACACGGGACTACTTTGCTTGCAGGTGAATGAACCTTTTAGGCATTTCCTTTAATCGTCACTAATGATATTGTAATAAAATACCATAAATGAGAATGCCCATTTTTCTTAGTGAAATGGGCACAATAAAATGTTTTCGTGCCATTATGATTTCTCTTTTATTTGATAGTTAATATATTGTGATTTAATAATCTGTAATTAATTTTATTAATTTTACCCTAGCATAATGACAATTGACAAAAACTTTTTTTATGTTGTAAATTATATAGATTCGATCCCGCCGATTTAATTAGGGAATTATGAACACCTTGAAATCCTGTGTTTTATCTATAATAAAGTACCTGATCATAATAAAGAACCTAATCGTATGAATAGTGCTTTGTAACTATTTCATACATGAATTTTAACCAATTGACTATTTAATTAAGTTATATTTTAATGCTGGGGTAAAAGTTGTAATTAAATTTAAAAAAACCACAGTCAATTGTTATGATTATTGAATTGTATTGGGGTACGCTGCAAAAAAGTTGGAGCCTGGTTTTGGGTAATCTCTTTTATGTCTAAAATACTTAAAGCTGGTGGATAGCTAGACCACGGAGGCAGTTAGATTGCTACTTTGGTTATTTCAACCAAATTTTTTATTAAAGTATAATTATAATTAGCCTTTCGCCAAGTGGTCTGTATAAAATGTATTTTAGCGTGCTCCCACATTGCGGTTTCCTTTGCGGTCACACAGCATCCTTAATAATTGATAAATTTATAAATTTCGATGGTCACTATGAAAAAAATCAATATAAGTACAATTTCGTTGAACATTAGTAGATTATTTTAATTTTTTATTACAGCCTTCCAAAATATACATCAAGAGAATTTACACTCAGTAGTAGATCAATATTAAAAATAGCGGAATAGGTATGGTCCTAGGACCAATAATCATACTTGGTCTATCTACTATGGTCACTAAAATCTCGTAACTAAAATGATCATAATTAATATTTTTAATTAATTTATTTATTATTTTTAACGGGTCTTTACGCGATTTACCTTAGAGACATATTTCTCCCGATATTGTAAGTGTAAAAATATTTATTAATGTAAATAATACATTTAATTAATATATAATTTATTTGTGATATTTCCCAAGTTTCATCGACGAGCTTGCCACTTGGCCTAAAGTAAAGTTGGCTAAATGTGAATCCGCTTATTTATAAGCGTAGTTTCTGACCACCCCGAAAGGGAAACGGTCGTGATGATACTTTACTTTACTTTCTTTATTGTAAGTGTCGTGTGTCGTGATTTCTAAAAACTTTTAAAGTCATAAGTGGGTAGGTTTACATCTACCGCTAAGTATGTACGAGACTACACCCCATAGCTCCAGTCGACCCGTGACCACGGCCAATGCAATTTGGCTGAAACGTCGGAAGAAATATGTATCTAATGTAAATCGCGTAAAGGCCCCTTAAAATTATAAAAACTATTATGATTGTGGCGAAAGTTAAAAAGTTTATTTATTTATTTATTAAAGTTCTCTCTCTCAACAACTTTCTTAACTTTGACAATTCTATTCCCCTAGCTATGTCACATCTGCCGCGGCGAACGGGTGCCTTCACTCGCGGCGAACGAGTGCCTTCACTCCGTAGCCATGACTCAGACTTAGCTGTTAAGGCACGCAGGGCCAACAGTAAAAGAGAGACGGTTTACGAGTATAGGGTTTTAGTTCGTAGGCGCCTAGGGGTCTCCTTAGGAGGCCTCACGGTGATTCGGGCATCGACCTCTTGCGGTGGCCCTTCAGGCTGGGGTCATATCGTTAGGCGATTTTGCGTATAACCGTCTTTAAAAAAAAAACAGTCACATCTGTTGTCACAGTCATAGCTGGAAGGAATGGTTGAATGGCGGAATCGTTATGGAAACGTCTAAGAATAGGGATGTGAGTCTATTGAGTCGTATTGACGAATACGAACAGTACGCATGATGACTTCTAAAACTAATAATATAAGTTTAGTTGCTTTCCAGTTTCGCTGTATGTGTTGCATCGCGCAATACCTAACAATTGATTATACTTCATAGATGAGATTTTTACCCTTATTTAAAATGCATTAAGGAATATATTCGTATGCCAACATGGATTGAGTGTTGAAGTCAACGTCGCATGTATTTATTAAAGTTGAACTATTTTAATACAGAATGCATGAATGATTGAATGAACATCGCATTCAGTACTCCCCCGTTCGGAAATCGAGCCCATCTAAATATGCAAGTGTAAATACGAAACATATACATATATTTACATATTTTTTTAAAAGTAAAAATCATCGTCAGCCTGTGTCACTCCACTGCTGGATATAGGCCTTCCCCAAGGCTCGCCATTTCACACGATCTTCCGCCACTAACTTTATCCATTATCCAGCCCCACCAGCGAACTCTTTTAGGCCATCCGTCAATATGGCGGGGGCTCGTTCCATTCTGCGTCTTCCCTTGTGCTCTCCACTCCAGAACCCGTCTAGTCAAACGGTCGTCGGTTCTTCGACAGACATGTCCGTCCCATTGCCACTTCTGCTTACTAATTTTGAAGGCTATATCGTATAGCTGGCTAAGCGACCTTAAACTTATGGACCAGACTCACTGTTAGTATCTACGTTTACCGCGTACGACAATACCTTGCGCGCCACTTACCATCAGGTAGGCTCAATTTTTTCTAAGCTTTCTTAAACCGAGTCACCACCGCGCCATGACTGTACTGATGCGCAAATTTGCCCTGCCCACAGTTATCCATCTAACTTTTTATCTGCTGGTAACTATACCTTGACATAATCGGTGCAAATATGTACTGTAATAGCGTTATATGAATATATACTATTTGTATATATATAATAAGTGTGAAAAAGCATTTTGTTATGCCAGCATAGTGGTAGGGACTGATATCACTCATCTAATATTGAATATTGGAACTTAATTTTATCCCCATCAGCGACCTTCACTAAATATTATTCTTTCACACTCTTTCACGCAGATCCGTTTAAAGAAACATATTGGTAAAGTGTTTTTTTCACGTAAAACAAGAATGATGTCACGTACAGATTATCCGGGTGTGTATCGGTTGTAGCAATGGAAGCCGCTCACTCGCTCCTATCCGGTAATCCCGTACAAAGGATTCAGACCAACTGCATACTAGTTTTTATATATAAGCATACATATATATTACATATCCTCACGCCAGTTCCCTTGCGGAATAGGCAGCCAGGTTGAAGTGGTTGCCAATTCGTAGTCGCAGAAATCTTAGAATACTTTGTTTATTATTTTCTGTACTTAATGAGCCTGCGACACCGAAATACCTCAAAAACAAATTCGCCTATCTTTCATCCCTACACGACAGGTCGTTACGGTCATTGCATAACTGTGTTCTTTCTATTCCTTCCCATCATTCTAGCTTTATGTGCTTTTGCAGTTGTTGTCGCAAACTTGTGGAACAACGTGCCTGTAGATATTCGACAAGCGTCAAACAGATCGTTATTTAAAATAATGGTATTTACACGTTTCCTAAATAGCTCCCAGTAACTGTAGGTATTATATAAATATATAAGTATATTATATTATATGATCGTTTCGAATATCTGTGCGACTCTCATACTCGTCCTCTTCGTTCTTCACACAACAACCTACTTTCAATCCCTCCTCACTCCTCTAGCAGATATTCAGATTCTCTCACCGTGTCTGCAGCTCGTCAATGGAACAGGCTGCCATTAACTATCCGACAGGCACAATCTCTAAATATATTCAAAAAACTTCTATTTTCTCACCTTCTTGAAAAACAAAATTTAACTTAATCTCCTCACCTTGGCATATATTATTTTATTAGTATTATATAATATGTATTTTATTGTATTTATTATTCGTATTTATTACATAAGTTCATTATGATCCTATTTATCCCATAGTTTATTAATTATTTTATTATTATTTTTCTCTTATTTTTATATTTTTTTTATATATCATTTTATTTTTCTGACTCTGCACCCATAATATTCATTCTATCACTCTCCCAAAGGTTAGCTGGCAGAGAATACCTTTATGGTATTAAGCTCGCCTATGTACATCTTTTTATATTTTATATTTTGTGTGCAATAAAGGATTTTATTATTATTATTATTATTATTATATTATATAAATATGTATTATTATTATTTTATTTATATATAATGATAGTATATAGTCTATTTAGTGGATACCTACTGATTACTATATAGTATATTAGATTTAGTATTTAAGTTTTATTTGTTTTGTTTTTTTTTCACAGACCTAAATGCTTATTTTGCACCTGCCTCACATAACAAATGCTCTAAATTGTCCCTAAGGTTGACTAGTAGGAATGCCTAGCGGCATTAAGTCCGCCTGAGTACCTAGTGCATAAAGTTTTGAAATAAATAAATAGGCAGAAACAATTGAACCGCATTTTAAAACGGTCACCAAATACCTCATTCGCTTTATTGATACCTACAATAAGATAAATGGATTTTGGTAATAATATAAAATCGGTTATTTTTTTTTAATGATTTATGGAGTTAAGATTAGGTTTTACGAACACTATGCCGTAGTAACTAACAATTATACACCGAATTTTACAGTAGTCTCAGCAGTGCAAATAATCATATAGACATATTTCATGACCGTTGCGATTATTATGACACCCATAAATAAATAAATATATATATACACCCATAAACCTCAGCTATCCGTTAGCAACACACCCCTTCCCTCCCCACTACATATATACGAGTATATATATATTTGTATCCTAAATTTAATTACCAATAAATAGTAGGATACATGAAACATATTTACATTATTATGCCACTATTTGCCTAATCATAAGTTATCATTGCTTAATTTACCAATACCGGTAATGTCGTACGGAGCAGAGACGTGGACACTAACAGTACAGGAAAACGGAGAGAGGTACAACCCAGATGCCAGATGGACGGATGACCTAAAAAAGGTCGCTGGTGGGAATTGGATGAGGGTGGCAGAAGATCATGTAAAATAGCGAGCCTTGGGGAACAACAGTAGAGAGTATGTATTCCTTTATGTATGAGTATAACGATTGGAACTAAACAAAGGTATTGTACAATCACAATATCCTAACTGCTAATCAGTACTAAATTAGAAAGCTAAGTCATTTAGTGATCTGCAAATTGGATATTGTAAAGTGGTTAGACACACTGTATTATTTTTTATTTCAAAAACATGTTTTTGATATTTACGAGTAATTTAAACGAAATCTCGACGTAGCAAAACATGATACGAAGAGTTGTTTTTCTCAAAATCGCAGGCAAATTGGATTTTTCACCAAATTTTATTAGATATTTATTTTTAGTTTATCGGGCGCAGTAGCCTAGTAAAGGATTTGTGGTAAAGTTCAGAATTCTATTCGACCGTAGAACGGCGCCATCGGTTTTGAGATAAAGTTCCAATACTGCCCAATAATGTGACCCTAGCCTAAGATTAACCAAAGAAACTCTGGATTTATAAAGTACAAACGCCAAACATTTTCTAAAAGACCTAACACCTTGTCTTGTCTTCTCCTGCTGACTCTTTTTTCGCCCAAAGAGGACCAGTATTACAATTCAGCGGGGAAATTCAGCCAGCATTCTTGCCACCATTTCACGCAGATGGGATTATATCCGTAATACTAATTATTTTAATATTTTGGAAATATTTTTATATTTAGTAGTAAAAGTAGTAATTTTTTATTTTTTTTGTATTTAGTAGTAAAAGTAGTAATTTTGTAAATATTATAATATTTAGTAGCTATTGTAGGCGAGTTCACATTTAGCCAGGAATCAAACCCAGCACCTCTGCGTTTAAATCTACGGCATTAACCGTTAGACCATAGAGGAGTCTGATATTCCTTGTGGTTCCAGAATTAGATCTATAAACTTTACATTAGTAGTATGTGTCTCAAACATTTCTTACTCGTCGTATCCCATTGAGGACACATTAAATGGGCCACAATTTTGGGTCATACCAGAACATAGCTGATTCTAAGAGGATTTACATGCAGCTCTCTACCAATACTGGGAAAAGGAAAAAATCATCATTTAGCCCATCCTCTTCGAACACTCTCGGTCACACATCCGACTATACATATCAGCCCTCTTATTTAAAAACCTAGTATTGATTTTATTTTATTTAAATTACGGCGTTAGTGACGGCGAACGTGTGTTATCATTTCTTTATATTAGATAAAACAATAATAAAAATATACAAGATCAAAAAATGTTTTGTATTTCCGGCATATCGGCCCGTCACGATATCTAGGCCGAGAGAGAAATGGATATGGTTATATTGATACTTAACTTTTATAATTTACTATTGGAGACTACTATACTAGGGAGGCTGATATCATGGGGCTCAATTATACAAATGATCAAAAAATACAAAATTATATTTTTTTTTATATTTACTCTCTCTTGTATAAACAAAAAAGAAATATCTTATACACATTGGTGTTTTTTGTCTTTTGTCTCTTTTTCTTAAAAGTTAAATAGATACATAAAAATATAAAAGTCTGCAATTTAAACAACAATTGTTGTTGGGTTTTTAAATTATACGGCAGACCTGTGATCCTTATTATAAAGCAGTATGGCTTATATTCGAACTAAAGTGGGTAATTGGAAATATTTTTCTGTGTACTATCGCAATTTTTTTCACAGTTGATAACTATTTTTATTCAGCGAAGAATTTAGTGATCGCCAAGGGACAGTGGTTTTGATTAAAAAAGGTATCTTTAATTATTCATGCCTTATTTCTACCATCGTTCAGATACGGTGGTTGGACACTTACTAGTATCGGCAAAGTAATTTCTATTTTATAATTTAATTTTTGAATATTTATACAATTATATTTTCTTTACCATTTGATAGCTTTTGTATTTTGACGCGGTCTTCTTCAAAAAAACATCATTCAATTTAGGCTGTTTTTGTGATACTTGTACAATGATAAAAAAAATTGAAAATAAATCTTACGATACTTTTATAGATAAGATTTTTTTTGGTATATCATTCATCATTCATCATTACAGCCCCTAGAATAGTATCCTAGACCTCCACTGCTGGAGATGGGCCTTCCAGAATATATATCTGGAGAATTTAGCCTACACTCGCCACGCTGACCAGACTGCTTGGTGAGGATATGATGTCAATTTTTATGACAATTTATTAACGATTCCACAAGTTGGTATTAGTGGAACCGGGACCGACGGCTTAACGTGCTCTCCGAGGCACGGGAACGGTGGTGTTGTAAATCTTTGACAAATGTACTTAAGAAAAGTGTATTTCTCATTGGTACATGCCGGGTGGGTTTGAACCACCCTATGTAGGATTTAAGGAACGCGTTCTTACAACCGAGCTCTATTACTGTTTAATTAAATTATTTGGAAAATAAAATATGTAGCTTTCGTATCAATTAAGGCCTAGTAAATAAATTAACACGCGGTGGTGGCTCGGTTGTAAGAACGAGTTCCTTAAATCCTACAAAGGTCGGTTTAAACCTACCGATTTACTAATGAGAAATACACTTTTCTTACATTTGTCATAGATTTACAACACCACCGTTCCCGTGCCTCGGAGAGCACGTTAAGCCGGTCGATCCCGGTTTCGCTATTACCAACTTCGTCGTTAGTAAATTGTCATTAAAAATTTACATCATATTCTCGCCGAGCTGTCTGGCCAGCGTAGCGAGTGCAGGCAAAATTCTCCAGATATATGTTCTGGAAGGCCCATCTCCAACAGTGGAGGTCTAGGACGCTGTGTTCTAGGGGCTGTAGGTTCTGTTTGTATCTAAGTCTAAATCAAAAGTCTGATGCTGCACCTATTATAGGCGATCACCACATGTTGTGTTATAAACCGTTAAACAATAATCAAGTCAGCCATGAACTAAGCATGTCAGCAGGCGCTTGCCTGTTGAAAATATTTATTTATTTATCTTTAAGGAAAACTTACAGCATCTAACAAATGATTACTTATATAAAAAACTAGATGCCAATTAAAAGTTTCCACAAATATCTTATAACTAAATAACTTACAAATAGAAGAAACATATAAATGATAATTTTAAACCACAATAATTTAGAAAAATAAAAATAATATAATATAAATAATATAATGTGTGTTATACTGTAAAAAATGCTCTAAACATCGCCTGACCAACTAATTTAGGCGATGTACAGAACATGTCAATATCCATGACCTCGGCTAGGCGGTTGAGTTCTTTTGATGGTCTCGCTAAAAATGAGTTTTGACGGTAGTTGGTGCGGGCATATGGCACTACCAAAGGTCTATAAGCCCTTTGAGACCGGCTATTTGACACAGATAGTTGTACAATTTTTTTAAAAGTCTGACTTAGCCCATGTTCGCCTTGGCGCTGTAACCACATTTCTTCTTCTTCTTTTTTAAAAATAAATGGCAATCGCCGATGAGGCATTTATGCCAACTTCACGTTTGTATCGTATGTATAAAAATATATAAATTTAATTTTACGGGCTAACCACATTTGTTTTACCGAATTTCGCTTTGACAGGCGTTCCATGAGCTTTTTAAACGCTTTGAGTTTTGAAGTACAAAATAATAATAATAATAATAATAATAATAATAATAATCATTTATTTCTTTACAAAAAATTGCCTTAAAACTAGTTACATCAATGTTTAAGTGTTAACAGGATATTCAATTTATTACAGGCAATTTCCAGATTATTGGAACCCTAACCTCTGTATAGAAAGTATAATATACTTCTGGACCACAGAGGTTAGTTTCCATACAAATTTGGACAACATATATTTTTTTTTCTTTTCTTTTAATTTTATTTAAAATCAAATATACACATGCAAAAGTGGTTAGTAATAAATAAAACATAAAATAATAATAATAGTGTTTAGACACGAAATGTAGGATTATAGGGTGTATAAGTAGGTGAAAAAGTGTGTGTGAAAAATAGGTGTAGAAAGTTATGTAATAGGTATTAACAATGTTTCGGTTTGTTCGTATGTCAATGTCAAAAGCCATTCAGTTAGTAACTTTTTGCATTCAAATTTTGTATGCGGATAAATATTCACGTACTTGCTACTTTTATTATATAAGAAGGAGGATAGGAAGGAAAATTGATGCTGAGCAAATTTTGTGGAACAGGGAATAACTGAGCAAACAAAGTCACTGCGTCTTTTGTTTTTTTCAAAATTTGGGTCAAATTGCAAAGTTGAGTGTTTGCGAAGAATAATGCGCAGAACTGAAAGCATTCTATAAAAAAATTGTTCCAAGGCTCATTGAAGTCTCTGGTGGACAATAGGGCTGGCAGTTTTTTCTCACAAAAATTATGTATCTTAATCCAAAGGGGAAATGCCGCACCATGGCACAAGACAGCGATTTGGAGGAGCTATTTTTTTGTAAGTTTTTAATTTTTATTTTCTATATATTTTTTTTAGGGTAAACTTAGATTTTGTTGTAAAATAGTTTATTTAATTTAAGGTCTTGTATGAAATAAATAAAATATTTTTACTTACACCTATTATTATTATTAATTAAAAATCCCGCCACATTCGTCCAGCAGATGTTCAGATTCTTATATAGTATCAGATGCTCGCCAGTGGAACCGACTCCCTCTTCATATTCGTAAAGCACCATCACTGATATGTTATAAAAATTTGCTCACTAAACACTTTTACAAAAAGCAAGACGAGTCTACATAACTTGACTAAATCGGTATATTATTCTATGTATATATATATATATATATATATATATATATATAAATATAGTATGTAACCAGTATATGTATGTGTTATCTATGTATTGTATGTATTTATATTATAGATTTAATATCGTTCTTTTTTTAGATATAAGTTTTTAACTCAATAAATCTCTTTATCTCAAATATCAGCGGTCATGCACCTTACAATCCCTGCTCACATCTCCCAAAGGTTAGCTGTTAGAAAATGTTTTTAGACATTAAGCTCGCCTATGTACTGTAAAATGTATTATTTTCTGTGCAATAAAGAATTTATCTATCTACCTACCTACCGTTCACTTTAAATGATTTATCTGTCCCTAAGGTTGGCTATCAGGGAATGTCTAGCGGCATTAAGTCCGCCCCTTGTACATAGTGCAATAAAGTTTTAAATAAAAGAATAAAAAATATATTTGGAAGTGCCAGTATATTTGGAAACCACTGTATTTACAATCTAACGTTTGGGTTCATAGTAATAGACTGCCGCTGCAGTCCCTTTACCCAATGGTTATAAACATATTGTTTTTTTTATAACAAAACTGACAACAGGAAAAAAGTAAAGCGATTTCGTGAAGTTTAAGTGGCCATTAGCAAAGTTGTTTAAAGCTAGCCGCGAGCGTTTTATACCCAGTTCAAGTCACTCGAGTAAGTACGATATTCTGTGAACGTTATAGTGGCGGGACTAATGGACATTGGACAGTCACAGAAAGGTGACTATCTTTGACATGTTTTACTTATGCCTATACCTATACCTGATAGGCTAAAATAACTAAAGTGACAAGCTAACGTGGCGTATGTTAAAAATTGATTTTATATATTAATAGGATCGGTATAATGAGTTAATAAAATCAAAAAGTTAAAAAGCATAAGATATTCATAATAATATATTACAACAATGATAATAAATTTAATTTCTCCTTTTGTCATAATTAATCCCATGTTATTTTATCGCCAGATTAGTTTTTTAACTGATAACATTTTAACTACCCAATTTGTATAAATTGTGTTTTACTACATTTTTTTTTTATAAGTGTTAGGTAGCTTCTATATATTATACAATTTATTTGCACCGTGTTATGTTAAAGTCTGGCCAGGGTGGCGAGTGTAGGCAAAATTCTCCTAGGTCTATAGGTATTCTATTCTGTAGGTCTAGCACGCTGTGTTATAGGGGCTGTAATGAATGAATGAATGTCATAACTTCGTACCTTAAAATATCGTACACAAGCATTACGTACATAATTATTATTTATGTTGCACAAACATAAGTCTAAACAGGTAAAGAGTAACGTGTACAAGACGCCTAACCCATTAATGAAGAGTACATTAACGCTGGTTATAAAGCGTCTATCAATTGATTTGTCGTTCTTCGTATACATTATACAATAATCTAGGTATTTTGTAAAACAATCCGATTCGGTAAAACATCGAAATCTTCTCTGGTCCGACCATTTTGACACCCATAATATGACGCGCATGGGATTTCGGAAAAAGGGATGTATCGAAAAGTTCTTACAAGCTCAAATCCTTTTACTACGATACCTGTAATGTGGTTTTTGTGAAAGGAATTACAAAGTTTTTTTCCGATTTCTGGACTCCAAATAGGGACTAATGATTCTTTGAACTTCGCGGACTTAGATCATTGTTTTTTTTTTCATGATAAACGACGCCATGGTCATTTACAGTCGGCAAAAAAAATGACGTAGTATCTACCTAAAGCTAACAGTATGATAATAAATATTTAGAAAAAATGATGATAAAAAGTCAGCAAACATGACATAATACAATCAGCAAAAATGATTATGTTTGTATAAACTTGAGTCTGCTGGTTTTTATATAGATATGTTCATAAATTCAAGGACAACAAAATCAAATTTAAATATTTTATTAATCAAAAAAAGTCAAAAACAAAATACAACACTACTTTAAAAAAAAAAAAAAATGTGCCCTGGGCTCCAAAACATGGGATCTGTGCTATGGAGACCCAGTGCTTTCCCATTTTTAATGGTGATATTTATTTATTTATTTTTTAATCTATTTTAATTTTATATGCATAAAAGCTTGTGCAAGAGGGAGAGGAGAAGGTATGGGAAGAAGGAGAAGGGTTTATATAATAATAATATAATACATACATACATATACATATATTATACATACATACATACACTTAATATATATAGACTCTATATAAACAGATACACCTTATAGAGTAGTGCGCTCCAAGGATACTAATTTCTAAACGAAACTATTGTACTACCTTTAGCAAATCTTCCGTAGTGAGGTAGGATTGTAACTTTAACCATTTAAAAATTATGTTTGCATGCATTTTTTGTAAATTTGTATAGCTTAAGAGTTTCGTTGACTTAATTATATATAAAAGGACCAAGAAAAGTAGACTGTGTCTGACTAAATTTTGTTTTGTATGTTTTTGATTTAAAGGCAGTAACTTTTCTTTTGTGAACAGTAATATTAGGAATATTGTTAGTTTTAATTGTGTGTTGTTTTATACATAGTGCTTGTACGTATAGTTGTCTTACGGTAAGGAAACTACACATACCTGACCGCCATGCATAGCTATACATAGTTTAGCCTATCAATTTTTTTATGAGCCAGAGAATTTGCCTTTATCTATACGTGTTTCAAATAAAAAGTTTCATTTATTTTGTATTTGAACTGCCAGATACGCATGTATAGACTACGAAAGATGGCGGAAATAGATGCAGGAAGTACATGCGCAGGAGCGCCCTAACTACTCAATCTAGCGCTCACGTCTTGTGCCAGCATTGTAATCTAGGTCAGGATATAATAGAAATTGCCTTTGACTGCATTGTCTGCAACGAGCCCTCATCGGCACGTACAACATAACATCGTAAACACTAAAGTGTAGTAACCATTGACTTAATATATGTACCAGGCAACTAATATTATTGTCTGTCGTATAGTAAGAAAAGGACTTGTGGTGGTTCGGTTATAGAATGCTTTCTTTAAAATCCTATAAAGGTCAATTTAATACACCGGTATGTACCAATGAGAAATACATGTTTTTACGTACATTTGTCATAGATTTATAACACCACCGTGCCTCGGAGAGCACATTAAGCCGTCGATCCCGGTTTACTAAAACCATCTTATGAAATCGTTAATAAATTGTCATTAAAAAATGACATCAGACCCTCGCCAACCTGTCTGGCCAGGCGTGGCAAGTGTAGGCCAAATTCTCTAGAAATTTCCGAAAGGCCCATCTCCAACAGTAGAAGTCTAGAACACTGCGATAATGATGATTGTAAGAATACACCAACACAAAGTATTTAAAGTTTACAGACCCTCACATCATACTAAAAAAAAAAACCCGCGAATATATAAATAACTTCATACTTTAAAACTAATTTGTTTCTTTTGTTTTCGAAATATAAACTAATAATATAAATATAAAATGTGGGCTTTAATCCAAGGGGCCACCATTTTTAATATCAACGCCAGCTTAAACATTTTAAATAGATCCAACCGATCCGCCAATAGATCCGCCTTCTGTATAATTTGAAAATGCCTAAAATGCCTAAATCTTATACATTAAGACGCTCTCCAATGTGATAAATTAAGAATTACGATAGAAGCCCATTCATTGCATATAAGTCAATTGTAAAAACACAAACCGCCAACAGTTTTCTCTGAAGAGCTATTTCGCTAACTTCGCTGCAATTTTAGATAGCGAAATTATGTTTTATTTTGCTTTAAGATTGTCTCGGGAATACATGAGTCCTTGTTTAGTGCTGTTCTTTGTACTTTGTTCTTCATTTTATTAACTTCCCGTCCTGATTTACTGCATTAAAATCTAGATCACATAGGCCTTAATTCTCCTCCACCTCCTCCTTGCGTCGTATTTTCTCATTACTAAGCATTATGTCCTCCCGATGAATTGGTGTTCATCTTGATGATACTGCGCTATCCGTTCCTATCTTCGACATCATACACAACATCATAGACGCTAGTGTTGGTGGTGGTGCGGATTTGGTCGGACCACCGCACCGGGCTTCGCCCTCTCAGTCCATTCCCTTCCACTTGTCCAGTAACTAGGTAATCCTTACTTTCTGGCAATGTGTTCGAAGTAAGCTACAAATACATAATGATTGATATAATATTTCTATGGGATAATATTTAATAAAATATATTTACTTACAAAAACCAACGGGTGTTTTATTCACATTAGACCTTCAACATACATTTATTTAATTACGTCGTACAAATAAAAAAATACATACCGTGTGATTCTGTATGCTTTTACTAATATGTGATTTTCATAGGAACCATATGTAGGAAGTCACAAAATTGTCAATTTGTGTCGAGAAGTAAAACAAAAAAGCTTTTAACCACTCTCGGTTGATTTTTTTGCGTATCTATATTACGATCGCTTGACGTACTATTCTATGGTAAAAGTGACGATCGGTGGAGATTATCTTTGGGTCATGCAGCTTAATCCAATGGTTTGCTACTGTCTATTAGGTGTTCTGCTATTGCTGACTTGTTTATTGGGCATTTTTGCTGCTATATGCCCGTTACAAGAGGATTAACTATAGACCCTGTCGCTGCAGTCCATTTAGTATAAGCCAGGCGTTTGGAAAGAAATTTCATATTTTGGGCGTACGTGTTAATGATTAAACAGGATGTACACAGCATTGGTGGATAACTTTTTAAATGCTGTACCAATTTTATCCGTTAGGTTAGTAGGCAGCCGATTAAATGTATATAATGTCTCTAAATTTGACTGAGTAAGAATGTCTAACGGCAATAGGTTCGCGTTTCAATTTCAAAATTGTACATAGGCGGGCTATGACAATGACTAAGCATTTCTAACAACCAACCTTTGAGAGAGTGAAGAGGTAACAACGAAGGGTGAGATTTATATACTAATATTACATATACTGAATAAATATATACATAAATGCCTATAATATATATATCTAATTAAGTTAAAATAAGTACATTAATGGTTAAAGTAACAGAAGATTTAATAATAATAATAATAATAATAATATCTTTATTCAGTAAAAAGGTACAAGATATGAAAACAATAACATATTTCATTATGCATGCACAGAAAAACAGACATTTGCAGCCGAACTAAGCCTATATGTATAGGTCTGTCCGTCGGCAGTCAACGCCCAGACACCCTTTTAAATATATTATTACTTTTAATTACAACATATTAAAAGAAAGAAAATGTACACAAAAGAAAAACAAATTAAAAATTAAAAAAAATTGTGGTTGAGATCCTCTTTTTGTTTATAATGTTAGTGTGTGTGTAAGAGGGTGTGTAAACTTTACATACTTTGTTATTATCGCATTCCTACTTTACTATTGACAGTAATTCCTCAGTTATATTATAGTCAAGAGACTGTAGCCATTGTGTGACATTCTTTCTACATATCACTTTAGTGCATTGATATATAGCTATCTCTTTATTAATTTTATTATATAAATATGGACCCAGAAAACAGAAAAATCTGCTAGTAAAAACTTTTCGAAAAGCTTGAGAGCTTCCACACACAAGATCATTCCTTCGTTTACTAAAAACTTCAGGACTAAAGATGAGCATACAATGTTGCTTAATAATAACGTTAAGGATAAATAACTGTCTAACAGTTAACACAACCACATCTTTCATATAGGAGAGCAGTTGGATGCCTATACGGACTAAATGTACAAACTTTCAAAACTGCTCTTTGTGCTCTTTCAAGACATATAAGATTAGTTTTAGGCATCCCGCCCCAGGAAGTAATGCAATAGGACAGAATAGATTGACATAAAGAGAGGTATACAGTTTTTAGTATCGTTGGTGCCGTTATATGTCTTAGATTTTTAAACAAATACATTAATTTTCTTACTCTAGCTGTCAAAGACTGTACATGTTGTTTGAAACTTAGATTGTTATCTAATGTAACGCCTAGATACTTAACTGTATTTGTTTGTTCCAAGACACTACAACCACATGTTTCAGAAACAACGCAGTTACTTTTATGTACCAATAATGTCTCAACATATTCGGGTAAGGGAAAACCACGAATTGTATAGATCGCGTAATTAGTTTTACTTGCATTTAGGGTAAGTACATTATTTTTCAACCATTTAGTGACCATATTTAAACCTGTTTGTGCCGCAGCGAAAACCTCTTTGTAAGTATTAGCAGAAAAAAGAAGAGCCGTGTCATCAGCATATGAGATGATTTTGCCATTTAGAGGTTGTAGAAAACAGAGATCATTTATGTAGATTAAAAATAGCAGAGGGCCTAATATACTGCCTTGAGGGACGCCGAAGGATACAGGTTGGTTGGAACTAATTGCACTTCCTATCCGAACACATTGAGACCTATCGGAGAGGTAATCATGAAACAGTGACAGTGACAAATCACGCACACCTATTGCCTCCAACTTTTCCAGAAGAATTGGAATGGAGACCGTATCGAAGGCTTTTGCAAGATCCAAATAGATGCCTAGACATTTCCTGCCTTTGTCAAGGTTTACTGCGACATAATTTGTCAGCTCATGGACCGCATCCGCTGTTGATTTACCAGAACGAAATCCGAATTGATTTTCAGATAGTATGTTAAATCTTTCAATGTATTTAATCAATCGATTGTAAATAATTCTTTCAAGAATTTTAGAAAATGATGGCAAAATCGAAATTGGTCTATAATTAGTGATACTGTGACGATCCTCACCCTTGTAAATTGGAATTATTACCGATCTTTTTAAACCCGTTGGAAAAATGCCCTTGTCAATGCAGCAGTTAAAAATATATGTCAATGGGGCGACAAGGAAAGTGGCATGATCCTTAATAAATGAGCTGGAAATTTGGTCCCATCCCTCTGATGATGAGTTTTTCATGTCCACTATCAGCCTTTCGACCTCCTCTGCGTCTGTATTGAGAAGAACTAAAGAATTTGACAGACGTTTAGCAGTATTGTGATTTATATTGTGGTTTAAAATGATCTCCTGTGCCAAGGTGCTACCTACATTGACAAAATATTTATTTATTGAGTCAACAGATTGTTGCGGCGAAGTGGAAATGCTCAGTAATTCGGTTGCTTGGACTTTAGGTTTTTTAATATTTGTTATAAGTTTGACAGCGTTCCATATCTTCTTGTTATCCCTACCAGCTCTAGTTATCAAATCCCTTTGATATGCTCTTTTACATTTCTTAAGTATGGTGTTACAAAAATTTCTGTAACGATTGTATGTCAACTTTAAAATTACATTATTTGGACTACGTCTGGCTTTCAAATGGAGTTTATCTCGATTGTGTATGCATCGAAGAAGTCCTGGGGTTATCCAGGGCTTCAATATTCTTTTGCGTTTAGGAATTAGATTTATGTTGGTATTTTTGTTTATAGCGTTCTGTATATTAGTTATAAGATAATCCATGCAAAAATTTGGGTCAATAGAGTTATATATAGGTTTAAGATCAATATTATTTATATCGATTTTAAGTGTTTGTTTATTAACTTTGGTGTGTGTGTATATCTCAGGACTGTTTAAGTTTCTATAATGTTTTAGGTTTAAAAGAATAGATTTGTGATCTGTTATAGTAGATTCTAGTATTAATGTTAAGGCCTCTTTGGTAGTTTTAAGAAAGACGTGGTCAATGCAGGTATTGCTCGCGTCTCGTGTAGTGTGAGTGTGTGCTGGCAAAAGTCCATGAAAAGCCATCAGGTTGAGGTATCGATCTGAGCTTGGGTCGTGATTTTTTTCAGAGATGTTTATGTTTAAGTCACCCACAAGTATAATGTTCTTAAAACAGGTACATTTAATTAGGACATCATTTAAAGAGCGCAGGAAAATATCTATAATTTTATATGAAGGTGATCTATAAATAGCAATAACTACTGTGTCCATACCCAACTTCAGTACAAGACAGTTGCCTTCCATAAACAAAGGCTCTTCTACTGAGCATGCAACACAATCCCTCACATAGATTACCACTCCATCATTCTGGTTATTGTGCTTAGCATTTGCAAATGAATTAAACCCCGATAAATACGGTATAGAGTGGGTACGGGATAGCCAACATTCTGTCAGTACCACTATATCACAACGAACTCCTAATCTAGCCAAGAGAATTTCGACATCGCCAAAGTTGCAATTTATGCTGCGTATATTCTGGGTTAGTAAAGATAGTCCTTCATCTGTCGTAGTGATTAAGTTTTTACATTCAATTACAATAGAGAAGCATAAAATATTTATTTATTTTATTTTAAATTCTTTATTGCACCAAAACTTAAAATTAGGTACATAGGCGAGTTTAATGCCTGTTAGGCATTCTCTGACAACTAACCTTTGGGATGGTGAGAGATTATGGACAGGGGCAACAATCTAATAATATTAGTCTAATTTATAAATACACTACATACCAAGCAATTACATAAACTACATGCAAGTATTATGAACATATAATACATATATATATATATATACAAATAAACATACATAAACATATTGCGTGCCGAATACTCAATGTATACTAGATGCAGTGTGCTCCTGCTTATCAAGAAACAAGTTAGTGACTAGTTGTTTAAAAACATTGACAGATGGTGCCCGTCTAATGGCCAGTGGTAGTTTGTTCCACTGGCGGGCTGCAGACACAGTGAAGGAATCTGAATATCTGCTAGAGGAGTGGGATGGGATTTTGAGTTGATTGTTGAAAGCAGAACGAAGAGGGAGGTTGTGCGTATCGCACAAGAACTCAAATCGAGTTTTGAGGTAAGGAGGTGCACGAGGATTGTTTAGGATACCATACAAATGGACAAGTAGATGGGCAGATCTGCGAAAGCGGATATTGAGCCATTTCAACTGAGTTCGAAAATGGGATACATGATCATACTTACGCAAGCCATAACATAGCGAATGCATAAGTTGAGAAGGCGATCTAGTTTATTCAGTAGCTCTTCGGTGACATCAGGATAGCAGATATCTGCATAATCTAAAATGGGAAAAAGCAGCGAACTGACTAACATAAGCTTTGCCTTGTGCGGAATAAAGTGCTGTAAACGCTTTAACGGATGCATACTGCCGTGAATTCTTTTAGAAATTTCAGATACTTGGTAATCCCAAGAGAGATCACAGCTCATGTGCAGTCCAAGGTTTTTTACATGTTGGCAGAAGGGAAGCGGTATATTGTTAAATAGCAATGGTGAAAGTATGTCCAAGTCCAGTCTGCACAACATCTGCTTCGAACCAGCAATCATGACCTGCGTCTTCGAGGGATTAAGTCCTAATCGTTCAGATTGTAAATGCACAGCCTCGAGATCAATGTTCATATGAGCTATTGCTTGTTGCACGTCATCTATTTTAAAGTGCAGCGACAGTTGAACGTCATCAGCGTACAGATGGTAGGAACTGAAGTGTATATAATATGAGTGATAGTGTTTATAAAAACAGAGAAGAGTAAAGGAGATAATACGCCACCTTGCGGGACACCAGCAGTAACCGGACACCAGTCCGAGTATGTATCATTTATGTATAAAATACATAAGATAAGTGATAAATATATTATATTCTTTATTGCACTAAAAAATTGTACATAGGCGGGCTATGACAATGACCAAGCATTTTCTAACAACCAACCTTTGGGAGAGTGAAGAGGTAACGAAGGGTGAGATTTATATACTAATATTACATATACTGAATAAATATATACATAAATGCCTATAATATATATATCTAATTAAGTTAAAATAAGTACATTAATGGTTAAAGTAACAGAAGATTTACAATAGAGAAGCATAAAATACATAAGATAAGTGATAAATATATTAAAATGGGGACACACTTTTCTGCATATCGTCGTATTTAAAAAATACCTTTTATATTAGAGCTAGTAAATGTTCATGAAGTATAAAACATGTTGGATACTCAGACGGTAAGGCCTAGACCATTGCTTTTAAAAGCATCCTCTTTAGATTATTTATTATGGATTAATGAAACAAAATAGATATTGTACCAGGTTTATAATTTGAAGAAGCAAACAAAAAAAGTGTAAAAAAACTACCAATATAAATAAATTAAAATATTCTAAATAAAACTTAATAATTATAAATCTAATCCTAATTCAAAAAAAACGGGCTTAATTAGTTGGACAACTGAATTGTAAAATGGCAACCAGAGGTTGCAAGTACGTACTGTTCCAGGTTTTTCCAGGCGTTCTACTCGTCGGGTACCTTTGTTCTTATCGCTGCGGGGCAGGCTCCGAAGGCGTTGAGAGTTTGTTAATGCCCATATGCAAATTGTAGTGCAAGTGTAGCAACGCTACAATATTTAGAAAAAAGGTGGTGAGTAATTGTTTAAAGATGTGAACGGAGGGAGCTTGTCTGATGGTCAGTGGGAGCTTGTCCCACTGGCGAGCCGTTCCCCCTTGGTACATAGTACTCAATGTCCTGACTATTTGCATAGTAAGTTTGACTACAAGTCGTACAAACGTTCTTTCAGACACAGAGGCCTTTTGTTTAACCTTCCCATGTACGGCCTGGTAGGCGCCCGGGGCTGCTTCAAGCATGCCGCTGCCAAAATATGGAATGATCTTCCATCGCCCGTGGCATGGCTGCTTGTGAAGCAGGCTGGGGCAGCTCCCGTCTAGGTTTCTGTTTTTTATTTATTTATTTATGTACATGGTGTTTTTTTTTAATTTTTTGTTTTATTTTAATTTTGTTTCATTATTATTTTATAACTTTTATTTATATTACTGATCCACTAAATTTAAATGTCGGCTATGGTATAATAACAGAGGTTGTTGGAACCTGCTTCCAACACCATTTTCTGAACCATAGACCCTTTTGTCATTATATCTTTGTTTTATTTTTTAACTATATTTTACATTTTTATTAACTATTTTTGTGACAAATAAAAACTGATTTTATTTATTTTATTTTATTTATTTATAGTGTAAATCGTTTTAAATAAATAACTATCTATGTAAAGCAATCTGCTTTTTTAATAATAGCTGGCAGGTTTACTTTACAAGAAAATTGCTTGTAAAACTTGCAAGGAATCAATATTTCGTCTTACCAACTTATAGAAAGAATCACCTCGAAGGTAAAGCCATAGGATTTGTTTCAAAGACTTACATACAAGAGACCTGCCACTTTATATAATCACTTTAAACATCGATGTACTTGAAATTATTTAGTTTTTAGACCTGGCAACATTTATACATTCACAATTAGCTACAAAGCAGTTATAAAGAGGAGTCTTTCGCGCCATTTTGCACGGACATGTTAAGTGCAAGTTTTTGTTTACGAAATTACTTTACCGTGGATATTGTTAGTCAAAAGTGGAGTGGTTTTGTTTAATAATTTGTATGAGGTGACTTTGTATGGCTTTACGTTAGGCTAATAAATGCTCGTATATGATTCTACTGATAGAAACAAATTTTCTTAAGAAACCATACTCGTATGTCGGATTTTGTTGACTTCTCCATACAAAATGGCTATTTTAAAATCAAATACCACTCATCACTGAACCGTAAATGTCGTCAATACAACATATTTTCACGAAAAAATAATGACAATCTAGACTTCTAGACATATTTGCTAATTCTTTGCATGTTTTTAAGCACAATGTATTGTCACTGCAGCGGATCCTGGCTGGGACTGTAAACTGAACTGCTGTTTAACCAATTTTGATCCTTGGATTTGTGTTGCTTGATTGTGGTTGTATCATGTTCTTTTGTTTTTGTTTTTGCTTGTATTTACTTAGTTGTTGGCTACTCAAAGGCCCAATTAATGGATACTGTAATAGCATGTGTTGGTTGCCTGTAATTGGTGCAGCATCTGTATTCTGTCTTAGTTGTAAGTAAAAATCGTTGTATCTTTTGTTGCTGTCACTGTTGGCGACCCTAATAAATAAATAAAATAAATAAAAGTTTGTATAAAAAAGCAATTTTTTTTGTCATTTCCGACATATGGTTTCTTAGAAAAAAAAAAATTCTATCATTAGAATAACATAAGACCATACAAAATCACGCTGCATCTGGGACACAGGTTGCAGTTTATTTTTCGCGATATTCACGCGCTGTAAACTCCCATATTATACCCGACGTGTTTGGGCGATAATGCCGTGAGAGACTCTAAGAAAAGCACCAAAATATGCAACATCTGAAATTTGATGATAACCTCATTAACTTATTAAAATAAAGATATGTATTACGTCAGACTAGGCTGTATAGTCAAAGTCAAAGTCAAAGTCAAATCATTTATTACAATTTGGCCTTCTCGGGCTCTTTTGTATTGTCACATCACATTGTTATAATTATTTAAATAAATTATATTAAATTTATTACAATACAATTGAATTGACCTAAATATAAACATACACCAACAGTAACAGGTGTCCAAAATATATTAATAATATACATTTGCACATCTACCAGGCATTTTTGTCACTAATAAAATCATTTATCTTATAATAGGCCTTGCCTATAAGTCGACGTTTGACATGAATTTTTAGTTTATCGAAACACAAGCTAGTTAGTTCCTTTGGGAGTGTGTTATAAAAACGAACACCAAGTCCCAAATAAGACTTACTAGTTTTACTGTGGCGTAGGTGAGGCAAAGCTAATTTGTGATTATTGCGTGTGTTGCGAGAATGCAAGTCATAATTCCTTTTAAATTGTTTTATATTCTTGTGGACATACATAATATTCTCTAGAATATACTGAGATGCCACTGTAAGAATATCATACTCCTTAAACTTATCTCTTAGCGAAGTGCGAGCGGTCAAATTATAAATATATCGAATAGCCCGCTTTTGTAAAATAAAGATAGTTTCAATGTCAGTAGCATTTCCCCACAGTAAAATTCCATAAGACATAATACTATGGAAATAGCTAAAATAAACTAATCTAGCAGTATCAACATCTGTCACACGCCTCACCTGTCTAATGGCGTACGCCGCTGAGCTCAGCCTTTTGGATAGTGCTGCAATATGAGCACCCCACTGGAGTTTGGAATCTATTGTTATACCTAAGAATACTGTACTTTCCATGATCTCCAATTGCTCACCATTTAATATTATATTTGGAGAAATGTTTCTTACATTAGGAAGAGCAAATCTTAGACATTTAGTTTTTCTAGCATTAAGCAGCAAATTGTTAGCTGTAAACCAGTTGTAAACACGATCAAGCGCATTGTTTACTACGTCAAAATTATTAAGCTTCCTGTCTATTTTAAATATTAGAGAAGTATCATCAGCAAACAAAACAATATCGTGTAAGTTTTTAATACAATATGGTAGGTCGTTGATATAAACTAGAAACAAGAATGGACCAAGAATAGAGCCCTGTGGGACACCGATCCTTACTGGAGATCCAGAAGAAGTGATATTACCAATAGCCACCCTCTGCGTTCTATCAGAAAGATACGACATAACCAATTCTAGAGCTGAATCTTTTATGCCATAGTAACTTAGTTTAAGAAGCAGTGTACCATGATCTACACAATCAAAAGCCTTTGATAAGTCACAGAACACTCCAATAGCGTCCTGGGACTTCTCCCATGCTTCAAATATAACCTTAATTAACGACATACCCGCGTCAGTAGTCGACCTTCCCTTAGTGAAACCAAATTGTTTGTTGTGGAGAAGTTTATTAACATTAAAATGTAATAGTAGTTGATTTAAGATTATTTTTTCAAAAATTTTACTTAGTGTTCCGTTAAACATAACACATGGATGTCATTATTTTCTAAAAATAAATAAATTTCAATTGATTTACTTCGATAACCTTGAATATTTTGATGTGCTATATTAATGTATGAATTCTTACTAATTATCTTTTTGCCAGAGACATGTTTCTTCTTATGAGTACTAATTGTCTCTGTTGTCGGGTTTATTAGTTTAAAGTACTATTCACAGTACAAAAACTAATCTTTGGTACATTCCTTAAACTAAATAAAATATTAGACGCTATCAATGTAGCAATTTGTTGTCTAGATTTGTTTTGCAAATACAATGTATTATTAGTCAACTTAAAACTATTATTAATATCTAAACATTTATTAATGTCAAAAAAAGTAAAAATGTCACTGTGACGGAATGTCAAATTATAAATTAAATTATTTAAATAATGAATATAAGCTAGTTGCTTACTTGTCAAACTATTTAGGTAAGGAAATGCACATAATGTCACATTCCTTACTCCAAGTTCACTTAATAATTTAAAACAATTAATGATATCAAGTTTCCTTGCTTGCAGCCCGTTACCTAACATTATTATAATATTACTCTTTTCATTAAATTGATTTTTGCAAGTCCTAATATAGTTTATTATAAACTTTAATGTTGCATTGGGCATGCAGTGGTTTATAACCGAATGGTCAAGTCTATTACCAAATAAGTGACCCAAGCCTATTCCCATACTATCTGAAAATATTGAGGTATTGTACTTATACTTTGTTTTAGAGTACTTACATTCAATGGGATATTAGCACTAACAAGGGGCTGATCATGTTGCACATTATAAGGAAGTAACCTTTCAGGGGAAATCTGCTGGTCACTACCTAGGGAAGTGACTGATGACCTACCGCAAGTACAATCATTAAGAAGTGAGTTAAACCGGTCAGCATTGTATTTACCCAGCTCTAATAGTTGGGTTGCATTTTCTAAATGCTGACTCAATTCATTTTGTGCCAGCTGATACTTAATATTAATGTCGGAGAGTGATTTTTGGAGTTGCTCAATCTCAAATCCCAATAAGCGAGTGTCACTATTGTATTTGACTTGCAAATTATCTAAGGAAAGAGAATTAATCTTAAGATCCTCCCGTAGTCTAACACATTCCTTTCTTAATAATATCTTATTATGATTAAATTTATTTTTCTTAATTAATTTAATTGTTTTATTAATAAATCTACCTAATTTTATATATTTCCTAAGTTTATTCCTACTATTTAACACAACCGGCTGGTCCTTAACTGAAACAAGGGGGGCGCATGATGGAGGGGGTGTAATGTCCGAACTGATCCCGACGAGCTCATCATACAAAGTTAGCGTGGCTTCAGTGTTGTGAGACTGGATCTCCTCTTGTAGCACGTTTACTAGCTGGTGAGCCTCAGCAAGCTGCCTCTCCAGGTCTGACACACGATTCAGAGCATGTTCATATGTCACACTGCAGTCATTCATATAGGTTAGACCCTTCGCCTTCGCAATCGATTCATTCCTCATCCATCATAGGAGGATAAAATAAAAAAGAAACAAAAAAGCAGACATAAAATTATAGTATCATCACGACCGTTTCCTTTCGGGGTGGTTAAAAACCACGCTTATAAATAAGCGAATTCACATTTAGCCAACTTTCCTATAGGTCAAACATGACAAGTTGCAAACCAGCTTACCAAACTCGAGAAATAAAAAAAATAAGTTAAATATTAATTAAATGTACTAATTTACATTAATAAATATTTTGTGTTCCGACCAGGAATCGAACCCGGTACCTCCGAGTCTAAATCCACGGGTTAACCGCTAGACCACGGAGGCAGTTTAATTATAAACATAGTATAGTGGCTTAAATATGGCTGTGTTCAGGAATCAATCTACGACACGTAGACAGTAGTTTTAAAGACAAAATTGTATGTATGGAAAGCCATGTTTAATGATTTAGGTCAATGTTTTGTTCAAACATCGATCTCGGATGCAACTTTAATACTTCCCAACTTTCCTATAACTCTTCTATGGCTTCTCTACTTACCTATAGATTAAAATATGAAATCTGATATAGGAAATCTGTTGCACCATTCAACCATACGCCATATGCTGCTAAAGTCGAAAAATAATCAAATTTGGAGCTGATTCTTGGGAAAAAATTAAGAGTCGAAAACGATTGCAGTTTTTTTTAAAATGTTTCTTTAAATGATCCGGTAGATCCTTATGTTAATAGGAAGATTATTCTACAGATTTGTAGCAGCAACCGCAAAAGAATTCGAAACGAATACGGAATGATGAGAAGGGATCTCTAAATAAATCTCTAGGTACAAATTTGTTACAAGTATTATATTTTTTAAAGAGATTACATTGTTTATTGATAAATATTCCTATTTTAAGGATACTGCCTCCGTAGTCTAGCGGTTAAGTCCGTGGGTTAGACTCGGAGGTACCGGGTTCGATTCCTGGTCGGGACACAAAAATATTTATTATTGTAAATGTATTTATTTACATATAATTTAATTTATTTGTGATATATCTCGAGTTTGGTACGCTGGAGACATCGACGTGCTTGCCACTTGTCATGATTAGCCTATAGTAAAGTTGGCTAAATGTGAATCCGCTTATTTATATGCGTGGTTTCTGACCACCGCGAAAGGGAAACGGTCGTGATGATACTTTACTTTACATTGAAGCCAATGTTAATAATTTTAGCTTTTTAAATAAGGGTCTACAGGAGTCAAATGGTCCAACTCCACAGATAGCCCGAACACACTTCTTTTGAGTGATAAATACCTTATTTACATCGGTTGAGTTACACCATAAAATTACACCTCAAGACCGAACCAACATAGCCATGATATGCCGAAAGTCTTCGCCAATATTCACACAAAATATTCCCAAAGTTTCATCCCGATCGGTCAAATAGTTTTAAAATGCAAAGGGAACAAACATACACACAGACATTTATTTTTATATATTCCATGTTTGTTTTTAATTATGTTAAGAATAGGTCTTTTTGTTGCGGAAGGCACGTGCGTTCGATTGTGATGACCAGCCTTATTAAACGAAGCCCTAAATTTTTGCATAAATATTTTTATATTGAAAGGCTGTGTGCGGAATATTAATTTATTACTGTATCAAAGTATGTAATCAGCAAAGGGAAGTGCCCTTAATCCGTTGACCTAATATTTACTATATATATTTGATATATTTTTTTAGTGTAAGCACATAACAAATCCGCTAAACTAACTCATGTCATTACTATCACGATATTAAAAAATAAAAATAATGTTTCTGTGATGACAGTTAAAAAAAAACAAAAAGAAACCACACATCAAAACATTATCTGTGTATATATTTTTGTGTCTTTTATTTTCTCAAAAAGCTCTGAATTCTTTTGATCAGACTTAAATGGGACCACCACTGAAGTATAATCTACTAGACAAACAAAGAATTTTCATAATCGATTTATAATTGGCGTAGTAATTTATTTATTTATTTATTTAGTACACACAGCAGTACATATATTATCACACACATAACATAGTATAATTATAGCTTATCTAATATATGTACCAATTAGGTGTCACAGCATTCACCAATATAAAAAAAAAAGAAATTAAAAACTAATTGCTGTTAAAACAATTAAAAACTTACTACTGTTAAAACAAAACAAAAAAATAACAAAAACTATCAAATTTACAAAATAAAAATTTGACTTCTAAAATAAAATTATACATTTTTCTCTTTTTTAATAGAATTAATTAGGAAACATAAAAATTGCACAAATTTGGTACCTTAAAAAAAACGAAAACAAAACACTTGTTAAATAAATTATAAGCTACTCAAATATTGATGGTTTGAAATGTTCGAGAACATTTTTTCTGAATACATTGTAACGGTCATGAAATACACACATCAAAAGTGTCTAGGGATCAACATATATTTTTGCAATAACTTTTCTCCTGATTGATATTCATTAAAATTTTCTTTAAGGATTGATCAAATAAAATGTTTTCGTTTGTCTACAGTAACGATAAACCAAGTCACCTTTGCATTAGTAAAAAAAATTGCCATTTTCCTAATAAAGGGATTTTTGACATTTGAACCACTAACATTAAAGTTCGAAAAAAAGACTGAAATAACAGTTTTTTTTTAAATTTTATTGGGTAACTTAAACAATTAATAATCCGTGTTTCTACCGCGAACACTAACAACACAAGAACATCGGTTTGGCATACTCAAAATGAGTTCATCCAAATCACGCTGTGGAATGGCCGCCCATGTTCGTTGCAACAACAAAAAAAGGTCTTCTTGCGACTGGATACCCTCCATATTCGGCAGAGCTCTTCTCTGAAGAATATCCCATGCATGCTCAATCGGGTTCAAGTCTGGCGACTGAGCACGCCAGGGCAGGACATTGATGTTAGCTGCGGCGAGAGTCTGTCTTACAACTCTTACGGTGTGCGGTCGTGCATTATCATGCATTAACTGAAATAAGGGACCGATATGCACTTGTAGAGGAACGATGACGTCTGATACAACCGTCTCAGCATAAATTTGAGCGTTGAGGTTGCCTCTGATCCAAATCAACTCAGTTCTTCCGCCGATCGAAATACCCGCCCATACCATGATGGTTCCACCACTATAAGGATGGACTTCCTGGCAGGATTTTAATCGCTGTTGGCGTCCAGGGGTTCTCCAGTGTCGTATACGTCTTGTATCCGGCCTCATACCAAAACGAGACTCATCAGAAAAGCACACGAAACGCCATTGTTCTTCTGTCCAATTTCTGTGTTCAAGAGCCCATTGATATCGAGTCCTACGATTGTGCATTGCTATAGGTGGTACCCGTAGCGGTCTTCGGGAATGAAGGTTCACTTCATGCAAGCGGTTTCTGACTGTTTGGTCGCTAATTAAGTTCCCTGAAGAGCGATGAAGGCTCACGGCTAACATCATGGCGGTTATTGTTGGAGTTCTTCGAGCTGTGATTTGAATGTATCGGTCTTGTCTCCGTGTGGTGCAGCGATACCGTCCTCCATGGCGCTCAGCCACGGTACCAGTGGTTCGGTAACGTGTCCAAAGTCGACTGATAACACTCTGACTTGTATTCAGAGCTAAAGCCACAGTACGTTGCCGGGAACCAGCTTCTATCATTCCCACGGCTCTGATCATTTCTTCCCTGCTTAAATGACGTCGCCGCTCCATAATAACGTTGGTTTTAATCAGTAGTAGGGAAACAGTAGCACTAATAATGTCTTCAATGCGTCTTATGTTTTTATAGGGAAAATATTGACAGCTGATTTTCATCTTTTACTCGAATTTGATTGACAGTTCCTGTTTTAAATTATGAAATGCACCAAAAAGGATCCATATAAATTTATAAAATCATAAATTTATTACAAAGCCACATCTCAATCACAAGAAATCCGCATAAACATGCTTGATCCCTAGACTTTTTTGATGTGTGTATGTAGTAATCGCAAATTCGAATCGAATTAAGCACCTCCCCTTTTTTTAAAGTCGGTTAAAAATAAAAATACTTCACTTACAAAAACAGTATTAACACTGCTAATTTGAAAAACAACAAACAATAAAATTTAATGTTTTACATATAAAAAATAACAATTGTTTTAATCCTTATCTCCCGAAAAAGATGTCTAGGTAACAGGAGATACTTACAGCTGAGTCTAGTTATGTTAACATTATTTTTGCAACTCACCTACCCATACCAGGTTCGATTCCTGGTCGGGACACAAAAATATTTATTAATGTAAATAAATACATTTAATTTATTTGTAATATTTCTCGAGTTCGGTACGCTGGAGACATCGACGAGCTTGCCACTTGTCATGATTGGCCTATAGTCAAGTTGGCTTAATGTGAATCCACTTATTTATAAGCGTGGTTTCTGACCACCCCGAAAGGGAAAACGGTCGTGATGATATATATATTTACATAGCAGTAAATATACATACACAATAATAATACACATAGTTAACCATACACAATTTAAAATCATACAATATAAATAAATCGATATCCAAAATGCACCACAACTTTGTCACCTTGAGAGATATACATTCTGTTTCTCAAGAAATACGAGTAATCTGGTTGAACGGTTATTAGATACTCGTAGAATAACCCACATCACGTCAAAACTATCGATTTATTGAAATTAAATTTCTGAGCAACTTTAAAAGTAAAGCTCGACCTCATTATAAATGCATAATCCCTCGATAAGCTTTGTTAGTCCCGAATTTACTAAATACAAACTTTCTAATTGATGTATGCTGTTTGTACATTTCAAATTTGACCCATTATTACCATCTATAGCTTATGTTTCTATATTTTATTTTAATATATAACAAGTATATATACATAATACGAACGGCGCACTATTGCGGACTTAACAACACTACACAGAATAGCCAACGGTTATTTTACTCAGGGCCTGACCAGCACGGTCTATCTAAGTGTCCCCAATAGACCAGTTCGAATCCCTCGCCCTTTCTGTGTCCCTAATGCCAGAAACATTGTCGCCTTTAACTCTCCAATCTCGCGTATGTGTCGAAGTTGCAACGAACTTTATGTGTCAGATCCTGAGATGGATATATTTAATATGAAAAAACACTCAATTAAAATTAACCCCACTAAATTGTTTGTCGGTAGGTATGCACAATAAATTGTGGAACGGGTTAGGAAGGAAAATGTGATTTTGTTTCATGTTATTATCTCATTTTGTTATTATTATGTTTACTTTTATAATCCTTTTAGTTATTACTTTTAGTTTTTATAGGTTTTACTTTTTTATATATTTTTTTACTATTAACTTTTATTTTATATTATTACCATTTTTGTATTATTCAATGTTGTGTACATTTTTTTTAGGCTGGCAAACCCGACAAGATTATTTGTCTATGATTTCAATAATTGTTTTGTTTGTTAGCTGTTATTTGTACCTTACTTCGAATAAATAAATAAATAAATAAATATTTACAAGTACGAAGAAATCAAGTAAGTTTTTTTTTGTTGTTATTGTGCACTGATGGTGACTGTGGTGTTGATTTGTTTATTTAATTCAATTATTTTTATTTAGATTATACTGTAAGTACTTGCGATATTCATTTTTGTTGTTTTCTGTAGTTTATTGTTTTTGTCATGACTATATTTTTTTTAAATTGTTAAGTACCTACTTAGCTTTGTGTTTTAGTTTACCTACCTGTTGAATGCAATGCTGGTCTGTAAGTAACATGTTTACTAAACTAAAAAGATACCTTCTAGATTGTATATTGTATAAGATTTTGTAAACATGTTGTTGACTTGCTTAATTAAATAAATAAATAAACTATCTTACTCGTTTATTTTTTGTTGTTTTTTTTTATTATTGTTCACACATTTTTACCTTGTAGACTATTCACTGCCTTTTCACCCAATATTTCCTTTATTTATACAATTAATAAACGCTACGAGTGTAGATAAATCCTTCATAAATTCTTAAGTGTTATTTTTGTTTACGGTTGAGGGTATAACTTTGTGGGTATAACGGGCACTCTCCTAAATTTACTTACCGCAGTAACGGCACTCATTAATTAGTAAACCTTTCACTGGTTTCTTGTCCATATTATATTATATCTGTTGAAAATAAGTCTTTGTTCGTATTTTAGGGCGTTTATAGGGTTTCGTTTTGGTTTAAACTTTAATTAACAATCATTCCGACCTTAATCCCTTGCAGGGTGGTTTGAAAATACCATTTCTTTTTTATGCAACAGGCTTACTTAAAAATCTTACCTAGAACTGCTCTTAAATCCATGGTCTATATTTTTTAACAAACGAGCACCGATAATGATCACTGCATTGCCATTGGTCTGCGTAATGAACATAAAGTTCGTTTCATATAAACGCTGTAGTTCTATACAAAAAAATGCGATGTTGTCCAATCATACATTTATCTGGGAGCATTGATATCGAATGGCGGTGGATGCGAGTAGGAAATTAAGCGTCGTATGGCAGTGTCGAGGTCTGCTATGGAGAAGCTAAAGAAAATATGGAGGAACCGAAACATTACGAAAGCTACTAAAATCCGGCTGGTCAGAGCTCTTGTGTTCCCCATTTTCCTGTATGTTGCAGAGACGTGGCGCGAAACTGAAATAAAGCGGATTAATGCTCTAGAAATGTGGTGTTGAGAGAGTTGAATGGAGAATGTTGGGCATATCGTGGACGGAGTTCCGAACCAACAAATCCATCTTGGAGGAACTAGAGATAGGACAGCGCCTTTCCTTAATCGTGCAATCACGCATTCTCACTTTCTTTGGATACGTGTCGCGGACTGGAGATACATATATTGAGCGCCTTGTAGTTCAGGAAAAAGTCGATGGCAAGAGAATGCGTGGTAGGTCTCCGATGAGATGGCCTGACCAGGTTAAAGCAGCAATGGATCACCCCCTACATGAGTGCTCCAGGAAGGCTGCAGTTCGAGACGAGTGGCGACGGCTTGTTAAGCGTGCCACTGACACACATGTGACGACCACGACCACTCTGCCAAGAGTGTAGTGACTAAGAAAACATTTTATATGTCCGTAAAAATTTGCATCTATTTCCTAAAAATAGCGACCTACATACACGCAATACAAGGAACAAAAACAAATTATTTACATCAGCTTCCAGGCTTAGCAAAGTGAATCGTTCGTTTGTAATACAATGTAAAAAGTATTTTAATAAACTACCAGACAGTGTTATGGTTTTGCCCATTAATACATTTAAAAATCACATTAAAAATAAATTAATGCAAAAAGGCTATTATACTGTTAATGACTATATGAACGATAAAAAAGCTTGGGTATAAAATTATAGCATTTTAATACGTCTCGTAGTTTGACAATGCCTCTGTACGGCAGCTAATAAGTATTATAATTCATTTATTACACAATTTGTATTTAGTTATAGTCTAGTTTAGTATGACAATGCCTTTATACAGCAGCTATAATTTTAAGTTACCTTCTTTTTTTTTTTTCTTTTTTTTTCTTAATAATTGTTTGTTCTAGCTTATAGTATGACAATGCCTCTGTACAGCAGCTATTATCTTAACTGACATTTACATTTATATTTTTATAATTGTGTCTGTCTTAGCTTATAGTATGACAATGCCTATATACAGCAGCTATTATCTTAACTGACATTGACATTTATATTCTTATAATTGTGTCTGTCTTAGCTTATAGTGTGACAATGCCTATCTACAGCAGCTATAATGTTAAGCGTTATTCTTTATTTATAATTGTGTTATTTTATTGTTTCTCTTTCCAAATGATGGTTATCATGTACTGCTCCAGATTCACCAATATGTACTATAAAATTATATCGTTTTATATATATCAATATTGTAAAAATTGACGTGTAAAAGTGCAGAATACATATCTTTTTGTCCTATGCCTACTTGCAAAAATAAACGAATTGAATTGAATTGAATTGAATTGAAAGAAGAAGTTCTATACAACTAGGGTGGAAACTTGACAAGCAATTGACAAATTTCGGTTTACATAAAAAGTGGCGCCATCTAGTAGACGGTAGGGGGTACTAAATTAAATGTTAATTCATTAAATTAATCAATTCGTTTAATTAATTCAATATGTCGGCCCTTGTTATCAACAAACGAACTATACCGTACAACCTTATTAAAAACTCAGCCGTCAGCGTGGGCGAGTATCGGCGAAATTCTCCAGAAATGTATATGTTCTGGAAGGCCCATCTCCAACAGTGAAGGTCTAGGACGCTGTGCTCTGGGGGCTGTAATGAAATAATTATTGCATATTATATCCATTATTTATAAAAATGTGTTATCATAATATCAAATTTCATTGTAATTTGAATAATGAAAGACCATTTTTTTTAAATAATTAATTTTTGAATCCTGAATGCCAGGGATATCGAAGCTTGCTACTTGTTATTATGGGCCTATAGTCAAATTGGCCAAATATTAAACTGTTTAACTTAACCCGTAACTCTGGGTGAGTATCATAAGGCATCAGCTGAAAATCAGCGCTGCAGCCTCGGCTGTAGCATATGCTAAGCCGACCACCTATTTATCGCAACACCTGTATGTATGTTTCGGTATATTAAGCTAAGCTGCTGGTATTTAATATGATCTTTAAACCGTGTATTGTATCTATGCATGTCAGAGTATTTGAGAAAATTCTAAAAATGGTTAATAGAAAAATGTTATTATAATATTAATGATTTTTTTACTATTACAAAAAATGACATGGTTTACTATTTGTGATCTTAGTATTATTGTTTTTTTTTTTATTTAAATGTAATGCATTAGATCACACCTGTATAAAATATTTGCTCGCCAAAACTTGGCAAATGTACCCACTCTTAAGTTTACTTTAAGACCTGTAAATTTGTAAATATGACATTTATGCAAATAAATAAATTATTGTTATTATTATTAATGAAAAATGATATGAGAAACCTCATTTTAAAATACCTATTCGATGATACCCTACTTAATATAGTTCGTCGACATTGCTTTTTTTATTTAGCACAATATGGCGTCTGGATGTCGCCATAACAAAATTTAATTAATGTCATACTCGTATGTATCTTCAGTGACACTCGAGTGATGAAGACGAATCGATTGACGTAAGAATTATCAAAATCAGTTGGCTGGCATACTAGTATTATGCTAGTGTATTGGGCACCATGCCACAAGACAGCGATTTGGAGGAGCAATTTTTTTTGTAAGTATGTATTTTTATTTTCTATGTACATACATACATATCTTCACGCCAGGTCCCTTGCGGGGTAGGCAGAGACAATTGAGCGCCACTTGTCACGATCTCGACATACCTCTTTCGCTTCTTCGACATTCATCAACCTCTTCATACATGCCCTTTTGTTTCGATGGCTTTTTATTGCACCGTCAGCTTTTTTATGTATTATTATTTTTTAGGTTAAATTTAGATTTTGTTTTAATATAGTTTAATTAATATTGTAATTATTTTATATTAATAATAATAATAATAATATTTCCAGACAGGTCACACAGCGCCATCTAATTTCCGTGGTAAGCTACGAGGCTTGTGTTACGGAAACTAGATGGTTGATAAACTACATATTATACTTTTTTTTTTTGTAAATACACACATCAAAAAAGTCTAGGGATCAAGCATGTTTATGCGGATTTCTTGTGATTGAGATGTGGCTTTGTAATAAATTTATGATTTTATAAATTTATATGGATCCTTTTTGGTGCATTTCATAATTTAAAACAGGAACTGTCAATCAAATTCGAGTAAAAGATGAAAATCAGCTGTCAATATTTTCCCTATAAAAACATAAGACGCATTGAAGACATTATTAGTGCTACTGTTTCCCTACTACTGATTAAAACCAACGTTATTATGGAGCGGCGACGTCATTTAAGCAGGGAAGAAATGATCAGAGCCGTGGGAATGATAGAAGCTGGTTCCCGGCAACGTACTGTGGCTTTAGCTCTGAATACAAGTCAGAGTGTTATCAGTCGACTTTGGACACGTTACCGAACCACTGGTACCGTGGCTGAGCGTCATGGAGGACGGTATCGCTGCACCACACGGAGACAAGACCGATACATTCAAATCACAGCTCGAAGAACTCCAACAATAACCGCCATGATGTTAGCCGTGAGCCTTCATCGCTCTTCAGGGAACTTAATTAGCGACCAAACAGTCAGAAACCGCTTGCATGAAGTGAACCTTCATTCCCGAAGACCGCTACGGGTACCACCTATAGCAATGCACAATCGTAGGACTCGATATCAATGGGCTCTTGAACACAGAAATTGGACAGAAGAACAATGGCGTTTCGTGTGCTTTTCTGATGAGTCTCGTTTTGGTATGAGGCCGGATACAAGACGTATACGACACTGGAGAACCCCTGGACGCCAACAGCGATTAAAATCCTGCCAGGAAGTCCATCCTTATAGTGGTGGAACCATCATGGTATGGGCGGGTATTTCGATCGGCGGAAGAACTGAGTTGATTTGGATCAGAGGCAACCTCAACGCTCAAATTTATGCTGAGACGGTTGTATCAGACGTCATCGTTCCTCTACAAGTGCATATCGGTCCCTTATTTCAGTTAATGCATGATAATGCACGACCGCACACCGCAAGAGTTGTAAGACAGACTCTCGCCGCAGCTAACATCAATGTCCTGCCCTGGCCTGCTCAGTCGCCAGACTTGAACCCGATTGAGCATGCATGGGATATTCTTCAGAGAAGAGCTCTGCCGAATATGGAGGGTATCCAGTCGCAAGAAGACCTTTTTTTGTTGTTGCAACGAACATGGGCGGCCATTCCACAGCGTGATTTGGATGAACTCATTTTGAGTATGCCAAACCGATGTTCTTGTGTTGTTAGTGTTCGCGGTAGAAACATGGATTATTAATTGTTTAAGTTACCCAATAAAATTAAAAAAAAAACTGTTATTTCAGTCTTTTTTCGAACTTTAATGTTAGTGGTTCAAATGTCAAAAATCCCTTTATTAGGAAAATGGCAATTTTTTTTACTAATGCAAAGGTGACTTGGTTTATCGTTACTGTAGACAAACGAAAACATTTTATTTGATCAATCCTTAAAGAAAATTTTAATGAATATCAATCAGGAGAAAAGTTATTGCAAAAATATATGTTGATCCCTAGACACTTTTGATGTGTGTATATACATATTATACATATAAACACCCAGACCGAGACAAATTATACAATGTACAACTTGCCCCCGGTGGGAATCGAACCCACGACCTCACGAGTTCACGGCAACGTTTGTTACCACTAGACCACGGTATTGTTTGTATATTACTTCGAATAAATAGACTTTACAGAAAATACATCATATTGAAGCTACACTAATACCAGCTTGTGAAATCTTTAAGGATAAAATAGATATCAGAACAAAAAAGTCTCAAAAAAATTATATGATTTGATACACAACAACCAACTTACAATCCCTCCTCTAGCAGATATTCAGATTCTTTCACCGTGTCTGCAGCTCGTCAATGGAACAGACTGCCATTAACTATCCGACAGGCACAATCTCTAAATATATTCAAAAAACTTCTATTTTCTCACCTTCTTGAAAAACAAAATTTAACTTAATCTCCTCACCTTGGCATATATTATTTTATTAGTATTATATAATATTTATTTTATTGTATTTATTATTCGTATTTATTACATAAGTTCATTATGATCCTATTTATCCCATAGTTTATTAATTATTTTATTATTATTTTTCTCTTATTTTTATTTTTTATATATATCATTTTATTTTTCTGACTCTGCACCCATAATATTCATTCTATCACTCTCCCAAAGGTTAGCTGGTAGAGAATACCTTTATGGGTAGTTATAGTTATTAAGTTATAGGTATTAAGCTCGCCTATGTACATCTTTTTATATTTTATATTTTGTGTGCAATAAAGGATTTTATTATTATTATTATTATTATTAATGGATGACCCCTTACTCGTATGTAAGAGTGGGTATAATTTAATAAAACATTTATTACAACTACTGTAACTAGAACTATCATCTAGAACAAAACAATAAGTGGAAAAGGAAAGAGACATTATCAGTTTATTGGTTGGCCGCCATTAATGTGGTCGCTCCATCATTTCTGCCCACAAAAAGATCAATCCGGCTATAACCCTCGCTTTTATCTACGCTATACAATTTTAAAACCTAGTATGTTAGATTACTGATTAGTCTACATTGGGTAAAAGTAAAAAAAAACTTTATTGCTCAATAAATAAATAAAATATAATAAAGTACATTGGCGACACATTGGGAGAACGACAAAAGAAATTATGGGATGCAGAGTGAAAAAGAAAAATGTAGGTACAATAAAGTATCATCACGATCGTGATATATACCTACCATGAAGAAGCTGATTCACATTGAGCCAACTTTGCCCATTATGACAATTGCCAGGTTCGTCGATGTCTAAATTTTAATGTACACTTAAGCGTACTTGAGAATAATCACAAATAAATTAAAAAATATATAGTGCGCAGGAATAGAACCCGTTACCTTAATCGTTACGTTACCTGTACGGAGGCAGTAGCAATACGTTAGCAGAAATAATTACTAGCCTTTTTCGTCAGTCGTTTGGACAACTCCTTGACAAACTTATTATAAATCAATAGTAATGATGACGACCGTTTCCCTTTCGGGGTGGTCAGGAACCACGCTTATAAAGAAGCGGATTCACATTTAGCCAACTTTACTATAGGCCAATCATGACAAGTGGCAAGCTCGTCGAAGTCTCCAGCGTACCAAACTCGAGAAATATCACAAATTAATTTTTATTTACAATAATAAATTTTTTTGTATCCCGACCAGGAATCGAACCCGGTACCTCCGAGTCTAAATCCACAGACTTAATCGCTAGACCACAATAGTAAATTGATTTATTTAATATATATTTTAATGTACATGTTATTAAAGGAAATTATGTACATTTTTAGACAGTTGTTGAGTTTTTGAATTGGACAGCCGATCTCCCTCGCCGTTAGATATTCAATCACATATCTCTATCATCATAAAAACAAAGGCAATCACACAGAAGCTCATAAATTTAGCACAAGCCGTACACCCGACTGGAATACCAAACAGTTCATGTACGGACCAATGCTATACACAAAATATATAAACATTACATTTCTTTTCATTGACCTACACTCTAGTACCAGGCATTCGATATAACTGTATATAATATAATAAATAAATATAAATAAATAAATAATTCCAGACTGGTCACACAGCGCCATCTAGTTTCCGTGGTAAGCTACGAGGCTTGTGTTACGGAAACTAGATGGTTGACAACTACATATTATACTTTTTTTTTGTAAATATATACATATTACACATATAAACACCCAGACCGAGACAAATTATACAATGTACAACTTGCCCCCGGTGGGAATCGAACCCACGACCTCCCGAGTTCACGGCAACGTTTGTTACCACTAGACCACGGAGGCGGTCGTATGTATTGTATGTATTGTTCACCTAATGTATATCGCGCGATTAGGTTATCTTATTTATTTACTTATTTAAAACTTTATTGCACTATGTACAAGAGGCGAGCTTAATTCCGCTAGACATTCTCTGACAGCAAACCTTTGGGACAATAATAAGTATTACCTACTTAGATCGACGAGTAGGTGCGAAGACGTATTTAAGACTGATCATTATTAAATAATAACTATATTTATTAATAATATATATACTACATACTAATAGTACTTACATACATACATATATACTATATACTAACAACTATACTACATACAATATCTACTTATACACGCGATAGTTACTGTTTAAGTAATGTGAGTATACCAATCTTTTGAATATTATTCTGTTGGATGCTTGCCGAATATTGACCGGCAAAGTGATCCAAAGATTTACTGCAACAACTGCGAAAGAGTCAGACATGAAACCAGAATGATGTGAAGGAATGGAGAGGACAGAGTTGTGTGATGAACGAAGAGACCGATCATGAAGAGAAGAGAGGTAGGTAAATTTATCCTTGAGGCAATTCCGGGTCGCAGGCTCATTTAAAATTGAATAGAGTAAACAAACGATTCTGAGATTTCTGCGACAACGAATTGGTAGCCACTTTAACCTAGCACGTCTTATATATAAGAGAAGAATATAATATAAGAATTAACAACTTGTTTACTTACTACAATTTGACGCAGTTACGCAAAAATACTGCCTCCGTGATCTAGCGGTTAAGGCCGTGGATTTAGACTCGGAGGTACCGGGTTTATTAATGTAAATAAATACATTTAATTAATATTTTAATTTATTTGTAATATTTCTCGAGTTTGGTACGCTGGAGACATCGACGAGCTTGCCACTTGTCATGATTGGCCTGTAGTAAAGTTGGCTAAATGTGAATCTGCTTCATTAGAAGCCTGGTTTCTGACAACCCCGAAAGGGAAACGGTCGTGATGATACTTTAATAACAACTTTTCCCAACATGATTTTTTGGCTTCTCTATACAAATTGTTAACTCTAAAATAGCCAATGTGTATGGAGAAGCCAATATCTTGACATTTTTTTTTTAAGATAAGTTGATTTATTCTATCAATAGAATAACAGATTAGTCTAAAATAAGAGCATATAAATTTACCCAGTATAAAAGAAGAAATATTTATATAAAACTACACACATCAAAAAAGTCTAGGGATCAAGCATGTTTATGCGGATTTCTTGTGATTGAGATGTGGCTTTGTAATAAATTTATGATTTTATAAATTTATATGGATCCTTTTTGGTGCATTTCATAATTTAAAACAGGAACTGTCAATCAAATTCGAGTAAAAGATGAAAATCAGCTGTCAATATTTTCCCTATAAAAACATAAGACGCATTGAAGACATTATTAGTGCTACTGTTTCCCTACTACTGATTAAAACCAACGTTATTATGGAGCGGCGACGTCATTTAAGCAGGGAAGAAATGATCAGAGCCGTGGGAATGATAGAAGCTGGTTCCCGGCAACGTACTGTGGCTTTAGCTCTGAATACAAGTCAGAGTGTTATCAGTCGACTTTGGACACGTTACCGAACCACTGGTACCGTGGCTGAGCGCCATGGAGGACGGTATCGCTGCACCACACGGAGACAAGACCGATACATTCAAATCACAGCTCGAAGAACTCCAACAATAACCGCCATGATGTTAGCCGTGAGCCTTCATCGCTCTTCAGGGAACTTAATTAGCGACCAAACAGTCAGAAACCGCTTGCATGAAGTGAACCTTCATTCCCGAAGACCGCTACGGGTACCACCTATAGCAATGCACAATCGTAGGACTCGATATCAATGGGCTCTTGAACACAGAAATTGGACAGAAGAACAATGGCGTTTCGTGTGCTTTTCTATTGAGTCTCGTTTTGGTATGAGGCCGGATACAAGACGTATACGACACTGGAGAACCCCTGGACGCCAACAGCGATTAAAATCCTGCCAGGAAGTCCATCCTTATAGTGGTGGAACCATCATGGTATGGGCGGGTATTTCGATCGGCGGAAGAACTGAGTTGATTTGGATCAGAGGCAACCTCAACGCTCAAATTTATGCTGAGACGGTTGTATCAGACGTCATCGTTCCTCTACAAGTGCATATCGGTCCCTTATTTCAGTTAATGCATGATAATGCACGACCGCACACCGCAAGAGTTGTAAGACAGACTCTCGCCGCAGCTAACATCAATGTCCTGCCCTGGCCTGCTCAGTCGCCAGACTTGAACCCGATTGAGCATGCATGGGATATTCTTCAGAGAAGAGCTCTGCCGAATATGGAGGGTATCCAGTCGCAAGAAGACCTTTTTTTGTTGTTGCAACGAACATGGGCGGCCATTCCACAGCGTGATTTGGATGAACTCATTTTGAGTATGCCAAACCGATGTTCTTGTGTTGTTAGTGTTCGCGGTAGAAACACGGATTATTAATTGTTTAAGTTACCCAATAAAATTAAAACAAAAACTGTTATTTCAGTCTTTTTTTCGAACTTTAATGTTAGTGGTTCAAATGTCAAAAATCCCTTTATTAGGAAAATGGCAATTTTTTTTACTAATGCAAAGGTGACTTGGTTTATCGTTACTGTAGACAAACGAAAACATTTTATTTGATCAATCCTTAAAGAAAATTTTAATGAATATCAATCAGGAGAAAAGTTATTGCAAAAATATATGTTGATCCCTAGACACTTTTGATGTGTGTATTTTAAAAAATAATGTAAATAGTTTAATTTAAGTTTATTTTAATTATTGATCTTGAGGTTAACAATTATTAAAAAAATATTTTTTAAGTTTTTTTTTTAAATAAATCTACTCAACTTAATTTACTTTATATTTTAGTTCAATTTTTATAAGAATTATAAAAACATTAAACGAAATTGAAATATTTATGTAATTTAAGGTTTGAATTGTATTGTCAGGTAGTGTCCAGAACTATAGGTACTGTAAAATATTGTGTGTATATATTATGTAAACGATTAGCTGAAACCGGGTCCACAAATACTAACTTGTGAAATCGTTGATAGATTGGAAAGCGTTCGTCCCGGTCATTGCATTTAATCAATGATTATTTAGCTATTTGTCACATTCTTTAGTGAGATAGGATCTCTACAATAAGATTCATTGCGATTTTCTAGATCCAATACAAAAAGTACAATGAAAACAGTTTATAGTCTGTCTATCAGTTTCGTTTTTATTAGTTAAAAACAATACTTACTTATATTACGGGTAAATCATTAGCTAAATACACATTTTTCAAAGAAATTTCCGCAGTATTTATTTACCTAAATCGGGTAATAAAATAAAATTATAATGTTTCCCATTCTAATTAGAATTTGAACTTTTGAGTCAGAACCATGTCGTGCTCGGATAAAAAATAAAATTTGCATGTCCACAAATGCATTCGCCAGCAAACACTAACTAATTCATGATAAAATGGTTCAAAAACGCCGCAAAAAGCTTTCAGTTCATTCTTTTAAAAATACGTTTTCTTTGCCAAACTGGCCTAACAAAGAGCAATACGTCGTAGATAGTGGTCCCTTGGCGTCCGATGTCGTGTTTTTGGGACCACGAGTCCCATCCGCGTAAATCTTTTCCGAACATTGAATTACTTGAAAAGACACCCCAAATTATTTCTGTGGTCAAAGAGTTTTGGTGCGGTCACAAGTCTTTACTTTGGGTGGGGTGTATCGTTTATTAGTACGAGACAAATTCCTGAAGTAGGGATCATAAAAGGTGATTGACAGAATGAAGAAAAATATGAAATATACTTTAATAACCATAATTACTTATTTATAACATACAAAAATACATATACAATATAAAAACAATACACATATATACCATAACATATAAACATACAGTATTTTATTCTACCTATATGTACAGTTACATTAATTCGAAGAAACAATATAAATTACTAAAAGTACAGTATCATCATGACCGTTTCCCTTTCGGGGTGGTCAGAAACGAGGCTTATATAGAAGCGGATTCACATTTAGCCAACTTTACTATAGGCTAATTATGACAAGTGGCAAGCTCATCGATGTCTCTGGAGTACCAAACTCGAGAAATATCACAAATAAATTAACTATTAATTATTTATTTTAAATTAATAAATATTATTGTGTCCCGACCAGAAATCGAACCCGGTACCTCCTAAGTCTAAATCGATGGACTTAAGCGATAGACCACTGGAGCAGTTTATATTAAGAATAATAAGGTCAATAAGATTATGACTGGAAGTATAAAACTGGACTGTTTGACCTACACACGATTGACCTGCACGGTGAATTTGTGACAACCTCCTTGATTACGTAATTGCTGGACTTTGTAAATACAATACAAAAAAAAGTTTTTTGACCACCCCGAATAGTATACGGTCATGATGATGATAGTTTATCATACTACAAGCTAAGACAAAACAATTATTCCACTACGGAAATATTTTGCGTTGTCTTCTTCAACAACTCAATGTTTCCGAGCCCGTCCAGTGGTTTCAGCATGAAATAAAATGCCATCTAATGGCCACTTAAAGTTTTCTTTATGCGTGCCCGCCTCAAACGTCTCTTTGGGAGAATTTTCATATTGTAGTCGGAGATATTGCTCTCTTTACTGTTGATTTGTGTTAAATTTTTAGGTCATATACCTTTTCATCTTTTAAATGTTTATAAAAAATATATAGCTGCACCCCAATACAGACAAATTAGTTTGGTAATATAAGTAGGACCGATTGCCTTGAATGCTCACAAACAAGTGAGTGCGCCTTTTTTTTTTTATATCCAGTGAATCGATAAATCATCAATGATACGCCCCCTGCCTGAAGGGCCAACGCGGGTGGTGGTCGCATGCCCGACTCATCCGTGAAGCTTCCTAGTGAAGCCCCAGGGCGCCTACGGACTACGAGTAAAACCCTATAAGCCGTCTCTATCTCACTGTTGGCCCCGTGTGCCTTTATAGCTAAGTCAAACAACTAAATAAATATTTTTGCTATTTTTCTTTGAAAGTTGATTAATTACATTTCTTGTAAGTACACTCAAATATTGGATTGTGCGAGCGAGATGGAAACACAAGCGTGAAACCCTTGTATTTTTTTAATGTACCAAATTTATGCAATTTTTATGTTTCCTTATTAGTTCTATTAAAATATATTTTAGAAGTCATATTTTTATGTTATATTTTATAAATTTGATAAAAAATATATAAAAAAAAAAAAATGTGAATGCTGTGACACCTGGTACATATATTAGATAAATTAGAATTATATTATGTTATGTGTGTGATAATATATGTACTGCTTTTTTTTTTTTTTTTTTTTCGTCAAGAAATCCCTACTGATACCAATCCCCGCTGTGGAGGCAGCAGGGAAAGGTTATGTCGGACTCGCACCGACTAAAACCTGACGGCGTTCCTCCGTGGCGCCTGAGTGGCGGCTTCGCGGGAGTCCGTTAGGAAACATCCGCTAACCGCCGGCGCTGTCCGCCTAGGCAGACCCTCCAGTGAGCAGGAGGAGATGGAACACGGGAACACCACGTGCGCCATCTCTCGCCCTCGCGAGTAGGTCACACTCCATGACCTGACTCGGGCGTGCGTGCACTCGTTAACCGTAAAGAAGTTTACGGCAGGAGTGCACGACTTGCCTCCCTAGAGTGGTCTCGACGCGGCCGGCTGTGAGCACGTAACCGTGGAGACCACCGCTCCTTCGCGACTTTCAGGAGCCGCGAGTCGACCTCCGACCACCACCACCCGTCTGGTGGGCTGGGTCAGAGGCCGACTCCGTCGTCACCTCCGACCGCCTGCCCCCACGCCCGCATTACCGGTTACGTTGGGCGCGGTCGTCGGCCCCTCCACTCCCTGACAGCTAGGTCCCAGTAGCCATTTCAGGGTCCCCCATCCATCCGACAATGGCGGGGTGAGGGCTCCATCGTCGTTCCGTCTTACTGGTTAGCTGGGGCAGGCCGACGGTGTCCCTATCTCCCCCGACTTTCATCTCCCAGTGACTGTGTCGGGGCCCCCTAGTACTGCTGTGTGTACTATATAAATAAATAAACCCTCTTAACAAAAGTCTGCAATACTTTTGTATTTGAATCGTGCCATAAAATTACGAGAACCATGTTAGCGGGTATTAGCAGATTTGTGCGGATTTATTACGGTTGTTTATGTAGCTATTCTTTACAGGTTCCGGTTTAGACTTCGACATATAGGCCCTAACTGATATAAAAACGTTACCACAAAACTGGCTATAATAGCCGCACCGTCTGTCAATGTATTTAAAAAAACTTCTAACCACAGAATTTCTTTAAAATGTTTTGTCTTTCGAGGTAACAAAATTGTTTGGCATTTTGAATATATATCTATTTATACTGTATATTTTTTATTTATTCGTTTTTTTTTTCATTACAGCCCCTAGAACACAGCGTCCTAGACCTCCACTGTTGGAGATGGGCCTTCCAGAACATATATCTCGAGAATTTTGCCTACACTCGCCACGCTCTGGCCAGACGGGTTGGCGAGGATCTCATGTAATTTTTTATATTTTTTTAATGACATTATATTAACGATTCCACAACTTGATATTAGTGAAACCGGGACCGACGGCTTAACGTGCTCTCCGAGGCACGGGAGCGGTGGTGTTGTAAATCTATGACAAATGTACTTAAGAAAAGTGTTTTTGTCATCGGTACATGCCGGGGTTCGAACTCGCCTCTTTAGGTTGTTATGGATCGAGCCACCACCGCCCTAATTAGAATGCGTAATTGTACAGTCTGCTGTAAAGAGGCATTATCATAATGACTGCCACACTCCACAGACTTAACAGCTAGACCCCAGTGGCAGTCAGTATGATAATGCATATTTACAGCAGACTGTACAATTACGCATTCTCACTTTCTTCGGACATGTGTCACGGCGTGGAGAAACTAACATCGAGCGCTTGGTAGTTCAGGGGAAAGTCGATGGCAAGAGGATGCGTGGTAGGTCTCCGATGAGATGGACCGATTAGGTGAAAGTTGCAATAGGTGTACATGAGTGCACTAGGAAAGCCTTGTTAGGCTTGTTAAGCGTGCCACTAGCAATCAAATGGCGACCACGACCACTCTGCCAAGAGTGTAGCGACTAAGAAGAAAAAGAAAAAAATCTTTATTTTTATAGTTGTGTATATCTTCGTTTGTATTATGACAATGCCTATTTACAGCAGCTATAATTTTAAGATTAGCATTGTGGATTAAATTAATTTAATTTTTTAATTCTGCTTCAATCCCTCCTTGCGTCGTTTTCCTCAATGCTGAGGGTCGTGACCCCCTCCTCGGATCACTTTGTCCCGGACTATGCTGCGTCATCCGGGTCTGCTCACGGCGGCGTGCAGGGCCTCGTGGACTTGGGTGTGAAGTGTGGTGCGGATCTGGTCTGACCAGCGTGTCGGGCTCCGACCACGGGGTGGGTCTCTTGCCTTCAATTTTTCCCGTGATTACTAGCCTTTCCAGGTTGCAAGAGCTTTTACCCGATAATAAAAATATACTGCTTCAATAGAGTAGGTGCAGTAAATAATTTAAAATTAAATACACCTTTTTGCAACCGGCCGTTAGACTTGGGTATAAAAAAGGTATAAAAACATATCAAAAAATATCATTCCCCCAACTATATTAAATAACGTCCCCTACAAATATTGCACACAATAAGAAAATTTGTACCCAAGTGACACTTTTGGGACGTTTGGGTCATTAGAAAAGTTTTAGTGGCTATTACAGAGTGTTTTATATATCTGCGGTGTTTCGAGGGTTGGCTAGATTTACGTAGTCGGGCCCAGTGGGTCCCATTTCCTTTACATAAAAATGGGTTATACCCGTAATAGAAGACTTAGATAGATTTTTAGGTCTCATATTTATTTTGCACACCGTTTTTTATTGCAATGTGACTGTATCACGACTCTTCCTTCTATCTATATATACTAGGAAAATATATATTAGGAAAGAGTTTCTGGAGATGAAAAATGTTATTTTTGATGAGTTAAAAACATTTATGGAAGAAATAAAAACAAAAATGGCAAATAAATTTGAGAATTTTATGTCTGAAATGTGCTCTGAAATGGACAAGTTTAAATCCAAGCTCAGCGACGTTGACGCGAACTCCAAAAAGATTATGGAATTAGAGTCAGAACTATGCCACTACAAGCAACGTGTAGGCACCTTGGAAGCAGACTTTAATAGGCACCAGCAGTGGTTACGACGTGACAATGTTGAACTTGTTGGTGTACCAGAACTAAAAACTGAATCACTACCGGAGATCATGATACAAATAGCTAAACATGCAAATACTGACATATCGCTAGCTGACATCAAGTTCGCTCATAGAGTTAAACCAGTGAAGGCAGTGGCCGGTCGGCACAAGAACATTATTGTAAATCTTGGCGACCCCACTCTGAAGGAAAAAATAATTTCGGGACTTAGGAAGAGCAGAGGGGTGTCGACTAAAGATATTGGCATGTCTGGTAATGTGACGAGAATATTTGTTAATGAGCATCTAACCGTTTTCAATAAGAACCTGTTCAAGTTATGTAAAATTAAATGTACCACAATCGGCTTTAAATATACTTGGACCAAGCATGGCAGTATTTACGTCAGGAAGAATGATAACTCACCGTTTTTTCACATAAGATCGGAATTGGACTTGGAAAAAATTGCCTGAACATTTTATTTGTTAATTATTTTGATATCCTAATATTAATTAATACACATTCGTACACACACAAATACTTATTCAAAACCTACACACACATATTATGGGCAAAAACATACAATTTATTTATAAATAACAACAAGTCGGCATTCTTATTATCGTTTTTATTTATCTTAATTTATTTTATTGAACTCTACTTTTTATTGGCTAAAGTATGTTCTCGCTCTCAACCCCCTCGACCACAACCACTATTATTTGGTTGGTACCTAAAATAAGCGCTAAGTTGCAATTATATTACCAAAATGTCAGGGGTTTGAGAGCGAAAACATCAACTTTATATCAAAACATTTTAGCTAATAATTATGATATTATAGTATTGACAGAAAGCTGGCTGCACGATGGCGTTCTCGATTCTGAATTGTGTGATGACAGATATGACGTGTATCGTTGCGATCGTAACCCCATCACTTCCGGCAAGGTGATGGGCGGGGGAGTGTTGGTGCTGGTGCGTGCGGCTTTGGGCTCACGTGCTCGTCTTGAGTGGGCTTGCGCCCCGGCTGAGTGTCTATGGATCACTGTTCCGGGTAGGGTGTTTAACTCTTCAGGTAAAGCTCGCGATCTTCATCTCTGCTCCTCATATATAGCAGGCGGACCTCGACAGGTTATGGATGTTGATATGGTGTTGAATTCGGTCTCAAAGGTTTCCAAGCTGTGCCCGTCAGACTATATGGTTGTACTTGGAGATTTTAACTTACCTAATGTTCGATGGCTGCCTTCGGGTCCAATCCACCTGCGGAAGGGGTCGGTTGAGGTACAGAACGTAGCTTTAAAACTCATTAATGAATTAGGGTCATTGGATTTCACTCAATTTAATAACATCGTCAACTCTCACGGAAATGTTTTGGATTTATTTTTTTGCAATTTTTCAGTTGACTTTAATAGAGCAAACTGCCCATTAATTCACGAAGATGGCTTCCATCCCTCATTGGAGTTTGAACTGCAGGACATCACATTACCATCACTTAGAAGCAATCATTCTAATCAAAATACATTTAAATATAAATTTCGTAAAGGAGATTATGACGCCATACGAGGGTCGCTCTCAGATATTCATTGGGTCTCATTATTGCCAGACAAGCCTGTCGATGACGCAGTCAACTGTTTTTATGACACACTGGGCGGCGTTATCGATAAACTGGTCCCAAAAACTTCAAATACGAAAGCATGTAAATTTCCAATTTGGTATAGTCCGGCACTCATAAATGTTATTAAAGAAAAATGCAAAATGCACAAGCGATGGAAGAAATATCGTAGTCCATTTGACTACGACGAATTTTCTTTACTAAGAGCTCGTCAAAAGAAACTTCAAGCTGAATGTTTTACTACTTACACTAATAATATGCAGGAACTTATTAAAAAACATCCAAAAATGCTCTGGTCGTATGTCAGATCGCGAAGAGGGGGGTCCGGTTATCCGCGGATATTTGAATATAATGACAAGGTAATCGATAATGGACAGGATATATGTAACAGTTTTAACGAATACTTTTCTAGTGTTTTTTCAAATCCTGCTCCTCACTACAATGATGACGTTTTGGCAGCTCCTTTTTGTGATTCTGACGATCAACTTCACGACTTCGTTATATCTAGAGAATATGTTTTAAAAATTTTAAATACCTTGGACGTTGCTGGCGGTGCTGGGAGTGATGGGATCCCAGCATTTTTTATTAAGGAATGTTCTAATGAACTTTGCACACCTCTTTCTATCATTTTTAATATATCTTTGAAATCTGGAGTATTTCCAGCTTTATGGAAAGAAGCACACATTACTCCGATTCATAAAAAGGGAACTCGCTCAAAGATAATTAACTATAGACCAATCTCTATTTTAAACATTTTCAGCAAAGTGTTTGAAAAATCTATATATTCCCTCATCTATCCGCTTATAGTGAGAGGTATACCCACACAACAGCACGGCTTTGTGCGTAACCGCTCAACGTTAACTAACCTCGCTAGTTTCTTATCTTTTGTTTCGGCTAATATGGAAAAGGGAAGACAGGTTGATGTGATCTACACCGACTTTGAAAAAGCTTTTGACAGGGTGGATCACATCATCCTGCTGCGTAAAATATACACTTTGGGTATAAGAGGTAATCTGTATCGATGGTTCTGTTCATATATTTCTCACCGATGCCAGGCTGTAACTATGTGTAATTATAAGTCGGATTTTGTACAGATTCCATCCGGCGTGCCTCAGGGTTCACATCTTGCAACGCTGCTCTACAACGCCTACCTGTACGACATTTATACAGTTATTATTGACTCCAATTACCTTATGTACGCGGATGACACTAAAATCTTTATCGATGTTGGTAGAGTCGAGGACTGTGACAAGCTTCAGCATGATTTAGATTCACTCTCCACTTACTATATGTTAAATAGAATTAATGTCAATGCGTCAAAATGTGCTCGTATGACATTTACTAGAAACCGTAATATTATTGATTACAATTACCAAATCAACGGACAACCGGTATCTAAAGTGGATGTGATTCGCGATTTGGGAGTGAATCTGGATACCAAGTTAATCTTTGATCAACACGTTGACGCCATTACAGCAAAAGCATACAGAAATCTCGGCTTTGTTACTCGTGTTTGTGAACCTTTCTCTGATATCAATTGTGTGAAAATAGTGTACTTTGCATACGTGCGTAGCGTTTTGGAGTATGCGAGTAGTATATGGTGTCCGCAATATGTCATTTACAAGGAGCGTATCGAACGTATACAATCCATCTTTATAAGGCACCTAAATTTTAGAACAAAGGTGTTTCCCGGTGACTATCATAAGTCATGCATTAAGCATCGCCTGCTTCCTCTTGACATTCGACGTCAGGTGTTGGATATGCTGTTTCTGCATGACCTAATTAACGGTAGACTCGATAGTGACCTGGTTGGCCACCTGTCACTGAAGGCCCAACCGCGCCGCACCAGGGCCGCCGCACAGAGTCTGTTACTTGTTCCGTCGTCCCGTACTAACTATGGTCAGAACTCGGTGATGCCTCGTTTAGCTCGGCTGTTTAATGATGAATATGCAGAAATGGATTTATTTCGTGGCAATAAAGCCTCCTTCAAAAATGCCGTGCTTAAATATTCTATTGGTAAATTTAGTAACCAAAATACCTTAAATTATATTATTTTTATCTCACTAAATTTACTGTTTGCCCATTCACTCTTCATGAACATCATACGCACCCACCCACACACATAAATCTCACATATACCACTTTTCACACTTTTCATTTATTTCTACTGTTTTAGTTTTGATTTATACTTTATTATATACCTACTATAGACAGATTTTTTTTTATCTTTATTTTTTTTAACTCTATTTAACTTGTGTATCTTTTAGTTTATAAGTATCTTACTTTTATATCCGAGCTGTTTTCTTTTTATAATTGTGTAATTTATGTACTTTGTTTACATCTGAAAATCTGTTTTGGCCTTTTACCTGTTTAACTTTATTTGCTTAATTTCTAATGTATTAGCTGTAAGATTTTCTTTCAAAATAAATAAATAAAATAAATAAATAAATACTTGAATGATGTTTATTTGTAAAAAGCCACCCGGAATTTTTTAAAACTCTTGGGGATAATTGCAATTTCAAAACGCGTTATCCTAGTAGAATAATTATTCCAGCGCATAAAAGTACTCAATATAGCCGAAATTGTTATGCAATGGCAACAAAGATATTTAATAAGCTTCCAGGAGCTGCCACTAAAACTGTTCAAATTAAGTGTCAAACAAATGCTGGTTAATAAATGTTTTTATTCGACAAAAGAATACCTAGACACTGAGCTCGACAAAGTCATGTGACTAAATAAATATTTGTATGCTAGAAATAGCGAAGCATGTGATATAATTACATATAATAATTTACATCCCTGTACCTACCATGTTTCTGACAAATAAATTATTTCATTTCATTTTATCTTTAAAAACCAAGTTTTTTTTAAATAATGAAGGTTATATTTTCGCACACAAGCTCGTCGTTGTCTTTAGCGTACCAAACTCGATAAATATCACAAATATAAAAAACAAAATTTATTTTGTCCCGACCAGGAATCGAACCCGGTAGCTCAGCGTCTAAATTCACGGACTTAACCTCTAGACCACGAAGTTGCTATTGCTATATCTATATATTGCTATGTTTTTTCTTTATACATTTTTATAGCAACACAAACGGATCACTATAAATACGATTCACATATTTCAACATTTTTTATTATTTATTTATTTATTTATTTAAAACTTTATTGCACAAAGTACAAAGGCGGACTTAATGCCCGTAGACATTTTCTGACAGCCAAACCTTGGGGACAAATTTGAACTATTATAGGTGCAATGAAAGAAATATTAAAAAATTAGGAAGAAAAATTAACAGCTTAATTATACACTTACATATTATATTGTTATATATACTATGATATCAATATACTAAATACTAATACATACATAATACTATACATAAACATACATATATACACTTACTAATATTGTGAGGAGCTTTTCAGGTAGTGTAGATATACGAGTTTTTTAAACGAAGATCTGGTAGTTGCTTGTCTTATGTTTACAGGAAGATCATTCCATAAATTTGTGGCGACAACGACAAAAGAATTTGAAACAAATCCGGAATGGTGAGAGGGGACTGAAAGAAGTGAGTTGTGAGAGGAGCGAAGAATTTTATCATGGAAAGATGAGAGATAGGCAAAACCGTCTTTGAGGTATCGCGGTGTCGCAGGCTCGTTTAAAACTGAAAAAAGCATACAAAGAACTCTGAGATTTCTGCGACATCGAATAGGTAGCCACTTCAACTTAGCACGGTATTCAGAGATGTGATCGTATTTACGTAAACAGTAGATGAACCGGATACATGCGTTAAGTAACCGGTCCATCTTGTTGAGCAACATCTCTGAAAGATCGATGCTACACACATCACCATAGTCGAGGAGAGGAAGGAGAAGGCTTTGAACTAGGGTTATTTTAGCTTTTAACGGCAGAAAATTTTTAAGTTTATTGAGAGAGTACAGTGAAGCAAAAACTTTACTACTAGTTTTAGTAACGTGCGTTGTCCAACTCAGATTAGAATCTAGGTATACACCTAGATTCTTCACCTCGCCGGAATACGCAATAGGGACGTTGTCAAACCGAACAGGGTCAATGCTGTTTACGTCTATTTTGCTTAACAGCCGTGAGCTTCCTATTATGATTGACTGACACTTGCTCGGATTGACAACGACCCCAAATCGTTTCGACCATGAATGTATACTACTGAGATCTGAATTAAGCCAAGCTATTGCACTATTAACCGTGTTGATATCTGACTGCACATAGAGCTGCAAATCGTCTGCATACAGGTGATACTCACAATGAAGTAGAGCAGTGATGGCGTCAATGAACAATGAAAACAACAAAGGGGAGAGAATACCACCTTGAGGGACGCCCGTGTCCAACTCGCACCATTCCGATGACACCTGATCAGCACGAACCTGCTGCTGGCGACCATGGAGATATTGTGAGAACCATGCTAGGGCCTCTGATGATATATTAAGACGAGACAACGTAGCGATTAACAAATCAGGATCTACCGTGTTGAAGGCGTTTGTAAAGTCAATCAGTACAAGTACTGTGACTTTAGTATCCTCCATACCTTTTCTGATATCTTCAGTTACTTTAAGTAAAGCTGAAGTTGTGCTATGACCAGGACGGAAACCAGACTGGTAAGGGTTTAGGAGATTGTTAGCACCAAGGAACAGGGACAACTGTTTGTGAACAATGGACTCGAGGACTTTGGATAAGAAAGGTAAAATTGAGATTGGACGAAAGTGAGAAGGAAGTGTGGGTGAAGATATTTTTGGGAGTGGTATTATAAAAGCCTTACGCCATTGTGAAGGAAATTGACTGAAAGTGATGGAAAAATTTATGATATGGGAAATAATAGGTAAGAGAAGGTCAATGATTGGGATAATCATAGCACGAGAGATAGAATCACATCCTATTGATTTTGAAGTAATGGAATTAATCGTCTTGAGAATTATATCATCAGAAACCACTTCAAGAAAAAAATGTTCAACAGCTTTCACCGGCACAGCGATTATCTCTGCAATAGTGCTCGATTTAATGTCAGGGGCAAGAACTGGAGCTGAGGAAAAGTGAGCATTAAGCTGATCAGGTGTCACGGAGCCAAGGTTGACCTGGTCACGGGTACGTCCTAGCCCTATTGAATTGAAAAACTGCCAAATTTTTGCAGATGACTTATTTGTAATGTTGTCAATAAAGTGGTGTCGTTTAGCAATCCTACATACCTGATTGCAGCGATTTCTTGCAACTCTATATGCAGCCATGTTATCATCAGAGCGGTTTCGCCTATATTTACGGTACGCACGGTCTCGTTTTCTCATTGCGATACGAACATCTTCCGTAAGCCACGGCGCTGGTGCCCTCTTTAATCTTGTAGGTCGTAGTGGAGCATGTGCATTATATAGCTTAAGTAGCTCATCGTTAAATTTGTCGACCATACTGTCAATGTTGTTTGTTGTAAACATAAAGCTCCAATCTATGCGAGCAGCGTCATCCCGCAATTTGTCGACGTTTATTCGTGAGTAGTGACGCATTTCTACTGTGGGCGGATGGTATTTGGGCGGTTTTACTTTGTATGAGATGAAAACGAGATCGTGGTGGGAGAAAGGAGCAGGAAGCTGACCGTGACTGGCAACAACACCGGGGCGTGAAGTAAAAATAAGGTCCAGGAGAGTGTCAGTTGTGGCTAAATGGTGAGTTGGCCCAGACGGCAGAAGAGACAAATTAACAGACGTGATGATGTTACGGAGTTTAGACGCCCTCGATTTGCCAGCCTGACGATCATCTAGAAGACAGGTGTTGAAATCGCCCATGATGATGTGATGAGTATAAAGTGGTACTACCTCCTCAAGGACGCCTTCGAAATCAGAAAAGTAGTTAATGGAGGGGGGGCAGTACACAACACCGACTACCACTGGTGAACCCCCCACACTTACTTCAATAAATAGATTCTCTGCCGATGATGAGTACCGACTGGGTGAAGAAGAAACGACCTTGTACGGCAGATCAGCACGTAGATAGATGGCTACACCACCTCCGCCCAAGCCAGTGCGATCGTTGCGGATCATGATGTAGCCTGGAAGAGAATAAGAGGTGGAAGGTAAGGATGGCTTAAGCCATGACTCAGAGACGAGAATAGCATCTACCAGGTCGGGGGAAGAAAAAGAGGAAAGAAGGTCAGTATAGTGAGCCGGCACACTTTGTGCATTTATATGGCAAATATTTAGGTTATTTTTAAACAGACTAAACTCGGCATCTAGTAATGTTTCCAAACCAGCATCGGCATCATGATATATATCAGAGGATGAGGTGCTGGTGATTGAATAGAAAGAGTCATCTTCACTAGAAGTGTTCATATAATGTTAATGTGTAAGTATATAATAATATAAAATAATTAATAAATATAAGTTATATGCTAAAATATATATATATAAATTCAATCTAGTTCACTGCATGTCCTGCCAGCTGGAAGTTTACAAATACTTAAAATAAGTAGTGCAGATCCCTCACAAAATTCCCCTGCATCGGCAATAGTTAAATAGTTTATTTGTGCTATGTTCGACTTGAAAGCACATAAAGCAAAGATTGTCTTTTTACCGAGTTTTATGAAAACCATAGGAAAATGCCAAGTCGAACGACTTTCAAAGCATTTCGCGTGAAAAAATTAAATAAAAAAACGCTTAGAGCGTCAAGTCGAACATAGGGATAGTAGTTTTAAATTTTTAAAGGTTCGAGATCTGCACTTTTTGTGTGTGCACTGACACCTCGGTTAAAATTAAATTAAAAAAAAGAACACGGGACCTTAATCTAATTTAATTGAGACTTACATTATTTAATTGAGATTACTTACAATTTAAAATTTAACATGCTTATTGTAATTAGCCACAATCACGAGTTTCGTGAAATATGTCAAACAGAAAATTAAAAACATTAATTATACTTAGTAAAAGTCAATTAATAAAACAATTAATCTTAAAAATATGTTTTTTTTTAAATACACTTATTTATACTAGCATGACACGCAAGTGGCGCGCAGGGTCCATGAATTTTAGCAGCTGGAATAAGACACTCATGACGGGTATCAGTCCCTTAAACTATGTCGGCTTGACTGGGCATGACGGCCATTCGAGCCTGATCTCGAAACGTGTAGATACACTTTACTGGGTTTATTATTATTATCATTATTATTATTAAATACTTTATTGCCCTTTACTTAGGATTGGGATTGGAAGGTACGCGTTCTTACAACCGAGCCACCACCGCTCCGTATTGATTAGCTGTAAGTTTTCTTAATTGTATGAAATAAAAATAAAATACTCCTGCTAGTTGAAGACTAACGAAACCAGCAGTTGAGAAGATTCCAGTGACCTGTTGTAGCGATTGTTATCGACAATGGCCAAGGAGGTACGTTTTCGGCTGCAATCGACATCCTTTGCCTTGCACATATTTAGGACGTCACCTGTCAGTGTAGATTTTGACACTCGACTTTTAAAAAACTAACTGCGAGCAATATGCTGCTTGATAAATTAATTTATTTGTTTAACAACCAAACTCAGTATTAAACTTAATTATTTATATATAAATTCATCCTACTGGATATTGTCGGCCCCGTAGCTCGGGTAAGTATTGAATAGAAAATAGTACGCGGTCACTTCATGACCACGTGCAGTGACTCTTAATTTATTTTGTGCACCACCGCTGCAGTCTCACCATCTATCTGGTATCTTGTCTTGGTGTAGACTGAAGTGGTGGTGGATTTGGAGATGGAACGTAACGCGTGTTCCCCGTGCGTTCCAGGGTTCTATGTCTGGACTTTAGAGCTGGGACCCAGCTTGAGAAGATAACCCCGCTGCCCAGGATCCCCGTGACGCCTCGTTGTCCGCTTGGGATCGGCAGCGCTCTCCGGGTCCCCATCTTCAGGCTCTCCGAGGGAAGGTACCCCTACGTACGGTCAACGGATGCATAAAGAGTGATAGGGCTTAGTTTTGGCTTACGACCCCCCCTTTATATAATTGTAGATTCTCTTGCTCTGTTAACTTCATCTTACTTAATATATTAACTTCATTTGCTTAAATTCTTAACGCCGCTTAACGTGACACTGTTAATATTTAATCTGACTGAATAATAAATCTGCAAGGTCAACTCAGCTATAACAGATTTTGTAAGTAACACACATGCTTTCTTATTAAATTAACCTATTATTTATTTTGGTTCAGCTTCTGTTATCAGCGGACTTGCAGTGGATGCAGAGATTGCTTGACCGCTCACGTTAACCACCTCACTGAGCTGAAAGCCCGTAATCTTTCAACGCTGTTGATTCCAACCGAGTTACTGATGTATATATAATATTAAATATTGCCTGAAAGAAGACATATTTTTGTTATTGAAAAGACTAAACTAACCTAAAGTACTACATCAGCAATATCTATGAAGTTGGGTAGAGGAAGCACTGAAGAATAGTAGATAGTATGTGTCATGGCGTAATAAAAACCCAGCTGCGTAAAAAATAGCTCTGAATAAAATATGAATAGAAAACCTCTAGCTGTAGGTCTCCGCAAAACCTCTGTGGTGGCTCCATTAAAATACTGATCATAATGTAAAAAAATACAAATGAAAATATAAACATGATTAATAATAATGAAGAATACGCAATAATTATTGTTTTAGGGATCCGTCTAACGTTACGCATCCCATATGGGTTCCGTCGCCAAAGAACTTTTAGAACCGCTGAACTACACCATTCAAATAATTTCATAAAACGTAAATTACATTTAAATTCAAAGTCCAAGTCAAAATATATTTATTCACGTAAACCTATTAATTATTTTAAATGATTCTACTCCTGCTAGTAGAAGACTAAGCAGCAAAGTGGTCCAGTAAGTAAACTGTTAGCAGAAGACCAGCAGCTTAGCAGATTCCAGTGACCTGTTAATGTTTAATCTGACTAAGAAAGGAATCTGCAAGAAAAACTCAGCTATCTCAGACTTACAAAATAAACCTCACAGAACTACACCACAACATTTAAATAAAAATAAAACAAATAATAAATTCTAATATCCTAAAATAATGGACGTATTTATTAGAAGTAATATACTAGTACAAGTACAATTAAATAATTAAAAAAAAACCTAACATTAAATAAACAAACAAATTAAACTACACTACATATAAAACTTTAAATTATTTGGCAACGTTTCTTACAATCGTTTGCACCTAGCCTCATGACTGTAATGTTCTGTATTGTCCCAAAGGTTGGCTGTCAGAGAATGTCTAGCGGCATTAAGCCCGCCCCTTGTACATAGTGCATTAAAGTTTTAAATAAATAAATCTAGGACTCAGTATTCTAGGGACAGTAATTAAGAAAATTGTTGCAAGAATTTAAGAAAAAAAATTGTAAACAATGAAGATAATAATGATGTATTTTCTTTCAGCGATATCGAATTACAAATTCTGTGAACGCAGACAGGACAGTGGAGGCAGTCGACCAACTAAATAGCCTGTTAATTACACAGGGTACTTACAGCTCCGTGCTGCACTTAAAATTCAATTTACAACTTCGCAAGGAAATGTTAAATAAGAGGCTGGAATATCAGCACTTTTAAGTAGTATTTCGGGGTTCTCTTTAAAGTATCATCACGTAATCCATGTTGTAGGGTGGTTGGAAATCACGTCTTTTTAAATAGCCAGTTCATATTTAGCTAACTTTATTTTAGGCCCACCATGTTAATCGACAAGTTTATCGGTGTCTCTAGCATACCAGACTTGAGAAATAAAGAAGTAAAGTAAAGTATCATCACGACCGTTTCCCTTTCGGGGTGGTCAGAAACCACGCTTATAAATAAGCGGATTCACATTTAGCCAACTTTACTATAGTCCAATCATGACAAATGTCACAAATAAATGAAATAGTTTTATGTTCTCGCTCAGAAATTAAACCTTGTATGCTATACTATATATTATTACAGCCCCTAGAACAGTGTTCTAGACCTCCACTGCTGGAGATGGACCTTCCAGAATATATATCAGCAGCTCGTCAATGGAACAGGCTACCATTGTTTATCAGACAGGCACCGTCTTTAAATATATTCAAAAAACTTCTACTCTCTTACTTCCTTAAAAAGCAAAACGAATCCTTATCACCTGACATATTATTAGTACCTATATATGTATATATAATTATTTATGTATTTATCTTAATTATTATTTTTCTGTTAGGTATTATAGTATTATAAATGTATATACTGTATTTATTTACATATTTTAATTCTGGTTTTTACTATATTATTTCCATTTTCACACTCTGCACCCATAATATTAATCTCTCACTCTCCCAAAGGTTAGCTGGTAGAGAATACCTTCATGGTAATTATGCTCGCCTATGTACAACACTTTATATTGTATATTTTGTGTGCAATAAAGAATTTTATTATTATTATATCTGGAGAATTTGCCCTACACTAGCCATGCTGGCCTGACGGCTTAGAGGATACTATGTATATACTGTGGCATAATCATATGTAATTGACAATGTCGTACGGAGTAGAGACGTGAACACTGACAGTGGTTTTGGTCCATAAATAGGTCGCTCAGCAATCTATAGAGAAAGCTATGCTTGGTATTTCTCTAATGGAGAAACGAAACGTTGAAACTTTTTAGAAAACGAAAGTTAATGAATGACATAGCTTCTAAAATTAGCAATCTGAAGTGGCAATGGACCAGACACATCTGCCGCAGATAAGGCAAACAGCTTCTAGAGATCATGTACAAAAAGACCCAGAGTGGGATGACCCCATATGGACTGATGACTTGAAGAATGTCACTGGAGGTTGACAAGAGATCGCGTTAAGCGGCAAGCATTAAGGGTGGCCTACATCCAGCAGATACAGTCTGATGATGATGATGACGCTATACCATGGGTTAATAATAAAAAAACATTACGAGACAGCGAACATGACAGTAACAGTCAAAACTTGAGTGGTTTTCCCAAAGACAAAATTACTGTTAAATATGATTATAAACCGCAAAGTTTAAATTTGCTAATAGCATAAATGAATTTGGAAGTTTATGTAAATGATTATGGAATAAACAAGATAGCGTCAGTTTAGAAATGACACATTTAAACCTTTTAAAGTTGGAAAAGGTTGAAGAAACTTTGTGATCAACAGAGCATTTGACTTCACCATTTACAGAAATTATTATTAATCATGGCTTTTAATAGTCAGTGTTATATTAAAAAAAAAAAAATTGGAAATAATAATTATTATGTACCTAAATGCTTTAGTAAAGACCTTGTAGAAATTTAACTTCCCTATTTTATATTACTAGCACGGCATGTGACCTTGCGCCCACCTGATGGCAAGTGGCGCGCAAGGTCCATGAATGTTAGCAACTGGAATTACACACTCATAACTGACATCAATCCCTAACCCTATGCCGGCTTGTATGGGCTTAACAGCAATTCGAGCCTGATACCGAAACGTGTGGATATACTTTACAGGGTTTATCGGCATGAAAGGTGGACACTTTCCCGCCCCAGCAGACTGTGCAAATTACCACCATCAGTGTATGTAAAATATGTGCCATTGGTCAATGCCAATTTTTACTTTCAAGGACAACTAATATTGTTAGCTTGCCATATCATCATCATCATCAGCCTGTGTCTCTCCACTGCTGGATGTAGGCCTTCCCCAAGGCTCGCCACTTCACACGATCTTCTGCCATGCCACCCTCATCCATCCACCACGACCTTCCTCAGGTCATCTGTCCATCTGGCGGGGGGTCGTCCCACTCTGCGTCTTCGAGTACGTGGTCTCCACTCCAGAACCCGTCTACTCCATCGTTCATCGGTTCTGCGGCATATGTGTCCAGCCCATTGCCACTTCAGCTTGCTAATTTTAAAAGCTATATCGGTAACTTTGGTTCTTTGACTGATGTCATTTATATATATAAATAAATAGCACCGCTTGAAACATTACTTACCTTAAACTTTTGCTATATTAAGAATTCAATTCTCGCTTGCCACTGCACGTGGTCTTTTCCAAACCTCATACATCCCCCACCAGCGACTCTTTACTTTTGACCACCCGTCTATCTGTCGAGGGGTCGTCCCACTCCGTTACACCAAAAAAAATTTTGATTATTTAATTAGTTTCCGAGATAAGTATAGATTTTTAAAATAAGTGTGGGAAGCGGGATTTGTTACGTCATATTACAACGCTCGCTACCAAATGTGACTGAGCGTTGTTATATAACGTCACACGGTAGCCGCGCCTGCTAACGGTACTTTAGTGAATTACAAATGTCAGTTAAATCATAAGTCTTTTTTAATAAAATCTAAAGCGACACAGTATAAAATGTCTTTTTTATACCTATTAACATTGTCCAATGCAAGATTTTGAATCTAAATGAAAATAATTTTAATTAAAACTCCTAGATAAAACTTTTAGGGAAAAAGGAGTCGGAAGTTTGTCGGTTATTATGCGTGTTATGTAAATTGGGCAAAGTTTTAGCAAGTTCCATTTCTGCGAGTACTTGTTGAAAGCATCACTGAGTAAAGAGATGCTAAAAAATTCACGGCTTTAAGTGTGATACCGCAGAATCTTTGAGGGGATATCTGGGAGTATACTGTACGCGTAGGTATCTATAGTAAAATTATAAACACGCTGTTTTACCCGGCGTTGTCCGTGTAATATAGTAGTCAAACTGGTCGGGACACAAAAATATTTATTAATGTAAATAAATACATTTAAATAATATTTAATTTATTTGTCATATTTCTCGAGTTTGGTACGCTGGAGACATCGACGAGCTCGCCACTTGTCATGATTGGCTTATAGTAAAGTTGGCTAAATGTGAATCCGCTTATTTATTAGCGTGGTGTCTGACCACCCCGAAAGGGAAACGGTCGTGATGATACTTTTCTTTTTTTTCTTAACAATTAAAAAGTTAAATAATGTAATAAACCAAAAATACTTGTTAGTTATATAACGTTGTATTAACAAAATCCATGACAATTAGACGTGTCCAAAACTTTTAATGACTGTTCTTTTTGAAGAAGAAAAAACGTTGCAAGAAAAGTTTAAGGATATCATCCTGTACCTATTCAAGTTGTATGCTCGCTGCTTCTAATAATTATATCTTAGATTATGGAATGTATTTTTGTAAGCTACGCTAATACCTTATATAGATGTTATTCGTATTTATAACTGCCTCCGTGGTCTAGCGGTTAAGTCCGTGGATTTAGACTCGGAGGTACCGGGTTCGATTCCTGGTCGGGACAGAAAATATTTATTAATGTAAATAAATACATTTAAATAATATTTAATTTATTTGTCATATTTTTCGAGTTTGGTACGCTGGAGACATCGACGAGCTCGCCACTTGTCATGTTGTGTCATATAGTAAAGTTGGCTAAATCCTCTTATTTATAAGCGTGGTTTATGACCACCCCAAAAGGGAAACGGTCGTGATGATACTTTACTTTTACTATTCCTATTTGATCATAACATGTAAGTCATTAAACCGGCGCTATTGCTCAAATGCGATATGGACGTATTTTACACAAATATGAGGTAGGTGAGGGAAATGTTTGGAAAGGTATTTATGTGTGTTTGTTCCTTTGTCGGATTTGCGAGTGGGCCGGTTTTGATGATACTCACGTCATTCGATTCATCTTAATCATGTAAGTTATAATTCACACACACACAATACAAATAATAAATTCTAACGCAAAACATAGTTGCTTTAACAGTCGGGACCCATTAAAATCGATACTGGCTCATATCTTACCTACAACGGGTCCCGACTGTTAACGTCGCTATGTATTAAACTGTTTTTGTTTTAGATAAAGTATGACATTGCCACTTTACAGCAGCTATAATCTTAGTGACATCCTCATAATTGTTTTCGTCCTAGCTTGTAGTATGACAATGCCTCATTACAGCAGCTATAATCCTTGATATATTCATTTTATAATTGTGTATGTCTTAGTTTATAATATGACAATGCCTATTTACAGCAGCTATAATTTTAAGATTATAATTATGTATATTTGGGTTGTAATGTGCTGCTCCAAATACAAGCTATTTCCCAGAAAATAAGCTTTTCGTTATATTAATTAATTTTTTGACATGTAAAAGCGCAGAATACATTATATTTATTGTCCTAAGCCTACTTACAAAATAAATAAACTAAACTAAACTATGGTAATATATCTCCAAAATGTCACGCGGCGAACGAGTGCCTTCACTCCGTAGCCACGACTCAGACTTAGCTGTAAAGGCACACAGGGCCAACAGTGAGATAGAGACGGTTTATAGGGTCTTAGTCCGTAGGCGCCCTGCCCTGGGGCTTCCTTAGGAAGCTTCACGGATGAGTCGGGCATGCGACCCCCACCCGCGTTGGCCCTTCAGGCAGGGGGCGTATCATTGATGATTTATCGATTCACCTACTATAAAAAAAAAACATAATGTCCGTAATTTTATTTCCTAGAAATTAAGAAACTACATTTCTCAAAAGTACAAAGTAATAAACCCTGTTAAATTACACTCAGTTTCTATTTTATTTTATCTATTATTTGTATTGTTAATAGCTAAAGTATTATATATAGGTAATTAAAACTAAAATTAATGAATGTAGGTGAGCATTTCGAAAGCATATGTAGAATAAAGAGTAAATTGAGCGTTGAGGTACCTAATAGGTGCCATTACCGAGTCTGTGCAAAAAGCCCCACAGTTAGGGATGCCATTCGTAAACATAGTCCATTGCTGCGTAGTGTGGAATGTAAGCTAACCACACAAACTTTAAAATTCAAAATTCTTTAATTTATAGATTGCTTATTCTAATTACAGTGTCATCATGATGCAATCTGCCCATATTATGGGCATACAATATGCTTATGTCAATAGATATTTATTTACTTATATGTATATAGTTAACATTTAATATTGTTCTTTTCAATTTATTGAAATACCATGTTATTGTCAAAATATGCATGCTAAAAATTATTTTATTAAGTAAAAACAGTTGTCAATAATAATTTTCTTTAACTCCTCTTCACTCCTCACTAACCTTACCCATATACACACACACGTGAACAGACGACACACTCACACAGACATAACTTCGCAAACTATATATTGTCGATCCGAGACGTTACCAGTACATCTCAAAATTGGCAGTTATGTGATAATTAGAAATTTATTAATGTTCCCGACAGTTCTCCAAAGTAGCGAAACACGTGTGCACCCCAAAAGATGTAATTACTTTCCAAACGCCTGGCGTAGTATATAAAGTAGATTGCAGTGTGGGAGTTATTATACATTGGCCGAACTAAGCCCACTATAGCCGAGACCGAATACCTTAAAAAATAAGTTTATAAAACTATGTTAGGTAAACTACAGTCCGGCCGCTAAGAGAATGCATCCCTAAAATGCATAAATAGTAAGAAAAATGTGTTTTCAATGTAATTTTAAGTGACAAAACATAATTAAACTGATCTATATATATTTTAAACCAATAAGTATTTGTTGTTATGTATTATGTTAAGTTATCTATAGTTCTAACGGCAGCTGTCGGAAACGCATTCTCTCAGTCACCAGACTATAGCTATACTGTTTATAACTGATACTTCATCATCTTTACTATCAAAATATAAAATAAATAACACCACAACACGTCTAGCCAGCGTAGGCCAAATTCTCCAGAAATATGTTAAGGAAGACCAGCAGTATAGGTCCAGGACTCTGTGTCCTAGGAGCTATTATGATGATCCAAAATTATGTTACCATGACTTGTAGTAAAACTCGAAAAAATGTACTTATTATTTTAAAAAATGGGAATAATGAATTAAAGAAAAATAAATTTTAAAGAAAGCTATGGCAGCTCTTACTCCACAGGCGTTGTTGGGCAAATGGAAAATGCTTCCACAACTCGAATCCAATAAACCAAAATGGAAAAGCCAGTAAAACCTTTGGAACTTTTTTTCAACACCGCGTAAATACCTACCTAATTTTAATAAAATGTAACTTGATTTTATTACGGTGTTTTCAGAATTATAGGTAACTCGTAAATTCATCGTATAAAATTGTACACCTGATAAAATAAATACATGATAAATAAATAAAATAAAACGACAAAAAATCAATTTATAAACAGACACAACGTTAACAAGAAACATATTACTATAAAAATTAATGGCGACCAAATAAATCAATCCAGTGAAATACAATTTTTAGGCATAACGATTGACCAATTTTGCTCTTGGACACAACATAAAAGTAATATAACAACTTAAATAAATAGATCTGTCTACGCTTTGTGGCGATTAACTAAAGTAGCTAACGAAAAAACTTCAGGCATACTCAGGATATGTTGCGTCAAATATAAGGTACGGCATATTATTGTGGGACAATGCAGTGGAAACAAATAGAATCCTTATTGGACAAAAACAATGCATTTGTGCTATTTGTAGCACACATCCTAAGACTTCCTGTCGTCCATTATTTAAAAAAACTGTTCAAATTAGGAGTCAAACAAATGCTGGTTAATAAATGTTTTTATTCGACAAAAGAATACCTAGACACTAAGCTCGATAAAGTCATGTGACTAATTAGATATTTCTATGCTAGAAATAGGGAATAAAAATGGATTACAAACAGTGTAATTCATTTTTTTAAAATATTGTGATAGTAACTGATACTACAATATATATTTAGAATTATATCAAAAAGGTAATAAGAGAAAGCCTGTCAGACCGAGCGTAGAATATTCTAGTATAACAGATAGCTTGAGAACCAAAGCACGTTCCAACGCAGAACTCAACAAATGCCTTTTGAGATACGAAATATTCCTTTGGGTATAAGGACGATTTGCATCTGTATTGCTGACAAGAGTTACCTCACTCGAAGCAAGAGTTAGGCTTTGAGTAGGAGCAAAGGGGAAAGCGCCATGAATGGACCTGTAATTAAAATTGACATTTCAATGAGAAAGAAACCAAAACTTTGAGTCGGTTTGAAATAAGCGTTCAAAGCTTTTTGTCATTAATAGTAAAGTTTTATACCTAACTAGTTTTTTAAAGACCTAATTTAATACAATTTTAGATATTATTATTATTAAATTACTTTATTGCACTTTACCTAAAAGATGGATGGATGGATGGGTGGGGACACGTCGTGCAGATTACGAAACGGTCCTAGGTGATTTTGGAGATAGGAGAGTAAATGATGCAGGTAAGCTTATTCTTGACGTGTGTTTAGAAAAGAATATTTTTGTGTCCAACACAATGTTTGCTCACAAAGATATTCACATGTATACAAGAACGATGAATAGTGAAAAGAGTATAATTGACTTAATAATAGTTGATGAAAGACTGCGAACACAGACTCTGGATACCAGGGCGTATCGTGGGCCAGAATTGGGAACAGACCACTACCTAGTAATTACTAGGATTAGTGGCCTGTTCACAAAATGGCGCCACCGGCGATCAGGTGGCAATCTGTCAGCAGTAGAGAGAATAAAGAGTGAAAAGTTACAAGATGATAGTGTGAAAGAGGAGTATATGAAATGCGTCAATGATAAACTTATCAATTTGAAAGATGTGAGCAAAGATGTAGAAGAGTGTTGGAAGTACCTAAAAAATGGTATGGTAGAATCGGCAAGAGAAGTATGTGGAGTAGCAAAAAAGCGAGCAACCAAGGGTGACGCGTGGTGGGATCAAGAGGTCAAAGATTCGGTAGAAAGAAAGAAGAAAGCTTGGATAGATTACGTTGCTTCGCTGAATATGAATGAAAGTATAAAAAGAGAAAAAAAAGAGTTGTACCATCGCTGCAAGAATGAGACAAAAGTTTTGGTTAAGGAGAAGCGTGAAAGATGTAAAGAAATAGGTGAAAATAGGATGACGAGCAACTTTAAGGAGAACTCCAAACTTTTCTGGAGGGAAGTTAGGAAGGCCAAAGGTAGCTTGTCATCTTGTCGAATGAACAGAGTGAAATCAAAAAGCGGTAACATTCTTGCAAACACAAATGAGGTGTTGCAGCGATGGAATGAATATTTTAGCGAGATGTATGCTGGTAGTACTCCTAACGACGTTACGACGGGTACTTTACCTCCAGAGCTATCCACAACTATAACGTCCACTTTTAAGGAGGAAATAAGTGTGCAAGAATTGCAATCGGCAATTAGAAGCCTGAAATGTGGCAAAGCAGCGGGAAAAGATCGAGTGCTCGCTGAAATGATCAAATACGGAGGTATACCGGTCTGGAACGCTTTCCACCTACTGTGCAACCTTTGCTGGCAGGAGGGAAGAGTACCAGAGGACTGGCGGCAATCAGTCATCGTTCCTTTATACAAAGGTAAGGGATCTAGATTGGACTGTGCCAACTACCGAGCGATTAGTTTGATCAGTTTGGCGAGCAAGATGTATGGCAAGATTCTCACGAAACGCTTGCAAGAGAAGACTGAAGGTCTTTTATGGGAGGCACAAGGAGGCTTTAGACCTGGAAGAGGATGCACTGACCAAGTCTTTTCGCTCCGCAATATCACAGAGAAGTTTTTGGCCTTAAACCAGAAGGTTTTCTGTGCTTTTGTGGATTTGGAAAAGGCTTTTGATAGAGTTGTAAGAAAGAAGCTTTGGGACATATTGCCGGAGTATGGAGTGAATGACAAATTGCTACAAGCTATACAGTCCCTGTACAAGGGCTGCAAAGCTTGTGTGCGGGTGGAGGGGGGTATGTCGCCTTGCTTTGAATCCCAAATGGGCGTCAAACAGGGTTGTGTGCTTTCTCCTAGATTATTCACTCTATATCTCGACAAATGCCTAAAAAGAGTGAGAGAGAGTGACTGTGGGATAAAGATGAGTGATCTAGTGGTGAACTGCCTGCTTTATGCAGATGATGCTGTTCTTATGGCATCGTCCGAACAACAACTGCAATCACTAGTCACAAGAATGAAGGAGGGATGTGCAGAAAAAGGACTCCGTTTGAATGCGAGAAAAACCAAGGTACTAGTGTTTGAAAGAAGAAGGATGACAACCGTGACGATAAAGATTGATGATGAAACTCTAGAACAAGTAAATGAAATTATATATCTGGGCAGTGTTTTCACTGCGGATGGGAAGTACGATAGGGACGTTGAAAGAAGAGTGAACGCGGGAAATAGTGTTAACGGTGCCCTGGGGTCACTGATCGGCAGTCGAAATGTCAGTGACAAAGCTCGGCTCGCCATACACAATGCCATGTTGGTACCAACACTGATGTATGGAAGCGAAACGTGGATATGTCAGAATACGCATGAGAGTAGGGTTAATGCAGTAGAAATGCGGTCGTTGCGGCGGATATGTGGCGTCACTTTGGCGGACCGCATACGTAACGTCGAAATACGGAAAAGGGTTGGTATGAAGGAAAGCATAGGGACAAAAATAAGGAAAAGCATGCTACGATGGTTCGGGCATGTTGAAAGGATGAGCGATGAAAGATTGACGAACCAGATATATAATGCGAAAGTTGTGGGTAAAAGAGGCCCTGGCAGACCGAGACTCACATATCACGATCAAATAAATAAAACACTGACTGAAGGTGCATTAAAAAGTCTTCGTAACCAAAGGGCATGTATGAAGAGGTTAATGAATGTCGACGAAGCGAAAGAGGTATGTCGTGATCGTGTCAAATGGCGCTCAATTGTCTCTGCCTACCCCGCAAGGGATCTGGCGTGAAGATATGTATGTATGTACCTAAAAGTGTGTACAAAGGAGAACTTAAAGCCATTTCTGTTTTTTCTACCAGCTAACCTTTGGGAGAGTGAGACAGTATAAATATGTGGTGTGCAATTCTAACCAATAAACTATATAAATAGTCATCAATATATATACTATATATAATATATACTTATTATTGTGTATATAGTAGATAGACATAGTTGATATTTATGAGAGATAATATATAAAATAAGGAGATATTGAGCTTTACATAGGGTAAATGTTGCCAGTCTCCTTGGAGTTATCCATTCATGACATCTCTAGAGGATATTTTTATTTATAGTTTATATTTTATTAATAGTTTTATTTAATTATTTTTAAGCGGTTTTAAATTATAGTATATCAATAAATAATTTTATCATTTTTTGTATGCCAAATCGCAGCTTGATTTATTTAAATTAATTGTGATGTAAAAAAGTAAATAAAATAATCATCACGACTGTAATACCTTCCGGGATTATCAGACACCACACTTATTGTTTGACAGCAGTGGTTTGCCCTTAGTAATTTGACCATCATGGAGATCGAGCAAGACTCGAGTGAAGACAAATTTATTAGCATTCCATGGATTTATCGTGCGGGTGCCGGGTCTATCGTATGTAGGAGTAGTAGAGGAGAATAATGGTGTCTTGGGCTTGTGACCGACTATAGGCTGGGTTCTCTTATTTTTATTTCGCAACAAGACGCTTACTATCCACCAATCTATTGCTCTCCCCACCCACCAAATACTGTTTCAGCAGAATAATGCCCTCCTGGACACTTATACATATATTGGCGGCACACTTGATTAACCCAATTCATTCAGTAAGCGGTGCAAAGATTTTGCATTAATTTCCACTGCATAAAGCTGAGTCTTGAGTCTATTATTGATCACTTCTTCTGTGGGTTGATATGATTAATAATAGTTTTTGTTACAAATAACATTAAAATGTTTTAGTGTTCCTTGCCAGGGATCTAACCCAGTATATGTGCATCCAAATTTTCGGTTAACCGCTAGATTTTTTATTTATTATGTGTAAAATTTCTAGCCATTGCAATTGATTACATAACGAAAAGATTATTTCTTAACTGTGTATTTATTTAAGTTCTAATGTATATGATGTATTGTATGTTTAATTGTATGTATAGTTTATGTATGTTTATTTGTGTAGGTAAAATGTGTAGTTTATTAAGATTTGTTAAGTAACTTATTAACAGTATCTTTAAAATTCCTTTTTTTTTCATCCTGCCTATCACCTTACTCGATCCCCAAGGTTAGGTGGTATAGAATGCCTACTAGCATTATAGCTCGCCTCTGTACTATTTTTAAGTGCATTAAAGAATTTAAATAAGTAAATAAATAAATTATTTCGATTAAACTCAATATTAAGTTATAACGTGCTGTATTAAGCCTTGTTTCCTCTATTGCCTGAGGACTATACGGTAGCTAAGTACCGAATGACTACCTCGTTCGAGTTCAGTTTCAAACGGAACATTTATTAAATGCATATGTCAGGTACATCGGCATCAGTTTTGAGTGCCGGTACTATAATATAAATGTATTTATTTACATTAATAAATATTTTTGTGTCCTGACCAAGAATCGAACCCGGTACCTCCGAGTCCAAATCCACGGACTTAACCGATAGACCACGAAGGCAGTAAAATTTATTACCATCAATAATGTTATCTTTTAATGTAACAAAGTTATTATTACATTATTATCTCAGTGTTTAAACATAAGTTAAGAATGATTAGCAATATGGTTTTGTAAAGTAGGTGGCGTTGTGTACGAACATAGTCGTGTGCTGATTTCTGATTGGTTCAATAACGATGTTACGAGTCGCTTTAATGAATGGCGCGAATCATATCGCGCCAGATTACAAGAAAACAGCAGACGAGTCGGTCGTTGCGCGCCTTTTAAATAGTGAAGGTATAATTATTGGCAATGGAAATAAATCATACAACATTGAAGACTGGTTTAATTTGAGAAATTAGTCCTAACAATAATACTATGATAATAAAAAAAAAAATATTGATGATTAAATAAAAAAATAATTGCAATAAACTTTTTGTTAAAATTAGTCAGTTAAGTTAAAAAAAAGACGTGTTTACGCCTTAAAATAAATGAAATTTTAAAACAAGAAAGCAACAAAGAATGTTCTAAAGCGTGTATAAATCAACCACTTGGTGTAAAAGATAATATTTGGGGCTAAAATATCGTTATTTCTTAATAGGCAGGCAACCGACTGCGAAAGTATGCGGTGAGGCGTGAACGACATCTGCCACGTGCGTCTGACACGCGCTAAATTATTTTGTACACAAAAATACATTATTTGTATCAAATTTAATTATTAACAGGATGTGATTTTATACTTTTTTTTATCATACTGCTACTAAAGCGAAGAGAGAAGCTGGTAAAATTTTGACCTATATTTATTTAAAAGACATCATCCATTTTAGGCTTATTTGTACTACTTATGCTATGTATAATAATAATAAAAAATGTATATTTCTATATTTTTATTGATAAGACTAATTATCGACACCCTCGCCGCGTCGCATCTCAGGGGGACAGCGCATAAAGCGGGGGGCCGCGGCGGAAAATGCGGAGTCCGGCAAGCGGCGCAAGTATGTTAGTATATTAAAAGATTACATATTTGTGCAAGTTTTCGTCTTATAAATTAAAGTTATTTATTTGAAAAAATATTTACAAAATATAAAATAAATAATAATACTAAGGATAAGGATATAAGACCCGTCCGCGTGGAATGGTGGCAAGAACGCTAGCTGCATTTCCCTGTTTCTTGTCACCGGAGGAGACAACAAGACGCGGTGTTATGTCTTTTAAAAACTTGGACTCCATGGGCCCAGAGTTCTATAGCAAACGGCACAAATCTGTAATTCTTTAATAAACTTACATACTTGCGCCGCTATCCCCCTGAGGTGTGACGCGGCAAGGGTGTCGACGTCGGTGGCGTTCTACACCAGAGCACGTCCTCGTTCCCAGGGGATCAACGTAATACCATCGGATCTCCATTATTTCGGAATTTGAGTTTGACCGCTACTAAAGTGTAACACACGTTTTTTTGATCGACAAGAGAAGAAGAACAAATTAGATGGCGATACAAATGTAACAATATTTTTTTATGAAAATTATAACCAATGCCCTATTGCCCTATCTATCTTATATTTAATCTCTTTGGTTGAAACATTTTTATAGTTTACTTATGTATAAGAATTTAACTTACAGTTAATTACAACAAATATTTAAAAAACTGACGTCAAGACTAGTTGGTTAGTTCCTATTAGTCAGTGCTCTTCCTAAGAACCACAAAAATTTGACCAAATATATTTTTTATTAAATATTTCCTAAATATACCAACATAGCAATCCTTAATGCATATAGTATATCCAAGATTTTCATCAGTGCTAAATATGATGGAACAAGTGCAATATTTCTTAAAGCACTTACAATAACTTAAAACTGCGAAACTAGCCATTTCCGGACCACCAGGTTTCTGGACTATTTTGAAGTAGACTTTCCAGCTAAGCGACCTTGTTCCCATCTTACCGTGATATTTATGAGTCATTATTTTCATCACCGACTCCCTAAAACTTCACTGATGACGATGGAATTTTAATTTAAAAAAAATATCTATTCTTCGAGTTGATATTAGTGGAATCGGTACCGACGACGGCTTAACGTGCTCACGAGGCATAGGAATGGTTGTATTGTTCATATATAACAAATGTACATAGGATAAGTGTATTTTATAAGGGTACATGAACTGCGACCTTTTTTTTATTTTGCCACTACAGAATGTCTAATATGTCAATATGTCTAATAACTAGAAAGTCAATGGCATGTACATTGTACAAGCCGTCGCCAATCCTCACGCACTGCAGCCTGTAGGGGGTGATCCAACCTGGTCAGTCCACATCATCGGGGACCTACGCACCCTCTTGCAATGGCAACCAGGCGCTCAATGGATGCATCTCCACATCGCGACACGTGTTCGAAGAAAGTGAGAATGTGATCCAATTCTTCCAGGATGGACTTGTTAGTTCTTAACTTTGTCCAGGATATGCTTAACATACTTCGCCTACACCACATCTCTATTCCTGTCTAAGGTTGACTTAATACCATAAGTGCTTTTTCTACCAACTAGCCTTAAGATAAACCGAATAGCAAAAAAAGCCAATCGCGAAAAGGGATTTGACAATAAATAAAAATAGTATGTTGTGAGGGTTCAAGATGCAGAGGTGTACGGACGACTCTATAAGAAACTTCACTTCACCAGACACGTACGCCACGCAAGCGATTCGACATCATTTATAGAGGTCCGTACACGAGCACTAAGTGAAACGTCCTAAGCCAATTTAACTTGTACGGTGTTGCCATTGATATTGAGATCAGCCTGTGTGTCTCTCCACTGCTGGAAATAAGCCTCGTGATTATTTCCATGCAACGTCGACAGTCGCTGGTCGCTAGATTAGGAAGTGTACCATCACGGCCAAGCATAGTGTGCTATTTTATACTGCAACATCTTTAATGGTGGTAATTTTTCTGATGACACCCAGTATCTGGTCCCGGCTGGCATGTATCAAATTGCATCCCGGTAACAATGCTAAATTACATTCATTGTTCAAAGTGGAGCTCTCTCGAAAAATTACACTCGTGCTAACATTGTAAAAGTTCATTTAGAAGATGGAGCTATTAAATTAATAGTGGATGTGGTACTAGCAGACTTGGAGAGTTGTGCAGTTGTGAAATTACGTTAGTTCTGTTTGTGTTCTGAGAATACTGTTTTTAGGGATTAATTCTTGTTCATTTTGGAAATAATATATTAGGTGTTTGGATTGAATGAATCTCGTAAGTTCTTATTTAAAATTTGTTAAAAGTAACACACGTAATATAAGTAAATGGATTTTGAGGTTGAATCACGTAGAGGATGATGCTTGTTAAAACGGACCTAAACAAGGTCGCTGGTGGTTGATGGATGTAGGTGGCGGAAGATCGTATCTTTCGAGGTAAGCCTATATACCCAACGGTTGATAAACACAGGCCAATGATTATGGAGTGTCTATTTATTATTTATTGCACGATAACTGCTGTGCCAATGATGATATCGATATCTTCCATGACCGTTACGATGTATTCAGAAAAATAAGTTCTCTTATATTTGAAACTTTGTATGTATATAGTTAATAATTTATTTAACAAGTATTTCGATTTCGTTTTTAAGGTATCAAATTTATGTTATTCTATTTCTATTTTTTGGTGGTGAATTATGTGACACATAAATGGTTTGTGAAAATATATGTACTACTGCTTGTGCTATATAAATAAATAACTACATACATACATACATATCTTCACGCCAGATCCCTTGCGTGATAGGCAGAGACAATTGAGCGCCACTTGATACGATCACGACATACCTCTTTCGCTTCGACGACATTCATCAACCTCTTCATACATGCCCTTTTGTGAAGGTCTTTTAATGCACCTTCAGCCAGTTTTTTATTTATTTGATTGTGATATGTAAGTCTTGGTCTGCCAGGGCACCTTTTACCCACAACTTTCGCAATATATACCTGGTTCGTCAATCTTTCTTTGCTCATCCTTTCAACATGCCCGAACCATCGTAGCATCCCTTTCTTTATTTTAGTCCCTATGCTTCCTTTTATACCTACCCTTTTCCGTATTTCGATGTTACTAATGCTAACTAAAATAAACAACTAACGACTGAAAACATAAAAAAGAAAGATATGGAAACATGAAGGTTCAATTAAAAGTTACCACAAATGGAAACATATTATATTATTGCTAATTGCATTATAATACAATAAACGTGTATTAGTTTTACGAGTATTTAAAGCTGCCAAGGAGGTTATAAAATCCTTCCTCAGGAAAGATGAAGAGCATGAATACAGAGTGCACGCGATGACTCTAGAAGTTCAAAATGACTGGCTAACTTTGGGCGATTTTTGCATCCCTCCAGCCCTAAAGTGGCGCACACTAATGTACGATTGGTCTCCGGCGTTGCTAAAGTTCTACCTAAACGCTTTTCAAATATCCCTCCCGGACCAGAGTAATCTGGTAAGGTGGGGAAAAGCTACGGAAAAGAACTGTACATTGTGTGGTGCTGCCATAGGAACTGCTAGACACACACTTGTAGGATGCGTTACTCTCCTAGAAAAGGGCTATTACTCACGCCGAAATGACAAAGTCCTAGGTGTTATCCGTGAAGCAGTAAGTCTTTCTATTGCAAGAGCCAGAAAGGGACTGACTACAAATAAAACTTTGACCACATTTGTAAAGGAAGGGCAAAGCACGAAAACTAAATGCAAGCCCACCTCGATCCTTGGCGCCGCATCAGACTGGAAAATTCTCATGGATACATTTGAACACCATTATAGGATCCCAGATGAACTAGCTGTATCAGCCTATAGGCCAGACATCTTAGTGTTTTCTCGGAACTTGAAAAAAGTTATCCTTATTGAACTTACCGTTCCGTGGGAATCAAATATTCCAAAAGACCACAACATGAAGTCGAATAAATATTATGATCTCACAGAAGAAATGATCAGGAACGGGTTCAAGACTCAGCTTTACGCAGTGGAAGTTGGTGCAAGAGGAGTTCCAGCAAAATCTTTGCATCACTTACTGAAAGAATTGGGCCTAAGCAGGTCTGCCGTCAATACATTTATGGAACGAGCTTCCAAGACGGCATTAACGGAATCATACAGTATTTGGTTGGGTAGGGAGAGAAGTAGAATGGTGGATGGTGAGCGTATTATCGCGCAATAGAAAAAAAAGCAGGCCTCCTTTTCTTAAACCAGCCAATTGTCGGTCGCAAGCCCGAGACACCATTCTTCTCATCTCTTACCCACACACGATGGACCCGGCACCCGCACGGTGAATCCATGGAATGCTTAGAAATTTGTCTTCTCTTCTGCAAATTATAGATATTTTGATAAAATTTATTTCGTGCACTGTTCCAATTTGCCTAAAACTGAATCAAATAATGAATTCTGTAACACATAAAGTGAATGTAAAATATTTATACAGTGGTCGAGTCCCTTCATTTACATTTTTAAATCTGAGGGTTGAATGAGACTGTTGATTTTAGGAAATTTCACATTTATTTTTAATTATAATTTGATATCGTTTCTATTCATGACAACAGTAATAACTATACTTGCATATTTTGTTTGTTTCTCTGTTCTCACCTTTGGGATCTCAATGTCCTACAGAGGCGAGCTGTTCGAATTGTGGACGATGCCACTGTATCTAGAACTCTCGAATCCCTGCAGCTTCGCCGAGATGTGGGTTCTCTGAGCGTGTTCTACCGGCTATACTATGGTGAGTGCTCCGAAGACCTCTATAACCTAATCCCTCCTTCTCTATTCCGCAACCGAACCACACGCACAGGTTAGAATATGCACCCACATACCGTAGTCACCATCTCTTCGCGTACGTATAAATTTGGGGACTCAAACATCTGTCGCACGATAAAGATTTGGAATGCTCTTCCAGCCTCTGTGTTTCCACTTTCCTATAACTTGGAGTCCTTCAATCAAAGTGTGAAAAACCATCTAGTCCAGCCGGCATAGTGTTAGGGACTGATGACAGTGTCTGACTTCAGTTGCTAACACGTGCAGGACCTTGCGCGCCACTTACCATTAGGTGGGCCCAAGGTCACATGAAGTGCTAATATAAAAAATAAAAAAGGCATTGCATATTACAAAATATGATGCGAGTCTAGACATTGGCCAAGTTGCGAAACATGCTTTTGCCGATAGGAAAGTATTTTATTTATTTCAAATTATTTATTGCACCAAAACATAAAATTAGGTACATAGACGAGTTAAATACCTTTTAGGCATTTTCTGACAACTAACCATTGGGATGGAGAGAGATTACGGCAGGGTGCAACAATAAATACACTACATACCAAGCAATTATATAAACTACATTCAAATAACAGATATATACATACAAATAAACATTGTAAAATAAATAAATATATGTATTTAAATTATGTTTTATAAGTATGTTTTTTTTTATTTATTAAAATACCTACTTTGTAAATTTGGAAATAAACTAAGAATATTTTATTTACGTCATAACAAATATTATAAGCTGTATTTCATTTAAAAAATAAACATTCATAAATATATTGCACCGCCATACGAATCCTCATAAATACACTCACACACAAACTGTTATGTACACAAACAATAGTTTTTAAATTTGTAGTTTTAAATTGTAAATAATTTTAATTAGCGCCTTACAATACATATCTTTATTTGAATTGACAATCAGCACACCCCCCGACCGCTGCGTCACATCACTTTGGTGCAGTGGCTGGGACGTTAACTAAAGTCCAATCCTTAGTAGGTACACTGGGTGTTTAACTTTGAAATCAACAGAGACGATCGAAAGACTATAGTAAGCTGGGTCTTACTGCTAAATGTTGAATGATGCAAACTAACCTTACTCCTCTATAGACTAACCTATTTTGTATCAATTTTTATTTATTTATATATTATCAAATAAACGTATTTATTATTTAATAAAAAAAAAAGGGAATATATTTGTATGTTGATGAATGTCGACGAAGCGAAAGAGGTATTTCGTGAAGTCAAGTGGCGCTCAATTGTCTCTGGTGTGAAGATATGTATGTATGCAGTGTGCTTATCAATAAACAAGTTAGTAAATAATTGTTTAAAAACTTTGACAGATGGTGCAAGTATCAATAGAAAGATGTAAGAAAAAAAAAAGATGTATATAAAAACATATTCTATTAGAATAATACAATAAAAATACGCGAATTTTATTCGGTTCATTCGAAATATTAATTGCAAATTAAAAAGAAAAAAATAAAATAATAACTAATTCACGACCTTAGTTTCGTTTGAAGTAAAAAGAGTGCAATTGATGTATGTTCCCTAGCAGAAGTTGCTTAGAGTTAAATAGCGTAAATTAGAAAGCGCAGAGAGCCAGCTTCAAGATTAGCAGCAATTAAGAAACTATTAAGTTCCGCAGATGTAGGGTCACTATATATTTCAATAATAATGGATAACATTTTAAAAAATGCCGTCGGCAATCCGTATAGCCATTTTATTACAGCCCCTAGAACACAGCATCCAAGACCTTCACTGTTGTAGATGGGCCTTCCAGAACATATATCTGTAGAATTTGGCCTACACTAGCCACGATGGCCAGTCGGGTTGGCGAGGGTCTGATGTCTTTTTAATGACAATTTATTAACGTTTTCGTAAGTTGATATTAGTGGAACCGGGACCTACAGCTTAACGTGCTCTCCGAGTCTATCACAAATGTACTTAACAAAAGTACATGCCGGGGTTCGAACCCACCTCTTTAGGATATTAAGGAAAGCGTTCCTACAATTTAGTGTGGTGAAATTAACCCAAATTATCCAGAAAATTTAGCGGTAGAGATTTAATTTATTCGAAGGCTGAATATATTTTGATACGTTTAATGTGGCATTGACATCATTAGATGAAATAAACAAGCGACAAGCTAACTTGGCGTACCTATATCATAATGTTGATTGTGGATTATTTTAATGATCTTATATTTATTTTATAATATGTATGTATTTATGTATATACTTATTTGTTGCCTGTAAACCTGTTTTTTTCTGTAATAAAGCACAATTTCCTTCTTATTCGTTTATTGTCTGAATTATCACTTTTCTTTATCAAAAACATCTGTCAAACTAGACATTGCTACTATGCACCCATACATAGTTTTGCCCACTGCTAAAAGTTGGTTGTTAGAAAATGCCCGGCCATTATGCCTGCCTATGTACAATTTTAGTTCAATAAACTATTTAAATTAAATTAGTGTCTATAGAAAGAAACTGTAGGATTTTTATAATACTAACAAGTAGGTACTGACGATTACTTATATATTTAAATTGATCCTTGTTTTTACTCTCGTTGCAACTTTCACTCTAATATCTTTAGTACGTGTATTATTTAATTTATTTATTTAATAAATCCTGTATATATTTAATTATATGTATTGTATTATATATGTATAACATGTATTGTATATGTAGTATTAGTATGTATTGTTTATTTTATATTTACTTGGCACCTGTCACATGTTTTCAAAACTTCCAAAGGTTAGCTGATGGATAATGCCTCACGGCATAAAGCTTGCCTGTGCACATTAATTTAAAGTTATTTTAGTTTTTGTGCAATACAGAATTTTTATTATTATTATTATTATTGTATTTTTTTAGTGTAAACTTATTTGTCTTATGTATTATTTTGAGTCGTTGTCACCCTAGGAGCTGACTTACAGTAAGCAAGCGTTGTAGGTAAATGCACGATTTGAGTGCTCCAGTTAAATTCCACTGTTGCTGCATATATTCTGTTTTAATCAGACCTTAAGCTTCCTTGTGATCTATGTAGACGTGAATATATGGAGCTCGTTTAACAACTTTACATTGGACTGTCTAACATGTGCGTTCGTAGTTTGAAGATGGTCCAAAATTTCTAATAGCTAGTCTTGTTGACTAATAGACATTTTCATTCCTAATTTAACGGCCATGCTTCTGTTAAAATTTAGTAAGACTTAGATCAGACTTGGACTTAAATTATAGTCGTTCCTTAAAATTTTATGACAAAATTAGAATCATCTGATACCACTCAGAATACAATAAATACTATATGTAAATAGTTATATAATAATTCTACACATATTACTATATGTTTTATTTAACCCTTCGTGTATTTAAAACGCTGATCCACGTTCGTTATATCACGCATCCAATCCAAATTAACTCTTTAAACATTTCTGTTGTTCTTTCGGAGTTTAGGAGGATCTTGAGGATTTAATTATTTAGACAACGTCTTATTTGATGGTAATTTAACATAATTTATTATAACTAATGGCGCGGTGGTAAGAAAGCTTTCCTTTAAATCCTACACAGGTTGCTTGGTTCAAACCCTAATGACAATTCACTTTTCTTACGTACATTTATCATAGCTATAAATAAAAAAAGGGAGGCCTCCTTTTCTTAAACCAGCCTATTGTCGGTTGCAAGCCCGAGACACCATTCTTCTCATCTTTTACCCACACACGATAGACCCGCACGGTGAATCCATGGAATGCTTAGAAATTTGTCTTCTCTTCTATCACCATTCCCGTACGTTAAGCAGTCGGTCCCCGTTCCAGTAATACTAACTTGTGGAATCGTTGATAAATTGACATTAAAAATGACATCAGATCCTCGCTAATCTCTATAAGTTATTATGTTCTGAAAGGCCCATCTCCAGCAGTGGATATCTAGGATGCTGTGTTCTAATGGTTGTAAGAAAAAAAAATGTAACTCTTGAAAGTCGAAGAATCGAGTTCCAATGCCGCCAGCTAGTCCCATTGGATCTTTAAATCTTATTTTCATTGAGGCAAAACATCAAGAAGGTATTCCTATGCCAATAGGTGTTATACGTCAACTAGTACGAGTATAGACACATCCCAGCTTTATGAATTATTGTTGGACCTTTTCCTGTTGATGGTATAGTGTGAGTTGATGATGATGAACTCTTTAAACTATTAAATACAAGAATTATATTGCTTTATAACTAACTGTTAATTAATTAATTTTATATGACTAATTACGAGTAGTGTGCAGTGAGAAGTGAGATTCAAACTGCAATCAAAAAGTAATTAGACTTCTCTCGCGTCGTTTCTGATGCAGGTGCTAATTATTTCAAGTGAAAATCAATTTAGCATTTAATAGGTAGGTATGCGCGGTGGTGGCTCGGTTGTAAGAACGCGTTCCTTAAATCCTACAGAGGTCGTGTAAAGAATTAAATATAAAATAATATTGGGAGAAGAAAACTCGCTAGTGGTTAAAAATGACATCTAATTCAGTATAAACAAATCCATCAAAAATAATAATCTTGACAGTTATTTTTTATAATAAAAAATAACAAAATTAAAACAAACTATTTTCAACAGGTCGGTTCATATCCACCCGGCATGTACCAATGAGAAATACACTTTTCATATGTACATTTGTCATAGATCAATTCACATCTTTAAAAAACAACTTAATACTTTCTTTTTAAACAAGCAGAACAGTATATTTTAAATTTAAATATATACTTTTATTAATATTATATTATCTTCATATATATCTACTATATTTTAATAAGTATTTAAGTAGTCTATGTATACATACTATTTATGTAGTTTATTCAAATTTAAAATAAGGTTAAAATTGCATCCCACATATTATACTGTCTCACTCTCCCAAAGGTTAGCTGGTAGAAAAAGTCGAAATGGCTTTAAGTTCGCCTTTGTACATACTTTTAAGTTAAAGTGCAATAAAGTATTTTAATAATAATAATAGATTTACAACACCACCGTTCCCGTGCCTCGGAGAGCACGTTAAGCCGTCGGTCCCGGGACATCATATCCTCGCCAAGCCGTCTGGCCAGCGTGGCGAGTGTAGGCCAAATTCTCCCGATATATGTTCTGGATGGCCCATCTCCAGCAGTGGAGGTCTAGGGCGCTGTGTTCTAGGGGCTATAATGAACTGAATGATGATGAGGTATTTTTTATTATATATACGAAAAAAGTGATTTTTCACGTTAATTTTTCTTATATTAATGTTGCAGGAATTACGTACCATCAAGTCTATTTAACCGAGCTAGTCTCCTAATGTATAATCCCGTATCCTCGCTTTCTTTGGAGACGTATAATAGGTGGTAGGCGGGCTGATGGTGGTAATTTGCCCAGTCAGCCAGGGCGGGAAAGTATCCACAGTTCGTCCCGATAAACCCAGTAAAGTATATTTACACGTTTCGGGATCAGCCTTGATTTGTTGCGACTAATAATTATGTTGAAGTTACCAACACTGCTTTTGTACTACTTCAAAATAACAATATCATTTAATTTAATTTCATTTCATTTCATTTCATTGCATTTCATTTCATTTCATTTCATTTCATTTCATTTCATTTCATTTCATTTCATTTCATTTCATTTCATTTCATTTCATTTCATTTCATTTCATTTCATTTCATTTCATTTCATTTCATTTCATTTCATTTCATTTCATTTCATTTCATTTCATTTCATTTCATTTCATTTCATTTCATTTCATTTCATTTCATTTCATTTCATTTCATTTCATTTCATTTCATTTCATTTCATTTCATTTCATTTCATTTCATTTCATTTCATTTCATTTCATTTCATTTCATTTCATTTCATTTCATTTCATTTCATTTCATTTCATTTCATTTCATTTCATTTCATTTCATTTCATTTCATTTCATTTCATTTCATTTCATTTCATTACGAGTATGTCAGCCTAAAACCAATTAATATTTGCTTTAGGTATTTTAAAAGTCTCCAAGTTACCTACTTATCTAAGTTAATGTTATTTAATAAACACAAACAATGTAGCTCACAGATAAGTCCAATACACGACATATTTGGGGAACAAGTTAGTGTGTACTTGATGAAAAGCTATAAAAGTACATGGGCCGTATTCGGGACAAATGGCCCGAAAGTATAGCTCCTGCAGGAGTTGTCTGCCCACAAACATTCTTTTACGACCCACTGGCTTATTTTTCACTCCATTTTTATTATTACACTGCAAACCTCTCTATACAGAGTTAAAGTCGATATTTTATCCAAAAGTATCATCACGACCTTTCGGGGTAGTCAGAAACCATTTATACTTTTTATTATTATTATATTATTTTTATTGTTTGTGCCATTTAATTGCATAAATTCTTGAATTACCTGGTTGCCAGTTAAAGAGGACCTCAGAACTAGATCATTATCATCAACATTGTATAAACATAAAGTTTGTTATATGCTCGCGATTTTTTGCCACCTTTCAACCCTTACCAGCGTCAATCTTCAGGTTATCGGACTATCTAGCACGGATCGTCCTACTTTTTTCTTGTACAAACGTCGTCATCATCAGCCTGTGTCTCTTCACAATGCCTACAGCATTCCCCAAGCCACAGCACGCGGTCTTTTGCAACCCTTATCCAACCCCAGCCAGCTACTTTCTTTAGGTCAACCATCCATCTGGCGTGGGGACGTCCCACTCTGCGTCCCGTACGTGTTTCGGGCAAATAAATAATAATAATATTACAACAGAGTAGTGGTGGTCCAGTTGTCCATTAATCCAAAAAGGTCACAGTTTGAACCCAGATATGTATCAATGTGAAATACGTAGTAAAACTAAACATCTTTTTACTTACATTTGTCTCTAGGTCTAGAGCATGATAATCATAAAAAGGAACAAAACGCGTTAATTTTTATATTCTCATATTTTCCTAATAAGGACATTTCTGGCATAATGATAAAGTGTAACTGAATGATGCTTAAACAAAATCAAGCACAGTGAATGACCATTACTGATTTTTAATGCACTCAACTTTGGAACAGAAGCGTAATAAATTACCACCTGAAAATCCCCGCACGCACCATTATTGTAATTGCTACTTGAAAAAATCTGCACAAATTAATCATCATAAAATCGTTGGGCGACACCCTGACTTTCGTTGCCAGAGAACATTCGTTACCACTGACATGATATGTAATGTGATATTTCATGGAGTTGTCTTAATACTCGCTAGTATGTGTTATGTTTAGAATTGACAAATATTGGCACTGTTTTAATAAAAATATTTGAAGATACATTATGATTAATAATCTAACATACATAAATAGAAGACTCACCTTTACCGATCTTCAATTCAATTTTAATATTTTTTATTTTAGATAATCACACTTTTTAAATAGATCTCAACAACTGTAAGTATGTATATATTGTATTTATGTATATATTAAGTATTATAAGTATATTAGTGTTTAGTATATTAATATTATTTACTAGTAAGTAGTTTAGTTTTAGTAGTATTTTATTTTCTCCCCTATATTATGTTCTATAATTTGCGCAAACCTTCCACATACAATGTTCGTAATGTCCCTAAAGTTGACCGAGTAAGAATGTCTAGCGGCATTAGGTCCGCCTTTGTACATAGTGCAAAAAGTTTTAAATAAATAAATAAATAATTACTATTATCTATATATATTTAATTATTAATATTATTATACCTGTCTATATTCCGAAACTATCATATTCATAAACTTAACCTAACTTCCACCAGTACTGCAGTCCAGTGTTGCGCAATAGCTACAATCCCTATGCTACCCGAATGAAATTTACTTTTTAATCATTTTTAAGAGCAATAGTGATGGGTTGCCTAACAAAATATAGCGAGGGCCATATATACCGCGCGTAATTGTCAAAAGAGGAAATAAATTTTTTTGGCAAGTGTCATTGGTAGAACCTCAATTTGGAATAAAAATGGTAACTTTTTTTAAAAGATAAAAATATTTATCCGAAAAACAAAATACTACACGGTGAATAATAAAGGCATCGTCTGAAAATCGCGATATCCATCGTGATAAATACTTAAAGGGTAGGGAGAGTTATTATTAATTATTGATCTCGCCACAGCCGAGAGACGAAATAGAAAGAGAAAGAATTACGTAAGTCAACGTTCGCGCGATCGTCAACCTTTCGCTACCTACTTTATTAGGCTCTGTATGAGTAGCGATATTTTTAGGACAACTTCTTTGCGCCGTAACTTATAATTTTATTACTAAGTAATTAAAATAAAAAATACGTAGTTCTTTATTTTTATTCTAGATTATAATATAAAAATATATTATATATATAATATAAATATTTGCTCTTTAATAAATTCCACGCTGTATAAGTTCAACGATCACTTTATAAGTTCAACAAAAAATTAAAATAGTTCTGGTAGTTTAATTTTACAATTCCAATACAATTAAATAGTTAATTAATTAATAAATATGCACAAAAATATGTGTGGCTCGATTAATATAGTCTTTTGGGTGAATCGGGTCACGTATGGTGATAATAGATTGTCTCTTTATGACTGGAACTGTTTTCTTGTTAATATTATGAACAAATGAATAAAAGTAACCTTATCCTGTACAAAAAAACCATAGACTTAGCATGTCTTACACTTACACTAAGAAGTAAAGGACAAATTCACCTGTCTCTCCTCAATTTAAGACTTTTCGTTCGTCACACAATTCTGTTCTATCTATCCCTTCTTATCACTCTAGCTTTCATTCTAACTCATCCGCAAATCTCTGGAACAGTTTACCTGTTAAAATTTGCCAAGCACCCAGCAAACCGCTGTTTAAAAAGCTGGTTTATTTTCATTACCTAAAAAGCTCCTCACAACGTATATAAGTATGTATTGTATGTAGTATATAGTAGCCAATATAGTGTGTAGTATATGTATTATTGTTTGCATATTTGTATGTATGTGTATTTATTTTAATATCTATTGTATGTAAGATTAAATGAATTTATTTGGCAACGTTTCTTACAATCGTTTGCACCTAGCCTCATAACTGTAATGTTCTGTATTGTCCCAAAGGTTGGCTGCTAGAGAATGCCTAGCGGCATTAAGCCCGCCCTTTGAACATAGTGCAATAAAGTTTAAAATTAATAAATAAATTCCACGGGTTCACAAATACGAGTATATGTTTTATTTTTATTTTTATTTTCATTTATTTAGGCAACAAACAGTCAATATACGCAAAAAATATCACAGATAAACAAAATTGTCACTCTGCAAGATACTAAAATTGAAAACTAATAAATAATATGAACCACTAAGGAGCCCCTTTAAAGGCTTTGCCGGCACGTGACAAGTTTGAACATCTGTGTAATAAATTAATAACAATAAGAAGACATTGAGAGCCAAAAATATTTTATACATAATAGAAGTTAAACACAAATACTATGGAAAGGAGAGAAAAAAAAAAAAAAAACTGGATATAAAAAATAAAAACAAGGATAGAGTAATAACGCAAACATGATTCAAAAGATACTTAAATTAACAGATGCTATAATAGTAATTTATAACTACATACTTATAATACTAATTACGGATACAACAAACTACCAACCATCAAAAATATACTAAACAGATTAAAACATTAAATAAACGCGTAGTCAGGTCGAAAATAAAATATAAATTTAGTCCCTATTCTCACCATAGACCCTATTCTCCCCATTTTACGGTACTGCAAAAGTTTCCAATATTTGTCAGTTCTATCCGTGGCATATACAGCTAGGTCTTAATGCCCGATACTCACGCGAAGGTCCCATGTGGCATCGAAAATTAATAAAATCGAATGATGCTCCACCCTTAATGCATTAGGCTAATGCCAACCAGAAGCAAAATAATTTAATAATTCAGCAAAATCATTTATTAAGGGCCGATCTCACTGAAATATTATGGTTGTAAAAAAACAAATTGGGATGCCATTGATTGTACGGGTGAGGAGTCCATATCATATCGTGTATGGCAAAGAGGAGAAGAATGTTATATCTGGTTGCGACTATAGGCTGATTTAAAAAGGATGCCTTCTCTTTTTATTGCGCAAAGAGACACTCACTATCCATCATACTGCTCCATTCCCTACCCAACCAAATACTGTATAATTCTGTTAATGCCATCTTGGAAGCTCGTTCCATAAATGTATTGATGGCAGACCTACCTAAGCCCAATTCTTTTAATAAGGCGTGCTAAGATTTGGTTTGAATTCCTAATGCACCAACATCCACTACGTAAAGCTGATTCTTAAATCCGTTCCTTATCATTTCTAATTCATGTTGTGGTATTTTGTAACAATTGATATACAAACAACAATTTTCTATAGCTCATCCGTATATACTTACTTCTCAATTTTTTTTTTCGATTTCATTATTTATTTCATTATTATCTCTTTCGTCATTAGATTATTGTCTAATTATGTTCCTATTTGTTAAATTTGTAAATCTGACACAGCTAAGTTTTTCTTGCAGATTCCATTCTCAGTTAGATTAAATATAGTCACTGGAATCTGGTATGCTAATGGTCTTCTGCTAACAACTTAATCTTTACACCACTTTGCTGCTTAGTCTTTCCCTAAAAGAAGTAAAATCATTCAAAATAATATTAATAATAGGTTTACGTGAATAAAGATATCTTGACTTTAACCTAGATGTGTGTCTTCAAAAAACATTTGTAGAGATTTTTTCATCACTTGCCAATACAGATGGTAAATGTAATACAAGTTCCTCACATATAAAAATACCTAGTAGATAATGTTAGAATCAGTAGAAAGTACAAGTGAGATTAGCGCCGAGTTTGTTTATTCAGGTTTGTTTTGAAAGGACTTAAATTAACTTGAAGCAGGAAACCGCTATTATTAGCAAAAAACCATTAATCATTCTAAATTCAGTTTTGAATTTACGAAGCTACCTTATTGATTAAAGCCACAAGCTTTGGATAAAGGTGGTAGGAAACACAACTTTTAAGAAGTTGTTGTACTTTAGCTTATTATTTAGTATACTTGTACACATAATTAAAGATCCATTAACAACACAGCGTCTTGCTGTCTTATTCGGTAATAAGAAAGAAAAGAAGAAGAGAAGACAAATTTCTAAGCATTCCATGGATTCACCGTGCGGGTGCCGGGTCCATCGTGTGTGGGTGAATGAAAAGAATGGTGTCTCGGGCTTGCGTCTCAATAGGCTCAATTTTATTGCACGATAATAGTCTCTTTCTTAGCTTCAATTTCAGCTTAAAAGTGTTTTTGTTATAGGTGTGAGCATGAGTAGTCGTTTGTTGGATAGTGCTCACTGAAGTAGTCATAGACAGTATCTTGGAAGGTACGAACTTGGCTATCAGATCCTGTTTTGTTCCAATACAATCCAGCATGACAGCCAGATTAAATTAAATAAATTATTGTGTACCGGCCAGAAATCGAACCCGGTACTTCCGCGTCTAAATCTACGGTTTTAACCGCTCGATCACGGAGGCAGTAATAATATCTAGAAAGTCAAAGTCAATATATCTTTATTCACGTAAACCTATTACAGGCATTTGTGACACGTCATTATTTGAATTATTTAGAATGATTGTAATCATCCTGTAAGTAGATAGTAAATTACAAAAGATATTATGGGTTTTACATTTCATAAGTTTTCTGCAGCATTATAAATACTGGGTATTTACGTGAATTACCTTAGAGACATATCTGTCCCGTCGTTTTGGACAAGTTGCATCAACGTCTGCGTGAGAAATATGTCTCTAAGGTATATCGCGTTTTATATAAAAGCATTACTGAATGTATTTTAAAAAAAAATGATTTTTATAAAAAAAAAACAAATTAAAACTTGAATTTTTAACAGTAATAACAGCCTTCGTTACTGAATATCTGAATTTACCATAGAAATGTTCGAACGTTATCATCTTTACTAAGTTTCTATATTGTCAATTAGGCCTTGTTATCAGCGTTTTCCCTGCGTTTCGGATAATAGCCTCGCTTCACGAGCGGGCTGCTTCGAGCGTTAAATTGAATTTGTTGGACCTTTACCCTAATAATATCTTAGATAAGTATTAGATTGCTCTGCTTGAATTCAGATAGACTAAACGTGATCGTAAAAATATTTCAAATGATATCTACTAATGGATTTTAATAACAGTAATCTATCTTTTTTTAAAAAATTATTGCACAATGTACAAAAGGCGAAGTTTAATGCATTCTCTGACAGTCAACCTTGGGGACAAATGAGACATCAAATAGAAATATGAGACGGTGCAAAAATAAGAGTTAAAAGAGACAGTTTTTGCTATAACTAATACTTAACCTAATATCAAATACATATACTACTAAATATACATCATATATAAACCTACAAATACTCATATATACATAATACATACATACACATATAACTACATAATAATTAGAATAAACTAAAAACACAAATTAAAGTAGATATTTTATTTAGATATTATTTATTGGGACTTATTTAAATGTGAAAACACCAGCCTCTTAGAAGTGGCTCTATTCGGTGCTTGACGAATACTGACTGGAAGGCTGTTCCAAAGGGATGACGCTGCGACTACGAAAGACTTTGAGACAAAGTTAGAGTGATGAGAAGGGATAGAAAGGACGGAGTTTTGTGAAGATCGAAGAGTTCTGTCGTGAAAGGAGCTGAGGAATGAGAAGAATTGTTTTAGGTATATAGGAGTATTAGGTTCATTTAATATTGAGTATAACAGACACAAGGTTCTAAGATTTCTTCGCAATCTTATCGGTAACCATTTGAGCTTAGAGCAATATTCTGAAATGTGGTCATACTTGTTAAGAGAATAAATGAACCTAATACAGGAGTTAAGAAGGCGATCCATCTTGTTTAGTTGTTCTTCGGTCATGTTAACACAACATACATCACCATAATCAATAAGTGGAAGAAGAAGACTGTGAGCAAGTGTAATTTTAGCTTTCACCGGTAAGATTTTTTTTAACTTATTGAGCGAATGGAGTGATGCGAAGAGTTTTCGGTTAGTGTTAGAGATCTGAGTCACCCAACTAAGATTGGAGTCGAAAAACATTACATGCAAAACAACTTCCTCTCTATTCCCATCCACTCCTCGACCAGATGTTATTTTACTATTACTGCAGCATCACTCTGGAACTCTTTTCTCCTTTCTCTTCACACTCTTACAACTGCAGTATCCTTAAAAAAATCTTTACTCTCACTTTCTATCCACACAAAATATTCTAATAAATAAATGTATATATTTGCCTCCGTGGTCCGTGGATTAGGACTCAGAGGTACCGTGTTGGATTCCTGGTCACAATAATATTTATTAATTAAAATAAATTTGAATCATATTTAATTTATTTGTGATATTTCTCGAGTTTGCTACGCTAGGAGACATCGACAAGCTTGCCACTTGTCATGTTGGACCAATAGTAAAGTTGGCTAAATGTGAATCCACTTCTTTATAAGCATGGTTTCTGACCACCCCGCAAGGGATACGGTCGTGATGATACTTTACTTCTTTACATAACATTCGTAGTTGACCTCATTCCTATTTCTATAGTAGTAGAAAACATTGAAGTGTATGTATTTTATGTGTGTATTATGTATGTATGGAATGGAATAAAAATATAAAATAAAAATTAAGTAATTTTTAACGCGCGACAAATGTTAACTCAAATTAACTCTTACATATAAAATAGTAGTTACTACTAAAATACTAGTTACTTAATTCTGGTTTGAACCAGGATAAATCCACAACTTTAAAGCCGCACAATTAGTCCGCTGTTTTGCATAAAACACACTTTGCAGTGGCCGTTGGATTATGCAACACTAAATAGTTTTTAACCATATTTCCTATGGAAGATGGTTTAAATTCGTCTGGTGAATTATACTGGCAAATGTATGAAGACAATCCTTTTTATGCCCATAGCCTATTTCATTTACCGCATCCGTTAAATTGACAAAATAGGCTAACTTTATTTACAGTCAGTTTTGTTGTTTGAAATGCCCGAGCACAACCGAGCTTTCATTAAATTTATTAAAACTCTTTTTTGATTTAGATATTCACAATCCTTTCTATGCCCATAGCTTGTTACTTTTACCGCAACCGTTAAATTGACGAAAAATGCTAACTTTATTTACAGTCAGTTTTGTTGTTGGAAATGCCCGAGCACAACCGAGCTTACATTTTTTTTATTATTGTTTTTTATTTAGATGTTCACAATAAATTTAAAATGTTTATTCAATTAAATCATATTTACTTAAAACCTTAAGTTGCGCAAATACGCCAACTTTGGTATCGGTTACAATTTTCCGCCATTTGTTAGTATTAGTAAGTAACAATAAGTCAGTAAACAAGAGAATATAAAAGTAAACATCACGCTAAGTAGGTTGTAAAGAGTGAAATTAACAAAAAATTGTATAAATTAAAACAGAAATATTTAAACTACGAAACTCGTCTAGGTATATCGTCGGAGGCCCTGGCGTGGTTTTCTCAATAACTACACGGTCGGCAGCAGCAGGTTCGAGTTGATCAGGTGTCATCAGAGTGGGGGGACTTGGACACGGGCGTCCCACAAGGTGGCATTCTCTCCCCTTTGTTGTTTTCAGTTTTCATTAATGCCATCACCTCTCAACTTCATTGTGACTACCACCTGTATGCGGATGCTTTGCAGCTCTATGTGCGGTCAGATATCAACACTGTCAATAGTGCAATAGCTTGGCTAAACTCGGATCTTTGTAATATATACTCTTGGTCAAGACGCTTTGGGGTTGTTGTCAATCCGACCAAATGTCAGTCGATCATAATAGGAAGCTCGCGGCTGTTGAGCAAAGTTGATACTAGCAGTATTGACCTTGTTCGGTTTGACGGCGTCCCAATTGTTTACCTAGATTCTAATCTAAGCTGGACAAACCAAGTCACCAGAACCAGTGGTAAAATATTTTCTTCTTTGCACTCTCTAAATAAACTTAAAAAAATTCTGCCGTTAAAAGCTAAAATAACCCTTGTCCAAAGCTCTTCTTCCTCTCCTCGACTATGGTGACGTGTGCAGCATTGATATGTCGGAGATGTTGCTCAACAAAATGGACCGTTTACTAAATGCATGTATCCGGTTCATCTATTGCTTACGTAAATATGATCACATCTCCGAGTATCGTGCTAGGTTAAAGTGGCTGCCAATTCGCTGTCGCAGGAATCTTAGAGTCCTCTGTCTCCTTTACTCTGTTTTAAATGAGCCTGCGACACCAAAATACCTTAAGGACAAATTCGCCTATCTCTCTTCTTTTCATGATAAATCTCTCCGATCTTCTCACAACTCACTTCTTTCCGTTCCATCTCATCATTCCGGATTTGTTTCGAATTCCTTTGCGGTTGTTGCTACAAATCTGTGGAACAATCTACCTATTACCATAAGGCAGGCATCTACCAGATCATCATTTAAAAAGCTGGTCTACTCACATTTTCTAAATAGCTCCTAACAAAATTTGTAAGTTTAATATGTATGTTTATTATTGTGTATGTGTTAGTATTTAGTATATTTATAAGTAGATTATATATAAGTAAGTTTATTATCTAAGTATTTATATCTAATTGATGTGTCACTTATACTTTCCTTGCACCTACAGTTGTTCTAATTAGTCCCAAAGGTTTGGCTGTCAGAGAATGTCTACGGGCATTAAGTCCACCTTTTGTACTTTGTGCATTAAAGTTTTGATATAAATAAATAAATAAACTAAGTTATAATAATACTACATATGTATTGCACTTCTTGTGAGTTTATGAGGAAAAAATAATGAGCATGAGTGTGTATGTATGTAGGTAAGTAAGTGTTTAGGAATTTGTTTGCGAATCTGTCTGTGTGGATGAGGATGAGAGTGTACCTCAAGAGCGGCCCGTGCTAACGCCATCGGCCAATAATACTATTAAAGCGATCCTACGTCATCTTCCACTTGACAGTTCCTATTGACTAGTGCTGTCCTCTTAACCAGTGTTGTTACTCAAATGAATTAATTTACTGCTTCCGTGGTCTAGGCGTTAATACCGTAGGTGTAGCCGCCGAGCTACCGGGATCGATTCGGTATTTCATAAGTCTAGTATACCCTTATACTTATGATAGTGCTTCACTCATCTTAGCGCTACTCGTGACTCCTATATAATTCCCATCATTACCACTCACCATACGTCTTCTGTCTCAAGTCCTTTTCTGTTGTAGCTGTATACATTTGGAATTAGTTACTCGTAAATATCCATCAAGCCTTGAGCAGGGCTATCTTTAAAAAACTTGTATATGCACACTTCATGAAGTCATGATAAACTTTATTGGTTTTTGGCGTGTTGATGATAATACTTGTATTTAAGATTACATTTACTTATATGCATGTAGATATGTTAATACTGATATACAAGTATATATCATTATATTATCTAATTAAGTCTGTAATTGCACGTAGCGGCATTACGTCCACCTTTATACATTGTGCAATAAAACAATATATGTAATACATCGACGAGCTTGGCATTTGTAATGATGGGCTGATAGTAAATTGGTTTAAAAGCTTGGTTTCGGACCACTCCGCAAGGGATACGGTCTTGATGACACTTTACTTATATTAGATTGATAAAATACAAATATATTAATATTAGATTTAATGCGATTAAGAAACAGAATTTGGCTACATGGTTAGTTACGTCGAGATTGTAGCAGATAGCAGAATTAGTTGGTCACGCATAACAACTTTGCTTTTACAGAGTTCTTCTGTTTTATTTTTCAATAAAGGGAATGTCTGGAAATAAGCTTTATGTGAAACATTATGTGTGTCTCGAGCAGATATAGTATATAAAGTAAGTATCATCACGACCGTTTCCCTTTCGGTGTGGTCAGAAACAACTCTTATAAATAAGCGGATTCATATTTAGCCAACTTTACTATAGGCCAATCGTGACAAGTGGCAAGCTCGTCGATGTCTCCAGCGTACCAAACTCGAAAAAATCACAAAAGAATTGAATATTAATTACATGTATTTATTTACATTTATAAATATTTTTGTGTCCCGAACAGGAATTGAACCCAGTACCTCAGCGTCTAAATCCACGGACTTAATAGCAAGACCACGGAGGCTGTATGTATTTTGCATCTTTTTAATGTAACAGTATTTATGGCCTGACTATACTTGATGACTACCCAATATGGTAGCTTAGACAACGCAAATTATACTGTTTGCTTCATTTATTAGTTAACTATATTTAAATCCAGCAGTCAGTTGGATGTAGGTGCTTTTATTTGGTACGGAGAGAATGCTACGGAACTGCTTTGTATTAAAAACGCATAAAACTTTTTATATTTTAGATACGAATTACACATTTACAAAAAACTAAACACTTTCCTACGCGATTGACTCTAACTGGTATTAAATTTATAATTCTAATATTTATAAAAATACTTTCTCTGTCGACTTCTCATGACAATCCTATTCTCTATTAAAATTTAAATATAACTCCGTAACCTAAATGTACCAGTTAATTTATAAAAATACTCTCTCTGTCGACCTTTCGGTTCGAGCTCCCTCATTCTCTCCTTTTCACAGAACAAAATCCCTCTATGTTGTTGTCATATTCATGACAATACTATTCTCCACTAAAATTCAAATACAACTCCATAACCTACTTGTACCCGTTACAGTACCTACTCCACTTAGGTACTACTGATTGTGTTTCATTTGTTTTGTTGCCTTGTTGTTTTTACTTCTTAAAAAAATATACAATCATAGATATAGAATATTAATTATAAATTTAAAAGGAATATTTATTTATTAAAACTAAAAACTTAACTCTCTTCTCACTCTCCCAAAGGTTAGCTGTTAGAAAATGCCTAGACATTAAGCTCGCCTATGTATATTGAAATGTTTTTTATTTTTTTGTGCAATAAAGAATTCATCTATCTATCTATCTATCTTAATTATACAAAGGCTTTGTGCCATTTGCTGTAGAGACTTTCACATCACCACTCGTCTAATTGTCTGCTCTGATGACAATCAGCGTTCTTGCCACCATGCCGCGCGGATAAGATTTATATTTTAATTAGGTTTTGTTAGTAGGTTTAGTTTATTTTTAAATGTAAATTTTATTATAAATAATAAATAACATATTAATTTAAATAAAAACTTCATTTCACAAAGTACAAAGGCGGACTTGCCCGTAAACATTATCTGACAGCTAAACCTTATGGACAAATATAGGTGCAATGAAGTAACAGTAACAATAATATACAATTAAAACTTAAAAGAAAAAAAACATGCTTAAGGGTTTCGTCGCCAAAAAGTTTGATAACAAATAAATAAACTAAAACAAAAACAAAAAAATCGTATCCGCGCGGCATGGTGGCAAGAACGCTGCCGCGCTGGCCGCATTTCCTCGCTGAATCGCTATGCTGATTCTCTGGGCAAACAAAGAACTAATACATACATATACAATTATAGGATAATTCAACAAATATTATATACCTACTTATATACCCTTATATATGTAGGTCTTTTATGGGAGGCACAAGGAGGCTTTAGACCTGGAAGAGGATGCACTGACCAAGTCTTTTCGCTCCGCAATATCACAGAGAAGTTTTTGGCCTTAAACCAGAAGGTTTTCTGTGCTTTTGTGGATTTGGAAAAGGCTTTTGATAGAGTTGTAAGAAAGAAGCTTTGGGACATATTGCCGGAGTATGGAGTGAATGACAAACTGCTACAGGCTATACAGTCCCTGTACAAGGGCTGCAAAGCTTGTGTGCGGGTGGAGGGGGGTATGTCGCCTTGCTTTGAATCCCAAATGGGCGTCAAACAGGGTTGTGTGCTTTCTCCTAGATTATTCACTCTATATCTCGACAAATGCCTAAAAAGAGTGAGAGAGAGTGACTGTGGGATAAAGATGAGTGATCTAGTGGTGAACTGCCTGCTTTATGCAGATGATGCTGTTCTTATGGCATCGTCCGAACAACAACTGCAATCACTAGTCACAAGAATGAAGGAGGGATGTGCAGAAAAAGGACTCCGTTTGAATGCGAGAAAAACCAAGGTACTAGTGTTTGAAAGAAGAAGGATGACAACCGTGACGATAAAGATTGATGATGAAACTCTAGAACAAGTAAATGAAATTATATATCTGGGCAGTGTTTTCACTGCGGATGGGAAGTACGATAGGGACGTTGAAAGAAGAGTGAACGCGGGAAATAGTGTTAACGGTGCCCTGGGGTCACTGATCGGCAGTCGAAATGTCAGTGACAAAGCTCGGCTCGCCATACACAATGCCATGTTGGTACCAACACTGATGTATGGAAGCGAAACGTGGATATGTCAGAATACGCATGAGAGTAGGGTTAATGCAGTAGAAATGCGGTCGTTGCGGCGGATATGTGGCGTCACTTTGGCGGACCGCATACGTAACGTCGAAATACGGAAAAGGGTTGGTATGAAGGAAAGCATAGGGACAAAAATAAGGAAAAGCATGCTACGATGGTTCGGGCATGTTGAAAGGATGAGCGATGAAAGATTGACGAACCAGATATATAATGCGAAAGTTGTGGGTAAAAGAGGCCCTGGCAGACCGAGACTCACATATCACGATCAAATAAATAAAACACTGACTGAAGGTGCATTAAAAAGTCTTCGTAACCAAAGGGCATGTATGAAGAGGTTAATGAATGTCGACGAAGCGAAAGAGGTATGTCGTGATCGTGTCAAATGGCGCTCAATTGTCTCTGCCTACCCCGCAAGGGATCTGGCGTGAAGATATGTATGTATGTATATATGTATTATAATATCAATATACTAAATACATACACAAAATTGACCATAAACATACACAGATAAAACATGGTGGTAGTTTCTACGAAAGAGTTGAAGACAAAGTGCAGAATGAAGTGAGGAAACAGAAAGAAGAGAGTTGTGAGAAGAACATATTTATCGTGGAAAGAAGAGAGATAGGCAAAATTGTCCTTAAGGTATTTTGGTGTCGCAGGCTCGTTTAAAATTACTACGAATTGGCAGCCACTTCAAATTAGCATGATATTCAGAGATGTGATAGTATTTGTGTAAACAATATATAAACCAACATGCTTTGAGTAACCTGTCCACTTTAAAGAGCAGCTACTATAAGTTTTCCTTTTTTTTCTTTATGGAATTATTTATTAATGTTTAAAAAAAATGATCTCTTATTTGTATTGGTTTATATTTGTACTTGAATTGCAGTATTTTAGCACGTTTATTTATTCTGTGTTTACTATCATTCATTCATTACAGCCCCTAGAACACAGCGTCCTAGACCTTCACTGCTGGAGATGGGTCTTCCAGAACTGAAAAATTTGGCCTACACTCGCCACGCTGGCCAGACGGCTTGGCGAGGATATGATGTCAATTTTTTATGACAATTTATTAACGATTCCACAAGTTGGCATTAGTGGAACCGGGACCGACGGCTTAACGTGCTCTCCGAGGCACGGGAACGGTGGTGTTGTAAATATTTGACAAATGTACGTAAGAAAAGTGTATTTCTCATTGGTACATGCCGGGTGGGTTTGAACCGACCTTTGTTTATTTAAGGTACGCGTTCTTACAACCGAGCCATTACCGCGCTATCAGTTTATTTTAGTATTTCTATTGTAATATTGTAAACAGCCTTCTCCTAAAAATAAATAAATAACTTAGTAAGTAATCGTGATATTGATATTGCTAAAGTCACAGTATTCAAGTTCTAAATAAAATGTCTTATATTTAAGCGCGTGTTCTAAAGGCAATCGTTTGTAACGTTCTCACTGAGCTCGGGAAATGCACTTCAAATAGAAATGTATTTTTCCAACATATTTTCTTTTCTATCAAAGTCTCTAAATATAGAGGTAAATTTATATTCAAGTAAGAAAAATACTATTTAAACAGAGGATTATGACGACTGTAATAATTTAAGTATTTTTTTTTTGGTTCTCTTCTCCCGATGGATGATGAATGAAGTGATAAGGAAGGCAAAGGGTCTAGCCCATACAGCCAAGTCTGACGTAATACATCTTTCTTTTTTATGAGTTAATGAGATCATCATCAAATTCCAGATGCTTCAGAATTTGATGCTTTTCTTGGAGTCACTCGCGGCACCATAGCTCAAACACGTCGGGTAAAATATGGGAGTTGACAGCGCGGGAAAACCGCAAAAAATAAACTGCAACTTGTGCCCCATATTTAAAGTCCAATTTATCGTTTTCCATAATTATTCACATTGTAGCACATTATTAAACCAAACAACACCACTTTTGACAAATAATATCCACAGTAAATTAATTTACAAAACAAAAACTTTCACTTGACATGTCCACGCAAAATGGCGCGAAGTACTCCTTAAGTATTTTTTTTTAAGTTGTAATTGCCACTGTGGTCTAGCGGTTAAGTCCTTGCGGCTTGGTTGTAAGAATGTGTTCCAGTCCCAAAAGGTTTCCGGGTCGAACAGTTGTTATAGATTACCAAAGGCAGAGATCCCGTGCTTCGGAGAGCTCGTTAAGCCGTCGGTCCCGGTTCCACTAATACCAACTTTATTTTTATGTGATCTTGCGCCCACCTGATGGTAAGAGCGAGATCCATGAATGTTAGCAACTGGAATCAGACACTCATGACTGACATCAGTCCCTAACACTATGCCGGCTTGACTGGACATGACGGCAATTCGAGCCTGATCCCGAAAAGTGTGGATACATTTTACTGGGTTTATCAACACGAAAGGTGGATACTTCCCCGCGCCAGCAGACTGGACAAGTTACCACCATCAGTCTGCCTACCACCTATTATATTATTACCAACTTGTAGAATTGTTAATAAATGGTCATTAAAATCGACATCAGACTCTTGCCAACCCGCCTGGCCAGCGTGGCGAGTGTAGGCCACATTCTTCAGATATACTCGTAGGTATACTTTAGGGATCGTAATGATGATGATTATACCAAGAGTTTGGCCTGCTAGAGACATCAACTACGACTAAATAAAAAGGCATATATGACAAGGCTGATGAATGTCGAAGAAGCGAAAAAGATATATGATGATCGTGACAATTAGCGCTCAATCGTCTCTTGCCTACCGCCGCAGGGGAACTAGCATGAAGATATGTATTTATGTAAATTATGCAATATATAAGAGAAAATAGTAGTAAAATAAAGCCAATAGTAAGAGTTTACATTAATAATAATAAATACAGGAATTACATAAGAATAAGTAAACAATAGAATAACCGTAAATGTAAAAAAAAACAATATATAATTATAACGGAAAAAATATGTAAACTAAAAACAATGTTTTTATGCTATTGCACTGCACTGTTTCTTATTAATAATTTAAAAATAAACTCTAAATTTTAATTACCGATTCAAGGTGAGGTAGTAAACCCATCAATATCTCCTCATTAGTTAATAACCTTCGGAGTGATCTGATAATTGTTGCCTACAGATTAATTCCCACCTGTAGTAATTTAATTTGCTAAGATTGTGTATTAGGGAATGGATCAGAATTTCTCACGGGATTTGCGATCCCTTCGGATTTTAATTATATTGTGGAGGGATATTGAAACTTGGGATATTCCGACCATTAATTTGAGATTATAGTGCGTAATAACTGTGGTAATAAAGTTATGTATACCTCCGACTGTAATCCTTTGTGGGGTGAATAGAACTAGGTTTTAATTACAGTTACATATGCCGATAATACAACCGTCTTGGCTGCATCTAAAGCTACTTGATAGAATGAAGCGCATAAGCAACGACGTGGATCTTCAGAATTATAAACGGAAGACGAAGATCATGGTGGTGGATTGCATTAAGAAACTTAAGCTTACTGGGGCGCTTAATCTAGAACATGTTACTGACTTCAAATATCTGTATATTCTGCTCAGGTATCTCCAACACCGGCTCTTGTGAAACGGAAGTACGCAAAAGTATAGCTATAAATCAGATGAAAGGAATATGGAGGGACCGAAACATCACTATCAGGACTTAAACAAGACTTGTATGCAGTCTCGTTTTCTCCATATTCCTGTATGCTGCCGAAACTTAAAGCCAATGACCAAAACCGCGTCGACGCCTTCGAAATGTGGTGCTGAAGGCGTATGCTGCGCAACCCGTGCACAGCGCACTAAACAAACTTATCAATACTCAAGGAGCTCAAAGTCACTTCCATCTGCCTGCAACGAGTCGTTGAGTATTTTGGTCATATAATTCGTAAAAGCTCTGTCAATTTGGAAAAGCTGGTAACCACAGGAAAAATTGAAGGCAAGAGAGCCGGAGCCCGACACCATCCGATCAGACCAGATCCGCACCACACTTCACACTCAATTCCACGAAGCCCTGCACGTTGCTGTGAGGCGACGTGATCTGAGGAGGGGATCACGTCCTCAGCATTGAGCAAAACGACGCAAGGAGGACTGTCCCATAATAATTGCCGATTTTCGAGCACCACCTAATTATGTAATTTTAGCTATCGGTGGCAACTTGTCAATAGCCATACAATACCCATATGTACTGTATATATATTTTATGTATCTAGCTGTAAGTTGTCCTTAAACAATCAATAAATAAAAAATATTCAAATAAAGGTAGATTTTTGATAATTGTACACCACGTTCCTTATTCTGATAATTATATCAAATTTCATCAACATTTTTATTCATTACTTTAGCATTTTCTTATATTTCCATCTTAGTACAGAAGCCTAATGGTTATAAACCTAATACTTTAAGTAATGGAATAATAATTCTTACGTTCTCCTTAATTTCAGCTCCATAATTTGAAATATTTTTTGTACACAGCCACTGTTGCTGAGTTGGAGCCGCCGAAAAGTAAATTATGAAATTAGGTTTCGTATTCAATTAGGTTGAGAGAAGTTTTTTTATCAAAAATGTTTTCAATATTTTCCTTATTTTTGTAGCAGGAAACATTTGCGGGTTCAATGGATCCTTCGCTTGGATCCACGCCATTGCGTTTTAAAGTATCATGTTGAGTAAAGATCAAAATATCTTACACATTGAATTACTCGAAACGACATAGCGATTTTTTTTTGTAGCTGCAATGTTATGGTCTGGTTATAAATGGTAACTTACGACGGGTTTTTTTTTCAGTTAAATTCGAAAAAAAATATTTACAAAATATAAAATAATAATTGCAAATTACGTAAATAAAATTAAATAACTATAAACTAAACCTAATAAATAAAATATGTCCTTAAGAGACGTCCCTTCAGTGATAGTCCCAAGAAGACTGGCAACATTACCCCCTGCATAGCGTGGCTAATGCGTTGGCAGAAGTAATAGCCAGTCTTCTTCTCTCCTGATTTCTCCATCAACCACTTGGACAACTCCTTGACCAGACGCTTGGCTGAGGATCCCCATCGTCTCGACCCCAAACTCGTCACGTCGAGTTTTATAACTAATACCAAGGCCGTTTATACGTTGACGTGGGGTACCGTGGCTGGAGTTGTATATAAATTGTGTATATTATATATCTGGTGTAATGAGTATATTATGAAGATAGTGCATGTACAGAGGTTACCCGACAATGAACATGTGGTACAAAAGTTAAATTTACACTTAAAACTATTATCCTACCACGGAATGACTTTTCTACATGGTCGTTTAACTTATGTTAGGGCAAGGGTCTTTAGAACTACAGTTCGTTAACTTCAATCATCATCAGCAGCGTCGTCATCCCATAACATCATACGAATATGACACAAGCAGGGATTAGTACTTAATCACTGAACCATAAGTCACCGAACGTAAGAGTGATCATTTTCTATAAATGAAAAACCAATTTTATCAATGTATTTACATTATAACATTTTAAATTAAAACATTAGTATCAGGCTTTGGAGACTCGCATTACGATTTATATATTTCCCATTGTGACTGAACCATAACTGGTACTACTTCAGATTGTGTATGTGCTCTCCTTTCTAGTAATTCAATGTCTTTCAATACGCCTTCAGGTGCCCGTCGAAAGTAAACACTTGGTATCACTTCACCCTCATGAATTTTGAAACACCATGGGGAAGTGTCACATATCATTATGTAGATTATGAATATCCTTTTGAACAGGGCGGGACCGAATTTCATAAAATCTTCAACAGGATCTTTTAAAAAATATATTTGGTGATGATTTTTTTATATGTAAACGACCATGTAGCTAAATTCTGTCTTGTAAAATTGTTTATATAGATTACAAAAAAATCTAAAATTACAAAATATTAATGAAGTCAAATCTTTATTGCACAAAGTACCAATTATAGTACAAAGGCGGACATAGTTTATTCTACAACAATTCTTCGGGACAACAAAAGCAGTAACAATTTCTAATCATTCTTTTTATAAATTATTATTTAAAAACTTATTGTAAATCTATACAAAAGGCAAACGTAATGCCGCATAACATTCTCTTCCCGTTAACCTTTGGAATATCAGAACTTTTAAAATTGAGTACGGTGCAAATAGAGATATAAAAAAAATTAAAACTTACTTTACCTAATTTTATAATATACACATACATACATCGTTTATTAAGCTAATAGACATAAATAGAACAAAATAAATAAATATAAAAAAACGTATCAAATTTATTAATAACGTTTCCAGAAGAAAAAATATAAATATGCTCAAATCAATATTTATACTGCACATTTAAATTTTAGCTAAATGTCATAAATAAATTAAAATAATAATTATCTCATTCATTGTCATATTATAAGCTAATTATTTAATTAAATTATAAAAAAATAAATTATAATAAATAATAAAAATAAAAAAAATTACAGGCTTAATTTAGAAAATATAATGACATATACAGGGTGTCCCAGAAGTCGACTTTATTATTGCTTTTAACCAACAGTATTTGTTCGATATTTAATTCTAATAAGTTTGCGCCTAAAAAAAAGAAATAATAATAATATTTTTTTTTATTACACATTGTTTACAAGAGACATTAGGAGACATTAATGCCGTAAGAGAGCTACCGTGGTGCAGATAATAAGAAAAATTATAGTATCATCATCACGACCGTTTCCTTCAGCAATTCAGCGGATTCACATTTAGCCAACTTTACTTTTGGCCGATCATGACAAGTGGCAAGGTCGTCGATGTCTCCAGCGTACCACACTCGAGAAATATCACAAATAAATTAAATATTAATTAAATGTATTTATTTACATTAATAAATATATTTTTTGTGTCCCGACCAGGAATCGAACCCGGTACCTCCTAGTCTAAATCCACGGACTTAACCGCTAGACCACGGAGGCAGCAAGAAAAAATATTATATATATATATAATTATTAAATGATAAATACTTATATAATATATATCTGTAGTATTCATAATATACATACATATATAAAATATTTAGTATGTGAGAGCGTGATTAAGATAAAACAATATCAATACTATTTATACTCATTCAAGTAACTTCGTAAAAAATCATCTTGTTGGGGCGGCATAGTATATCTTAGTCATTAGTAGCCGGCGTAAGCTGCTTAAAAATAAAGAATAATTGAGTATTAAAATTATGTGTTAAGATAACAAAACAAAACAACATTATAAATGAAATGAATTGAATTGAAAAAGGTACAATAAACGCTGACTCTTGCGAGTTTTACTTTTCCATTGTGGTATCTAATTTTGCTACTTCAGCCACGTTTTCTTCACAAATATGTAGAAAAAGGAGGAGGGTTCGTGAAATATTTGGGAAAGTTGTGGTGTGAATGAAACGGCTACTCGTAAAGCGTTCCAAACGATTAAGCGGCTGTGACCTGCGATGTAGAGCGTATGCCCATCGTACCTTCTAACCCCGGCTGACCTAATTGAAAACCTACCAACAGACAATGTTAAATAAAGCTGTTAATTTTAAGGAGTTGTATTATATTTGTGTGGTATGATCGGTGATTGTGGATATACCAATGAGAAATACACTTTCTTATGTACATTTGCTATAGATTTACAACACCTGTCCCGTCTTGTTTTGATTCCAATATACCTTTGTGTCCAAATCTTACGCAGTTATGGCTGCAGACCTTTGGAATCAGCTGCCAGTTAAAATCCGCCAAACTCTAAATAGAGTTCACAGTGAGAAATATTCTGGTGGCGGGTATAATTTTAATTGCTTCTACTCTGTTGCTATCTTCTATGTTCTTATGTTGCCTGTCTCTGTCCTTTCTCTTCTAATAAATGAATAGAGATAATTTCAAACATTAATGCTTACCACATGTAAAAACGAGGTACTTAATTTTCTATGTTCCTTCTTTTGTTCTAGCTCAGTTAATTTACTATGATAGGTATAGTATTGTGTATATATTATGTTGTATTGTTAATATTTTATTTATGTAGATTATATTTTATATATGTAATTATCAATTAAGTATAGCTCTTCAAGTTAATTTAGTATTGCACCTACCTTATGTACTCTCGTTGTCTCGAAGGTTTGAATGTCTAGCGGCATTCGTTCCGATTTTGTACGTTGTGCAATTAAGTTAAATAAACATATCTAACTATACATACCCTTACCTACTTTTTATGTTGGTATCATAACTTAGTCTAGAAGTACATAAAATATTTATACATATAATATATATTTTTATTTATTCATTTTACTTATTTAATTATTATTTATAAACACTAATATTTTTAATTGTAATTTATAACCTAGAATAATAGACTAACTTCCATAACACAAGTAGCTTGGTGTGGAGTTAGAAAGACTACTTTAATACACCCTTTGTACAACTAACAAATAGCCTTAAGTACTGTATTAACAAAATATATCATTATCAAACTGTTGTACTTATGCAATAAAAATATTATTATTATTATTATTAAATATTATTATTATTAAAATATGCATCTGTGAAAAGAATCATGCTATATTGAACCGGATAGGTTATCAATTTGTGAAATAGTTAAGGAATTGAAAAAAAAAAATGACAAGATGTAATATGTCTTGGGATATCTTCAGCAGTGGAGGTCTAGAACTATATAACTAGAACGCGAGCCTATCATGTTTATTTATCATATATTTTTATTACTTTTTAGTATCTATTGTGTTCTCTGTTTTTATTTTAACCTACAAGTAAGTTTTCTTTTCGCTTGCTTTTATCTGCTTTAGTGTTATTATTTTCTTATACATGTATTTTAACTGTAAGGTTTTCTAAATAGATAAATAAACACACTTTTAAAGGAATACAAAAATAGCATTTTTTATTTTCCATATTTCAAGTTAGTAGGTTTTTAACTTGTAGAGCCACCCGCACCTACAGCACGGAATACCGCCAGTAAACTGCTGTAGGAATTTATGAATAGTTGAAGATTATATTTTTATAGTCATAGCTACAGGAGAGTAAATATTGTGAAATCTTTTTCACACTTTCTTGAGCTATAAAGTATAAAGTGCAATTTTGTAGAGTAACTTGCATGGAAATTTAAACCTTTAATAAACGCCGCCACTAAAGGTCACATATTATAATCTTACATATTTAGGTTTTTTATGATCACTAGATTTTAATACTACTTGTAGTTGCCAGAGGGTTATGTCCGAAGCCGATCTAGTAAAATATAAGATACCTGGGAAAATGCAGGATAAAGGGACTCACCAATATTAGGTCGTCCAATCGACTGGACTGCCGATGTCTTCGATAGTTCTGGAGCAGGCCTGATCCAGATACAATTCACTTCTTTATTATTTCTCTTGCTCGTATGGCTGCGCAATTTCAACTGAACGAACTTTATGTGGTTTTGACACTAGTTGTTTCGTCGAACCGGTCGAGGCGAAGATTTTGCGTCCGTGCATCCTTAATAAGACTTCCAAATATGGCGAGGAAAATGATTAGGGATAAGGACGCAGGAATTTTACCTAATCGGCTCGAACATCCTCCCCGGCAATTGAGAATACATAGGATATTCTCAATAGAAAGAAACCATATGGGTATGAATGTAGTGTCAGGTTATAGTATAATGTATATAGTATAGTGTATATAGTGAAGATAATTAAAGTATAGTATGATAAATTATTTTAGTATTTAAGTACATATAAATAGATAAGTATAAATTATAACTAGTTGGTACTTGATATGTTATTGGGTTGGCAAAGGACTCAGCTTAACCACTGGCCTTTTAAATTTAGTCGTGGCTGTTCTAACTAGAGCAACACGAATAATCCCATCTCTACCAGGAAAAACTTCCTCTACTATGCCTAAAGGCCAACGTAATGGAGGAGTATCCTCTTGATTAATGAGTACAACAGTTCCAATCTTAATAGAGGAGTCATTAGTGACCCATTTTTGTCGGGCTTGTAAAGTGTGTAGATACTCTACATGCCATTTTTTCCAGTAAGATTGGACCATCTGATCTAACAATTTCTTACGATCAAGAATACTGATCCTTTCTTGAGATAGATCAAGAACAGGCAATGACTGGAGGGGAGAAGACATAAGAAAATGCGCTGGAGTTAGCACATCTGGGTATGGCTCCTCAGAAAGTAAACATAAAGGACGGGAGTTCAAAATCATTTCAATTTGAGCCAAGACTGTTAGAAGCTCCTCATATGTGAGAAGTTGTTTGCCAATTACTCTATATAAATGAGATTTTACGCTTTTAATATTACTCTTCCAAAGCCCACCAAAGTGGGGTGCTCTGGGTGGAATCATTTTCCATTCTATTCGTCTCAAACTACATTCATCTGAAACCTTGTCCCTATACTCCTTGGTATTAATGAAATTGTAAAGATCATTTAAGTAAGACTTAGCACCTTGAAAGTTTGTGCCATTGTCAGAATACATACAAGACACAGGTCCTCGACGAGAAATAAATCTTTTAAACGCACCTAAAAAAGTGTCTGTAGAGAGATCCGTGACTAATTCGATATGGATTGCTTTGGTAGTAAGACATATAAACAATACAATATACCCCTTTTGACTTTTCTGGCCACGGCGGCGAGCTAAAGTCAGACTTATGGGCCCAGCATAATCCACTCCGGTATGAGTGAATGCCTTTGAAGTCTGTGAAACCCTATATTCAGGCAGATTTGCCATTAAAGGCTGATAATTATAGTTAGGAGAAGTTTTGAAACAAATATTACATATGCGAACTCTATGTCTAATAAGACCTCTAGAATTCAATATCCAGTACCTTTGCCTTAATAAAGATGACAGTAAATTAGCACCAGTATGACAATAAAGGCGATGATAATAATCTATTAAAATATTAACTAATTTATGATTCTTTGGAAGTAGCATAGGGTGTTTATTTTGGAATGGTAGTGCAGAATAAGTCAGTCTACCACCTATCCTAATAATTCCAGAATCATCTAAGAAAAGGTCAAGCTTGCGGAAAGATTTTGTAGGCATAAGACCTTTCTTAAGGTTTACTATTTCCTCAGAAAAGGATTGATTTTGAACAAATAATATAATATATTGTTCTGCTGCATTTAGACAGCTAGTAGCAGCCATAGAGCGAGGTATTTTTTTTACAAATTTTAGGATGTAAACTACTATACGCAGTAATTTATGCCAAGATGAGTTATTATTAATAATATTAGTTAAAGGAGATGCTAAGGAAACATCTGTAACCGTTGTAAGCGATTTAGTATTAAATTCCGGTGTCTGATTAATAGAAATCGGAATAAAGTTTGTGATTGGCCATGAAGGTATAGGACCTTGGAGCCATGAAGGACCATGCCACCACAAGGGATGACAAAGAAGCTGCGATGGATAAAGACCCCGGGATAAGCAATCACTGGGGTTTGATATTCCAGCAACATGAAAGAACCTGCTTGGATTAATGTTTTCATGACACTTCGACACACGATTACTCACAAAAACATTCCATCTATGGGGAGATGAGTGTATCCAAGACAGGGCAATCAGACTATCAGAGAAAGCATATACGTTTTCAATAGGAAACCTAGAGTTATAGGTATCGAAAACCCTTTTGGTTAATTTCGCCATTAGAACTGCAGCGCACAGTTCTAGACGAGGTAAAGATACAGTCCTAACAGGAGCAACCTTAGACTTAGAGCAAACTATATTTATAAGTATAGTCTGAGCTTCGGTTACTACATGTAAATAGACCACACAGCCGTACGCCTTCTGACTTGCGTCAGCGAAGGCCACAATATTTACAGTGCAATTTTTTGTTACACCTAAGTGACGAGGTATAGTTAATTGCTTAAGAAGGTGTAATTCAGAAATTATTTGATTAAAAGTAGAAATGATATCCGAGGGAGGCTGTTCATCCCAATCTAATTTAAGTAGCCACAGGTCTTTAATTAGCAACTTGGCTAAAAGTATGACGGGGGAAACCAAACCTAGGACATCCCACAGACGAGCTATTGTGGAAAGGATATTTCGTTTTGTGCATTTAATCTCATTATAATGCGTTTCTATAAGAAGTATATCCTTTATAGGGTCCCACTTAGTACCTAAGATTTTTAATGTATCAGACTTGTCAAAGTAAAGTCTTTGGTAAATGAAATTGTTTCGGAATAGAAGATAATACAAGGAAAGAGTTGGTAGTCCATTTAGTAAGGTCGAATTTTCCTGCCGCCAACAGCTTAATAAGTGATTAACAGACTGAATGGCTTCAGTTTCATCCAGGACGGATAAAACTAAATCATCCATATAAAAATTACATTGTGCCAGTGAAGCAGCAAAAGGGTAGCGCTCACCTTCATCTGCACATAGCTGTTGGATGGTCCGCATAGCCAAATATGGACTGCATTTTAGTCCAAAGGCCACTCGGTTAAATTGATAAGTCCGAACCGGTTCAGAATTATCAAACCTGTACAATATCTTCTGATATTTTCTATGTTCATCCTTTACTTCGATTTGCATATACATTTGCGTAATGTCTGCGGTCAGTGCAGTTGGAAATAAACGAAAATTCAGTAAAATCGCAAATAGGTCTGATTGAAGGTTTGGGCCGGAGTAAAGTAGGTCATTAAGTGACTTTCCGTTGTGTGTTTTGGCACTAGCGTCCAAAACCACCCTTAACTTTGTAGACTTATCAGGTTTTATAACGGCGTGATGTGGTATGTAATACCCCTCATTAATCCTACTGGTTGTCTCAGACAAGTAACCCTTAGATAGGTAATCTAAGATAGTTTTATTATAATCATCTCTCAAAGTTATATTTAACCTATTTTCAAGGCTTAATAAACGTCGATAAGCGACAGTGTGAGAATGGCCTAAAAGTTTAGGATCATTCTCAAATGGCAGTGAGACAGAGTATCTGCCATTTTCATTACGGGTTACCGATGAACTAAATAATTTTTCACAAGCCAAGTCGCTTTGTGATTGAAACCTATTAAAAGAAAATTCCTCCAATTCCCAGAATTTATTTAAATTAAAATTAACCTCATTGTTACTTAAGGCGAGGAATGAGACAGTTTCCACATGTTTCTCTCTAGATACAGGAACTTCACCCATAAGTATATAGCCGAAAACAGTCTCAATAGCTGGTGGGAACGGGGATGTATTTAATTTATGATTATGTAATAGAATAAAGGGAAACAATTGTGCACCCAATACTAGTTCAATCTCGCCAGGCAAGTACCACAGAGGGTCAGCTAAAGGTAATGTTGACATTTTGTTAACAATAGAAATGTCTACTAACTCGCATGGCAGATTGTCGGTAATGTGCTCAACGACTAAGCAAGAAATATTATATTTATTTTCATTTAATTTAGATTTAATTTCAATTAAAACATATCCTAGAATAGGACGTGACAAAGAGCCTATGCCCTTAACAAAAGAGTTACTTAAGGGGATGACATTCAAGTTTAATTTTTTACAACAATTTTTTGAGATTATATTATTTTGTGATGCATTATCTATTAAGCATCTAATAGAAAAATATTTATCTTTATTTACAATATAAACCTGAGCAGTTGCTAACAGAATAGTACTTGGTTGAGAAAGATTGGTGTAACACTTATCACCATTATCCATAAGTGTTTTCTTAGAAGAAATTAAAGAACGAGCACAAAGTGTGACTGCATTAGCTTCACTGCTGGTCGTTGCAATTGGTTCTGCAGTCACAATAGGAATGGTGCTAGCCGGTGTTTGTTTTTTAAAGTGAAGTAAAGTATGATGATTACTATTACAAGTTTTGCAAGTATTGCTAGAAGTACATTTAGAGACAGTATGATCAAGGTTCAGACAGTTTACACAACCTCGTTTGGTTTTGATAAATTCAAATTTATTTTTTGTTGCCAGCGCCTTAAATGCTGAGCATAAGTACAAACATGTATGGTCACTTTTATGGCAAAAGGAACAAACAGAATTTACTTCCTTATTGCTTACTAAAAAAGTTTTAGAGGTGTTGGAACGAGCACTTAGTTTTGAAGTAGTAGGAATCGAACTAGAGTTAGTGCGTTCAATTATTTTTACTTGACTTTTCATGAAATCTACAAAGTTTTGGTATGTAGGTATTGCTTTATCCCTAACGGACATTTCAAACAGCTGACCCGTAGAACTGTCGACCTTCCTGACCGCTATGTGCAGGAAAATAAAGTCTAATAAATCCTTAATATCTAGTTGTCTCAACGCACATATACTAGCATCATATTTTTCTATAAATTCATTAATAGAATTGGAATTGCAGGAAACAGTATTTTTTATATCTAGTAGGTTGTTTAAGTAGTAAGACCCTAAAACGCGATTATCCTGATACTTTTGTACTAGTGTATCCCATAGTGCAGTATAGTTTTCACCACTCGGAATAACACCTGATGTCAGTTTTAAGGCATTTTGGGTTAGTTTACCCACTAAATATTGCACCCGTTGAGCATTATTAAGGTGGGGATTCAGATGAATGTTTGTTCGAAACGATTCATAAAAAACTGCCCAGTTATCTAATTTGCCATCAAATGAGGGTATGTCAATAGGCGGCAATTTTATATAAGTTTTATCATTTTGCTGGGTTATATTCTCGGGACGAATTGTTTTTAGGCATTCAGACCGCTTACGCCGGAGCCGGGAATAAATATCCTCAAAGGCAAGCAATGTTTTAAACTCCGGATCCTCGGACGGAGTTTGTTTTAATAAAAATATGTTTATTTTATCCAAATTCATTTTAAACTCCTTATACATATCATCCAGTATCTCAGTATCATTTAAAAACTCATCCGTGCCCCTTGAATCCCGAGAAAGGTTCAGCGATTTCATAGAATTATAAATTTTAGTAATCCTTTCAAAAAGAGAATTATTTTTTGCAGTGAATAATTTATTTTCTAAAGCCATTGTAGAACAATATTAAGTTAAAAAGAAAAGTTAAAACAATTAAAAAAAACGAACATGTAAAAAAAAACGTGTTTTAAATTTTAAAGAATTTTACAGAGTAAACTATACCAATATACACAAAACTGTTATAATTTATAGGAAATTATAATAAATAATGTGTTAAACTACTTAAATATATAATAGTTGTATAGTAATTGGGTTTTTATTAAAAATGAAGTATGTAGGTAGTAAGTGTAAGATTATGTTTGAATGCGAACTAAATATCTTATAGTTATTGCACCAAACTGAATTATCACTTATTATATTATGTGAGTTGAAATAAAGTAAGTTATGTTAAGAAATAAGTATGTGAATTGTAAATCCGTGAGAAGGAACCATAAAAAATGTAGTTGCCAGAGGGTTATGTCCGAAGCCGATCTAGTAAAATATAAGATACCTGGGAAAATGCAGGATAAAGGGACTCACCAATATTAGGTCGTCCAATCGACTGGACTGCCGATGTCTTCGATAGTTCTGGAGCAGGCCTGATCCAGATACAATTCACTTCTTTATTATTTCTCTTGCTCGTATGGCTGCGCAATTTCAACTGAACGAACTTTATGTGGTTTTGACACTAGTTGTTTCGTCGAACCGGTCGAGGCGAAGATTTTGCGTCCGTGCATCCTTAATAAGACTTCCAAATATGGCGAGGAAAATGATTAGGGATAAGGACGCAGGAATTTTACCTAATCGGCTCGAACACTACTATATAGACTTTTATAGATTGTCTCCGTGGTCTAGCGGTTAAGATTTAGACTTGGAGGTACCGGGTTCGATTCCTGATCGGGACACAAACATATTTATTAATGTTAATAAAAATTCATTTAATTAATATTTAATTTATTTGTGATATTTCTCGAGTTTGGTACGCTGGAGACATCGACGAGCTTGCCACTTGTCATGATTGGCCAATAGTAAAGTTGGCTAAATGTGAATCCGCTTATTCATAAGCGTGTTTTCTGACCACCCCGAAAGGCAAACGGTCGTGATGATGACTAGATTTTAATGAATTATTAGCACATATGGCATTTATTCTGAAATAAAAGTTTATTATTGTGAATTCTTAAAGAATCTAAGCATTTAGCCTAACGATAGCCTCGTCCAAGTGAACATCATGTGTTCGGTGCTCTTTAACTCCAAACTTTCTGACTATACAACAAGTATTGAGGATTGTAGCTTTTTGTAATTGTATGTATATGTAATAATAATAATAAATTATTTATTTTACAAAACCAAAACAAAAATAAAAATAACTATATATTAATGAAAAAGTCGTTAAAGGATGTTCCATGAGAGATAGAAGTACGGCAACAATTACTCTCTGTATAACAAGGCTAATACGTTAGCAAAAATTAGGCATAATATATATTTGTATATGTAGTATATAAAAAGTTATATATTTATAGTGTGTAGTATATATAGTTGGCTTATATGTAGTATGTTTATAAATTTAGGAGAGTATATTGTAATATATTTATTTGCACCCTGCACATGATTTCTCACTTTCCCAAAGGTCAGTTATGAAAATGTCTAATATATATATTTACCTTATATACCTATTGTTATATACCTTGCGGGGTAGGCAGAGAAAATTGAGCGCCACTTGTCACGGTCACGACGTACCTCTTTCGCTTATTTGACATTTATCAACCTCTTCATATATGCCCTTATGTTTCGATGTCTTTTTAATGCACGTTCAGCCATTGTTTTATTTATTTGATAGTAATATGTAAGTCTTGGTCTGACAGTGCCCAACTTTTGCATTATATATCTGGTCAATCTCTCTTCATTCATTTCAACATGCCCGAACCATGCCTTTCCTTATTTTTGTCCCTATCCCTTCTTTCATACCTACCCTTTTGCGTATTTCGCCATTACATGCCGTCCGTCAAAGTGACAATGCCTAAGCGGCATTAAAGTCGCATATATACACTAATTTTGGTGCAATAAAGTATTTAAATAAATAAATAAAACTACGATTATATCTCCAGACTTTTTTGTAGGCTGCTTGGACAACATTTTTTAAGTACTTTTTACTGTAAAAGTTAGGAAACTAAATTGATACTTGGCCTCATTTGTATTAAATTCAGAAAAATAAATTACAAACATAAGAAAATTGTGAAGATGTAGATAATGTATTCTCTTTGAACAATGTATTTGTTTTCGCAGCTACATTTCACATACAATAATTTACAAGCAATGAAAAGAACGAGGCCAGGAAGGGGGCAATTCTCGACAGTCATAGAATTTAATGAAAATCAAATCAAAAACCACGCGACTAAAAAAAATATAGCATTAAAAAATTAATCATTACTTAGTTACTGAAAAATAAAGTTTTAAAATTTATTATAATCGTCTCAGATCACACTTATTATCGAAATAATTACTTTCAGTATAGTTAAGAGAGCAACCAGAAATTAAGAAATTGTTATGTAATACATATGCTAGTAGAAGAAGCCTCCTGAACATTTTTTTAAATATATATTTTTTTATAAGGTACATACAACAGAAATGAGTTCAAAACATTTTTAAATTTCAAATCTTCACAATGTAATTCCAGTACTATTACCAAAATGATGTGCAATTATGAAACATTTACATATATTTATAAATTAAAATAACAATACATATACCCATAGTGAGTAAGTGTTATTGTTCAATAATATTAATTTTGTTTGCTTGCCGTCCACACCAAATTACTTCTCGCCAAAGGTATGAAATAATCCACTATAGAGAGCGAAGTTCTCTTAACCTATTTAGTTTTTTTTTGTTTTGTTTTTTTTCTTAATTTATTTCCGGTCATATGCTGTAAAACAACCTGCAAGTAGTAGACTAAGCGGTCCATTAGCAGACGACCAGCATCTTAGCAGATTCTAGTGACTTGTTGACGGAGAAAGAATTCTGCAAGGACAACTCGGCTATGGCTGTAATAAAATACTTTATTGCTCTAAAAGTGTACATAGGCGGGCTTAATGACTAAGCATTTTCTGACAACCAACCTTTGGGAGTGTAGAAGATGGCTGCAATTTAATTTATTATTATACACTTACATAATAATATTACATAAAAGATTTACATATATACACATATACCTATATTTTAAAATAAAATAGTAACAACAAATATAAATGTTAAGTATATAAATAAAATAAAAATATAGTATAGATTTAGTTATTACTATTCTGTTTCTAAAGAAAGTATGTGGTAAGTAAGTATTTGAAGATATTAACGGAAAAAGCCTGTCTATATTTTTCATATATTTAATTTAAATAATAGGTGGTACAGTATACCCCACCTTGCCTAATAAGTTGCCAAAATGAAGATAAGTCGCACTATATTTTAATGTGTACACGCATGGAGTCATCCGATGATTCCTGTGTTTACAATATTCTAAAGATTTAAGAATTGCCCCCCATCTCGGAGAAAAAAGGATCTTTATTCAAGAGAATCCATAGATAACAATATATCCAACATCCTTGGTAAAGTAACATGTAGACAGATAAAAGTGAATTTTACGTAGCAGGTCAGTATTTCACGTTCCCAGCAGGAGTTTTATGCTCAGCCGTAATTCTCATCAAACCACAAATCCTTGCTTTTCTTAGAGGAACGAGCGCTTTTTCTTTTACGTATATAGTGGCTTGAATATATGAACTCCATATAGTTTTCTTTGTTGTTTGTTTAATGGCTCGAGGAAAACCATTTGTTAGTTAAATTGTAAGTAGTTACGATGCTTCATGCACCCTCGCAGCCATTACTTAACAAATCCTATGTTCGACTTTTACTGCATTGTGAACTGAATGATAGTTTATTATATGTTTACCCATACTATGCTAACATAGTGGATTGTAGCCTGGTTTGTTATTCAGTGGAAACTTTTGCTCAAAATGGGAACATTCATGGACCTTGCGCCCACCTGATGGTTAGAGGCGCGCAAGGTCCATTAATGTTAGCGACTGAAATCAGTCCCTAACACTATGCTGGATTGACTAGATGATTTTTCATACTTCTCTTAAAGGACTCCAAGTTATAGGAAAGTGGAAACAAGGAGACATTCCACATCTTTATTTAGTTCCCAAATTTATATGTACGCAAAGGGATGGTGACTACGGTATGTGGGTAAATGTTCTGACCTGTGCGTGTGGTTCGGTTGCGAAATGGAGAGGAAATGGACTAGGTTATAGAGCTCTTCATAGCACACATCATAGTTTAGCCGATAGACCACGCTCAGAGAAGGCACATCTCGGCGAAGCTGCAATCTCTCATCTAGTCCCTAGTCCCTAACATCTTGACTAACTAATAACTGGACGTAGTAAGGCAAAAATGATCCAATCAACATTAAGTTAATTTTAAGTTATAGGCCATTAAAGTTGGAACTAAGATTAATCAAAATTTTAGAATATGTCAAAAACGGTATTTTTATGTGAATTGTTTAGATATTAAAGATGTCATCCTTCGGCCCTGATTTGCATTATAATATAACATTTTTGAACTTTAGTGGATTGGATCATTTTTGGGTAACCGCTTCCAATTACATTTCGGAATGATTGTGGATTGGATACTTTTTGTGTAACTGTGTCCAATTGATATAAAAAAATCTCACTTATCTAATCTGTGTTATATTGTATAATTTATATGTATGTATATTTAGAAGAGTGGTTGTAAAGACGCAAATCCAAAAAGGTTGTCAGTTTGAGCCCCGGCATGTTCATCACATAATCACAGCCCCTAGATCACCCAATCCCAGACCTCCATTGTTGGAGATAGGCTTACTATAGACTACTTTGTTGTAGGCGCTATAATGAATGAAATGATAAAATATATTCGTAGTAAAGTAAGTAAAGTATCATCACGACCGTTTCCCTACCGGGGCGGTCAGAAACCACGCTTATAACGAAATGGATTCACATTTAGCCAACTTTGCCATAGGCTAATCATGACAAGTGGCAAGTTCGTCGATGTCTCTAGCGTACCAAACTCGAGAAATATCACAAATAAATTAGGTATTAATTAAATTTATTTATTTAAATTATTAAATATTATTGGAAGGAGCTAGACCACGGTGGCAGTTATAGAAATTATGTACACACATCAAAAAAGTCTAGGGATCAAGCATGTTTATGCGGATTTCTTGTGATTGAGATGTGGCTTTGTAATAAATTTATGATTTTATAAATTTATATGGATCCTTTTTGGTGCATTTCATAATTTAAAACAGGAACTGTCAATCAAATTCGAGTAAAAGATGAAAATCAGCTGTCAATATTTTCCCTATAAAAACATAAGACGCATTGAAGACATTATTAGTGCTACTGTTTCCCTACTACTGATTAAAACCAACGTTATTATGGAGCGGCGACGTCATTTAAGCAGGGAAGAAATGATCAGAGCCGTGGGAATGATAGAAGCTGGTTCCCGGCAACGTACTGTGGCTTTAGCTCTGAATACAAGTCAGAGTGTTATCAGTCGACTTTGGACACGTTACCGAACCACTGGTACCGTGGCTGAGCGCCATGGAGGACGGTATCGCTGCACCACACGGAGACAAGACCGATACATTCAAATCACAGCTCGAAGAACTCCAACAATAACCGCCATGATGTTAGCCGTGAGCCTTCATCGCTCTTCAGGGAACTTAATTAGCGACCAAACAGTCAGAAACCGCTTGCATGAAGTGAACCTTCATTCCCGAAGACCGCTACGGGTACCACCTATAGCAATGCACAATCGTAGGACTCGATATCAATGGGCTCTTGAACACAGAAATTGGACAGAAGAACAATGGCGTTTCGTGTGCTTTTCTGATGAGTCTCGTTTTGGTATGAGGCCGGATACAAGACGTATACGACACTGGAGAACCCCTGGACGCCAACAGCGATTAAAATCCTGCCAGGAAGTCCATCCTTATAGTGGTGGAACCATCATGGTATGGGCGGGTATTTCGATCGGCGGAAGAACTGAGTTGATTTGGATCAGAGGCAACCTCAACGCTCAAATTTATGCTGAGACGGTTGTATCAGACGTCATCGTTCCTCTACAAGTGCATATCGGTCCCTTATTTCAGTTAATGCATGATAATGCACGACCGCACACCGCAAGAGTTGTAAGACAGACTCTCGCCGCAGCTAACATCAATGTCCTGCCCTGGCCTGCTCAGTCGCCAGACTTGAACCCGATTGAGCATGCATGGGATATTCTTCAGAGAAGAGCTCTGCCGAATATGGAGGGTATCCAGTCGCAAGAAGACCTTTTTTTGTTGTTGCAACGAACATGGGCGGCCATTCCACAGCGTGATTTGGATGAACTCATTTTGAGTATGCCAAACCGATGTTCTTGTGTTGTTAGTGTTCGCGGTAGAAACACGGATTATTAATTGTTTAAGTTACCCAATAAAATTAAAAAAAAAACTGTTATTTCAGTCTTTTTTTCGAACTTTAATGTTAGTGGTTCAAATGTCAAAAATCCCTTTATTAGGAAAATGGCAATTTTTTTTACTAATGCAAAGGTGACTTGGTTTATCGTTACTGTAGACAAACGAAAACATTTTATTTGATCAATCCTTAAAGAAAATTTTAATGAATATCAATCAGGAGAAAAGTTATTGCAAAAATATATGTTGATCCCTAGACACTTTTGATGTGTGTAGTTCTAGCGGCTTCCAAGTCTAGCTTTGTAAAGTTTTTTAAAATATGTGTTTGTGCTTAGCTCGCAGAGACCTCCAAAATTACTAATCAGACTTGAACCGCAGTCGTTAACTAGCTTTTGGTTTGCACGATCAAACATCAGTTAATGGTCTGCACTGAATGTGCTCAACACAATTTCTATTTACCTTAATACAAAGATCTTTTAACCATGTGGATACTGCATCAAGCATGAAATTAAATAAATACCTACTTTTACTGTATCCGAAGTTCTAGCGATTCGATTTCTGATCAGGGACACAACAAACGTTTGGTACGCTAAATACATCGAAGTTCTTGACAATTGTCATGATGGGCCTATGGCCAAGTTGGTTAAATGTGAATTCACTTCTTAAAAAGAGTGATCTGACCATTTCCCAAAATACGGATTACGGTAAAGTATCATATGTTTACTGCTTTTAAGCACCTAAAAATATCCTCGTCGTGATGATCTGATTGTTGAATTAAGTAACTAAGATTTGTTGAAACTTTTTAAACTTTCGCGCACATTTATAATAGTTTTTTTATGACCACTAGTCAATATAGAACTAAATGACATCCTACGAGTAGGACACAAGTTATCTTGGTTAGGAGTCAGGGACTATCTTAAAAATGCCTATCCTTATGCTTTACATTCAATCAAAAATGTTGACATATTTGCTCGTAATGTAAAATTCACGGATGATGAGAATATCATCTTGAGCTAGTGGAGGTCCAGGATCCTGTGTTCCAGGAGCTGTGATATATTTAAGTATGTACATAAAAATGTGTCCATAAAGACAAAATTTGCTTGTATAAGCTGCAGCATTAACTATTATTTACTAACACACCTACAATTGACATTTTTATTTTTATCGCCAACGACTAAATCCTGCATGGTCGTCGTTTTACGCAACACTACGAGGATTTTGTCGATATTAGCATTATTCCATTGTTTGTGGAAACACTTCTTTTTCGCTAATGCTGCATCTACTTAATTTCAAGCCCATGAATCAAACAACGACGAGCTAAGTGGACGGTATAATGCTGCTAGCAGCAACAACAATTAAGAAACAATTAACGTTCTTCGCGTGCAAATTAAACCATGTTTTGATATCTAGCTTGTTTTGCATTTTGGTATCGTTTTAATTTTGTAGAATTAGTTGTACTACAACTAATTTATGACAGCACTCTTACTAATAAGAAGTAAGTTAGGTTAATCTTGTTTCATGTTTCTTGTTAATGTTATTTTTTATATATAGATAGATAAGATAGATAAATTCTTTATTGCACAATAAACAAAAACACATTTAAATGTACATAGGCGAACTTAATGTCTAGTGACATTTTCTACCAGCTAACCTTTGGGATAGTGAGCAATGATTGTGGGTGCATTAAATCAATAATTTAAAATCAAGATCAATAGAATCACATATTAGTCTAAGGTAAGATGAAAGAACAAGAACAAGCCCCAAACGATGCTCTAATCAGGTGACTGACCACCTAAACATCCCAGTACACCAAGTCATCCACTGCGCAAAGACCGCCACCACTAGAAACGGCTAGTTGATGCACTGCAACGGAGTCACGATCCCCAACAGTGGAGAACCGACTAAGGAGAAGGAGGTAAAGTAATTCCATATACGTTTAATAATAATAATATTTCGTTGCGTGCTTTATGCATTAAGGCATCTTCTACCAGCTAACCTTTGTAAGATGTAACCAATTACAAGCAAAGTGGCAAAAAATAAATAAATAACAAATAATGAGACATATTATAAAATTCAATTTTATACCAATACTTACAAATATTATTACAATAATTTAAAATATCATAAATAATAAATTTTGCACCGAAAAACAAAATAACTGTACCGGAAACATTAAAAGATCTTTAATTTTATATAACTTGACTAAATCGGTATATTATTGTATATATATATATATATAGTAAAGTATCATCACGACCGTTTCCCTTTCGGGGTGGTCAGAAACCAAGCTTATAAATAAGCGGATTCACATTTAGCCAACTTTACTATAGGCCAATCATGTCAACTGGCAAGCTCGTCGATGTCTCTAGCGTACCAAACTCGAGAAATATCACAAATAATTTAAATATTAATTAAATGTATTTATTTACATTAATCAATATTTTTGTGTCCCGACCAGGAATCGAACCCGGTACTTCCGAGTCTAACTCCACGCATTTAACCGCTAGACCACGGAGGTATATATATATATATATATATAGTATGTAACCAATATATGTATGTATGTTATCTATGCATTGTATGTATTTATTATTATAGATTTATTATTGTTCTTTTTTTAATAAACTCAATAAATCTCTTTATCTCAAATATGTGTCATGCACCTTACAATCCCTGATCACTTCTCTTAAAGGTTAGCTGTTAGAAAATGTTTTTAGACATTAAGCTTGCCTATGTACTGTAAAAAGTTATTTTCTGTGCAATAAAGTATTTATCTATCTAATTTAATATTGTACTAAACAATTCTCCATTAAGAATATTTGGATTATTACGATAAAATCAAAATTATTATACATTCTGATTATAATAGAAACTAATGGATTAAAATAATCACTCATAATATGGAATATGTCACAAACACATTTTAGTTTAGTTGAAATAACGATAACATTGGACATTCATAAATTATTATAATGGTACATAATATTTGTGATCATTTGCAAAGCTTTACAGTAAACACACATTAACTATGAAACCAATATCAATAGTAAATTATTTTCCACCTTATTACATATTGGAGGCAAATCTTGTCTTTTATTTTATTTAAAAACTTTATTGTAAATCTATACCAAAGACGAACGTAATGCCGCAAGACTCTTCCGTTAACCTTTGGGACATTTAAACTTGGGATATTGGGACTATATATATGAATTTAAAGATTTAAAATCGCCCCCCTAAACCATGCCTACCCTTTTCTTTCTGGACCCCTTACCACCCCTCTCTAGGCGTCCAGTGCTCACAAAGGGGCGTTATCGTTCACTTTATGAAAGACTGCTCTAGTAGTAGTAGAACCCTGCAACAATAACAAATACCTAAAAAACTAAATAATTGATGTTGTGTAATAGGTAGGTTTTGATTTCAGTGAATTTTAAAATATAAAGTCGCCCCCTTAACCATGCCAACATCTACCCTTTTCTTTCTGGACCCCTTAACGCCCCTCTCTAGGCGTCCAGCGCCCACAAGGGGGCGTTCTCGTTCACTTTTGAAAGACTGCTCTAGTAGTAGTAGAACCCTGCAACAATAACAAATACCTAAAAAAATATAACTAAATAATTGGTGTTGTGTAATAGGTAGGTTTTGATTTCAGTGAACTTTAAAATATAAAGTCACCCCCTTAACCATGACAACACCTACCCTTTTCTTTCTGGACCTCTTACCGCCCCTCTTTAGGCGTCCAGCGCCCACAAAGGGGCGTTCTCCTTCACTTTATGAGACTAAACTCTCTAGAAGTAAAACCCTGCAATAATAACAAATACCTAAAAAATTATAACTAAATAATTGGTGTTGTGTAATAGGTAGGTTTTGATTTCAGTAAATTTTAAAATATAAAGTCGCCCCACCTAAACATGCCAACTCCTACCCTTTTCTTTCTGGACCCCTTACCGCCCCTCTCTAGGCGTACAGCGCCCACAAAGGGGCGTTCTCGTTCACTTTATTGGACTAGACTGCTCTAGTAGTAGTAGAACCCTGCAACAATAACAAATACCTAAAAAAATATAACTAAATAATTGGTGTTGTGTAATAGGTAGGTTTTGATTTCAGTGAACTTTAAAATATAAAGTCGCCCCCTTAACCATGCCAACATCTACCCTTTTTTCTGGACCCCTTAACGCCCCTCTCTAGGCGTCCAGTGCTCACAAAGGGGTGTTCTCGTTCACTTTTGAAAGACTGCTCTAGTAGTAGTAGAACCCTGCAACAATAACAAATACCTAAAAAAACTAAATCATTGATGTTGTGTAATAGGTTTTAATTTAAGTAAATTTTAAAATATAAAGTCGCCCCCTTTACCATGACAACACCTACTCTTCTTTCTGGACTCCTTACAGCCCCTCTTTAGGCGTCCAGTGCTCACAAAGTTCACTTTATGAGACTAGACTGTTCTAGTAGTAGTAGAACCCTGCAACAATAACAAATACCATAATATGTTCGGTACCAGTTCCAGAGTAGTTGAAGAGGAGTGTATTTTCTTCGCTGCTCCGAACTTGCCAGGACCCAAGCATTTATGCATTCATCATTGCATATTTCAGTTGGATAGATAATATTATCCTACTACAATCTCATTGTTGATAAATAATAAAATCACTTATTTCTAATTCAAGTTTATACAAAAATTGCTGTTGATGGTTGGTAGTTTGTTGTATCCGTAATTAGTATTATAAGTATGTATTTATAAATTATATTATAGCATCTGTTAATTTAGGTATCTTATATTATATATCATGTTTGCGTTATTACTCTATCCTTGTTTTTATTTTTATATCCAGTTTTTTTTTCCTTTCCATAGTATTTGTGTTTAACTTCTACTATGTATACAATATTTTAGGCTCTCAATGTCTTCTTATTGTTATTAATTTATTACACAGATGTTCAGACTTGTCGATTGCCGGCAAAGCCTTCAAAGGGCCCCCTTAGTGGTTCATATTATTTATAAGTTTTCAATTTTAGTATCTTGCAGAGTGACAATTTTGTTTATCTGTGATATTGTTTGTGTATGTTGAGTGTTTGTTGCCTAAATAAATGAAAAATATATATACATATATATTGCTTTAAATTAGCTTCTAGTAATACTACTACATACGGATTCTTTGTAATTTAAAATGATTGATGAATATAACCTTTTTTCTGTCATTTTGGTAAAGTCTTTCCGCTGCAGGTGAACTGCGAGATACGCTAATGGCGCCTTAATTACCCGAAAGCCTTCACCCACACTCTTCCCTTCGCTCTGACAATTTACTTAAGTGAAAATTTAATTTCAATTCAGAAAATCGGTGCCGAGATTAACTTTAATGTTGACATGAAAGGTAGGGGAAATAATATAGTGATTGGCCGAGAGTATTGATTAGCAACTTTTAAAGACCGGTGATTGTCCATTATTATAAAAAAAAGTCTGCCAAAGGATAACAGGCTGAGAATTCCTAAAGGAATTTCATTCGCCTTTTGTCAATAAAACCATTAAAGGTTTTCTCACATAGGCGCGTTATTATCTGTTTTTAGTACATTATGTATTAGGACAACTACGAAGTTACACACTGCTGCGATAATAACGACGTAATATAAGTAGGACGTGCTTTTCTCCGTCCTGCGATGTTCCGATATAAGTTTTCTTTGACATTTGTATTAGGACGCATGCGATCCCACACACAGTTGCGAAACCGTTAGTACGTTAAGGACAAAGAACTTCTTTGAAAAGACAAAGTCAAAGTCAAAATATCTTTATTTTTTATTTTTATTTTATTTTATTTTTTATTTTTATTTATTTATAAGTTCTCCAACAAAATCAACAATTTTTGAGTACATGCATACATAATTAACAGAGTAAATGTGATTTTAATTAGTTTGGTTTGTTTTGGTTTGGTTTGGTTTGGTTTGGTTGGGTTTGGTTTGGTTTGGTTTGGTTTGGTTTGGTTTGGTTTGGTTTGGTTTGCTTTGGTTTGGTTTGCTTTGGTTTGGTTTGGTTTGGTTTGGTTTGGTTTGGTTTGGTTTGGTTTGGTTTGGTTTGGTTTGGTTTGGTTTGGTTTGGTTTGGTTTGGTTTGGTTTGGTTTGGTTTGGTTTGGTTTGGTTTGGTTTGGTTTGGTTTGGTTTGGTTTGGTTTGGTTTGGTTTGGTTTGGTTTGGTTTGGTTTGGTTTGGTTTAGTTTAGTTTAGTTTTAACACCATACATTCATACACCATACACTATAATTCGGTTAAGTCATACTCGTAATTTTCAATATATATACATTTTATACATTTATCACTATAGATAGGTACATGACAAATAACAGAACTGGAGGTTTAAACATTTACAAAAAACACTTAAATAAATAGATTTATTGCGGCTGTAAAGAGGCTTTGTCAATAACTTATAAGTACCTAATAAATAAATGATTAAAAATATGTCAGTTAACTTAACTAAATAATACTAATTATTTAATATTAATTATATTATTATATCTAGATTTATTATTTAATTTGTAGTAGGTAAATTATGATTATATTAAAACAAAAAAAAACAAAAAAAAGTAACAAAGTGTAGTTTTTTCTGTTCAACTTAAGAAAAAACATCTGCTTCATGAAATAGGTCACAGCAATTACAAGTCTAAACAGAGTGGAAAAAAAATCTATTTGGGGAAAAATGTTTCTTTGTTTTAATTTAACCGACCACTCTCTGTTTTCTATTTCTTTTTTTTTTCAGTCTAAAATTCATAATTATAATATTTACAAAAAAATGGTTTGGTTTGGTTTGGTTTAGTTTGGTTTGGTTTGGTTTGGTTTGGCTTGGTTTGGCTTGGCTTGGCTTGGCTTGGTTTGGTTTGGTTTGGTTTGGTTTGGTTTGGTTTGGTCGAAACGAAACGAAACGAAACGAAACGAAACGAAACGAAACGAAACGAAACGAAACGAAACCAAACCAAACCAAACCAAACCAAACTAAACTAAACCAAACCAAACCAAACCAAACCAAACCAAGCCAAACCAAACCAAACCAAACTAAACGAAACTAAACTAGACATGTTTGCTAACTCGAGATGTTTTTAAGCGCGAGACTAAACTAAAACTGAACTGCTGTTTGACCAAATTTAATCCTTGAAATTGTGTTTCTTGATTATGGTTACATCTAGTTATATTTATAATTTTAACCTATAATTTTTATATTTTTTTATATTATATTTTATGATTCCGGTGCAGAATCTAGTTTATTTTTTAGTTAGAAGTGAAAACCTATGTACCGTATTGTTGCTGACGCCAACGAAAAATCTTTTTTTAAATCTTTATATTATATATTAATTAATTAAAATTTGTACATATATTTATTTTTTCATTCATTACAGCCTTTTTATATTTTAGACCGACTAACTCCATTTATTTTACAGTAACTTTTCGTATATCACTTTTGCGTTTGAAGAAACATAATTTTGTTGTTGTTACAGTTAAATTTGGAACACGTCGAGGTACCAAGTTCGATTTCTGGTCGGAACACAATAATTTATACAATTTGTATGTGATATTTCTCAAGTTCAGTACGCTAGAGAAGTCGACAAGTTTGCTTAAAGTATAGAAAAGCAAGTCAAAAAGCTGTCTAATTTGATCAGAAGATTGCCAAAACTAAAAATACCAATTGAGTGTCAGCGACACCGTTCATGACGTCAACGGCACGTGCCTTACTAATTGTGACATCTATAGAGGAGTGTTTGACTTGATTCGAAGGGCTAGCACTTTCGTAGTTACCTGTTCTTCAAAATAATATGATCACTGAAGCTTCTCGTACTTCTCAGAAGGTGGTCACAGTACCTGATGGGTACTGCTATGACCACAAGAAGATGAATACGGAAACTTTAGATTAATTAATTTTATTATTCTTAAGTTAATGTTATTATTTTAATTGTAAGGTATTTTAAACAAGTTATTATTATTATTAATATAATATATGTATATATTTTTAAGTTATTTAAAAGATATAGTACAGAATACATCAGTCATATATAACCTTTAATGTAATTCTATATATATTATTAGTATTTAATAAACTGCCGCTGTGGTCTAGCGGTTAAGTCTGTGGATTTAGACGCTGAAGGTAACATTTCGGGAATCAATAATTTATTTGTGATATTTCTCGAGTTTGGTACGCTAGAGATATCTACGAGCTTGTGAATCCGCTTCATCACTTTATTATTTAATATACCTATCATAGTTATTTTTACAGTGAATATTCATAGAGACTCAAAAAAAAAAAAAAAAAAAATACTAATACCACGGATATGGATAGAAGTGTATGCGACGTGAAATAGTGGCAAGAACGCTATCTGCATTTCCCCGCTGAATTGCAATACTAATTCATTGGGCGAAGAAAGAGCCAGCCCTCTTGTCATCGGAGAAGACGACAAGGCGCGGTGTTTTTTTCATTTAAAAAAAATTTGGCGCTTGGACTCCATGTGCCCGGAGTTTCTACAGCAATCGGCACAAATATGTAATGTTTTAATATCGATGCATATGCGTTGTCCCTCTGTGGTTAGATGCGGCGAGTGTGTCGACGCACGTGGTGTCGCACACCAGAGCACGTCCTCGTTCTCTGGGTACCAACGTCATACCATCGGGTCTCTAGCCATTATCTCGGATAACTATTAGTGTATAGTTTAGCTATATTTTTACAGATACAATAACATAGCGCAACAATAATCAACTTAGAGGGATATATAGGTATTGAATAGTTACGCGATGTTTATTGTACAATAATATTCTAGGTGTATGGGCGGCCCATGGCTAATATTTTTTTTTTTTTTTGACAGCAAACAGTAATTTACATAATATTACAAACATAATTACCACTAACAAGACCTTGAGTGTCGAGAATTTACACAAAATACAATAAACGAAAACAAAAACAAGCACAGCAGATTAATAATTAAGCAAAAAAATAAAATTATTAACATCAAAATTGAATTAAGATAGTAAGTTACGAGTATATCATATCAGAAGCAATATTACTAATACTACATATATAAACTCATTAGAATTTAATAAAGAATTAATAAAGAACTGTCTATAGATGTCACAGTATGTGTAAGTGGAAAAGAACAAGAAGTCACGTAGCGAGCTATATTACTTTGCCTGAACGAAATGTCACGTGTCCGAGCGTGATAATAAGGACTTACAACTTGATTGGCGTTATTTTCAATGCTAAGCTTTCCCATAAATACGTAAAATTAAGTTACACTGCGTGTATCAGTGTTTTAAGCCGTAATAAATATATATAAATTTTATTGTAGGGTACAAAGTCGAAGAATTAACAAAATGTGATGAAAACTATTCTGGTATAAAATATGTAATATTCGTCTTAGTCGCTACGCTCTTTGCAGAGTGGTCGTCACTTCTTTCGGAACGCAACTATCCTGGTGCACTCATGCAGGGGATGATCCATTGCAGCCTTCACCTGTTCACTGAAAAGGTCAATTGTCACACAATTAATTTAAACAATTATTCTAATTTTAATCTAAACTATAATCTAATCTAAATAAATTTATAATTAACTAGGTCAAACGAACTTATGTCAAAAATAGCCTTAATTATGTCGTTATCAGATTGTCTCAGTCGGTTCACAAAAGAGGCGTGCTGCTTGCGGAGTATGGCAAAAAAGTCGTCGACTCTGTTCTCAGCAAACATACCAGATGCACTACACCTCCAGGGCAACTTTAGAATACATATAAATTATTATATTGTACACTAAGCGTGTTAAAGGCACGCCTCGTGTACAATTTCCAGAGATGACTGGTGTAGAACGCCTGGCAGTACGCAACAAACAGTAATTACTATGTTTGTGCCTTTTGGTCTTGAGACAATTGGACCCTGAGCCAAGTACTAAGAAGTTCTTTAAAGAATTGTCTAAACGGCTGGTTGATGCAGTATGTGACAAGAGCTGGCAGTATTTTTGGGCAACAAAACAGCATTGCCACATGATTAAGTCATTCGTGAATATTTTTCTTTATAGGTAGTTTAGTTTAATTTATAATTTGTTTATTTTTCTTAGTTAATACTCTCTTCTTCTTTTTCTTCTTCCTCTTATACCTACTCGTCTTGAACAGTAAGATTAAAGTAACATAATTAACAGATTTTACCAAAACAATTTTCAGGGAGCGTTTACACTCGCCGCTCACGTAAGTAGGCCGGTGTAATTTACTTACAAACGTGACTCGCTTAGACTGCGTTTACACTGGTCGAGTGTATCCGACCGATTGGACCCGGCATCGGATTGATGACGACGCGACTTTGAGTAGTAGTGTTATTCAGCCGCTATTGGATAACACTTGTCAGATCATGGATACTAAATTACCAAAGTCAAAACTCTGAGCAACATATAAACCTAACAATATATCAATTATATTTTTTGTGAAAAGATCTATAGAGATCTATCTTACTGCCAGTGTGATATTCTAAGGCAGTGAGGGGATGGGAAAAATAGTATTCACGTCCAGGCGTGCAGGCTCACGCGATTGTGGCTAGATATAGCTAGGTATCATGATCAACGTAATGGATCGTAAGCGATGTTGGGGAGGGATTCTAGGTAATAGATTCGATTCCGCAAGATTGTACCTAAAAACGGTAGCACGTAAAAGTGTCCTGGCAATGATAGTGACATATTTTTAGTATTAAGTGACATCCAACATTGCAAATTGTCAATTCTGTCATTTTTTATTTCTTTAATATTTTTATAATAGAATTGAAAAGGCCCATTTACAGCCAAACCTTAATTTAACTTTATTGATTGACTTTATGAAGTCATCACTATCTGGCCAGGTATTCGACTATTAGATTGTTTTCTAGTATTGTTTCATTCTTTTTTTTTTCATTGTTTTCATATTTTATTAATGTAAATTAGGAAGTAACCATGTGTTCCAAAACATCCCTATTGTGTAAATTAAAAAAAAAAAGATTTAGGAAATGAGATTCATGGGTTAGCAGAAGGAAATATGAAGGCTTTACACTAGACGATGTTTGAACAGTTCTATACCTACAGACAAATATTTAATTTTTTTTATTCTTGAAAAAAAGTAAAATTGTTGTAAAGTTTATTTCATACTCACTGCTTAACCAGTGAGCTTTTGCTCTAAAAAAATAAAACGTAGAATCGTATTATCGTGTGAACCCAGCCTTAGACGCACAAGCACTCGTACGTACTTCTACGTATTCTAGACGAATAAAGCTCATAAATTATTTAATTTATTAACTCTAATAGGATTAAATTGTTGGTAATTTCATCTGCGCATGTACACGATGTAAACTGATATTCAGAAATAATTACACACATGATTATTTATTAATTCTACTGTAATAATGCTACAAATTAAACGGTTATGTTTTATAGTAAATATATGTTTGGACCACTTTGTTGCTTAGTCTTCCACTAGCAGGTTAGATAGATAAATTATTTATTGCACAATAAACAAAACACATTTAAATGTCCATAGGCGAACTTAATGTCTAGTGACATTTTCTAACAAAATCAAAATAGTTTATTTCAATTGGTTCGCTTAAAACAACTTGGATACAGTCAGAACTAATAAAATCAATACAATTATTAAAACATATGTACTAATCAAAGTTGTAATAATGGTTGGACCGTAAACAGGCAATAATCCATATTTATGTATGTTATGCACAACATTATTGCTACAAGCAAGTAAAACTAACTAACTTAGAAACTACTTAAATAAGATCGTGGCTGTAAAGAGGCCGTGTCAGTTAACCTTTGGGATAGTGCGCACCGATTGTGGGTGCATTAAATCACTAATTTAAAATCGGGATTTAAAAAATAATAATTTTAAAGTATTACTAGCAACTAAAGCTAAAATACTTACACAGTAATATATAATAAAAAAGGTACATATAATATCATCATCTACATATATCATAAATCAAGGTCCAAATATATAAAACAATAAAACATACACAATACAAATCTTTCCTCTTTTTAATGTAAATTTTATAATTTAGATGACTAACTTAAAGATTGTCTTATTTACTGAAAATTCATAAAATCTAAGTCCGAATATCTTTATTCACGTAAACCTATTGCAGGCATTTATAAAACGTCAATAATTAAATTATGTTGATAGATTCTACTCCTGCTAATGGAAGACTAAGCAGCAATGTGGTCCAAAGAGTAAGCTGTTAGCAGAAGACCAGCAGCTTAACAGATTCCAGTGACCTGTTAATGTATAAGTAATCTGACTGAGAAAGGAATCTGCAAGGAAAACTCAGCCATATCAGATCTACAAAATTAAACATTTACAGAATTACATCAATTAATAACCTTTTAAATTTATCTATGAGATTAACATACCTGGTACAGCAGTACCCTACCATGCACATCAGAATTACGATATCCTTCTTGCCCATGTGCAAGCCGAAAGCCGACAAAACGTACAGTAAAGTATCATTACGAGCGTATCCTTTCCTGGGTCATCTTTAACCATGCTTTTAAAAAAACATTTAGCCAACTTTTCTATAGTCCCACCATGACAAGTGGTAAGCTCGTCGATGTCTCTAGGTACTAAACTCGAGAAATACGAGTATCACAAATTAAATATGTTTTTGTGTCCCAATTAAAAATCGAACCTCCGCGTAAATCCACGGAATTAACGGCTAGGTCACAAGTAATATTATACTATTACAGCCTCCATCCACCCTTTGTCAAAAATAGCGGAAGGTGAAACTTGACAAGAAGGAAAATGTGAACGTTTTATCTGAAATCACAATCTGGGCCGTTTACTGAGCTAGGTCAAAGTCAGATTACCTGACATAAACTTTGTATTCTTATAGTAAGCGACATTTTAAAAAACTCAATATCAATACTGTAATGTCCTACATGTTTACGGTTTTTTTTTATCATATTGTATTAACTGTTTCTTCTGGCTCTTCTCAATATTTTCTAACGCTAATCTGATTATTTCTATTAGTTTAAGCCACTGATCATTTTCCAGGCATAACAATACCTTGTTTCATTTAATAACGTCCATGTATAAAATTATTTCTTCCAATCTCCTATTTTTGTATCATTAAATCTTCTTGACACCTCATATTTAGTTCTTCATAAAATATACCTTTGCGGTCACAAGGATATAAATTGTTGGTTTGTGCGAGCAACAAGGATTTTTTTATTCATTACGGCCCCTAGAACACAGCGTTCTAGACCTCCACTGTTGGAGATGGGCCTTCCAGAACATATATCTGGAGAATTTGGCCTACACTCGCCACGATAACCAGACAGATTGGCGAGGATCTGATGACAATTTTTAATGACAACTTATTAATGATTCCACAATTTAGTATTAGTGGAACTGGGATCGACGGAAGAAAAGTGTATTTCTCATTGGTACATGCTGGGGGGTTTGAACCGACCTTTGTAGGATTTTAAGGAAAGCGTTCTTACAACCCCGCAAGAGGAATGCCAAGATTAACCCTGTTAAACGAGGCGTGAATTAGCATCTTACACGTCATACTGGCATAGTGGTGGGGACCAAGTCCATTGTCTGTTATAATTCGCATTAACCAAGTTAGTAATTAATAAAGTACACTTGGACGCGGCCAAAATTAACGTTAAAATAGTGTGCATAAAAAGTTGACAAAAAAAGCGCGGAAATATTCAGTAAATATAGAGTTTATGCGTTAAATCATGGCTGAGGCAAGGTTAATGGCTCTGAAATCCAGCAACCCCGGTGCGGCCACGGGGCGTGAGTTTAATAATTTTCCCTACTATTAAAACCCATCTGTCATTCCCTAAATAAAACCCAACCAAACAAAAAAGCTTTACATCGCATTAAAGAAAAAAAATATAGAATTTTCATTAAATAAGTAGGAACTGACGTCATTTGTAATATATGTATACATAATAAGGCATATTATAATCGTATAATTGTCAAAAGAGCAAATATGATTTTTAGGCTTCAGGTGTCATTAAATAAAAATAAATAAATAAAATGAATTAAAAAAGTAAACTTTTATTAAAGTAAAAATCATTGTCCAAAAAAACAAACATTAATAATTTATTTATTTAATACCTTATTGCACAAAGACAAAGGCGGGCCTAAATGCCGCAAGACATTTCATCATTGCCAATCATTGGGACAACTTTAAACAATTTACTCGAAAATAGGTGAAAATAATTGGTCCCACTCACAGCCGAAAGACGAAATGGAGAGAGAAACAATTACCTAAATCAACGTTCGCGCGATCGTCGACCTCTCGCTTACTTGATTAGGGTCAGTATAAGTGGCGATATTTTTAGGAAAACTTCTAACGCCGTAACTTAAGATTTTATTACTGAATAATTAAAATAAAAAATACATAGTTATTCTATTTTATTTTAGATTATAATATAAAAATATTTGCTCTTTAACAAATTCCACTCAGTAAAACGAGTATATACCGCGTTAGCTCCGATGCCGTTGATAGTTCGGGCGAATGAGCTTCCCGGCGCCTGTTTGGTGGAACCCAGTCCAAGGGGCGTCGGGAGTCTTCGGCGGCCTAGTCCCAGTCTGGCTGCCGAAGAGCGAGGAGTGCCGACCGCCCGATTATTTTATAAAATAAGGGCCGTCGGCACACGAGGAGGAGCACACCGCCAATTAAGTTGCACCCAGGCAACTCGCGGTGTGCGAGAGGAGACCCGGGGTCCTAGGCCACGTGCCAGAGGGACGGTCGGGAGCCCTGATAGCCACTGGGATTTGGCTGCAGGGCAGGTAGGAGCACCGCGAGTCCTGCACCCAGGCAGCTCGCGTTGTGCGTAGAGGCTCGCTCTGATGCCTAGTGTTAAAGGCGGAGGAGCGCCCCGGCCTTGATTCAAGGTCGGGAGCCCTGTAGACCACTGGGAGTTGGCTACAGGGAACGGAGGAGCACCGCGAGTCCTGCACCCAGGCAGCTCGCGTTGTGCGTAGAGCCTCGCTCCGATGCCTAGAGTGGACTATGGGCGGAGGAGCGCCCTCACAGGAGGGACCTCGGTCCCCCGACCTTGATTTGGACTGGGTCGAGGGACTGAGGAGGCGAGGAGGAGGAGAAGGAGGAGATCCCCTGTGCCATTCGTATAATGGCTCTGCGTTTGGCCGGGGGGCCCGGCAGTCACTGGGTTTGGCTGTCGGGAAGCTGGAAGCACCGACGGCTGGGTCCCAGCCTAGACCGGCGGTTCTGGTGGAGGAGTAAGGAGGAGATCCCCTGGTGTGTCGTTCGTGCTAGGGGGCCCCGACACAGTCACTGGGAGATGAAAAGTCGGGGGAGATAGGGACACCGTCGGCCTGCCCCAGCTAACCAGTAAGACGGAACGACGATGGAACCCTCACCCCGCCATTGTCGGATGGATGGGGGACCCTGAAATGGCTACTGGGACCTGGCTGTCAGGGAGTGGAGGGGCCGACGACCGCGCCCACCGTAACCGGTAATGCGGGCGTGGGGGCAGGCGGTCGGAGGTGACGACGGAGTCGGCCTCTGACCCAACCCACCAGACGGGTGGTGGTGGTCGGAGGTCGACTCGCGACTCTTGAAGTCGCGAAGGAGCGGTGGTCTCCGCGGTTACGTGCTCACAGCCGGCCGCGTCGAGACCACTCTAGGGAGGCAAGTCGTGCACTCCTTGCCGTAAACTTCTTTACGGTTAGCGAGTGCACGCACGCCCGAGTCAGGTCATGGAGTGTGACCTACTCGCGAGGGCGAGAGATGGCGCGGACAGCGCCGGCGGTTAGCGGATGTTTCCTAACGGACTCCCGCGAAGTCGCCACTCAGGCGCCATGGAGGAACGCCGTCAGGTTTTAGTCGGTGCGAGTCCGACATAACCTTTCCCTGCTGCCTCCACAGCGGGGATTGATATCAGTAGGGATTTCCTGACAAAAAAAAAAAAAAAAGTATATACCGCGTTATTTTGTATGGACTTACTTTAGACTAACAACTAGAAACAAACGACTTTTGCTAAGATCCCATATGTCGGAAATGATAATAATCTTGGCTTCTCCATAAAAAATTGACTATTATAAATTTATCAGTTACATACAATAAATAATTACATATACCTATTTTTAGACAGAAAAAATGCAAAAACATTTATAACGACTTAACTGTATTTAACTAAAACAAATCTATAGTTAATATATGTTTAAGACATATATAGATATTAGACATACATATATAGATATCCGTGATTTTATTTTCTATGCAGTTATTAGACTATATTTCCCAAAAGTACACTTAGTCTTTGCCACTATATCATTAATTCGAAAACAAAAATATTTACAACAATTAAAATAATAATTACAAACTACTCAAATAAAATTAAATAACTATAAATAAATATATATATAAGTAAAAAATGTCTTCAAGTGACGTCTCATCAGAGGTAGTCTCAAGAAGATTGGTAACATTTCTCCTCTGTATAGCGAGGCTAATACGTTGGCAGAAATATTACCAGCCTTCCTGTCTCCAGATTTCTTTGTTAGCCGTTGGAACAACTTCTCAGATTAGCGGACTTAAAAAACTTAAAATTTATCATAAAACAAATATCCATTTTGCTCAGTGCAGATAAAAGTGTTGCAAGAGCATCGTGACCATAGTCTGTTCAACGAGAGTAGATAAAAAACAACAGGGGTTATTAACTCAATACAAATCGCGGTTAACAATAACTTCGTACCATGATACTCAGTACGCTCGCCGATAAGCGGACGCCCGCCAGTTTGCGATAATTAAGTGACGCTTTTCCGATACGTAACATAATATTTATCAACTCTCGACGAACAGACTTTAGATAATATGTAAACAAAGTATAAGATGCCTCATCTTGGTAATTCCCAGTCATTAACCGCGGTAATCGGGCCTCTTTATTTCTCGGAGTTAATGGAACCTTCCGTCGACCGGCGAAACATCGTCAGACCCTTAAATTACTGGATCCAGAGATCGAAGATGGAAGCTTTGTCTTTCTGTCTGTTTGTCGTGCCTTTGCATCACTATTACGATTAGACATGATTCATTTGTGGACTATTAATTGAATCCATATTTTATTTTGTTTTTTCATCAGTCGATAGTTAATAAATAAATAAATAAAATAAACTAAAATATATTATTTAGCAGTGATAGCTCGGTTGTAAGAACGCTGTGCTTAATATCATAAAACGATCGGTTTGAATCCCAGCATGTACCAATGAGAAATACACTTGTCATAGATTTACAACACCATCGTTCCCGTGCCTCGGAGTGTTAAACCTTCGGTCACGGTTTCACTAATACAAACTAGTGAAATTGTTAATAACTTATCATTAAATTTTACATCAAACCTCGCCAACCCGTCTGGCCAGCGTGGCGAGTGGAGTGGAGATGGGCCTTCCATAACATATTTCTACTACAGTCTTGCCATTAATTTAATTTATATTTATTACTTAAAATTATATACATTTAAATACTGGTGCAAATGCATAAATTTTACACAAAGGCAACATAATGCCTTACGTGTGCAGTATAACAATGCATTTAGAATAGTAAATCTACCCTCGGTATATTGCTTCTATGCCACAATGCGCAAGAGGTGCGGGTCGCTGCTCGGCCGGGTACGGGGCAGCCTAACAGTATCCTTGGCTGGTCGCAGAGAGCCTTAACTCTCCGTACATGTAGCATTGCTGTGGGCCTAAGCAGTGTGGTGATTGCGACAGTTTGACGCTTTTGCGTCCGTCTCGCTTGCCCAGTCTAATATTTATGGGGGTTTGTTCTGGTCTGGGTGTACTTTTAGGGGATGTAATTTGTCAGTCTTCTAAGGGATGGGATTTCAGTCATTTTGGAGATAGATAGATAGATAAATTCTCTATTGCACAGAAAATAAAACATTTTACAGTACATAGGCGAGCTTAATGTCTAAAAACATTATCTAACAGCTAACCTTTAGGAGAAGTGGGCAGGGATTGTGAGTGCATGACGACTAATGTTTGACAATGAGTTTTATTAAGAAAACTACTTATAAATAAAAGAAAAAAAATATATAAAAATAATAAAGCTATGGTTCTTATCTACCGATATAAACATAAATATGATATGTGAAGATGTAATAATAATATTTTATTTTAAGTAGGGTAGAGGTTATAAATGTTTGTGTTTTTTTTCTCTGTTTAAAATTGGGTATATGAAAGTGAAAGTATATCCAGGGTGTCCGGGGTTTTGTTTTGTGTCCTGGAGGGTTGATGGACTGCATGGGGGTTGCTCTCGGGCTTGAGGATTTTTTGAGGTGTTGGATTGTTCGAACGAGGGAGGGGTATTAAGTTAGCAATTGAATCTTGTGTAGGTCATAACTTATAGGTTACTACAAACCGATCAATTGCTCACGACCGAACACGGAAACGAATCGAGTGCTTCCTGACAAATGTTAGACCTCAGACCTTTACTTCTTGAAAGCGGTAATTAGAAAAGAAAAAAGAAAATCTAAAGAGTCACGACCTTGTACGAGCTGTTGTACAAATTTAGCATTACATTTGTTTCCATTAACTATACTTACTTTACAATAAAATAGTGTACAAATTATTGTTTCATTATATATGTAGTAGTATATTTGTAATATAGGTATATATAAATCGAGCTATCTTCAAAAACTGTTTCAACTTCTCAATTTTTTTTATATAGGTAGTTTTTTCCTTTTTCATTTGCAGCAACTACATCATTATTTCTATATTACTTTCCTTATCGTTTAAGTGGTTTATTTGTATATTTATTATGTGTATATATATATTATTATATATAATTTATTTATGTACGTGTTATGTAATAGTAAGTAAATATTGGTATGTATATATGGACTTACTTAATATTGCACCTACCATCTATACTGTCTAAATGTCCTAAAGGTTTGGCTATCAGAGATTGCCTAGTGGCATTAAGTCCGCCTTTATACATAGTGCAATAAAGTTTTTAAATAAATAAATAAATATATATATATATATATATTGTTATTGTGTTATTTTAATTTTATTTAAATACTTTATTGCACTATGTATAAAGGCGGACTTAATGCCACTAGGCATTCTCTGATAGCCAAAAAAAGTTTTTAAATAAATAAATGAATATATATATATATATATTGTTATTGTGTTGTTTTTATTTTATTTAAATACTTTATTGCACAAAAACTTAAAATTAGTGTACCTACTCGTACATATGCGAGTTTAATGCCGTTTAGGCATTTTCTAACAACTGACTTTGATGTTCCTATGACACTACTACCCTCCAGTTCTGTTCCTTGTCTTCACATTGCACACTTCAGGCAAAACACTAATTTTAGGTTTAATTATATATTGTGAACAATTTTGTATAAATTATGTTGACTTAACCAAATTCCATTGGGAATGTACGGTGATACACGAAGAACAGCACACGTCTAGATTTTAAAAACGATGACGTTAGCATCACTGTTTATAAGTGACAATATCAGTTAGTGTAATACAGGATGTATGAAAGAAAAAAAAACGTTAGGTAACCCATCACCATTGCTTTTGTTAACATAATACATTATATAAAAAAATAATTAAGTTTGGAAATATCGGTGAAGACTAAAATACAGTCTTGGAATCTCGTTACAAAAATGTACTTGTAATAAATTTAAAATTGCCCCCAGGAGTCGAGTACAGTACCTCTAAATTCACGTCACATCAGCATAATTAAAAACCAAACTAATACACCCCATTTGAAGATTGTTTTAGACAATATTGTCTTCAAAATCTATTATGTTAAGGGTCTTCCTAATTCTCCCTACTTACGTTTCGTTTAATTGTAAATAATTTCTTTGGAAATGAAAATTCTATGGTTATCTTAAATCTAAAATATATGGTTTCAATGAAAACGACGAGAATTACTAAAAACGAAGGTAGTAGTCGCGTATGTTGGGACTAATTTATCAAATTAAACCAGTCTTCAATGTTGTATGATTTATTTCCATTGCCAATAATTATTAACAACCTTCACTATTTTAAAGGCGAGCAACGACCGACTCGTCTGCTGTTTTCTTGTAATCTGCGGCAATATGATTCGCGCCTTTCATTAAAGCGACTCGTAAAATCGTTATTGAACCAATCAGAAATCAGCAGACAGACAGACAGTGGGGTCGTCCAGGCCCGGATGCCTAATGGGCGTGGGTTGGGGATGGAGACAGTCCCCCGTTTTCCCCGGCAGGATCTCAGCGGGTAACCAACCGCCGGTAATTCATGCACGTTTAGTACTGGGCGCCGGTACTAGTATAACAGCGCCCGTGTGGCTCACGAACCCAGGGGGCTAAGTTCGACTCCTTCAGCTCTCCTCCAGGAGTACTTCTCTAGGAAGTGGTCTCCCGTTGGGGTGCCGTGCACAAGACGGAGCGATGTTCTGGAGATGCTTGAAGTGTCCGTTGTCGGCCCGAGAGAACATACGTCTAGTCAGGCCAACGACAAACTCCTCAATAGTAGGCATCTCCAAATCTCGAGCTAAGACAGAATTACGCACGAACCATGGCGCTCGGGAAACCACTCTGAGCGATATGTTCTCCTGACTTTGGATCTTGTCCCTGTTGGTCTTGGCCAGAAGGTGGTGCCAGGCTGGCGCAGCATAGGTGAGACGAGAAATCAGCACGCGACTACGATCGTACACAACGCCACCTACTTTACAAAACCATATTGCTAATCATTCTTAACTTATGTTTAAACACTGAGATAATAATGTAATAATAACTATGTTACATTAAAAGATAACACGTACGACGTAAGAAACCGTTTATTTTACTAAAAACTAACTGATTTCGACAACAATTAAATACTTGGGTCAATTAAAATAATTGGGTCAATCCCTGGTATGGGATTTTACCTGTTGGGATTCCCTGGCCCCTTCCCACCTTCAAGGAACTCCTGTTACAGCTGGTGTTGCAGCGGAACAAGCGCAGATCAGCAAGCGTCGAAAATATGAAACTATTTGCAAAAGTTACTTTTTTTCGACGTTTGCTGTAGAAACGATGGGCCCGTGGGGATCGGAACTTAAAGCATTTTATAAAGAAATTGTTCCAAGGCTCATTGACGTCTCTGGTCACCATAGGGCTGGCAGTTTTTTCTTCCAAAAATTAAGTAAATTCATAGGGGAAATGCTGCTAGTGTATTGGGCACCATGCCACAAGACAGCGATTTGGAGGAGTTTTTTTTTTTGTAAGTATGAATTTTTATTTTCTATGTATTATTATTATTATTTTTAGGTTAAATTTAGATTTTGTTTTAATATAGTTTATTTAATATTATAATTTAAAAAAAAATTAAACACTTACTCGTATTAAAATAAAATAAAGACCTGATGGATTAAGTTCGGTGCCGTGGTCCATGGTGATTGGTGTGTGACTCACCTCATTTTCTCGACACCCTTGTTCGGTCTTATGTCCAGCCGCCCAATTCTGTAACTTACTCACAAACGTTATTAGTGGATTTCGTTATTTAGAAGTTGCGTCATAATTACAAAATATTATTCAATTCTCAACTCTATAAGCGCTCGACCCTGATAGCGGCCGTGCAAATATCAACTTTATAAGCGTGATATATATAGTTAACGGATTCTATTATATAACGTTTGCGCTTAAATAACAGGGCCACAGGGCACATATGTCAGCGTCACGTCAGAGCAGCGGACTCAGCTAAAAAGGCCAAATGTCGCAAATACGTGTCTGTTGCGTGTTTGTGGTTATTGGTCTTGAGACAATGGGACCGTGGGGCCAAGCGCTAAGAAGTTATTTAAGAACTGTCTAAGCGACTGGTTATATGTGTACGTGACAATAATAATAATAATAATAAAGCCGTTTATTCCTTAATTAATTGACATATACAGTTTGTTTATATAATCGACACAATTAATAATTTTAAATTAAAATATGAACAAAATAATAATAATTATACATTTATACTAAAGCTATGTCTAAATTATAAATTAAATATTTTTTATTTTAAATGGTAATGTCAAATCTAAATTCTAATAATATCTAATGTTTTTCTTTCTAATTAAAATATAAAAACGTGACAATAGGGCTGGCATAATAATAATAATAAAATATTTATTGTACAGAACCTTTCTTAGTGAGTACTTTTTATGGTATCTGGCTTACATATTGTTAATATCACATGTCGTTAAATGCTTACTTTAGCCATGATCTCCGTTTGTATTCCAAATGTTAACATAAATAAATAAATGATTAAACCTAAAATATTATTTATTTTATTTAAAATCTTTATTGTAAATCTATACAAAAGGCGAATGTAATGCCGCAAGACATTCTCTTCCCGTTAACATTTGGGACATTTAAATATGAGTACGGTGCAAATAGAGAAAGAAAATATTAAATAGAAACATAAATAATATATACACATACATACTAATACTACATAAATATAATACAATAAAATTATATAATAATACATAAAATTTATCTATAATACATAAATAGTGTTGGTACAAAGGCGAGCTTAATGCTATACAAGCATTTTCTACCAACTAAACTTTGTGAAGCCTAAACTTTGGGGAGCCATTATAAACGGTTGCAGAAATACTACTGTGATTAAGAATAATGAAATAAATAAATACAATACTAAATAAATATACATATCCTATATATTAATTACATATAAACATACCTACATAAATAATAAATACATATCTAAGTACGTAGTAGAAAGTTTTGGTATTTGACCGCCTCCGTGGTCTAGTGGTAACAAACGTTGCCGTGAACTCGGGAGGTCGTGGGTTCGATTCCCACCGGGGGCAAGTTGTACATTGTATAATTTGTCTCGGTCTGGGTGTTTATATGTATAATATGTATATATTTACAAAAAAAAAAGTATAATATGTAGTTTATCAACCATCTAGTTTCCGTAACACAAGCCTCGTAGCTTACCACGGAAACTAGATGGCGCTGTGTAACCTGTCTGGAAATATTTATTATTTATTATTTTTATTTATATATACTTTATTAACTTACAAGGGTGATAATGCAATCTCAATTAAAGCATTCATATTTTTATTAGTTACATAATTTTATTGCTCATCAGTGTAGAATCGCAAGAATTCATTGAAATTAATTTGTTACCACATTCATGTCCAAGTTGCTCGCGAGAAGTTAAACACAGAATTCTAAACTAACTTCCTATCTCCTATAATGTGTATTATACTTATTTACTATACATTGCTTCCTAAACAGCTACGAATTTACATTTAGTTGACAGGGCCTCTTTACAGTCATGATCTTATTTAAGTAGTTTCTAAATTAGTTAGTTTTACTTGCTTATAGCAGTAATGTTGTGCCTAACATAGATGAATATGGATTATTGCCTGTTAAGGTCCAATTATTACCGGGGTAGGCAGAGACAATTGATCGCCACTTGTCACAATCACGACATACTTCTTACGCTTCTTTGACATTCATCAACCCCTTCATACATGCCCTTTTGTTTCGATGGCTTTTTAATGCACCATCAGCTATTGTTTTATTTATTTGGTCATGATAGGTGAGTCTTGGTCTGCCAGGGCCTCTTTTACCCACAACTTTCGCATTAAATATCTGGTTCGTCAATCTCTCTTCCCTCATCCTTTCAACATGCCCGAACCATCGGAGCATGCCTCATATAAACATCATAGATAGGATTTCAGTACTATAAAGGTACAATGGAGAATGAATATGGGTAAGTTTTATGAGATAGTAGAGTTTAAGCGATGGAACATAAATAGTGTGAAATTATCGTTTAAGTTGGAATATAGTATGTAGAAGAAAGACAGCGAAATTATTCGAGGAACGTACACGTTCTACTTAATTTCATCTTAAGACTTAATTGCTTTGTCTAGAGTATGTGAGTTTAATTAAACTAGTACACATGTCTACACGTTTTCATACGACATAGATTTATTTCTTAGTTGCATTAAGCTAGCGGCTTAAAAAAACGTTTTAATTCCGAAAAAAAATATTTTTTTTCTCTCACTCTCCCAAAGGTTAGCTGGTAGAGAATACCTTCATGGTATTATGCTCGCTTATGTATAACACTTTATATTGTATATTTTGTGTGCAATAAATAATTTTATTATTATTATTTAAGAAAAAGGTACATGAAACCGCCTCCGTGGTCTAGTGGTAACAAACGTTGCCGTGAAATCGGGAGGTCGTGGGTTCGATTCCCACCGGGGGCAAGTTGTACATTGTATAATTTGTCTCGGTCTGGGTGTTTATATGTATAATATGTATATATTTACAAAAAAAAAGTATAATATGTAGTTTATCAACCATCTAGTTTCCGTAACACAAGCCTCGTAGCTTACCACTGAAACTAGATGGCGCTGTGTGACCTGTCTGGAAATATTTATTTATTTATATTTATAAAAAAAAAAAAAATAATAAAGTTAACAAACAAAACTAATATAAAGTAATAAATAATAGAATCATGTCGGGTTTGCTAGCATTACACATTTAACAATATTAAAATAACAAGTTTGAAATGAAGTCGTAATATAGCTTTATTTAGGAAAAAAACTACACTACAAATAAAACTAAAATTATAGTAGTAAGTAATGTGCCGAAGAAACTTGCTGAACTGATCCCCCGTTAAACTGCGAGGCTGACTCTTTGAGCAAAATATTTTCTACTTAAAGGGTCAATAAAAAGAGTAACGTTAATATAAAACATCTAAAACCTAATAATAAGTTTTTTTTAAGGTATGATTATTATTTATGTATTATTTATTTTATTTATTTATTTATTATGTTTGGAAAACTTACAGCTATTTTACACTAGTAAACTTAAGATTAGATACATTAAAGCCAATTAACAGTTTCTACTTATAGTTGCACCTTGAACAAAAAATAAAGAATTTACATACAAAAAAAAAACATATAAAATAGTACAAATCAATACTGCCATACTACCTAAACAACCTCTATTCGCCTGAAGTCGGTTATCGCGCGTCTTATAGACGTAGTAGTAGAATTAAAAAGATCAATATCGATATTAAGATCATTGAACAACTCACCTGCCCTAATAAAGAACGTGTTACGCCTGTAATTTGTGCTGAAACGAGGAATAAGCAGTAGTGGACTTTGCCTGGTGTATTTAGTGGGTATACGTAATATAATTTTGCTTAGTAACTCAGGAGAGCCCACATTCCCTCGCGCAACATCAACAAGGTAAGTTGTGTCTGCAATGTTACGACGCGTCTCAAGTGGCAGCAAATGATGTCTCTTGCATCGTTGATCGTAGCTCGAATCATAGGTTTTAGTTTTGAATTGTAATGAAATGAAATGAAATGAAATGAAATGAAATATCGTTTATTTGCAATAAATACAGTACAGTGGTCACAAAACTTTAGTCAGGTCTACTCACATGTATTCTACCTGCAAGCAGGCGTGCAAATCTTTACTTACATACTAATATCATAATATCATATCATCATATCGTACTCGTATATATCTCTGTATATTATGTTATAATTAATCGCTCGCCATACACAATGCTATGTTGGTACCAACACTGATGTATGGGACCGAGCGTGAATAAATCAAATCAAAATCAAAATAGTTTATTTCCTTTGGTTTGCTTGAAACAACTTGGATACAGTCAGAACTAATACAATTATTAAAACATATATACTAAACAAAGTGGTAATAATGTTTGGACCGTAAACAGGCAATAATCCATATTTATGTATGTTAGGCACAACATTACTGCTACAAGCAAGTAAAACTAACTTAGAAACTACTTAAATAAGATATATGTCAGAATACGCATGAGAGTAGTGCTAATGCAGTAGAAATGAGGTCGTTGCGTCGGATATGCGGCGTCACTTTGGTGGACCGCGTACGTAAGATCTAAATACGGAAAAGGGTAGGAATAAAAGAAAGCATAGGGACAAAAATAAGGAAAAGCATGCTACGATGTTGAAAAGATGAGCAAAGAAAGATTGACGAACCAGGTATATAATGCGAAAGTTGTGGGTAAAAGATGCCTTGGCAGACCAAGACTTACATATCACGATCAAATAAATAAAACCCTGGCTGAAGGTGCATTAAAAAGCCTTCGCAACAAAAGGTATGAAGAGTTTCATGAATGTCGACAAAGCGAAAGAGGTATGTCGTGATCGTGTCAAGTGGCGCTCAATTGTCTTTGCCTATCCCGCAAGGGATCTGGTGAAGATATGTATGTATGTATCTTATACTTAATTATATTATACTCGCATTATATATTTTTTTATTATTTATGAAATATTAGTATGTATGTGTATTGCTTTTTAAGTATATTTTTAATATTATTATGAATGATTATTTTCTGTTTCTTTCTATTTGCACCGTACACAATATTAAATGATCCTAATGTCCCAAAGGTTAATGGGTAGAGAATGCCTAGCGTTTTTACGTTTGCCTTTTGTATTTACAATTAAATAAAAGTGATAAAAACAAACTAAAAAGTAAAATGATATTAAAAAAAAATAGGTGGTAGGCGGACTAATGGTGGTCATTTGCCCACCTGCCGGGGCGGTGAGGTATCCACCGTTTGTGCCGATAAACCCAGTAAAGTGTATCCACACGTTCGGGATCATGTCCAGTCAAGCCGCCAAAGTGTTAGAGATTGATGTCAGTCATCTGATTCCAGTTGCTAACATTCATGGGTCTTGCGCAAGTGGCGCGCATCAGGTGCGCGCAAGGTAACATGTCGTGCTAGTATAAACAAAAGTAGGTACTAAAAAAACACTAATAAATTTATTGCCTACACCTACTAGTAGTTAATTTAGTTAGATACAATTTAAATAAAAAAGCTTTACTATTAAGTCTCAAGCATGGAATCCGAGCTATAACATTTATTTATATTGATCGCATCGAGGCTATTCAGAAGATATTTCTAAGGTATTTGCAATATAAAACAGGGTGCTTTGACGACACCTACATTGAGCGCTGTAAAAGACATCACATACTCCCGCTTAAATCCAGACGTAGAATCGCTGATGTGATATATATGATGAACCTACTTAATGGCTCGATTGATTGTCCCGAGTTGCTTAGTAAAATTGGTTTGCAGACTCCCCATCGACCTCAGAGACGGCTTGGGCCGTTACTAAAAATACTTACAGTGCACAGTAACTACAGGCAAAACACTTTTATTATTAGAACTAGTTGTTGTATCAATGAGATGATTGGTGCTGACAATATTGACATTGATATTTTTGCTACGACGACGCCTTCAACAGTAAGGCGTCTACTTTCTTCTCAATTCTTTAACCCTCCGGCTACTGTATATTTTTAGGATTTGTTCTTTTTGTTTCTTTTGTTGTTCTTATATTTGTGTCAGTGTATTAATGTATTTAGTTGCTATAGGCGAAAACTTTTAATTGGCTCATTTTTTATTATATCTATTCATTTATATTGTTATCTAGCTGTAAGTTTTCCTGTAATAAATAAATAAATAAAATAAATTATTTAAATATCTTAATCTCATTATTATTATTATTATATTATAAAGACCATTGCAACATATTCTAAAGATTTGTAAAAATGATTTTTTCTGATGTTGGTTGGTTTTTGCCATAAATATTGGATGCTGGATAGAGAAATGTCCACAAAAACCATAGCATAACTCGCGGCGATCATTAACTAAATAGTTCGCAACAAGTAGCCAATTACCTTCATATCCCAACATCTACGTTATAATATAGCCGCATTTACACTTACCACTTTACATGATTCAAGTTTTTTAAATTGACATACGGATATATTTTTATACAAGCGCGACATTGATCTTGACCTGATGGTAAGTAGCCAGCATTAATTTATCGACTTATGTGACCGTTTATCGTCATAGTCCATGACTACGAATAATCTTATCGTGCTGAATCTGAACATTTCAAGTTCTGATATTTAGAGAAGTAGTTCTTAATCCTAAAATACTAAACTTAGCTAAATATAATTAAATCATAAACAGTACTATATACTTACCTAGTTTCGTATTTGTGTACATATATATATATATATATGTACACAAATACGAATTACACAAATATGTATTTAAGTAGTAGTATGTAACGATTATTATGTATTGTATGTAAATTGCATATTTATAATAATGCACCCCGCAAATCCTCTATCACACTCCCAAAGGTTAGCTGTTGTAAAATGAGGCATTAAGTTCGCCCTTGTACATTACTTTTAAGTTTTTTGTGCAATAAAGAGTTTATAAATAAATAAAATCGTTGCGTGACACTCCACCCTGGCGACAAGGAACAGGTGTCGTCTACGTGCATTTTGTATTGAAACGATTTGAACCAGCAAGATGCTTGCGCCGCGCCTTTACCTACACCGTTTCTGTTTAATTCGCGCCTAAGGAAAATTACTTAAAACCCGTTAAAATTATAAAAGACCTAAAATATCGTTTCCAATTCCTATGTGACTCTCACAGCTTTTCTCTTCGTTCTTCCCATGATAACCTACTTAAAATACCTCCCCACTCTTCCAGCAGATATTCAGATTCCTTTACAGTATCTGCAGCTCGCATATTTATTTGTTTATGTAGGACATTTATTTATGTATAAGTACTATATGTTTGTAATTAATGTGTGTTTTATATAGTAATAAATAATTTCAACTATCATTTTTCTTCTGCTGCACCCGCTTATTACATATCTCAGTCACAAAGGTTAGTTGGTAGAAAATACATTTACGGCATTAAGCTCGCCTATGTACCTGCACTTGTTTAGGTTTTGTACAATAAAGAATTTATTATTATTATTATTATAAAAACTTATACGAGTAAGTGACAGATAGGCCTATGAATCAAGCTCGAAGTTTGCTGGAAAGATGTAAGCACAGCATGAAGTTAACTGCTTACTCTGACGTGTTGTGAATGAGATGAAGTGGCGTAACTTAATTACAAGACACGGAGCCGAGCTGAAAAGAATCGAATCACATAAGTAAAAGCCAACTCGAACCCATTCGCCTAAAGTGCGTAGGCGAAATGATGTTACCGAAAATGGTCTGGTAAATTCCAATTCCTGCTTTTTGCTCACTCCTCGCTTGGGTATTATCGGTTGATTTTACCAAGTATTTAAGAAGTACTCATGTGAAGGATTAGGAGCTTATTAGTATGCTACCGTTAAAATAAAATAATCGTTTAAACTAGTTTTATTAGTGGATTTACTGGTATTGTAAAATCAGTTTCTTTAAATATTCTACACTAGCAAATTATCGTATACCACTAAATCCGGCTGGTTAGATCCCTTGTGTTCCGTATTTTTCTGTATGCTGCAGAGACGTGAACCCTACGCTAAAAGAAAAAGAAGAATTAATGCTCCAAAGATGTGGTGTTGGCTTAGAATGTTGGGCTAATCTGAACAGAGTTCTTAACCAACAAATCCATAATGGAGGATCTGGGAACTAGACAACGCCTTTCCTCAACTGTACAATTACGCATTCTCACTCTTTGGACACATGTCACGGCATGCAGAAACATTCATCGAGCGCCTGGTAGTCTTGGGGAAAGTCGATGGCAAGAGGATCCTCTACATGAGTATACCAGGAATGCTGCAGTCCAAGAGGAGACCGACCGGTGAAAGGTGACCACGATCCTTCTGCCAAGTACGAGTATGTAGCATCTGTCTGTTTGTATTTATTTATTATTATTATTTATTTACAAACACGTAAACCTAACATAACAGTCTAAGCCAATTCGTTAGTAAGTGGTCTTAACATATGGTTAATACAATAAATATACAAAAATACCTAAATAATTTGCAGTAACAATAATAATTAAGAGAAATATCAATCCTCACTATATCCTAAAAAACGTCCACCTTTTTAAACTCGGTCTCCGTGCAAGCAAATAAGTCAAACAAGAGAAATTTCAGTGACAATTTATAATGCATAGGACAATAAATATAATGTATTCTGCGCTTTTACATGTCAAAAAAATGTATTAATATAACGAAAAGCTTATTTTTTGGGAAATAGCTTGTATTTGGAGCAGCACATTACAACCCATTATACACATAATTATAATCTTAAAATTATAGCTGCTGTAAATAGGCATTGTCATATTATAAACTGAGATATACACAATTATAAAATAAATACACCAAGGATTATAGCTGCTGTAATGAGGCATTGTCATACTACAAGCTAAGACGAAAACAATTATGAGGATGTCATTAAGATTATAGCTGCTGTAAAGTGGCATTGTCATACTATATGTATATGTATGTATGTTTACCTCGCCTTTACACTTATATTTCTGAACGATATTGATGGAATTATAAAAAAACAGGGTTGGACTGACGTCAACATGACGTATACATTTAACATGTGACCCTATGGCCATCAGTTTTTTTTTATTTGCTGACCAATATGAAACTTGCGCAATGCCGGGTTAAGCATTTTTTTATAAAAGCACGAGTGAGAATGGATATAATTGATAGACTTATTACCTACTTTAACTTATACTTTCGCTATATAGGCTTGTCATAGAAGCAAGAGAAAGATTTTTAGTTTCAGGCCTTGCAGCAAACACTTGAGAGATAAAACTTTTCAATTCAATCCAATCGGTTCGTGGTCTACGTATTGTAACTTTGAACCCACTGTGCGCCACAAGACATTAAAGTTGCATCTGTTTGTGGCCTGAGATAGACGTCTTGGAGGAAACTTGTACATGCACAGTGGAGCGGCTGAACTTTGTCCAGTCATCTCAAGGGATACACGGATTTTGGCATAATTTATTAAATTACTCGTATCTTCAGTTTGGGCCGTCTGTCCCTTTTGTCTTGAGGTTTCAATATATATCCGATATATATATTTATTTTCAATATATATTTATTGCAGACAGTAAGTAAACTAAACTTTTTTGCCAACACGTCTAGCCAGCGTGACAGAAGGCTAAACCCAGATATTTCTTCTAAAAGGAAGAAGTATGTGTCATCGCGCTAAATTGTAAGCAGTATTTATTTATTTAAAAACTTTATTGCACTAAAAGGCAGACTTAATACCCGTAGACATTCTCTGACAGCCAAACCTTAGTGACAAATTTGAAAAAATATAGGCACAATGAATGTGCAATATTTAAAAAACAGGTACACAAACACTTTTCAACTAACTAACCTAACCTAAACCTTTCTTTTCAATCTTTTTTTCTCTTATATTAATTTCTTTAATATCAGCATTAAAGCAGCAGCATCATCACGTTGTTAATTTTATCACACTCTCCTCATCATGTAAGTAGTTTTATTTATGTTATATTAGTATATCTATAGTATGACTTATTCATGTATTAGTATGTAAATTGTATGTAGATATTAGTATGTATATATTTATATTATAATTATATTTCTGTTTTATTTAAATTTCACCTAATTTTTTAATTGCACCTACCTAGGTGTCCTAAAGGTGGCTGTCAGAGAATGCCTAGCGGCATTAAGTCCGCTTTTGTAAATAGTGCAATAAAGATTTAAAATAAAATAAATAAATAAATAATTGTAACAGTAATTTACAATTATAGGATAATTCAACAAATATTATATATTCTTATATATGTATTGTAATATCAATATACTAAATACTAATAAAAAAGTAAAGTATCATCACGACCGTTTCCCTTTCGGGGTGGTCAGAAACCACGCTTATAAATAAGCGGATTCTCATTTAGCCAACTCTATAGGCCAATCATGACAAGTGGCAAGCTTGTCGATGTTAATACTAATACAACACAAAATTGAACATAAACATACACAAATACAACTTACTAACGTAGTTTAGAGCTATTCATAAAGTATGAATAGACCAGTTTTTTAAACGACAATCTGGTCAGTCCAACAATGGGAGCAATTGACGGCCAACATAAGTCCCTACCATTATGCCGGCTTATCAAGATGCTTTTTCACACTTCGCTTTAAGAACTCCGGGTTACAGGAATGGGGAATCATACTTGCTGAGCGAGCATTCCACATCTTCAGTGTGCAGTTTTAAAACTTACTTAAAGCAATAGAGTTCTAGGACTATGTTTTCTTACAGAGAAGTAATACAACAATTTAGGTATATTTTATTTATTCAAATCTATATTCCATAAAGAAAAAAACGAGTTTGTAATGCATCTAGATACTATTAGTAGCCAACCATTGGGACTATTTGAACATTTTCTAGGGTAGGTGGAAAATTATACACATTACACTAAGTTTAGTATCATCACGACCGTTTCCCTTTCGGGGTGGTCAGAAACCACGCTTATAAATAAGCGCATTCACAATTAGACAACTTTACTATAGGCCAATCATGACAAGTGGCAAGCTCGTCGATGTCTCCAGCGTACCAAACTCGAGAAATATCTCACATAAATTAAATATTAATTAAATGTATTTATTTACAATAATCAATATTTTTGTGTTCCCAGGAATCGAACCCGGTACCTCCGAGTCTAAATCCACGGACTTAACCGCTAGACCACGGAGGCAGTTTACCATGAAATAAACAATTGTTTTTTGAAATTATAATGTAAGAATACAGTATGTTAGATTTTTATAAGCAATTCGTTGATTCCTACCCCATCCACTCTGTCCTCAGGCCGGGTCTGAGCATCAGAATAGTTCTGGAATGCAAGAGCCTGCTGATTTTCCGGTAGTTGATGTTTTAGCTTAACACATGTAGAAAAGAAAGGACTCACCAGGTTGGCACTTGCCGGTTTTCGAATACACTGAGTTAACTTTGTAAGTAACTTAACCCTTAAATGCATTAATAACTTATGATATATTATTTTAAATTTTCTTAATTCATTTAAATCCTTATCTAATTATAGCAAAATATACTTAAAAACTCACTCTTTCTATTATTTTAACCATTCTAATGTGAAAATGTTGGTCTCTTAATTATATTACTGCAATTAGAGATAAGAACCATAACAAATTATACAAATATGTTATTTATATACTCGTATGTGAAAGAATATCATATTAAGTCATTGATGCATTTTTGGCACACTATGCATTAAAGGGTTAACTTTTATACGTAACGTATAATGTGTAGTATATTAGAATTTCCTATTTTTTTCATACTGCCTATCACCTTACTCCATCCCCAAGGTTAGCTGGTAAAGAATGCCTACTGGCATTATAGCTCGCCTCTGTACTATTTTTAAGTGCATTAAAGAATAAAAAAAATAAAAAAAATAAAAAAACTACCTGCTTGATGTGTCTTGGTCCGTGTTTCGGTAGAAGAAGAACGCGGAGATTTTAAACCGGCTTTTAATTTTTTATTCAACTTTACGGAATGTTCTCCACTCGACGCGTCACAATGACATTTGAAGTTTGTAAGGCGAGGCCGAGGGACACGATTGGTTGTTTGGAAAAATGTAGGGAGGAGACGTGGTATCAGGCTATACAAGGACTAGGGATGTGCTAGGCCGCAACACAGTATGATAAAGAGGTGAACAAAAATGACGCTATTTCAGCTAACTATACGCTAATGAAAATTGGCAAGTTCTTCGGTGCCTTAAGAAAAACCAGAGCGTACCAGATCCGTGAAATGAATATATTTTTCTCTAAAACATAAAAACTTTTTACAGATTATTTAAATAGGTTTTTTTCATTAGTCCACGCTAAAAAAAATATTTGAGGTTTCTATTTCATAAGGTAAAAACAAGATACAATTATAAATGTATACATATTTTTTAAACATTTTAGATTGCCACAAATTTAATTTAGATGGCCCCGTTGGCCATAGCAATAACAAAGCGGTATTAAATACCAACACTGATAATCGTTTTGAATTCACATATAATTAAAAATAATATTAATAAATCTTTTGATAACTTCTGTTATAAGCGATAGTATTGGCTATATTTTTTTTTATCTATATGTTCATTGTTTACGCCATTCACATTGTTTATTTTAATTATTATGGTATGAGCAATTTATTTTCCCTCCTCCTCCTTTCCAAGTATGCCACTAGATGGCGCCACACGTTTTAAAAATGGACAATTATTTTTATAATATTCATGACGTTTTGATACCTTCAAAGTGAACATTAAATTTGTTTTCTTGTAAGCTTGTTTACTTTGGGGAATCAGTTGCGAGTTGCACGCCAGCGAAAGGACATAATAATCGCGCGCGGTTGTCTGTGCTGGAATTCTGCGGTACTTTGTGACTCGGTTGTGTGAGCATCGTATAGCACTTGTCTAAATTGGTGACGTCGAGTTTGCTGATTATCCTGGCCAGGATAGGTGTTCCGGAAGCTGTGAAAAGGTATGTGGCATACTTTCCTTAAATAAGTGACCTCTCCGATTTACCGTCTTCTTATGAACTTTACCTCTGTGTCCGGATTGCTCATAACCATTTATTTTAGAATTTAAAATACAGTCCACTTCTGCCTTTGTGCGCGTTTGGTCTGAGCCTGCGGCATAAGCATAGTTAGCTGAAAGGTTCCAGATCAGGCGCGGACATTTTTGGCCCTAATCGAACCGAGATGTGAATTGCGTAAAGCCTTCCATTTATTTATTCATTTAATTTGTAATTATTTTTATTTTTTTTATTTTTTGTTTTATTTAATTTATAATGGCAAGCAAGGGTAAAGATATTGTAGGTGATGAGACAAGCGCAACGAGGCGTAATTTTACACGTTTGGTGAATAAGCGAAATGCTTTATTTTCTAGATTACAAGGTATTTATAATCTATCGTTAAAAGTACCCGGTGATAGCGATAAAATTGATGATTTCTTGGCATCTTGTACTAATATAGAAAATTTACGTTCAGAATTCTCAACATTGATCGATGCTATTAGTGATTGTGAACAATTGTTAACCCCTGATTGTGAGCCTAGCTACCAGGCGTGGAGCTCTTTTGAGGATTTGTTCTGTAGAATAGTTCATAAACAACGCCAACTTCTTGCCGAGTCTACGTTAAAGCCTGGTATATCTCAAGCCGTTAAAACTAGTACTCCGCGTTTACCGCCTATAGAACTTTGTAGTTTTAACGGAGAGCCCAACCAATGGTTAGTATTTTATGAGAATTTTAAAAATAACGTACATGAAAATCCAAATTTATCAGATTCCGAACGAGTACAATATTTGGTCGGTAAATTGTCGGGTAAGGCATTATCAGCGTGTGCTGGCCTACCACCTATCGCCCAAAATTACCGTCCCATCTGGGATAATTTAGTTCTGAGATATAATGACACGCGTAATTTAGCAACAACATATTTAAATCAACTTCTTTATTTAAAATCAGTCTCAATTGGAAATTCAAAAAATTTAGATTATTTTATAGAAAATTTTTCTTGTGCCGTCTCTGCCTTAAAAGTACTTATCCCGGAAAATTTGGACGACTTCATGTTGATTCATTTAGCTATAAATAAATTAGATTCTGTTACAATAAGAGAATTTGAAATGGCCAATAGAAACTGCAAAAACCTACCCACATTTGACTCACTGGTCGCTTTCGTTCGAGAACAATCGAAAATTCTCGAACGATCGAGTAATATTGCTCCTGGTCTAGAACGGTCAGAATTAAAAAAACCGACACTTGCCGCGTCACGTGCAACGTCTTACAAACGAAACAGCAGCGGCGGTAGCCCGGTAACTAGGCCTACGCAATCTTACGTTTTAGCAACGGGTTCGGACCATAGGGTTTGCGTTTTGTGTCGTGCTAGGCATGATTTCATGCACGACTGTGCTGTTTTTGTAAACAAAAGTGCATATGAAAAATTTAAATTTATTAAAAAACATTCATTTTGCACTAATTGTTTGAGTGTTGAGCATAAATATTTCAATTGTGAATCTAATATTGTGTGTAATCATTGTAATTTAAAACACCATAGTTCATTACACTATGGCAAAATTAATAACACAAATGCTTCCGAGCGAGGCATCGAACCGGTAGTCCGCGAGAGTGGCGCAAGCGGTGCGCTCGCGCAAGCGTCGACTTCGTCGCCGCCCGTGTCTCACTCGTTGATGACGTCAGCCGGGCTTGTTCCGATTCCGACCGTAGCTTCGTGCACGACTGTTCTTCTTGCGACCGCTTTGTTGAACGTGACCGATAAGTTAGGCCGCGTTCACACTATTCGCGCGCTTATTGATAACGCGTCGCAAGGAAACTTTTTAACTTATTCGTTATGTAAAAAACTTAATTTAAATATTAAATTTAATAAAATGTCGGTTAAGGGAATAGGTGGTTCTCTTAAATCTATAAAGGGTGTATCCTCGTTAACCGTCCGTTCACGTTTTGATTCTAAAATAGAATTTAATATTGAAACTTTAATTGTTGACCGCATAACGGAAAATTTGCCCACTTTAGCCGTCGACATGTCTAATTTAGAATATTTACACGGCCTGCAGTTAGCAGATGACTTATTTTATAAACCGAGTGAGGTAGATTTATTAGTCGGTGCCTCATTGTTTGCTGATATTATTATGTCACAAAAAGTTAAGGGAAGTACCGGCTGTCCCGTTGCGATACAAACATTGTTCGGATTTATTGTTATGGGTAACGCACCTGTTTGTAATGTTAGTGATGTGACGTCATCGTTTTGTACTATAACTGAGCCATCAATTGAAACATTGATGGAACGATTTTGGCAATTAGAGGAAATCTCTGCCGATTCGTGTCTTAGTCTAGCAGATAGACAATGTGAAGACTTATTTATGTCTACATTGTCACGTGATGGTGGTAGGTATGTGGTGGGGTTACCATTTAGTCGCGATCCTAGTTTACTCGGCGATTCATTTCGTAGCGCTAAACGTCGCTTTCTCGCGCTTGAGAGACGATTATCAACTACGCCCGAACTAAGGGCGAGTTATAACGATATAATAAAAGAATATCTCGAGAAAAAATATCTGTCGTTGGTACCTAACCCTGATTTACATGACGGTTATATAATTCCACACCACTGCGTAGTTAGACAAGATAAGACCACTACAAAATTTAGGATAGTGCTCGATGCATCTATGAAGACTTCTTCTTCGCTGTCACTTAATGACATACTTCATTCTGGGCCTAACCTTCAAAACGACCTCTTTAAAATTATTTTAAATTTTAGATTGTTTAAAATTGCCTTTTCTGCAGATTTAAAACAAATGTACCTTCAAATAGGAGTTTTGGATAATCATCGCAAGTATCAGCGAATATTGTTTCGTTTTCATCCTAATGATGAATTAAGGGTATACGAATTTAATCGTGTAACGTTTGGTTTACGTTCAAGTCCGTTCCTAGCTATACGCTCCGTGCGGCAGCTAGCGGTGGACGAAGAGCACCACTTCCCACTGGCAGCGGCCGCTATCCGACGTGACACATACATGGACGACGTGTGCTCCAGTGTGACGTCAGAGGCGGAAGCCAGACAAATGTATGACCAACTTGTAGCCATTTTTAAAGGCGCTGGATTTGAAATAGTTAAATGGTCATCCAACTCGAGTGAGTTGTTGTCTCATATTCCCGAGTCTCATCATCACAGCCAGGTGATGAGTTTTAGTGATCACCCTAACCTTAAGATATTAGGTTTGCAGTGGTCGCCAGTCACTGATTTATTTTCTTATAAAATAAATATTACCTCGGACGTGTGTTCGAAACGGAATATTTTGTCCACAATTGCCCGTTTATGGGACATCATGGGTTTCGTGGCCCCAATAATTGTGTATGCCAAGCTTATTATTCGTGAGCTCTGGATGTTGAAGTTGGATTGGGACGATAGTCCGCCTCAGCATATTGTTGATATGTGGCGAACATTTGAAGCCGAGCTCCCGTCGTTGACAAAGCTGCAGATCCCGCGGCACGTGGGGGTTACGCCACCGTCTGTTATAACGCTGCTGGCGTTTGCAGACGCATCAGAGAAGGCGTATGGTGCTGTCGTATACATGCACGTCCAGCATGAACAGGCCGCCCCTACCGTTCAGTTGGTGTGCGCCAAGTCTAAGGTGGCTCCGGTGCAGTCGGTTACGATACCACGTCTGGAACTCTGCGCGGCGGTCCTCATGTCAAAGCTTGTGCGTGTCGTTGTTGACACATACACTCCGCGAGTTAAAATTTCGGAAATATTTGCCTTTTCGGATTCCACAGTCGCGCTTTGTTGGATTCACTCCTCGCCACAGAAATGGCAAACATTTGTAAGTAACAGAGTCGCTAAATGTCATGAAAATTTGGCACCTTCTTGTTACTTCCATATTGCCGGCAAAATGAATCCCAGTGATTGCCTCTCGAGGGGGCTCACTCCGGCTCAACTGTTGGATCATCCATTATGGATCAATGGTCCGCATTGGGCGTACTTGCCGAGAGAGAATTGGCAAATTGTGCCGTTCGAACCTCAACGTTCTTCAGATGTCCCTGAAGCTAAATCAGTTGCATTACATGTAGTCGAGTCGTGTGACGTAAATGTTCTTTATGAGCTGTCACAACGCTGTTCCTCGTGGAAAAAAATGCTGCGTGTAATTGTTTATGTATTTCGTTTTATGCATAAATTAAAACGTGACGAACGTATCACTGTCTCGGACTTAGATTTTGCCGAGTCAGTTATTGTTAAAATTGTACAAAATGTCCATTTCTCGGATGACGTAATAAATGTCAATGCGGGTAAATCTTGTACACCAAGAATACGTAACCTCAACCCTATAATTGTTGATGGTATTTTAAGAGTAGGCGGTCGTCTTAAACATGCCGACCTTAGTTTTTGTCAGAAACACCCTGTTATTCTGCCCCGACGCGACCATATTATTAATTTATTAGTGTCCCATTATCACCAGAAACATTGTCACACTGGTTCACATTTATTAATGTCCATACTCAGACAACGTTACTGGATATTGTCCGCGCGTAGTATTGTTAGGAACGTTGTACAAAAATGCAACTTTTGCTTTAAGGCACGTCCTAAGTCAACGTTTCCAATGATGGCCGATTTACCAGCGTGTAGGGTGCAGAAGGCTAACGCGTTTGAGCATACCGCCACTGATTATGGTGGGCCCATAGACATAGTGCTAGCTCACCGGCGTGGTGCTCGCCGACAGAAGGCCTATCTTTGTCTGTTTGTCTGTCTAGTGACGCGCGCAGTACATATTGAGGTGGCACCTGATTTAAGTACGGAATCTTTTTTGTCGGCGTTTAAGCGTTTTATATCTCGCCGCGGTTCTTGTTTACATTTATACTCGGATAATGGTACGAATTTTATAGGCGCAAGAACTTACTTGCATGATTTATATACATTATTAATCTCTCGCAGTTTTGTAGATTCTTTTGGTCGTGAGTTAGCGAATAGTCGCATAAGTTGGCATCTGAATCCACCTGCGGCCCCACATTTTGGTGGGCATTATGAGATTTATATTAAGGGCTTTAAAACTCATTTGCGTCGAGTTATAGGCAACCAATTATTAACATACGAGGAGTTACTCACAGTTCTCACTCAGATAGAGGCTGTGTTGAACTCGCGTCCACTTACATTATTAACTGATGACCCAGACGCCCCTGGTGCATTGACACCTTCACACTTTTTAATGTCTTGTCCATTAACTCATTTGCCTGCCTATGATATGTCTGGGGAAAACCCTAATTTGTTGCGGCGATTTCAATTAGTAGACCAATTGGTGCAGTCTTTTTGGCGGAGATGGAGCACTGAGTACCTACATCTTTTGCAATCGCGGCAAAAATGGAATACTCCTGCTGAACCATTGCGTGTAGGTACGATAGTTCTTATCCGGCTGGATAATACACATCCGTTGCAGTGGCCGTTGGGGATCGTGGTTGAGGTATACCCAGGCGGCGACGGTGTAGTTAGGTCAGCGTCAGTTAAGACTCAAAAGGGCATTTATACGCGTCCTGTTGTGCGCCTGTGTCCTCTCCCTTCTCAGTAGGGAAGGTGAGGTAGTTAATGTATTTTTATTATTATTATTTTTTATTCAACCTTAGTATTACTTTAATTTTAGTCTAACTTAAATATCCTATAAGATACGGTCTTGAGGAAAAATGTTGTGTATTTTATTTGTTTGAAGAGTTCAACCCTTCAAGCCCGGGGGGATGTTTACGCCATTCACATTGTTTATTTTAATTATTATGGTATGAGCAATTTATTTTCCCTCCTCCTCCTTTCCAAGTATGCCACTAGATGGCGCCACACGTTTTAAAAATGGACAATTATTTTTATAATATTCATGACGTTTTGATACCTTCAAAGTGAACATTAAATTTGTTTTCTTGTAAGCTTGTTTACTTTGGGGAATCAGTTGCGAGTTGCACGCCAGCGAAAGGACATAATAATCGCGCGCGGTTGTCTGTGCTGGAAGTCTGCGGTACTTTGTGACTCGGTTGTGTGAGCATCGTATAGCACTTGTCTAAATTGGTGACGTCGAGTTTGCTGATTATCCTGGCCAGGATAGGTGTTCCGGAAGCTGTGAAAAGGTATGTGGCATACTTTCCTTAAATAAGTGACCTCTCCGATTTACCGTCTTCTTATAAACTTTACCTCTGTGTCCGGATTGCTCATAACCATTTATTTTAGAATTTAAAATACAGTCCACTTCTGCCTTTGTGCGCGTTTGGTCTGAGCCTGCGGCATAAGCATAGTTAGCTGAAAGGTTCCAGATCAGGCGCGGACATTCATTGTTCAGCATTAAGCTTGCCTATTTTATTTATTTGAAATGAAATAATTTATTTGTCAGAAACATGGTAGGTACAGGGATGTAAATTATTATATGTAATTATATCATATGATTTATAGTAACTGTTCAGAGCTTGATTTATTTACCGTGAAGCCATCGATTGCTCGTAGCTACTTGACCAGATCTTTTTGTACTGACCATGTGCCTTAGCATTGTATGTGTATGCAGGCACTTTTTTTAAAAGACCTGTTTTGTTTGTATAATGGTTTGTTTAATATATACATATATATATATATACACACATATATTTGTATGTATAATAGCTCATTCAATATATATATATATATATATTGAATGAGCTATTATACATACAAATATATGTGTGTATATATATATTCAAATTTAAATTAATATATATATATAAATATAAATAGTTTGTAGTCTATTTGTGGTAACTTTTAATTGACCTTTTATGTTTCCATTTTTTTTGTCTTTATGTGTTTATTAGTCGTTAGTTGTCCTGTAATAAATAAATAAAAATAAATAAATGATTCGCTATTTCTAGCATACAAATATTTATTTAGTCACATGACTTTGTCGAGCTTAGTGTCTAGGTATTCTTTTGTCTAATAAAAACATTTATTAACCAGCATTTGTTTGACTCTTAATTTGAACAGTTTTAGTGGCAGCTCCCTTATAGTAACTGAAAGCTTATTAAATATCTTTGTTGCCATTGCATAACAATTTCGGCTATATTGAGTACTTTTATGGGCTGGAATAATTATTCTACTAGGATAACGCGTTTTAAAATTGCAATTATCCCCAAGAGTTTTAAAAAGTTCCGGCTGGCTTTTTACAAATAAACAGCACTCGAGTATATAGATAGAAGGGACAGTCAGTAATTTTAGTTTTATAAATAAAGGACGACAGGAAGTCATAGGAGGTGTGTTACAAATAGCACGAATGCATTGTTTTTGTCCAATAAAGATTCTATTTAATAAAACTTGATTGTAAAAAAAAATACAAAAGGCGAACGTAATGCCGCTAGGCATTCTCTGCCCGTTAACCTTTGGGATATTGGGATCATTTAATATTGAGTACGGTGCAAATAAATAGAATAATATTTAAAAACTGATTAAATAGCAATACACATACATACTAATATTATATAAATTATGTATATATACATAATACTAGTATAATATAATTATAACATAATACATAAATAATAATGATACCTTCAAAAACGACTGCCACGTTTCCGTGAACTGTTTGCGATAAGAAATAGAATATTAAAAACATAAAAAATTTATAAGAAACATATAAACAAATAATAATATAATAATAACGTTCATTGAGCTTTCTTATTGGTACCTATATACAAAGTTGAGTAAACAATATATAAAATATTCATTGAATTTTACATTTTAATAATACAAACATTTTTGATTTTTTTTTTTTTTATAAAAAGCGTTTATTCATTAAATAAGTGGCACATCATAGATAAAAAGAACTCTTACATTACGTACATTATCACTTGTTGGTTTGATTCACTGATACCTATACCAGTTAACTGTCATACTGGAATCAGTGCTCTCCCCGTTACAGTAAAGCCACATTTTTAATATAAGTTTATAGATTAAGATTAAACTTTCAATTCCAGGAGAGCAAAAGGTGGTTGCAATCAAAGTATCAAAACGTTAGAGGAACTGGCTCAACTGGGTTGGAAGCAAAGTTTCATTACAATGTATTACATATAAAAACAAGCACAAGAAAAGTAACGATTATAATAAATTAATTTAAGTTAGGTCTATATTTTATTTAAGTATATATATAAAAACATAATAAATTAAAAACATAATAAATTTAAAATTGAATGCAAACTACAAGGATAGGCAATTTTAAGACGGTCCCTGACTCCTAACCAAGATAACTTGTGTCCTAGGGTGTCAGATGTTTAAACGTTATTATAAACAAATAAAAGCCATATTTTTTCATCATTTGCGACATTTGTTTTCTTAGGTTGTTTGTTTCTATCAATAGAATCACATATTAGTCTAACGTAATAAAATTAAAGAACATATCATGGATTAAAAATTAAAACATAAAGCATAACAATGCATAACAGCTATGTGTGATCTCATTGCTACAACCAAAGTAAACTCAGTCTTATGATATAATATGTAATATACATATTATTCCTATAATAGGTACCATATAAATATGACACAATCGAGCCGCGCGAAAATACTCAAAAGAAGGGAAAATTGAGTTTGTTTTCTTTTACATTTCTGCTGAACAAAGTAAAATAGAAGTCAGTGCGCAATATTAAGACATTTACTATTATACATACAGGCTGTTAAAAAAAAAGTAACAAAATATTCAGATTATACAACAAGAATTTTTATTTTACATTATTGTTTTTTACCATTAAATATACATTTTTCAGCCTGTAAAAATATCTAAAGAAATAGTAAATGAACGTTTATTTATATTCTTTGGATCAGCCTGTGAACAATGTATACATCAGTATGCGACAAACAAACGAATAGATTTTCTAAGCCCCATCAAAGTGTACATATTCTCGATGCTTCCGATCGAGTTCAGAGAGCAGTATTTAAATGTTTATAACATATAAAAATACTTTATAATTATCACAGACACTAAAACACAAAATCCTAGATTGCTAAAGCTAAAATATTAGAGGAGAACTCAGATTTTTCTCGCAACGCTGCGCAAAAATGACATTTGACCTTCTGTTTGTCCAGCGCAGCGTGGCGATTGTAAGCTTGATTATCTTCGTCAGAGCCCCTAGAAAACAGAGTCTGTTGAAATGGGCTTTCCAGAACCTACAGAAGAATTTGGCGTACAATTGCCACGCTGGCCAGACGGGTTCCCGAGGGTCTCATGACATTTATTAACGATTTCACAATAATACCAACTAGTGGAACCGAGAGCTCTCTGAGGCATGGTGATGTAAATCTATGACAAATATCCTATGTCTCTACAAACACAGAGTCCTAGATCTTCACTGTTGAAGATGATCCTTCCAGAGATTAATTTCTGGAGAATTTGACCTACAGATGCCTTTGGTTGGCGAGCTATTTATTATCAATTCCATAAGTTGGGACCGGACGGTTTAACGTGCACTCCGATGGACGAGAACAGTGATGTTGTAAATCTATGATAAATGTATGTAAGAAAAGTATATTCCTTGCCGATTCGTTCAAACGGATCTTTTTAGGATTTTAAGGGAATGGAAAAATATAAGGAATGGAAAGCTGGTTAAAGTGTGCTTAATTCTCCTGAAATATGTTCTGGAAGGTCCATATTAAGGTGGGTTTAGACCAATTTATCAAATTATATTTGTGTAAACTTTTTTTTCTCTTGAAATTATATATTCTAAGAATGCTCGTTTGCTTGTAGGATCGTTGATGGATTGCATTCTTTAAAGCGTTCTTGTGTTCTAGCTGACATAAGCATGGAGCACTCGTGTCTAGCGAGATCTAAATATTAATCGTTTACACAAAAAAAAAAACGACCAGCGCTCTTGTTCTTGCTCTAGCTATTTATTTGTTTAGTCTAAATCTACTTTTATTATATTTTAGTTTTCTAGAATTTAGAAATTCTTAAACTTCTTTCGTCTACCGCCCACTTTGAAAATAAAACTAAATAATCGATGTTGTGTGTAGATTTGAATTTTAGTGATATTTAAAATATAAAGTAGATGAAATTATAAATTAGCCGTCGACCCCTAAACCAAGCCAACGCCTTTCATTTCTTTCTGTGCCCCTTACCGCCCCCCCTCTAGGCGTCCAGCGCCCTCCAGAGGACGTTATCGCCCACTTTCAGAAATACTGCTAGATGATGTGATGGTGATAAATAATATGTTTGTCGACGTAGTAATTTATTTATTATAGGTTTGTTCGATTTATTTCCAAGAATCAACCTCCGAGCTTAATAATACGAAAATACATATAAATTATGTTATTCTTTTGTAGTGGATTGTCTTTTTATCTTGTTGTTGTTGGCTTCTAGAATATAGTAAGTATTTTTCTTTTTGTGTTAATATTTTATTTACGATCGAGTCCGACCGCAGTTTGATATTGAACGAAAACTTATTTATATGAATAATACCAAAGACGTTTCAATGATAGATACGGCATCACGGACAATAAATTTAATCTCCGGTTCTTAGAGCTTATAAATTAGACTGAATTGGACTCGGCTGAAAAGGCCAAATGTCGCAAATACGTGTCTGTTGCTAATGACTGTTTGTGCCTTTTGGTCTTATCACAATGAGGCCGTGGGGGCCAAGTGCTAAGAAGTACCTTAAAGAACTGTCTAAGCGTCTGGTTAACGCTGCAGATTTTTCGTCCAGCAAATTAGCATCGCTGTGCAGCGGGGAAATGCTGCGAGTGTTCTTAGCACACTGCCACATGATCAAGTCACTAATATTTATTAGGATTATTTTATATTTAATAATATTTTTAAATAATACTTTTGTAATAAGACACTTGTTTCGTGGTTTAAACTTCATGCTTCATAAAAGTCAGAAATTTAAAATATTAGTACAGTCAGAGTCAAAATATCTTTATTCATGTAAACCTTTTACAGGCATTTGTGATACGTCATTATTTAAATTATTTTGAATGATTTTACTCCTGTTAGGGGAAGATTAAGAGAGAAGTGGTCCAAACTGTACACAAGAGCTTAGTAGAATTCAGTGGCCTGCTAACTTAATACCTATACTATTCGTATAATAACTATTATTATTATCACTACGTCATCCTACTTGCTTGTTTGTAACAATAAAAGGCAATGTTATTTATTGTCAAACAAAGCATTTATTTATGGGTACCGTTTTCAACTACCAATGGCACATCTTAATAATTCTAATATCATTGCAAAATACGAGATGACTTAGTTCTAAAAATACTTGTAGATATTCCAACAAAGCGAAATTGTTTTCTAAGAAAAAATGCTTATGTAGGAAACCAAATTAAATAGATACTATTTAACAAATTTAAATTTTCATAATTTTTGTTTTTCATTACAACCTCTCCACTGTTGAAGATGGGCCTTCCAGAACATATATCTGGAGAACTTGGCCAACACTCGCCACGCTGGATAGACGGGTTGGCGAGAATCTGATGTAATTTTTTTATTTATTAACGATTTCACAAGTTGGTATTAGTGGAACCGGGACCGACGGCTTACTCGTACTTCCCGTGCCTCGGAGAGCACGGGAACGGTGATGTTGTAAATGTGGTATTTATCAAGTTTGGTACGACTTCGATGGCAGATGCGGCAGGGATGCGGTCGTAATGATACTTTACTATAATACTAGAAAACACAAAAAAATACTAAATTTGAAAATATTTTGATTCTATTATAGTATATATAAATATGGGAGTTATAAATTATACGCCATATATGACAAAATTATAACTTTGTGGCATTAGGGGTTGAAACGATTATATTCATTTGATACGAAAGAGCTGGGAATTTATTAAGAGTGTGGCGACCATACCATAACCAGCCTAATTAAAAGATGTTTCTAATAATTCAACTGACCTGGACTGGACTGGCCAGCGTGGCGAGTGTAGGCCAAAATCTCCAGATTACCAGTTTTGGAAGCCCCATCTCCAACAGTGGAGATATAAGACGCTACGTTCTAGGGGCTGTAGTGATGATGATGTTGAATTCAACAAAGAAATACGTCAAGCGTCTAAGGTACAGGTAACCCATTAGTTTATTTTGTAGTAATGGTTTTTATTTACTAGGTATTTTTATTTATTATAGATAAGTTTTTTTTTTTTTTTTCAAAAAAACTTTTATTTATATTTATAAGAGATTAAAAAAAAGGTTTTTAGTTTTTTTGAATAATTTTTAAATTAGAATTATTATTATCGACGAGCTAGCCACTTGTCATGATTGGCCTATAGTAAAGTTGGCTAAATGTGAATCCGCTTATTTATAAGTGTGGTTTCTGACCACCCCAAAAGGGAAACGGTCGTGATGATACTTTAGTATTATTATTTTAATAAAGTATATGCGTAAATCGTAAAATATTTATTTATTTATAAACTCTTTATTGCACAAAAAACTTAAAAATAATGTACAAGGGCGAACTTAATGCCTTATTTTATAACAGCTAACCTTTCGGAGTGTGGTAGAGGATTTGCATTGATATGCATTATTATAAATATACAATTTACATACAATACATAATAATCGTTACATACTAATACTTTAATACATAAATATATATATACAAATACGAAATTAGGTAAATATATAGTACTGTTTACACACAATAAAAATAGTATGATAGATATCTATTTAATTCAACTACAGCTACTTTTAAAAATACTCTGTCAAAACATTGGTTTGACAAAGTTTCTTTGAGTGTTTCCGAAACTACTTAAACTGTTATTCATACTTAATTTATTTCCTTACTATTTACTTTCTTTATTAGATATCTAAATTTTAGCTTGCTTTCATAGTTTCCTATATGTGAAAACATATTAATGGTCTGTAGATATATACTTGATTTTGTAATTAGTTATTAAGTACTGTTTGTTTTCCAATAAAATAAAATAAAAAATAAATAAAATAGGTACTAAGAAGATCTATGTTGTTTGTTTAGAAAGTGAGCGATAAGTAGATTTTTAAATATATTAATAGACGGCGCCCGTCTGATAACCAGATACTCGAATACATTTATCTCAATGTAAGCATTTTTAAAGATAATACTTTCATACAACTAATGGTAATTGAAGCTAAATTACTGGTTTAATTAGAAGTTGAACCTCGAGTGAGTAGTAATTGGAGAGAGTCGAATTGCATCTGTAATTGAAAATGGCTCGGGTCTTGGTAATTTGGGATAGACGAACCACTAATGGGGTGAGCATTTACAAAATACACATATAAGATAAAAGATTTATAGGTTAATAAACTTTTGAGGCAGTTCTTTGTAAAGAAAACTACTATACTTTGTATGGCCTTATACGTTGCGCCCACGTGGATAATAAGTGGCGCGCGAGGTCGGATATTAGCAATTGGAAAAAGACACTCATGACTGACATCAGTCTCTAACAATATTCCGGCGTGACTGGGCATGACGACAATTCGGGCCTGATCCCGAAACGTTTGGATACACATTACTGGGTTTATCGGTACTTCGCCACCCAGGCAGACTGGAAAAATTACCATCATCAGTCCGCGTACCACCTATTTGTTGTTCTCGTTGAAAGTTTGTGCCATTTGCAATGATGTCAAATGCTTATTTTTACTTTCAAGGAGAACTAATATTGTAAGTTTATCATGGTGATATTATTAAATATTTATATGAAAATAACACCGCTTGAATCAAGACTTACGGAAAAAAACGATTTTATTGATAGAAAAACTTTTTTCTAAGAAACCATATTATGTCGGAAGTGACTTATTGTTTGACATATTATATATAATTTATTTATTTTATTTTTAATTATTTCAAACTTTTTGCACTATGTACAAAGGCGGACCTAATGCCGCTAGACATTCTTACTCGGTCAACCTTAGGGACATTACGAACATGGTATGTGGGAGGTAGGTACAAATATTTAAACAGGAAAATAGATAATTAAAATTCTACTAAATCTAATATAAAACATAAATATATAATATATTAATAATAATAAATAAATTCAAATAAATAATAATACATACATACAATATTACTTACAGTTGTTAGGAACTATTCAAGAAGTGTGTGAAGAATCATTTATGTTTTATATTAGTTAAATTTTAATTATGCTATGTGCAACAATGGGTTAAAGCCCACTGTCGCACATAGTTAAATAAAGTATATATAAAAGTATATATACAATATATTTTGCAGGGATCCATGGCTGTTGCTTGGCGGATGCCTGGCAATTATTCTGACACTTGCCCGAAATGGCACACGCCAGACATTTGCCAAGCAGTGAACATGGGTCTAAGCTTTATTATTATTATTTTGTATTGTCGCAGTCTTAAGTCATTGGATTGTTACTAACACTATGGACAAATTTTGTTTTGAAATAAATGGTTTCTATTTTATTTATTTATTGTCTCTTCCAGCTGTCAAACGGAGGGCCGCCTCGGCATAGGGACGTGCCGTTCGATAGAATAGTACTGTCAAACTCAAGAAACATCTGCTCTATTTACTAAATTTTAAACTAACATCATAAACTCTTTATTACCAATCCTCTCTATTACAGTAATTAATTTAAGCAATTGCTAAGTTTATAGATTTATTGTTTCTATAAAACAAAATGGGCAATCATGATAAGTGGGAGCTTGTTGGCCCCACGCGACCCTTACCTCAAAAAGTGTTATTTACGATGTCGTTAACTTGTAAATGTCATAATAAATTATAACGATTATGATCGCATCAAGTGCCCAAAAACATGTACAAGCGTTCACACGTTTAGGCCAGGATAAAGCTGCGACCATTACTCAAAATCTCGGCAAAGCACTGTTAATATTTATTAAAATGTCTGCAAACTTATTCGTAGTAATTAGTCTCCAATCCAATATTTTCAACGATTTTAAAGTTATTTGTTATCGTAAAATAGAGGTAATTGTTATAAATGTTTTTGCTATTTATTTTTATCAAAAATGAGGTAAATACAAAAGTTTAAATATGTCCAAAATGAAAAATGATTTTATATTATATTTCTTAAACTTAACTTAAACTTTAAAAATCCATTTAAGATAAACAGGAGTAAGGTGTCAAGGTGCGTTTGTTAATAATGAAAATTTAGCGATATTTTTTTTTATTTTTTTTTTACTATCTTAAATTAAATATATATATATATATATTTATTTCATTATTAACATTAGTGTATGTCTGTCTCTCCATTGATTTTTCTTGCGTCTTCTGAAGGATCGCATTTGTACTCGATTTTACTTCTGAACGTGGTCGCTTTGAAACCAATCACTGCTCGTCAGTTCTACAAAAGACGTGTGACAATTTACCACTTTAGTTTGATTCGCTTTAAACCAGCCCTTTAATATTTATTTTCTAATTGTAATTAGTATATTTATTAATTCAGACCAATAACCACAATATATTTTTTTCTACACCATATTTATGTTTGTACAATTTTGTAAATGCCTAATAACAAATTCTAGGCACTATGGTTGCTCAGTAAAAGTAAAGTATCATCACGTCGTTTCCCTTTCGGGGTGGTCAGAAACCACGCTTATAAATAAGCGGATCAAAATTTCGACAACTTTACTATAGGCCAATAATGACAAGTGGCAAACTCGTCGATGTCTCCAGCGTATCACACTCGAGTAATATCACAAATAAATTAAATATTAATTATATGTATTTATTTACATTAATACATATTTTTGTGTTCCGACCAGAAATCAAACCCGGTACCTCTGAGTCTAAATCCACGTACCTAACCGCTAGATCACGAAGGCAGTTTAAGCAGTTGCTCAGTAAGCTATAAAAAGGTCTATTCTTGGTATTATTCTGCTGAATAGAATTAAAAACGTTCATATTCGTCGAAAGCCCTAGTTAATGACATAGCTTTTAAAATTTGGAAACTGAAGTGGTTAGTTGTACACATCTGCCGCAGAATTACTATATAATGAGGCAAACGCGTGGAGATCCAGTATAGGACGATACTGAAAATAAAAGAAAGTCGCTCGTGGGTTTGAATAAGTATGCGTACAGTAAACTCTTGGCAGAGTGGTCGTAGTCGTCACTTGATAATCAGTGGCACGCTTAACAAGCGACGGCTCCTCTCAAACTACTGCCTTTCTGACCCACTCATATAGGAGGTGATCCATTGCTGCTTTATCCTGGTCCACTTCATCGGTGGCCACCTCGGACCTACCACGCATCATTTTACAATCGACTTTACCCTAAACTAACAGGAGCTCAATGGATGTCCGAAGAAAGTGATAATCAGTGATTTTACGATTAAGGAATGGCGCTCGCGAAATCCTAGTTGCTCCAGGATGTACTTGATGGTTCTGTCCATGATATGCCTAACATTCTCCGCCAACACCATATCTCTAGAGCGTTAATATAAATATTTGTAAATTGAATCCATATAACTTTACAAGTTCACAAGACAAACTGTCAAGTTTATTTCTATTTAATTGAAATTAAATTCCGGAGCCAGTGGCAGGCTGTGCGAAATGTTCTATAGCTCCATTCATCCTTTGCGGGGAAGTCACGTCTTTGATTTTATTGCCCGACTTAAGTTTTGGTATAAATTTCTCTTTGTAAACAGCTAAGCTTTGTTTTATATCCTAGTTATTTAAATTAATTCTATAAGGATACCTAGTAGCAATAATTGAATATGGTTCGTCATCAGACAAGCTTACATTTGTTTTTTTTAACTACTTAATACTTAAATTGGAAACAAGCCGAACAATACTTCCCAATAATATATTAAGCGAAGTGTAGTCTACTATAATGAGCATTTATGTACACATACTATTTAAGTAGTTTATTGATTAAAATTGCACCCCACACTTATTATACTGTCTCACTCTTCCAAAGGTAAGATGGTAGAAAAAGCCGATATGGCTTTAACTTCGGCTTTATACATACTTTTAAGTAAAGTGTAATATAGTATTTTAAATAAATACTAATTCTTAAGATCGAAAGTAATTCGCGGTACATTTCTGATAGCTCTAAACTGCGCAATTTATTATGCCTTAAGTATAATAAATACTTTTAATTTACAAATACTATTTAAAACTATTTAAAGAGGTATATAAATTTAATTTAATATAAACTAAACGTAATAAAAAATAAACTATAAATAAAAAGATAGTCGCAAGGAAATCTCCACTCTGTATAGCGAGGATAATACGTTGGCAGAAATAATTGTCATTCTTCCTGTCTCCAGATTTTCCGGCATCCGTTTGGAGAACTCCTTGTCGACACGCTTGGGTAAGGTTAGGTCCCTATTGCCTAATCATCTCGACCCCAAACGGCGCAAATTGGTTGGCGTATTTGTGCAGCTTGGTTCTCGCACCGACGCACTTCTCGCGCTTGACGAAGTCGCCTAGATGTGTGATGGTGCACATTATCTACAAATATCGTATCCCACACCAGTGACCTGCCAAGTTTTCACTGTCCAACTATGATGCCATCGGGTCTCTTGCCATCGCTCCGCGCAATCTCAGAGTGTTCTAAGATCGCGGGTACTCCAGCAGTGACAAGAGCCGAGCTGTCGTTAAGAGCCGCGTGACGAGGAATGCGGCCAGCACTTCTAGCACAAGAAGTATAAAATCTAAAAATGCTTGTCAAAAAGACTCAAAATCAAGTGAAATTCGTTGTGCAATTCGTAATTGTTGATGATTGGTCTAATCATAAAAAAAGTACAGTTATGCATATGCCTAAGACATCAAATAGTTTACTTGGATTTTTTATACTAGCAAGACATGTGACCTTGCGCCCACCTGATGGTAAGTAGTCCCCAACAATATGCCAGCTAAACTTGGAATGACGGCAATTCGAGCCTGATCCCGAAACGTGTGTATACACTTTACTGGGTTTATCGGCACGAACGGTTGATACTTCCCCGCTTTTCTTGTTCTCGTTGAAAGTATGTGCCATTTGCAATTATGTCAAATGCCAATTCTTACTTTCAAGGAGAACTAATATTGTAAACTGCCATGGTGATATTTATATAAAATAACACCGCTTGAAACAAAACTTAAGGAAGACTGCTCCTGAATAATTCATCAACTAGTTAAATAATAATAAATAAATATTTCCAGACAGGTCACACAGCGCCATCTAGTTTCCGTGGTAAGCTACGAGGCTTGTGTTACGGAAACTAGATGGTTGATAAACTACATATTATTATTTTTTTTGTAAATACACACATCAAAAAAGTCTAGGGATCAAGCATGTTTATGCGGATTTCTTGTGATTGAGATGTGGCTTTGTAATAAATTTATGATTTTATAAATTTATATGGATCCTTTTTGGTGCATTTCATAATTTAAAACAGGAACTGTCAATCAAATTCGAGTAAAAGATGAAAATCAGCTGTCAATATTTTCCCTATAAAAACATAAGACGCATTGAAGACATTATTAGTGCTACTGTTTCCCTACTACTGATTAAAACCAACGTTATTATGGAGCGGCGACGTCATTTAAGCAGGGAAGAAATGATCAGAGCCGTGGGAATGATAGAAGCTGGTTCCCGGCAACGTACTGTGGCTTTAGCTCTGAATACAAGTCAGAGTGTTATCAGTCGACTTTGGACACGTTACCGAACCACTGGTACCGTGGCTGAGCGCCATGGAGGACGGTATCGCTGCACCACACGGAGACAAGACCGATACATTCAAATCACAGCTCGAAGAACTCCAACAATAACCGCCATGATGTTAGCCGTGAGCCTTCATCGCTCTTCAGGGAACTTAATTAGCGACCAAACAGTCAGAAACCGCTTGCATGAAGTGAACCTTCATTCCCGAAGACCGCTACGGGTACCACCTATAGCAATGCACAATCGTAGGACTCGATATCAATGGGCTCTTGAACACAGAAATTGGACAGAAGAACAATGGCGTTTCGTGTGCTTTTCTGATGAGTCTCGTTTTGGTATGAGGCCGGATACAAGACGTATACGACACTGGAGAACCCCTGGACGCCAACAGCGATTAAAATCCTGCCAGGAAGTCCATCCTTATAGTGGTGGAACCATCATGGTATGGGCGGGTATTTCGATCGGCGGAAGAACTGAGTTGATTTGGATCAGAGGCAACCTCAACGCTCAAATTTATGCTGAGACGGTTGTATCAGACGTCATCGTTCCTCTACAAGTGCATATCGGCCCCTTATTTCAGTTAATGCATGATAATGCACGACCGCACACCGCAAGAGTTGTAAGACAGACTCTCGCCGCAGCTAACATCAATGTCCTGCCCTGGCCTGCTCAGTCGCCAGACTTGAACCCGATTGAGCATGCATGGGATATTCTTCAGAGAAGAGCTCTGCCGAATATGGAGGGTATCCAGTCGCAAGAAGACCTTTTTTTGTTGTTGCAACGAACATGGGCGGCCATTCCACAGCGTGATTTGGATGAACTCATTTTGAGTATGCCAAACCGATGTTCTTGTGTTGTTAGTGTTCGCGGTAGAAACACGGATTATTAATTGTTTAAGTTACCCAATAAAATTAAAAAAAAAACTGTTATTTCAGTCTTTTTTTCGAACTTTAATGTTAGTGGTTCAAATGTCAAAAATCCCTTTATTAGGAAAATGGCAATTTTTTTTACTAATGCAAAGGTGACTTGGTTTATCGTTACTGTAGACAAACGAAAACATTTTATTTGATCAATCCTTAAAGAATTTTTTAATGAATATCAATCAGGAGAAAAGTTATTGCAAAAATATATGTTGATCCCTAGACACTTTTGATGTGTGTATATACATATTATACATATAAACACCCAGACCGATACAAATTATACAATGTACAACTTGCCCCCGGTGGGAATCGAACCCACGACCTCCCGAGTTCACGGCAACATTTGTTACCACTAGACCACGGAGGCGGTCCGGTAGTTAACTTGTTACAATGGGCCTAGTTTTTTTGAAAGAGTGGTTTTATAATACTCCACTTAGAAATTATGGTCGTGACGATAGATTTTACAGATAATAGGTTGATATCGTTTCCTAATCCGTATTTTGCGTTGAAACTTTTTTCTTTAGCACACAATTAACTGCGTTTAGTGACGTGTCATGCCAAATCAGCGTTTTGGAGGGTAACCCGCTAATTGGTTAAGGGGGGTTTCTTTACAAACGGTTTTGTCTGAAATGTGCCAGAGAAGTTTATAAATCATTGATTTGTTCAAGGGCTTTTGTTTGGCTAAATTCTCTTTGTTATGGATATTACTATTCGGAATCCAAGAATAAAAACCGTATAGACATATTTTGATTTATTTGTTTTCCTGTGGCCCTGGTCTATTTCTTTATACTACAACCAGTAAAATATAAAAGTAGTGAATTCCTTAAGTTTTAACATTAGTTATGGACATATCAACTAGTAGTATAATAGTGGTCGATATTGGCATTTTTCTTGTTATTGTGCAATTTTGAATTTGTTTTAATTTGTAAATCTGCTTTAGCTGAGGTTTCCTCGCAGATTCCTTTCTCAGTCAGATTAAACATTAGCAGGTCACTGAATCTAAACTGCCTCCGTGGTCTAGCAGGACAGTCCGTGGATTTAGACGCGACGGTACCGGGTTCGATTCGCGGTCGGAACACAAGAATTTATTTAATTTATTTGTTATATTTCTCGATTTTGGAATGCTAGAAACATCGACGAGCTTATCACTTCTCATAATGGAACTATGGTTAAGTTAGCTAAGTGGGAATCCGCTTCATTAAAAGCGTGGTTTCTGACCACCCCGAAAGAGATACAGTTGTGATGATACTTTACTAGGTCACTGAGTCTGCTGGTCGTCTGCTAATAGCTTCCTCTTTAAACCACTACGTTGCTTAGTCTTCTATCAGAAATAGAATAATTGCGCCACATTTTTTTATAATATGTTTACGTATCTAGTATCCACTATCCCTACGAATACATACGGTATGCATTCAAAGACTCTTACATCTTTCGCGCGCTGAAGATGTGGAATGCTCTTCCAGCCAGTGTGTTTCCCCATTTCTATAACCTAGTCCTTCAACCAAGGTGTAAAAAAATAATCTTAATAGGCCCGCCGTCAGAGGCTGGCGTCAGTTGTTTTCATTCTTGGGCCTCGCGTACCGCTTACCATCAGGTAGACACGATGTCATATTTCCTGCTCAGTATAACACAGTGAAAACTTGTAAATGACTTTCTGTATTTATTTTTGTGTCTTATACTTGTGTACTTAATATTTTTCCATAATAACTAAATAAAATAATAAAAATTCTAAAGAACACGAATATATTTTGACTTTAACTTTGATTGTCTCCTATTATTATGTAAAAGCAACTGTTTTATTTTTTATAGATTTGTCAAGCTATATGATTTTTTATGGAACATATTTTCCGGTGAATGTAAAACCCACTTATTTAAAACAGCTGAATACATATTTTTTCCCCTAATTACAGGAATTGTCGCGTGATACCACGTGAGCAATTTAATATTTCACTTTTATCGATATTGTCATTCTTGTCCTACATACGAGTGGTTTTATGTGGCCATTCGTTTTATCCTTATTTGTATACATACATACATATCTTTACGCCAAATCCCTTGCGGGGTAGGCAGAGACATTTGAACGCCACTTGTCCCCATCACGACATACCTCTTTCGCTTTTTCAAAATTCATCAACCTCAGCATACATTGCCTGAATGATAAATGCCTCTACCCATGGCAAATATGCCTGACAACGTATTAGCCACGCTATACAGAGGTGAAATGTTGCCAGTCTCCTTGGGACTATCTCGAATAGGACGTTTCTAGAGCACATTTTTTATTTATAGTTTAGTTTATTTTTAATTTTAATATTTAGGTAGCTTTTAAAACATTTTTAATGTACATTAATTTAGAATCATCACGACCGTTTACCTTTCCGGGTAGTCAGAAACCACGCTTATAAATAAGCGGATTCACATTTAGCCAACTTTACTATATGACAAGTGGCAAGTTCGTCGATGTCTCCAGCGTACCAAACTCGAGAAATATCACAAAGAAAATAAATATTAATTTAATGTATTTATTTACATTAATAAATATTTGTCGCGACCAGGAATCGAACCTGGTACCTCCGAGTCTAAATCCACGGACTTAACTGCTAGACCACGGAAGCAGTTTAATTTACTTCTAAAAAACATGCCTTTTTGTTTCGTTGGCTTTTTAATGCACCTTCAGCTATTGTTTTATGTATCAGATCGTGATAAGACTATGTTATGCAAGGAAAGACTATGTTAATAAATCCATGAATGCTTCAATTAATTCTCCCCGTGTTGTCTCAGCGATATATCCCGCTAACTTACGAAGTGGAAAGCAAACCATTTCACAGTGGAGAGCTCAAAAACAAACAATACTGCTTCAAATCTGTTTTCATCGTTGACTTAATGTAAGCACTTTATTCAACGATTTGGTTGGTGGCCCCAAAATTCTTATAATAATTTTACCGAGCCAATTAAACAGTAAAATATATATGACATTATCATCATTATCACAGCCCCTTGATTACAGAGTTCTAGACCTTTACCGTGGCCTACACTTACCACGCTGTCAAGACGGGTTGGCGAAGGTCTGTTGTCAATGTTAAATACCAATTTATTAAGGATTCTACAAATTGGTATTAGTGGGAACGGTCCTATAGTAAATCTATGACAAATATACGAAGGGAAAGTGTATTTCTTATTGGTATATGCTATTTTAGGATGTTAAGGAAAGCCTTGTTACAACCAGCCGCTGCCATCTTTGATAGCCACGCAATAAATGTGATAAATGTGTTTTGCATATAATACTTTCAACTTAATAATAATAGGTATTATATATACGAGATATGTTCAAGAAGTACTGCGAATTTGGTATATCTTAAAAGTGACTCTGAGAAATCTGTGGCAAGAACTCATGATGCACGACGCCCCTGCAATCGAAAAAAGCTGTGTGTTCGGACGTCTGGCACGCTTCTTCACATCTTCTCTGCCCTCTGAGAACATTTTGTACTACCCATAAACGCTGCTTTATCCAAGGTAGCTTCACCATATGCCACAGTCAATATTCGGAATGCGTCTGCTTTTGTTTTTTACACAAAATTTGATGCAGATTCTTTGATTCATTTTTAGAAATACATACATACATATGTCAAATTTTCATATGTCATATGTCGGATTTTTTTACAAATAGGCAAAAAAATTTGGCGAACCCTAACACGTTCAATCAAAACAGCTGTCAAAAATTAACTTAACATTCTAAATGTAAAAAGTAAGGGATCTACTCGTAAGTATCAACATAACGTAACAAAAAAAATCAAATAAACATAGCCTGCGAAAATTTAAAACTCGCCATACCTTTTGAACAGGAGAGCAGAGAAATTTCTAAGCATTCAACGTGTACCCGGGGTGTAGATGAGAGGAATGGTGTATCGGCCTTACTACAAACAATAGGCTAGTAAAGTATAAATACAACCCCGTATTCCTTCCGGAGTGATCAGTAACCAAGCTTTTAAAGAAGTGGGTTCACATTTAGCCAACTTTACAAAAAATGGCAAGCTCGTAGATGTCATAGTATACAAAACTTAATTTAATATAATTTTGGAAACAACAAACACAATACAAAAGAATTTATAAAAAAAGAAACAATCCAAATAAAATATATCTAGATATATATAGAATGATCGTGTAAAATTTAACATTACCTTTTTTTATTTCTGATATAGTACTTGAGTTTTTTGTAGTTATAAAAGTTATAACATGACTTAAGGAATCAAAATTTAGGGCCATCTTTTTCAATCAACATCGAAGTATCATGGCCCTGGATTTAAGTCTACTTTTTCTCAATGATTTGTCTCCAGTACGGGCCAAGTCTTGGCTGGATTCCCGCCAAATGTCCGCCTTAAATTCCGCAAGGTATCTGCCGCGATTTTGTTGTGGGCATACTTCACAAATATTTAAGATATTTGATACCGCATTTATTGGAAACTAGTCGGAAAATATTAGAACTTGTTGGTCCGATATTGCGACGTAATTTTTCAATAAATAAATAAATATTTCCAGACAGGTCACACAGCGCCATCTAATTTCCGTGGTAAGCTATGAGGCTTGTGTTACGGAAACTAGATGGTTGATAAACTACATATTATACTTTTTTTTTTGTAAATATATACATATTATACATATAAACACCCAGACCGAGACAAATTATACAATGTACAACTTGCCCCCGGTGGGAATCGAACCCACGACCTCTCGAGTTCACGGCAACGTTTGTTACCACTAGACCACGGAGGCGGTCATCAATAGATCCAATAGTTTAATTATAAAACCTTTATTGTCACAAATATTTTAATCTTATTTTCACAAAGTCAAGATGAGTCTATATAAAGGTGGGTTTAGATCAAACAAATAAAGAGTTAATTAAGCAATCAGAGCATCGTTTTTTTGGCTTTACACCAAGTCTTTCTTATTCATCATCATCATCATCAGCCTGTGTCTCTCCGCTGCTGGATATAGGCCTTCCCCGAGGCTCGCCACTTCACACGATCTCCTGCCACCCTCATCCAACCCCATTTCTTTTAGTTATAAGTAGTTTTCTCAATAAAACTCTTTGTCAAACATTAGTGGTCATGCACCCACAATCCCTGCTCACTTCTCCCAAAGGTTAGCTGTTAGATAATGTTTTTAGACATTAAGCTCGCCTATGTACTGTAAAATGTTTTATTTTCTGTGTAATAAAGAATTTATCTATCTATCTATCTATTAACCCCCACCAGCGACCTTCCTTAGGTCATCCGTCCATCTAGCGGGGGGTCGACCCACTCTGCGTCTTCCCGTACGTGGTCTCTACTCTAGAACCCGTCTACTCCATCGTTCATCGGTTCTACGACAGACATGTCCAGCCAATGGGCTGGGCCACTTCAGCTTACTAATTTTAAAGGCTATATCGGTAACTTTGGTTCTCCGACGGATTTCCTCGTTTCTGACTTTATCCATTAGAGAAATACTTAGCACAGCTCTCTCCATAACCTGCTGAGCGATCCTAAATTTATGGACTAGACCCACTGTCAGTGTCTACGTTTCTGCTCCGTACGAGAACACTGGAAGAATGCTTTCTTATTATTAACACTATACTGTCTCCGTGGTCTTGCGGTTAAGTACGTGGATTTAAACTCGTAGGTACCAGGTTCGATTCATGGGATTCATGTGTCCCATAAAAAATATTAATTTAAATAAATACATTTAAAAGTAAAGTAAAGTATCATCACGACCGTCTTCCTTGCGGGGTGGTCAGTAACCACGCTTATAAATAAGCGGATTCACATTTAGCCAACTTTACTATAACCCAATCATGACAAGTGGCAAGCTCGTCGATGTCTCCAGGCGTTCCAATCTCGGGAAATATTACAAATAAATGCAATATTAATTTAATGTTTACAATAATTAATATTTTTGTGTCCCGACCAGGAATCGAACCCGGTACCTCTGAGTCTAAATCCACGGACTTAACCGCTAGACCACGGAGGCAGTCATATAAATACATTTAATTAATATTTAATTTATTTGTGAAATTTCTCGAGTTTGGTAAGCTGGAGACATCGACGAGCTTGCCACTTGTCATGTTTGGCCTATAGTAAAGTTGGCTAAATGTGAATCCGAAATAAATATCTGACTACCCTGAAAGGGAAACGGTCGTGATGTTACTAAAATAATACCAACTATTAAAAAAGAAAAACAAGGATTAGAATTCTTGCACGTGCACAATTGAGTGCCCCGTTCGTCACTAGGACCCTTTTGAATACACCATTTCGAATAGCAAGCACTCTCGAACATCTAGAGTATAGTTTTCACTAAAACAATTTGTTAAGAGCAATAGTGTGTATCATATATAATAATGATAATTGATAATGATATTGGTACGCAACCATTGAGTATAGATTGTTTTACAACTGTACTGCAATCACTGGAGATGGAGTCGGACTTCAATCTAAGCACTTATTAAATTGTCTTCTGATATGCCAGTGCTGCTATAGAACAAAATCGCATGTAATTTTTTTAATGACAAATTATTTTTCCGACTAACAGTACGAGTATCGTGACTGCAAAGGTAATTGTATTTAACAATTTATTGATGAAATAGGACATGACTTCATCACGTGATGGTTGCATGTCGTTTACATTAACCATTTCCATTTAAAATACTGAATAGCTTTATTTGACTACATATGTTAAATCTAATTATACTAAATTATCTTATTGAATATTTCGCTGTTTTCCTAGAATATCTGCTGAACTATGTATATCTCTTTCACGTAGTTGGTAAAAGTTCATAATAATAATAATATTAAAATTCTTTATTTTACACAAAATTTGTACAAAATAAAAATATACATAGTTAGGCGAGCATAATACAATCATTATCATCAGCTTATATCTCTACACTGCTGGATGTAGGCCTCCCCCTAGGCTCGCTACTTTACACTATCTTCTGCCACTCTCATCCAACCCCCACCAGCGATATTCATTTCATCTGTCCATCTAGCGGGGGTCTGCCAACTCTGCGTTTTCCAGTCCGTGGTCCCCTCTACTCCATCGGTCTTCGGTTCTGCGATAGACGTGTCCAGGCCATTGCTACTTGAACCTACTAATTTTGATGGCTATAATACTGACTAAAGTTACTGGGTTTTCTGACTGATGTCAACATTGCGGATTAATCCATTAGAACAATACCGAGCATAGGATATTGTAATCTTTCAATAAAGTGATCAGGTTGTCCCAATGTATAGCTTGGATAGAATGTCTAGCGGCATTATAAGCCCACCTTTGTCTTTGTACAATAAAGATTTAAATAAATAAATATTATTTACTTATCTACAATTTATTATTTTATACATAATTCTATATTAATTATTTTCTTATTGCTTTACTTGATTGAAATTACCAGCTTCCTTTATTTATTTTGTTTAACTCAGTTTAAACATGTCTATAATTTAAAAAAGTACTTTTGGACAGCTAGTGCTTTGCTTCCGGATCCGCATGACCGGGGTTTAATTTCCATAGTAAAGGTACTAATGTTGTTTAAGTATTATTTGGTTGAATAGTAGATGAAGTCGACCTGTTTGAGCATTAAATCAGTGGTGTGTTTATATCATTGAAGTTGGTTTATTTGGAAGCGGTCGCAAATTGTGTGCACAACCCTAATCCAAATGTATGTGTAAGTACACCAATCTCACACTGTTTTCACAAGTGTAATTTAGTACGGACTATGGCACATACTCGAACCAAGATCAAATATGTTAGGTATATTATTTATTTATTTTATTTTTATTTTATTGGAAAACAAACAGTACTTAATAACTAATTACAAAATCAAGTATATATCTACAGACCATTAATATGTTATGTTTTCACATATAGGAAACTATGAAAGCAAGCTAAAATTTAGATATCTAATAAAGAAAGTAAATAGTAAGGAAATAAATTAAGTATGAATAACAGTTTAAGTAGTTTCGGAAACACTCAAAGAAACTCTGTCAAACCAATGTTTTGACAGAGTTTTCTTAAAAGTAGCTGTAGTTGAATTAAATAGATCCAACTCGGAAAAGTCATTATCCATTATCCATTATCATTATTAGTAGCAGTAGCATGCCCCAATATTTCGGTCCCAAATTTAGCAAAATTCAACGACTGTGGCACGAGCTGCTTTGCAAACTGGTAATGAAAGATATTTTATCTATTGTTGCCCAAAGCAAGATCAAGAGAAGCCAGTCTTAGTCTTGATCTTGCGCAAGAGTCTCGCAAGACTTCTGCAAGACTCTTACTCTGACTCAATATACATTTTATTTTCCAATTGTACCAAGAAAATTGCTCTCCGCGATGTCTTTAGGGTACGAAATTTGAGAAATATGACAAATTAATTAAATAATTTACTGTGTCCCGACCAGGAATCAAACCCTGTACCCCCAAGTCCGAATCCACGGAATTAACCGCTAGACCTCGGAGGCATTAGGTATAGGTAGGATTTAGGTATACTAAAATAAAATTATTTGCAAACGAACTCTCCCAAGTTCCAAATACCTAAACGTTATTTTTTTTCCTTAGAAACAAAAAAATATTCATTACGGATACGACGCAATTAAAATTTATTGAAAACAAAAACCTAACCCCAAAAAAGTAAACACTAGCAAAATTTGAAAAAAAATACTGTGCAAGAGTCTTGCGAGACTCTCAGGAGTCTCAAGAGCAACGACTGAGTAACTATATATATAATAAGAGCGCTAGGGAGTTTTAGGCTCCCGCTCGGTACCCTCGGTCAGTATGCCCCACAAATCAGCCCTGATGCGCGCCACCTATCAGTCAACAGTAGTACTATGTCAGAAACCTTCGCCGATGTTCACTCAACATATTCCCAAAGTTACATCCCGATCGGTCAAGTAGTTTTAAAATGCACAGGGAACATACATACACTCAGACATTAATTTATATATATATATATAGATAGAACAAGTTATTATTATCACGTGGTCTCTCTAACATATCGACTAGCTTGCCACTTGTATATTGCCTATAGTACGGGTATAGTTTACTAATTGTGGAATTTAAACAAAGTGTGGTTACTGACCACCCTGAAAGTATCGTAATGATACTATACTATTTACTTTATCGTACATCATCATCAGCCTGTATCTCTCCACTGCTGGATATAGGCCTCCCCCAAGGCTCGCCATTTTACACGATCTTCTGCCACCCTCATCCATCCCCCACCAGCGACATTTCTCAGGTCATCTGTCCATTTGGCGGGGGGTCGTCCCACACTGCGTCTTCCAGTACGTGGTCTCCACTGCAGGACCCGTTTACTCCATCGTTCATCGCTTCTGCGACAGACGTGTCCAGCTCATTGCCACTTCAGCTTGCTAATTTTGAAAGCTATGTCGGTAACTTTGGTTCTTTGACGGATGTCAACGTTTCTGACTTTATCCTTCAGAGAAATCCGGAGAATTGCTCTCTCCATAGCTCGCTGAACGACTTTGAATTTATATATCAGACCCACCGTCAACGTCCACGTCTCTGCTCCATACGACATTACTGGAAGAACACACTGGTTGAAAACTTTTGTCTTTAAACACTGGGGTGGCCAAAATGGCCAAGCCCATGTGGCGTGCGGCAACTATTTGGGTTGATGCGAATTAAATTTAGCGGTAATTTTTAAATATATAAAAACTCGAAGGACCTGCGGGACACACTAATAATAAGGTGTAGGAAATGAGAGAGTGGAGACAGTGCGGAGAAATTAGAGAAATGATCTGTCTCCAGGAAAAGAAAGCATGCACTAACCTTCAGGCGTCTTCTCGGCTGATGTGGATCCATAAAAACACTAACACAAATTTCACGAGGAATTATAGTCCTGATGGTAAAAGTACACACTCAAAGTATTTTGCGGTTTTATAACGAAATTTAAATATAACAGCGGTGCGGTGACACGCGTCGGCGGAGACACCAAAACGCAGAGTGACGTGCAGTGTGCACTGCTAACGGGAAGCGGAAACGGAGGGAATATTAAAAGTGTGCCAACTAAAAAATGACAAATAACCCATTTAAATTAAATAGGCGCGAGCAAACACTGTGGTATGTTTGATAGGAAGATGTGTCGCAACTTCCCGACTTTATCGTACACTCATGTGGAAATAAATATAAATAGCGTGCTGAGAAATACAAGTATATAGGAATGTATTAGAGGTACAAAGGGAGTGCTCGAATTTCGTGCAACCCTCACCCCAAACATTCGAAATGACCGCTGTCCACTCTCTTATTATTAGAACCAGGGCATGACAAGCGTGAGTGGGCACAATTTTCACGCTTTTTCGCCACGTTTTTTGTACTATCACTGTAATTGTGTTAATTTCGAGCCGGCTGAATTAAATGTGAATGCGAAAGCGAATTTTGTTAATTAAAAGTTGCTATCATTATTTTATGGGCTCGCCTTAAATCATTTGTAGTATTTTATAGTTTTCTATACTTATTTTACTACATGAATTGCATTTATTAATTTATTAAAAAATTCTTACACTAAGTACGAGTACAAAGGGATTTTCTATCACCATGTCGACAAACTGAAAGAGGTATGAGGTAATAAAAAAGATGAAAGTTTTTTATTTTTTATCACAACATGTGACCTTGCGCCTACCTGATCGTAAGTGGCGCGCGATGCCCATAATGTTAGCAACTGGAATCAGACACTCATGACTGAAATCAGTCGTCAACACTATGCCGCCTTGACTGGGCATGACGGCAATTCGAACCTGATCCCGAAACGTGTGGATAGGGGTTTATCGGCATGAACGGTGGATACTTCCCCGCCCTGAATGACTGGGCAAATTACCACCATCAGTCCTCTACCACCTATTTGTTGTTTTCGTTGACAGTATGTGCCATTTGCAATGATGTCAAATGCCAATTTTTACTTACTAGGACAACTAATATTCCAAGCTTGCCATGGTGATATTTAAATAAAAATAATGAAACAAGACTTACTGATAAAACAATATGTATATATGTATATTTGTTACATTTTTTTACATTTATGTTAGTTGGTAGAAAATGCATTTACGGCATTAAGCTCGCCTGCACTTGTTTTGGTTTTGTACAATAAATAATTTATTATTATTATGATATGTTTGGAAAACGTTCATCTTCAGATTAATACTTTAAGGATTAATATTTTGTACGAAAGTAAATGCGTATTAAATTTATAAGCTCCACCTTAATTCTTTATAAAAGAGTTTTGTAAAAATTATAATGAATTTTTGATAAGATTTCGTGGATTTTCAAATAATCGCCCTCAATCATTGGACAGGGATTTACTTTAACTCGGATCGTTTGATTTTTTATTTAAAACGATTTACCTTATTAATTATAGATCTAACAACATTTTTTTTTTTATTATTTTAATAGGGAATGGGAACTAAAACTATCTTGCCAGGTCACTATGCAATAAAATTATTTCAATGGTTTAGTTAAAGCGGTTTTCAAACTTTTTGGTTACGGAACCCTTGGGCTTGTTTATTTATTTTTAGTTAAAATTTATTTCTTTTCAGTTTTAATTCAATATTTATTTTACGGAATCATGTTTTTTTTGTAATAGCCCACTCAGTGTTTAGTTTTTATCTATGTTTCAATATCTAATAGTGTAGTTAAAGCGGTTATCAAACTTTTTGGTTACGGAACCCTTGGGCTTGTTTATTTCTTTTTAGTTTTAATTTATTTCTTTTCATTTTAATTCAAGATATTTTTTTTCGCAGACGGGTTTTTCTTGTAATACTTGTAGTCCACTCAGTGTTTAGTTTTTATCTATGTTTTAATATTTAGGTATTATATAGCTGTAAGTTTTCTTAACCCGGGCTTTGTCACCACATGATTACGAACACAAACGTACGCTACCGGGTAAAAATTACCACATTTTTCATAGCTCGCTATTTAAATACATGGATATTTATATATACTTTTTTTGTTCTTATTCTGTTGGTTTGTACTATAAACTATAATTAAAAAGTATTATTTATAATAAATAATGTATTTATTATTATTAAAGACACATACTTTTTTTTTCTTTGGAAACCTGCAAAATGAGATCAGATAATATAACAAGACACTATGCTCTTACAAACCCACAAAATAAACAACTTGTTCCTATGCAGAAAGGTACCCAAAGCGGCAAGGTGCTAAACTATGTAGGAAAACCTGTACGTCGGATGTGCGTGTCGTACAACAGGCGTTTATCGGACGTGGATATATTCAGTAACTCCCGCGCCGCCTTCAAAGCCAAAATCAACAAGCTGCTACTTTCGGTTTAGCTCGCAAAGTGTGGGCAGTTTGCTTCAGAGTTCGCCTAACAGTTTTAATGCATTCAAACACATACAATGCAGTTGTTTTCTTTATACCTGGCCAAGGAGATATTTTACGAATTTTGTATCGCACAAAGAGTGCACTATTGTTCACAGTGAGAAATATTCTGGTGGCGGGAATAATTTTAATTAATTCTACTCTGTTGCTTTCTTCTATGTTCTCATGTTGCCTGTCTCTGTCCTTTCTCTTCGAATAAATACCTAAATAAAAAGAAAAACATGTTTTACTACCTCTATGGTATTTTTTACCCGGTAGCGACGAACCCCGGGTTAATTGTATAAAATAAAATAAAAATAAAATAAACATTGAATTGTGCGAGCGAGAGAGATGCGAACGCGTTAAAGCCTATCTAAAATTGTAAACAAACACGACATTTAAGCATTACGAGTGAAAATAAAAAGTTTAACAGTCTATTAACTTTTTAACGTTTTCGGCGGCATAAAACTGTAGCAATAATTGCTTCAGCCACGACGTGTTAAATTAAACCATCAGCTATAACACGTCACCCACTTCTTGACCGATAACCGACTAAGTGGTCCACTAAATTAGGGCCAGCTCTGTTTGAGTCACGCGAACATCGACATGTATAGAATATAACTTAAAGACAAACGTGTAGACAATCCACAATCAAACATTTCAGTCAGACGCGTCTCAGACGCTTACTTATTTATTTATTAACTCTTTATTGCACAAAAACCTAATAATAAATAAATATTATACTTATATATTAACTTTACTTTAATTCAATTCGATTCAAAAAATCAATATTGCCTTAAAAAAATGGTACATAGGCGGGCTTAATGACTAAGCATTTTCTAACAACCAACCTTTGGGAGTGTGGAGAGGTAACAACGAACGGTGCAATTTATTATAATAGACTTACATACTAATATTACATATACTGAATAATAAGAAATATTCATAAATACCTACATACCTATAAAAAATATATATATATATATATATATATATATATATATATATAATATTAGTACACACGTGGTTAAAGTAACAGTTGATTTACATAAATAATAATAATAATGATAAGCATAAAATACATAAGATAAGTGAAAAATATATTGAACTAGGATTCACTATTCTGCTTATTTAGAAAAAAAGGTTGTTTAAAGATGTGAGCGGAGGGAGCTTGTCTGATGGTCAGTGGGAGCTTGTTCCACTGGCGAGCAGCAGATACGGTGAAAGAATCTGAATATCTGCTAGAAGTGTCGGATTTTATGTTGATTGTTACGAAAGGAACGGAGAGGGCGGTCGTGTGAGTCGCATAAAAATTCAAATTGTGTTATAAAAAATATTAAATAGAAATTCAATATGATAGATAATAACGTAAACACATACCAATCAAAATTGATCTAAAATCGGTTATCAAAAACAAACACTTTTTTATCATCATCACAGCCCCTAGAACAGAGTCCTAGAGCTCCATTATTGGCGATGGGTCTTACAAATTCTGGAGAATTTGGCCTACACTCGGTACGCTGGCCAGAAGGGTTGGCGTTGAAGGAACACTTTAAAAAATTAACCTGTATACACACAATAAAAATAGTATAATAGATGTGTAGAGCTATGTTGTTTGTTGAAAAAGTGAGCGATAAGGAGATTTTTAAATATAATAATAGACGGCGCCCGTGTGACTCTCGTTATCACTCTATGTTTGTTTCACTCTCGAGCAGCGGAAACTGTGAAAGAAACTTTGTGAATTAATTTCAAGGACGCTTAAGAGGGCAAGAGAGAGAGAGACGCCTAGGCATTCCTCCACTCGCACACTTCAACATTTTTTTCAAATCTAAGTGAAATAAAGAGAAAGACAAATATGTGGATTCACCGTGCCTTGTCTATCGTATATGGGAATGAGATCGGAGAAGACTGATGTCTCTAGACTCTCTATCTAGATCTCTCTATAGACTATAAATATAGAAAGATACTTATCATTTTATATCAGACTATTTCTGTGGTCTAGCGGTTAAGTCATTGGATTTACACTCAGAGGTACCGGGTTTGATTTCTGGTCAGGGACACAATAAATTATTTAATTTATTTGTGATATTTCTCGAGTTTACCACTTGTCATGATAGGCCTATAGTAAAGTTTGCTAAATGACAATCCGCTTCATTAAAAAAAAACAAGCGTGGTTTCTGACTACCCCGGAAGGGATACGGTCATGATAATACTTTACTTCAATGTATATCAAAAATTTATTATGTAGTAGTAAGGTTATACTATCTTTGTCTCCCTCTTACATTTTAGGACCACTACTTTAAAACAATAAATAGTATTTTTGACAGGTCCTTCTTTATATAACGTCCTTGCACGCGAGCTTTTCCATACAAAACCTCTGTTTTATTTATACCAACACCAGCAAAGCAGAAGACGCAATTAAATTGACCTTTATGTTAAGCCCTATAAGTACTATTATTAGTTAAAACTTTTTGCAAATGTGTAATTAATATTGAGTCTTTAGTACAGCCGTTTGGAAAAATAAGAAATTCCAAACGTTACGCCTGCTCACGAAGGCAAAAATAAATAATATCGAATAGTGTCGAGGCCTTAGAGTTGGCACCTTATTTAGACGTCATATTTTATTAAAACTAGAATTAAATGCGCCATTCCATTGCTCATTCATTGCGGCTAATACAGCGTCCTAGACTTTCACTCTAAGAACATACGAGTATATCTGGAAAAATTGGCCTACACTGGCCACACTGGCTAGACGATTTTTAATGACAATTTATTTTATTATTTGTTATAAAAAACTTGCATCAGACCCTCGCCATCGCGTCTGACCAGAGTAGCGAGTGTAGGCTAAATTCTCTAGAAATTCCCGGGAGGCCCACCTCCAACAGTGGAGGTCTAGAACTCTGTATTCTAGGGGCTGTGGTGATAATGATTCTCAGCGACCTGCACTGCTGGAAACCATGCTATGGTAAAAAACATGCCATGTGCCTAAAGTTATCGAAAACTGTTATTTTATGAGTGTTTTAAATGTAAATAAGTAAAGCATCATCATGACCGTATCCATTCCAGGGTGATCAGAAACCACACCTTTAAAGAAGCGAATTCACATTAAGGAAATTTTATGAGTACTATAGGCCTATTGGTCATTATATCGTCTTAAATCTAGTTATTTAGCTCGTAAATTTATTAAATTATTTAAATTTTTTAATGCATTTAAAAATAGTACTGAGGCGAGCTATAATGCCAGGCATTCTTTACCAGCTAACCTTGGGGATCAAGTAAGGTGATAGGCAGGATGAAAAAAATATGAAATATGAATGATACAGTTAATAAATTACTTAACTTTAACACATAAACATACATAAACCATCAATACAATATACATACAAGTACATCATATACATGTTAACTTAAATAAATACACAGTTATTTAAATAGTGTTTTATTCTGTTTCTCCAGGAACGATATGGTTATTAAACGTTTAAATTAAATTAATTATTGTGGCCCGACCAGGAATAGAACCAGGTAACCCTCCGCGTCTCTCTTGATTATTGTAATATTTATTCTAGATACCTATAAGAAAACGTAATTTTTTTGTGATAGCTTTATTGCGTAAAAGTAAAGTAAAGTCATCACGACCGATTCGGGGTGGTCAGAAACCACGCTTACAAATAAGCGGATTCACATTTAGCCAACTTTTCTATAGGCCAATCATGACAAGTGGCAAGCTCGTCGATATTTCCAGCGTACCAAACTCGAGAAATATCACAAATAAATTAAATATTAATTATATAGGTACATTAATAAACATTTTTGTGTCCCGATCATGAATCGAACACGGTACCTCCGAGTCTAAATTCACGGACTTAACCGCTAGACCACGGAGGCAGCTTTATTGCGTCTTGAGAATCAATTCTGAGAATGCCTCACTCCAGTGGATCGGATAAAATTCAATTTAATTCTTAGGTATAAAATTTATACTCGTACTTAAGTCGTTGTTTATCATAATAATGTATTTGCTTTGAAAAAGGAAAACACTAAAATTTTTTTCAAAGCCACAAGCTATGTCATATTTAATTAAAAAAGCATTTACGTAAAGTTTACATTTCAATTACATATTTAAGGGTAAAATATGTTGATTGCATACTCGTAATTCAATTAGCACGAACAAGCCGACCATTACCGTTCAGTTTTCTTTGAACTCAAATGAGGTACAAGTATCGTCACGACCGTAATCCTCCTTGTCACAGCACACATATAAACTCGGAAAGCAATCGTCAATATGAAGAAATAAATACTGAATGCCACTTGACTGTGGTAAAATCATTTTATTAAAAATACATTTTCCAAAATAGCTTCATATTTGTGACAACCTTATGTCATAGAAACTTCAAGATTTAAATATAAAATATGATAATTCATCAACTTGTTCAACAACATTTTCTCCACCTTGCATATAAAGGGTTATACTATATACAACAATTTAAAAACTAAAAACAATCTATATTTGGAATCCGATAGGAAAGGAAACAAATGAACAAGTAGATAAAATGAATAATAAATATAAACATAAGCACAACTCATGAAGATTAAAATAATTATCTAAAGACTTCACAACACAAATTAGGACAAATTTCAAAATAGCTTCATATTGACTTTTGTATCTATGACAACCCTATGTTATAGAGACTTCAACATTTAAATATGATAGTATCAGTATAGTATCATCATCACGACTGTTTCCCTTTCGGGGTGGTCAGAAAACACGCTTATGATTCACATTTGGCCAACTTTACTATAGGCCAATCATGACAAGCTCGTCGACGTCTTCAGCATACCAAACTCGAGAAATATCACAAATATATATTAAATATTAATTAAATGTACTTATTTACATTAATAAATATTTTTGTGTCCCGACCAGAAATCGAACCCGGTAAATATGGTAATTCATCTACTTGTTCCATAACAGTCAACGTATGCCCTCTGTTTTCAATAGGTGTTACGCGGACTGATGGTGGTAATATGGCCAGTCTGCCGGGGCGGGGAATGATCGTGCTGATAATCCCTGTAGAGTGTATACATACGTTTCAGGATCAGGCTCGAATTGTCGTCATGCCCTGTCAAGCCGGCATAGTATTGGGGACTGACCTTGCGCGTCACTTACTATCTTGTGGGAAGACTGGATGAGAAGACGTGAGTTTGGGTACAATGAGAGGTGAGCGCGGGAACTGGTAGTTGACCACGCAGCGTATCGATTACATTACAATTACAATTAGTATGCATTGCTCTGCGTTGATTATTAACTGCCAGCTAGCCTTGAAGGCAGTGTGTAGAGTTAACAGAGTCACACTATAGTGGATAAAGGGTCTTAGCGATTCACTGGGTAATCATGCGGCCGATGACCTGACCAGGGGTCATCTACAACAACTGACTGCACGAGCAGATTTGGTAATCGCAGATTGCAGACAGTTTAGGAAAGCCCTCCCCAACCCTGGCAGGCACTTACTACTTATGGAAAGCTCCAGTGTGACTACAGCAGACTGCGAGGACTTTTCCGGAGGTCTGCAGCAGGAACTTAACGGGTCTCCTGCTCTATTAGTAAGGCCCAGGTCACGCTCTCTGTTCTCAAGAGAACAGAATGCAGAATCCATACCCAGCCTTATATATCCATCTATCTAGTATTGCAATAGTACAAATAATACCAAATAAATAAATAATACCAGCTCGAGTTGTGACACGGTGACGATACATTTTTATTGAAAACACACTGGCTGGAAGACATTACACGTCTATAGCGTGTGGCAGATGTAAGAGTCTCCAAATTAAGATGTACGCGTAGCGATAGCGGCTACGGGTGTGCATAAAGGTTCGGTTGCGGAATAGAGAAGAAGGGATAAGGTTGTGGAGCTCTTTCGAACACTCACTATAGAACTTGTAGATCAAGCTGAAAAAAACCACATATAGGCTTAGCTGGCGCTGTAGTGTTGTACACTATCCGAATTTGTAAGTTACTTAGCGGAACTATCCTAGAAGTGAGAACAGTATTCCACGCATGAGATTATTTGTGCTTTATCAAGTATACGGGCGGGAAGACGGTTTTGAAAAATCGAACCCATTGGTGGCACAACCAAGCTACCAGGCCACGGTTGGTTATACATACTCATAGTTTTAATTAAAATTGCCTTAGAAAAGTAGTAATGAAGTACTAAGGTCGCGTGTTTCGCTGCATTCAGTCGAGCGACTCAAGTGGCTTTGCCTCCAAATGGTTTTACACCATCCGATCCGAATTAACGTCGATTTGATAGAAAAGTTTATGTATACCTATCCATGGAAACATAGTCGTAATTATTTAAATTTGTATCAGATAGTGTAAAACCTTTTCTTACTTCATACATACTTAATTAGATAAAAGATATATTTTTCGTCCCTATCACATTGACAAGGAACAAAAACCACTAATAATCTTCTTTCCAATATTTAATTAATCGAAACTATTTTAATAAACCATTAAAGTATAGTGATATATTTAAATTTCTTAATAATTTTTTATCCTCAATAACTCACTCATGTCTTTCTTTGGGGCGATGCAAAATGCAAAATATAGCTATTTAATTTTTATTGTACTTTATACAAGAGGAGAACTAGAAGCTAGACATTATGAGCAATGAGAAGCATTTACACAAAAGTACATACATATCTTCACGCCAGATCCCTTGCGGAGTAGGCAGAAACAATTGAGCGCCGCTTGATACGATCATGACATACCTCTTTCGCTTCGTCGACTTTCATCAAGCATTTCATAAATGCCTTTTTGTTACGAAAGCTTTTTTTGAGTCTAGGTCTACCAGAGTCTTTTTTATTTACAACTTTCGCATTATCATTACATTTCGCATTACATGAAAGTTGGTATAGTTAAATCATATAATACACTACAAATACATATAAAATTTCAAGTCTCCGTCGGATCGGATGTTGTAAATGTTTGTTTCGTAGCTACACGCCCTTTTACTTAACACACGCGTGACTTCTGCTCATATGCTCAAATCAAATACGTCGGAGTACGTAATTTACACGCGGTTGCATTTCATCTACTTCGCTTAATAAAGTGATATTAATTTGTGTTTCTATCAACCAATAAAGAAACATAATTGTAACAATTATTTTACTACTTTCACTCTACTCACGTGGTCTATTGAAGACGACCTTAAGGTGGGTATAGACCAAACGAGTGAATACTCTTTATATAGTATCTAGTGCAGCAGTGGCACTGTTTGTAACAACGCTTTTCTAAAAATCCTACAAGTTCTGTTAAAACCTTCGTGATGTACCAATAAGAAATATTTTTTTCTTAAGTACATTTGTCATGGATTGACAACACCAACGTTCCCGTTCTTTGGAAAGCACGTTAAGCCATCGTGGGTCCCGGTACCAACTTTTGGAATCATTATTAAATTGCATCAGATCCTTATCCATCAGACCTGGCGAGAGTAGGCAAAATTCTTCAGAAAAATCTGAAAGGTCCATTCCAACAGTGGAGGTATAGGTATAGGACTCTATGTAATTTGTAATCTAGACCTTTAATAAATTATTTTTGTTAAAATAGATCATTTTTTCGTTGTTTTACATTTGCTCGCAAAGATTCTATCAAATTATCTCGAATGCTCGCTCGCTTGATGATAACGAGCATGCGAACAGTTGTTTGGAGAGTTTTTGAATGTTCGAACGTGTCGCTTTTCGAATGAACATGGAACACTCGTTCGTGTAAACCATCATTCTAGCATATGCAAGAATTCCATTTATTTTTTCTCGTAATTATTCTGTTGGCGTAAATGATAAAAACAAGTTTTCATTTACGCCAAAAAAAAGAACGGAGCTTTTGATCTGGCTTGTATTTTTGTTTGGTCTGAACCCGTCTTATTAAATGACTGGCTAGACTCACAGTAGTTAATGTGAGGATTCCACTAAATAGTAATGCGCGACTACGACAGACGGCTCCTCTTTCACGTAGCAGTGGAGGGCGTGGCCTCGAGTCCACGTCCCATACGAGCCGGCGTTCCCCAGGGTAGCTGCCTTTCTCCGTCCTGTTACTCCTGGTTCACCAACGACATACCGCTGGCGGAGGGGGTCGAGCTAGCGCTGTTTGCTGACGACGCCGCGTACTTCACAGACTCTAGGGTCTTGAGCTACGCGGTGACGAAGATGCAGCGCTGTCTCGATCTCCTCCCCGAGTGGCTCTCCCGTTGGAGGTTGTCGGTGAACGCCAGGAAGACTCAGGCTACGTTCCTTGAGACTGGACTGAGAAGGCTGAAACCCGACCGTCCGCTTCTGTTGAACGGCGAGAGTCTATCGTGGACTAATCCAGTAAAATACCTGGGCGTCACGATAGACAAACGCATCAACATGCGCGCCCACGTGACCGCCACTGTGAACATGGCGCGGGTGGCGAGAGCCAAACTTCGCCCAGTGTTTGCATCCAGTTTGCCGCTTCACACGAAGCTACTCATATTTAAATCATATATCCGCAGCCGACTCACGTACGCCGCGCCGGCCTGGTACGCTCTCACCTCAGCTACGCTGAGAGCACGTTTACAAGCGCAACAAAACCTAACGCTTCGTACCATTGTCGGCGCCTCGCGGTACGTGAGGAACGATGTAATCCATAGGGATATGCGGATGGAAACACTGGACGAATTCGTGCGTCGTCTGGCGGCTGGCATGTTCGCGCGCGCAGAGGCGACAGATTTCCCACTTGTGAGAAACCTGGCCCCTCTGCACGCCCGTCCGCCGGACGCCAGACAATGCTACGCTCGTCACCTGCTACCAATCACGGAGTCGTAATCGCTGCTCCGCCGCCTGGCTCGTATACTTCAACCTTTAATGGTTACCCCATGCCCTGTCCGTAGTTACGGAAAGCGAACGCAACCTCTGTTAGAAGGCAAATACCTTGACACAGATTCCCCACTCCCCCCTGCGGGGGGTGTGAGAAGACTCTTCTACTACTACAGACGGCTCCTTCTTATTCATAGTCTGTAGAACACATGGTTCTAGACATCTACTGCTGGAGATGGGCATTCCCGAACATAATTGAATGTATCCTTCTTTTGCCACACTGACAGATTGTGAGGGTGTGTTTCCAATCATTAATAAGAATTTCTCAACGATCTACACGTTGGTTAGTAAAATTATATTTTGCGTAGGCACATGCCAGGATTCGAACCGCGATCCTGGGTCCATAGTGTGTGAAGGAGAGAGTAGAATAATGGTGACTCAGCTTGCGATGGACTATGTGCGGATTTTAAAAAAATAAGCCTCCTCTTTTCCCATTTCAATTTACCTTACGCAAAGGAAATCACATCCAATTCCATCAAATCCAAAGCAAAATCACTTTAATAAATAAACAAGAGAAACACTATAAAACTCCTTAATTCATGCGACATTGTCATATCGCGTGTAAGAAACCATAGGTAATCAATTACTAAATAACTGCTTTGAAAGAAACGTATTTTCTGTAAATAAATATGTGATAAAAATAGTTTGTTTAGATTCTAAATTATTCACAAAACGTCACGTTGTCAAAGAACCGCTGCACTCGCTTAGAACTCCCGGAATATTTATTATTAAAGTATAGACCTCGTCTACTTTAAAATAACATACACTTCAAACTTAAAAAAAAGATAAGGACGCCAATAGCATACAACTGAAAGAAAACACGCCAGTCTCGATCAAAAGCGCATATGAAATTTGAGATAAACTAATAATTTAGAATACAGTAAGATCAAAAAATATTGTTCACTTTGTTTTCATTATAAATTAATGAGATAGAAATTTAATGTCTGTGAATGTCAAAATTCATTCTAAAGCAAAACCAAATATAGATAGAATATTGGGTTTGGCAGACATACACACATATGAAAAGTTATAAATGTAAGCAGAGAGAGAGAGATAGGAATATTATCATGACCATATTCCATACGGGCTGGTCTACTATACTGGTACTATAGGCCCATCGTGACAAGTAGCAAGCTCAAAAGGTTCAATGTCTCTAGCGCACCAAACTCAAGTAATATCACAAATATATTAAATAAATTATTGTGCCCTGAACAGAAATCGAATATAGCTACTTATATATACATACCTTATGTAAGCCATACAAATGTAAACTAATTTAAAGACACAATAGAGTACGGTTTATTTTTGTGCCGTTCGGAGTTGAATTTCTCCAGTCATGAGGATCAAGTATTAATTTAAAAAGCGTTTTTAAATCAACTCAACACCTCGGGAGATAAGAACGCGTTAGTCGGTAGTAGTAAATTTTATTTTTATTCTTCAAACAAATTATTTAATATAGCAGATGACAATACAAGACCACAAAACTATACAATATAACTATATTCATAAATTTTGAGAACAGTCGTCATTATAATGAGAGTCTTAGATTTGTAATAAAGGCCATAAGATTACTAAATATTTTACTTTAGGATTTTAAAGTAGACAGTGCTCGTTCGATTCTGATTTCAGAATTAAACTCGGCAAATAGAATATCTCTTGTGCGGATTATAGTGGCGGAAGTTTTAGTGATGTGCTACTAAAATACATCGATAATTTATACATTTAATATTTAATTTATGAATTAAATCGATCATTAAATTCCTTACATGTAAGCAAAGACATTAAAACGTCATTTAATTTTTGCACATAAAAATAGGAATGTTAGACATTATTTGTTAGCTATTTAATGAAGTCATAAGCTACAACAAGAGCAGTGATGGCACGGTTGCAAGACTCCTTAAAATCTTAAAAAGGTCAGTTCGAACCCCGGCATGTATTAACGAGAAGAAATTACTTTGGTCTTGTTCTAAATGCACGTAATGTTTACATCACCACCGTTCCCGGAGAGCAAGTTAACCCGTCATCCCAGTTCCACTGATATCAACTTATGGAATTGTTAATAAAACTCTCATAAAAAAATAACATCATACCCTGGCGAGTGTAGGCCAAATTCTCCAGAAAGTTCAAGAAAGGTCATCTCCAAAGGTCTGGATCTCTGTGTTCTAGGGGCTATTATGTGAAGATGATGATTTAAAGAATACGAGTATATTCGTACCGTAGACAAATATGGCACAGCAACTATCTTTGGAATTACTACAGGTTTCCTTTCCTATAACTAGCATTCCTTTTAGCAAAGTATAAAAAAGCATAACGCCGTCTCCGGAGAATAAAACGATAATTACAAAATATTAACTTTTAAAAAAATATTATACCAATTTTTGACAATAAAAAAGAGTAGGCTCAAATGGAAACTATTTGAATAATATTTTTTTATGTTTATTAACTGTAATTAATAATGTATTATTTTATAACTTTAAATAACTGTAAAAACATTACGAATAAAATTGGGCATACATAGACGGGGACGACGATAATGTCTAGCCGGAATAAAGGTACGAAAATCAGTCACTAGTGGCTAGTTACTTTGGAGGATTTTGAAAAATTGAAGGCACTTTCCGTGCCACTATCTCAAAGGTGAGTGAATGCCAAGTGGCCTAAACAATAAAAAAATAATAAAATAAAAATATAGATTTAAATAATATCTCTTTACTAAAACATAGACCAAGTTAGAGCCTATTATGCGACGATGCCCGAAAAGTTAATAGTTAGATATCAGCCGTGGAATTTCGGCCACAATAGGCGAAGTTCTGATCAAAGAGCATGAGGTTTGTTCCAAATAGTTGGAGCCAGTTTCGTTCAGGAATCCACGGCGAACCTCGGACCGCAGGCGCTAACTTTACCGATGTATGGAGTGGTTTCGAATAAACTAATGCTTTGAAATTTTGTTGAAAATATTACGAAATATGGTCAGGAAAAAACTTTTGTATTGCTCTTTTTCCAAAACACACAACTTATTAAAGATATTTTTTTATACCAGCACGACCTTATAGTAAGTGGCACACCGGCCATAAATGTTAGCAACTGACACTCATGACTGACATCAGTCCCTAACACTATGCCGGCTTGACTGAACATGACGGCAATTCGAGCCTGATCCCGAATCGTATTGATACACTTTACTGGTTTAATCGGCACGAACGGTGGATACTTCCCCGCCCCGGCAGAATGGGCAATTTAATACCATTAGACCGCCTGCCACCTATTAAAATACTTAACTAATATTATAATATTACTTTATTTCATTAAGTACAAAGGCGGACCCTAATATTGCTAGACATTCTATATTGGTTAAACCTTCGGGACAACTAAAGCAGTGACGAAAAGATAAGGCATGTGCGATCAAAGCTAATAGAGAATATGAGACATCAATATATATATATATATATACATAAACCTATATATATATATTTTATAGTATGTTAGGCATATGTGGACGGAGTTCCGAACCAATAAATCCATCCTGGTGAAACTAGAGATAGGACAGCGCCTTTCCTCAGTCGTACAATCACGCATACTCACTTTCTTTGGACACGTGTCGCGGCGTGGAGATATATCTATTGAGCACCTTGTAGTTCAGGGAAAAATCGATGGCAAGAGGATGCGTGAGATGTCCGATGAGATGGACTAACCAGGTTAAAGCAGCAATGGATCACCCCGTACATGAGTGCTCCAGGAAGGCTGCAGTTCTAGACGAGTGGCGACGGCTTGTTAAGCGTGCCACTGACACTCTAGTGACGACCACTCTGCCAAGAGTGTAGCTACTAAGAAGAAGAAGAATATATATAATTAAAACCTTATCTACAATATAATGACTATAATTAGAGAAATAATAACAGCAAACAGTGTGAAATTTACTGTGAGCATAGACCAGTTTTTTAAATAATGTCTTATTTGGAGCTTCACGAACGTCCACCGGGATCTAATTTCCTTGATGTACAGCTACAAATGCAAACGACTTGGAATCGAATGCAATATTTATTTATTTAAAACTTTATTGCACTATGTACAAGGGACAGGCTTAATGCCATTCTCTAGGAGCCAATAATACAGGTAGATGCAACTTATGAAACATTCATTAAATAAATTAAATCGTTCTACAAATTTGCTGCTACTACTGCGAATGAGTTTGCCTGAAAGATGATAGTGATGAGAAAGAATATATATAACATAATTGTGGGACGAACGAAGGGATCTATTGTGAAGTGAAGAGAGATAGAAAAATTTGTCCTTGAGGTATTTCGGTGTCGCAGGATCGTTGAGTAAAGAAAAGAGTAAGCAGATTCTGAGGTTTCTGCGACAACGAATTGGTAGCCACCTCAACTTCGTGCGAAAAACAAATGTGATCATATCGGGTATGACGTGTAGGGAAAGATAGCATGGAGTTGGATAGCATCGTAAAGTTCTGTCGTGAGTTGCAACAAGTAAATGAAAAATATCTTTTAAATTTATTAAGTCATATTATTATAAAGGTTAAAGAGTTGAGATTCATAGTAATTACTTGGACATGTTTTAGACAAATCTAAGGCTCAGTGCTTCTATGGATCCAATCCTCAGTCCAGCATGAAAAATTGAAGTTGGCTTCATGAATATAAACAGACAAATTAGGAGTCATGCAAATACGGTATGGTCCTCGACGAACAAACTGTGCGGCTAAAATGATGTACAATGCAAACACACCGCTAATTTAATTGCTGTCCTCAAATTTACTACCCCCGTGTGCCCGTGAGATATAATTTTATCATTTTGACATTGACCTAATACATTATAGACAATATTTATTTATTTATTTTTATTTAAAAACTTTATTGTTTTGTTAACAAAAGGCGTATGTAATGCCGATTGGCATTCTCTTACCATCAACCTTCGGGACATTGTATCAATTATGGTAGGTTTATAAAACAAACATAAAATAAAGAATATTTAAATAATTTTGATGTTAATTTAAATAACGTACTTATAACTAAATAAAAAAAAATACATAATTTTAATACTTAAACTACATAATAATAATACATACACTACATAAATAATACATATACAATACATACATAAACTACTTAAACGTATATACATAAACAGAAACTAATATTTATATTATACAACTACATTACAATAACAATGAGAAGAGAAATGAATTGTGAATATTTATTGCATCTTTAAAAAGTGTGAATATACTTGTCTTTTAAATACACTTCTGTTGGGTGCCTGACGGATACTAAGAGGTAGGCTGTTCCATAATGTCACAGCTACGACTGAGAAGGAATTTGAAATGGAGTTAGTGTGATGTGAAGGGATGGACAGTAAAGAGTTATGGGCAGAGCGGAGAATCCTTTCATGAAAGGAGCTAAGAAATGAAAAATTATCTTTTAAATATTTAGGTGAGGAAGGTTCGTAGAGGACAGAGAATAAAAGACAGAGAATCCTAAGATTACGGCGAAGACGTATTGGCAACCATTTTAATTTAGCACGAAACTCTGACACATGGTCGTATTTACGCAATCCGAATGCAAACCTTATGCACGAGTTGAGAAGTCTCTCTAGTTTATTAAGGTATTCCTCAGTTAGATCGACACAACAGACATCGGCATAGTCAAGAACAGGAAGAAGAAGAGATTGAGCAAGAGTTATTTTAGCTTTAAGAGGCAGGAAATGTTTTAGCCTATTAAGAGAATGAAGAGCTGCGAATACTTTTCGATTTATATTGTTGATCTGAGAAGTCCAGCTAAGATTAGAATCGATATAGATACCAAGATTTTTTACCACATTACTAAAGGGTATCAGCGCACCTCCATAACGAATCTTTTCTAATGTATTATAGTCAACTCTTGACAGAATTCGCGATCGTCCTATAACAATAGACTGGCATTTTGACGGATTTACGATAACACCAAATCGTGACGACCACGAATTGATGTAGTTAAGGTCTTCGTTGAGCCAGGCCACTGCGCTATTAATAGCACTAATATCGGTCTGCACATAAAGCTGCAAGTCGTCGGCGTAAAGATGATAATGAGAATGGAGTGACGTGGTTATAACGTTAATAAATAAAGAGAAGAGCAGAGGGGAAAGAATTCCACCCTGCGGAACGCCAGTCATTACATCACACCAATCAGACATTGTCTGGTCAATGCGCACACGTTGCCGACGACCATGAAGGTAATCGTTAAACCAAAGCAGAGTCTCCGATGATATACTGAGACGAGATAATATTGCGATAAGTAAATCAGGATCTACCGTGTTAAAGGCATTGGTGAAATCAATTAGTACAAGAACTGTAACTTTTGTTGTAGTCTTATACAAAGTAACTGCCAACTTTAAGTAAATAATAACTATGTGTACGTAATCTGATATGTTATTATAAAACATTTCTTTTGTTTTTTTGATGAAATATGATACCTACGGATACAAAAATAAGTCCCGTCCTCGTGGAATGGAAGCAAAAACGCTGGCTGCATTTCCCCGCTGAATTGCAATAATGTTTCTTTAAGCGAAGAAAGAACCTGCCCCTCTTATTTTACGACAAGACGTAGTGTCTTTTAAAAACTTTTTGGTGCTTGGAACCCATGGAGTTCCTATATCAAACGGCTCAAATTGATGTATTAGGTAAATTGATCATGCTTAATAATTTCACATCTATGTCTAAAATTTAATCAGCTATATTATGTCTAGTTAATAGTATGTCAATGTATTTTTTCCTAACATTAGCGTTTTGTGTATAGCGTTGAATTTTAATTCTAAAATTAAGTTTTGCTTAGGAAGTTTTTTGGATGTTTGGAAAATTGGGCTGATGATTTACATAATTATTTTGTCTTGTTTTCGCAATTTATTTTCCAGTAAGATACGTGGTAAGAGTAAGATGTGTTATTTTTTTATAGACTAAGTTAAAGATAAATAAATAATAAATAAATAAATATTTCCAGACAGGTCACACAGCGCCATCGAGTTTCCGTGGTAAGCTACGAGGCTTGTGTTACGGAAACTAGATGGTTGATAAACTACATATTATACTTTTTTTTTTAAATATATACATATTATATATATAAACACCCAAACCGAGACAAATTATACAATGTACAACTTGTGGGAATCGAACCCACGACCTCCTGAGTTCACGGCAACGTTCGTTACCACTAGACCACCGAGGCGGTCTACAATACAAAACTATTATGATATTTAATTAAATATTAATGATTCGAACTAAATAATTTAATTGTAAAGCAAATTGTAAGACTGATTGTGTGTACCGGGTTCGATTGCTGGTCGAGACACAATAATTTATTTAATTTATTTTTGATATTTCCCGAGTTTCGTATGCTAGACCCTCGTCGAGGGGGACTTGTCATATGGTGGGCCTATAGTAAAATTGGCTAAACGAAACTAAACTCGAGAAATATCACAAATAAATTAAATATTTAAAAAAAAGTAGCATCACGACTGTTTTCCTTTCAAGGTGGTCAGAAACCACGGTTATAAAGAAGCGGATTCACATTTAGCCAACTTTACTATAGGCCAATCATGACAAATGGCAAGCTCGTCGATGTCTCCAGCGTACCAAACTCGAGAAATATGTCAAATAAATATAAATTAATTGAGTTAATTTTACATTACAATATTATTGTGTCCCGACCAGGAATCGAACCCGGTACCTCCGAGTCTAAATCCACGGACTTAACCGCTAGACCACGGAGGCAGTTATATATTTTGTTTTTTACTACATCCAAATCAAATATGTTACTAAAATAATACTATATATATCTATAAAATCTATACAATAAAGAATTTAGAATTTGAAACAGATTATCGCACATCGGTTTTAACTCTATCCTGAATTTAAATGACATTAACTCAAGTTGTCAATTAAGAAGCTATTGGCTAACGTTCTATTGGATCGAATTAAATTATTTATATGTATATTATTATTTATATATATATTATACATATGCTTGTTAATAGAACTTATATATCCAGTCGATCATCTCGGACACCACATCTTGTGCTAGAAGTGCTGGCCGCATTCCTCGTCACGCGGCTCTTAACGACATCATCCGAAGGGCTCTTGTCACTGCTGGGGTACCCGCAATATTAGAACCATCTGGGATTGTGCGAAGCGATGGCAAGAGACCCGACGGGGTCGGCCGTGGAAACTTGGCAGGTCTCTTGTGTGGGATGCGACGTGTGTAGATACATTAGCTCCATCTCACATCCAGGCGACCTCGTCAGGCACGGGAAGTGCGGCGTTTTCTGTGCGCAAATACGCCAACCTTGGTATCGGTTACGAATTTTGACCGTTTGGGGTCGAGACGATGGGCCCATGGGGACTGTCAGCGAGGCGCTTGGCCAAGGAGTTATCAAAGAGGTTGACAGAAAGGTCTGGAGACAGGAAGGTTGACAATTATTTCTGCCAACGTATTAGCCTCGCTATACAGAGGGGAAATGTTGCAAGTCTCCTTGGGACTATCTCGGATGGGACGTCTCTAGAGGACATTTTTTATTTATAGTTTAGTTTATTTTCAATTTTATTATTTAGGTAGCTTTTAATTTATATTTAATGTACTATAATTAACTTCGAATAAAACTAATTATTAAACTTATATATGTAATTTTATTTGTTTATTTATGTATGTAAATAAGTAATAATTGATAATGTAGATGTTTTCAAATGGATTTATTTATTTGTTGTTATTGTCTAATTGTTTCATTTGTAAATCTGCTATAGCTGAGTTTTCCATGCACATTCCTCAGTCAGATTAAAAATTAACAGGTCAATGGAATCTTTAACTAACAGCTTATTATACCTATAATAAACTCTTTGGATCCCTTTGCTGCTCCGTCTTCCACTAGTAGGATTAGAATTGTTTTAATAATAATTTGTAACAAATGCCTGTATAAGGTTTCCTTGAGATAAATAATTTGACTTTGACTTTGATGTCTAAAATTCTCTCTTAGTTTTATAATGTCCTCACTGCTTTAGTTGTACAGTGCAGTATACAATGTCTAGCGGCATTAGGTTGTTTGTTCAATAAGGGAAAGATAATTTTCCAAGCATTCCATGGATTAACCGTGCTAGTGCCGGGTCTATCGTGTGTCGGTAAGAGGTGAGAAGAATGGTAATGGGCTTGCGATCGACCATAGGCAAATATATATTAGAATACAGTTTTACTGGTCCAATAATAGACGCTCTGTCAAAGTGAAGATAGAAAATGCCTAGGGCATAAAAATGACTTGCAGAAACAAAAAAAAAAGTACTATAAATTATATATTTATAGTAAATGGTGCTTCTTGTGGTCACTCTTCTATCTTGTCGTTGGGGTGATAAAATAAACAACAAACAAGGTATACGCACGATAGGTAACACAAGTTTTACGTTTACTGATACTGTTACTGTTACCCGTGTCTCTAGGTCAAATCATAGTGCTAACAGTTATCGGGAGTTTTATATGATTATTGGTTGGTTGCTTATATGGTGCGGTGGTGGCTCGGTTGTAAGAACGCGTCCCTTAAATCCTACAAAGGTCGGTTCAAACCCACCCGGCATGTATCAATGAATAAATACATTTTTCTTACGTACATTCGTCTTAGATTTACAACACCACCGTTCCCGTGCCTCGGAGAGCACGTTAAGCCGTCGGTCCCGGTTCCAGTAATACCAACTTGTGGAATCGTTAATACATTGTCATTCAAAATTGACATCATATCCTCGCAAAGCCGTCTGGCCAGCGTGGCGAGTGTAGGCCAAATTCTCCTGATATATGTTCTGGAAGGCCCATCTGCAGCAGTGGAGGTCTAAGACGCTGTGTGCTAGGGGCTGTAATGATGATGGTTATATGATTATTGATGGTTTAGGGAAAATTAATGGATGCGACAATTTTAAAATCAAAAACAACACAAGCATGCACACACATTAACTATTTTGTGCCTAATAGTTGACAGCGGGGTGATGCGGAGTGCACAATCGTCCAAGAACGATTACGTCTGTGAGAAATGTTGAAAGCTAGGCGGAATTCCCAAGAACCCACATTCTCTTCGTCGGGACGAATAATAGGATTAACGAGTACTAGGGATGACATATATATTTGTTTTCATCACAACTACAAAGCGTCGACTTTAACAAAGCGTGGACGAATGTGCTTTTAAGACGAATCGTCAGCTGTCAACGTTGGTCAATACGACAGTGAAAACGATTGTGATCCTCATCCCGCAGGTTTTCTGTATAAAACTATCGTTGTAGAGGTAGTTCTTCAGTAGTAAAACCAAGCCTTAACTTTCACGTTTAGCCAACTTAACTAGGCCCATCTTGACAAGTGACAAGCCCGTCGACTCGCAACGTCTTAGGCAAAGCAGACTCGAGAAAAGTCACAAATAAATAAATGATTGTAGTCACAAATCTGGCAGAATAAATCCCTAAACATTTCAGCGCACATTTGTTGGTAACATAGAGCTAAGAAAAGATGGAAGTGTTATATCAGCTCGAAGCATATTTTTATTTATTTAAAACACCCGTATTCTAAGACGTTTCATCAACGCCTCCTCCACTCAACATTTCCTTCGAGCTGCCAGAAAAAAAATAAGTCTCTGTAATTGAGACGATTAAAATAAAAAAATAAAAATAAAGCAAAATATCATCACGACCGTTTCCCTTTCGGGGTGTCAGAAACCACGCTTATAAATAAACGGATTCACATTTAGCCAACTTTACTATAGGCCAATCATGACAAGTGGCAATAATGACAATACCAAGCTTGAGAAATATCACAAATAAATTAAATATTAATTCAATGTATTTATTTACATTAATAAATATTTTTGTATCCCGACCAGGAATCGATCCCTGTACCTTTGAGTCTAAATCCACGGACTTAACCGCTAGACCACGGAGGCAGTTTTAAAAGTAAAATTTAAATGGCTCTATTTTTAACTTTAATCGTAATATATTACAGAAACTTAATTTTCGTTTGACAGAAGGTAATGTTGAGTGGAGAAGGCATTGAGGGCGTTTAGAATACGGGTGTTAGGGCTGGTAACTGAATGTTTTTAAAGTTAAAAACGGCGTCTATAGTACAAGCTGACGGCTGATCTTCAAAATAAAACTTAGCCTATAGTTACGTAAGAAAGTCAATTTCCTAAGCTTACAAATAATAATTATGAATTATTTCAGAAGTAATTACGATTACTTTATATATTTTAACCTACGAGTAACTACGAATCGTGTTAAGGTAATAATAATAATAAGGTAATAATTCACCTTTAGACTATTAGCTATATTTTTCATAAATTGCCTGTGACTAACAAGTAATAGGCGACATTAGTCTTAGAACGTATGTCTATTGTTGCCATTTCCAGCATATTTTATGCTCTCTGGTTCTCAAATCCGAGCGAATTATATCCCACAGGAATAAATTATGAGGCGAGGCCATTTCCTCTCGGCGCAGCTAAACTTTAATTAAGCTAAATTTTGTCCAAAATGGATTTTCGTTTCGAACATTTTAAAGACTAATGTGGTATTTTGAAAAGCACAAAGTGTTTTGTTGAGTCATTGACTTAGATGCAAGTGCCGAATATTCAATGAAAGTACCATTAATTGAGCATGTATTTATTTATTTATTTAAAAACTTTATTGCACTATGTACAAAGAGCGGGGTTAATGCTTCTAGGCATTCTCTAGCAGCCAACCTTTGGGACAATACAGAGAATTTTGATTATGAGGTAGGTACAAAGGGCTCAAATATAAAACTTAATTTAATATGTTTAGATTATTTAAATATGATTATATAATATATAAGAATAAGTTGTTCCCATAATAACCAACTTAAAATCTCTCCCCACTCTTTCAGCAGATATTCAGATTCCTTTATAGTATCTGCAGCTCGTCTGTGGATCAAGCTTCTCAAAAAATATATAATTATTTTTTTCTAGATACTTAATATTAAATTCGTGGCTGTAAAAGGGCCGTGTCAGCTTACAATCTTGTGGTAATAATAATAATAATGTATTTAATTATAAATTCGTGGCTGTAAAAAGGCCGTCTCAGCTAACAATCTAGTAATAATAAATATTTTGTTCATAAATATAAATTCGTGGCTGTAAAAAGGCCGTGTCAGCTTACAATTTAGTAATAATAATAATTATGTTCATAAATTCGTGGCTGTAAAAAGGCCGTGTCAGCTTACAATTTAGTGGTAATAATAATTATGTTCATAAATATAAATTTGTCGCTATAAAAAGGCCATGTCAGCTTCATTACAACCCCTAAAACACAGCGTCCTAGACCTCCACTGCTGAAGATAGGCCTTCCAGAACTGGAGAATTTGGCCTACACTCGCCAGGCTGGCCAGACAGCTTGGCGAGGATATGATGTCCATATTTCATGACAATGTCTTAACGATTCCACAAGTTGGCATTTGTGGAACCGGGACCGACGGCTTAACGTGCTCTTCGAGGCACGGGAACGGTGGTGTTGTAAATCTATGACAAATGTATATTAAGGTACGCGTTCTTACAACCGAGTCACCACCGCGCCATTCAGTCAGCTTACAAACTAATAATAAAGATATTTATGTCTATAAATATTAATTAGTGGCTGTTAAAGCCGTGTTAGCTTACAACTAATTAGGTATAATATTTATATGAAATAAATTGATAAAATCCGTGGAGGCTTCCATTAAAAAAAAAATTGCTGTGTCAAAATTAATCATATTATATAAGTGGCTGTTAAAAATATTAATTTAAATTATTAAGGGGGTTCTTCGCGCCATTTTGCGTGGATATGTCAAGTGCAAGTTTTTGTTTTGTAAATTAATTTACTGTGGATATTATTGGTCAAAAGTGATGTTGTTTTGTTTAATAATGTGCTACAATGTGAATCATTATGGAAAACGATAAATTGGACTTTAAATATGGGGCACAAGTTGCAGTTTATTTTTTGCGGTTTTCCCGCGCTGTCAACTTCCATATTTTACCCGACGTATTTGAGCTATGGTGCCGCGAGTGACTCCAAGAAAAGCATCAAATTCTGCAGCATCTAGAATTTGATGATGACCTCATTAACTCATAAAAAAGCAAGATAAATTACGTCAGACTTGGCTGTATGGGCTAGACCCTTTGCCTTCCCTATCATCTCATTCATCATCCATCGGGAGAATAGAACCAAAAAAAAAAAAATTATTAAGGTCTGATGTCAGTCATGAGTATCTGATTCCAGTTGCTAATATTCATGGATCACGCGCGCCACTTACCATCAGGTGAGATCAAGGTTCACATGTCGTGCTAGTATATTTTTTTATTTAATTTATTAATTTACTATATTCCCATTTTCACACTCTGCACTCACTCCCCCAAAGATTACCTAATACTATTATTATGTCTCAAAAATAAAGACCCCCTATGCATTGTACACTACATAAATTCAAAACCGACCTGAAATAATTTCTAATATCTGTAACTAATAACGTTTGCTTAGGGCTTAGTCAAACGATATACCAAAAGCTCGTCGGCAAATTCGACACCATTACAAAGGGACGCCTTATAATGTAGGGTCGTATGAATTTACCGAGTAATCCGCATCAATGACACCTAACTGCGACCTCGGACTTAAGGAGTCCCTTTCAAAGGAGCGGGTGCTAAGATCTTGATTAACTATTCACGCAAATTAAGGGTAAACTATAAAATGTAATAATTATTGTGTCGGCCTAATATAATATATTATTAATTACATGCTTTCTCAAAAACAAAATAACACTTTTTGACATAGATAATTATTAATAAATAATAAATAAATATTTCCAGACAGGTCACACAGCGCCATCTAGTTTCCGTGATAAGCTACGAGGCTTGTGCTACGGAAACTAGATGGTTGATAAACTACATATTATACTTTTTGTTTGTAAATATATACATATAAACACCCAGATAGAGACAAATTATACAATGTACAACTTGCCCCCGGTGGGAATCGAACCCACGACCTCCCGAGTTCACGGCACCGTTTGTTATCACTAGACCACGGAGGCGGTCAAATTATATTAGTATTTATTTAATTTAAGTATTTATATCATATCATATCGTATGACATATTTATATATTGGTATGTTATTTATACTTACTATGGTATATTTGTGATTGATTTTAACTATTATTATTATTCTTATTTCGTACTCTGCACCCATTATAATAATTTCTCACTCTCCCAAAGGTTAGCTGGTAGAGAATACCATACGGTATTATGCTCGCCTATGTACATTATTTTATATTTTGTGTCCAATAAAGAATTATATTATTATTAATATCCTATCCAGCAGCTCAATTTTGTTACTTAAGCGCAAACGTTATTTATTTATGTTAGAAAAACTTACAGCTACTATACATATATAAAATTAAAGATTAAACACAATAAATTAAAAAAATCTAAAAAAATAGAATTAAACTAACAAACTATAAATCCAAAAATGTTTATTCTTTTAATAGCTTAACTCTACATGGATAAGCTGAACACACTTTCCTACCCGAAGTGGGCCTTTGCCACCGCGCGTCTAATGGATATGGTACTGTCGTTAAACATATCAACATATAGCACATTGAAGAACTCACTCTATTGATGAACGCGTTACGTCTGTACTTTGTGTTGCAGCGACGAACATGTAAGAGTGGATGCTGTCTGAGCTTGAGTGAGGGTATTTCAAAGATCTTATTTACTAACTCAGGAGAATTCACGCGCAACACCATTTTTTTCGTGGAATCATTTAAATAACATCACATATAAACATAATATAAAATCATCATCAGCCTGTGTCTCACCACTGCTGGATATAGGCCTCCCCCAAGGCTCGCCACTTCACACGATCTCCTGCCACTCTCATCCAACTCCCACCAGCGACCTTCCTTAGGTCATCCGTCCATCTAGCGGGGGGTCGACCGACCCTGCGTCTTCCCGTACGTGGTCTCCACTCTAGAACCCGTCTACTCCATCGTTCATTCGGTTCTACGACAGACATATCCAGCCTATTGCCACTTCAGCTTACTCACTTTGAAGGCTATATCGGTTACTTTGGTTCTCCAACGGATTTCCTCGTTTCTGACTTTATCCATCAGATAAATACCAAGCATAGCTCTCTTCATAGCCCGCTGAGCGACCTAAAATTTGTTGACGAGACCCACTGTCAATGTCCACGTTTCTGTTCCGTACGACAGCACTGGAAGAACGCACTGGTTGAAAACTCTCGTCTTCAAACACTGGGGTATGTTTGATAAGAATATAAAAAATAAACAGTAAGTATATTCCTAGAAGCTAGACATATTTGCTAATTCTTTGCATGTTTTTAAGCGCAATGTATTGTCACTGCTGCGGATCCTGGCTGGGACTATAAACTGAACTGCTGTTTGACCAAATTTGGTTCTTGGAATTGTGTTCCTTGATTGTAGTTGCATCTTGTGCATTGATACTATAATACATATATAAGAGTATATAATTAAGTATATAATATTTGATGAATTATCCTATAATTGTATATTGCTGTTACTTTCGTTGCACCTATATTTGTTCAAATGTGTCCATAAGGTTTGGCTGTCAGAAAATGTCTACGGGCATTAAGTCCGCCTTTGTGCTTTGTGCAATAAAGTTTTTAAATAAATAAACACTTACAAGCAAATTAATATTAGGCTTAAAATAAGAAAATATTATTCAATAAACTAAATCGATCCTAATAATAAAAAAAAAATGGCTTCAAACGATTAAACACACAAGCGTTCGGAAAATCGCTTTCGTGCAAAAGAAATGCTTTGCAAAACGATTTCAATATTGGTATTCTAGAAATTATGGGATCCGATATTTGTATGTGGTACATGGACCTACATCTAGGACTGGGCATTCAATATTCACCTATCATGACCAAATAAATAAAACACTCGCAAAAGTCTATGCGGCGAACGAGTGCCTTCACTCCGTAGCCACGACTCAGACTTAGCTGTTAAGGCACGCAGGGCCAACAGTGAGAGAGACGGTTACGGTTTATAGGGCTTTAGTCTGTAGGCGCCGTGGGGTCTCCTTATGAGGCCTCACGGTCAGTCGGGCATGAGACTTCCCGCGGTGGCCCTTCAGGCTGGGCGCGTATCAATGATGATTTCTCGATCTCCGCCTTTAAAAAAAAAGGTGCAGTACAAAATAAAAGGACATGTATGAAAAAGCTAATGAACGTCTACGAAGCAAAATAGGTATGTGTACAAAAAAAATATCTGTACATAAAACGACTTATTGCAAAAACTTTCGTCGTATTTAGACTAAAATCAATGTATGGTCCGCATGTATCCATGCACTAGTCATGTTAGTTTAAAAATACACACTACACGTCTCCGTGACAACTAAACAACATTAATTCAAAACTAATAATATAAAGGTATAAGAACGCCAGCCAGTCGCCAATATCCTCGGCCCCTAGTGGAAGCACAAGTTACTAGATGACAACTGACTGGGGTAGCCCACCCCGTTGTTGACAATTTAATTAATTTTCTGATATGTCACGTAATATTCCGCCTTTTATTTCGACACCTGCAACTAGTACAATCGTACCAGAGCCTTTATCTATTTAACAATTCTGTCCATCGGCCAAACCCGTCGTGGTAACGCCCAGTCGACTATCAACACTATGGCACCTTGAAGTTTACGGAGACGACGTGTGTGTTTTTGAACTAAAATGAAAATAAATATATGTAATTAGTTATATGTAATATATGTAAGAATATAATTATTTATGTAGTTTAAGTATTATTATTTATATGATGTTTATCGTATATTTAATTTAACTAGTACTAATAAGTGATTTTATTATTTTTATTATATTTTTTGTGTTTTTTTTTTTATTTTGACATGCCTAAACTTCGATTTCTTGTCCCGAATGTTGATGGTAAAAAAAAGCCAAGAGGTATTAGATACGCCTTTTGTATTAAACAAAAAAGTTTTTAATAAATAAAATAAATAAATAAATAATTATTATGTTAGTTCGTCAAACCTAAAGTCGTACCTAAGCTTGAGTTTTATGCATTGCTTCCAGGACAAGACTAAACCGGGCTTTCATTTAATGTCAATGTCGTGGTGGGTTTCGTTCAGCGGGCACTGTCACGAATACATTACCGGGCTTGACCCGTCCGTGTCTCTCCATAATGTGGCCGTTTACATTCCGTATCGGGCCATTCTGCAATGATCTGTTGTTCCCAGGAAAACCAGAATGAACTATTGCATCACTAATTACATATAAACTATGTGGTAATGTATTTAAATTATATGAATAAATATACAATTTGTGGACCGCCAATTCAACCACCATTTTGCTCTAGATAAATTATTGCTTAGGAAGAAGCGATGGTAGCTGGGTTGTAAGAACGCTTCTCTTAAAATCCTAAAAAGAGAAATACAATTTTCTTACATACGTTTGTCAGAGATTTACAAAAACCATCGTTCCTGTGCCTCAGAAAGCACTTTAAACCGTCTGGTTCCACCAATACTAACTTGTAGAATCGTTAATGAACTATCATTAAAAAATACTTTAGACCCTCGCCAACCCGTAATAAATCAATTCGATTAGAAAGAAAAAAAAAGATAATACTTTATTTATCGCAACAATAACAATAGTTACAAAATATATATATATGCAAGGAATTAATCTAAATATATAAAATGTAAGCCTATTCTATATACCAAAACATACATATAAGGTATGGCGATAAATAGGTGGTCAGCTCAGCATATGCTACAGTCGAGGCTGCAGCGCTGAACTTAGAAATGTGAAGCGCTAAAAAAAGAAAAAAAAAATTATTTATGCTATGTTAATAAAAAATATAAACAAACTTGTCCACGACACTATCGAGGCACAGGCTTCCCCCCACCATTGACGTCCAGAGCTAGGGTTACATGCCGCGCTACCTACGGCGGTTATGATTGCCATGTTTTGAGGTATTTCACCAATATAATAATTTTAAGCATCGTCATTAACTTGTGTCTCTCTACTCATATAATCTATAGCTTGTCAGCATGTCACAACCTTTCTCTTTGGCCTGCTTATAACAATGAGTTCAAAATCTCTCCTCACACTTTTAGTAGCTTATTTTACTGTTTTCGCTGCTCCTGAGTGGAACAAGCTTGTCATTAGACGGGCGTCTTCAATAAATTATGTATAAAAATCTACTTATTGCTCACTTGTTAGATAAACAAAATAATTTGTCATGATAATTACCTATGCATTATAATATTTATTAAACTTTATCATTATTATTTTTTAGCTTATTATATGTAATATATAATCTATCTATTGTGTTTATGTATTTGTACATAATATATACGTATATAATTTTAATTAAATATCATGTAAATGTTTATGTAATATAATTTATGTATTTATAAAAGTATATAGGCGCGGTGGTGGCTCGGTTGCAAGAACGCGTTCCTTATATCCTACAAAGGTCGGTTTAAACCCACCCGACATGTACCAATGAATAATTCACTTTTCTTACGTACATTTGTCATAGATTTACAACACCACCGTTCTCATGCCTCGGAGAGCACGTTAAGCCGTCGGTCCCGGTTCCACTAATACCAACTTGTGGAATCGTTAATAGATTATCAATAAAATTTTACATCATATCCTCGCCAAGCCTTCTGGCCAGCGTGGCGAGTGTGGGCCAAGTTCTCTGGAATAAGTTCTGAAAGGCCCATCTCCAACGGGGCTGTAATGATGAATAATGATAAGTATTTAATATTTTATAAGTAATTTATCTTAATGCACCCGCAATCCTTAGCCACACTCCCAAAGGTTAGCTCTTATAAAAAGTCGGAAGGCATTAAGTTCGTCCTTGTACATTACTTTTAAAGTTATCTTATGCAATAAAGAGTTTATTAATACCTATCTTACTTTTTAACCATAAAATTAAAAACATTAATACATTTAAATAGGTGGTAGGCGGACTGATAATGGTAATTTGCCCAGTCTGCCGGGGCAGGGAAGTATCCACCGATCGTGCCGATAAACCCAGTAAAGTGTATCTACACGTTTCAGGATAAGGCTCGAATTGCAGTCATACTGATGTCAGTCATGGGTGTCTAGTTGGTAACATTTATAAACCTCGAGCGCAACTTACCATCAGGTGGGCGCAATGTCACATATCGTGCTAGTACAAATAAAAAAAAATAATAATAATAATTTATAAAGTATAGAAGCATCGTATATGTTTATAAAGATTAGGTACCGAGTATGCACTCCGTCTCTGGATGCTACTAGATTGGCCCAAAAGCAATTTGCTTCGGAGAGACTGCATTTCATCACGATGCACGATTGATCCGCTCGATTTGTTCAACTCAACCCTTCCGAACCCTGGAATTACTGCGGCATAAACATCAATGGAGAATTCATCTCACACCTCCGATTTGCGGATGACATAGTCATTATGGCCAGTTCACTCAAGGATCTTAGCGGAATGCTGAACGGCTTAAACGTAGCATCCCAGCGGGTTGGTCTCGAAATGAACTTAGACAAGACGAAAGTCATGTTCAATGATCATGTCAAGCCGAGGCCAATCTGCATAGGAAACGACACTCTCGAAGTTGTGCAAAATTACGTATACCTCGGGCAGACTATCCAATTAGGAGCAGCCAACTTCAGCAAAGAAGCCGACAGACGCATTCAGCTAGGATGGGCGGCATTCGGGAAACTCCGGCACATCCTCTCATCGTCTATACCACAATGTTTAAAGACTAAGGTCTTTAACCAGTGCGTCCTCCCGGTAATGTCGTACGGAGCAGAGACGTGGACACTAACAGTGGGTCTGGTCCATAAATTCAAGGTCGCTCAGCGAGCCATGGAGAGAGCTATGCTTGGTGTATCTCTGGTGGATAGAATTCGAAACGTTGATATTCGTCAGAGAACGAAAGTTACAGACATAGCTTTTAAAATTAGCAAGCTGAAGTGGCAATGGGCCGGACACATCTGCCGCAGAACCGACGATCGATGGGGCAAACGGGTTCTAGAGTGGAGACCACGTACGGGAAGACGCAGAGTGGGACGACCCCCCGCCAGATGGACAGATGACCTAAAGAAGGTCGCTGGTGGGGGTTGGATGAGGGTAGCGAAAGATCGCGTTAAGTGGCGAGCCTTAGGGGAGGCCTACATCCAGCAGTGGAGAGATACAGGCTGATGATGATGATGATGATGATGAACCCTTCCGATGTTAAGACCAGTCATGCATCTCATCCAATCTGTTATGCAACTCATTTATTGTATCATGCAATAATTAAATTTATTTACTTTAGAGCGATTGTGGCTCGGTTGTAAGAACGCTTAAAATCCTAAAAAAAATATGTTGAACTTCGCCATGTATCAATGAGAAATACACTTTTCTTATGTACATTTGTCATAGATTTACAACACCACCATTCCCGTGATTTAGAAAGCACGTTAAGCCGTGGCTTGGTCCCGGTTTATTTTATTCATATAGTGCAAAATGTTTAAAATATTATCATGACAGCTTTAGTACTAAAAGACTTGATTCATACAAAAACTACATATTTTATTTTCCAAATAACTTAATTGCACATTGAATTTTTTTTTTTTAAATACAATTTAAATTTTATATAGTAAAAATAATATTAGTCTTATCAATTACAATATCATCATCATCATCATCATCATCATCATCAGCCTGTATCTCTCCACTGCTGGATGTAGGCCTCCCCTAAGGCTCGCCACTTAACGCGATCTTTCGCTACCCTCATCCAACCCCCACCAGCGACCTTCTTTAGGTCATCTGTCCATCTGGCGGGGGGTCGTCCCACTCTGCGTCTTCCCGTACGTGGTCTCCACTCTAGAACCCGTTTGCCCCATCGATCGTCGGTTCTGCGGCAAATGTGTCCGGCCCATTGCCACTTCAGCTTGCTAATTTTAAAAGCTATGTCAGTAACTTTCGTTCTCTGACGAATATCAACGTTTCGAATTCGATCCATCAGAGATACACCAAGCATAGCTCTGTCCATGGCTCGCTGAGCGACCTTGAATTTATGGACCAGACCCACTGTTAGTGTCCACGTCTCTGCTCCGTACGACATTACCGGGAGGACGCACTGGTTAAAGACCTTAGTCTTTTAACATTGTGGTATAGACGATGAGAGGATGTGCCGGAGTTTCCCGAATGCCGCCCAACCTAGCTGAATGCGTCTGTCGGCTTCTTTGCTGAAGTTGGCTGCTCCTAATTGGATAGTCTGCCCGAGGTAAACGTAATTTTGCACAACTTCGAGAGTGTCGTTTCCTATGCAGATTGGCCTCGGCTTGACATTACAATATCGAAACTATTAATTCCATTTTTTTATCATTGTACACAAGTACAAGTAGTACAAAAATAGCATGATAGAAAATAGGATGATGTCATTTGTCCCCATGATTTGGCTGTCAAAAAATTTAAAAGGGAAAGGAAAGTTGTAGTTGGCCTACACTCGCACGTAGGCCGAGGGGTTGACGGTTTTTTAATCTATTAACGATTCCACAAGTTGGTATTAGTGAAACTGGAACCGTCGGATTAACGTGCTCTCTAAAGCAAGGGGACCGTTGGTATTGTAAATCTATGACAAATGTGCGTAGAAAAAGTGTATTTCTCATTGGTACATGCCGGATGGGTTTGAACCGACCTTTGTGCGATTATAAGAAAAACGTTCTTACAACCGAGCCATTGCCAGTTGTAAATGTAAATAACACGTATAAATTACCACGGAAACAATACTAAAAAAATAATCTCGTTAATAGCATAAAGGCAAAATAGATTCCATTTTTTGTAAAACCAATAACACTCAATAATTGACTTAATATAAAGGCCGGTCATTTTTTTTCTCACCTAATTATTAAAAAAATAAGGTAACAAAGCGATGATGGCTCGTATGTAAAAGCGGTGGTGGCTGGGTTGTAATTGCAATGCTGGGTCGGTTGTAAAAGAGGTGGTGGCTGGGTTGTAAGAGCAGTGATGGCTCGATTGTAAAAGAGGTGGTGGCTGGGTTGTAAGAGCAGTGATGGCTCGGTTGTAAAAGAGGTGGTGGCTGGGTTGTAAGAGCAGTGATGGCTCAGTTGTAAAAGCGGTGGTGGCTGGGTTGTAATTGCAATGCTGGGTCGGTTGTAAAAGAGGTGGTGGCTGGGTTGTAAGAGCAGTGATGGCTCGATTGTAAAAGAGGTGGTGGCTGGGTTGTAAGAGCAGTGATGGCTCGGTTGTAAAAGAGGTGGTGGCTGGGTTGTAAGAGCAGTGATGGCTCGATTGTAAAAGAGGTGGTGGCTGGGTTGTAAGAGCAGTGATGGCTCGGTTGTAAAAGAGGTGGTGGCTGGGTTGTAAGAGCAGTGATGGCTCAGTTGTAAAAGCGGTGGTGGCTGGGTTGTAAGTGCAGTGATGGCTCGATTGTAAAAGAGGTGGTGGCTGGGTTGTAAGAGCAGTGATGGCTCAGTTGTAAAAGAGGTGGTAGCTGGGTTGAAAGAGCAGTGGTACCTCGGTTATAATCCCCCGCATGTACCAATAAGAAATATACTTTTCTTACGTAATTTTGTCATAGATTTACAATACCACCGTTCCCGTGATTTAGAGAGCACGTTAAGCCGACGGTCCCGGTTTCACTAATACCAACTTGTGGAATCGTTAATAAAATGTCATAAAAAAATTACATCAGACCCTCGCTAACCCGTCTGGACAGCGTGACAAGTGTAGCCCAAATTCTACAGAATTTTCTAGAAGGCCTATCTCCAACAGTGGAAGTCTAAGTTAGTCTTAGTGGAACTCTGTGTTCTAGGGGCTGTGGTGATAAAAGACGGAAATAAACACTATGACTGTGGTAATAAAATATAATAATAAAACACAAAACTTGAGTTGAGGGGCAACCTTAGTATAGGGGACAGAGGTCTTTATTTAATTAAACATGTACAATACTACAAAAATATTGTTGAATATGTATTTGTCTGTCAATAAATTATTATTATTAATTGATACAAATAAAATATACAATCATGGCCGTGTTTGACTTGGAAAATTGTCAATTGCCAATCCAAACAGTCGTTCGAGTTGCATAAAGCAAAGCGAAGTAAAGCGATTACTGCGTTTCAAAGCTACGCGAACGGTATTTTGTCTTTCTTCTCATTGTATTAAATTATTAATACAAATCATTAACAGAACCCTAAAAAGTATTAAATATAATAAATACGTTTAACCGATATAATATATTTCTACATTTGAAAAACAAAAAAATCACGACGATGGCAATGAAAATTAGAAAAACTTATTAAATTAGAAATTAAAGGAAGCTGCAAAATTTCACAACGTTTTGACCACGGGTTTTGATTGCGCTATCTGTAAAAAGAGAGTATTCGCAGTAAAATCGGTGACGTCATTCGCTGTGAAACTTGCGTTCTTGTCGTTGGTTATACGATGCATCAAAAACTCAAAGCGCTTAGAAAAGCCTGTCAAAGCGAAATAAAGTGAAAAAAGCGCTTACAGTGACAAGTCAAACACATATGTGTTATAGAAACATCTACTTGTTCGACATCATGGTCTTTGAATACAGGTCAATAGCACTCAATACAGTTATTTGCAAAACATAGCTCCAATCAAAAGAGAAGTTTTTGCACTCTTTCCGATGAGGCGCAGTGCGCTTACACCGTTTTTTGCCTTTTCCGCCATTTGGCAATAATTCTTTCGCTATTGCCAATTAGTTTGGCTCTCGAAGAAACGGTTAAAAGGTTACATTAAGCTTTATTTCAGCTCGGATTACAGTTTTAAACTCCAACAAAACAAACACTCTTGCGTTTTTATTATTCCGTGTAATTTCTGCTGCCCTGTTCTGTTACGTAGTCGCAAAAAGTTAGATTTTCAAAATAAAATAGTGAATTATTTATTTACTGCCACTTTTAGCCAGAGTTTCTCCGATCATAGCCGACCTTACGTCAAAATAGCGTTTTCCACTATATCAAAGGTCACCAATGGGGTTGCAACTTCAAAATCTTTGGGAAAATGTGAATTAAATACTTTAATTGTCCGCCGTGGATTTATATTAAAGTTAACAACATTTATATTAATTAAACTAAGATTATATAACACACATTAGATAATAAATCAAAAATATGTGAAATACTAAAAGAATATATATATATATATATATATATATATATATATATATATATTAAATGAACACATCGTAAGTTTATTTTGCTGTTATCTGTAGTGGAAACCTTTATACGAGAATACCATATTTTTTTTTGTTATTTTTTTTTTTTAAATTAAATACTTAGTTTATTAATCAAAAATACTTATTACTAGGGTTTCACAAAAAAATAATCCTACAGAAGATGTAGGTAGGCACTTTTACATATAATATCTAAACTAGTAATTTAGACAAATGTGTCGCTTGTAGCTAAACTAATAGTCTTTCAACTACTGTTAAATATAGCTAGATAGTTTTACACTGACAGTTCCGTTATTTAAGGGATTCCACTATATAACGTTGGCGCTTAAGTAACAGAATAGGGATACTGGACAATTTAAAAACGAAATTAGGTTTTTCGCATCACGTTAGGAGAATTTAACGTTTTTTTATCGCTGTTATCACCGGACACCCTGTGCATTATAATTTAAATAAATAAACAAATCATACATTAACAAATACATAAAAGTATAGGTACCTAAAACAAAATATTTCCCTTATTATTCAACTAGGAAATGCGGCGAGTTTTAGGTACCCTCCCAGAGCTGGGTTCGTAATCCAATACCGTGTAAGGTTTTTAACACCGAGTAGCGACACTGGCCGTTTGTGGCGGCTGATGGTCAGGTAAATGAAAGACTTCTTCAGCTCACCAGTATATTGGCAAAGCCCTAACTGCCTAGACATAGGCTAAGAATTTTTTTTGTTAAAAAATTGTAATGAGTGGCGCGACCTCGCTCTTCAAGGCTGCACTGTCAGCTGTCCACCGTCGTATCGCTGCCCCGGACCCCGCGCCCCGCGGTTAGTTGTCGCTTTGGCCGCAACACCGTTCGAAAATGTTTAGGGTCTCAACAATGGTGTTAACTGAGGATTCCTGTCAATGTCAAAGTGACAAGTACCACAAGTTAACAAACATAGGTAGCTAATAAACTGTGAAATACGCAACAAAACTCAAAATTTAATATTCAACTATACTAATATCATCTATCTTCACAGCGAGAGGTAAGTCTCCGAGTTATGTGCCACCTATAAAACTGTGCGGTTCTCCTCTGAAAAGAGTGAAGCAGTTTAGGTACCTGGGTCATGTCGTGACGGAAGGTCTGACTGACGATGCGGATATAGAAAGGGAGCGCAGGGCGTTGGCGGTCAGGAGTAACATGCTGGCCCGTAGGTTTGCTCGCTGTACGGTGCCAGTAAAGATCACGCTTTTTAAGGCATTTTGTCAATCATTTTACACGAGCGGCCTATGGGTTTGCTACACGCAGAAGGCCTACAACACTCTGCGCGTGCAATATAATAACGCTTTTAGGATGCTGTTGGGACTCCCGAGATTCTGTAGTGCCTCCAGGATGTTTGCTGAGATGCGCACGGATGGCTTCCCCGCCATCATGCGTAAGAAAGTATCATCCCTGATGGCGCGGGTATGCGGGAGTCCCAATAGCATCCTGAGGGTGGTTGCGGGCAGTGTGGGGGGGCCTATTGCGCAACACTGGACTGCAGTACTGGTGGGAAGTTAGGTTAAGTTTATTTATAGATAGTTGTAATTAATTGTATAATAATAAATATAGTGTAAAGCAATATTAATTATGTTAAATATAAGAATATGAATTTTTATCTGAAATAAAAATATTTGAATTTAATTGAATATTGTCATTTTTTTACTAATAATATACGAAATATTTCTTAAGTGGAGATAATATTACAAGAGACACATTTGACATTTTGCTCGTAAATCGTTCGTGAATGTCGGTGTCGAGTAACTACACTGGTGACGCCACCCTGCGCGGAGTTACAAAACAGAACGCAGCTCAGGTGGTCAGCCCTTAAATTTATTTTGTAGAATAGTTTTAATTTGATATGTATAACCGCCTCCGTGGTCTAGTGGTAACAAACGTTGCCGTGAACTCGGGAGGTCGTGGGTTCGATTCCCACTGGGGGCAAGTTGTACATTGTATAATTTGTCTCGGTCTGGGTGTTTATATGTATAATATGTATATATTTACAAAAAAAAAAAGTATAATATGTAGTTTATCAACCATCTAGTTTCCGTAACACAAGCCTCGTAGCTTACCACGGAAACTAGATGGCGCTGTGTGACCTGTCTGGAAATATTTATTTATTCTATTTTTAGTTTAGTTTTATTTATAATTAGTTTTTAATCTATTTTATTTTAATATTTTTGTATCTCACTTTAATAATAAAATCTTATACAATATTCTACTAGGTATCTTATTAGTTTAGCCGTTGACTTACAGACCAGCATATCATTGAACTGTGGGAAGGAGTAATGAAACAACCGATGTTATTCACCAAAAACTTATTCATTCACAGCTGAAAGTAAAGTATCATGATGACTGTATATCTTTTGGGGTGGTCAGAAACCACGCTTATAAAGAAGCGGTTTCATATTTAATTCATATATTATATTATAATTAAACCACGTACGGGAAGACGCAGAAGGTCGCTGGTGGGGTTTGGATGTGGGTGACGGGAGATCGTGTGAAGTGGCGAGCCTTGGGGGAGGCCTATATCCAGCAGTGGAGAGACACAGGCTGATGATGATGATGATTATAATTATACTACAGAGCCAATCATAACAAGTGGCAAGCTCGACGATCTCTCTAGCGTACCAAACTCGAGAATATCACAGTTATATTAAATAAATTGTTGTTTCCCGACCAGGAATCGAACCCGGTACGTTTACTGAAAGACATTCCGGCGCGATGATAATCTTATTATATATATCTATACGTCAAGCCTTTGGTCCCGGTTCCACTAATACGTACCAACTTTTGAGATGTTAAGAAGTTGTCAAATAGATATAATATATACATAAAAGGGTAAATTTAGTTCTTTTTTTTTAGTATGACAGGAGATTAAATTACCACTTGGTTTTCGCGTTCTTTTGTTTTGTCGGAAAATGCCACAAAATGTACTAACAAGAACGGAAAGTTACAATTTCAAATGTCTTGAAGGATCCTTGTGTTTCTCTTAAAACGCCAAGTGGCCAACTTCGCCAGACTTATTTATTGTTCGCCAATATCTTCAAATGTAATACAAAGTTGAGGCTCACGAATCTATCCAATTAATACGATTTTTAAAAGATTTGGCAAATCATGATAAGTGGCGAGATTGTTTCTCAAGCCAATATATATGCTCAGCCAAGTCGGCATAGTATTGGGGACTGATGTCAGTTATGAGTATCTAATTCGAGTCGCAAATATTCATGGACCATGTGCGCCACTTACCATTATGTGTGCACAAGTTCACATGTCGTGCTAATATTAAATAACAAATAAATATGAAGTGTTCTTGCGTAAAATGCCATAGCTATATTATCAGATAGACACCAGAAAAGATAAACAGAACAATGAAGGATAGACAGACGACAGAGTAAAGTATCATCGCACCCGTATCCCTTTCGCGGTGATCAAAAACCACGATTATTAATTTTAAAAAAAGCAGATTTACATTTACTAAAGCATGACAAGTGGCAAACTCGTCAATGTCTCTAGATGTCCGCATCTAAATCCACGGACTTAACCGCTAGACTATGAAGGCAGTTATAGACGAGCTGAATCTATTTAATTTAATTTGTTTGGTTAATTCTTTTATTTGTATAATATATTTTTGACAGTTTCTTAATATCTCAAAAGTTTGTATTAGTGGAACCGGGACCAAAGGCTTGACGTGCTTTCCAAAGCGATAGATCTATAAGATAATCATCCCGCCCGAATTTCATTCAGTAAGGTGGTGTTGAACCAGTGAGCGAGTTGACATTTAGCCAACTTTACTGGAGGCATATCGTGACTAGTGGCAAGCTTATTAATATACCAAACTCATAAATTGTCAAAATAATATGTTTTATTTTATATTCGGTTTTCGACTGGGATTCAAACTGGAATCTCCGTGTTTAAATCTACTCTTAACCACCAGATTACGGCAGTATTCGTAGGGACAGTGGTATTGAAATGTGGAAGAAAAGTTTCACATTGGAACATGCGACTTTTAGATTGACAGTTTTGTTAAAATATTGAACACCATCGCTTCAAGACAAAAGATGGCTCCCCAGCCATATTAAAATGCAATTACCTCGGGAAGGTGTGATGAAAGACGCAATAGATGGCAGAATCAGTGGCATCTTGGCTCCGTTCCAAATGCACTAGGGTTTGAAGCAAAATAAACAATTTACTAAACACAAGCATAGACGCCTCAGCTTATGCTCATGGATTACTCCAGTGTAGCTTCACCCAGGGTAAAGTTCCTCCAAACTGCGACGACTCTACCAAATGACTACAGGAACTGGACAGGTCTTCTGGTTTTCCGGTCACGAAGCAAAGATCATGCATAATTATTATTAATAATAATTATATATAATAACTATTATTATTATTTTACAGAGAACTTTCCGTAGACCGGATTATTAGTCGGTAGATCCGTCGCACGAAGCACGAATGCTAATAATAATTACAAATGTAATATAATTAAATACCTAGTTTATAAATATATGAATATAGAATAAAAAAATAAACTACTCGTATATTTAAATAAAAATTGACATCTAAATACATATAAATACGTAAATATTATTTCAAGATTCAATATGATTTAAAATATAGTAATAATTGACTTAAATAACACAAGACGATATGACTCTACCTCTCTAGTCGTAATTATTGTCATTTGTATTCGCTGTGTTTGGCAAAATCGATTTCCAGCCAAACTTGTCAAATTGCCAGAATATGGCAAAGCCTAATGTTCACGTAATAATATTTAACGGCTTGAAAGTACAATATTACCACGTTTATAAGTTACGTTGTCATCTTATACACCCATGTCATTTTAAAAATAAAATAATTATGAACAACGATACGATAGGAGTAATTAGAATTAGCTTTTAATATGTGGTAGGCGGACTGATGGTGGTAATTTATCCAGCCTGCCGGGGCGAGGAAGTATCCTCCGTTCGTATCGTTCGTGTGACACATTTCGGGATCAGGCTTGAATTGCCGCCAAGCCCAGTCAAGCCGGCATAGTATTAGGGACTGATGTCAGTCATAAGTGTCTTATTCCAGTTGCTAACATTCATGGACCTTGCGCGCCACTTACTATTAGTAGGTGGGCGCAAGTCACTTGTGATAGTATAAAAAAATAAAAAACCTACTAATAAAGTATTTCTCTCTGTGAACAATAATGCACCGTTTATAAATACGTTAGTGACCATGCATTTAGGATAATACAACTGCAGTGTTCGAATCCATAGAATTATCAATAGACTCCGAAGCGAATCAACAAGCTAAACCGACAACAACAACAGTTTTTTACATTGGTTTAGTGGTGGCACGGAAGTCGTTGGAGATATCGATATCCAATAACTTGCTTCATGCACATCCGACGTATAAAAGGCTAGTGTGCGTTGACAACAATATAATTGCAAAAATAACGACTTAAGCTAAAAATTTATTTATTTTACATATTGCCTGTGGATAATGCAGATAATCTGTACATCACATCATATCTAGACTCGTAGAGAGTTGGAGATAGGCAATCCAGAAATTTCTGTAGAATTTAGCCTTCCCTCGCCACGCTGGCCAGATGGGATGACGAGGGTCTTACATACATTTTAATGACAATTTATTAACGATTTCACAAGTTCGTATTAGTGGAACCAGGATCGATGGCTTAGCGTGCTGCCATTGTAAATCGATGACAAATATTCGTAAGAAAAGTATATCTCATTGTTACATGCCGGTATTCGAATCAACTTTCTGTACAATACATGGGAATTGTATACAATGCCTGAATTATATAGATTACATATATAAAGCGTTCGCTGCTCATGTCAATAATCAGTTTATCTGCGTAACTTATAAGCGTGGCAACACTGCAAGTCTAAATGGTTTACTGCAAAGCAATACTTGGATACATTGAAATGCTTTTATTGAAACACTGAATCTAAAAGTAATACCAGAATATTGCTCTTAAATTGTAAATAATTAACACAGGCTGGTAGGTTTAGTAAGATTTAACTTAAGTAACTTAAATTTAAATTAGGATTTAATGTAAAAATTAAGAGATATTTTTTTATCCATCGAATGATGGATTCACCGTCCTGATGCCCGATCCATAGTCACTCGGGCTTGGATTTGCCCATTTTTTGTCTTTAAATCTGGACACACGCAGGTTTTTCTTTTATCTTCTGCTATATTTTATGTCATATTCAATGAGATGGGCGTATTGTTATTAAAATAATTCTTTAAAATAAACTCGATATTGCTCACTTTTTTCGTGCCACTATTGAATATAAAAGTTTTGTAATAAATAATTTTGGAGAATCTCCTACAAAAGCTTGTTTCGATTCATTACTTTCCGTCGATTAAAATACGATCAAATTTTATGATGGGTAATAATATTAATTAGTTTAATCATATTAATTAAAAAAGTTGGGACTTGAAAAAAAAAATCATCTTCTTGTAATCAAATTTGCACACAATTGATGTATTGTTTTTACAAGGAAATAAACGTTCATTTTATTTAATTTTATTTCATTAAAATCCAGAAAGGATGACTTAATCTAGATACCGACGACTGAAATCAGCGCAGAATGCTTTTTATACTTTCAAAGTCAAAGTAAAAATATTTTTATTCACGTAAAGCTATCACATGCATTTGTGACACGTCATTAATTTTGTTTTGTTTTGAATGATTCTACTCATACAATAACTAAAAAGAAAGAACTGTTAGCAGAAGGCCAGCAGCTTAGCAGATTCCAGTGATCTGGCAATAGTTAATCTGACTGAATACAAGGAAAACTCAGCTATATCAGATTTACAAAATAAATCATATACAGAATTACACAACAACCTATGAGTGAGTACCTATAAAATTAGAATACCTGGTACAGCGGTACTACTACCAGTTTTTTTTTTATATACTACGACGACACGTGACCCACCTGATGGTAAGTGGCTCGCAAAATCCATGAATGTTAGCAACTGGAATCAGCCGCTCATGACCGACATTAGATCCTAACACTATGCCGACTTGACGGCAATTTGAGCCTGATCCTGAAAGATTTAAGAAAAAAAAAGAAGATTGCAGACTGGGGAAATTCCAACCATCAGTCCGCTTACCACCTATTCTACTTCTACTAGAAGATGACTAAGCAACAATGTGGTCCAAAGAGTAAGATGTTAGCACAAGACCAACAACTTAGCAGATTCCAATGACCTGTTAATTTTAATCTGACTGAATACAACGAAAGCTATATCAGATTTACAAAATAAATCATATGCAGAATAACACAACAACCTATGAGTACCTATAAAATTACAATATCTGATACAGATAATTCGCGTAAGGTATGAAACAAAACAAATAAACCTAATCATATGTAAAATTTCTCCTCAAACAACATGATCACGTATTATTACTGGCCATTAATAAAATTCAATTTTATGCCCATGAGACGAGGGGAAAATATGGATGCAATTACCGACCTCAGGTGTTGGCAGGGTCTCGGGGCGTTCCGAAATCGGTGCCATCTTGGCTTAACGCCAGTCTAAAGTAGCCTTCCAAAAATCGAGTAAACAATTTCGTTTCAGTGCAGATTTTGTCAAGATTTGAATGGAATTTCTGGCGTGTACAATGTGGGGTAGCTGTGATTGATAAGGTTTGGTTTTTATGGATTTTCTAAATGGCGTGTCTACATTGTTTGCATTGGTGTTGCAGCAACCTTGCACGTGTACTGGCTAAAACACTAATACTACCTTATTATAATTTTTTTTTTTACTTTTTTATCTCCTTTCTTTTTGTTTTATGTAAACAATCATTAACTCAATGTTTTTCACTTATTTAATAATTTTTATTCTGGATATAGGTCTTCCCTTAGGCTCGCCATTTCACACGATCTTCCGCCACCCTCATCCAGCCCCACCAGCGACCTTATTCAGGTCAACCGTCCATCTGGCGGGGGGTCGCCCCACTCTGCGTCTTCTCGTATGTGGTCTTCACTCCAGAACCAATCTACTCCATCGGTCAATCGGTTCTGCGATAAACGTGTCAGGCCCATTGCCTCTTCAGTTTACTAATTTTGAAGGCTATGTCGGTAACTATGGTTCTCTGACGGATGTCCACGATTCGGACTTTATCCATTACAAAAATACGGAGCATAGCTCTCTCTATAGCTCGCTGACCGACCTTGTGGATGAGACCCACTGTGTACACGTCTCTACTCCGTACGACAATACTGGAAGAACGCATTGTCTACATAATATAAATGGCTTGTGTTCTACTAACGCTACTTCGTTTATTTGTTTAATATATCAATCTTTATTATATATAATAAATAAACGACAATTGTATTCGTTGTTATAACGCCTGGTTTTTGTTTTAAGTTGCATTCAATAATTAATATTTGTTATTTAGTTTCAAGCATTGAGGCGATGAGAAGATTTTTTTCGTTAGTGTTTTGAATAAGTGATTCGTATAACAATATAGATACGATTATTTACCTTTTAATAAACATAACAAATTACATCATGACAAGTGGCAAGCTCGTCGATGTCTTTATCGTACCAAACTCGACGAATATCACAAATAATAAAAATATTTATATCCCTACCAGGAATTGAACCTGATACCTCCTAGTCTAAATCCACGGACCTTAACTGCTAGACCACTGAGGCAGACCAAGTCTAAAAGTCAATAAAAATATATTATTATTAATAATAAGATCTACATGTTTGGTTTTGACATGTTAGCGTTACAACGCGCGTAATCTAAACACACCCTAACATTATTTTTAATTACAGCAATATATTGAGATCGAGTGGCTGATGAAAATTAATGAGAAATAAATTATACTTAGCAAAGAAATTCCGTTGAAGTTATTAATTTTGACATAGTTTTCACCACGTGCTGTGTTCAACATTTTGCATGAAAATTAATGAGTTCAGTTGCCTAATAGCTTTAACACGTCAAAACTGTAGGTAATAGAATAAATCCCCAAATACCGGCAAGGTTGCTATTTGGTTGTGAATGCCACGGTCTGTGCAGAAAAAAAGGCTACAAAACATGAGGAATATCACAAATAAATGATTGTGTTCGAATTGAACCCGCGTAATGATGAACAATGTTTTTTTTCCATTAACAATTTGTTAATAAATAAAATTAATTTAACCGGAATAATAGAGAAGCTGTTTTGCGTAATTAATCAATGTCTGTGAGTAACAGCTCATCCTTTCTGAATAATCTATCCAGATAGCCTCCGCATGATTGATCGGAGAATATTATGCTCAATTCAATGTTTCTGCTAAATTTCTGGGTCACTTGTGCTCCGATTGTGTATAATATAAAAAACAGACTATGGCAGCTGTTTTACAACGAGAACTAAAAAGTATATATAAATAAAAAAACAGAACCTTAAAACTTTAAAACAACTAGAAAAAATAAACTTCCAAGTATTTACTTAATGTATAATTTATGAGGAAACTTTAAAAACAATATAAAAATAGACTATGAATTTCCTAAATTAAATAAGTGAGAATGTTTTTTATAGTTTTAAATAAAAATACATGTTTTTTTTTTGTTTTTATGCTGAAGACGGCGTGTAACGTCGCGCTCACCTAATGGTAAGCGGTATGCTTGATCAACCACTATGCTGGCCTAAAAATATGCTTCTTCACAATCTACCCTAATGATTCCAGCAGCCCTATTAAGTTACTTAGTCGCAAATGTTATTAGTGGATTTCGTCAGACATCAGACCTTGCGTCAAAATTTGACCGCCTCCGTGGTCTAGTGGTAACAAACGTTGCCGTGAACTCGGGAGGTCGTGGGTTCGATTCCCACCGGGGGCAAGTTGTACATTGTATAATTTGTCTCGGTCTGGGTGTTTATATGTATAACATGTATATATTTACTAAAAAAAGTATAATATGTAGTTTATCAACCATCTAGTTTCCGTAACACAAGCCTCGTAGCTTACCACGAAAACTAGATGGCGCTGTGTGATCTGTGTGGAAAAAAAAAAATACAAAATTTTATTCAATTCTCAACTCTAAAAGCGCTCGTCCTTGACAGCGGCCGTACAAATATCAACTTTAGTAGCGTGAGATATATATATATACGTTATGCAATTTCCATGTCACCTAATTTTAACGACCTGCAGCGCAAATGTTATAATATATATATAAATATATATTAACACTTAAGTAACAGAATATATATGGCTGCAGGTCGTTAAAACTAGGTGACTTGGAAATTGCATAGCGTACAAAAACTTCTTGTAGGTACAATATATATTAACGTATTAAGCATTGCATTAAAATACAACCAACTAAACAAATACTCAATTAATAGTTAATAGCTAATTAAAATTTATCATATATTATCATACGAAGAAAATAATTTCTGTTAAATTATAAATCGTAAAATAATTCATTAATTAATAAATTAAGTATTCACTTTACTTATAAACTTGGTTTACGTCAAACAGCCTGCCTACATGATTTATTAAATTAACCAAAAAAAGTATCATCACGACTGTAATTAATTTCGAGGTGAAAGATATTTAATTATTGTTTGTTGTTGTGTGATTTATAAATGTGCCACAGCTGATATTTTTTTATCAATTAGCTTAAATATTAACAGGTCACTGGAGTCTATTGCTGCTGGTCTTCTGGGATAGTAATAGAAATATATAAATCGTAAAAAAAAAACTAATATAACCTATAAATAAAAATATATTCCAGATAAAATGTAATTTGGTAAACGTGTTTCGTTTCTCTACAACAAGCTTTTTAGTACGTGTAGTCTCAAGGACGCCAGTGTCCAAGAAGCTTTTTTTTTTTATACTAGCACGACATGTGCACACCTGATGGTAAATTAGCAACTGTAATCGGACACTCATGACTGACATCAGTCCCTAACACTATGCCGGCTTGACTGGACATGACGGCAATTTGAGCCTGATCCCGAAACGAGTGGATACCCTTTTCTGTGTTTATCAGCACGAACGGTGGATACTTCCCCGCCCCGGCAGACTGGAAAAATTACCACCATCAGTCTGACTACCACCTATTAGGTCTAGACTCTCAGGACTGTTGCTGACATGGGACTATCAGGATATAGAATATTTTTTTTAGTTATATTTTTATGCTTAGATTTTTATATTTACTTATTTTTATTTTCCTTTTAATAAACTATTTTGGTAATCGACTGCATGGTCCCATAGTTGGTCAGGCATGAAAGTGTGGGTCCACTTGAAATTTTGTTACAGTATACTAACTGTTCGATAAATATTTGTTTGAAATAAGTGTAGATTGTATTTTGAGGTATATTGGTAAGTAAACATTTTTTTTTTTTTCTTTTCTAATGGTTTTTTATTCGAAGTCGATACAAAAATATTAAAATAAAATAGACTAAAAAACTAATTATAAATAAAATTAAATTAAAAATACCTTTGAAATTAAAACTATTCTACAAATTCTAAAACGCTCGCCGCATTTCCTCGTTGATTTATAAGGGAAATATTCTTATTTAAATTATGGCATTTGGGGTCGCAACACTCTTGAAAATATCGATTTCTAAAAATTCTTTTACGAATTTGTGGGTATCAAGAAAATATACCCCCATTGTTTCAACCCCAAATGCCACAAAGTTACAACTTTGTTTAATGCTAATATATTTTATGTGCTTTTTGAATTCCGCTGTATGAGCAGCCGAATTGATGTAGAGGAAATGTGGCAAGCGGCAAAGGTATCCACACAGGTGGCATCCCAAACAAGACATCTTTCTTCACTCCATGGTACAAGAGGCATACCATCCGGTCTTTTACCATCACTACGTGATAGACCTGATGGTTCAAGGACGGACGGGATTTTCATCATCATCAGCCTGTGTCTCTCCACTGCTGGATATAGGCCTACCCCAAGGCTCGCCACTTCACACGATCTCCTGCCACCCTCATCCAACCCCCACCAGCGACCTTCCTCAGGTCATCCGTCCATCTAGCGGGGGGTCGACCCACTCTGCGTCTTCTCGTACGTGGTCTCCACTCCAGAACTCGTGTACTCCATCGTTCATCGGTTCTACGACAGACATGTCCAGCCCATTGCCACTTCAGCTTACTAATTTTGAAGGCTTTATCAGTAACTTTGGTTCTCCGACGGATTTCCTCGTTTCGGACTTTATCCATCAGAGAAATACCGAGCATAGCTCTCTCCATAGCCCGCTGAGCGACCTTAAATTTGTGGACCAGACCCACTGTTAGTGTCCACGTTTCTGCTCCGTACGACAGCACTGGAAGAACGCACTGGTTGAAAACTCTCGTCTTCAAACACGGGTATGTTTGATAGGAAGATGTGGCGCAGCTTTCCGAATGCCGCCCATCCTAGCTGAATGCATCTGTCGGCTTCTTTGGTGAAGTTGGCTACGCCTAATTGTATAGTCTGTCCAAGGTAGACGTATTTTTGCACAGCTTCTAGGGTGGCATTACCAACGCAGATTGATCTCGGTACGACATGGTCGTTATACATGACTTTTGTCTTGTCCAAGTTCATACCGAGGCCAAACTGCTGGGACGCTACGTTTAAGCCGTTTAGCATTCCGCTAACGGGATTTTAGCGGACCATAAACTTCTCTTTATAAAATCATTTAAGGCTAGTGTCTAGAGAATTCTGTCTTTTATTATTATTATAATCGAACCCGTTACTTCTTGTCTAAAGTTATTGTCTTAACTGCTAGACTACGGCGGCAAAACTAATATAATATTTAATCAAAGTTTGGCCTGTAAGCAGTCGGTAGTTCTTGGAGGGTAGTTTCTATACACTCTCGGTCTCTTTGCAAATATATCGCGCGCCTCATTAAAACTTTAATTAAGTTTGGCCCATGTGGGAATAGCTGCGACATCAAAATGTTAAACCATTAGCCGGAACAACCTACGCTTTACCATTCATATAGGGATATTCATTATTATGATTTTTTTTTAGTGGGATGATTCAACGCACGGATGATCTTATAATCTATAACACACGGATGATCTTATAATCTATAACACCCGGATTCTATAATACCAGATTCCCTCTGAAACTCGAGGTTAGTCAATATTTTCGGTAATTTATGTTTATAATTTTATTTGACAAAAAAACGAAAACGAGCAGGTGCAGCGGCTGAATTGGCTGCAAACGGCAAACGTAATAAGTACATAGAGTTGGCAAATCGTTACTATTTAGTGCCGTTTGCCGTAGAGACGATGGGCCCTTGGTCTGAGGACGCTAAATCGTTAATACGCGACATAAGCGTTGCCATCCGAGCGTCAACAGGTGATCCTTTGAGTAGGGAATATCTTATTCAAAGGATCAGTGTTGCCATCCAACGAGGCAACGTCGCCGGAGTCCTCGGAACATTGGGTTCATCTTCTTCTGGATTCGATGACATGTAGATTATAATCAAGATATTTGTAAGTTTTTAGTTTTTATATTAATTAGGTTTATCTTTTAGTTTATTTAATTTAAGGTTTTGTTTAGTTTATTTTTAACTTTATTGTTTAGGTAGCTTTAATTTATATGTATTGTTTGTATTTGTGTATCTCACTTCGAATCAATTCTAAAATATTTGACAAAAATAATAAAAACACATAAATTTCCAAAATACTATTTTACCCAGTTTATTATAAATAATTAACATACTAAAGTAAAGTCGAAGTAACCAAAGTATTATTTTTGTTGTTAATTTTGAAGCTTTAGAAATACAAAAAAAAACATATTAAGATAAAATTGTATTTGCCTACCCAGTATAAAATAACTGGCTATTAATGCTACAAAAAAAATGTAAGTATCATCACGACCGTTTCCCTTTCGGGGTGGTCAGAAACCACGCTTATAAATAAGCGGATTCACATTTAGCCAACTTTACTATAGGCCAATCATGACAAGTGGCAAGCTCGTCGATGTCTCCAGCGTACCAAACTCGAGAAATATCACAAATAAATTAAATATCAATTAAATGTATTTAATTACATTAATAAATATTCTTGTGTCCCGACCAGCAATCGAACCCGGTACCTCCGAGTCTAAATCTACGGACTTAACCGCTAGACCACGGAGGCAGTTAATAAAAAATATCCATAGACAAAAAAAAAAAAAAATTTTTTCAAATATTTTTATTTAACTAGTAATTAATATTATTAACACTCCACGTGGAATTTATTGAAGATCAAACAATTTTTATATTAAAATAAAGAACGTATAATGCAAAAGTTGTTGGTAAAAGAGGCTCTGGCAGACCAGAGACTCACATATCTCAATAAAATATTTATTGATTTATTATTTATTTATTTATTAAAACTTTATTGCACAAAGTACAAAGGCGGACTTAATGCCCGTAGACATTTTCTGACAGTCAAACCTTGGGAACAAATTAGAACATTTATAGGTGCAAATAAAACAATGGCTGAAGGTGCATTAAAAAGCCTTCGTAACAAAAGGGCTTGTATGAAGAGGTTGATAATGTCGACGACGCGAGAGATCGTCTACCCCGCAAGGTATCTGGCGTGAAGATATGTATGTAGGTGTGTAACACTCGTATTCCTTTCAGCTGTCAAAAAGAGTTCGTAACTTAACGTAACTCTCTGAGGCACGGGAATGGTATTGTTGTAAATCTATGACAAATGTACGTAAGAAAAGTGTATTTCTTATTGGTACATATCGGGGTACGAACCGACCTTAAAAGCGTTCTTACAACCGAGCCACCATTGCTTTCAATTACTTTCATTATTCCTTACAAATAAAATATTACTTTTCTAAATCCGAAGGTTACAAAAAAACAAACAATAGGAAATAGTAAAAATGGTAACTCATGAATTTTTATATACAAAAAATCCAACAGTGAATTATGAATAAAATGCAAATGAAAACAATCAAGCAAGTCAGGCGTCCTATAAATTCCTATCAAGGAAGGAGCAAAAAGAAATCGGGAACTTGAAAGACGTATTGTGGGAAACAAAACATTGTATTATTTCGTTGGTTGCCGAGTTGAAAGCGGTATTATGTAACATTTTATGCAAATTAATGTTCGCTCAGCTTTCAGGCTTTCTAGGCACTTTGCAGGGAAATGTACAATAAAATGGAGCTTTAAGAGCCAAAGCCGGATTATGGCCGGCCAGCATAGGCGTGTTAAAAACCGACAACTTGGCGCCGATTCGGCTCAAAACCACGAAATAACCGAACATTATCCTTTCTTTACGCAGTACACTCAACCTCGAACAGTTTCGCCACTTTTGTCATTTAACTATTTAGTTAAAACAGTTTTCTACTGAATTAAATAACTTTTTTAATCTCTACCCGTCTGCAACAAAATTCAAGCATGCACTACTCCTCACCCCGTGTTAATCCTTCTTCATCCCTGCGTCCCTGCACCTCTGCAGTGCCAATAATCATATAGACATATTTCATGACCGTTACAATGTATTCAGAAAAAATGTTCTCGAACATTTCAAACCATCAATATATGAGTAGCTTATAATTTATTTATTTTATTTATTTATTCATTTACTTATTCCACAGCTGTCTTTTACAAATAAATATTAACATTCAAATAATTACCAAGTGACAAAATTACTATTCTATATTCACGATAACAGAAAATAACCAAAAATATAGGTACCTATATTAAATATAAATATCTACCTAACTTAGGTAAATAAATTAAGCTGTTGTTGCGGCTGTATATGGGCTTTGTCAGTAAAATTATATATTATTACATACCTACTTAACTAATTAAATTAAAATGTCATTTGAGTAATTAATAAATAAGGTAAGGTGTTAGGAAAGAGATCGAGAGGCCGAAGCCATTAAACATTAGCGTCCATGTTCCTGTGCATGCCGCTGAAGACAGGTACGGGTGTGCGTCTTGATATTAGCACGCCACCCGTTCCTGTCTTCGTGAGGTCACGACTCTCAGCAATGAGGAATCACGACGCAAGGAGGACTTAGGGATTACTATGATCTACGAAAAAAGCCCTTTAGGTTATTTACTATTATCTTTTCTACTTGCCTAAAAGAATTAAATTATGATAAAAAATCAGCATCTTTATTGTTCATTTTCTTTTAATCCCTTCTTATTCGGTGGAAAGAAACAGCGGAAAATTTGGTACACTTTATATTTAATATATTTAAGTTGTGATATAGACTTTAAATGATATATTTTATTTACTTTTTTATAAAAATAATTTTAATTTTATTTATTTTACGTTATTACTTGAAGTAGGTAATATTTTAGTTATTTTCGTTACTTTTTTTTATTTCTAAAAGGAATTGTATGTTTATTACTTATATATATATATATTTAAATTGTTTCAGCTTTAGTTTTTCGAATAATATTTCGTTTTTGTATACTTATTGAAAATTTTATAATATTGTTATTTTTTATAGGCAATAAAGGCTACTGTGGTAATGTGGTGGTCGCCTATAATAGGTTCAACATCTAACTTCTGATTTAGTGTTAAGTACAAATAAGTGTGTGATGTTAGCACTGTTGGCTATCCTATTATAAATAAATAAATAAATATTTTAAAAGCGAGCCTGAACTCTCAGCACGGCGACTCGACGACAACAATTATTGACAGTTATTTTTTTAAATTTAGGCTTAGGATACAACACTAATATTTTAGATTTATTTTTTTTGTTACTAGAATTAAACTACACACATCAAAAGTGTCTAGGGATCAACATATATTTTTGCAATAACTTTTCTCCTGATTGATATTCATTAAAATTTTCTTTAAGGATTGATCAAATAAAATGTTTTCGTTTGTCTACAGTAACGATAAACCAAGTCACCTTTGCATTAGTAAAAAAAATTGCCATTTTCCTAATAAAGGGATTTTTGACATTTGAACCACTAACATTAAAGTTCGAAAAAAAGACTGAAATAACAGTTTTTTTTTTAATTTTATTGGGTAACTTAAACAATTAATAATCCGTGTTTCTACCGCGAACACTAACAACACAAGAACATCGGTTTGGCATACTCAAAATGAGTTCATCCAAATCACGCTGTGGAATGGCCGCCCATGTTCGTTGCAACAACAAAAAAAGGTCTTCTTGCGACTGGATACCCTCCATATTCGGCAGAGCTCTTCTCTGAAGAATATCCCATGCATGCTCAATCGGGTTCAAGTCTGGCGACTGAGCAGGCCAGGGCAGGACATTGATGTTAGCTGCGGCGAGAGTCTGTCTTACAACTCTTGCGGTGTGCGGTCGTGCATTATCATGCATTAACTGAAATAAGGGACCGATATGCACTTGTAGAGGAACGATGACGTCTGATACAACCGTCTCAGCATAAATTTGAGCGTTGAGGTTGCCTCTGATCCAAATCAACTCAGTTCTTCCGCCGATCGAAATACCCGCCCATACCATGATGGTTCCACCACTATAAGGATGGACTTCCTGGCAGGATTTTAATCGCTGTTGGCGTCCAGGGGTTCTCCAGTGTCGTATACGTCTTGTATCCGGCCTCATACCAAAACGAGACTCATCAGAAAAGCACACGAAACGCCATTGTTCTTCTGTCCAATTTCTGTGTTCAAGAGCCCATTGATATCGAGTCCTACGATTGTGCATTGCTATAGGTGGTACCCGTAGCGGTCTTCGGGAATGAAGGTTCACTTCATGCAAGCGGTTTCTGACTGTTTGGTCGCTAATTAAGTTCCCTGAAGAGCGATGAAGGCTCACGGCTAACATCATGGCGGTTATTGTTGGAGTTCTTCGAGCTGTGATTTGAATGTATCGGTCTTGTCTCCGTGTGGTGCAGCGATACCGTCCTCCATGGCGCTCAGCCACGGTACCAGTGGTTCGGTAACGTGTCCAAAGTCGACTGATAACACTCTGACTTGTATTCAGAGCTAAAGCCACAGTACGTTGCCGGGAACCAGCTTCTATCATTCCCACGGCTCTGATCATTTCTTCCCTGCTTAAATGACGTCGCCGCTCCATAATAACGTTGGTTTTAATCAGTAGTAGGGAAACAGTAGCACTAATAATGTCTTCAATGCGTCTTATGTTTTTATAGGGAAAATATTGACAGCTGATTTTCATCTTTTACTCGAATTTGATTGACAGTTCCTGTTTTAAATTATGAAATGCACCAAAAAGGATCCATATAAATTTATAAAATCATAAATTTATTACAAAGCCACATCTCAATCACAAGAAATCCGCATAAACATGCTTGATCCCTAGACTTTTTTGATGTGTGTATGTTAAGTGATATTTTTCAATTTTTATCTACAATTTTAAAAATCACTGGCTATATTCTGAAGGTGAAAAGTTTTAAAATTCTACATGACAGGCACCAGAGTTCGGTTGTGTCGTTCATAATTTGGATAAAATTTTAACTATCCGTGACGTCGGCCGCGCTCGAAACTTGGTCAGCGCCGAAAAGGTTATATACAATTTATTGCAGCGAACATAATTTTAATGGGTCATGAAAATCTTTTGCTTTTATTTTACGGTCGTGTTTTGTGTTGCTTGTTGAAATTATTTCCTGATAATGATTTTGTATAGCGCTTTTATGGACTGAGTTTATTTTATTGTTACATTGGTTTAGGGTTTTTTATTTATTTATACAGTGATACTTTGTATTTTTATTTGTACTTTCTTACGTTAGAATAATATGTTATTCTATTGATAGAAACAAACAATTTTTCCAAAAAAAAAAACTTTCCAAACAAGTAACCATATGTCGGATGTAACAAAAAAAATGGCTTATTCATATAAACTGTTAATTTTAAAATGGCCAATTTGTATGGAGAAAAAAAGTAGAAAAATATAATCACGACCGTTTCCCTTTTCGGGTGAAATAAGCGTAAGGTAAAAGCTGCGATACCGACATCCTATGTCTATGTATCGCGACTGCGCAAGGACATGTCATCCCAAGATGTTCTCGGACACATACGGGACCGAGGGGAGACATCGACGAGTTACCTTCCCATTGGGATGACACCGGATTCAAGGCCTTTAGGATTCGTGTGCGGTCAGAGCACCTCAAAATATTCCTGAAGAAGGAATTCTGGCCGGTCGGTGTTGTGTACCGCAAATACATTCGTGGATTTGCTTCAAGCACACCAACGATGTTCCTGGGACAAGGGAAGCTTCTAGTACTCCTCAGAAGGTGGTCACAGTACCTGATGGGTACTTTTATGACCACATGAAGATGAAGATACGGAAGCTTTAGATTAATTAATTTTAATGTTATTTTTATATGTATTTTAGCTGTAAGGTCAAATCTATGGGCCATCTGTTGCCTGATAATAAACAAATTATTATTATTATTATTATAAATAAGCGAATTCACATTTAGCCAACTTTACTATAGGCCAATCATGACAAGTGGCAAGCTCATCGATGTCTCCAGCGACCAAACTCGAGAAATTTCACAAATAAATTGAATATTCATTAAATGTATTTATTTACATTAATAAAAATTGAAAAACATTATCGTATTTATTATGTAACTAGTATTTTCATCAAAATCGATTCGACGGATACGGGTCACAAAGTTACCACAATTGGACAACGAAAACAAAGCAGGTCTTTGAAACAAGATGCAAGTAAATACAATACTCGGTTTTTTATTTGGTATAAACCGACATTTTAAGTTTTAAAAATGTCTGTTTTACATGTATCTGACGGAAACATGTCAGTATTAATTTGCAACTAGTCCCGTATTTCAGAATTTTGCCGGCTAATTTAACTAATTAATAGGCCCGTTTGTAACAGTCTCAATTATACATTGTGCAACTGAATACATAGTATATATATTTTTGTTAAAAATAAATATTACGATCGTACCCTTGAAGGGCTGGTAAGAAATCAGTTTTTTTGTTTAAAGTCGATTCATATTTAGCTAATTCTACTATTCGCTCATCATGACAAGTGGCAAGCTCATTAATCTTGCATTAAGTATACCAAATTAAAAAAAATATACCACATATTAATTGTACAAAATATTATGTCCCGAATCGAACGCGGTATCTCTACATCTATATCCTTAGACCGCTAACAATATAGAGTAAGTGACATTATATAAAAAAACGCCTCCGTGGTCTAAGTTTAAGTTCGTGGATTTAGACTCGGAGGTACCGGGTTCGATTCCTGGTCGGGACACAAAAATATTTATTAATGTAAATTTAATTATTATTTAAATTATTTGTGATATTTCTCGAGTTTAGTACGCTGGAGACATCGGCGAGCTTGCCACTTGTCATGATTGGCCTTATAGTAAAGTTGGCTAAATGTGAATCCGCTTATTTATAAGCGTGGTTTCTGACCACCCCGAAAGGGAAACGGTCGTGATGATACTTTACTATTATATCAAAAGTATAAAAAGCATTCTCCACTTGCCAGTATGTAGCAAACATCAACATACATATCTTCACGTCAGATCCCTTGCGGGGTAGGCAGAGACAATTAAGCGCCATTTGACACGATCACGACATACCTCTTTCGCTTCGTCGACATTCATCGACCTCTTTAACATGCCCTTTTGTTACGAAGCTTTTTGATGCACCTTCAGCCAGTGTTATTTAAATAATCATTATAAAATGTTTTATATCTAACAACTAATAAATAAAACAGGTTTATAAATATATTAAAAGTTGATTTATTTAACAAAATACTTTACAACTTAAATCAAAGCGAAAAACGGGCATAAAGTGACAGCCAATAGAATGAATGACTATCGATGATTTCGCAAATAATATTCTTACACAACAAACGTTTGACTTTGTTTCCCTCGTATTTCTAAAAAACTAGAGTCCTAAATCACCCACTTTTTTATCATTTTTTATACTAGCACGTATTAAGCACCTTGCGCCCACCTGATGGTAAGTGGCGCGCGAAGTCCATGAATGTTAGCAACTGGAATCAGTCACTCATATCTGACATCAGTCCCTAACGCTATGCCGGCTTGACTGAGCATGACGGCAATAGGAGCCTGATCCCGAACCGTGTGGATACACTCTACAGGGATTATCGGCACGCATGTTAGATACATCCCCGCCCCGACAGACTGGGCAAATTACTACCAACAGTCCGCCTACCACCTATTTGTTGTTCTCGTTAAAAGTATGTGCCAATTGCAATGATGTCAAATGCTAATTTTTACTTTCAAGGAGAACTAATATTGTAAACTTGCCATGGTGATATTTAAAAAAAAATAACACAGCTTGAAGCAAGACTTACCTAAATTGCATTTCTGTAAAATTTGGCCTGCTCCTACCACTCTGGCTTGCCGAGGCACGGACTGTTGAGGTAAAATCATAAAAACCTCATTATTATGAAAATCAAAATCCATCGAAGAATGACTTTCAATTCATAAGTTTTGATTTGACTTTGTTAGCCCGGCTAAAGTTTGAAACTGAAATTGCTTCTAAAGGTTCTACTTTCATAGATTTCGTTTTTTCTTTTATAATAATTTTAAAGGTATTATTTTTAAGCTTATTTCATAATTTGAGAAAGCTTTTCTTAGTAATATACTACGTAATCACAGTACTGCGTCCGTGGTCTGGCTGTTAAGACCGTAGATTTAGACGCGGAGTTACCGGGTTAGATTACTGGTCGGGACACAATCATTTACTTGTGATATTTCTCGAGTCTGGTACGCTAGAGACATCTACGAGTTTACAACTTGTAAAGCCTATAGTAAAGTTGATTAAATGTGAATCCGCTTCTACAAAACAATGGTAACAATAAGACACCTTGAAATTATTATAAAGAATGATATGGAGATGTTTATATATCTATGCTATCCCATCCAACCTATCCTAGGTTAAAGTCGTCGTAACTCAGAATAAGATAATTTCTGACTAAGGGTTGACCGCACTGCCACCGCGACTTTGAAATGTTATGAAAATTACAATAAGCTCGATGACTAGCACTTTAGAAACTTTAAACTTGGATATTAGAATGCTTGACGAAGGGTTGAACTTGTATTACTGATATTGGGTATTTCCTTAGAGCCAGCGGTTTGTTTTCCAGTGATATGTACGTATGATTCTTTGCTTAGCAATTCGCTAATGCTATAATCAAAAACAATGGTGATGGGTTACCTAACGAAATATATTCTTATTCAATTGGCTTTACGATGAACCCATGTTGGATCAATATCCGCCATATGAATCGACTTTGTCCGATTTTCTTTGCAATCAATGTTTTCAACATTTTGAGTATTAGTCGCGTAAAATGTTAAAATATTGCTTCCTTTATTGATTGCCCTTAAAATTTGAATTATTCATTTATAATGTTGCTTAAGTATTTTAATAAAAAAAAACAAATGTTAATTGTAGTTTTTATTTAATTTACTATTATTATTACTTTAAATTGTTTTACTGTGATCTATTTATTATTACTATGTGAAAATCGTAAAGTTGTAAAACGGGATCAGTACATAAATTCAATTACAATTAACTATGTAATTGTTGTTTTTAATTTCATTATCACTATCATTAAGTAAGGCTTCAAGATGACATTATTTTTTTATACATAATATTGTTGTTCGCGCCATTCGCGGTATATTTACCAATTTTTAATGGTTAGGCACGTGTGATTCGTCGGTGCATAAACAGGCATTCCTAATTTGTTACCCTAATACCTTGTCCTGTTTCTTTCCCGCCGCCTTCTTTCTACTTTGCCCATCCCGCTCACCGTTAATATTACCAGCCGCAGAACAGTCGCAGTCATCGTCCAGTCGAAAATGTACGTCGTCCTAGAGTCGTCACGTTGAAGAAAACGCCGCGATCGTTGTTATAACCCGTATTAGCAAAACGCTCAAAATTTGTGATTGAGGACATCTGATGAGTTCGTTTACCAGTTTCCTTGTTTGTTGATTGCACTGGTATTTTGTTTACCTAATTAAGCAAGCAACAAAATGTTTACAAAATGTTATACAATATATAATCTAGTAGGTATCTCATTAGTTTAGTAAACATGTTACTTACAGACCAGCATTGCATTCAGTAGGTAGGTAACATCGTTTACTAAAACTCAAAAACTACATAATACATTTTTTAAAAATATAGGCATGACAAAAACAATAAACTACAAAAAACAAGTACTTACACTCATCAGCAGTGCACAATAACTACAAAAACAAACAAAACTTTGACCGAGAGTCGGCGACCCTAATTTGAGGATTTACCGCAAACCCGCGCTTCTAGTACACTAAATCCGCGCGCCATCATGTGTAAAGGCTGTCAATTATCCAATAATAAATAAATAAAACGTGCGGATGTTGGGTTCATTGGATATGGGGAAGAGAGAAGAGGAGAAGAAAAATGTATCAGGCTCATGAGGCACTGACTAACTTGCAGACTAATGAGGAATCAAGTTTTAATAGCACAATACGGCATAATAAAAAAAAAGTTAACTATAGTCAAACTAAAGCGAGTTGTTCGCGCCATTTTGCACGGGCATGTCGAGTCCAAGCTTTTCGTTTTGTAAATTAGTTTACTGTGGATATTGTTAGTCAAAAGTGGTGTTATTTTGTTTAATAATGTGCTACATTGTGATTAATTATGGAAAACGATAAATTTGACGAGTATATGGAGCAGAAGTTGCACCTTATTTTTTGCATTCCATGAAAAGCATCAAATTCTGCAACACTTGGAATTTGATGATCCCCAACTCGGTTATAAACTCTGTTATGAAGATATGTCTTGCAAATAAATTACATGTTTAGGGCTGATTAGGGCAGTTTAAAGATACTTAAAAAAAAAACTGAAGCGTTCGTCGCGTTTTAGACCATAATTAGTTAAAGGCTTATCTCTCACGATATGTGAACAAAATGGCCGTCCCTTTTAATTACACGTTGGCTTATTTAAACGTGTATACCTAGCCAAACAATGTAATGAAAAAATATGAAATCAACGATGTCTGAACAAGAAAACATTACTTAGCGGAATGGCGAGTAAAAATTGCACAATAAATAAATTTAATAATCAGCCACGTTTCTCTTAATAATGTGATCCGCGATCTTGCGCATGAATTAACTTTGGTGCCGTGGTCTATGGCTCGAACATATTGCAGCAGGTCTTATATTCAGGACACATCGGGTTGCTGCGGACTCGGCTGAAAAGGCCAAATGTCACAAATGTGAGTCTGTTGGCAGTAACTACGTGTTTGTGACTTTTGGTCTTCAGACAACGTGACCTAACAAACGAACTAACTAAGCGGCTGGTTAACGTGTATGTGACAAGAGAGCTGGCAGTTTTTTCGCGTAGCAAATGCTGCAAGTGTTCTTGGCACACTGCCCGTGATCAAGTCTTCAGTGAATATTTTTATTTATAATTTTATTTTTAATTTCGAATATTTTTATCATCTATTGTAAATCGCGTCCTGCTTACCACCAAGCGGCTACATGATATCGTACAAGAAAAAAACAATTTTTCTTTTTAGTATAATTAAATACTGTGTGCAAAGTAAGACATTAAAAGCATACATGTATACTAAAAACATGGTTAAGTTAAAATGCAAAGAATTCTTGGGAATATATTTTTCAGTGCACGCGAAGTACTTCATTTAAATAAGGTTAAAGATAGCAGTCGCTAATGGTAGCTAAGTCCCGTGCAAAATAGGCTGGACTAAATATCGAATACTAGAAAGTAGAACATCGTAAGCACCAAATTACATAATTTATAGAAGTCGATATTTTTGTAAATAAAATTGTATAAACTACTAAAGTTTGGCTAATGAAAGTAGATACTCGAACTATTTGTAAACTTTCAAATAGCAACACTATTGTGACAGTGTCTTTTTCAGTGTTTGAATTGTTTTCTTGATAATTTCACATTCGCGTTGTAAAATATGAATAAAACTATTAAAAGTGGAGCCCGAAAGATATTGTTTTAAAAATGATGGCCAAATTTCTCTCAGTCTCAAGTAAGTTTTATCCACATAATTTATCAAACTTTGAGGGATACCATACTGATATTTATTGAATTTGCCGCGCTTTTTCGTAACTACATACTTCCATTAGCCAGACTCTACGCCATTTACTTAAATTCCAAAACAAAATCAAATTAGACCTTTTAAGCATAAAATGTTTAATTAATTACATACATTTTTGAGATTGAGAATTTTAGTTTATTTTAGTTTTTGAGGTTAAGGAAGAAAAAAAAAACCATTTTTAATAAAAACGGTTTTAGGACTTTTGGCGCTTCTGCCTTTAAGTATATTGTAAAGCGATATTGTAAAGTTAAGATTCACCTATTATTTTTCTTCTCTGGTTGAAAGAACGCTTACCTTAAAATCCTAAAAAGGTCGGTTTGAACAGTGTCATGTACCAATGAGAAATACACTTTTCTTACGTACATTTGTGATAGATTTACAACACCACCGTTCCCGTGCCTTGGAGAACACATTACGTCGTTAAGAACAATAAATCACTAATACTTGTGGAATCGTTAATAAATTGACATAAAAAATGACTCATAGTCTTGCAGGCGTAGTGAGTGTAGGCCAAATTTTTACCCCGAGATGGACACGCGCAGCTATATATGTACACTAAAATCTAGGTTCGTATAATTGAGCTCATACATTTTAATGTATTACTGAGAAATAGGCCATACCTAAACTCCTAGATAAGTTTCGAATTATTTATTTAAGATTTCGTAGACTTAGTTTAGTGTCAACAAATTGCCTGGTCGCCCCCCCAAGTTTCAAGAACAGGTAATTTATAATTTCTGATTGTAGATAAAAGATTTAAAAAAAAAGTAAAGTATCATCACGACCGTTTCCCTTTTAGGGTAGTTAGAAACCACGCTTATAAATATTTAGGATTCACATTTAGCCAACTTTACTATAGGCCAATCATGACAAGTGGCAAGCTAGTCCATATCTCTAGCGTACCAAACTCGAGAAATATCACAAATCAATTAAGAATAATTAAATGCATTTATTTATAATAATAAATAATTTTGTGCCTCGACCAGGAATCGAACCCGGTACCTCCGAGTCTAAATCCACGGACTTAACCGCTAGACCCCGGAGACAATAGAGTTATAATGTAGATCGTAGTAATCGATCCCCTCAAAACGAACGAAATTGTTACCGAATTAATTTTTACTATTAACTGTTTTAAATGATCTATAGAATATCGTCCTTCACTCGTTTGTTCTCCTAAACATTCTCAATTCTCAAGACTTAACCGCTAGGCCACGGAGGCAGTTTAAAAAAAAAAACAGATTTTAAAATTTATCAGCTTTCGTTCGATTTCGCATTCATACGATACATTAATTGAGTAGATATCTAAGAGCATTATTCTTTAGCCGGCACCAACTGGCAAAAATAACTGTTTATAAATATTAAATAGATTTATAATTATTAATAATTTTGTTGATTGGCTTTTAAGGCTCTAAGGTATATAAAATCTTATTTATTACTTTAAGTTTTTTGTATTAAGTCTCATAGTTGTATTCTGAAATTTAATTTAAAAAAGGGCAAAAATACGGCACATGTTATATTGTTCACTAGAAAACGAGAAACAAATAGATGCAAAAATCATAACCTCAGTTACATCACCGATGTCGTTAATGAATAAGATAGAATTTGCCACAGTGAGAGGCGAGGCAGAATGCACAGAGACAAGCTTGTGGTTTCCTCACTGCTCGATAGCTAGCTAACTACTGACCTTGCTACCGATTCAAGTGTGTCAATTAAACCTATTTTGCTAGTTCCACGCTTAATGTTGTCATACCTTATCTTGTATTGTTTCAATCTAATATTCAGCGCTGCGATGGCTACCCGACAAAGTAAACTGTACTTAAAAAATATCAAATTAAATCCCTAAATTTACAGCAGATTCTTCGTAGCTAAGAAAGTACTTGATTAAGCTAATTAATAATCCTAAATACTTTGGCAACAATACCGTAAAATCTGATTTAAACTATTTTAAACTTATGATTACTTTTAAACTTGGTAAAAAGTCATTTAACTTGTTCCATTAATAAATAGCTTTACAAAGGAATTAATTAGAAATCTGTGAAATTATTGTCTTGTAAAGATGTTTTACTCGTTAAAAATAAATATAAAATAGTAAAGTATCATCACGACCGTTTCTCTTTCGGGGTGGTCAGATACCACGCTTATGAATAAGCGGATTCACATTTAGCCAACTTTACTTTAGGCCAATCATGACAAGTGGCAAGCTCGTCGGTGTCTCTAGCGTACCAAACTCGAGAAATATCACAAATAAATTAAATGTATTTATTTATATTAATATTTTTGTGTCCCGACCAGGAATCGAAGCCGGTACATCCGAGTCTTAATCCACGCACTTAACCGCTGGAACACGGAGAGAAATATAAAATAGTCAAACATTAATAAATTTATCAATTTCCCTGCCGAATTGCAATAGTGATTATTTGTGCGAAGAAAGAGTCAACCCTCTTATCACCGGAGGAAGTTTTTAAGTCAAGCGTGTGCTCCATACTTCAACAACTCTGATAGTTTTTCGAGCATTGCAGTTAAACTTATATTAAACTTAAATTTTTTATTGTTGTTTGTCATTTAGACCAGGCCACTGTGACCATACTCGTATGTTAACTTGAAGCTTTTAGTTTTAGTTTAGTTTTAGTTTTATTTAATTTGATCTTTGAATTGTTTGTTTATTTTTCATGTTTAAATTTTGCTAACTCACCCCAATCAATGTACAAATTTATATGTTCTTGGTGAGTACTTTTTATGGAATCTGGCTCACATATTGTTAATAGGGGAAGGTTGCGATCATTGGACTAGCTCTTTCATTGGCCCACTAAGGTATTTCTAAATCTGTGCAAGCTAGCAACACCCAAACTAGTCAAAGCCAGTCCTTGGTGACTCAGGTGCACCCTCCTCTTATCTCAGTGTTGCTACGACACGTGGCGAAAAATGACGCGTGTGGTTGTGTTTTAGGCTGTCAAAATCTAATTATTTCACTTAGGACAAATTGACGTAAGTATCATTGTATTCATATTTGTGTGCGTGCATTGTTATGAAATATTAAACAATTTTACTGTGATTCTTTGAGTGTTATTCAATTTTGCCTAATCATGAACATGTAATTTTAATTTATTAATTTCTTGACAAGTACCTTGTTGCCACAAGAGAGTTCCACCGTTGGACTGGACCAATGATAGCAACTTTTTATTGTATTTCGTTTAACTTAATTATTTTTGGTATAATTTAAATAATACAAATTTAAAATTCCAGAATGTTGCCGAAAGAAAAAGTAGTTTTGTTCAACACAAAAAACGAAAATGTTTCTTCTGAAGTCCAATATCTAGTCTCAATATTATCGAGACAGACTGATAATGCCTCACAGATACAGGCAAGCAACATAAATGTTAGATCTCCACCTGAAGCGTTTCTTCAAATAAAACCAAATGATGATATCCTAATACCTTCACAGCAAAGTATTGTTAATTCCATTACGATTGGCATTTACGAGTATTTAAGATTTAATTAATAATTCATGTTAATTTTTGAGTTACTACAAGTGAACTTGACTTTTATTAAAACGATTTTTATATTTATTTATTATATTCATATTAAACAGAAAAAAACTATTTTATCACTATATGTAAGCCTTAATCTGTATCTAAATTTTAATTACTTGTTGATCTCAATGTGCCCTATGTAAAATTTAATTACTAATTTATGTAATAAAAAGTAACCTATCACTATAGTATGTTTGATTGTCGCATGTCTATGATATTGTTTCGTCTCTTTTCGTAAGTCATAATTTAGTAATATCGATAATTATAATTAGTTGCCTTGATTGGTCCTCTAGAACTAATTTCTCGAAGTCCATTGATGGCAACCTGGTGGTTCAATGATGGTGCCCATGGTCCAAAGAAGGCAACAGCACAAGATTTAGTTTTCTTCGTTTATATCAAAAAGTGTAATTCCGAATTGTGTGTGCGTTTGATTATTATAAATAAAAGTCCCACGAAATAAAAATAATTAACTTATTTCATTTTATAACTTATACTTTTTGAGATATGATGTCGTAAAGTTAAGTGGTCCATTCATAGCAACCTTCCCCTATCTGTTGTTAAATGCTTACTTTAGCCATGATCTCCGTTTGTATTCGAAATGTTAAATAAATAAATAAAAAAGGAGACGACAAGACGTGGTGTACCGTCTTTTAAAAACTTGTTGGAGCTTACACTCCATGGGCTCAGCGGTTCTACAGCAAAAGGCATAAATATGTAATCTTTTAGTATGGTATACTTGCGCCGCTTATCGGAATCCGCATTTTACGAGGCTGATGTTTGTTTACTTTGGTTTACAAATAGGTAAATTAAACAATAAAAATATATGAACAGTACATTAATAAAACACAAAAAAGTAAACTATACGTATAAACAAAAATACTCATCCATGACTTGATCATATTTTATGTGGCAGTGTGCAAGAACACTTGCAGCATTCCCCGCAATTTTTAATTTTAATTTTTATCTGCAACAAATAAAATGTGTTAGATGTGTTTCTTACTTGGTAAAATATATAAATGGAAGCTTAAAAATTTTATTAGCGGTATTAATATTTATATATTTAGCGGCGTCATCAGTGACAATGACTGAAGGTCTTTGTCATAAATTTTGAAAAAAGTAATTTTATATCTAATTAAAAGTAATTTTATTTTACCTACTGTGAAAATGATGAGCCTATAGTAAAGTTGGCTAAAAATGAATAAATAAATAAAAATATTTTTAGACAGGTCACACAGCGCCATCTAATTTCCGTGGTAAGCTACGAGGCTAGTGTTACGGAAACTAAGATGGTTGATAAACTACATATTATACTTTTTTTTTTTTTGTAAATATATACATATTATACAAACACCCAGATCGAGACAAATTATACAATGTACAACCTGCCCCCGGTGGGAATCGAACCCACGACCTCCCGAGTTCACGACAACGTTTGTTACCACTAGACCACGGAGGCGGTCGAAAAGTGAATACGCTTCTTTAAAAAACATGGATTCTGGACTGGATGGTTCAGGACCCGCAAGACATACGAGCGTGATGATGTTTATTTAAAATATATATATTTATACTAGCACGACATGTGACCTTGCGCCCACCTGATGGTAAGCGGCGCGCTAAGTCCATGAATGTTAGCAACTAAAATCAGACACTCATGACTGACATCAGTCCCTAACACTATGCCGGCTAGGCTGGGCATGACGGCAATTCGAGTCTGATCTCACGTGTGTAAATGGTGGATTCTTCCCCGCCCCGGCAGACTGGGCAAATCACCACCATCAGTCCGCCTACCACCTATTTATTGTTCTCGTAGAAAGTACGAGTATGTGCCATTTGCAATGATGTCAAATAACAATGTAGCTGCCATGCTGATATTTATATAGAAATAACAGCCTCTTGAATAATCGTATTGTTATTAATTTTAGCATTTGTTTTCAGCAATAAAAAATAATAGTAGAACATTTCATAATAATGTTTTAAATAAAAAGTGTAAGAGCCGTAAAACAGAGCATTATACCGCTAACTTAATCGTTATGATTCAGAAAATGACTTCAGTTCCTCGTCTTTCAAGCACTTTAACTATATGACTGACTGTCATTGAACTTTCTATTGAAACTTTACGAACACAATTGTAAATTCGATATCCATTGTTACTTTTGTTCGAATTAAATTTTATTTACAATCACAAAAACAGCAATGCTTGCAGTGTATTATTTTGTCTTAGCTGCCTTGGAAAATGCAGCGATGCAATAGAGCTTAGTAGTTGGAGGCATATGCATAGTTAAGCTCAAAAGTTTGGGAGATATCGGCTCACTTCATACGCTCCGTGCTGAGACAAATTGTCTAAGGCTCCGTGTTACGTTGAGAACCATTATTATAGGCCGTTTGTCTTCTCACCCCGTGCTTTTTAATTTGATCCTTAGACCGGATACAGTGCTTAACCGACGGTCGCGGTTTTTTTTTAAATTGTATAAACGATTTAAATCCCGGCATGAGAAATACATTTTATCTAAGCCGTGGCTCAGTCCCGGTTCCACTAATACAAACTTGTGGATACGTTATCTAAACAATCTATGTAATTAAACTAAAAGAATACAGGACTTTCACCCGCAGTACATATCGTCATGATCGTAGAACAGTGACGGATCTGCTATATTTAAAATTTTCATGGCGGCCATTCAACTGTTATTTCGACTGTTTTTTGTCACTTTTTAAGTTAATACTAGGCTCATAATAAGTGCAAACCTTCTAGATTTCATTTTGGAACCCTTTCTAACATTTGCACTATAAATTACAGACCACAAACAATATAAAACTATATATAAATATATATGCAAAATTATGGGTATTTTTTTAAATCCGACACTGTTCTACGATCATGACGATATGCGCAGAAACAGTACAAGTACCTATCCCCTAAGCTGTACAACCGTTTCAACTCAATAAATAAAATTACTCACCTAAATCTAAACGAACAAAAAATATCACTTAAAAGTTACCTATCTAACCTCGATTATGACAGTACCGAAGAGATGATGACATGACAACATGTAAACTAGTGAACTAAAGGAAAATATACGAGTATAATCAACAATCTTACACTCCCTCTTGCTTCTCCACCCTTCCCCACCTTTTTAAACACACACACACACACAAACACGCACACACACACATACAATTCTTTACTTGCTATTTGTGTAACCTCTTTTTCCATTCTTTTTATGTATGATCATTATTTGAAGACACTGTCTCCTGTTATACAGCACAGCTCATGCAGGAGACAGGGTTCACCATAACGAAACAACATTATTTTGTGTTAATAAACGATTTATATTTGTATATAATAAAAAAAATACATAAAACACTCGCCAGCCCGTCTGGCTAGCATGGCGAAAAAATCTTCATAAATTTTTCGTAGTCACATCTCCAACAGTGACGGCCTAGGACTCTGTGTTCCAGGAACTGTGATGAACAATGATAATCATACTATATGGCCTACGAGAAGACCTGCTTTATGTTGGTTGTAAATACTTAACAATATTTTAGCGTTACATCTGAACTTAAATTTCGTCGATGACTTTATTGTACTTAGTTCTTTATAAATGTTGCACACTCGCAAAATTTCAGCATTCATTTTTTTATTTTTTTATACTAGCACGATATGTGACCTTGGGCCCACCTGATGGTAAGTGGCGCACAAGGTCCATGAATGTTAACAACTGAAGTCAGACACTCATGACTGACATCAGTCCCTAACACTGCCGGCTTGACTAGATGCAATTCTATTATTCGTATACAGACAGAGTATTTTAAAAATTAAAATAATAGAATGGATATAATTTCCACTGCATTTGCACCCCTTCTAAAGATATAATTAACATAATAAACTTATATGTTCGTTGGCAATTGGCTCATTAAATGCGGTCGCTGTACAACTCTGCTTGCCAAGAAATCTATGTAATTAGATCCTAATACCTTGGCCCAGCAGTTACGACTGTTGATTTCAACGAAACTTTAAGTTATAATTCTAAATTACGCACTTATTGATTATAAAATACGTGTAGTAAATACACGCGCGCGCGTTTAATTTTATTTTTGTATATTTGTTGTAATTGTGAAGTTGTGAAACACATTAAAATAGTTTGGTATTGAACTTTATCGTCTATCATTCATCCCTGAGCAAGCTCTACCATATACGTCAAAATGTCTATATTTATGGACAAATAAAGGCCGAAATAATGACTATGACTGTGGTTAAATAAAATATAATCAATAAAAATACAAAATTTAATTTTGATCGAATTTTAATATTGTACTCACTTTCCAGTTTAGCTTTATTATTAATATCCTGGCTTATAAGTTGAGCGTTAATAGATGAATGCGAGCGCGGTGGTGGCTCGGTTTAAGAATCCTACAAATGTCGGTTCAAACCCACCCGGCATGTACCAATGAGAAATACACTTTTCCTAAGTACATTTGTCATAGATTTACAACACCACCGTTCCCGTGCCTCGGAGAGCACTTTAAGCCGTCGGTCCCGGTTCCACTAATACCAACTTGTGGAATCGTTAATCTGGCCAGCGTGGCGAGTGTAGGCCAAATTCTGCAGTTCTGGAAGGTCCATATTTGATTTTGGTTAAATTACACATGGTTATATTATGGTTTTGTTTTTCGGATAATTAATTCAATCTTTTTTTTTTGCGCTATAGCTATAGTAACAATTGGCCAGTGTCAAAGTTGAAGAAAGACGGGTTAAATAAAAGGGATTCGAAAATTTTGGAATAGGATCAAAGAAGTATTTATAAATAATTTATTTATTTATTATTAATTTATCTCCTCCACAGCCGAGATACGAAATAGAAAGAGAAAAAGAATTACGTAAGTCAACGTTTGCGCGATCGTCGACCTCTCGCTATCTACTTGATTAGGGTCAGTATGAATGGCGATATTTTTAGGAAAAAATTATCTGCAGCGTAAATTAATAAAATCTTTTATTACTGAATAATAAAAATAAAAATTACGTATCTCTTTATTCTTAGTCTAGATTAAAATATAAAATTATTTACTCTTTAATAATTTACACGTAGTATATATTTTAAAAGAAAATGTTTTATAATTTTTTTACACAGGCTTAGCGAGGTGAAAGAAGGTTCAAATTATCCTTAATTGTGAAAATAATGTTAAAGATGACTGCTTAAATTGAATGTATATATTTTATTTATTTAAAAACTTTTTTGCACTATGTACCTACAAGAGGCGGGCTTAATGCCGCTAGGCATTCTCTAGCAACCAACCTTTGGGACAATGAAACGATTTGTGTTGTAAGGTAGGTGCAACCATTAATTAGATTAAAAGGTAATTCAAATTAAATCTAAGTATTATATCTATATAGACAAATACATACTAAAATGTACACAATACTAGATATACTACATACTATATATATATATATATATTATACACTACATATAATACCTACTTACACTGTGAGGAACTGTTTAAATAATGTGAGTATACCATCTTTTTGAAAAGTGATCTGTTTGTCATTTGACGAATTTCTACCGGAAAATTGTTCCACAGATTTGCGGCCACTACTTTAAAAGAGTTAGACTGAAAGCCAGAGTGATGAGAAGGAATAGATAAAACAGAGTTATGGGACGAACGTTATGAAATGAGGAAAGATAGCTAAATTTGTCCTTTTATGTTTAAGAAATGTGTGTTCTTTTCTCCTGATGGATGATGAATGAGGTGATAGGGATGGCAAAGGATCTAGCCCATACAGCCAAGTCTGATGTAATATATCTTTCTTTTTTTTATGAGTTAATGAGGTTATCATTAAATTCCAGATGTTGCAGAATTTGATGATTTCCTTGGAGTCACTCGCGGCATTATATTCCAAACACATCGGGTATATATGGAAGTTCAAAGCGCAAAAAAAACTGCAACTTGTGCCCCATATTTGTAGTACAATTTATCGTTTTTCATAATTATTCAATAATAATATTATAGCTAATTATTAAACAAAACAACACCACTTTTGACTAACAATATCCTTATAGTAAATTAATTTACAAAACAAAATCTTGCACTTGACATATTAGCGCAAAATGGCGCGAATAACTCCACAGATGTTTTTTTTTCTCATAAGCGTGGCACAGGTTTATAAACCGAATATATTAAAAATACCCAATTGAATTCAAATCGTGATATTCCCTGTTTTTTTATAATAATGTTGTTACATCCCAACTTGTTATTATGAGACAAGATTAAATGGTCATTGGCAAATGTGCGCAGTCTTTATTTTGTCGGGTTACCATGCATGTTTGGTACAACAGCGAAACGGCTGCCGTCCATCCCTTTCTATCCCTTGTCATTTTCCGTATTTCCCTCTCTTTCTCACCACGACCTGTCAAATCCTGTTTTATTCCAACTGGCTGCCTGAAGCCGCGTGCGCGCATCAAAAAATTGCTACATATCATAAATTAACTAAATAATTGTGTCAATCCTGTTATCCTGGTGCTTCCCTGCTGGATCGGTAAGTCTGTGTTTGCTTTGTATAAAACAAATGTATTATTATTGAATGAATTGAATAATATTATATTAATATTAAAAAAAAAAAAAAAATCTGTCCTTTGCTGAAGAGACAAGCTTGCCATCTCTTTAGATTTCCAAAATTATAAACTCAAGTAATTATATAGTCACTATTCAGTAAGTGTAATATCAATAACAATCGAAGTAAGCTTCAATAATAGAATACGTAACGAGTAAAGCTATTTGCATGATACAATTTCAATGAAATTTTGAACCAAACTAGAGTTGTTTGCATATTGCATAAATTTAACAGCTTTGCTCCGCCGGTCAGCCTGCCATCAATATTATGTAAGTGTATTTTTAGTTACCTAGCACCCTGATGGTTTACAGGAATGGAAGGAAGCACTAAAATTATTATTAACCTAAATTAAGTTTGTATTTCGATTATACTGTTTGTATATTAGTTTTAAATATTTTAAATCTATGTCATATGGACCGTCGATACCTACAGCTTTACGAGACAAAAGTTCTGTGGTTATTTAGCAAATCCTGGTTTAATTCTTTGCTGCAATGACTTCCGGGGTGATAGAGTTAGTTAAATTGCTTCCCATCTATCTTATCATTAACTACGGATTTAGACTCCGACTTTCGTACGGTCTGCAGATAAACATAATGATTTTCTACTTACTTTAACAAATTAACTCTAGTACAATAAAAACGAAATGTATTAGCATTATAGGTTATATTGTTTTATTAATATAGGTACTATTTTATTTTAGTTATTTATTTATATTTCTTAAGATAGTAGAGACACTAGAGTCTCACAAGGTTCCCTTACGACAATTAAAAGCAAATATATATTATCAGTCAGAACAAGACCAAATCTTTAGGACCAAGACTTGGCCAGTCTTGCTTTGGGCAACACTAACGGTAGTCACTATCCCTACGCGTACGTATAAATTTATACGTAACTCATATATATTATGTTGCACGATAAAGATGTGGAATGCTCTTCCATGCGTCATTCTTTCCACCTTCCTACAATCTGGAGACCTTCAAGTGAAGTGTGAGCATCTAGGCAAGCCGGGACAGTGTTAGGGACTGATCTCAGTCATAAATGTCTGTGTGATTCCAGTTACTAACATTCATGGGCCTTGCGCGCTACATACCATCAGGTGCTTGTTACGCATAATGATCTCATGGAGAATAAGTGCTGAGAAGCAAGGGTCTTCACAATCACAAGCCCAAAGTGTCGACACATGTGACATCCGACACTAAGGCCCGCCCAAGCTCCCAAGGCCAGGACAAGCCAACAAGTCTCTTGTCATCATCGCGGACTGTTCCAGTGCGTTATAGAATAGCTGGAACCTGGAATTTATTTCAGCTATAAAAAAAACAAATGTTCTAATATAAATTAGTAATATACACAGTCTAAAATATATTATTGCCTCAAAGTTTAATAGTTTTTTTTTGTATTACACTATCATTCTATGGTTACGAGTACATTTTATTATTTACTTTTTTACTTACGACAGTTTTTTTTTATGAAAGCATTTCTTTGTAAGATGAAGAAACTTCTGTACAAAAACTGGACTGTCTTAGAAAAGGCGACCGAGAAAAATTCCGAGTAAAACGAACTAAAGCTAAGTGGGCCAAAAAGTTCACAAAAGCCGACTCTGTCCAAAAGACTAACGCTTAATTTTAGAAATGTACAACATACAAAATGGCGCCTCGAAATCTAGTGCAGGCTTGTAAAAAGCAGTCTGCAATTTATAACCACACCACCGAGCACTTTCCAGAAAAGAAAGTCGTTTAAAAGATATATGAACTGAGAAAATGCACCGCCAACATACGGCCTCAGTATTATGCATCATGAGCAAAAAAACAATAATTCCACCCGGCGTTTATTAAGATATATATTTTCAGAGATATTATATCTGCATTAAGAACTTGTGCTGCCAGTTTTATTAACTGAAAACGTCATAAAGGAAAGGGATACAGTCGCGATGATCCTTCTTATTAGTCGCTACACTCTTGGCAGAGTGGTCGTGGTCGTCACTTGAGTGTCAGTGGCACGCTTAACAAGCCGTCGCCACTCGTCTCGAACTGCAGCCTTCCTGGAGCACTCATGTAGGGGGTGATCCATTGATGCTTTAACCTAGTCAGTCTATCTCATCGGAGACCTACCTCGCATCCTCTTGCCATCGACTTTTCCCTGAACTACAAGGCGCTCAATGGATATATCTCCACGCCGCGACACGTGTCCAAAGAAAGTAAGAATGCGTGATTGTACGATTGAGGAAAGGCGCTGTCCTATCTCCAGTTCTTCCAGGATGGATTTGTTGGTTCGGAACTCCGTCCACGATATGCCTAACATCCTTCGCCAACACCACATTTCTAGAGCACTAATCCGTTTTATTTCAGTTTCGCGCAGTGTCCACGTCTCTGCAGCATACAGGAAAATGGGAAACACAAGAGCTCCGACCAGCCGGATTTTAGTAGCTTTCGTAATGTTTCGAGTCCTCCATATTTTTTTCGTGATGATACCATTACAATATAACTAGAAGTCATCCTTAAATGAGATTTTCATAGCGATACATGTAGCTCAGGTACACAAATTATAAAATATAAAAAAAACAAGGTGAGCATACTACTATGTAAGTATACTCTACCAACTAACTTTGGAAGAAGGACATAATAATACTATTAAAACTAAATAAATATTATTTTAAAAAATATATAAAAAAGCGTGGTGTCTGACTACCCCGAAAGAGATACGGTCGTCGTACTTTACTTTGTTTTTTAAGAATTTTAAATTGATGATTTAATGCATTAATAATCCCTACTCACTATTTCAATGCTTAGCTGTTAGAAAACTTCACTAGTTAGTATATGCTGGAGGAGTAAATAGGGATTGAGAGTTGGTTATTTATTTATTTCAAAACTTTATGCACTAGGTACACAGGCGGACTTAATGCCGCTAGGCATTCTTACTAGTCAACCTTAGGGACAATTTAGAGTATTTGTTATGTGAGGCAGGTGCAAAATATAATAGGAGCATTTAGGTCTGTGAAAAAACAAAATAAATTTATTTATTTTTATTTATATATTTATCGCCATAGGATCCTCCTATCGGAATACTCGGTTAAGTCAATTTTTCTTAATAACAACGCTAAACAAAATACCTGGCCAGATATGGTGATACAGTATGGCAAGGAACAGCCCCAATTTCCATTATTATTATTTTATTATTATTATCTCTATCTCTTCCACTACTAAGCCTAATAATTATTATAATATATAATAATTTAGGTCTAGTTTGTGGCTGTAAAGGTGCCTCGTCGGGTATTTTAATAAATAGTACTTAAAAATTAATATAAGTACTTAAAATAAAACTTAAATACTAAATCTAATATACCAGTAGGCATATAATCAGTAGGTATACACTAAATAGACTACATACATCATTACATATAAATATAATAGAAGAACAAAGATAACGGGAGTGAGAGTCGCCATATATTCGTATATGACAAACAAATTCTTATACTATTATATGTAGAATACATTCAAATTCAAATTCAAATTCAAAATATTTATTTCCATATGGTTCACATGTAACACTCGGATATTGTCAATTTTTTACAATATTATTAAAATAATAAATAAAAAGATTAAATTAAATTATGGATAGACCGAAATAAGGAAGTGACATTGCTGCCATAAGCAAGTACTGTAGCTTAACCTAAATTCGAGGCATTATAGCCGTGTCAACTTATAAACTAAATAATTATAACATAATGTATAATTATAATAAATTTAAATGAATTTCGTGGCTGTATAAAGGCCGTGTCAACTTACAATCTAAATAATTATAATTTAATGTCAAATTATAAAAAAAAAAAAAAAAAAAATATTTCGTGGCTGTATAAAGGCTGTGTCAACTAATAATCTAAAATAATAATAATATAATGTCTAATTATAATGAAATTTAATTAATTTCGTGGCTGTACAGTGGCCGAGTCAAATTAAAATCGTAATAATATAAAATTAAATAAATGTCAATAATGTTAAATATTATAAAATATTAAAATTAAACTTAAATTCGTGGCTGTAAAGGGGCCGTGTCAACTTATAATCTAAAAATTATAACTACGACTATAAAGTTTTCTATGCAAAGTCATCTGCTAGTGCATCCCGATAATCGTAATAACTTTTTTTAATCAAAATATCTTTAATTTTACCTTTAAATTCTATAAATTCTAAACTTTTTATCTCTTTCGGTAATTTATTATACAGTTTGATGCCGTTGCATAGAAAACTTTTGGTTGATTTCGTTAGACGAGTTTTGGGGCATTTAATATGATCTTTAAACCGTGTATTGTATCTATGCATGTCAGAGTATTTGAGAAGACTTTTTTCGTTCTTCTTGATATATATTAAACACTCTAACACATAGATACTATTTATGGTAAGAATATTTAGTTTTATAAAGGCCTCCCTACACGTGTCTCTGGGTTTCATTTGAAGTATGTGTCTAACTACGCGTTTTTGTAATATGAAAATTCGTTTGGCGTCTGCAGCTGTACCCCACACTAGTACTCCGTAGCGAGCAATACTTTCAAAGTAGGCATGGTACACAGCTACAGCCGCCTCCAAACCACAAAACTGTCTAACTTTCTTTATCGCAAAGCAGGCAGCACTCAGTTTCTTCGCCAAAGCATCAATATGGACTCTCCACTTTAATTTGCTATCAACTGTAACTCCCAAAAATAAGTGTTCTGAAACAAAATCTATTGATGATTCTTTGACTATCAGATCACTGAGGCTGCTTTTGTCCCTAGTACCAAGGGCAAAGTTCATAAAATTTGTTTTGGAAAGATTTAAAAACAAGTTATTACATTCAAACCATTTTGATATGTTACCAAGTGTTCCTTTAACTCTTTTCATTACCGTTTGGCTGTCTCGACAGCTTATCAATAGCGAAATGCAATGAGAATTAGCAACTATTTATAAACAAACAGACAGCTCCCAAAGCGACAAATTAGTTTGACTAATCACCGACAATAACAATTTAGCAAATGGAAACAGACTTTGTCCGACTTTAGAAGCATAACTAAATAATTGCTGACCTCCGAGAAGCCCTAGATTACAATCCTCAAATAAGATTCAAAACAGTCGCTTGAGTTCTCTACATTTCCATATAAATCTGACAAGTAAAGTATCATCACGACCGTAACCATGATATACCATTTATTTTTTTAGAAACGCGCCTTTATTTATCGAAATTCACTATACGAGTTTTTTTTTTTTTTTTGTAATATTTTTAAATCATTAAATCTCGCCAAACCATTAAGGTACTATAGGCTATCATGACAAGTAGCAAGCTCGTCGGTGTAGGTAGGTACTAGACTCGAGAAATATCACAAAAAATATATATTTTTTGTGTTCTGGACCAGTAACCGTATTCCATTGCTTAACGCCATACGTTATAGATAAATTATTTATTGCAAAAAAAAAAAAACAATCAAATGTACCCAGCTTAATGTCTAGGCATTTTCTAACAGCTAACCTTTGGGAGAGTGAGAGAGTAAGGTTGAATCTCATAGTATATTTATTTATTATAATATTTATTTATTTTCTTAATTTTTATCGTAAATGATTGTACCTATATAAGTATTATGTAAGTATTTATGTAATCGTATGATTTGAAAATAAAATAATATACATTCATATTTAAAAAAAGAATATATAAGATACATAGGACCATAGGGACCCTCAGTCAAGAGTCTGTCCAACGATTTGTCCAAACGGCTGGCAGAGAAATCTGGAGATAGAAAGGCTGGCAATTATTTCTACCAACGTATTAATTAGACTTGCTATACAGAGGGAAAATGTTGTTATTCTTCTTGGGACTATCACTGATGGGTCGTCTCTTGAAAACATTTTTTTTTGTGTTTAGTTATAGTTATTTAATTACACTGATACTGTCAACGTCAACCGCAGATTGAAAATTATATATTATTTTTATTTTAGTTCTGACGTAAATAATGGAATCAACTGATAACATATGAATTTTTATTTTAGTATAATTTTTATTATTTTTTAAAAATTAAAACTGTTATTTATATTTTTAATGTACCTATGTACGTACTACACGCATACACACTCACGCGCTCATACACACACACACATACATACACACTTTATTTACAGTCCTTCAACCAATTTATTGTTTATGTTACAGTTTACGATAGATAGCTTTGGTGTCTGTAGCTGATGGGTAGGAATGAATACATATTTTCTTCCGTCTTGTTGTATGTTATTGTTTTCTTTGCGTTTTTGTTGTATTTTGTAAATTTCCTTAATTTTATGCACTATTTGTTTTTGTTGATTTCTTAATCTGTCTTCACAGTGGATTTATATTTTTGTGTATAATTTGTGAACCCATTCAAGGCCTTATTTATTGTGTAAAATTTTATAATATTGTATTTTTGGTTATGCTGTTGGAGTTCCAGATAAATAAATAAATAAATGTATAACTTTTTTTTTTCTTCATTATGACTGTAAGGTCTTTGGTATTGTAAATTATAATAATATTATTTAGTATTAAGTATGACAATGACAATTTACAGCTGCTATTTATTATTATTTCAATAAATATATTACTTATAATTTGACGAGGCGGTTTCTACTGTTCCTGACCAATAATTTTAAATCCATTACCAATTATTTAGTTGTTCAGCTGATATTATGTTTTTGTTTTGATCACTAGTAAATATTATAATGTATACATTATGTAAATTAAATAAAATTATAAATATAAAATGTAATAAAACTGTTATGACGTGTAAAAGTGCTAAAAATATTGCCTATTTACTGAATAAATTATTTGATTTGAATGTAATATATTGAAAGCTACAGGTATCGAACCTCCGCGTTTAAATCTACAGTCTAACCGGTAGACCACGGAAGCAGTCTAAAGAGGCTCCAAAACTAATAATACTAAAATCTCTTGCGTCATAAAAGGCGGATGTCCGGAACGCAATCCGCACACATGATATTAAGCGGAAACTTTTTATTGCCCTATTACCTAATGGGGTCGGACAATATTTTAGGACGGTACATCCTTGTCACACATATATTTTAGAAACGGTCTACTTTCTAAAGTTTGTCGATTAATGAAAACTAAAAACATTTGGTACAGCCACTCGCTTTGGGGGTTTTTGTAGAGTCAAACTTTCTTGTTAGGAATGAACTAGTTTTTGGTACTTAACTGCCATAATCACGGGATGTCTAAATATATAATAGTTATAGTCGGTTGTGGGTAGTTTTATGTTTTAGCACAATTTCAGCATTAAACATATTTGAAAGCCTAAATAATAATTTATCTATCTAAGTAGAAACATGTGATCACTATTGTGTTACCTTTTAATGTAACATAGTTATTATTACATTAGTATCTCAGTGTTTAAACATAAGTTAAGAATGATTAGCAATATGGTTTTGTAAAGTAGGTGGCGTTGTGTACGAACGTAGTCGTGTGCTGATTTCTGATTGGTTCAATAACGATGTTACGAGTCGCTTTAATGAATGGCGCGAATCATATCGCGCCAGATTACAAGAACACAGCAGACGAGTCGGTCGTTGCGCGCCTTTAAAATAGTGAAGGTTGTAAATAATTATTGGCAATGGAAATAAATCATACAACATTGAAGACTGGTTTAATTTGAGAAATTAGTCCTAACAATTGAATATTAAATAAATATAAATAAAATAAAAAAGTTATTTATTTTCTCCCACACAGCTTAAAATTAGTAACAATATTTTTAAAACATTTATGTAGGAGACTGGAGGCAAAATTTAAGCGAAAGCATAGTCTGTCTTAAAGTACTCCAGGTTCCTCTGTCTCAACTTAATAATAAATACATCTATATTGTAGTGTAGTGTAGTGTATATATAGATAGTTATATTTTATTTTTTATTATTTTTGATCATATTTTATAATATATATTTATTTATATCAGACGAACGTTTTTTTTGTAAATCTAATGATTTGCAAGTTACAAGTATACACGACATACTATTAGTGACATCAATATACAATTTTGTAATAGAGAATACCTACGATACGAGATGTATCAACAAACACCAGCCGCACCAAAATTTTATAAAGTTTGACAACAGCGGACACCTGAAGGCGTTTGACTTCTTGATAAACTTTAAGTTACACGAAGTTGGGCGTATGAAACCACAAACTCAAGTTTTCAACAACTTTCATCAAATAACGCAAAGTATTTTATTACACAAGATAAGTCTGATACCACTAAAACTACAGCCATTATAATATTTTAACGACGACGTAGTGCTCCAAGAAATCATTTAACCAATAAAACGTTTCTTTTAGAAATTAAGAAAGGAACTTTGCCATAATTTATTTAACGATTCAAATTCGTTTAAACGACATACCTTCGGGCTATTAAGAATTTGTGTAAACGAATCCCCTTAAAACCCTTTTTTTATTAACAGAAGCAAGCAATCAACAGAAAAGTGTACGATAGGTCCTAATGATGCTTCGTTTAACGACAACAATAAAAATACAAATAGCCTTCGCGACCATTCAGACGAAAATTGACTAAACACGGCACGTGGTCCCGAGTCTCTAGTATTGGAGGGAAATAGCGGCATGCGGGCACAGTTGATATGCCACCCTCCCGCGCCCCTAGAGCCTGCTCGCTCCGGTCGGGGCACGCTTCGCCAGTTCCACCAGGAGACTCGGAGTGGACGCACGCTCGACTGGAGAGCTTCGGCCGTCGCGATCATAAATTTTCCTTCAATGTCAAAGTCGAAACTTTCTGTTACGTCATTTGGAATGTTTGCCTGAGGGCGAGACTGTGATTGGAGATCGGCAATAAATTATTCGAATGTCTTGTTTATGAGGGGTGATAACCAATTTTGAAATCGGTGGCTAGTTTTTGTGGGATGGTGTAGGTTCGATGAACGAACTCTGGTGGTGGCGCGATGGTGCGGCGGAAGTCGGAAGTGCGGCGTGCTGCCCTTGCGCGATTATGCACCACGCTACTGTGGCTCGTCTCCTGCTTTCACAGTAAGTACAAAATTATTTTTAGAATCTCCTATTTATAGGCTTGTAGTTACCATCGATTACACTTCTATAATAATTTTAGTCCTTGTAATGAATTTGTTGACCTTTCTCTAACAACGTCCGAGTGGCTTCGTTAAATATGGCCCTTTTCCGCTCGAATATCACCCCTGTTAATTTTGAAAGGTTAATTATGAAGTTTAGTATTTATTTTGACTTTGTAAATTTGCCTCGGGTTGTTTTGAGCACAATCGTAACTACGAGAACTGATTTATTTTCATGCATAATTATGTTTCCGTTGCGTTTGTTTTTGTTATGTGATAAATCGTCTATGTTATTTTTATTAATTGTTATATTAAAGCGCTATTAAAATTCAGTTTTAATGATGGTATACCGTTAAAAAAATATTAGGTATTTTGTTATTAGGAATAGCTATTACTAATATTAACTACGAGGATAATTTGGAAAGGATTTGTAATTAACTTTTATTACGTTCTATACATAGAGACATACGAGTAGGTACCTTAATCCGATCTTATTTACCTAATAAATAATAATAGAAACGAAAATAACAGAATCGTAAAAAATAATAACTAAATGATATTGTAAATTCTTAAATGTTCTATGCATAAATTATTTTCGTATATTTTTTAATAAACGAAAGAGGACACAAATTTCTAAGCATTCCATGGATTCACCGTGCGGGTGCCGGGTCCATCGTGTGTGGGTAAAAGATGAGAAGAATGGGGTCTCGGGCTTGCGACCGACAATAGGCTGGTTTAGAAAAGGAGGCCTCCTTTTTTTTCTATTGCGCGATAATACGCTCACCATCCACCATTCTTCTCCTCTCCCTACCCAACCAAATACTGTATGATTCCGTTAATGCCATCTTGGAAGCTCGTTCCATAAATGTATTGACGGCAGACCTGCTTAGGCCCAATTCTTCCAGTAAGTGATGCAAAGATTTTGCTGGAACTCCTCTTGCACCAACTAACTGCGTAAAGCTGAGTCTTGAACCCGTTGCTGATCATTTCTTCTGTGAGATCATAATATTTATTCGACTTCATGTTGTGGTCTTTTGGAATATTTGATTCCCACGGAACGGTAAGTTCAATAAGGAACTATTATTATAGTACATAAATTATTTTCGTATTATTTTTAATAAATGAAGTTAAATTAAATTGATTAAAAGTTGATTATGGCCAGTTGGCACCAGACGGAAGGGGACCCCTGTCCACCGGACGCCAAATTGCGTAAGTTGTGATAACGACATTTATAAATCACCCAAGCAGAAAAAAAAACGGTTTTATTTGCTTGGGGGAAGACTTCATTGGATACTTCGTTTAGGGCAGGAATTTTAGATATGCTCCTAATTGTTACGTATGTAGGTTGTATGTTTGTCCGACATTCACGCCTATATTACTAGACTGATTTTGATGAAATTTCGCAAAATGTTACTTGGAACGCTGTTAAGGATATAGGCTATATCGCACCGTTAGTTATGTGTTGATTATATATTTATTAAAGTAATACACGGGCATAATAAAAAAAAATATTTTTTGGGATATTGCGAAGATTCTGGGTTCTTACATTTCAGCTTATTTTTCGAAAAAAATGCTTATTATTTAAGTTTTAATAATACTCGTATATGTAATAGGCGCGGTGGTGGCATGGTTTTAAGAACGCGTTCTCTAAATCCTACAAATGTCGGTTCAAACCCACCCGGCATGTACCAATAAGAAATACACTTTTCTTACGTACATTTGTCATAGATTTATAACACCACCGCTCCCGTTCCTCGAAGTTAAGCGGTCTCGGTTCCACTAATACCAACTAGTGGAATCGGTAATAAATTATCGCAAATAATTGATATCATATCCTCGCCAAACCGTCTGGCCAGCGTGGCGAGTGTAGGCGAAATTCTCCAGATATATGTTCAGTATGTTCATGTATGCAGTGTTTGAAAAAAGAAGGATGACAAACTTGGCGATAAAGATTGATGATGAAATTCTAGAACAAGTAAATGAAATTATATATCTGGGCAGTGTTTTCACTGCGGATAGTAAGTATGATAGGGATGGTAAAAGAAGAGTGAACGCGGGAAATAGTGTTAACGGTGCCCTGGGGTCACTGATCGGCAGTCGAAATGTCAGTGACAAAGCTCGGCTCGCCATACACTATGCAATGTTAGTACCAACACTTATGTATGGAAGCGAGACGTGGATATGTCAGAATACGCATGAGAGTAGGGTTAATGCAGTAGAAATGAGGTCGTTGCGTCGGATATGCGGCGTCACTTTGGCGGAACGCATACGTAACGTCGAAATACGGTGGGTATAAAAGAAAGCATAGGGACAAAAATAAAGAAAGCATAGGGACAAAAATAAGGAAAGGCATGCTACGATGGTTCAGGCATGTTGAAAGGATGAGCGATGAAAGATTGACGAACCAGATATATAATGCGAAAGTTGTGGGCGAAAGAGGCCCTGGCGGACCGAGACTCACATATCACGATCAAATAAATAAAACACTGGCTGAAGGTACATTAAAAAGCTTTCGTAACAAAAGGGCATGTACTCGTATGAAGAGGATGATGAATGTCGACGAAGCGAAAGAGGTATGTCGTGATCGTGTCAAGTGGCGCTCAATTGTCTCTGCCTACCCCGCAAGGGATCTGGCGTGAAGATATGTATGTATGTATGTATATGTTCTGGAAGGCCCATCTCCAGCAGTGTAGGTCTAGGGGCTATAATGAAATGTAAAATTCTGCAGATTTGTTCTTTTAGAACTACATTATAAATAGCAATGAACATATATATAACATAATACTTTATAAGATATTTATATTTAGGTAGATAATACCATCGTGTGCTCTTTTAAAATCACACTATACAAAATTTTCAAGCTGAGCCCTTATATTTATGGTGCGATATGACGTCATCCTCGGAATACGACATGTGACCCTACAACATTATATCTATATATCTGTTGAATTGGCCTTTACGCCTATATTACTGAATAGATTTTTTGTTTATCAGACGATATAAAATTTTATCAGACGAGCCGTCTATAAGAGTAAAATTTCAAAAATATTTGTATCGCTTACCATTTTAATAAACTCTTTTTCTTGATACCTACATGTATCAAACTATTAATTTTTATATATATGTACAATACTATAGAAGTATATTCGAAAATTTGTATTTATTTATTTAAGTAATAGTATGTATTTAGCTAGCTTAAGTATTGTATGTAATTGGCTAAGTCAGTATTTATTAATTTAAATATTTATATTTAGAATAGGTAGATTATAAATGTTTGTTCGTTTAGGTTAAGTTTCGATGGGGCAGTTATGCTAATATATGAGTTAAAGTACTTACATAATAAACAATATAAAAAATAGTTTATATATAAATATATATAACACAACAGCAGCAACGAATTGTTGATTCAATACGCAATCCCCCACGGTTGTTGAGCGTACAAAATCTCGTATCCTGAATAATATATAGAACTGGTCAATTGGTAAATGAGGCGGATACGAAAAAGCCAGAAAGAGCATCGTCGATCAAACGAATTACCACTCATCTATAATGCATACAACATAGACATTTATTTATAAGGATATGGGAATCCATACAACGTTTCATTTATAAATATTCATTGTCAATCCTCCCTTCTACCACTATCACATTAAACAAAAGTGACATAAAACAATCTTTAAATAATTATTTATCCTACTCGCGAATGACTAACAGCAGACTATGGCATGCTAATAAATATAACTAAAATATTTCCAGACAGGTCACACAGCGCCATCTAATTTCCGTGGTAAGCTACAAGGCTTATGTTACGGAAACTAGATGGTTGATAAACTACATATTATACTTTTTTTTGTAAATATATACATATTATACATATAAACACCCAGACCGAGACAAATTATACAATGTACAACTTGCCCCCGGTGGGAATCGAACCCACGACCTCCCGAGTTCACGGCAACGTTTGTTACCATTAGACCACAGAGGCGGTCTAATGTTATATTTCACTAAAAAAAGGAATCAAATTTTATTATCGTCATTATCAGAGTGTTCTATTTATTTATTCAAAGAGAAACGACATAAGAACAAGAATAAACACAATATTAGTAAGTGTATATATGTATGTTTATGTATAGTAATATGTATGTATTAGTATTTAGTATATTGATATTATAGTATATATAACAATATAATATGTAAGTGTATAATTAAGCTGTTAATTTTTCTTCCTAATTTTTTAATATTTCTTTCATTGCACCTATAATAGTTCCAATTTGTCCCCAAGGTTTGGCTGTCAGAAAATGTCTACGGGCATTAAGTCCGCCTTTGTACTTCGTGCAATAAAGTTTTAAATGAATAAATAAAGAAATAGAGTAGAAGCAATTTAATTTATTATAATAATTGTTATTTTAGACATAGCCATCAAATGTCAGTAACAATATAATTTTAAATACTATGTTAGTAATGTAGACACATCTGGGAAACCGAAACAAACTGAAAGCATGGTTATATGTTCATCATAGTCATTATAATTTCCACCAGAATATTTTTCTCTGTAAACTTTCTTTCTGTTGTCTGACCACCACTGAATAAAGACCTAAGGCTGCACCCGATTATTTGCTACACATATCCAAACCCTATCTTTTTCAAATCTGTCTATTATTATTACTCTGAGTCTTCCTTTACGTAATGTTTAAATATTAAAAAATATTTATTGCATAAAAACATCTTAACCTAATATGTTACAACAGTAATAAATTATTATTAACATTTTTATATATTATGATATAGGCTTTGTGATAATGTCTTACTGAGCCTCAGCATGCAATGTAGGTATGACTTGATGTCAGCACCATATATGAGTACATTATGTCAGAGAATTTATGTAATGTCAAAACTTAAATCTAAATAGCTATACAATGTCAATATTTCATTTTAGTTTTTTATTTAAGAATTTAAAGAAACCATTTGTTAAAAGGAATAATTTCAAATTTAAATACCGAATCCTTATTATGTAAGTCTATGTCATTGATATCTGAACAATACTCGTACATTTTGGCTACACGCGATGTGTTTGTACCGACTTTTATTACCTATCATTAAGATGGGTTTTGTTTAAGCGTTTTTTAAACGTCATTAAATTTGTTAACCTTCCTTTAACTTGTATAGAACTTTCTTGACCCTGTGTCATTCTTGTCATTCGCACACCGTTCCGCGTTTTTAATTAACCTATCCTTAGCAAAGTGGATTATAGTCTAATCTTTATTTTCTTGACCTTTATGTTATTCAATGGATTTGTGCTCATCGTGGTGACTCAAATCTTGGAACTGGTACGAGTATATTATTATACGAGACCTACCTCTTTCACGTCGTTTACATTCATATTTTTTTTTATAAATACTCTTTTGTTAGGTAGAATATTCACTGCACTTTCATTCAGCCTTATCTGCGGTTCAAATGAGCCTTGGTCTGCCAGAATTTTTAAAATTACAACTGTATGTTCTTAATCGTTACTATTGACAAAGGAGTCATATGAGGATTAGTGGCAAGCTTTATAAGCCATCACCATCTGGTCTGTTCATCCGATATCATAATATGTCCAGACTCTAATTTAACGAATATCATAAGTTTTATATTGACCAGCAAATGACACTAGAACATTAATGACACGCTATTAAAAATTCTGCAAACACATAAGAAACCTATAAAAAATTCTACTAATCAAATATTATTTATTTTTAAACAGTTATAAGGTTCAATCTGGGGGCCAAAACAAGGGTCTCTGGAATGTTTAGTTCTCTGGACACTCTGCGCTGCTTATATATGCGTGGAATACTGTTCTCACAGATACGCTCAATGTCCTACAGAGGCGGGCTATTCGAATAGTGGACGATACTACAGTGTCTAAAACTCTCGAACCGCTGCAGCTTCGCCGAGATGTGGCCTCCCTGAGCGTGTTCTACAAGCTATACTACGGTGAATACTCTGAAGACCTTCACAACCTTATCCCTTCTTCTCTATTCCGCAACTTGCACAGGCCAAAATATGCATCCACATACCATAGCCACTATCCCTACGCGTACATACAAATTTGGAGACTCTTACGTCTGTCACACGCTGAAGATGTGGAATGCTCTCCCAGCCAGTGTGTTTCCCCACTCCTATAACCTGGAGTCTACTAATTTTGAATGTTATGTCTGTAACATTGGTTCTCTGACAAATGTTTATTTAGTATTGCACCTACCTTATTTACTTACTGCTCTCGTTGTCCCGAAGGTTTGACCGTCATAGAATGTCTAGCGGCATTAGGTCCGCCTTTGTACTTTGTGAAATTAAGTTTAAATAAATAAACAAATGTCTAAGTTCGGACTTTATCAAAGCATTACCGAGCATATCTCTCCCCAGTATCTAAAAACTCTATCATATTATTATTATTCACTTTGACAATTCAAATTGTAGCTGTAATGAGTCCACTTGAGTCCACAGGCCCATGAGCTACTTTTATTTTGTAATTTATTTAAAGTAAATACATTTTTTATAACTAGTTTACGTAAGTGACTACTTGTACTTTACTACCTACTTTAGCTACTCGAAAACTAACTGCTACAATACACGCAAATCCACCACCCTCTCTGTAATAAAAATAAAATTATTTCAGATCACTTTCTCTGTATTAAGAATAAGCAAATAGACATTTACTATTAATAATATTTGTTTCTATATTTAAAAAATCAAATATGTTTATTACACTTTACCCACTTTCCGTAAAATGTGTTAGCTTTATTTTAATTTTATTTTTAATCAATATTTTTTTTTTTTTATAACGTTCATTATTGTTACTGTTCCACTTTTTTTTAGTTAATGGCGTGCAAGGCCACAAATGTTAGCAACTGAAATCAGACTAATATCAGTCCCTAATACTATGCCGGCTTGACTAGATGTTTTTTCACACTTCGCTTGAAGGACTCTAGGTTATAGAAGAGTGGAAACACAGATGTATGAGTCCCTAAATTTATCAGTACCTACGCGAAGGGATGGTGACTACAATATGTGCATATTCTGACCTGTGCGTATGGTTCGGTTGTTGTTTTCTGAACCATAGACCATTTTGTCATATATCAATGTTTTATTTTTTTACTTTAATTTATATTATTAACCTTTATTTTTGTGACACTTATAGTATAAGATCGATCGAATCACCGATCGATAATCCGAATTAAATCCACTGTTTATATAATAAAATATGAATTGAATAAATACCTATAAATAAAAATATTAATAAAAATAATAAAATATGGTTAATTAATGGCATTTCATGGATTCATAGTGTGGAGGCCAAGCCCATCGGGTGTGGAAGAGGGAGAAGAAGAATGGTGTCTTATGCTTACGACTGTCTATAGGCTGGTTTAAACTCTTCTCCTTACTGCTCACTATCCACCATTCTACTTCTCTCCCTACCCAACCAAATACTGTGTGATCCCGCTAATGCCGTCTTTGAAGCTCGTTCTATAAATATATTATCGGCAGACCGGTTTAGGCCAAGGTTCAGTTCAGTAAGTGGTGCAAGGATTTTGCTGGAATTCTTCTATAGTCAGCAAAAGGTCTTATTTTTCATTCTCAGATTAAACTCTTGCTGACTAAGAAGCTACCGACTGTATTAAAAAAATTACAATAATGGCTACCTCTTCAACCTGGAAGGTCCCTTTTTTCATAGTTTTCATGATCCGAAGTTTTGGCAAAAATGGTTTTAATATTCTGACTAGGCAAGGAGAAAACGATCGGCCTCGACTCAAGGGTTCTGGGTCCAAACTTAGCATAATTGAGAGTATCTTTGCATTTTATTAACTTAGGTATATTTTATAGGTTTGTCAATTATAAATTTAGCTAATATATATCGTCGGGTTGGAGAAAAACGAACTAACTCATTATTTTTAGTAAATTCTCATTTTTACACCAGTCGTTTCAAAAACTATTTAATTATAAATACACTTATAGTTCATAGAATTTATTTCTAAATGTGACAAATATGCTAGAATAGACCACAAACTTTCTCTAACTAGACTGCCTCCGTGGTCTAGGGGTTAAGTCCGTGGATTTAGACTCGGAGGTACCGGGTTCAATTCCTGGTCGGGACACAAAAATATTTATTAATGTAAATAAATTACATATTATATTTCTCGAGTTTGGTACGCTGGAGACATCGACGAGCTTGCCACTTGTCATGATTGACCTATAGTAAAGTTGGCTAAATGTGAATCCGCTTATTTATAAGCGTGGTTTCTGACCACCCCGAAAGGGAAACGGTTTGCTCGTTTGGTCTTGCTTAAAATTACCAAGAACACTTGCTGCATTTCCTCGCTGTAATGCAAATACTGTTTCTTTGGGCAAAAAAGGAGACGACAAGACGTGACGTTATGTCTTTAAAACTACTTTTAAGATGGCTAAATATACAAACAATATAAAAAAATACAAAATTGAATAAACTATATTGCAACAAAATCTAAATTTAACCTAAAATAATAATAATAATACATATAAAATTAAAATTAAATACTTCCAAAAAAATTGCTCCTCTAAATCGCTGTCTTGTGGCATGGTGCCCAATACACTTGCAGTATTTCCCCCTTGAATTAGGATACTTAATTTTTGGGAGAAAAACTGCCAGCCCTATTGTCATCAGAGACGTCAATGAGCCTTTCAACAATTTCTTTATAAAAGGCTTTAAGTTCCGATCCCCACGGGCCCATCGTTTCTACGGGATTCACCCAATCTTCAAGGAACTAATGTCATTCCGTCTGGACGCTTGCCATCGTCTCGACTCAGACCGGTTGGTTCTAAAATAGATGGGATCTAGAGAACTTCAAGCGTCCTACGAATGAGGTCGTTAATGGCGCTGTGACGGAAAAAGCGACCCGCACTTTTGGAACACGACAGCCTGTTGTGACCAAGCTGGCTAAATGAACATCCTCGTTTTTTAAAGAGTAGTTTCTGACCACCGGAATGGATACGGTCGTGATGATAACTTATTTTTTTATATACACAATTGCGAAAAAACATCTTTTGATGTCGAAATTTTCATTTTTCAATTAACTTTTCTCTTATCATTAACAGGAGCGTGAACACATGTTATGCCTAAAGTTTCAATTTAAAGTGCAAATATTTTGTATTTCGAAACAAAACAATGACTCGTATATTCATAAATCCTATACCGACAAACATGAGATATGACAAAACGTGAATTTACGAATTTAAAAGGTACGGAACCAAAATGGTTACCTTTCATATAAAGATAACGCACCCCCAGTTAAAATGGGGCAGGTTTTACTTTAACCCAAACCTGTGTCCCATAATTGTTCCAAACTAAATTGTAATCTTGTAAGATTACAATTCTACTATATATATATATATATATATGTATATATATAGTAGTTTATAGTCAAGTGTTGAAAATACAAAAGGATTATATTTATTCAAAGAGAAAGAACAGGGACCATTAATATAAGAACAAGAATAAATCATTACAGTAGAAGCAATTAAAATTATATCCGCCACCAGAATAAGCGCGATAGAAAATTATGTAAAATAACACACTGACCAGGTATATACAAAGCAATGTATAGTGTCGTATGTGTTTGAATGCATTAAAACTCTTAGAACTCCTAAGCAAACCACCCACACTTTACGAGCTAAACCAAAACTTTCTTCCTTCAAGGCAGCGCGGGAGTTACTGAATAACGTATAATGCCTGATGTTGTCAAACCGACATATAATAATATTGATAGTAACTAACGTTATTTTAAATAATAATATAATAATAATTGCTCTTATATTTTAACTTTGTAACTTGCTTATTATCAGATTTATTATACTTTATTCTGTGAAATTTATTAATACCTAGTGCCGATAACTAATGTTAATTTGCTAGACTTTAATTGCTTCCATTTTGAATTTGCATCAACATTGAGTCCTCGACCTCCACTACTGAAGATGGGCCTTCCAGAATATATTTCTCTCGCCACGTTGGCCATACGGGTTGACGAAGGTAATGTGAATTTTCAACGATTCAACAAGCTGGTGTTAGTAAAACGGACCCCCAACGATTAAATGTGATCTTCGAGGCACGAAAGCAGTTCGTTTTGTAAATCTAAAACAAATTTATATATCTCATGGGTAATTGTCTGGATCCGAACAGCAACCTCTTTGAATTAAAGGAAAGTGTTTTAACAACCGGGACCATTCAAATTTGTTATTAAACGTCAAAGTTTAAAGAGCAATTTGGGTCACAAATTAGCTTTCAGCAAAGTATAGGACGCAAATTCCGGTCACAAGAGCACTATCCCTTTTTATGTCCCTCGTAGAATGGACACATTCGTTCTGTTTGGCAAAATTAACGACATGCCACATCCGGCGTAGCGTTGTGTAGTCCGCCCATACACCGGATTAATGCTTCTCTACATGGATGGGTCTGGTACAATGTTGTTCGGGTATACACGACGTTTATTTGCCAAACATCATCACAAATACAAATTAAACAATAAACAAAATTACGAAGTAAAAATAAGACAATTTTCAATACATAAACAGTTAACCATAAGGCCGGGATAGTGGATTAAGCCCTTCTTGTTTAAAAAAGAAACTAAACAGCATAACTAAACATTAAGAAACACGCGAATATATTCGGAAAAACATACATATGTACAAAAAAACACCGGTTACAAGAAGTCTGTCTCTTTTCCTCGCCCAAAGAATCAGTATTGCAATTCAGCGGGGAAATGCAACCAGCGTTCTAGCCACCATTCCTCGCAGGACTTTAATCCGTATCCATAGTATTAATATTAATTTAATTTTATATTTTGTAAATAGTTTTTCTTAATAAAATATCGATACTAATCATAGTTTATAGTTATTTCTATAAAAAAACTAAACCCGCACACATTATGTCTTCGTGGCGTCAACAATACAGGCACGTCTGCTTTCACATTAACACAAATACATATTAAATAAATAGATATCCAAAATGCCAGACAACTTATATCACATCGAGAGAGATCATTCTGTTTCTCAAGAAATGTAGTTAGAAGATTTTGAAATACATTAAAAGACGTGCGCATCTGATAGCCAGCGGTAGCTTGTTCCACGAGCGAGCAACAGTAAAGAAATCTGCTTGAGAAATGAAAAGGAATCATTAATGAGCGGAGCGGAGGGCATAGTTGTGAGTGTTACAGAGGAATATAAAGCCTGATTTAAGAGGATTTAAAGTGTTTGTATCCCTTGTGAATCAATAAAACTGCCTCAGCGATCTAGCGGTTACGTCCGTGGATGTAAACGCGGAGGTACCCGATCGATTCATAGTTGGTCTACAATAACACACACAAATAGTTCGCGAGTCAGAGGATGCTAAAATTGTATACAATATATACAAATACAGTTTATATTATATATTATACAAATATAGTTTAAGGTTTAATAATTTATTTGTGATATTGCTTTGTATGTCGTGTTTGGTAGGCAAGAGACATCGATGCGCTTGCCACTTGTCTTTGTTGGTGTGAATGTGAATCCGCTTTTTTTAAAGTGTGATTTCTGACCACCCCGAAAGAGATCTTATCGTGATGATGATTAATTTTATTAGTACTATCTAATTTCCCGCCGTTTGGGGTCGAGACGATGGATCTATGTGGACCTTCAGCCAATCACCTGGCCAAGGAGTTATCTAAACATTCTTTGCTATACAGAGATGAAATGTTGCCAGCCTCTGATGAGACGTCTCTAGGGGACAACTTTTTTTTATTTATATATTTTTCGTTTTGTAGTTTTTGTTTATATTTAATTTTAATTAATTTATAAGTCTGTGGATTTAGACTCGGAGGTACCGGGTTTGATTCCTGGTTGGGACTCAAAAATATTTATTAATGTAAATACATACATTTAATTAATATGGAATTTATTTGTGATATTTCTCGAGTTTGGTACGCTGGAGACATCGACGAGCTTGCCACTTGTCATGATTGGCCTATAGTAAAGTTCGCTAAATGTGAATCCGCTTACATAGCTTATTAGCTTTATAACTAACATTTTTTTTAAAATTTGTTATTTTAATTAGCTGTTGTGTGCAAATAAAGCTCTTAAAATCCTTCTTAATATAATAATATTAATATTAATTTAAAATGTTATCTCTAATGTATTTGTACTAATACATTAGAGATACAATAGTATACGGCGAGATAGACCTACCTACAACTCGTAAATAATAATTTATAGTCCCAATAGAGTAAAGCTTAACTACAAACTAACCAATTAATGTTTAATAGAACGTTGAAAGGTAATTAACGATTATCTTATTCAGCTTGAAAATGGACGGAATATAATACTTAGCACGGTTTCTTATAGCCTTGCAATAAAACTTTATATGCCAAAATAAATTACTCACATAGCGCAATATCAGTTGGAAGAGGAATAGATCCAAACAGCTATTTGGTATCAGATATACTAGAACGCTTTGTTTCAAGCGGTGTTATTTTAAGTATAAATATCACCATGGCAAACGTACAATATTAGTTCTCCTTGTGATAAAAAACCCTGGCATTGTATTTAATTGCAAATGGCAGTTTACTCACATTGAGCACAACAAATAGGTGGTAGGCAGACTGATGGTGGTAACTTTCCCAGTCTGTTAAGCGGGGAGGTATCCACCGTTCGAGTTGAAAAGCGTCGTCAAGTGGCTGTTTACAGTTTTTACACTTTTCGGGATCAGACTTGAATTGCCGGCATGCAGGGGGTGTCGACGTAGTGGTGTTGGGGCGAACAGTCGGTTTCTAAGCCTTTGTTTGAGAGAGAAGGGGTGACCCGTCGGTCAGGGAGACCCGGAGAAACGGTTGTCCCGCTGGCCGCCCGCGGTATAGTACAGGGGCCCACCGATGACAACCATCATCGGCTGGCTGCCCTATCATGCTGCGCATAATCCCGGGTGCGCTTGACGTGCCGGTTGGTGACCGGATTGTGGGGTCCCGGCAAGCGTTCCTGGGGGGGTTCGGGGGCCCTTCCGTGCGACGGATCAGCCAATGTCTCTCTTCAAACAGCCCAAGGCAAGGTGGCCTTCAGTTTGCTTCCATGCCTACTGCGTCGACACCGCCTCTCCACACTTCCCTTCTTTTTCTTCCTCTTTTTCTTCATAATTTTTGTTCTATCCCAAACCCACATGATGACGATAAAAAATAAAGGAAAACGTTTTGCAGCGGTGCACACCCCCACCGTTGAGTTTGGCGTTGACTTCACAAACATACAAACATTCGAGGCCTAAACGCCAACCTCAACGCCGTCCACCACCATCTGGAGACGACTCACCCGGCAATGCTTTTTCTGACGGAGACACAGATACGGAAGCCCGCGGACACATCATACCTGCATTACCCTGGATACTCGCTGGAAGAGTCCTTCCTCGCGAAAGCTGGGGTTTGCTTATATGTCCGCGATGATGTCTGTTGTCGCCGCCTTCGTCACATGGAGGACTCTTTCTTTTCCGTCCTTTGGGTGCATGTGGATCTGGGGCATCAGTCTCGTATCTATGTGTGCCTCTACCGATCCCACCGGGGAGACTATGAGACAACTCAGCTTTTTGAATATCTGAGTCAAGCGACAGATGACGCGCAGGAGCGGTTCCCGACCGCGGAATTGGTGTTTTTGGGAGACTTTAATGCTCACCATGCTCAATGGCTGGGCTCTCCCAAAACTGACCATGCGGGAAAAACCGCTCACGACTTTGCCCTGACATACGGTCTGACTCAACTGGTGACTCAAAACACCAGAGTACCAGATGTAGCCGGACATGCACCTTCCTTGCTGGACCTACTGTTGACGAGCCATGCTACCGGGTATAAGATGTCAGTTTTAGCACCGCTTGGTGGTTCTGACCACTGCCTGGTGGCTACGACAGTGCCACGCGCTCTGCCTCCTCCTCGTAAGGCCGTCGAGCGTATTGTGTGGCACTACTCGTCAGCAGATTGGGATGGATTGCGCGAATACTATGCATCCATCCCATGGAAGCAACGCTGCTTTAAGGACCACGACCCATCCAGGTCTGCAGCTGCAGTTGCTGATGAGATACTACTGGGGATGGAATATTATATTTCATTCTCTGGGGTCATCAGTAACTGCAGAAGCAGACCCTGGTACAACAGCTACTGCGCCTCGGCAGTTGCATCAAAAAATGCAGCTTACCGAGCGTGGGTAAGGGGTCGATCTCGTTCCGATCCCAACACGAACTCCTTAAAGTCAGCCTATAACAAGGCTTCCAAGGTCTGCAGGAAGGTGTTTGCCAGGGCAGAGTCCCAGCGCATCTCTCAGATTGGCCGCGACTTAGCCGCGCGACCTGCTGGAGGTCGCAGTTTCTGGCAGCTGGCCAAATCTGTAGAGTCAAACTTCTGTCGCTCTTCTTTGCCACCTCTACGATATCCCAATGGATCATTGGCCCATACCGCTAAAGAGAAAGCCGACTACTTGGGCAAACTCTTTGCGGCCAACTCTCGACTCGACGACGGGAATGCGCAGCCCCCCACACTGCCAAATTGCGGCACTTCAATGCGCGAAATACGCATTAGACAGTGTGATGTGCGGGCAGTGCTCCGATCGCTTGATGTTCGTAAGGCTAATGGTCCTGACGGTATCCCAGCTGTCGTTCTCAAGAGGTGTGCTCCTGAGTTGACTCCAGTCCTCACACGCTTATACCGTCTGTCGTACTCCTCTGGTGTTGTGCCGGACACTTGGAGGGTGGCTAACGTCCAGCCCATTCCGAAGAAGGGAGATCGTTCGGACCCTTCTAACTACCGCCCTATTGCCGTAACCTCAGTTCTGTGCAAAGTGCTAGAACGAATTATCAACGTCCAACTTGTTCGATATCTAGAGGATCACTCCATACTTCATGACCGCCAATATGGCTTCCGTCCTAAGCGGTCAACGGGTGATCTTCTAGCATTCGTCTACCACGTCTGGGGTGAGGCAATGGATAAGTATGGCGAATCTCTGGCGGTCAGTCTGGACATCTCCAAAGCCTTCGATAGGGTATGGCACAAGGCACTACTATCCAAGTTGCCGGCATATGGTCTGCCCCCGCAGCTGGTGGGCTGGATAACCGGCTTCTTACATGAGCGCAGCATTCGGGTCCTTGTGGATGGGAATGCGTCTGGGCTCATGTCAGTGAATGCCGGTGTGCCGCAGGGCTCTGTATTGTCCCCAACACTGTTTCTTCTGCATATCAATGACATGTTGACCCTTGGAAACATTCATTGCTATGCAGATGACAGCACGGTTCATGGGCGATACCTTAGTCCACGAGCTGTGGGAGCCGCCAAAGTAGAGGAGTTGCGCCGTTCCCTGACGACGGAACTGGACGGCACCCTTCGCAAAATTTCTGCGTGGGGTGCCCAAAACCTAGTCCAGTTTAATGCCAGTAAGACTCAGGCATGCGCGTTGACGGTCAAGAAGTCCCCCTACTCTCCTATTCCTACTCTTCTGAACACCGTGCTGGAACTTCAACCCAGCTTTAACATACTCGGAGTCGAAATACGCTCAGATCTAAACCACAGAAACTACATTGAGAGCATTACCAAAACAGCGTCGAAAAAACTTGGGATACTGAACAAGGTGAAGCGGTTTTTCCCGCCTGCTCTAAGACTTATGCTGTATAAAGCTCAGATAAGGTCATGCGTGGAATACTGTTCTCACCTCTGGGATGGCTCCGCTAAGTATCTTACAGATGCTCTCAATGTCCTGCAGAGGCGGGCAATTCGGATAGTGGACGACACCACAGTCTCTAAAACTCTCGAATCACTGCAGCTTCGCCGTAACGTTGCCTCTCTGAGCGTGTTCTACAAGCTATACCACGGCGAGTGTTCTGAGGAGCTCCATAACCTTATCCCTTCTTCTCTATTCCGCAACCGAACTACACGCACAGGCCAAAATATGCATCCACATACCTTACCCACTATCCCTACGCGTACTCATAAATTTGGAGACTCTTACATCTGTCGCACGCTGAAGATGTGGAATGCTCTCCCAGCCAGTGTATTTCCCCACTCTTATAACCTGGAGTCCTTCAAGCGAAGTGTGAAAAAGCATCTTGTTAGGCCGGCATAGTGGTAGAGACTGATGTCGGTCATAGTGACCGGCGTCAGTTGCTCCCATTCTTGGACCTCGCGTACTGCTTACCATCAGGTGGGCGCGATGTCACATGTCGAGTCCAGTATAAAAAAAAAAAAAAAAAAAAAAAAAAAAAACAAATTACTTGAAAAAATCCTGTATGCTAAGATAATGCCTAAACTACAATGAAAATTTTATTGATAATAATTTATTCAGTGTTAGTGTTGCTAGGTTATAAAAAGACATTAACATTAAATTTCTAGTAATAATATTATTGTTTTTAAGTTTATCCCGAATTTTTTTTTTTTGCAATATCTATTTATTATTTAAGTGGAAACTTTGCTGGATTGTGTAACTTTCTAATTGTTATTACAAATAAAAATATTTTATGCATATAGCATTTAATATATTTGCTCGCCAATTTAAATGTAAATTAACATAACATAAAAAAGGAAAATAAAGTATTATCACGACCGTTTCCCTTTCGCGGTAGTCTGTAACCGCGCTTATAAATAAGCGGATTCACATTTACCCAACTTTACTATAGGCCAATCATGACAAGTGGCAAGCTCGTCGATGTCTCCAGCGTACCAAACTCGAGAAATATCACAAATAAATTAAATATTAATTAAATCCTATTTATTTACATTAATAAATATTTTTGTGTCCCGACCAGGAATCGAACCCGGTACCTCCGAGTCTAAATCCACGGACTTAACCGCTAGACCATGGAGGCAGTTAAAACCAAACTTGACCCTTACAATTCAACGGGGAAATGGTTAGAGCGTTTTAGGTACGCTCCCAGGTACTTAGCCCTTAGTTTATTTTGTAGAATAGCAATTATAATATATTACAGTTTAGTTTTTTTATAATTTCAACGGGTCTTTACGCGATTTACCTTAGAGATATATTTCTCCCGACATTTCAGCCAAGTTGCATTGGCCGTGGCTACGGGTCGACTCTAAAAAAAAATATTTTTTTTTTTCAAGTTTTATTTATAAATGCTTTTACCAAAACAGGGTCTAAAAAACTCGGATGGCGAAGACAAGATGAAGCGGTTTTTCCCGACTGCACTAAGCATTGAAGATGTGGATTGCTCTCCCCGTCAGTGTGTTTCCCCACTCCTATAACCTGGAGTCCTTTAAGCGAAGTGTGAAAAAGCATCTTCATTCTCGGGCCGGCATGGTAGAGACTGATGCCGGTAGTTAGTGGCTGGCGTCAGTTACTCCCATTCTTCGCTTACCGCTTACCATCAGGTGGGCGCAATGTCACAGTAAGCTAAGTAGCAATGGATCGCGTGCAATGGGGCGTGCTTTAGAGACATTAATAATGATTTATTTATTTATTTATTTATTCATTTTGGAAAACGAACAGTTGACAATTCCAAATAGGTAAGTAACATTAAACAATCTAAGAACTATTAAAGGTTTGATGACAGGTAAGATGACACATGAATCTATAATTTATATTCTCTATTATTACAAGTCTTATTTGCGAACGTTATTATTTGTATTTCATTACTTCCATTCGTTCAATAATATTTAGAACATAGAATATCCAATTCATTTTCTATTTCCCAAGAACCTGCCTCTGGTTCTATTAGTCGTATAATATTTTTTCTAGAAAAATATGTTTTTCTTCCGAGCTTGAACATGCTCTTACATAGGCTTGGCGTCTACTAACGGGCAGTACGGCATCAGATTTTGCTGGTGAAGACTAAATAATAATAATAATATACGATTATTTAAAGCAACTAGGCTCACTTGTTAGTTACAAAATCCTTACAACTAATGTTAATATAAAAATGAAAATAAAAGTAAAAGAAAATAAAATATGGCAATATTCACAATATGTCCATGCAGTAACCACTCCGCCCCCCACCAGTCTGACAGGATGCACCTCACTCCCGCCAGACCAGCAGCCGCACGAAGCCAATGCACGGCGAATCATATCTTTCAGATATCATCTTCAGGATACTGTTAGTGCTTGTCCTCACTCTGTTAAGCAATGATGCAGTGGTTTTGCGTCTTATAGCAAAAAAGTCATCTGTATGAGCCTGCGCAAACATTGCGGACGCACTACAGTAGCGTGGCAGCCCCAACAATATCCTGAAGCTATTATTGTACTGTACACGTAGGGCGCTGATCGATGCCTGCGTAAAGTTGGTCCACAGACTGCTAGTATAGAACGATTGGCAGTAGGCTTTAAATAGCGTTATCTTGACTTGCTCACTACTGCGTGCAAACCTACGTGCCAACATATTAGATCTAATCGCCAGCGCATAAAACTTTATTATTTAATAATTATTAGTTAATAATACAAGGTTACTCAAAATCTCACAGTAAACTAAAATAAATTTATATTTAAGTAAATAGGTAAGCATTGTAATGTGTCTAAATAGTACAAAAAATATTAAAGTTAAAATGTATATATTGATAGTCATATATATGCCCTCTTTAGCAGATCAAATTAAGTCATTAAAAAAAACTCGACTGCGTAAAAAAAACTTTAATTAAACACTGAAAGATAATAATAAAAAAAGGAAAAAACAAGCCTAAGGGTTCCGTCGTCAAAAAGTTTGATAAACGCTCAACTACACAATTGAAGTAATTTTATTATTACAATTTTAAAAGTCGGGACCGATTATTGGTAAGATTTGAGCCGGTCTCGGTTTATAATGGCTACCGACTGATAAAGCCACTATAAAATAAAATATATAAAACTATTCTAGTGTCAAGCGCATGCTGACATTCTAAATTTTATCTCTACGCCTTCATTAATACGAAAAGTTAATATTTTATTTTCCAAATAACTTAATTGCATTTTAATAAATATTTAATAAAAAATATCTCAAAATAGATAATGTCCTTTCTGGAAATAAGTACTATGGAGCGTTACCTATATATGCTTTGTGATACCAAACCGCCAGTAGGCGCTGGGCCTAAATCGTGTTTTTTCGCCTATTTTCGAGGTCAGGAGGCCTATTCTGAACCGCTGTCATTTTAACATAAAAGCTAGACAAGAAAAAGTGCGATCTCTCTTCGGCCAAATTCTATAGGCTTCTATCCTCGTTTATGTTGGCGATAATGTGCGGAATATAGATATTACAATTTTACCTACATCGGTATTTTTTATAGCCTTTGGAATTTGTCTACTTGCTAAAGTATTCATACTCGTAAATTACGGAATCCTAATTACAAAGCACGTAATACATTTTTTTTCATCATTCATCATCATTACAGTCCCTAGAACACAGCGTCCTAGACATTCACTGTTGGAGATAGGCCTTCCAGACCATGTCACGTTAAGCGGGATATTGAAATAAAACAAATAATTTAAACAATGAAAGTTAATATATTAAGTAAATGAAGTTAACAAATTAGTTTACAATTATTTAAGGGAGGGTCGTAAGCCAAAACTTTATGCATCTCAAACACTCTTTATGCATCCTTTGACCGTACGTTACCTTCCCTCGGAGACCCTGAAGACGGGGACCCGGAGAGCGCTGCCGATCCCAAGCGGACAACGAGGCGTCACGGGGATCCTGGGCAGCGGGGTTGTCTTCTCAAGCTGGGTCCCATTCAAGGCTTTTGGATATATTCAAGATTTTTAAAAAGAAATCTTGTTGTAATTAAGTTTTAATTAATCAATTTAATAGCAGCGCGTTGCTGAAGTCTGTTTGAAAAAAATGTCAAAATCTACACTGACGCACCTGTCAGTCTTAAATAAACGCAAGGCAAAGGATGTCGATTGGAACCAACAATATCTATTCCTTGGCTGCATCTAATACAATCGTTACAACTATATATCTGAAGAACTTGGCCTTCACTCGCCACGCTGGCCAGACGGGTTGGCGAGGGTCTGATGTTAATGTTTAAAACAATTTATTAACGATTCCACAATTTGTTATTGGTGGAAACGGGAACTGTACCGTTTTAAATCTAAGACAAATGTGCGTATGATGGGTGTATATCTTATTGGGAAAAAAAATAGGATAAGATTTCTTACAACCGAGCCACCACCGCGACCGCCTTTAGCATTAAAAGCCTTGTAATATTAAAAATAATATAAAGAGGTGGTCGTTAAAATCCTAAAGAGGTGGGTTCTAACACCGGCATGTAACAATGAAAACCTGTCGTAAGTACATTTGTCATAGATTTACAACACCACCGTTTTCGAGCCTCGAAGAGCATGTTAAGCCGTCGGTCCCGGTTCCACTAATACCAAATTGTGAAATTATTAATAAATAGTCATTAAAAAAATTACATCAGACCCTCGCAAAGCCGTCTGTCCAGCATGGCGAATGTAAGTCAAATTCTACGGATATATGTTCTGGAAGGCCCATCTCCAACAGTGGAGGTCTAGAACGCTGTGTTGTAAATAATGGATAATGAATGAATATTACTAAAAAATAATAAAACACATTCCTTAATTGGTAATATTCATCCTAGCTGTAGTTTGTGTTTGGGTGGTAACATAACATCAGCGTTATTAAGGTGAACTTTGGCTAGAAGCGGGTGAAATGACATGGCATGATTCAGCATTTTGTTGAGGTCTAAGTAATTACGTACACGTCATATTTCCTACTTGGCATGACATAAGAGCCCCAGTTAACACAGTGACTTCAAAAAGGGGCAAACAATTTTAACTAAATTTCGTAAAATTAAAGGTATTTCCTTAACACTTAGTAGACCGCATTGCAGTATTTTATCTACACTTATATTATTATCAGATCATAATATCATTACAGCCCCTCGAACACAGAGTCGTAGACCTCCACTGTTGGAGTTTAGCCTTCTAGAAATTTCTGGAGAATTCGGCCTATACTCGCCACGCTGTCCAGACGGGTTGGCGAGGGTCTGATGTCAATTTTTAATGTCAATTTTTAATGTCAATTTATTTAAGATTTCACAAGTTGGTTATTAGTGGAACCGGGACCGGCGGCTTAACGTGCTAAAGTACATTTTTGTCCGTGACGTGCTTTCCATTCGTAAGGCGGCGGCTGAAAATCGGCGCTATGGCCTATCTATATTAGCCTCGCTATACAGAGGGGAAATTGGGTCTATCTCGGATGGGACGTCTCTAGAGCACATTTTTTATTTATAGTTTCGTTTATTTTAAATTTTATTATTTAGGTATCTTTTAATGTATGTTTAATGTATATAAATTATTGTTTTTTGTAGTTGATTGTTACTAGCAGCAGAGTGAGTGCCCAATAACACTGACTTTTTAAATATCTCAAGTAAGCCTTGACTTATACTATTATCGTTAAATAATCATGTGTGCCTAAATAAATAGTTCTTAAATAATATATATAAGTTAGTTGTGTAAACCGCACGATTTGTCAATTTCGCTTTGCCCTCAACTTTTTAAAAAGTTGAGTATGACATAAGGTGAAAATAGACATGTATCAGATATTGAACGACTCTGCTGCAAGACCGCTTTTATTATATAGTGCCAACTAGCTGTCCCCTATAAGACCAGGGCAACCTTAGTATAGGGGACAGAAGTCGTCTACTAAATTAAACATGTACAACAATGTAATTTTTACTTTTTGTTCAATATGTATATTTAATTTTGTGTCAATAAACTATTATTATTATTATTATTATAAATTTACTTGGAAAAATATTTTTCTCTGTCTAAAATAAGGTATAAAGTGAAAATATGTTAAACGATTGTAATTTTATTACGTATAAATTTGACTTAATTTTTTTTAAGTACAATCACAGCCAAATCCTCTTAACTGTTGTTTTGAAATACCTATAGAAATCTATATTAACAGCGAATAAATTAATCAAATCGCAACATGGCATTCGATGCTTAATACAAAAATATTGCTAGCCTAAAAGGAACTTTTTATTTAATTTAATTATATAACCCCCCCCCCCCCTCCCCCCCCCCCCCCCCCCCCCCCCCCCCCCGGGCATGTACCAATGAGAAATACACGTATATTTGTCATAGATTTAATACCAACAACTTAATAAATTGTCATTTAAAATAAACATCAGATCCTCGCCAACCCGTATGGCCAGCGTGGCGAGTGTATGTATAAATGTTCTGGAAGGCCCATCTCCAGCAGTCAGCAGGTCTGGGACGCTGTGTTCTAGGGGCTGTAATGATGATGATGATAATATTTTAGCCTAAAACAGTATCAAAGACGGGCACTTTTTTTCATATCAATGTTAAAGAGACTGAAGAGACTAGTTATTAAGAGGAAGACAAAGAAGACAAATTTCTAAGCATTCCATGGATTCACCGTGCGGGTGCCGGGTCCATCGTGTGTGGGTAAGAGATGAGAAGAATGGTGTCTCGGGCTTGCGACCGACAATAGGCTGGTTTAAGAAAAGGAGGCCTCCTTTTTTTCTAGTGCGCGATAATACGCTCACCATCCACCATTCTAATTCTCTCCCTACCCAACCAAATACTGTATGATTCCGTTAATGCCGTCTTGGAAGCTCGTTCCATAAATGTATTGACGGCAGACCTGCTTAGGCCCAATTCTTTCAGTAAGTGATGCAAAGATTTTGCTGGTTATAGTAACTAAAATTAAGCGAAAAATAAATCGAAACCGCTCCGGTAAAGACAAATTTAATATTTTCGACCCAATGATCCGGATGTTCATTCTTGCACAGATGTGTAGATATTTAGCAACGTTTGATGTCATCCTGTATCAAATATCAGAGCGACAGGTGGCTTTCAAGGAAATTGCTATACCGACCCTTTTGGACGTTTGTCGAAGATATGTTATATATATAGGTATTATATATATAATATATAATACCTATATAATAATATCTCAATGTCCTACAAAGGCGAGCTGTTCGAATTGTGGACGATGCCACTATATCTGGAACTCTCGAATCCCTGCAGCTTCGCCGAGATGTAGCTTCTCTGAGCGTGTTCTACCGGCTATACTATGGTGAGTGCTCTGAAGAGCTCTATAACCTAATTCCTTCCTCCCCATTCCGCAACCGAACCACACGCACAGGTCAGAATATGCACCCACATACCGTAGTCACTATCCCTTCGCGTACCTATAAATTTGGTGACTCATACATCTGTCGCACAATAAAGATGTGGAATGCTCTTCCAGCCTCTGTGTTTCCACTTTCCTATAACCTGGAGTCCTTCAAGCAAAGTGTGAAAAGGCATCTAGTCAAGCCGGCATAGTGTTAGGGACTGATGTCGGATATAAGGGTCTGATTCCAGTTGCTAACATTCATGGACCCTGCGCGCCACTTACCATCAGGTGGGCGCAGGGTCACATGTCGTGCTAGTATAAAAAAAAAAAAAAAAAAAAAAATATATATATATATATATATTTATACTAGCACGACATGTGACCTGGCGTCCAGCAGATGGTAAGTGACGCGTAAGGTCCATGAATGTTAGCAACTGGAACAGACACTCATGATTAATATCAGTCTCTAACACTATGCCGGCTTGACTAGGCATGACGGCAATTCGAGCCTGATCTCGAAACGTGTGGATACACTTTACTGGGATTATCAGCACGAATAGTGTATACTTTCCCGCCCTGGCAGACTGGGCAAATTACCACCATCAGTCTGCCTACCACCTTATGGATATTTTATGTTTTGATTTAATGCTATTCATTATAATAAATACTTAATGCTAATTGCTATTTCCATTGCTACTGCCGAAAATTGTTAAAGATAAAAAATACATAATTATTTGACTACAATTAATTATTTATTCGTTGACCAGCTTCGTCATCACGACCTGTCTTGTCAGAAAAGTGCTGGTCGTCGTTTCCGCCACCGTTCTGTCAATAATGTAATCCGGGCTTTGGTTACTGTCGGGATCCCTTCGGTTCTTGAACCGTCTGGGATCTCTCGCAGTGATGGTGCATTACCCGATGGATTGACTTTGGTGCCGTGGTTCATGGGTCGAGCATTGGTGTGGGACGCTACTTGTGTCGATACTCTTGCTCGGTCTCATATCCAGGCACATCTGTCAGGGCTGGGGTGGCTGCGGATTCGGCTGAAAAGGCCAAATGTCGCAAATACGAGTCTGTTGCTAATGACGTGTTTTTGCCTTTTGGTCTTGAGACTAGGTCCCGTGGGAGCCAAGCGGTAAGAAGTTCTTTAAAGAACTGTCTAAGCATCTGGTTAACGCTGTATGTGACCTCTGGCAGTTTTTTTGTGCAGCAAATCAGCATCGCTGTGCAGCGGAAGAATGCTGCGAGTGTTCTTGGCACACTGTCACGTGATCAAGTCATGGTGTGAATATTTTTATATAAAGTTTAGATTTTAGTAAAAAGTAAAGTATCATCACGACCGTATCCCATTCGGGGTGGTCAGAAACCACGCTTATAAAGAAGCGGTTTCACATTTAGCCAACTTTACAAGGCAAGCTCGTCGATGTCTCTAGCGTACCAAAACTCGGGAAATGTCACAAATTTATTTATTTATTAAAATTATTGTGTTCCGACCAGGAATCGAACCCGGTTACTCCACCCACCACCTCCGCCTTTAAATCTACCTTAACCGCTAGACCACGGAAGCAGTTCAAAGTCAAAGTCAAAATACCTTTATTAGCTTCGCTATACAAAGGGGAAGTATTGCCAGTCTCGGATGGGATGTCTCTAGAGGACATTTTTTATTTGAGTTTAGTTTTTTTATTTGTTTTATTTATGTAGCTTTAAATTGATATATAATGTATATTAATTTGCTTCAAATAAATATGTATACACTACGAATAAATAAATAAAAAATACTAATGCCTTAAAAACTATACAATATACATTTGAAACAGTTAAATTGATCGGTGCTTCGTATACAATTGCCACTTGTGGTTGGTCTATAGTCAAGTTGGATAAATGTGTACTCGCTTCTTACATAAAGCGTGGTTTCTGTCCACCGCGCAAAGAATACGGTCGTGATAATACTTTACGTATAGGTAATAATAATATAAATAAGGTACAAACAGATAGCCGTACTTTTTATAACAGGCAAGAAAAGAATCAATTTAAAATAAAATCATTCCCAAATTAAAATGGTTTCTGCTAGTAGCAATATTTAATAGCCAGATTGTACAAACATTTATTATGGACAGCTCATTTAGGCTGTCTAAATCGATAGCGAGTTGCGACTAACTTCCACTAATAATGTATGAGGCAGGTTAGTCAAGCTTGTTGGTGACAAACATAACCATAGCAGTGTTATTGTATGGTTTCACTAAACGTTGAAATGCGTCAATATTGTTACTGAGGGTCGGTGCCGCAACGTCAACGCGTTTGTCAACAACTTAACATGTGTAGAATGATTTTAGTTCGAAATCCACCAAAGCAAAGATGGGCGGAGAGGAGGGAAGAGTCTCATAAACCTCCAATAATAATTTAGTGGACAAGGTGCAAGCGAAGCGGAGAGGAATTGAAATGTTTTATTTTTATATAGACACAGCGCAGCATAGAAGAGATGGGTATGTCGACGAGTGCCGATGGCTTATACCAGAGCGGAAAGAGGATCGAGCAGTTTTTAAAAAACAATGAGCGTCCGCCTCATTCCCCCTCCCTCTCCGTCATAACTAATTAAGCTAAACTGTTCAACATCTTAGCTCTGACCTTTACACAATAATAATATAATATAATAATAATAATCTTTATTTCAGTAATTAAAATACAAAAGGCCTATAGATATATTAAAAATTAACATATATAAATATACACTACACTACAGCTACCGCATTTTCATCTTATTGTGGTCAAAGTAATACCCATTGGGTACAGCGACCACCTTCATGAAGGCGGATTGCTGCAGTGGGGAGTCGGTACCGAGGTCCTCTTAGGTGGTTCATAAGGGCTCGGTGCTTCGGTAGGGCTCGTCGCTTCTTCCGTGGTGCATTTCGAAGGCCCAAATGAACCTATGTACCGACGAAACACAACAGTTTAGTTATTTCCCTGACCGATTCGGTCTCTCCTCGTCCGCGTATGTGGTCAAGGATAACCTGGTGTGTTGAAGTTTTGCATAACCGGGACACGTAGATAGATGTAATCGGTGTGGCGGCTTTCAGCTGGCACGATTCTGGGGGTGATGTATGTTGAATTTGGATGTTGCGGCGGCATCTCCTTTTACGCTTTTGCACAGTCGTCGTAAACACTTCTTCCGCTACGGGGGCTATCTATTTCCTGGGAGCCGGCCTTTGAACAGCGTGCGCATAGCTGGACTTCTCAATTTTATATAATTTTTGTTGAGTTACTGCTGGATATAGGCTATTCTGAAAATATTTTAAAGGATTTATTTTTCCTTCTTCTCTGGTCATCTTCAAGTTTACTCAGCGAGCTATGGAGAGAGCTATGCTTCAGCTTGGTATTTTTCTGATAGATAGAATTTTAAAAGCTGAAGACGTCTGCCGCATAACTCACGACGAAAAAGACAAACAAACTGGTTCTAGAGTGTAGACGGAACGACGAAGAGTGGGACGAACCCGTGCCAAGTTAATAAATGACCTAGAGAAGGTCGCTGGTGTGAGTTATATGGGGATTGTAAAAGACCGCGTGCAGTGGCGAGCCTTAGAAAAAAATCCCTCTAGAGAATTCCTTTCAGGGATATGTAGTAGTAACATATCCCCTTTGTATAAGGAGACTAAAATTTTACAATAAATAATTGCCTGCCTTTCAGTCTTCACAATATTCCAAGTCATTGTCCAGGCGTTTGGATAGTTCCATCTTAATGTAATAGAAGAAACAATTGACAATTAACCTAGTTGTAATGTACCAGACCACATATGCGACATAAGTGTTTCCGTAATATTTATAAGCTGGAACGCATATTTGCTGGTGTGCTCAAGACTTTAGGCCAAATTAACAAGCTTCACTGCGCTCAGCCTACTGATGTCAGTTAGAGATGAGTAACGATTTCAATTTGATGTTAAATTAACAAACTCCTGAAACGACGCAACCTCCGACCACGCTTCACTGATCACAAGACATTTGCTCATAGGGTGTATGTGTACTGTAGTCTCACTGAATACACAATAGATTCTGATGTTAATATAGATTTGTACTAATAAAACGACTTTATGGTACAGTAAACCAATATTTGTACGATATAGATTAACTTTAGTTAAAAGTAAAGTATTTTCACGACTGTATTCCTTACGGTGTGCAGATATATATATATATATAACTTTGAACAAAATATTCTCTACTCAAGGGGTCACCCGTCACCAACCGGAGTTTTTCCCCAAGCTCACGAGAGAACGCTAGAGCCTCCTAAATACTACTATGTGATTAATGTAACAAATATATATTTATATGAATACCCCTAAACCAACAATTTGAGCTGCATTAGTGTAATAGCATATCTATTACGGATCTATTACAGACAGTTAATATTTACTGAGTGATTACACCAAATCATACGGGTCGTTTGAAGTAGTTTGAAATAAATGTCCGCCTATTAGAGTTCCCTTCCGAACTCCATCGAAAGTTATTCATGGTGATATGGAATGGTATCTCTTAGACGTCTACATTTTGACCTTTTACTTGTGTTAGGCTAAAATCTATGAATCGTGCTTGGAATTTGCCTAGACTTCATCATTATCATCATCATCAGCCTGTGTCTCTCCACTGCTGGATATAGGCCTCCCCCAAGGCTTGCCACTGCACGCGGTCTTTTGCAACCCCCATCCAACCACCAACAGCGACCCTCCTTAGGTCATCCATCCATCTGGCGGGGGGGTCGTCCCACTCTGCGTAGTTCCGTACGTTGTCTCCACTCCAGAACCCGTTTGCCCCATTGGTTGTCGGTTCTGCGGCAGATGTGTACGGCCCATTCTTCAGCTTGCTAATTTTTAATGCTATGTCAGTAACTTTGGTTCTCTGACGAATTTTAACGTTTCGAATTCTATCCATCAGAGAAATACCAAGCATAGCTCTCTCCATAGCTCGCTCTCCTTGAATTTGTGAACCAGACCCACTGTCAGTGTCCATGTCTCTGCTCCATACGACATTACGGGGAGGACGCACTGGTTGAAGACTTTTGTCTTGAGGATATGTCGAAGTTTCCCGAATGCCTAGATTTAGGTTAAACAAATAAATAAAAAAGTTAATTTAAAAATAAAAATAAATGCCTGCCTAGAAAATGATCTAGAATTAAAAACTTAACAGAAATATGGATAAATATATATATAAAGAAAGATAGGTCACAAAGGCCAACAGTGAAAGAGAGACGGTTTATAGGGTTTTAGTCCGTAGGCGCCTTAGGAGGCCTCACGATGAGTCGGGCATGCGTCCTCCCGCGGTGGCCCTTCAGGCTGGGGTCGTACCATTGAGGATTTATCGATACACCGTCTTTAAAAAAAAAAAGTGATAATGGTTGCTAACCAACTTAAAATCGTTATAGATAAACTTCAACATGATTTTCAAATACATATTTGATGATACCCCACTTAATATAGTTAGTCGCAATATTTTTTTTATTTTTAACAATATGACGTCTGGTTATTGCCTAATGAAATTTTATTAATGTCTTTATCTCCAGTGACTCTCGCTTGATGAAGACGAAACTATTGACGTAAGAATCATCAAAATCAGCCAACGCGTTTGGTCTCCAATGTGCCACAAAGGAACAAACATACATACATAGCCTGATAAACACTTAGCCGTTCTTTACGTCGCGTCGTGTTTTTTGTATATTGAAACCAAAAATAATTTCTATATTACGACGTACTTTTAAAAGAAGCGTCGATACCTTGCAAAGGAATGTTAAAGCATAATTTTAATCCATTCATAAGTTGCATGTTTTATTCAATATTTTCTTTAAGTACTCAAACCAAGTGGCGAATAGGTTCTATCGGATATCGTAGCGGGCAAAGTTCGTCGATTGCCTCTAAAATTGAGGGCTTTTGATTCGATATTGCAGCTCGGATCCTTAACTGGTTGATCGAACAAGGAATAATGTAGTTAACTTATATAAGTATCCTTAGACCACAGACTATACTTAGTTAATAAATATATCTTTCCGCCTCCGTGGTCTAGTGGTAACAAACGTTGCCGTGAACTCGGGAGGTCGTGGGTTCGATTCCCACCGGGGGCAAGTTGTACATTGTATAATTTGTCTCGGTCTGGGTGTTTATTTGTATAATATGTATATATTTAAAAGTATTATATGTAGTTTATCAACCATCTAGTTTCCGTAACACAAGCCTCGTAGCTTACCACGGAAATTAGATGGCGCTGTGTTACCTGTCTGGTAATATTTATTATTATTATATTTATCGATATTTTTTATAGATTGTTTAATATACACGTACATTACAACCACTGAATTACCTAAATGTACAAATAAAAAAAACAAAATTATAAAGTCTTAGAACACAAAAAAATGTGTAGTCAATATGGGATTCCTAGCCTCATTTTATTTATTTATTTAAATTCTTTACTGCACTTAAAAACCTAGTACATAGCTCATTGAAAAAGTAACTTCTGTCATGGAGACCTGCAGCCGGATTTTACTAATTTTATGTCGATAAAATTTAAGTTACGTTCTTTTCCAATCCCACATTAGTTATTGTCCCCGTACGGTATTCTACTAACATACAAAGTGGAACTAAAGTTGCATCGAAAACAAATTTAATCGAATAATTGTAGAAAAAAAAATAATGAGGCGCAGACAATCTCCCTTATGTTACATATTGTTTTAAAGCCTAAACCATTTTAAAAACAGTAAATATACTAAAAAAAAAACTTATTAAATCGTACATAAAAGAGCCACACAATTGTTTACATACTATCATTATAATAAGGTTACAAATCAATAACGATATTAAAACTCGCCTTACACTCGCCACATCACTAGTTTTATTTTTAAATTATTTAAATTATTACAAGCCGTATGCTATGAAATAGTAACAAAACTGAACCGAATAGTAGAATACGGATTTTAAATAGTAACAAAACTGAAGCAAATAGTAGAATACAGATTTGTCAAAAGTACCATTTTATTTGCACTTATGCAAATTGAATCGGTAGGTGAATCTATTTAGTCGTTAATAATTTAACAAAGAGCAGATACAATCAGATATAATCCCTCGTTTCTTCTAAACCCACATTTATGTCCAACAGAACATATCGCTCAAAGTGGTTTCCCGAGCGCCGTGGTTCGTGCGTAATTTCGTCATAGCTCGAGATTTGGAGATGCCTACTATTGAGGACTTTGTCGTTGGCCTGACTAGACGTATAATCTATCGGGCCGACAACGGACACTTCAAGCATCTCCAGAATATCGCTCCGTCTTGCGCACGGGAGACCGATTCTTAGGGAAGTACTCCAGGAGGAAAGCTGAAGCAGTCGAATCTAGCCCCCTGGGTTCGTGAGCCACATGGGCACTGTTATACTATTAACGGCGCCCAGCCCTAAAAGTGCATGAATTACCGGCGGGCGGGGGCTGAGATCCTATCGGGGAAAACAGGGGAATGCCCCATCCCCAACCCAAGCCCATTAGGAGTCCGGGTCTGGACGACCCCACTGACTGACTAACCTTTATGTACCTTATAATCAGCTCTCCATTGCTGGATGTATTTTGTTCATTTTATGTCTTTACCAAGTCTATCGTATGCAATAACTTGCCATCCTTTGCCCTTGTTAGTTGACCCCATCAGCGGCCTTCTATAGTTCATCCTATGACAAGGGATCGTCTTTCTGTACGTGGTCTCTATACTCTTGACCCCGTCTACTTCATCATTCGTCGGTTCTACGAATACTTATGTGACTTCATTTTTATCATAGCCTCTTAGAAGACATAATTTAAGACTTCCACTGCTGAAGAACATATTTCTAGATAATTTAGTATTATATCTTACATCTGGCGAGGTTATGTTACTTATCAAATATGAATTTATTACAACGTCTTAACCGAACCGAAAGAGATTATCTTTTTACAGAATCTACAGAATAAAAGAAATCAGAAATGTTTTAAAGAATGAAAGGAGAGAACTATCAAACATAATCCCCCAGATTATTCATTGTCACACCACAAAGCCGATCCGGGCTGAATAAATCACAAACAATAAAGCACCTTTATTCCGACGTTTCAAAAAGTAAGATAAAATTCGCCGTAAAGAAATCAAAACAAGTAATTGCCGCGGGCGTTAAAAACAAGTAAGGTATTTGTCTCATTGGAGGCGATAAGCAAGGAGCTAGTAAAGTTTGAATTCATAACAAGTTGATGTCTAAGTCTTTATTTGCTTTGACAGCTTGCTGAGACAAACTACTTAATGGAAAAATAGTCCTTGCTGACAATTAATCATTATCGTAAACACAATTATCTTCTAGTGAGAACTAACAGCCCACCAAATAATAGATAATAGCGTCGATTGGAATGGTATACATTTGACTAGGTGCGAACAGAAGTGATCGAAGTGTTACTGGGCATTGTGTCAAAATTAAAACGAAAATATTGTTTAAAAAAAAATATATATATTACAGGAAATATTTCTGCACTAATGTTAAATCTATAGTCAAATAATCCAAGCCAAGGCCTTCCAGAACATATTTCTGGAGAATTGGGCCTACACTCCTCACGCTGGCCAGACGGGTTGGCGAGGGACTGATTACAATTTATTATCTTATTAACAAGTCAAATTAATTTATTAACAAGTTGGTTTTAGTGAGGTTTAGTTCTCCAAGGCAAAGGTAAAGGTGCTGTTGTAAATCTATGACAAATGTACATAAGAAAAGTGTATATCTCATTGGTACATGGCTGGGTTTCGAACCATGCAATTAACCTTTTTTATTATATGGAAAGCGTTCTTACAATTGAGTGACCACCTTAACTAGTCATATGGATATATGTATAAACAATATTAGTAATAAGCGAGAAAATAGTCAATTGACAGTCGCTTCCTGTAAGCTGTGAGACAAGTGCCTTAGGCTTAGCGGAAAAATTGAATAATAAAGTACCGGCGCGATAAATGACAATATAAAAGCGCGGTCGTTACTGTCAGCTGCAAGTACGGTTGGCAAAGAAAACCCATTATTAATAGGCTACAGGCCTGCCCTGCGGCTTCCGGGTGCAAAATAATATATAACCTTTGAATTGACAAGAAAGAGAACCCGAATACTTCATAGAACTAAGCTTATACCCAAATGAAATATAAACAGCATTGTGCTAGGGTAGAACCCAATTGAAATATTTGAAGACTACGGCCAAGAACTAGAAGTCCGAAGAAACAGGCCGAAATATATTTATTTATTTATTTATCACCATAGGGACCTATCGGAACACTTGGTTACGTCCTAATTTACGTTAATTACAGAACAATGAAAAAACCAAAAAAAAAAGAAAGAAACAATACTAGAAAACAATATAATAGTCGAAAACCTGGCCAGATAGTGATGACATCATAAAGTAAAATAAAGGTTTGGCTAAATTGGCTGTAAATGGGCCTTGTCAGTTCTAATATAAAAAATATTAAACAAATAAAATAGAAATATGTCACAAAAAAAAACAATTGTCAATTGTGGATGTCACTAAAAACTAAAAATTTGTCACTAAGACTAAGAAATACAAATATTGAGCAAAATAAAAATTGAAAGTCAAAATTTAAAACTAAAATTATTATTAAAAACAAATAATCAAAAATTCTATTACCTAGGTATTGAAAAATCTGCTGTAAAGTGGCGTCGTCATAACAAGAGTACAAAGTTAAATTTAATTACTAAAAAAAAAAAATTAATTAATAAATTAAATAGGTCAGAAACCACATTTATAAATAAGCGGATTCACATTAAGCCAACTTCACTATAGGCCAATTATGACAAGTGGCAAGCTCGTCGATGTCTTCAGCGAACCAAACTCGAAAAATATCACAAATAAATTAAATATTAATTCAATGTATTTATTTACAAATAAATAGTTTTGTGTCCCGACCAGGAATCAAACCCGGTACCTCCGAGTCTTAAATCCACGGACTTAACCGCTAGACCACGGAGTTAGACTAGCAAAATTTAAAATATCTAATTATTTATTTATTCTTTCGGAAACTCAGGGTTTGTGCAATAAAAACGATTTACAATTAAACAATTTTATGAGTGAGGTAGGCCAGCCTCCGTTCTTTTTTCTCTGTTAAAACACATTTTTCATGTTCTAATATATTCAGGATTTTTTGGGTTAAAAGTTCAAGATTTGACTATTTATCTCTTTGATGGTCTTCGCTTTTTTCCATATAACCTTTGGAGAGATCAATAACTTTTATCTAGTTTGTTTTAGAAGGAAACCTTTCGTTTAGTTTTTTGTTAACCCTTATATAATTGGAACATCTATCTTATGGTGAACAAAAATAAATTGTTTAAAATTGTTTTATTATAAAACTGGAGTCTGTTAATTAGTAATGCGTTTTACGCCTACTAGCTATTAATAATATTTTATATCCATTCAATTAGGTGTAGTCAACTTCAGCAAAGAAGTCGACAGACTCATTCAGCTAGGATTTTAAGCATTCAGCGGGGATGAGGCGGAGTGCACAATCGTATTAAAACGTCTGTCAGATGTAATCGATCGTAGACGATACGCTTTCGAAAGATTGTGCACTCCGCCTCACCCCACAGGAAGTTACATCACATAACATAGTGTTTGAAAACAAAGGTTTTCAACAAGTGCGTTTTTCCAGTAATGTCTTATGGAGTAGAGACTTGGGCACTGAAAGTGGGTCTGATCCACAAGTTCAACGTAGCTCAGCTATAAATAAAGACAGCTTCAGATAAATCGGGATCGGGAAAACCAAAGTTTTTAATATTATCAAGCTGAAATGACAATGGGCTGGACACGTCTGTCGCAGACTGATGAACGATGGAGTGGACTGGTTCTGTAGTGGAGACCACGTACTGGAAAACGCAGAGTGGGACGAACCTCATGCCTAATGAACATATAATTGAGGAAGGTTACTGGTGAGGGATGGATGAGCGTGGCAGGAAATCGTGTGAAATAGCGAGGCTTGGGAGATGCATATATCATATATATGCAGTGAAGTGACATATTATTATTTATTAATCTAACTACAACGGCTAAGGTTGTGTCTACAAGTGGAATATGGCACCTTTTTACAATAAAATGATTTGTAGAAGATGATCAGTTATAAAATATCTGCATACCGCAATTTATCTTTAAGACGGTTCTTTTAAAGAAAGTCAGCTTTTTGTGTGAATTCAAATCGGCAAAACCTAAGAGGAGTTTGTTCGTTTTATTATTTGAGCCGGATCTTTGTAAGCACTTTTCTTCAACCATTAATGATAAGTTATTTGTAATTCAATCGAATGCATGTTTTGAATCCAATTCGCTAGTAGGCAATTTTTTCTTTCAAAATAAATGGTAAATCACCATTTATTGTAACAGAAGTAAATTGCTTTAGAATCAATAGGTACTAAAATTATGTCTAAGCTACTCCTAAATACACGACGTTTTTTTTTAAAACCTTTTGTTATTGATGTGTTTTTTTTTTAACCATGGTATGTTATGGGATCTTTGTAGAATTGTGTAACTGGGTGTTTCTCTGTAAACTGGGCAACTTTTCCTAGGAAAGTGTCTAGGCTACTTTTTTGCTCATAATATAATAAATTTTATTTAGGGAATAAGTATCCTTCTATTTATTAATATTCGGCAGATGAACCACAAATATTCCCATTACTTTAGAAAATATTAAGCATTTTCTGAAAAAAATATACAGGGGACTGTTGCCAAAGCCATGGGACTGTGAACTTAAATAAAAAATACAATTTTTGTACCGAAATTAAATGTTTTTTATTATTATTAACTTTAGAGCTTAAGAATTAAGTAACTGAATAATAAAAATTTAAAGATTCAACTATCTTTATGTAGTACTTAACCCTGTAATCTATCAGATATATATCTTTCAAATATACTACAACCGTGTGCGTTAACCGCCAAAATAAAAAGCTTGAAGTATTTGAGAATATTTAGTTAAATAATTCTCAGAAAAGTCCATGTGAATGAGAGTATTTTCTTCTGTCAGCGCACTTTTAAGTTTCTTCATTGCACTGAACTGGTGTACAATATTTCTTTCGTGACAAAAAAATGTCTCTAGCTCTTCTTGCTATAATGAGGTCGCGCGGTTTTACATGAAAGGATTTCTTAATGTATTTGGCTACTCGACTAGTCTTTAGATTTTAGGTAAAATTAACTTTTTCAGATATCCTTATCTTATAACTGATACTTATGTCTTATGTTATCAAATTTCTCTGGACAAACATCTTATAATAGCGGTCACAACACAGCTCCTGAAGCAATCTATGATAGCTGTTATAATTTTAAAAAATTCTATTAAATTAAGCTTTTAAGTCTAGTTCGCGTGGTTCATGCACAAACATCCTCGCCAACCCGTCTGGCCATCGTAGCGAGCGTAGGCCGAAATCTCCAGATATATGTTCTGGAAGGCCCATCTCCAACAGTGGAGGTCCAGGATGCTCTGTTCTAAGGGCTGTAAATAATGCACAAACAAGTATCACGTTTTTTAACTTTGGGCATGACAATCCGTAAAGGACGCAGTCTGCAAAAAGTTTAATAACTTAGTGTGAAATTTCCCTTCTCTTGTTTAAATTTTTCGCACAGCCCTTGTCAATTTATCGTCAAGCATGTATCGCTTTTGTTTTCGTTCTGATTTTCTTGTTATAAATTCTATCTTTCCCGCTCCTAGCCTACTATTAGAATCATCTTCATAGAAATTAACAACTGCTCCTACACATTCATCTGAAATTTTGTTTCTTCTTTCCAGTCGATGACCCGTTTTTGCCTTATCACACCGGTGTTGTTCATTCGCCATAACTTATATTTATCAACTATCTTTCCAGTAACTATTTTTGTTGTCTTTTTTTTTACGATTTTCATCTCTAAAATTTATCTTGTATGCTTTTTTGACTAATCTTTTCAGATATTCTATATCTGCCACTTTTTGAAACTTTGTATTTGGTGTATTTTTGGGCTTCAGATTAATGCTCTTTTTTAGTCGCGATAAACGTTTTTACTTACTTATTTTATATCTAAGCATCTTTTCTTTATTTTTATTTATTATTTCAGCAGCATTATTTCAGGTATTGACATTTGACATAAAGAATCAGAATCTGGAGTATTTTCTTTAATAAATGAATTATTAATATTTGCTAATACTTTTTTTCTTATTGCGATACTTTGTGCAATACTCTTTCCACTTCTTCTTGGCATCTCGGTGTTCTTGTGAAGTCATATTCTCAAAAACTTTCTAGCTCCCTTTTCTTTTTTCTTAAGGTACTTAGGGCGTTCTTTTTTTCTAAGTTCTTCCCTTTTCTGAGGGTAGTTTTTAATCTTCTCATATCTCTTTTGCTCTTCTTATCTTTTTTTTGTGGAATCTCTTCTTTAGTGGCTTTTTTTCTTTGGCGCCATTCTCAAAACAAATCTAAAACCATAACAAATATAATTTACACAATCCCCTGGATGTGGAAACAGTCCCCTGTCCCGTAGAAAGACAGGGGACTGCTGCCATGGGACTGTTTAATTTGATTGAATTGATAAGTAGTACAATTGTAATTGATTTATGCTATTTTGCTGCACATAGGAAATATGTATCTATTGTAACAATTTAAATGTTTAAAGGAATCATTAAAATACATAAATAGAAGAAAAATAATCCTTACCAGAGGACTGTTGGCAGTCAGGTTACAACGCGGCTTCCATGGAAGAACGCTCGCACACTGCTAAATAAGATGACGTGCGGGTCGTCATGGCGGCAACCGCGCAAACTTCAGACTTGTTGCGTTTTGTTACACGCATAAAAGGCGTTGTTTAACCTTTTGGCTACGTGTCACGTAATTTAAAATATAGACAGGGGGACTGTTCACTAAATCCGAAGACAAAGATTCATTGCCTTTTTTTTAAATTGTAAAATAATATTTATGTAAAATAAAAAGGTCTCATGGACAATCAAACAATATTGATTTAATAGTACAACAATTCGATAAATTCCAATAGATACTGTCTCGATTAATTTAGTCCGAAGTAACTATTCTGCTTTGGTGACATACCAGGGGACTGGTTTTTAGGTACTATAAAATCGTTTTTAATATGATAAAGTTCATTTTAATGGATTTTTAATGTTAAGCAGGGCTAGATTAAGGTATTGATTTTTGGAATTATCTACGAAATATTTGAGATTTTTTTTAACAAAATTAGCCTGGGACAATGAGTTGCCCAGTTTACAGAGAAATGCCCAACTAATAAATGCAACCCCTATTAGCGATTAAGTGTAAGCTTAATTCACTAGAAATATTTTCTAAAAGCGCTGGCAGCTCGGTTGTTAGAACGATATCCTTAAAATTCTAAAAAAACGTCGGTTCAAACTCCGCCACATACATACCAATGAGAAATACACTTTTCTTGCGTACATTTGTCATAGATTTAAGGTCCCGGATTCACTAATACCAACTTGTGAAATCATTACTAAATTGTCATTAAAAATTTACATCAGACCCTAGCCAATCCGTCTGGCCAGCGTGGCCAGTGTAGGCCACATTCTTCAAAAATTTCTGGAAGAACTATCTCCAACAGTGGAGTCCTTGGGGCGTTAATGATTGATAATAATTTTCTAAAAAGCTCATCTCTATCAGCCAATATGTTCTATAGTGATGATGGATGATGAAATTCATAAGCAAGATGAAGTCTTTTTTGTTTTTAAAAGACTTAATTATTGTTGTAAAATATTAAGTGAAGACTTAAAACCCTGTCTTAAAATATTAAGGTAAAGAGCTTACAATAGAGTGTTCAATTAGTTGGGTCCTGGCTCTGAACGATGTACTCTGAATACATCTTTTAGTAAAACCTCGCAAGTGCGAGTTGAAATTTAAAGTGGGAACGAATCAAATTTTTAGGTCGCCACCTCGAAGCTTTTAAGAAGGACCAAGGATGAATTTAAATAAGCTTTAGCCGCGCCAATTTTGCCAACTGCATAAATATTAATGGATGTAGACGGCCATGTTGGCAACGCTGATGGATATGGATTAACAATATACGTTTTCGAAACGGGTTATTCCCAGTTGCCACCGCCAATTATGTTATATACTTTATTTATTTATTTATTTAAATACTTTATTGCACTTAAAACCTAGTACATAGGCGAGCTATAACGCCATAAGGCATTCTTCACCAGCTAACCTTGGGGATCATGTAAGGTGATAGGCAGGATGAAGAAAAATATTAAAATAGCTCAAATTAGTAAATTTGTAATTTTTTTATATACTAAACACAACAACCATAAAATGAATGAGCCACTGACTTCAGTCTCTACCATTATGCCGGCCTACCAATATGCTGTTTTACACTTCGCTTAAAGGACTCAAGGTAATACGGGTAAATACACATTACACATTTTCAGCGTGCGACAAAATCCAATTATGTTATTTACTTTTTTATACACTGATCACAACAACCATTAACCATCATTTCGCCCACCTGATGGTAAGCGGTACGTGAGGTCAATGAATGGGAGCAACTAACTCCAGCCACTGACTTCAGTCTCTACCATTATGCCGGCCTACCAAGATGCTGTTTTACACTTCGCTTGAATGACTCAAGGTTATAGGAATGGGGAAACACACTGGAGAGCATCCAACATCTTCAGCGTGCGACATAATAAGTAGGCGTAGCGATTGCGGCTACAGTATAAGGGTATATATTTTGACCTGTGCGTATGGTTCGGATAACAATGTCCTATAGTTCTTTTTTTTACTTTTTATATTGTTTCTCCTTAACAACAACGACCAACCAATTTGGAGGGTTTAGATTGAATGTTTTTATGTTATATATATTAGTAATATGTATGTATATATATATTAGTTTTCTAAAATTTTTTTTTTCTTCCTAAAATTCATTTAAATACGCGAGTTAGTTTATACGAGAGTACGCGTTTGTTATTATTATTAAATAATTTAATGCACTTTACTTAAAATTATGGTCAGTGAAGTTTGTTCCATACAGCCGATACGGTAAATGAATCTGAATATCTGCTGGAAGTGTGAGGTGGGATTTTAAGTTGGTTGTTATGAGAAGTGTTTATTGGCATTAGCACAGATGAGGATGTCCCCAGTAGGGACAAATAGGATTTAAAGATATCGCATTTGTCACCGTCGCGTCGGGGACAACTGGGTATAACCTATCGATACAAGTGGATACATAATATGTCCTCGTTGTAATAAATTGCTTTCGTGTTGTTTCATAAATATTAATTATATATTTGTCAAGGAAATTGTTTACATATTATGTTCTTATGTTTCGCTAATCTTTATGCTGTCGCTGTTGACAGTTCAGATTAACGTAATATAAACGACTTTTTGAGCTTCGTTGTTCATTTAAATTCATAGAAGAATTAGCAATGAATAAATAAATTAATCCCTCCTCCTCCTTAGTCGGTACCCCACTGATGGGGATCGTGACTCCATCGCAGACGCAGCTCATCCACCAGCCGTCTCCAACGGTTTCGGTCCTCGGCGTAGTGGATGGCCTGGTGTACAGGGATGTTCAGGTGGTCAGTTACCTGACTGGACCATCGCTTGGGGCTTCTTCCTCTTGTTCTTTTACCGTCTACCTTGCCCGTGATTAGAAGTTTTTCTAGATTATCGTCTTCTCTTCTTGCAATGTGGCCAAAGTATTGCAGAATTCGGGCAAAGCAGACGGTAGAGAGTCTTTGCTCCCTGGTCAGCTTAAGCTCTTCGAGCACAGAAATGTTAGTACGTCGTGCGACCCAAGGGATTGTGAGCAAACGCCTATTATTTACTACTACTTAATACCTATACATTAATTAATTAAATACGTTATTGCACTTTACTTAAAAGTATGTACAAAGTCGAACTTAACAAAGATTCGGGTATTTTAACCGCTAACCTTTGGGATAGTGAGACAGTATAAATATGTGGGGTGCAATTCTAACCAATAAACTACATAAATACTCATCAATATATACTTATTATAGTAGATATACCTATAAATATGAATATAATATATTATTAGAAGCGCGGTGGTGGCTCGGTTGTAAAAACGCGTTCCTTAAATCCTGCAAAGGTCGGTTCAAACCCCCCCGGCATGTACCAATGAGAAATACACTTTTCTTACGTACATTTGTCATAGATTTACAAAACCACCGTTCCCGTGCCTCGTTAAAAATTTACATTATATCCTCGCCAAATTGTCTGACCAGCGTGGCGAGTGTAGGCCAAATTCTCCAGATATATGTCCTGGAAGGCCCATCTCCAGCAGTGAAAGTCTGGTACGCTGTATTCTAGGGGCTGTAATGATGATGATTAGAATGTAGAAATTTGTGAAGTAAAATTTTTAGTTTTATTTTTTACAAATGAAGGTATATAATAAAATAAAAAAGAAGAACTTTAGGGCCAATACCTAAACAAATTGTAGTTAATTATAAGACAGAAGGAACACATAATATTTAAAAGAAAGATAAGCAAGTTATACAAAGTATAATATGGTAATAACAATAGTAATTTAGACAGTTACAGTTTCCATTATATTTTTTTTGAAAAAATATTAAGTAGTTTTTGAAAAATCTATATGTCTATAGGTCAGTTGAAGCTTGTTCCATAGCCGATAAGGTAAATAAATCTGAATATCTGCTGGAAGTGTGGGGTGGGATTTTGAGTTGATTGTTATGAGAAGAACGAAATGACATTATCTATAGGGAAATACCAAATTAAAAATTATGATCTTGACCAAGAATTGTAACTCTAATTTAGCAGAGATGTTCATTGGAATCCTGGGAGTAGAATACGTTACAATCTGAGCAATACATAATGACCATAAGGCCAACTGAAGGTAATTGTTTTGTCATTTAATAGTACAATAGCAGATTTTTATAGGAGGTGGACTAATGTCAGTAATTTTCACAGTCTGCCGGGGCAGGGAAGTATCCACTGTTGGTTCCGATAAACCCAGTAACATCTGTGACATTAAAATGAAACAAAAGAATTTAAGCAATAGAAGTAAATTATACTTATTAAGTAAAGTGAAGTTACCAGAGCAAGATAATCTACAATTATATAAGGGAGGGTCGTAAGCCAAAACTTAGCCTTACCACTCTTTATGCATCCGTTGATCGTACGTAGGGGTACCTTACCTCGGAAAGCCTGAAGATGGGGACCCGGAGATCGCTGCCGATCCCAAGCGGACAACGAGGCGTCACGGGGATCCTGGGCAGCGGGGTTATCTTCTCAAGTTGGGCCCCAGCTCTTAAGTCCAGACATAGAACCCCAAGCTCAGGCGGTGACAATATATCGCAAAAGAGAAAGATTTAAAATTAAAACAGTACTTATTTTAAGCAAGACTAGTGCGGAGCAGCTGTTTCAGCGAGAAGGAAAAAGAGCATCTCTCTGACGGTTGTTTTCTTAAAAATGGTGTAAGGCAAAGGATGTCGTTTGCAGCCGAAAACGTTCATCCTTGTGTCGATAGCAATCGCTACAAGTGTATCTACAGGTTTTGGGATCAGGCTCCAATTGCCGTCATGCCCAGTCAAGCCCGCATAGTGTTAGGGACTAATGCCAGTCATGAGTGTCTGATTCCAGTTGCTGACATTCATGGACCTCGCTCGCCACTTACCATCAGGTGAGCAAGGTCACATGCCGTGGTAGTATAAAAAATATACATGTATATTACATAATAACGTTTTGTTTCATTGTTACAGGTTACTACGCAATCAAAATAGTAAAAGTGGATGTGCCGGAGATTATTCAATACGGTGTTCACGACACAGTGGTTTTGGACTGTGACTATGTTTACGGTAATAACACTTCTGGATTGGTGGTGAAGTGGTTCTTTAGGAACAAGACTAGGCCAGTGTATCAGTGGATTCCTAGTCAAAAACCTCAGGACATGGGCATTTTAAGAGGCCGCGTAGACTTAACTTATAGGGTCTCTAATGATCCATATAAAATGCATAGAGCAGTTAAAATTGTGAAGCCTGGTACAGACATTTCGGGTGATTATACGTGTGTAGTGTCTACTTTTCTGGCTGAGGATCAGAGAACGAAACAGCTGATTGTTTTTGGTGAGTTACTTATTAATTTATTTAGTTACAGATTCAACAGCGCATAAAATTAGGTATACCTCGTCTACAAAATTCTTAACTAAAGCCAGTTATTGAATCAATAATAGTAATACGAGTATATAGTGAGTGAGTTTACACAAAATAATAATAATAATAATTACATTCTTTTAACTGCCTCCGCGGTCTAACATTTAAATCCGTGAATTCAGGCGTGGAGGTACTGGGTTCGATTCAATTCGATTTATTTGTGATATTATTTTGATACGCTAGACATCAACGAGTTAGCCACTTGTCATAATGGGCTAAATTTGAATCCGCTTCTTTAAAAGCGTCGTTTCTGACCACCCTGAAAGTGATACACTCGTGATGTATTCTTTTACATACCTTATTTACAAATATTTTAGATTGACTATCAGTAAACAAGTGCAGTGGTGACTCGGTTGTAAGAACGCTTTCCTTAAAATTCAAAGAAAGGGTCGCGGGTTCTACCTTGGCATGGACCAATGACAAAATATCTCTTACGTACATTTGTCACATATTCATAACACCACTGTTTCCGTGACTCAGAGAGCACGTTAATCTGTTGATCCGTACATACATACATATCTTCACGCCAGGTCCCTTGCGGGGTAGGCAGAGACAATTGAGCGCCATTTGTCACGATCTCGACATACCTCTTTCGCTTCTTCGACATTCATCAACCTCTTCATACATGCCCTTTTGTTTCGATGGCTTTTATTGCACCTTCAGCTATTGTTTTATTTATTTTATCGTCTGGGTCTGCCAGGGCCTCTTTCACCCACAACTTTCGCAATATATATCTGGTTCGTCAATCTTTCTTCAGTCATCCTTTCAACATGCCCGAACCATCGGAGCATGCCTTTCCTTATTTTTGTCCCTATCCTTTCTTTCATCCCACCGTTTTGTCGATCCCTGGGCTATTATTACCAAATAAATCTTCTGCATAATTCCCCAGAGATTTCTGTATTGCCCATCAACGGTAAAGATCTTGGATTCAGTTTTCTTGTTGCTGTGATGATGAGAGAATTTGCGCAAATGATATTAAAGTCTAATCAATTATTGACTTAGATTACAAGCACTTTCAACTTGCATATCGATTTGATTTGTTCGAATGAAACTAACAGTTTTCTATGGATAATTGTCAATTGTGGTCGAATATATCGAACCGACACTTAAGTTAAAAGCACCACAATTAGTGCTCAAATGTAAAAATAAAAAATAATCCACCTATTTTAAGAAGAGTTTTAACGACGTGACCATGATTTTGTTATCTTAAAATCAAGTGCTAAATTAAGTTTCGAAATTCTAATAATTAATTAAAAGTAGTTAATTAAGGGGTGAAGAGTTGTAATTAACTTTTTAAATCTCTTAGTTAAATTACCATAAATAATAAATTTAGACAGTGATTTTAAATTTAAATCCCGAATCAGACGAGTTCGTGTGACGTATTTTATAAAGTTGCCTGTAGAAGCCAATATGTACATCAGGGTCGATGTAGAGAACCTGTCGAACATCTCGAACACCATGGGCCCCAATAATCGTCACGCGGCTCTCAACGACACCAATAGAAGGGCTTTTCTCACTGCTGGAGCAAAAAATGTCATTGACAATATCATAATCATCTTTACAGTTCCTACAACACGGTGTTCTAGACCTCCACCGCTAAAGATGGGCCTTCCAGTCAAGCCGGTATAGTGATACGGACTGATAGGGCTATTTATTTTTTATTTAAATTCTTTAATGCACTTAAAAATAGTACAGAGGCGAGCTATAATGCCAGTATGCATTATTTACCAGCTAACCTTGAGGATCGAGTAAGGTGATAGGCAGGATGAAAAAAAAAGTAATAATAATGATACAGTTAATAAGTTACTTAACTAATTATAATCTACTACACATTATACCTACACACATAAATATACATAAACTATTATTATTACAGCAGAAAAAATATGATCGCAGCGGATATACCAAACAGATTTTTCTGCTAGTGTACTTTGCAAAAGAAATCACACATACACATACTCAATACTACTACTATCTCACTCGCACTCCCTTACAAAGCCAATTTAACCACTAAAATCTACAAAAAGTCTGTTAATTAACGTACATATATAGTTATGTATGTATGAAATAACAAAAAAATTAAAAAATATATTTCGTTTAAGCTGGGCCCGGGTAAATTGTGTATGGATCGTGACCATTCTTTTGCATATATACTATTAAAGTTTGTCGTCGACAAATTAGACACTTTGACATTTATACCTTGGGTCTTTTCCTACATAGCATCTTGTTCCAAGATGTTACCTTTAAATGTTCTAATTTGTCCCCAAGGTTTTGCTGTCAGAAAATGTCTACGGGCATTATGACACGGCACTTTTACAGCCACAAATTTATATTTAGTTGACACGGCCTATTTACAGCCACGATCTTGTATAAGTAGTTATTAATTTACACTTACCTTGCTTATGACAATAATGCTATTATAACACACATAAATCTGGATTATTACTAGTTACGGTCCAACTATGATTATATACTTATGTCTGTTTATGTTTTTGTTTTATATTATTTTAGTGCTGACAATATCCAAGTTGTTACAAGATAACCTAAGGAAATAAATAATTTGATTTTGATTTAAGTCCGCCTTTGTACTTTGTGCAATAAAGTTTTTAAATAAATAAATGTTATCCGCATGTTGCCTTAACTTAAAAACAACAACTTTAAGCAGCCTTATGAATTTAAACGTTCAGTTCCACAGACCCACTTCCGACTGATCCAGAACAAGACTGACGACGACACCGTTAACGTCATCTGTGCCGCAGACGGCACGTTTCCGGCGCCCAACCTCACGCTCGCCACACCTGACAGGTATGTTACATTTTTTTAGCAATAAAAACCGTTTTATTTTAGTTAAGTTTAATTTAAAAAATATCAATTTTGCATACATATCTTATAATATAACTAAAATTAAGTATATATATATATATATATAAACCCAAAAATAATAATAATATAATAGTAGTAATAAAAAGTATTCTTAATAACATTAAATCTAACAATAAAATTAGCATATTTATTGGTACAGTTTGTGTAAGTGGTGTTTAAACATTGAATAATGGATGCAAAAGCGTTAAGTCCCAGAAATATACCATAATAATAAATAGAAGGACAAAAAGTGGTGTTGACCAGTGTTATTATAAAAAATATATACAAAAAATAGGTGACATAAAGTAGGGTACATGCAAGTAGTGAGCTTAATTTGAGTTGAGTGAGGTTGACATTTAGCTCCAAATCTGCGTCAGAACTACAAGTTGAATATATCCTTGTAATCAGGGTTTCAAACTTTGATTTTGGTATGAGAAAAAGTATTTTAAAATATGGCATGTACCAATGAGAAATACACTATTCTTACGTACATTTTTCATACATTAAAAATACCACCGTTCCCGTGCGAAGAGCACGTTAAGCCGTCGTTCCCGGTTCTACATGTGGAATCGTTAATAAATTAGATATCCTAGGATATGATGGAGATCCTATGAGGCCATCTATTACTTTTTGAGCTATGCTGAACAGCATTCACAGATTTTGGAAATAATGTACTGGCGGCAAGAAAATCGTAATTTTACACAAATACATTTTTTGATCAATCCTGTTTTTGTAAGCATTAAAAGTGTCTACTGGACAGACTGAGGTTTGAGTACGAGAAATGTCAGAAATCGGGAAAAAAAAATGCTATACATTTTATATTAATAAAGTTCCAAAATAAAAAAATGTAAAGTATTATCCCGACAAGTGGCAAGCTCGTCGATGTTTGCAATTAAATAATAATTAAATGTATTTGTTATTTGTTATTTACTTTACGTATTGTTTACATTAATAAATATTGTTGTGTCCCGACCAGGAATCGAACCCGATACCTCTGAGTCTAATCCACGGACTTAACCGCTAGGACTTAATCGACGAGCTTGCCACTTGTCATGATTGGCCTATAGTAAAGTTGGCTAAATGTGAATCCGCTTATTTATAAGCGTGGTTTCTGACCACCCCGAAAGGGAAACGGTCGTGATAATACTTTACTTTCTATAATAATAAATTCGGCTAAATGTAGTCCCAATTTTTATAGTATTTTTGATGAAGAAAAAATGTCATTATGAAGTGAGTTAATTTTTTGCTAACCCTATAGTCGACAAGAGGCAAGTTCAGACGTACCAAACTCGAGAAATGTCACTAACAAATCGAAACTGCTTCTAAATCTACGACTTGTACAGCATTTTTAACTTTTACATCACGCACACAATTCTTATTGAAAACCTCTTTTCCTCGCTTTTCCTTGCCTTTTGAAATATATTGTAAAAAGTTTCGCAATATAAAATGACCTGATACTTTGTGCGACATACTCACCAAAATACACAATACACAAATGGGCACGAGTTAAATAAAATAAATACATTTGTATATTTTTATATCCTCCTTAGTCTAGCAGTTAAGTTCATAGATTTACCTGATCCCCGCTCCCATGGGATCAGCGTCATACCATCAGTATGCCTAGTCTGACAGTGAAGTTTCGTAAACGCAACTATAGTAGTAGAGTTTTTTTTACTGAATTTTCTATGTTCATTGCCTGTTATTGTAGCCAAACTTGCAATAACACGCAATGTAAAATAAAAAAACGTAACTACAGCAGTTAACATACACTAAGCACACAGGTCTCTTGCCATCATCGCGGACTAATCCAGTGGGTTCCAAAATAGCTGGAACCTCAAAGGTGGCAAGGGCCCGTTTCATATAATTAATTTGTGATATTTCTTAAATTCGGTACGCTAGAGGTATAAATTAGCCATATGTCATGATGGGCATATTGTAAAGTTGGCTAAATGTGAATAAAGTGATGTGATGAGTGTGAAGGTTTTTGAGTACGGTAATGATAAATGGTGCTATAAAATTAAACGAACGATGATTGTTTCCTGGAGGTAGGAACAAGTATGACGATATATGCATACATAAATCAATTATTAAGGAGCTGATTGCACGGTCATGGCGCGGTGGTGGCTCGGTTGTAAGATCGCTTTCCTTAAATCCTGTAAAGGCCGGTTCAAACTGCCGGCATGTACTAATGAAAAATACACTTTTTATTTATAGTTTAGTTCATTTATAATTTAATAATTTAGGTAGCTTTTAATTTATATTAAATGTATATTAATTTACTTCGAATAGAAATAATAATCTTTTCTTACTTTGATTAGGTACATTTGTCATAAATTTGCAACACCATCGTTGCCATGTTTCGGAGAGCAAGTTAAGCCGCCGATTCCTGTTCCACTATAATACCAACTTGTAAAATCGTTAATTAATTGTCATTAAAATGACATCATATCCTCGCCAAGCCGTCTGGCCAGCGTCGCGAGTGTATAGGCCAAATTTTCCAGGTACATATATCTTTGGAAAGCCCATCTCTATCACGTCTATTACGCTGTTTTCTAAGGGCTGTAATAATGAGTGATAAGGAGCTGATCAAAGGAAATATAAATGACTAAAGACGAGTAAATATAACTGCTTGACAGATAGACAAACAGATTCGGCAAAACTAAGCGCATATACTAACCGCATTGCGGGCGAGAACGCCGGTGCAACTTCCACCGAAACCTATACAACAATCTACTAAACCCCACTATTGTTGGTGAATAACAAATTTATTGCATGTTCAACCATCTGACACTTGTTTATTAATATTTCATACAAGATGTACGGATTCGAAGCGAGCTCAACTTTGCATTTGAATCTCGGCAGTCATTTACACACAATTCGCGTAACGAGCACCTTTGCTTATTCTTATTTTGAGCATATAATTCCTAGCCATAATAATAAAGACTACAGCACATTAGATGTATACCCGAAATAGTCTGGCAAGTATATAAACCCTTTACTATAGTGGTGGGGTTCTATATATCTTGTATTGCGTCTACTTTTGTCCCACTTCGTTCATTACATGAGTAGTTTTATTTTATATGTATTATTGTATATATGTATAGTATATAACCTATTTACGTATTTGTATATGTAATAGTAAGTATTTTTTATGTATTTGTATTATTAATTGTTATTTTATATCTATTATTGCATGAAAACTGTCCTAATGACCTAAAGATTTGACTGTCAGAGAATGCCTAGCGGCATTAAGTCCGCCTTTGTACATAGTGCAATAAAGTATTTAAATAAATTATTATTATTATGATTAATATTTGTATACTAGCACGACATGTGACTTTGCGCCCACCTCATGAGTAGCGCGAAGTCCATGAATGTTAGGAACTGGAATCAGACACTTACGATCAGTCCCTAACACTATGCCAGCATGCCGACAGACGCAGACGGGGTTAATTACCACTATCACCTCCGCGTACCACCTAATAAATGATATCTAATTAGATAGATATGCTGAAGTCCATTTCTGATAAAACGTCTTAACTAGTGGAAACTGTCACTGGCAAACTTTAATCAGTTAATATTTGTATATTATTTCGCTGAAACTGTAAATAATGGAATTCACTATTTAATAATAACTTGCAGCAGGCTTATTTTAATTTATTGATACATATACATATATGTATCGTCGACCCCAATTAAGAGCACCTACAACGCCACAATCCGGCCTCCGTGACACTGCCTCGCCTAAAGCGGAGGTCGGACGTCACCATCTACAGCCTCATCATAATTTTTAAACACATCATATAATGTGAAATTATCAACCTCGACTGCATGTATAAACATAAATAAATATTTTTCATTTTTTATTTTCATTTAATTTTCATTAAATTTTTCATTTTTAATGAGTGGTACCGAATTTAAAATGTCATTTTTGTTTTTATACGCAATTTAACCCGTGCTATAATCAACAATTTACCGCTAAACTAGTGAGGTAGTTTTAACTTTAGTTTAATGTAACATAAGTGGTGGTGAAAAGAAAGGAGACTTACTGCGGGTTCTTCGATAGCTCCAAGGTCATCACCACCATAGCATCAAGAGTTGGAGCAGAGTTTATGAGCACACACAATTCACAATTTAAAGTCTTATATTTTAATAAATATGGGTTGAGTAGCGTTCACGGGTTCACCGATCAAATATTATATTACAACTGACAGGTGGGTCGCGAGGTCGACCCATTTTAAGGTGCGTTTGCGCATTTCTCCATCTCGTTCACCCGTAAGTCTTATGGATAAGGAATAAAAGGGATGGATATTCATAAAACGTGAGATTGTTCTAGAAGCGTTATACTACATAGATAATTACGATTATGTATATGTATATATATATATATATATATATAAAACGGCGTTAACAATAACATTTACGACTTTATTTATTAAATGGATAAATTACTACTTTAAAAATATAAATAACATTAAATAAATACCTACTAAACTTATTTAAAAAAAAAATATCTCCATGGTCTCATCATCTCGATCCCAACGATAACTCTTAACCTGTACTAGTACCTACACACGTAGCATTCCACACCAGAGACCTGTCAAGTTTTAACGGCTCAACAGTCATTTCGCCGGGTCTCTTGCCATCGCTCCGCGCCATCAAAGAGTGTTCTAGGATTGCGGGTACTCTACCAGTAATAAGAGCCCTACGGATGATGTCGATGAGAGCCGCGTGACGAGGAAAGCAGCCGGTATAAAAAAAACTATAAAAAAAACGTTCACTAAAGACGTTTCATCAGAGATATAGACTAGGACTGGCAATATTTCCTCTCATTATAGCGAGGCTAATACGTTGTTAGAAATAATAATCACTCTTCCTGTCTCCAGATTTCTACGTCAGCCGTTGGGATAAAGGCGTTTGGCTGTAGGTCTTTATGGTCTCATAGTCTCGACCCCAAAATACACAAACTCATAAACTGTACCAGTAATTTCATTTTTTTTTTGTTTTCTCAGGAGATTAGACGGCGTGTCACATTCCCTGAAGATGGTAGGGGGAAGATATTCTGCCGTAGCCACTGTAACGCTGCAGGACGCCGACCTGCCATCACCGGCCGAGTTTATCTGTACCCTAAGAATACCACAGGCCAACTATGTCGTTAGAAAAGAGGCCATTTATTATCCAGGTAAATTATTATTTTTATTGTTAATCATCATCATAATCACGAATTGTGGGGTGGTCAACGATTCGAGAGTTTTAGATAAACACAATGTATCTCAAAAGTAATAAAGATTATATTAAATAAGATTATTTAGTGCGATTGCTAAATCGAACTATTTATTTAAATCATAACCATTTATAATATTGACATGGTCACTATAAGATGTTGTTAGGTTAGCTAATTACGTAATAACTTAAGACAAAATGTAATGTAGATACTAAATGTATGTAAGATAATGTAATGTATGTACCTAATGTATTAATAAAACGTTATGTGTATGTATTATTAGTATTTAGTTTATTATAGTATTTATTATTGTAGTTTAGATAATATTGCATATTTATTACGTAATCATATTTCTCTAATTGCACCTACCTTACGTCTTTAATGTTCTACAATGTCCCTAAGGTTGGCTGTCAGAGAATGTCTAGCGACATTAAGTCCGCCCCTTGTATATATTGTGCAATAAAGTTTTAATAAATAAATAAAATAAAAATAAATAAATAAATTAACCAACTTGCCATTACATGGATCTCACAACGTTTTACTGCAGGGTAAGGCGGAGTTCACAATCGTCTGAAAACGATTGTAATGTCACAAACTTGGGCATTCCGTCTAGCTTTTGACATTTCTGACAGACGTAATCGATCTTATACACTTATTTTTCGGACGGACTTAGTTTTTCGCGCCATTTTGCGTGGACATGTCAAGTGCAAGTTTTTGTTTTGTAAATTAATTTACTGTGGATATTGTTGATCAAAAGTGGTGTTGTTTGTTTAATAATGTGTTACAATGTGATTAGTTATGGAAAACGATAGATTGGACTTTGAATATGGGGCACAAGTTGCAGTTAATTTTTTGCGGTTTTCCCGCGCTGTGAACTCCCATATTTTATCCGACGTGTTTGAGCTATAGTAGTGGACGCCGACCGTCAAATACCTGGGCTGCATCATTAACAGGACGTTAACAATGGGTGAAATGGCCTGCCACGCCGTCAATCAGGCAAAGGCGGCCCGAGCCATGTTACGTCCTGTTATGAATTCCAGATTGCCGCTCAGGTTGAAGGTCCGGATCTACAAGATGTTCATCCGTTCCCGTCTTACCTACGCTGCGCCAGCCTGGCACCACCTTCTGGCCAAAACTAATAGGGACAAGAACCAAAGTCAGCAGAACATATCGCTCAGAGTGGTCTCCCGAGCACCATGGTTCGTGCGTAATTCCGTCATAGCTCGAGATCTGGAGATGCCTAGTATTGAGGAGTTTGTCGTTGGCCTGACTAGACGTATGTTCTATCGGGCCGACAACGGACACTTCAAGCATCTCCAGAATATCGCTCCGTCTTGCACTCGGCCCCCCAACGGGAGACCACTTCCTAGAGAAGTGCTCCTGGAGGAGAACTGAAGTAGCCGAACCCAGATCCCCTGGGCTCGTGAGCCATACGGGCGCTGTTATACCAGTAACGGTGCCCAGCACTAAAGGTGCATGAATTACCAGCGGGTGATTACTCGCTGAGATCCTGCCGGGGAGAACGGGGGAATGTCCCCATCCCCAACCCAGGCCCATTAGACATCCGGGCCTGGACGACCCCACTGTCTGTCTGTCTTGAGCTATAGTGCCGCGAGTGACTCCAAGAAAAGCATCAAATTCTGCAGCATCTGGAATTTGATGATGACCTCATTAACTCATAAAAAAGAAAGATATATTACGTCAGACTTGGCTGTATGGGCTAGACACTTTAGATAGGGATATCATCTCATTCATCATCCTAAGGGGGAGGAGAACAAAAAAAAATATAAGTATATATATTTTTCGGACGATTCGCCTCACCCCGCTGAGTTGCGAAACTTGTTTTTTATTTACAAGTTACGCTTTTGATGGCATAAATATATTTTGTAGCAACACAACACATTATTTAGTATCTGGCTAGATCATTATGCAAAAAAAATATATCTACGAATAAATGTTCGAATTCTTGCCAAAATGAAGGGGTTCTCTGAACTATATTTGTAAGCATAATTATTTCCAAGAAAATGACAATAATAAATAAAACATTGTCAAAACTCGCGATTTGATTATAGTTTGAAAAGATACGATTTTTATAGGACCACATGACTCAACCTAATGATGATAAATGGAGTAGATACACTATGAATGGGTTCAATCAATATCAGGACTAACAATACGCGTGAGAACGCTATTTCGAGGGGATATATTATTCGTATAGTAGTATCCCCTCTTATTGCAATTTTTTTTTTACCTACCCACAAAGGTCGATAAATGTATTGTTGTCAATAAACTTAATTAGCAATACAAAAATAACAAAAGTCCAATTTATTATTATTAATTTTGATTCAGGTATTTATTTAAGCGTTCATTAAAAAAGGTAAATACATCCAATATAAAAATAGTTTATTTATAAATAAACGTTATACTCAATCTTAAAATGAAAAAAAAAACCATATAGATTTCCTACAACCCTGGTATATCAAGAGTGCAAAGTTCTTGCTAAGAACCACCATATTAGGAACACACGTATATTACGTATAATAAACCATATGCAAGCCAGAGATCGAGTAGGTATATGACACTAAATGCTGTAGGGTTGCGTTGGCACAAAGGCATTATATTACTTTAAGTAGCCGGCTATATAATAGGTATAATTCAAAGCCTAATAATTATCCCTAAACCTCCAGAAGGAGAAAGGTATTCGATAGGAACCGGCTTCAGGAACTAACTTATGAAGACACAGAAAACATGTTAAAAATCATAAAATAATATTATAAAAATATGTAATGCATAATTACTCATATTTCGACCGCCTCCGTGGTCTAGTGGTAACAAACGTTGCCGTGAACTCGGGAGGTCGTGGGTTCGATTCCCACCGGGGGCAAGTTGTACATTGTATAATTTGTCTCGGTCTGGGTGTAAGTATGTCGATATTTACAAAAAAAAAAAAGTATAATATGTAGGTTATCAACCATCTAGTTTCCGTAACACAAGTCCTCGTAGCTTACCACGGAAACTAGATGGCGCTGTGTGACCTGTTTGGAAATATTTATTATTTATTTATTTATATATGTACATTTACTCAAGCCCCAATCATCAACACACAAACACACACATGCATATACACCAACTATACACATATACATACATACACAAACAATTATTTAAGGCTTGCCTTCAGCAAATATAAATAAATATTGTCTAGAGTAATATAAAATGTTGTAAGTACTAATTCCTACAATGATATCTGAAACACCGTCCACCGACATGTCACTGCTAAACTGTTTTTGTCACTATGTACGATTTAGGTATATTTAATTTTGCAATAAAGATTTTTATTAGTATTATTATAATCTATATTTATATGTGTTAGGCATAACATTATTGCCATAAGCAAGTAAATTGTAACTTAGTAACTACTTAAATAAGATCGTGGCTGTAAAGAGGCCGTATCAACTAGATATAAATTCGTAGCTGTAAGGGCCAAGTCTAACAATCAACAGTAATAATTAATGTCAAATATAGTATGTCAAAAATATATCAAAATACTAGGTCGTGGCTGTAAAAGGGCCGTGTCAGCTTAAAACATAAATCCTTAATAATTATAATTATATTTAAATAAAACAAATTGTTTTAAAAATACAAAGCATTATGTAGGACAATATTATGTACACTAACACAAAATCAGATCGGCTTAAAGCAAACTAACGAAATATTGCCTTTAAAAATATATGTAGTTTAAACATGAATTATGCTTTCCAAATTTAAATTACACCTTCCTAATAAAAAAAATATTTACTAAAATTAATATTAACCCTACGGGTAAGGATTCAAGTCCCGTCCGCGTGGAATGGTGGTAAACTCGTCACTCGATTTAACGACAAACTCCCCAAAGACACTCATGACTGACATCAGTCCCTAAGACTATGCCGGCTTGACTGGGCATGACAGCAATTCGAGCATGATCCCAAAACGTGTGGATACACTTTACTGGGTTTATCGGCACGAACGGTGGATACTTCCCCCGCCCCGGCAGCCTGTGCAAATTACCACCATCAGTCTGTCTACCACCTCAGTTAACACTGTATTTTCATATACTTACATACTTGCGCCGCTTGCCGGACTCCACATTGTCCGCCTTCCTAATTAGTTTCTTCTATGCAAAATAATTTTGATTTAATACATCGATGTATATAGATAAGTCTATTCAATACAAAACGCACTCTTAAAAACGTGCCGCTTGCTTTGTGTACCTACCAACTTTGGGTGGCAATTCTCAAGTAAGGATAATGCCACATGCTTTATTCATCGGAAATTATATCACAATGCATACAAAAAAAAATACTAGTTTTACTCGATATAAATATTAATATTAGGCGCTCTCGACGCTTGCTATCTCGCGACTGTTGGTGCAGCTACATGACTTCGATTGGTTTTACGGGAACGTTTTTATATCAGTGAGGGCCTATCTATATACATCGATGATTTAATATAATAAATTTCAGATACATAAATTAGGACAGATTTTGCTAAAGATTGAAGCGACTGTCATAACTAAGATCGTCAGCCTAAATATAGGGGTTGGAGAGAATAGCGAAAAAAATAAATTAAGGCTTGAAAATAACAATTTTGCGGAATAATTTGCAAGGAAGGCCATTTAAGCTTTTTATCGGGCCCAAGTTTGTGTACACAGCGATCTAAACTGTATAAAAGCGAGATGAAACATTTCCTACAGAAGTCGCTTGGAATAATTTTATGGTTCGTTAAGTTTATTGTCCATTTCCACGAAAAAATAACGGTGAAAATAGAAAATGTCATTGAGAGAAAACAATTTCAGATTTTGTAATCCTAAGTTTTGAAGTTACCTTTAAATTAATGATTGGTACTATCTATACTATCTAAATGTCCTAAATGTTCGGCTATGAGAGAATACCTAGCGGCATTATGTCCGCCTTTATACATCTTGCAATAAAGTTTTTAAATAAATAAATAAATCTTTACTTTATTGTAAAACATTATCGTGGGTTAATAAAAAATTAATTAGTTTATCCTTTCTTACAAATAAACAAACATATCTTGACGCAGCAGCCTTGCAGGGTGAACAGAAACAATTGAGCGCAATTTATAGCGGTTAAGTCCGTGGATTTAGACGCTGAGGTACCGAGTTCATTTTGTGGTCGAAACACATTTTTTATTTTATTTATTTGTAATATTTCTCAAGTTTGGTACGCAACAGACATTGACGGGTTTGCCACTTGTCATAATGGTAAAGTTGGCTAAATGTGAACCTGCTTCTTTAAAAAGTATGTCTGACCACTGCATAAGGAATGCGGTTGTGATGTTTTTTTTTATATACTAGCCCAACATGTGACCTTGGACCCACCTAATAGTAAATGACGCGCAAGGTCCATGCATGTGAAATCAGACACCCATGACTGACATCAAACTCCAACACTATGCCGGCTTGACTGGGCATGACGGCAATTCGAGCCTGATCCCCGAGCGTGTGGATAATTCCCCGCCCCGACATACTGGGCAAATAAATCCGTATTTTAATAAATATTTTTAATTATTTTGTTTAAGGTCCAATTAGTACAACACCTGACATGCCAACAGCAGCGGATATGCAGCTAGCAGCTGCAGTGGGATCTAAAGGTGACTAAAATATAGTCAGTCTAAACTAAATTAAATTAGCACGACATGAGGCTTCGCGCCCACCTGATGGTATGTAGTACGCGAGGTCCAAGAATGGGAGCAATTGACGCCAGCCACTGACGACCGACATTAGTCCCTACCATTATGCCGGCCTATCTAAATAGATGCTTCTCACTTAGCTTGAAGTACTCCAGGTTATAGGAATGGAAAAGTATATCGTATGAATATTTTGTTTAATCAAAATATCATAGGGGTAAAAAAAGGTTTGGTTCATATGTTTTAAACTGTATAATTAAAAACATGATACAAAGCGAAAAAACATTTATTTATTAATTATTTATTTTTTATAGCCACTTGCAGAAAGGCTGATTTGCTTTTGACATGTTAACGTATGCCTATGAGTCACGTCATTGGCTGAAACAAGCTAAATACCAATCACGTGGCGTATATAAAAATTTTGATCATTGATTATTTTCATCATCCTTTCTGAAACTGACCGTTAATACAAACTTATTTTTTATATCGTAAAGGAAGAAAATAAATTTCTTAGAATGGAAAAGAATACTGTCTCGGGTGTTTGTCTGAACAAGCTGAGTTTAACCTTTTCATTGTACAATAGCACTTCTCATTTTTGTCTTCTCTCTCTAGCCAAACCGGAGTAGTTTTTTTTCCTTCGCTCCAAACATAATGCATGCACTCGCAAGGAGAATGCATGGATTCCTAAAAAACTTCTCCTTCTGTTTTTTTTATTATCTTAACTTTTATTTATTTTTCAGCATCAATAAATATATGCAAAACTGTGACAACGATGCTGGTGCCTGCTTTAGCTCAAATGCTTCTGTCATAATATCGTCGGCATAGCATCATATAGGTAAGAAATATAATTAGAATAGAAATGGTTATTTCAAAAATCCTAATAAATATTGTCAGTAATAAATAAATCTGATCATTGGTTTCTGAAATTACCGACTCAAAAGTTTGAACAGTATTTTTGATAGATTCTGAATAAAAAGATTTTCACGTAATTCAATATATAATATAATATAATATAATATAATATAATATAATATAATATAATATAATATAATATAATATAATATAATATAATATAATATAATATAATATAATATAATATAATATAATATAATATAATATAATATAATATAATATAATATAATATAATATAATATAATATAATATAATATAATATAATATAATATATTTCCAGACAGGTCACACAGCGCCATCTAATATCCGTGGTAAGCTACGAGGCTTGTGTTACGGAAACTAGATGGTTGATAAACTAAATATTATACTTTTTTTTTTTTGTAAATATATACATATAACCACCCAGACCGAGACAAATTATACAATGTACAACTTGCCCCCGGTGGGAATCGAACCCACGACCTCCCGAGTTCACGGCAACGTTTGTTACCACTAGACCACGGAGGCGGTCAAAGTATCATGAAATCCTTTTTTTATATCAAAAATAGTATTTAACATTTTTTTAAAATATATATTTATATGTTAGCAAGTAGAGAATATTTACTAACATTAATATTATAGTTTATGTAAAATATTGTATGCTCGTATTCAATTCAATTCAAATTATTTATTTCCATATGGTTTACATTGTAACTCTTGAATATTGTCAAATTGTTTATGGCAACAATGTTCAATAATATTTTCCAAGATTGTTTACCTTTACGGTCCACCCATAATTTATGTTTTGAATCTGTTTGTAAATTGAAAAATGTATCTGACAATATCCAAGAGTTACGTTAATTTGAATTGAATTTAAATGATTGAGCTTCTACGACTATATTAATTAGCTTATATAAAATCTTGTAATTAAAATATTTTGTATATATATATATATATATTTTAATCCTATCTGTTATTATTATCGTCGAAACACACTCTCTTTTTGCGCTGGTAAATTATAATTAATTTTCCTGTTTACATTCGATGAGAGCATCAATCAAAATATACGATAAATAATTTTAAAAAATTGTTAATTTTTAATTAAATAATTTAATTGTTATTTTCAGGTATAATTTTTCATTGTTTCGGCATCGCACCAAATTTAAGAAGAAACTAGTCAACTTTCCAAAGGTTTTATTGAAATAACCAAATACTCTGAGTTTAGACCTTTTTTTTTTAAATTGTGTAATATTTTTTCAAATAATAATTACAAACTAAAAATAAAGGATAAATAAGTTTATGACCTTTAATTACATTATATAACTTATATAAAAACATGTTTGAAATAACTTCATTATAAAATAAGGTACTGGCACCTATTATTGATCCTCTCAAAAAGTGCTGCCCAAAGCAAGATATATTTTTTTAAGTCTAAGTCCTGGTCTTGGTATTGCTCAAGAGTCTTGCTCTGACTGAAAGTATAATATTTGTTTTTAATTGTAGTAAAAAAACCAAACGACACTTTAGTGTCTGTCCGCAAACTAGTATCTCGAGAATTACTTGTCTGATTTACTTGAAATTTGGAAATGTATAACTCACTGAGATCTTGTTGACTAATATGTATCCAGGAAATGTATTCAGAGGTAGTTTTGGAGATATATTAAGTCATCGACTATAAGGATTTGATATGTATACCTCTGAACTGAAAAAAAGACAGACACGAACCAGTTACGAAGAAGAAAAAAATGTCGGCTCTAAAAAAATTTACTATCTTTAGAAAAATAAGGAAAAAATGTCTGACTCAGTGTCTTTCGAGACTCTTGCGCAAGACACCAATACCAAGACTAGGGTCTTGAGACTGTAAGACCAAGAAGATTGGGTAATACTACTCTCAAAATAGGCACCGTTTACCGAGGTATTTACTAAAGCTTTATATGGGAATACAATAGTTAAAAAGAAATTTGAAAATTAAAGAACGAAAACGAGAACGAATCTCATAGGTAATGATAACTAAATATAAAAGGTTAATAATTCTGTGGTGTCAAGGAAAAAGGGGATAAGTACAAAACTTGAACTTTTCACTAGAGGCAAATTAAGAAAACAACTAATTTTTATAATCAGAAAATTGTAATTAGTAAATGTTTAATTTCATTAGTCGTATACTTTAGGTACGAGTCGACTCATCTCACTATGCATAACTGAATTATTGGCGGTAAAAGCGCGATACTGAAATAACTCGATTGAACTCTTTTTACTTATTTATACATTTTAATGTTACGACTAGCCCCTTTATGTACATAGGGGTGTAAAATAAACTGTACAGTGTATAGACTCATCTCCTTATTGCATTGACGCATATGAATGTTTTGAACCAATAGGTGCAAAAATCTATTTTTTTTAATTTTTCACTCATCTCCTTTTTCCTTGACACCACAGAATTGATCGTTGTGGTGCAGTTCTGTATTTGTATTTTCCTTGCAGATTCCTTTCTCAGTCAGATTAAACATTAACAGGATCCTGGAATCTGCTAAGCTGCTGGTCTTCTGCTAACAGCTTACTTATTGGACCACTTTGCTGCTTAGTCTTCTACTAGCAGGAGTAGAAAGAATCATTCAAAATAATTAAATGAATTACGTTTCATAAATGCCTGTAATAGGTTTACATGAATAAAGATATTTATGACTTTGACTTTGAAACAATAATTCCCATTTAATTTTCGTAAATCTATTAAATATGATTGGATCAGTTATAGGCTCCTGTCTCGTTTAATAAAATTTATTGATGATATTTATATAAATATTTTTGTATATTTAAATAATTTTAATAATACATTAGTGAATTTTGTATTTTTTCTGTGAATGGATTACTAAAAAACCTGTTTTTTCGTACGTAATTGTTATTGTAAGAATTGTAAATATTTCCCAAAAGTTCTTTCTTGGAAAGGAGTGTACAGAATCGGTTACAATAATAGTGTGTAATAGGCCTAATAATACATTTTATTTTTATTGTAAAAAAAATGTTTAATAAAACATTCAAATTAGATTTGTTTGACATTGATTTACTTAAACGAAAAAATAATAATATACCATATTGCTATATGAATTTGTTATTTTTAAATTAAATTAATTGTATAAAATAAATGTTAGCTTCAGATGTTAGTTGCAGTATGTTAAAAATAAATAAAAAAGTAATCATTATGTCAGAATTAATAAATACTTTTGTTCTTAACTTATAATTTTATAATTTATTTAAAAAAAAAATAAGTTAAATTCACGAATCAATATACGTATCCTTGTACAAAAAAAATATTATTATTTTTCAAAAAAGGGAACTTCCCATTATGAACAGGGTATAGTTTTTCTTTTTTCGTATTTTATTTAAAATATGGTTCGAATTACATTTTTGGACAATATTATGTATAAAAAGAAAGATTGAAATAAAATAAAATGTAAATATTTAATTTGATTGCATTATCTGTATTACTGTATGTAAAAATATATATTTATTCGCTGTGCATATTGCCGTTATTGGATAAGATCCAGAGGAGACTTTTATTGTGAAATTTCTTTAAGTAAATAAAACAATCGTTGTGTACATATTTTTGTTTTATTTTCCATTATACATATACACTGGGCCGCAAAGAAAGCGGGTCGGTTATAAAAAATGCGATAACTTTTAAAATATTTGAGCAATCCTTTTAAAATAAAAACTTCTCAACTTTTATGATTTTGATTTAAGCACTATAAAATTGCCTATAATACAGTCTCTATTTCATACCGCTAGCTCCAATATTTTGGAAGTTATTAAGGTTTTTGTTGCCGACCCGCTTTCTATGCGGCCCAGTGTATTATATCTAAACGAGTCAGTTATCCTCCTCTCCCATTTGTGCTATAATCGCTTGCTTTTTTATACCGAATTATGCCTAATTTGTATGAAAACCATAGAGCAACGCCAAGTCGGACAATTATCAAAGCGCATACAGCGATAAGTCAAACACAGGGTTAGTCGGTACCCCACTGTTGAAAATCGTGACTCCGTCGCATCCAACAGCCATTTCTAGTGATTGCGGTCCTTGGCGCGGTGTATGGCTTGGTGTGCTGGGATGTTTAGGTGGTCAGTCAACTGAATAGACCATCGTTTGGGGCTTTTTTCTCTTGTTCTTTTCCCGTTACTAAAAGTTTTTCTAGATTGTCGGCACTTATTCTAGCAATGTGGCCAAAATTTTGCAGAATTCGGGTAAAGCAGACGACAGAAAGTCTCTGTCCCTTGGCAAGTTTGAGTCGTTACGTCGTGCGGTCCAATGGATTCTGAGAAACATTATACTGACATTGTTGTATACTGCTAAAAAATCAACATCTCAGTCCTTAGAACGCAGAGTCCTAGAATTCAACTGTTAAAGATGGGCTTTCCAGATGTTTTTGTAATGTTAAATAGTCACGACGTTATCCCTTACGGGGTAATCAGAAACCACGCTTTTGTCAGGAGCAAGTCTACATATAGCCAACTTTACTATAGGCCTATCATGACAAGTGGCAAGCTCGTCGATGTCTCTAGCGTACCAAACTCGTGAAGTATCACAAATAAATTACCTAAATTATTGTTTCTTGATAAGGATTCGAACCCGGTACCTTTGAGTCGAAATCTATGAACTTAACTGCTAGACCATGAAGGCAGTTTAGTTAATATTATATTTATAAGTGTATAAAAAATGTCCTCTAGAGGCGTCCCATCAGAGAGGCTGGCAACATTTCCCCTCTGTACACTATGTAAATGTTGACGTAAATAAAGTATCATCTGTAAGTATTTAAAGCGTCATCATCATCATTACAGCCCCTAGAAAACAGCGTCCTAGACCTGTTGGAGGTGGGCCTTCCAGAACATCTGGAGAATTGAGCCTACAGTCGCCACGCTGGCCAGACGGCTTGGCGAGGATATGATGTCAATTTTTATTGACAATTTATTAACGATTTCACAAGTTGGTATTAGTGGAACCGGGACCGACGGCTTAACGTGCTCTCCGAGGCACGGGAACGGTGGTGTTGTAAATCTACGACAAATGTACGTAAGAAAAGTGCATTTCTCATTGGTACATGTCGGGTGGGTTTGAACCGACCTTTGTAGGATATAAGAAACGCGTTCTTACAACCGAGCCACCACCGCGGCTATTACAAAATATGAGAGAGTAATCATTTCCAACATGATGCTACAAAAGTAGCTAGTACAAACACAAAAGTGAATCTTGTAATCCGTATCATACGGGAGCTTAACATTTAAATAGGAAACAAGCTTCGTGTTCAACGTACTCGTATACCGCAAGTTATAGTAGGTATTACAGTAAAGTATCTTTACGACTGTAACTCTGCAGACAACACTATTTCACCTTTAGATAATAAATAGTAAACCAGACTCGCGGAACTAACAATTAATTTATAATTTTTCATAGTCATGATCACATCCCCCTAGAACACAGAGATCCAGACTACCACTGTTAACGATGGGGCTTCCAGAATTTTCTGGAGAATTTGGCCTACACTCGCCACGTTTTAATGACAATTTACCAAGTTGTTATTAGTGGAACGACACAGTGTTCATCAGAAATCGAATCACATCTAAAGCTAGACCACGGCGGCAATACAATTTGTAAAAAACCTGCCTCCTGTGTAGCGGTTAAGACCAAAGGTTTAGACGCCTAGATTTCGGCAATTCCTGGTTAAGACATAATATTTAATTTAATTTATTTGTATTAATTCTCGAGCCTGGTACGCTAGACACATCGTCGAGACACGACTATACCACACACCACAGTGTCTTAAATTCTCGAATCACTCTGAGAGTGTTCTACAAGCTTTTTTTTTTTTTTTTTATACTAGCACGACATGTGACCTTGGGCCCACCTGATGGTAAGTGGCGCGCAAGGTCCATGAATGTTAGCAACTGAAGTCAGATACTCGTAACTGCCATCAGTCCCTAACACTATGCCGGCTTGACTAGATGCTTTTTCACACTTCGCTTGAAGGACTCCAAATTATAGGAAAGTGGAAACACAGAGGCTGGAAGAGCATTCCACATCTTTATCGTACGACAGATGTATGAGTCCCCAAATTTATATGTACGCGAAGGGATGGTGACTACGGTATGTGGGTGCATATTCTGACCTGTGCGTGTGGTTCGGTTGCGGAATGGAGAGGGAGGGATTAGGTTATAGAGTTCTTCGGAGCACTCACCATAGTATAGCCGGTAGAACACGCTCAGAGAAGCCACATCTCGGCGAAGCTGCAGGGATTCGAGAGTTCCAGATGTAGTGGCATCGTCCACAATTCGTACAGCTCGCCTCTGCAGGACATCGAGAGCATCTGTGAGGTACTTGGCGGAACCATCCCAAAGGTGAGAACAGTATTCTATACATGATCTGATCTGTGCTTTGTACAGCAACAGTCTAATTGAAGGCGGAAGCTATACCACAGTGAGCGTTCTGAGGAGTTTCATAACCTTATCCCTTCTTCTCTATTCCACAACAGAACCACACGCACGCACATACCAAAATATGCATACTAGGTATAGCCCTATCCCTACACGTACTCATAAATTTGAACATCTGTCGCATGCTAAAGATATGGAATGCTCTCCCAGCCCGTATGTTTCACCACTCCTAGAATCTGGAGTCATTCAAGCGAAGTGTGAAAAAGCTTCTTGTTAGGCCGGTGTGTCATGCCGTATCGCGTCAGTCGCTCCCATTATTGGACCCTGCATACTGTTGTACCACCAGGTGGGCGCGATGTCACGTGTCGTGTTCAGTATAAAAAATAAAAATTTAAAAAGTAGTAGGTTCGTTTACTCGTTTAAGATAGATACTTATACTAGATTCGATATATGTAAGGAAATTTATATTTAATATAGTGTTTTCAACCAGGAATCGAACCTTTGCGTCTACTCGTACATCGTAACCGCTAGACCGATTATATTTACGAAAATGGCTCAAAATATGCCAAATCCGTTGAAAATCCTGCTCGTTCTGTCCCCTTCCGAGCCTCGTTATCGTAAACAAAAAGACAAACCTTTGTGAAATTTGAACTAGAACCGGTTTTAATGCGAGCGTTGCTAAGGTGATGGTGCCTTTTGAGTTTTTTTCGTGTCACCCTTCCTAATTTAGATTTTCTTTTATACAAATTATGTTGTGAACGTATTAGGTCGGATTCGAGTTGATCACAATGATGTTGGATATGATGCTGGAGGATCATTGCTGTGGCTGGTTTTTATGATGCTCTTACCAGTACTAATCACTATCATATCCCCAGACACGCTGAATGCATTAAGCGTCTATTTAAAATTCTCTTGCCAACGAACAATGTATCAGTTAACGCCCTTATCACTCCTATGTGTCGCAGTTTCAATGCTCTGTCTATTAATTATAGTAAATTTGATCTGTTTAATCTTGGCCCTAAAGTATTTGGTATAGGGAAATTAATTATTAATTTATAATTACGTTTGTTTTTGTGTTAACTTGTATTTCCATTGCTCTTTTAAAACTTATTTGGCTTATTTATTATTATTATTTTTGTGTAGATTTACTTTAGTTTTAGTTAATATATTTATCCTTTCAATTTTGAGTTCGTGATGAATAAATGACAAATAACCAAATGAATGAATTAAAAAAAAAGAACTTCGCCATAACATTAAAACTATGGTACTCACTGAACAAAAGTGTTCATTCATCGGAAGTGTAGATTGGCGACTGCGTTGATCTGGAAAAAAAAAATTGTACGTGCGTAATAAAAAAAAAACTGGGCATGACGACAATTCGAGCCTGGGCCCCAATTCTTGCACCTTCGACATGCATGTACGCTCGATTTGCTCGAATAAAACTGACAGTTTTTTATAGAGATCTGTCGCTTTTCATTGGAATACTTGGAACTGACATGCAAGTCGAAAGCGCCAGAATTAGGCCTTTGATCCCGAAACGTGTGGATACACTTTACAGGGTATATCGATACGAACGGTGGATACTTCCCTGCACGTCCCTGCTCCGGCAAACTGGACAAATTATCACCATCAGTCCGCCTACCACCTATTTGTTGTTCCCGTTAAAAGTATAATAATAATAAATAAATAATAATAAATATTTCCAGACAGGTCACACAGCGCCATCTTATTTCCGTGGTAAGCTACGAGGCTTGTGTTACGAAAACTAGATGGTTGATAAACTACATATTATTATTTTTTGTAAAATATATACATATTATACATATAAACACCCAGACCGAGACAAATTATACAATGTACAACTTGCCCCCGGTGGGAATCGAACCCACGACCTCCCGAGTTCACGGCAACGTTTGTTACCACTAGACCACGGAGGCGGTATGGTATGTGCTATTTGCAATGATGTCAAATGCCAATTTTTACTTTTAAGGAGAACTAATATTCTAAGCTTGCCATGATGATATTTATGGAAAGTAACACCGCTTGAAACAAGATTTACCTGTTTTGCTGGCGCCTCCGAGGCACTCCTTATCGTTCCAGGGTTAAATAAAATTGAGCCAGCTTAAGTTTATTAAACAAATCGGTTAAACCGGTAAATGCTAATAACTAATACAAATAAAATTTGATTGTTTTGATAAGCTCGTTAAAACCGTATAGTGGGTTTATCATACTGAAGGTAATTACGTCGCAACTGGAAAGCAATAGAAGGTTAATGGGTCGAGAAATATTTGCGAAGAATGATTGACGGGGAACATACGCAAGTGTCTTGTAATCCTTAATAATAAATCGATTCTATTCAAATTGATTTCTCGTATAAGGGGTAAGATAATTCTTATAATATTGGCAATAATTCTCATCTGCAAAAAAGAAAAAAATAATAAAGTGGGTAGTTTTAAATCTGCCGCCCAATACTAACGATCACCCGCGCAGCTCCAGTCACCTTCTGACCACAGTAGATACAATTTAAACTAAAGTCATTTCCATAGAAATATGTATGTATTTCAGGTAAATTACGTAAATACCCACTTAATTAAAAAAACTTATTCAGTGCATAATAAACAGCATTATCATTATCAACCATTATAATACACTTTCACTTTTGTAAAATTAGGGCTATCTTATCACTAGAAACCATTTAACACAAAATTCGATGCTCTATCGTAAATCAGAATAGACAGTTCAGCAAAAATTAATGAACCGAAAATTGTGTTATCAAATTATTTATTGGCCCTCTATAGAAGAGCTGATTTTATTGATTGTAAATTGTCATTACTAAAGTTGGAGGTGTGGACAATCAATGAAATATGATTTATACCCCACCTAATTACGGTGTACGTGAGATCCAAGAATGAGAGCAACTAAGGCCAGCCACTGCGACCGACATCAGAATGCGTCGCAAATGAAGAACGCGTAGGGATAGTGGCTACGGCATACGGATAAGCTTTCAGTTCACTTACCGTAGTATGGCTTGCAGATGATGTTTATAGTCTCGTCCAATTGTTCAAATGAAGACGTTTCTCAACTTTGTCTAAACCAGTATTGAAATGTGTTCTGTCACTTTGTCTATATATCTATCTCCGTTTTATTAAAAAATCTTGTTAGATCATCATAGTGATAGAGACTGATTTTGACAGATATCGGCTGGCGTGGTGGCATAGCTGCTGAAAAAAAAAGGTTTTCTATAAACCCAGATTGGGCGAATTGTTTTTGAGTTTAGAATTGCACTTTACTCACGTAAAGGCCGGAATGGATAGTCTATTACCCTTTGATATAATTTTCTCAGTAACCCGTTTAAAATTCAGCAGACACTATGTGCGTACCGTCCACGTACCTGCCTCATTTGTTTCTACCGCCTACATAATAATACGATCAAAATGTAGGTATGCAAAATTTGACGACTACACGTGAGATGAAAACTTGACACTTGACAACGTTTTTTTTATACTGAACACGACATCGCGCCTACCTGATATAGTAAGCATAAGCTGACTTAATGCACTATGAAGTAGCTCACTTTAGACTTTTTTCGCTGGAAGATCGTAGAAATGTTGTTGATATAAAAACTCTACAAAACATTGTTGTGGCTGGTTTTTATGATGCTCTTATGACTAATCACTATCATATCCCCAGACATGCTGCAAGCATTAAGCGTCTATTTAAATTGCCAATGAACAATGTATCATTTAACGCCCTTATCACTCGCATGTGTCTAAGTTTCAATGCTCTGTCTATTAACTATACTGAATTGGATCTGTTTAATCTTGGCCCTAAAGCATTTTGGGGACAGGTAACCAAACTATTTATAGGGAAATAATTATTTGATTTCTAATTAGGTGTAAATTATAATTAAATTTTTCGTATTAGCTTCTATTTCCATTTGCTCTTTTAAAACTTCTTTGGCTTATTTATTATTATTTTGTGTAGATTTACTTTAGTTTTAATTAATATTTTCATCCTTTTAATTTTTTGTTCTTATTAGTTCTTAGCTTGTTAAATTTATCTCGTTTCTATTTATATCATTCTGGTTTCATGTATGACTCTTTTACAGTTGTTGCAGTAAATCTTTGAAAGAATTTGCCGGTCAATATTCGGCAAGCATCCAACAGAATAATATCCAAAAGATTGGTATACTCAAATTACTTAAACAGCTATCAACAGCGTGTATTAGTATGAAGTATATAGTGATAAATATAGTCATTATATAATAATGATCAGTCATAGATACGTCTTCGCACCTACTCCTTGATTTCTTGATTACTTTTTATTGTCCCAAAGGCTGGCAGCCAGGGAATATCTTGCGACATTAAGTCCACTCCTTGTATGTACATAGTGCAATAGAGTTGTAAATAAAACAATATAGTATATAGTATTTTAGAGAAAATAAATAAGTGGTACGCGAGTTCCAAGAATGGGTGTAACTGACATCAGCGTCTACCACTATGACGTTCTTTAGTGGCTATATTATACAATTATTTGTTTTATAGTAATATTCTCAGATACATTTCGTTTGAGCCTGGGTTTTTAGCATTGTCATTTAATCATAAACCTAACCATACTCGTAGCATGCGTGACCTGACTAATCCCAAAGGAAATAACCTTTATAAATATACTATAACTAACGACCATTTTAATTGACCTTTTACTTGTTTTTTTAAATAAATTAATTACGTGTCCCTAATATGTATATCCTTTATTTTAAAGGTTAAAGACATAGACACACCTAGTAGATGTACCTTTTCTCTTTCTGAATTTTCATTGTACATTAATTCATCATTATCAGACTATGACTCTTCACTGTAGGATGTAGGCCTCCCCCAAGGCTCACCATTTGATATGATCTTCTGCTACCTATGTACATTCAACACACACCAACGACCTTTATCAGGTCTTTCGTCCATCTGGCGTGGGGTCGTCCAACTCTGTGACTTCCTGTTCTTTTCCTAATCTCCACTTCAAAACCCTTTACTCAATCGGTCATCATTTCAACGACAGACATGTCCGACTCATTGGCACTATTACTTACTAATTTTAAAGGCAATGTCCTTAACTTTGATTTTCTAGCAGATGTCAACATTTCGGACTCTATCCATCTGAGAAATACTGAGCATAGCTCACTCGGGCTCTGAGCGGCCTTAAACTTATGGACCAGTCTTACGCTCAGTGTCTCAGTTTCTGCTCCATACGACAATGCTGGAAGAACGCATTGCTTAAAAACTATCGTACATTTATTATGGTGCAACAAACAAATAACAATTATTGAGAAATAAAAAAAGAATACATTAATACTATTTTAGGACCAGACTGTAATTTTCGAGCAGAACAAAATATAAGCGGTTGGCTCGGTCGTAAGAACACTTTCCTTTGATCCAAAAGGTGGCGGTTTGCATCGCCGCTGTTCCCATGCCTAGGAGATCACAATCCTTCTGATTTATCAATGAACTATGATTATTGTTACCTACGTCAATATTACCCGGTGTGCCTAGGGCTTTAAAGGGTAAACGAAAATGTCAAATCCTTCAAGCGTCACTCGGTCAATATAAAACACCGATATTTATGTAAATTATACCAATAATACAATCAGTAAATTGTTTTATGTAATTATTGATAGTAGTTGGTAATTATTAAATGTCAAGGTTGAATAACATATTAAATTTAGTGAATCAGTTGTTGTTCAAAATATGAAAACTTTTTTGGTAATTTGGACAATTTCTTGCAAGGAAAAAAATTCATATCCAATGGTGCAGTCCAAACCGTCGTCTTTTAGCCAATAGAATTAATGAAATTATATCGGACCGTTTTCTTCGGCGGACAGGATGACGGCGCGCTCAGGTGACGGGGATACAGTCCACTACCTGAAAGTGTATGCAACTTCAGCTAGTTCGACGCCGGTCGCATCATCACGTTTGCGCTAGTGGGAACAGAATTTGGCTTATACATAGATAAAATAAATCGGGTTACAAATTCAAATTCCAATTAATTTATTCGTCAAAAGGATTAGTACGAAGTTCAAAATTAACTTAATTAAAAAAGGTAAGTAAAAGGTGTTAGTAACAACAATAAATCTCTGGTCTGCACTCTAGGACATCCTGTCATGTGAGGACAAGCTTTTGTAGAGGTAAAGTGAGGTTTCAGTTCCTACCTAATCCATTAGTTTTTCATAATATTCTCGTTTACAACTTAAGAACGTATTATGCAAAAGAAAACGTACGTTGTTATTTGCTTAAATTAAATAATAAGGCAAAACTTCTCGCAGTAGAAACATAAATAAAGACATTAACAAAATGGCTAATGAATAAGCAACGTTGTGAATTAATCAGTTCAGTTCATTAGAATATTATTTAGTGCAACGCAATAGCTAACCTAATACAGGATCATTTACACTAGGTTAGTCGCATAATTTCCTTCACCGCAGTACACATTTGGCTGGCATATCCATTGATCTTCCAAACATAGATCTGTATTAAGTACTAAATAAAATTAAATGATCTCCCTGAAGGAATTTTCGCTTACAAGCCAGAGACACTAAGCTCCTGTTCCTTGTAGCGATAAATAAAGTCTTCCCTATTTATCATCATTATTCGCCTTTGTCCTTCAGTGATGAATGTAGGCCTCCCTGTCTCTCATCCAACCCCCATCAGCGAACTTCGTTTGATCATCCGTTCATCGTCCTGTTGTCGTCGGTTCTGCGGCAGATGTGTCTGGCCCATTACCACTTTAGCTTGCTAATTTTGAAACGTCAACGTTTCGAAGCTAAGCGATCTTAAATTTGTGGACTAGACCCCATTATGCATTAGGTTGCAGACCCCTAAACGATGAGAGGATTTTCTGATTTCAAAAATATTATGAATTTGCCTATATGTTTTTAAGTTATTATTGCACACTAGGTCAGACATCCTAAATGTGCATTTCAAGCAACATTGAAAAGCATATATAACTATATTTGTAGGAAAGGCTAAAAGCTTGCAAATGCTACATCTACTCAAATTTAAGTTCATTGGGTATATTGGATAGACAAACCCGCGGAGCGAGCATACAAGCAGCAGATTAACCAAAGTTGACTGACGTTTGCGATGTAGCAAAATAGAGCGAAGCAACTTGCTGGAATATCGAAAAGCTACTGAAAATAAAGAATAAACAGAAATATAAGACTGGCTTCATAGCATAGCGGTTGCGGAAGTAAATTTAGATGTAGAGGTACCGTATTCGATTAATAAATGGGAAAATACGATTACAATCTTATTATTATTTGAAGAACTGACTTCTGAAGCAAGTACTTTTATGAGGCAGTTATAGTCTATTTCCTTCTAAATTCAGTTTTACTATTGGCTCAGACCCGAAATCCTTTTTAGGTGGCACTTGTTCACTTAAATGCAGAAATGTGTATGGAAATGCGGCCATCAAGTAAACAAACGACACTAAGGAAGGATATAGTTAACTGCCCTCAGTCACTTCACACACACAAGCAAAAACTTAGGGCCAACTTCTGAATGAAATGGGATAAGTGAAAATTTGTATAAACCTTTATATTGACATTCTTAATATTGTCTCAAAAGTTACATAAGGTCTCGTGTCCTTAAATATTGAATGTCAAAAAATAGGTTTTTAATAATGTATAAACTATTGCTAAAGTCGATATTGACAGAGAACTTTAAACTCGACAACTTTGATAATAAATGCAAACACTATTTGAGGCATAAGAATCGAGTAATTTCCTAAAGACTGCTATAAAGACACTCACACGAGACCTTATGTGACTTTTAAGTCAACAAATGCCAAAATTAAGGTTTATACAAATATTCAGCTCATTTCGTGTCATTTAGATGTAAAACCCCTAAGGTCAGTAGAGTATATCAATCATTTATAATTCATATATTTATGGTTACGCTAACATACTCGTCAAATTGGTAAACTTTATTATGTTAAAAAAAACTATACAATATTAGTACGCTACAATGAACACAAAATAAAAATAAAGCTTCTAAAATTATACGAGTATATACTAAATTTAAATTAGAACTAAACCATATATAAAAATATTTACTCATGACCTGATCATATGTCAGAGTGCCAAGAACACTAGCAATTTTCCCTTCTGCACAGCGATGCTGATTTGCTGCGCGAAAAAACTGCCATTCCTCTTGTCACATACAGCATTAACCGGCCGCTTCGACAGTTCTAGAACTTTTTAGTACTTGGCCCCCACGTTTCCATTGACTCAAGGCCAAAAAGCACGATCGCATAATTATAAACATACATTTTTGACTATTCGCAAGGTACCCGTAAGGTATCGACGATGTTGTATTTGTCTTAAGGTCTGAGTAAAGTTAGTTTTAAATTTATTTTAAACGTGTCTACCGACAAGGAATTACGGTCGTGATGATACTTTACTTGACTTTTTATTCTGAAATGTAAAACTGATGGTGACAGATGTTCCGACCACAAGTTTCAACCATCGATGCAAAACAAATAAATTGAGAGGAAATTTTGTTTACTTCCGTGGCTTCGTTGCACACATCTTTTTTATTTCATTATTATTTTCTTCTCAATAACAGAAGGCGTCATGCCATAATCAATCAAGCTGGGCTGGTGAGGGTTGAAGGGTTGGTGTATAATAAGGCTGATTATCGTGGCAATTTTATCACGATGTTTTCTTTCATCGTAAAAGCAAGTACAATTAGTATTACAAGAAAAGTTAGGAAACATGCTATCTTCTTGAGCATAGCCACCTAATGAAGGACTACTTCCTAGAGAAGTGCTCTTGGAAGAGAGCTTAGGTAGTCAATCCTATAACCCCTGAGTTCATGAGCCACACCTGTGTACGTTTACCAGTACCTAAATCCTGCTGGGTGAATGAACTAATCTGAAACCCAGGCCCATTAGCCATCCATTACTGGACGACCCCACTGTCTGTATGTGTCTTCTTGTACAAATATTCTGCACTGGTGGTGACTCGCTGGCCATCGGACCTTTTCTAGATGCGGCCAACCAGTTTGCAGAAAACAAAGAAATGCAGGATCGGGGTTAAAGATTTTAGAAAACTAAAAACACCTTTTCAAATGAAATGAAATAATTTATCTGTCAGAAACATGGCATGTAAATTATTATATGTAATTATATGACATGCTTCGCTATTTCTTGCATACAAAATATTTATTTAGTCATATGACTTTGTCGAGTTTAGTGTCTAGATATTATTTTGTCGAATATTAACATTTATAAACCAGCATTTGTGTGACTCTTAATTTAAACAGTTTTAGTGGCAGCAATACTGGAAGCTCATTAAATATCTTTGTTGCCAAGCATAACAATTCTAAGTTGTGTTTTTACTAAAACCACAGTTTTATTGTAGTTTAGCTTTCAGTTCTATTGTAAATGTTTTTACAATACCTACTTAACATTTCTCTGGAGAATTAAGCTGGCCAGACAGACGGGTTAGCGATGCAGAACTCGTACTCGCTACAATTAAAAGTAAACGAAGTAAAGTAAAAGATAATCACTTTAACTAATAACTTCGCATAAATACAATCAAGTAACATGATCTGTTGTTTTAAGAGTTGCTATTATTCATTTAAATGATGCCGTAACTAAAGATAATATTCGTCTATTGTGTAAACTTGACAACAAAGTATCACCTCGGTTCAAAGGCACTGTCCCAATTATAACTCCGAATTACTTTAACAAAGGATTTCTAAGCCCCTCACAACTTACAATATAACATACTCACACAAAGTTAAGCTCATGACTTATTTGTGTGTTCATCGTCTTCGCTTCGTTTCTCGCTTGACTTGAGTTAATTTTCGTAGACTTCAAATTAAAAACTAAAAAGAATTGGTAACTAATATGCGTTCAAAAATCTATTAAAACATAATTTTGATCAGCTGGCTTATTCTACACGAAACACTGCGATGCGCAGCGTTAGGAGCCAATAATCATATCTGCGCAATTTCCGACAGCGTTCTTCATATCTGCCGGTAACTATAACAATATATTTTATTTTATTTTAAACTTTATTTTACTATGTACAAAGGCTGACCTATTAATACTAGACATTATCTGACAGTCAAAACATTTAGGATATTTAAACATGATAGGTGATAGGTGCAATTAGCAATTAGGTGAAACAAAACAACAGTATATAATATATTCATTATTACATAAATATCAATATAAACAGACAATTTACACATACATAAATAAGTAATACAATATATACATACGGCGCGGGCGTGGTGATGGCTCGGTTGTAAGAATGCTTTCCATAATACCACAAAGGTGGGTTCAAAGGCCGGAGGGCGGCATGTACCAATGAGAAATACACTTTTCTTACGTACATTTGTCATAGATTTACAACACCACCGTTCTCGTGCCTTGGAGAACACGTTAAGTCGTCGGTCCCAGTTACACTAATACCAACTTGTGGCAATGTTAATTAATTATATCTGTCCAGCGTGGCGAGTGTAGGCTAAATTCTCCAGATATATCTTCGGGAAGGTCCTTCTCCAACAGTATAGATCTAGGACGGTGTGTTTAAGGAGCAGTAATGAATAAAAAAAAATATACATACGAGTAAAACTACTTACATCATGAAGAGAGTGCGATAACATTAACAATATGATGATGATGCTGCAAATCAAGGAAATTAATAGAAGAAGTTTAGGTTTATTTATTTTGTCAGGTATGCAACCTGATTAATAAATATTGCACGATAGGTCATAAAAGACATTAATAGTTAGTATAAAATCACTACTTACTCGTATATGGAATTGGGTCGAGAGATTTATTTTGTACAATTCTGCTTCTCAGAAGTGAAATGTATTTTATATCCTCTTTGATTTATATACTTCATAGCTTCGAAACGTTAGAAGCCTGAGCACATTAATTCAAGGTGACACTTACAGTGCTTTGCTGTAAAATCTGTAATATATGTACTAAAATTACCAACTTACGAGTATATGATATGATGTGTACGAAGCACATTTCAATGGATATTTGAGTAATTGTATTTATTTTGCGTAGAAGTTCACATATTATTCTCAACTCGTCAAACGAAATTTTTCCCCAAGCTCACGAGAGAACGCCATAACTTCCTCGGACCACGGACCCATCGTTTCAACTGCAAATGGGATGTGTAGCTTCTCGGCTATAAAGAAAAAATCCTTCCAGTTTCTGCTGGACAGTTTTTGAGAAATGAATACTTAATGTGGCGAAAGTTATATAAGTTTAAAATGACGGGTTTTATGGGTAAATAGTGAAAAGAAAGTATTACGCAGTTACCATAATATTTTATTATATCTTTTTTTTTTTTAAAACTACTTCAGGCTAAGCTTACATTATTCTGACAATATTGGTTTATAAAATACTTTTAAATTAATTCTTAACACCCTCTCCTAATTTTATAAACCAAGCATACATTACTAAACAATTTTAGGAATATATATTATTTTATGACAACTGCTTGTCTTTAACAATTACTTATTTAACATGAATCCTCATTGTAATGAAGTCGAAGTATTAAGTTCAAATTATAAGTTTACAAACATAAAAATAACACATTTTTTTTTTTTATATTACCTATAAAAATTAAATTATAAACCAATTCCTTTTTTTTAATATTTTATTATTATGTTTTATATAAAACCTTTTATATTATTAACTTCCTTTTAAAACAGTAGAATATATTAACTACTTATTTACAAATTATATTACGACTAATTTTAATTTATGTTTAATAAACTTTATATTATTTAGAGCTTTTGTCAAAATGTCAGCTGTTTGTTCATCTGTTGGGCAGTACTGTAATTCAATTAAATTATTACTGTATAACTCATGTATATAATGATATCTTACATCAATGTGCTTTGATCTTTTGTTAAATATTCCTGATTTAATTAGTTGTATAGCGCTTTGATTGTCAATGTTAAATTTTATCTTAGATTCAATTTTTAAAGCACCCAACAGTGATTTTACGAACATGGCTTCTTTAGAACATTCCGCTGCTGAGATAAACTCTGCTTCGGTTGTTGATAATGCAACTATAGGTTGCCTCCTGGAACACCATGCTACAGGTCCATCTGACATATACAATATATATCCAGTCGTGCTGCGTCTAGTTTCACGATCACCAGCAAAATCTGAATCACAATACACATTTATATCTAAAATATTATTATTATTTTAAAAAAATATACCCTCTTCTAAGGTACCGCTCAAATATTTAAATATTCTTTTTAATGAATTAACATATTTTCCTGGATTCTCAATATGTCTGCTTACTATTCACACAGCGTAAGCTATATCGGGTCTTGTTTTAGTAGATAAGTATAATAAGCTGCCAACTGCTTCTCTAAATGGAAACTTAACTTCATTATTTTCTTCTAGACTTTCTTGTTCTTCTGTATCTTCAACTTCTAAGTTTGGAGTATTTACTGCTTTACAGTATAACATATTATATTTTTGAAGAATATACTTTGTATAGTTGCTTTGTGATAAATGAATTCCTTCTTTATTTTTTCTAATTTCTATACCGAGATATGATTTTGGCTCTTCAAAAATCTTAATATCTATTATTTCTTTAAGTTGTATGAGAATATCCATCATTTTATAATTATCATTTCCTATCATTAGTCCATCATCAACATAAATGGCAATAATAATAGAAACATCTGAATTTTTAAATACACAAGGTTCATTTTTAGTTTGTATAAAACCAATTTTGTTCATTATTTCTATAAACTTTTTATTCCACCTTTGTGGAGCTTGTTTTAGGCCATACAAGGCTTTTCTTAATAAACAAATTTTATTCTTATGTTCTTCACGTCCTTCTGGAACCTTCATGAATACTTTTTCATTTAAATCGCCATGCAGTTTTAACATCGAATGTTATTATATTATAATTTTTAGCTGCTGCTATAGCAAATAATAATCTAAGAGAGGTTTGACTTGCAACAGGGCTAAAAATTTCGTCATAATCTATATTACCTTGCTCAAACCCTCTTGCGACAAGCCGAGCTTTGTATGTCCCATCTTCTTTTATACGAAAAACCCGTTTGTTACTTATTATAGTGTTACCTGCTGCTTCCTTTATGTCTACAATTTCCCAGGTTTTATTTTGATCCAAAGATTTTAGTTCTTCTTCTACAGCTTCATGCCAATTTTCTTTTTCAGGTCCTTGCATTGCTTCTGCATAGGTTAATAACACATAATCATCATACTTCCTAGGTACTGTTCTTTTTCTTTCTTGTCTTTTTAATATAACTTCTGTATTTTTACTTGGCACTTCTTTCGCTTCAATTTCTGTACTTTCTCTAGGCACTTCTTCCTCTATATCTTCCATGTTATTTGTTTCTGATTCATCAATAATATTAATTTCACTCGCCTCATTTTTATTTGATTCCCTTTCTTCATATTTATTATCTAGTTTTACTTCATTTCTCTTAATTATTTTATTTTTAAAATAAACATCTCTCCCATAGATAATCTTTCTTTTATTACAATCAAACAGTCTGTATCCTGTTGTTGCATAACCAACCATAACTAACTTTTCTATTCTTGAATCCAATTTCTGTATAGGTATAAGTTTCTTTAAAAAAACTTCACAGCCAAATTCTTGAATGTTTGACAAATCCGGTTTGGTTCCGTACCACATTTCAAAAGGAGTTTTATGATTTATTGAAATTGATGGTAATCTATTAAGTAAATAACTAGCACAGAAAGCTGCTTCACCCCACATTTCTTCTTTCATCTCAGAATTAAATAATAATGCTCTTGTTTTTTCCAATATTGATCTGTTTATTCTTTCAGCCTTACCATTGAGTTGAGGACTATAAGCTACTGTGTAATCTATTTTTATGCCCTTTGACTTACACCATTCACTGAATTTATTAGATGTGTACTCACCTCCATTGTCGCACCTTATGACAGAAACTTGCATGTTCTTTTCTCGTTCGACCTCTTGTACATATTGTTTTATTGATACAAAAACTTCATTTTTATTTTGTAGTAAATATATTTTTAAGAAATGACTGAAGTCATCCAACAAGGTAAGAATATACCTTTTATTATCCCAAGTATTTATTTGAATAGGACCACACACGTCCGTATGAATTATTTCTAATAACCTGCTTGCTCGTTTTCTTTCAGTATTAAATGGTAGTCTAGTTTGTTTTGCTTTATGGCAAATTTCACATGAATCTGCAACATTCTCAATTTTATTTATTATGCCACTAGCCACATTTGGCAGTAACGATAAAGTTTTATGTCCAGGATGCCCCATTTTGCGATGCCAATCCAAAGAACTTTCTTCTTCCTTTGTAATAAAATAAACTCTATTTATATCTTTCTCATCCTTTGTTAATTTTATGGTATACAAACCTGACTTACTTTTATCACCTTTTAGGATTAAATTATTGTTTTTATGAATTTCTACACAACTTTTATTAAATATAACTGACGCTCCTTGATCAGTCGCTGCAGAAACAGAAAATAAATTATTGACTAATTCCGGCACAAAAAGAGTATTTTTTAAAATACAATTTTGCCCAACAAACTCACCTTGACATTTTGACGACATAGAATGCTCTTTTTTAGCTACACCAATATTAATTTCATTAGGCTTTATATTAGCCAGAATATTTGAATTTGACACCATATGTGAACTACAACCTGAGTCAACTATGAATTCCACATTATTTTCAATATTATGATCATAAGTTAAAAAAGCAGTTTTATTTACCTGATTATTACCATTCTTATTCCTAAAGAAACAATTTTTAGTTTTGTGATTAGTTTTCTTACATATAGAACAACAGTTTTTACAATCGGAAGCAAAATGCCCCGGTTTATTACATTTAAAACATACCTTCTTATTATTATTATATCTACCACCAGTTTTAACAGTTGTTTTAAAAGCCACGGGAGCTCCACTTGTTTCATTCATCTTTTTGCATTTTTCATCCTCCTTAATTAGCCTTGATTTTAAATTATTAAGATTCTGTTCAGTTGTTGGTGATGATTCCCATGCCGTAATAAAGAACTCATATGATTTTGGTAGAAAACTTAAAATTCGTGATATTACCATATCTTCTTCAATCTTTTTATCTAGTTGTGACAATCGGTAAACTAAATTTTCCATATTGGCTAAATTTGTCTGCATGTCAATATCAGTTTTATATGTAAAATTAAAAAAATCCTGCATTAATTGATCTTTTTTCCTGCTTTCAGAGCCATCATAGATGCTACATATTTTTTCATACATTTCCTTTGATGTCGTACAAATCATTAACTGCGTCATAATTTTTTTATCAATTGTTTGAATTATAATTTTTTGAGCTTGGGCGTCTTTTTTATCCCAATTTTTTGTCTTCATCCTTTTTTATTGACCCATCTACTATGCCAAATAACTCATGAGCTTTGAAGTAAATTTTTATTTGGAATTTCCAAAGCATGTAGGTTTCCGAGTCTCTTAGTTTTTCTATTGCCGAATGTGAAATGGCGTCCATTTCCATTTTCCGACTTTTTAACACTTTTTTTATGTCTTTACACTATCCCCTTATTTATTATTTATAACACACGCAAAATAATATTCACAAGGAACATAATAATTATGCTGGTCCCATAACCTGACGGGTTTTATGGGTAAATAGTGAAAAGAAAGTATTACGCAGTTACCATAATATTTTATTATATCTTTTTTTTTTTTAAAACTACTTCAGGCTAAGCTTACATTATTCTGACAATATTGGTTTATAAAATACTTTTAAATTAATTCTTAACATAAAAAACATAACAAACAATGTTGTCATTTTTTATATACATATGTTCTCGGGGGGCCAACTATGATATGTATCAATGTCATTCGTTTATACAGCACTTAATCCCATTTTTCAACCACTAATGGGGTTGATAATATTGTACGCTATCCGTATGCTATTCTGACGTACTAGCCTACTTTTTTTTGCGATATTAATCATAAAATTTAGGGTAGAATAGTTTTTGATGGCATATGGAGATGCTATACTCGTATATACAAAAAAGTTTTCGAATTGCCTCAGAAACTCAAATACCAAGAGTCATCGGTAATACTTTTTAACGTTAAATAGGTAGTTAATATATTTTATAATATTTTTTATGACAATAGACATGATGGAATGACGTTGGTCCCCTGGGAAGGAGGAAGTGCTCTGGTGAGGGACGCTACGTGCATCGACACCCTCGCCGCGTCAAATTCAGGGGGACAGCGCATAAAGCGGGGGCTGCAGCGGAACATGCGCAAGTATGTAAGTATATTAAAAGATTACATTTTTATGCCGTTTGTCTTGTGTTGTGTCTCCTCCGGTGACAAGAGGGCAGGCTCTTTCTTTACCCAAAGAATCAGTATTGCAATTCAACAAGGAATTGTAGCCAGCGTTCTTGCGGATGGACGGACCATTCCAAGCGGACGGAACTTATATCCCCTAGTATTAATGATAAATTAATTTTATATTTTGTAAATATTTTTTTTTAGAATAAACGGTAAACCCTCTTCCCTAGTATATTAGTAAGAAAACTAATATATTTAAAGTCAGACTTAACCAAAGAGAAACGTCACTAAAGAGTACTAATGAAGTAGCTGCCTGAAAGGATTACTCTGAATGACTTAAACCACGCCAAGAAATATGTTCGTTTAAAGCATTATTCTTTAAATTAAACACTCGTTAGAAAGAGCTTCAAAGAACTTTGTTTTAAAATAATATTATAATTAATTTTAGGAACATGTTCCTTGGTAAGTATTTTAGTATTTTTAGGTTCGGTTGTACGAGTAGCAGTAAAAATTTTGTCATTTTGTAATATTGAAACAGAATTTTATTTTGTGACTTCTTTCAAATCTAAAACAATTGATATTTGATTTCTGATATTGTATAAACTGATAATGTTAGGAACTAGAATCAGACACTTATGACTGACATCAGTCCCTGACACTATGCCGGCTTGATTAGATACCTTTTCACACTTCGCTTAAAGAACTTTAGATTACCCTCCTCCTCCTCCTTGCGTCGTTTTTCTTAATGTCGTGACTGCCACTACGGATCACTTTGTCACGAAAATGCTGCGCCATCCGGGTCTGCACACGGCAGCATGCAGTGCGGTGCAGATCTGGTAAGAACAACGAATCGGGCTTCGGCAACGGTATCTCTTACCTTCAATTTTGCCCGTGATTACCAGCCATTCCAGATTGGTTAAACTTTTTCATGCTCCGGATTATAGTAAAGTGGAAACACAGAGGCTGGAAGAGCATCCCACATCTTTATCATGCGACAGATGTATGAGTCTGAGAGAGTGATTGCAGAATATGTTCTGACCTGTGCGTGTATTTCAGTTGTGTAATAGAGATGAAGGGATACGTTTATAGAGCTCTTCAGAGTACTCACCATAGTATAGCCGGTATAACACGTTCAGAGAAGCCACATTTTGGCAAAACTGCAGAAATTCGAGAGTTCCAGACATAGTGGCATCGTTCACAATTAGAACAGCCCGCCTCTGCAGGAATGAGAGCAACTGTAAGATACTTCGCGTAACCATCACAAAGGTAAGTACAGTATTCTACGCATGGTCTATCTGTATTTAGTACAGCAACTGTTTTACGAAAAACCACATTTGCCTTGTTCAATATTCCGAGCTGTTTTAACACCGTTTTTGGTGATGCTTGCAATGTATTTTTATTTTTTTTGTTACTAGACCGACATGTGATCTTGCGCCCACCTGATGGTAAGTGGCGCTCGAGATCCATGAATGTTAGTAACTGGAATCAGACAATCATGACTGACATCAGTCCCTAATACTATTCCGGCCTGATCCCGAAACGTGTGGATAACTTTACAATTAACTCGGCACAAACGGTGGATACTTTCCCGCCCCGGCAGACTGGGCAAATTACCACTATCAGTCTGCCTACCATCTATTTGTTGTTCTCGTTGAAAGTATGTTTTGTGTATAATACCGTAATGTTAAACATGTGAGATTAATTTTTTATCTTCAAGTATGTGTACACGTTATTTAAATTTAACTTATCCTTTGAAATTAAACCTGATAATATTATTAATACTGAAGTACCCAAATAAGAGTATTTTATGGTTATGTTTTTATTGATCTACCTCTTCTGTTATTCAAAAGAGACCCGCGTTCATTACTGGGATAGAATGGGTTAACTATGATAGTAATTTAAGTTTATTTTACGTTACTACGTCTTACAGTATAGTTGGCCACAAATGAATTTACTCATTATTGTTTCTAATCCAGCTTTAGTTCCCATGAGGTAAGACTTTATGTATAATCTAATGTGTGGTGTCTGATACTTGTGTAATGAGATCCAGGAGACCCACTCTGTTAATTCAAATTTAAACCTTCTTTGTTCTAATAATATTGTTCTGTTACGTTAAGTTTTTTTCTGATTCTAATAATACCTACTCCAAGCCTCGTTGTTGCCACGAAATTTATAATGCAAATAGAAATAACAAAAAAAATTGAAAAACGATTTGTGGTCGTTACTCAATACTTATTTTACTTCGTTAACATCCACCAATTTTTTAATTCCCTTTTTAATGTGCAGACTCATTACTGCACCTTTGGCCAGGTTTTATATATTTGGTAACTCTTGGTCATCCAAGGGGTTTTTATATCCAGATATTCACCTACACCGAGTAAGAATAAATAGCTGTATTAGGTCTGCCTTTGTAAAAACATTTACGGTTAATGTCACAAATGTTTATTATTATTAGATTATAATCAATATATTTGTAAGTATTTAGTTTATATATTAATTAGGTTTATCTTTTAGTTTATTTAATTTAAGGTTTAGTTTTATTTATAATTAGTTTTTTAATCTATTTTATCGATTTAAAATCTACATTTATAAGATTGTAACGGATCTAAGTTCTAATCTTGGTGAATTCAGAGTACCCGCCCATCCAGCCATCTCGCTTGTCAGAGGCACGCGCCGCTTCACTTGATCGATGCAATTACCTCCACACTCGCTGTACTATACGAGTAGGCCGTTCTCACATTAGATACGAAATCGCTTTAGAATACAGACGTTAAGGTATTTGGATTATTATTATTATATTTTTATACATATAATTTAATACCTATTATATTTTATTTTATTTTATTTTATTTTATTATGGTAACAAACAGTCACAATACAATTTATTTAAGAAACAGCATCATCACGACCGTTTCCCTTTCGGGGTGGTCAGAAACCACGCTTATAGAAAAGCAGATTCACATCTAGCCAACTTTAATATAGGCCAATCATGACAAGTGGCAAGCTCGTCGATGTCTCCAGCGTACCAAACTCGAGAAAAATCACAAATAAGTTAAATATTAATAAAATTTATTTATTTAAATTAATAAATGTGTCCTAACCAGGAATCGAACCCGGTACCTCCAAGTCTTAAAACACTGACTTAACCGCTAGACCACAGAGGCAGTTAAAATAAAAAATGCGTTGCAAAGACTTTACCCTCATAATTTGTCATTAAAAAAAAAAACACAAATAGAGAATAGTTATTACGTTATTCCTGTTTAAGAATTCCTTTATATAACATTTGCGCAAACAGAATTTCATTGACTACTGGAAGTTAAAGTTACACGAATCTGTGGAAGAAACAATATACATATAATTAATTAAGACCTGGAGTACCAAAACTGTGAAAGAGAACTATACTTATTACATTTTCAAAATACATTTTAACCATAAAAGAAAGTAAAAATCACATTTAACTTTATTCTATCGAATACTTAACTCTTATTATCCTATACACTGACTTGGAGCAAGCAAATATGTCCACGTCAACCAAGCAATGATTATATAGTTTTACTGCTCGTTTTTAAAAGGTGTTTTTTGCATAATTTGTTCTGCTAGAGGGGGAAATGAACAAGTCTTTAGAACGTGAGGTAAATCGAGGCACTCTAAACGTGACATTGTCTAAAAGAGTAGGAGAGTCTATGTGATTATTCACTATTTTGTACAGAATCATGGAATCGATTAAAATACGGCGACTTTGCAAATAATTTCCTTATTTATATTTATATTATATTATTATAATATAAAATATATATATGTTAAACTGTAATTTATATATTTTTGACTTATTATATTCCTTAACAATGAAATCCTTTACGAGGATATTTTCAAAATCAAACGTTATTCATTCGATAAAAATTGTTACAAAAATTACGTATACGGATATAAGTCCCGTCCGCGTGGAATAGTGGCAAGAACGCTGGCTGCATTTTCCCGGAGAATTGCAATACTTCGGGCAAATAATCTATTTTATATTATATAAAAAATCATTTCATTTTTGACAGTTTTTATTTTAGTGTCGTTTATGGACATACAAATTTGAAATACAAATTACAAAACGTTTATTTGTTTAAAAATTGGCATATTTATTTTGGAGAAACTGTGATCCGGAGACTAGAATTATCTGGGTTATTTATTTATTTATTTATTATAAACTTTATTGCACAAAGTACAAAGGCGGACCTAATGCCGCTAGACATTCTATACTGGTCAAACCTTTGGGACAACTAAAGCAGTTACGACGAGATAAAGCAGGTGCTATCAAAACTAATAGAAAAATATTAGACTTCAATATATACTAGTGAATAAATACTTATTTACATACTAATACATACACAAATACATACAAATAAAACTACATACATACGTTCTATGAATATACTTAAATATAATATACCTACTATATGATGACTATAATGAGAGAAATAAATATAGCAGAGAGTGTATTAAGCTTATGGTAAATTTAAATAGTGCGCATAGACCAGTTTCTTAGATAGTGTTCTATTTGGAGTTTGACGGATGTCCACCGGTAACTGGTTCCAAAGATGCACAGCCACCACCGCAAACGACTTGGAAACGAATGCGGTGTGATGTGTGGGGAAGGAGAGCGTGGAGTTAGAAGAAGAACGTAAAGTTCTGTCATGAGTAGCACCAAGAAAATTAAATTTCTCTTTTAAATATTCCGGTGTATTAGGCTCATATAATACTGAGTACAACATGCAGAGAATCCTACGGTTCCTGCGATGGCGTATAGGCAACCACTTTAGTTTGTCACGGAATGGCGAAATGTGATCGTACTTTCTTAGACCGAAGATAAATCTGATGCATGCATTGTGTAGTCGTTCCATTTTATTTAATAATTCCTCAGTGAGATCCACACAACATACGTCACCATAGACGAGTAACGGGAGTAGCAGGGCTTGTACAAGAGTTATTTTAGCTTTCAAGCTGAGGATCAGTTTCTTCCTTGGTTACATTTTATTATTTATATTAATTTTGTTCCATTATGCCATAGGTACATTATATTATATTATATTATATTATATTATATTATATTATATTATATTATATTATATTATATTATATTATATTATATTATATTATATTATATTATATTATATTATATTATATTATATTATATTATATTATATTATATTATATTATATTATATTTATTTTGTAATAATTATCTAGTATAAGGTGTAACATTTTGATACTGACACACGTATGAGTACGTTGTGTGTAACGCATAAGCTGTATTAGGGCTTAGTGCTAGTAAGCTCAGATCTGTAGTAGGTCAAATTAATTAAATACGATGACTGCTATTGAGCTCAAATCAGATTTGGCAGCATGTAGAATTGAGATATCCTATATTTGGTCGAATGATGCTTGACTAAATTTAGTTTGATAAACACATCCTATAAGTAAATATTGGTCTAGCAATAAGTAATTTGAAAGCAATAAAATGAGAAATCAGTGTATTCAATATATGTATAATTGTGTCCGTGGTCTAGCGGTTAAGTCATACACATACCAGGTTTGATCCTGTTTGAGACACAATAATTTATTTGTGATATTTCTCGATTTTGGGATGCGAGACATCTACGAGCTTGCTACTTGTCATGATGGGCTAATAGTATATTTGGCTAAATTTGAATCCGCTATTTGAAAAGCGTGGATTTTGACCACCCCACAATGGTACGATCGTGATGATACTAAATAAAATATAATAACAAGATAATCCTAGCTCCCTTACCAATACTATTAAGTGGGCGCGGTATATTAAATAAAACAGCGTGCTCATATTAAATAAAAAAATAAAAAATAACTCAGTTACTATCCGAACACGGACACATAAATTTGGAGAATTTTACATCTGAAAATGTGGAATGCCCTCTCGGCTGTTCTTATATCCTGAAGTCCTTTAAACGAAACTGAAAAATACATGTAAATACTATTACACAAAAACCTATAATATATTCTCACGTGTAGAAAACCTTGTAAAAAAATACCCGCTGCCAGCATAATTTATTCAAATTAACTTACCATCAAAAGATCCCCTATTAAAGTTTACAAATACTAGTTGAATAAACAAACCTATGTCAATCTAATTCTAATATGTAGAATATCTTGTAGGAAATTACTCACTCCCAGCGTAACCGTAAACAACCGGTGTGAAGTTAGCGGCCAAAAGTTTTCTGCCAAGATAACCCGCCCAATTTGAAAAGTCAATTAAAAAAAATAATTAATTTAGGAAGAGCGATCCAATATTCATGATTAGTAAAAGGCCCAGAGTAATCTCGAGTAAAGTGTATGCCATATATATTTTATTTAAAACTCGAATCCAGTTTTTTAGAAAAACTATTTATAATTTGAGTTTTTTGAAAATTAGACTACCACATCCCCTGTGTAAGCCACGAGGACCTAGTACATTATAAAGAGGGCTTCAGTATTATTTACTGATAAAAGGTACAGGGTGTACTCATGGCTAGTTATTGCGATATGATTTTTTGAAATAACACTAATTAAAATTTAAGGCAAAAATACTTTGTTTCAAGTATTTTGGCAATTAGACTAACTTGTCCCCTGTGTAAGCCATATCCACCTAGTACATTATAAAGAGGGCTTTAGTATTATTTACTGATAAAAGGTACAGGGTGTACTCATGGCTAGTTATTGCGATATGATTTTTTTAAATAACACTAATTAAAATTTTAGGAAAAAATACTTTGTTTCAAGTATTTTGGCAATTAGACTAACTTGTCCCCTGTGTAAGCCATATCTACCTAGTACATTATAAAGAGGGCTTCAGTATTATTTACTGATAAAAGGTACAGGGTGTACTCATGGCTAGTTATTGCGATATGATTTTCTGAAATAACACTAATTAAAATTTTAGGAAAAAATGCTTTGTTTCAAGTATTTTGGCAATTAGACTAACTTGTCCCCTGTGTAAGCCATATCCACCTAGTACATTATAAAGAGGGCTTCAGTATTATTTACTGATAAAAGGTACAGGGTGTACTCATGGCTAGTTATTGCGATATGATTTTTTGAAATAACACTAATTAAAATTTTAGGAAAAAATACTTTGTTTCAAGTATTTTGGCAATTAGACTAACTTGTCCCCTGTGTAAGCCATATCCACCTAATACATTATAAAGAGGGCTTCAGTATTATTTACTGATAAAAGGTACAGGGTGTACTCATGGCTAGTTATTGCGATATGATTTTTTGAAATAACACTAATTAAAATTTAAGGCAAAAATACTTTGTTTCAAGTATTTTGGCAATTAGACTAACTTGTCCCCTGTGTAAGCCATATCCACCTAGTACATTATAAAGAGGGCTTCAGTATTATTTACTGATAAAAGGTACAGGGTGTACTCATGACTAGTTATTGCGATATGATTTTTTGAAATAACACTAATTAAAATTTTAGGAAAAAATACTTTGTTTCATGTATTTTGGCAATTAGACTAACTTGTCCCCTGTGTAAGCCATATCCACCTAGTACATTACAAAGAGGGCTTCAGTATTATTTACTGATAAAAGGTACAGGGTGTACTCATGGCTAGTTATTGCGATATGATTTTCTGAAATAACACTAATTAAAATTTTAGGAAAAAATACTTTTTTTCTAGTATTTTGAAAATTACACTAACTTGTCCCCTGTGTAAGCCATATCCACCTAATACATTATAAAGAGGGCTTCAGTATTATTTACTGATAAAAGGTACAGGGTGTACTCATGGCTAGTTATTGCGATATGATTTTTTGAAATAACACTAATTAAAATTTAAGGCAAAAATACTTTGTTTCAAGTATTTTGGCAATTAGACTAACTTGTCCCCTGTGTAAGCCATATCCACCTAGTACATTATAAAGAGGGCTTTAGTATTATTTACTGGTAAAAGGTACAGGGTGTACTCATGACTAGTAATTGCGATATGATTTTTTGAAATAACACTAATTAAAATTTTAGGAAAAAATACTTTGTTTCATGTATTTTGGCAATTAGACTAACTTGTCCCCTGTGTAAGCCTCATCCACCTAGTACATTACAAAGAGGGCTTCAGTATTATTTACTGATAAAAGGTACAGGGTGTACTCATGGCTAGTTATTGCGATATGATTTTCTGAAATAACACTAATTAAAATTTTAGGAAAAAATACTTTTTTTTCTAGTATTTTGGCAATTAGACTAACTTGTCCCCTGTGTAAGCCATATCTACCTAGTACATTATAAAGAGGGCTTCAGTATTATTTACTGATAAAAGGTACAGGGTGTACTCATGACTAGTTATTGCGATATGATTTTCTGAAATAACACTTATTAAAATTTTAGGAAAAAATACTTTGTTTCAAGTATTTTGGCAATTAGACTAACTTGTCCCCTGTGTAAGCCATATCTACCTAGTACATTATAAAGAGGGCTTCAGTATTATTTACTGATAAAAGGTACAGGGTGTACTCATGACTAGTTATTGCGATATGATTTTTTGAAATAACACTAATTAAAATTTTAGGAAAAAATACTTTGTTTCATGTATTTTGGCAATTAGACTAACTTGTCCCCTGTGTAAGCCATATCCACCTAGTACATTACAAAGAGGGCTTCAGTATTATTTACTGATAAAAGGTACAGGGTGTACTCATGGCTAGTTATTGCGATATGATTTTCTGAAATAACACTAATTAAAATTTTAGGAAAAAATACTTTTTTTCTAGTATTTTGAAAATTACACTATCTTATCCCCTGTGTAAGCCATATCCACCTAGTACATTATAAAGAGGGCTTCAGTATTATTTACTGATAAAAGGTACAGGGTGTACTCATGGCTAGTTATTGCGATATGATTTTTTGAAATAACACTAATTAAAATTTTAGGAAAAAATACTTTGTTTCATGTATTTTGGCAATTAGACTAACTTGTCCCCTGTGTAAGCCTCATCCACCTAGTACATTACAAAGAGGGCTTCAGTATTATTTACTGATAAAAGGTACAGGGTGTACTCATGACTAGTTATTGCGATATGATTTTTTGAAATAACACTAATTAAAATTTTAGGAAAAAATGCTTTGTTTCAAGTATTTTGGCAATTAGACTAACTTGTCCCCTGTGTAAGCCATATCCACCTAGTACATTATAAAGAGGGCTTCAGTATTATTTACTGGTAAAAGGTACAGGGTGTACTCATGACTAGTAATTGCGATATGATTTTTTGAAATAACACTAATTAAAATTTTAGGAAAAAATACTTTGTTTCATGTATTTTGGCAATTAGACTAACTTGTCCCCTGTGTAAGCCTCATCCACCTAGTTCATTACAAAGAGGGCTTCAGTATTATTTAGTGATAAAAGGTACAGGGTGTACTCATGGCTAGTTATTGCGATATGATTTTCTGAAATAACACTAATTAAAATTTTAGGAAAAAATACTTTGTTTCATGTATTTTGGCAATTAGACTAACTTGTCCCCTGTGTAAGCCATATCTACCTAGTACATTATAAAGAGGGCTTCAGTATTATTTACTGAAAAAAGGTACAGGGTGTACTCATGACTAGTTATTGCGATATGATTTTCTGAAATAACACTTATTAAAATTTTAGGAAAAAATACTTTGTTTCATGTATTTTGGCAATTAGACTAACTTGTCCCCTGTGTAAGCCATATCCACCTAGTACATTATAAAGAGGGCTTCAGTATTATTTACTGGTAAAAGGTACAGGGTGTACTCATGACTAGTTATTGCGATATGATTTTTTGAAATAACACTAATTAAAATTTTAGGAAAAAATACTTTGTTTCATGTATTTTGGCAATTAGACTAACTTGTCCCCTGTGTAAGCCTCATCCACCTAGTACATTACAAAGAGGGCTTCAGTATTATTTACTGATAAAAGGTACAGGGTGTACTCATGACTAGTTATTGCGATATGATTTTTTGAAATAACACTAATTAAAATTTTAGGAAAAAATGCTTTGTTTCAAGTATTTTGGCAATTAGACTAACTTGTCCCCTGTGTAAGCCATATCCACCTAGTACATTATAAAGAGGGCTTTAGTATTATTTACTGATAAAAGGTACAGGGTGTACTCATGGCTAGTTATTGCGATATGATTTTTTGAAATAACACTAATTAAAATTTAAGGCAAAAATACTTTGTTTCAAGTATTTTGGCAATTAGACTAACTTGTCCCCTGTGTAAGCCATATCCACCTAGTACATTATAAAGAAGGCTTCAGTATTATTTACTGATAAAAGGTACAGGGTGTACTCATGACTAGTTATTGCGATATGATTTTTTGAAATAACACTGATTAAAATTTTAGGAAAAAATACTTTTTTTCTAGTATTTTGGCAATTAGACTAACTTGTCCCCTGTGTAAGCCTTATCCACCTAGTACATTACAATTTTTTAACAACATTACATAAGTAATTTTCAAAATACTAGAAAAAAAGTATTTTTTCCTAAAATTTTAATTAGTGTTATTTCAGAAAATCATATCGCAATAACTAGCCATGAGTACACCCTGTACCTTTTATCAGTAAATAATACTGAAGCCCTCTTTGTAATGTACTAGGTGGATAAGGCTTACACAGGGGACAAGTTAGTCTAATTGCCAAAATACTTGAAACAAAGTATTTTTGCCTTAAATTTTAATTAGTGTTATTTCAAAAAATCATATCGCAATAACTAGTCATGAGTACACCCTGTACCTTTTATCAGTAAATAATACTGAAGCCCTCTTTATAATGTACTAGGTAGATATGGCTTACACAGGGGACAAGTTAGTCTAATTGCCAAAATACTTGAAACAAAGTATTTTTTCCTAAAATTTTAATAAGTGTTATTTCAGAAAATCATATCGCAATAACTAGTCATGAGTACACCCTGTACCTTTTATCAGTAAATAATACTGAAGCCCTCTTTATAATGTACTAGGTGGATGAGGCTTACACAGGGGACAAGTTAGTCTAATTGCCAAAATACATGAAACAAAGTATTTTTTCCTAAAATTTTAATTAGTTTTATTTCAAAAAATTATATCGCAATAACTAGCCATGAGTACACCCTGTACCTTTTATCAGTAAATAATACTGAAGCCCTCTTTATAATGTACTAGGTGGATATGGCTTACACAGGGGATAAGATAGTGTAATTTTCAAAATACTAGAAAAAAAGTATTTTTTCCTAAAATTTTAATTAGTGTTATTTCAGAAAATCATATCGCAATAACTAGCCATGAGTACACCCTGTACCTTTTATCAGTAAATAATACTGAAGCCCTCTTTGTAATGTACTAGGTGGATATGGCTTACACAGGGGACAAGTTAGTCTAATTGCCAAAATACATGAAACAAAGTATTTTTTCCTAAAATTTTAATTAGTGTTATTTCAAAAAATTATATCGCAATAACTAGTCATGAGTACACCCTGTACCTTTTATCAGTAAATAATACTGAAGCCCTCTTTATAATGTACTAGGTAGATATGGCTTACACAGGGGACAAGTTAGTCTAATTGCCAAAATACTTGAAACAAAGTATTTTTTCCTAAAATTTTAATAAGTGTTATTTCAGAAAATCATATCGCAATAACTAGTTATGAGTACACCCTGTACCTTTTATCAGTAAATAATACTGAAGCCCTCTTTATAATGTACTAGGTAGATATGGCTTACACAGGGGACAAGTTAGTCTAATTGCCAAAATACTAGAAAAAAAAGTATTTTTTCCTAAAATTTTAATTAGTGTTATTTCAGAAAATCATATCGCAATAACTAGCCATGAGTACACCCTGTACCTTTTATCAGTAAATAATACTGAAGCCCTTTTTGTAATGTACTAGGTGGATGAGGCTTACACAGGGGACAAGTTAGTCTAATTGCCAAAATACATGAAACAAAGTATTTTTTCCTAAAATTTTAATTAGTGTTATTTCAAAAAATCATATCGCAATTACTAGTTATGAGTACACCCTGTACCTTTTACCAGTAAATAATACTGAAGCCCTCTTTATAATGTACTAGGTGGATATGGCTTACACAGGGGACAAGTTAGTCTAATTGCCAAAATACTTGAAACAAAGTATTTTTGCCTTAAATTTTAATTAGTGTTATTTCAAAAAATCATATCGCAATAACTAGCCATGAGTACACCCTGTACCTTTTATTAGTAAATAATACTGAAGCCCTCTTTATAATCTATTAGGTGGATATGGCTTACACAGGGGACAAGTTAGTCTAATTGCCAAAATACATGAAACAAAGTATTTTTTCCTAAAATTTTAATTAGTGTTATTTCAAAAAATCATATCGCAATAACTAGTCATGAGTACACCCTGTACCTTTTATCAGTAAATAATACTGAAGCCCTCTTTATAATGTACTAGGTGGATATGGCTTACACAGGGGACAAGATAGTGTAATTTTCAAAATACTAGAAAAAAAGTATTTTTTCCTAAAATTTTAATTAGTGTTATTTCAGAAAATCATATCGCAATAACTAGCTATGAGTACACCCTGGACCTTTTATCAGTAAATAATACTGAAGCCCTCTTTGTAATGTACTAGGTGGATATGGCTTACACAGGGGACAAGTTAGTCTAAATGCCAAAATACATGAAACAAAGTATTTTTTCCTAAAAATTTAATCAGTGTTATTTCAAAAAATCATATCGCAATAACTAGTTATGAGTACACCCTGTATCTTTTATCAGTAAATAATACTGAAGCCTTCTTTATAATGTACTAGGTGGATATGGCTTATACAGAGGACAAGTTAGTCTAATTGCCAAAATACTTGAAACAAAGTATTTTTGCCTTAAATTTTAATTAGTGTTATTTCAAAAAATCATATCGCAATAACTAGTCATGAGTACACCCTGTACCTTTTATCAGTAAATAATACTGAAGCCCTCTTTATAATGTACTAGGTGGATATGGCTTACACAGGGGATAAGATAGTGTAATTTTCAAAATACTAGAAAAAAAGTATTTTTTCCTAAAATTTTAATTAGTGTTATTTCAGAAAATCATATCGCAATAACTAGCCATGAGTACACCCTGTACCTTTTATCAGTAAATAATACTGAAGCCCTCTTTGTAATGTACTAGGTGGATATGGCTTACACAGGGGACAAGTTAGTCTAATTGCCAAAATACTTGAAACAAAGTATTTTTTCCTAAAATTTTAATTAGTGTTATTTCAAAAAATCATATCGCAATAACTAGTCATGAGTACACCCTGTACCTTTTATCAGTAAATAATACTGAAGCCCTCTTTATAATGTACTAGGTGGATATGGCAAACACAGGGGACAAGTTAGTCTAATTGCCAAAATACTTGAAACAAAGTATTTTTTCCTAAAATTTTAATTAGTGTTATTTCAGAAAATCATATCGCAATAACTGGCCATGAGTACACCCTGGACCTTTTATCAGTAAATAATACTGAAGCCCTCTTTATAATGTACTAGGTGGATATGGCTTACACAGGGGATAAGATAGTGTAATTTTCAAAATACTAGAAAAAAAGTATTTTTTCCTAAAATTTTAATTAGTGTTATTTCAGAAAATCATATCGCAATAACTAGCCATGAGTACACCCTGTACCTTTTATCAGTAAATAATACTGAAGCCCTCTTTGTAATGTACTAGGTGGATATGGCTTACACAGGGGACAAGTTAGTCTAATTGCCAAAATACATGAAACAAAGTATTTTTTCCTAAAATTTTAATTAGTGTTATTTCAAAAAATCATATCGCAATAACTAGTCATGAGTACACCCTGTACCTTTTATCAGTAAATAATACTGAAGCCCTCTTTATAATGTACTAGGTGGATATGGCTTACACAGGGGACAAGTTAGTCTAATTGCCAAAATACTTGAAACAAAGTATTTTTGCCTTAAATTTTAATTAGTGTTATTTCAAAAAATCATATCGCAATAACTAGCCATGAGTACACCCTGTACCTTTTATCAGTAAATAATACTGAAGCCCTCTTTGTAATGTACTAGGTGGATATGGCTTACACAGGGGACAAGTTAGTCTAATTGCCAAAATACATGAAACAAAGTATTTTTTCCTAAAATTTTAATTAGTGTTATTTCAAAAAATCATATCGCAATAACTAGTCATGAGTACACCCTGTACCTTTTATCAGTAAATAATACTGAAGCCCTCTTTATAATGTACTAGGTGGATATGGCTTACACAGGGGACAAGTTAGTCTAATTGCCAAAATACTTGAAACGAAGTATTTTTGCCTTAAATTTTAATTAGTGTTATTTCAAAAAATCATATCGCAATAACTAGCCATGAGTACACCCTGTACCTTTTATCAGTAAATAATACTGAAGCCCTCTTTATAATGTACTAGGTCCTCGTGGCTTACACAGGGGATGTGGTAGTCTAATTTTCAAAAAACTCAAATTATAAATAGTTTTTCTAAAAAACTGGATTCGAGTTTTAAATAAAATATATATGGCATACACTTTACTCGAGATTACTCTGGGCCTTTTACTAATCATGAATATTGGATCGCTCTTCATAAATTAATTATTTTTTTTAATTGACTTTTCAAATTGGGCGGGTTATCTTGGCAGAAAACTTTTGGCCGCTAACTTCACACCGGTCCGTAAACATAATTATTGTACTACCTACTAAATAATATATAATGAAGAATTAACTTACCATGGAAAGATCATTTCCCAATAAAGCAAACCCTTTACAAATAATTGTTTGGTTAACCCCATTACCACAAAAAATATACCATTTTCTATATTTTTTTTGTTTGTAAATACTAACCTTATTAAAACAATAAATATATCATCTTAAAGACAATAATTTGGTGTTCCTTTTTTTTGGTAATTTGTCGCCAAGGGAGGTGTGTTTTTTCATGTTTTCGCAATATTAGTATTTTATGCACTTTTTCGTCTCGATGCTGGCTTTTTCAGACATACATTCAACACCTTTTAGTATTTTTATTGAAAAACTTGTAGTTAAATTAAAAATTACCGCCAAATAAATTGTATTAAAATTTTTACGTTTTGCGGTGACCAACATTATGAAGCACTGAATCATCTGAAAATAAAAATGTCAATGGTTTTAGTTAAATAACATTATAAACTAGTGTTTGAAGAAAAGATTTTTAAAAAATTACCGACAAATTTAATGGATAAATATTTCCAAAAAATGCAACAAATGAAAAGTTATAAGTGGCGTTACCCCTTAAATACACTAACGTTTGTCAATCTAATACTTACATGTAAAAAACCTCCAGAATAATTTATTCTACTCGATATTTAGTTCATTCTAATAATGAAGAATATAAATTATTAGCATTGAAAATACTTTTATGAAGTAATAAAACCTCTACAAATAGAGGTACTAGTTAATACACAAACCTATGTCAATCTAATTTTCATATGTAAAAAACCTTGTAAGAAATTACCCTCTCAGCGTCATAGTAAACAAAATTATTCTACTCGCTACTCAGTTCATTCATTTTACTTGACGTTCAAATTGTGTGCGTAAAATGTAAATTATGGTGTATGAGCCACGCATTGCATGTAAATGACACTCTAGTTAAGAGACAGTATTTGAACATGTTTAGAAATGACAAAAAATTGTCCTGTTTGGTGTACTAATAGAATCGTTAAGAAATTAATAAAAAAAAACTGACATCAGACCCTCGCCACCCATTCTGGCTTACGTTGCCAGGAGGCTAAATTATCCAGAAATATGTACTAGCCCATCTTTGACAGTGGAGGTATTGAATTCTGTGTTCTTGGCAAGCGTGATGGATTATGGACTGATCCCTTTTTATTAGTGAAAAATTATTAGTTGATGATTTGTAAATAAAAAAATATTAGATCGATTAATAGTATAATCCACTATTCACCTATACTAAATGCTTACTATGTACATATGTATGAGCAATAAAGTATTTTAAATAAAAAAATGTGCATAGTTATCCGGAGTTAATGAAATAAGGAACCTTCATGTAGCGTGAATGAGTTTACGCTAAGTTATAATATATAGTGCTCTATAAAGATAGTTCGTACTGTTTCAGTGGCGTATGAGTTAACCAAGCCAACTAGACGCTCGGGCGTATGTCCGAATACGGTTTGCAGCATCGGCGCATTACCAATACGTGTGAGAGTCCATACTACGAAATAATGTTACACTCATAATTTCTGTTGTTAATAGTTCTTTAATAGTTGTTTCACACAACGACAGAGATTGTGACTCTGATAATATAAACATATCAACGTACTACAAAGTATCAGGAATTAAAGCAATGGGTGTTGATAACGATGGTAATGTGATGATGATTTTTAAAGTATTATTCGTTGTACATAGTATTCTTATCGTAATATTAATATGCCATAGAAAAAAAAAAAATGTATTCATACCCGAAACATGTGCGCTTCATTTGACAGGCGTCTAGTTGGCTTGGTTGAGTAATACACGTTTGGTGATAGTTGCTCGTGCTGGGCTTAAATATTTAAAAATACTCGTGAACCAAACTTTTTAAAAATTAAAAAAAAAAAACATTTATTAAAAAAAAATATTTATATAATATAAAATAAAATTAATATTAATACAAAATATATAGATAGGGATATAAGTCCCGTCCGCGTGGAATGGTGGCAAGAACGCTGGCTGCATTTCCCCGCTGAATTGCAATACTGATTCTTTGGGCAAACAAAGAGCCAGCCCTCTTGTCACCGGAGGAGACGACAAGACGCGGTGTTATGTCATTTAAAAACTTTTTTGCACTTGGACTCCATGGGCCCAGAGTTTCTACAGCAAACGGCATAAATATGTAATCTTTTAATATACTTACATACTTGCGCCGCTTGCTGGACTCCGCATTTTCCGCCGCGGCTCCCGCTTTAGGCGCTGTCCCCCTGAGATGCGACGCGGCGAGGGTGTCGACGCACGTGGCGTCCCACACCACAGCACTTTTTAATAACGTTTTTTTATAATTTACTTAACTAACAAGCTTAAATATAGCTCTATATTCTATTTACTCTTATTACAGCAGCGTGTTAGTCCAGTATATAGCAGGAGGGAAACGCTCGCTTAATTAAGTCGCGTAAGCGGAAGACACGTTAAGATTTATGCGCGCAGTTGTTTTCATAATTTTTAAATTAAATGCCTTCTCAGTGGCTACGTTAAGTCAACCAATAACCTATCCCTGAATTTCAGGAGAGGTCGGGCGTTAATCCATCATGCTAGTCTAGGTGATGATCATTAATATATCGTCATGATCGTAGAACAGTGTCGGATTTAAAAAAATACCCATAATTTTGCATATATATTTATATATAGTTTTATATTGTTTGTGGTCTGTAATTTATAGTGCAAATATTAGAAAGGGTTCCAAAATGAAATCTAGAAGGTTTGCACTTATTATGAGACTTAAAAAGTGACAAAAAAACAGTCGAAATGACAGTTGAATGGCCGCCATGAAAATTTTAAATATAGCAGATCCGTCACTGTTCTACGATCATGACGATATATTTTCTCTAAAAGTATAGTCAAACAATATAGGGATTTAAATCCTGTAAATATTGGGTGGTTAATTAAACTCGTGCAAATTGCATTTATTTTATAAATTTAGTTCTATCAAAATACAAATACAATAAAATCGGTTTTAACTTGTAGTTTCAGTAAAGTATCATCACGACCGTATCCCTTTCGTGGTGATCAGTAATCACGCTTTTTTTTAAAGAAGCGGAATAACCTTCAGCCAACTTTACTATAGTGTTATCATGAAAAGTGGCAAGCTCGTCGATGTCTCTAGCGTACCAAACTCGAGAAATATCACAAATATATTATTGTGTCCCGACCAGGAATCGAACCCAGTACATACGAATCTAAATCTATCTAAAATCTATATCCGTGATCTTCATCGGAGGCAGTTAACATAAAATAAAAATAAAATTAAAAAATATAAACTTGAAAATAAATAAATGATATATGACAAAAGAGTGAATGGTTCAAAAATAGTGTTGTAAGCAGGGTTCTAACAACGTCTAATATTCAATTAAAAAATAAATAAAAACCAGGAACCTAAAGGGAGTTGCCCCAACCTGCTATACGATCAGCTATGCTGCACACGTTTCACGGAACTATCGCGTCTCGAATAATCATACCATAGCAGTGGATAATCATACCATAGTTTGGCAGCGGCACGCAGGTTAGTTTATCTAATCATTTTTATAAGCCTTAAATTCCACTGCTGGATTTAGACCTCACCCAATGCTCGCCATAGCACGTGATCTTATGATGTTAAAGGTATGTGAGTATATATTAATCAACGATCTTCTTTAGATTATCTGTCCCTACTTTGCGTATCTTAACAGATAGATCTGATAGCAAAATTTTTGTCTTATGTCAGATTTATTCTATGCCTTTTAGTAGGTATTTTTTCGTAAATTATCCCATGTTTATTTCTAAGACCATTAGTTACTGAAAACGGATACACTTTCATTAAATTTTCAGTAAACTAAGTACAGAATTATGTAACACATGAATAAATTGAATTTGATGGCTGGACCAGTCTGGTTTGATCATTAATTATAATTTGTGAAGATAGGTCAGCTGTATAATAACTTCATTGTAGTCAAGCGGTTACATTTACTAAGATTACGTCAAAATTTATAAATATTATATATATATATATATATATATATATAAAGCTTGCCACTTGTCATGATTGGCCTATAGTAAAGTTGGCTAAATGTGAATCCGCTTATTTATAAGCGTGGTTTCTGACCACCCCGAAAGGGAAACGGTCGTGATGATGATGATGATACTATTAAATTTTGTCTCAAATGGCTTATTAGGTTTTGTGTTCTCTTCTCCCGATGGATCATGAATGAGGTGATAGGGAAGGTAAAGGGTCTCGTTAGTTTTTGAAAATTTAGGTCTTATTAGATTTTAAAAAATTGGGGAAGATTTAAGTCCAGTCGTAAAGAACTGATAAACTGCACGAGCAGATGTGGGCATCGACCACAGACTGCTGACAGTCCAGGGAGGCCCTTCCCAAACCAGACAGGCGCCTCACACGACATCTCCTGGGCCTTGACAGAGCCGGGCTTCGAATAGTGGTGGGGGTCTTGACGGGACACTGTGCCTTTAACAAACATCTCCATACTCTGAACATTACAGATAGCCCACTGTGTAGAGGATGCATGGCGGAGGAGGAGACGGCCGCGCATGTGCTCATGGAGTGCGACAGTGTGGCTGCGCCTAGACTGAGGTTCCTCCAGACTGCGAGGACTCTTCCGGAGGTCTGCAGGAACGTGACTGGTCTCCTGGCCTTCCTGGAGGAGATCGGATGGCTCCGCTGAAGGAGTAAAGGTCACGCACAATGGTCCAATGGAGACTAAGTGCGGAAAAGCCACCGAAATCACAATCACAATCAATCACAAGTCCAGTCGTAGTTTTACATAAGACGAGCGTACAAAATCATAAAGACATTAAGAGGTAAAGCAAAGAAACAAAAAAAAAATCAAAAGAGTTAAGCAAAATTTACATCTGTACATAAAATTTGTGTATGAGGGAAAATGAAAGACAAAATAATCTTTTACCCGTGAGAGAATGTCGGCTTAAACTAGGTCGCCATTTGCTCATTAAATAACTGTATGTAACACTTGACTTATATTACAAAGGCCGATCATTCAATAGAAGACAAATTTCTTGGTAAAACTTAAGTTCTATTCCTTATTCGTGGATAAAATTTGTTAAAATTGTGATTTATACCTGTATTCTAATCTCAATGGCTCTTCCTTTAAAGGAAGACGATTAAAATTAAAAATGGCGTCTAATATAACAGCTACGGCTGACCTTTAAAATAAAACTGTCGGATCGGCTCCATTTTAAACTTTAATCGTAACTATTACAGAAAGTTAGTTTTCGTTTGACAGCTGGAAGGAAGTGTTGAGTGGAGGAGGCGTTGAGGTAACGTCTTGGAATACGGGTGTTAGAATTTTATCCCTAATCATGTTATGCTGGGGCGACATGTTCGGCTACCACCGGTTGATTATCGACTGCTTGGGTCGACGGTTTTGCTGCAACTTTCAAACGTGTGGACAGATATTTTTGGAGTGAAGTTTGGGTATAGGAAACAGCGTCTAATAATAGCTCGTCTATCTATATAGCGTACCAAACTCGAGAACTATCACAAATAAATTAAATAATATATTGTGACCCGACCAGGAATCGAACCCAGTACCTCCGAGTGTAAATCCACGGACTTAATCTCTAGACCACGGAGCAGTTGAGCTTGTATTTATACAAAAATACTAGTTCTTGTTTTATTTAAATATACCAAGTAGTTATGATTTCTAAGATATTTAAATTTCTCGAAAATATCGAGTCTCGCTAGCAGGCGCGTTTACCGCGTTACGTCATATATGGCCGCGCCTAATTTTTCTATTCCGCTCATCTTTTAGTAGCGAGAGTTGTAATAACAATAATATATTCAATTTAATATATAATTACAATCCATTTTTGTTAGTATACCTATCACTATGTTACTAACAATGGCTTACATTAAAGTTAGTAAACTAAAATTTTATGTTAGTGCCTTATTTATACTTATTAGTACACGTGTCAATTTGTGTGAATCTTAATAAAGTGACACTGTATTGGACAGTCCACTTTATCCCATATGACCTTAAGCATATTGTTGGTGCTGCCTAACTAAGGAGAAAAACTATCAACACGATTCTCTGCAAACATTCCGGATGCACTGCAATAACGTGGCAGCCCCAACAATACACTGAAACCATAATTTAACTGGACTTGTAGGGCGCTGTATGCTCGCTGCGTATAGTTGTAGTAATAACGTTACAAATCCCTCGTACTTTGAAATTCTATATCTCATAAACTAATTATTAAATCAATAATTTTTTGGTTATGTATTTTTTTATTTCAATAGAGAATACGAAAAGCTGAAATAGTAAACATTTCTTATTATACTGACGATTCTATTTTTATTTTTCTGTGCTGAATGCCCGGCTCTCGAAATTAAGTCAACGATGAAACCGAGCAAATCGCTTGAAATGAGTGTGTCATGAGTGCAGATAAATTACTTTAAATCTACAGCTCACGTGTCAGAAAATTGTGCCAGTATTTCGCTACACACACCCACGTCTTTATTTCAGACAAGGTGCGTGCTTTTTGTCTTTTTCGGAATAATTTGATGAAAAAATATTCTACGGTGATTTGTTGAATATTTAGGGATGGCATACTAGTATATTTTATTTCATTTAATTTTATATATTTTATACTATAATAATACCAAAAACTTAACATCTAAACATTTAATGGTGAATCACACATACACACACAACAACAAATACACTCATACCTACATACCCTCACAGAACAATTTTGGTGGGTATTTGTTTGTGCTGTTGTTTAATAATAAAATAATTTGTATTTGCTGTTATTTGGACTGGACAAAACAAAAAGGTATGCGACATGACAACATATGTTGCCATCAGTGCAGGTCATTGAGCATATAAAAATGTAATAGATTTAAGTTGGGTCAACAAACGATTTTTATTTATTTTTTATTTATATTCTTTGAAAATGGCACTAATGCCCGCTCTTACAATTAATATCGTTAGAAGGCGGTCGTCGATTACTCCCAATCTTGGAAGTCGCTAACTGCTTACCATCAGGTGGAGCTGTATCACAACTCGTGCCCAGTCTTGAAAAACATGATGTACAGCATTTACTAAAAATCACATAAAATATTTAAGTTTACTTGTTTACAGAACTAAAGAGTGTATACGGGTAGTTGATAAAATAATTACGCTCAAAGCTGAGCTTGAAGAGTATAGGAAAAACTATTTCTGCGAAAAAGTCGACAAGGTTGCAGACTTAATTTAACGTCAACAAAATGTATGAAAAATATTATATATCAAGCTGTAAATCTATGGTAAAAACATATTTTACTTTTAGGTAGCTAAATCATTTTTATTTTATTATTACCACAGAACTATGTAAAGGACTTATACTTTTACTTAAACTTTAGCACATGCTTATCCTTGTTTTTATAATTTATTTTTATAAAATGCATAGTACATTTTCTATCTATAAGATCTTGCAATGTAACTATGTTTGATCTGGAGATGCCTACTATTGAGTGCTTGGATAAACGCGGCGAACGAGTGCCTTCACTCCGTAGCCACGACTCAGACTTAGTTGCTTGCATGGACGCGGCGAACGAGTGCATTCACTCCGTAGACACGACTCAGACTTAGTTGCTTGCATGGACGCGGCGAACGAGTGCCTTTACTCCGTAGCCACGACTCAGACTTAGTTGCTTGCATGAACGTGGCAAACGAGTGCCTTCACTCCGTAGCCACGACTCAGACTTAGTTGCTTGCATGAACGCGGCGAACGAGTGCCTTTACTCCGTAGCCACGACTTAGACATAGTTGCTTGCATGAACGTGGCAAACGAGTGCCTTCCCTCCGTAGCCACGACTCAGACTTAGTTGCTTGCATGAACGCGGCGAACGAGTGCCTTCACTCCGTAGCCACGACTCAGACTTAGTTGCTTGCATGAACGCGGTGAACGAATCCTTCACTCCGTAGCCACGACTCAGACTTAGCTGTTAAGGCACGCAGGACCAACAGTGAAAGAGAGAAGGTTTATAGGGTTTTAGTCCGTAGGTGCCTTGGGGTCCTTAGGAGGCCTCACGGTGATTCGGGTATCTCCAAGTATCTTGAAGAATCTCCAGAATATCGCTTTATCTTGTGCTCGGCCCCCCAACAGGAGACCACTTCCTAGCGAGGTGCTCGTGGAGGAGAGCTGTTGTTGTCGAACCTAGACCCTCTGGGATCGTGAGATATACGGGCGCTGTTACAACAGGATCGGAGCCCAGCACCAAAAGTGCATAATTAACCAGCGGTAAATGAGATCGCTCTATAGCCCGCAGGGACGACGACCAACGAGCTGTTTTAACTCGCCACTATACCGAGGATATCCCGGATGTCAATCTAGGCGAGATCGATATAGCCCTTGGACAACTTAAAAATAACAAGGCGCCTGGTGATGACGGAGTCACGGCTGAGCTTCTGAGAGTAGGCGGGAAACCAGTACTCAAAGAACTCGCAAGACTATTTAACTACGTCATTCACCACGGAACCACGCCAGAGGCATGGACCAGGAGTGTTGTGGTCCTGTTCTTTAAAAAGGGTAACATCTCCCTTTTAAAGAATTACAGGCCCATATCACTCCTGAGCCATGTCTATAAGTTGTTTTCAAGGGTGGTCACAAATCGACTCGCTCAGAGAATGGATGATTTCCAGCCCCCGGAGCAGGCTGGGTTTCGAAAAGGCTTTAGTACGGTCGATCACATTCATACATTGCGACAGATAATACAGAAAACCGAGGAGTATAATCTGCCGCTATGTCTAGCGTTTGTGGACTATGAGAAAGCCTTCGACTCAATCGAAACCTGGGCTGTTCTGGAATCCTTGCAGCGATGCCTAATAGACTATCGATACGTTGAGGTGCTGAGATGTCTTTACAGTTCTGCGACTATGACCGTCCAGTTACAGGGTCAGCATACAAAGCCTATCCAACTGCGCAGAGGCGTGCGACAGGGGGATGTCATATCCCCGAAACTGTTCACGAACGCGTTGGAAGATGTTTTTAAAATGCTAGACTGGAATTACTGCGGCATAAACATCAATGGAGAATTCATCTCACACCTCCGATTTGCGGATGACATAGTCATTATGGCCAGTTCACTCAAGGATCTTAGCGGAATGCTGAACGGCTTAAACGTAGCATCCCAGCGGGTTGGTCTCGAAATGAACTTAGACAAGACGAAAGTCATGTTCAATGATCATGTCAAGCCGAGGCCAATCTGCATAGGAAACGACACTCTCGAAGTTGTGCAAAATTACGTATACCTCGGGCAGACTATCCAATTAGGAGCAGCCAACTTCAGCAAAGAAGCCGACAGACGCATTCAGCTAGGATGGGCGGCATTCGGGAAACTCCGGCACATCCTCTCATCGTCTATACCACAATGTTTAAAGACTAAGGTCTTTAACCAGTGCGTCCTCCCGGTAATGTCGTACGGAGCAGAGACGTGGACACTAACAGTGGGTCTGGTCCATAAATTCAAGGTCGCTCAGCGAGCCATGGAGAGAGCTATGCTTGGTGTATCTCTGGTGGATAGAATTCGAAACGTTGATATTCGTCAGAGAACGAAAGTTACAGACATAGCTTTTAAAATTAGCAAGCTGAAGTGGCAATGGGCCGGACACATCTGCCGCAGAACCGACGATCGATGGGGCAAACGGGTTCTAGAGTGGAGACCACGTACGGGAAGACGCAGAGTGGGACGACCCCCCGCCAGATGGACAGATGACCTAAAGAAGGTCGCTGGTGGGGGTTGGATGAGGGTAGCGAAAGATCGCGTTAAGTGGCGAGCCTTAGGGGAGGCCTACATCCAGCAGTGGAGAGATACAGGCTGATGATGATGATGAAATGAGATCCTGCCGGGGTAAACGGGGCAATGTCCCCATCCCCATGTCTGCTATGTTTTCTAGCAAATAAATCATTTAGATTTTGATTAAACTGAGAAAACAGTTAAAAGAGCAAAACCAATATTAATAATGAAATAAATAATAAATTAGAAAAATCTTTCAGTCGGAATTGAAATGAATTACATTAATTAGGTATGTGTAAAGATGTGATTTCGTTTATTTATTAGCTACCTACCTTATCCGTTTGTTAGTTTAGGCCTTCCCTTCGAGACCCTCGGTTCTAATCAGTCGGGTCCAATTTAATCAATGCAATGAATTATTAATATTTACTCAGAAATCTAATATGAGAGCATTGGTTTACTTTAATACATACTAATCAGCTAGAGGGTTTTTGTAGTAAAGTAAGATAAAAATAATAATATTGGTTTTTAGTACCATTATCAATTAAAATTTCAATGTTTGTCCTACCTACACCTACATACGTATACCTATAATCGGTTTTGAATTCAAAGTTGTTATAGATTCTATGTAATAAAATACATAAAATTATTTCAATTCAATTCTAAAATTCTTTACTGCACTAAAAAATACATATGCGGGTTTAATGACTAAGCATTTTCAAACGTCTACTAGGAAAACTTCTAACTTTGGTTGGCTAGTATTTTTAAGACAGACAGACAGTGGGGTCGTCCAGGCCCGGATGCCTAATGGGCGTGGGTTGGGGATGGGGACAGTCCCCCGTTTTCCCCGGCAGGATCTCAGCGGGTAACCACCCGCCGGTAATTCATGCACGTTTAGTGCTGGGCGCCGTTTCTAATATAACAGCGCCCGTGTGGCTCACGAACCCAGGGGGCTAAGTTCGACTGCTTCAGCTCTCCTCCAGGAGTACTTCTCTAGGAAGTGGTCTCCCGTGGGGGGCCGTGCACAAGACGGAGCGATGTTCTGGAGATGCTTGAAGTGTCCGTTGTCGGCCCGAGAGAACATACGTCTAGTCAGGCCAACGACAAACTCCTCAATAGTAGGCATCTCCAAATCTCGAGCTAAGACGGAATTACGGTATTTTTAAGATTATAGTGTGCTACTATATCAGCGCCATCTATGATCGACTAGAGGAACTTTTTTGCCTAATGGTCAACTGAGCAATAGTTAATTGGAGCCAATGTCAACCTTATGATTAGTCTTTTTATAGGCTATAAATCTGTGCGCCATCTTTAATCGAGCAGTTCTCTTATCGAAAAAGAACGTTGACTTCCGTAGCACACTAGTTGGCATACGATGCTAAGCGATTGTCCGTGAAACAACAAAGTAATCAATTTAAAAATCCTTGTCAAACACGACATACACTATTACTCTACCTATTAGTCTAGCTTAGCTTTGATGTCCTGACTTGTTAAAAATGTATTAATGTCTCTGGTATTATCCAATGTGGTATTATAAATTTATAACTTGAATAAAATAAATAGCCTAGCTGTAATAATCCGATTGAAATGGTATGAGTGTTTTTTCGTTCTATTCCGGATGAAAAAGTAAAAAAGCACAAAGTATCATCACGACCGTAATTCCTGGCGGGATAGTCAGAAACCAATTTTTTTTAAGTAGCGCGTTCTCATTTAGCCATTGTTTTTATAGGCCCATCATGACAAGTGGCAAGCTTGTCGATGTCACTAGCCTGCTAGAGGAAAGAAATGTCACAATTAAATGTCAAGGAGTTGTACAAACGGCTGATGAAAAAGTCTTGAGACAGGAGTACCGCCAGTTATTTCTGCCAAGTCTCGCTATACAATGGAGAAACGTTGCGAGCATCATTGACACTATTTCTGATGGGACGTCTTTAGAGGATAATGATGATGAATTGATTAGCAATCGAACTGTCAAAAATAACTTAATAAACAATAACTACGAATGGAATGAATTAAAAAAAAAAAATGGTTCTACTGGGAATTATACCCGTTACCTCCACGTCTAAATCTACGGTCTTAACCGCTAGACCACAGAGACAGAATCCGGATAAAATGAGGATTTTTATTTAAAAGGGCATTCCTCTGACCCGGATGGCGGCGGTGCGGTACTAAATCCGGTTATCCGTTTGCACCTGCCACATCGACCGTTGCACTCAGTTCACTTGGAAATTGATTTTTTTTATTGTCATTCTGTTTATTTGGTCGCTAAAGGTGAGTTTTATAAGCTGGACTTTTAATACCGGATTTGAAATATATCCAGCTCAAAGGCCCAACATAAAATAGTTAAATAGTAACTTTTTTTTTATAAGCATTCATGGCTCGGTTGTAAGAACGCTTTCTTTAACATCCTAAAGAGGCAGGTTCGAACCCCGGCATGTATCAATGGCAAAATACGCTTTTCTTACGTACATTTGTCATAGATTTACACCACCACCGTTTCCGTGCCTCGGAGAGCACGTTAAGCCGTCGGTCCCGGTTTCACTTATACCAACTTAATAAATTATCATTAAAGGTTGGTTGTTAGAAAATGCCTAGCCATTAAGCCCGCCTATATACAATTTTAGTGCAATAAAGTATTTAAGTGTTGGCCAAATTCTACAGAAAGTTCTGTAAGGCCCATGTGCAACAGGGATGTCGAAGATACCCTAGAGGGTTAAATTGAATAAAAACAAAATTTAAAATAAATTGTATTTATTGATATACCTACCTATTTATTTATTAGTCTCTTTGAAAAAAATATGTGCTCTTTTGATAATTATACATGGTATATTTAGGATATAAATAATTGTAATTACATATATTGTTATTTAAACAAAATTACAATTTTCTAAAAGTTGAATTATTTATTTTTAAAATATTTTTATTTTTTAAATATTGTTACTATTATTAATTAAATTTCCTCAACATATAATGTACCATAATTAAATGTAGTTTGACATTTTGTGGTCACCTGTTACTGGGGCACCATTAACTAATGTTTTTTTTACTGTTTGCTTCTATTGATATAATTGGATTCAATGTGTACTCTGTTGGTGATCCTAATTAAATAAATAAATAAATTAGCTAGTCTCAATGCACTACAACAGTACTAAATACATTTTTTGCCAATCCGATCATCCGTTGCACTTCCCAGTTCAGTTATAAATTGGAATATATTTTTTTATTGGCATTACGTTTTATTGTTTTAAGTCGGATGAAAATAAAAATAAACAAAGATCGCAGCGCACGAAGCATTAATTCAACGCAAATGAAAAGTCAATTTTTATCCGACTATATTTTTATATAACGAGTAACCTACATTTTTTTGCAACGAATTATTATTACACAAAAAAAATGGCTTATAATAATAAGTTTTGCGATTAAAATTTTACTCAGAAGGTTAGATAATAAAATAAATTAAATTATCTGCAACAAATAAAGTGTGTTAGATGTGTTTTTTACTTGGTAAAATATATAAATTAAAGCTATAAAATTTTATTGCCAAATATTTTGCCTCTCTTTGGAGTGGCGTCATCAGTGACAGTGACTGAAGGTCTTTGTCATAAATTTTGAAAAAGTAATTTTATTTCTTTTAGCAATGGTAAAGGTAGTGCACTATACAGTTTTGTATTCATTTTTTAGAAAAATGTCATCATCACCTAGCGCAACTTTTTCAAAATTTATGACAAAGACGTTCAGTCACTGTCACTGATGACGCCGCTACAAAGAGAGGCGAAATATTTGGCAATAAAATTTTATAGCTTTAATTTATATATTTTACCAAGTAAAAAAAAATATTAAATCTATTTCAAAAGCGTTTTATTAAAAAAAAAAACAATCTCAGTATTCTTTTGAGAAATGTTGTCATTAACTTTCTAGGAAATAAAATTACAAACATTTTGGGCATATATTCACTTTAAAGGAGTCTGCCCACTACACCGTATCATACCATTACCGTAATAGGAACGTGTCAGGCAAAAAAAAATTCTTTGTATAGAAAAGCATGACACTACGTCCACTAGACCGTTCCGTCACCGACCCGTACCGTTGCGTGCCATGCACGGAGCGTTAATAATTGTCGGCGAGAATATTTTGCCGGTGCCGATACGCTCCGCGCATGGCACGTCAATATTATACACAACGTCCAATATTCTCCTTCAGTTTTTCGTTCTTTTAGAGTATCGTGAATCCAGTAGCGTCGAGTGTTTTTTTTTTGGTTCTCTTCTTCTTCCTCGTCCAATATTATGCCAATCATTGCCAGTTGTCTAACAGTTAATCTTTTAATAGCCATACCTATTTTATTATTTAAAAACTCTATAGCACTCCCCAGACGTCCAGGCATTACCGATACACATGCGAGAATGAAACGGCTTCCTATCAATTTTTATTCTTTCCTGTTAGTGGAAGACTAGGCAGCGAAGTGGTCCACAGATTAAGCTGTTAGCAGAATACTAGCAGCTTAACAAATTCCAGTGAGCTGTTAATGTTTAAACTGACTGAGAAAGGAATCTGCAAGGAAAACTTAACTATAGCAGATTTGCAATTGAAACAAATACAGTATGTCCGTAATTTTATTTCCTAGTAAATTAATAGTCTACATTTCTCAACAGTTCACTCAGACTTGAAAAATCTCAAGCTAAAGAAGACGTAAAAATAACAATTTCAAAATTTGTATTTGAATTTGCACTGCAACCACTTATAATATACTTTATAGCAAAACATAATATATGCTAGCACATAAACTTAAAATGTTTCCTTTAAAATATTGCAAATGCATTTTGAATAAATAAGAATACCTTCCGAATGACAAAGAAAAATCTAGAGACTCTTGGAGCGGAGCAGGTGGCGCGCGATCATTGAATTTGAAGCCAAATTGACTCGGACGATCTAAACTTGATACAATTGTACTCTTTAACCGTCTATTCACTAGTAAATAATCTTTACTAGAATAAAATTCAGTCTTCTAGCAAAATTAGTGTAATAGAATTATATTAAAAAGAAAATGAAAGTAAAGTAAACTGCTTCCGTGGTCTAGCGGTCAAGTCGGTGGATTTAGATGGATTTAGACCGGGTTCGTTGGTCGACCATGAATACCATTTTTTTTTTTAGTTTTTGTAGGTAGTAATTCTTTAGTTGTCATAGTTGTCATTGTCTAATTCTTATTATTATCTCAAACCCTTCTAAATCCATTTTCTTTCCGGTTCTGGTGTCGTTTTAGTAGCTTTGTCAGCTGGTTTTTAAAGTCCCTTCTTCTTCTGCGCATAACTGTTAAAACATAAAAGTAACATATAATATGTACTAACTTTCTATTCTCTCGTCTGCAAATCCCCGAGGAGAATTGTAAATCGTATTTCATATGTATACGGCTGATCCGGATTTTGTTCAGGTGACTGCGAAACTTTACAGATATTGAGTGCCTCAGCGTCGTTAAACCGACTCTTGCTTACATATCCTTTCGAAATAAGCCTCCTTAGATAGAATTCAAATATATCAAAAATGTGAATTACCTCATACTGTTTTGTAACAAAAAGTAAGGTTGGCACACTCCTTGATCGAAATACACTAACCATGGCGATGTGCCTTCGTCTCGGAGCCCGGACAGTCCACCCGCACCAGTGTCGATGCGGAGAATCAGTCGATCTTCTCGGACTTCTTGTGCTAGAAGTGCTGGCCGCGTTCCTCGTCACGCGGCTCCCAACGACATTTTCCGAAGGGCTCTTGTCACTGCTGGTGTACCCGCAATCCAAGAACCATCTGGGATTTTGCAGAGCGATGGCAAGAGACCCGACGGAATGACTGTTGGGCCGTGGAAACTTGGCAGGTCTCTAGTGTGCGATGCGACGTGTGTAGACACATTAGCTCCATCTCACATCCAGGCGACCTCGTCAGGCGCGGGGAGAGCGACATTTTCTGCGGAGAACCTCAAATTGTGCAAATACGCCAACCTTGGTACCGGTTACGAATGTGCGCCGTCGAGACGATAGGCCTATGGGGACCGTCAGCGAGGCGCTTGGCTAAAGAGTTGTCAAAGCGGCTGACAGAAATGTCTGGAGACAGAAAGGCTGGCAATTATTTTTGCTAACAAATTAGCCTCGCTATACACAGGAAAAATGTTGCCAGTCTCCTTGGGACTATCTCGGATGGGACGTTTGCGACCAGAAATAAAACCACTGTTAGGCCACAGAGGCAGTTTGTATTAAGACTTGTAATAACTGTACAGCGGTGATGGGTTGCCTGACTAAATATGTTCAAGGTAATTTTTGATGACTAAATTACAAGAAATATATTATATATTATTATATATAAATTCTGAAAGGAATCTAGGAGCCAACTTAAAAAAAAAACAAAAGTACGAGTAGGTATATGAATAAAATACTAATCTAGCCGGGAAACGAATCATAAAAAAAGGGTTTGATTACCTTCTCTTTTCTTAAGTTTTACTTTACTTCCAAAAAAATCCTTATAACACTCTATTAGCTACACTACACGACTAAATAAACACTAAAATAAACGAGATCAGTTAAAACGATAACATTAACGTTAACATAAACAAAAATACTCATAGTATAGAAATAGTTCCCTAGACGCAATAACAGTTGTAGGTAAACAAATTACCTCTCTCAATATCAATAATAGATATACGCCAGTACTCCTATGGCGACCATTTGCATCGGATAATGCCCCGTAATAATATATTACGATATTACACAATCCTAGACATATATTAGACGGGCAAGATCATCATCGTGTCTTTCCACGGCTAGGTATAGGTCTTCCCCAAGGATAGCCATTTCACATGATCTTCTGCCGCCCTCATCCATCCCTCATCAGCAACCTTCCTTAAGTCATTGGCCCATCTGGCGGGGAGTCGTCCCGCTCTGCGTCTTACAGAACGTGGTCTTCACTCCAGATGTTTCCGGCCCATTGCCAGCTTGCTAATTTTGATGCTATGCCTGTAATTTGTATTCTCTAATGAGAACTTATTGACCAAGCCAGCAGTATCTACGTTTCTGCTCCATACGTCATTACTGGAAGAACATACTGGTTGAAAACTTTTGTCTTCAAACTGTATGTCTACCCATCCTAGCTGAATGCGTCTGTCGGCTTCTTTGCTGAAGTTATCTAGGCCTAATTGGATGGTCTGGCCAAGCTAGATGTTTACATTTAAATAAGGCACATTTTTAGACCCAAGAAATATTGTACAAATTGTTTTTATTGAATGCATTTGCGACAAACTACGCCGAAGGTATCGATATGTATAAAGGGTTCTAATTGATATAATGTTTTCGTGAAACTAATCTAAATCCCAATAGTATATTAGTTTGTAGTCCCATCTGATTGGCTGAATCATACTGCGCTTCCAACGTTCGTTGAGGCGAATTAAATACGAGTAGGGTAATCTAGTTACTTCGATGCCTAAAGATAAAAGAAAGATGACATATATTAAATTATGATTTCAATTCAATTGTAGCACCACCAAATCAACTGACACTTTAAAAAGCACACCTTTAAAAGTTTGTGATATGCTTTGTTTGTAGCTACGTAAACCATATGTAATTAAGAATAACTATAAGTACCTATAACGTTGGCCCTAATTTCCCATTTCTTTAAAATGGAGGATTTATGCCTAGAACACCCACTGGCCTTATTCCTTTTTCTCTATTTTGCGTAGGAACCACACTCACATGCCAGGCGTTAGTTCCTCCATTATTGGATCTCGCGTACCGCTTATAACACTATGATGTGGGCAGGACATGTTCAGTTCAGTTCAGTTTAAAATAAAAAAAAAATGTCAAGTACATATTTAAACAAAAAGAGATGGGACATACTCGTCGCCGAAAGGGATGTCCGTAAATAAAAGATGTTGGAATTATTCACTGGTTTATTACCGATGATGATGGGATTATTTAGCGTGCGGAGTAGAAACACATCAGTAATGCTTAGATTGTTTTGGATAAAGAAAAACTGTTCAATTAAATAATAAATATGTCTAACGCTCAAAATTTGACAACGATTTTGTCAAATTAAACTTCTGAACATGCTTTGTCTATTTATATTATTTATATATATCTCTGTGCCTATTTCCATATAATTCGGGTTAATACATCTCCAAAGTGTAACTTTGATGATTAATATTATCCTGTTTGTGCAAAATTTAATTAATAACCGTGTTCAACGACAATTTAAGTCATTTAAATTAGATTTAATAAAGTTTATTGAGTTTTATGAAATATGTACTTTGATAGATTTTTACATCTCTTTGTTGTCATATTTTGGTCTTGGTGAAGGAAATATAAGTATTTACTTATTTGAATTCTTTATTGCACTTATAAAATGCAGAGGCAAATTAATAGGGCGGTTTGATAAGTCAGAGACTGTTTAACAAAAAATACTTTTTTCAGCAATTAGCGTTTTATTGCAATTCAAATCATTCACCTCATCAGGGAGTGCGGCGGTTTCTACTGAGAACCTCAAGCTGCACAAATACGCCAATTCAGTATAGGTTTGTTTGCGCCGTTCGGAGTAAAGACGATTGGTCCATGGGGTCCCTCAGCCAAACGCCTGGCCAAGGAGTTGTCCACCAGTTGACGAAGAAATATTAAGAAAGGCTGGCAGTTATTTCTGCCAACGTATAAGCCTTGGCTTAGGGTTTCCTGCCTTCCTAGAATTATTGCTTACGAGACGACTCTAGAGGACATCTATCCACTTGTCCAGTTTGTTTTAAAGGTATTTACAGTTGAGGACTTCACTATATCTTCTGGTATTTTGTTCCAGGCAATAATAAGGCAATAATCACATTTGTATTGCTGGATTTTCACATTAGTTTCATTGCATTAGCTTTAAGCTAAGTAGTAATTATAGAGTCTGAATAAATTAACATAAGAAATACATTAAATTCTACATTTTAATAAAGTCATTAGCAGTAAAGTTAATAGTGGCTAAAAATATACGTAATTTAAAATTCGTGACGAGCACGACAAAGACATTAAAATCTTCAAAAGGATAGAAAGAAAATTAAAAAGCAACAGCCGCAGGCCTGTGTCGGACAATGACTGAAGAGAAAACTTATGAAACGTCTACCTATCAGGGGTTTGCCATGACACATTATTTTATAATATAATGATTATTTAAATTTTGCACCATAAAGGGCAGATATATACTAGCCTTATTGAAGCATGTGTTTTTGGGCGCCTTTTGATGTTGTCAAACTCTCGGGACGTGGGACAAAGGGCTTTTTTTTAATGAAGCAGATTCACATTTAGTCAACTTCATTATAGGCCCATTATGACAAGTGGCTTGCTCGTTTTGCACTCATTTAGTTCATGAGACATTAATATTAATATATCCATATAGCACTACACTGTTCTATAGGTGTTACGAATTAAACGTCTTTGTTCTAAAAAATAATATTTTATTTCCTTATGATTTTTTCATATTTAGAATGTTCAAGAATTTTACTTGTAGAATTGTCTAAATTTTGTTATTTTATTATCAATTATATTTTCCTCTCTAACAAGCAAAAGTATTTTGTTTTATAGTGGCGACCGTGACAGGACCTGACATTTTAAATACTACTAATGATAATATTAGACCTAGACGCATAATAAAAATACCGAATCGTTATTTAATTTAATTCAGGAAATGTTTTGGGTACTTTGTTTGAGTGTTATATTATTATTATTTTATTATTTAGGCAACTATTGCAATTGTGTTGCACAATCGCAATAAAGGGGACGTTGTTACGAATTGAACGTCTTTGCGATGAAAAATAATATTTTATTTCCTTATTATGATTTTTTCATATTTAGAATGTTCAGAATTTGACTTGTAGAATTGTCTAAATTTTGATATTATACTATCAATTATATTTACCTCTCTAAAAAGCAAAATTATTTTATTTTAATAGGTGTTGTCTTCATAATTATTTTAATTCAAAGTATTTGTATTAATCCAGCTTTTAAGAGTCACTGTATAGAATAATCTCCTTTATATTAATCTTATTTTTTACCCAATACTTGTAGCCACGACTCAGATTTAGTTCTAAAGACATCCAGGGCCAACAGTGACGACAGTTATAGGGTTTTAGTCCGTAGTATGAGACGCTCCTTATGAGAGCGATTTGAGCATGTGATTCTATTCCGCATCATTAGATAATTTTTGATTCCGTCTATAAACAAAAAAAGATTTTATTCCACAGATGTTCATAGTAGGAAACATTAGAATTATTTTAATTTAAATTAAAGTAAAGAATACTGTCATTTCCAGATAATATAAAATCTCTAAGTACTTACTCTTCCTTATAGAATAGTAAAATCTTATTAAAAAAAACATTTAATTGTTGAAAATTTTACATAGTTCATGATAATAGCAATTAATGCCATTCGAAGGGCATTTGTCATTTTGTACCCGCAAACGTAGAAACCTCTAGGATTGTGCGGAGCGACGGAATGACTGTTGGGCCGTGGAAACTTGGCAAGTCTCTGTGGAATGCGACGTGTGTAGACACATTAGCTCCATCTCACATTCAGGCGACCTCGACAGAAGTGCGGCGTTTTCTGCTGAGAACCTCAAGTTGCGCAAATACGCCAACCTTGGTAGTGGTTACGAATTTGCGTAGTTTGGGGTCGAGACGATGGCCCCATCAGAAAAGCGCCTGGCCAATGAGTAGTCAAAGCGGCTGAAAGGCCTGAAGAAAGGAAGGCTGGCAATTATTTCTGCCAACGTATAGCCTCGCTATACAGAGAGGAAATGTTACAAGTCTCCTCGGGTCTATCTCGGATGAGACGTCTCTAGAGGACATTTTTTATTTATAGTTTAGTTTATTTTTTAATTTATATCTACGTTTATTAATTTACTTCGAATCTAATTAAATATATTTATAAAAAATAAAAAAACGGTGAAAATAACATAAAGGGCATATAGTCGTAAGTAAACGCAATAGTCGGTCGCAATCCAATGATTCATTCATCTCCTGTTTTGCCCACACACCGATGGAACCGGCACGGTGAATTCATGTAATGATAAGAAATTAAGGATATAATCAGATCTAACACACAGAGCAGGAGAGCACTTTATATACGCTGCCAGTGTGGCCCAGGTTGAAATTCTCATCTGTCCCTAATAAAAGTTTAACATAAGCAGATTATTCTTATACAAACTGTATTTTCCATTTGCATTTCAGCAGGCATCCGCTAATTACGTAGTATCAAAGCGAGACGCACGCTCCTAGGAAACATCGGACTAAGCTGATAAAAATGAAACATTAGCACTCCACTCGGATTTAAAAACAAAACATAAGCATAATAACATCTCTAGAGAGTTAAGAGCTAATAGCTTTGGCAACGTTTAGACCTGTCAATTATTGTGGCCTTTTTGCTAAATTGTTTACTTTTGACTGTAGCTTCCCAACTTTAAGGGAAACCTTTATATCTGGCAACACTTTTTACTGTGTGTCAGTGCCATTATTTTTGGAAGTTGTAAATCTAAAGTCGTTGAAGAGAGTTCAACGCTGAACACTGTAGTCTGTAGATGTCACTGTAGACTTCCCCTCTGTATTGTGTCGTTTTATGCAAAACTGTAGCTCTTCAAGCCCCTATTGTAGCAAGTGTGAAGTGTGCTAGTGTCCTTCCTATTCCTGGTATTGTGTAAAGTGTGTTCACATCAAGAAAGAAGAAGCGGCGCCGCTGTAGTCTTTGGGATAGGAAGTGAGAGGAGTCCGAACCACCCTGCACGTGAGTCTTTCACCATCCTGTATTCCCCCGCGTCCAGGCAACCAACTTAGGACCTGGACGCACCATAAATAATACAATCGCCCCAATATAATGTATAAATTTTGACAAAACTTCTGTGGCGACAGCATGTTGCTATGCGGCCGCAACATTCCAGACACGACATTGGCAGCGACGCGTCTCAATGCATTTGTTTACCATATAATTATGTAGAATTTGGCGTACACTCGTCGCGCTGCTGGCCAGTCTGGCGAGTATGTATTTTTTATGACAATGTAAGAAATTGTTCCAAGGCTCATTGACGTCTCTGGTGACTTATTACCTGATAAAACTAACAATCTGATAAAAAAAAAAACTTAATTCAGAGGGGAAATGCTGCCAGTGTGTTAGGCAGCATGCTACACGACTGCGATTTGGAGGAGCAATTTTTTTAATAAGTATTTAATTGTCAATTTTGGTTCAGTTTAGTTTTTAATGTAATGTAGTTTATTTAATTTAAGGTTTTTTTAAATATTTTTTTTTAATGGAATTTTAGCAATAAAACATTAAGTTTGGCAGGTCTAAACGTTTCATATACTACTGGATTCAAAGTATCTTTTTAATTCTGTGTATTCCACTCTGATTGAAAGTGGCTACGCAGGATGATATTTAATATTATGCAAAGCATCATTCGTGGCCCGCAATGCGGTGGAATTCACTTATTCATTCTCACCTGGCGACTGCATCAAAGAAAGCATTTTGTCCCAATTCGTCGTTTCCTCTCTCGGAACAATTTTTCATAACTTTTAAATTATAATCATGAAGATATAACAAAGGATTCTAATTCAAATTGTTTATTATTTATTTAAATATTTATTGTACTATGTACAAGGAGCGGGCTTAATGCTACTAGACATTCTCTAACAGCCAACCTTTAGGACAATGTAGAAAGTTCAAAGTGTAAGGTAGGTGCAACATTTAAAGTTATTAAATATTAAAATGATTAAGTGGTAGACGAAAGGATATACAATATACATACTTTAATTAAATACTAAGATATCTTTAATATACATATACTACATCCAATATACACACATACATACACATTCTACATACAATAAGTACTATCAGTGAAATAGAGAGAGAAAGAATGTACGTAAGTCAACGTTCGCGCGATCGTCGACCCCTCGCTACCTATTATTATTATTAAATTCTTGATTGCACAAAATAAGTGTACAAAGGCGAAGATTAATGCCTACAAGGCATTTTCTAACATCTAAACTTTGGGAGAGTGTGAGATTAAGGGTAGTGCCGATATCAAGTTTAACAATATAGAATATACTACACACACTACATACTAATAGATACTTACAATGTTACATAAATTACACATATACCTATAAATAAACGTATATACACATATATATTATGCCAAATATATATTTTTAGCCTACTTGATTAGGCTCTGTATGAGTGGCGATATTTTTAGGAAAACTTCTCTGAATATATTTATTTATTTTATTACTGAATAATAATTATAAAAAAATACGTAGGTCTTTTTTTTAATCTAGATTATAATATAAAAATATTTACTCTTTAACAAATTCCACAAAGTATACTATGTAGGGAGCTATCGTAGTTTTGTAGGCCATCTTGCAGTTGAATAGATTGCTAAAAAAAGAACTGATTCTATAAATTGTTATACGTATATTTATATAATTATGTATTGTTATATAAATAAATATAAAACAGAACAGTTCCAAATAGAGCTTTCAAATATTTCAAATACTGTGTAAATTCAATAAAATATGTCTAGACATTCGTCTTTCGGGTATTTTATTTCTTTATAACCGAGTTATCATTAACTTAATCTATTTGGCTTCCTTTCTTGGAAAGGGTTGTAAAGGTCAAGTTCGGCAAGAATAAAAATAATCCATTGCTAAAATGTCCTGTTTTTTTTTTATAAATTATTTTATGTATTCACACCTATTAGATCCGTGTTAAAAACAACCTTCACCAATCAGGTATTCGAATGAAAGCAACTTACTATAAAAAAATAATAAAAAAATACGCTTACTCAAGGATAATACGTGATGGGTTGCCTATCGCATAGAGTATAGTAACTCATTGGGACAAAATGGCAGCTCACGCAAAAAAACTCTCGTGGAATGGTGTCCAAAGTGTGAAAGTGCCGTACCATACATACCTATTATAGGCTTATACCTATAATTATAAATTATACAAATAAAACCTTATATAAAGGAATAGTTTTTTATCCTAAATTCGATTTTAGAGCCCGCAATCAATTTAATAAAATTGTGTATTTTGTTACTAATTTACCATACGACATAGGCAGGTACTAAAAGTTACACAATACATTTAATTTGTTTTACTAATGTTGTATAGTTCGCTTGTTTTTTTTTTTATTCATTTTGGAAAACCAACAGTTGACAATTTCAAATAGGTAAGAAACATTAAACATTCTAAGAACTATTAAAGGTTTTCACATATAGGTTTTAATAATTGAGTACAATAGCAATAAAATAAGAAAACATCACTGCAACACAATAATAACATAATATTATTGTTGACAACAATAGCGGACATGTCAAATGAATTTAACCAATTGATTGAATTAATAACAACTGTATAACGTTCATTAAATTTAGTACCCCTACCGTAAAATCTTTAGTGCTGAAATAAATATACATCACAATTTAGTTGTTACATAGGGTAGGGCATATAACAAATCGTACATAGTGAGTCGGTGGACGGTGTTTCAGATGTCATTGTAGGAATTAGTACTTACAACATTTTAAATTACTCTAGACAATATTTATTTAAAATTGCTGTAGGCAAGACTTAAATAATTGTTTGTGTGTATATGGTTGGTGTATATGAATGTGTAAGCAACAATCTATTTTTTATAATAATATTTTATGTTTTTTTTTTGTATTTTCTAATTTATTAATATAAGTCGTTTCTTTTTTGCTAACAGAATTTGGCGAAACTGACAAAATAACCCGGGGAGTTGTAGTAAAGTTCACCACAGATGCATGTTCGATTTAAAGACATATTCTTATGCAAAACTCAACACATAGATTTCGTGACCAGCATACATATGTTTAGCTTTTCGCTATAGTGTTTATTTTGGTGGTTTTGCGTATAATATTGCATCTTAGAAGTTTTCAGCGGCCGTAGTCTTTCTATTTATTTGTTTATTATTTAACCCTCTGCAGCTAATGTGGTGGTCTTCTAGACTGCGGATTTAAGTTTTAATATTGTCCAATTTAAAACATTCCATCAACCAATTCATTTTATTTGTCTATATAAATGTCGAATTTAAAAATAAATAAAAAATATAGTTGCTTAAATTAAATATTGAGGTTTTGCGAGTACATGTACAAAACACTAAATAGCAATATTTTGTATATAATACTTTTAATGCAAAATGTATTTATATATTTATTATAAACTTTATTACACAAAGTACAAAGGCGGAATGCAGCTAGACATACTATACTTTGGGACAAACTAAATATTTACGACAGATAAGGCAGGTGTGATCAAAACTAATAGTGAATATTGGACGTCAATGTATACTTATCAATAATGTACTGTGATGGCTCGGTTGTATGAACGCTTGCCTTATAAAAAAAACCAATGAGAAATACACTTTTCTTACATACGATTGTCATTTATTTACAACACCACCGTGCTCGTACCTCGGAGAGTACGGTAAGCCGTCGGTCCCGGTTCTACTTATACCAATTGTGGAATTCTTAATAAATTGTCATTAGATAAGTGACATCAGAACCTCGCCAACCTGTCGGGTCAGAGCGTGTCGAGTGTAGGACAAATACTTCAGAATTTTCTAAAAGGCCCATCTCCAACAACGGAGTTCTAGGACTTTGTGTTTTGTAATGATAATGAATTACTTAATATACATACAAATAAAACTACATATATAAGTTCTATAAATATAATATTACCTACAATATGATGACTATAATGAGAGAAATAAAAACAGCAGAGAGTGTATTAAGTTTATAGTGAACTTAAATAGTGTGCATGAACCAGCTTTTAAAATAATGTTTTTTTCAAAGCTGGACCAATGTCAACCGTTAACTGATTCAAAAGATGTACAACTACAACTGCAAACAACTTGGAAACGAATGATGTGTGGGGAAGATGTATTATCATTATTATCCTTAAACATTTGCATGCCATATTCTGGTGAATATTTTGTTTTTATTTATATAACATACTATGTACCATATATCCTAGCAAATAAACGATTTCATTTCATTTAAAAAAAGAAGATCATAAAGTTATGTCGTGAGTGGCACCACGTATAATTATTATATCTTTAAAATAGTCTGATTCTATTTAAATATATAAATACTTGTCTAATGTTTATTTATGTATATTCAGAAATTTTATTGAAGTCATATACAAACAGTATAAAATAATTACAATATAAATTAAAACTACTTATAAGTAAAAATTAAATTAAATATAAACTAAACCTAATAAATTATGTATATAATGCATGTTAGTTAACGATTTCTATGTTTAATCACACTACTACATACAAATGTTTTTACCAGTCTGCACGTCACGTCAGGTGCAGAGGGTTAAGTTTGCATCCTAAATAAACTTTGGGAAAATAAGAAAAACTAGATTCAATGGTCAACTTTATATGCTGTTTGCCAACTATTTTTGTTGGTTGGTTGTTTAACGTTACCAGATTTGTGCAATAGATAGCGAAAGTTATCGCTTCGCTAAGTAATAACAAAGTCATTAACTTCTTTCAAAACTCTTTTCTTTGAATTAAACTTTCAAGGAAATGCCATTTTCATAAAATTAATGACCAAATTTTCTCAAAGTATAAGACAGTCTTCATTTCAAAATTATTAATAATGGGTTTGTTATTTTTATCTTGCGACACATTTATTTGTTTTGTCGTGTGTATTTATGTCACAACTCACATACGAGTAAGTAGTTATCAATCTTCTTTATTGCAATTTCCACGGTGACACGTCAACTAAACTAAAAATAACATTTACAAAAAATATAATCATTTACCTTAACCTATAGTATCTTATATACTATATATTATATACTTGTATATACCAGTTGGATTTTCGAGACGGGACAGTAGGGTACCTTAACTGTAATAGTTACAGGAAAACGTTCCTCGGAGATCATACATAACTATTTGAGATGCGGTGAAATGCATTCACAGATTTTGGAAAAATATCAAATTTATATCATATAAAATTTAACACTAATAAGTAAAGTATCATCACGACCGTGTCCCTTTCGGTTAGAAACCACGCTTTTTAGAGAAGCGGATTCACATTTAGCCAACTTTACTATAGGCCCATCATGACATGTGGCAAGCACATCGATGTCACTAGCATACCAGACTCGAGAAATTAAATACATTATTGTGTCCAACAGGAATTGAACTGCATCTAAATCCACGGATTAAACCGTTAGACTAAGAATGCAGTGAAATTATAAATAAATAAAATAAATATTAAATTATAAATAAACTTTGTAATTAATATATTATCTTTAATATATTTTGGAATATAAACACTGATTTTGTTGCGAGATACCATATATCAGTAGCTAAATAAGTCAACAACAACAATGACAATGAACAATTTAAAATCATTGATTCAGTAATAATTTGGCCAGTATCCTTTCACGCTACAACAGTTCATAATCGTATTATCTTCAATTCTGATATCTAGGCTATATTCTGTTTATCCATCCGAGAGCGCTGTCAGGTATACAACCTTAGACGTAACTGTGCAACACATCTTTAAACTCAAGACCGGTTTCAAATATTTCCGCAAGTTTTGCAGAAGACTGAAATTTATTTATCTATTTAAATCTTTATTGCACAAAGAGAAAGGCGGGCTTACGATCATAATGCATATTCTCCATCTATCCTAGCTAGACCTACCTAGAAATTTTATCCTAGCCAACCATTGGGACAACTTGAGCACTTTATTGAAAATTTTGTACCTAAAATTGTATTAAATTCTACGGTTTAACTATATTATTAAACACTAACATACATATATAAATACACTACATATACCCATACATATTATTATTGTTGTAAGAATAGAGATTGAGACATGTATAGACACATTAGCACCTTCTCACATGCGGGCAACCTCGTCCAGCACGAGGAGTGGGTCGGTTTCTGATGAGAACCTCAAGCTACATAAATACGACAACCTCGGTACAGGTTACGAATTTGCGCCGTTTGGGGTCGAGACGATGGGACCATGGGGACCCTCAGCGAAGCGTCTGGCCAAGGAGTTGTCGAAACGCCTGACGGAGAAATCTAGAGACAGGAAGGCTAGCGGTTATTTCTGCTAACGTATTAGCCTTACTATCATCATTATAATCATCATCCTATGCCTTTCGACTGCTGGATATAGGCCTCCACCAAGGCTCGCCATTTCACACGATCTTTTGCCATCATCCAGCCTCCACCAGCGACCTTTTTCAGGTTATGTCCGTCCATCTGGCAGAGGGTCTTTTCACTCTGAGTTTTTCTGTAAAACCCTCCAGAACCCGTCTACTTAATCGGTCATCGGTTCGGCGATAGACGTGTCCGGCTTATTGCCACTTCAACTTACTAATTTTGAACTTCTTTTTTTGAATCTTCTTGGGACTAATATCTGATCGGACGTCACTTGAAGACATTTTATTATAGTTCATTCTTTTATTAGGTTTAAAGTTATTTTTAATTTAAGTTTCTAATTATTAGTTTATATTTAGTAAATATTTTTTTCGATGAATAAAGATTTGGAAATAAGGTGTGAATGGTTTTTTGAAATTGAATTACTGTGATGTATAGTAAAGTTGTCTTCGATTTGGTGTTGTGATGGCAAATCGATAGCCATTAGCAACATTAAAGGCATCGCATGCCGAAACCGTCCAGCATATCTGATATTGGACAATGGATAGACTTGGCCGTTCTAACAGCAAACATCGATGTTCTAAAATTTGATGGATTTGGTGAATATTGTGTTTTGTTTTCTAAAAGTCGTTTGTTAAATTGAGGGTGTCCCAAAAAGAGCGCCGGATTTAATTTTAACGAAAAAAATTGCTTGATTTAATGCACCAATTCAACCTTGTATGCGAAAATGCTTAATTCTTGACCACGATGCCGAATGGAAGTTCCTGGATTCAATGGAAAAATTATTTTCTGATCCATCAGTATAAATTTTGAAAATTTAACGCCTCTCTGTCATTTGGTACATTATTGCCACCGAATACTTGACGTAATTGGAGTACTGTTTTCGCAATCTTTCGCGTACTGTTTTAATAGAAGAATAGTGGTATAAACTGATGTATGGCGTAAATTACGTGTTTGTTATGCCAAATCGTCGGTTAATCAATAAATTTAAAATAAATAATGCCGATAACATATAAAGCATAAACTAACTCACATTACTATCACGACACTACAGGTGCTGGGAGTGCGACATGATGGGTAGTGATATGTTATGAGTACTAACAAAGGAATATGAATAATTAATTGTGTTAAACGCCTAGTCGTTTTCAAGAGAATACCTATACAGTATCTACAACTGAAATAGACTACCTCAGACAGTAATCAGACAAGCTCTATCTCTAAAAATATTTAAAAGTAAAAAAAGAAGTAAAGTATCATCACGACCGTTTTCCCTTTCGGGGTGGTCAGAAACCACGCTTATAAGTAAGCAGATTCACATTTAGCCAACTTTCGATGAACTTTCAACTCGTCGATGTCTCCAGCGTACCAAACTCGAGAAATATCACAAATAAATTAAATATTAATTAAATGTATTTATTAACATTAATAAATATTTTTTGTGTCCTGACCAGGAATCGAACCCGGTACCTCCGAGTCCAAATCCACGGACTTAACCGCTAGACCACGGAGGAATAATATTCTTGGGAACAAATTAGTACAAATTTATATACAATAAAAAATATATAATGAGTATAAGTAAGATATAAATTAAAAAGTATTAAAAAAAAAAAAAAAAATAGAGATTTGGTAAAATTTCTTCTCTGTATAGTGAGGCTATATATTGGCAGAAATAATTGCCAGCATCCCTGTCTTCAGATATCTGTCAGCCGTTTGGATAATTTGGTACAATTTGAACTGTAAAATATCTCTTTTTGTTTTTCACATTTAGGATTCTTTACAGATTTATAAGTTATAATTTTGTGTGACCGTTCCATGTTTAATGTTTTGTAAGCTCCGTGTAGTCCATAAATCACAGAGAACAAAAGCCAAAAGGATGCAATGGGAAAAATGCTAATGTTAGAAACCGCTTCATGAATTTTTCTTCTTATAAATTATTTAATGTAAACCACTTATTCTGGTATTAGTTTAGCGTAAAAAATACGGTATTTTTTACTCTTATACATGTATAATTTATTTATCGTGTTGTCAGGGAAGAAATTTATGTTTTTTTTTAAATCTTCAGAATAGTCTAAGAGTGATCTCCACCGATCAGTTATCCGAATGAAATCTACTTTTTATACAATGAATCACGCTAACAAAATCAAAGGTGTGAGTTGCCTAACGAAATATAATATAATAACTACCTACATAGTCTAGCGGTTAAACCATAGTTTTCAACACGGAGGTACCGGGTTCGATTTCTGCTCGGGATTTAAATAAATTATTATTATATTATTAGTGTTGTGTCTCAATTTTGGTATGCTAGAGATATCGACGAGCTTGACACTTGTCATGATTGGCCTATAGTAAAGTTAGCTTAATGTGAATCCGCTTATTTATAAGCGTGGTTTCTGACCACCCCAAAAGGGAAACATTCGTGATGATACTTTTTTCTTAAAAATTTTGGGAAGTAATGTCACACGTTAAACTTGGGAAAACTTTTCGGATCCGAATTCCGGCTATATAGCATATTATTTTTCAAAAAAAATATTAATCAGTTTTGTCTTTATGAAAATGAATGAATTTACGGAAATGATTATTAGATATTCCTCGTAGTTAAGACAGTAGCCATGTACGCCCAATTTAAAAAAATACCCTGTATGACCTTTTTTTTGCAATCGCCGCTTTTATTAGCATAATTTATTATATTCGGATAACCGATCGGTGAAGGTCTCTTCTACAGATCTTGGACTTTAACTTTGTGTGCAAAATAATACAATTGAAAAAAGATTTTTTGTTTTTATTAAAGATGTAATAAAAATTTCGTCAGTATTAATAATCGCAATAGGTCAGATGAATATTAGTCAGGAATATTACGCAAAAAAAAACAGAAATTTAACGACTATTTTAATTTCGGTCTTTGACAATCCTTGCATTTAATGAATGGAAAGTAAATTAAACAGACAATTGCTCTAGAATTGCTGAAAAAATTAATATTTTATAGTTTTTAATAAAAAAAAAATAAAAAAAAATAAATATTACTGCGACCCTACTACTCATACTACTAGTTGTCTCCCCTCTAGCACTTTGTTGTCTCCTCATTATCATTTGTAAAAATATGACCATTGCTAATAAGTCATCTATGCTTACTACTAAAAGGAAAAAAGTAGGTATAAAAGAAAGCATAGATACAAAAATAAGGAAAGGCATGCTACGATGGTTCGGGCATGTTGAAAGGATGAGCGAAGAAAGATTGACGAACCAGGTATATAATGCGAAAGTTGTGGGTAAAAGAGGCCCTGGCAGACCTAGACTCACATATCACGATCAAATAAATAAAACACTGACCGAAGGTGCATTAAAAAGCCTTTGTAACAAAAGGGGCATGTATAAAGAGGTTGATGAATGTCGGCGAAGTGAAAGAGGTATGTCGTGATCGTGTCAAGTGGCGCTCAATTATCTCTGCCTACGCCGCTAGGAATCTGGCGTGATATGTACGAGTATGTATGTACACTATAAAAGACTGTTGGGGTGATCTCAATAGTGATGTGACTCAGGAGTTTGTCTACCTTGTGCATCGGTTGGTACATCTAGTAACGCGAGTAAGTTTTTTTGCATGGACTACACAGCTCACAAACACTAAGCGTAAGGTTTTTGCCTCACTTCATTCTCTAAACAAACTTAAACATTTCTTGCCAGTGAAGGCAAAAATCGCGCTAGCTCAGAGTCTACTTTTGCCAATCATTGACTACGGAAATGTGTGCTGTGTAAACATGACAGAGGATCAACTGAATAGGATGGATCGTCTCTTGAATACGTGTATTAGGTTCATTTTCTGTTTACTCAAGTTTGACCATATTTCCGAATATCGATCCAAACTTAAATGGTTGCCAATTCGCTCTCGAAGAAATATGAGATCACTGTGCCTACTATACTCTGTGCTAAAGGAACCTAATACACCTAAATATTTAAAGGATTTATTTTTCTACCTCAGCGCCTTTCACAATAAAACTCTTCGCTCCTCACATAATTCCCTCCTATCTATCCCTTCCCATCACACAAACTTTGTTTCCAAATCTTTTGTTGTATCATCTTCATCCCTGTGGAACAACCTTCCTGTTGAAGTCAGACAAGCACCCAGCAGACCAATATTCAAGAAAAGAGTGTACAGTCATTTTTATAAGTCACTAGCTTAACTTTTAACTGACTTTAATCCATTGCAGGTAGTTATTATTAACATTAAGGTATTTATGTATTATTATATAATTTTATTGTATTATATTTATGTAGTATTAGTATGTATGTGTATATATGTATATATATATTATAGTTGTCTAAGTATGTTAATTTTTAATATTATTTATGTTTAATTTTAATATTTTATTTCTCTATTTGCACCGTACTCATATTTAAATGTCCCAATGTCCCAAAGGTTAACGGGAAGAGAATGTCTTGCGGCATTACATTCGCCTTTTGTATAGATTTACAATAAAGTTTTTAAATAAATAAAATAAATAAGTAATGCGTCACCACGATATGGGGAATAACTTACATGAAAAGGTCAACAACAGTCTTATTACAAGCCGTATAAAGACAAAACATGTCGCAATCAGTCCTTAAACAAACATTTGTCGTTTCCAAAAATAAGATTATGGTTTGAAATTTTGGAATTCCTGAGTGTTTTCCGGTTCCGTCTCTTTGTATAATTTCCCAGCTCGTTAAATCTACTGTGCTTCTGATCTTTTCTATGCTATGCAAGCAAATATGATAATAAAATTTTGCATAAAGAACAAAGTGGAAAAATTTGAATGCGCTTTATAAAAAATTGCAGCCGCGGGCTTTGATCAGGATTAGGTTTCGAAAAGCTTTGATAGAACATGATTAAGAAATTTCTCCTTTTATTCTATTCATGCGTAGAAATATTTTTCTATTTTAGTTCATAATAGTGATGTATTCTAGTTTAGTTTTTATCAAAGCTTTTGTATTTTTTTATATTTTTTTATATAAATAATTAAAGTACATATGTGTATTTATATTGCTAGTATATATTTATACTATACTACTATATACTACTATACTATGTATGTGTAGGTGCGTATGTATACCGGTTTTATATGTGTCAAAAAAAAGTATACGACCGTAGTCCTTGAGGGGTGGTCAGAAACGACTTTTATTTTTAGAGCATTCTGATTGAGACATAAAGCTCCAGATTGTATTTTTATTATAATAATTTATCACCACAGTCATCTTAGTGTTATTTAGCCTTTATTTCTTCACATAAACTGAGCATTTGCTTGCTTTCTTCATCAGAAATAGCACAGGTATTAAACGTTAGTTTTATAATAGAGATCCCTATATGAATATCAAAATCTATGCGAAAGAAAGAAAGAAATCATTTGTTTGCACACAGCAGCTAACACAATACATATAAGAAGCAACAAAAAAATAACAATAAAATAGACAAGATAAATGTATAAAATACATGAGTGAAGCTCCTGCGACAAACTGGCACTCAAATCATTGAACTCAAAATTGCAATATTTCTACTGCAGCATTAAATTAGGTGTACAGTTTTCCCATGTTTTTCTTTTACACAGTATCGACCCATGTATAAAACTACAATTTAATAATAAAAAATAACTGCCAAAAAAAATAAAATAAATAAATAAATATTTTCAGACAGGTCACACAGCGCCATCTAGTTTCCGTGGTAAGCTACGAGGCTTGTGTTACGGAAACTAGATGGTTGATAAACTACATATTATACTTTTTTTTTTTGTAAATATATACATATTATACTTACATATAAACACCCAGACCGAGACAAATTATACAATGTACAACTTGCCCCCGGTGGGAATCGAACCCACGACCTCCCGAGTTCACGGCAACGTTTGTTACCACTAGACCACGGAGGCGGTTAACTATAAATATATCATCATTCATCATTACAGCCCCTAGAACACAGCGTCCTAGAACTTCACTGTTGGAGATTGGCCTTCCACAACATATATCTGGAGAATTTTGCCTACACTCGCCACGCTGGCCAGACGGCTTGGCGAGGATATGATGTCAATTTTTGAATGATAATTTATTAACGATTCCACAAGTTGGTATTAGTGGAACCGGGACCGACGGCTTAACGTGCTCTCCGAGGCACGGGAACGGTGGTGTTGTAAATATTTGACAAATTATTACGTAAGAAAAGTGTATTTCTCATTGGTACATGCCGGGTGGGTTTGAACCGACCTTTGTAGGATTTAAGGAACGCGTTCTTACAACCGAGCCACTACCGTACCCTAACTGGCATTAAATAATTTTGTGAAGAGTGCCGGCACGGGACAGCGCAACTTTGGTACAGCCCATGAACCGTGCTGTCGTCTAAAATTACCATTACTTATAAATAAATAAAAATTACGTTCCTAATGTATTATGTATGACATGAATCAAGTGTGCCTAAGCTTTAAAATTTTACTCGACCTATACGTTGTAATCCATAACCATATATTATCATACGCGTCTAGTAATTTGGAGGTTACCCGGAGCTTTCTCGGCAGTGGTTTCCCGGGGTGTAATCTATTGCCTCCATTATGAACCTAATCCTGAAGCCTTTCTTATATAAATTATCGCACCGTATCACTTAAGACTAGACTAATGGTTAATTTGAGAGTATATTATTTTCAGCTTGAATGTCTGCTGCTGCTTATGTTAATAGACACCATCGTCAATACATAAAATGGGAGGGGTCAGACCTTCATCAACCACGATGCACCTGGCCACTTATCACATATACATTTTAATGACAATTTATTAAAGATTCCAGAAGTTGGTTTAGTGCAACCGGGTCCTATAGATTAACATGCTCTTTGATGCACGGGGGCGGTGGTGTTGTAAATCTATGTCAAATGCACGTAAGAAATCTGTATTATCGTCGGGTTCCAACCTCAACCTTTTGGGATTTTAAGGAATGTGTTCTTACAACCACCACCGTTCCCGTGCTTTGGAGAGCATGTTAAGCCATCGGTTCCAGTTTCACTAATATTCACTTGTGGAATCGTTAATAATTGTCAAAAAAATATCTGTAAGGCCCATCTCCATCTCGTGTATCGTCTCCGTTTTCTGAGATAGGGCCTGCAATTTTTTCATTTCATTTATTTATCACCGTAGGGACCGTCTGGAACACTTGGTTAAGTCAATTTATAATACTCTGTAACTAATATTAGTTACCTACAGTAAACGAGATAACACAATCATGGTCAGACAGCTTAATACGAAACAACACGACGAAGACCAGAAACAGCCCAAACTATCAATACAATTATTAAGAGCCATATTGAATGCTAAATAATCAAATATAGAAAATAAAATTTAAATACTAATAATGTCAAACTATGTTAAAATAAAAATGTCAAGTTCTACAAGGTACTACTATAATCTAATATAAATATATATATATATATATATAAATATTGTTTACAACACTAAAATTTGTCAAATAACTCATTTATTTTATTAAACATAGAAATCTGCCACAAGGGCATCGTCATTAAAACTAAATAAGAAAAAAAGAAAATATAAATAAATTTATTAATAAGCATGTCATATTATATTATGATGAAGTAAGTATAGTGGAACCGGGACCGATGGCTTAACGTGCTCTCTAACATGCCAAATGTACATAAGCAAAGTTGCTACATGCCGGGTTTGAGCTAAAGACTTTATGAGTTTTAAAAACTGTGTTGTTACAACCGGAGCATCACCACGACCATGAAACTAAACATCATGTTTCCAAATGTGTACGCTATTAATATTTGCTTCGATATTCCCTATAAGCTTGCTTTTAAGCGATTATCTTACTAAAACCAAGCTGCATTCGTATACAGTTCCTGACTTTAGGAGACGATACTATGGGTCCTGTTTATTTCTGAAATAAATTTAATTTTATGATATTATAGTTTATTATTTTAGGTACAATATGATTTAAAAAAAAAACTTATTTATTAATTAAACTAAAAACTTACATTTAACACAAATAACTAAACATAAATTACTATTAATAAAAATAAACCTACTTAATAAATAAAAATACAACTAAAATCTAAAATAAAGAAAAAACAAAATAAAAAATATTATAAATAAAAAAATGGCTCCAAATCACTGCCAATGGGCGAAGTGCTAAGGATACTGGTATCATTGAATGACAATACTGATCCTATGACCCAAATATTGCCCAGCCCTTTTGTCTCCCGAGGTATTGACGAGCTGTTTTGACACTGCCTTGAAAATTTCATGTGCACTTGATCCCCACGGCCCGAGAGTTTCAACTCCAAACGACGCTAAAACACATCTCCCAATAAGCTGAGTGTATTTTCGCCATTTGAAGTTCTCTGCTTCTAATGCAGCAGCGCCTGGGTCCTTAGAGGTCAATAAACGAATTATTACAATCTAAAACCTGAGAGCTGTCAGTGGTAGTCCAGTTCTAGGAAACATTTCCTTAAAATCCAAAAACGTCACAGTTTAATGTTCTTACGTACATTTGTCATAGGTTCACAACACCATCGTTCCCTTGCTTTGGAGAGCACGTTAAGCCGTCGGTCCTGGTTTCACTAAAACTAACTTCTGGAATCGTCAATAAATTTATCATTAAAATTTAAATCAGAACCCCGCCAATGATTTAACTCATGATACTGGCTCTGAAATAACTTAATTGACGCCTATTTGGAATTAGGTCAGTTGTGCTTGCAACTTTTCATGAATATTGAATCGTAGCACTAAATAGAGAGAATTATTCGTCTTATCTTTGTTCACAAAGTGAATAACAATACAAGTTTGTTCGTAGCATTTAAATTAAATAAATTTCATATAAATAAAAAATCTTTAATACATTTGTAAACATACTATATATACCTTATTCTTAAAAAAATATTTAATGAAAATAATACTACGGGTACGAATATAAGTTCGGGTTCGATTCCTGGTCGAGGCACACAAATATGTATTAATGTAAATAAATTTAAATATTATTTAATTTATTTGCGATATTTCTCGAGTTTGGTACTATGGAGACATCGACACTTGCCACTTGTCATGATTTGCGTGGTTTCTGACCACCCCGAAAGGGAAACGGTCGTGATGATACTTTACGAATATAAGTCCCGTCGGCGTGGAATAATGGCAAGAACTCTGGCTGCAGTTCCCCGCTGAATTGCAATACTGATTCTTTGGGTAAAGAAGGAGCCAGCGCTCTTGCCAGAGGAGACGATAAAACTTGGTGTTATGTCTTAAAAACTTTTTGGCGCTTGAACTTCATTTTATTAATTATTTATATATCATTAAACTGTACAATTTGCGCTTTTTGCAATTTAGTAAATAGTACTGTACATCTCTGCCACCCGTGGCTCACCCAAGATAAAGCATCAGCTGAAAATCAGCGCTGCAGCCTCGGCCGAGCTGAACACCTATCGATCGCCACACCTGTACGTAATATTTCGGTATATTGAATAAGCTTATAAGTTATAAGAACACTGAAGTCTTATATGACAGGTGCACACACTGATAGAGGCATTGGCTGGAAAAAAAAAAGTGACAAAGTGGTTCATCACACTGAAAACATTTTAAATAAATACATTATTCATTATAGCATCACAGATGAACTAGCTGTAAAGGAGCATAAAAGATATTATGTTCTGTGAAGAAGAAATGATTAGGAACGAGTTTAAGACACAGCTTTACGCAGTGGAGGTTGGTGCGAGATGAGTTCCAGCAGAATAACCACTTACTGAAAGAAAAAAAGAGGAGTAGAATGGTGGATCGTGAGCGTCTTGTTGTGCAATAAAATAAAAAGAGACCTCCTTTGTATACCATGACTATGTGGATCGCAAACCCAAGACACCAATTTTCTCATCTCTTACTAAAACACGATGGACCCCGACACCCACACGGTGGATCCATGGAATGCTTAGAAATTTGTATTCTAGAGAATATCGTAAATAATACATAAATATCGTAACATCTACCTTGTAACTTCACGTTTCGATATATCTATTCCATCAATAAAGACATAATATAGTCCATAAATATCGCAACCAAAATACGTCTATAACAGTGGCAGACATTGACTGTCATATATGAACTGGACTTTCAAACTATTAATTTATGTCCTCTAATCCGGCTAGCTATATGAGTTTTCTTTTTATATTGGCGGGCTTTCAAATTTCGCGAGCCCCGACAAAACCGATAAGATTATTGTCTCCTGACGACATAAGATTTTTATATTAGTAATTAGTTTTCTATTTCCATGCCTTCCAATTAACAAAAAATAACAAAAAAGACATGGAGTTCTTCGCGCCATTTTTCACGGACATGTCGAGTGCAAGTTTGTGTTTTGTAAATTACTTTTCTTTGGATATTGTTAGTCAAAAGTGGTGTTATTTTGTTTAATAATATGCTACAAACTAAATTATTATGAAAAACGATAAATTTGACTTTATATATGGGGGCACAAGTTGGAGTTTTTCTACGGTACGGTTTTCCTGCGCTATGAACTCCCATATTATACCCATATTACCCGAGACGTGTTTCGGCTATATTACCGCGAGTATTTACAAGAAAAACATCAAATTCTGCAACATCTGGAATTTGATAATAACCCCATTAACTCAGAAGAAAGAAAGATATATTACTTCAGACTTGATTTTATGGGTTAGGCCCTTTACCTTCCCTCATTGATCATCCATTAGGAGAAGAGAACACAACAATAAAAAAGACATTGCCAATATAATATATAATCGGCCCACGTTGGGCGCCAGATGTCACATTAAGCAATGAATGTTAAGTATATTAGATGGAAATGAAGTAAACATAAAGAGAATGATTTTACAATTACACAACGGAGGGTCGTAAACGACCGTACATAGGGGTACCCTCGTAGAGCCTGAAGATGGGGACCCGGAGAGTGCTGCCGATCCCAAGCGGACAACGAGGCGTCACGGGGATCCAGGGCAGCGGGTTTATCTTCTCAAGCTGGGTCCTAGGTCTAAAGTCTAGAAATAGAAACGTGGAACGCACGGGGAACACGCGTTACGTTCCATCTCCAAATCCACCACCACTTCAGTCACAGCCACCAAGACAAAATACCAGATAGATAGTAAGACTGTAGCGGACTTGTAGGTGCACTAATAAAATAGAGTAACTTCACGTACACGCGTAATATTTTCGATGCGATACTTACCGAAACTCAGAGGGTGACAGTTGAGTAAGTTGAAGATATACAAATAATAAATTAAAGCTGAATTAATTATTAATTAAACAAAACTTATGCGAAGCAGCTGTACAAAAAGTAATGAAAACGATTACTTGATTTAGTTATTATTATTATTATTGTAAATTATAATAATTAAAATATGAATATATTTCTATGCGTACAAGACACACATTTTTTTAAGCCAGCAGGCTGGTCTTTAATTAAATTACCACTGCAATCAGATTCCCGGTCATCTCAATAGGTCAATGTGAGACTTTAGTTTCATATCCCATTTGTCACGTAGTCCCACCATTTCCTTCGGGAGCATCCGCCTAGCGACATTCTTAAATTTTCATTGGGAAAAAGCAGAAAACATATTTTCCATTCCTTACGTGTCACATTGGAAAGTGAAAATAACATTCGTATTGCAAATAGAAATCGTCTATTATAGTCCGTGCCAAGTTGATTTTATATCTTTGTAAATATTTTTTTATTTTTATGTATAATAATACTATAATAATGTAATATTAGTATGTACGTGTATGTACCTATATTATTATATATATGTGTATTGCCATATATATATATATATATATATATATATATATTTAAGTTTTTAAATATTATTACGATTGATTATTCTATTTATTTGCACTGTACTCAATATTAAATGATCTCAATGTCCCAAAGGTTAACGGGCAGAGAATGCCTAGCGGCATTACGTTCGCCTTTTGTATTTTTTTACAATAAAGTTTTAAAATAAAATAAAATAAATAAATATAACATTGTTGATAGTCATAGTAAGGGGTGATTTCACTGTTCCTCCTTCTCAGTCGGTATCGTGATTTTCGGTGATCATCGGACACAAAAATGTTTATTAACATAAATAAATACACTTAATAAATATTTAATTTATTTTTCGAGTTTGGTACGTTAGTGACATCGAAGAGCTTGCGATTTGACATGATTGGCCTATAGTAAAATTGGTTAAATGTGAATCCGCTTCTTTATGAGCATGGTTTTTAAACACCCAGAAAGGCAAAACGGTCGTAATGATACTCTATTTTTTGAGTAAATTGAATACAATGTTGGCACACAAAATATTTATTTTGTTTTGTTTATGAAAAGGAAAAGAGTTGACATGGAGTTTACAATACTGTGGCAATGATAGATCGAGCCTCATTTACGTAGGCGTTCTGCTGATTTATGCAATAATAAACAGTTGTTTATTTGCAAAATTTGGTAAACATACAAATACTTTTTTTTTATTCGGATGGCTACGAATATTTTCCATCTCGACCACCGAATTAAATAGTTTTTACTAATCCAAAATAACATAACATTTAAACTTCATAAAACACAAGCTTTTCTACCTTTTGCCCTTAGGTATAGCCTACGCTACCACGATGGTGGCTCGGTTGTAAGAACGCTTTCCATAAATCCTACAAAGGTCGGTTCAAACCCCTCCGGATATGTAACAATAAAAAATGCACTTTTCTTACGTACATTAGTAATAGATTTACAACACCTCAGAGAGTACGTTAAGTGGTCGGTCCATCTCCCACTAATACCAACCTGTGGAATCGTTAATAAATTGTCAATAAAAATTGACATCAGATCCTCGCCAACGCGTTTGGCCAGCGTGGAGAGTGTAGGCCAAATTCTCCAGATATATGTTCTCGAAGGTACATCTCCAACAGTGAAGGTCTATAACGCTGTGTTCTAGGGGCTGTAATCAATCAATCAATTATAGCCTATATGTTTAATCTGCCAACATAATGTTGTGTAGTGGATTTAGGCGAGACAAAACATACATACAAATTTTCCGTCGCATTTATAATATATAAAAGCGAACAGGAATTATACGTGAAGACAAGAGGAAGACAAATTTCTAAACATTCCATGGATTCACCGTGCGGGTGCTGGGTCCATCGTGTGAGAGTAAAAGATGAGGAGAATGGTGTCTCGGGCTTGCGACCGACAATAGGCTGAATTAAGAAAAGGAGGCCTCCCTTTTTTATTTTATTGCGCGATAATACGCTCACCATCCACCATTCTACTCCTCTCCCTACCTAACCAAATACTGTATGATTCCGTTAATGCCTGCTTAGGCCCAATTCTTTCAGTAAGTGATTCAAAGATTTTGCCGGAACTCCTCTCGCACCAACTTCCACTGCGTAAAGCTGAGTCTTGAATCCGTTCCTGATCATTTCTTCTGTGAGATCATAATATTTATTCGACTTCATGTTGTGGTCTTTTGGAGTATTTGATTCCCACGGAACGGTAAGTTCAAGTTTAATATTAATAAATATTCTGTAGTTTGTATTTCTTTTTAAAAGGTATAGGATCATCACGAGCTAATCTCTTCCGTGGTATTTATAAACCACGCTTTAAAGAATTTGAAAACATTTAACCAAGTTTACTATACGATTATAGCCTATATACTCATACATACATACAAGTGGCAAGCTCGTCGTCGAAACTAGAGAAAACAAAATAGATTATTGTGTTCCAACCAGAAATTAAACTCCGAGTCTAAGACTACGGAGGCAGTTTATAATATTAAACCCTTCGTTCCGATACGCGATAATAGTAACCTAAGCACGCTTAAGGTGTTCCGATACGCGCTTAAACTGTTTCGCCAAAGCTATGTGACGTCACAAATGACATCATTTCTCGCGCTTAGACTGCGACTGCTCACGATATCGATGTAGATCGCTCTGAGCGCTGTCACTTGTTTGTCATAATGTCCCGCGCCATTTTCAAGTTAATTTAATATTAGGTTTTCTTTTAAATTATTTAATATTGTAATTCGTTTATACTGTTTGTATATTACTTCTAAAACAAATCTATAATTAATATTTAAGTAGGAAGTGAAAAAAAATGTCTGTAACAAGGCAAGTTATTTTAAAAGACGAAAATAATTTAATAATATTAAACTTTACATATATAAAGATGAATAAACCGAGAGATGTATATTTGTTAGTATTCATACTCAAAGATGTGGAATCCGCAATTTATCTTCCATACATTAAAAAAAAAAACTAAAATTTTATGAATGAAAATGTGATTTCGACCGTTCCGAATTGATATCACGATCTGAGCATCCATACGCGATATTTGATTCGGAACGACGGTCAGTGTCATATTCGTTCTAAGCGCTCTGAGCGCGATTCGGAATGAGGGGAAAGAGAACAAAAGGATAAGAAAAAAAAAGGTTTATAATATTAGTATGGATTTACTTTTATTAATTAAAGAACATCATTCCTCTTGTATGAGGATTTAGGCTAAAATGTATTCACAATATGCATTTTTAGATAAATTGTTTTAACAAGATATAAAATAGAAAAAACCTGGATTTTAGTTAGTTTAGGTGTTTAAAATAGCATCAAGACATCTCTAGTACTAAAACACTGGATTGATACAAAAACTACATATTTTATTTTCCAAATAACTTAATAAAAGTAGGTATCGAAGCTATATATATATTTATCATTATACACAGCAACAGTTGTACATGTTTAGTGTGAATTTACGTTTAAGTATTAATATATTTATTCGAAGGAATTAAGGTACAATTGATTAAAAAAAAAAAAAAAACTAAAAACTTACATTTTAAAACATAAATGACTATTAATAAAAATAAACCTAATTAATAAATAAAATACAACTAAAAACTAAAATGAAGAAAAACAAAATATTTTTGTTTTATAAATAAAAAACCAATGGGCAAAGTGCCAAGGATACTGGCAGCATTGCCACGTTGAATGGCAATGCTGATGCTTTGGCCCAAATATTGCCCAAAGGGCTGGGGGGTCTCCCGAGGTGTTGACGAGCTGTTTTGACAACGCCTTGAAAATTTCATGTGCACTTGGTCCCCAGGCCCGAGATTTAATTTACGTTTAATTAGTAACTATTTTTTTTTTGTTTAACCGAATAGGGTAACGATAAGTACACCTAACGCATAGGAATTAACAAAAGACGAAAGTTAAAATTGGATACGACGAATAGCAAAATTCTAGTTAATATTCATGAAATTCAAATTGGACCACCGAAGCAAATGACCGAGCTTTTGTGGGATTAGTTATCAAAATTCCTTAATTTTGTTCCTCTGATTAGATTTGGGGAGTTACTGATCTCAATTATTAACTAAGTTTTAAATGTGATTTTGCTCTTTAGTTGCGTTATTGTTTGCTCTCTAAGTTGACGGATAAATTCGTATTTCTGATTTAAAATTATCTTTTTGACGTGCACCACAAATAGTAGATTACAATCTTCTTGTTGTTATTTTTTCCTTTCTTTTCCTTAATTTGCCTTTCTTTTCCTTAATTTTGTTCCTCTGATTAGATTTGGTGAGTTACTGATCTCAATTATTAACTGAGTTTTAAATGTGATTTTGCTCTTTAGTTGCGTTATTGTTTGCTCTCTAAGTTGACGGATAAATTCGCATTTCTGATTCAAAATTGTCTTTTTGATGTGCACTACAAATAGTAGATTACAATCTTCTTTTTCTTCTTAGTGCGTGTTCACGTTGACTAGCGAGCGAGGTGGCGGGTCTGGTAGCGAATTACCAAGCATATTGCGTAGTATCCAAGTGTTCACATTGTAAGGCGCGTTTCTACGTGAACATCTATTATATTTTATGATTCGTCATCATGTATGAAAGTAATCATTTAAAAATATAAACATAATATATATCAGTTAATGTATATATGTAAGTTTATGTATGTATGTAACCGAAACGTTACCAAAGCCAATAAAAACCAGCTGGTTAGAGCTGTTGTGTTTCCTATTTTTCTGTATGCTGCGGTTACGTGGATCCTACGCGAAATAGAAAAAAACAAATTAATGCTCCAAAGATGTGGTGTTGCCGGAGAATGTTGGGCATATACTGTACGGAATTTCGAACCAACAAATCCATACTGGAGTAACTGGGGATTAGACAACGCTTTTTACTTGACTGTACAATCACGCATTCACACTTTGAACAAACATGAGCGCCTGGTATCCAGGGAAAAGTCAATGGAAAGAGGATGCGTGGTAGATCTCCAATGAGATGGATTACATGAGTGCACCAGAAAAGCTGCGGTCCGAGAGTACTGGCCACGGCTTGTTAAGCGTGCTAGTAGCACTCAAATGGCGACCACGACCACTCTGCTAAGAAAAAACTATGTATGTAAGTATATATATATCACATATATAATACTTCTATATTACATGCTAGGGTTTCTTCGTTGCAGTGATATTTTGTTGCGTATTTATTTATATAGTAGACACAGCAGTACATATATTATTACACACATAATATAATATAATTATAACTTATTTAATATATGTACCAATGAGGTGTCACAGCATTCACCAATTAAAAACGAAGAAGAAATTTAAAACTTATTACTTTTGTAATTAAAATTATTAAAAAATAACCAAACTTATATAATATAACAAAAACATGACTGCTCAAATAAAATAATACATTTTTTTTAAACAGAACTAAAACTAAAAATACAATATGCTACATAAATTTGGTACCTTAAAAACGAAAACAAAACATTTGTTTGAAATGTGCATTTTTCACATATTTTCTAAATACATACATATATGACAGATGACTATATCATTATTGACATTGGAGAAGAGGTAAACAAAATCATCCTTACCGTGTAAAATTTATAGTTGTGTTTGAAAAGTATGTTTCATGTTATGATTGATTTAGTGAGCACTTTAATCTTACGAAACATTTAACATCGGACAGAATTCTGGCAAACAAATAAACCGAAACAAACTCTCGCAAATCTAAATAATGGCTAAATTTTGAAAGCCTCAAGAGTTATAAAAGTAGTAAATATTTTTCACAATTTACAACTTCAGTAGTGTAATGTTTATTTAGCACTTAATTAAAAAAAAAAAGATTGTTTATGCCATTGCGGTATTTATTTTATTTATTTATTTAAAACTTTATTGCACTATGTACAAAGGGCGGGCTTAATGCCGCTAGGCATTCTCCAGCAGCGAACCTTTGGGACAATACAGAACATTACAGTCATGAGGCTAGGTGGAAACGATTGTAAGATACGTTGCCAAATAAATTCAGTTAATCTTACATACCATAGATATTAAAATAAATACACATACATACATACAAATATGTACACAAATATACATATACTACACACTATATTGGCTACTATATACTACATATAATACATACCTATATACGTTGTGAGGAGCCCTTTAGGTAATGAAAGTAAACCAGCTTTTTAAATAGCGGTTTGCTGGGTGCTTGGCGAATTTCAACAGGTAAACTGTTCCAGAGCTTTGCAGCTACTACTGCGAATGAGTTAGACTGAAAGCTAGAGTGATGGGAAGCGATAGTTAGAACAGAATTGTGTGACGAACGAAGAGATCTGTGAAGAATTGAGGAGAGATAGGTAAATTTATCCTTGAGGTATTTCGGTGTGGCAGGCTCGTTTAGTATAGAATAGAGTAGGCAGAGGATTCTACGATTCCTGCGACAACGAATTGGTATTATTTTTAAATACAATTTGGAAACAATTGAAGTCAAATTAACACGTTAAAAAATTAATAGATGTTGTATAAAATATACATACACTTTAATAAAAGGTACGTGTGGGTCAGGAGCTGTCTGAGTAGTGTGTAATCTCCACAGGTGTACCACAAGGTGCCATCATCTATCCTCTTTTATTTACATCATATATAAATACAATCACCTTACTTATTAATTTGAATGACTTAAAATGTAATCAGAAGTTAAACATACATACAACTTTATATCAGCTCCCTTGCCAGTAGGCAGAGTCGATTGAGCTCCATTTTCACGGTCAACACATACCTTTTTAATATAGGTCGTAGAGTTTGATTTGCAAGCAATTTTCAAAGGCATCATACTCGTACATGTTCCGGCTAAGATCACCTCTTTCGAACGCTTGTTGACAACCGTGTTAAATACGTTGCTAATTATACTTAGTAAATAAATCATTACAATAAAGAATAAAAACGCATTAGAAATCCGCAAAACTTTCCTTGTAATTTCGAAATTAATCCAAAAGAGAAACTTCGCAAAAGTAAGAAATTATACCATAAATATATACGTAAAAGATATTCGCCAAAAAATAAGGATTTGGCACACTGGATTCGTACGTGTTGTTGAGTTTTGGGACCGACTGTTTGGCTGGTTTAAAAAGAAGACCTGCTCATTTTATCATGCAATTGGACGCTCACCATTCACCACTCTCTCTCTCCTCTCCCTACCCAACCAAATACTCTATGATTTTGCTAATATTCTTACTGCAGCCCATAGTCAGTCGCAAGCCCGACACACAACTCTTCTCCTCTCTGCCCCACACAAGATAGCCCCGGTATCTGTATGATAAATCCATAAAAATTGTCTTCATCTTTTTTTTTTCATACAACAAACGGATATTGGGTTTGACCGTATTAATATAAGACTTAGCTTGCGTGCGTAGCACGTCTGATGTCTGTAATAAAGTTGCCTGTCTGTATATGTAGAGGGTGTTCTAACTAAACGTATTAACAAAGAACCTCGTGTCAGTTTCTTTTCCTAGGTAAATGTTGATTAAAATAATATTTATTTTATTTAGTTTAGTAATTAAAATACACGAAGTAGTCATGTGGAAATAGTTCCGCTACTCGATCATAGATGGCGCTATTATAGTTGCACAATATAATAGTTTAAATAAGATTGAAATTAGCATTTTAAAATGTTAGAAGTTGTACTAGTGTAAAAATAACGTAACAAATATTTTGTAACAAAATACATTGGATGCCTCGACTTATCCTGTGTTACCAGAATACCCTTGAGTTGTGCACGTACGCATTTGATGTGTCTAAGCTTTAAGAGACCACGAGTCGTAAATTGTCGTTGCGTATGTTCACGAAAATGAAGTCAAAGTTTTATAAATAAAATTAGGCTTGAGACGCATGGCGTGGAATTGGGACATTATTTTCCCTCGGAGACGTGTGGCGACGCGTTCGGCCTTATTTGTGTTTACTTCGCTAAATGCTAATGCGGAAAGCGGCCGCTTTTCAGTTTTGTTCGCATCGAACATTGTCCTGTATTGTCACGGTTCACGTCAGTATTCTTAGAACCGAGCCCCTTTAGTATATATTATACAGGATAAATAAATATTAAATACAATAATATACCAATTTAGGTGAGATGCTAATACTGTAAAGGAATCTAAACATCTGCTGGAAGAATGTGGCAAAATTTTATATTGATCACCACGGCCTGTTTTATCAGAGAAGTACCGGTCGTCGATTCCGCCACGTTTCTGTCAATAATGTAATCCACCGGTTGGTTACTGCCGGGATCCCATCGGTTCTTGAACCGTCTCTCTCGCAGTGATGGTAAAAGACCCGATGGATTAATTTGGTGCCGTGGTCCAGGGTCGAGCATTGGTGTGGGACGCTACTCCGACTCAGCTGAAAAGGATACATGGCGCAATTAACAGTCTGTTGGCAATGACTACGTGTTTGTGCCTTTTGTTCTTGATTTGTTTTTAATTAGACCTTGTAATACACTTAATACATTCATTGATGAAACTAATGTTGATATCTTTCATGACAAGGTGATAGTGGTGAGAAATGCGTTTAACTTAAGGTTCTTCAAACGATAATAGTTTTTGTTATTGTACAGTTATTGGTTTATTGTATGAAGTGATAGTTTGTGGATGCTTTCATCGTTCATAAAATTATGTATTATTCTAACACTACTAGTAAAAACTTGTAAATGACTTTCTGTTTTTATTTTTGTATCTATACTTCTGAATTAAACGTTAATAGTTTTCCTTAATAAATAAATAAACAATGGGACCGTGATGGCGAAATGCTAAGAAGTTATTTAAATAACTGTCTAAGTGGCTGGTTAATTTCGTATGTTATAAGAGGGCTGGCAGTTTTTTGCGCAGAAAATCAGCATGGCTGTGCAGCGGTAGTATGCTAGTATGTAATATATAGTATTTTTATTATATATATTTTTTTAAATTTATAGTGTTTCTTTTGAATAAGTATATATCTACTTCAAATAGTTATAACATAATATTTATTGTGTTAACGTAACGAAACGGAATCAAATGATATGATTAAATATGAAAGTGAGAGGTAGTGACAAAATAATTATTGCGGGAATTTAAACTAACCTTGGTGTATAATATTGTTGTAACCGTTTAGCTGCCGAGAGGCGATAAGTGTGCTTTAAAAATAATGTGACGCATAAACGAGCTCGCAGCGGGCTTGCGGTTCGGTCTGGGCATCTTATATCATTATGATAAAGAGCTTTGCTAGATAAACTATTTTTCTAAAGCGATTTTCTGTGCTTTATGAAAAATTGCTACTATAGTCGGCTGCATAAAGAATTGGATCCGGTTTTTAGTCTATTATTCTTTGTATTTTAATCCGGTTTGGTTTTCAAATTTATCGTACTATTTTCTAGTTCAATTATTTTTTTATACCTACTATCTTAATTGAACGTTTGTACATTTGTATCTCATGTACTTATATGCCTATTATAGTATAACTTAACCCTTAGGCATCTTTGTTTCGAAAATTGTATTTTATATTTATAAATAGGTATTCTCGCTTCAACACTTTTAAGTTAAGTATCATCACGACCGTTTCCCTTTCGGGGTGGTCAGAAGCCACGCTTATAAATAAGCGGATTCACATTTAGCCAACTTTACTATAGGCCAATCATGACAAGTGGCAAGCTCGTCGATGTCTCCAGCGTACCAAACTCAACACTTTTGATTGCCATAAGTCTGTTTCTTCCTTATGATAAATATTTAGAAATCTAATTAATGAAAATATATCAAATATAAGATAGAGCGGGCATTGGCAATTATTTCCATACAGTAAAAGTTTTTCACATTATTTTTCACGCCATCTACTTTGTCCTTGTTCTGTTGTCATAGAAGAACGTGTTTCACACTTCCGTAGTATGCAGGTCGGAATAATGTCAGTAAAACAATAAAATCTATTTGAAAATGCACGTTGAACACTATCAAAATTGGCAATGTACTGTCTGTTAAGGGTGGATCTTATGATTTATTAAAATTCCAGAAATTATTAATTTCATTTATTATTATGTAACACATTACTACGTCTCCGTGACAACTCAAACATTCCTTCAAAACTATCAAAACTAATACATAAACAATATATTTTTTAAATATTTCCAGACAGGTCACACAGCGCCATCTAATTTCCGTGGTAAGCTACGAGGCTTGTGTTACGGAAACTAGATGGTTGATAAACTACATATTATACTTTTTTTTTGTAAATATATACATATTATACATATAAACACCCAGACCGAGACAAATTATATAATGTACAACTTGCCCCCGGTGGGAATCGAACCCACGACCTCCCCCAAGTTCATGGCAACGTTTGTTACCACTAGACCACGGAGGCGGTCAAACTATATACATAATAAAAGTATGTGAACACCAGCCAGTCGTCAACACTGTCATGGCTGATTGATTCCGAGACGATTGTCCTAGCTATTATAATCTCATAGGTACTGTAACGGGTACATGTAGGTTACAGAGTTTTATTTGCATTTTAAGAAAGAATAGTATTGTCAATATACAACAATGACAGGGTTGATGGGTTTTTGTTTTAAAAGAAGAAAAAAAGGAAGATCGGGGAGCTCGGACCGAAAGATCGACAAAGCGAGTATTTTTATAAAGATTAGGATTAAAATATTAATTAGTTAAATTCTACCGCGTAATAGTGTCCCACGTAGATAAGTGTTTAGCTTTTCTACATATGTAATTATTTCTAAAATATAAAGTATAAAAAAAAGTTTTATGCATTTTCAATAAGTTCCGTAGAATCCTCTCCGTAACAATTAAAAGCAACTACATCCAACCGCAGGCGTTGGATAATCATGTAACTGCAAAGGGCAGGTTACAGTACGCATACTGAATTTGTTCGCGACAGAGAGTATGTAATAGTTTCTTATATGATACATAGTTAGTAACATTGATAGGTAGGTAGGCATTCTCTAAAATTGTTTCCCTTCGACAATAGCTTCATTGGTAACGCAATTTTTTAAGCTTTATGAGTTAACTTCTTTAACTAATTGCCCAATATTAAGTTCCTCTAATAATTGTAAAGCCGCTATTCGGTATTGTTCCACAGGACTCCGTTAGGTTCGGTTACGGAACTTTCTAGCAAATGAAGCTTTGTCTCTTAAGCAATTGTACAACCCGGATCTTATTTTATTTTATTGTTTATTGCACTATGTCTATTGTACAAAATGCAGGACGATCTGTTAACCAATTATACTAAAACAGTTTATATTCGTCCCTGCAATAATCGTTATGCAGCCTATTGATATTTTTCTCGTATATAATAATGGGAATGTTTTGAATAATTAAGTTAGATTGTAATTATTTGGTAGATAGTATATTGTATCTAGGCTAGCTCTTAAAACTTAGGTCATAGTTTAAACATATTAGGATTACGGAAAGGGAAATAGTTTTAGGGGACTTTATAGCAGCCAGGACTGATGGAAGGAAGTTAGACGTTGTGACACATATGTTATAGAATTGTAGGACACCTAAGTTGTTAGTTCCTAGTTGAATGTAGTATAATAATATTACGATAATCTTTATGTAGTGTCCTGTGTAGGTATGACAAAGCTAACACAGTTGAAATATTTATAGAATAAGGATTGAATAGTTCGATTTAGGCAACCTTAGGTCTTAATTGATTGTCTACAACTATGATATCGTCGCCTAGTTCTACGACAATACATTGTCGTATTGATCATAGCTTCCTGGCCTGGCCAGCTAACCTTAAGTTTATGTAGAGATATTCTAGGTCATAAGTTTTGCCTACTAGGCTTTAGCATCATTTAGGTTTCTGACAGCACGTTGTCCTAATGTTCATAGCCTCCTAAATCTATCTAACTAAGAGTAACTATGTATTGTTTAATTTTGTAAATATTACTTGTGTGCTTTTAATAAATATATCCCGCAAGGTAAAAGTTGATCGGAGCAAACAAACGGTCCGCGTCCCTTCCTATTGTCTAAATCGGGCGCGGGCAGGCGGGGTATCTACGAGTATAAATGACTTGTAGCCCCCCGGACTAGGCACTTACTTCTTAACACTTCGCTAGTAACAAGCTGTTACTCTCAAGTTATTACATCGACGTTGCTCTGCTACGATCAACTGGAAGCCTTGCTGGACCTTACAAACCCAGTACGACTTTCATTTACTGCGAGACCTACGAGACCTTCTTGGTACGACACGATCCAGAAAAACAACTGGTGCTAGGGGCCCAAGGTGCCACAATTGGGTAGCGCCCGGTCCTGCACATTTAATGGCTCGCTTGTTACTTCGCCTCGGAGTATTCGCGCTGCTTGGTGCCCCTTCGGACTTGTTTAGGTGCGCAACCCACCGAACCGACGACACTCGTTCTGTTGTCGAATCGTCATCTCGATGGGGAGTCCGAATGCGGTGACCGGAGTGACGGATATCCGAGCCGTGCAATACCCAGCCCAACGGTGTGAGGGAGCGGCAGAAGCGCCCTGCACCTACAACGGGAAAACCACTGTTACCAGCCAGGAAAGACACGAACAAGCCATATAGCGATGATTGTCCTCCCAATCTACAATACCGGCGGGAGCCTATCGGACGGGGACAGGGCGTGTGCGTCGGCGATGTGGTACAGATAATCCACCCATCGCTGCCACGCCACAAATGGCCTCAAGGAAGGGTTCGTCGAGTCGTTCCTGGAAAAAATGGGATAGTTCGTGCAGCGGACGTGAAGATACATGGAGGAACCCTACGTCGTGCAACCAAAAGATTGATCGTGCTGCCAACGGGAGAGCAGCCATCAGTACCAGTCGTCGCTCCACCAGAAGGTGCAGACACGGTACCGGCTCTGCACGGCGGGAGTATGTTCGCGACAGAGAGTATGTAATGGTTTCTTATATGATACATAGTTAGTAACATTGATAGGTAGGTAGGCATTCTCTAAAATTGTTTCCCTTCGACAATAACTTCATTGGTAACGCAATTTTTAAAAGCTTTATGAGTTAACTTCTTTAACTAATTGCCCAATATTAAGTTCCTCTAATAATTGTAAAGCCGCTATTCGGTATTGTTCCACAGGACTCCGTTAGGTTCGGTTACGGAACTTTCTAGCAAATGAAGCTTTGTCTCTTAAGCAATTGTACAACCCGGATCTTATTTTATTTTATTGTTTATTGCACTATGTCTATTGTACAAAATGCAGGACGATCTGTTAACCAATTATACTAAAACAGTTTATATTCGTCCCTGCAATAATCGTTATGCAGCCTATTGATATTTTTCTCGAAGTTTCTGTTGCCAGCTGCCCAGAACGTGGGAGCCTAAATATCCACGTTTCAACTCACGGAGCATATACTGGTTTTTAGCAGGCAGAACATACCAGAATTACATATGTGAATCTGTCAAATAAAATAGGTATCAGCGATGATGTAACCACGATTTGATTTGTATAAAGTTAGATTGTAATTATTTGGTAGATAGTATATTGTATCTAGGCTAGCTCTTAAAACTTAGGTCATAGTTTAAACATATTAGGATTACGGAAAGGGAAATAGTTTAAGGGGACTTTATAGCAGCCAGGACTGATGGAAGGAAGTTAGACGTTGTGACACATATGTTATAGAATTGTAGGACACCTAAGTTGTTAGTTCCTAGTTGAATGTAGTATAATAATATTACGATAATCTTTATGTAGTGTCCTGTGTAGGTATGACAAAGCTAACACAGTTGAAATATTTATAGAATAAGGATTGAATAGTTCGATTTAGGTAACCTTAGGTCTTAATTGATTGTCTACAACTATGATATCGTCGCCTAGTTCTACGACAATACATTGTCGTATTGATCATAGCTTCCTGGCCTGGCCAGCTAACCTTAAGTTTATATAGAGATATTCTAGGTCATAAGTTTTGCCTACTAGGCTATAGCATCATTTAGGTTTCTGACAGCACGTTGTCCTAATGTTCATAGCCTCCTAAATCTATCTAATTAAGAGTAACTATGTATTGTTTTAATTTTGCAAATATTATTTGTGTGCTTTAATAAATATATCCCGTAAGGTAAAAGTTGATCGGAGCAAACAAACGGTCCGCGTCCCTTCCTATTGTCTAAATCGGGCGCGGGCAGGCGGGGTATCTACGAGTATAAATGACTTGTAGCCCCCCGGACTAGACACTTACTTCTTAACACTTCGCTAGTAACAAGCTGTTACTCTCAAGTTATTACATCGACGTTGCTCTGCTACGATCAACTGGAAGCCTTGCTGGACCTTACAAACCCAGTACGACTTTCATTTACTGCGAGACCTACGAGACCTTCTTGGTACAACACGATCCAGAAAAACAACTGGTGCTAGGGGCCCAAGGTGCCACAATTGGGTAGCGCCCGGTCCTGCACAGAATTTAAAAGATTATTTATTGACGGCCTCCGTGGTCTAGCGGTTAAGTCCGTGTAATTAGACTTGGAGGTACCAGGTTGGATTCCTGGTCGGGATACAGAAATATTTATTAAGGTAAATAAATGCATTTAATATTTAATTTATTTGTGATATTTCTCGAGTTCGGTACGCTGGAGACATCGACGAGCTTGTCACTTGTCATGATTGGCCGATAGTAAAGTTGGCTAAATGTGAATTCGCTTATTATTTAAATTATTATTTTGCCTCTTTCACTAATTTAATTTTAATATTTTGACATTTATAATTTAAATTGATTTTGGACATACCTATATTATAAAATAGTATTTAATTAAGATAAATAAATAGATACATGATTTTTTAAATAATAATAATACTATTGTTTAAAGTTTTTTTTAAATATAATGTATTTGTAATGACGAAATTATTGTTAATTATTTTGAATTATTATATGCAGATAACAATTGAATTACTGTGGGCAGATTGTTTAAAATTCGAAACTAGGAACTGTACATCACCTCTTTACACCAATGTAAGCAATCTTGACAATAAAAAAAATTGAATATGTTTTTTTTTTTATAGTTAGTGCTTAATAAAATGTACTTTGGCCTCTGGCCTTTAAAAAGGAATCCACGTTTAACATAATAAATTCGGAAGCTACTTTGCAAACAAGATGTTTTCTTCGAAGCATAAAAACAAAAAAAAAAACGCAAAATAAGAATGACTTTGCGTTACGACTTGCAAATGTAGTTTTTTCTTTTAAAGTAATTTGGCAAGCTATTCCAGAACTCATCTTAAATATAAACCAAGAGGAGAAACTTTGGTCTGGTTCTGTATTAAACAACTTTGTAGATTGCATGAATTGAGCTTGTTAGTGCTACGTTTAATTCTTTTTTTTTTATTATTACACTCGTGATCATTGAAACATTGTCGCGGTGGTGGCTCCGTTGTAAGAACGCTCTCCTTAAAATCCTACACAGATCGGTTCAAATCCCCTGCATATATACCAATGAGAAATACTCGTACACTTTTCTTACTTACATTTGCCATAGATTTACAGTACCTTTTTTCGAGAGCACGTCAAGCCGTCAGACCCGGTTCCACTAATACCAACTTGTGTAATAGTTAATATTTTTTTATTAAAAATTCACATCAGATTCTTGCCAACCTGTCTGGCCAGCGTGGCGAGTGTAGGCTACATTCCTCACATATATGTTCTGGAAGGCCCATCTCCAACAGTGGAGGTCTAGGACGCTGTGTTTTAGGGGCTGTGATGATAGGTTTTAGGTATAGTCAAGTATAATCAAGCTTTGTCTGACTTCAGTTGCTTACATTTATGGACCTTGCGCGCTGCTCACCATCAGGTGGGCGCAAAGTAAAGGGCGCGTAAATGAAGAAAGGGAAAGAAGTCCCGCTCCTTCGAGCGAGAAAGGCATGAGCTATACGCGCGGCGCACGTCTATCTGCCCCTCTTCCCCTTCCCCGCCGCACTGTTTCAAGAGAAAGAAGGAGCGGGAGAGAGCGAGAGAGGCAGCGGCTATACGCGCTTCCCCTACCCCGCCGCGCTGTTTCTCCTTCAGCACTGTTCTGACGTATGGACGTACGTTCAACGAAATAGGTCCACAACAAAGCGCGCGCAATAAAGTTCTCACTTTAAAAACTTAGTGTCAGTTACAAAGAGAAACAAAGTGTAGTGTTCCGTTGCCATTGCATCTTAGTGTAAATTAGCATTTAAGACGCTATCGGAATAAGTAAATGCAATGAGCCTCATTGGCTGCAGCGCTTTCTCACAAACAAATTCACAATTCGACTCAATAGCTTCGAGCAAGCTATTCATTTTAATACATGTGCATTTTTATATCATTTTTAATTGATACAGCTATATTTTATTTCAGACTATCAGCTGGACGTTATGACACAAGTTAATGGAATCCGTTAACTATATATATCTCTATTAAAGTTGATATTTGCACGGCCGCTGTCAAAGTCGAGCGCTTATAGAGTTGAGAATTGAATAATATTTTGTAATTATGACGCAATCTCTGACGTAAAAAACGAAACCCACTAATGACGTTTGCGACTAACTAACAGAATAATAATATAATTAGGCTACAGGGAACCCAATACTTACTGTACATTTATTTGGGCTTCTTAGATCGAAGACATTTTTATATTGCACTTTTATATTTCAAACAGCGGTTTACGGCTCAACAGTGGACCAAGAAAGTGGTCTATCTGTTTTGACAAAGCTTTTTTTGTAATTAAAACATTGCTGAGGTTGAGTATTAGAACGATCGTACTATTTTCAGGGGAAAATCAACCTTATTATTAGATGATGTGCAACTAAATCTCAACCGTAAGGGTCACCGAGTTAATTTCTCGGGAGGTCATGACCTTCTATAATGATTTAATAATAATAACAATAAACAGTTCTTTTGAAGCAACACTTTTTGACAACAAATGTTTCCAGACTGACAACGTTGGGGCACTCGGCCACCACGGGAGAGCAACCGCAAGAGCAGGGCTCAATGGAATACCGTCTTGGAGGATAGGTTTGCCTTTAGTGTGGAATGCCATCTGTGTGGACACCCTGGCGCCTTCCCACCTGTCTCGTCAAAGACCCAGATGCTGGTGCATTACAAGTAAAAAACCTCAAACAGAGGAAATACATCTTATTGGGAGATGTGTTTTTGCGCCGTTTGGAGTTGAAACTCTCGGGCCGTAGGGATCAAGTGTACAGGAAATTTTCAAGGCGTTGTCAAAACAGCTCGTCATCACCTCGGGAGTCAACAGGGCTGGGCAATATTTAAGCCAAAGGATAAGCATTGCCATTTAACGTGGCCATGCTGCCAGTATCCATTGCCCATTGGTAGCGATTAGGAGCAAGTTTTTTATTTATATTTATTTTATTTTATTTTTCATTTATTTTAGTTGTATTTTAATTATTAAGTAGTTTTTATGAATAGTATTTTATATTGTTCCTTCAAATAAATGTATCAAAATATGATTTAAAAAAGCAATCAAAACATTATTGATGATATGCACATATTGTGGGTCTGGCTATTGCGGCAGGCCAGTATGTAAGGATTGAATTAGTGTTTAGCCGAAATAGGTCCCAAAAAGAAGTATTCAGTGTGCCGTAGCCACAAAATGTTACAAAAAACAACCAATTTTTAAATGAAATTCAAACTTATTATGAGTAGTGTAAGTTTATTGTTTAATAATTATCCGTAGGAACCTAGTTCTGGGAACATGCAATGTAATTAATACAATGATACAGAAAAATAGCCGGATACGAGAATGCGAGGAACAGTCTGCTACTATATACTCCTATATTGGTTATATAGACTAAGGTTGGATGCAGCTGTAAGTATTGAATTATAATTAAAAATAAGCGGCAAGAAATTTTATGTCATTTTTAAAGGATGCTTGATATTTCCTTACATTATGAGCGAATGTTGACAATGTTCCGGGACTCCCAGAAGAGTGCTCCAAAAACATTCATCATTTTTTACTCGCGCATTTTAACATAATCCAATTTTTTTAGCTAATTTTCTTTTTCCGCATTCTGAATTCTGATCAAACAATATTACAATGTTCGTGATTGAATTTAAATTTCGATTCAAAATCATTTATTGCCTAATAAACAATATTAGGTATGGTACTTTGATATCCAAAATATATTTAAAAAAAAATGTTAGGAATCCTTCGCGCGGACATGTCAAGCGCAAGTTTTTATTTTGTAAATTAATATTATTGGTCAAAGGTGGTGTTGTTTTGTTTAATAATGTGCTACAATGTGAATAGTTATGGAAAACGATAAATTGGGCTTTAAATATGGGGCACAAGTTGCAGTATTTTTTTTCAGTTTTTCTGCGCTTTGAACTCCCATATTTTACCCGACGTGTTTAGTCGCCGTTCATCGATCTACACTTACGAAAACGACTGCATTTATTTGGTAAGTATCTGTTATGAGACATAATAATTAAATTTTCTCTAAAAAAAGCAAAGTACTTGCAAATAAAATATTACTTTAAGTATCTGAAAATACTTATACAAATAAGTTTTGCGATGAGTTACTCGCGGTCATTGAGGTTTCATGATTTCATTTCCTTTTTCACAGTCGATTTGAAGCGAGCGTTCGGTGACAAATATACTTTTTCATATCCACGTTATTTCACACATAACTCTTGTGCTTTTTATCTTGGAATTTTACGTGTCGTTTAACCCGATCTCGAGGTTCGAGTGTATTTTTAAATCGAAATTTGTATTCATCTGGTATAAATATAGAGAGCACTTTTGTGAAAAAGCAATATATTTTTTTTAAATTTCGTTTCAATGACTTCGAGTCGGTATTGTTGGTTTTGTATCAAAAGATATTTAATAGAAAAAAAACTTGACGTTTATTATTAGCACCCATAAAATCAACAGCTCTTGTAATAACCCCATTATCCTTATGTGCCGACTAACTACTAATTAATAGCTTTGGAGAGCACGTCAAGCCGTCGGTCCCGGTTCCACTAATACCAACTTGTGGAATCGTTAATAAATTGTTATTAAAAATTTACATCAGATCCTTGCCAACCCGTCTGGCCAGCGTGGCGAGTGTTTTCAAATTTCTCACATATATATTCTGGAAGGTTCATCTCCAATAGTGGAGGTCTAGGACTATGTTCTGTGATGATGAAGGCAGCTGCGATCAAAACTAAGAGAGAATATTAGACATCAATAATTACTTATTTACATACACAAATATGACACGTAAATAGATATAGAAATGATATAGAATAGTAAATTTTGATCAAGCAAATCTTATTCATGTGACATCTAAATGTTTGTTTGTAAAATGACTACTTTATGTAAAATTCTTGCGTTTAATATTTTTTTGCCCTTTTACGCTTGGCCCTACAGGCTCCAGATTATAGGAAAGTGGAAACACAGAGGCTGGAAGAGTATTCTTTATTGTGCGACAGATGTATGAGTCCCTAAATTTATACATACGCGAAGGGATGGTGACTACGGTATTTGGGTGCATATTCTGCGTGCGTGAGGTTCGGTTTCAGAGTGGATAGAAAGAAATAAGATTATAGAGATCTTCAAAGCACTTACGAAAGTATAGCCGATAGAACACGCTCAGAGAAGCTAAATCTTGGCGAAGCTTGGCAGAACCATCCCAAAGGTGAAAACAGTATTCCACGCATGATCTGATACAGCAACAGTGTGATTGAAGACGGGAAAAACTGTTTCACGGTTTCACCTTGTTTAGTATTCCGTGAATAAACTGACTTGGGCAACAATAAACGTTTTGTATGTTTTCGTGCACAAAATGGACAAATATATCTTACATTTGTTCATTTAGAAGATGTCCCAATAAAGAGAAGAACACAATAGAACAAATACCATAATCTCGATCGTGAAGAATTTTATCACGGAGGAGATCTGCTCCACGCTCCGAGTACTGGGATTAGGTCCGTACTGTAATGGAGTGCATTTAACTGATACAACACAGCCACTATCTTTACTTATAACTGGATTGTCAATTTATCTAAAGAAGATTTTGTAGTCGTAAACTTTTCCTTAAAAATATTGCGCTACTAATTTATTTATTTATTTATTATGGCGCAACAAACAAATCACAATCAATTTATTATTACATGAATACAATTAAAGGATCAGACTGTAATTCTGGAGCAGTGCACACAACATTGAAAAATATATATTTGAGCAAGCTACTTAACAAAGTTCAAAAATAAACTTATTTACATAAATTTATACAACAAAAATAAAAAAAACATGTAAAATAATAATAATAATTTTAAATATATTAAATCAAATTAATTTAAAACTAAATAGGTACATAACTTAAAATCTAAATTAATAAATATTATAAATAAATAAAATTAAAATATCAAATTCAAAATTCAAATTCAAAATCTTTATTTGCTTAAAAATATGGTACAATGTAGTAGATGAAATATAAAATTAAGATCAGCATATTTTTACTGTCTCCAGCATGCAAATTTTTACAAATCTATAAAATAAAAACATTGTTAAAGAACTTTGTCTTACATTGAACTGACATTTGATAAACTAAAAATTGTATGTTAAATTAATATTATTCGTATGTCAAAATTAGATTAATGATAAACATAGTTATGTCTGGTTTTAAAAAAATATTCATTAGTATTATAAAAACAACACTCAGCAAGCCATCTATGCAGCTTTATTTTAAACAAGTTTGTAGACAGTACATTAAGTATTTCGTTAGGCAAATTATTATAAAGTTTAATGCACATTATATATGCGTTACAACTTACTACTTTACTTCTAGGCATTATGCTATAAATGAGTTTGTTTGGATAACGTGTTTTTGGGTTAACCTCTTTATTTGTTGTAAATAAAGCTGGCTGCATTCTTACAAAAACGCAAGCCTCATAAATATACATACTAGTAAGAGTCAAAATTTTTAATTGTCTAAAAAGAGGTCTACAAGATTCAGTCGGATAAACGTCACAGATTGCACGAATACATTTTTTTTGAATTAGAAATACATTGTTACTTTTTGCGGAATTGCCCCATAATACCAGGCCATATCTTAAAACAGAAGCGACGTAGCCATGATAAGCTTGAAGGGCCGTTTGTTTCGATGTTGTAATAGATAGTCGATAAAGAGAATAAACAAATTTATTAATTTTATTGCAAACTTGATCTATATGGTTGTACCAATCACAATGACAATCAATCGATAGTCCTAGAAATACAGAGGTTTGAGTCTGTTCGATTTTGTATTGATCATATTTTTATTAAAAACTTTATTGTTTAATACAAAAGGCGTATGTAATGCCGCTTGGCATTCTCTTACCATCAACCTTCGGGACAAGGAATCGAAGTTTAGGCATGGCAAAATAAAAAAACAAAAAAAAAAAATCAATAAAAATAATTAAATCACTTATTAGTACTAGTTAAATTAAATATACGATAAACATCATAAAAAATAATAATACTTAAACTACATAATATATATATATTCTTACATACACTACATAGACTAGATAACTAATTACACACATCAAAAAAGTCTAGGGATCAAGCATGTTTATGCGGATTTCTTGTGATTGAGATGTGGCTTTGTAATAAATTTATGATTTTATAAATTTATATGGATCCTTTTTGGTGCATTTCATAATTTAAAACAGGAACTGTCAATCAAATTCGAGTAAAAGATGAAAATCAGCTGTCAATATTTTCCCTATAAAAACATAAGACGCATTGAAGACATTATTAGTGCTACTGTTTCCCTACTACTGATTAAAACCAACGTTATTATGGAGCGGCGACGTCATTTAAGCAGGGAAGAAATGATCAGAGCCGTGGGAATGATAGAAGCTGGTTCCCGGCAACGTACTGTGGCTTTAGCTCTGAATACAAGTCAGAGTGTTATCAGTCGACTTTGGACACGTTACCGAACCACTGGTACCGTGGCTGAGCGCCATGGAGGACGGTATCGCTGCACCACACGGAGACAAGACCGATACATTCAAATCACAGCTCGAAGAACTCCAACAATAACCGCCATGATGTTAGCCGTGAGCCTTCATCGCTCTTCAGGGAACTTAATTAGCGACCAAACAGTCAGAAACCGCTTGCATGAAGTGAACCTTCATTCCCGAAGACCGCTACGGGTACCACCGATAGCAATGCACAATCGTAGGACTCGATATCAATGGGCTCTTGAACACAGAAATTGGACAGAAGAACAATGGCGTTTCGTGTGCTTTTCTGATGAGTCTCGTTTTGGTATGAGGCCGGATACAAGACGTATACGACACTGGAGAACCCCTGGACGCCAACAGCGATTAAAATCCTGCCAGGAAGTCCATCCTTATAGTGGTGGAACCATCATGGTATGGGCGGGTATTTCGATCGGCGGAAGAACTGAGTTGATTTGGATCAGAGGCAACCTCAACGCTCAAATTTATGCTGAGACGGTTGTATCAGACGTCATCGTTCCTCTACAAGTGCATATCGGTCCCTTATTTCAGTTAATGCATGATAATGCACGACCGCACACCGCAAGAGTTGTAAGACAGACTCTCGCCGCAGCTAACATCAATGTCCTGCCCTGGCCTGCTCAGTCGCCAGACTTGAACCCGATTGAGCATGCATGGGATATTCTTCAGAGAAGAGCTCTGCCGAATATGGAGGGTATCCAGTCGCAAGAAGACCTTTTTTTGTTGTTGCAACGAACATGGGCGGCCATTCCACAGCGTGATTTGGATGAACTCATTTTGAGTATGCCAAACCGATGTTCTTGTGTTGTTAGTGTTCGCGGTAGAAACACGGATTATTAATTGTTTAAGTTACCCAATAAAATTAAAAAAAAAACTGTTATTTCAGTCTTTTTTTCGAACTTTAATGTTAGTGGTTCAAATGTCAAAAATCCCTTTATTAGGAAAATGGCAATTTTTTTTACTAATGCAAAGGTGACTTGGTTTATCGTTACTGTAGACAAACGAAAACATTTTATTTGATCAATCCTTAAAGAAAATTTTAATGAATATCAATCAGGAGAAAAGTTATTGCAAAAATATATGTTGATCCCTAGACACTTTTGATGTGTGTATATACTTACACTACGTAAACGGGAAATATATACTTATATACACAACAATATGAGAACTACAATACACTTACTACAACGAATAATTAAAAATATAACATTATACGAGTAATAAATAGTTCAAGTAATGCTTATTGCAATTTTAAAAAGTGGGCGTATACTTGTCTTTTAAATATGACTCTGTTTGGCGCTTGCCGAATATTTAAAGGTAGGTCGTTCCATAATGACACAGCTACCACTGAAAAAGAGTTGGAAACAGAATTAGTGCGGTGCGAAGGAATAGCCAGTAAAGAGTTATGTGCAGAGCGAAGAATCCTATCATGAAATGAACTTAGAAATGAAAAGTTATCTTTTAAATATTTAGGTGACAAAGGTTCATAAAGAACAGAGAAAAGAAGAGAGAGAATTCGGAGATTACGACGGAATCGTATAGGTAACCATTTTAATTTTGCACGAAACTCCGAAACGTGATCGTACTTCCGCAATCCAAAAATAAATCGAATGCAGGAATTAAGCAATCTGTCCAATTTATTAAGGTGTTCTTCCGTTAGATCCACACAACATACATCACCATAGTCAAGAATAGGTAGAAGAAGAGATTGAGCAAGAGTAATTTTAGCTTTTAAAGGTAAGAAGTGTTTTAATTTATTAAGGGAGTGAAGAGCGGCGAAGACCTTACGGTTTGTATTATTAATCTGAGAGGTCCAGCTAAGATTCGAGTCAATATAAACACCAAGATCCTTTACCTCATTAGAAAATAGAATTGGTACATTTCCATATCGAATGTTTTCCAGGGTACTTAAATCAATCCTTGATAACAGTCGCGAACTACCAATTACGATAGCCTGGCACTTAATTGTATTTACAAGTACACCAAATCGCTTAGACCACGAATTGATGTTACGGAGATCTTCATTAAGCCAAGCCACTGCACTATTAATGGTGCTAACATCGGTATGCACATAAAGCTGCAAGTCATCGGCATAAAGGTGGTAATAAGAATGAAGTGAAGTGGTTATTACATTGATAAACACAGAAAAGAGCAAAGGGGAAAGAATTCCTCCTTGCGGAACGCCTGTCACCAAATCACACCAGGCAGACATAGTCTGATCGATACGAATACGTTGACGCCGACCATGGAGATAATTTTTAAACCAAAGCAAAGCTTCTGATGATATACTGAGACGAGATAATATAGCGATTAGCAAATCAGGATCTACTGTGTTAAAGGCATTGGAAAAATCAATTAGTACGAGAACAGTAACTTTGGTTTCATCCATGCCTACTCGGATATCTTCAGTTACCTTAAGCAAAGCTGAAGTTGTGCTATGACCGGGACGAAATCCAGATTGGAAATCATTAAGCAAATTATTTATATGAAGGAATTCTGATAACTGTTTGTGAACAATGCATTCCAACACCTTAGATAAAAACGGCAAAATTGAAATGGGGCGATAGTGAGACGGTAGTGTGGGAAGTGAAATTTTAGGAATAGGTACTATGAATGCACTGCGCCAAACGGAAGGGAAATGACCTGATTTAATAGAGAAATTAACTATGTGCGATAAAATAGGTAATAAAATGTCCACAATAGGAACAATCATAGCACGACTGATGCAATCACATCCTATTGCTTTGGAAGTAATGGAACGTATCGCCTTCAGCACAATATCATCAGAAACTTCTACAAGGGAAAATGGTTCGATAGCAGGTACCGGCATTTCCGTAATTTCCTGTAATGTGTGAGATTTAATAGAATCATTTAATTTTAAAGCTGACGAAAAATGTACATTAAGTTGGTCAGCTGTAACAGGCCCAAGACTGACATTATTTCGAGATCGGCCACAACCCAACGACCTTAAAAATTTCCAGTTTTCAGATTGTGAGTTATCTTTAAAGCTATCGGAGAAGTGACGGCGTTTTGCATTTCTGCACAATTGATTACATCGATTTCTTGCAGCCTTATATGCATCCCAATTAGCTTCACAGCGGTGACGTCGGTATTTACTATAGCTCTTGTCACGCCTCTTCATTGCAGTGCGAACTTCGTCAGTAATCCATTGAGCCGGTGGGCGTTTAAGTTTAGTAGCACGCAGTGGGGCATGTTTTTCATACAAATCGAGCACTTTATTATTAAACATAGACACCATCTCATCTATTTCTACTTTTTCAAGCAAGGATGTCCAATCAAGATTTGATGTATCTTCGCGTAGCTTTTCCATGTTAACACGGCTAAAATGCCGCATAAGAACTATTGGTGGTTGATGCTTGGGAGGCTTGACTTTATAGGAGGCGAAGACAAGGTCATGATGCGAAAAAGACGGAGCTATAAGTTGGCCGTGATTGGCAATAAGATCAGAACGAGATGTAAACATGAGGTCAAGAAGAGTATCATTTAAACCAAGGTGATGCGTAGGGCCAGTTGGCAGAAGGTACAGATTAAGAGAGGAAATTATATTTAGTAGCTTAGTTGCACTAGACTTGCAATGAACTTCAGGGTTTAAGAGACACGTGTTGAAATCACCCATAATAATATGATGAGTGTATAAAGGAATAAGGTCATCCAGAACAGTTTCAATTTTTGAAAAATAATTAATAGTGGGAGGACAGTAAACTACGCCGATTAATATTTTAGTAAAGTTTAATTTGATTTCAAGAAATATGTATTCTGGAGAACCTGAGTACAAAGTAGAAGAACAACTTATTACCCGATGGGAAATATCGGAACGCAAATAAATTGCTACGCCACCACCACCACGTCCAGTGCGATCATTACGAATTAAAGTGTAACCTGGAAGTGTATAGGATGTTGACGGTAGACTTGGTTTAAGCCAGCTCTCCGATATTAAAATGGCATCAAGTATATCTGGCGATGAGAAAGTCGTCAGGAGGTCCGTGAAATGAGCTGGAACACTTTGCGCGTTTATGTGACACACATTAAATTTATTCCTGTGAAAAGAACCGAGTTCGTTATTTAATAATGAGCCCAAGTCAGCATTGGCATCGTAAAACAAGTCGCTGGAGTCACTACTCGCTATTGAATAAAAAGAGCCATCAGTATCACTATCATTATGTTGCATTAGTTAGGTATGTATGTAGTTAGTAATAATTATAATAAAATATAATATAATATAATATAATATAATATAATATAATATAATATAATATAATATAATATAATATAATATAATATAATATAATATAATATAATATAATATAATATAATATAATATAATATAATATAATATAATATAATATAATATAATATAATATAATATAATATAATATAATATAATAATAATATAATATAATATAATACAGTACTACAATATAATATAACACAATAACAAATTGAATGTCCTGCCGGCAGAAGGTTAACAATGAACTAGTTACATGATATAAAATAATAAGTACAGTTGGCCACTTATCAGACTACAAGTATTATTAACAAGAAACTTTATTTAGCGTATATATATATATATACATATACAAACAAATTACCCCTTATTTATTATAGGAATAAAAATAAAATAAAAATAGTCAGAGCCCCAACACACTCCCTATTTACAGCTAATAATATAAGTTTACAAAACAGCAACCACATTAACACGGCATAAACAACAAAATAACTAAAAAAGTAGAAATAGGTCATCTAAATTACCTAAAATGTAACAACTTGAATAGAATACAAAAAAAAAAATCTGAATATTCGTCACAAGAATATAGGATGCCGAGAATATGGCCCCATCACACGGGGTCTGTGCATGCGCCCATCGAGTTTTATGCGAGATAACTATTGAATCAAAAAATAAATAAAAATAATTAGCAGTAACTATATTGACCCGACGGAGGTTGTACGCATTTTTGTTTGTATATGGGAAAGTTATAATCTTGATCGCGACACTATCAAACTATTTTTAACCCATAATCGTAGCTGAGGAGAATCTATTTTCTTACAGCTCTCCTGGGTCGTTCTTTAGGCATCTGTTGATTACTGTGTGGTTGTGATGAGGTTGTATTCACTGTGTTCGACAGAGCGACAAGCTCCGCGTGCTGAGATAGTTTGTGTTTGGAGCCATCAGAAAGCCTCACTGATATTATGCCATCTTGCGTCCAGCAGCTTTTAATGCCGAAGACCCGACGCGCCTCGACATACAGAGCCTGTCTGCTTTTTATTAGAAACTCAGAACAGCTAAATGTTGTTCCTTTGAACTTGGTTTTGGTTGTCCAGACCAATTGGCGGAGCTTGTATTCATTAAAACGGACCAATATCGGGCGAGTAACAGAATCCCTAGGTGCCCCCAGCCGGTAGCAGCTAAACAGGGAATGTACGCCGATATCTGTTATTCCCAGTTGATCTCTGAGGGCGTCGACCACCACCTGCGTCACATTTTCGTCGATCTTCTCTGGAAAACCTTTCAGCAACAAATAGTCAGAGCGGCTTCGAGTTTCGACGTTATCCACACTAGCCTGCAGTTCAATAATTTGTTGCCTCAACAAAGATAGCATCTCCACAACAAAGGACTTAAAATCATAGTAATCTCTTGCAAGGGTTTCGATGTTGGTGCTCTGTGAATTTCCTCTGGCGGTAGTGAGCTGCGACTCGAAGACTGTCATCCTGGAGGCCAGTCTGTCCTCGAGAAGCTGCTGAGTTTGTAGGATTGCATCAGCTGTAGCCATCGTGAGTAACTAGTATCACTAATGTCGCTAAGTAAACAGTTTAATTTACCGGCCGATGAACAATTATTGTATTATTGCATTTAATTTACACTATTATATGAAATATTAACCAAAATATATTGTAGTAATTACTTTAAATAAATTAAATATTACAAATACAAATTTTAACGTGTTGTTCAAGTTGCCAGTATCATATCTTACATTAATATCATAACCGTGTCCTCCATTGTTGTAAAATTGTATATATTTGGTCTTTGTTAAGTTTACATGTAAATTATTCGTATTTACGAGTAACCATGCTACCATATCGTTCATGGTATTATTAATGTCATATTCATAATTATTAATGTTTAATTTATTACCTGTCACTATAATAGAAATGTCATCTGCAAACAACACACATTTGTGTTGTGTCACTTTTGGAATGTCATTTATGTATAAAATAAATAATAAAGGTCCAATCACACTTCCCTGTGGCACACCAAACCCTACCTCTTTATAGTTCGATTTAAATTTTGATATAATTTTATTTTTGTCAATATTATCTATTTCTACGCATTGTTTTCTGTTCATGAGGTATGTTCGTATCCAATTTAAAGCTGGTCCTCTTATACCCTGGCATTCTAGTTTATTTAGTAGTCTTTGGTGTAGAACAAAATCAAAAGCCCGGGTCATATCATACAGTAACACCGTGGTAGGTTTTCTGTCATTCATATTCTCCGTCACTTTCTTTATCAAGTTAAAAGCTGTTAAAGCGCAAGATTTATTTTTTTGAAACCCATTTTGTTCGCTGCATATAATATTATACTTGTCTATAAAACTGGTAATCCTATTATGCATAACTCTTTCAAAGATCTTCGATATTATCGGAATCAGTGTAACCGGTCGGTAGTTTTTTAAGTCAGTCAAATCACCCTTTTTATGCAATGGGCGTACAATTGATACTTTTAATCTATCCGGAAAACATCCTTGCTGTAACGATAAGTTTATTAAGAAAGACAGTAATGGAGAAATTATCATTAAGCTATATTTTATAATTTTCGTTGGTAACATGTCATATCCTACAGAGTTAGTGTTTTTTAGTTGACGTATTATATTAATTATTTCATTATTCGTACTTGGTTTTAGGAATATAGAGGTTAAGTTTTTGTCCATAAAATTAACTTTGTCTGTAGCAATATCGTTTTTTGTCGGTAGGTTTATATAGAAGTCATTAAAGTGTTCAGCAATATTTCTAGGGTCGTTAATTTTTTTATTATTTATGTTAATTTCTTTAATGATCCTTTGGCAGTGTTCATTATTATTATTCACTTTAATAATATCCCATGGTGCCTTGCATTTATTTTTGCTGTCATCATATATTTATTGTTAGCAATTTTTTGTGATTTATTTATACAGCTTTTTAGGATTTTTGAGTACCTTTTGTATTTATTTTTACTTTCAAATGTCTTTATTTTATAAGAGTCATATCTTAGTTTACCGTTTTTTCTACATGATCTTCTTAAGCCTTTAGTCATCCATTTTACGCCTTTTTGTTTATTTGTTATTTTAATTCTTATTTTCGGAAAGCATAAATTGTGCAATAGTGTAATTAAGTCGTGAAAATAGTTGAAAGCGACGTTAACATCCTTTTGATAATGAATTTCTGAAAAACTAAGACTTTCCAAATACTTACAAAATTTATTCATATATTCACAACAATAGTCATACTTTTCAATGTACCATGTCTGATTTTCATATAGATTTTCTTTAAGCCGAAATGTTAATAATTGTGCCGTATTATGATCCGATAAATTTACATGTAGTAGTCCCCCTATTGCTCCAACAATATTTGTTGCTATATGGTCAATACAGGTTTTCATTCTAGTTGGTTCATTAATACATAGTTTAAGGTTATAATTTTCTAGTATATTTATTAATCTAGAGCTAAGTTTATTAGAAGTCATTGTATTAATATTTAGGTCTCCTGCTATAACTATGTTAATATTTTTCTTTCGATGAGTTAATTTATGTAAAACAGTATCCAATTTATCAAAGAATGCATTTGTGTCTGATATTGGTGTTCTGTAAACTGAAATTATACAGATTTTTTTACTTAATAATTCTATTCCACAGCATTCAAATATCATTTCACTGGCTATGTCTTTTAAAAATGCTAATACCATTTTTTGTCAGAATACACGACCCTCCCCTATTTTTATCTCTCCTACCAAAAGATGCTGCCAAATTATAGCCTTGAACTTTAAAATCATTTTCCAATCCCATTTTTATGTGTGTCTCCGTTAAACATATTATATCTATTTGTTTTTTATTTTTAAATAAATCATCAATACATACTTCTAATTGTTTTTCTTTTTTCCTAATACCCTGAATATTTTGATGTAAAATTCTGTACGAATTGTTATTGTTATTATTATTAGACACGAAAGGAGTGATTTAAATTTTCATTATTATTTCTAATTTGACTTTTTGTTTTTGCATGTTTAAAGTAGTCGGTAATCATTGTTTTCTTTTTCGTTATTTTAATGGACTCCCCGTTTATATTATTAACTTTTTTATTTGCTGGTTTAAAGTAGTCTGTAATCATTAAACGTTTTGCAAATTTTGTGGAATCCACGTTTATTTTCTCAAAATTATCTTTATTATTTATATTTTGTAGGTGTTTTCTCAGATTTTTATGATTTATAAAATTATTGTCATAATCTACCTTATCAATAATATTGCATATTTTTGACCCTATGTCCTCCGCCATCCAATTATAATCTGCCATTAAATAATAACATTTACTAAAATTTGTACATATTTGTGACATTTTAAAATTTATCATTTTTGTATTTAAAAATGTGCTGCGCCTAAGGCCCAATACTATTATATTATTGTTTATAAATTTATTTAAAAATATAGTCAAGTTTATTAAAACTTTTATCGGATTTGGATCGTGTTCTCCTAAAGATATAACAATCCAATCCTCCTGTGTAATGTTACATATATTAGCTGACTTCAGAATTTCTTCAGTACTAGCATGGGGCTTTATTATTGATTTAATTTTATAATCCTCATTTTTACTATATCTATTTTGATTAATTGTAGCCACTAATCCCCTACATTGGCTTCCACCTAGTATACATATTTTTTTTGTATTCTTTTGTTCTCCACAGATAATTTCCTGCTCCCTGTCAATATTCGTCATTCTTATTAATGTCTTCTCCTTATTTTTATTATGTTTTTCTTTAATAGTAGTATTTTTATTAGGAGTTTCTTGTATTTTATTGTTATTACCTGTAGATTTTATAGAATTAGTCTTACTTTTTTCCTTTTGAAGTATGTCTTCTATAGCCTTCTTTTTTGTAGATTTATTTATATTCGTTATTTGTCTTTTCGTTTTATTTGGTGTTGATTTCTTCGGAGTTTCCTCACAAAGTATAGTTTTGTATAAGGTTTGTTTTTTAGTTATATTTTCAAGGGATTTTTTTAGATTACTATTTTCAATGCTTAAATTTTCTATTTCATTGTTGGCAATTGAGAGCTCAGAAGTGAGTTTTTCGATTTGTGACTTAAGATCTAAATACTGAGAATTTTCCATTAGAGATAGGTTTGGAAGACTTTTCCTAGTGCTATCATCTTTAATCGTAGAACTCAGAATACTGTTCTCCAAATCTGCCGTAGATATGTCTTCATTTGATGTAGATCGCTTCCATATCATTTGGTGTCTGTTTGTCACTTTTTCTTTTAAAACACGGTTTTCACTCTGATCTTCTGCTTGAATCAAAGATATATTTGAATTTATTCCTCGTTTGCCAATACATTCTGTGCATTTCCATTTAGATTTATTTTCCCTAGTCATTAGGTAGTACCTCTTCTCACTAACATTTGCACAATCAATATCAAAAAATTGTATGCACACTGAACATTTCAAAGTTTGTCTGTTTAAAGTCTTATGACATTTTGAACATTCTTTATTTTTTACTGTTCTACTCACTGGTGCCATTTTTACATTATGTTAATTATTATTAATTGAATAAGACCTTATAAACTACAAAATAACTAGGTAGTGAGTATTTTACTTATTATTATAAATTACAACTAAATTAAAAGCATTATCTTACAGCAACTATATATATTATATCAAAGCTTTATAAAGCCTAAACATAATCTACTAATTACAAAAATATATTGTCAATTCCTACTAGCTAACTTAAAACTACAAATAGATTAAACATGCGCTATAAAATATATAATTTTCCCTTTGTCTATCACAAAATACGAGTATGACACAAATTATTTTAACATACACATTCAGTTAGTACCTACTTAGTATATAAAAAAAAAATATTACAACGTTTCATGCACTTAACATAACAGAAAAAAAAAATTAACAGATTAAAATTTTGTTACAAGTACATTACAATTAATCATGTCATAAAAACAATACTGTTTTTTTTGTCAGATATTAAACCAGGATGCCTTACTTAGGTATTTAAAAAAAATATATATATCAATATGTACAAAATACTAATGATTTCTTTAAAGAAAAAACAATAGAAGAATTGAAGCTAATTTTTGGGTAAACTACAGCTTATATACAATATACAGACAATTCAAACACAAAACATGCTAATCAAAATCCTAATCATTGGGAATTTAGTAGATAGATATTGATCCCAGTTTCTATGATCTTCAAATTCCGAAATTCATCTGTGTCATCAGTGATCAGGCGGCGGTAGGCGGCAGTAGTCGTTTAGGATGTTAATTTGGCGTTTGTGCACAAGATCTATATTTGAGTGTCGGTTATAATATCCATTACAGTGTTTGTTTGCATCTTGGCTTCGCAATAATCATTTGTTTTCGTCAACCAATGTGCATAATACCGAAGCAATTTGTTGTTTTTATATCAGTTCGTATTCACGAGCAAAAACAATGGCCGGTCATATGCCACAAGTGAAGTGACGATTTTTATGCTAATTACGATGTTTTTTATGCTCACCGTAAATTTTTATCACTGCAGAAATAGCCTGTGAGTATTTATTAAACCAAATCAGACTTTATTTAGCTATTTTTATTATTTAATTAAATATAAACAACACGACAACGTTTGTTTGTTTGGGTACGTTCCGATCACACGATCAAATATTGTGACCGCCTGATGAATTGGTATGCGTCTTAATGACCCTGCGCCACCCGTAACCTTCTTCGACGAACAAAAACGAAAGCTAGTGTTGTGATTTGGTAACAATGTTTTTTTAATAGACTGCTACTTGTAGGTACAGCGTAAACTGGTTAAGATCTACTCATACCAAATAGAACAGCTCAACCTTAGTTTTCGAATATTTCCTAATAAAAGTTTCTAAAATAACTACTTTGTCTTTTATAATAATTTCCCCACCTGAAACGATTTTAAAATCCAGTTGCAGCGAGTCTCGATGCTGTCTGGTGATGGTCAGGCTATGACAATGGAGTTTAACGCCAGCCAATTCCAAATATCAGTTTATGGTCCGTGTCATCCCAGCTCCTGTGAGCAGCTTCGAGTATATCCTGGTGTACTGTTGGGTGCCTGTCAAAGCATATTTTAATTTCATAACGTTATATTGTGCTTTGAATAAAGATTTCCTTTATTTCTTTTCTTTCTTGTGACAGCGACTATAGTGCAATTTATGCCTGTCGCATTGCTGTTGCATGATATATAATAAGACTCATTCATTTAGTTCCAATATTTCGCAATACTGGCAGCATTAAGTAACAAAAATATTATTATTTTTTAATTGTCAACCAAATATTCATAGAATTGACAGTGTAATAATCCTGTGTTGCCAGAGTTGAATTAAGAATTAACCCCAAACAATTTTTAATTATTTCTTATTGACAATCTAGTTGTGGCTATATCTACGACACAAGATACCTCGCAGTGGGATTTGTATCAAGCAGATTACTGTGTCTTAATGCATTTTCCACTCTACTTATTTGATACGAATTACTACTAATACCTGTGCTGGATGTAAAGCAAGGATTTATAGTCTTAGGAGATACACTTGCTTATAATTTAATAGTTATTTATGGCTGTGAAAACTTGGCAGGTGTGGGTAGCGATATCTGGAGACACATTAGCTCTATTTCACACTAAGCGGTTTCGAGTTTACGTCGTTTGGGTTGGAGACGATAGGACCTTGGGGACCTCAACCAAGCACCTGGTCAAGGAGATGTCCAAGCGGCTAACGGACAATGCAAGAGATTGGAGAGCTAGAAATTATGTTTGCCAATATATTAGCCTTACTATACAATGGGAAAAATATGTCAGTCTCCTTTGGACTATCTCAGATAGGACGTGTCTAAAGAACCTACGATCAAAGATTCAACTAGATTAATAGTCATATACAAAATTACTGCGCGAAACTGGAACGCAGACCTCTACGTACATGCTATCTCTTTCTCTTAATAATATACGACAGACAACGGTTTGTGTGTCAATCAAAAATAAAAATGTTGATTATAGAATATTTGAATTATGCTTTCTGCAACCGGCTGTTAGTGTTATTATTAATTGATCTCGCTCACAGATGACAGACGAAATAGACAGAGAAAGAATTAAGTAAGACCTTTCACTGTCTACTTGATTAGGCTAAGTATGAATGGCGATATTTTTAAGAAAACTTCTCTGCACCGTAAATTAAGATTTTGTTTATTAATAATTAAATTAAAAACAACTAAGTTCTTTATTTTTATTCTAGATTATAATATATATTTGCTCTTTAATAAATTTCACGCCGTATTTATAATACTCAACGTGTATAGAACATATAGTAGTCAGTATTACCTTATCTTGCGTCTTATAAGTAGTAGCTCAGTGTAATCTGAACATCGGACCAATCCAGAGCCGAGCTTTGCAGTGATTTATTTTTCTTTACATAGAAAAATGTACGATTGTACGTAGAATAAATATAAAGTATCATCACGACCGTGGTGGCCTAGTTTTTAGAACACAGACATTCAGCGGAGTCATTCAGGTCCGAATGTTTAATAGGCCTGGGTTGGGGATGCGGATCCTAGTAGTTCGTACTGTTATTCTAGAATTACAACTACTAGCTTACGAATCTAGTCTTCTACTTTAGCTCTTCTCCAAAAGCGTATTCCTAGGGAGTCACCGCTTCTCCGACATGCGAAAGACGGACCGATATCAGGCCGGTAAAAGGATTAGCTAGTCCTTCAAATGCATCGACAGTAGGATAGATAGATAGATAAATTCTTTATTGCACAGAAAATAATACATTTTACAAAGGTAAGCTTGATGTCTAAAATCATTATCCAACAGCTAACCTTTAGAAGTGAGCAGGGATTGTGGGTGCATGACCACTAATATTTGATAATGATTTTTATTGAGAAAACTCCTCATAACAAAAAAATCGAATAATAATATAGCTATGGTACTTATCTATTGATATATACATAAATAACATCTAGGCATCTCCAGTTCTCTTGCACTGACAGAATTTGGCACGAACCATGGCGCTCCGGACACCACCCTGAGCTATATGTTCTGCTGACTTTGGATCTTGTCACTGTTTGATTTTAACCAGAAGATAGAATGCCAAGCTATCGCTGTATAAATCGGGAACATCTTGTAAATCCGCACTTTCAACCTGATTGGCAAACACTAGTTCTTTACAGGACAAAACGGTTAAACAGGCCGCCTTTGTCTCGACCTTACAGCTCAGTTGAACGCTGACCTCCAAAATTGGCACTATTGCCATCCATAGGTTGCAGGGACGCTGAGCTGGTCGTCTTTTTCTCACTATAATTGTGCGAGTATAAATTTTCATTTATTAAGCTATATAATTTCTTATTGCATGCTCCTTTAACTTATATTTATATTCAGTTTTAAAGTATCATCACGACCGTTTCTCTTTCTGGGTGGCCTTTACTGTAGACCAATCATGACAAGCTCGTCGATGTCTCCAGCGCACCAAACTTGAGAAATATCACAAAAAATATATATTAATTAAATGTAATATTTATTTACATTCATAAATATTTTGTGTCCCGACTAGGAATCGAACCCGGTACCTCCGAGTCTAAATCCACGAACTTTAACGCTGGACTACGGAGGCAGTTACTTTATTTAGTTTTAACTTTTTGATTATTATTTTTTATGTACAATTTTTATTATAAAGACTTTGATGATAACCGCAGACTGCCAATTCTCAAGCAATATAGATAATTTCACATATCAATATTTATCGAACATGTGTCAAAATAAATACAAAATAACTGGTATCACTGTATATACGTTGCATGCGACATCTCTCTATTGTTTAAGAATTGGCACCCAACAGCCTTCTGCAGTCGGAGTCTGCAGTCGTCATCAGAATACACGTATACTTTGGTTCATGACATAATATATGTAATGAAAATATACCGGACTCGAACCTGCGACCTTTCAATCAAATAGGACGATAGAATAAATCGATAAAGATATATATTAAAAAATATAAATATTTCCTCAATCTCAAAAAAGGCTGGATCGTCTGCTCATACAGGCGAATCTAAAAAGCAAATAAAATATATATATATATATATATATACTTTTGATAAATTCGTTCAAATTTGTAAAAGAGCTGCCTAAACGAATTTATCAAAAGTGTGGTAACCCCAAATGCCATAACTACCCAAAACAAAATATTTCGACTAATATTCAACGAAGAAATGCGGCGATAGTTTTAAGTACCCTCCCTGGTGGTAAGCCCTTAGTTTATTTTGTAGAATAGTTTTAATTTCATAGTATTTTTAGTTTAGTTTTATTTATGACTTGCTGACCCGGCGAACTTCGCCTGACAGTCAACGAATGTCATTATTATTAATAATAATACTCACACAAAACAATTTTCAAAACAAATCACAGACAATTTGGCGTCGTAAAAGTAAGACCTATCAATTTGACAGTTGTTGTATTTTTTTTATTTATTAATTTGGTTATTTATTGTATATTATATAAATAAGCTAAATATAAATTTCTGAACGCGTGCATAAATATTTGACAACCAACACTTGTATGAAATTGATTGTATTTTGTATGAAAATGTTTTATCTTTTATTTTATTTTTTCGTCAATTTCCCAATTTTATTAATAGTTATTTTGTTATTCGGGACGGAGACAAATCCAACAAATCAAAAACCATGAAAATCGGTCCAGCCGTTCTCGAGTTATAAGTGTTCTAACAAACCCGACTTTGTTTTGTTGATTAGTTTTTAATCTATTTTTTTTTTATATCTCACAATAAATTTTAAATTGTATTAAGATATATTAATGGTTAAATGTAAGCCAGGTTATTAAAAATAGCGTTTCTGACCCGGTCTTATAATAAACATATCACATCCCCTAGAACACAGAATCCTATACAATTATACATACTTCTGGAGAATTTGGCCTACACACGCCACGCAGGCCAGACGGGTTAACATTACTCTTTAAAGAAATTTATAAGTAAATTTTATGTATGTTTTTTTTTTTTTATTATATTTAATTTTATTTTACTTTATTACTTGAGAAGGTAATATTTTAGTTATTTTCGTTACTTTTTTTATTATTTTTAAAAGGAATTGTATGTTTATTATATATATATTTAAAAAAATTGTTTCAGCTTTAGTTTTTCGAATAATATTTAGTTTTTGTATACTTATTGAAAATTTGCTACTGTGGTAATGTGGTGGCCGCCTATATTATGTGCAACATCTAACTTCTGATTAAGTGTTAAGTACAAATAAGTGTGTGATGTTAGCACTGTTGGCTACTCTATTATAAATAAATAAATAAAAATAAAAAAGAATAATTTTAAAACTATAGTTAACTATATGTACTAACTCTAATAAAGTTATTTGTGACATATAGTTTTAAATTTTTAACAAAAAATAATGACTGCCTCCGTGGTCTAGCGGTTAAGATGTAGATTCAGATGCGGAGGTACCGAATTCGATACCTGGTCGGAACATAATAATTTATTTGTGATATTTCTCGAAAATGGTATGCTAGAGATATCGACGAGCTTGCCACTTGTCATAATTGCAAATTATATATATAGTATAGTGTTTATAGTTATTTTCTGACTATCCCGCAAGGGATATGGTCGTGATGATGATGATGATACATTAGAGTAAAATAAAACATCACTGACAACAATACTGTCAAATAAATAGATAAAGAAAGAAGATATAGATGGTCATTTGTTACGCACACCAACACGTCTGTCTGGCCAGCATTGCAATTAAAGAAAAAATATATTTTGTATGGTCTATCTCCAGCAGTGAACAGTGACATTGTATTCTATGGGATGAAACAGTGATGTGATGATAAAATGTTGTGCTAAATAAAATATAATTTTGTTTTGCCTAGAAATCGAAGCTAGTCCTCTAGCATATTAATCTACGGTCGTAACCGCTAGACTACGAAGTTAGTCGATCGTATGTACGTAGCATACTAGTACCTTATGTTAAGAAAGATATAAATTTGGAAAGTAATGTCTTAGAACAATTTATGGATGCGGCGATTCAATTAGTAATGGTCGTTTGAATATATTTCCCTTTGCCTTTTTGTGTATGTAATATATTGATATGGTAACTCAAACTGTAGTTTACGGATTCATAGACATAATAAATATTATAAGGGATATATTATCATAACTCATGTCTTTTAGCTGGAAAAAACATTAAACTACCCACATTTTTTTACTTTTTTGTAACTTTGACCAAATAATGATAAGCCCGTTTGGTGCAACAATTACATATTTAGTTTTTCAGTGTCAGTTTAGTTTGACATATTTATGGTCACGAAATTTTAAATGAAATTGCATCTTCGCGTTTCACTGACGTTCAGAAGTTCTGATGTCTATGACAATCGATACAGGTCAACATCGGTAGAGTACAAAAGAAAAATTGTTTAAATAGGTAATTTGAATTTTGAGCGCAGACTATTTATTTATTTAATACTTTATTGCACAAAGACAAAGGCGGGCTTTAATGCCGCAATACATTTTATCATAGCCAACCATAGGAATAACTTTAAACACTTTACTGAAAAGTAGGTGCAAAAATAAAGGATAAAAAAAAATATTTAACAACTAACTAGATGTATAAATATATAATATACTACATACTAATACATACTTATATACTCGTATAAACCTACATACATACATAATAATATACTAGCTTTATTGCGATAGGAAATGCGAATCATTTTTTTTAATAGCGATCTGGTGGTTACCTGCCTGATGCTAAGAGGCAAATTGTTCAACAAATTAGTGGCGACAACGACAAACGAGTTTGAAATGAAACTAGAATTATGCGAAGGGATAGAAAGAAGAGAGTTATGAGAGGAGCGTAAAGATCTATCGTGGAACGAAGAAAGATAGGCAAAATCATCCTGGAGGTATTTCGGCGTCGCAGGTTCATTAAGAACAGAAAAAAGTAAGCAGAGTACTTTAAGATATGATCATATTTACGTAAACAATAGATGAACGGGATACATGCGTTCAGTACCCGGTCCATCTTGTTAAACAATACCTCTGAGATATCAACGCTGCACACGTCACCATAGTCAAGGAGAGGAAGGAGAAGGCTTTGGACCAGGGTTATTTTAGCTTTTAAGTTTTTTCTAGTGTAAATTATTCTCTTATATCGAAAGCAAGAATCAATTTACATTTTTTTTACCTAAATAGTTTTATTGTTAATCAGGTGTCCTAACAGATTCAACAACAATATAAGTAATTTTATTATATTCACCCGACAGCCTGTTTGAATTAAACTTGAATTAAAAACTGATAAAAAATAAATAAATAACTAACAATGAAATACAATCCTAACTCCACTATGTTTTTAAATAATAGGAAAATAGCAAGTCTAAGCATAAACGAATTTGCTAAAAGCATCGGAATTGAGGCAATATGGACTCATTTGCATTCAGTCCCGGACTTGTTTTGAAAGCGATGGCGATCCAAGGACGTACGGCAATTTCGATTTTGCAATATTGAATTTCTGGGGAAGACAACTCGAACTGTTTCGTTTTTGGGCAATTATAGTCCGGGCACAAATAGCCGTCCCCGGAAAATAAAATGATAATTAAAAAAAACTATACCAGTAAAAATAAATTATAACTATCACAGAAGGAAATCATAACCCTTTCAGCACGGCAAAAAATATTTTAGATATTAAAATCTCATAAAAATTGGGAAAAAAATCCTTTCACTACCGAATTCCACAAATTTATTCCTTCGTGCGTCATGTACTCGTAATATGATGCCAATAAAAATCACTATTGTATGTTTTTTTTTTAAAAAGAGGACTTAGGACTTACCTAACAATTTAATAAAGATAATCGCTAGGTAGCTAGATGAGCGACGATCTATCGAGGCTGTTTCGGAGCGGCAAAACATAATTTGGCGTTTTTTTGTAACAACGCACGCCTGGTATTGTCCGTGCTGAAAGGGATATGGAATATTTTGTAATTATAATTTTATTTTCCAGGGACGGCCAAATTAGTGCAGGTTGTAGGTACTGTAAATATGACGACAAACAATTAAAGGCTTTGCCAGATTTGGAGCTGATAATTTGTTCAATAGTCCGTATATTTTATGCAATAGAGTAACAACTCGGATATATATATCGGATATATATACAGTTTACTGGGTTGATCGGCACGAACGGTGGATACTTCTCCGCCCCGGTAGACTGGGCAAATTACCACTATCAGTCCGCCTTCCACCTATTTAGCTTTGACTGAAAGTTCATCTTTCAAAGTGCCATAAATTTATTAAATACAAGTAAAATACATAAATTGATGATTTTGCACAATCATACAATAACCTAGAAAGTCTAATGAACGGCTAATCAGAAAAATAGGTTGCGTTTATATACACCATATTTATATTTATATGTATGTATTTGCAAATTTAAAAATTTTCGTAACACAAGCCTCGTAGCTTACCACGGAAACTAGATGGCGCTGTGTGACCTGTCTGGAAAATATTTATTTATATTTATGTAGTATTAGTATGTAGATATTATTTATTTAGGTTGTAGATATTAATCCTAAAAAAAACAAAATGTAATAAAAATTGCCTAATTATGTGTGTATACGAACTTATAATAAATTACCCAACAAATTAAAATCGTTGGGAAAAAATGTATTTAAAAATCAATTAACAATTTGGTTAAAACAAAATATGTTTTATAATTTTAAAAGAATATTTTGACAATTGTAATACCTAAAGTTTAAGCTGACAATATTGTATGAATACCTAGATGTAAGTTTTTGGACATATTTTATTTAAAAGTTAAAAAAATATATATTAATGTTTGATATATTTTCTCGCCAATTTAGTTGGCAAATGTTGTTACGTTAAGTTAGTTTACTATAAGACCTGTAAATTAGACTAACATTTATGCAAATAAAGAATTTTTATCTTTATCTTTATTGTTTAATTGCTTTTGTTGTCCCGAAGGTTTGACTGTCATAGAATCCCTAGCGGCATTAAGTCCGCCTTTGTACTTTGTGCAATAAAGATTTAAATAAATAAATAAATAAAATTTAGTGATTATTAACAGACATACAGCAAACCTATATATAAATGAAGAGCGGTTGTAAAAACGGTTTTTTTTTTAATCCTAAAGATATCGCGGTTCGCGGCCTCTGCGAAATACACTGCGTACATTTGTCATAGTTTTACAACACCTCCGTTCCTCTGAGAACACGTTAAGCCGTCAGTCCTGGCTACACTAAAACCAACTTGTTAAATCGTTAATAACCCGTCAGGCCTAACAGCGTGGCGAATGTAGGCCTAATTCTCCAGATATATGTTCTGGAAGGCCCATCTCCAGCAGTGGTGACATAGTAATACTGTGTTATAGGTGCTCTTATGATGATAGTAACCCACCCTTAACCGTAAGTTATCTGAGTACGCAAACAGTTTACATACGAGTATATCTATTCTAAGAACTCAATGGCTCGGAATAATGTTACCTTCATAAAACGAGTTGTATAAATTGAATATCATTTCTTTTTTAGAGTTAAAAATATTTCTGCTTTTGGTTTTATAGGTATTCAGTGCATGAAAATAAAAAGATATTTAGTTTTTTGTTGCAGCTAAAATTAATATATACCTACTCGTATTTATTTATTTTTATTTAAAATACTTAATTGCACTAATAATGTACATAGACGGGCTTAATGACTAAGTATTTCCTGACAACCCAACCTTTGGGAGTGTGGAAAGTTATGGAATTTTATTTCATATTATACACTTGCCTAATAATATTACATAAAATATTTACATATATACACATATACTGTTATATGTATATTAAAATTAAAATGATAACACACAAATATAAATGTTACGTAAGAAATTAAAAGTAAAAATGTAGTATAGATTTAGTTATTACTGTTCTGTTTCTAAAGAAATTTTTAAAGTAAATTTTTGAAGATATGAACGGAAGTATCAGAAGTATCCTGTCTGATAGTTAGTTCCACTGGCGAGCGGCTGATACGGTAAACGAATTAGAATATCTGCTAGATGTATGGGGAGGGATTTTAAGCTGGTTGTTATGTGAAGAACGGAGAGGGCGGTCATGCGAGTCACAAAGAAATGTGAATTGCGATTTTAAATATGTAAAATCGGATCGGAACTTAAAGCCTTTTATAAAGAAATCTTTCCCAGGCTCATTGACGTCTCTGGTGACAATAGGGCTGGCAGTTTTTTCTCCCAAAAATTAAGTATCATCATTCAAAGGGGAAATGCTGCTAGTGTATTGAGCACCATGCCACAAGACAGCGATTTGGAGGATCCATTTTTTTGTAAGTATTTAATTTTTATTTTCTATGTATTATTATTATTTTTTTAGGTAAGATTTTGTTATAGGTAGTTTATTTAATATGTAAAAAGTAAAGTAAAGTATGATCACGACCTTTTCCCTTTCGGGGTGGTCAGAAACCACGCTTATAAATAAGCGAATTCACATTTAGCCAACTTTACATACGGCAATTATGACAAGTGGCAAGCTCGTTGATGTCTCCAGCGTAACAAACTCGAGAAATGTCACAAATAAATTAAATAATAATTAAATGTATTTATTTACATTAATAAATATTTTTGTGTCCCGACCAGGAATCGAACCCGGTACCTCCGAGTCCTAATCCACGGACTTAACCGCTAGGCCACGGAGGCAGTTTAAATATGAAGGCTCGTAATACAAAACGAAAAAGTGTTAATAAAAATATAAAGATCATTAATAGCAATGTATTTTAAAATATTGTTTTCACACTAAATAATTAAATATTCGATCCTATAGCGTCGGATTCTTGATCCTCAGCATTAAAGGAAATATTGAGTGGGATGAAATATTGTGTAAGTATTTGAGAATTAATTATTTATCTTTGAAATATATCTTATAATATCCAAAATGCTAAATAAGCTTAGTCTGTCTATTCACGCATAATATAGTACTAAACGCATATTGTAGACAGACAGACAGTGGGGTCGTCCAGGCCCGGATGGCTAATGGGCCAGGGTTGGGGATGGGGATATTCCCCCGTTTTCCCCGGCAGGATCTCAGCTGGTAACCACGCGCTGGTAATTTATGCACGTTTGGTGCTGGGCGCTGTTACTGGTATAACAGCGCCCGTGTGGCTCACGAACCCAGGGGATCTAGGTTCGACTACTTCAGCTCTCCTCCAAGAGCGCTTCTCTAGGAAGCGGTCTCCCGTTGGGGGGCCGAGAGCAAGACGAAGCGATATTCTGAAGATGCTTGAAGTGTCCGTTATCGGCTCGATAGAACATACGTCTAGTCAGGCCGACGACAAATTCTGCAATAGTAGGCATCTCCAGATCTCGAGCTATGACGGAATTACGCACGAACCATGGTGCTCGGGAGACCACTCTGAGCGATATGTTCTGCTGACTTTGGATCTTTTCCCTATTAGTCTTGGCCAGAAGGTGGTGCCAGGCTGGCGCAGCATACGTGAGTCGGGAACTGATGAACATCTTGTAGATCCGAACCTTTAACCTATGCGGCAAGCTGGAATTCATAACAGGGCGTAACATGGCTCGGACCGCCTTCGCCTGATTGACGGCGTGGCAGGCCATTTCACCCATTGTTAACGACCTGTTAATGATGCAGCCTAGGTATTTGACGGTCGGAGTCACGCATATTGTAAAAATTTGGTAAATATATTATTTGATCAATAAGACAGCTAGATCGAGCGGTAGTGGCTCGGTTGTTAAATCGCTTTCCGATTGAACAAAAAGAGAGGTTAGCGGTTCAGGCCTTTGCCTAATAATTAGTAATTTTCACGTACATTTGTCCTAGATTTACCACTACACCTACCTAGGTAAGTTTTATTTCAAGCAGTGTTATTTTCATATAAATATCACCATGGCAAATTTACAATATTAGTTTTCTGTGAAAGTAAAAATTGTCGTTTGACATTATTGCAAATGACACATACTTTTCAATACAAATAGGTGGTAGGCTAACTGATGTTGATAATTTACTTAGTCTGTCGGAGCTGAGAAGTATGCACCGTTCGTGCCGATAAATCCTGTAAAGTGTATCCGTTTCGGGATCAAGCTCAAATTGCTGTCATGCCTAGTTAAGCTGGCATAGTGTTAGGGACTGATGTCAGTCATGAGTGTCTGATTCCAGTTGCTATCATTCATGCACCTCATGCACCATTTACCACCAGGTAAGTAATTATGGTCAAATGTCTTGCTAGTATAAAAAAAATGTATTTACGACTATATAGTACATGATAATCAGTTACATTTCATCAAATAGAAGAATTTTTATTATGGTTGTTAAACAATAAGTTCAACATCATCATTAACTTGTGTCTCTCCACTGCTGGATATAGGCCTCCTCCAAGGCTCCTTCATACGATCTCCTGCCATCCTCATGCAACCCCAACCAACCAGCGACCTTCTTCAAGTCCACCTGGCGGGGGATTGTCCCACTCCGCTTCTTCCCGTATGTGGTCGTCAATTGTGGATACCACAGTATTCACTGGATCAATGTTATTACCAATTTCTAGGTTTTTTTTTTTTTATTTTTATTTTTATGTTTAAGTTAGTTATAGTTTATTTATAAACATTAATATTTTCTTATTATTTGTTTAAATTCATCTTATATAAGTTTTTAGTAAATAGTGAAACCTATGTTGGCAAAGACTTTTTCTTATCTGGGAAGCAGTAACGTAATATAATATAATAAATAAATAAACAAAAAAGTATGATTCAAAAACTAACCATCACGAATGAAGCCGGGCCACAGAGCTTATAAAATCACAAGAATATTGAAGAACGAGTGGAGATATAAATTGAATGGATCAATATGAAAGTTAATTGGAAGACGAATTTGTAATTGAAAGATTACAGGTAGGTAGGTACTTGAAGTCTCTCTCGTTTTTACAAGTGGTCTCAATTGCCGTGATTGAATTTGAAAACGGCTTGAAGGTTTATTTTATGTTTTTTAAAACTTTGCAATCATTGCATTGCTTAATTATAATATATATATATATATATATATATTTTTTTTTTTTTTTTTTTTTTTTTTTTTTTTTTTTTTTTTTTTGTTTTTGTAATATTTTTAAATCATTAAATCTCACCAAACCATTAAGGTTTGTTGGCGAGAAAGGTCGCTCGTTAGTAACAATTTATGTTTTTAGTGTTTCAGAGTTTACTATTACAATTTTATTTTATTTATGTATTGAATTACAGGTCAATAAAAAACCTTCTTAGGTATTTTTTAACAACTGGCTTAGTCAACTCAGGTTTCTCTGCCAACCAGTGCAGCTCATTCCAGAGTTTAGGAATCATGTATTGTGATGTTCTCTCTCCATAGTAGTTAACAGCTGTGGGTTGCAACAATCTACCCTGAGCTACAGATCTAGTGTTATGATTACTTCGGGCTTTATGCTTATAATTTTCAGAGTAATAACTGTCAAGTGCTATCATATAATTAACTTTTTTGTGTACTTCCATAATGTTACATATACCATACAATTTATCATATTCTCTGTTACAATCATTTTTTGTTTTTTTGTTTACCAAATACTTAATAAGTCTAATTTGAAGGTGTTTCACATTATCTAGATAGGTCTTAAAAGTGCGTCCATATACACCCAACCCATAGCTCAGAATAGAATCCGCCAATGCATGATAGATTACAGTTAGTGTATGTTTGTCAACTGCAAAATTTAGTAAATAAAATTTTCCCAAAACAGATCTTAATTTTGAACATACCTCTTCAACATGTCTTTTAAAATTAAAATGTTTATCTACATATAAACCTAAATATTTATAACTATTTACCAACTGTAATCTATCGCAACAACAAGTGACCCTGTTCCTATGCAAGCACTCATAGGTGTGTCCCTGAATACACAATTCCTCAGCGGTAATCTTTTTTGCAGCTTTATTATATGGTGAGTGTATATGTATGCATTTAGTTTTGGCTATGTTAATTATTATACCATTATCGTGAGCCCATTTCGTGATATTATTAAAATCAGATTGTATATTTTGTGTTATTTCTTTTATATTTTTTGATGCATACATCATACACATGTCGTCTGCATACATATATACCATACACTTTTTCACCACATTAGCTACACTATTTACATGCATTATGTACCCAATAGGCCCATAGACTGAACCGGTTGGAACTCCTAATTTGACGTCTGCTTCAGCACCAGCTATCCCATTAATTACAGTACACAGCCTTCTACCTGACAAGTAATTTTGAAGCCACTTGTTAGTGGGACCCCTTATTCCACAATCCTCCATGGCCTGGAGCAGCACATCATGGTCGAGGGTGTCAAATGCTTTTTTATAATCAATAAACAGTGATATAATCTGATTACCTTTGTTTAAGTTTTCATTAACATAATCAGAGAAAGCTTTCAGAGCTGTACTTGTGCTACGTCCCTTTCTGAACCCATGCTGTGAATCTGACAATATATGATGCTTTTCCAAAAAGTCATTCATTTGATCAACTATAACTTTTTCGGTAATTTTGTTTACAACTGACAGTATAGCAATGGGCCTGTAATTTGTGTATTCATAATGGCTACCCTGCTTATAAATAGGTCGTACTATTGCTTTTTTGAGTTCATCCGGATAGTTACCACTCATAATCGACCTATTAATAAAACTGGCCAACAATGGACTCAATTGTTTTTTCATGTATTTAATATCCTGTACTCTTAATTCATCTGCGCCTGGCGCCTTTCCATAGCTTAATGTATCTATAATTTTTTCAATATCAGTAGAATTAACTCTTGTGTACCTAAAAGATATATCACTTTGCTTTACATATGTATTTCTATCCAAAAACTTTACATTACAATAATGTTTTATGTCCTGTATTTCTTTAGTAAAAGTATTTGCAAATCTACAACAGACATTATAAATACTTTCTTTCCTGCCCAAATAATTACATACAACACTGTCTAAACTGGACTTATTTCTCCCTAACCACATATTAATATGTGCCCAGATTTTTCTATAATCACCATTACAATTCCTAATTTGGTTCTGTCTGTATTCGTTTTTAGCAGCATTTATTAGTTTGTTTACTTTGTTTCGATACCTTGTATATTCTAATCTTTTATTCATATTTTTTGGTGATGTTTTCCAAGCTCTAAATAACTGTTCTCGTTGTTTAATCATTAAATACAGATTTTTGTTTACCCAAGGTTGTGTAATTCGTTTAGTACTCACTGGTATCCAGGTTTTACACTCACCATAAATGCCACTAAAAACCCTTGTTATCGCACTATACAAATCAACAGGAGAGGCAATCTCTAACAACTGTGTCCAATCGTATGTATCCAATTTTTGTCTTACCAGCTTATCGTTAATCACTTCACGTTTATTTTGGTTCCTACATACTTTATTCTTTGTTTTTGACAATATCGAAATACCGACCACATGATGATCGCTAATCCCGCATTTTAGCAAAAACGAGGTACTGTCACTGTTGTTGTTCCGTCTCACTCGCACCCATATGTGGTCTATACACGATCCCTCTCGTTGTTCGTTGACGACCGCTTCACGTGTTATCACAAATGCCGGCAACGCGCACTCGAGTCCATGTTCACATAGGATGTTTTTGTATTTTGTAGCTGTAGAATTTAACTTATTTTGTATAATGTTGATGTTCGTGTCTCCGATTAATATCAAATCTTCAGAATAGGGAATAGTTTTTAGTATGAAGCTCAGTTCTTCCAAGAATAGTAATTTATTTTTGCACGGTGGCCTATAAAGGGCTAGTAAATGTAAATTTTGATTGTTGTATCTTAATGTGACATGCACAGCTTCTACTGATGTGGTTTTTAAATTCTTTGTTTGTATATTTATTCTTTCCTTAGCATAAATTAATATTCCTCCCCCTCGTCCAGTCTCTCTTGCATGCACATATGTTTTATATCCTTGTATGTAGTAGTTTGATACCTCTTCCTTCTTAATATTTATTTCCGACAAAACTATAATATCAAACTGGTACTTAGCTTGGTTTAGTTGCACAATTAGTTCATTAAAATGCTTTCTAATTGACCTTATATTTAAGTGTATGATACACAAGTTCTCTGACCTATCTTTAAAATCCTTAACCCATAAATCAATGTTTTCATATTTACTAAAGCTTATATCGTTTGGTAGTTTGTTCATATATAATTAATTATCTTTTGCTATTTGAATATATCAGGTGTTGTGTAATATTTGCGTCGATCGGTTTTTATGCAGATGACGCAACGCTGACCAAGTCTTTTTCGGATTGAATCCTATATATCTTTTCGTTTTCTCTTTTTCGCACTAAAATATTGGAGTCTTGAATCCAAATATACCTGTGTGTATCCTTTAACTGTGTTTTTGTTGCCCAAAAAAGTTGCCTTTTGTATTGCGTCAAGTCCTCGTTTATGTAAATTGTATTTTTGTTGTCGGTGCCAAATATTTTACCGTTAGTGACTCGGGATTTTCGGGCCTGAATCCACTGGTCACGTGCTGTTTTAGTACGAAGTCTGATTATCGTTGGCAATGCTTTGTTATCTTTGATATTTTTTCTTCCTACCCTCCTTACTTCTTCAATATCTCCGGGATTTAAATTTAACTTTATGGCCAGTTTCTCTACCACACATTCAATATTCTCACTCTCCTGATGTTCCAAACCTATGATTTCCACGTTTTTCTCCTTATCCTTTTGCTCTAGCTCATTCACTCTTTCCTCAAGGGCTTTATTGCACTTCTCTATGTATACGTTCTTCTGCTCTAAAGCTATTGTTTTCCGTTCCAGTATTTTGAATTTTTCTTCGTATTCATCTATTTTCTGAGTCAGAAATTGTGTTGCAGTCTGTAGTTCTTGACTTATTATCTCACTTATTTCCTTGCGGATATCCTTTAGCACCTGCCTTACAACGTCGTTTGTATTTGTTGCGATTTCAGTATCTGTATTTTCGTCCTCTTCATCAGGCATTATGCAGGACATTCGCTTCGGCTTTGCATTTCCTATGCATCCACGACACTTCCAATCCACGGATTCCGTTACCGAAAGAGCAGTTAGTTGCTCAGTGGTTATGGAGGCACAAGCGGCATGCTGCCATTTAATACATTTGCTGCACTGTATACCAGGACTTTTTTTGTTAACTAATTTGTCACATTTAAAACACTTCACCATTTTGTTTGTGTTTCGTACCGAACGATCTCGTGATGCGCGAGGGCGTCCGACCGGTTTCGCATCGAGCGAGCGACTGATATATATATATATATATATATTATAGGTATGTAGGTATTAATATATATTATTATATTTATTTAGTTAAAACATTTATTCGAAAAAAATATTTACAAAATATAAAATAAAATTAATATTAATACTAAGGATAGGGATATAAGTCGCGTCCGCGTAGAATGGTGGGAAGAACGCTGGCTGCATTTCCCCGCTGAATTGCAATACTGATTATTTGGGCGAAGAAAGAGCCAGCCCTCTTGTCACCGGAGGAGACGACAAGACGCGGTGTTATGTCTTTTAAAAACTTTTTTGCACTTGGGCCCAGAGTTTCTACAGCAAACGGCATAAATATGTTTTTTTTTAATATACTTACATACTTGCGCCGCTTGCTGGACTCCGCATTTTCCGCCGCGGCTCCCGCTTTAGGCGCTGTCCCCCTGAGATGCGACGCGGCGACGGTGTCGACGCACGTGGCGTCCCACATCAGAGCACGTCCCCGTTCCCAGGGGACCAACGTCATAACATCGGGTCTCTTGCCATCGTCTTGGATAACTCCAACAGGCTCTAGAAGACCTGGAACTATTATTTAGTATATGTAATATTTAGTATGTAGGTATATTATAACAAATTGCACCCTTCGTTGTTACCTCTTCACACTCCCAAAGGTTGGTTGTTAAAAAATGCGTAGTCATTACGCCCGCATATGTACATTTTTTTTGTGTGTAAATATATATATTATATATATATTATATCCTTAAGATACATATTACAATGTAAATAACCCCTCTAAATGTAAAATGTACGCAAGTCTCAAATAGGATTTTGCAATGTATAACATGTAGACGTGAACGGAGCTTTAGTACCAAAACAATTAATATATATATATAATAATTGTTTTGGTACTAAAGCTATATATATATATGTGTCTCTTAAGGATAACATACTATATCCATTTTAATACTTTAAAAAATGGGCAATTATAAATCGATAATTGCCGATTGGCCAGCGTGGCAAGTGTAGGCCAAATTCTCCAGTTCTGGAAGGCTCATGTCCAGCAGTGGATGTCTAGGACGCTGTGTTCAAGGGGCTGTAATGAATGAATGAATGAATTGGAAAGTTATTTACATAAATATGGTATTGATCCTAATCATTTTAAATACGTTAGTTGCTTGAGCATTTTATGAAGACAATTTTTTTCCCTTTACACCATGCAAATTAAGTGAATACCTGAGAAGATGTAGCAAAATCAAAATAATGCGCAACGAAATTAATTTCGTGTCGCCGTCTACAAAAAACAAAAATAAAGTTACAATAAAATTTATTCGAAGCAAATTAATATACTAAAATATAAATTATATAAAATAAATAAATAAGAAAATATGTACATATGTAGTAAATCGTATATTGCCGCCAAGAGTTGCGCGTGGTCGACTTCCGGCGCGGTTCATCGTCGACTTGTAGATTTACTGCGCATGCATGTTGTTGCTCTCGCTCTCACCGCCGTAGGCGATGTGAGACGCCAAGAGTAGCCTATTCGAGAGCAACATCGCCGACGATAGCACGCGCGCGCGCCAATCTTAACGTTTAATTTTATTTTTGTATATTTGTTGTAATTGTGAAGTTGTGAAAACATTAAAATAGTTTGGTATTGAACTTTATCGTCTATCATTCATCCCTGAGCAAGCTCTACCATACATATGATTAAAAATAGATACAATATATATACATACACATACATATATACATACAATACAATATATAAATAAATGTAAATATATAACAAATGTGAATAATTTTTTTAGTTATTATATACGAGTATTATATTTTTCAGTATGGTTGTATTATATGTATGTGTATATATAAATGTATACATGTAGGTTTATGTATCTATGTATGTAAGTATATATATTATGAATATCCTATATTACATGCTAGGGTTTCTATATTGCTGTAAGATATGTACAATTAATTAATGTTATTTTTAGTTTAAGATAGTAATTTAAGATATTTATTTGTTAAAGTTTTAACTAAATCTAAGTGGGTGATCCTTAAGGTATTAGGTTGTATTTTATAAATATTGATCACTGTAAAAATATGTTTTTAGGCCTAATATTGTTTTCTACTCCTTAAATAAATAAATAAATAAATAAATATATACAATATAATATATATATATATTACGTGTTGTCCTAGCAGGTACCCTAAAGTAAACACTGTCAAGTAGTGAAGGGGCGTCCACTTCATATTTAAAATCTTATTGAAAAGGCAGGCATCTATAATGAATAGATGAATGTAACTTTTGATATATTTCTTCTTCTTAGTCGCTACACTCTTGGCATAGTGGTCGTGGTCGCCATTGGAGTGCTAGTGGCACGCTTAACAAGCCGTCGCCACTCCTCTCGGACCCCGTTTGCAACCTTCACCTGATCGGTCCTTCTCATCGGAGACCTACCACGTATCCTCTTGCCATCGACTTTCCCCTGGACTACCAAGCGCTCGATTGATGTTTCTCCACGCCGTGACACGTGTCCGAAGAAAGTGAGAATGCGTAATTGTACAGTTGAGGAAAGGCGCTGTCTGATCCCCAGTTCCTCAAGTATAGATTTGTGTCAGTTTGATATAGTAGAAAACACTATTTAGACGTGAGTTCGGCTGTGATGGAATAGGGCTGATGTGCTCTTTAACTAATTGCAAAAAAGTACTTTTTCACGAGTAAACCGATTCGTCTAATATTTAATTGTACTCACAAAGGTTTAAATACGATTCGTTTAGCTCAATGCGGTTTAATTAATCCCTCCACTGGAAATTTCTTGGTTAACTTTTATTCAAAAAGTTATTTGAGATTTAACTTGTACCTATTTATTTATGGTCTATATCATCATCATTACAGCCCCTAGAACACAGCGTCCTAGACCTCCACTGCTGGAGATAGGCCTTCCAGAACATATATCTAGAGAATTTGGTTTACACTTCCCACGCTGGCTGGCCAGATGGGTTGACGTGGATCTAATGACAATTTATTAACGATTCTGCAAGTTGGTATTAGTGGAACCAGGACTGATGAGAAATTTATGACAGTAAATTAAAACTTCGTAAGTAGTAAAGTTTTCGAACAAATAAATAAAAAATACTCTATCCCTATCACACAGAAACCATCAAAACTTTGCAATAGTTCGAATAACTCAGCGCTTTTGGTAACATACAGTTTACAAAAATAGGTAATACATAAAATGACTAGTTTTTAATTATTTTTATTGTGTCACCCGGCTATGTCCGTGTAATATAGCAGTCGGCAGAAACACCGCTAAGGCGGCTATGAGGTCACGTGTCGTTGACAGCTGATGACGTCATATAGCCTATGTCCACCCCTAGTTATCAAGGTTGATGTCAACAGAGGTCACATTTTATTAAAAATTGCTTCAGTAATATAGGCGTCAATATGAAACACACAGACAAAGCTTCTGTCACATTTATAATTTAAGTATGATTTACTTAGTTGTTTGTTGTTAATCAACAGGTTATGTTGATTTTATTATAAATATTAAATTTAGAGTTTTATAAGCTATCTAAAAAATCCCTGGATCTGTGTCGGAAAGTCCATTTTGCTGTAGAAGACAAATTTCTAAGCATTCCATGTATTCACTGTGCGGGTGAGGGTTCCATCGTGTATGCGAAAAGGAGAGGCAAAGAAAGGTGTGTATTGCTTGCAACCGACTATAGGCTGGATTACAAGGGAGATCTCCTTTAATCTCACCACCGACTATTCTGCTACTTTCCTCACATACCAAATACTGTATGATTCCGTTAATGCCGTATTGCAAGCTCGTTTATAAATGTATTGACGACATACCTACTTAGGCTCAATTCTTTCAGTAAGTGGTACAAAGATTTTACTGGCATTCCTCTCACACTAACTTTTACTACGTAAAGCCTAATCCTGCCCGATTATTTCTTCTGTGATATCATAATATTAGGTCGATGTCATCTTGTGTGTTTCAACTTACCGTTCCGTGATATTCTTATTGAATACAAATTTGTTTTAATATTACCTTCTCTACATTTACATGTTTTAATTTTCGTTATTATTGACAATATATTAATACAATTTAGCACTTTACGTGGAGGTACGCATTCTGTGTGATCAGGCCTTAAATACAGACTAATTAAGTAAACATGATGTAGTTTATATTCCAATTTTACTCTGTGTTGCAAACTGCAAAGTCATACAGTAGGAAATTAATTACTTTCAACCATCAAAGAAATTAAGCAACAACATGGTATCGGGTGTCACTGACATTGACGTCGTGTCACCGACTTAGTTACGTAACTTTGTGGTAAACTGTTTCGCTTCGAGTGATTACATTATACATTTACAACTAACAAAAATTACGTTAAACTTTGTAACGTAACTTTTGTAAAAACAAATATAAATTGTTTTTTTTTTGTTTTTTCTATTTTTTCTGTAATTAAACGTTACTTGTACTTGTTGCCCAGTACCCGTACGGTGATTCCATGGTATGCTTAGAAATTTGACTTTTCCTTTTACTCGTATTTGTTTAGTAAAATAGAGGAAAATCGTAATAAATGTTTTTACTATTCTCGGTCTAAAATTAGATTTACGAGTAAATGAAGGTAATAATAATAAACAACTGCCTCCGTAGTCTAGCGGTTAAGTCCGTGAATTTAGACTCGGAGATACCGGGTTCGATTCCTGAATGAATATTTATTAATATAAATAAATACATTTAATTTATTTGTGATATTTCTCGAGTTTGGTACGCTAGAGACATCGACGAGCTTGCCACTTGTCATGATTGGTCTATAGTGGTTTCTGACTACCCCGAAAGGTTGTTGACCGTTTGGTCGTGATGATACTTTACTTTTACTCCTTCTATAATAAACAAAACAATAGGAACATAGAAACCAGTAGTGTCGCAACGACACGTCGCTGGCCTGATGCTGCTGCGTGACTGCACTTTAGGCTTTTTATTGTTTACCCAAATAGGTGTATTGTTTTTAACATATGCAATGACCTGCAGAGGATGGACATGAAAAACGATCGTTCTCCTCTGCACTGGGAGTCACTATTTTCTAACGCCAGCCACTGCTTTTAAAGTAATGGAACTTTGTCACTATTTTACTCTGTACAATTGAATGTGGTAATAAAAATATATCAAAAGTAACTTTATTTATCGTGTTTGTTTTGTTGAAAGTTGTTGTGTATATGTTGCTATAAAGATTTTATAGGTATTTCTATTTGTAAAGTAAAGTATTATTATTCTATTGCACATTAATATATATTACCAGACTGTTCCTTGCTTGCTCGTATCCAGCTATCTTTCTGTATCATTTTAATAATTACATTGTATATGTAAGTATAGATGAAAAATTTGACAAATCCATTTTATACATGTGACCTTGCGCCTACGTGATGGTAAGTGGCCCGCGAGGTTAATGAATGTTAACAACTGGAATGAGTCACTCATGACTGACTAACACTATGCCGGCTTGAATGGGCATGACGGCAATTCGAGCCTTATCCCGGAACGTGTGGATACACTTTACTGGGTTTATCGGCACGAACGGTGGATACTTGGCCGCCCAGACTGGGCAAATTACCACCATCAGTCTGCCTACCACCTATTTGTAGTTCTTGTTGAAAGTATGTACCATTTGCAATGATGTCAAATGCCATTTTTTACTTTCAAGGAGAACTAATATTGTAGGCTTACCATAGTGATATTTATATAAAAATAAACACTGCTTGAAACTAATGTGTTTCCATTGTGAGGTTCCTACGGATGATTAATAAACAAGAAATAAATAGGTATCTAAAATATGTCTGCCTTCGTGGTCTAGCGGTCAAATCCGTATTATTATAAGCAGAGTTTCTATTCGTAATGTTGAAGTAAGCTCGGCTAAACTCAAATTAAACTGATAGTAAATAAAGAAATTCATTATTGTAATCATGTAACGTTTGCGCTGAAAAAAAGAGAATCCCGCTTCTGTGCGTGCCGATGAGTGCGGCTAGTTTTGTAATAAAAGTTGGACAAAAGAAACTTCTATCTATCTATAATAACTTATTAACAAGTTAATTTGCTAAAACAAAAGTAATGATGTGGGTAGTAGGAAAACTGTCGCGATCAGTTTGGTGTTTACCCCGAGAGAGCTATATTGGGAACAAATCAATCTTATTGGACGGGCGTGAAAAAGAGCAAAAATTAATAAATTATAATAGTGGACTGTATGAAGGGGCTGGACGCTCACACGCACTTACTTGTATTCGCTGCAGGTGGTCTTGGGCTTTCCTTGGGTCGCCAGGTTGCTGCTGGCCGCGGGCAGGCTTCTTTTCTCGCAATTTCGAAATTGCGAGCGGTTGATGTCTCTTCTTCAAATTCTGTGCAAGCAATGACCTTGGCACATTTTCACTGACGCTTCTGACAGCTGGGTCGCGTTCAATAATGTTCACTTTCTTCCCATGCGCAAGGTGCGTTCGGAAAGATCTCGCAGGTTTTAGAACGAGATAGGCACACCCTTCCGCTAGTGCGTATGAGAGGGATAAAGGATGGGTATGGCGATATACAAATTAATAGACAATAAATAGACAACCTTAAAGTTGTTTTTAAATATGATAAGGCGCAAACATCCCCCCGGCCTTAAAGGGTCGCCTTTAAAAATAAATGGTGAAAATTACGCAATTAGAAACTGATGGCTTTCTAAAATCAATCTTGCATATAGTCACCTGACCATACCCCTTAAGTGTACCTAGCTACCTAATAGCAATAGGAAAGAAAAACAAATATTCAACCTAACATTAAGTGTAAGAAAATAGTAAGTATAAGCACAAATAAAATCTTAACATTAGATCGAAAAGTAAAATAATAATAATAAAACTAATAAGTGATTATTTAAAGACTGACCAACACCTATTGGGTCGGCAGCGGGCAAAGCCGCACAACAGGGCGCACTAGCATCCCGGTTGCAGTCTTCACTGTCACTACTCTGTTAGCGACAAATGTTTGCCATCTATTTGGCTCGGTATTAAGCCAGCAAAGCGTTACCTTAGAATCGGTAAACGCATAAAGTGCGGTAATACTATATCGAGGAATAAAAGTATCATGAACACGGCGTAATAGCTTTGACATTAGTTCAGCAGCACAAAGCTCTAGCCTAGCGATAGACACAGACTTGACGGGCGAAACCTTTGACTTTGCACATACCAATGTTACTAATACGTTACTGTCAATCGTGACATGCATATAGACGACAGCTCCGTACGCTCGCTCGCTCGCGTCGGAGAATCCTAGCAAACGAACGGTACAGTTTTGCTGTACACCTAAAAAACGCGGTATTATAAATTTATTTAATTGCGGTAACTCCAAACAAAATTGGCTCCATAATTTACGTATACTAGGCGGGGGGGCATCGCCCCAGTCTATTTTTAACATCCACAATTCCTTGATAAGAAGCTTTGCATATAAAATAACTGAAGCAACGAATCCCATCAGATCCCATAAGCGCGCGACAGTGGATAATATTATCCTTTTACTGCATTTATCGCTAGGAGGGACTTTGATACTTAATTCAAAATAATCGCTTGACTTTGACCATAATAGACCTAATACTTTATGGTCTATGGACTTATCAAACTCGAACTGTTCGAATTTATGCGATGCGGGTACGTCCTTTAATATTGACGGTGAATTACTCGACCATTTCAAGAGATCGAATTGTCCGCGCTTAAACAATTCTATCAGTTCGCGAGCAGTTTGAGAAGCTAGAGACTCGGATTCAATGCTACACGCTATATCATCCATATACAAGAAGCTACTTGCCACGTCGCGTGCGTTTGGAAACATATCGCCATCGTCCTTAATTAATTGTTGGACTGTGCGTAAGGCATGGTATGGACTAGACCTTACTCCAAAACACACGGTTTTAAACTGGTAAACCTTTATTGGATCATCAATTTTAAATCTGTACAAAATACGTTGAAAGCGACGGTCGCTATTCTGAACGTTGATTTGTAAAAACATTTGCTTACAATCAGCTGTCAATACAAATTGAAATAATCGAAAATTTAAAATTATTGTAAATAAATCACCTTGTAAATTAGGGCCACTATGAAGAATGTCATTTAGTGAAACCCCTGATGTGGTTTTACAGCTAGCGTCTAAAACTGAGCGAATCTTTGTTGTAGTTTTGTCTAAGCGAAAAACTGCATGATGCGGTATAATATAAGCGGGATTATTATCATTTAATTCTGAAAGCGGTACAGGACTTAAAAAACCTTTAGTAATATAATCATTGATGACATCATTATAAGCGGCGCGGAACGTCGGTACTGACTCTAATTTCTTCTCCAAACATAAAAAACGCTTATAAGCAATGTCATAAGAATCGCCAAATAAAATTTTATCTGAACAAAACGGTAATGCAACCGTATACCGACCACTGTCTTTATCTCGAACGGTGGTCGTGCGGTAATGGTGCTCACACTCAATCTCGCCGACTGAGTGTTCCTGAGCTGCGGAGACTGGCGATTCATCAATTTCCCAAAACCGTTTGAGCAACGTATTGATAGGGTCTAGCGAAGCGTCATCAGCTTGAGTCGCAAAACATTGAGTCGAAGCTGATCCTTGACGATCTTGAAGAACAGGAACTGAACCCATTATAACATAACCCAAAACAGTTTGTATAGCGGGAGGTGCGGATATATTATTATTCCCAATAACACCTGGGAGTAGTAAATGCGGAAACAAAGCGGCTCCAATGAGGGCATCAATTGGACCGGGTACACCAAACGATTCATCTGCGAGCGGTAATCCTTCTAAGAAGGGTAAAGCGGATATATCCACTAATGTGGTAGGTAAATTTTCAGTAATTTTATCAACTACTAATGACACAATATTATATTTTACTTTAGTATTAAATCTTGAAGAAAATTGGTAGGATATAGAACCCTGAACCATTTTCTCTGTTCCCCCAATACCCTTTACCTTTAAATTATTTGAACTGATTAACTTGTTAAGCCCCAATCGAACACAACAACTATAAGTTATAAAATTGCCCTGAGATGCACTATCCAAAAGGCACCGTACCTTATGTTCCGTTCCGTTAGAATCTCTAACCAAAACAACGGCAGTAGCTAATAAAATAGTAGTGGGCACTTTACATTGCGGGTTTTGTATGTGAGATTGGGCAGCGTTAGCACAAGAACGAGCAATGGACGTTGCACAAAATGAAATGTTCGCTGACTCGGACCTGGAACAGCTGGCAGCAGGATCAGTCGAGGTAGAAGGGGTTGGCTCCATAGCCTTAGGCAAAGTGGCAGCGTTTACTAAATTATCAGGACCCGCTGGTTCCTTATTAAAATGTAGTAAGGAGTGATGTTTGCCTTTGCACGTTTTACAAATTTGTTTAGAATGACAGGTAAAAGTTTTATGTTTAATACTTAGGCAATTAATACATCCCTTTAAATCCTTAACGTGATTGTATCGATCAACGGGTTTTAGTTCTGTAAACGCAGGACACAAATACAAATGTTCATGCACAATATTGTCGCACAAACATTTATGTGGTTTGGAGACGGAGACAAATGTTTGTTGTTGCGGTATTTTGAGCGGTTTATCATTATACGGACGAACACCTTTCTTAGCGACATAATGCTGAGAACTAGACATAGTATTTTGTAATATTTGCATCTGATCCTTGACAAAATAAACTAAATCACTAAATGAGGGTATCTAAACGGTTCTCTGACTCATTTCAAATGCCTGAGTGGTGTCAGAATCTAGTAATTTAAGAGCGATGCTCAAAAATATAAAGTCTTCTAGTTCCCGTATATCTAGTTTTTTAAGAGAGTTAACCGATGCTACATATTTATTCAAAAAAGATTCAAAATTCGCTATTGACGGTGAAGTAAAAGGTTTTTGTTCGAATATTTGATTTAAATATGAAGCGGCAAGTAGCCGTTTATCTTCATACTTATCCGTAAGACTTTTTAATATTAATAGGTAGTTTTCTGCAGAAGGCAGGGTTCCAGCAAATGCGAGTTGCGCTTTACTCGAGAGCTTTCCCATCAAATAATACAACTTTTCTGAATCGTTGAGTGATGCATTATCATGAACCGTAGCCTTAAAGCTGGCATAAAATATTGGCCATGTTTTAATATCACCATCAAATGATAAAAGTTCAATTGGGGGTAGTCTGGTTTGTTGCCGGGAAAAATCTCCATGTTTTTCACTTTTTACCGATGATTGCGAGGACAACAATGATGTATATCTATATTTAATACGGCAAAACAGCTCTTCAAATGATGACCATGATTGGTCATCAATAAGCGCACCCGGTTTTATTTTAAGCGACAATAAATTAAATTCATCTATAACCTTGTGGAACTCTGTGCGGATTTCGTCCAAATTTACACATGAGGAAACAAATACTTCCCTCGACGCTTCGTCATCAACATTCTTTGAATGATTATATATTGATTGAATGCGAGAAAACAATGAATTACGCTTAGACAATGCAACTTGTAGTTTAATTTCATTGTCAGACATCTTGGTACAAATTATCCTATTATTTTATAAAATATTGTAACTTTTATGTGTTTATAAGCTGTGCGGGTGAGTATTACAACATACAAATAACTATTCAGACCTATAAAACAACAATTAAGCTAACAGTAAGCGGGTTTATAACAGGTGGGTACCAAAACTTTTTTCACAAAAAAATGGTTTTTCCCTTTTTTATATATATTTGTACCTAATAACAATAGTAAGCCAAATAACCCAATACCCAAATGACCTAAATGCAAGATTGATTCCTGTAACACAAAAGTTTGACAAGAAATGTAAAGTTTTGCGGCGCGGGTTTACGAAATATCGTATAAAATTTACAGGAATTATCATATAAATACAATAGACTACACATATACCTATAAGGATAGGAAATAGGCAGGAAATGATAGGAAAACCGGCTCGTAAGAGGCCAAATGGACGGGCGTGAAAAAGAGCAAAAATTAATAAATTATAATAGTGGACTGTATGAAGGGGCTGGACGCTCACACGCACTTACTTGTATTCGCTGCAGGTGGTCTTGGGCTTTCCTTGGGTCGCCAGGTTGCTGCTGGCCGCGGGCAGGCTTCTTTTCTCGCAATTTCGAAATTGCGAGCGGTTGATGTCTCTTCTTCAAATTCTGTGCAAGCAATGACCTTGGCACATTTTCACTGACGCTTCTGACAGCTGGGTCGCGTTCAATAATGTTCACTTTCTTCCCATGCGCAAGGTGCGTTCGGAAAGATCTCGCAGGTTTTAGAACGAGATAGGCACACCCTTCCGCTAGTGCGTATGAGAGGGATAAAGGATGGGTATGGCGATATACAAATTAATAGACAATAAATAGACAACCTTAAAGTTGTTTTTAAATATGATAAGGCGCAAACACTTATACTTCACCTACCTATTGACCCAATTCATTCGATTTAAGGCATCCATATATAGATAGGTCCTAATTGATATAAAAATGTTCCCATGAAACTAATCTAAAGATCAAATAAGATAGAGTTCAAATAAGATTGGTTCCTAATTTCATACATAAAAAAAAACTTTTACAAATAAAAGTTGTTTTTAAAAACTGATCAATCGATATCTATGTCAACCTTACACTAATATATAACCTATACTAGCAACATCTATGATAGAGTAGAAGCACTTTTTCCTAATGGTTAACTAAGCTATTCATTACAGCCCCTAGAACGCGTCCTAGACATCCACTGCTGGAGCCTTCCAGAACTGGAGAATTTGGCCTACACTCGCCACGCTGGCCAGACGGCTTGGCGAGGATATGATGTCAATTATTTATGACAATTTATTAACGATTCCACAAGTTATCATTAGTGGAACCGGGACCGATGACTTAACGTGCTAACCGAGACACGGGAACGGTGGTGTTGTAAATCTATGACACATGTACGTAAGAAAAGTGTATTTCTCATTGGTACATGCTGGGTGGGTTTGAACCGACCTTTGTAGGATTTAAGGTACGCGTTCTTACAACCGAGCCACCACCGCGCCTGTAAGTAAGTAAACTAAGCTATAAATAGAGCCAATGTCAAATTAAGATTAGTGTTTTTAAAGGGCTGCAAGGTATCCGGTCAACATATTTGTTTTTGCGGTGATAATGCAGACGAACTAGGCCGCCATGCCTTATGCTGCCAAAAAAGTGCCGGCAGAATCTCAAGACATCATGCTATTAATGACATCCTGTCAAGGGCGCTTACAACTGCTAACATCCCCTGCATCCTCGAACCATCGGGGATAGTTAGAAATGATGGTAGGCGTCCGGACGGGATGTCATTAATTCCATATACTAGAGGCCGCGCACTGGTTTGGGATGCCACATGTGTTGACACACTCTGTCAGTCACATGTGACATTCAGCCATAAGAAACCTGGTGCCGCTGCAGAATCAGCCGCACGCCTTAAGCGCAACAAGTACGCGGAGATCATCATCAATCACCATTTCATTCCATTTGCAGTTGAAACGATGGGCCCGTGGTCCGAGGAGGCTCTTGTGTTCTCCCGCGAGCTTGGTAAGAAACTCCACTTGGCGACGGGTGACCCTTTGAGTAGAGAATATCTTGTTCAAAGGGTCAGCCTCGTTGTTCAGCGGGGGAATGCAGCGAGTGTCCTCGGCACACTACGCCCATAGAATAGTCGTAATTTTATTTATTAATTTTTATAATTTAGTTCTTTATTTATTTTATTTTTTAATCTTTGTACTTTACTCCGAATAAATACATTTAAACTATAGTTGCACTAACTTGACAATTAAATTGGTTAGCGCGTAAAGAAACAGCTCCCGCTGCAAGCCTTAGAATTATTTTGTCATTTATAAATCAAGAACAAAAAACACATAATTCTAATTTTAAAACTTGAAACTCAAAGCAACAAACATTCTTTTTGAAACGTAGAATCTTTTTTCCTCAACCCCCAGATGGGTCTACGTAAGGCGCGTGAAGCTGCATTCAAGTGGCTGCTTTCTGAACATCAAAGGGTTGGTTTACTTTGTGAACTCGGAGGCTCATTGTCGCTCGCAAGGAACAAATTCAAACACCGCCGCTTTTAACATTTAGGTACTTATGATATGAGTATTTTTCAATGTTGACTTTGATACTTTGATATTCCAAATTTAGGCCCACACGTTATGCTACGTGGAATTTATTAAACATCAAATATTTTTATATTATAATCTAGTATAAAAATAAAAAATGACGTATTATTTGTATGTGTTATTCATGTATATATCGGTAGATAAGTACCATAGCTTTATTATATACATATATATATATATTTCTTTTAGTTATAAGTTGTTTTCTCAATAAAACTCTTTGTCAAACATTAGTGGTCATGCACCCACAATCCCTGCTCACAACTCCCAAAGGTTAGCTGTTAGATAATGTTTTTAGACATTAAGCTCGCCTATGTACTGTAAAATGTTTTATTTTCTGTGCAATAAAGAATTTATCTATCTATCTATTATTTTTAAATATTTAGTAATAAAATCTTAAGTTGCGGTGCAGAGAAGTTTTTTAATAAATATCGCCAATGATGCCGAGCCTAATCATGTAGGTATAAAAGTTGATAATCTCGCCAAGTTTGACTTGCGTAAAAAAAGAGCCTTGAGATTCGAGCGAGGTTGCCGCCCCGCGCCGCCCGGCCGGCGGCGTGTGACCTTGTCACACACCTTTAGGTATTTATCACGACAGATATTGCGATTTTTAGACGCGACCAGTAGTGTTTTGTTTTTAGGATAATTTATATCTTTAAATAAAAGTAACCTTTTTTATTTCAAAAAGGGGTTCTACCAATGAAATCTAAAGCCTAAAAAAATATTTGATCTTTTTGCAATTACACGTAGTATGAAGGAATCCTTCATTGTCAATGTCAACCGCTATTGGTTGACTTTTGTATGATAAAGTTGAAATAGTTTTTGAAATGTAGTAACTTTTTATTTTGTGTCGCATATAACCTCCAGGTCCAGCAACCAAGTTTATATTTAAACCGGCTGAACTTAGCTAACGGACAGTGTCACTTTCAAGGGCGACTCAAACCGAACTATCCTCGACTCCTCTAGTACACACCAGAGAGCTTACACCACATGCGTTTTTTTAATGGTTAGTTTGTTGATGGACAATGGTTGTGGAAGGAATCAAAAGGAGGACGATACCAAGCCACAACAGTATTCGTAAATAATGATTTTATCAGCGCAATTTTTCAATACATTAAATATCAGTAAGTCTTGTTTCAAGCGGTGTTATTTTAATTTTAATATCATCATTGCAACCTTACAATATCAGTTCTCCTTGCGAGTAAAACTTGGCATTTGACATCATTCCAAATGGCACATACTTTTAACAAGAACAAAAAATAGGCGGTACCACTGATGGTGATAATTTGCCTAGTCTGCCGGGGTGAGGAAGTATCCACTGTTCGTACCGATATTAACCCAGTAAAGTGTATCCACACGTTTCGGGATCAGGCTCGAATTGCTGTCATGCACAGTCAAGCCGGCATAGTTTTAGGGACTGATGTCAGTCATGAGTGTTGCTAACTTTCATTTATTTATTTAATAACTTTATTGCACAAAACTTAAATAAGTGTACATGAGCGAGTTTAATGTAAGGCATTTTCTAACAACTGACCTTTGGGAAAGTGAGATTCATTCATGGATCACGCGCGCCACTTACCAATAGGCACACGGTTACATGTCATGCTAATATAAATAAAACATTTTGTGGAATGTTTTAAGTCTAATAAACGACAAAATATTAGTAAAGTATCATCACGACCGTTTCCCTTTCGGGGTGGTCAGAAACCACGCTTATAAATAAGCGGATTCACATTTAGCCAACTTTACTATAGGCCAATCATCGATGTCTCCAGCGTACCAAACTCGAGAAATATTACAAATAAATTAAATATTAATTAAATGTATTTATTTACATTAATAAATATTTTTGTGTCCCGACCAGGAATCGAACCCGGTACCTCCGAGTCTAAATCCAAGGAGTTAACCGCTAGACCACGGAGGCAGTTAATAAACGACAGATGTTTCATAAATCTAAAAGTATATATACTTAGTTAGTATTTACTTATGACATTAATGTCAGTAAATTACGCACTACTCTAAAAATTATGCAAATATAGTCATTTACGAACATCCAAACGAGATACTGTGTAGCACACACCCCATTTATGAATTGTTAATTTTACCTTTTTTCATCACACACAAAGCTAATGTATACAGTTTTTAATATTTCAGAGGCTGTCTTTTGTGAGGCTTCATTAAGATACCTGATTTTAAAAAGAATTTATGCAAATATACACTACTTCTGTATGGCTTTCAGCCTTTGTCTGCCGTTGAAAGGCTGATTACATTTTTATACATTTTTTTACTCTAGTATTATTTTATGAGTGTGCTTATAAAGCATGTCCCAAGAGCGCCGGATTTAAATTTGCCGCCATTTTGTTATTACGAGTTGTAGGGTGATTTTATTGACAGTCGTGACGACATACCACGCGATTTAAACAGACAGACAGTGGGGTCGTCCAGGCCCGGATGCCTAATGGGCATGGGTTGGGGATGGGGACAGTCCCCCATTTTCCCCGGCAGGATCTCAGCGGGTAACCACCCGCCGGTAATTCATGCACGTTTAGTGCTGGGCGCCGTTACTAGTATAACAGCGCCCGTGTGGCTCACGAACCCAGGGGGCTAAGTTCGACTGCTTTAGCTCTCCTCCAGGAGCACTTCTCTAGGAAGTGGTCTCCCGTTGGGAGGCCGTACACAAGACGGAGCGATGTTCTGGAGATGCTTGAAGTGTCCGTTGTCGGCCCGAGAGAACATACGTCTAGTCACGTCAACGACAAACTCCTCAATAGTAGGCATCTCCAAATCTCGAGCTAAGACGGAATTACGCACGAACCATGGCGCTTGGGAAACCACTCTTAGCGATATGTTCTGCTGACTTTGGAACGCGATTTAAGAATATAAAGATGTCTTCAAACCAACAACATTTAATTATGGTAAAAACACATTATAAAAATAGTAAAATTTTCGCGAACGTCACCTTCAAGGACGAAGACAAATAATGATTATCTGAACCATCAGCGTGAATTTGGTTTCAAATTCTATAATCAAACGCCTCACTGTCGATTCATTGCGACCGAAATATTTACGTAATTGGCGAACTATTTGAAAAACTTTAACAAATTGTTGTAATGTATCTTTACAATAATTAAACGTTGTTGATTTAAATACTTATCCATATTCTTAAATCTCGTGGCCTGTATGTGACAATTGTGAAAAAAATATCGTACAACTAGTAATAACAAAATGGCGGCAAATTTAAATTCTGCGCTGTTATTGGGACATCCTATATTATATTTAGGCTGAGCTGTACCAAAACGAAGTCTGTAATTAAAGAGACTTATTTTTATTATTATTGTTAGTAATTATTGTTATAACTGCCTATATTTATTAATGTAAATAAATACTTACATTTATTTAATTTATGATATTTCTCAAGTTTAGTACGCTGAAGACATCGACGAGCTTGCCACTTGTCATGATTGGCCTATAGTAAAGTTGGCTAAATGTGAATCCGCTTATTTATAAGCGTGGTTTCTGACCACTCCGGAAGGGAAACGGTCGTGATGATACTTTGTCAGTTATTATTAATTTAAAAATGTTTTTAAAAATAAATTAATAATTTAGTTAAAAGAGATGTTTTAGAATTTAAAAGCATATTTTGACGATTGTAATGCCTAAAGTTTAAGCTGACAATATTGTATTAATATATACATGTAAGTTTTTCGACATATTTTATTTAATATTTTTAAATGTATATTAATGTTTGATATATTTGCTCGCCAAGTTACTGTTCGCGATAAACTCAAAAACTACTGCACCGATTTTTATGTTGTATACACCAATGGACAGAGTAGTTCTTGAGAAAGGTTTTAGTGTATAATTTGTTAAGTTTTCGTTGTTAACGATATTTGTTGGAGGTGTCGGAAAAAAATAAGCCGAAAAAGGGTTTATATTGAGATATAACAAAATAATGTAGGGTAGAATTGTGTTTTTTTTATAGGTCAATAGAAAAGTCCGTGATGGCATATGTCTACCTCTTAGGGATGACATACTATATTTTATAAATTAATACTTTATAAAAAGGGCAATTATCATTTTCATCATTACAGCCCCTAGAACACAGCGTCTTAGACCTCCACTGCTGGAGATGGGCCTTACAGAACATATATCTGGAGAATTTGGCCTACATTCGCCACGCTGCCTGGCCAGACGGCTTGGCGAGGATATGATGTCAATTTTTAAAGATAATTTATTAACGATTCCACAAGTTGGTATTAGTGGTCTCAACGTGCTATCCGAGTCTCGGGAACGGTGGTGTTGTAAATCTATGACAAATGTACGTTAGAAAAGTGTATTTTTTATCGAGGTTCGAACCGACCCGTTTTTAGTATTTTAGGAAAAGCGTTCTTAACTCTTCTCGTTCGCTTTCGTTTCTCTCTCTCTCTCCCTCGCACAATCCAATATTTTTCAAGTCTGAATTGACTTTTGAGAAATATCTATTATAGTCTATTAAATAATATTTAGTCTATTAATATTAATGAACTTTCTAAAGTGCGTACGTACGAGAAAGTACGCGTACTTATGGCTCGACGACCTTTTTCGCTAGTGTGTCATCGTAAGTACGCGTACTTTAAAACCGCGCGCAAAATCGTCGGCGATCCAACCTGTTTGAAATCTTGCTCGTAGCTCGTCGTGGCTCGTACGTGTGGCAGCACTGCGAGCCGCGAGCCGCCATTTTGTTTCGACAGTCCGTGGACGCGCACGCTTGTCGGTCGTGTTTAGAGATTTAAATTGCAATTTTTGTTAATTTTAATTCAGTTATTTCTCAAAATGAGTGATTTCCGAACTTATTCCCATGAACTGCTTACCGAATTTATAGAAGCTTTCCGAAATAACCATTGTCTTTGGAAAATTAGAAGCAACGATTACAAAGACAAAAATATTATAATTATATAAATATATAATAATATATATAAATCTTACTAAACATGTGATAAACGCTCTCTTTTCGTAAGCCATTTCTTTACCCACACTTATCGACTTCGTCTATTTTTTTTTGTTTTAGAAATATAATACGATATAATTCCCAAATAACACAAAGCTTCTTCTGTCGAAGACATCGCAATACAGAGTGAGTAGGCTTCACGTGTGTCACCAACGTCGAGCCGAGTAAGTTCGCGATCTTAAAAACCGCGTACTTTAAGTTCGTACGTCTATCACCCACTTAAGATATAAAATGTACGTAAGAAAAGTGTATTTCTCATTGACACATGCCGGGTGGGTTTGAAACGACCTTTGTAGGATTTAAGAAACGCGTTCTTACAACCGAGCTACCACCTTGCCTATTGCAAAAAAGGGCATTTATAAAGCGGTAATTGGAAAGCTATTTACACAGATATTAATCCTTATCATTTTAAATATTTATTTATTTATTCATAAACTTTATTGCACAAAGTACAAAGGCGGACTTAATGCCCAAAGACATTCTCTGACAGCCAAACCTTGGGGACAAATTTGATCAAATGTAGGTGCAATCATAAAGATAATAAGAGAAATAAATAACTATTTAAATTAACAGCAAATTAATATATTTTTACTAACAATATATATGGAATAAATATTATAATATCGATACACTAAATACTAATACATACATACATATTATTATACATAAACATACATATATACTACTTACTAACACTGTGTGGAGCTATTTGGAAAGTGTAAAAACAACAGTTTTTGGAATAACGTTCTGGTAGTTGCTTGCCGTATGTTAACAGGTAGATTATTCCACAAATTAGTAGCAACAACTACAAAAGAGCTAGACACAAATAAAGAATGATGAGAAGGGACAGATAGAAGAGATACTTTGGTTGGCTTAAACATTTCATGAAGATATTTCCTATTACACCATGCAAATTAAACGAATACCTTAGGAGATATTTATTTATTCGAAGTAAGGTACAAATAACAGTTAACAAACAAAACAATTATTGAATACATAGACAAATAATCCTGTCGGGTTTGCCAGCCTAAAAAAAAAGTACACAACATTGAATAATACAAAAAATGGTAATAATATAAAATAAAAGTTAATAGTAAAAAAAAAATGCAATTAAAAATAAAACCTATAAAAACTAAAAGTAATAACTAATAAGATTATAAAAGTAAACATAATAATAACAAAATGAGATAATAACATGAAACAAAATCACTTTTTCCTTCCTAATCCGTTTCACAATTTATTATTCATACCTACTGACAAACAGTTTAGTGAGGTTAATTTAAATTTTATATAGGAAAAACGCCCTTTACGACAAAGCCGAGTAAAACAGCTAGTTAAATAATACAATTAAACGAAAAAAAGGTTATAATAATATGTTTAGGTTTTTGATCGAAATTTATTTAAGCTATTAGATTGTGTATATCTAGGGGTTGTTTATTTGGCGCACGCAATACGTCAACGTCGTCATTATTCATGCTGTCACGTCACAAATCAGAGGTTAGCAATACAAATCCGTCTTTTGCTTGCCTAGTCCGCTCTTTGATCAACTAAAGCCTAGATGCAATGTTAATTCATCAAAGTGACACTAACAAGAACGCGGAGATCATCGTAAATCACCACTTCATCCCAATTGTATTTGGAACGATGGGTCCGTGGTCCGAGGAGGCGTTCTCTCGTGAGCTTGGAGAAAAACTGTGCTCGGTGACGGATGACCCTTTGAGTAGATAATGTTTTGCCCTAAGGGTCAACAGAGGAACGCAGCGAGTGTCTTGGCACACTACGCCCATCGGACGGTTATAATTATAGTTTAGTTTTTAATTTTATTTGTAGTATTCTTTCTTCTTTGTCGCTACACTCTTGGCAGAGTGGTCGTGGTCGTCACTTGAGAGTCAGTGGCACGCTTGACAAGCCGTCGCCACTCGTCTCGAACTGCAGCCTTCCTGGAGCACTCATGTAGGGGGTGATCCATTGCTGCTTTAACCTGGTCAGTCCATCTCATCGAAGACCTACCACGCATCCTCTTGCCATCGACTTTTCCCTAAACTACAAGGCGCTCAATTGATGTATCTCCACGCCGCGACACGTGTCCAAAGAAATTGAGAATGCGTGATTGTACGATTGAGGAAAGGCGCTGTCCTATCTCTAGTTCCTCCAGGATGGATTTGTTGGTTCGGAACTCCGTCCACGATATGCCCAACATTTTCCGCCAACACCACATTTCTAGAGCATTAATTCGTTTTATTTCGGTTTCGCGCAGGGTCCACCTCTCTACAGCATACAGGAAAATAGGGAACACAAGAGCTCTGACCAGCCGGATTTTAGTATAGTTTATATTAAACTATCAAATTTTATGGGTTTTCACCATTGCCAAAACTGCCACATAATGTGCATTAGAGTATATAATAAAATTCCTAGAGAGATACGAGAGTTACCTATAAAACGTTTCACTATTGAGTTTAAGAAAATTCTTATTGACAACTGTTTTTACTCAATAAAATAATTTTTAGCATGCAAATTTTGACATTAACATTCCAATAAATTGACAAGATCAATATTAAATATAAACTATATACAAATAAATATTGTAAATAAATATCTATTGACATAAGCATCTGCCCATAATATGGGCAGATTGCATCATCATGACATGTACATACAACTGTAATTAGAATAAGCAATCTATACAATAAAGAATTTTGAATTTGAATTTGAATTGCATTTCTTGGTTTATGTAAGATATGATTAATTATATTTGTATAATAACTATGTTGTGTATGTAATAAATTATTTCTTACTAACAAATGTCTTTGTAACCTGTCTGCACCAGCTTATAACAGATCTCAATCACAAAGGTTGGTTGGTAGAAAATGCATTTACGGCATTAAGTTCGCCATAACGGACCTATGGTTTCTGACTACCTCGGAAGAGATACAGTCGTGATGATACTTTTGACGTGATAGCGAGGGTCTGATGTCAACTTATAAATAACTCCACAAGTTGGTATTAATGAAACCAGGATCGACGGTTTAAACGTGCAATTCGAGATACGGCAACGGTTGTGTTGTAAATCTATGACAAATGTACGTTAGAAAAGTGTATTTTTTATCGAAGTTCGAACCGACCTTCTTAACTCTTCTCGTTCGCTATCGTATCTCTCTCCCTCGCATAATCCAATATTTTTTAAATCTGAATTGACTTTTGAGAAATGTCTATTATAGTCTATTAAATTATATGTAGTATATTAATAATAATAGTGTATTAACTTTCTAAGATATAATAAAATGTGAATACATTTAAAAGCGTGGTTTCTCACCACCCCAGAAGGGATACGTTCGTAATAATGATTCTTTAATTTTATCAATAAAGTGCTTCCTTATATATAAATTATTCTTTTTTTATTGAAGTTTAGTGTTTTTTTTCCACAACTGAGCCTTAAAGAGACTGAAAACTCTAATAAATAATGACTGCATCTAGTATTTAGTTGAACTAAGATGTCGCTATTGAGTTTATAGGAAGGATGGCTTGAGAATGATGTTAACCGTAATAGAATTGTGTCGCCTTTCCGCCGGTTCCTCGAGGCGTGATTAAACTATATTTATTGTGCCGATTGTGATTTAATTTTCAATGGTTCTAATTCCGGCACTATTAAGATTCTATTCGTAGATGGGATTTTGGACATTTTCAAATTAAATTATTATCCCCATTTTTCTTAGAGAAATGGGCCCAATAAAATGTTCTCGTGCTATAAAGATTTCTTTAATCCGATCTGGTGGTTAGCCCCACTGATTACCCACATCATATGCATAATTATTAAACATTAATTGGCTTTTCAAAAAATAACCATTTAAGATTATTATATTTTATTATTTTTAAGACATCCAAAATAATCAGCATTGACGACTAGGTATCCAAACCAGTAGAGTATTCTAAATTGATATTTATCTACCGGATCGTGGTCCGCAAAAGGGTAAACCAATCGTAATGGAGTACATTAGACAATAAATTTGTGGCTTACCGATGGACAGTTGTCCAATAGATTTAACGGGAAGTACCTAATTCCTACAATGATACTTTTAGGCTGGGGCCATTACCTTTTTGAGATGAAAAAATTAGTAGCAGGCAACAGCTGGCTGAAATATATAGTTGAGGTCATAAACAATGAAAAAAAAAAACTTTCGAACTTGAGATTAAGGGAAGTAGTGAAATGGGGTGCTATTTAAGGGATGAAAACCGTTTTTCATTATTTGTGGCGGAACGAGACCTCCTAGAGAAAAGTGTTTCATACAAAAGTTGTAGATAATAAAAAAATCTAAAACTTTTATCATATATATTTTTCGACATAAACTCAAAGTTTTCGAGAAAATGACGAAAAACCGATTTTTCTGTTTTTTATTTTTTTCTCGCGTGGAAATTATTTAATTTAAATGAAACTTTGTGAAAATACGTAATTATTTGCACACAATAAGCATGAATTTTTTCAATCATGGAAAATTAATATCTTTCGAGATTTCACCATTTTTCCGAAAAAACACCCTTATCTTTGGTGAACAACTTTATTGATTTTTTTTTGGTTTCTGATGTTGTACAAGGTCTTATTTTTTTCGTCGTGATGTCTACTTTCAAATGGTATATCGATTTTAATTATTCATTGTTATTTAGTAGCTTAAAATTAAGAAAAACCGAAAAAAAAAAATTTCGAATCTTGAACTTACCGATTTTTTTCATTATTTTCAATTTTGTAGCATATTTATGTTAATAATTTATAATATTTTGATGAAATAACTTACTTTGGTATAAAATGAATAAATTTAAATGAATTTATTTATTGGAAACAACGCTATAATTTAATAGAATAAAAAATAACAAAATAATGTTACGTATTAAAAAAAAAAAAAAATTACAAAATTTAAAATTTCACAGCATACAGGTATTTGAAATGCCCGCCAAAAACGACTGAAGGTTGGGGAGAGAGAGGGGTAGGATAAAGTGAGCCTGTACAAGAGCAGCAGAGCTAGTATAGGTTATCATCGCCTCCTCCAGTCGAACCTCAACCACTGCGCCAGTGCCCAGGATCTCTTGATCCAAAGCATGGCGCAGTGGTCAATCGAGCTGGCCGTGGCCGCCGAGCCCTATTTTGTCCCTCCTGGATCCACCGACTGGCTGGGGGACCGTGTGGACTCGGTGGTCCTTATAAAGCGTCAGGTCGCGGACTCCCTGCCCCTCGTATCCAAAGTGAGGGGCCGAGGTTTCGTGGCGGCGTTGTGGGGGGAAACCCTTGTGGTAGGGGTGTACTTCTCTCCTAACAGAACCCTCGCCGACTTCGAGGCGTTTCTCGACGAGATCGACCGAGTTATCGGTCGATTCTCGTCCGGAAACGTGCTCGTCTTGGGAGATCTAAACGCCAAATCGAAGGCGTGGGGATCCCCCAGGACTACCCCTCGCGGCGAGGCTCTGGAGGAATGGACGGCGATGGCCGGTCTGGGTGTACTGAACTGCGGATCGGTCAACACATGTGTGCGACAGCAGGGCGGGTCAATCGTGGATGTGACGTTCGCGTCCCCGTCTGTCGCACGCTGGACTCGCGGCTGGAGGGTCTTGGACGGGGTGGAGACGTTGTCGGATCATCGCTACATCAGATTCGACGTCTCCACCTCGCCGACAGCCTCGAGTCCTCGCCGTCCGGGAGGGCACACCCCTGCCTTTCCCCGATGGGCTTTAAAGCGTCTCGATAGAGACCTGCTGGTGGAAGCCTCGATCGTGCGGTCGTGGGTGGCCGGTGGCGAGCCACAAGACGTCGAGGAAGGAGCCGAATGGTTTAGGGACGCCATGACGCAAGTGTGCGACGCGTCCATGCCGCGAGTTCGACTCCGACCTCCGAAGAGGCAAGTGTACTGGTGGAACGACGAGATCGCCGCGCAGCGAGTGCTGTGTGCAGCGGCTCGTCGTCGGTTCACCAGGCACCGAAGGCGTCGCCATCGCGACCCCACGATCGAGGCTCAGCTGTACGACTCCTACAGAGAGCTCAGGAAGGAGCTGCAGCTGACCATCAGCAAGGCCAAGACTCAGGCCCGAGACGAACTGCTGGCGATTCTGGACAGCGACCCATGGGGCCGCCCGTACCATTCGGTGCGTGGCAGGCTCCGCGCATGGGCGCCTCCTCTCACCCAGAGTCTCCAGCCGCAACTGCTGGACAGCGTCGTGTCCGCCCTCTTCCCTGTGGAGGGAGCGAATCACGCGCCCCCGTTCATGGCTCGAGCGGGGGAAGTTGTCCGGGTTGCGGTGCCGGAAGTGACTCCCGCGGAGTTCGTCTCCGCCGTCGCTAAGCTCAGGCGCAACACTGCGCCTGGGCCGGACGGTATACCCGGCAGGGCCTGGGTATTGGCCTTAGAAGCCCTCGGGGACCGGCTCGGGAGACTGTATCAACAGTGTCTCGAGTCGGGAAGGTTTCCCCTTCAGTGGAAAGTGGGCAGACTCGTGCTCCTGCAGAAGGCAGGGTGCCCCGCAGACTCTCCCTCTGCGTATCGCCCCATCGTGCTGCTCGACGAGATCGGCAAGTTATTCGAAAGAATAATTGCTCGTCGACTCGTCGAGCACATGACGTCGGTGGGACCCGACCTGAGCGAAGTGCAGTTCGGATTCCGGGCGGGCCGGTCGACTATAGATGCCATTGGTCGAGTAAAGGCCCTCTCGGAAGAGACGGTTGCCCGGGGCGGAGTAGCAGTGGCGGTATCGCTCGATATCGCCAACGCCTTCAACTCCTTGCCCTGGGGCTGCATTAAAGAGGCGCTCCGATACCATGGAGTGCCTCTCTATCTGCAAGAGGTTATCGGGTCCTACCTGAGTGACAGACATATTGTCTTCGAGGGGCGATGCGGGAACATCGTGAGGAGGGAAATGAAACGCGGTGTTCCACAGGGATCGGTTCTTGGCCCGCTCCTGTGGAACATCGGGTACGATTGGGTGCTGCGGGGTGCACTCCTCCCGGGCATCAGTGTGACCTGCTACGCAGACGACACACTGATCCTGGCCCGGGCGGAGGATTACAACGAGTCTGCCCTACTGGCAGCAGTTGGTACAACGATGGTGGTCGGTCGGATACGGATGCTGGGCCTGAAGGTCGCGCTGCACAAGTCGGAGGCTTTGTGTTTTCACGGCCCCCGGCGCGCGCCGCCTTCGGGTGCCGGCATCACGGTTGACGACGCCCGCATCGAGGTCGGGTCCTCTATGAAGTACTTGGGACTCGTCCTCGATGGCCGCTGGAACTTCCGCGCGCACTTTGCGCAGTTGGTCCCTAGGCTGGTCGGCGCGGCTTCTGCCCTCGGGCGGTTGCTGCCCAACATCCGCGGACCAGATGTGGGATGCCGCAGGCTGTATCTGGGAGTGGTCAAGTCCATGGCCCTCTATGGGGCCCCGATATGGGCTGACACCCTGGCGCGCCATAATTCCGCTTTGCTGCGTAGACCGCAGCGGATTATGGCCGTCAGGGTGATACGAGGTTACCGCACCATCTCCCATGATGCGGCCTGCCTGCTGGCGGCGTCCCCCCCGTGGGACCTAGAGGCGGTGGTCTGGGCTGAGGCCTACCACAGGCGCACAGACCATCCGCCGCGCGCGCGGAAGCTCCTCGCCCGACAGCTCCTGCTGCAGCGGTGGAGAAGAAGGCTGAGATATGCCACGGCTGGAAGCAGGACTGTCGAGGCAGTCCGACCCATCCTTAAAAGTTGGGTGGACAGGCGGCACGGGTCGCTCTCCTACCGAACGACGCAGATACTGTCGGGGCATAATTGCTTCGGCAGATATCTGTGTCGCATCGGACGAGAGCCGACCACCACATGTTTATCATGTCGGGATAACGTCGAGGACACTGCGCAACATGTCCTAGAGCATTGCTCCGCGATGAGCATGCTCCGCAGTGTCCTCGTCAATCAGGTGGGAAGCGATCTCTCGCTACCATCGGTAGTCAAATCGATGGTAGCGAGCGAAGCGTCTTGGGACGCTGTGGCCTCCTTCTGTGAGCACGCCATGCTCCAGAAGGAGGCGGCGGAACGGGAGCGGGAAGAAGACCCGAACGCCCCTCCCTTCCGCCAGAGGAGAAGACAGCGCAGGAGGCGGCAGTACGCTGCCCTCCTGCCCACCTAAGGGGCCCGAGCGGTGTCACGGGGGTGACATCGCTCACATAGGGCCTCACGAGACGGCGCGCGCGGTTGTTCCCGCGCGCCTCTCCGAAGGCGAGGGAGGAGACTCGCTCTCTCTCTCCCTCCTCGCCATGAAGGCGCCCGCACACTAGCGGGCGACGCCGGCGGGCGGTGGTCGTTTGCATATTGCTCCCCGCCGTCCGCCATCAACACAAGGCGTCTCGAGGAACACCATCAGGTTTTAGTCGGTGCGAGCCCGACATAACCTCCCCCCTGTCCCCCGACTCGGGGGGGGGTATCCGGTAGAGATTTCCTGATGTAAAAAAAAAAAAAAAAAAAAAGAGCAGCAGAGCTCGTTCTGTTGTAGTAGTAAATTTCTATTCGACTAGTTGTGTGAAAATATTTTTTCAGTTGTTGATGCGTCCTTTGTTAACACACGTGGTGATTAAGATTTCAATTAAAATTAAACAAATTATTATTTGACAGTAGTTTACTGCCGTTGGATAGTAACAAAGTAAGTTGAGTATTAATTTTATAGCCTTTAACATTGTCAGTAGCTTTTATAATTTTAATATTATTGTAAATTCATACATGATAATTACAATTCTTAAATGTTACAATAATGTTTTGTTTTGATGTGTACGCTTGAAGCTACAACTATTAGCCTTAATTTCACCAAAACCGAATTAACATTTCAGAAAAATATTTACTGTACATCTAAAATTTATTTCAGATTTTGCACGTGTTACAAACGTAATATACGGTTAGGGATACCACACAAACGAGAAAGGGAGATCGTACATCTTGCATGGTTGCTTGCGACGCGTTGTGCTATAGATGTCGTATATATACTTCAGGTACACGTTTTAATTTTTGTCAAAATTATACAGTGTCATTCAGTGACTCTTTGAAAGTGTTTCGTTTTTTTGCATTTTTAAAAGTTCATTACGAAATAATATTGATTAATTTAAACCAGAGACTTATTAAAAACATTTTGATGAGTTTTGTTTGTTTTCCTTTTTTTCAATATAATAGAATAAAAAGTAATTGTCGGAAAAAATATTGCATAAATGTACAAAATGGTCCTGAACAATATTATAAAAAAAGTTCTCAAAAAATTATGTAAATTTTTTTTTTCGGTTTTTCTTAATTTTAAGCTACTAAATAACAATGAATAATTAAAATCGATATACCATTTGAAAGTAGACATCACGACGAAAAAAAAAAGACCTTGTACAACACCAGAAACCAAAAAAAAATCAATAAAGTTGTTCACCAAAGATAAGGGTGTTTTTTCGGAAAAATGGTGAAATCTCGAAAAATATTAATTTTCCATAATTGAAAAAATTCATGCTTATTGTGTGCAAATAATTACGTGTTTTCACAAAGTTTTATTTAAATTAAATAATTTTCACGCGAGAAAAAAATAAAAAACAGAAAAATCGGTTTTTCGTCATTTTCTCGTAAACTTTAAGGTTATGTCGAAAAATATATATAATAAAAGTTTTAGATTTTTTTATTATCTACAACTTTTGTATGCAATACTTTTCTCTAGGAGGTCTCGTTCCGCCACGAATAACGAAAAACGGTTTTCATCCCTTAAATAGCACCCCATTTCACTACTTCCCTTAATCTCAAGTTCGAAAGTTTTTTTTTTCATTGTTTATGACCTCAACTACATATTCCAGCCGGCCGTTGCCTGTTACAAATTTTTTTTTTTAGCTTTAAAAATCCGTAACGGCCCCAGCCTATTTGGAGAACATGAGTTTTAAATTACTAATGAGAGACATTAATTAAACCCATTCTTTAATTTTATGTGTATTTTAGATTCGAATATTCATGAAATTAAACATGTGCAAGTTAGAACCAGTGATACAGACAAGACATGTGTTGTCATCATCTGATAATACGACCCCATATCAATTGGCCTAATTTTTGTATTAATATATCTACATAATATATATATATATATATATAGATAGATATATATATCTATATATATATGTATATTTATTCGAAGTACTTAGATACAAAAATATTAAAATAAAATTGATTAAAAATCTAATTATCTAATCTAAACTCGCCGCATTTTATTGAATTATAATCGACATAATAGTCTGTTTTAGGTAGTATATATATATATATATATAGTATACCCCCATTGTTTCAACCTCAAAAGCCACAAAGTTATAATATTACATGTTATATCTTAATCTTTTGTATTTGTTTTTATATTGTTATACTCGTACATAAATATTCTGGGGTTTGAACTAATACATTTAGAATTTTAAGGAAAGCATTGTAAACAACACCGTTTCCGAGGCACGGGAACGGTGTTGTCGTAAACGTATGACAAATGTATGTAAGAAAAGTACTTTTTATTGGTACAAGGTGGAGGTTTGAACCGACCTTTGCAGGATTTTAAGGACTGCATTCTTACAACCGAGCCATCAGCGATTTCCACTCACCATAAAAGAATTTAAATAACCTTGACAATATTCCGTTAGACAACCCATTATTTTGTTAGCGTATTTTAACTAGGTTTTTTACCCGGCTTTTCACGTTATTAAATTATTTGTGCATTATGTTGATTTTGCCATATCTCCTAAGGAGTTCATTTAATTTTCATGATGTAAAGAGAAAAAAATATCTTCATGAAATGCTTAAGCCAACTAACGTATTTAAAATAATAAGGATTATTACCGTATTTGTATAATCAGCTTTGAAATTACCGCTTTATAATTGCCTATTTTTTAAATATTTAAATGGATATAGTATGTTATCCTTAAGAGATAGACATATGCAATCATAGACTATTCTGTAGACCTATATAAGATACACAATTTTACCATACAGTAATTTGTTATATCTCAAAGGGTTAAGGCAGCGTTTTCGTTGAAATCTCCCAAACGGCTTATGTTTTTCCGACACCTCTAACAAATATCGTTAATGTATATAAAAACTTAACAAATTATATACTAAACTCTTCCTCGAGAACCACTCTATCCATTGGTTAAAACAGCATGAAAAACAGACAGGCAGACACAGCGGAGGACTTTGTTTTAAAATATGTAGTGATAGTGAAGTAGGGGCGCGGTGGTGGCTCGGTTGTAAGAACGCGTTCCTTAAATCCTACAAAGGTCGGTTCAAACCCACCCAGCATGTACCAATGAGAAATACACTTTTCTTACGTACATTTTTATTTTATTTTTTATTTATTTTAACTTTTAGTATAACATAAAACTAGTACACAGGGTTATATCAAACCTAGCATTTGCAATGTTGAATAGTCCGAGGCTTACGACAATAAGTCTTCTCATTTGTAATATTATCGGCATTAAAACATCGTACAAGTCATTCTACCCCATATCAAAAAATAAAACTAGTCAATACTGAATAATGCAATCACCATCTTTGAGTCAACCATTCTTAGCATACTTGCCGCCCAAATAACTTTTTTCTTCGTCCCAATTTTAATTATAACACGCGGGAAAAAACATGGCGGTATTGTTTAGCTCAAACATTGCAAAAAGCCATCTTTGTTCGCGCGCGTTATATACCTTCCTGAGGTTTAAAGCGGCATTATTATTTTCCAGGCACTTATCATAAATTTACAACACCACCGTTCCCGTGCCTCGGAGAGCACGTTAAGCCGTCGGTCCCGGTTCCACTAATACCAACTTGTGGAGTCGTTAACGAATTGTCATAAAAAAAACGTCATATCCTCGCCAAGCCGTCTGGCCAGCGTGGCGAGTGTAGGCTAAATTCTCCAGATATATGTTCTGGAAGGCCCATCTCCAGCAGTGGAGGTCTAGGACGCTGTGTTCTGGGGCTGTAATGAAGATGAATGAAGTGAAGTAGATTTCATTCGGATAACAGAACGGTGAAGTTTGCTCTTCTACGTACCTTAGACTATATGCTTTGCCATTTTGACACTCGAACACTTTTAATAATTATGAACCAAAAACTTTACTTTTAAGCATTAATTTACCTCACATGTAACATTACGCTGCTATGCTGACTCCTGTCATCTATTCATCCCTTTGCATGTAGCTCTCCAGTACTCGCGGAACCAGACGCACCTCATTAAGTGGCCCTTTCCGAACATCAAAGTAAATACGAGTATTCTCCGTTTGACGCCGCGCCATCATTCACAAAACGCATTCGTACTGTCGAGCTCACTGTTAATCCGGCCTTTTTCATTGTTATTTTAGAAAATAAAAGTCTTTGTAGATAATATTTTTTTTCTACCGTATTTTTTTTTTTTGATAATTACAACAATATTTTGTACTTATATTTCCTAAAAAATATTGATTAGATATCATTTTTTTTAATACTAATCACGACATGCACCCAGAAGACAAATTTCTAAGCATTCCATGGATTCACCGTGCGGATGCCGGGTCCATCGTGTGTGGGTAAGAGATGAGAAGAATGGTGTCTCGGGTTTGCGACCGACAATAGGCTGGTTTAAGAAAAGGAGGCCTCCATTTTTTATTTATTGCGCGATAATACTCTCACCATCCACCATTTTACTTCTCTCCCTACCCAACCAAATACTGTATGATTCCGTTAATGCCGTCTTGAAAGCTCGTTCCATAAATGTATTGACGGCAGACCTGTTTAGGCCCAATTCTTTCAGTAAGTGATGCAAAGATTTTGCTGGAACTCCTCTCGCACCAACTTCCACTGCGTAAAGCTGAGCCTTGAACCCGTTCCTGATCATTTCTTCTGTGAGATCATAATATTTATTTGACCACTATCGTGGTCTTTTGGAATATTTGATTCCCACGGAACGGTAAGTTCAATTAGCATAACTTTTTTCAAGTTCCGAGAAAACACTAAGATGTCTGGTCTATAGGCTGATACAGCTAGTTCATCTGGGATCCTACAATGGTGTTCAAATGTATCCATAAGAATTTTCCAGTCTGATGCGGCGCCAAGGATCGAGGTGGGCTTGCATTTAGTTTTCGTGCTTTGCCCTTCCTTTACAAATGTGGTCAAAGTTTTATTTGTAGTCAGTCCCTTTCTGGCTCTTGCAATAGAAATGACGTCGGGCCCGTATTCTATGACGGTTCCTCCACCCTACCATTCCTTCCTTTTGTCAAAAGGATCCTCTAAAACTATACCTAACAAATAGACGTAGTAAAAGTGATTTTCTCACTGGTGCCGGGTCTCGAACCTTAGGATTAGAGGAGTTAAACTCGACCACTACCGCTGCGTTTTACAGTGTTTTTTAGTATTGCCCAAAACAAGACTTAGACCAACACTTGACCAGTCTTGCTTTGGTCTTACATTAGAACAGCTGCATGGTCGGTCTGGGTCTTGGTTTTGGTCTTGTGCAAGACTCTTGACATGACTTAAAATATATAAAAATTGTTTCTAATTGTACCTTTTAAAACTCTAGTGTAACTCTTTTCATTTGCGGTAACTCCTAATTGAAACTTTATGTTTCCACAAAATTTGTTATTAGTCGTTAGTTATCATTTAACTAAGTAACTGCATTTTCCCTAACATAATTGTATATTGTACAAACACAATATGTATATATTATTTATTTATTTATTTTTTAAGCACTTATAGTATTTATATTAATTTATTAAATAATAATTATTATTTGTTTATTATATTACCCACCTTAAATTCAGTTTTAATTAAAATACCTTTATTTATAGTAAATATTTTTATTGTTAACAGTTTTCACTACGTATTGTATCTTTTTTGTATAACTAATGGAAGTAACTAGGATCCTAAATGACAGGTCTAACTTAGTTAGACTTAGTTTAGGAGTCAGTGTGTAAATCAATTTGTTAATTGTACTTTTATGAACAATAAAATATTTTGTATTTGTATTGTATCATTTAATAAATAAATAACTCCGCAAACAACTAAAGAACTACTGTGCCCTATTTTGTTACTTAATCGCAAACATTGTTAGTGGACTTCGTTATTTACAACAGAGATTGCGTCATAATTACAAAATATTACTCAATTCTCAACTGTATAAGCGCTCGACATTGATAGCGGTCGTGCGAATATATACCTTAATAGCGTGATATATATATATATAGTTTACAAATTTCATTATATAACGTTTGCGACTAAGTACCTACTGGTCTGATTTACTTAAAATTTAGAAAATTTAAGTTTAAAGTTAAATTAAAATGATTGTTATAGATTAATTATGGGTTTCTAGATACCTGTTTTTTCTATGTTTTCTCATTACGAACAACTTTGTCAGAACGAGAAAAAAAAATTGTTCCACATCAAAATAGTGATAGAGAAATTTCAAAAGACAATCTAAAAAATATATATTATAGAAATAGTTTTGCAAAATTAACTAAGTAGGGTAGATCTTGCTAACATATTGGTGGTCTTGCAAAACTAGGACCAATATTGGGGAATACTTGTAGGTACTTCTTTTTTTTTTAAATGTCGGCAATTTTATAATATTTAACATGATGAAATTTCGGTCCGAAATATTTTGCATTGTGTAAAAGTTTTGAATAGCGGTAAACTTTATGTGGGCAATAGAAATTTTAAGCTGGCGAATTGCCTAAAATCTGTTAAGCCACGGAGCCAAAGGGAAGACGGATTACCTAATGTGACTTGTACTAAAGACACCAAAATTTCATTACATGTTAAAATTGTAGAAGATACAATAATAATAATTTTCATGATACTCACAAATTCGTAAAACAGCTAGGAAAACAAAAAAAGGCAAGCCAAGTCAAGTCAAGACAAGACAAGTCGAGTCAAGTCAAGTCAAGACAAGTCAAGTCAAGTCAAGTCGGGACAGGTCAAGTCTAACGGCTACTAACGGCTTTACAATAATAATAAATATAACATTGTTATTACAACTACGTACTTAAATTTAATTTGGGGCTGTAAAAAGGCCGTGACAGCGTACAATCTATTAATAATAAAATTTATGTCAATAAAAATATATTCGTAGCTGTACAAAGCTGTGTCAACATACAATTATTCAAGAAAAAAAATCATGTCAAATATATTTTGTACATTCGTGGCTACAGCCGCAAACAAACTAAATAATAAGAACTATAATTGTTATGTCAATTTAAAACATATATTTAATATATAATTAATCGGTAATTAGTACAGTAGTAGATAAATATAACCTATGGTACATTTATTTATAAATAAAACTACTTAAATAGCAAAGAATTAATGAAATATAAATAATTTAAAAAACTAATAATTAAAAATGTACTCTAGAAACGTCCCATCAGGTAAAACGTCCCAAAGAGACTGGCAACATGTCTGTAATTTTATTCCCTAGTAAGTTGATAGATCACATTTCTTAAAAACATATACTTAATAATTTTTTAAAAATAATGGATTGTGCGAGCGAGAGAGATAAGAAAGCATTGACAGTTGTATCTAGCAACGCATAATAGATCTTAGACTTAAAGCAAGACGTGTTGAGAGTGATCTTAATTAACAAAGGACTTGTCTGGCGTCATTCCGCAAAGGAATCTGGTGCTTTATAGTGCTTCAGGGCTCCTGGTACCTTCACCGAGTAGCTCTTACCGACATCAAAGACTAATAACACTGCCAACTACCCTCCCCTGCCAAAAGAAAAAATATGGCTACATTTTTACGCAAACAATTTTGAATATTTATTCCGGGTATTGTTAAAGGAATCCTTTTCTTTAATATTGGACTCAAATACCGATTAGACCCACTGTAGGGTGAAATTAAAATACCTTCCGACATCATAAAAGTCATCGATATTAAACGGAATTTACGTTTACTTTTAGAAGCTATTATTGGATTTTGCCTTCCGATTAGTTTTCAATTTGAATGCAATCACCAATCACGCGATGGAGTGTTTCAATCACATCCCTACATGGTAATAAGTGGTGGTATTCAAGCGGTAACCCCGATGTGAGTCATTTCCATCTTTCCAATTCAATTATGATAACTGAATGACGAAACCCTTTCTGTCGGGTGTGAAATTCCTACACACAGAATCTTCAATTATCATTCCAAACATTCGAGGCCTTAATTGGATTCAGCGACGAAGTGACTGAATGGCACGGGTTTGTCAATCTACTTTTTTGTAAAGGGTTTTTTGAAATTAAAGAATGGCGGATATGTAGCGGGAGTGTTTTAATTAAATCGCGTAGTTCACATTTTGATGACTGAGAAGAATGTTGAGTGACGCTTTCATCAGATAACGTACTATTTTGGAAGCTACAGTATTTTAAAAGATTGAATAATGTGACGTAAACTTTATTCATATAAAAGAAGAGAATCATTATGGTATAGATAAATAAGGAAAACGATACATATGCTTTGTATAATGTATACAAGTTCTTTATCATATATTAATTATTTAAAGAAAAAAAAATAAAAAAAAATGTTAATTATACGAAAAAAAATACTTACAAAATATAAAATAAAATTAAGGATGGGGATATAAGTCCCGTCCGCGTGGAATGGTGGCAAGAACGCTGGCTGCATTTCTCCGCTGAATTGCAATACTGATTCTTTGGGCGAAGAAAGAGCTTGTAATATAATTGTAAATAAATATATTACTATATATTTATATATATACACAATTTATTTTATTTTTTAAACGCTACGTGAGAGGTAGATAGCTTTTTACTTTATAATTTCAGCCAATCATTTATGTATCCTTTTGGAAACTGCATTTAATGGAATCAGTTCGCAAGGCGGCATTAGCGGAATCATTAGCATTTGGTTGGGTAGGAAGAGTATCAGTGATGGATGGTAAGCGAATTCCGCAAGTAAAAGAGGATGCTTCCTTTTAAAACCATCGCATAGTACGTCGCAAGCCCGAGACACCATTCGTCTCCTCTCTTCTCTTCACATTTATTTATTTATTAAGGAAAACTATTGACATTTAATTCACAAGTATAGATACAAAAATATAAACAGAAAGTCATTTACAAGTTTTCACTAGTAGTGTTAGAATAATACATGAACGATGAAAGCATCTACAAACTATCACTACATACGTATCTTCACGCCAAATCCCTTGCGGGATAGGCAGAGACAATTGAGCGCCACTTGTCACGATCACGACATACCTCTTTCGCTTCTTCGACATTCATCAACCTCTTCATACATGCCCTCTTGTTTCGATGGCTTTTTAATACACCTTCAGCTAATGTTTTATTTATTTGATCATGATAGGCAAGTCTTGGTCTGACTAAACTATCACTCCATACAATAAACTAATAACTGTACAATAACAAAAACTATTATCGTTTAAAGAACATTAAGTTAAACGCATTTCTCACTGCCATCAACTTGTCATGAAAGATATCAACATCAATTTCATCAATGAATGCATTAAGAGTATTACAATCTCTAATTAAAAATGTAATGCGACAAGTGGGCTTTTACCGATTGGTCCGCACTGGTGTATTTATGTCCAGCCGGGACAGCAACATGATGGACATGGCACCTGCACGCGTGAATCCATGAAATGTTTTTTATGTCTTCCCCTTCCTATCAATGTCTAACAAAAGATTCTAAATACACTCCTTTAAAATGTACATACGAGTAGTTTTATTACAAACTGAAAAAAGAGATTTACTAATAAATATTTTCTGAACTATGTGCAGATTTATGTTTTGTCATAACGAGCACACCCGCTGGGATGTTGGCGCCTGCGGTAATGTACAGTTTATATTAATTGTACCATTAACAACCACAAGCTTTGTATAATATACTCGTTCACGTTTTTATACTTATTTAGAAAGCTTACTTGAATTTGTTAGTAGCATTTTTATAGACACTCTTACATGTTGATATTTTCAATTTTTTTTTGTTGTTAATGTAATGAGGTTGTTCAAAGAAAATGTCATACTGAGACCAATCTATGTGAGAAACGTACCTCTTTTTGTGCAGAAATTTCTACCTTAGACAGACCATCTAATAGACAGACGTATTCAGCTAGGATGGGTATGGCATTCGGGAATTAACGTCACATCTTTTCATCGATCATATTTTAGTGTTTGAAGACAGAAGTTTTTAACCAATGCGTTTTGTCAGTAATTTCGTATGAAGCAGAAATGTTGAGACTGACAGTGGGTCTCAAGTCCTCAAGTTCAGGGCACTTAACGAGCTATGGAGAGAGCTATGCATGGAAAGTGTGAAACTTTGACATTCGTCAGAGAACCAAAGTTACCGACATAGCAAGATGGTCGGAGGACCTAAGGAAGATCGCTGGTGGGGAATGAATGAGGGTGGCAGAAGATCGTGTAGATTGGCGATCCTTGGAGCCTTGGAGGCCTATATTCAGCAGTGATAAGACACAGACTGTTAATGATAATAATGCTCGCATAAATATACAGGTTTTCCGGTATAGATCATAATTGATTGGCATAAATTTATACCATATCGACAAACAATTAAATCTATAATCGGCATCCGCAAGTGTGCGAGCTATAAGTTTACCTGTACCAATTGGTACCGATCCGTATTCACTTTTCTGTACCGGTAATCTGCTTCATTATGTAAGCACCGATTAACGATCAAACTATGTGGTCTAGCAGTTACGGCTGTAGATTCAGGCGCGGAGAAGCCGGCTTCGAACTTTGGTAGAGCCAAAAAACACAGTATAATCTAGATAAACTGGTACATCAGAAACATCAAAAGTTTTCTATAATATAGTATAAAGTTATTAATCCTCGCCAAGGCGTCTGGCCAGCTTTGCGAGTGTAGGCCAAATTATCCAGTTCTGGAAGGCCCATCTCCAGCAGTGGAGGTCTAGGACGCTGTGTTCTAGTGGCTGTAATGAATGAATAATGATTGAAAGTTATTAAAATTTACTAGTCAGTCTCAATAGCCATTTTCGGTACGTTAAACACTATTGGTCTGATTTACACGTAAGGTGCCAGCTTCAATTCTTGGTGGAGAACAGTAATGTAAAAAACTTTTTCTTCATGAGTCTGTTACGACAGAAACATCCAACACTATTGGTTAGATTTAGACAAGGATGTAACAGATTCAATTCCTGGTAAAAACAATAATTTAATAAAATACCGTCTGTACGACAGAAACTTTTTTTTTTACTACCAAAAGTTACCTACATGAGTCACATTTTTTCATTTTATTTCATTTATTTGTTCACCATTTCATACATTTGGTACACTCAGTTTCGTCACATTACAAATTAATTATTTTATTAATCATGTTATAATAGCGAATGAATAACAGCAAAGGACAGCCTTCGTCGTTACCAGATCAGTCCTACTTACACTAATAGATGCTGCTGTAAAAGGTCGTTGGCAATGGTAATAATAATTAGGTATAATTATTATTAATTTCTCGCCAAGCCGTCTGGCCAGCGTGGCGAGTGTAGGCCAAATTCTCCAGATATTATTTCTGGAAGGCCCATCTCCAACAGTGGAGTTCTAGGACGCTGTGTTCTAGGGGCTGAAATAGGGGGAATGAAATGAAATGGCAAAACAAAAGAATATTGTCTACTACTAAACTAAAATTAAAATGTTTCTCTATATATACACATACATATATATATATATATATATACATACATACACATATATATGTATATATAAAGAAATTAGCGGTAACTTTATTACCTAAACTTAACCTTACTTTACAAATACCTACTCGTGCATAAATATGAGTATAATATTAAGAATAGTATTAAGTTATTTCAATTTACTAGTAAATCCCAATAGCAATTTTCTGTACCTCAAACACTATTAAAGTTTACAATTCGATTCCCGGAAAATACGAATACAGAATAAGTTTTCAATAAGTTACGTTTTTTAAAAGGGGTCCGAGAGAATTCGGGAAAATGGCAAATGGAATGTGCTCCCCTGGTCCCTGGTCGAATTTAAGGATGCGTCTAATGCCACATACACACTGACCTTGCGCTCCAGTACAGCAACATCTATCTAATAGTCTGTTTATTAATATACTAATACAAATCGTTTATTAACATAAATGAATAGTGGTTTGTGATGGTGAACCCTGTCTCCTGCACGAGTACAATACAAAATATGTTATTGTTCATAAAAGTACAATTACCAAAATAATTTCTAAACCACGAGTACGTCTAACTAAGTGGGACTTGTGATTTGGGATCTCAGTTAAAGTGGCAAGTTCGTCGATATCTCTAGCGTACCAACATCGAGAATGCTCACAAATAAATTAAATATTAATTAAATTTATTTATTTAAAATAATAAATATTATTGTGTCCGGACCAAGGATCGAACCTGGTAGGTACCACTGAGACTCGGAGGTCCGAGTCTCAATCCATGGCCTTAACCGCTAGACCACGGAGGCAGTCAATTACTTTCATTAATACAAATAAATAATACATAATACAAAAAAAGTTACAATACGGTAGTGAGAACGGTTAACAATATTTTTTTATCTAATCAATACAATATGTGAGTCTCTTAGATACGTGATCACTTGTGTTAGATTTGTGATGCGTTCGAGGTATAAATCTAAAACAACCTTAAAATCGTTTCCCTTAGGACATGGTGGTCTTGTCGTGTCAACCGCGTGAAGAATACTTACGCTGGTTTTTATCGAAATTTATTTATGTTTCTCAAAGACACGTTTTTCGTTTTTGTTGATATCTGAAGTTTGATTGATGTTTCGCGAATACACAAAAAAACTGTTGTTTACGTGTATTTTCACAATGTCTATTCTTATATTTCTTGGACCAATCGTCAACGAATTATTTTTTATTAGACTCCCAAATCACTACTCCTAAGTCACTGCTGTCTGCGAATCACTAGTTTGTAAATTTACCTACATATAATCTAATTGTAGAACATTATTTTACACGTTATAATTAGTCCTATTAATAAAGTTAAAGTTAGTCAATAAATCGTTCAATATTTTAATCCCCAAACTCCTTTATACATTAAGACTTGTTTCCAGTAACTTGGAGACAGTCATTATCTTCCTCTTTGCTCTGCTAATAACAGTCAGCTCAATCAACAAGCAGCTTCCAGCAGATATTCAGATTCTTTTACAGTTTCCGCTGCTCGAGAGTGGAACAAACTACCCCTGGTTATAATACAGGCGCCTTCCATTAATATATTTAGAAACCTCCTTATCGTTTTCTTAACAAACAACATAGCTTTTCCTAGTACCTATAATCCTGGCGTCGTTCCTGGAGGGACGACGATTCCACGTCGCTGTGGAGGATCTCATCTCCGTGGAAAAACCCATTTTGGCTGGGGTTCCACAGGGTAGCTGCTTATCTCCCGTACTTTACGCGCTGTACACCAATGACATCCCAACCCTCTCTGAAGTCCTGGAGGAGGACGGGGAGGACAGGGAGGAGGATGTCATGCTCGCACTGTTTGCGGACGACAGTGCCTACTTCAGCTCTTCTCCAAGCCAATATGAGGCTGCTGACAAAATGCAGAACCTTCTGGATCTACTCCCTGCGTGGTTGGATAAACGGCGTATATCTATCAATGTCGGCAAAACTGCCGCATTGATAACATCCAGATGCCGACTGCCTCCACCACTGCAGCTTCGGGGACAGAACATCGAGTGAACGCCGACCGTCAAATACCTGGGCTGCATCATTAACAGGACGTTAACAATGGGTGAAATGGCCTGCCACGCCGTCAATCAGGCAAAGGCGGCCCGAGCCATGTTACGTCCTGTTATGAATTCCAGATTGCCGCTCAGGTTGAAGGTCCGGATCTACAAGATGTTCATCCGTTCCGTCTTACCTACGCTGCGCCAGCCTGGCACCACCTTCTGGCCAAAACTAATAGGGACAAGATCCAAAGTCAGCAGAACATATCGCTCAGAGTGGTCTCCCGAGCACCATGGTTCGTGCGTAATTCCGTCATAGCTCGAGATCTGGAGATGCCTAGTATTGAGGAGTTTGTCGTTGGCCTGACTAGACGTATGTTCTATCGGGCCGACAACGGACACTTCAAGCATCTTCAGAGTATCGCTCCGTCTTGCGCTCGGCCCCCCAACGGTAGACCACTTCCTAGAGAAGTGCTCCTGGATGAGAACTGAAGTAGCCGAACCCAGATCCCCTGGGCTCGTGAGCCATACGGGCACTGTTATACCAGTAACGGTGCCCAGCACTAAAGGTGCATGAATTACCAGCGGGTGATTACTCGCTAAGATCCTGCCGGGGAGAACGGGGGAATGTCCCCATCCCCAACCCAGGCCCATTAGACATTAGGCCTGGACGACCCCACTGTCTGTCTGTCTGTAGTACCTATATCTATTATATTTACTGTTTTATTGTCTGTAAACAGTACTATTTACCTATTTTCATATGTGTATATATATAACAGTATGTTATGATTATTATGTATTCTATGTATTTTTTTTATTAAAATAAAATATTTATTCGAAGTAGGTACTTAGATACAAAAATATTAAAATAAAATTAATTAAAAAAGGAATTATAAATAAAACTAAAACTAAAAATACCTATGAAATTAAAGCTATTCTACAAAATAAACTAAGGGCTTACCACCAGGGAGGGTACCTAAAACGCTCGCCGCATTTCCTCGTTGAATTATAATCGACATATTCTGTTTTAGGTAGTTATGGCATTTGGGATCGCCACACTCTTGGAAAATTCGTTTACCCAGCTCTTTTATGAATTTGTGGGTATCAAGAGAATATACCCCCATTATTGCAACCCCAAATGCCACAAAGTTATAATTTTGTTTAATGATCTGCAACAAATAAAGTGTGTTAGATGTGTTTCTTACTTGGTAAAATATATAAATTGAAGCTTAAAAATTTTATTGCCAAATATTTCGCCTCTCTTTGGAGCGGCGTCATCAGTGACAGTCACTGAAGGTCTTTGTCATAAATTTAAAAAAAATAATTTTATTTCTTTTAGCAATGGTAAAGGCAATGCACTATACAGTTTTATATTTATTTTTTAGAAAAATATCATCATCACCTAGCGCATCATGGAAAACATTATCAGCATGTTATGTCCATTGTTGGTTCGATATTAATACATTTACAAAACAAGTTAGACAAAACCTAATGCGTTACATTCAGACCAGGGCTATAGTATGCACCAAGCTGCCATATAAAAGAGCTTTCCCATGTTTTTAAATCAATAGACCGAATAGTTTTAGGAACACTCTTTAATACTCTTACTGTGAAACAATTGTTAAAGGTAGTGTTATGTATACGCGCATGGGTGGGCACAGGTAAAATATTATTAATTTGAGAATCTACTAAATGTCTGTGTCCATTCATGCGAGTACGAAAGGGTGTCGTAGTCTCTCCCACATAAAAACTGTTACAAAATCTGCACTCCAGCATATATACGCAATGAGAAGTAGTACATTGTGCGAAATTTTGAATTTTGATGACAACAGGGTTATGATGAGTTTGTATATTGATATCGGATTTTTTTATGGGACATGTTTTGCAACGAGATTGGTTGCACTTGTGTGTACCTAACAATGTATTATTACTCCGTGTATTTTTATTTTTTTCTAAAATAGCTTTTAAATTTTTATTTTGTTTATACGTCACACTAGGGCACGTTTCCAAAAGATTTCGTGTAATATTATTATTTTTAAGGATAGAGAAGCTATCCTTTAATAAATTTTGAAATTTGTGTGCCCCGTGGAAGTATGGTATTATAAGCCGAAGGGAATTTTGTTGTTGTGTGTGTATAGCGTTTGGAGTGTTAGAAGGCCTGTTCATGTGTTTGTGTAAAAAGTTTGGGGGATAATCGCGCCTACATAACCCATTAAAGATTTTGCCTTGATATTTAGCCAAAGATGCAGAATTTAAAATTTTTGTTTAATGCTATTGTATTTGATGTGCTTTCTAAATTCGGCTGTATGAGGAGCCGAACCGGCCTTTTTGATGTAGAGGAAATGTGGCAAGTAATGTTCTATGTAATTGTATATTAATAATAATGCACCCACAATCCTCTACCACACTCCCAAAGGTTAGCTAAAGGGTCTTTCATTATGTATTAAATAAAACAAAGTGTGTGTAAGATATCATTTTTTTTTTTTTAATTATTTAAAAGACCTATTAATGACATTATGTGTAAAATATAACATATTTCAAATGTCCGCCACGGCTTCTCTGGGTGGAGCATCTGAAATGTCCAATTTTTCATGACTCTGGCACATAAATTAGGCTGATTTGACCAAAGGCATAGGTTATGTTGGCTTATTGGCATGCACCTGCGATTTAAGAAAACATGAAAAAGTCTAACGGGGTTAAATCAGTGGCCAGTTCACATCACCTCTACATAAGATGACCATGCCCCTAAATCGCTCGTGCAAAATATCTAATGTGGCATGAGCTGTGCGGCACGTAGCTCCGTCTTGTTAAAAGTACATGTCGTTGGTGTCCAGATCATTCAATTCAGGCTAAAAGAAGTTGTTAATCATCGACCTATAGCGTTCGACGTTGACTAGTGATTATGAATGAGGCATTCAATTATTAAATTAAAAAATATTGTTGTTATTATATTTATTTCGAATAGCAGGAGGAGGCCATAATCTACCATGCTATCCCAACCCAACCTCCAGTGTTCCAGAGCATAATAGGTACATTTAGAAATATGGTCATATGTATTCCTGTCTACTACTACTGTCTAATATAAGTGTCATTTGCTTGAACATTTTTCGTATACAATTTCAAAAAGGCCAAGAACGGCGATCCTAAGTCCAATACCCCGGGGATATGTTTTAGTGGCTTTTGTAAAGATACTAAAGTATTGTTGCGAGCGGATGAAAATCCGTTCTAAACTCAACTACCTTTTATTAAACTGAGGCCTACTAACCATAGAGACGAATGTTATAGAATGGATTACTAACGATTCAGGTATTAAATAATGTTAAAAATGTATATTTTAAAAAATCTAAACTATCATATTCATTTATTCATTCATTCGTTCCTTCAAACATACTTATTATTTAAATTTAAATTTTCGTTTTTATCCAAAATCAGGGTTCTAACATTTGTCAAATAGCCGTGAAGTGGTTTTCTTTTTTTTCAACTGCATATTCAGCTCCTAGTAAGTCATCACACAATATTATCAACCGCAGAAAAGAAGCTCTGAGAAATTTAGCTGCCCGTCGCATTTATGGTGGTTCTCGTATAAATATGTTTGGGAGATGCTTCCCCAGGTACAGGAAGTTTAGAACAGGTCAAAAAACAAGTCAAGAAAAAGAGTCATTCGTCATTCACTTAGTTTACATCCTAAAAATCCAAGTGCTGGTAGGGTAGTACACGACTCGTAGTTCTCATACATCAGGCCAACATTGTTTTTAATTATTGTCTAGCCGGCACAGTCTTAGGTTCTCACACTGCACGTTGGGCGCGTTGTCACATATTTGCTATCCTACTTTAGCGTCATTGTTAATATGCCCTCAACTTATAAAAAAAAATGAGTATGGCAAAAGGCGTGTGCAATTGGACTCGTTTCCGACTCTGCTGCAAGACCGCTTTTATCACCCAGTGTCGACTTCGTTACAGCGTCCTAGACCTCCACTGTTGGAGATGGGCCTTCTAGAACATATATCTGAAGAATTTCGTCGACACCTGCCACGCTGGCCAGACGGGTTGGCGAGGATCTGATGTAAATTATAATGACAATTTATTAACGATTTCACGAGTTGGTGTTGTAAATCTATGACAAATATGCGTAAGAAAAGTGTATTACTCATTGGTACATGCCGGGTAGGTTGTAGGATGTTAAAAAAAAATCGTTCTTACAACCGAGGCACCACCGCGCCTGTGCAACTAACTGTACCCTATATGACCGGGGCAATCTAAGTAGGGGGGGACAGAGGTGCTTTACTAAAATAAGCATGTACAATATTGTAAAAATATTGAACAATATTATCCATTTTTGTGTCAATAAACCATTATTATTAATAATAATAATAAAATCACGTATTTATAATTTAAGTTTATACAAAAATATTGTATTGTTGGTATGTATATTAGCATTATTATTCGTATCTTTACATGATATTTGAGTTATTGCAGTATCTTTGTTTTGTATTCAGTATCTTTCTTGACGTCATTCCTTAATATTTTATTTATATTATGTAAAATATTTTTGGCTCTAAATGTCTTCTTATTGTTATTAATTTGGTAGACAGATGTTCAAACTTGTCACTAAAAGGCGCCCATATTGGTTATTATGAAGTGTGTTAGTTTTCAATTTAGTATCCTAATGAGTGCCAATTTTGTTTATCTGTAATATTGTTTTTGTATGATAACTGTTGTTTGTTGCCTAAATAAATTTAAAAAAAAAAAGCTTTACATCCTTATTTGTTGCAAACACGTTACCAAGCTGACAATTATAAATTGGGTGCCTTCCTAAATTGTAATTTACAAGCATTACAAGATTTGTTCAAAATATTAGCCACCTATACAAATTTGTAGCCGGTCTTCCAGTTTGTTAGGTACATATTTAGCCAGGGTCAAGTCTGCGGCGAGATGATAAGCTCTTTGTTTACAGGATCAAGGGATTCAACACTTTATCTCAGCATTTTTACGATGCCCACCTTTAAGGCTTCTTTAGGTCACCATTTTATAATAGGTCAAAAATATAAAAAATATAAATATAGGTACTTAGTATTTCTGCCAACGTATTAGCTTAGCTATACAGAGGGGAAATGTTGCCAGTCTTTTTAGGACTATCACTGAAGGGTCGTCTCTAGAGGACATTTTTTACTTATAGTTTATTTTTAATTATGTTTAGTTTATATTTATTTTTACTTTTAAGTAGGTAGTTTTAATTATTTATACTTTTTAGTCCAATATAGGTAAAATGATATACAAGAATTATTTTTATTCTTATTATAAACTAAACATAATTAAAAATAAAACCATTTTTTTTTACATATTATAAAATTTAACACTAAATTACAAATTAACAATACTAAAATTATATAAAGTAAAGTATCATCTCGATCGAGGTCAGAACCCACGCTTATAAAGAAGCGGATTCACATTTAGCCAACTTTACTATAGGCCAATCATGACAAGTGAAGCTCGTCGATGTCTCTAGCGTACCAAACTCGATAAATATCACACATTTAAATAATAACCAAATTTATTTATTTAAAATTAATTAATATTATTGTGTTCCGACCAGGAATCGAACCCGGTACCTTCCAGTCCCAATCCACGGACTTAACCGCTAGGCAGCACTAACATTATGTAATAATAATTAACCTAAATATAGTGTAATAAATATATATTTTAATATGTGAACAATAAGAGTATTTTAAATATAGCCAGCGCCTATGTGGCGAGGGTAGGACAAATTCTCCAAACATACATAAGTTCTGGAAGGCCCATCTCTATCGTGGAGGTCAAGGGGCTGTGATGATAACAATAATTATGTATTTTAAAACTTTTTCAATTTGACTTTTTTTGTTATGTTCTCTTTTCCCGATGGATGATAAATGAGGTGATAGGGAAGGCACAGGGTCTAGCCTATACAGCCAAGTATGACGTAATATAACTTTCTATTTTATGAGTTAATAAGGTTATCATCAAACTTCAGATATTGCATAATGAATTTGATGCATTTCTTGGAGTCACTCACAAACACGTCGAGTAAAATTCACAGCGCGGGAGAACCACAAAAAATATAATTTAACTTGTGCCCCATATTTATATCTATACTACGAGTATACCTATATATACTAACAATATCCACAGGAAAGTAATTTATAAAACAAGCACTTGCACTTGACTTGTCCGTGGAAAATGGCGCGAAGAATACGTCTTGTTTTTTGTTAATATGACGGCAACGAAGGTTCTTTAAGGAAATAATATTTTACATTCCTTTTCAGCTGTTAAAAGAAATTTCCGCTCGGCTTGAATCAGCTACCCCTTTTGTTTGATATTTCATTACGTTTTAAGTTTTGTTTCAATTAAAGTTTGTTTATAGAAAGGGACGCTATATAATAGCGTGATAAAAGTAAAGTATTGTAACGGGTACATGTAGGTTACAGAGTTTTATTGGCATTTTAAGAAAGAATAGTATTGTCAATATACGACAATGACAGGGTTGATGGGTTTTTGTTTTAAAAATGAAGAAAAAAAAGGAAGATCGGGGGAGCTCGGACCGAGAGGTCGACAGAGCGAGTATTTTTTATAAAGATTAGGATTAAAATAATAATTAGTTAAAGTATACCGCGTAATAGTGTCCCTCGTAGATAAGTGTTTAGTTTTTCAACATATGTAGTTATTTCTAAAATATAAAGTATAAAAAAGTTTTATGCATTTTCAATAAAAAAAAGGAGTTCCGTAGAATCCTCTCCGTAACAATTAAAAGCAACTACATCGAACCGTAGGCGTTGGATAATCATGTAACTGCAAAGGGCAGGTTACAGTATTATCACGACCATTCCCTTCAGGGGTGGTCAGAAACCACGCTTATAATGAAGCGGATTCACATTTAGGCAACTTTACTATAGGTCAATCATGACAAGTGGCAAGCTCCTTCATGTCTCTAGCGTACCAAACTCGAAAAATATTACAAATAAATTAAATTAAATAGCGGTAATGGCTCGGTTGTGAAATCGCTAAAAAGGTGGGTTCAAACGCCGGCATGTATCAATGAGAATTTCTTACGTACATTTGTCATAGAAACGTTAAGCCGTCGGTTTTTGGTTCAACTAATATCAACTTATGGATCGCTAATAAATTGCCATTTTTACCCTCGCCAATCCGTCTGGCCAGCGTGGCTAAGCCAAATTCTCCAGATATATGTTCTGGAAGGCCCATCTCCAACACTAGAGGTCTAGGACGATGTGTTCTAGGGGCTGTAAAAACGAATGGAACCATAACATTATCAAGGAACAATATTGACATAACAACCAGCCCTAAATCCGCGTCTGTAACCACTACACAATACAATTTTCCAGAAACAACGCGGGAAAATTATAAATCCACACAGTATTCTCGGAAACGACAAACAAACACCGATTCCCAAGAAGTATAAACTGTTGCTTATTGACTTACAACTAACAACCAGGCAAATACAACTTCGAGAAGATAATGATGGGACTGATGGTCAGTTGCTCTTATTTTTGGACCATCCCTAAAACACGAACAAATAATTCGCGGAGATTGTAGAACCTTCTATTTACACAATAATCACTGGCTTCCTGTAACACCAAGTAGGGCTAGGTTGAACATGTCCACACTCGACAGCGCTCCGGCGCCGCGGCCGACTGACGCAACAACTAGTGACATCAATGAGCTTGTTAATTGGTATGTTGGGCCTATAGTAAATTTGCCTAAATGTAAATCTGCTTCGTCTGATACGCTATGGATGATACTTTACTTTATTTAACATTTAATCGGCCGTAAAGACGACGACGACGGCACTGAAATTCACGATGCAACGATGAGCTGTGCTTGAGTTGAAAGTTACGTGTTTGAAGTTATTAAACCAAACACTGTTTGTTAAAATGATTTTTTATAAGTTCTTGAAATATTATTTGAAATACCGGTTTTCTACGTATTAGTCAATGCTGTATTCTACAAAATATCAATCTCACTCCATTACATCTAATAATGTCTGTACGACTGGTCGTCCTATCTGCTATTATACTAGCATTAATTCTTAGCATACATTCTTACAAGACTATTGAAGATTTGAGAAAGCAGTACAAGAGTTACGAGGAGGATAATAGGATGAAGACAACTGACGTGCTCGTCGGAAAGGCGATGGACTTCATGTATTCTAATAAGACTTTTATGAATTTGTTAGCAAGAGAATTGTGGAGTTTTGGAACGACAGCACTCGACCGGATTGTCGAGTATGGGGGAGCTGAAAGTAAATACAAATTTTATATTTATTTTTAATCTTATATTTATCACATTTTCAATTTATTCATCTGTTTAGATTATTGTTAAATAAAATACTTGACTATATTAACTTTTTTTAGCCATCTCCTATTTTAGTGCTAACTGATGACCAGAGGCAGTATCGTAATTCGTATCACTGACTGAAGTGCAAGTCTACTTCGCTGGCTAATAGATGAATACTACCATGTCAATATAATTCGATACTTGGGTCCTATCTCTCATTTTTTTTTTATGTAAACAATCATTAACCTATTGGTTTTCACTTATTTATTATTTGTTTCTTTTATTATTGCTAGTCACTTGTTCAACTGCATATTATTTTTAAAATAATTACTATATTTTACTATTATTTCCGTTCTATTTGTATTGTCTAAATAATATAAAATCTCATTGACTTGTGTTCCACTATCGCTACCTTATTTATATGTTAAATATTTCTATACATTAGTGAAGCAAGACCAATACTAAGGTAAGTCTTGTTTCAAGCGGTGTTAAACATTGGCATTTGACATCATTGCAAATAGCACTTCCTTCAAAGAGAAAAACAAATAGGTGGTAGGCGAACTGACGGTGGTAATTTTCCCTGTCTGCCGGGGCGGGGGAGGTATCCACCGTTCGTGCCGATAAACCCAGTAAAGTGTATCGACACGTTTCGGGATCAAGGGCCTAATTCTGGAACTTTCGACTTACGTGAGGGTTCGAAATATTCGAATGAACAGCGACAGATCTCCATAGAAAATTAACAGTTTCATTCGAGCAAATCAAGCGGACAAGCATGTCAAAGGTGCGAGAATCGGGGCCCAGGCTCGAATTGCCGTCATGCCCAGTTAAGTGTGTTAGGACTGATGTCAGCCATAAGTGCCTGATTCCTGTTGTTAATTTTCATGGCAAGGCGCCACTTACCTCTTACGAGCTAGTATATTGATAAGATTATGACTTGGTCATTATTGGTCTTGGTCTTGCACTCTCAATCTTAGTCTTGGTCTTTCGCAAGACTTGCTATAACTTAAAAGACGTAGGCGGATAGGGCGGGAGAAGAATCGTTAGCGCCCGTGCGACTTTTTTATGTTCCTACATATTTATTCCTATAATTATTTATTATTAAACTTTTTATTTATAGTTTTTTAGGTAGTTTGTAATTATTATTTTATCTTTTTTATATTATGTAAATATTCTTTTAAATAAATATATAGTATATTAAACTTTGAGAGTAATTATCTCAGCCAACAAACCGTTATTACAGTTAATCGGGTAATTTAATAAGTTATGTATTTGTATTGGAAAGAAAATAAATATTTTTTTTTTTTGCTGTTGATGTATGCTTATATATTAAGGTCAATTGAAGTGGTATTGTAAAAAATAAGTGGCAATGAAGAGCCCGAGAAGACCAAATTGTAATAAATGATTTAACTTTGACTTTGAATACCTCTGTGATAGTAATTAGTGATGTTATAAAGAATTTAATTTATTTTTTGTTTGTTTCAGCTCCCTCGAAGAAACGTAACCAATATAATTAAATATAGTAGGTAACTAAAATAAAGTTTACAAAACATACAATAAACTGACACCAGAGACATCTAATATAAGATACATATAATACAATATATTATATTAACATATTGACTGTGATACAAAAAGATAATCAATAAAAGTTCATGACGTCAATGACTTATTCATTTTGCGACGTTTTGCCTATTAAATACATTAAGTACATTTAAGGTTTTGTCAGTTATACAATCATACATTTATCAATCATGGAAGGATATCATAAGAATGTACAGCCATTGTCATTATTACATTTTTTTAGTCCACACAAGATTATATAAATATAATAATTAGGCATAATAAATTGTTGCTGGATGGAATTGCTAGATTTTTTATGAGGGTGGCGTGAAGAGTCGTGTTTAGTGGCGAGCCTTGGGGGAGCAGTGGAGAGACAGGCAATGATAATGATGCTAAAATAGAAAAATATATATATATCATATAAGTATGTTTGTTGTAAAAAGTAGCCACGTTTTGTGAAGCGAACATCTCCGGTATTACTTAGTAGCTGCATTGAGGATAACGTATTGAATAATGGAACAAATATGATGTCTGAAAATGGTGAAGAACAAACGCTATTGTATTCCGCAGGCATCCGTACTCCGGTATCAACATGGAGCTACAAAATCAAATACAGGAATCAAATTTCAGAAAACGCAACTAAGAGTAATACCAATAAACTTGGATACACCGTGCATCTGGATTCAGTGGACACCTTAGTCAAAGTAAAAATATCTTTATTTAAGTAAACCTATTACAGGCATTTGTGACTTGTTATTATTTAAATTTTGAATTATTCTACTCCTGTTAGTGGAAGACTATGCAGCGAAGTGATCCAAAGTGTAAGCAGTTAGCAGAAGACGAACAGCTTAGCAGATTCCAGTGACCTGTTAATATTTAATCTGACTGAAAAATAACAAATGCAGAATTACGCAACAACAATAATTAATTAAATATCTTTCAAATTCACCTAGTAATACCTATGTATATTTACAATGCCTAGTACAGTGGAACCCTACTAGGTATATCAGAATTAGATAAGCTACTTGCCCGAATGCAACCCGAAAGCCGAGGAAACGAAAAACCTCTGTTTATTTAAGAATAATAGATTTAACGTGTTCGGCCTCAGTCCCAGGCCCCACAGCAGTACCCGATCACGGACGTAACGCATATGCCAGCTCAACCAAGCCAAAACCAAGCGAAAGAGGTAACCACCGGACACGATATACCATGAGAACCTGGACACTAATAACAACCTTTGAGACACAACAAACATCACCATATCAATTAGTCGCTGTAACCATGCAACTCTGTTAACAAACAAATACATTGGTTAGATACGATAGATAGATAAGTAATAAATACCTACATAATAGCAACTAAATATTATTTTTAAAATAGTTATATTATAATAATAGGTAAAGTAATAAACAGTATTACTGAATCACAAGAAATAATATTTAACTAATTAGTCAATAATGTAGTAGTAACTAAAAGTTACATTAATATATTACAAAATACTTAATAACTGTAAAGTAAAATACATTCTCAAAAGATAACTTATATTTAGTTTGTCTTAGCACCAACATCCAACCAAATTCCTTTAATATGCAAAAAGTAAATTTGTCGAGGGTAGTTTTTCACGATGATATTCTTACAGCAGTTATTTCACCAGCGAATTGTTAGGTGCTGCGCAAGGAAAATATCAATCACCTATTGGTAAAAGGCTACCTGAGTAAAGTATTTGTACATTGGTGTGTATAGTTGTATATACTGGTATGTATTATATTTTAGCTATTGGTATATGTGTTTATTATGTATTGTTTTATTTGTATATATATTAATTGTAGTATCTATGTAGTTTATGTACAATGATTACTTAATAGTTAGTATAAATAATTATTAGAGGATACTATTTTTTATTTTCTGTTTGCTTGTCACTCTGCTTCAAATTAGATTTAATTTCCAAAAGGTTAGCTGGTAGAAGATGCCTCATGGCATTAAGCTCGCCAGTGCACCAAGTGTTAAGATGCTTAACTTCGTCCAATAAAGAATTACTATTATGAATAGACAGCGCCGCATTAAACACTCGGGGTTGTACACAGACGATTCACAAGTTCGAAGATGATCCGTGGTAAGATACTTAACGATAATTGTGTAATACGAAAATCTCGCAACAATTCGACCTATGACATTTATAAGAGCCAATGAACTGTGTTGTGCTCTATGTGAGTGAATCTTTAATAATCCAGTCACATTGAAGCACAACTTAGATCGAAAACATACGCTACGCATATTCGCACCGCTCAGATTTCTCGTATTTACAAAATCAGACGTATTTATTTATATTATCTAAAATATGTTTTCTAGATTCATGTTTGAAAGCAATATCCTTTACACATCGGCTCGCGGCTAATAATGGCTTCTCGATAACATAGTGCCTTTCTTGTTCAGCTTAAAACTTATATTAAGATGGATTGAATTAAAACATTATGAAAACATTATTTTAAATGAACTCGTATAATGGCACGGCATGAGAGCGAGGTACTTGATAGCACTTTCCACTTTTATTAGAGAAAGTGTAGGTGATTAACAGACAGACAATGGAACCGCCCGGGCAGGATCTCAGCTTGTAAATTGTGTACTTTTGGTGCTGGGCGCCGTTACTGGTCTAACTCCTCAATAGTAGGCATTTCCAGATCTCGAGCTATGGCGGAATTACGCACGACGCTCGGGAGACCACTCTGAGCGATATCTTCTGCTGAGTTTAAATCTTGTCCATATTGGTCTTCGGCAGAAGGTAATTCCAGGCTGGTGCAGCGTAAGTAAGAGGGGAACGTATGAATATCTTGTAGATTTGGACCTTCAACCTGAAGGTGATTAATGCTGGTGCTTAGTGTTGAGTACAAAACACGTGCGGACCGCAATTTATTAGTCACACTGATTAATAATCAGCAAAGTAAATCAAATAGAAACGTGTGATATTTAAATTGTGCACGACGTATGTCCTTGCGCCCTCCTGATATAGTAAGCGGTATGCGGGGTCCAAAAATTCAAACTAAAAAATAAATAAAAAAGAAAAAACAAGCCCACCAGGGCGTAATAAATAGATGGGATCTCCTTTTTAAACCAGTCGAACCCTAGACATTAATATTCTTATCTTACTCTCTCTCTCTCCCACACACGTTGGACCTGGCACCCATTCGGTGAATCCATATAATGCTAAAAATGTGTCTTCTCTGCAATACAAAACATACACTCGAGTCCAGACTTATCCACTACAATTTACGAGTAAAAGGATACAGTCTAGTTCAAAATGGCATTTAGTTTCATATTTTTATACCCCAAGACAAAGCATAAGACGTTTACCATCGCATAAACTAGACCGACAGAGGCTCCGTGTTCTGGCGGCTAAAACGAGTTGGATACAGAGCCACCTGGCTTTATACCTGGTGGAGATCAAATAAAGCGTATTTTATTTTTTTGTAGCTTTTCTTGTGTCTGGTACTCTAAAGACACAGACCTCGCCATTTGTCATTATGTCGCTTAGCAAACAATACCTAATAATTAAATACAATAAGTCGTATAATAAAAACAATAAACTATAATGTCTAAACTTTTTAAACTTTCGCGCACATTTCAAATCACTTTTACTTGCTAGAGGCCCTCACGGGCGTTTTACATGACACTCATACAAAGGTTGCCGCCAAACCACAGTACGTTCTTAAACGACGCTAACGCCATCTAGTAAAAATATTGTACAACATAATTAACATTCATAATAGTTTTTATAATTTTAACGGGTCTTTATGTAATAAGTGGGTAGGTTTACATCTTCCGCCCAGTATGTACGAGACTACACCGCATAGCTCCAGTCGACGCGTGACCACGGCCAATGCAACTTGGCTGAAACGTAGGGAGAAATATGTCTCTAAGGTAAATCGCGTAAAGACCCGTACTATTATAAAGTCTAAAGCGCCACATAGGCTAAAAATAAGTTTATATTATTACCTTTTTATTCTCCTTCAATAAGTCATAGTTTTGCAAAGATTAACTATTCTTTTGGCGGTTTAGAAGATTGATTTATTAATTAAACTTAATTTTTATTCCGCTTTTGGAATTTTGCTTAATTTTTTCCAAGACATTTTTACAATATCTTTGTCACTTTGTTGTATTTAATTAAAGAAAATTGATCAGTTTAGATCAATTTTGGCTCCCCTTGCATCCCTTACATCCTAAAAACGAGCAAGGTAAGAGCCCCGGCATGTACTAATGAGAAATACACTTTTCTTACGTACATTTGTCATAGATTTAGAACACCACCGTTCTCGTACCTCGAAGAGCACGGTAAACCGTCGATCCCGGTTCCACTACCACTAACTTATGGAATCGTTAATAAATTGTCTTTAAAAAATTATATCATATCCTCGCCCACTCGTCTGCATTTTTTCTAATTTATATGAAGGATAAAACCACATACAGATTTATAACTAATCTAAATTATCATACTTGGTAACTTTTGATAGCTAATAAAATTATTGTAATAAATAAATAAATCGCCAAATCCTCCGCCGTCGTCTAATTACCTACTTTCTTTGTATTACAAGTACCAAGGCGCTGAACACACCTGTGTTCTACGGTCAGGGTTCTGCGTCCCGCGTTTACTGTAATTCATTACCAAACCATTGACAGACACGGTCCGTCTGCTATTGTATGTGTAGGTTTTCAAACCTCCTCAATGATTACAGTGAACGCGGAACGCATTACTCTTACCGCAGAACGCAGGTGTGTTCGCCCTGTGAGCTACGGTCAAGTTCTGCAGTACGCAATCTCTGTAATCAATGTGGTGGACAAATACAAATCAGACTGTGTTGGTCACAGTGACTGCGCGTTTTGTCGGAATACCATTTTTTTTTTCAATAGGTTTATTAGGAAATACAGACCTTTACTTTTCGTGCGAGTTGTAGCTACAAATCAAATAAACTCCAAGTGCTAGGAATACCCTTGATAAACAAAAGGCAATTACAGACTTCTAGACAGCTCGCGGTCTGAGCACGTTTGACCGCGGACCGCAGAACTTAGATCGCCCGCGCCAGGGCTATGTGTTCGGTGCCTTAAACTAAAAACTAACGCTCAATTTTGTAGGAAATAGGAAGCGGAATCTGAGATCTTTCAAGAGATAGTCTGTAGGCGAAGTTGTCAAGCCTTGAGGCAAGACATCTAGAAGTGCAGTTTCATTTTACGAACAGTAAGAAAAGAATCTACAGTCGGATTCTATTACGAGTAATGAAAGAGTTATTTTTTTATTCCTTTTATTATAAAAATAGCATAGGTATGTAAGTTCATATACACAAAACAGCTGATATAAATCTGAACAAGAAAACAAATTTATTTACCGATTTATAATTAACAGGAAAACTTAAAACTATGTCACAATATAGATAGGCATATAGGTAGTAAAAACTAATCCAATTATAAGTATGGGCTTATAAAACTAAATTTTTCATTCACTTATTACAGACCCTAAAACAGAGCGTTCTAGACCTCCACTGTTGGAGATGGGCCGGGCCTTCCAGAACATATATCTGGAGAATTTAGAATATGGCCTACACTCGCCACGCTGGCCAGTCGAGTTGGCGAGGATCTAATGTCAATGTTTAATGACAATTTATTAACGATTCCACAAGTTGGTATTAGTGGAACCGGGACCGACGAATGGTTCACTATTTTAAGATTTTTTTTTTATAGATAAAAATAAATAAACACGTATACTACTAAGTTACGTTTATTGGTTTGTTTTTTGAGTTTACTATTTTTCTTTCTGATAAATTAAGCCACAAACAATTTGCGCCTATAATAATTATTTCCTAAAAGTTGAGATAGCACTATTTGCCCATTCACAACGATATCGTAGAAAAATAACACATAGATAGATAGTTTCATAGAAAACAATTGTCAACTTTGAGGCCATAATTATATTGTTATTTGTAAGGTAGAACATTTTTGAGCGAGCCTCTACTATGAGAGGATTATAGTTGGGAATTCGTCTTTATTAAGGAGCTTTAGGACTCCCTTCTCAGCCATTTTGCGATCGGCTCGATGTTGGAGCCATGATAGAGGTTGATGGACGCAAAAACCACAAAGCATCTGCCACCTGGCGCAAGAAGCCGATTGGAACGCATCCGTCGGATTACCATCAAATGTGCCACATGTGTTTTTGTAGTGCAAAAAATAAAACAACAAAACCAGTGTAAATGTTTTGTGAAATAGTTTAATTTAATTTTACAGTTATTGCCTTTGTCGGGGCCATGGCGCACCTGCTACTGACAAACATTCCCGCTCGGGATACACAATCCCACACAACCGCAATAACTTTAATTTTTATTAAACATTTAATACAATAGCGGTGAGCGGTGGTGGTCAAGTGGTTAGAATGATAGTCGCAGATTCGTGTATCGGTGTGTACGAATGATAAATACTCGGATGGGTCTTTTCTAACGTATTATATTGGGTTTCGTTTTTTTTAAACACATCTTACCATAGTAACAAAATACATCATACCTTTACTGTTGGAGATGAGTTTTTCAGAACATATTTATATTGTATTCTGAATGTGTCAGTAGAGGTTTAGTACTCTAGAAAAAGAAGACAAATTTCTTAGCATTCTATGGATACACTTTTCGGGTGCCAGGTCCATTGTGTGTGGGAAAGAGAGAAGAATAATAGTGTCTCGGGATTAAAAGCGACTATATGCTGATTTACAAAATAGGTCTCCTTTTTTTTGGAGACGTAAAATTGAGGATAATTCTACAAGATAAGGCTTAATATATTTCCTGATTAGACTCCTGCAATTGTATTTATGTATCATGGCAAGGAGTGCGGCGGTTTCTGCTGAGGAAACCTCAAGCTGCGCAAATACTGCAACCTCGGCACAGGTTACAAGTTTGTGCCTTTTGGGGTCCAGCCGATGGGACCATGGTGACCCTCAGCCAAACATCTGGTCTAGGAGTTGCCCAAACCGCTGACGTAGAAATCTGGAGACAAGGAGGCTGGCAATTATTTCTTCCAACGTATTATAGTATAGCCCCGCTATACTATATATATAGTTGCCAGTCTACTTGGCACTATCTCCGATGGGACGTCTCTTGAGGACATTTTGTATTTATAGTTTATATTTTTTTATTAGGTTTAGTTTATAGTTACATAATGTTATTTAAGTAGTTTATAATTTTATTCATGAAATAAATGGATCTATTAACGGAACTATTGGACGGCATTAACGGAATCATACATTACTTGGTCATAATCATACAGTATTTGGTTGGGTAGGGAGAGGAGTAGAATGGTGGATGGTGAGCGTATTATCGCGCAATAAAATAAAAAGGGAGGTCTTCTTTTCTTAAACCAGCCTATTGTCGGTCGCAAGCCCGTTTTTCTCATCTCTTACCCACACACGATGGACCCGGCACGCTCACGGTGAATCCATGGAATGCTTCTATATTTATATTTATAGTGCTAGAAGAGGCGCCGACAATCTGGAGAAACTCTTAGTAACGGGAAAAGTAGACGGTAAAAGAACAAGAGGAAGAAGCCCCAAACGATGGTCTAGTCAGGTGACTGAACTCCTAAACATCCCAGTACACCAAGCAATTCACTGTGCCGAGGACCGCAGTCACCGGAAACGGCTAGTGGATGGACTGCGACGGAGTCACGATCCCCAACAGTGGGGTACCGACTAAGGAGGAGAAGTATGTATATATATTTAAAAATGTATTAAGTTAATTCAACATAACATAAACTTTTAAAAAATGCTAATTGATATTTGTTTATTGATATTACCAACCGATCAACATCTGGTAACGAGTTGTTTGTTTACATAATTAAGAATGACCAAGTGATTTCCTTACCAAACAGTTAAATGCTTATAAAACGTTTACCAACTGACAAAAGGTTAATCATGACACAACTGCGTCTAATTGTCATGTCTTTATTATTTATCAAGGTAGGTAAATATCAACACTTTCTAAATTTTTAGCCAAATTAGACGCGTTAGATATTGTGGAAAACGTTGATGTTACTAAGATAATAAATACCTTAACGTACCTGTTTACGCCAATATTTAACTTATATTTGTAATAGTTGAATCGGTTAATAATGAGCAATACAAAATTCCCTCCATTTCCAATAACCAAGTATGCTACCACAAGATGGCGCCACTTACTTCAAATTTGCAACATTTGAATATTTATTAATTATATTCGCAAACGAGAAGTACCCACTTGTGGACTTGCAGAAAATAGGTTTCTTTGTAAGCTTCATTGCTTGCAACGTCTGTCGCACGTCGCGCCCCGACCCAGCGAGAAGTCTATGATCTACCGTGATCCCGCTCTTCTGGAAGACGCGCCGTTGTGTTCTCCGCGGACGGCTGTGCTAAATAAATAACTATAATAATCGTGAAGTGATTGAGTTTGGCGAATATCCTGGCCAGGATAGGTGATAGTGAAGCTGTGAAAAGGTACGTGGCATACTTTCCTTATATAAGTGACCCGTCCTACTCTGTTTCCGATATCGTACCTCTGTGTCCGGATTGCTCGTTACCGGCCGTTTTGCTATTATAAAAATTCAAATACAGTCCATTTTAGAAGGCCTTTGTTCGCGTTTGGTCCGTGCTTTTGGCATAAGCATAGTTAGCTGGAAGGTTCTGGATCAGGCGCGAACAGTACCTATTGTCTTACATGTATTAAGACCCCTCTCAGATGACAAGCGGCATTACATACGCCTTTTGTGTTAAATAATAAAGTTTTTTAATACATAAAACTTGCCTTATGTATAGTACGAGTACTTTGTTTATAAACGTTATTATATTATCATGTCTCTCATTTTCGCACTCAGTTAAAATGGCTCAGTATTCACTTTCGCAGATCTGTTCATGTCCTGGTTTCCCTGTATGGTATCCTAAACAATCCTAAAACTCCTCTATATCTAAAATCACGCTTCGAGTACTTGTGCGACACACACAGCCTTACCCTTCGTTCTACTTTTAATAACCAACTTAAAATCCCTTCCCACTCCTCTAGCAGATATTCAGATTCCTTCACTGTGTCGGCGGCCCGCCAGTGGAACACGTTACCGCTGGCTATCAGACAAGCACCATCTGCCAATGTTTTTAAAAGTCAAGTAACGACATTATTTTTAAATAAACAGGAAATAACCTCATCAAGATGATAATATAGATATTTTGGCATAATTATATTTTGTGTATGTAGTATATAATATTTAAAGTGTGTAGTATATGTAGTTCGTTTTATATGTAGTATATGTATGTACCAAATTAAGTAAGTATTGTGTATTATATTTATTTGCACCCTGCCCATGATTTCTCACTTTCCCAAAGGTCAGTTGTTAAAAAATGCCTAACCGGCATTAAACTCGCCTATGTACACTAATTTTAAGTTTTGTGCAATAAAGTATTTAAATAAATAAAATTACTTTAAGTAGGAAGGCATGTGCAGCCGTTGTTCCCAGTTTCAATAATACCAACTTGTTAAATAGTTAACAGATAAAAATGTAAAAAGAGTGCAAAAAAAATTCTAAAAGTGTCTGTTTTTTTTTTTTTTTTTAATACTGAGCACAACATGTGACACCGCGCCCACCTGATGGTAATGACCGACATCAGTCCGGCGAAGCTGCAGCGATTCGAGAGGTTTAGACACTGTAGTATCGTCCACTATTCGAATAGCCCGCCTCTGTAGGACATTTAGAGCATCTGTAAGATACTTAGCGGAACCATGACAGAGCAGAGGTGAGAACAGTATTCCACGCATGTTATAATGATGAAGAAATAATTAGCCAAAATTTTTGAATTATAATGCAAAACCCTATTTAAACAAAACTCTAAATTTTCGAATTTATCATATATGTAACCACTTAATGCCGTGAAAGTGATTTGCTCATTCTTATGATTGATTTTATTAGATCTGCTAATTCTAACTATAACGAACCAAATTTAACCAAATATAAAATTCCAGCATTTCTCCCAAGGAAGTTTCGATGTGAAATCAAGGACAGGGACGGGAAAAGAACTGGGTTTAACTGACTGGGCATTAAACAGCGCAGTGGACGTATGGTTTAGCAATAAAACTATTGTCAATGTGTTTTCTAAAGAAATATTTGCAATGATTGGAAAAATCGCGGCTAGACGAGGTAAGATATGTTTTTTTACCTGCTTGCGCGAAGCAAAGAAGGAATATGTGTTTATCTGCCTATGTTTATTCCTTTGTGGCACACTGAAGTGTAAAACGCGTAGGCGGATTTTGATGACTTATCAATCAATTCGTCTTAATCTTTCGAGTGTCACTGAAAATATGACATTTCAGTGACACTTGCAGACAATCTAATTTCAGTGGAAAATAAAAGTCGTCAAACATAGTTATTTACATTATCATCATAGCCCCCCTAGAACACAGAGTCCTAAACCTCCACTGTTGGAGATGTGCTTTCCAAAAAGTTCTGGAGACGAGGTTCTGACGTTAACTTTGATGAAAATTTATTAGCGATTCTACAATATGGTATTAGTGGAACCAGGACCGATAGCTTAACGTGCTCTTCGAGGCACGAAAGAAGTGGCGTTGTCAATCTATGACAAATGTACGTAGGAAAAATGAATTTATCATTGGTGAGCTGGGGTTGGAACCGACATTTTTATGATTTTAAGGATAGCTTTATTACAACCGAGCCACCACCTCTTTTTTTATTATTAATAATAATTGACACGGCCCTCGCCAACCCGTTTGGCCAGCGTGGTGAGTGTAGGCCAAATTCTCCTGAAGACCCATCTCCAGCAGTGGAGGTCTAGGAATCTGTGTTCTAGTGGCTGTGATGATGAAGTGACACAGATGTTTTAAATCCATGCAGGGATGGGAATTGAATAAGTTCATATAATATTATTATTATCGAAGCACTCTACGGCATTGTTTTTTCAGAGAAGCGCTCACGGAGTCAAGAGGAGGCCGAAAATCACAGAATTTAACATTTACATATTTTACATAGAAAAGACCTAATACATTATTTATTTACTTATTGCATTAGTACTATTATTTATTATTAAATAACCCGGTGAATTTTCTACACCCATAAATCGATTTGAATAACTTTTATGACAAACGATAGAAGTTCGCCATGAACGCCATTTATACGAATGAAAGCTTGTTTAATAATTTAAATTATTTAAAGCACTTAAACATAGTACAGAGGCGATCTATAATAATTATTAATCATTACAGCCCCTAGAACACAGCGTCCTAGACCTCTACTGTTGGAGATGGGCCTTCCAGAACATATATATGGAGAATTTAGCCCACAGTCGCCACGCTGCAGCGCTGGCCAGACGGGTTGGCGGGTATCTTATGTTATTTTTTAATGATAATTTAATAAGCAACAAGTTGGTATTTAGAGGAACCGGGTAAGACTGCTTAACGTACTCTCCGAGGCATGGGAACGGTGATGTTGTAAATTTACGACAAATGTACGTAAAAAAAGTGTATGTATTGTAAAAGGGCTATTACTCACGCCGACATGACAAAGTCCTAGGTGTTATCCGTGAAGCAGTAAGTCTTTCTATTGCAAGAGCCAGAAAGGGACTGACTACAAATAAAACTTTGACCACATTTGTAAAGGAAGGGCAAAGCACGAAAACTAAATGCAAGCCCACCTCGATCCTTGGCGCCGCATCAGACTGGAAAATTCTCATTTGAACACCATTATAGGATCCCAGATGAACTAGCTGTATTTTTTTTTTTTTTTTTTTTTTTTTTATACTATATGTATCAGCCTATAGGCCAGACATCTTAGTGTTTTCTCGGAACTTGAAAAAAGTTATCCTTATTGAACTTACCGTTCCGTGGGAATCAAATATTCCAAAAGACCACAACACGAAGTCGAATAAATATTATGATCTCACAGAAGAAATGATCAGGAACGGGTTCAAGACTCAGCTTTACGCAGTGGAAGTTGGTGCAAGAGGAGTTCCAGCAAAATCTTTGCATCACTTACTGAAAGAATTGGGCCTAAGCAGGTCTGCCGTCAATACATTTATGGAACGAGCTTCCAAGACGGCATTAACGGAATCATACAGTATTTGGTTGGGTAGGGAGAGAAGTAGAATGGTGGATGGTGAGCGTACTATCGCGCAATAGAAAAAAAAAGGAGGCCTCCTTTTCTTAAACCAGCCAATTGTCGGTCGCAAGCCCGAGACACCATTCTTCTCATCTCTTACCCACACACGATGGACCCGGCACCCGCACGGTGAATCCATGGAATGCTTAGAAATTTGTCTTCAATTTGTCTTCATAAATACATGCCGGGGGGGTTTGAACCGACCTTTGTAGGATTTTAAGGCACGCTATCTTACAACCGAGCCACCACCGCGACCGAGCTATAATGCCAGTGAGCATTCTTCACTCCGTAGCCACAACTCAGACTTAGCTGTAAAGGTACACAGGAGTTTTAGCCCGTAGGCGCCTTCAAATCTCCTTATGAGGCCTCATGGTGATTCCGGCATGCGACGTACCGCGGTGGCCCTTTAGGCTGGGGTTGTATCGTTAGGCAATTTTTCGATCTCCATCTTTAAAAAAAAAAAAAACAATCTTGCCGTCATAACCACAGATATGTTAGCAAGACCAAAATACCAAGACTAACCCTAGTCTTGGAATTGGTCCTGCGCAAGAGTCTCAGTAGATCCTTGCTCAGACTTATGTTCCTAATTTTGCTAAAAATTATCCTATTTTTTCAGGATTGGGTTTTTTTTACAATTCTAACTACGTTGTGCATGTTTTTTCTACACAACTGTTTTGATAGTGAACTAACATTTTTTTTTCACTCTGACAAAGTTGTTCGTATTAATGAATAAAATATAATGTAATGATTTAAACAAGTATATACGAGTTAAACAAATTTTCTTACCTTTGTATACATTTTTGGATATATGTATGTTGGTCAACAAGATTTATAACCATTCCAAATTTCAAGTAAATCAGACCACAAGCAACACTAGGCAGTTTGTAAGGAAACTGTCAGTGTCAAACGCTATTGTTCGGGTTGATATTCGTATAATACTAATTCTCGGCTAAACAAGCGCTAAAACTAACCATACATAAAGGAAAACACTATTTTTACAATCTAACGATTAAACAAAACCTTAAATTAAATAAACTAAAAGATAAACCTAATTAATATAAAAACTAAATACTTACAAATATCTTAATCCTTTGAGTAGGGAATATCTTATTCAGAGGATCAGTGTTGCCATCCAACGAGGTAACGTCGCCGGAGTCCTCGGAACAGTGGATTCATCTTCTCATTTTTATTCAACTCTCTAAAAATAAAGGAGCTTAATCTAACGATTTCGTTTAAAAAGATAGACTGCCGCCGCTGGTGGTACCTCAGCGTATAAATCTATAGCCAGTATTGCAAACGAAGCGGTATAATTTACTTTAACCGGCCACTATTTTTATCCGGTTTCATTGCCGCCATGGGAATATATTGAACAATTTATGGTCCAACCCTGGAGTCAAATTCTGTTTCTGTTTCATTCAAATCTTCTATATATATAAAGGTGAATTTCGATTTGGTTCAGTTTGACAACGTCAATATAACATTTCATATTAAATATTTAAAAAAATGAAATTAATAATTTATAGTCTACTTCAATATACGTAAACAAAAAGTTACTTTAAAGTATTAAATATTGTTCTAGAACAAGTAATTGTTTTATGTCGTAATTGGTACAAAAGAGCCCTTTGCAGATTGGTCCTTTGTAAGATAACTTTCATGCGTTATTTATGAAATCCCAATTTGACGTCGGAAGCAATATCCCTTCAATTTTAGGACTAATAAATAATTTTCCTCTTTCCATCGACATATATTATACAGACCAACCGAAACTCTAAGTAGTATTTTATTGTCAACATAATAGCAAGTTATTCACCGTTTTCGCACTAATTTACTCTTCAAAATTCAAAACCATTAACAAGACAAATAAATGTGCGTACCGAAGAATAAATATTGCAGCTGAAGCGCGGAGTTGAAAAAATGTCGATTCGTCGCAAAGTAGTGAAAAATTAACTGATCGAATGGACTGTGTAACTCGTATCCGCGGCGGACTTGTGCTAGAAATCATATTTAAAAACAAAATGCCATCAAATTATCTGCCAGATTAAAACAATTTATTCAATATTTCGGTCTTGTATTATTATTTAACGTTCTTAAGCTCTTGAAAATTTACCCATTATTATTACTAAAATACAAATGGAAACACTGGATAATTTATGCATTATCTGGTCGAGGGAATGGTTTCCAAGGACAGAAAGGTCAAATTTCCTACTTGTGAAAAAATTGGCACCTTTGCACACCAGACCTCCTCCACGACGCATCGCAGCCTAATCACGCTGACATTCCGCGACTAGTTAACCTATAATAAAAGTTCCACACGCCCTGCCCGTTGTTACGTGAAGCAAATGCTACTTCTGTTAGAAGGCCAACACCTCGATTCCCGTCTACCGGATTTAATTATGTTATTATATAATTGAATTAATTTAAATTTATATATATACTATACTAGCACGACATATTACCTTGCGCTCACCCGATGATAAGTGGCGCGCGAGGTTCAAGAATGTTGGCAACTAGAATCAGACACTCATGACTGACATCAGTCTTTAACACTGTGCCGGCTTAAATGGGCATCACATCAAGTCGAGCCTGTATGGATACATTTTACTGGGTTTATCGTTATGAACGGTGGATACTTCCCCGCCCCGGCAGACTGGGCAAATTATCACTATCATTCCGCCTACCACCTATTTATTGTTCTCGTTGAAATTATGTGCTATTTGCAATGATTTCAAAATCCAATTTTTACTTTCAAGTAGAACTAATATTGTAAGGTTGTCATGGTTATATTTATATGAAAATAACACCGCTTGAAACAATTATTTTTTATGGTTTCAATATTGTTATTTTAAAGATGCTATATTTAATGCCAGCTGTAACGAAAAGGGCAAAAATCAAGTGTTAATTTTAGTAATATTATAAATATGATTGTACATTTTTTGACTGTGTTCAATAAATGAATTATTATTATTATTAAAAATATATACGTAACTAAATTTATTTTAGTAGTGACAGAGGTCTAGGACGTTATCGATGTTCACATAGTGTACAAAGCCATAATTAATTTTTTGGACAGATTTAAGGTTTATGTCCATGTTCGTCCCCTTGTATCTGGGGATGGTAGCCTTTGATGTTTTAAAAGCCGCTTCATAAGTGTTCGCCTTGAAGCCACGCGATTAGGCGGTAGTTAAATGTGAAGTGGCTAGGGGTGGGGGAAGTTACGGCGCAAATACGCAGTGCAAAATAAAAAGATGATATACGCATTGAATTAATATGTAAATGTCTGGGAATATTTTTATTCTTGAGAAACCCTACCGTGTAGCATCAACTTTATATGAGTAAAACAAAAAAAAATCACTAACAACTAAAGATTCATTGTCATTAACACATCATCAATATCCTATGTCATTACACTATAGTCCTCCCCCAAAGACCAAGGTATACAAAGACACAAGAGATTGGGCCTAAGCAGGTCTGCCGTCAATACATTTATGAAACGGGCTTCCAAGACAGCATTACAGAATCATACAGTATTTGGTTGGGTAGGGAGAGAAGTAGAATGGTGGATGGTGAGCGTATTATCGCGCAATAAAATAAAACGGCCTCCTTTTCTTAAACCAGCCTATTATCGGTCGCAAGCCCGAGACACCATTCTTCTCATCTCTTACCCACACACGATGAACCCGGCACCCGCTCGGTGAATCCATGGAATGCTTAGAAATTTGTCCTCTTCATAGATTTGTTTTAGTAAAATAGACAAAAGTCGTTGTAAATGTGTTAGCTAATTTTCTCTTTCTAAAATTATAAATATGTCCAAAATATCCGTAATTTATATTTAATATAAATTTCCTAGAAAAATAAATATACTCAGTCAGTCAGTGGAGTCGTCCAGGCTAATGTGCCTGGGTTGGGGATGGGGACATTCCCCCGTTGTTCCCGGCAGGATCTCAGAGGGTAACCACCCGCTAGTAATTCATACACTTTTGGTGCTGGGTGCCGTTAGTGGTGTAACAGCACCGTGTCGCTCACGACCAAGGGGGTCTAGGTTCGGCTACTTCAGCTCTCTTCCAGGAGCACTTCTCTAGCAAGCGGTCTTCCGTTGGGGGGCCGAGCGCAAGACGGAGCGATATTCTGGATATGCTATGACGGAATTACGGACGAACCACGGCGCTCGGAAGACCACTCTGAACGATATTTCTTATAGTTACACTTGATTGTGCAAACTAGAGGAAAGTACCCTAAACCCTATAAAGACCAGCGCGTTGACTTAGCGGTTGTATAGAACGACCAGTCGTTAAATGTTAAGTCAATTTTACTACTTTTAGTACCAATAAAGGTACGTGTTTATTATTGTTTTACGACTAGTGAAAACTTTATTTTTGATAGTATGCAGACCTTGTTGCTGTCTACTTGTGGATAAACAAGTCGTTTTCGCATAACATTTATGTTTTTTCTCTTTTATGTATTTTTAGATTTAAAATGTTTAAGGCTGCCCCTGCGAGTTTTTGGCCGCATATTAATAATAATAATATAATTCTGTATTGCACATACATAAATAATGTACATACATAGGCGAGCATAATACCGTATGGTATTCTTTACCCGCTGACCTTTGGGAGAGTGAGATATTATTATAATGGGTGCGGAGTAAGAAATAATAATAACATTTTAAATCAATCATAAATATACAATAGCAAGTATTAACAACATACCAATATATAAATATGTCGTACAATATATTAAATACTTAAATAAAATAAAATACTGATATAATAATTATCTATGTCAAGATGTGGAAATTAGATGTCATTTTGTTTTTTGAGAAAGTATGTAATTAATAAATGTTTGAATATATTTAAAGACGGAGCCGACTTGCTTGCCACTTGTCATAATTGGCCCATAGTAAAAGTTGGCTAAATGTGAATCCGCTTATTTATAAGCGTGGTTTCTGGCCACCCCGAAAGGGAAACGGTCGTGATGATACATACATACATAAAGACGGAGCCTGTCTAATAGACAAAGGTACCCTGTTCCATTGGCGGACTGCAGAAACAGTAAGAGAATCTGAATATCTGCTGGGAGAGTGAAGAGGAATTGAGAGTTGGTTGTTGTGAGTAGAGCGAAGGGAGTGAGAGTCCGAGTCACGCAGGTACTCAAAACGATCACTTAGATAAGGGAAAATATTAAATACTACACATACATACATATCTTCACGCCGAATCTATACATAAGCTATACATATACTTATTTCACAAGCGGAATAAGTCGCCATAACTCACTTATTATATATGCGTATATGTATGTATTTTATATTTAGTTATATATTTATTTGTTTATGTAGGACTTTATTTATATATAAGTACTATACCTTTGTAATTAATGTATGTTTTATATAGTAATAAATAATTTCAACTATCATTTTTCTCCTGCTGCACCCGCTTATTACATATCTCAGTCATAAAGGTTAGTTGGTAGAAAATGCATTTACGGCATTAAGCTCGCCTATGTACCTGCACTTGTTTTGGTTTTGTACAATAAATAATTTATTATTATTATTAATCCCTTGCGGGTTAGGTAGAGATTAAGCGCCACTTGTCACGATCACAACGCTTCTTCAATATTCATCAACCTCTTCATACATGCCCTAAAAATGCACCTTCAGCTATTGCTATATTACTGATTTTAAATTACAGTTCAGCAATGATTTTCTCATTTTTCGTGACGTAAGTACCTTCATATAATAAAATTGCTCAGCTTTACCAAAAGTATACAGCATGATTTTGTATGGTCTAATTTTAGACTAATATATTATTCTATTGATAGAAACAAAAACTTTTCTTTAGAAACACATTAGTCTAAAGTAAGGGTATACAAAGTCACCCTGTATAACTTACCCTCATTGAATGCTTGCATTTTATTTTCGTGATAAGTTTACAAGTAAACTTGGAAATAATGATAATCATATTATTAAAAAGTCCAAACAGGTTGGCGAGCGTAATGTAAATTTTTAATGACATTTTAATAACGATTCCACGTTGGTATTAGTGGAACTGGTACCGACAGCTTAACGCGCTCTCCGAGGCACGGGAATGGTGGTGTTGTAAATCTATGACAAATGTACGTAAGAAAATTGTATTTCTCATTGGTACACGATGAGGGGGTTTGAACCGACCTTTGTAGGATATGTCAATAAATGAATATTTGCTATTTACAATATCTGGTGATAGGTTTTTAAATTGGGTAGCCAAGATACATACTATTAAACCATTCGGTCATAGCCCAAACAGGTAACATAAATAGAAAGACACTAACATACTCGTAGCATTGTCTAGGAAATCAATGCTTGTATTGCAGATAAAGCCCAGTACACACGATAACGGTTCAAAGGTGATATGCAACACATTGGGCACTTATTCCACTGCTGGCGAGAAGGCAACTAGCGATAAACTATTTACTATTGTTATAGAATAATTAATAATAATAATAATAAAAAAAATATTGTCACAAAAAGTATACAGATGTTAAATAGGTGAACAATATAGAGTGATGTGTCTGTGATACCTACACGAGGTTGCCCTGTAGTTCGGGATATCGGTGGTCCTCCGTGTTATAATGTTACAACAATAAATGATGTATGAACTTACAATAACATAGAGATACAGTTATAAGACTAATTTCAAGCGGTGGTATTTATTTATAAATATTACAATTATGTAAACTCTATAATTAGGTCATTTTTAAGGTATATATCTATGGGCCTTTTGTATATCCATTTTGTTGCCTGAAAATAAAGATTATTATTATTATTATTTCGAACGTAAGGAAATGACACATTATTTGTAAATCTAGCAAGTCATGTGATCTTGCGCCCACCTGATGGTAAGTGGCGCGCTATGTCCATGTATGTAAGCAGCATACTATATGACACTCATGACTGACATCAGTCCCTAACACCATGCCGGCATTAATAGAGAGAGAAGAGCATTTCACATATACTATCTCATATATATCCACTCAATGAGCAGAAACTTTAGTAGGAAGGATATAAGCTGCGCCAAGTATCACAGGTCGTAGACAAAAAAAAGCCAAGGAATTAAAATGACTTTACACAATTAGTCTACGGATACGAGGACATTTAGCGACTGTTACTATATTAAAAAAAAAAAACATAAAAAAAAGGTATTTTGACTTTACCATTCATAATGTCGTTTATTTACCTGTAATAGTTACTAAAAACACAACATTTCCTCGCTTCTATGACAAGCTGACATGAACGAGTATGTTACCATTCTTTAAACTTACCGATTATCATTGAAAGATACCGAATATGATATGATCCTATTATAGTGTGTATTTATTTAATCCTTAAATATTTATTTACTTATTTAATTAAGCAAGTCAACAACATGTTTACAAAATCTTATACAATATACAATCTAGAAGGTATCTTTTTAGTTTAGTAAACATGTTACTTACAGACCAGCATTGCATTCAAAAGGTAGGTGACATCGTTTACTAAAACACAAAAACTAAGTAGGTAGTACATTTTTTTTTTTTTTTTTTTTTTTTTTTTAATATTGGCATGACAAATACAGTAAACCACAGAAAACAACAAAAATGAATATCGCAAGTACTTACAGATGCAAACTGTATAATCTAAACAAAAATTATAGAAATATATGATGTATAGAATTATATATGTAATTTTATGTATTTTATTATAGATATTATATATGTATTATAATATGAAGTATTAGTATAAATTATTAGTTTTGTTAGCATTTACTTAGCACTCTCATTCTCCTGGGGGAGACGAAACTAAAACCTCAAAACGAACTCCGTATCCCCAGTTACTTCGTTTACAGAAGAGACGAAATATCTCCGGAAGGGACTGCTTATCGGGGGACAGCAGTCCTTGTCCGCCGGGATGTCGTCCACGAGGAATTGGTGGACTCGGAGTTTGAAACAATCCGCACTAAAGGAGTTAGGCTCAACTCGTCTGGAGAAGAGCTCAGGTTGTACGCGGCCTACCGCCCTCCCACAAAATGGATACACTTAGCTGACTTAAACCGAATTCTGGATGGCAGAACCCCAACCTTGGTCATCGGGGATCTTAACGCAAAACATCCCTCATGGGGTTCCCGATGCACCAATCCAGCCGGGAGAAGTCTATTCCAGGATTCGGAATCCAAGGGTTACGAGGTCCTCGGGCCCGACTCACCCACGCACGTCCCTACTAATGAAAAGTACGCCGCGGACGTGCTGGATATAGTAGTGGCCCAATCCATGCGGGTCCCGGTCCACGTGGAAGTGCTTTATGACTGCGATACGCAGCACTTTCCACTCCTCGTGGTCCTGGGCACGCAGACTGACCTCGTATCTCCCAGAGGGCGGTTTAAAACTAATTGGGAAAAGTACCGGGCAATTTTGTCAAACTACAAATTGCCCGGTACACTTTCTTCTCCGGACGAAGTCGAGGCGGCAGCCAGCCACCTGATGAAGTCCATCCAAACGGCGAAGGAGGATTCGACTACGGAATTGCCTCCAAATCACCTTCGTCAGAAAAGTGCACTCCCGGGTCACCTTCGAAAGAAGCTCCAAGAGAAGCGGTATCTACAAAAGCGCTGGGCACATTCCCGCTGTCCCAGCACTAAACGAGAGCTCAACCGATTGGCGGAAGAGCTCTCTATAGAGATCGCCGCTTTTCGAGGTCGGACCTGGGAGTCACTTATGGACACCATCGGGGAGGAAAAGGGAAACCTGGTATCCCTCTACCGCCTCACAAAGAGCCTTACCAATGCTCCTCAACATGTACAGCCATTGCTCGACGACCGCGGAGATCGATGTTATTCCGCTCGGGATAGAGCCGAAATCCTGGCCAATCATCTTGAGCGGCAATTTCAGCCCTTCCCGGTCGTCGACCATATCCATAATGAAATTGTGGAGTGCAAAGTACGGGAGATGATCAATTCTGAAATGCCGCCGGCCCTACCCGGGCACTTCTTCGTGTCGCCGACGGAGGTCTGCAAAGCAGCCCTTCGTTTAAAACCGAAGAAGGCCCCGGGACCCGACGGCATTTCTAATATTGCGTTATCGCAGCTGCCGCGCAGAGCTATGGTAGCGTACACCAGAGTCTGTAATGGGATCCTTCGCACCGGCCACTTCCCTTAGTGCTGGAAATCAGGGAAGGTTATTGTCATCCCCAAACCGGGAAAAGACCGGCGCCACGCCTCCAGCTATAGGCCAATAACCTTACTGCCACACCCGGCAAAGTTGTTCGAGCGCTTGTTCCTCCGGAGGCTGAAACGTTACGTCGAACTTCGCGATGAACAATTCGGCTTTCGAGAGGGACATAGCACCACACTCCAACTGACCCGGGTGCTGCACCACCTGGCAGTCGAGAAGAACGAGGGCCGTCGCTCTGTCGGCGTCTTCCTAGATATCGAGAAGGCGTTCGACAGAGTCTGGCACGACGGTCTCTTGTACAAACTTCTTGACTCGTCACTCCCAGCAATGGCAGTAAGGATCCTAGCGTCGTTCTTGGAGGGACGACGATTCCACGTCGCTGTGGAGGATCTCATCTCTGAGGAAAAGCCCATTCTGGCTGGGGTTCCACAGGGCAGCTGCTTATCTCCCGTACTTTACGCGCTGTACACCAATGACATCCCAACACTCTCTGAAGTCCTGGAGGAGGACGGGGAGGACAGGGAGGAGGATGTCATGCTTGCACTGTTTGCGGACGACAGTGCCTACTTCAGCTCTTCTCCAAGCCAATATGAGGCTGCTGATAAAATGCAGGACCTCCTGGACCTACTCCCTGCGTGGTTGGACAAGTGGCGTATGTCTATCAATGTCGGCAAAACTGCCGCATTGATGACATCCAGATGCCGACTGCCTCCACCACTGCAGCTTCGAGGACAGAACATCGAGTGGACACCGACCGTCAAATACCTGGGCTGCATCATTAACAGGACGTTAACAATGGGTGAAATGGCCTGCCACGCCGTCAATCAGGCGAAGGCGGCCCGAGCCATGTTACGCCCTGTTATGAATTCCAGCTTGCCGCTCAGGTTGAAGGTTCGGATCCACAAGATGTTCATCCGTTCCCGACTCACCTATGCTGCGCCAGCCTGGCACCACCTTCTGGCCAAGACCAATAGGGACAAGATCCAAAGTAAGCAGAACATATCGCTCAGAGTGGTCTCCCGAGCACCATGGTTCGTGCGTAATTCCGTCATAGCTCGAGATCTGGAGATGCCTACTATTGAGGAATTTGTCGTCGGCCTGACTAGACGTATGTTCTATCGGGCCGACAACGGACACTTGAAGCATCTTCAGAATATCGCTCCGTCTTGCGCTCGGCCCCCCAACGGGAGACCGCTTCCTAGAGAAGTGCTCTTGGAGGAGAGTTGAAGTAGTCGAACCTATACCCCCCTGGGTTCGTGAGCCACACGGGCGCTGTTATACAGTGACGGCGCCCAGCACCAAAAGTGCATGAATTACCGGTGGGTGGTTGCCCGCTGAGATCCTGCCGGGGAAAACGGGGGAATGTCCCCATCCCCAACCCAGGCCCATTAGCCATCCGGGCCTGGACGACCCCACTGTCTGACTTAGCACTCTGCCTGTATTCCATTAAAACTCCCACAGTATAGCTGGTGGAAAGGCATTTTCAAGAGTTTTAACGGCATAAAGTCTCCTGTGTACATAAATTTTAAGATAATGATTTTTTTGTGCAATAAAGATTTTTTATTATAAAGCCCTTGTCAAAATAAACTGGCTAAAAGAAATAAGCTTAACTAGCTTCTCACTTATTGTTGGTAGTGAACAAGTACCAATTTAAGATTAAGCCTTGCTTACACGAAATATCGATACTAGCTAAAACTCGTTTATCGTCGGTAGTGAGCCAAGTGCCTTTTTCAGATAAAGCCGTGCTCATACGATAACGCTACAAAGGCGGAGTGGAAAACCTTAATGAGCGTTCTTGAAACAAAGGCAGGTCATAGCGCGTTTTGGTCGAGTCGGTGTTGTGAACTAACCCTTTGATGTTTTCAAGTGCTCTTAACTCTAGACCTGAAATACATCCGGATAGCATGTACACTAATGTATAGTCAGCGAAGATATGCTAACATACACAAAGCTGATGAAATTCAAGTTTCCAAATAACCTTTATACTATTTTTTATTCGAAGGATTATAACTAAAACTACTTAAAGAATTTAAACTAAATATAAACTAAACCTAATAAAAAATAAACCATAAGTAAAAATGTCCTCTAGAGACGACCCTTCATGGATAGTCCCAAGAAGGCTGGCAACATTTCCTCTCTGTATAGCGAGGCTAATACGTTGGCAGAAATAATTGCCAGCTTTCCTGTCTCCAGACAGAAGTGGGCCAGAGACATCTGACGCAGAATCGACGACCGATGGGGCAAACGAGTTCTAGAATGGAGACCAAGTACTGGGCGGATGACCTAAAGTTGGGGTTGGATGAGGGTCACAAAAGACCTGAAAGATGATGATGATAATAATGAATAATATTTAAAACTATTGTCAAAACTAATAACATATAATGGTGTTAATTAGTAATCGAATTAATCTTTCGAAAACTTTCGTATTGGCTGTATAAACAAAGCATAGCAACGATAATAATAATAATAAAATACTTTATTGCACATAATTACAAAAGTAGTCTACGAGGGCGAACTTAATGCCATAGGCATTCTCTTACAGCTAACCTTGTGATAGTGATAAGTGAGGTTATAGGGTGCTTATAAACGATAAGTCAATAGAACTACACACATCAAAAGTGTCTAGGGATCAACATATATTTTTGCAATAACTTTTCTCCTGATTGATATTCATTAAAATTTTCTTTAAGGATTGATCAAATAAAATGTTTTCGTTTGTCTACAGTAACGATAAACCAAGTCACCTTTGCATTAGTAAAAAAAATTGCCATTTTCCTAATAAAGGGATTTTTGACATTTGAACCACTAACATTAAAGTTCGAAAAAAAGACTGAAATAACAGTTTTTTTTTAATTTTATTGGGTAACTTAAACAATTAATAATCCGTGTTTCTACCGCGAACACTAACAACACAAGAACATCGGTTTGGCATACTCAAAATGAGTTCATCCAAATCACGCTGTGGAATGGCCGCCCATGTTCGTTGCAACAACAAAAAAAGGTCTTCTTGCGACTGGATACCCTCCATATTCGGCAGAGCTCTTCTCTGAAGAATATCCCATGCATGCTCAATCGGGTTCAAGTCTGGCGACTGAGCAGGCCAGGGCAGGATATTGATGTTAGCTGCGGCGAGAGTCTGTCTTACAACTCTTGCGGTGTGCGGTCGTGCATTATCATGCATTAACTGAAATAAGGGACCGATATGCACTTGTAGAGGAACGATGAAATACCCGCCCATACCATGATGGTTCCACCACTATAAGGATGGACTTCCTGGCAGGATTTTAATCGCTGTTGGCGTCCAGGGGTTCTCCAGTGTCGTATACGTCTTGTATCCGGCCTCATACCAAAACGAGACTCATCAGAAAAGCACACGAAACGCCATTGTTCTTCTGTCCAATTTCTGTGTTCAAGAGCCCATTGATATCGAGTCCTACGATTGTGCATTGCTATAGGTGGTACCCGTAGCGGTCTTCGGGAATGAAGGTTCACTTCATGCAAGCGGTTTCTGACTGTTTGGTCGCTAATTAAGTTCCCTGAAGAGCGATGAAGGCTCACGGCTAACATCATGGCGGTTATTGTTGGAGTTCTTCGAGCTGTGATTTGAATGTATCGGTCTTGTCTCCGTGTGGTGCAGCGATACCGTCCTCCATGGCGCTCAGCCACGGTACCAGTGGTTCGGTAACGTGTCCAAAGTCGACTGATAACACTCTGACTTGTATTCAGAGCTAAAGCCACAGTACGTTGCCGGGAACCAGCTTCTATCATTCCCACGGCTCTGATCATTTCTTCCCTGCTTAAATGACGTCGCCGCTCCATAATAACGTTGGTTTTAATCAGTAGTAGGGAAACAGTAGCACTAATAATGTCTTCAATGCGTCTTATGTTTTTATAGGGAAAATATTGACAGCTGATTTTTATCTTTTACTCGAATTTGATTGACAGTTCCTGTTTTAAATTATGAAATGCACCAAAAAGGATCCATATAAATTTATAAAATCATAAATTTATTACAAAGCCACATCTCAATCACAAGAAATCCGCATAAACATGCTTGATCCCTAGACTTTTTTGATGTGTGTAGATATGAACATCGATACTTAACAAAGCTAAAATATATACATAAAAGCAAACAATAAATATTAATAACATCCATGTACATACACATATACACAAATAAATATATACATACATATATTAACCATATCAGAGCAGGATGGAGATATTTTGCAACCATAGCTTGTTTATATTATTGTTTTTAAATATTATTATAACACAATATCTAACACACGTATAAACCGCGTATATAGCTTGTCGGTCAACCAACGTACGCCAGACCGACGAGCCGGATGGTTCCCGTCAGCGCGGCATAGCGGTACGCGCGTAGCAATTCATTAGCGCTCCTCTGTACAATGTTTAATGTTTGTATTGATACACTAGTTAATAGGTACGTTCAACCGACTGTTCTGACGTGATCTAAATGGGCTCGGAGCAATGTCTGTTTGTGACCGTAGCTTAACTGCTAAGTTTGTGTCTCAATGTGGTCGAGTGACGGCAGATTATAAAGTTTATGTTACGAAGATTGAATGTTCATTCACACAAACAACCAATCCCCCGCGTTGTTGGCGATACAAAACGAAAGAGATCACAAACAATGTAGCCTAGGAGTTGACATTTTATTTACCTATTTAATTATCTATCGTACTAAGATTGCCTTAACGTTTTTATATCAAAAAAGGACCAGCAAATCAATAAAATAAGAGAGTTAATACAAAACAATAAAAATTTGAATAATAACCGAGTAAGTATATAAATAAGTAAATCAATTCGACATCATAATAAAATTAATACAAAAAATAACAATAATAATTCAATACAAATATTTTAACTTATAAATAATTAATTATTCACAAAATTTAAAGAAAGCCTTGCACAAAATATGCAGATGATCAGCAAAAACATCTAGATGTGGTGTCGTCTCGAGAAGCTTCCTTAGGCTGCGGAGTGCGCGAGGCAGAGGCGAGGAGTCTTGCGCCACTGTGCGAAACAATGGCAATCCCAGTAACTAGTGGTGACGCGAATATTTTGACCTGTACGTATGGTTCGGTTGCTAAATAGAGAACAAGGGTTATGGAGTTCTTTAGAACACTTACTGTGGTATAGCTTGTAAAAATCCACGTATCGGCGAAGCTGCAGCGATTTTAGAGTTTTAGAGACTGTTCCACAATCCGAATTCCCCGTCTCTGCAAAACACTTAAAAAACAATCTCAGAGGTGTATAAACAGTATTCCACGCATGACCTTACAAGTATTTGTGCTTCAGTAATCATAACTAAAAGAGTGAAAACCGTTTCATTTTGTTCAGTATCGCGAGATTTTGAATGGAAATGTTTCAAAAACTTTTTAAATTAAACATTACTGTCCTTATTATTCACAGCGAGAATCGTGAAGTTAGAAAACTCCATCACGTAGTTTTACATTTTGCGGCAAAACTTAACATAGAAATTAACCAAATTTTCACATAGAAAAAAAGGAAAGTATCACGACTGTAATACTTTGCGCGGTGGTCAGTAACCACGCCATTTTTAAACAGCGTGTTCACATTAACTAACTTTTTTCATTCCTCCGCCAGGCGACGGACGCTCCGTGACTCGTGCGAAACGTCTCCATCAGGACTTCCAGATCGAACGCATTACCAAATGGCTGAGGAGATCGTCCCAACGGTTCTTCAAAAATATGACTTACCACACCAATCCTTTCATAGTCGCGAATTGCTCTTACGACTTCAAATACTTTTGAATCAGGCTTAAACCCGAAAGTTTCCTGGAGACAACGACGACCTCTTCACGGTTATTGTAGTGTCTGTATTACCAGGATCAGTCCATCCGTACAACCCGTGCTTCGGAAGGGCAAGGCAAATATCAATACACTATGTTACTAACCCGTAATGGATACTATTTTGAAATAAAGGCATTTTATTCGTTATTTTATTACATATTATCATTGTGATAAAATAGTTTTAAATCCAAAGTTTACAAGTCCACGGTTCAATTTCCAAAGTAGCCTGTAAAATTACGTCATCTCCTGACACGAGCAAATTGAAACGGTCCAATAAATTCCAACACTCCCAAGCCCGTCTGTATTACATTCTTTTAAAAAAAAAGTTCCATTTGTGCATCTGAATAATTTAACATATCCATTTATTCAACCTTTGGGACAATGCAGAGAATTTTGATTATGAGGTAGATGCAAAGGGCTTAAATAGGAAACTTACTAGCACGACTGCATCTGTGGTCTAGCGGTTAAGTCCGTGGATTTAGACTCGTAGGTACCGGGTTCGATTCCTGGTTGGGACATAAAAATATTTAATAATATAAATAAATACATTTAATTAATATTTAATTATTTTTGTGATATTTCTCGAGTTTGGTACGCTGGAGACATCGACGAGCTTGCCACTTGTCATTGTTAGCCTATAGTAAAGTTGGCTAAATGTGAATCGGCTTATTTATAAGCGTGGTTTCTGACTACCCCGAAAAGGGAAAGAGTCTTGATGATACTTCTTACTTTACTATGATTTTGATCAAAATCGGCCGTGATCTTGAATTTAGATATCCTCACACAACTAAAAAAACACTGTATAGACAAAATGTACCTATAATAAGGGCTATTGTTAAGAAACAAGCGAAATTTAATCCCATGGCGATTACATTACATGGAAAAGCTTGTTTTAATTAATTAAACTGAAGTTTGGTTTGGGTACAATGGTTTCCTCAAACGTTGAGTATCACTAATTAGGACATAAATACCCAAAATATTAATTAATAGCATTAGATTGGGCAAGGAAATTACTTTTAACCCTTAATTACTCACGTGCAGTAAACTTGATCCCATGTGTGTAATTTAATATATTTCATTTTTTTAATTACGATTAAACCTAACAACTGCCTTTGTGGTCTAGCGGTCAAGTCCGTGGATTTAGACTCGGCGGTACTGGGTAAGATTCCTGGTCGGGACACAATCATATTAGTTATTTAAATAAATAGTTTTAATTATTATTAAATTTATTTGTAATATTTTTCGAGTTTGGTAAGCTAAAGACATCGCCGAGCTTGCCACTCATAATGCTTGGCCTATAGTAAAGTTATCTCAATATGAATCAGTTTATTCATAAGCGTGGATTCTGACCACGGTAGGGAAGCGGTCCTGATGATACTTTACTTTTTATGAGTAAACCTAATATGGTTGTAGTGGGCCTCAAACTTCAACGTCATAATCAACACCAAAACCTCTAAATATTTAACAGTACGAGCCTCAAGTATCAACGTCCAACGCAACTATTTAACCTGAAAATCCTCAACTGTTTGAACCTAAAGGATAAACGTCCACGGCGCCAAACGTACCTTAGCAATCTAACTGTGAACGTAAGAATCCTGCACGTGTCGTTTTTAGCTATTATTTTCGAATACTTTATGTTATTGTTAATGTCAAATATATCGTCAACTAAACACTAATATGTGTTTTAAATTTATTTAATCATGCAACAGTGCCTGTTTTGTCAATTTATTAGCAAGTTGAGATAAACTTTTCTAAATCATCATCATCATCAAAGCCCTTAGAACACAGAGTCACAGGCTTCCATTGCTGAAGATGGGCTTCCAGAATATATATTTGGAGAATTTGGTCTACACTCGTCATGCTGGACAGATCTGAATTTTTCTGTTTAATGTTGTGTTATATAAGTTTCAGATATTTTACATAAATGTTTTAAAAAGCTCAATTATATATCAGGTCGAAATGGCCGCATGCGAGTGTTAACGTAAGGATTTCTAACGCAAGTATCCAACGGTTAAGGAAACCATAAAATTGATGAAAGGAAGAATAGATACCAATTACCAGGAATGATAATAAAAGTGGCTTTTGTACGTAAACAAAGGGATGAAATTTATTTTATACTAGCTGTCTGACCCGGCTTCGACAGTGTAAGAAAGTGGTGGGCGAATTACCTTCGGTTGGCAAAACGGTTACATCTCGTGCTTAGGTGCTAATTTTTTTTTTATTACAGCCCCCTAGAACACAGCGGTCTAGACCTCCACTGTTGGAGATGGGCCTTCCAGAACATATTGGGTGACTTTGTATGGTCTTACTTTAGACTAAAAAGTGATTCTATTGATAGAAATTTCCCTAAGAAACTATATATGTCGGAAATGACTTTTTTTTGGCGTCTCCATACAAAATAGCTTTTTTAAAATTAACAGTTTGTATGGAGAAGCCAAATTTATTTGTCATTCTGACATTTGATTTTTTAGAAAAAAGTTGTTTGTTTCTATCTATAGAATAATATATTAGTCCAACGTAAGACCATAGAAAGTCACCCGTATATATGGAGAACTTGGCCTACACTCGCCACGCTGCCCAAACGGGTTGGCGAGGTTGCGAATATAATCGTAATTTAATTAATCAACTTGATTGCTCTTTATGCAAGAGGTGGACTTAATGCTACTAGACAATTTATAGTTTAGTTTATTTTTTATTTTATTATTTAGGTAGTTTTTAATTAATATTTATTGGTATTAATTAACTTCGAATAAATTTTATTGTTATTTTATAACATTAAACAAAGTTCAGTAATATAAGTTTGAAGTTTGACACAAACTCATTTTTTTAAATTTAATTTTATAATAATGGAGTTAGAGACGATGGCAAGAGACCCGATGGCATGACGTTGGTCCCCTGGGAACGGGGACGTGCTCTGGTGTGGGACGCCACGTGCGTCGACACCCTCGCCGCGTCGCATCGCAGGGGGACAGCGCATAAAGCAGGAGCCGCGGCGAAAAATGCGGAGTCCAGCAAGCGGCGCAAATATGTAAGTATATTAAAAGATTACATATTTATGCCGTTTGCTGTAGAAACTCTGGGCCCATGGAGTCCAAGTGCAAAGCCAGCGCCACCATTCCACGCGGACGGGACTTATATCCCTATCCTTAGTATTAATATTAATTTTATTTTATATTTTGTAAATATTTTTTTCGAATAAATGCTGTTTAATATATATATAATTTTTAAATAAAGCTAAACATGCCATTTGGGATCTCACTTACTTCCAATAGTACAAACAGACAAAGCTATTTTACATTTGTAATATTAGTATGGATACTTCTTAAAGTAAACTAATTGGGTAGTTGATGACGATCCATTAATTTTAAATAATTGGCACACTTTGGGCTCACAAAGGCTGGAGGGTGCTAAATTTTAATGTACTCTATAATAAATTTTCCCATGTATTTATTTATTGTTCTATTGAATGAACTTAATTGGGTTTTAGGAAATTAATTCACCACTTCAGAAAGAGAGTTTATCGTTATTGCATGCCTGTCGCTCGCACAATCCAATATTATATATATATATATATGAGTTTAGCAAAGCATAGCAATTTTAACACTCTCCCAAATTTTAGACATAGTATAACGGCAAAAAAATCATACCGTTTTTTTAGATTTTACTAAAACTGTCTCTGTGGTCTAGCGGTTAAGTCCGTACATTTAGACTCGAAGGTACCGGGTTCGACTCCTTGTCGGGACACAAAAATATTTAATAATATAAATAAATACATTCAATTCATATTTAATTTATTTGTGATATTTCTCGAGTTTGGTACGCGCGCTGGAGACATCGACGAGCTTGTCATTTGCCATGATTGGCAAATAGTAAAGTTGGCTTAATGTGAATCCGCTTCTTTATAATCGTGGTTTCTGACTACCCCGAAAGGGAATCGGTCGTGATGATGATACTTTACTAAAACAAATATATTAAAGGAGGCCTCCTATTTTTAATTAATTCACAACAAGACGCTCATCATCCACCATTCTACTCCTCTCCTCCCGACCAAATACTGTTTGATTCCGTTAATGCCTCCTTGAAAGCTCTTTCCATAAATGTATTGACGGCAGACCTCCTTTTATATAACTCCAAAATATAATTTTATTTTCTAGTAAGTTAATAGACTAAATTTCTCCTAAGTACACTCAAACTTCTTGTCTGTATTGTCCTTGTCTGTATCGTCTAAAGATGTTGTATTGTAGTGTAGTATTTATTTTTTTAAAATTTTATTGCACTATGTACAAGAGGCGGGCTTAATGCCGCTAGGCATTCTCTAGCAACCAACCTTTGGGACAATGAAACGATTTGTGTTGTGAGGTAGGTGCAACCATTAAATAGATTAAAAGGTAATTCAAGTTAAATCTAAGTATTATATCTATATAGACAGATACATACTAATATGTACACAATACTACAGTAGTACTTATATGTTTGTATGTTGTATATGTAGTTTATACAGTAATTTATATATGTATGTATATGTACGTCGTATATGTATTTATTACCCACTTATATATGTAATTTAATACTTTAGTTGTAAGTATATTGTATTTTTTTTTCTTAATATATGTTGTTTATTTATCATAATCTTACCTCATATGTTTCAATGTCCCGAAGGTTGATTGGAAGAGAGTGCCTATAGGCATTATATCCGCCTTTTGTTTATTTAACAATAAAGTTTCTAAATAAAATTAATATACTTTAATAATCTTTATATTGGATTGTGCGAGCGAGACAGAGCGTTAAACGCTCGTAAGTAACTTCCTTAATTTCAAAGCCACCTCCCTATTCTACCTTAAGATTCAGAGGCTATAATATAATAGTTAAGGTCATTGGGCACGCCAATGTTAACCTTTTACGAGTATGTCTGTATATGCTTTACCAACTACTGAAAAAGTTCATTGTTTTGGAGGTCGTATGACTACATTATTATAAAGTTTTTTTTTTAAAGACAGAAGTCAAAAAATCTTCCAGCGATACGACCACGAATCACCATGGGGCCCCATAAGGAGACCTCAAGGCTCCTACGGACTAAAACCCGATAACCGTATTTTTGCACTGTTGGCCCTGTGTGCCTTTACAGCTAAGTCTGAGTCGTGGCTACGGTTTGACGAGGATCTAAGAGTTTTGTCATGGAAAAGTATAGTGGTAGAAACTGATGTGGGTTGCTAGTTGCTGACGATTTTGCTCCTATACTTGGACATCGTGTATTGCTACCATGTTCGCGATGTCACATGTCGTGTTCTGTATAAAAAATAAAAAAAAACATACCAATAAATGATACTAAAACTACAATCAAATAGTATTTTGTTATTTCCATTTTTATATATTTGTGAAGAAATATCGCGAAGTAATAAGGTTAAAGGGATCAGTGTAAGGGCCCGGTCGAGTGGTCGGCCAAGATAGCGACGACAACTTATGACCTTTGACACGGCGACAGAATTTTCTACTCGGCCATTGAGTTAGTATAATAGACATGTAAAATTGTTTCTACAGCCAGATGAGTCCGGTCTTATTTTCATATTTTAATAGCACCTCCGCCATTTATTAAACTGCCTCCATGGTCTAGCGGTTAAGTCCGTGGATTTAGACTCGGAGGTACCGGGTTCGGGACACAAAAATATTTATTAATATAAATAAATACATTTAAATAATATTCAGTTTATTTATGATATTTCTCGAGTTTGGTACGCTGGAGACATCGACGAGCTTGCCACTTATGATTGACTATTGATTGACACCTATGATTGGCCTATAGTAAAGTTGGCTACGTCTGAATCCGCTTCTTTATAAGCGTGGTTTCTGACAACCCCGAAAGGGGTACGGTCGTGAAAATACTTTTTAATAGCACCTAATGGTTAGCAGAAAGTGAATAATAACTGATATTATTCGTTTACAATATTATATTTACGTGAACTTAGTTAACGACGAATACTTCAAGAATATTCACTTTAGCTGGTTGGTAGTTAAGGATCTCTATCATATAACCATATGATAGAGATCCTTAACTATATGATAAAATTCTACTTTTCTACTTCGACTAAATAAAAGTATCATCAATGAAAACGCCTTTTCCGGGGTGGTCAGAAACTATGCTTATAAAGAAACTTTACTTCACAGAGTACGGTGCAAATAGAAAAAAATAACAATCATAATATTTTTTTAAATAGCAATATGCATACATTATAAAATAATATATAAATAATATCTTTAAAAACAACTACAATAAAACAATAATAAAAACAAAGAATTGTTACACAAGTACACAGTAGTAAGAAAAATCTTTGTGACTTAAGAATTGCAATAAGTGGATGCAGAAAGTTATAGCGAAATTTATTTTTAAATTAAATTCCATCATCATCATCAGCCTGTATCTCTCCACTGCTGGATCCCCCAAGCCACTTAACGCGATCTTTCGCTACCCTCATCCAACCCCCACCAGCGACCTTCTTTAGGTCATCTGTCTATCTGGTGGGGGGTCGTCCCACTCTGCGTCTTCCCGTATGTGGTCTTCACTCTAGAACCCGTTTGCCCCATCGATCGTCGGTTCTGCGGCAGATGTGTCCGGCCCATTGCCACTTCAGCTTGCTAATTTTAAAATCTATGTCAGTAACTTTCGTTCTCTGACGAATATCAACGTTTCGAATTCTATCCATTAGAGATATACCAAGCATAGCTCTTTCCATGGCTCGCTGAGCGACCTTGAATTGAAATTAAATTTACATTAATGTTAATGTGAATTTACTTTTAAACAAGTCCTGTTCCAAGTAAAGGTTTGTGACAGGGCCATAACTTGTCCGACTATAGAAAGAGTTTAGGATGTCTTCTCGAGTAATTTAATGTACATATCTTCCATTAGTCAGACACAACCCAGACTTAAGCCAAATTTGTCATCTGTTCTTTTATATTTTGTTTTGGACTTTTTATGAATTCACATACATACATATATAGACGGAATATTTTAAAACTTGATAAACTTTAAGAAACGTAACAATTCAATAAACCAGGTATTAATTTTAGGAACAGTTACAATGACCAGATTCGAACGCGGTACATATCAAACCTAATTTGTTATACTAGGACAGTGTTTTGAACAATTTTGTTTTATTTCCTACCAATATTTCCACCGTTCGTTCCTTTCCAGGATTTCTGAAAGAGAAAATTCAAGCAAATATTTTCACCACCTTTTTCATTTAAAAAGGATAAAAATCTATCGACACAAGGTTAAAGATTTATTGGCTGCTAGTAAATAGTACGAAAGTATTTGAAATGAAGAACCAAAAAAGTCAGTTATATTCTTTCGGCGTTTCCCCAATATTAGTAGTCAGCTGAAGAACTGTAGGGTCACATGTCAGGATTTCATTTTTCATCTGCCAAATTTTATAAAAATTGGCTAGGTAGTTTAGGCGTGAAGGCGATTCTAACAGGCAGACAGGCAATTGGCCAGTGGAGTCACATCTCGTGATTGCGTCATATAACCTATAGGCAAAAGAGACGCTCCTGATTTATTTCAATTCGTCAGTATTTATAAAATTAACTTGTGCAAGATAGGGAGTTTGAGGATAGAGGATTGTTTCTGGCCTTTGGCAAGGAGTAATTTTCTGTGGACGGCGAGCAAACTAAATTAATATTTATGAACTATTACTGTGGGATTGTATTGTTATTTTTATTTTTAAATATATGTAAATGTTTCATAAGTGCACACACAGCTTTTGGAGATGGTACTGGAACTGTATTGTAAAGATTTGAAATTTAAAAAATGTTTTGTACTCATTTCTGTTGTGTGTACCTAATAAAAAAAATAAAAAAAAATCTCCAAAATCTGTCTATATTATAGGCGAGAAAGACGGACAAATAAACATATATTACATACAGATATGGTATGGCTCTCTTATTCGTATGGAGCTACTCACAGGATACGTAAAGTATATATTGAAGCGAAGTATGAAAAACTATCTTGATGAGCCGGAATAGTGGTTTGTTTATTATTATTAAACGAGGTGGAATTTTGCCCTGTCTGTCGTTTGTCTATCGTTTGTGTTAACCCAGTAAATTTTATCCACACGTTTCGGGATCAGGCTCGAATTGCCGTCATGCTTAGTCAAACCGGCATAGTGTTAGGGACTGATTTCAGTCATGTGTGTCTGATTCCAGTTGCTAAGATTCATGGACCTCGGGCGCTACTTAACAGCAGGTGGGCGCAAGTGGGCGTCGTTCTAGTATAAAAAAAATAATAGTTTTTTTATAATTTTAACGGGTCTTTACGCGATTTACCTTAGAGACATATTTCTCCCGACGTTTCAGCCAAGTTGCATTGGCCGTGGTCACGGGTCGACTGAAACTATGCGGGGTAGTCTCGTACATGCTGGGCGGTAGATGTAAACCTACCCACTTATCACTTTTAAAAGTTTTTAGAAATCACGACACACGACACTTACAATATCCTTGGCGACACCGGGCAATTTTTCCCGGCGACGAAACCTATTGATTAAAATTATAAAAAACTATTATGAATGAAAATTAAACTTTTTAAACTTTCGCGCAAGTTTAAAAAGTTTAATTGAAATAATAAAGTTAGTCAGATATATGGTCTAGAAGGACCATCCAACAGTGGAGGTCTAGGACGCTTTGTTCTAGGGGCTGTAAAGAAAACGAAAAAAAAAAATCTAGCTTAAGTTCAATCAAAGCTTAAGCTTAATCAAAAGGTTGGTGTGTGGTAAACTATCATCACTACCGTATCCCTTTCGGGGTGACTTCTAACCACTTTAAAAGGGAGCGAATTCACATTTAGCTAACTTTACTATTGACCCATCATGACAAGTGGCAAGTAAGCTCGTCGTTTCTAGCGTACCAAACTAGAGAAATTTCACTAATAAGTTATTTTGTCTCGACCAGGAATTGAAAACGGACTTAACCACTAGACCACAAGGACAAAAGGCAGACGCATTAAAACTGCAATAGTGCTTGACATTTTGAAGGAGATTAAAAGCTACCTACACAGTTGAGGTATGAGGCATTTCCATGAAAGTCTAGCGAATATAATTCAAACTGGGGTCCGCAGTAACATTTCACCGTTTTACTATGTAAATAAACTATGTCAATAACAACCACTATTTATCTGTCGCCGTTGAATACTCCGAGAGCCGTTGATAATAAAAATGTGTGGTTTGCTCGTACCTAAACTTTATCCATATGTAAATACACACATCAAAAAAGTCTAGGGATCAAGCATGTTTATGCGGATTTCTTGTGATTGAGATGTGGCTTTGTAATAAATTTATGATTTTATAAATTTATATGGATCCTTTTTGGTGCATTTCATAATTTAAAACAGGAACTGTCAATCAAAAGTAAAAGATGAAAATCAGCTGTCAATATTTTCCCTATAAAAACATAAGACGCATTGAAGACATTATTAGTGCTACTGTTTCCCTACTACTGATTAAAACCAACGTTATTATGGAGCGGCGACGTCATTTAAGCAGGGAAGAAATGATCAGAGCCGTGGGAATGATAGAAGCTGGTTCCCGGCAACGTACTGTGGCTTTAGCTCTGAATACAAGTCAGAGTGTTATCAGTCGACTTTGGACACGTTACCGAACCACTGGTACCGTGGCTGAGCGCCATGGAGGACGGTATCGCTGCACCACACGGAGACAAGACCGATACATTCAAATCACAGCTCGAAGAACTCCAACAATAACCGCCATGATGTTAGCCGTGAGCCTTCATCGCTCTTCAGGGAACTTAATTAGCGACCAAACAGTCAGAAACCGCTTGCATGAAGTGAACCTTCATTCCCGAAGACCGCTACGGGTACCACCTATAGCAATGCACAATCGTAGGACTCGATATCAATGGGCTCTTGAACACAGAAATTGGACAGAAGAACAATGGCGTTTCGTGTGCTTTTCTGATGAGTCTCGTTTTGGTATGAGTCAAAGTCAAAGTCAAAGTCAAAGTCAAAATATCTTTATTCACGTAAACCTATTACAGGCATTTATGAAACGTCATTAATTTAATTATTTTGAATGATTCTACTCCTGCTAGTAGAAGACTAAGCAGCAAAGTGGTCCAATAAGTAAGCTGTTAGCAGAAGACCAGCAGCTTAGCAAATTCCAGTGACCTGTTAATGTTTAATCTGACTGAGAAAGGAATCTGCAAGGAAAACTCAGCTATATCAGATTTACAAAATAAAACATATACAGAACTGCACCACAACGATCAATTAATAACCATTTAAATTTAGTTATCAGTACCTATGAGAAAACAATACCTGGTACAGCAGTAACCCACCAGGCAAGTCAGAATTAAGGTAGACTACATGCCTATGTGCAACCCGAAAGTCGATAAAACGCAAAAACCTCTGTTAATTTAAGAACAATAAATTGAACGTGTTCGGCAGAGGTCCCAGGCCCCCACAGCAGCACCCGATCACGGACATAACGCATGTGCCAGCCATCCCCCCGCTCAACCAGGCCCTTAGGGTGCGGACCGGGACCCGACACACGTGCCACCACTGCAATGACCTTCTAAGGAAGGGGCGACCACCGGACACGCCACACCATGAGAACCTGAACACTAAGAATGACCTTCGAGACACACACAAGCTAAACATAACAATTACTTCCTAAGTACCCAAATGCTGCCGTGCAATTCCGTTAACAAACTTATATATTAGTTAATAAAATAATAAATACAAAATAGTAACTAAATGTTACATAAAAAATAATTATATTATAATAATAAGGTAATAAAAAATATTACTGTATCACAATAAACAGTATTTACTAATTAGTCAATAATGTATTAGTAACTAATTGTTACATTCAAAATATTTATAAATCAAAAATAAAAACAGATTATTAAAAAAGAACCTAATGTGCTATTAACTAATTCTCTAATCTTTGCAGAGCGGCAATATTCCACACATCTTTGTCATTAATAAAATCATTAATTTTATAATATGCTTTTGCAATTAGAATTTTCTTAATACTACTCTTAAATTTTGTTTCCCCTAATTCTGTTACAGGTTTTGGTAATTTATTATATAGTCTAATAAATAAATAAATAAAACTTTTATTTGTTTTTTGAAGCCTAAATTTAGGAATATAAAGCTTGTCAGCATTTCTTAATTTGCGAGCCTGCATGTCTCCATTTTTTTTAAATAACTTTAAATTATTCCTTACATATAGGCCGGATACAAGACGTATACGACACTGGAGAACCCCTGGACGCCAACAGCGATTAAAATCCTGCCAGGAAGTCCATCCTTATAGTGGTGGAACCATCATGGTATGGGCGGGTATTTCGATCGGCGGAAGAACTGAGTTGATTTGGATCAGAGGCAACCTCAACGCTCAAATTTATGCTGAGACGGTTGTATCAGACGTCATCGTTCCTCTACAAGTGCATATCGGTCCCTTATTTCAGTTAATGCATGATAATGCACGACCGCACACCGCAAGAGTTGTAAGACAGACTCTCGCCGCAGCTAACATCAATGTCCTGCCCTGGCCTGCTCAGTCGCCAGACTTGAACCCGATTGAGCATGCATGGGATATTCTTCAGAGAAGAGCTCTGCCGAATATGGAGGGTATCCAGTCGCAAGAAGACCTTTTTTTGTTGTTGCAACGAACATGGGCGGCCATTCCACAGCGTGATTTGGATGAACTCATTTTGAGTATGCCAAACCGATGTTCTTGTGTTGTTAGTGTTCGTGGTAGAAACACGGATTATTAATTGTTTAAGTTACCCAATAAAATTAAAAAAAAAACTGTTATTTCAGTCTTTTTTTCGAACTTTAATGTTAGTGGTTCAAATGTCAAAAATCCCTTTATTAGGAAAATGGCAATTTTTTTTACTAATGCAAAGGTGACTTGGTTTATCGTTACTGTAGACAAACGAAAACATTTTATTTGATCAATCCTTAAAGAAAATTTTAATGAATATCAATCAGGAGAAAAGTTATTGCAAAAATATATGTTGATCCCTAGACACTTTTGATGTGTGTATATACGAGTATACGATAAAATTAAAGTTACGAAATCAGTGTGTGAATTCCGACTCTCTGCAAAGGTGTTCTGTGTTTGAATATAGTAGTAACAATTTAATTATATACGTGGTGTTACCAAGATATAAAAACGAATAGTGGTAATAGTTGCTACTGCAGCACACAGTTGCCAAGAGGCAACAATGTTTAATGAGGATGAGAATGCACTGTATTATTAACCTATGTAAGTATACTCGTAGTTTTATTGTGTCAAAAATTGGAAAACGGCCTTCTGGAGAGCAGAATTTATTTTCAAGAAGGCAGTGTTCACAACTAAAATTATTTGATTATGATCCTAAACAGGTTATTTTATTTTTTATTAATTCATAAAAAAAAAAATATTCAATATATATTTACAAACAAAAAATACCCAACGTTTAGCTCTTAATATGCACCCACATACCATGGTCACGTACGGTACTTATACATGTATTGCACGATAAAGATGTGAAATGCTCTTCCACTTTCACTTTCATTTAACCTGGAGTCCTTTAAGCGTAATCTAATAGTTCATATTGACAGTCCGGCATAGTGTTATTGACTGATGTCAATGAGTATCTGATTCCAGTTGCTAACATTTCTGAACCTTGCACGCTGGTGGGCACAAAGTCAAATATCGTGCTAGTTAAAAAAAATAGCCTAATTAAAATGACAACTTTTTTTGCCATCACCTCCCTTGCTATTACACATTGCAATAAAACATTTCCTGAATGGTGTCAAAAGGCTACGCGTGCCAAATTCCCCTTTTGTATTACAGTCAACTTTGTTGATTTTACAATTTGCACTTGCACTTTGGCGTATTCGATTAAAAATCACACTAAATTTGTACATTTAACAATAAAACAACCGATGTATGTTTGTATGTAAGTGTGTGTGTGTGTTCCCCATTTCTATAACCTGGAGTCCTTCAAACAAAGTGTGAAAAAGCATTGTTATAGACCGGCATAGTGGTAGGGACTGATGTCGGTCCTCTGAGGCTGGCGTCAGTTGCTCCCATTCTTGGACCTCGCGTAACGCTTACCTTTATTAGGTGGGGGCGGTGTCATATGTCGTGCTCAGAATAAAAAAAAGACCTCCACTGCTGGAGTTGGCGTTTCAATGCAGAACATATTTTTGGAGTATGGCCTATACACGTTAAACTCATGTTATTATACTATAATATAGTCGGAAAGGCGTGATTTTGAAAATAATAACTTTAACAATAAAATACATCCTAGCAATTCAAAGAGTTACCGTGCTAATGTGCAGTTTATCGTTACGCAAAATTCGTATTTAATACTTCTCCTAAAGTCCGCCCTAAGTGAGAATTATATACACACACTTAAAACGACTATGGGACGAGCCGCTCTGCAAACTTGTACAGAAAGATATTTTATCTGCCAGTAATACGAAAGAGCGGGCTCGCCTCATAGCCGTTTCCACTAGAGAGTCAGGTCTTTGGTTGCAAGCTTTTCCCTCAGCATCGGTTGGCACACTCCTTGATCGAAATACACTGACCATGGCGGTGTGCCTTCGTCTCGGAGCCCGGACTGTCCACCCGCACCAGTGTCGATGCGGAGAACCAGTCGATCATCTCGGACACCACGGGCTTTCTTGTGCTAGAAGTGCTGGCCGCATTCCTCGTCACGCGGCTCTTAACGACATCATCCGAAGGGCTCTTGTCGCAATATTAGAACCATCTGGGATTGTGCGGAGCGATGGCAAGAAGAGCGACGGAATGACTGTTGGGCCGTGGAAACTTGGCAGGTCTCTGGTGTGGGATGCGACGTGTGTAGATACATTAGCTCCATCTCACATCCAGGCGACCTCGTCAGGCGCGGGAAGTGCGGCTTTTTCTGCGGAGAACCTCAAATTGCGCAAATACGCTAACCTTGGTATCGGTTACGAATTTGCGCCGTTTGGGGTCGAGACGATGGGCCCATGGGGACCGTCAGCGAGGCGCTTGGCCAAGGAGTTGTCAAAGCGGCTGACAGAAAGGTCTGGAGACAGGAAGGCTGGCAATTATTTCTGCCAACGTATTAGCCTCGCTATACAGAGGGGAAATGTTGCCAGTCTCCTTGGGACTATCTCGGATGGGACGTCTCTAGAGGACATTTTTTATTTATAATTTAGTTAATTTTTAATAAAAATTTACTATAACTTTAAAGTTAACGTACTATAAATAATAATTTAAAACAGCGCCATCTAGCGCTCGAAGCTTAAACTACGTCGTCGTAGTAACATACCAAAGACTACGAGAATAAAACTTTTGACATTCTCAGCTAGATGGCGGTAGTGGTTCTTTTTGAGATACGTGCTTTTTAGCACCATCTACGCTAGCTTTCGTGTATTAGCTGAAGGTTTGAAACATTGAGAATGCGAAAAAGAAAATTAATTGTTTGATTCTTTCGGTAGATGTCGTATTTATTTTAATCACCCGCTGAGATCAACGAAAAGATAGAGAGGAAAATAGGGGAATGTCCTCATCCACAACCCAGGCCTATTAGCCATCCGAGCCTGGACGCCTCCACTATATATATGACTGCACAAACTCCCGGGAAGTTGTCCAATCCTCAACCGTCTGAAATGAAATGAAATGAACTGAAATATCGTTTATTTGCAATAAATACAGTGGTCACAAAACTTTAGTCAGGTCTACTCACATGTTTTCTACCTGCAAGCAGGCGTGCAAATCTTTACTTACATACTAATATCATAATCACAACTACATTAAAACCAAAAAATATATTAATTAACCTGTTTTGCACTCAACTCTTTCACACTATAAAATCTATGGTCCAGTAGCCATTTCGTCAGTTGTAATTTTAGTTTAGGGCCCTGCAATAATTTTATTTCGTCAGGAAGCTTATTATATATTATTATACACATATTAAATACATTTTTCATACTTATGTCTTTATAGCAGGGGGGCTGGTATAATAAATTAAAAAACTTGGCTCTTTTTTGTCTGGGTATGACTTCACTACGCTTCCTAAAGTGTTCTGGGTGAGAATGTACGAAAAGACATACATCTCTAATGTACATACACGGTAGCGGTAATATTTTTAGTGTTTTAAAGAGAGGTTTGCAACTGTCACGATACCAGACATTACAGATTACTCTTATGCATTTCTTTTGTATTATGAAAGTACGGTCTATGTCTACTGAGATTCCCCAGAGTATTAGACCATAGCTAAGAACTGAGGATACATACCCATGATATGCCGCCTTTGCAGCTTCTATTGAAACTGTTTGTCTCTACTAAAATACAATAAAATAAACATATAAATTAATATGACTAGAGAAACAAATGTCGTATCCAGCTAAGTTTGGATCGTGACCCCTATGTTGCGTGTCGTTTGATCAAGGAATATAATACTAAAGTGTTGGACCTCATTTTTTGTTGGACGACTGTCCTGTTAACTGTTCTCATCTACTTGACAGTTTATCATTATTGTCGTGGATTACAAATATTCTTAGTGTAATATGAATTACATACAGGTGGTTACTCGGTGAGTTTATGCCAGAAAAAAATGGAAAATCTACAGGCAGATGGTTTCAACCCAGATCGATTTAACTTACTTTATTTTTTATTTTATATATTATGTATACTAATTTAATTAATTATTTTAGTGTTGTATTAATATTATTAGTTTTATAAGTTATTTTCACATGTAATTAATCTCTAAGTATTCTTTTTATTATCATTATTTCCAATGTCGATCACCTTATTTACCTCACTTTTTACCATTACAAAGGTCAGCTCGTAGAAAATGTCTTCTTAATTTGACTACACTACTCGTAAATTCGTAAATTATGTGCATTTTTTTTAACTGCCTCCGTGGTCTAGCGGTAAAGTCCGTAGATTTAGACTCGGAGGAACCGGGTTCGATTCCTGGTCGGGACACAAAGTTTAATTAATATTTAATTTATTTGTGATATTTCTCGAGTTTGTTACGCTGGAGACATCGAAGAGCTTGCCACTTGTCATGATTGGCCTATAGTAGAGTTGGCTAAATGTGAATCCGCTTTTTATAAGCGTGGTTTCTGACCACCCCGAAAGGGAAACGGTCGTGATGATACTTTACTTTACTTTACTTTCATTTTTTTTTATTATTATTGATATAATTATATAGTAGTTAATACATAATTATAATTCCTAAGTTCGTACCTATTAAGGCTTCAATCTGAGAAAACAGCGTTTAAACTCAAAAAAATACGTTACACCTACTTTTTTATTTTTAAATACTAGCACGATTTGTGACCTATGACGCGAGGTCTATGCATGTCAGCAACCGGGATCAGACACCATAACTGTCATCAGTCCCTAACACTATTCCGGCATGACGGAAATTCGAGCCTGATCCCAAAATATGTGGATACACTTTACTGGGTTTATCGGCACTGACGGTGGATACTTCCCCGCTCCGACAGACTGGGCAAATTACCACCACCAGTCCGCCTATCACCTATTTGTTGTTCTCGTTGAAAGTATGTGCCATTTGAAATGATGTCAAATGCCAATTTTACTTTCAAGGAGAACTACTATTTTAAGCTTGCCATGGCGATATTTATATAAAATAACACCGCATGAAACAAGACGTTGTGTAACTTTTCACTTTTTTTTTCTATGCATTTACGTTAAATCTATTTACTTCGGGCCGCATTTAGAGCAAGTTTTCGCGCAATGCGGGAAAAAGTCTGCGCAATTCTTATTTACCGCCGAAATGTACGGAAATTCCGGAAATTCGATTTCCTGACAGTCACCTTTTGTTTGGTGTCGCACGTGACGGTATGACAGCACGCACAACTTTTAATGGACGTCTACATTTTTTATGAAGAAAACCAGACTTTTGGAGTTTCTGCCTAGCGATGATTGAGAGCATGTTAAACCGTCGGCCCAGGGGCAGCAGTCTCGACATTTCATAACGATTGCTAACTTAGCCCAACAGACCAAATCGCGTGGTCACTTTCCGAAATTTGAGAACGGTGGTGTTGTAAATCTATGACAAATGTGTTTTTCTCATTGCATTGGAATAGTCAAAGTACTTGAAACATTTTATATCACTTATTTTAGTTTTTTGTTGTTATGAGAAGACTATTTGTGTCAGATTTATCGTTAAAACATGAGAGTTTAGTCGAACTAAAATCATAATTACAAAATAATATAGGGTGACATTGATAGTGTCCATTTGTTAAGGGATTGTTTTATATAAAAACGTCTAAAGAAACAGTTTGTTTCTATAAATAGAATAACATATTAGTTAAATTCAATTCATTAATTTTAGCGATTAGGCATAGTTCAAAAATAATGTATTCTGCGATTTACCAAGTATTTTTTTTACAATATATTTTTATAATACATAATCAAAACGATTTGATTTGACATACATGATAACCATTGGAAAGAGAAATAATAAAATAACAAATAATATAATTCTAATTTCATTTAAAATAACGAAATAAAAAAAATAGACTAAAACAAAAAAAACCTACTAACAAAACCTAATTTAAATATAAATCGTATCCGCGCGGCATGGTGGCAAGAATGCTGGCCGCATTTCCTTGCTAAATCGCTATGCTGATTCTCCGGGCGAGGAAAGAACCAGCCCTCTTGTCACCAGAGTAGACAATTAGACGAGGGGCGATGTTTTTTAAAAATGTTTTAGCGCTTGGACCCACGGGCCTACAGCAAACGGCAAAAACATCTGTGATTATGGATAAGTTACCGCTTGCCAGACTCTGCGCTTTCACCTGCGGCTTCCGCTTTTAGCGCTCTTCCCCTGAGGTGTGACAAAGCCAAAATGTCTACACAATAAAATAAAATAAAGTTAGCCTAGAGTGAGAAAGAAAAGGAATGTGTGATGAGGTTAAAATGATCAAACAAGCTGGGTTTAGGAGCCCTTTTTTTATTACGCAATAAAACGATTATTTTTTTTAATACGAAAAATTCTACAACAAAATCTGGCTTAATTTTTTTGTTTATTTTAAGAACTTACAAGATAATTATTTAAGGCTCAAAGCAAAGTTTGTAAAAGCACCAACAAAGTATTTTAAAAGAAGATTAATATTTTGTTTAAAGATTAAAACAAATTGTTTTCTTTTCGACATTTCCCAACAGCGGGAAATCAATCCCAATGTTACAACAACCGCCAAAGGAACTGCCTAAATAATTCCTAAACCTTCAATTTCGGCTGGAAACTTTTAATTTATTCACTAGAGGAATGCTTGATTGCAAATTGTTTCCCATTTAGGAATTCTACAATCGTGGTTTGAATTCTACTTATTACCTTTGCCCGACTTCCTCAGAAATTGTGTCTAATGAAAGCATTTGTTTTTACCCGCAAGGCAAATTGTAAGCATACAAATTGGAGACTCTTACATTTGTCTCACGCTGAAGATCTGGAATGCTCTTCCAGCCTTCCCCATTCTAATAACATGGACTTAGTGGTACGGACTGATGTCGGTCGTCTGAGTCTGGCGTCAGTTGCTCCCATTCTTAAAGCTCGCGTAACGCTTACCATCAGGTGGTAACAAAGTCACATGTCGAGTTCAGTATAAAAAAATATAAAACACCAATAAATTTTTCAATAATGCAATATTATTCCAAAATAACTTTTTTACTAATGCATCTGACTTTTTAGTCTAGCGACTAAGTCCGTGGATTTAGACTTGGAGTTCGATTCCTAGTCGAAACACAATAAAATTTATAAATTTAAATAAATAAAAATAATATTTTTTAAAAGGTTTTTTTTTATTGTAATTTTAGTTTATTTTTAATTGTATTCTTTATTTGTCGAAATAATTTAGTTATTAGTTAAATACCTATTTAATTATTTGTGATATTTCCCGAGTTTGGTACGCTAGAGACATCGACGAGCTTGCCACTTGTCATGATTGGCCTATAGTAAAGTTGGCTAAATGTAAATCCGCTTCTTTATAAGCATGGATTCTGACCACTCCGCAAGAGGTCGTACGGTCGTGGTCTACTTTACTTTAGTAAGAAAAAAATACTTATCAGTCAAGATTCTCTAAGTTATTCATAACTGTGACAAAAAGTCTGTTCCATGTAAATTGACAGGGACGAATGCGAAACTATCAGAAAAAATAAGCCGCCAACCAAAAAGGTCGAAAGTAATCGGCACATCAATTTCTTTTTCGACTACATGTCAGATAAGTGAGCTCTATTTCCACAGATTTACAAATATCTATTCTTTTTGCTTTTATTTATTTTATTTATTTATTTAAATCTTTATTGCACAAAGACAAAGGCGGGCTTATAATGCCGCTAGACATTCTATCCTAGCCAACCATTGGGACAACTTGAGTATATTGAAAGGTAGGTGCAAAATTGTATTAAATTCTACGGTTTAACTATATACTAATAAATATAGTAATACTAATACATATATATATAAAAATACATATACTACATATACCCATACATATTATTACATACACTACATATTATATATCAATGACAACAATATACTAAATTCTACTTACATTATTATTATTTTATTATTATTATTATTGCTTTTACTTACATTATTGTCCATTAAAATTTTTTTTAGTTATCATATAAACGGTTAGTAATTCATAGCTCATTTTCTGAGCAGAGAAAATAATTTGGTCATACGAAAAGACTATTTGGTCGGTTCTAAATGTACTAAAAAAAGTGCTTCACTTATCTTGGCCCTACCCATGACAAAACTCTCCGTTCTCCCTCTAATCCCATTCTGACCAATGATAATCAGCCTACGAGTATGTCTACCCACTGCTGGATGTAGGCCTCCCCCAAGGCTCGCTACTTCACGTAGACTTCTGCAACTCTCATCCAACCTCCGTCAACAGGTCTTCTGTCCATTTGGCGGGGGATCGTCCCACTCTACGTTGTATCATCCCGTATGAGGTCTCCACTCTAGAACCTGTTGGCTCTATCAGTTGTCTGCGGCAGATGTGTCCGGCCCATTGCTAATTTTGAAAGATATGTCACTTACGACAACTGCAATCAGCCTTGAATCGGCTTGCTTGATGCTCTTTTACACTTCGCTTAAAGGTTTCCAGGTCTTAGGAAAGTGGATACACAGAGGCTGGAAAAGTATTCCACATCTTTATTGTGCGTTACTCATACGAGTCCCCGAATACATTTGTACGCGTAGGCATGTGACTACGGTTTGTGGGTACATTCTGCCTGTGTTTGTGTTTTGCGGAATGGAGAGGATTAGATAGATTTCTTCAGAGTACTTACCATTGTATAGCCGCCATAGAAGCCACATCTCGGGAAAGCTGCAGGGATTCGAGAGTTCCAGATATAGTGGCATCGTCCACATTTCGAACTCTGCAGGACATGGAGAACATCTGTGAGGTACTTGGCGGCACCATTCCAAAGGTGAGAACAGTATTCCACGCATGATCTAGTGTAATTTATAAATATTAAAACGAACAGTATCATCACAACCGTATGCCATCCGGGGTGGTCAGATAAAACTTTTTTTTTATGTATCGGATTTATAATTGGCCAACTTTACTATAGGCCCATGATAACAAGTGGCAGCTCGTCCATGTACGTAGCGTACCAAACTCTAGAAATTTCAAATATAAATTAAATAAAGTATTGTGTCCCCAACAGGAATGAAACCCGGTAACTCTGCGTCTAAATCCTAGGACTTCACCGCTAGAGGTATTTTAAAACTATTCAGTTCTTATAAATAAATTAAATAAATCCCGGCACATTAGAAGTGTGACGTTCCTTTTTAATAAAAGTGGTTGGGGACTGATTTATGTGTGTTTTGTCTGGCAGACACAAGATGGCAAACGTAATATCTGCATCAAACGCTTCGTACTGAATCCCACAATTTTTCGCTTTTTCATCATTCCTTCTTTGGAAAATTCTGCGCTATTTCCCTTTATTAAAATGCGCGAATCGTTTCACGGACTTTGTGTTTGAACTTCTAGTTTTATTTAAAGTTCAACACGACTATGAAAGTGCGCGAACTATTCGAAAGAAACTATCTTCTTGATACTTCCATTCTTTTAATGATTAAAAACTTTCATGGAACTTTGGCCTTATTATTAAGTAATCATGAAACTTTAATATTTTGAAAGTTACCACGATATTAAAATAGGATTATGTTATAATAAAAGTCAAATCATCACGACCGTTTCCCTTTCGGGGTGGTCAGAAACCACGCTTTTAAATAAGCGGATTCACATTTAGCCAACTTTACTATAGGCCAAACAAGACAAGTGGCAAGCTCGTCGATGTCTCCAGCGTAGCAAACTCGAGAAATATCACAAATAAATTAAATATTAATTAAATGTATTTATTTACATTAATAAATATTTTTGTGTCCCGGCCAGGAATCGATCCTGGTACTTATGAGTCTAAATCCACTGACTTAACCGCTAGACCACGGAGGCTTTTTATCATGATCATTACGATTATTTCTAGATACATTCTAAACTGCGTTCGTGGTCTAGCAGTTAAGTCCGTGGATTTAGACTTGGAGGTACAAAGTAGTGGCTAAGTTCGTTTCCTGGTCAGGACACAATAATTTAATTAATATTTAATTCATTTGTGATAGGTATTTACTGAGTTTGGAACGCTAGACACATCGATGAGCTTGTCATGATTGGCCTATAGTAAAGTTGGCTAACTGAATCCGCTGTGATCCCTTCACAGCGGATTCAACAGTCGTGATGATCCTTTACTTTTTTTCGTTACTGTACAAAAACAATATTAACTGAATCATCATTCTAAATAATCAAGGTTTAGTTTTGTAGAAAAATCTCAAGAAATTCGATTCTGCGGTAGTGTAATTTTCCTCTCCACTGTTCCTGCTACTAAATGTAAATTAGCTCAAACAACCGAGAAAGAAAACGTTATTGCATATTAGTAAGCACCTACACGCTGTTGGAATATAATTTTCAAAACAATTTTACTAGCAGTATAACCGAAGATTATAATTTATTTTATTTACTTTTATTTATTCAGGAAACATGCAGATCTTAAAACATAATTACAACAATTCTAAAAGTTACACAATCCAGTAAAGTTTCCACTTAAATATTAAATATAAATTTTGCAAATAAAATAATAATAATAGGGATAAGCTTAAAAACAATACCTATATAACAAATACAACTAAATAATATACATATATATATATATATATATGGAAAATAAAAAAAATATTAAAATTAATGATCAAAAAATAAACAAATAAAAAAATTCTCCAAGCATTCCAATTATGATTAATTTAGATAATATTATATTAATTTCTTTTTTTAACCTAGCAACACTAACACTGAACAAATCAATATCACTGAAATTTAAAGTTTAGGCATGAGTTTTAGCACAAAGGAGTTTTTCAAGTATTGTGTTCCAGCAAATCTGATAGCAAATAACAGTTTGGATATATTCCTCTTCCTACTAAAATTCAAGTTTATTTTACTTAATAAATACGGCGAGCTAATCTTACAATTTATTATATAGACACACATATACACACAACTACATATACACTCACACCTACATACCCACACAGAACAATTTTGGTGGGTATTTGTTTGTGCTGTTTTGTTTGATAATAATTGTCTTTTAATGATAAAATAAATTGTATTTTCTGTCGACCGGATAAAACAAAATGGTATGCTACGACCTGCGGCACGGTTGCTACCAGTGCAGGTCATTGAGCATATAAAAATGTAATAGATTTAAGTTAATTGGATCAATAAACGTTTTTTTTATTTTATTATCTTATACAAGAAATGAATGTCTCTTACAATGCGTCTATTTTCGAGAGATTTAACTAGTTGTTTTACCCAGCTTTGCCCGCGTAAACAGCGACACGAAATACATTTAGTTGCGCATTATTTTGATTTTGCTTTATCTCCTCAGGCATTTTTATTTATTAAATACTTTATTGCACTTTACTTAAAAGTATGTACAAAGGCGAAATTCATTTAATTTGAACGGTGTAAAGAGAAAACATATTTTTTACGAAATCCAACTAATATATTTAAAATGTAAAGGATTAATACCGTATTTATGTAAATAGCTTTTAAATTACCGCTTTATGTTTGCTATTTTATATAGTATTATATGCATATAATAGTAATAATGTATTACAGGCATATAGCCTTCAAAATTAGTAAGCTGAAGTGGCAATGGGCTGGACATGTATGTCGTAGAACGTAGACGAGCTCTGGAGTGGAGACCACGTACGGGAAGACGCAGAGTGCGTCGACCCCCCGCTAGATAAACAGATGACCTGAGGAAGGTCGCTGGTGGGAGTTGGATGAGAGTGGCAGGAGATCGTGTGAAGTGGCGAGCCTTGGGGGAGGCCTATATCCAGCAGTGGAGAGACACAGGCTGATGATGATAGTATTAAAATTAATATAGTATTTTAAACCTAAGAGATATATAGAGATATGCCATCGCGGACATTTCTGTAGACCTTTCATTACAGCCCTAGAACAAAGCGTCCTAGACCTCCACTGCTGGAGATGGGCCTTCCAGAACTGGAAATTTGGCCTACACTCGCCACGCTGGCCAGACGGCTTGGCGAAGATATGATGACAATTTATTAACGATTCCACAAGTTGGTATTAGTAGAACAGGGACCGACGGCTTAACGTGCTCTCCGAGACACGGGAACGGTGGTGTTGTAAATCTATGATAAATGTAAGTAAGAAAAGTGTATTTCTCATTGGTACATGCCGGGTGGGTTTAAACCGACCTTTGTAGGATTTATGGTACGCGTTCTTACAACCGAGTCACCACCGCGCCCTGTATACCTTAGCATTACACTAATTCCCGTGCGTAACAGTTCCATCATGAGTAGGAAATGAATGGTGTCTTGAGCTTGCAACTGACTATAGGCTTGTTTAGAAAGGCCTCATTTTAATTGCGCTACAAGATGCTCCTTATTCACTATTCTGCTCCTCCTTCAAACCCAATAATAGTAGAATTCTGCTAATGCCGTCTTGGAAGCTTGATCTATGAATGTATTGATGGTAGACCTCATCACAGGCCCTATAACATAGAGTTTTAGACCTGCACAGTTGGTGATGGGCCTTCCAGAAATTTGGGCTACACTTGCCCCTCCGGCTTAGGTTAGCGAGGGTCTGATGTTAATATTTAATGACAATATATTAATGATTCCACAAGTAGGTATTAGTGAGACCGAGATCGACGGCTTAACGTGCTCTTCGAGGCACAGGAACGGTGGTGTTGTAAATAAATGACAATGTAAGAAAATAATAATAATAATAAATTATTTATTATACAAAACCAAAACAAGTGCAGGTTCATAGGCGAGATTAATGCCGTAAATGCATTTTCTACCAACTCACCTTTGTAACTGAGATAATCTCACAACAATCAGCTAAAGATTCCTTCGCATTCCTCTAGCAGATATTCAGATTTCTTCACAGTTGCTGCCGCTCGTCAGTGGAACAAGCTACCCCTGGCCATAAGGCGTGCACCGTCCGTTAACGTATTTAAAAACCTTCTAACCACATTATTTCTTGAGGAACAGAATGTATGTCTCTCGAATTAGTTGTTTGACTTTTTATTTATATATATATCTATTTATTTATAGTGTATGTTTATGTATGTATGTATTATATAGTGTTGTGTTGTTTGTTTATATTGTGTATGTATATTTAATAAATGCGTAATTATGTTTATTTACTAATTTAAGCTATTTTAATATTTTTCTTTATCCTGCCCATCACCTTACATGATCCCCAAGGTTAGCTGGTGAAGAATGCCTTATGGCGTTATAGCTCGCCTATGTACTAGGTTTTTAAGTGCAATAAAGTATTTAAATAAATAAATAAATATGTAATAAGCGGGTGCAGCAAGAAAAGTGTATTTCTCATTGATACAAGCCGGGGGCTTGAACCGATCTTTTTTTAATATTTTAAGGTAAGCGTTCCACGGCTGACACATACGAGTAGGCCTAATTATTGCAGTAAGTTATTGAAACTCAATAGCCAAAAGTTAGGCCTAAATAATAATTACCAGTATTTGGACGAATTTCTGTAATAAAATAAAACACAAAGAAAAGGAATTTGCCTTTAACAAAATGTGGATAGGAAGTTCGACAACTTGGCGACTCCCGGTAAAATTATGTGTTCACTTTAGACAAACTTAGCTGCCTGCGTGGTCTATCGGTTAAGACCGTAGATTTAGAAGAATGCTGGGTTTGATTTCTCGACTATGATATAATGAAAGAAGTGGTTGGAAACCCTTTATAATATTAAGGTTTTAATAATATTTTGTAGGTATTCGAACTAACAAAGGAAATTAAATAATAAACAAATAATTTATTTATAAAATAGAGAAATAAAGCTTAAATCTAAATTATTACTAAAAATAAAATTAAAAATAAACTAAAACAAAATACCTACTTATAAACCTAATTGAAAAATAAATCGTTTCCGCGCGGCATGGTGGCAAGAACGCTGGCCGCATTTCCTCGCTGAATCGCTTTGCTGATTCTCTGAGCGAGGAAAGAACCAGTCCTCTTGTGACCAGAGTAGACAATTACACCCGTATCTAAAACGTTTGCTCAACGGCACCTCCACTCAACATTTCCTTCCAGCTGTCAAACGACAATGATGTGTCACTACTTTACGGGTGTTAGACGAGCGGTGATGTTATTTAAAATGTTTTAGCTTGAACTCCATCGCCCTAAAGTCTCTACAGCAAACGACACAAACATGTAATCTTTAATTTTATTGACTACTAGCTGACCCGGCAAATTACCCCTTTACAGTCATTGAATGTCATTATTAATAATAATAATACTCACACCAAACAATTTTCAAAACAAATCACAGACGATTTCAAGACGTAAAAGTGGACCAATCGTATTGACACTTTTTTTTTTAATAATTAATTTGTTTATTTGTCATTTATTCTATATTAAATAAATAAACTAAATATACATTTCTGAACACACGCATAAATATTTAACAACTAACATTATTTGACAGGTACGAAACCCACGAACATTTTGTATGGGAAAATGTTTTTTTCTTTTATTTAATTTTTTCGTCAATTTTCCATTATTATTAATAGCTATTCTGCTATTTGGGACAAAGACAAATCCAACAAATCAAAAAACATGAAAATAACTAACAAACCCAACTTTGTAGTCCTAAGGGCGCTGGCAACATTTCCTCTTGTATAGCAAGGCAATACGTTGGCAAAAATATTTGTCAGCTTTCTTGTCTCAAGATTTCTCCCTCAGGCGTTTGGACAATTCCATGGCTAGTTGTCCCAATAAAACTTTTTTTATTTTAATTCCTTGTCGAAAACACATTAATATCTATAATTTATTTATGGCATTTATCGAGTCTGATCTGACATCAACAAGCTTGCTACTTGCATATGCCCTTACAGAGTGAATGTTTTAAATGCACGTGGATGGCTACTTTTTATACTACAAGGAATGTCAAATGCCGATTTTGATAAAAAATATAAATACTTCATGAATGAAAACCCATTTTTTTCGAATAGAAAAACAACGCAGGCTTATTATTCATTAGCAAATAATATCGGTTATGAGAACCATATTATGTAAATTAATGTAAACCCGGTCCTAAAATAAAGAAATCACGGTTGGTTTCTGACCACCGAAGTAGGGATTACGGTCGTAATGATACTTTATCTTTACTTTAGACAAACTTCACTGAGTAAAGGTAGGTTTAGTGAAAGACAAAGTTGAGGATGAATTTAAGACTTTAGAAGATTTATGTAATAACAAATGTTTACCCTTTTACTGGTTAAACATTAAACAATTTTATTCCATTATTATTGTTGCTGCTTGCTAATATATTTATTAGTGCAATACTAAGACGATGTCAATACTAATTTACGAATAAGAAATTGCACGCACACAACGCTTCCTCCACGACTATGATTGTGAGGTTTAACTTTAATATTCATACTCAAATCATTACCCGACCGCGGAAATAGGACTCTACTTCGTGGTCGGTTATTTGCTGTTAGAACCAAAAGTGAAGTTTACTTTCAATTCTACGAGAAATAATGATTTTAATGAAAACTAAAAGTGCATCGTTAGGTTTTTGAATTTTTAAACATTATTTTAAAAAAGATACACAAAATTAAAGTAAACGTAATATTAGGGCAAAGGCCTCTAAAAAGAGATATGTGCACAACGCTTGTCCGACGACCATGATGGTGATCTTTAATTTTAATATTCATGAATACAAATCATGATTCGACAACGCAGATAAGGCTGGTCCTGGTCTGTTTATTGATGTTAGAACCAAAAACGAAGCGACAGACAGTTTATTTAAATTAATGGACAAGAGATTACTTCCGAACATTAAAAAAATATTCAAAACCATATCTCTGAATTCCTATGCAAGTAGCATTGCCATTAATATTTTATGGTAATGTTTGTGTGATAAACTTTCAACTTTCCGAAACTTTCATTAAGGTCTCAAAGTAAAATAAGGGCAACAAAACAAAAAAGAAAAGAAAATTAGGAATTCCAATTGAAAGTGACGAAAGGTTTCCTCTGACGTGTATTCCTTACCAAATAACTTTACATCTTTTCATCAAAATTCCGTGACAGAAGCGGGGCAAAGAATTTTCAAAGTTCGTCAAAAGACTAGGCTGAAGGAGCTATGCTGGAGTGTTAATAGCTGATCCTAATCTCCATTTTCGTAGGCGTTATTACAAACGGCCTCTTTTGTCACTTTTGTAGGGTTGAAACGCCCAAAGTTTTGATAGTCTAGCCGCGGTATATCACCTATCAGAGTGAATTTCTTTTTGTTTCTGAATTTCTCATTTAGAGTTTTTTGAGGATATTTCATCCGTGGTAAAATGAAAGCGGGTTGTTTGGGTTAAGTTTTGGATATATAAACTTCATGATGACATTATATTATTGCTGGATATTATCATTGAACACAGTTGATCTCACCTAATCTATTTCATGAAAAATGCATTTATTTATTTACCAATACAAAATATAACTCACCACCCGGCGCGAGAGGAAGTCTAGCGCCCTATGTTTTAAGGTCTGTGATGATGATAAGAAAATACAACTAATTAATTAGCTCGCGAAACTGTAATCGAAGTTTGTTGGCTTAGACAAATCACTCTTTTAAATAAATATACAATAAGTAAAGACAAAGGACATTATATCTGAGATTATAACTAGACTACAACCAAGTCAATTTAAAACTCTTTTTCCTCTCAGAATTTATTGACATGCCTTTGACGGAAAATTAATTTAAATAGTTGTATAGTTTTGTGGTCTTATGCCTTCTACTGTATTGTGTTCCTAATGCTCCTTTGTCTGTGATTCATGGTATTAATAGCATAATTGCTATTATTTTAAAATTTGTTATCTGACATACCAAAATATAACGATTGTTATATAGATGAATTATACAAATATACATCAAGACTGATGCAACAATAAAATAACACATTTGAAAGTCTATCTCTTAAGAAAATTCATCTGTCAGGAAAAATATTATTAATATTGGAACGCAATCTTACTAGACAATTAAATAACAAGCAGAATAAGAGTGATGGGTAAACGTCTGCCGCCACTTCGAATACATTAAATAATTACGATAATTATAATAAATTACGACTTGGAAATCAATTTACGATTTACTTTAGTTTTATAAGTTACTTTAGACATGTTTTGTAACCTAATAATGTTTTTAATTAAAATTAGATATGTTGTTCTTTTATCACAATTTAAAGACACTAGTTTATTAATAAAGAAAAGTAGAAACTCAGAGACTGGAAAAGCATTCGCTCCACCTTTATTAAACGACAGATCATTGTATATGTCGTAGAAACAAACACGCCGGGTGATGTTGACGTTAGCATCACTCATGGTAGAAAGTTAACGCTAAAAAGACTATTGAATAAAAACAGAGGAACACTTAACTTAAGTATATTCACTTCAACAGCTTGACTTCTAATTACAATATCTACAAAGTTTACTACTGATAATATCAGTGTAACACATATTATGTGTCATCTAAGGCTCCTGGTACAAGAGTAAGCTCCGTACGTCATGGCCAGTCAAGCCGAAATAGTGTTAAGAACTAATGTCAGTCATGAGTGTCTGATTCCAGTTGCTAACATTCATGGACCTCGCGAGCCATTTACCATCAGGTGGGCTCAATGTCACATGTCATGCTACAATATAAAAAATAAAATACCTACGAATACATCGATATCAAAAAAGGCTCATATTCGTACTTTATTATTAATATAACTCTATTCAATTATTAATTTAAATCGAGCTAATTTTTATAAATTTAATTTTTATAATTTTCATTCGAAAACAATATGCAATTTGAGGTTAATATATAATTTACTAACTAAAACTTATCAATATTAGTGTTATGAATATGAACCTATTTTTAAAATTTAGTTTTTTATTTATTAATTGTTAAGAAACAAAAGAAAAAAAAATGTGTGTCAGAATAAATATCTAAAAAGATCAACTTGTTTTTGCAATTCCTCCCAATTAAAATAGTTTTTATCCATATTTAAAGAATCACCAGAGTATTTCTTACAATTAGTATCACGTCGCTGTTGCATAATATATGTATATTATGTGATTATGCGTTACATAATTCAAGCCAGGCCCTAACATTTTTTTTTCTAATCTTTAATACAAAAGAATGAAGCGAATATTTTCCTTCTAAATATTTGAGTGGGAGAGAGCGCCACTTAATCAACTCAAGTGTCGTCAGTGACAGGGCTGTGGCGCGAACAAGCCAAAGTAAAGCTCGCCTAGTTGCAAGACGTCAGCAGCTTAAATATTCAGATATTTACAATTTGCAACAGTTTAAGCTGAAATTGCAGACCGTTTGGTGGAACTATGAGGATTTATTTGAGAGTAAGCTGAAAACTTTGAGATGGAATTCGAAGAGGATAAATAGTAATTCTGTATTGTTTTAATTTGTAAATCTCCTACAAATCTGCTACAAGTATAGCTGAGTTTTTAATGCATATATATTTTTAAGTCAGATTAAACATTTTTTTTTATACTGTAACCTTGCCAGATGGTAAGTGGCGCGCAAGGTCTATGCAACTAGAATTAAACACTCATGACTGACATCAGTCCCTAACACTATGTCAGCTTGACTGGCCATGACTGCAATTCTAACCTATTCCCAAAACGTGTGGATACACTTTTCTGGGTCTATCGGCACGAACGGTGAATACTTCCCCGCTCCGGCAGACTGGGCAAATTACCACCACCAGTCCGCCTACTACATATTTGTTGTTCTCGTTGAAAGTATGTGCTATTTTCAATGTTGTTAAATGCAATTTTTGACTATAAAGGAGAACTATTTTATTTATTTAAAAACTTTATTGCACTATGTACAAAGGCGGAGTTAATGCCGCTAGGCATTCTCTGACAGCCAAATCTTTAGGACATTTAGACAGTATAGATGGTAGGTGCAATCATTAATTAAGTTATTTTTCTTAACAGTATTAATACATACATACATAACAATATTACATACTAATACATAAATACGTAATATATAAATATAAATTACATCATAAATAAACAATTATATAAAAATAAAACTACTTACATGATGAGGAAAGTGAAATATGATGTTGTTGCAATTGCGAATAGTGAGGACATGAAAAAGAAATATAAATTTGGGACAATTTAGTTAGAAAGAAAGCGTTTGTAAACCATATTTTTGAAGATGACTCGATTTGGAGCTTGCCTAATACCTAAAGGTAGGTCATTCCAAAGATTTGCAGCTACAACAGCAAACGAATTAGAGACAAAAGAGGTGTGATGGGAAGGGATGGAGAGGGTGGAGTTAGAAGAAGAGCGAAGAGTTCGATCATGGATTGAGCCTAGAAAAGTAAAGCTGTCTTTCAGGTATTGCGGCGTGTCATGGTAAGCTTGTCATGGTGATATTTATATAAAAATAACACCGATTGAAACAAGACTTACCACATCCAGGTCACTGGCATCTACTAAAAGGAATTTTGATAATTCAACAGTCGAGGTTAAATAAACTAGGGGCAGAGTGTATTGGCGTTATAATAACGTTATTAGAAACTTTGACAATAAACGTCATGTTAGACATCCTTTGTCTATTATTACCGGTCTTAATATCATGATTTTTTTTTGAGGGTAGGTGTCAAAATTAAAACATAGTTTATTTTTGCTGATCAATTATTTAATATTTAATAATAATAAACACAGTTAATAACAAGTAAAAAGTGCAAAATATTATCAGTTAGTTTATATGCTGTAAGTTAATAAATATTCTGCACCTTTCCCTGCTGGTATTTACCCTATCAAATAAAGATATTTTTTTCCAACTTGCTACATATAAATATAATACAATTTATTAACAATGGCGAATGCAGATAAAGTCTATGAGACACAGCAGTTGATTGAGGAGCAGCTAGCAAGAAGAATGGCAGACTTTGAAAGCCAACTCACTACAGCTAAGGAATCTCGCCCTTGTGTTAAACTGGAAGTTTTGGCTAAGGAGTTTCTTGACTTCAAGAACTTTGTTGTTGAGATGATGAGCCTTCTGCGTCAACAAATCACCGAGTTGCAGACAGCTGTTGACAAACTGGAGACCCGAAATCGCTCCGATTGCTTGTTGCTACGAGGTGTTCCGGAGTGTCAGGGTGAAGATGTTATGCAGGTGGTTGCTAGTATACTACAGAACCAGCTATGCATTTCTGACGTCGGCAAGCAGTCTATGCGGTCCTGTTATAGGCTTGGAGCGCCCAGTGAGACTGGAACTCGAACTGTCTTGGTCCGGTTTTCAGATTATGGGCTTCGGCACAAGATCTGGCGAAGCAAGGCCAAGTTTAAGGGCACGCCCTATAGTTGTGCTGAATTTCTCACTAGAAGCAGACAAGTGCTGTTCTCAGATGCACGCAAGTCTTTTGCAATGGGAAACTGCTGGACTCAGGACGGTATTGTTATAGTCAAGTTGGCCGATGGTACAAGAAAGAAGCTTCTTCATCACACAGATCTTCACGAGTTACTTCAGAGGAACCTAGTGCCCCCCCAGTCTCAACAGCACACAACCAAGGAACGACCCAAAAGAGCTGCTCGAAGATAAATCTTGTTTTTGCCATTAAACAGTTTGTTTCTCACAATTTATAATCATGCTTTTGTGTTATCTAACACCTTTGTATTGTAATGCAGGTAATTTAATTTGCGTTTAATCTAAAGCCATATTCTAGAGGCAATGCACAATATTCTGCCACTTCTTCACAATAATGGTTTTTTTTTTTTGTTGTAATATATATTTTTGTTTTTAGTTTATGGCACTGATTGCATACGTCCTAAACAAGGCTAATAAATATTGGGTATTAAATGTTATATGTTATTCACAGACTATATAGCTGATATGTTATTGGTAATTTGATTTGTTTATTGTTTATTTTTTTTTGTGTAGTGAAGGCAAGGAAATTATGCCAATAAAGCCGACATCTGTCAAAACCACAGTTTATTGTTTTTAACTTTAACTTTTTAGTTTTTAGCATGGACTTAATATATTAAGTCCATGGTTTTTAGTGTGGCAATATAGGCGTTACGTATGTTGTTTTAATATTTTACCATAGCTACGTTGTTTGTTTCCTTGTATAATGCATAATTCGTGTTCGACTAATACTTTTTAGTACTATAAGCGTTTAAAAAGTTAGGAAAATACCTGTTACAGCAAAGTGCATTTAATAAAAGCGCACTTTGACTGGTTAGTCGAACACGAGTATAATAGTATATGCAACTACAGGTAGGCAAGCATACGTGGCATGCCAGTGTTTTAGGTGTTTGGGTAATGCATCAGCATCTACTTAATAAAGTGTACTGTTGAATGAATTGATTTGGATTGTGAGGTTAGGATATTTACCATAATGTAACTAGTTGTAATTGTAAACATCATGCCAGCGGGACAGGCAGGCAGTACTTATTAATTATTATAAAAAGACACATTATTTTATATTTAACATTTATAAGTATTTATTATATTTTATATTTAGCCACTTATTAATTATGTCGGATAGTGATAGTGACGATTCATTTTACTCCATATTAAGCACTTCTGGGGACTCTTCTTATGACGCTACTGCTGATTTGGATACGCTGATAATAGAAAAGTTTGCCTCCTGCAGAAACAACTTCAACGTATGCCACATTAACGCACAAAGTGTGCCTGCACACTACACAGATCTTCTTACTACTTTCTCATCACCTGACGTCATTGACGCTATTCTCGTTTCTGAAAGCTGGCTCAAACCTTCTTTACCTTCGACTAGTTACTCACTTCCAGGATACATTCTCATTCGCAATGACCGTACGGGCCGCGGTGGAGGTGGAGTGGCAATCTATCTCCGTGCCGGACTATCATACAAAATTGTCTGCTGCTCGCCTTCATTGTACTCTGCGTCTTGTGAATACCTATTTATTGATGTCAGCTTTTCTGGTGCGAGCATACTTGTTGGAGTTGTTTACTGCCCACCATCTATTAATTACTTTTTGAATCTAGAAAATGTGCTTGAGGAGGTGGTGCCGGATTATATTCATAATATCATCATGGGAGATTTTAATACGTGTATCCTCAATGACCATGAACCTTATAAAACTCGTGCTTCTAAACTCTTGGATCTTATCTCTTCCGTCAATCTGTTTCGCTTGCCAACTGGCCCCACTCACCACCTTGCTTCTTCCGACACTCTTCTAGATCTGATTTTTACATCTCGCCCTAATTCTGTTTCTTGTTATGGTCAGTTCGCTGCCCCCGGATTCTCGCATCACGACCTAATCTATGCCTCATACAAGTCAAAACCTCCAAAATACCGACCGCCAACAATATTTATGAGGCACTTCTCTTCCATAAATATTGAAAAGCTTCGAGATGATGCAGGTAAGATCAGTTGGAGTAGCTTTGACCTTCTTACTGACGTAAATGACATGGTCACTACGTTTAACCGAGAGATACTTAAATTATTTGATACTCACGCACCAATCCGCCCGACGAAAATAAAACGAGCACCGGCGGCTTGGATAAGTGAAGAAGTCCGTATGGCTATGAGGAGGCGTGACTGTGCTTACCGTAAATATAGGAAGACACGTAGTGATGATACCTGGGATGTATATAGGGTTGCGAGAAATCGCTGCAATCAGGTGTGCAGAACGGCAAAACGCCGCCACTTTTGTGACAATATATCAAATAAATCTCAATCCGAAACATGGAAATTTCTAAAGTCTGTCGGTCTAGGTCGTTCACAGTCCCCGGCTAGTCTTGGGACTGTAACGCCTGATCAGCTCAATACTCATTTCTCAGCAGCTTTAGTCCTAAGCAATGCAGTAAAATTAAGAACGTTGACTGAAATTGCGGAAATGCCGATCCTAAACATCAAGCCATTTGTTCTTGCTCAGGTTTCCGACGACATCATCTTTAAGACGATTAAGTCTATAACTTCCAAAGCAATAGGATGTGATGACATCAGTCGTACTATGATCGTTACAATTCTTGACATACTCTTACCTACAATCACGCGCATTATAAATTTCTCACTTTCCTCTAATCAATTTCCTACCTTATGGCGCAATGCTTTTATTATTCCAGTCCCTAAAATTTCCTCTCCAACGTTACCCAGTCACTTTCGTCCAATTTCAATTTTGCCATTTCTTTCCAAGGTATTAGAGTCCGTCGTCCATAAACAAATATCTGAATTCCTTAATATCAATAATCTCCTTAATCCTTTTCAGTCAGGCTTTCGTCCCGGTCATAGTACTACTTCAGCTTTACTGAAAGTAACTGAAGATATCCGAAATGGCATGGATGAAACAAAAGTTACAGTTCTTGTACTAATTGATTTCACCAATGCCTTTAACACAGTTGATCCTGATTTGCTCATCGCTATTTTGTCTCGTCTGGGATTGTCGTCGGAAACAATATTATGGTTCTCGCATTATTTAAAAGGGCGTCAACAACAAGTTCGCATTAATGAAATGTCCTCAAGCTGGTGCGAAATGAGTACAGGCGTCCCACAAGGTGGCATACTCTCACCCTTACTTTTCTCATTATTCATTAATGGTATCACCTCCGTTCTTCATTGCCGCTACCACCTGTACGCTGACGACTTGCAACTCTACGTGCAGACAGATGTCGACACTCTTAATAGTGCTATAGCTTGGCTTAACTCCGATCTTAGTAGTATATATTCTTGGTCTGCGAGGTTTGGTGTCGTTGTCAATCCCAGCAAGTGTCAGTCTATTATTGTTGGAAGCTCCCGACTTTTATCCAGAGTTGACATGGCCAGAATTGACCCTGTTCGGTTTGACAACGTGCCTATTCCTTTCTCCAGTGAGGTTAAGGATCTGGGTATATACCTGGATACTCATCTTTGCTGGGGACCGCAGATCACTAATATCAGTCGTAAAATATTTTCTTCACTGCACTCTCTTAACAAATTAAAAAACTTCTTGCCTCTAAAAGCTAAAATTACGCTCGCCCAGTCACTCCTCCTGCCACTACTAGATTACGGCGATGTGTGTTGTGTGGACCTTTCACAAGATTTACTCAACAAAATGGAACGTTTGCACAACACATGCATTAGATTTATCTTTGGTCTACGCAAGTATGATCATATTTCGTCTTTTCGGGATAAACTCAAATGGCTCCCTATTCGTAAGAGGCGAAATTGTCGAGTTCTCTGCTTACTGTATAGTATCCTGAATGAACCCGGCACGCCTCAGTATCTTAAAGATAGCTTCACATTTCTTGGCTCTATTCACGATCGAACCCTTCGATCTAGTTTCAACTCCACACTCTCCATTCCTTCTCATCACACCTCTTTTGTCTCCCATTCGTTTGCTGTTGTTGCTGCAAATCTCTGGAACGACATACCATTAAATATAAGACAAGCTTCAAATCGAGCTATCTTCAAAAATTTAGTATATAGGTACTTCTTATCAACCTAACTGTTTCAACTTCTCTATTTTTTTATATAGTTTTTTTCCTTTTTCATTTGCAGCAACTACATCATTATTTCTATATTACTTCCCTCATTGTTTAAGTGGTTTATTTGTATATTTATTATGTGTATATAGTATATTTATATATATATATATATATATATATATATATATATATATATATATATATATATAATTTATTTATGTACGTGTTATGTAATAGTAAGTAAATATTGGTATGTATATATTGATATATATGGACTTACTTAATATTGCACCTACCATCTATACTGTCTAAATGTCCTAAAGGTTTGGCTGTCAGAGAATGCCTAGCGGCATTAAGTCCGCCTTTGTACATAGTGCAATAAAGTTTTTAAATAAATAAAAAAAATAAAATTATTTACCTCTAGAATATTATTTGTGGAGACGCTTTGATACCTTCTAATTAATTCAATTAACAACGTGACAGCTAAAGCTAATGTATTTGCATTCTACAATATTCAGGTAATCTACCTGTATTTGTAATTAACTTATAATTATCAACAAGGTCTAGAAATTCTATGACGGTTAAAACCTTGCTTAAAGTTAACTGATGAGAGATTGACGAACCAGATACATAATGCGAATGTTGTGGCCCCGGCAGACCAAGACTCACCTATTACGATGTAGCGACTGAGATCGTTAGTGGCCAAGTATTAACGTTTTTGGCTGCAATCGAATCCTTTGTCTCACACCATTTTTAAGAAAAAAACTGTCAGACACTGCACTTGCCTTTTTTTCTTCGCTACAACAGCTTCTCCTCATCGGTTTCATTCAACTTAAATTAGTTCAGTTTTGTTTCGTATTATTTAATTATTATTACAATTTCACCTCACTCATTTGCCAGATATTGTTCACCCCCCAGCTTGGGGTTCTATGTCTGGACTATAGAGCTGGGACCCAGCTTGAGACGATAACCTCGCTGCCCAGGATCCCCGTGACACCCCGTTGTCCGCTTGGGATCGGCAGCGCTCTTCGAGGGAAGGTACCACTACATACAGTCAACGGATGCATAATGAGTGATAGGGCTAAGTCTTGGCTTACGACCCTCCCTTATATCATTTTAAACTCATTGCTCTCTTTCTGTTAACTTCATTTTTTGTAATATATTAACTTTCATTGTTTAAATTCAACTTGTTTTATTTTAATGTGCCGCTTAACGTGACAACGATCAAATAAAGAAAACTATAGTTGAAGGTGCATTAAAATGCCTTTAAAACAAAGGGGTATGTATGAAGAGGTTGATGAATGTCGAAAATGTCTTTAACTTCGAAATAGGTATGTCGTGATTGTGAGAAGTAGATGTAGTCTCCAGAAATTTCTGGCCCATCTTCAACAGTGAAATTCTAGGACTATGTGTTCTAGAGGCTATGATAAACCCAGGTTTCATGGTGGTAAATATATCAAATAAGTCACAAAAAATGTTTTTGTGTGACGATTTAAGCGTCGAACACCCGTACGAGTATAAACTACAAAAAAGCTAATAGCACTGTCAGGAAAATAAAATCAGTTGGCGCTTTTGAATTCAATAGGTTGATCTCAACGATCCTTACAGAGGGAGAAACATCGGAGACGGGTACTTAGTAGCTTCCTTATGACAATCGGAAACGAGAAACGATTCCACTGTAAAAGCTCACATCTATAGCGAGCTCCATCTTTGCTTAGACTTGTAATTTTAAAGGATGATATTTTTTATATATATTTGTTTTTAAATGAGAACATATAGCTTCTAGCAGAATATTGCATCGATGTTAATATAGTAAAATAAGTAAAACAATATTTTAAAAGTAGCAGTGAGTAGTTACTTGAGCGAACTAATAAAATACTTGCTAAATTATGCAGTGAAAAGGCGATGAAATAAAAGACAATGAAAAAAAATAAGATGGCCTCCTTATCTCACTGTAATAATGAACATTTGTTCGATGAGAAAAGATTAAACGAATTTTGAAGTAAAAGTAAATTAAAACCTAATTATAAATATATATTAAATTATTAATTTAATACTTGCACCTTTCCCCCGCGGAACAGCAATTTTTAAGCGTGTGTAAATAAAAATAATCTAAATAATAAATAAATAAAACATCTAGTCCAAGTTAGGGATTAAAAATCCACATCCAAAAAAAAAACAAATAAAATACAGCCTAAATTATAATGGAATGACAATTCCTAAGATAGATAGTATACCTATAATAGTGAATACCTATGCTAAAAGTTTAAAAGCTATTCTTGAAGATACATGAATTGCTTTATGTATTTAATTGTATACAAGCCTAAGACTTTACAGATCTCAAGATTGATATCAAACATCGGATCACATTGTCTCTTTCATTATTTCTTGATTTGGCGTTTGGTAAAATCTGTTTATTAGAGGCCTAAGTATTCTTTATGAATCTCGGTCCCTAAAGCCATGTTACTTTGTGAGCACTAGACTAGATCTTTGGCCTTAAATTTGAGATAAAAGGATTTTTATCTGTAAGAAAAGCATTGTCTAATAAAATTGTGGCCATGCTTTATATTGGGATATGATAAGGTGACGTTGGTCTCGATTTGTAGCTAGAAAAAAAATACATTGAGATATAAGTATATATAGCTAGCTACTCCAAACAAAAAACGTGTCAAAACTCAGTGACAGCGCGCTAAAGCATTAGGCCGTCCAACCAAACCATTCAAACATGCACCTCTTTAAAATCGAAAATAGATTCCAGTGAACTTCTCGGATTACTCGGATTTGGTCTACCGGTCTCAAAGGATTTATAGACCTTTGGTAGTGCCATATGCCCGCACCAACTACCGTCAAAACTCATTTTTAGCGAGAGCATCAAAAGAACTCAACCGCCTAGCTGAGGTCATGGATATTGACATGTTTATTTATTTATTTATTATTTAAGGTACACTAACAGGTTACAATTAATACATATCAAGCACAAATTTACAATAATTCATAAGGTCGGAATTGCAACCCAAGGGCAGTGTACACGGCATGCTACACATAGCTACTTCGATGATTAGAGTCAACAGTGTTTTTCAGTTTTAAAATTTTAGGTTTCATCCATTTCATCATTATCAATATATTAATACTATATCGAGAATAAATATGTTATTATTAATGTCAATTTATGTTAAAAGTTACATCATAGGTTATATATTAGTATAAGTCAATATAAGAATAGTAAAAAGTCACTTTAGGTTAGTTTACAATCAATAACACTTGTCTCTTAAATATACTAACATTTGGGCAATATCTAGATTCACAGTATCGCTGGAAAGGTCATTAAATAGTCGACACATACGGATAATAGGGTTATTATAAGAGCTGTTGATTTTATGGGTACCAATAATAAATGTTCGGTTCTTTTGTCGGGGATTACGCCAAGTACTAAATCTGAGAGAAGACAGCAAAGTAGAGGATTGAAGCAATGAGTGTGTAATTTTGTGCAGGTAAATGAGATCTTTATCTTATCTTTATTAAACATGTTCTGTACATCGCCTAAATTAATGGTCGGGCGACGTCTAGAGATTTTTTACAGTATAACACACAATATCTGATGTATAGATTTAGTTGCCTAATTATTTTTATTTTTCTAAATTATTAATATTATAATTTATATGTTTCTTCTATTTATAAGTTTTTTAGTTGTATAAGATATTTGTGGAAATTTGTAATTAGCATTTAGTTTTTTATATAAGTAATCATTTGTTAGAAGCTGTAAGTTTTTCTTGAAGATAAATAAATAAATAAGTGTACTGGATTGATTTTTACATGTGTTAATTTTGCAATACGGTAATTTTTATTCACAATTTCGGCGCGCTTGCTATGAGCGTAGGATTATGATTTTAAAGCCGCGGCATCAAAGCATGGCGCAAAACATCTGGTTCGCGGTTCAAGTAATATCAGTTCACTGTGACTATGCTTTATATTGGGATATTTAAAATGACGCTAATGTAAGCTATATATGCTATGGTCTACCGGAGAGGTTTACCTGTACAGTTGTACAGGTCAACTAGACGTCGATAGCGTATCTCGGAACGTTCTGGTAAACTGTAGCGGTCTTTAGTTATTTTTGCTATGGCATCGATTGACGCGTGGCATTGTTAGGAATCGACGACACTTGAAAAAATCTGACGCAACCTGCAAAGGTGACCGAATTCGTAACCTGTACCGAGGTTATTTGCGCAGCTTAAGTTTCTCAGCAAAAGTCGCCTGGAATCCAACGGTCATGCCGTCGGATCTCTTGCCACAGTCTTTATTAAATAAATTCATATACTATACTAGCCTCTTTCAATAATAAAATTAAACTTGTAAGAAGATCTACGTGAGTAGAAACCTGTCCTTATTGTTTATATGAGCCTATAATATCACAAGAAACAGGGCGGTTAACATAAAGGACAGTAAGTCGCTAATCAAAACAAGTGTCAAATAGCGATAGAATAAATCCGCTTGCGGTCATTCCGCATTATGAGGATTATACCCGGGTTAGATGTAGTAACAAGCTGGGCTGTCATTGTTACTGATATTAATTCCCACCCCCAAACGATTATCTATGTTAGTACCACAAAGTAGTTCTGCTATGGTGTTAGGTATTTATCTATATATTATATTTATGTGATAACTTGTTAATAACATTTTATATTTTTTATTATTGTCTCTTTATTTGTTTATATTTACAGTTGTTATCTTTTTTGTGATTAATGTTCAAGCATTTTTTACTTGTAAAGTCATTTCCAAAGTAAATATGAAGCTGCGCAAATACGTACAGGTTACGAGTTTGCGGTCGAGACCAAGGAGTTGTCCAAACGACTGACGGAAATATCCGGAGGCTGGCAGTTATTTCTGCCAACGTAAAAGCCTCGACATACAGAGGTGAAACGTTGTTAGTATCCTTAGAACTATTTATGATGGGACGTCTCTAGAAATCATTTTATTATTTATAGATTAGTATACATTCCTTTAAGTTGTATGGGCTGGAAATTGTTTTAAGCAGAGAATTATAGATATTAGACTTATAAAAAGAACAATAAAGTTATTTTTATAAGTTACCTATTGAAGAAAACAAATTATAATATTTTTACAACTAAAACTTCTCGGCCAGCAAAAAAAAAGTATCATCACGACCGTTTCCCTTTCGGGGTGGTCAGAAACCGCGCTTATAAATAAGCGGATTCACATTTAGCCAACTTTACTATAGGCCAATCATGACAAGTGGCAAGCTCGTCGATGTCTCCAGCGTACCAAACTCGAGAAATATCACAAATAAAGTAAATATTAATTAAATGTATTTATATCAATTAATTAATATTTTTGTGACCCGACCAGGAATCGAACCCGGTACCTCCGAGTCTAAATCCACGGTCTTAACCGCTAGACCACGGAGGCCAGCACTAGATTATTTTATCTACATGTATAATATTTAACACAGAACTATTCATTGGGTCTAATAGGAAATTATATTGCGGCTCCAAAATCCTCGCATAATTCAATAATGGAACTGGCAATATCGGTTATTGCTAACTAAATTGACTTTCTTCATTACAATATAGTTAGTTTGACAGATTTAAATAACACTTTACTTTTTTGTAAAATAATAAGGTATAACACACTGCATATTCTTTTTTTTTTGTTAGTGCTAGCCCACCTGATGGTAAGTAGCGTGCAAGTTCCATAAAAATTTGCAACTTAAATCAGACACTCATGTCCGACTCTAACATGACCGACACTGCATAAGTCGACGTTCTGCAAAATTTGTAATTACCGGAACTCTATCACACCCTTCTTTAGGTTATTCGTTCATCTGGCGAAGGATCGTTCCACTCTTCGTCTTCCCGACTTGTTCTAGATTCTAGAACCCATCTACTCCATCGCCTGTCTGATCTTTGACATAAGTATCCATTCCGCAACAGAACTACATGCACAGGTCAGAATATACACCCACAAACCGTCAACATCGCTACGCGTTAGTATAAATTTAGGGACTCAAATATATGTGACACGATAGTTTTACTATCCTATAACTTGAAGTACTTTAAGCAAAGTGCAAAAAGGCATCTAGTCAAACTGTCATAGTGTTAGGGACTGATTTCAGTCATAAGTGTCTGTTTCCAATTCCCAACATACATGGACCTTGCCTGCCACTTAAAAACGTCCACTGTCGTATCAGTTCTAATAAGTATGGAACTTTAGTCCTTTGAAGTACGTCGACAGCCAAATCCGCAACACGGATGTAGTCTCATCAACGAAAGAGCAAAAATAAAATTCACAGCTTGTATTGGACCGTGTTTTTTCTCATTGTCGCCACATTTTGTTTATTTTTGATAAAGGTAGGTCTGTACTTAACTTTTTCTGTGACAGACAATAAAAAAAGCGAAAGTATCAACACGACCGTATCCCTTGGTCGGAAACCATGCTTATAAAGATGCGGATTCACATTTAGCCAACTTTACTATAGGCCAATCATGACAAGTGGCAAGCTCGTTAATGTCTCTAGCGTACCAAACTCGAGAAATATCACAAATAAATTAAATTTTAATCAAATTTATTTATTTAAATTAATAAATATTATTGTGTCCCGACCAGGTCACATATTCTATTTAATTGTTTATATATTTATTGAGCTGACCTAATGCCGCTAGACATTCTATGATGGTCAAAACTTTAGGACAAAGAAAACAGCAAGTACATAAGGTAGGTTAAATATTTTTTTTTCTTTAAAAAAATATATAATTACCTACTTATTAAATGATAAATAATCATAGTAAAGTATCATCACGACTGTTTCCCTTTCGGGGTGGTCAGAAACCACGCTGATAAATAAGCGGATTCACATTTAGCCAACTTTACTATAGGCCAATCATGACAAGTGGCAAGCTCGTCGATGTCTCCAGCGTACCAAACTCGAGAAATATCACAAATAAATTAAATGTATTTATTTACATTAACAAATATTTTTGTGTCCCGACCAGGAATCGAACCCGTTACCTCCGAGTCTAAATCCACAGACTTAACCGCTAGACTACGGAGGCAGTTATATATAGTAATCATATTATTATTATTTACATTTGACGATATTAAAGTTGATCCATTTCTTTTTTAATGCACAGTCCGTATCTTTAGGTCTATGTCAAAACATCGCAGCATGTTATACGTTAAAATTTAAAAGGAATTATCAAAATTGTATTAGTAGGTAGGTAGGTATATGGAGCCTTCTTTAACATGCTAAAAGTTAAGTGCTTCCGCCCATTTGTAAGCCTCCGTAAACGAGCCAAGATTATTAATTTACATACCTACACCTTTTACCCGTTATCATTATGTACGTCATAACCAACAATGTCAAGGAAACGAGAAAAGGCCTTAAATATGAAATATAATATATAGTCTAAGATAAGTAGAAGAGCGACCTTTACCGATGTGATGATAGAAGAATTAAATGACACCTAGCCACAACAATAATGATACATAAAGTTAGCAAATCTTTTAAGTACTCCATAAGTAGATTTATTTATGTTATATTAGTCTATAGTATGACTTAATTATGTATTAAAACATTATGTATTTCAAAACAGTCTATTTTCAGTCGCAAGCCCGATATACCATTTTTCTCATCTCAAGCTCACACACCCGGCACCCACACTGTGAATCCATGAAATGCTAAGAAATTTATCTTCTTCTTTCATATACCAAATTTTAGACAGATAAAAAAGCAAAATAAAGTTTTCCTCCATTTTACTAAATAAACATATGATGAAACTGCATCCGTGGTCTAGCGGTCAAGTCCGTGGATTTAGACTCGGATGTACTGGGTTCGATTCCTGGTCGGGACACAATAGTATTTATTAATGTAAATAAATACATATACATAATATTTAATTTTATATTTCTCGAGTTTGGCACGCTGGAGACATCGACGAGCTTGCCACTTGTCATGATTGGCCTATGGTAAGTTGGCTAAATGTGAATCTGCTTATTTATACGCGTGGTTTCTGACCACCCCGAAAGGGAAACGGTCGTGATGATACTTTACTTTACTTTTTTTTCTGATTAATTTTTTATATACGCCACGCGATTGGTATTTAGCTTGTTCGTTTGGTTATTTCAGCCAATGACGTGCCTCATAGCCATACGTTAAACACCTCATAAGATAATTATTATTTTTGCCACTGAACAGTTATACTCCAATATGTATGTAATAATAATATTGTCTCCCAGAAAGACATACATTTCTCAAAAGTACAGTCAGTTTACAAATATTGGATTGTGCGGTCAAAAGAGATGAAAAATCGTCAAACTTAAGTTAAATGTTGAAGATATGATAAATAATAAATTATGCATTTAATAACGTCATTAAATATTTGAATCAGGTTTCATACTGCATACGCGTATCACTTACAAATGAAACTTTCTGCCAGTTTTTTTTTTTTTTTATTTATTGTTTTCAAGATACACAAAAATACATCAACAATATTATATAGCCGTCCACAAAAACCTTTAAGGTTTATCTGGGTACGGCGAGTCACTCACAATCTGTATGAGAAATAATTCTGCTATTGACTCATGTAAAACTTTTTAAACTTATATTTATATTTGTTATTATCAATGTATGTTCTTTGGAGCTCGGCGGGCATATCATTAAGATATGCTGAAGTTACATAATTCAGCATTCTTGTACCATAAACATTATTTGCTCCTGGAAGTTTAAACTGTTTTACGTAATTGAGAATCCTTAAATTACCCGACCGCTTGTATTTCGTTAGTTTTTGTGAGATATTAATTTCAGTGAGAATGGTATATTTAATTTTATCGTGTATACTAAGTACGTTGCAATGTTTAAATAGATCATTATAGTTATTTTTATATTTATTTTTAATGTGTGTTGGTACAATATCTTTAAGGATTCTCAACTGCAGATTGTATATGTCATCTAGGTAGGTCTTATATGTTCTGCCGTAACTGGGTTCAAATAGGTGAACTTTCCCAGCACTTATAATTACGCGACCGAGACAATGTAAGTTAAAATACAATATTCAGGAAAAGCTATTGTACTGTAAAATGTAGTATTGTTCTGAGTGAACCATTGTGGAGGTTGGCGTTCGGCTGACTAATGGAGCTGGCATTGTCTTAGGCTTCAGTAAGACTGTGTCAGCAAGCACAGGCTTTGTGCTATAAATTGATTTGAGCCCGATTATTCTAGATGACCTGAGATTCAACCGCTTTCGGTGATAGATTTTCTTGTATATAGTTGTCTGTATACTCTTGTATTTAGAAATGCTTTCCCAAACCAGTGCTAGTTAGTACCTTAATAAGGTAAAGGTAAAGCTCGTTTTGTTTTAACTAGTCCTTGGGGAACCCGCGCGAGAGTCGTATTCTTGCTTAAGCCGTTAACCGATCGACCGCACAATGCCTATGTTAATATTTTACGAGAGTTGCCCATAAATCGTTTTAATATAAAATAATATCCTTACTGTTTTTACCATATCAATGACTTATAACTTTAAAAAAAAATACAAGCCTAAAATTAAAACCTTACAAAAAAATAGCTCCTCCAAATCGCTGTCTTGTGGCATGGTGCCCAATATACTAGCAGCATTTCCCCTTTGGATTATGATACTGAATTTTTGGGAGAAAAAATTGCCAGCCCTATTGTCACCTGAGACGTCAATGAGCCTTGGAAGACAAAAATACAACCGAGCCGACAGTTTTATTTTGAAGGTCAGCCGTATGTTGGTACATTAGACGCCATTTTTAATTTTAATTTTCTCAATTACAGACTTAATTTCCGTTTGACAGCTGGAAGGAAGGAAATGCTGAGTGGGGCAGTCGTTGAGGTAATGTCTTAGAACACGAGTGTAAGTCTGTGTCCTAGGGTATGTGATGATAATGATGATGAAAGTGATCACTGAACCGGTGTGCTCACTTCAAAAATATGAAGAGGTCACATTGCTTGCTTAGGTAAACGTTTGATCACGTCTATAGTAAAGTAAAGTATCATGACGACCAGCCAACTTTACTATAGGCCAATCATGACAAGTGGCAAGCTCGTCGATATCTCCAGCGTACCAAAACTTGAGAAATATCATATATAAATTAATTATATTTATTTACATTAATAAATATTTTTGTGTCCCGACCAGGAATCGAACCCGGTACCTCCGAGTCTAAATCCACGGACTTAACCGCTAGACCACGGAGGCAGTTCATGTCTATCATACTTGTAAATGCCTGTTTATTTCTAAAACTACGCAATCGGTGTTGTTACGCCATAATACATTACAACACGGTTATTTTTCACGTTGACTTTGCTAGTATTTTAATAAAATGATGAAAATAAACTTAATAGAGGCCAAGATGGGTAGTGGGGTTTAATAAGATACAAGAGGCGGGTTATGGGCCGTGACGAGAGATCAGGCGCACAGTTTCAGCATCTAAACTGCTTAATCAGACCACCTATTCTTGTTACGGTCTACAACGAGTTCATATCGAAACTTTTGGAAAAAAAGTTCAAATAAGTTTTTATTTTCTTATTAAAATAATTGCCTCAATAATAGAAATGATTAATATACAGGGTTACTAGTAATTCGACATTCATTCGTCAGGATCAATTAAAAAAAAATCGATATATATATTATTATATTGACCGCCTCCGTGGTCTAGTGGTAACAAACGTTGCCGTGAACTCGGGAGGTCGTGGGTTCGATTCCCACCGGGGGCAAATTGTACATTGTATAATTTACAAAAAAAAAGTATAATATGTAGTTTATCAACAATCTAGTTTCCGTAACACAAGCCTCGTAGCCTACCACGGAAACTAGATGGCGCTGTGTGACCTGTCTGGAAATATTTATGTATTTATTTATATTTAAGGGTTTTCGATAATTAACCCAAATTAAATTTAAAAATAATACTGCTAAGATTAAAAATTGGTATTGTAGCTGGCACTAAAATAGATTAAATAACTAATTATAAATAAAACTAAACTAAAAATACGTATGAAATTAAAACTATTTATTTCCTCGTTGAATTATAAACTGGGACGTAAACATAATTAAAGTACTAAACTATTTAATTTTAGCCATATATATTAGTGGTTTATTTTATTGCATTTTGGCCCTATCAGCTTCTGGCGGTTATACGTCAAATAGTAAAGATAAATACCCCGTATAAATTCATTTGTGTAATGTACCAGTTACAAATTTTCACTAAAAATTTTACAATGCGTTTTAAAATTATAAATAAGGATGTCAAAAGCTAACAGGATGAATATGTTGAGTCAGAGAATTGGACATTGGCCGCGATTTTCAAGCCTAGAATTTATTTGCAAAACATAATTTTTTGCCTAGGACTTCCAGATAACAAAATATTATTAATTAAGTATATAGGAAAGTTAAAGAAAAGTATTCGCAGAGCATAAAAACTGTTAATCGGAAAGTTTTTTTTTATATTAATGAAATCTCTATCGTTTTATTTACAAGAATTCAACTCAAGAACCAGGTATTGTTGTCACGTGCTCCTTAAGAGGTCCACGTCTGAAATTAAATAGCAAAAGACTGTCTTTCACTTCTGGGTGGGTTTGGAGTTGTTTTTTATGTACCTACTACTACTAGATTGATGTAGGTACTTATATATCTACAAAAATATACTGTAAGTGTGACGAGAGAAAGTTAAGAGAAATATGTTATGAAAAGGAAATTGGTTTAGATTTTTTGTGTCCACTTTTTTCTTTCGTTAAATCCAGCTTTGATATGGTTAATTCATTAACACCACAGCCCCTATAACACAAAGTTCTAGAACACCACTGTCCTGGAGAATTTTACCTACACTCGCCACGCTGGCCAGTCGGGTTGGCGAGGGTCTGATGTCAATTTTAATGACACTTTATTAAAGACTAGCTAGCCCGGCGAACTTTGTACCGCCTGACAGTCAATGAATGTACCCTCGGACGGTATGCCCCACAAATCAGCGCTGATGTGCGCCTATCGGACAACAGTACTATGTCAGAAACCTTCGCCGATGTTCACACAACATATTCCCAAAGTTTCATCCCGATCGGTCAAGTAGTTTTGAAATGCATAGGGAACATACATACACACAGACAATCTATTTTATATATATATAGATTCTACGAGTTAGAATTAGTAAAAGCGGGACCGTCGACTTAACGTGCTATCCGAGGCACAGGAACGGTGGTGTTGTAAATCTAAGACAATGTACGTAAGAAAAATGAATTTCTCATTGGTAGATGCCGGGGGGGTTTGAACTGACCTTTGTAGGATTTTAAGGAAATCGTTTTTACAACTGAGCCACCACCGCTTCACATAGTCAATTATTATATATTTTTTCATTCATTACAGCCCCTATAACACAGCGTCCCAGACCTCCACTGCTGGAGATGGGTCTTCTAGAACTGGAGAATTTGGCCTACACTCGCCACGCTGGCCAGACGGCTTGGCGAGGATATGATGACAATTTATTAATGTTTCCACAAGTTGGTATTAGTGGAACCGGGACCGACGGCACGAGGCACGGGCAAGGTGGTGTTGTAAATCTATGACAAATGTACGTAAGAAAAGTGTATTTCTCATTGGTACATGCCGGGTGGGTTTGAACCGACCTTTGTAGGATTTAAGGTACGCGTTTTTACAACTGAGCCACCACCTCTTTACATAGTCAATTAATATATCTAATTATGTAGGTATATTTGTATATTTACATTTATTATTTATTTATGTGTAAAATATATTAATTTACTTATTTATTCGAAGTAGATACAAAAATATTAAAATAAAATAGATTAAAAAACTAATTATAAATAAAACTAAACTAAAAATACCTATGAAATTAAAACTATTCTACAAAATAAACTAAGGGCTTACCACCAGGGAGGGTACCTAAAACGCTCGCCGCATTTCCTAGTTGAATTATTATGGAAATATTCTGTTTTAGATAGTTATGGCATTTGGGATCGCCACACTCTTGAAAATTCATTTACCCAGCTCTTTTATGAATTTGTGAATAAAAGAAAAAAAAAAAATGTACAAATAAAAAAATAAAAATCTTAACCAACAAAATAATCCTGTTTAAAAGTACCAATAACACAAGGGCATTCTCACGTGCACTGCATATATTTTTATGTTTTAAATATTTTTTAGATCCGACTATCTCCAAAAACTTCTACCTATTTTTTTCTTAGTTTATCAATAAAAATTATAGATTCTAAATACCATCGACCTAATGTTTCTATAGCGAAAGGAAGTAATGTATTATACATTTGTTAGACTTCAATATTTATTGTGTTTCAGTTTTTAGTTTACCTGCCTTTTCGGCGAGGGAGCCTGGATAAACGCTCGTAGAGTCAATATGTGCTGCAGCATCGACACAAGTCGCACCACAGACCAGACAATGAAATGCTATTAGACCAAGGTATTGACGTTATAACATCTGGACGTAATTAGACCTGCCACCACTAGGATTAATGCAATGTTATCAATGGAACAACCTACCTCCACCACTACACGATATGCTACGGCGGTTGCATTTAAAAATAAAAATATTTTTTCTCTTATGACATACCAACAGCTACTTACTATGCCTTCTAAATATTTTATAGGTTTTTGTTTTTTATTTTTTTTTATTCAGAATACATACAGATTTTAAAACATAATATTAACAATTCTAAAAGTTACACAATTCAGCAAAGTTTCCACTTAAATATAATCATAAATTATGCACAAAATTAAATAATAGGGATAATCTTAAAAACAACAAATAGAACTAAATAATATATAAATAATAATTTATAAAAAGAGGAGTAATTAATTGTTTAAATTTAGATAATTTGATGTCAGTCATAAGTGTCTGATTCTAGTTCCTAACATTCATGGACCTTGCGCGCTACTTACCATCAGGTGAGCGCAAGGTCACATGCCGTGCTAGTATATAAAACAAAAAACCCAAATGAGGTCGGTTCAAAACCCCGGCATGTACCAATGAGAAATAGGCTTTTCTTTCGTACATCTGTCATAGATTTAAAATAGACATTAACGGAATCATGCAGTATTTGGTTGGGTAGGGAGAGAAGTAGAATGGTAGATGGTGAGCGTATTATCGCGCAATAAAAAAAAGGAGTCCTTCTTTTCTTAAACCAGCCTATTGCCGGTCGCAAGCCCGAGACACCATTATTTTCATCTCCTACCCACACACGATGGACCCAGCACCCGCACGGTGAATCCATGGAATGCTTAGAAATTTGTCTTCACCACCCTTCCTATGCTGCAATTTAAGCCAGGCAAACAACTATTTAGTTTATTTTATAATAAAATACTATAAAGTACAGTAGTATAGTATCTAGTTAACAATCGTTTTAAAATCGCTAGTAGGTACGTGTAATCCTAAAAGGGTGATATTTTAACAGAAAATAGGACTACTGTATCTATTTGGGTGGTTAGGGGGTTAGGAGACTGCTGTGGGGAGAGATAAGTGCACTTCAACATTTACCGAGACCATTAACGCTTATACACTAGAATCCACTATTTTAGGCGGTCTACGGTCTACGTGACGATGTTCATATTTTGAATGTCACGCTAAAATATGATACTTAATTAGGTCAGTGGCAGCAGTCTATACTTCAAGCGCAATGGTTAGATTGTCAAAATAGTGGACACTGTTAATTACAGTCACTTTTTGCTTAACTAAACTCACATCAACTTCAACAGCCTGTGTCTCTTCACTGCTGGATGTAGGCCACCCCCAAGGCTCGCCGTGTACGCGGTCTTTTGCAACTCTCATCCAAACACTGCCAGTGACAATCTTCAGGTCATCCGTCCATATGGTGGGGGGTCGTCGTACACTCTATTACGTGGTCTCCACTCTAGTAACCGTTTGGTAGAAACTCACAAGTGGTAGTTTATTGCAAAATATTAAACAATTATCAACTCTAATAGCGTTTGAGGTTTCCGTTAGTTATTTAAATATAATTTGGTGTTTTCGGCTAAAGAACAATAATCCGGAAAAGATTCGGTTTTGTACGTTCCATAATAATGAACTCATATTTCACTATCACAGTAATAATAAATTTGATTTTAGAACGCTAAAATTATATTACAAAAAATATCATTTTTTATTTTGTCACCCTGCTTGTAAGCAAGTGGCTCACAAGCAGGCCAATAGAGTACCCAAGAACAGAGACCTTCTAGCCCGCAATACCAAGATGCTGCTGGCGAGGTTTGAGGCGATACACTTCTCTATAATAACGTATGCTGCAGCAATACTATTTAATTTGATTGTGTTACAATATTGAAAATATTACTAAATTAAAATTAGTTATATGCGAGTACATATATAATAACTTCACGCCAACTGCCTTGGGCTTAGGCACAGTCAATTGAACGCCATTTGTCACAGTCAAGACATAACTCTTATGCTTTGTCGACTTTCATCAACCTTTTCATACATGCCATTTTGTTAGACTCTTTACTGCACATTCAGCCAGTGTTTTGTTTCATTCATTCATTACAGCCCCTAGAACACAGCGTCCTAGACCTCCACTGCTGGAGATGGGCCTTCCAGAATTGGAGAATTTGGCATACACTCGCCACGCTGGCCAGACGGCTTGGCGAGGATATGATGTAAATTTTTATGACAATTTATTAACGATTCCACAAGTTGGCATTAGTGGAACCGGGACCAACGGCTTAAGGCTCCGAGGCACGAGAACGGTGGTGTTGTAAATCTATGACAAAGTACATAAGAAAAGTGTATTTCTCATTGGTACATGCCGGGTGGGTTTGAACCGACCTTTGTAGGATTTAAGGTACGCGTTCTTACAACCGAGCCTGTTTTGTTTATTTGGTCGTAATCGTTGGTAAGTCTTCATCTGCCAGGTCCTCCTTTACCCACAACTTTCGCGTTATATAATCTACTTAGTTTGTTAATCATATTTACTTTAAAATGAGATAACAAATACACGTATAGTTTAAAGATAAATACATTTAATATTATCACAACACTTTATTAAATTGAACTCTAAAATGTTGAGGTTGGTTTACCTTGCATGAATTTAATAATTGGTAAACAAGCTGGTAATGAGAAACAAATTGCCTGCAATAAACCGGGCATTAAATTTGGTAAATAGCGTCTGAATATTATATTTAATTGGATAATTGATAAATACTAAATTGTTATGGTTGAGTTGTTAGAAGGTAAAGGATTCCTCTGACGCAAGACCAACGGCCAGTTGCAGAACGGCTGATTATCTTTTGACATTTTTACTTACCCTATGAGCCACGTCATTAGATGAAATAACCAATGTGCCAAGCTTACTACCAATCACATGGCGTACGTCAAAATATTGATAAGAGATTATTTTTATTATCCTTCCTGCAACTAGCAGTAAGAAACAATAGTGGGGACATATTTACAACGCCACAGTGTGTACATTGTCAAATAACGGGTGTCCAGTGGCAGATTTCAAAGTTCGAAAAATTGTAAAAAAAAAACTACACCTCTAATACAAAGTATGTTTATTGTTATTTAAAAACAAGAAATGCGGATTTAATTATTTGAAAATCACATTCTCCAAATGGCGGCCATCAAGCCTGACACACTCTTCGAGTCTAGCACGCATGTTTTCAAAAACGCGTTTACAAAGCGACTGGGGAATCCTGGTAATTTCGTCTTGAATATTTTGTTTAAGTTGTGTCACAGTGCTCGGATTTGTTTTGTAAACAACGGATTTTAAGTACCCCCATAAGAAAAAGTCACACGGACTTAAATCTGGTGACCTGGGTGGCCACGGTATGGTGCCGTTCCGGGATATGTTTTTTTCTGGAAATAACTGCCGCACTGCATTCATGGACACATTAGCAGTATGAGCTGTGGCCCCGTCCTGCTGGAACCACGTGTTTCGGTTGAAGTATGGATTATTCTGCAGTTCCAGTCTAAAAAAGTCATTTATCATCTCGGTATATCTCTCCGAATTCACGGTTACAGTTTGGCCACGTTGGTCTTCAAAGAAATAAGGCCCTATGATGGCAGATGCAGACATTGCACACCAGACTGTAACTTTAGGTTTATGTAAAGGCTCTTGATGCATTTGTCTTGGGTTGCAGACATCCCAGTAACGGAAATTTTGCTTATTCACATATCCTCCGATATGAAAGTGAGCTTCGTCACTAAAGAATATGTTACCCATCCGAGTAGCAGTACGAAATCTCATTAACATCACCTCCGCGTAAGTTTTTCTTAATGCAAAGTCAGAATCATGTAAATCTTGAACGATTTGAATTTTGTACGGATGTAACTTGAGTTTTTTTCGCATTATAACCTGTAAAGTCGATTTCGTAATCCCCAATATCGATGAACGCGCTCGAAGTGATAAACGGGGATTTTCAGTGACAGAAACCATAACACGTTCAACATTTTCGTCCGTGGCTACCGTTGGTATAGGTCCTGGTCTGGGTCTAGTTAATGTTGATCCTGTAGCTCTGAACTTTGCTACCCATGACTGTATGAGGTTGATCGATGGTCCATCACGTAATCGACGAATACCGTAACGAGTATTAAATCGACGCCGTGCTTCAGACAGCGAAAAACCACTCAAAATGTACGCCTCGACGGCAAAAGCGCGGTGCTCTCCACTCCACTGTTCCATGGCTACTAAAATCTCCGCAGCGCTTGCGCTTTGAACTACACACCCCGCGCCCCTCTCCCGTATTGCGGTCAGATACTGTGTTCGTTCAAACTTTGAAATCTGCCACTGGACACCCTGTACTTATTCAAAGACTAATACCCGTTTAATAGACGTTTCCTTAACAGCTACTCCACTCAACATTTCCTTCCAGCTGTCAAACGAAAATTAAGTCTGTGTAATTAAGACGATTAAAATAAAAAATGGTGTTTGCGCCTTATCATATTTAAAAACAACTTTAAGGTTGTCTATAATTTATTGTCTATTATTTTGTACATCGCCATACCCATCCTTTATCCCTCTCATACGCATTAGCGAAAGGGTGTGCTTATCTCGCTCTAAAACCTGCGAGATCTTTCCGAACGCACCTTGCGCATGGGAAGAAAATGAAAATCATTGAACGCAACTCAGCTGTCAGAAGCGTACCAAGGTCATTTGCTTGCACAGAATTTGAAGAATCAACAAGAAGAACATGAAGAAGAACGAGAAAAGAAGCCTGCCCGCGACCAGCAGCAACCTGGCGACCCAAGAAAAGCCCAAGACCACTTGCAGTGAATACAAATAAGTGCGTGTGAGCCTCCAGCCCCTTCATACAGTCTACCTTTATAATTTAGCTCTTTTTTCATGCCCGTCCAAATGGCTTCTAATGTACCAAAAATAAAACTGTCGCCTCGCCTCTTTTTTTTTTAATCGTAAATATTACAGAAACTTATTTTAATTTTGACAGCTGGGAGGAAATATTGAGTGGAGGATGCGTTGAGGCAACGTCTTAGAATACGGATGTTAATATACGAACGCAAGTTTAATCTCGTCTGCTCGATACAGAAAAACGTTGCAATCCGATAGCTGGCAGTTGCGTCGGCCGCGGCGCGTTCCAATTACGCAGATACAGTGACGAGGCAGTATAATCAATCGTATTGCTAAAAAATATCTGAAATTAAAATTAATAATAATTTATTCAATAAGTAGGCACTTTTACATGTCAAATACATATTCTTCTTAGTCGCTACACTCTTGGCAGAGTGGTCGTGGTCGCCATTGGAGTGCTAGTGGCACGCTTAACAAGCCATCGCCACTCCTCTCGGACCCCGGCTTTCCTAGTGCACTCATGTAGGGGATGATCCATTGCAACCTTCACCTGATCGGTCCATCTCATCGGGGACCTAACACGCATCCTCTTGCCATCGACTTTCCCCTGGACTACCAAGCGCTCGATTGATGTTTCTCCACGCCGTGACACGTGTCCGAAGAAAGTGAGAATGCGTAATTGTACAATCGAGGAAAGGCGCTGTCTGATCCCCAGTTCCTCCAGTATGGATTTGTTTGTTCGGAACTCCGTCCATGATATGCCCAGCATTCTCCGCCAACACCACATTAGAGCATTAATTCGTTTTTTTTCTGTTTCGCGTAGGGTCCACGTCTCTGCAGCATACAGAAAAATAGGGAACACAAGAGCTCTAACCAGCCGGATTTTAGTGGCTTTGGTAACGTTTCGGTTCCTCCATATCTTCTTCAGCTTGTCCATAGCAGATCTTGTAACTGCCATTCGACGCTTGATTTTATCTTCGCATCCACCGTTATTAGATATTAGTGCTCCCAGATAAATGTAAGATTGGACCACATCGCACTTTGCTATCCTTGTAATTTCTGGCCAGTTATTGTTGGCTCGGTCTACGATCATCACTTTCGTTTTGCTGCGGTTGATTTTAAGGCCGAACTTAAGACTGACGGTCTTCATTTTTTGCAACAGCTCTTCCATATGACTAATACTTGTTGCAAACAATGTGGTGTCGTCCGCATATCGCAAATTCTAAATCTTTAAGCCTCCGATTGTAATTCCGTCTGTCCAGTTTTCAAGGGCAATTCTCATTATAAGTTCCGTGTAGATATTGAATAGAAGCGGAGAAATAATGCATCCTTGTCGAACTCCAGCATCGGGGTGAAAGTGGCTTGATAAAACCTCATCGGTTCTCACTGATGCTGTTCCATCTTCGTAGAGCCGTCTCAGCAAGTGCACTAGATGCTTAGGCGTCCCCATCTCCAACAGAGTTTTCCAGAGCATTGACCATTTGACAGAATCAAACGCCTTAGAGAAGTCAACAAAGCAAATATAGGTCGGCTTGTTGAACTCCCTGGCTTTCTCGATTATTTGGCGTATTGAAAGAATTTGCTCGCGGGTACCTTTTTCTTTTACAAAGCCAGCTTGTTCGGGGGCGATCTCTTTTGACAGGTAGTTTTTAAGACGCTCGTTTAAGATGTGTAGTAGGATTTTGCTTGCGTGTGATATTAAAGCAATCAGGCGATAGTTACTACACATCTTCGTAGAACCTTTTTTGTGGAGTGGAACAAAAACAGTGTGAGCCCAGTCCTGCGGCCAAGCACCTGTATGCCATATTTGGTTGCATATGGTTTGAAATATCTGGACGCCATAGTCTCCTGAAGCTTTGATGGTCTCAATAGGGATAGAATCTCTTCCTGTGGCTTTTCCGTTTTTCAGGTGTTTAATTGCAGCCCTCACTTCGTCTTTAAGAATGTCTGGCTCAATGTCTTTGTCCTCTGGTTCAGTAGAATCGAAGCAGCGTGATCCTGGATCCTCAAACAGAGACTGGCAATAGTCTTTCCAAGCCTCAGAAATAGCATCTATTTCCGTAACGGTCACCCCACGACAGTTCTCAATAACCCATGTCCTAGAAGTGAGAGTCTTAGTAATGTAACGGATTTTCTGGTGTAGGTCTCTGGTTTCATGTTTATCAGCATGCGCTTCAACTTCTGCACATGTTTTTTGAAGCTGAGCGTTTCGATCTCGCCTGCATGCTGACTAAATTTGAGCAGATTTCTCGTTTAAAATTCGCACATCAACTGCCATGGCTTTTAATCTACGTCTTTCTTCTATAAGAGCAAAGGTCTCATTGCTTATCCAGTGTTGCCGCTTACGTGTGCCCATAGATGGTTTTGACTCCTTAACTGCGTTTATCATTAACGCCTTTGCCCGTTCCCACAACTGTTCGGGTGATTCTGATTTCGGATTAACACTTGTCCATTTACTCCAGTTCTGTTCAAGCGCGTATATAAACTTTGCAGTGTCCTTTACTTCAATTCTAGCTGTTTTTTCAAGTTTTCTGGCAGCTTTTAATTTTAACTGTACTTTACAGATCAATAGTTGGTGATCGGATCCGCAATCTGCACCAGGGAGAGTGTGGGTATTTCGGTCAGAGGTCTTCCATCGTGACCCAATCATAATGTAATCAATTTGATTACGGTGGGTTCCTCCTGGCGATGTCCACGTGTAGAGTCTCCTAGGGTGGTTCTCGAAGAAGCTGTTTGATATGACCAGGCTGTTATCGGATGCAAATTGTATCAAACGTTTTCCTCTCTCATTGCGTTTTCCAAGGCTAAATTTTCCTGCACAATTATTGAGAATATGAGCGTCTGCTCCGATTTTCGCATTGAAGTCACCGATGATCAATAGTATTTCTCTTTTTGTGATTTTAGAGATGGTCGACTCCAGTTCCGTGTAAAAACTTTCTATGTCATCACTACTTGTACTGGTCGGTGCATAAACCTGTATGATGTTGACGTTAACTGGCGTCGCCTTGAGTTTTATGCTCAGCACTCGATCGCTAACAGGTTCATACCCTAAGACACAGTTTCTTAATTGCTTTGGAATGACGAAAGCAACACTATTCTTGCTATTATCAGCGTTGCCAGAAAAATACACAGCGCTTGTATCGGTTACAAAATGACCATTGCCTTTCCAATGTGTTTCGCTGAGTCCACAGATGGTTAGTCCACATCGAGTAAGCTCCTTCTCCACAATATGTAGTTTTCCCGGGTTGAGAAGCCCGCGAACATTCCACGTACCTATCTTTTGGATATGTCGCATCTTTACTGAGTTTCCTGTAGTCCAATTTCCATGGGATGCCTGGTTTCCTACATTGCCATGGCCGGTAACCAATTTAACACCGCATGCCCCGGACGCAGTACGGCGCTGGTTGCTAAGCGGATCACATGGCCACACATTATTCTTTAACTGTATTTCCATGGCGACTTTCTTGGAATAATAGTGCAGTGGTTTCCCCTTGCCTTCTGCACCAGATTTTTCAGGGGTTATTTGACCCCAAGGCTCTCTGTAGCCTCTTCCAACCAGTTTCCCGATCAGGGTTATGGTTATACCGCCATGGCTCGGTCGCCAGAGCCTCGTCCATTATCCAGCAGGGAGCACCACGTGCAGGTGAGGTTGACAGTTGGGCCGATTAAGATGTTGGTACCGTTCTCCCCAAATACATATATGAACAATAAATTTAATTAAAAATAGGAAATAAAACAAAACAGACACAACAATCCACCAAACAACTTCATTTGACCGCCTCCGTGGTCTAGTGGTAACAAACGTTGCCGTGAACTCGGGAGGTCGTGGGTTCGATTCCCACCGGGGGCAAGTTGTACATTGTATAATTTGTCTCGGTCTCGGTGTTTATATGTAAAATATGTATATATTTACAAAAAAAAAGTATAATATGTAGTTTATCAACCATCTAGTTTCCGTAACACAAGCCGTAGATGGCGCTGTGTGACCTGTCTGGAAATATTTATTATTTATTATATACTTTCTAAATACTCTACATGAATTACTCTACAAATAATTACTCTACTAAGAAAATTATTGCTCTTATAGATTATAATTCATTGTCCCATGAATGAACGACTAGTTTTTTGCACCTTATAGATAGCTTATTTTTACTTCGTGTATTCAACGAATGTAAATCTTATTTTTAAGGGAATCTATGAATATTTTTATATACATGAAATTTTATTTACATGAAATATTTTTCAAGATAGACTAAGAAATTAATCTATAGAATCTCATTAGGAGCATTTAATTCCTATCAGGTAGGTAATTGAAGAGGAATTGAAATGCAGAAAAATAGCGCGAAGGCGTTGCAAAAAGCCAGTCATTGGCTCGATATGAACGCTGGCAACACTTACCGAGATTGGAAACTATGCTCTCCAAGGCTTTCACGTAACAAACGGAAGCTTTCAAGATTTTTCATTCTACTCTTTTGTTGTTTAATTTTTACGCTGAATGGAAATGTATGGGCTGTTGTGTTTAATATCTGCACTTAGAAAAATGTATAAGGATGATTCACACTTTTGCAATGAAGTAACATGCTTACAATTTTGAAATGGGTTTTACCTAAATAAAGTCCACTAAATACAAATCATTTATTAACACAAAATAATGTTCGTTATGGTAAACCCTGTCTGCTGCATGAGTTGTGCTGTATAACAGGAGACAGTGTCTTCCAATAATGAACATACCAAAAAAAAATAGAAAAAGAGGTTACACAATTAGCAAATAAAGTATAGTACGTGAGTGTGTGTCTCTATGTGTGGGGGTGTTTGTGAGTGTGTGTGTAAGTAAAAAATACTCGTAGATATTATTAATTTTATCAGAATAATGTTTGTGGTTTTTTTATCTTTTGCCTTATGCCATAATGTGTGCCGCCTCCCTATAACGAATACACATTGACGCAAATGTCGACTTCTATAAAAAAAACCATTAGATAAAAAATATTTTTTTGATTTCTTAAAGTAAGCTGGTTACTTTGCTATTGCTTCCTATTATAGACTACACAGATATCTGCTATCACGATCTCATCGAAGAGCTACTGAATAAATAGCTTCTTCTCAGCTCATGTATTTGGCCATCGTAAGTATGATTATGTCTTACAATTTCGTATTTAATTGAAGTGGCTGAATATCCATTTTTTCATACAAGTTTCCTCTCTTTTTTATGGTATTCTAAACAATCCGAAGCCACATTACCTGCGTGATCGTATCCAATTCCTTCATGACTCCGACGCCCGTTCTTTTTTCGTACAACAATCAACTTGCGTATTCTCTCCACTCTTCTAGCAGATATTCAGAACATCTGCCTGTTTCAGCACTTCTTACTTTTTTTAGGTAAGTAGCATATTTATATATTTCTATTTAAAATATTATTTATGTATTATGTGTATGTATTTATATACCTATTAACGTATATACATATTTAATGCTATTAGTTGTAATGTATTTTTTCTTTTGAATCTGCATTCCACAATTTCTTTTGTCGTTCTCCCAAAGGTCAGCTGTTAGAGATTACCTTTAAGGTATCAATTTATTATTATTTATTATTTTATTTAAATTATTTTATTTTAAAGATATATAAAGAATTTTTTACTCTTTTTTAATTACCTAAACTGGATTTTTAATAATACTATACATAAAATGCAAATTTTCTCTTTTTTTTTGCATATTAAGGCGCATAGAAGTACTACAGAAACCCCCTTAGTAGTAGCGACCCCCATCCGACCGTTCGCGTTCCGAAGCACGCACTTGAAAAATTTACCCTATATCGCTAACTGTACCCATACCGCCTATCGTGTTTACATACCATTCAATCTGCGACTGCGGTGTATCTACGCACTTTATTTTTTGCCCAATTTCTACTCTTTTAGATGGCAGAGACGATCGTCACGTAGAAAATGGAGTGGGCGGTTGTGGGAACGCTTACAGCGGCAATGGACCGGCGCGTGACTTGAAAAATTAACATTACTACCAGTACATGTTTATTTTTTTTAACCATTTATAGACATACACCTACAGTCCAACCAACTAATCTGTAAACTACCGACCACTAAAGGGGTCGCTACTGTCGTTTAAGTGTTACTACTATGGGCCTTAATATGCACAAAAATGGGAAAATTTGCAATTTATGTAGAAAAAATTTTTTTTTTTACAAAAAACAGTAATTTAGAATACATTACAAACATAATTAACATAAGACCTTGAGTGTCGAAAATTTGCACAAAATAAAATAAACGAAAAAGAATCATAACAAATTAACAATTAAGCAAAAAATAAAATTATTTATATCAAAATTGAATTGAAATACTTAGTTATTAACATAGCAGAAACAATATTAATAATACCACATAAATATATAAACAGCTTCCCATTCGAAATATATTATTTTAATTTAAAGAATATATATAATTTTGTGTCGTTTTTTTAATTAGTCTTCTGTTAACAGCTTACTCCTTGGACCACTTCGTTGCTTAGTCTTCCACTAACAGGAGTAGAGTCATTCTAAATAATTTAAATTATGACGTGTCACAAATGCCTGTAATAGGTTTTACGTGAATAAAGATATTTTGACTTTGAAAAAATTAATAATATTATAAAACATTATACAGATATCAATTTAATGACCGCCTCCGTGGTCTAGTGGTAACAAACGTTGCCGTAAACACGGGAGGTCGTGGGTACGATTCCCACCGGGGGCAAGTTGTACATTGTATAATTTGTCTCGGTCTGGGTGTTTATATGTATAATATGTATATATTTACAAAAAAAAAAAAAGTATCATATGTAGTTTATCAACCATCTAGTTTCCGTAACACAAGCCTCGTAGCTTACCACGGAAATTAGATGGCGCTGTGTGACCTGTCTGGAAATATTTATTTATTTAATTGCCGTTGATATTGAAGGTAACCGTTTAATAAAGGATTCATATGACGTTTACGATTGAAGAAACAGAATTTGACTACTGTACGGTCAACAAAGACCGGCCTAATTACGCTTGCAGAGATATGCCGGTTTAAAATTAAGCCTTTTTTTATTCGTTTTTTTACGTAGGCTTTATTGTGTAATCTTGTAGATTTTGCTTAATTTCAGGTAATTAACCTTGTATTCGTATACTTGTATATTTACCTATCTTTCCTCATTTCATAATAGATATTAAAACTAAAATAAATGTTAAAAGTTACTTTAGTATTTGTATATAGGTATATGTATGTTTATTATACTTATATAGGTATATTACGTAGGTCTATATTATTTCTTAGAATTAAGATAGTAAATAATGTACATTATTTAATCATTCTTATTTTTTTAATATTCTGTGCACCTACTCCTGTCACTTAAAACTCTCTTATTGTCCTTAAGGTTAACAGGCAGAGAATGTCTCACGACATTATGTTAGCCCTTTGAACTTATGTGCAATAAAGTTTTTAAATAAAAAAATACATAAAAAATCCGTTCATTCTATAATTCTATTGTATCTATCCCTTCTCATCACTCTGGCTTTCGGTCTACTGGCCGCAAATTTGTCGAACAATTTACCTGTGGAAAATATGGTAAACGTAAAGTAAAGTATCATCACGACCGTTTCCCTTTCGGGGTGGTCAAAAACCACGCTTATAAATAAGCGGATTCACATTTAGCCAACTTTACTATAGGCCAATCATGACAAGTGGCAAGCTCGTCGATGTCTCCAGCGTACCAATCTCGCACAAATAAATTAAATGTATTTATTTACATTTTTTTTTTTTTTTTTGTCCCGACCAGGAATCGAACCCGGTACCTCCTAGTCTAAATCCACGGACTTAACCGCTAGACCACGGAGGCAGTCAAACATATGGTATACATTATTCAAACAGTTCCTTACAGTGTAAGTAGTTATTATATGTATTGTATATAATATATTTATAGTATGTAGTATATTATGTAGTATTGTGTACATATTAGCCTGTTGGAGTTATCCGAGATGATGGCAAGAGACCCGATGGTACGACATTTGTCCCCTGGGAATGGGGACGTGCTCTGGTGTGGGACGCCACGTACACGACACCCTCGCCGCGTCGCATCTCAGGGGGACAGCGCATAAGTCCAGCAAGCGGCGCAAGTATGTAAGTATATTAAAAGATTACATATTTGTGCCGTTTGCTGTAGGAACTCTGGGCCCATGGAGTCCAAGCGCAAAAACGTTTTTGAAAGACATAACACCGCGTCTTGTCGTCTCCTCCGGTGACAAGAGGGCTGGCTCTTTCTTCGCCCAGAGAATCAGTATTGCAATTCAGCGGGGAAATGCAGCTAGCGTTCTTGCCACGATTCCACGCGGATGGGACTTAATCCCTATCCTTAATATTATTTTATATGTTGTAAATCTTTTTTTCGAATAAATGTATATTAATGTATGTGTAGTATATATAGATTACATATTTAGGTTTCATTTAAATTACCTTTATATATATATATATAATGGTTTCGTTTCACTGTCCCAAAGGTTGGTTGCTAGAATCTTACACATAATGCAATGAAGTTTTTTTAAATGATTTATGTACGGGTATTGGTGTTTTAGCTTATCATGGTTAGATTAATTTAATATTTTTTTTACTTTATAAAATTTGACATTTAGATATTTGGTTTTAATTACTACATTGGGGAATATTTACTAATGAACACTAGTTGCAAGGCAATGCACACATAGTAGCCGTAGTTCCTATTTTAGCCGTGTCACAGATAACTTGGTGGTACTATAGAATAATTGCACACAATAAACAGTAGAGATATAAATAAATAAACATTTATTAACTTTTTTTTTTTTTTAAAGACGGTGAATCGATAAACGATACGCCCCCTGCGCGGTTGGGGGCGCATGCCCTACTCACCTGTGAAGCCTCCTTGTTTTAGAATCATATTATGTTTTAAAACTATCATCATTAATCAACGACTGACTGTTAGAAACAAATTTAAAAACAAAATACGAAAAAATATCGCCCAAAGCAGTGAAACAGTTAAGAAAGGAAAAAAAGCAAAGTATCATTACCACTGTAATAATATATTAAACCACATTTTTGACAAAGTTGTTTTTCGTTCAGCCAACTTTTTGGGACCCATCATTATTAACGGTAAGACAAACTCGAAGGCTCGAGTAAAGACACAAATGGGATTTTAAACAAGAATGGTATCGGTCAGAATCTATGTTAGCAACTTCCAGGCCACACGGAAGTGAACAAATGGCTGGTAGAAATTCGCCAAGCGCCCAATAGATCACTCTTTAAAAAGATTGTATATTCACATTACTTAAACAGCTTCCAACAGTGTATGTAAGATATATTGTATGTAGTATATATATATATATATATAGAAATAATCATTTATTCGAAAAAATATTTACAAAATATAAAATAAAATTAATATTAATACTAAGGATAGGGATATAAGTCCCGTCCGCGTGGAATGGTGGCAAGAACGCTGGCTGCATTTCCCCGCTGAATTGCAATACTGATTCTTTGGGCGAAGAAAGAGCCAGCCCTCTTGTCGCCGGAGGAGACGACAAGACGCGGTGTTATGTCTTTTAAAAACTTTTTTGCACTTGGACTCCATGGGCCCAGAGTTTCTACAGCAAACGGCATAAATATGTAATCTTTTAATATACTTACATATTTGCGCCGCTTGCTGGACTCCGCATTTTCCGCCGCGGCTCCCGCTTTATGCGCTGTCCCCCTGAGATGCGACGCGGCGAGGGTGTCGACGCAAGTGGCGTCCCACACCAGAGCACGTCCCCGTTCCCAGGGGACCAATTTTTATATAGGTGTAGTATATATATTATAGCGTACATATTTGTATGTTTTGGTGTGTATATTAATATGTATGGTTTTTTATCTTAGATTAAGTTTATTTAATATTTTTAATAAGTTTCATATTTAAGGCCTTGCACCTACCTCATAATCAAAATTCTCTGCATTGTCCCAAAGGTTGGCTGCTAGAGAATGCCTAGCGGCCTTAAGGCTGCGTCTAGTACATAGTGCAATAAAGTTTTAAATAAATAATAATAAAGAAATGAAATGTCGGTAATTGCTAATTAAACTTGGTCACCCAGCGCTAAAATGACAATAATATTATAGTTTATGCACATAATAGCATAGATTGCATTCATGACTAAGAATCTAATCCGTCTGGAACAACGTTCGTAACTTCTAGGCAACACGGAAGAAAGAAATGAAATGTCGGAAATTTCTAGTAAAACTCAGTCGGCGCTAAAATAACAATTATAAAAGTAAAAGTAACATATTATCACGACCGTATCCCTTCCGGGTTGGGCAGAAGCTACGCTTTTTTAATAAAGCAAATCCACATTTGGCCAATATTAACTATGGGCCATCAGACAAGTTGCAAGCTCGTTGATGTCGCTAGCGTACCAAACTCAAGAAATATCACTTTTTTTTTTATATTCTCGACCATATTTAAAATTAAAAAGAAAAAGTAAAGTAAAGTATCATCACGACCGTTTCCCTTTCAGGGTCGTCAGAAACCACAGTTATAAATAAGCGGATTCACATTTACCCAACTTTACTATAGGCCAATCATGACAAGTGGCAAGCTCGTCGATATCTCCACCGAACCAAACTCGAGAAATATCATTTTATCATTCATAAATTAAATATTAATTAAATGTATTTATTTACATCAATCAATATTTTTGTGCCCCAACCACTAATCGAACCCGGTACCTCTGAGTCTAAATCCACGGAGTTAACCACTAGACCACGGAGGCAGTTTAAATTAAATAAAACATAAAATAAAATCATATTTACTTATACAAAGCTAATTATAAAAAAAGTGATATTTCTCGAGTTTACCGGAGGCGTCTAAATTCACGAACTTATTTTAGACTACGAAGACAGTTATAATATCCTAGTTTAAGTACGTAGTAGTTATAATATAAATATTGTGTTTTTAAGTAAAAATCGAATGCGTCAGGATCTACGGTCGCAACTTCTAGGCCACACGGAAGAAAAGAAAGGAAATGTCGGAAATTGCCTTTGACAACAGCTGCTAGTAAAACTTGGTCCAAGAAAGTTGGCACTCGGCACTAAAATGACAATATCCCAGTTCAAGCAACTCACGGTCAAAGCACTTTACATTTATTGGTTTTACTCTTTTACAGAAATATCAAGATGATAGTGTAATTAACTATTGTAAAAATATGTGTTTTATTTTAACCTTTATGTTATCTGAGTACCTAAAATCACACTGATTTTCGTTTTAAATGAAAATGAAATAAAAAAAAATAAAAAAAAAATTATGTTTATACAAGCAGCCGAGGTTGACAATGTTACATTATACAATGTGTTGTTTAAAAATGATAAAGAGTCTGTAGACGGTGACGTCCCGACCTCCGCTGTAGGCGAGCCAGTGTCACGGAGGCCGGGTTGTGGCGTTGTAGGTGCTCTTAATTGGGGTCGACTATATATACATATATATATATATCAATAAATAATATGGTCTAATTAGTATATTAATATAAATAAATATAATAAATGACAAAATAATTTATATTTTAATAAAATAAATACATTAATTTAGATTTTAGAACGTTACTTTGTCAGCGTGAGTGACGTCACTTAATAGTACGAAGCTGTTTTCAACTTGAAAGTAAAGCAAAGCAAAGCGTGCTTTTTTACTAAAGTTCGGAAAGATTATTTAGAAAATAATAAAATTAAGTTTCCTTCTATAAAGATGAATTAGTGTCGCTTTAGACTTTTTACATTTACACTAACGATATGCTTTTCCTATCTTCGTTTAACCTTTAGCACCGAACTTCTACTTCCATCCGGTCTGAATATTCGGGTATATATATTAATTTATTATAATAATAGGAAATTTCAGCCAAATCCGTTAAACCATTTGACGTTCAGATTCGAACAAATCCTCAGGAGCAATACATTATGGTAACGAAAGATAAGAAGGGGATTATTGTCTACCACGAGAATGAAAGAAAGAAAGAAAAATATTTTATTTGTCACATTAACAAAAAAAAAAAAACTTAAAATTAAGAGTGTGTGGTGACAAATAGGGAATCAGCTCAGCATTGAGCTGCGACGCTTTGAGAGTCACAGCGCTGATTTTCAGTTAATCCCTTAATATACAAGCATAAATGTGTTGAGGCTCTGGTACAGAACTACAATAGTAAATAATAATATAATTTATTATATATATTACACAAATAAATAATAAACCATCATAATAAATGCATATTTGTGAATGACACAATAACGTAGCATAGCATAATATATATCATATATATATACACATAAATTATATAAAAAAAAAATTAACCATAAAATTTTGAGTAGATATGCTGCTACAGTAGCAGTTGACGTCGTTATCATTTAAATTATTATTTTTTCCTAACTTCCCTGCCTTAGCGGTGTAGATTCGAAAGACCTGCAGCCAAATTCTCGTATTTTAGACGCAAAGAAGCGGTTTCACATTTAGCCAAATTTACTATAGGTCCTATAACCATGACAAGTTGCAAGCTCGTCGATGTCTCTAGCGTATCCGTAGCGTTAATATTTTTAATTCATTTGCACCAATATGTACAATTTATATAAAGTAAGTAAAGAACTTATATATATCCTCGCCTGGCCAGCGTGGCGAGTGTATACCGAATTCACCAGATATATTTCCAGTATGTTCTGGAAGGCCCATCTCCAACAATGGAGGTCTAGGATGCTGTGTAGGGGCTGTAATAAAAATTAATGAAATGAAAGCCATATATTGTCAATATGATAATAATTATAATTTTTGACAACGCCACTTTACAGCTGCTAAATATGATATCCCTGTCCAATTAATTAATTATATACATATTAATGTTATTGACATTAAAATTATACAACAATAATAAGAAATATTTTTTTAAATTATTTAATATTTATTTTGAACATATATATAATATTAATTAGGTATAATACTTTCACATTTTATTTTAGTTCATAAGTGACAACACCCAACAGCTACTATACTCGAAATTATAATATTTGATATTAAAATTATTAAATAATAATTGTAATTTGACATAATTATATAATTTTAATTTAGTTTTTGAATATATTAGTTAGACAACGCCCCTATACATCTGCATCCAACCTTAGTTTATATATACAGACTGTTCCTTGCTTGCTCGTATCCGTGTAAACTTTGACAAATTCAAGTGCAGAATACGGTTTTTACGGATAAAAAATAAACAATGTAATACTTATAAAGTTCTCGTATATACAGGCGCTAAGTTTAAATTAGGTCAGTGTGCTTAGTGTAACATGCAAGTTTCGGAAAACGTAACTGCTGTAGTTACGTTTTTTTATTTTACATTGCGTGTTATTGCAAGTTTGGCTACAACAACAGGCAATGAACATCGAAAATTTAGTAAAAAAACTCTACTACTATAGTTGCGTTTACGAAACTTCACTGTCACACTAGGCATACTGGTTTTAGAATATGTTAGGTTATGTCATTGACCTTTTATCGATGACCAATATTATTATTCTGCTGTATCTGTATTTTAAATATGTTTAATTACAAGATAATAATGATTTCTGGCTCGCCTACAGCGGAGGTCGGGACGTCACCGTCTACAGCCTCTTCATTATTTTTAAATAACACATTGTATAATGTGAAATTGTCAACCTCGGCTGCTTGTATAAACATAAATAAATATTTTTTCATTTTTTTTTTTTTTCTTTTTTTTCCATTTGTATATCATATAGTGATAATGTTGTATCAAATCAAATCAAATCATTTATTTCCTTTGGTTGTCCCAAACAACACTTGGATATTGTCAATACATTTTTTCACCTTAGTTTATTATCATGTAGAATATAAAATAAAATAACCAGCAGCTACTATGGGTGGACCCATCATATCAGCTATACCATCATCTTTGACTAAAACACTGTTGCCATAAATAAGTTTTTGCTTAAAACTAGGTAGTTAATATTAATTCGTGGCTGTAAAAAGGCCGTGTCAGCTTATAGACTAAAATAAATTACACATGTCAGCTTAATAAATTAATTCGTAGCTCTAAAGAGGCTGTGTCAGCTTACAATCTAAAAATACATAAAAATTGTATTAAACTACAATATTTATGTCAATAAATAAAAATTCGTGGCTGTAAGGGGGCCGTGTCAGCTTACGATCGAAATAATAATAATTATTATAATTGGTATGTCAACTTAATACATATTCGTGGCTGTAAAGTGGCCGTGTCAGCTTACAATCTAAAATAATAAAATTAAGAATCTTAAATTAAACTAAATTCGTGGCTGTAAAATGGCCGTGTCCAGCTTAATAGCTATTAGTAAATATATGAGAATAAATTCTATGCAATGGTATCAATTAGTGCATCCCTAAGTTCGTAATAACTTTTTTTTATTAAAATAGATTTAACCTTACTTTTGAACTTTAAATATTCTAAACATTTTATATCTTTAGATAGTTTGTTGTATAGTTTGATACCATTGCACAGAAAGCTTTTCAATGACTTTGTCAGACGAGTTTTGGGACATTTGATGTCATCTTTGAACCTAGTATTATGAGCATGTAGGTCAGAAAATTTAATTAAGTTCTTTTCGTTTTTTTTTATATAGAGCAAGCACTCCAACACATAAATACTATTTATGGTTAGAATACCTAAATGGCGAAAAGAATTCCTACATGTATCTCTAGGCTTCATCCTAAGTATGTTTCTAACTGCGCGTTTTTGTAGTATAAAAATCCGTTTGGCGTCTGCAGCTGTACCCCATACTAACAAGCCATAACGAGCTAGGCTTTCAAAATAAGCATAGTATACAGCTACAGCCGCATCTGTACCACAAAACTCTCTAACCTTTTTAATAGCATAGCAAGCTGCACTCAATTTTTTAGCCAAAGTATCTATATGGGATTTCCACGTTAATTTTTTATCGACTATAACTCCTAAAAATGTGTGTTCTGGCACAAAGTCTATTTTGCAGTCCCTGGCTATAAGATCATTGAGGCAGCTCTTGTCTTTTGTAGCAAGGGCAAAGTTAATAAAATTGGTTTTAGATACATTTAGAAGTAGGTTATTACATTCAAACCAATGGGATAACTGTTTAATTGTACATTTTATTTTTTCAGGGACTTCGTTACGGTCCTTATAACTCAACAATAACGAGATGTCGTCAGCAAACATTATGTTATTAATATTTTTTATCTATGCATGAGTTGATATCATTGACATATATAAGGAAAAGTAGCGGTCCTAAAATAGATCCCTGCGGGACACCGTATTTTATGTTGTGCTGGTTCGACCTCGCTTTGTTGACATCTACAATCTGTTGTCTCCCTGATAAATATGACCTAAATATATCTAATTCCCTGCCCCTGATACCGTAGTGTTCAAGTTTAGCAATAAGGATGTCATGAGTGGGGGTTGTCCAGGCCCGGATGTCTAATTGGCCTGGGGCCCAGCAGGATCTCATCGGGTAACCACCCGCTAGTAATTCATACACTTTTGATGCAGAGCGCCGTTATTGGTGTAAAGGCGCATGTGTGGCTCACCTATCCAGGGGGTCTAGGTTCAACAACTTCAGCTCACCCCCAGGAGAATCTGTTTGAGAAGTGGTCTCCTGTTGGGGGGGGCCGAGTGCAAGACGGAGCGATATTCTGGAGAATAATTAAATTCCGGCTGCAGTTGGTTACAAACCGGCAGATCGGCAGAAAGTTTGAACGCCAAACGGTTAATATTATGTAGTTTTGTATCGTTCTGGTTGAATTAAATAGCTTTTGCTAATTTATTGTTTTTTATTTAGTTAAAAACTTTATTTTGTACAAACGCGGACTTAATGCCGCTAGGTATTCTCTGACAGCCAAACCCTTAGGACATTTAGACAGTATAGATGGTAGGTGCAATCATTAATTAAGTTATTCTTAACAGTATTAATACATACATAACAATATTACATACTAATACATATACAAATACATAAATACGCAATATATAGATATATACATGGGGTAGGGAGAGAAGTAGAATGGTGGATGGTGAGCGTATTATCGCGCAATAGAAAAAAAAGGAGGCCTCCTTTTCTTAAACCAGCCTATTGTCGGTCGCAAGCCCGAGACACCATTCTTCTCATCTCTTACCCACACACCTGGACCCGGCACCCGCACGGTGAATCCATGGAATGCTTAGAAATTTGTCTTCTCTATAAACATAAATTACATCATAAATAAACAGTAATATAAAATTATTGTCTTATTATATCGTCGAGTATTCATCTTTGGCGAGGCGCCGATATATACGTATGTAATTATTTCTGTTATAATCTGTAGTTTACGTAATAAATAAAAAATGAGAATAAATAAAAAATCCTCAATCTTGGCTTTTGCTAGAATGAAAGAGTTCGGTTTAATTCGGCGAATAATCAAATGGTTGCCGCTTGGACGATTTTCACGTTTCCACAATCTGCCCAAAAATTATTCAGGTCAGTAAATCTATCAGGTAGGGATATTTTGGGCCATCCCAACGGTCATTTTCTGAAGTGCGAGTTTTAAATATAAAGGTTAAGCAATTTTTAAAAATAATTATCATAATAAATGTTATTATGGAGCGATATAATTCAAAGTAAATTTATGTACATTAAATATAAATTAAAAACTACCTAAATATAAAAAATAAACTAAACCAATAATTAAAAAATGTCCTTTAGAGACTTCAAGTTCAAATTCAAAATCGTTTATTTGCTTTAAAAGTGGTACATACGGTAATATGGTTAGTAAGTTGGCTCTGCACATTTAGCCATTGTTGTGGCATGCAAAAATTGTTTTTATTTAAATATATTCTTATCCAGTAAGTTTAGTCATCATTATATAATTAAACTGATATAGTGCGCCGAGGAGGCTGGCAACATTTCTCCTCTGTATAGCGAGGCTAATATGTTGGCAGAAATAATTTACAGTCTCCAGACCTTTCCGTCAGCCGCTCAACTCCTAATAATTCATAATCATTCAGTTTGACTGCGTCTGTAATCTGGCAGTAACCAGGAATTGAATGTAGCCCCTCCGCGTTAAAATCTACGGCCTTATCATTATATACCATATTGACACGGAATTCTCTTGTCGAAGAACAACGTGGTTTACAATTCCATAGCACGCAGGTCGTCCATATTGTCCATGAAGAAACAATAAAATTTATTTAAAGAGCACGTCGAACAAGACCATAGCCGGCAATGACTGTCATACACTAATTTATTATGTAACTATTGGTCTAGCTTTGGTTCTTATACCCTTTGGTTTCTTGCCGTGTCTTATTACATATTTAATGGCTCTATATTCGTTCTATAAACGCACGGATACAGCTTCCTTGTCGGACTGAATTCTTAGTTAATGCAAAAATCTCTATTTCTTTTTATAACCGTAAATACTTTTATAGTTTATAATATAGGGTGTTTTTTTAGCTGCATGAGAATTTTTGATGTTTGTTGTTTATGGTTTGACAGTTGAGAATGTCAAACTGTGTTGACATTTCTATTCAGTAAGGTATAGGAATTTATTATGAATCGTTGAACGCCAGAACAAATCATCCATATTTTGGAAATTTACTTTAAAAAAAAACATCTGTAAGTGAAGTCCATAGAGCACTTCGCCCATTTTCCGGATAACATAATTGAAGGTAATTCAAACAGTTATTAGTAATTTACGCACTAATTTTACTCTTTTCGATTCAAAACCACTAACAAGACAATAAAATGTGCGTACTAAAGATATATTAGGTAGAATATTGCTGCTGTAGCGCAAAGTGTTGAAGAAGACACCGAAAAGTCGATTCGTCGCAAAGTAGTGAAAAAATTAACTGATCGAATGGAATTTGTAACTTGTAGAAGCAGAGGACAGATACCGGAAAATATTTAAACAATAAATGCCATGAAATTATCTACCAGATTAAAATAATATTATTAGTCTTGTATCATTATTTAAACGTCTCATCTCTTAAAAAAAAAAAACATCCTTTATATTGACTTAGTAAGAAAATCCGATAAGAATATGGCGTCATAAAATTATGTTTCCTTATTCACGCAACCGCTTCAGATATGTTAATTTTAAAATAACCTCCACAAATTTGCGTAAAAGCCAAAATGTTATACAAGCTTGCCGCAAGATTGTTTGAGAACAACTTCACATATCCTTGAAGAGCTGCAAGCTTTAAAACAACTTCTTCAAACACCTTAAACCATAGATTTTATTTTCAAAGATATGCCATTTCTTCTGCCTTTCATTGTTTGCCTTTATAACGGTTTGTAACTGCCTCCGTGGTCTAGTGGTTAAGTCTGCGGATTCAGACTCGGAGGTAACAGGTTTAATTCCAGGTCGGGTCACATAAATAATAATTAATTAAATAAATAAGTCTAATTATTATTTAATTTATTTGTGATATTCTTAAGTTTAGTACGCTAGAGACTTGGCCTATAGTAAAGTTGACTAAATGTAAATCCGCTTCTTTATAAGCGTGGTTTCTGACCACTCCGGAAGGGAAACGCTCGTGATGATGATGATTTGTCTTTATTTTTTATATACTGAACACGAAATGTGACATCGTGCCCACGTAATAGACGCCAGCCACTAACGACTGGCATCAGTCTCTACCACTATACCGGCCTAACAAGATGCTTTTTCAGACTTCGCTTGAAGGACTTCGGGTTATAGTCATGGGGAAACATACTGGCTGTTTATGAATACGCGTAGGGATAGTAGCTATGGTAGTTGAATATTTTGGCCTATACGTGTGGTTCGGTTGCGGAATAGAGAAGAAGGGGTTATGAAGCTCCACAGAACACCCACTGTGGTATAGCTTGTAGAACATGCCCAGAGAGGCATTCATGAGGTTTAGATACTGTCTTCGTATTTTAGCGATAAAGGCATTTGATTTAGTTGTATAGGTACCAAGTAAGCGTTGGTCGAGAACGCTAGAAACATCATCGACAGGCTTACCACTTGTAATGCGCATTTAGCAAAGTTGGTCATATGTTAACCTGATCTATACAAATGTTGCAAATATTAGGTTGTTTTTCAAAACAAAACATTCTATGAAGCGCCACGTCCTATAATATCGGTCTATAAATATAAGTCGGCGTTAAACACAATATAGCTCCTACCGATTGAGGAGATAAAATACTCCATGAATAATTCACACGTCATACTTTGACAGACTCGAATGAGATCTCATCGTCTCCTTGTCATCACACAGAGCCTTTTTAAAGTACAAGTTTCACTACAGGCGATTAGCGATTTAGGCTAGAAACTAATGACAAGTGATTGGACATTAACCTCGTACATTTTAGTGCTTTTTGTTGGATGGTCAATAAAAAATGTATTAGTCTATATGTATATATTATATTTCATTTATATATTTACTTTACTTTGCAGTTTACAAACATTGTTATATTAAGCCGAAACCAATGCACCTCTCCTGTTTTCTGGATTTTGTCTTTCTAGCAGAATAGGTACTTTTAAAATGTTATGGTACAATTATTACCCAAATGTTAGTCTATTTAAGAGACAAGTGTTATTGATGGTAAACTAACGTAAAGTGACTTTTTACTATTCTTATATTGACTTATACTAATATATAACCTATGATGTAACTTTCAACATAAATTGACATTAATAATAACATATTTATTTTCGTATATAGTATTAATATATTGATAATGATGAAATGGATGAAACCTAAAATTTTAAAACTGAAAAACACAGTTGACTCTAATCATCCAAGTAGCTATGTGTAGCATGCCGTGTACACTGCCCTTGGGTTGCAATTCCGACCTTATGAATTATTGTAAATTTGTGCTTGATATTTATTAATTGTAACCTGTTTGTGTACCTTAAATAATAAATAAATAAATTATTAAAAGAATCACTCCTTTATTCCAGAAATAGGGTGTTTTTGCCCCTTTGACAAGACCACTTTGTTCAGGCACAGAAGTATCTTTATGTTTGTAACACACAATATATTTGTAACTTATCATAAGAGCTAAATTGTATTAGGTTTTATTAAAATAAACTATTATTACTATTATTTAACTGTCGTTTCTTGAGCGAGAAAATAGTCTCTCGCTTCCTCGCTAGTAGTGTGGTGTCTGCCTACAAGAGAATGCAGGGGAAAGTATAGGCGAGTGAATTCCTTAAGGTTCTTTTCGACTTTTGCTTTGGGAAATATTTTTCGCTCCACTGATTTCGAAGTTTCGTTTCATAGAAATCCGTATCTTTTGCTACAATATTTGGCGTTACTTATGTGATTAATCTTTTGAATTGTGTCACAGTAAGTTATGGTTAAAGCTATCGTTATTTTTTATAATGTACATTATTTTTTATAATGATTTTACTTACATTAATTGATAGGTACTTCTCTGTGAACAAGTCTCCAAAGGGGTCTAGGTGTATGGTTTGTAAAATGAAACCAAATGTTCATACAAAAACAAAACAAATTTAATTCGACTTGGTTTGCCTTATATCCTACGGTTATGAGAAATCATATGCGAGATATACGAGTACACCCCACCGCTTGCACTTAAGATAAAGCAAGGGACTGTATAGTAATATAAGTTTAGACGCAAGAACAATCGGTCTATATATTTTAGTTATTGTTTTTTTTTTTAAAGTGCTGCACCAATTGCGAAACAATTTTATATGGGACCACCTCTGAAATTTGAACTAACAAACAAAAAAATATCATCAAAATTAATTCATTATTGACGAAGAAATAGATAGATGAATAAATTATTTATTGCACAGAAAATAATACATTTTACAATACAAGGATTGTAAGGTGCATGACCGCTAATATTTGAGATAAAGAGATTTATTGAGTTTAAAACTTATAACTAAAAAAAAACGATAATAAATCTATAATATAAATACATACAATACATAGATAACACATACATATACTGGTTACATACTATATATATACAATAATATACCGATTTAGTTAAGTTATGTAGACTCGTCTTGTATCAAAATAGATAAATGCTAGATTTTAATGAAATTCTTAAACGTTTTCAATGGGTCTAGTGCTGACACTTCCCAAACTTTTACGACCACTTACCCTTAAAAAAAGCTTTTTCTTGAACCCCAACATTTACCCAACTATTAGGAAAATAAGTAAGTGTGTTAGCGCGTAGCCCCTTTACTAAATGTAATATCACATTATGAAACAATGTTAAATAACAATTTAAAACGCAATCGATGTTTATAACATTTTGGATGATTTTGTCACGGAGGTCAGACGGGTTGGCGAGTAGTGTTGCCAAAAGTATGCCAAGATCAAGATTGGCAAAGTCTTGGTCTTGCATCAGAACAGCTGGTCTTGGTCTTTTTCTTGAACTCCTAATCTAGGTCAAGAGTTTCGCAAGACTCTTGCAAGACTTTTTCTCTGACTTATATATTATTAATAACTACCTTTATAGTCTAGCGGTTAAGTCCGCAGATTTAGACTCGGAGGTACCGGCTTCGATTCCTAGTCAGGACAAAAAATATTTATTAATGTAAATAAATACATTTAATTAATATTTAATTTTTTTGTGATATTTCTCGAGTTTGGTACGCTGGAGACATCGACGAGCTTGCCACTTGTCATGATTGTCCTATAGTAAAGTTGGCTAAATGTGAATCCGCTTTTTTATAAGCGTGGTTTCTGACCACCCAAAAAGGGAAAAGTTGTTTTTAATTGTAGTAAGAAGACTTAGGTTTTAACAAAACTCTGTAGGTATACGAGTACACTAACGCTAAACATGATGACTTTGTCAGAGCAAAAAAAAATCGTCAGGGCGACATCGGTACAGTAGGTAGTTTTGTATATATTTATATGTTTAATCATTTATTCGATATTTTTACCTTTGAACCTAAAAAAGACAGACACGAAAAAAATATCAATTGAAAAAAAAAAATTAAGCTCAAAAAAATGTGGCCCCTTTTAGCAAAATTAGGAAATAATGTCTGTGCAAAAGTCTTTCTTTCTAGCAAGACCAAGACTGGGCAACACTATTGGCGAGGGTCTGATGTCAATTGTTACATACACATCTTCAAACCAAATCCCTTGCGGGGAGGCAGAGGTAATTGAGCGCCACTAGTTACGATCATGACATACCTCTTTCGCTTCTTTGACATTCATCAACCTCTTGATACTTAATAATAATAATAAAATGCTTTATTGCACAAAAACTAAGATAACTTAAAATTAATGTGCACAGGCGAACTTTATGCCGTGAGGCATTATCCACCAGCTAACCTTTGGGAGTTTTGAAAACATGTGACAGGCAGAGTGCCAAGTAAATATTAAATAAACAATACATACTATATACAATACATGTTATACATATAATTATACATATCTATAATACAATACATATAATTAAATATATATTCATGAAATAAATAAATAACTAAAGATATTAGAGTGAAAGTTGCAACGAGAGTAAAAACAACGATCAATTTTAACACATAAGTAATCGTAAATTATTTTGAGTAGATAACAAATAAGAATAGAGATGATTTTTAAAAGAAGCAGCAGTCGTTAAAGTTCGAAGTTACATGCCCTTCTGTATTTTTTTATGACAATTTATTAATGATTCCACAAGTTGGTATTAGCGGAACCAGAACCGACGGCGTGTTGTAAATTTATGAAAAATAATAATAACAATAATAAAAAATGAAAAAATATATGATAAATGTACTTAAGAAAAGTGTATTACTCATTTATACATGCCGGGGTTAGAACCAACATTTTTAGGATTTAAAGAAAAGTGTTTAAACAACTGAAATATGTCATAGTTTGCGAGCGAGATAATTGCAAATTGTAAATGTAACAACCCTCTTAAACATTTAGATAAATTTATAGTTCAATTCCACGGAATCAAAATTATATTTACTTCTTCTTCCTTACTATATTTAACATACGTTAAACACATAAAATGTGCACAAGCTTAGCTCCGATTCAGTATACTCCTCACGTCCATGCACTTGCAGCGGGTGAAGTCAAATAAATTCCACGATTTGTGGTTGGAAAGCTTCCAGGGCGTTGTTGCGGTGCCTTCAAAGTTTCGATGTTAGATTTTATCCAAACATAGTCAACCTTGTTAGTTGTTGGCCGGATATACGAGAAATATAGAGCCATTTTGACAGCGCTTATAATAGAACCGAAAGCCTGTAACCGGTGGCCTGTAACAACGTATAATGTGTTTCATGAATAATAATCGCTGCAGCTATTTTTTACAATGCGAGTATTTAGTTCAAGCTTTTTATTTTAAAACTAGATTTTTAACCCGGCTTCGTTTTTGTAATGAAGTGGTATGTTTTTTTACGACATGTGATCTTGCGCCCAGCGGATTGGTAAGTGGCGCGCGAGGGCTATGAATGTTGGCAACTGGAATCGGATACTTATGACTGACATCAGTCCCTAAGGCCGGCCGCATACACACGTTTTCCGTATTCGATTTCCGAATCAAGTTACATCCGAATGCATGAATTCAATATAAAATACATTTACAGACGCACATGTTCGTTTTTTTTTCGAACGGAATTAATTCCTTACGTACGTTTCGAATGCAAGCCATATGGAGAAACCATCTGGATAAAATCTTATGACGTCATGCGGAACGCAGCGCTTGCATACATTTTATTTGTGCCGGCGCACACGTTTTTTATTCAGTATCGCGCCAGTGCCGCGCGCATCGGACGTATTCTCGGTATATAGAATGGCAACACGAAAATAAAGTGTGAGGCAGAAACATTAATATTGGCTGTTGAAAAATACCCCTGCCTGTGTAATATTCAAGACAACGACTACCACAACAGCTAATAAATCGTTGTCCTCCATCATCGTGCGTTCACCACGCTATCACTATCCGTACTGACTTTATACATTCCGAATGAAAAAAAACGAACGTTTGCGCTAGTCTCACAGAATTTCAAATCAAAATTTCGCATTAGGAAATCGAATACGGAAAACGTGTTTATGCGGCCGGCCTTACACTATGTCGTCTTGACTGTGCATGACAGCAATCCTAGCCTGATCCCGAAACGTGTGAACTCTTTACTGGGTTTATTGCGACAAACGGTGGATACTTCCCCGCCCCAGCAGACTGGGCAAATTACCAACATTAGTCCGCCTACCACCTATTTATTGTTCTCGTTTAATCCTGATTCTTTCGCCCGAATATATGTAGTCCGAGTTGTTTTCTTTGTTATTTATTTATTATATTTAATTTTTATTACTTGGCTTAACAGTAAAGCCCAATTATGTGGTGTCAAGGAAAAAGGGGATAAGTACAAAACTTGAACTTTTCACTAGAGGCAAATTAAGAAAACAACTCATTTTTATAATTAGAAAATTGTAATTTAGGTACGAGTCGACTCATCTCACTATGCATAACTGAATTATTGGCGGTAAAAGCGCGATACTGAAATAACTCGATTGAACTCTTTTTACTTATTTATACATTTTAATGTTACGACTAGCCCCTTTATGTACGTAGGGGTGTAAAATAAACTGTACAGTGTATAGACTCATCTCCTTATTGCATTGACGCATATCAATGTTTAGAACCAATAGGTGCAAAAATCTATTTTTTTAATTTTTCGACTCATCTTCTTTTATCCTTGACACCATAGAATTTCATGCAGTCAATCTTATAATTAGTATTTATTTTTATTTTATGACCTTCATAACATAAAAATATCCCTTCTTTTCTATTCCGCAACCGAACCACTCGCACAGGCCAAAATATGCATCCACATACCGTAGCCACTATCCCTACGCGTACATATAAATTTGGAGACTCTTACATTTGTCGTACACTGAAGATGTGGAATACTCTCCCAGCCAGTGTGTTTCCCCATTCCTATAACCTAGATTCCTTCAAACGAAGTGTGAAAAAGCGTCTTTATAGGCCGGCATAGTGGTAGGAACTAATAATAATAATAAAAACGTTTATACTTAAACCTAGATACATCAATCAGTAAATACGGGTATCCCTGTACTATGTCCCAGAAGGTCTGTGATACAGGGAGCCCCACTTTTGCTTACAAAGGCATTCGTGATCAACATGCATTAACAATAATTTTGAAAACAGTTTAGACAAGTATAAAAAATAACACGATATAAAATCGAAAAACTACAGTATTTTTAAAACTCATTGTATAAATCAAATATGAATAAACAAATAAAATAGATAAAAATAAATAAACACAAACATATACATATGATATAAATAAAATATAATATAATATAGTATATTATGAAAACAATCTTTAACAAATCTATGTCTATCCCTGGGTACCAAGGAACAATCTCTCTAAATGGAGAAACAGAAAAATGTCCATGGAACATGTGCGTCACATGTCGTGGCCAGGAATAAAATCCGGTACCGCTGCCTCTAAATTTAAGTTCTTAATCGCTAAATCACGGAGGCAAATTAAAAAAACATTGATAAAAATAATATTCAAACAAATTATGTTTTTAATTAAGCAATCCCATTTCACATTGAAATGGAGAACTTAATATGGTGGAATGAAATTTATACGTCAATTATGGCGATTGGACAAGCTAACTCTTCAATAGCCCGTTGTAAAACGGACTAAGTAAATGAAGTCGGCGAGAGTGGACGCTCGGCTCGTTAGCGCTCGCTCAGAGTTGCGACCACAATCAGCACACTTATTCTTGAACTGTACTAGTTACAATACCACGGTCTCGATTCAATTTACCCTAGCCCCTTCCCACGTTCAAAGTACTTCTGTTGGAGCCGGTGCTGCACCGGAACAAGCGCAGATAAACAAGTATCGAAAATATGAAATGCTTCGTAATAAAAAAAAAGTAAAGTATCGGGTTTTATAAATAAGCGGATTCACATTTAGCCCACTTTACTATAGGCTGATCATGACAATTGGAAAGCTCGTCGATGTCTTCAGCGTACCAAACTCAAAAAATATCACAAATAAATTAAATAATAATTGGTTGAGCTTCTAGGGGTGGACTCTATATTTTTAATTAAGAAGAATTATAATAGCTCGGTGGTTTTACTGCATCTAATTCTATGTTGCTTACGTTTAGGGCTATCCCTGATTCACATCTAAGCTAGGAGATGATGAACGTGCTGAAATATGTAGACAAAAGCAAACGACTTGGGGGAAAAAAGATAGGTACTCACAGATCTCGAAGCACACTATTTTCAGCTTGGCCAAGCACTGCACTTTACACAAAACTTCAATTATTATTATTATCTAGTCTTTTGGTTGGATTCACGTATTTTCGCCATGCAAGCTCGGGCATGCGAAACGTCAGTTTATCACAGCTAGGCACGACTAGCTCGCATCGCGGTCGCGCAGATACCACAGTGACGTTAGTAGATGTCACTTTTGGTGTAGGGAAAGAATAAGCAACTTGAGGAATCTGGATAGGATACCAAGCCGTAACAATAATTAAATGTATTTATTTAAATTATTAAATATTTTTGTGCCCCGGCCAGTAATCGAACCCGGTACCTCCGTGGCTAAATTCACGTTCGGAATAGTTACTTATTTTCGGCGTTTGCGGTGAAAACATTGAGCTTGTGGGCATTAGAACTGAAAGCATCAAAATATCTTCATTCACGTAAACTTATTACAGGCATTTGTGACACGTCATTATTTAATTTATTTTAAATGATTCTACTCCTGTTAGTGGAAGACTAAGCAGCGAAGTGCTTCAAAGAGTAAGCTGTTAGCAGAAGACACGCAGCTTAGCAGATTCCAGTGACCTGTTAATATTTAATCTGACTGAAAAAGGAATCTGCAAGAAAAACTCAGCTATAGCAGATATACAATTGGAACGTTTTATAAAGAAATTGTTCACATGCTCATTGACGTATCTGGTGACAATTGTGCCCATTTTTTTCTCTGAAAAATTTGGTATTGTAATTTAGAGGGCATAATCTGCCTGTGTATGGTGCACAGGACAGCGATTTGGAGGAGCTTTTTTTTTGTAAATATTACATTTATATTTTATTACTTTTTTAGGTTAAAATTAGTTTTTAAAACTAAAATAATTGTTGTGGACACCTGATTATATACCCTGACAATTTTGAATTTTGTGCCAGTGATCCTGAAAATTTAAATATCCTGGGAATACATTTTTTTGCAAAGAGATAAATAAAAAAATGTTTATCCTCGCCAGACAGGTGGCCAGCGTGGCGAGTTAGGCCAAATTCTCCAGATATATGTTCTGGAAGGCCCAGACCCAGAGTGGAAGTCTAGGACGCTGTGTTCTAGAGGCTCTGGTGATTACCAGCGACATCTATCTAAAATCTGCTGTACTAGGTAGTCAACTTAATCCAAATTTTTTTCACGCGCCCATACAAAAGTACGCTCAGATTGTGCAAGCGAGAGGGTTGCAAAAGTCAAAACCTCATATCCCTTTCAACACGACAAAATTATTTTAAATATTAAAAGTTTTATTCATAACTTTAAGGTCCTTAAGGTCTAAAATATCTCGTAAAAATAATGACAAAACTTCATAATATAAATTGCATATTCGTTTTCTAATGTTCTAACGCACCATCGTGCGTTGGGTTAGGTATATAAGGAAATAAAAAACACTTTTGTATGTTTTTTTCTTTAAGATAATAACTAAGTAGCTAGACGAGTGCACGAACTATCGAGGGCGTTTTGGAGCGGCAAAACAGAATTGGAAGACAGCTAGATTTTTTTGTTGTAATAACGCACGCTTAATACTGTCCGTGCTGAAACAGTTAACGCACGCTGGGTATTGTGCGTGCTGAAAGAGTTATGATTGATATCGAAATGTCGAGAATAGCGCCTAACAACTCGTTGTCTTGCACGTTTGTTCGCGGAGTGTGGGGGAGAACGGACTTTATATTTGCAAATGAACCGGCGGACGCCTGTTGTAATTGATAATTAAAAAAAATCCACACAAATTTTGCATTTTAATTAAAAATATTAAATCGGAATATTATTTATTTTATATATATTTATCTGTATTATGTTTATAACTGCCTCCGTGGTCTAGCGGTTAAGTCCGTGGATTTAGACTCGGAGGTACCGGAGGATTAATGTAAATAAATATATTTAAATATTAAATAATATTTAATTTATTTCTCGAGTTTGGTACGCTGGAGACATTGATGAACTTGCCACTTGTCATGATTGGCCTATAGTAAAGTTGGCTAAATGTGAATCCGCTTATTTATAAGCGCGGTTTCTGACCACCCCGAAAGGAAACGGTCGTGATGATACATTTTTATTTATTTAGGCCGAATTCTCCAGAAATGTCTGCATGGCCCATCTCCAACAGTAGAGGTTATTTAAACATTTATTTGTTGTATTTGGTTACGTTAGTACTATTTAATTAGGACCCCTAAGGACGAGTGGGTAGCGATGTATTATAGTGAATGGACTTTTTTTAAAATATTGAATTAAACTAATAACTTACCTACATAAAAGTTAGTACGTCGTGATTTAAAAACAGAAAAAAAGTATTATTTATGATATATGTCATACAAGTAAAATATGGTACGCTGGAGACATCGATGAGCTTGCCACTTATCGTGATTGGCCTATAGGAAAGTTGGCTAAATGTGAATCCGCTCATTTGTAAGCGTGGTTTCTGACTACCCCGAAAGGGAAACGGTCGTGATGATACTTTACTTTTTTTTCTTCTAAGTAAATATAGATATATAAGAGTATATATTTACATATTGATATGTTACTTTATTTCATTACAGCCCCCAGAACACAGCGTCCTAGACCTCCAATTTTGGAGAAGGGCCTTCCAGAACTTATATCTGGTGAATTTGGCCTACACTCGCCACGCTGGCCAGACGGGTTGGCGAGGAATGTTACTTTACTTACTATGGTATAAAGTCTTGGCTGGTTCGAGTTTATTGTAATAAAACTTATGTTTCAAATAATAAAACATTTCCTAGACGAAAGATGCTTTAAATTTTTCATTACATGGCAATTTTATAAAGATTTAAAAGCTGCCTTTAAGTGGTGTTAGCTTGGGAATGTATTAACTTTCATTTTGCCACCAGATGCCGTTGCTAAGTGCTGAAGCGTGAATATTTTACCAGGTATTTAAAAAAAACTTTTGCTACAGACGCTTATAAGAAGAATAAAAACCATATTACGCTTTAATTTATAATTATTTCCTAAAAAAATCTTTAAAATATTACAAAGGTCGGCTCAAACCCCCCCGGCATGTACCAATGAAAAATACACTTTGCTTACGTACATTAAATAAAAAAGGGAGGCCTCCTTTTCTTAAACCAGCTTATTGTCGGTCGCAAGCCCGAGACACCATTCTTCTCATCTCTTACCCACACACGATGGACCCGGCACTCGTACGGAGAATCTATGGAATGCTTAGAAATTTGCCTTCTTCACCAACGTTCCCGTACCTCGGAGAGCACGTTAAGCCGTCGTTCTTGGTCCCACTAATACTAACTTGTAAAATCGTTCATAGATTGTCATTGAAAAAAAATAACATCAGATCCTCGCCAACCCGGCTGGACAGCGTTGCGAGTGTAGGCCAAATTCTTCAGAAATTTCTCTCAGAAGGCCCATCTCCAACAGTGGATGTCCATGACTGTAAGTTCTATGTCTAGTCCTTTAATCCTCTAATCCATCCTTAATCGGTAATGTCTTAATGCTTAATCCATAATATTTAAATCCTTATATCCTTAAATTCTTATCTCTTTAATTACTATAAATCGTTTAATTCTATAATTATCAAATCCTTTAAGCCTTTGATCCTTATATCTTATTTCATAATCGTCTTATATCCATATTCACTAATACTAACCCTGTAATCCCATAATCCTATAATCCCTTATTCCGTAATCGTCTTATATCCTTACCCGTGGTTTAAGTAGCCTATCTGTTAATCCAGGGTGTAATCCTATAATCATCTAATCCTATTATCTCTTATTCCGCAGTCGTCTTATATCCTTAATCACTAATACTAAACCTGTAATCCTATAATCCCTTATTTCATAATCGTCTTATATCCTTAGCCGCGGTTTAAGTAGCCTATCTGTTAATACAGGGAGTCAACTACCTGTATATCAAATTTCATCAAAATTGGTCCAGGCGTTTGAGCGTGAAGAAGTAACAAACATACACACATACGCACAAATTTTCGCATTTATAATATTAGCGTAATTGCTACAATAGGTACAAGTGGTACGCAGCAAAAACTAATTGGGAACCATTGTTCTAAGGACTGTGATGTCATGTGATATGATTTAAAATAAAACTAAATTATTAAATAAACTTAAAATTAAACTTTTAAAACATAAATTACTATTAATAAAAAAACTACTTAATTATTAAAATTACTACAAAAATAAAATAAAATAAAGAAAAAACAAAATAAAAATGTTATAAATAAATAAAAATGCTATAAGCCAAGTATACTGGCAGTATTCCCACGTTGAATAGCAATGCTGATCCTTTGGCCCAAATATTGCCCAGCCCTCTTGTCTCCCGAAGTGTTGACGAGCTGTTTTGACAACGCCTTGCAATTATTATTATTATTTAAAGTACTAAGATAAAGATGCCTAAGATGCCTGGTCGGTAGTATGTCCCAATATTCCAACTTCAAAAGGTTCCAAATTTACAACGACTATGGCACCTACCGTTCTGCAAAATGGTCCTGGATGATATTTAGTTTTACAGTAACCTGAAAGAGCGGGCTTGCCTCATGGCCGTCTCTACTAGAGAGTCAGGTCTCTGTTTGCACGCTTTTTCTTAATCATCGGTTGGGACACTCCTTGACCATACATTTACCATGGCAGTGTGCCTTCGTCTCGGAGCCCGGACTGTTCACCCACATGAATGTCATCATGGGCTTTCTTGTGCTAGAAAGTTAGTGCTCAACGACATCATTCGTAGGCCTCTTGTCACTGCTGGAGTACCCGCTATCCTAGAACCCTCTGGGCCGTGGAAACTTGGGCGGTATCTGATGTGGGATGCGACATGTGTAGACTCAATAGCCTCATCTCACATCCAGGCAACCTCATCTAGCGTGGGGAGTGCGGAGCTTTCTCTTGAGAACCTCAAGCTGCGCAAATACGCTAACCTCGGTATTGGTTACGAGTTTGCGCCATTCGGGGTCGAGACGATGGGACCATGGGGACACTCAGCCAAGCGTCTGGCCAAGGAGAAAGCTGTTTTTTATCTATTAGGTTTAGTTTATACTTATTTAATTAGATTATGTTTATTTAGGTAGTTTTTGTAATTATTATTAAATCTTTTGGTTAAAATTTTATAAAAAAAATATTAAATAAATACCTAATTATAACTACTGAGAAATACATAATATTACGCGTTATATTTATATTCGTATTGCTCAAAAATGAATTTATAAAGTCATGAATTAATATTTTTTTACTGAAAAAGTAAAAGTTGTTGAAGAAATTTATTTGGTATGTATTATTTTGTTTTGCCACTTATTCAGCTTTAAAAGACGAAATAAAGTAAAAGCATTGAACATTTAGAATGTAATTTTCTCTCCTTTTAGAAGTTAATATTTTTTTGAGTAAGTACTAAATTTGTTTTTCATAATATTTTAGAAAAAAAAAACATTATTTTCCAATGCGCAGCGTTACAAAGAGATTTTATAATATTAGGTCCTTAGATATTAAATTGACGTTTTTTTGTATGACTGCTACGATTTTTCCGCTCTTTAGCTTTAGAAAAAACATCCGCACTTTTAAATCAGTAAGAATAAGCATGCATTTATTTAGGTAAAACTCGTGTTAAGTTTTATTTCTTGAACAACGCTTCCTCAAATTTGATGGCGTCGTTATATCATATGACATAATTTGTCAACTATCTGACGAGCTAAGATAGATAACAGAACAAGGCTATGGTTAATTTACGATATGAAAATAATGTAAAAGGTATGAAACAGTAAGAATAAGAATAGTATCATCACGACCGTTTCCCTTTCAGGGTGGTCAGATTCACATTTAGCCAACTTTACTATAGGCCAATCATGACAAATGGCAAGCTCCTCGATGTCTCTAGCCAGCGTACCAAACTCGAGAAATATAACAAATAAATTAAATAATAATTAAATGTATTTTTATACATTAATAAATATTTTTGTGTCCCGACCAGCAATCGAACCCGGTACCTCCGAGTCTAAATCCATGGACTTAACCGCTAGACCACGGAAGCAGGCACGGAGGAAGAATAAGCATGTATTTACTTTAGAGCAACTTGTGTTATGTTATATAGATAAAGCAATCTTGAATAACACTTCCTCAAATTTGGTGCCGTCGTTGTATCATATGACATAATTTGTCAGCCATCTGAGGAGCTAAGATAGATGCACGGAACAAGGCCCTTGTTAATTAAATGGTCGGCCCCAGCTACACGAGACGTAGCCCTTACAAACTACGTCATATCTGTGTTAATTAATTTTGTCAGAGTCTCAGAGCTTTCCTAGAACACTGATGAAGTTACAATTACAAATATGACAAATTACCAATATAAAAAGATAGACCAATATGTAGACCGGTTAAGTCCGTGGATATGAAATTTAAATTGTGGTATTTTTCGACTTTGGTACGCTAGAGACATCGACGAGCTTGCCATGATAGGCCTATAGTAAAGTTAACCAAATGTGAATCCGTTTCTTCTTTAAAAGAAAAGCGTGGTTTCTGACCACCCCGAAACGGATTAGGTCATGATAATACTTCACTTTTTACTTTATTTAAAATGTAATGTAAAGTTATAGTTTTTTTACATGCTTGTATTTAATATTTAATGAAGGAAAAATATATATTTAATAACTGTCGTTAATTTATAGAATAAGCTTTAATTCCTGCTTTTTTTTTTTTTTTTAAAACCCATTTAAACTGTAAATACATACATACATATCTTCACGCCAGCTCCCTTGCGAAGTAGGCTGAGACGATTAAGCGCCATTTATAAGAATCATCAGATAGCTTTTTCGCAACTTCGAAATTCATCAACTATTATACATATGCTCTTTTATTTCATTCTTTACTGCACCTTCAGCTAGTGTTTTATTTATTTAGTCGTGAAAGGTAACTCTTGGTAACTCCCTTTTACCTACAACTCTGTCATTATATATCTTGTTCGACAATCTTTGTTCACTCATCCTTTCGACATGCCCGAACCATCAGAGCATGCCTTACCTTATTTTTGTCCCTATACTTTCTTTCATGCCTAACCTTTTGAAATTTATGTCGTTACCAAAAGGGGTTGGTTGGCCAAAGTCATCATTTTTCAACTGCAATAACTCTACTCATGAGCCTATTCTCGTTTTGATACATTAGTCTTTGTACCAGCATTGTGTATGGCGAGTTGAGCTTTGTCACTGATATTTTGACTGCAGATCAATGACTTCATGGCGCTGTTAACACTATTTCCTGCATTTACTCTTATTTAAACATAATCCATATGATTTTCATACATACATACATATCTTCACGTCAGATTGCGGGGTAGGCAGAGACAATTGAGCGACACTTGACAAGATCGCGACATCTTTCGCTTCCTCTACATTCATCAACTTTTTCTACTGTTACGAAGGCTTTTTAATACATCCGGTTCGTCAATCTTTCTTCGCTCATCCTTTCCATTTCCAAAAAAACCTAACCTTAAGCTCAATTGATTCATAATCATCAGCGTCAACTGATGCTAACGTTACATGTTGAGCAGAATAACAAATGGAGCCAGGCCATTAACTGACCGGCCTAGTAAATAGTGTAGTGTCTGTAAAATTACGAGTTATAATTTATTTTAAAAATTGTATTGTATAAATAAAAAAATTAAACTTCTCAAATGTACCAAAAAACAAGAACTAAATCAATGGAGTCTCATGAAACCCGTAACACCGACGTTTAAATTTTACGTAAAATTCGCGAAAAGTAGTAAATAAAACTCGCTTGTTCCATCGCGTTATGCCGACAAAGTTGGGTCTGTCGTTAGTTATTAACCACTCGCTCAAACTGCGCCCAAACTAGTCGTAGTTTGAGGTGAGAAAACTACCGTCACTGCCGCTCTACCAACTTTAATCAAAACCTTCTGCTGGTCCACTTTATTACTTAATTTACTCAAACTAACTTTAATTATTTTATATAATTCTTACTAGCTGTATTTATTTATTTTTATTTTAAACTTTATTGCACTATGTACAAGGGGCGGGCCTAATGCCGCTAGACATTCTCTGACAGCCAACCTTTGGGACAATGATAACTATAACTTAGATCGATGAGTAGGTGAGAAGACGTATTTAAGATTAAATAATAATTAAGTATTAAATAATAACTATATCTATTAATAATATATATATACTACATACTAATAGTACTTACATACATACATATATACATAACTAAACTACATACAATATCTACTTATATACGCTGTAGGGAGCTGTTTAAGTAATGTGAATATACCAATATTTTGAATATTATTCTGTTGGATGCTTGCCGAACATTGACCGGCAAAGTGTTCCAAAGATTTACTGCAACAACTGCGAAAGAGTCAGACATGAAACCAGAATGATGTGAAGGAATGGAGAGGACAGATAATGCAGTGGTCAGCGGAAAAACCTTTAGTTGAACATTTGATTAATTCTCAACTACTTATTATTGTTTAATTGTATTTGTTTGTGGATACAAATATTCATTAGTAGTATGTTGTGTAGTGTTTATATGTTACTCTGTATGTTTTTTTTTTTTAATTTGTCATCGCATAGGCTTTTTTGTTTTTAGTGTTTTTTTACATTGTTAATATATTTATATTTGTGAAAACTTATAAATGACACTGTTGCTAACGTTTAGTTCTATTTATTGTTGGATATTGTCAATAGTTTTTAAATTTAACTTAAATAAATAAATAGGGTCAAATGTCATCTAAAGAAAGGATCTATTTTAGGCTATTTTAGTACTACTTGCGCTGTGTAGGTATGTACAATGATAAAAAAAAACATAATTAGTAGTGTTAATACTTTTATTTTATGTTATTTTTACTATATATTAAAAAATAAGTAAAGTATCATCACTACCGTTTTCCCTTTCGGGGTGGTCAGAAACCACGCTTATAAATAAGCGGATTCACATTGAGCCAACTTTACTATAGGCCAATCATGACAACTTGAAAAATATTATAAATAAATTAAATGTCTTTATTTACATTAATAAATATTTTTGTGTCCCGACCAGGAATCGAACCCGGTACCTCCAAATCTTAATCCACGTTCTTAACCGCTAGACCACGGAGGCAGTACTATATATCATCATCATCATCATTACCGCCCCTAGAACACAGCGTCCTAGACCTCCACTGCTGGAGATGGGCCTACACTCGCCACGTTGGCCAGACGGGTTAGCGAGAACTATACTATATATATTACTGTGCAATTACTCGTAAGTTACTTGGATAATAGTTGAAAAGCCCTTTATTTTACATAGTATATATGTGCATAATGTTTAATATATCATCATGACAGCTCTAATACGTCGCTGGTGGGGGTTGGATGAGGGTAGCGAAATATCGCGTTAAGTGGCGAGCCTTAGGGGAGGCCTACATCCAGCAGTGGAGAGATACAGGCTGATGAAGATGATGATGATGAATTCATATATATAAATATATCGATCGTCGGTTCTGCGGCAGATGTGTCCGGCCCATTGCCACTTCAGCTTGCTAATTTTAAAAGCTATGTCAGTAACTTTCGTTCTCTGACGAATATCAACGTTTCGAATTCTATCCATCAGAGATACACCAAGCATAGCTCTCTCCATGGCTATATAAATTAGTCTTATTAAATAAAAGTATATTTTTTTTTTTACTTGTGCAGTAGGCAAATAGTCAAAAATTAACAATGTCATTTAGCAATTAACAATTAACGAATTGCTAGTTTACAGACGATAAAAGCTATCCTGTAAAGTAATTTTGATTGGCATTTATTTCGTGATACCTCAATAGATCAGCGACTTTTGCCAAAAAGTTTTTACCGTAGTTTTATCTAAGTTTAGCACCACAGTAAGTACATGTCAAAAATAGAACAAGTAAGAATCACGTCGTGGTGTTTTTATGAACACTAAATTTCTTCGAAGTCTTTTCTCAAGTAATGCTCTTTACTCTCATGAAATTGAATGAAATTTACTATTATTTAGTTCAACGAGTCCGTGACCACTTCGTTTCTAAAATAAAAACTTTTAAGGCTCATCGTATAAACGTGGTGAAGATTTTTATTTCGTCAGTTAAGGTACTCCCACATTGCCGTTATAAAAATAATGCTATATTAAGCTATAAATATTTCACGCGTCTGTACGCTTGAGACATCGACGAGCTTGCCACTCATCTTGATGGGCAAATAGTAAAGTTGGCTAAATGTGATTCCGCTTCTTTAATAGTGTGGTTTCTGTATAAGGTTATAAATAATTATTTTATTTTATTTGTGTAACTTACAGCTAATACAATAAATTATAGACTATGTTAATGACTACAAGCTAATTAAAAGTTACCACACATAACAAAAATACAAGTTAAAAAAAAAACAAAAGTAATAAAAACTAAACTAAAAATAGTTATACATTTAAAGTTACAAAATTAGAAATTATTTTGCTCCTCACGAAATAAATACTATCACAAATAAGTCAATGTCTTAATTGTGATTTAGTAAATTAAACAACGATTTGGTAGAATTCGATTATATGATCGACACTTCTTAGTTGCTATTTCCACATTTCGTAATTGCTAATTTCTGTATTGTTGGTATCTACTATCAAAATAAGAGCGGTGGTGATTCGGTTGTAAGAAAACTTTCATAAAAAAAAAAACTAAGAAGGTCGGTTTGAAATCCGGCATGTGCCAATAATAAATACACTTTTCTTACGTACATATATTTACAACACCATCGTTTCATGCCTCGGCCTATTTATTTTATTTTATACTAGCACGACATGTGACCTGGCGCCCACCTGTTGGTGAGTGGCGCACGAGGTCTATAATTGTTAGCAACTGGAATGAGACACTGATGACTAAGATCATTCTCCAACACTATTCACGCTTAATTGGGCATGACGGCAATTCGAGCCTGATCCCGAAACGTGTGGATACACTTAAGTGGGATTATCGGCACGAACGGTGGATACTTTCTCGCCCCAGCAGAATGGGCTAATTACTACCATCAGTCAGCCTACCACCTATATGTCGTTCTCGATAAACTCCCCCGCTGCCCGGCGACCAAACGAGAACTAAACGCCCTCTCTGCCGAGATAACTCTGCAGGTCGCGACTTTCCGCGGCCAGTCTTGGGAGCGGCTAATGAAGGAAATATCAGAGGAGGAAGGAAGCCAAATGTCGCTATATCGCCTCACCAGGCGACTTACCAACGCCACCCTGCCCACACACCCCCTCGTCGACGCCGCCGGAGTTCGCCACTATGCTGCCCAGAATAGGGCGGACATTCTGGCGGACTACCTGGAAAGGCAGTTTCAGCCTTTCCCGGTCGTCGACGAAACGTTTAATAATAGTACCGAGCGTAGTGTCCGGGACCTACTACACGAAGAGATGGAGGCACTTCCGGGCCACTACTTCGTCTCGCCAGCAGAAGTAGAACGCGCCGCGAGAAGACTCCACCCGAGAAAGGCCCCCGGCCCGGATTCCATCTCTAACGTGGCACTCAGCCAGCTGCCTCGCAGAGCTCTAGTGGCGTACACGAAGCTCTGCAACGGAATTCTCCGCACCGGTCACTTTCCCAGCATTTGGAAGCTGGGAAAGGTCATTACCCTGCCCAAACCTGGCAAGGATCGCCGAGTCCCCTCCAGCTACAGACCCATCACCCTACTGCCGCACCCTGCGAAGCTGTTTGAGAGGCTGCTTCTCCGCCGAATCCGAGATCCCCTGACTCCTAGGAAGGAGCAGTTCGGATTCCGCAGCGAGCACAGTACCACACTCCAGCTGACGCGGGTACTGCACTATCTGGCGTCGGAGCTCAACAAGGGCCGCTGCTCTGTCGGTGTCTTTCTTGACATGGAGAAGGCGTTCGACAGAGTGTGGCATACCGGTCTTCTGTCGAAGCTCTTCGACGCCGATCTACCACGCATGGCAGTCAGATTGCTGTCATCATTCCTGGAGGGGAGACGATTCTTCGTGGCGATCGACGAGGCATCGTCCGTGAAGAAGATCATCGCGGCCGGCGTCCCGCAAGGAAGCTGCCTGTCCCCCGTGCTCTACGCCACTTTCACTGATGACATTCCCACCCTTATTGGACATCTGAAGAGGGGGGAAAAGAATGTCGTCCTCGCGCTATATGCCGACGACAGCGCATACTTTACCTCGGCCATAAAGGCCATCGACGCTACAAAGAAAATGCAGAAACTGCTAGACCTCCTGCCGCCGTGGCTAGATAGATGGCGGATGTCGGTAAACGTCGACAAGACCGCCGCCATCCTGACGTCTCGCCGCCACTTGCCGGACCCGCTCATGTTCCGTGGGAGGGAAGTGAGCTGGACGAACACTGTCACCTACTTGGGGTGCGTGATCGACCGCGGCCTCCGCATGGGCCCCATGGCACGCCACACAATAAACCGCGCGAAAGCAGCCCGGGCTCAGCTGAGTCCCTTGCTGCATTCGTCGTTACCACCCCATGTGAAAGTCAATATCTACAAGACGTTCGTCCGCTCACGCCTGACCTACGCCGCACCAGCATGGCACCACCTGGTGGCGCCATCCATAGCGGCCGCAATTCAGGCCCAACAGAACATCTCCTTGCGCGCGACCGTCGGCGCTCCGTGGTTCGTGCGCAACACCGTACTCCACGATGACCTGAAGATGGAGACCATCGAGCGGTTCGTGGCCAGGCTCTCGAAGTCCATGTTCGATCGAGCCGACCGCAGCCGTTTCAACCATCTTCGGGGCATCGCACCTCTCCACGCACGGCCACCGGATGGACGCCGCCTGCCCCGGGAGATCCTGGGGCCCGAGGCATAACCCGCAGTCGTCGTCATAATTATCTCTTTCTCACACGCAGCGTGTTTATACACTACCAATAGATGAATTCATCCCAGGTGCCACATACCCTACAGTGGCCCCTTCCCCGCATCATCCGGGGTAAAACAAGAAACCAGCGGGTCGACGCCCGCCGAGATTAATGCCCGCTAAATAGGGTTAACCCTGAAGCGTTCCGCCAATGGCGAAGAAGAACTACTACTACTACTCTCGATAAACGTATGTGTCATTTGCAATGCCAATTTTTACTTTCAAGGATAATCAATATTGTAAACTTGCCATGATGATATGATTAAAAATAACACCGCTTGAAACAAAACTTACCTTGTAACATGGCAGTCACGACCGTAATCCCCTAATTGGGGAACCAGTTTTGGGTTAGAAGCTCCGCGGGCTTCCGGAGACTCATCTCGTCGGTCGCCCAACTACCCACCAGCCGAGCGTCTCTTCTTCACGCCCGGCTGCTACACGAGATAAGCATTAGCTAGATTACCTACACTCTTAAATGTGCGGAAGTGTCCTCAACTGAATATACAATAAATCTACGACCCGTTATTTGTTGTTTTATTTGTCGAGCCCCGGTCCTTAACCGGGGAGTTCGCTACAACCTTAAGGTCCCGGTTCCACTAATACCAACTTGTGAAATCATTAATCGACATCAGACCCTCGCCCACCCGTCTGGCCAGCGCGAGCGTGACAAGTGTCGACTAAGTTTCCAGGGAATTCCGGAAGGCCCATCCCCAACAATTAAGGTTAAATACCAAAAAGTTATTAAACGTCTTGTTGTTTCCTCCGGTGAAAAGAATGCTGGCTTTTTTTTGCCCAAAGAATCAGTATTGCTATTCAGCGGGGAAACGCAGACAGAGTTCTTGCCACCATTCCACGCATTCCACTTATATTCGTAAGTGTAGTAAGTTATATGTTTTATATTATAAAAATATATTTTTTGAATAAATGGAAGTCAGATACTAAAAGATATAAACGAATACTGTTCTGACGCATCACAAATGTAAATTTAGCTTCAATCCGGCCGAATATATTTGACACTGACAACCGTCTGTTTGGAATTCTTTTATTTATCATATTAAATTCTTCCCCTAGAATTATTTGATGTGCCATTTTATGAGGCTGCTTTTTTCACTAACTAAAAAAGGAAGAAGAAAGCTGAGCTAAGATGCGTAGCTAAACCGATATCGATAAGCGTTCGACAAATAAATCTGTCTATAAAATATCCGTATACATATGTGTCGTAGTCAGGTGGTAAAATAATATATTACATGAAGGCCTGTGGCTTCTAAGGAATATCGTTGCAATATTTTATTAAAATCGGTTAAGTAGTTTAGGGATTAAGGCGAATCAATAAGACATGCAGATTTAATCGTTGTATGGCCATTAATGTCAGCTATGTGTTCCTATGTTCACCACAAGGTTCCGAGGTAAAATTCTAAAAAAAGTAGTAAGGCGTGAAGGCCAGACAAATATACATAGCTTATATTTCAGATATATATATATAAATTATTTATTTATTTTAAACTTTTTTTTTATATACAGTGGCGGACCTAATGCCGCTTGACATTTTTACGCGGTCAAAGTTTACGAACATTGTATGGGATGTAGTAGCATTTATTGGAACAGAAAAAACTTAAGATAATTAAAATTTCACTTAAACTAAATCTAATACCACAATTCAAAACATAAATAACTATATATATGTATAGAAGAGAAGACAAATTTCTAAGCATTCCATGGATTCACCGTGCGGGTGCCGGGTCCATCGTGTGTGGGTAAGAGATGAGAAGAATGGTGTCTCGGGCTTGCGACCGACAATTGGCTGGTTTAAGAAAAGGAGGCCTCCTTTTTTTTCTATTGCGCGATAATACGCTCACCGTCCACCATTCTACTTCTCTCCCTACCCAACCAAATACTGTATGATTCCGTTAATGCCGTCTTGGAAGCTCGTTCCATAAATGTATTGACGGCAGACCTGCTTAGGCCCAATTCTTTCAGTAAGTGATGCAAAGATTTTGCTGGAACTCCTCTTGCACCAACTTCCACTGCGTAAAGCTGAGTCTTGAACCCGTTCCTGATCATTTCTTCTGTGAGATCATAATATTTATTCGACTTCATGTTGTGGTCTTTTGGAATATTTGATTCCCACGGAACGGTAAGTTCAATAAGGATAACTTTTTTCAAGTTCCGAGAAAACACTAAGATGTCTGGCCTATAGGCTGATACAGCTAGTTCATCAGGGATCCTATAATGGTGTTCAAATGTATCCATGAGAATTTTCCAGTCTGATGCAGCGCCAAGGATCGAGGTGGGCTTGCATTTAGTTTTCGTGCTTTGCCCTTCCTTTACAAATGTAGTCAAAGTTTTATTTGTAGTCAGTCCCTTTCTGGCTCTTGCAATAGAAAGACTTACTGCTTCACGGATAACACCTAGGACTTTGTCATGTCGGCGTGAGTAATAGCCCTTTTCTAGGAGAGTAACGCACCCTACAAGTGTGTGTCTAGCAGTTCCTATGGCAGCACCACACAATGTACAGTTCTTTTCCGTAGCTTTTCCCCACCTTACCAGATTACTCTGGTCCGGGAGGGACATTTGAAAAGCGTTTAGGTAGAACTTTAGCAACGCCGGAGACCAATCGTACATTAGTGTGCGCCACTTTAGTGCTGGAGGGATGCAAAAATCGCCCAAAGTTAGCCAGTCATTTTGAACTTCTAGAGTCATCGCGTGCACTCTGTATTCATGCTCTTCATCTTTCCTGAGGAAGGATTTTATAACCTCTTTGTCACTTTCTTTTTTCTTCCAGCCAATGCCTCTTTTGTCAGTCTGGGCACCTGTCATGAATTTCTTGAAGAATAGTAGTCTCGGTTCCATATCTGAGACCAGAGGGTCTCTTGGAAGGGATGAAATTGTATTATCCTGGGAGCTGGTTAGAATTTGATATTTGCTTATACGTAGATGTTTGTATAATTCAGATGGTCTTTTCAGATCCATTCCGAAGTTTCTCCGTCCTCTAAAGAATGTTGAGGAGTCAGCACCCTGGGCTAATCCAAGCCAAGACTTCAATGTTCTTATGACGTCCGCGTCCAGACTTGATAGTAGGCTTTTGTTGAAATCATATACTAGGAAAGGCCAAGTGAGGCGAGATGCTAAGTAGTTGTCATATATCCAAGCTTTTTTGACATTGCTTATAGGCTGTTGAGTAACCCTATTCATGTCGTCAGTGAATTGTTTTACAACTACTTCTAGGGATGGTGTTTTTCCCTGAAAATTTATCCTTCTGCCAAGAAATTTAAAGGGCATGGTTTCATTTACCGGAGCTATTCTCTGCCCTGCTATACTCAGTCCAGGATACCTACTATATATATAAATAAATACCTCTATATGATATTACTTACAATTGTTAGCTATTCAAGAAGTGTGTTAAGAACATTCTCTTAAATATCATACTGTTAGGAGCTTCTCAAATATCTAAGGACTGATTGTTCCACATTTGCGGCAACAACTACAAATGAGTCGGTCGTAAAACTAGAGTGGCCAGACAGTACAGCAAGTACAGAGTTATGCTGTAACTGCAACGACCTTTCGTGGAGGGAATAGTGGAAGAAGAATTTGTAAAGAAATTAATTTGTGGAGTAAAAGTATATTCTTCCTTTAATCATCAAGTAGTAGTAAGTAGTGCAAAAAAATGATAGTTCCTTCAACAAGGGAGCGGGTTACTCGAAACAATGTTTTTTTCGTTCCAGTCTGCGTGATTTGAATGCAATAAACGGGATTGAGTCGCCCGTGTCGCCGCAGATCGCTTTCCATGGAAATGAAGGCATGGCTTCCAGAGGCGGCTCTAGCCACTTTTATTTCATTTGTTTTCAAGCTACTGAACTATCTTCAAACTTCAAACTATTTAAAAAAAAGTTTTCCCCGACTCCATCAGAAATTACGGTCACTATTTTATTTTAATACAGCATTTAAGACAATCTGTAAAAGTGATCTGTAAATTTGTAGTACCTACGAGGGGCGGCTACAAAGCTTTGAGCCTAAGTACCTTTAAATATAAATAATGATTTGGGCTGCACAGCATTAATTGCGATTATCGTAAGTAGTATAATTATCAATTTTCCTATCATTGACATCATTACACTTTAAGTAACAACCGTTAACATCACTATGTCTAAGTCATCCGCGCTTTGCACGAAATTGGAGTACAGAGCTGTCATAAAATTCCTTATTAAGGAGAACAAAACGCCTAGAAGTATTTGAAGAGATATCTGCAGTTTATGAGGAGTCTCTAACCTTCATTTACCACCACATAAATTTTATTGAAATCGGTGAAGAATTTTAGGTATGAAAGCTTGTTGTTTTATACGAGTCTGTCCATCTATTTCCGTCTCATGGTTCCAAGGAACAATTCTAATAAATGTCATTAAAAATGGTCTAGTAATATAGATATGAAGGTAAGACAAATGTTTTATTGTTTAGCGCAAACTGTCTAACTACGCCCTATTGGTATAAGACGAGTGCGAATCGGTCGCACTGGCTAGAGCCTCCCCTGCTAGCTTCTTTATTTTGAAAAGAGAAAGAATAATTCGATTGGTGGGTAATCGCGCCGGAGATTGGAAGTTGATATTAAAAATCCAGACGGTTGATTCGGAAGTTATTTAGAGTTTGGGGGCTTTTATTATTTTTTACAGATCCGGTTTCCACGACTCTAAGAAATTGCTTTTGTCTTTATGAATTCTTCCGGTAATAAACTGTTATTATTAGAAGAAATGTTAAGCTTTGTTTTTATTTAAAAACTTTATTTCACTATGTTCAAATGCGGATTTAATCACATTTCATGACATTTTCTAACAGCCAAATCTTGGAGACAAATAATAACAATTAACAATAGAAGCAACGAAAGAAATAATAATATTGGATAAAATAAATTAAACTGCCTCATCATTAACCTTTATTTACTGGTATACCAAAATATCAATAACATTATTAAAACATCCCCTAATACACTAACTTATATACCTCTACTGCTGGAGATGACTTTCCAGACCATTGTTGACCAGGCAGGTTGCCGATAGTATGACGATTTAGTGAAACCGGAAGCGATGGCTTAACGTGCTCTCCGAGGCACGGAAAACATGGTAGAAGAAGAAGACAAATTTCTAAGCATTCCATGGATTCATGGTGCGGGTCCATCGTGTGTGGGTAAGAGATGAGAAGAATGGTGTCTCGACCAAAAATAGGCTGGTAAATCAATGAGAAATGTACGTAAAGAAGCGGATTTCTTATTAGTATATTCTGGAGTTCGAACCGCATTCTTTCTATTGAATGAGCCAAAAAGTGACTGACTACCAATAAAATTTCTTCATTTGTCCAATCGGATGTCGGTTCTACGACAGATGGTGTCCAGACCATTGCAATTTCAGCTAGCCAATTTTAAAAACTATATCAGTACTTTGGGTCTTTGACGAATATCAACATTTCAAATTCTATCAAGCATAGCTCTCTTCATTTGAATTTGTGGACCTGATGCACTGTCCCTACTTCATACGACGTTACGAAGAGGACAAACTGGCTGAAAATTTCATGAGAGAATGTGCCGAATTTTTCGGAAAATAGCCTATCCTAGCTGTCGGATTCTTAGCTGAAATTGACAGCGCCTAACTGAAAAATCTGTACATCAGTATTTTTTAATCTTTATTTACTAAGAAAACGAAATGACAAGAGATAGGATTCTTAGAATTTCCTTCGATCGAGGATGAAATATTTCATACAAATACATTTCATAGGAAATGAGGATATCCGACATCCGGGATCATTACAAAATACTGAATTCACATAAAGTATTATGACGACCATAAAACCTTAGTCTAAAGATCAGGTTTACGTTTAGTAACCATTTCTAGGATGATCATAAGCAGGGGCAGGCCGATGCCGTTCGCGTACCGGACTCAAAAATAATAATAACCAGGAATCGAACTCTTTACCTTATCCACTGCCGCCGTGGGCTAGCAGTTAAGTCTGTAGGTTTAGACGCGAATGTACTGGGTTATAATCCTGGTCGAGACACAATAATCATTTTAATTTAATTGTAATATTTCACGAGTTTGGTACGCTAGAGACATCGACGAGTTTGCCATTTATCCATAATGACAATAGTAAAGCTGGCTACATGTGAATCCGCTTCTTTGATAATACATTATTTTACCTTATTTTGTTTCTAATTAAGTTAACAAAATTAACTTAACTATACCTACGTAGCATTTTTCTTTTTTAATACTAGCACGACATGTGACCTTGCGCCCACCTTATGTTAAGTGGGGAGCGAGATCCATGAATGTTAGCAACTGGAATCAGACATTTATGACTAATATTAGTCCCTAACACTATGCCGGCTTGACTGGACATAACGGCAATTCGAGCCTGATCCTGAAATATGTGGATACACTTTACTGGGTTTATCGGCACGAACGGTGGATACTTTCCCGCCCCGGACAGACTGGACCATAAATAACCACCATCAGTCTCCCTACCACCTATTTGTTGTTCTCGTTGAAAGTATGAAATAATGTCAAATGACAATTTTTACTTCCAAGGAGAACTAAATATAAAAATAACACCGCTTGAAACAAGACGTGCTGAACTATTATTGCAGATACATACCTAGATAAATTTCGGAGCGGAGTTTGTTGTGGAAAGTGTACAAAAACATCATAATTAACTTTGATATTCCGCGAACAAGTATGTTAAACGCGTTGTTGCGGAAAATTCCTTTGAGTTAATCCGAGAGGTTTTCGGCTAGGTCATTGCCATTAAACAAAGTGTTGTTTCTGACTAACCTGCAAGGGATTATCGTCGTAATACTACATTTGTCATAGATTTGCAACACCACAGTTCCCGTGCCTCAGAGAGCACGTTAAGCCGTCGGTCCCGGTTCCACTAATACGAACTTGTGGAATCGTTATTAAATTACAAAAAATCAGACAACCACTCTACATATATACTCGTACATATTTCACGCCAAAACCCGTGCGAGGCAGGCAGAAACAATTGAGAGCCACTTGTCATGGTCACGACATACCACTTTCGCTTCTTTGACATTCATCAACCTCTTCATTCATGCCCTTTTGTTTCGATGGCTTTTTAATGCACCTTCAGCTATTGTTTTATTTATTTGATCTGCCAAGGCCTCTTTTACTCACAAATTTCGCATTATATATCTCGTTCGTCAATCTCTCTTCACTCATTCTTTCAATATGCCCGAACCATCGGAGTATGCCTTTCCTTATTTTTGTCACTATGCTTTCTTTTATACCTACCATTTTGCGTATTTCGTATGCGGTTCGCTAAAGTGACGCCGCACATCCGACGCAACGACCTCATTTCTACTGCATTAACTCTGCTTTCATGCATTTTCTGACATATCCACGTCTCGCTTCCATACATAAGTGTTGGTACCAGCATGGCATTGTGTATGGCGAGTCGAGCTTTGTCACTGACATTTCGACTGGCGATCAGTAACCCCAGGGCACCATTGACACTATTTCCCGCGTTCGCTCTTTTTTCAACATCTCTATCATACTTCCCATCCGCAGTGAAAACACTGCCCAGATATATAATTTCATTTACTTGTTCTAGAGTTTCATTATCAATCTTTATCGTCATGGTTGTCATCCTTCTTGTTTCAAACACTGGTACCTTGGTTTTTCTCGCATTCAAACCACTCTGTGGTACCATCACAAATTCTCTAGAAATGTGCTCTATAAGAATCAAACTCTACAGCAAAGGTTAAAATTATCATGTTAGATATCACTACAATCATAAAAGGAATTGTGAAACACAATAACGTAATACATTACATAATTATTATCTTCAGTTTGCATTAATAAACAGGTCACAAGTTTAGTCAATAATTTAAATTGGCGTTATTACCTGACACGCATACAACTATATGGACTATCGGTTAATGCCGTAGATAAACGCGGAGGTACCACGTTCGATTCCTTTGGCCACAGTCTGTAAGAACATGACCGTTAACAAACTGTTTTTCTTTTAAATCTGTCATTATAATTTATAATATCGCTTTCGTGTCTTCTCCATCCTTATTATCAATATATGTATTTCTTGATTTATATATATTATTTTTCTAATGGTTTGGTGGAGACGATGTAAACAGGAAAAATTAACTATATTTTAAACACAATAGAAAATACTGAATTGCTTATGCAAGATTTGACATAAAAGTGACAAACATATTTTATTCTTCATAAAAGAAAAAATGACATTATGTTTTTATAAAATACATAATATAATAAAAAAACGCAACCTCAACATCCTCCCAACTAAAAGAAAAGAGAAAGAAGAAAAAAAAAACCATGTCATACAAAAATAAAACATTAGTCACATAAGTATAACAAGAAAAAAAAATGATAAAAGGAGACATCTAGTACATATTATTTTAAACACAAATTGAAAACAAACAAATTAAAACTAAAATATCAATGAAATAATAAATACATTAATAATCTAATCATAAGTCAATCAGGTGCGCGTACCTTCATTACATTATTGTTGCATTTAACATGTAAAATAATAGTTTGTAATAACGTAACACTTTGGCACAGTAACGCTTCATTATTTGACGGTTGATTGTCGCATGAGTTTGATGATGTACTGCCTTCAGCTTTGTCAGGTAATTGCGGACACATAACTATGCTGTGTCGCTTAGAACACAGCAAGCATTTAGGGAATGACTTGCACGTTTTTGCTGGATGACCTAATTTTAGGCATATGTAGCAACCCTTTTTGCTCCTAATATGCTCCTTTTTCTCCTCTAAATTAATTTTATTTAACTTTAAACATTGGACGCTATTGTGTGAAGGTTTGTTGCACCATATACATAATAATGCATCCCGTTTTTCTTCATTTATTTTTAAATAAGATTCATCTTTATTTATTGCTGACAATAAGCATGTGGCGGACGGCTCTCTTAAATTAGTAGTAGTACTACTAAAGCCAGTTTTAGCCATTTGTATCCTCTCTTCACATTCGACTTCAGACTTTAAAAAAATAAGTAAAGTACTTAGCTCGTCATTTCCTTCACGCGTCACTCTCGTTCTCTCCCAGACTCTGAGCGTCTCTTCAGGAATCGCCGAATAAACAGGAAAAATTAACTATATTTTAAACACAATAGAAAATACTGAATTGCTTATGCAAGATTTGACATAAAAGTGACAAACATATTTTATTCTTCATAAAAGAAAAAATGACATTATGTTTTTATAAAATACATAATATAATAAAAAAACGCAACCTCAACAACGATGTGTTAGCAAAATTGTTAATTATTGGAATTCTAGGTCTAATTTTGGTTTAATTTGTTTCATGTATATTTACTTTATGTGACTGTTTGTTTCCAAATCAAAAATAAAATAAAAAAATAAAATAAGCAAATTAAATGATTCTAATAAATTATTATAATAGGTCTTAAAATAAATAGCGTTAAAATTAAATGGCCCTTTAAAAGAAATATGATTACAGCCCCTAGAACACAGAGTTCCAGACCAACATTGTTGGAGATGTCCCTTTCTGGAGACAGGAAGGCTGGCAATTATTTCTGACAACGTATTACGTATGGTATTTTGCTCGCCTATGTACAACACTTTATATTGTATATTTTGTGTGCAATAAAAAAAATTATTATTATTATTAGCCTACTGTAACTGTATGGCGACAGAAGAGAAATGTTGCCAGTCTTTTCTGATGAGACGTTTCTTGAGGTCATTTTTTTTATTAGGTTTAGTTTATAGTTATTTAATTTTATTTAAGTATTTTGTAATTATTTCTACATCGTTCATCCGTTCTATCACAGATGTGTCCAGCCCATTGCCATTTTAGCTTGCTAATTATGAAAGCTATGAGTAGGCATGTCGGTAACATTGGTTCTCTGACGTATATCAATGTTTCCAACTTTATTATTTAGAGAGATCCTGATATCTCTCTCCATTAAACATTAACATAAACTGCTAAAACAACTTGCCCAAAATTTATAAAATTTATAAGTAAATTTTATGTAGGTTTTTATTATTATTATTTTTTTATTTTATTTTAATTTTACTTTATTACTTAACTTTATTAATATTTTAGTTATTTTCGTTACTTTTTTTATTATTTCTAAAAGGAATTGTATGTTTATTATATATATATATTTTTAAAAATTGTTTCAGAATTAGTTTTTCGAATAATATTTAGTTTTTGTATACTTATTGAAAATTTTATAATTTTGTTATTTCTTATAGGCAATAAAAGCTACTGTGGTAATGTGGTGGTCGCCTATAATAGGTGCAACATCTAACTTCTGATTTAGTGTTAAGTACAAATAAGTGTGTAATGTTAGCACTGTTGGCTACCCTATTATAAATAAATAAATAGCTCGCTGAGCGACCTTAAATGGATCTGGTACTATATGGAAAATTTGGCTATATAAATGTGACCTTCTTAAAAAAGCGTATTTTTTGACCAAAATAAATTACGGCAGTGATGATACTCTACGCAGCAAAAATGTATTGATGATGGTCATTATTGGTTACCTATCAAATAAATTATGACCCTTATTTCATGGTAATAAGACCTAAGTATGAGTTTTGGATACATTGGCACGTGATCAGTTTAGCGTTCATTGTTTCTAATGAAATAACGAAATATTGCTAATTGGTAACTTCGCAGTGATATTACTAGAACCGATACAGCGAACCAGATGATTGCGCCATGATTTGATGCCGCGACATCAAAAGTGTAGTCACTCGCCTACGTATTACAAATTACTGTCTTGCTTATTTAAAACATGTTAATTAATTTTAAAGCATTATAGCTTTAAGTAAATGAGGTAACAACTCTACCAGTAAATCTATTTAAATCGTTTGTTAGGGAAAAACTAATTTTAATGGGTTATTTACCATCAGCGAGTATTTTGATGACAAGCGTGCTTGGTCCTAATCTATTTCAAAAATGTTATTTGTTATGTCTTACTCGTAGTTTATAGTATGACAATGCTACTTTACAGCAGCTATAATTTAAGTGACATCTTAAATTGTTTTTGTTTTAGTTATTTTATTTATTTATTTTGTTTTATTATGGTATCAAACAGTCATAATATAATTTATATAACAAACAATGTACATATAATGGGCTATTTGACAATGCGAAAAATAAAGTGTCAATTACTGTTATCAGTATACATTAAGAGTTTAAAAATGGGTATTTATTAATTATAGTTGAAATTAATGATTAATTTATTTAAAAATCCGTAATTAAAAATGCATTTTTTAAATGTTTGTCACGTGACACAAAACGCTCTTGGTTGGTCGAGTTTATGATGACGTCACCTGCTTGTAAACACAGATTCCACGCCTTGTAAACCGCATAGATAATACACTATTACACGCATAAATAATACTTTGTGTGATTTATTTTCAATATTTTACAAATTCTGTCAAGTACTTTTACCATGGACAAAGATTTTGTAAAAGTAGACAGCAGAAACCTGCCCCAAGTCGACGCAATCATAGTCGGATTATTTTTCAAAAATGATTCCGACTTTTATGCCTCGGAGCTAAAAAATGTGAAGACAGCAAAGTAAGTATAGTAACACTTTAGTGGTAACTTAAATTATATCATAAGAAAGTGAAATAATGATGAACTTCCACAACAAGCAAGGACTTTTATAGGTTATAAATGTTAAGTTAGTTTGGCGCAGTTTCGTGAACATAAACGATAATTTGTTTACTTTTGCAGGTCTGCAAGGGAAACATATGGAGATGATGCCATTGGAAATGTGCAGCTGCGTCGCGAGCCAGATCTTTGCACATTAAACTGTAAGATTTGTCCTAAGCACAAGGTGAGGAGCAGCTCTTACAATGTCACTATGGTGATAGACGAGAATAAGGGTGAAATTGTTAGCTGTCAGTGCTTGGACTGTGCAGCTTCAGCTGGTGGCTGTAAACATGCAGTGGCATTCCTCATGTGGACCCATCGTCGCACAGAGGAACCTTCTTGCACTGAGGTGGAATGTTTCTGGAAAAAACCAAGGCTCTCAAGAGTAGGTACAACCTTGAAATATGTGACTGTGGAACAGTTGTGTAAGCAAGCTCCTCAATGTGAAACCAATAATAGCCTCTAGGATCTTTAGTAGAGATCATGGGAGCAAAAGCCCCAGAGATGCCTGCCATGAAAAGAGGCCGAAGATTAGAATCCTCAGTGATAAAAACCGTGCAAAATATACTGAAAAAGAGAGTGAAGCCCTGCGGAAGTGAAAGTACCAAAAATAATTACATTTGTATGGCAACATTTCAGAAAAGTACCAAGCTCAAATTCAACTGCAAATGTTTGTTACCAAAATGAGGAAAGGTTACTTTTGTGTGGCTCACCCTGACTGAAGATTCAAAAAAAGTGGATGTGATTGTAGTTGACTATGACAATGAATATGTGAGTAATTTGTTAATAAATGTTGCATCTTTTTGGAAAGCAAATATTTTTCCACTGTTAATTCGTAGTGTTACAGTACCTAATTAAAAATATTTTAGGTAGTAATATAAGTTCATAATAAATAAATTTATTCTTATGTTATTAAAAACTTTAAAATATCAATAAGTGCTTATTATGGCTATGTTTATCCTCAATTACCATATAGTATAATATTCAGGGGTAATAGTGTAAATATTCAAACTACCTTTATGTTACAGAAAAAATGTATAAGAACAAGTTATAATAAATACACTACTATGTCCCTCCGTAATACATTCAGAGATGAAAAGTTTCTCACTGTAATTTGTATATACATATTAGAATGTTATCTGTTTGTAATGAAACAAAGATAATTTTATAGAGAGGGACAATGTTCTTAGCTATGGCTTCACCGTACTGGTTGGAAGGCAGGGGATTGAACTGCAGTGTTAAATGTTACATCAAAAAACATGAATTAGTAATAAATATAAATATGATCTCTGTATACCTCAAATAAATAATACAATGTACCAAAAAAGTACATATATAATTGCAATAAAAATGTTTAATCATTTGTCATTAAGGTTAAAAACCCTAAATGGTAATACATTTACGAGTAAGTACACATTAAAAACCTGGCTTTTATCTAAGCTATATTATAATTAAAGTGAATATTATAGTGATTACTAGTGTAATATTGTGTGTTCATGTTATATAAAGTTCAAAAAGTATTCTTATTATTCTGTTTTTAAATAGTTTTAAAGTATTTTTGTTATTGGTCTGTTTTTGAATAGTTTGTAGACCCACAAACTATTCATAAACAGACCAATAATAATATAACCTTGTCTACCTACAAGCTATTTAAAAGCAGATTACCTACTCAAATTATTGTATGTTCGAAAAGGATAGCTGTTGTAAGGTTTACTACTACCACAATGTAACCAAAAACTGTGGACATTGAATAATATACACAGTTTTGACAATAAAATATATTTTATTCTATTAATTGTAGCTACATTAATAAAATATATTTTATTGTCAAAACTAATAACGAAGGAAAAATAAAATTTATACTAAAGGTTTTCAAATGTTTTATTTAATAAATTATAAAAATTCCAATATAAACAGAATGCGTAACTAAGTGATTGGATACATATATGACATCCCAGAAAGGTGTGGCAAAAATGCATTTCAGAAGCATTGACTGCTATTTTTTAATTCATTTAATCCATAAGCACACCCACATACCAAATGAACATATATTAATGTGTTTGAAAAAAAATAAATTAGTTTTTCTGAACTTAAAGATAATGACAGTATCATATAACAGTAAATTATTCTTGAAAAATATTCCAATTATAGCTAGCTTTTTACGCCTTTTTATTGTTAACTTAAATAAACAATCTATCAGAAAGACTTTGCCGATTTCATTTCGACACAACTATCACAATGTAAGTTGTATTATTGATTGCCTGGAAATTGACATACAAAAGCCTTCCAAAGCCCTTTTTCAAGCATTAACTTGGTCAGATTATAAGAAAGGTAATACTGTAAAGTATTTGATGTCATGTACGCCTAATGGTCTCATCAATTATATTTCTCCTGGTTTTGGGGGAAGAGCAAGTGATGTCTCTATTGTGGAAAATTGCAACTTTCTAGATTATCTAGATCCAGGTACTGTCATATTAGCTGATAAAGGATTCAAGCATGTGGAACAAACATTAAGTAAAAAAGGAATCAAACTGTTAAGGCCTCCTAGTGTAGCCTCTGGGTCAAAGTTATCTAAAGAAGAAGTACGGCAAACAAAAATTATTGCCAGTTTAAGGATTCATGTGGAAAGAGTCATAAGGCGTATAAGAGAGTTTAAAATGTTAAAGCAACACTGTCATTAATAAAAATTTCTTAAGAGTTGTAGGTTGTTGAATGTCTTCACATTGTTTAACAAGTTCCATTCTTCGGCGTTTGACAAATGTAGATCGTAAAGGACCAGCATCACACATTCTTTTAATGCGATCTGGCTGGCAATGAAATTTAGAAGGCCAAACTTTATCTTTCAAAATTAATTTCTGGCTGAAACCCATTTTGTACTGTAAGTAATTTGCCGTCATTTTCCATCTGTAACAAACAAACAAGTTAGTGGGGATCTTTTAGTATAATGCTTATTGAAATCATAAGACTCTGTAGCTACAATTTTTAACTAATATTATGGAAAACATCGGAAGTATTTGAAGCGAGTTGTAATAGACATTCTGTTAAAAACATTAGAGGTATCATTATAACCTCAAATCAATAACGAAAACATTTACATTCTTAATATCTTTACTTACATTGAAATGGTCTTCACAGAAGAAAATATTTGTACTATTCGCTATGTCATTAGGATCCCTCCGAGAAAGTTGCAACCACTTTCGCCGCACTTTGACATTCTTTGGAACACTACAAATAGTTTTTCCGGATTTTTCAACGACGTATTTGTACATTTTGGAACTACACACCATTTGTAACTCATTTTATTACATAAATCACTGATAAAATGTAAATCCAATCGCACTTTTGTTTTTTGTTTACGACAAATGTATGCGGATGACATGTGCCACACAGGCAAGTGACGTCACAGACCCGATTGAGGCGCCATATTGTCAAAGTAGCGTTTGGCATGCTTTTTAAATATTGTTTTTTCAATTTGATATTTTTCAGCAAATATGTACCAGAATTAAAAAAAAAAACTTTTACTGGGTTCCTTAAACTCTACTGCATAATATAAAATGGATTTTGAAAACCTGTCAAATAGCCTATTAGACCTGGAGTACCCACACTTTATAGCAAAAGTTATAGTGTGACAATGCCTTTTTACAGCAGCTATAATTTAAGTGACATTTTAATAATTGTTTTAGCGTATAGTATGACAATGCCACTCTATAGCAGCTATAATATTAGTGAGCTCCCATACACCTCACATCCTCATAATTGTCTTTGTCTTAGCTTGTCGTATGACAATGCCTCATTACAGCAGCTATGATCCTTAGTGTATTATTTTATAATATATAGTTTGTAATATGATAATGCCTATTTACAGCAGCTATAAAATTTATATTGTATTATGTCTATTTGGGTTGTAATGTGCTGCTCCAAATACAAGCTAATAAGCTTTTCGTTACATTATTTTTTTTTTTGATATGTAAAAGCGCAGAATACATTATATTTATTGTCTATGCCTACTTGCAGAATAAATAAATTAAATTAAATTGAAATAATATTAGCGGATAATTGAAAATAATTGTCTTTAATAAATAAGAACATACATTTAACAAATAATCATAATATCATTAGCTGTCAAAACAATCTTGCCACCATCATAATTTTGAATTTCTAAAGTTTTTCTAGGTAAGTCTTGTTTCATGTCGTAATATTTTTTAGCCAAATGCGGGATTAAAAAAAGGGTTATGTGTTTTTCAGCCTATGTATATATGTATGCTTGTTCCTTTGTGGCACACCGGAGACCAAACGCGTGGTCCGAATTTGGTGATTCTCGCGTCAATCAATTTATTTTAATCATGCGAGTGTCACTAAAGATATAATTAATCAAATTTCAGTAAGGCGACAACTAGACGCCATATTGTGTAAAAAAAAATGAAGTCAACGAACTATATTAAATGGGGTATCGTCGCAAAATCATGTTAAGGTTTATTTTTAATTTAGAGTAACCATTTAGGATCTATAACGATTTAAAGATGGTTAGCAACCATTATCATAAAAAAAAAATTTAGTCAGATAAGTAGTTTAGTAAAATAAAGTTAATATAATAATGTGGATTAATCCAAAAATATTTATTGTCAATATATAAATATTAAATATACAAAATAGGTTACCCACCAAGACTTACACCTACAATACAACTTTCGCTTAATACAAAATTAAAACAAACACCTACCGGTAGGTAGGTATGTACCTACACGACAAAATATTATAGATCTGTTAAATATTATAGTGACCGTATTTTTCTTTTTCAACAATATGACAGGCGGCGATAACTAAAATGTATAAAATAAAAATAATAAAACCGTCTGTGTAAAAAATGAACTTTAAAAACTGAAAAGAAATAAATAAAATATTAATATTAGAACTTTGCCAGCCATAGAATTGGCAGCGATTTGGAGCATTTCTTTTGTTTATAATAATTTTATTTTGTTTTTTCTTCATTTTAATTTTTATTTGTATTTTTAATTATTAAATAGATATTTTTTTATGTTTTATTAATTTATGTTTTAAAATTTTAGTTTTTAGTTTAATTTACAATTTAGTTTTTTTTTTAATCATTACTTCCAGTTAGTTTGTAATTAATATTTTATATTCAATAAAACTAAAAAGAAATAAACAAACCCAATAGTTCCGTTGTTGTCAAAAAGTTTGTTAATGACTACACCATTTTATTACATAGTAAGTGGCTTTATCATTCGGGACCCATCAAAAACCGAGACCATCTAAAATATTCCAAAAATGTCGTTTACTATATAAAAAACACTAAATTTATTGGCGAAATTCGAAATGTACAAAATAAGCAGAATATAAGAATATTTATTTGTGTAAAGGAATTTTGGAGTTTGGCGAAAAGTCGACGCGACATCATCGTCCCTTGAGCTTACAAATTAGTTGAAATTAGTGATGGGCCAATTGGAAATTTATTCCCATTTTGTCATGACATTATTGTTGATTGCTTCAGGGAATATTGTTCAACAAGTACCATTCCATTTAGATACCAATAGTGGTCAAATAATTAGCAATATACCTATTTACTGCGGTCACAATTAATTATTTGTCAGTCAACAAAATTGGTAAAATTAATTTGATGGTTCATTGAATTAGGTAAATTGTTTTAATTTAATATACTTTTGAATTTATTTATTTATAGTGAAGTAAAATATCATCATGACCGTTTCCCTTCCGGGGCGGTCAGAAACCATGCTTATATAGAAGCAGAGTCACATTTAGCCAACTTTACTATAGGCCAATCATAACAAGTAGCAAGCCTCTAGCGTACCAAACTCGAGAAATATCACAAATAAATTAAACATTAATTAAATTTAATAATTTAAATTAATGTATATTATTGTGTCCAGGAATCGAACCCGGTACCTCCGAGTCTAAATCCACAGACTTAACCGCTAGACCACGGAGGCATTTTTATTTATTTAAAAACATTATTGTATCTATAAAACAAGGCGAACGTAATGCCGTGTTTTTATTTTTTGTTAACCTTTGGGATATTGGGAGCATTTAATTTTGGGCACGGCGCAGATAGGGAAGTAATAAATAAATAAAAAAAAACCAAAAAAAAAAAACATGATAATGGTTAAAAAAGGAAGAATATATGTAGAATATAACGCAACCATCAGGAAAAATATGTAGTGGAAATGTTTTATTTACTATTTATCAGCGAAACCTTTTTTTTTTCGAAAAAAATAATAATATAAAAGCGTATTATCGCGCAATAGAAAAAAAGGAGGCCTCCTTTTCTTAAACCAGCCAATTGTCGGTCGCAAGCCCGAGACACCATTCTTCTCATCTCTTACCCACACACGATGGACCCGGCACCCGCACGGTGAATCCATGGAATGCTTAGAAATTTGTCTTCTCTCTGTAGATAATGAAAAAGTCTGTAACTTTTCTACATTACCTTAACTTTTACTAGTATATCGAACAAACGTGTTTGTTTTTTTTTTTTTATCGTCATATTAGGTCTATCATCAAATAATATTTTTACTGAAGAACATATACCTACTATACAACAGTACATTAAAAAGTTCAACTGAATTAAATTTACATTCAAATGTACAGTCATCACAAAAGTTTTGGCCCTACTCACTCTGCACTCAATTCACGTTAACATTAAATAACCGTATTTGAAATGAGCGTGCCTAATTGCCTACTTAGTATTTAACATTTATCAAAAAGTTTATCGAAACATCGGGCTCTCAACCCTGCCAGTGACACAGGTTCAACGGAATTTAATCTAGGATATTACGGGACTTAGCAGACTTACGACCCTGTTGGCCCACTCTGAACTTTCGAGATATTATTTCCTGATTTTTTATAAGTAATTGTTTCCTTATTAGTTCTATTAAAAAAGAGAAAAAATGTATAATTTATTTTAGAAGTCCATCGATGAATATACATAGGCCTATTCAATACAAAACGCACTCTAAAAACGTGCCGCTTACCTACCATCTTTGGAGGCCAATTCTCAAGAAATTATATTTTATGAAAATTCTGTTACTATGCATACAAAAAGACTATTTTCACTCGATATAAATATTAATATTATTCGCTCTCGACGCTTGCTTTGCGTCGCTCGCGACTGTTGGTGCAGCTACATGACTTCGATTGGTTTTGCGGGAACGTTTTTATATCAGTGAGGGCCTATCTATATATATCGATGTAGAAGTCATATTTTTATTTTGTTAATTTGTTAGTTTTTGTTAAATTGATTTTTTCGTTTTAACATATTGGTGAATGCTGTGACACCTAATTGGTACATATATTAGATAAGTTATAATTATACTATGTTATGTGTGTGATAATATATGTAGTGCTGTGTGTACTATATAAATAAATAAATACAAATAATAATTCATCTTGTATATGGAGTTGGGCTAAATTGTATGCATAGTTATATATGTATTTGTTATTGTAACAAGATTACAATAAAGGTAAAAAATAAAACTTTATTTAATTTAGTTTAGATGTGCAAAATGTGTAATAACAGCTCTATTACTAAAGGATTTGATTAATAGGAAAACTCGTATTTTATTTCTTAAATAATTTTATTGCACAGTAATAAAAAATAGCAAAAAATTAGTGTTGTCATTTAATTTAATTTATCATCTTTAATCACTACTTCATCTCATTTGCAGTCGAATCGACCCTTTGAGTAGGGAATATTTTTCTTAAAGGGTCAGCCTCGCCGTTCAACGTGGAAACGCAGCGAGTGTCAATCGGTCGGTTATAATTTTAGTTCTATTTGTAGTATAGTTTTTTTTTTTTGTTTATTTATTGTTAGGTTTTCTTTTTAATTATTTAATATTGTAGTTCTTTTATACTCCGTGGTCTAGCGGTTAAGTCCATGGATTTAGACTCGGAGGTACCGGGTTCGATTCCTGGTCGGGACACAAAAATATTTATTAATGTAAATAAATACATTTAATTAATATTTAATTTATTTGTGATATTTCTCGAGTTTGGTAGGCTGGAGAAATCGACGAGCTTGCCACTTGTCATGATTGGCCTATAGTAAAGTTGGCTAAATGTGAATCCGCTTATAAGCGTGGTTTCTGACCACCCCAAAAGGGAAACGGTCGTGATGATACTTTACTTTTACTTTTATGCTGTTTGTATATTACTTCTAAAAAAATATCTATTTTAACCAACATATGATACAATTTTACTGAGTTTAGTGGTGTCCCGATTGTTAAAACGCTTCTCATCAAATCCAAAAAGGTCGTGATACGAACCCCGGCATGTAGGTACCAATGAGAAACGCACTTTTTGTACGTACATTTGTCATAGATTTACAGCACCACCGTTCCTGTGCTCCGGAGAGAACATTAAACCGTCGGTCGCTTTATTTCAAAAGCGGTTTTTGTGCGTAAAGTATCATCACGACCGTTTCCCTTTCGGGGTGGTAAGAAACCACGCTTATAAATAAGCGGATTCATATTTAGCCAACTTTACTATAGGCAAACAAGTGGCAAGTGTCTCCACCGTACCAAACTCAAGAAATATCACAAATGAATTAAATAATAATTAAATGTATTTATTTACATTAATAAATATTTTTGTGTCCCGACCAGGAATCGAACCCGGTACCTCCGAGTCTAAATCCACGGACTTAACCGCTATACCACAGAGGCAGTTTGTGCGTGCTAGATATTAAAATGGGATCAGGCAACCTTTATCGAAAATTTCTGACAGCTGTGATCAAAATTGAACTAATTTACCATTTAGTAGGCACACAAATTGCAATAGGCGTTTAGTTTAGTGGAAATACAAACTGGATCAATCAACAATGAAATGTCACACAATGAACAGTCTATGAAATGTTAATCAATACTATAAATCTACATCGATCTAATACCTACTGTTTGTTTGTGTTTTCTTTTCCCGATGGATTATGAATGAGGTGATAGTAAAGGAAAAGGGTCTAGCCAAGTCTAACGTAATAAATTCTTACCATTTTTTATTTTACCAATTTATTACGAAATTCCAGATATTCTTGAATTTAATGCTTTTTGTTGCTGCATTATAGCTCAAACACGTAGCGTAGGTAGAATGTGTATTAATAATATCCACAGTAAAAACAAAACCTTGCACTTGACATGACCGAGCAAAATGGCGCGAAGGTAATGTTTGTGTTCACATATAGTAAAAAAACATCTGCATCTTTGGTTATGACCGCTGACCGCCTCCGTGGTCTAGTGGTAACAAACGTTGCCGTGAACTCGGGAGGTCGTGGGTTCGATTCCCACCGGGGGCAAGTTGTACATTGTATAATTTGTCTTATTATTTATATGTATAATATGTATATATTTACAAAAAAAAAAAGGTTAATATGTAGTTTATTAACCATCTAGTTTCCGTAACACAAGCCTTGTAGCTTACCACGGAATTTAGATGGCGCTGTGTGACGTGTCTGGAAATATTTATTATTATTATTTATTATATCTAATTGTCTTTTATTTATTATATTTAAAATATACCACATATCCTTTTTCTTTCTTATACGTAGGTACTGTGGAAAAAGTTTGCCTATCTCATTCTGAGAATGGCAATAAAATAATTAAAATTAAACGCGATTCTTCGAAAATGTTACTTGCCACAATTTTATTTAAAATTAAATACACAGAAATCTTCGTGATTTGAGAGTAGGCATTCAAGTTATTAAATTATACCGACCCTACTCCCTAAATCAGTCGGCTTGACCCCTTAGGACATGATCACATTGACAACGTGGGAAATGCTGAGTCATTAATCAAGTAAGCCACACCTTTATTCTCATACATCAATAAATTGAGAAGAGTAATTTCTTCAACTGTAGATTTTTGGTTGCTATTAGACATATTTCGTACTTCAGACATTGGATATCTCGGCAACACAACATGAAAATATTTATTGAAAACTACGAAAAAAGGTGGGATAATAAGCCTAATAGACATTACATATAAATTAAGAGAAAACCACTCGACTGAGTTGTAGGTAAAGGAAAAATTTCGAGATAATTATTGATTTTGCTAAATAAATCTAAGATGGCATTACTGCATCGTTACTAGTAACACTTTTCACAACTTCTTCACAATTATTATTATTATTTATTATATATATAAGGAAAATGGTATGACACTAAAAAAATAACGCTTTTCTATAGGAAAATAATGTAGATAGAAATATTTTGTTGAATGTGCGAAGCACTGTTGATGACCCTTATGCTCTCAATGTCCTGCAGAGGCAACGATTCGGATACTGGACGACAGTACAGTGTCTAAAATTCTCGAATCGCTGTAGCTTCGTACTGCTGTGACCTCCCTGGGCGTGTGTAATTTTTATTTAATTTAATTTTGGAAACAAATAGTCACACAAAATATAAATGAAACCAACATTAGACCTACAGTTCCAATAATTAACAATTTTACTAACACATCGTCTCCACCAAACCATTAGAATAATCTATTTATATATATATATATATATATATATATATATATATATATATAAACAATAATGATAATAAGGATGGTGAAGATACGAAAGCAATTGAATGAATTATTAAGACAGATTTAAAAAAAAAGCAGTTCCAATAAGTGAAATGAATGGAGACAACAACTAAAATATCAAATAATAATAAATAATACAATAAGTATACCTGGACGAAATCGCTACAACATGTTACGAAAATATATTTTTTTAAACTGCTAAAGAAATCGAAAATATTTACTTTTAAAGTTTTTAGTTTAAAAAAAAAAGTTCTACAAACTATACTATGAATGTCAGGTGAGTGTTCTGAAGAACTTTACAACGGTATACCTTCTTATCTTTTAGCCAACTGAACCAAACGCACAGGCTAAAATATAGACCCTCAACCGTATCCACTATTACTACGCGTACATATAAATTTGGAGACTCTTACTTGTGTAGCACGCTGAAGTTGTGGAATGCTCTCACCATTCCTATAATAATAATATAATAATAATCTTTATTTTCAGGCAACAAAATATACAAAAGGCCCATAGATATATACCTTAAAAACTAAAATATATATAATATGAATATACACTGCACTACAGCTTCCGCATCTTCATCTTATTGTGGTCAAAGTAGTACCCATTGGGTACGGCGACCACCTTCTGACGAAGGCTGAAAGCTGCTATAAGCCGGAGAACTTCAATCGAAGTGTGAGGACTGATGTTGGTCATCATTGCTGGCGTCAGTTGCATTTTACCGCTTACCATCAAGTGGGCGCTACATTAATGTAAAATAATAAAAAAAAACAAGAATTGTTATTAAAAAATATATAAATATTATAGCAAAATATGATTGTTGCTTTTTGAAACACCCCGTGAAAGGTCGCGAATGTTTACGGAAATACGAGGCTTAATTGTGTTTTATTTTAAGAAAGCATTAGGGAAATGGGTTTCTTAAATAGCCGGAATGTAGAAGGCTTTATGTTTTCGTACTAAATTAAGTTTGGAATTGTAGAAAGGAGTTTTAAAATAATTCTGTTCGTTCTTGTGAACATTATTACTCTATCAATAGGGAATGTTCACTATTTGTAATTGTTAGATATTGTAAGTGTAAAAAAATATGTTTAGATACATCAATTGGTTTCCGTCGCCCACTTATTTTAAAATATAAAATTATATAATTCAAAAAATTAAAACCCTTCTGCGTAAAAATGATCGTGAAATAAAAAGAAAAAAACAGCCCAAGGGTTCCGTCGCCAAAAAGTATGATAACAGCTTAACTACACCATTGAAATAATTTAAAATATGTATTTTATTACATAGCGACTCTAACAGTTAGGACCCATTGAATGACGAGACAGGTTCAGATCTTCCCAACAATTGGTCCCGACTGTTAAATTTGCTATGTAAAAAAATATATAAATCATTAAGGCGACAACTAGACGAGTTTAATTAATGTCATGATTGTAATTAGTGACACTCGCGTGATAGAAACAAATCGATTAACGTGAGAATGATCAAAAACGGCCAAAGCGTTTGGTCTCCAGTGTGCCACAAAGGGACAAACATACATAAATAGGATTATTATTATTATTTTTTAGGTTAAGTTTAGATTTTGTTGTAATATAGTTAATTTAATTTAAGGTTTTTTTATGTAGTAAAGTAGATAAAGTATTAAAAAAAAAAAAACTTAAATAGGATTAACACATAGGTCTTTGCGTCGGGTAAAAAAAGTAAAAAAGTGTGCGACGCGGAATTTGTGACGTCATATGACAACGCTCGCTACTGTATGAAAGTAAGCGGAGCATTGTGATGTTCTAAGGAATTATTCTGCTTTTTAACAAAAATCGTTTCTGTAATTAAACAATAAATGTATTGCATTACAGCCCCTAGAACACAGCGTCCTAGACCTCCACTGCTGGAGATGGGCCTTCCAGAACATATATCTGGAGAATTTGGCCTACACTCGCCACGCTGGCCAGACGGCTTGTATATATATGTATTAATAACTTTTATTTTAAGCCCCTCGAGCATCTGTGAGTTATATGCCGGTTTCAGTTACTATGTAAAAAAACGAAGTTATGATATTTAAAAATGACAAAGGGCTGGATACAATTCCGGAAATATCCCTATGTGGTTCATAGCAAACTATAGTCTCTAATTTTAAATATCTCGGCCATGTGATAGTGGATCGTCTGAAGGATGATAAGGACCTGGAGAGACACAGATGGACTCTGGCAGCATGAGAAATATGTTAGCTCGAAGGCTCAACATTAGTTAAAGTCACATTGATTGTTAGGTTACTATCAGGCGTTCTATAACAGGCATCTCTAGGGATGTACACGAGGCATGCTTTTAACACGATTCGTATCATTAATATTATTAGCCTATATTTCTCCACTGCTGGATATAGGCCTCCCTCAAGGCACGCAACTTCATGCGATCTCTTGCCACCCTCATGTACCCCCACCAGCGATTATCTTTAGGTCATTCGTCTATCTGGCGGGGAGTCGAGCCATTGTCTCCAAACCCATTTGCTCAAGCGTTCGTCGGTTCTGCATCAGATGTGTAAGCTTCGTGTACAATGTAATAATTCATTTAGATGCCTACTGAAGCTACCAAGAGTTCCAATAAAGGACTTACAGACCAAAACATACTTACATTTATAATGGGTGCCAAGTCAGTGTATAGTTGGAAGGTATCGTTGCAAATCCCCGAGGAATCGAGGACAAAATGGTCTATAAGTTACAAACTAAAACTATAGTTTTGAAAGTTGAAAATGTCCTATAAATATTTTACAATACCTTTAGCTCTTAGACTGCAACTTTGTACGAGAAAATATATATTTATATAGAGGGGTCGTAGCTCGGTTCTAAGATGGTGGTATCCTTAAAATCCCTAACAAGCATTTACCCATGAGAAATACACTTTTCTTACGAATATTACATTTACAACACCACCGTTCCCGTGTCTCGAATGTCACTAATACTTCCATTATCTATTACAGCGTCCTAGACCTCCACTGTTGGAGATGAGCCTTCCAGAACTTATATCTGGAAAATTTCTTAATTGAAAACTCTTACATCTGTCGCACGCTGAAGATGATGTGGAATGCTCTCCCAGCCAGTGTGTTTCCCCACTCCTATAACCTGGAGTCCTTCAAACGAAGTGTGAAAAAGCATCTTCAGGCCGGCATAGTGGTAGGGACTGATGTCGGTCGTCTGAGGCTGGCGTCAGTTGCTCCCATTCTCGGACGTCGCGTACCGCTTACCATCAGGTGGGCGCGGTGTCACATGTCGTGCTCCGTATATAAAAAAAAATTTGGCCTAAACTCGCCACGCTGGCCAGGGTCTGAAGTCAATTTATTTTTTAACGATTCCACGAGTTGATATTAGTGGAACTGAGACCGACGGCTTTACGTGCTCTCTGACGCACGGGAACGGTGGTGTTGTAAATCTATGACAAATTTACTTAAAAAAGGTGTATTTCTCATTGGTACATTGTTCGAACCCACCACTTTAGGATTCTCCTTAACAAGTAAAAGTGAAGCCACCACCGATCACGAATCGTAAATCAATTGTCATTAAAAAAATATTTGAGGCCCCGGCTAACTCAGTCTGGGCAGCGTGGCAAGTGTTGGCCAAATGCTACAGATATTTCTGGAAGGCCTATCTCCAACAATGGAGGTCTGTGACTCTGTGTTCTAGACGCTGTGATGATAAGTACAGTTAGGCATCGTCAGGAGAAGCATGATTGTTGGACCTTGGAAACTTGATGGGTCAACTTACCTTGTGGTATACGATATGTGTAGGCACATTATCCCCATCCCACGGGCGACCTCGTCAAGAGAACCTCAAGCTGCGCAAATACACCAACCTGGGTACAAGTTACGAATTTGCACTGTTTAGGGTCATTAAGATGCATCAGCCAAGGCGTTATCCAAACGGTAAGGTTAGGTTAGGTCTGCAGAGAGGAAAACTGGCAAATATATCTATAAATTCCTCGCCATGTGCCATGTTGCCCGTCCTTGGGACTATCTGTGATGGGTCGTCTCTAGAGGACATATTTTTTTTTACTATTTAAGTAGTTTTTTATTATAATAATATATAACCTTTATTGAACAATATACATACATACCTACAGTTGTTAGGATCTATTCTGGAAGTGTGTGAAGATTATATTTTTAAAAGCTCTACTTGGCGCCAGTCGTATATGGAAGGGTAGATTGTTCCACAGATTTGCGGCAACAACTGCAAATGAGTGATGATCAAAACTAAAGTGATGAGAGGGAATAGCAAGAATACAAAATTATGCGATGACCGCATTCAATACCGGTAAATATTGTCTGTGTCCATTCTTTCAAATAATTCATTAAATTTCGTTGCGCTGAAATAAATAGAATTTGACGACTGTTTATTTTAAATATACCTAAATCACTCGTTGAATTTGAAAAATAGAGACGTAATTAAATTATACATACTGGGAGAAACGTAAATTTAGGAATGATTTAATGAGGCGAAAATAGAAGCTTCACCTGCCCGGACTGCGGGGAAATTAATGTTTATAATAAATAACCAGCTTTGTTTACGTTTAAATTAAGTTGTCCTTCTTACCATAGGAAATAAAAATACTTCAAAACAATTTTTGAGCTTCATACTTTTTATAAAACTTTTAAAATGCTTTTGTTGAAAATGCACAATACGTATTAGACCAACAAGCTAAGCGAGGTCTAAGAATGGGAGTTTATGGCTTATAACAAAATCAATTTGAAAGTGCACGACAAAACAAAACCATAACCTTCAATGCTATATCAAGGACTATTATAGATTTTTAAATAATGCATCTTCATTTGTTTTAATATTTTTCTTTAACCATTATACCGCGTGTAATTGTGAAAAGAGCAAATTTTTTTTTAGGCTTCAGGTGTCATTGGTAGAACCTCTATTTGAAATAAAAAAGGTCACTTTTTTTTAAAAAGATTCAATTCAATTCAATTTATTTATTCACCATAAATACATAACGTGCACTTGGCTTTGTCAGTTATACAATCAACAGTTTACATATCATGGAAGGATAGCAAAAGATCGACCATTAGTGCAAAGAACAGCCATCGTCATTACCAAATTAAAACTATATAAATTATACACTCCATATATGTAGATGCTGCTGTAAAACAGCGTTGTCAGTTACTATACTACTTAAACCTACGTTATTAAATTAGATGTCATTAAATGTCACAAAATATATTAATAAATATAACATTATGTAAGATAAGCTGCTGTTTTTAATAATAACTTGTCACGTGTTGTCACTTAAAAACTAAAAAAAAAATATAAAAAACTTATGTATGTTATCAAAGTAACCAAAATGTCATAATTAAATAATAGTAATAAAAAAAAAATATGAAAGTGTCACTTAATATATTCCTCTTTTAAAGCATCATCTATGGTGTAATTTGATTTGTTGATTAGAATAGTTTTAATTCATTTAAATAATATAGATAAAAATCATTATCTATCCGATAAACAAACCACTACTGCATGGTGAATAGTGTCTGAAAATCGCTATATCCATCGTGATAAATACTTAAAGTGTTATTATTAATTGATGTCGCCCAAAGCCGAAATACGGAATACAAATAATTACGTAAGTCAACGTTTGCGCGATCGTCGACCACTCGTTACCTACGAGTACTTGATAAGTATAAGTGGCGATATTTTTAGGAAAAATTCTCTGCTCCGTAACTTCAGATTTAATTACTGAATAATTAAAATAAATAATGCGTAGTTCTTTATTTTTATTATAGATTATAATATAAAAATATTTGCCCTGTAATAAATTACACACGGTATACTCGCATATATAGTATTTAATAGCTTATTTATATTTTTATTAACTTAATTTTAATATTTTCTACTTCTTAATAAATATATTTAACATAATTATATGAATACTAATTCCTTTTGTTATGGATAGATAGATAAATTCTTGGACAATAAACAAAAACACATTTAAATGTAACCAATTAACGTACCTAGTGACATTTTCTAACAGCTAACCTTGGGGATAGTGAGCAGTAATTGTGGGTGCATTAAATCACTAATTTAAAATCTGGATTTAAAAAAAAAAACTTAAGCTATTACTATCAACTAAACCTAAAATACTTGACATACTTGTCATCTATTATTTATTAATTGTATATGATTAATGATGTTTTTCTATAATATATTTCATTTTATTTTTGTTAAATATTCCTTTAAGTTATTTAAATACTAACACGATATGTGACCTTGCGCTAACATGATGGTATGCTAATATGACTGACATCAGTTTCTAGCACCGGCTTGACGGCAATTCGAGCCTGATCCCGAAACGCGTGAATACACTTTACTGGGTTTATCGGCACGAACGGTGGATACTTCTCCGCTTCGGCAGACTGGGTAAATTATCACCATCAGTCCGCCTACCACCATATTAATTGTTGTCGTTGCAAGTACATATGTGCCATTTGCAACGATTCAAGTGTAATTTTTTACTTTTTAGAAGAAATTTATGGATATTTATATGAAAATAACACCGCTTGAAACAAGACTTACTGAACTGAGATTATGTAAATGAAATGAAATTAAATATTATTATATTTCAACGCTTCAAAAGCTAAGTTAATTTGTCAAACAACATAACCTGAGTCGCAAATACTCGTAATAATAATTTTTAATTTTAATTAGATCTATTCTGAGACGTTGTCCTAGGTTTAATTCTCATACCATTGGTATAGGCTTCTCGCTTAGTCTTGTTACAAATTTATTGTCTCTGAACAACGCATTAATATTGCAATTCACAAGGTAATAAAAAACACAAAAAAATGAACCAAAAACCTTTGCGTGTATAGAATTGTTGTAAATTTGAAAGTCAATCTAGGCGATATCGCTCCCCAGGGCTGTTAGTCATCAATAATTTTCAAACCCGAACCGTGTCTGAACTTCATATCTGAACACATCGTAACATTTTCACTGGTTCATTACTATTGAATTATTTATTACTAAAACCTCTCATTACACAAATAAATACATAGGCATACCTTATAAGTAACACATATTGGCGGAAATGTTTTAAAGTTCTGTTAGCCTAATTATTTAGAATATAAATAATTATGATTTAGAGAAATCGTTTTAATGCATTTAAACATACATTACAGTTGGTTTCTTATACTTGGCCAAGGTGATATTTTACCAAATTTTGTATCGCAGGCTACATTATTGTTCATAGTGAGAAATATTATATGCAGGTATAATTTAAATTGCTTCTACTATTGTTCTTATGTTGCTTGTCTCTGTCCTTTCTCTTTCAATAAATAAATAATGCGGACGAGTGCTCGTCACCCACTCACGACAAGGCTCAATGAACTGATTGAGGCCTCCGCCAAGTCCTCTGGCCGTCAACCTAAGGACCCCCCGACCCTACGACCACCACCGTTCCAGTCGCCGTCCAGCCGCCGCTGTCTTCGGCCCCCATTTCCCCCTCGATGGCTCTACCGCAGACCCCTACCCGTCAGGTTAGGTCTGCTGTCGTCGAGTAGACTTTTGCTTCGCATGCTTGCATGAACGCGGCGAACGACTGCCTTCACTCCGTAGCTTCAGTCTTAGCTGTTAAGGCACGCAGGGCCAACAGTCCGAGAGAGACGGTTTACAGGGTTTTAGTCCGTAGGCGCCTTGAGGTCTCCTAGGACCCCTACCCGCGTTGGCCCTTCATCATTGATTTTTAATCAATTCATCGTCTTAAAAAAAAAAGGACGAGTGCTCCATTCTCATTCGTCAATTGTATAACACTATGAACGAACAGCCTCGAGCGATCGAGCGCTCGAACATGTAAGAACCATAACTGAATCACACTTCTTCTATTATGCCAAAGTGAGCAGCTTTGAAGTGTAGAAACCAAGCAAAATCAAAGATATGGTGATCTCAAAATTGCCGTTCTATTAATTCAACCTTTTTTCTTTTGAAAGACGGTGTTCGCTTTCTTAATTCGTCTTTTATGTAGGTAACATTAAGTTAAAATTTATGTTTTTGTTATAAAAATAAGAACTACAAAAACATTTAAAATATGATGCGTCATAGGCGTAAACAAGGTACCAATGCCGCTAGCGACATCTACAAAAAGCTTTGCCTGATTAGACTGTAGTTGACCATGACTAATAACTAGGAGTCATGGATTATCATATTCACAGTTAACAGACAATAAGCAATAATAAATAAGATTATTTTTTATGTACATAACTACTAACACTAGCCTCAAATAAACTTTTTCTTTTTCTAATTCTGATTATTCTTTTCTCCATTTAACGACATCTCTCTTATAATGCCATAAAATGCACAGTCCCTTCAGTGTCGTTAGATAGAGTTTACACTGAATTTTCATTTTTTATTTTAAGCGTGTGAACTTTCTAAGAATATTTTATAGAAATATTTGCGTGCAAAGGTAGAAACACCAAAAGAATAGCATTTACACATTTATAATTTGATAAAGAGCAAATAGAATAAGCATTCGTTTGTTTGATCTGAACCCACCTTTATTCTAACAGATTTTAGGTTTTCTAAGACATTTTACGTACATATTAGCAGAAGCAATAAACATAGCGAACCAGCAAATATAATCCCTCTGAGAAAGTAATTTTATTTAATGATTCGGCTTTCAGGTCACTATCCAATCTCGCTAAGTGAGTCTATTATGAATTCCACAAAGCTTTCAACATTCATTTTGATTTATTTTTGATATGCCGAAATTGCACACAAATTGATTCCGTCCATAAAAAGCCTTTACAGTTACGACCAGGGATTTTCGGACTCAGTTGACCTGTGTCCTATTAATAAAGCCAACCTATCTCCTCTAGGAAGACCAGGAGACCCGTCATATATCTGCAGACCTCCGTTTCTGTAGTAGTTATCTGCACATTCTATCTATCTGTAATGTTCCGATCATATTCAAATTCAAATTAAAAATCGTTTATTTGCTTTAAATGTGGTACATACAGTAATATGAATAGTAAATTGGCTCTGCACATTTAGCCATTGTTGTGGCATGCAAAAATTGTTTAGTTTAAATATATTCTTATCATTAAGTCATCATTACATAATTTAGGTCAATACATACAATAATTTTATGTTAATAATAACAAACAAAAAATAAAATAAAATATGTCATACAAATTCTTTTAGTTATTATTCCGCTCGAAGAACTCGCCAATATTATAAAAACAGCCCTTTGCCAGCCATTTATACAGTTCCTTTTTAAACATTTTTATTGGTACTTGTTTTATTTCTGTTGGGATATTGTTAAATATTTTAATCGACATTACTATACAGTTCTCGTAAATAATGAAATATATTTTCTATAAAGTATCCAAAATGTTTTAGATTTGTTTTTTTTTTAAATACTAAACACCCTACAGTCTACCTGATTGTAAGCGGTACACGAGGTCCTAAAAGGTATCCATTTCGGAGTGATCAGAAACCAACAAGAGGTTTCAAGAAGCGGATTCATATTTAGCCAACTTTACTATAGGCCAAATATATATCATGAAAATTGAGCAGCTCGTCGAAGTCTCGAGCATACCAAACTCGAGAAATACCACAAATACATTAAATTAATTATTGTGGGCAGGAATTGATACCCGGCATCTCCGCATCTAAATCCACGGAATTAACCGCTAGACCACGGAGGCAGTATAATAATTTATTAATATTTATAATGAAAGTTGTAATGTTCAATTGTGTTCAGAGAAGATACTAGTATCAAAAGGGTTTAAGCGAAAAACAGGCAGGGTTGAGAAGGCTAAGCAGCTTAGTTGCGTTGTAATCCGGCCCGGCCTGACATCTGTGGTTGTACGCACTGCCCACTGCCGACATTACCCTATTTACGACTCCACTTGTAATGTAAATGGTTCGTTCCTGTATCTCATTAGCTAAAACCACTTTTAAAACCTTATTTATTTTATTTTATTTTAAATACTTTATTGCAGTAAACTTGTACATAGGCGGGCTTAATGGCCAGGCATTTTCTAACAACCAACCTTTGGGAGTGTGGAGAAACTATGTATGCGTGCAAAATTATTATAAACTACATACTAATAATACATATAAGAATAAATAAATACATGAATACATACATATAACTATAAATGCTAAAAATAAGCCTACACACTAATAAACAGTAAATGATAAATTTTAAAAATAATAATTAACACAAAAATAAAATGTAATATTAATTTAAGGAACACTGTTTTGCTTGTTTAGAAAGTAGGTGGTAAGTAAACGTTTAAAAATATGTCTGGTCGTCAGTGGGAGCCTGTTCCATTGGCGAGCGGATGACACAGTGAACGAATCTGAATATCTGCTGGAACTATGAGACGGGATAATGAGTTGATTATTCTGAGAAGAACGGAGAGGGCGGTCGTGAGAGTTACAAAGAAATTTAAATCGACGTTTAAATACGAAGGTGTTATTGGATTGTAGAGGATGGAGTAAAGAAAGACAAGAAGATGTGTAGACCTGCGAAAACGGATATTGAGCCGGATATTATTCGTTTTTTTAGTTTTTATAAATAAACATGTCATTACGCGATTTACCCTCTCTAAAAACTTTTAAAGTGATAAGTGGGTAGCTTTACATCCGCTTTCAATAACTGTTGCCTCTTTAAGCGTGTTTTAAGGTGAGTGTTCTTCAGACATCCATCATCTTATCCCTTCTTCTTTATCCCATAACTGAACTAAAATATGCACGTCCACACTGTAGCTACTGTCCCTGGGCGTACATATCGGAGACTCTTACAAAGGTTAAGGTGAAGATGTGGAATGCTCTCCTATTGAATGTGTTTATACACTTCTATAACCTGGAGTCCTTCAAGCGAAGTGTGAAAAGTTTCTTATTAATGGTAGAGAATGATGTAGTAAAATACTTTATTTATCGCAAAAAATAAATATCACTTATATTATAGATCACTTTTTTTGGTGGACTGTACGTAAGAAAACTGTATTTTTATATTTTTTTATATTTTACGCCGAGATTCGAACCCACCTCTTTTAGGATATTACGAAAAGCGTTCTTACAACCGAGCTACCACCGCTCTACATAAAAAGTAAAAATATATATAAAAAAAATTGTCTGTGTGTATGTACGAGTATGTTCCCTATGCATTTCAAAACTACTTAACCGATCGCGATAAAACTTTGGGAATATGTTGTGTGAACATCGGCAATGGTTTCTGACATAGTACTACTGTTGTCCGATTGGTGGCGAGCATCAGCGCTGATTTGTGGGGCATACCGACCGAGGGTACATTCATTAAGAGTCAGTTCAATTCAAGTTCGCCGGGTCAGCTAGTATGTAATAAATAATTATGGCAGGAGATAATTATCATTTGTCTTCAATACTTTTTTATTAATATTTGTATAATAATAATAATAATAATAAATAATTTATTTCAGAATTCAATAATTATTAGAAACATTCCAACTCAGAACTACGAGTATGTTAGTAGTTATACACATTAATTAAAAAGTCAAAAACAAACAGCAAAAATAATAATAATAATAATAACAATCTAGTACTTAATTTAATTAATATTAATTCGTAAATATCTGTAGGGATATTTATACTACGCAAATGCTGTATTACCTACAACTCTTTGACCCGGCTTTATCCATAATCGGAAAAACGTATTATGTAATCGAATAACAAAGGTGTGTAGTATAAACAAACCAAACGAATCGAATTGGGTTTTAGATTCGAAACTAATCAAATTAGAAAAATGTTTTCGAACTTTATTTATTTATTTGTTGAAAAGTATATTTATTATCAAGTAACAAGAAAACTCCATTATCGATAATAGACTCAAAGTTTTTTTATCATTATAAGAATTTTCTTTTTCAATGACAACCTTTGTGACCTAACAGTTACGCTAGAAAATTATCACATAATTTATTTTAGTTATATTAATACAATAGTATGTAACTTCGGCATGAACCAATGAGAAATACATTTTTCTTACGTACATTTGTCATAGATTCGAGAGCACGTTAAACCGTCGGCGTCGGTCCCGGATCCACTAATACCAACTTGTGGAATCGTTAATAAATTGTCATTACAGATTGACATAATATCCTTGCCAGGCCGTCTGGCCAGCGCGAGTGTAGGCCAAATTCTCCAACTCTTTTATATTACGTGTCACGTTTTTATCTTCTGATTAACATGATGTAGATATTTTTTTTTATACTAGCACGACATGTGACCTTGGGCCCACCTGATGGTAAGTGGCGCGCAAGGTCCATGAATGTTAGCAACTGAAGTCAGACTCATGACTGACATCAGTCCCCAACACTATGCCCGCTTGACTAGATGCTTTTTCACACTTCGCTTGAAGGACTCCAAGTTATAGGAAAGTGGAAACACAGAGCATTGTGGAATGCTCATCCAGCCAAAATGAAATCTTTATCGTGCGACAAACAACATCTCTTTTACCTCAGCATTAAAATATAATTTAATTAAATATTCAATTGGTTAAAATTTATATATGAAATAGTTACAAAGCACTATTTATACGATTAGGTTCTTTATTATAGATAAAACATTGGATTTCAATCGGCGGGGGAACGAAACTATGTAATTATTAACGTAAAAAATATTTTTTGTCCATTGTCGTTATGCTAGAGTAAAATAAATAAAATTAATTACAGAGTATGAAAACACAATATATTAACTATCAAATAAAAAAGAAATCATTATGCGAGAACATTTTATTGGGCCCATTCCTCTAAAAAAAAATGGGAATTCTCATTTGTTTTGTTTAAATACTAAAATAAGTATTATAACTAATTATTATTAGTAATAAAATAAGAAATTCAATTTAGAAATAAAATTTAGCCAAAAATAAGTAAACACGCTTCAAGCAGGTTTAAAGTTCGTTTTTGACAGTTCAATTCCTCGGGTGTATTGAAGAAAGAAGGAATAATGAAAGACCCGCTGTGGAAATGTCCACGAATACGGATGTAAGGCCTGACTACAGTAAGTCGCAAAGATATGACAGTATAGCACCGGCACGTGAGCATTTTACAGCGTTGTAATCTACGGAACTTTACGAAACACCGCGACTGTGTAAAGTTACACACCATGAGTCACGGTGGTATGATGTCATGAAGTTCCGTACATTAACCAACACTTAATATGTCGTTTACACATCCGGTGTGCCCAGACCGTCACAGACATGATGATATTTCAGTTTTCACAGACGAGAATATTGACCGAGGTTCAATTACACATTTTTTTATTAATCACGAACGCAACTTTAGCAGAATTAATTTTTAAATGAACGCAGTGTTTTTTTTAATATAGGACTGCTGCTTATGTAGACTAGCATTCAAGGCCGTTGATTTAAATGCGGTTCGATGCCTGGTCAAGAACACAAAATAATATTAAAAAAATAAAATATGTGATATTTCTCGAGTTTGATACGCTAGAGACATCGACGAGCTTGATCCTGAAGTTGGCTAAAGCATGGTTTCTGACCACTCCGCAAGGGAGTCGGTCGTGATGATACTTCTTTTTACCAGATAAAGCTATTAATGAAGTATATCAACCAACTTCTACCGAAGTAAAACTTCTATGTAGTGGCAATTATGACATAATTATTATTATTAACCAAATCCAATCACCTTAAATTAATATACGGGTAATATGAAACTAACGAGCAATTCCAATTAGCGGGATTATATTGTAGCAATATAAAGGGCTGTTCTATGTTTCGTGGTACAGGAACACGTCCTACTCATGGGATGTAGACATATGGAATAGACAAGATTACTCCAGTTCTGTTCCTTGCCTATAGTTCTATAACACTCTCCAGGCAGGACAATTTAAAATATATTTCAATGTGTATACTATAAATTATGCACAACAGTAACTATTGACTTAACCGAATTCCGGTGGGAATGTATGGTTGTAACAGAATAAACAACTTGGGGGCAGCGTGTTAAGCGGGACCCCGAGCAGAAAATGCGAAGTCCAACAAATTTGTATTCATATAAACTATTACATATTTGTACCGGTTGCTGTAAAAACTCTGGGCTAATTGAGTCCAAGCGCCAAAAAGTATTTAATAGACAACACCACGTCTTGTCGTCTTCTCTGGTGACAAGAGGGCTGGCTCTTTCTTCGCCCAAATAATCAGTATTGCAATTCAACGGAGAAATGCAGCTAGCAGTTTTGTCATCATTCCACGCAGCCGTAACTTATATTCATATTCGTAGTATTAATTTTAAACCAGCCTATTGTCGGTCGCAAGCCCGAAACACTATTCTTCTCATATCTTACCCACACACGATAGACCCGGCACCCGCACGGTGAATGTATTGGAAATTTATCTTCTCTCTTATATTTTCTAAATATTTTGAACATATTTCGTTAGGCAACCCATTACTATTGCTTTTTTGTTAGACTATTTTATTATATAAAAACTGGATTACGTATCTTAGACTATACGTATAGGTTAACACAAATATGAAAACTATGACTTTGCTAGAAAGTAGTATAAAAACTGTCATCGTAGTCTAGCGGTTATTCCTTGGATTTTTAGAGTCCTGTTTTGATTCCTGGTCGGGACAAAATCATTTATTTAATTTGTGATATTTCTTAGTATTGTATGCTAAAGACATCGACGAGCTTGCCACTTATCATGATGGGCCTATAATAAGTTTGGTTACATGTGGAACCGCTTTAATAGCATGGTTTTTGATGACCCTGCTAGGGATTATAGTCGTGATGATGATACACGTTTTATAAAAATATATTTAGGACTTTATTGCACGAAGTACAAAAGCATGTAGACCTTTTTTGACAGCCAAATCTTGGGAAAAATTTAGACTATTATAGGTGCACCACATGTCTGGCAGTGCGAGTGTGGAGATGGAGATCACTGTAATATGTTTTTAATAAATTAGTTTTTTTTTCATTTAAAGATATTTTAAAAAATAGGAAGAAAACTAACAGTTTAATCTTCATCACATCCCATAGAACACAAACTCCAAGATTGGAGATGGGCTTTCCAGAAAATTCAGGAGAATTTGGTCTACACTTGCCACGCTGGCCAGACGGGTTGGCGAGGTTCTGATGTCACTTTTCTAATGAAAATTTATCAATGATTCCACAAGTTGGTATTCGTATAAGTGAAACCAGGACCGACGGCTTAACGTGCTCTCCAAGGCAAGGGAACAGTGGTATTGTAAATAAATAACAAATTTACGTATGAAAAGTATATTTCTCAGTAGTACATGCTGTGGTTCTAAGGAAAGCATTCCTACAACCTGGCTGGGTACTTACAACCGAGCCAACACCGCTCTCATCTTGCTTTCTTTTCTCAGATAGTAGAGGCAGTTGAGCGCCATTATTTATATCAGATTTTGTATGTTATTTCTGAAGTTGACCTCGACCGGGGATATTTCGTTTTCATCCCACCTTTAGTAGTGGCTTAACTAGGATTTAGTTTATGTGTCTTTATGATTCCGTTCAGTTTCGGAATCCCGTAATCCTTAAGCAAAAGGTGTCACTCTGGTATTCCAACAAACTTTTTATCAATTTTGATAAATCCTATTTTTAGACGTCCGGTTTTACCACCGTATTTTTACCGGAATCTCATTGGCATATGTGAACCTGCTGGAGATGGCATTCTAAAACGTATTTATAAAAATATTTCAATCCAATTCCCAGCTACATCATGATTATTTTATTTTTTAAATATGTATTGTACATATAACAAACACAATAAAATAAACAAAATAAAATATCACTTAAGATTATATCTGTGTCAAAGAGGCATTGTCACATTAAAACAATTGTCTTAAAAGAACAGACTTAATAAATATTTAAAAGTGTTGGATTGTGCGACAGAAATTAAAGAGGGATGTGCAGAAAAAGGACTCCGTTTGAATGCAAGAAAAAAGAAAGATGACAACCGTGACGATAAAGATTAATGATGAAATTCTAGAACAAGTGAATAAAACTATATATCTGGTTTTCACTGCAAATGGGAAGTATGGCAAATAAAGTAAAGTATCATCACGAACGTTTCCCTTTCGTCAGAGTTTCCTGGTCAGAAACTACGCTCATATAGAAGCGGATTCACATTTAGCCAACTTTACTATTGGCCAATCATGACAAGTGGCAAGCTCGTCGATGTCTCTAGCGTACCAAACTCGAGAAATATCACAAATGAATTAAAGTATGGTAGGGATATTGAAAGAAGTATGAACGCGGTAAATAGTGTTAATGGTCCCTGGGGTCATTGATCGCCAGTCAAAATGTCAGTGACAAAGCTCGACTCGCCATACACAATGCCATGCTGGTATCAACACTTATATATGGAAGTGGGACGTCGATATGACAGAATGCACATGTACAATGAGCTCATTGCGTCGGATATGCGGCGCAACTTTAACGGACCGCATAAGTGATGAAATAGGCAAAAAGGTAGGTTGAAAGAAAGCATAGGTACAAAAATAAGGAAAGGCATGCTCCGATGGTTTGGGCATGTTGAAAGGATGAATGAAGAGGGATTGACGAACCATATATATAATGCACAATTTGTGGGTAAAAGAGGCCCAGGCAGACCAAGACTTTCTTATCACGATCATATAAATAAAACAATAGCTAAGTAAAGCACCTTGCAATAAAAAGCCATCGAAGCAAAAGAGCAGGTATGAAGCGGTTGTTGAATGTTGAAGAAGCGTAAGAGGTATGTAGTGAAGGTAAGTGGCGCTCACTTTTCTCTGCCATTCTTGCAATGGATTTGGCGTGAAGATATGTATGTATGTGCGATTAAAAGGAATACAAAAAGTAACAACCCTTTTAATCCCTAAGATCCTACAATGTTTTTAGCAACTTCCTAAAATACGAATATTATCTCATATTTTGGTGGGCAACAATATCAAAGACGAAGAATTGTATTGGTTGATGTTGAAGAGTGGGCCTCTAGGATTGGCCCTGCTACCCAAAAGGATTTTATTATTTTCATTTTCACGTAGAACAATTTCGTCACCACAGATTTATTAAACAACATAATTCTAGTATTATAAATAGACAGGACTAGTAAAAAAAAAAATTGTAATGCTTTTGTAGTTCCAAATAAACAAAAAAAATAAAACGTTTTCGGCTAAAGAACGAGACTTCCATTGCAGGGCACAGTAACAAACTGTTAAATTGTAAACATTATCGTTTCAATTGCCAGGAGTCGCGGTAGCATTACGTCGATAACTTGTAAAAAAAGGCGTATCTTTTTTATTAAAAACGAGTTAAGAATACAAAACAGATTATTATAGAGCATTGTATGTCGTGGCGCGGTGGTGGCTCGGTTGTAAGAACGGAACGCGTTCTTAAATCCTACAATGGTCGGTTCAAACCCACCCGGCATGTACCAATAATAAATACACTTACGTACATTCGTTATAGATTTGCAATGCCACCGTTCCCGTGCCTCGGAGATCACGTTAAGCCGTTTTTAAAAATTTACATCATATCCTCCGTCATATGGCGTATAGCGTGGCGAGTGCAGGCCAAATTCTCCAGATATATGTTCTGGATGGCCCATCTCCAGCAGCGGAGGTCTAGGACGCTGTGTTCTAGGGGCTGTTATGAAAATTAAAAAAAATATTGTATGTCGTTGCAATAACTTTATACTTAGTAAGACACACTGTCTATTGAAGAGCGGTGATAGCTCGGTTTTTATGAACGCTATCCTTAACAATGCTAGAAAGATCGGTTCGAACCACGGTATAAACCAATGACAAATACACTTTTCTTATCTACAATTGTCAAAGATTTACAACACCAACCTTCCTGTGCCAGTATGGCGAGTGTTGATCAAATTCTCCAGAAATTACTGGTAGTCCTATTCTGCAACAGTGAAGTTATGGAACTCGTGTTCTGCAGGTTGTAATGATGATGATGACTGTCCACTGCCAAAGACGTATTTTAAATATTTGTTATGTTATTATTCAATTGTTAATCACGCAACAAAACCTATCAGTTTTATTTCAAGTAGCATTGCAAAAGCACTTCTTTTAATAGAGAAAATTACAAGTAATTATAACGATGTGATTATAGCATACAACATAATTAAAAGAAGGTGAAGCAGACATACTTGTAGATTGTATTGGCTTTGAGTTTTCGTTGATAGAAACAAAATTGAACGAACCTGACTATAAATTAGGAATGACACAAAATAGAAGAGTGCACTAAAAATGCAATAGTAATTTTATACTATAAAACAAAACGATGAGAAAACAGTATTATTATTATTTTCTTTTAAATTATTCGTAAAATAATATTTACAGAATATAAAATAATAATTACATACAAAAATACAATTAAATAACTATATACTAAACCTAATAAAAAAATAAACTATAAATAAAAAATATCCTCAAGAGACGTCCCATAGGAGATAATCCCAAGAAGGCTGGCAACATTTTCTAATACTTTGGCAGAAATAATTGCCATCATTCCTATCTCCAGATTTATCCCTCAGCCGTTTGGACAACTCCCCATACGGCGCCAACTCCAAACCTGTAACCGAGGTTGGCGTATTTGCGCAGCTTAAGTTTCTCAGCTGAAATCGCCGCACTCCCCGCGCTGGACAAGGTTGCCTGGATGTGAGATGTGGCTAATGTGTCTACACATCTCGCATCCCACACCAGAGGCCTGCCAAGTTTCTACGGTCCAACGGTCATGCTGTCGGGTCTCATGCCATCGCTCCGCGCAGGAAGTCAGTGACAAGAGCACTACACATAATGTCGTTGATAGCTGCGTGACGAGAAATGCAGCCGGCACTTCGAGCACAAGAAAGCCACGAGATGTTCCACTGGTTTCCCACACCGTCACTTGTGTGGTCGAACAGTCCGAGCTCGGAGACGAAGGCGCACTGCCATAGTCAATGTATTTCGGTCAAGTAGTGTGCCAACCGATGCTGAAGAAAAAGAAAATTCTTTTGAAAGTTCAAAATAACTGTGTTATGCTTGTATGTTATTCGAGCGACGATTTGTCCGGGAGAGCGCATTGCGTCTCATATTTCTCTGGCTTTATTTAGGCACCGAGGATCATTAGCATAATGCAGTAACAGCCTCCAGAGTCCACAGTCGAGATACGAATTCTCCTAACAGTCTGAAATATGAATATTGTTTTAGTTGTTTCTAACATGTCTGAGATGTGAGTAATTGCGCGACTGTATTCGAGGAAGCAGCTTTTTTATGTAAGTTTTAACGGGATCTGTAAATGTAGATTTTGACGTGAGATTGAGAGTCCCACTAAGGCCCAGTTTCACGAAAGTTTTACTTTAGTTTTTTAACATTACTTTTTTGTAATGGGCTATTACTCGCGCCTGTTGCGAATTAAAAAATGGAGACCAGTCTATAGTCGGTCACTAGCCCGAGACACCATTCATATTTTCTTGTTTTAACTACACATTCATCTATATTGATACTTGCTTGCCTGTATAATGTATTATCATCATCATCACACCACCTAAAACACAACTGTTGGAGATGGGCATTTTAGAAATTTCTGGAGAATTTAGCCTACACTTGTTGGCGAGGGTCTGATGTAAAATTTAATAACAATTTATTGAAGATTCCACAAGTTGGTATTAGTTATTAATGAATACGGGAAATACGGCTTTATGTGCTTTCCAAGGCTCGGTAATCGTGGTATTGTAAGTCTATGACAAATGTACACATGTAAGAAAAGTATTTTTCATTGTAGCAATAAAAAATACTTTATGCCGGGGCTCGAACCGCTAACTTTTTAGATTGATAAGTAATCTTACAATCGAGCAACCGCTCTTAATATAATAGTAAAAAGTAAAGTATCACCACGACCGTATCCTTCGCGGAGTGGTCAGAAGCCAGTTCACATTTAGCCAACTTTACTATAGGCCCATCATGATAATCGGCAAGTTCGTCGATGTCTCTAGCATAGCAGACTCGAGAAACAAATAAGTTTTTTTTGTCGGTTTTTGGAATCGAATCCAGCACCTCCGCGTCTAAATAGCTACTGCTTACTGCCTTAACCGCTACACCACGGAGGCAATATAATAGTATAATGTATAAATGTGCAATGCATTTAAATAGCTCAACAAGGTTTCTGGAACATAGCAAAGGTTAGAGATTTGTTTATTATAGTGCGAAATGATAGCACGTCTAAGCATTGTTAAAGTATTTTCGTGAGCACGACTTGAGCCAGTGCTAAGCAATGACTATTAATCCGGACATAAATGTACACAGTATGTGGGTCAAATTTGTAGCTATTTGACTTGGAAGGTCCCTAGAAACGTTAATAATGAGATCTACAGTTGTTCCTAACACTACACTGCACAGTGGGGGTTTGTGTTAAATTACTGGACAAACTCGGACGGGCTTGTTTAATTAAATGTAACCTTGCGGCTCTAGTCTGTTTTTTTAAGCGCTAACGTCAAATTGACAAAATTATATATTTTTTTATTTACTGTCAGATTTAGCATTTTATAATGCGCGAGGTTAACCGAGCATAGCCAAGAATACGTAAAAAAATATTTTTTATTTATTTTTTTATATAAACGTACTACATCCGACCTTGACCCTAAGCGGTGAGCAACGTCATGAATGTTAGCAACTGGAATCAGCCACTGACGACTGACGTCAGTCCCTAACACTTTAGCACTATGCCGGCTTGGAGATATGCGTTTTCACAGTTTCCTTGAAGGACTCTCCACTCCTGGATATGTGCCTCTCCCAAGGCCAGCCACTTTACACGATCTTCTGTCATCCTCTTACATCACCCATCTTGCTAACGGTCGTCCCACTCTGTGTATTCCAGGACGTGGTCTTCACTCCAGAACCCCATCGTTTATCGGTTCTGCGACAGACGTGTTCGCCACTTTAGCTTGCATATATATATTCAATAAATGCAAACGTTAAACCTGTATATATATATAAAGATTTAACGTTTGCGCTTATAGAAACAGAATCTGGATGCCGGGCTCAGAGGTAACGTGCATATAAAATATTACTACAGTAGGATCCTGTAGTCGACATGCAAAGTTTTTCATTGCTCAGCGAGCGAACTTTATGCGATGAACCCTGTGTTTAAATTAAAATTTTACTCAATTCGGATAATATGATTTTGGTTTTACTAGTTCGTTACAGCTTTGGTGTTGAAAATAAACATAAGTGATTTGCAACAGGACATCCTAAATATATAAAAACATTACTTATTGAAAAACATGTTTATTAGATAGCGTCAAGGAGTTCCAATTATTGTAACTAATTTGTCAAATTAAACAAGTCTTTAATATTTTATGTTTTTTGTTTACTATAAATATTCAGTTACAAGTTTTACTATTTTAAATGCGCTCAACAACCGACTTGTCTGCTGTTTGCTTATAATCTGCCACGATATGAATTTGCGCTATTATCTAATCGGCTCGCAAATGGTCATTATTAGACCAATCAGAAATCAGCACGCGAATACGTTCGCACACAACGCCACCTACTTTACAAAACCATTCTTAACTAATGTTTAGACCATAGGAAATAAGAATGTTACATTGAGATTCGACGTCTTTTGGAATATTGAATTCCCACGGAATCGTAAGTTCAATAAGAATAACTTTAAGTTCGGAATAAACACTAAGATGTCTGACCGATACAGCTAGTTCATCTGGGATCCTATAATGATGTTCATATGTATCCATCTGAATTTTGCAGTTTGAAGCAGCGCCAAGGATCAAAGTGGGCTTGCATTGAGTTTTCGTACTTTGTCCTTCCTTTACAAATGTGGTCAAAATTTAATTTGCAGTCACAGTCCCTTTCTGGCGAGAGAAACAAAAATAATATCGAATTTTGTTTTGGTTACAATACATAATTGTGTTTGATAAAGCATTGTACTCTTATAATCAATTTTAGTAATCTTGTTCATTTAATTACCACTTTATTTATTGTTATGTTTCGTGATTCAAGTCATTATAGTTTTCTATCCCACCCACCTTGTTTTTCGATAGAAAACGTTTTTGTACCTAAGTGAGACGATATCTTAATACCATTTTTATTATTATTTTTTAATATGTTAGGTCATATTTTTTTTCTACAACCATAATAATGAAAGACAATAAGGAAAGCACACTTTTTTATTTTTTATTAAATGTATTCCAAAAAATATCATCATCAGCCTGTGTCTGTCCACTGCTAGATATATCCCCAAGGCTTGACATTTCACACGATCTTCCGCCACCTTCATCCAGATGAGGCTAATACGTTGGCAAAAATAATTGCCGGCATTCCGATTCAGATTTCTTTGTCAGCCGTTTGGACAACCCCTTCAACAAACATACAACAAAGCCAGACGCTTGGCTAAGGGTCCCCATGGTCCTATCGTCTCGACCCCAAACGGTGCAAACTCGTAACCTGTACCGAGATTATTAGTAAAGCGTTTGGCAGTATATAAAGTTTAAAAATAAGTTAAAGATACAAAAAACTTGACTAAAATCGAAGAAGGCAAGCTGCTGTTCTGGTTTGATAAAGAAAATGATTAATGGAGTTCTCCACAGAAGACAATCAATCAAACAGTAAAATGAACTAAATTGCTACTTAACCTGGTGGTGATCGTAATCAATTTGCAACTTAATTTGTTTCATTTCGTACTTAATTACCAAGTTAAATTGCTTGTAAGTCGTTAGAACATTTTCACTACATCGCGTGTTTGAACATAGATCAGAGATTGAACACTCCATACCTGCACTTGGATTCTATTTCTTTAAACGAAAACGTATGATTGCCAAAATCATAAATTCGATTCAATACTTTTAAAATTTTATTTATTTAGTCAACAAAAATCAATAGGTAATCGGGGTAGGGTACACTTTAAATAGGGCCAATATTGGATTTAACTATGTTAACCATTAGTACATACTTGCACTTGAATTCTTCCATTTTTTTTTTATTATTTTTTATTATGGTACCAAACAGTCATAATAAAATTTATATAACAAACAATATACATATAATTAGACCTGGAGTACCAAAACTGTAATTTACTATTTAGTCAACAAAAATCCATAGCATCACAGTTCAGGTAATCGGGGTAAAAGTAAAGTATCATCACAACCGTTTCCCATTAGGGGTGGTCAGAAACCACGCTTATAAAGAAGCGGATTCACATTTAGCCAACTTTACTAATCGGGGTAGGGTACACTTTAAATGATGAATTTTAATTTTATTTTTTAGGTAATTTTCCTAGAACCCTCTGGGATTGCGCGGATCGATGGCAAAAGACTCGACGGCATGACCGTTGGGCCGTGGAAATTTGGCAGGTCCCTGGTGTGGGATGCGACATGTGTAGTCACATTAGCCCCATCACACATCCAGGCGACCTCGTCAAGCGCGGGAAGTGCGGCGGTTTCTGCTGAGAACCTCAAGCTGCGCAAATACGCCAACCTCAGTACAGGTTACGAATTTGCGCCGTTTGGGGTCGAGACGATGGGCCCATGGGGACACTCAGCCAAGCGTCTGGCCAAGGAGTTGTCCAAACGGCTAACGGAAAAGTCTGGAGACAGGAAGGCTGGCAATTATTTCTGCCAACGTATTAGCTTAGCTATACAGAGGGGAAATGTTGCCAGTCTTCTGGGGACTATCACTGAAGGGTCGTCTCTAGAGGACATTTTTTACTTATAGTTTATTTTTATTAGGTTTAGTTTATATTTATTGTAATTTTTACTTTTAAGTAGTTTTAATTTATATTGTAATTATTTTATACTGTTTGTATGTTACTTCATTAAATAAATTTAATTATATTTTTAGGTAGGAACACTTTTTTTAAATCGTACAAAAAATAGGTCTGTTCAAATCCTCAGCATGTGAAATACACTTTTCGTACGTACATTTGTTACAACACATTACAACACCACCGTTACGTGCTTTGAAGAGCACTAATACCAACTTGTGGAATCCTTAATAAAATATCAATATACCAAACTCTCCAGTAAATTCTCGAAGACCCATTTTCAACAGATAGTGGAGGTCTAGGACTCTGTGTTCTGTAATGTGATGAGATGTGATGATAAATATTTGTTATATTTTTTTTATCTAGTAAAAGTAAATTGATTACAGTATAACAAGAAGATGGCTACCATTTCTGTTAGGGGACCTCATTACGCCTACTACGATAAAATTGACTATATAGGTTAAGTCCAACGCATTAGGGCTATTGTCACTCAAACAATGTCAAGGATGACACGGGAGACCATTTCTTATAGCCCTATAAATTCTTCCATCGCTGACTATGCGTTAAGGAAATAGACTGTATCCGGTGTATTTATATGGATTTAAAGAGAAGACACTTTTTTGAGCATTCCATGGATTCACTGTGAACTCTCACAGTTCCAATGTATGTGTGAGAAAGAGTAGAATTATGATGTATCAGGCGCTTGAAATCGACTATAGATTAGAATAAAAGGGAGGGCTTTTTAATGCACAAGAGAGCGTTCACCTACCACTGCCTTTTTTTTTTTTATTATAGCCGACATGTGAATTTGCGCCCACCTGATGGTAAGTGGCGCGCGAGGTCCATGAACTGAACTGAAATCAGACACTAATGACTGACATCAGCCCCTAACACTATGCCGACTTGCCTGGGCATGATCCCGAAACGTGTGGATACACTTTACTGGGTTTATCGGCACGAATGGTGGATACTTCCCCGCCTCACCTGCTGAGGCAAAATTCAATTACTAACTGATGCAATTTTTTTGTTGGAATTCGATTCTAATAATTTCTTCTGTGAGATAATATTTGTTGGACTTGATAATCCAGGGACGGGCATAGGCTATATGTCGTCATGGTCTGAGCCCGACAACCACGACAGCCACGTACAGATTTATTTTGCTACACGAGCAAAGCCGGGCAAACAGCTAGTAATTAAAAAAAAATATATAAATTGTAAATATAAGTAATAATAGTAGGTAAACAAATATATATAGCTATAAACGGTTGTAGCGGTCGAATCACTGTAACCATTTAAATACCAACGGGCTAATTTGTAAGGCGTGAACTGTGGACGACTGTACCAAACCGCCAGTGATTCGCAGCGGCTATTTGTAACAATTTAGCGAACGACTATGTTTCCGGTACCACAAATAATATTTGAGAATTAAATTCATTTTCTATTTTGAAGATGGAAATGGATTTTTTATACAATATAGGTAGGTTGAAAGAACGAAAATTTAGTATTAAAGAAGCAAATAAGTAGTCGGGATACGGCGACACTGTCGCCTCTCGGCCAATACCAGTTTTTTTTTTTAAGTTTGATTCACTTGTCATAAATCATCAATAAGGCCACCACGGGAGGACGCATGTCGAAATCACTGTGAGGCCTCCTAAGGCGCCTACGGACTAAAACCCTATAAACCGTCTCTCTTTCACTGTTGGCCCTGCGTGCCTTAACAGCTAAGTCTGAGTCTAGGCTACGTTCGTTGGCCACATTTTATAGCGGTCGCATTACAGTAACTACGAGTATTAACGCATTAAAATCTACTTTTAAATATCATGTTTGAATTTTCGCTCGCACTGCAGTCGCAAATGGCTCCTGGATGACGTCGCATACCCATGTTCGACTTGGCGCTGTAAATGCTTTTTTCTAATTTATTTCGCTTTAAAAGTCCTTCAAATACCGTTTTCGTTTCGTTTGATACTCACTAAGATTCAGTGCAATTAGTAGTATATAATATATCTTACATCACACTCGGTGGAAGAAAAACAACAATTACACCTCCTGCCTCTACAGCATTGCATTTCTACTGCATTAACTTTACCCTCATGCGTATTCTGACATATTGAAGTCTCGCTTCCATACATAAGTGTTAGTACCAACATGGCATTGTGTATGGCAAGTCAAACTTTGTCACTGACATTTGGACTGGCGATCAGGGAACCAAGGGCACCGTTAACACTATTTCCCGCATACACTCTTCTTTTAACATCCCTATCATACTTCCCATCCGCAGCGAAAACACTGCTCAGATATACAATTTCATTTACTTTTTCTAGAGTTTCATCATCAATCATTATCGTCACGTGGTCCTTTTTCTGTCTAACACTAGTACCTACCTTGTTTTTTTTTTGCATTCACACGGAGTCCTTTTACTGCACATCCAATATAAATGATTGCATTAATTGAAACGAACGTACCTACCTAAACTAAAAACAAAATAAAAGAAAAAACTCATTTTTTTTACAATAGCTAACTACCCTGTTCTATTCTAAGTAGTTTTAACAATATACGTTACCATATCATAGTTGATCCAATAGAAAGGAGCTGATTAAATTACTCGAACCATATGAGAGCATGTTATAGATTTGTATACAAAGTTAAGGGTCAATCCTTTGAATTTTGGGCGTTCGGAGACCGAGCTAATTTAATAACCGAACCCTGCAGTCAATAAGCCGACTAAATTAAATTCTGGCCCACTCCCCTTAACGAATAATGGAATTTGTGTAAAGTCATTTATTAACTGACCCCATAGCCTAGTGGTAGCGACAAAAGGTTTACACGCAGAGCTAATAATTCGATTTCTAGTAAAGATTAAGATAATTAAAATGACATTATTTTTTTTCCTCTAGTCTGGTACGCCAGTAATATCATTAGCTTATGTCTCTACAATGGACCGCCTGATATATACTTCCATCAAGGCTCCAAAAATTCTTCAATGTTGTGTGCGATGATCAAAAATAAGATTGCCTTCAAACAACACGCTTCCGGTAGCCATTGCACCTTTTTCTAATGTTATATTATCTCCATAAAAGTTGCCAGTGCTCCAAATCACGCGTAGAAATCCTATCCCAGTCGTCGCCTTATTCTGTATCTACGTAAGATTAGCATTGAATCACGGAGCATACGTTACTTGTTTAATGCTTGGCAGACAACTGACAAAATATCCTATCTCTTCAAAATATCGTCTTTGCATACTATACCATAATATCACCATAGCCACTATCCCTACGCGTACTCATAAATTTGGAGTCTCTTACATCCTTACATCTGTGTTAGTGATAGAAACTGATACCCTGTTGTTAGTTGCTGGCGTCAGGCAGAAACCCTCAACAGTGATCTATTTTAGTTCATGTGTCCATCTGCCGGAGGGTTTGTTTTAAAACTGAGAATGACATACCCAAGTTTTTTAAATTTAACTGCTTTTATATCTATTTAAGATGCTCGTCTAATAACAAGTAGAAGCTTGTTCCACACACAAGCAGCGTGAATCGTTATTAAATTGTCATTCACAATTAACATTAGACCCTCGCCAACCCGTCTGGCCTGCGTGGCGAGGCTACCAATAGTTCTCTTGATACTGCTAGCAACCTACACTGTTGGAGGTGACCTATGTGTTCTAGGGGCTGTGATGATGATTTTGATGTCTAATAATAATTCATCCGTATTTCTTTCTGGGTAATAAAGAGTTGAAATATTTTCGTACTGCCAGCACCTCGTATAGTGACGACATAAGTTTGTTTAATAGGATTGTATTCGTAAAGAATGATACTGATGAAGACATAAAACTTAAAATTTATCTATTAACCAAGGATTTTCGATTGCGTGAAGTTACTTTTATTTTCATTTTATTAACGCTTTCTAAAGGTGAAGGTACTTTAGTAGTGGTATAAATGTTTTAATTAAAAATAACATTGGCATAGTTGGCTCCTAAAAATATAGATATATGATTTATAATGTAAACTTATACCTGCTAAACACTAGCCCAGCTTTACAGCAACGTATGGTGCGGGTTGCACAGGACGATTTCGTAGGTCTTAAATGAAAGCTGTCCTAGTGGTACTTTCAGTTGATCGTAGCAGAGCAACATTACGTTAATTACTCAACTGCTTTGCTTCAAAAAACTGGGTATAAGCAAGGTAAAATAGTTTTACCCGCCCCACTAAGACTTGTGCTTTATAAGGCACAAATAAGGTAATTCGTGGAATACTGTTCTTAGCTCTTGGGATGGTTCCGTTAAGTACCTTACAATGTCCTGCATTTATTTTCTAGAAAGTTAATAGATTACATTTCTTAAAAGGATTTTTTTTTATTTAATACTTTATTACACAAAGACATAGGCGGGCTTTAATGCCGCAAGACATTTTATAATAGTCAACCATTGGGACAAGTTTAAATAATTTAATTAAGTGAAATATAAAAATCAAAAATATTATTTAATACATCTAACTACATATATACTTGTATATAATAAACTTAATACTAATACATGTACATAAATAATAATATACTTACAAATTTTGTTGGGAATGAAAATGTGGATAGACCATTTTTTTTAATAGCGATCTGGTGGTGGATGTCTTTTGTTGGGAGGCAAATTGTTCTACTAATTTACAATGAATACACTTGATTGTGCAAACGTGATTGTATTCAAATATTTTTAACGCTCAACTTCTTTGAGAATATAATTATGGGATTTTGGACAGCGTGATGAGGTGCGACGTAAGGGAACTACAAATTGACATCTCGGATGTATAATTTTTTTTTAATCGATTCGATAACTGATTTTGTTCATGCTAGACCTACAACAGTAGAGCTTTAGGAGTCTGTGTTTAAGGGGATGATAATAATGTTGAAATAAATTATAAATATAATAATATTTAATCCTATATAGGTATAGAAAGTGTAATATTACCATATTTTAAAAATTAAGAGGTAACGGAGGGTTTTTGAAGCAAAAAATACAGAAGCCAGCTCCAAAATAAACGTTATTTTTAGCGAAAGTGAAAAATGGTTTTCCGCACCGGAAGCTTTATGTTGTGAGAAATTTTAAACTTAATTAATATCGCATTAAAAAGTCGGCTAAAGTCGGCAAAGTCGGCGTGTGTGTCGGCGATAAGTGCAGGTAAAGTTTAGCAACAATTTGTGTTAGTAAGATAATAAACATGATTATTTTACTTGCACTGTGCATTATAATATTATACAAGTTTTGTAGTGAACATTATTTGAATATTTTGATGTTATGTTCAATAAAAGTTATGAGTACTCGTGTATTACTACTATTTATTGATACACTGGCTGTTTGACATACATTCATACAAATGTTACATTATTTTTTAAAAACTTTTCAAAATATGCTCGTCGTACATATTATATGTCTACTTGGTAATGGATGGAGCTATATCAACGTTATAATCTGTTTTTAAGATTATAGTTTTGTGCAACTATATTACCGCCATCTATGATCAAGAAGCGGAACTTTTTCGTAATGATATACTGAGTAGTAGATGAAACTTATGCCAACCTTATGATTAATAGTTTTAAGATTATAATTGCGTGCAACTGTAATAGCACCATCTATGATCGAGTACAGGAAGTTTTTTCTAATGGTCTACTGAGCAATAGATGAAGCTAATGTCAACCTTATGATTAGTATTTTTAAAATTATAATTGTGTGCAACTGTAACAGCACCATCTATGATCGAGTACAGAAACTAAAGCAATAGATGAAGCCAATGTCAACCTTATAATTAGTGTTTTCTAAGATTGTAATTGTGTGCATATATTATATATTTAATGGCTTTGCAATATACTTTATACTAATACATACATAAAATTAACATATTTTATACTAATATTACACATATTAATATTGTTGGGAGCAATTAGATACTATTTTTAGTCCACAATTTATTAATGGTTTAGTAAAAAAAAACGATTCGACGAAATTCTTTAATAATTTGTTCTGGAAAGCATTAGCTTTGATATACAATGTAGCAGCTTAAAAAACTAGCACTGAATTTGTTTTATTTAGAGTCTGTAATTAATAAACCCACTAAACATTTTTTTTTTCAAGTACATCTCAAATTGAAAATCTGTTAAGCAATATATGACATAGCCTTGATACAACATAGAATGTATGATGTTAATGACATTTTTTATGTCGCAAACATACTCACAAAGTTTGACGAAATGAGCTTTCTATTTGAGATTTTTTACGATGTAGTTTTATGATGATTTTACGCTGTTTAAGGATAACATCATACATTCATAATATTGTACGAGAATAAACATACTATTTTTTACTTTGGTATAGCAAAGACAGAAGATTTTTTTTTTGCATCACATGGATTTACAGTGCGTGCAGTGCGTGTCTGGGTCCATCGTTCGTGGCTCTTCCAAAAGCAATAAAAGGAGTATAATGGTGTTTTGGGTTTGCGACCGACTATGGGCTTATATTTATTTGCAAAGCGTGTAAAATAAAGCGATGCACTCAATGTGTTCTGCCTTTGTTATGTTAAGGGCAAATAATTACAGTTTTAATTAATTAATAGTAAAGAAATAAGTAAGTAAGTTTTCCTAATACAATATTAAAAATAAAAATAAAATAAAAGAACTAGATCAATACATATTTTTTTTTACAAACTTTGACTTACATACATGCGTACACATAAATTTTAGGACTCTTACATCTGACGCACGCTGAAGATGTGGAATGCTCTGTTTGTGTGTGTTTTCCCATTCCTGTAACCAGGAGTCCTTCAAGCGGAGAGTGAAAAAGCATAATGCTAGAGACTGATGTCGGTCGTTAGTAGCTGGCCTTGGACCTCGCGTTTTGCTTACAATATAAAAAAAACATCTATCTATACATATATAAGATATACAGTATAAACATTCTATTTATAAAGGAAATACCCAGCATAGCTTTCTCCATAGCTTGCTGAGCGACCTTGAATATGTGCCATCCTAGCTGAATGCGTCTGTCATCTTTATTGCTGAGTTTGCAGCGCCTAGCTGAATAGTCTGTCCAAGGTAGACGTATTCCTGCCCAACTTCGAGAGTGGCATTTGACACATAGATTGGCCTCGGCTTCACATGGTTATTGAACATGACCTTAGTCTTATCCAGGTTCATTCCGAGAACGACCTGCTGGGAAGCCACGTTTAACATTCAACTTTCTGCTAAGATCTTTGAGCGAGCTGGCCGCGAATCGGAGGTATGAGATGTATTCTCCATTGACATTTATGCCCCAGTAATTCCACTCAAGCATTTTTTTAAACATCTTTCAACGCATTCGTGAACAGTTTCTTGGATATGACATCCCCCTGCAAGAATAAGTTTACAAGTTTTTTTTTTTTTAAATGCTAGACGTTACGCATACGTGTGCAAGTAACAAAACGCTAGCAGTCAGTCACTGACGAGTGTACCATCAACTAAATCAACAAATCTTTGAAATGAGAAGTTCTCATAAGATATTAAACCGAAATAAGAAACTTGAATGTAGAACAGTAGACAGTGGTATATTTAATTCAGCAAACGGAAAGTTTCCCTTATTCAAATAAGAACGTTGATATCCATTGACCTAAATCTAATGACTCGGCACAAGTCGGCATGTTATACAACGTTTTGGTAATAGCTCCACTCTCCACTACTTTTTAAAGTATCTAAACCAAAAGTTTTACGAAGTTTTTAAGAGTACGTTTTCCGGATTGCGGGAATTACAAAATTATCACCCACTGAAAAATAACTGAGAGATTTTAATACTGATTGTTAAAAAATGTACCCACCATACTATAATAATCCAGAACCGCGATTTTAAATATAATCCTGAAATCTCGAATTACTTATTTATTTGGAACTCCAACAGCATTTAAAAAAATATTACATTATATTTCAAAACTTTATTGCACTATGTACAAGGGTGGACTTAATGCCTTCTGAGTGCCAAACCGTTAAGTCATTTAGGCAGACGAGCTGTTTTGACAACGCCTTGAAAATTTCCTGTGCACTTGGACCACACAGCCCAAGAGATTCAACTTTGAATGGCGCCCAAAACATATCCCCCAATAAGCTGGGTATATTGGCAGCGATGTGGAACAGTTTAAGGAGCTCCTAGACGTGGGCTGGTTATAATGCGGAAACAAAAATATATAATATATTTATATATGTAGGTACATACAATTCATTCATTAATATTTAAATAAGTCAATACAATATTATCAAATTGTACATACCATACATAAAACCATTAAATGGTAACAGAATTTATACTGATAAGATGATTTATCAGTCGTCTACAAATTTAAGTTGATTATTGGAGGAGGAGCGAAGAAAACAACTGCGACGGTCACACTAAAATTGGAAACGATCTTTCAGGTCTACCCAACTGTAGAAATCTGCTAATGCAGTCATCATAATGGTTGTTCATTCGTATTAACGACAGCTATGCTAAGGTCTAGCTTCCTTCAATTGAAGTCCAAAGTCTTAAGATGTAAGTCTATGTTAATACCATTGTAGATAGAACATTCCGAACATAGAAGCTCAGTTTTCAATAATAATTCCCGCTCGAGATTATTCATAGAAATCTCAAGTTTACCAACTTTGAACGTTCTGCTGATCAGGACTTTAGAAAACTTTTAAAATTTCATTATCACAAATTTCTGTAGCAAATCCAAGTGGACAGTGAGTTCATGTAAATTTACTATAGTTTTAGATGGCGTTATTGTAGCCAAATTATGTGTATTTAAGTGAAAACATCATATTAAGATATCCTTCTCATGTGGAGGTCTAGGAATGTGTGATGTGATGATACAAATCATAATGCAATATAAAGTCACAAAAACCTAATAATATTACTAGTAATGTGGTACCGACTCTGTAGTCTAGCGGTTAAGTCCGTGGAATTAGACAATTTTAGTTGGTTCAATTCCTGGTCGGGACACAATAATTCATTTGTGATATTTCTTGACTTTGGAATGCTAATAGCATCGACGAGCTTGCCACTTGTCATGATGGGCCTATAGTAAAGTTGGCTAAATATAAACTCGGTCCTTATAAAAGCGAGGTTTCTGACCACATCGTAAGAGATACGGTCCAGATGATACTTTACTTTTTTTACTTTTAGTAATGTGGTACACTGAGACAATTGCGATGGTCACTTAGGAAAGTTATCCTGTGTGCGTGTCTAGCGAACAGCGACCAAATCCCCTGGGAAGGTAGAGCCACGTGCAAGCAATAATCGACTTAGGTTGATACTGCCGCAATATTTGCCGAATGAACAGAAAATATACGGAGTCGGAACGTAAACTAGATATATTCCGAAGTTCTCAGGAGTAGTAAGTAGTAGAACTTATTAGTAAAAAGTAAAGTATCGATCCTTTCGGGGTGGTAAGAAACCACGCTTATAAATAAGCGGATTTACATTTAGCCTACTATACTATAGGCCAATCATGACAAGTGGCAAGCTCGTCGAAGTTTCCAGCGTACCAAACTCGGGAAATATCACAAATAAATTAAATATATTTATTTACATTAATAAATATTTTTTGTGTCCCGACCAGGAATCGTGTCATAGAGACTGCCATACATCTACTTGTTCTACAACAAGCAGCTTACTCGTCGAACCGCTTTGATGATCATTCTTCCACTTAGAACAGGCATCCACGAGCAACTTTTGTCTTCGCAACTAATTTGTCTCTTACATCAAGTTCGCCGTTTTTTCTTGCGCATGTTTCTGAGTTTTTTTTACTGTTTTCCGAAGAGACGAACATAGTTGCTCGTGGACGTCCGTCCCTAGTAGTGGAATCTCTTTAAGTAGTTTAAATGCCTGTAATTAAATATGAATGAATAAGTCAAAGTTTGTAAAAAAAAAATATGTATTGATCTAGTTCTTTTATTTTATTTTTATTTTTAATATTGCATTAGGAAAACTTACTTACTTATTTCTTTACTATTAATTAATTAAAACTGTAATTATTTGCCCTTAACATAACAAAGGCAGAACACATTGAGTGCATCGCTTTATTTTACACGCTTTGCAAATAAATATAAGCCCATAGTCGGTCGCAAACCCAAAACACCATTATACTCCTTTTAATGCTTTTGGAAGAGCCACGAACGATGGACCCAGACACGCACTGCACGCACTGTAAATCCATGTGATGCAAAAAAAAAAATCTTCTGTCATGTCTGTGTATAGTGGCCATGGTATATGAATGCATATTTTGGCCTGTGCGTATGGTTCGGTTGCGGAATAGAGAAGAAGAGATAAGGTTATGGAGCTCCTCAGTACACTCACTGTGGTATAGCTTGTAAAACACGCTAAGAGAAGCAACACTTTGGCGAAGCTGCAGCGATTCGGGAGTACTCGTATTAGAATTATTGCAGAGTGTTCAGAACACTTTTTTTTATAAAATAAGCGGATTCACTTTACCAAGCTTGTTGATGTCTCTAGCGTTCTATTCGTTAAATAACACATACTCGTATTAAATATTTTATTTATTGATGTGTCCCGACCATGAATTTATCCTGGGACCTCCGCGTCCAAATGTATATCATGTATTGTAGGGAAACGTATTTTATTTTCGTCTTTAATTATTTTTTGTAGATTTAAGTAAGTACATTACAGCATAAGAAAATATAGTTTAAACATGATTTAAGAACTGCATTAGAAAATCTGCCGCAAAAATATTTGCAAAAATTGATTGCAGCATTGTAGTGGCGTAAAATGATTTTATGTCGGTATGTTGAACGTGTTTGACATGAGTTTTGTGTTATTTAAAAGCCGATGTCACGCGTAGGTCGTTTAAAATTTCCATATTCTATTTTCTTGTTATACTGTGTCAGAAACATGTTATTAAATTTAGGGAAAATAAAATACCACAGATTTTTAAAATCTCATATTGATATTTAACCATTGAGACCTGAATATCGTCACCCCTCTGGTCAGTAAGACAAGGTCTTTTCGAAAAACACAGGTCAACAAAATGAAAATAAAGGTGCTGATATATTGTGTCACGTTATGCGGGACATTGAAATGAAACAAGAGATTTTAAACAATGGAAGTTAATATATTAGGAAAAATGAAGTTAACAGAAAGAGAGCAATGAATTTAAATTATATAAGGGAGGGTCGTAAGCCAAAACTTAGCCCTATCACTCTTTATGCATCCGTTGACCGTAGGTAGGGGTACCCGGAGAGCGCGGCCGATCCCAAGCGGACAACGTAGCGTCACGAGGAGTTATCTTCTCAGTTAGCTGGGCCTCAGCTCTATAGTCCTATTGGAAAAACCCCAAGCTAGGGGGGCGACAATATCCAGTAGGTTTATTAGGTATTTATAATTATTAAGTAATATTTGATTCAAGTAAGTATTTATTATAAATTAAAGCAGCACATTGCTCCCAGTTAGTTTGAAAAGTGATGAATGTCAGTCTGCACTGACAGGTGACGTCTGAAATATGTGCAAGGCAAAGGATTGCAGCCAACAATATCTATTCCCTGGCTGCATGTAATACGATCGTTACAATTGTTAGTGGTTTTGCATTAGGTAGCAATACTAAAAATATATATTTTACTGTTTTCCTACGTGTAGTTTTGTATCTACATTTAATTATCAACAGTCGCTGTAATTAGTACTTTCGAATGCGCGGTTTGTTGTCTTGTTGGTATATTTCTATTAATAATTTTATTTTTGCTCTCTAGATTTAAAGCCTTTATCGCGAAGAAGTCGTCATGATCGTAGAACAGTGACGGATCTGCTATATTTAAAATTTTCATGGCGGCCATTCAACTGTCATTTCGACTGTTTTTTTGTCACTTTTTAAGTCTCATAATAAGTGAAAACCTTCTAGATTTCATTTTGGAACCCTTTCTAATATTTGCACTATAAATTATAGACCACAAACAATATAAAACTATATATAAATATATATGCAAAATTATGGGTATTTTTTTAAATCCGACATGACGAAGTTCTCTCAATGATCTAAATGTGTTTTGATACATTTGTGGTGAAATTCACAGTTAAAATGTTGAGCAAACCTTTAACAGATTTTAAAGACAAAAGCGGGAATATTTATTTATTTATTTAAAACTTTATTGCACTATGTACAAGGGGCGGGCTTAATGCCGCTAGACATTCTCTGACAGCCAACCTTTGGGACAATAACAAGTATAACTTAGATCGACAAGTAGGTGCCTATTTAAGACTGATCATTATTAAATAATAACTATATTTATTAACAATATATTTACTACATACTAATAGTACTTACATACATACATATATACATAACTATACTACATACAATATCTACTTATACACGCTGTAAGGAGCTGTTTAAGTAATGTGAGTATGATTGGTATACTCCTTTTGAATATTATTCTGCCGAATATTGACCGGGTATAATAATATTAATAATAGATACTAAAGTAATATGTTTAGTTAACTATTTGGAAGAACTCGTACCTGCGTGGACTTTGTTTGTTAAAGTTAATAACTGTCTCGGAAATCATACGTAAGTCAAATAACTACTCTGAAATCGTAAATGACATCCTAGAGAACTTTAAAAACTTACGATGTTAATTAAAATATACTACCTTCGTAGTCATCTTGACCTTTAGAATGTCCTTAAGAATTTTGAATCTGATATTACGACTATAAAAAAGACTAAAAACTATAGAAAAGAGCTACTGAAGCTGATGGAATTGTCCCACTACAATTTAATCAAAAAAGACGTGTTTTTTATGTACTCGTACATTATTTTATAGAAAATACTGTTTTTGATGTAAATTAGTTTTATTTTAATTTATACATATTATTGCTAATAATATAATCAGTATAAGGTCCGAAGAAAAAAAAACTTACAGCTTCTATGCACCAAAACTAGTGATATTTAGGAAGGCTCATGTAGGCAGTGGAGGTCTTGCGGCTGAGATGTGATGTATGTAAAATTGCTGATAAAACCCTGGAATTTAAATGACACAAACGGACCTTAATTTTAAATTGATTTGATTTATACAGATTAATATAGTTCTTTTACTTCATTTACTATAGTTGTAAGATCTGTACTGAGCAATTAGTTAATTCCTATTCTATCCACTCTGTCTTCAGACCGGGGCTGGAATGCAAGAGCCAGGTTATCTGCGTTCTAGCTCACAAGGGTTGGAATCTCACCAGTTTTTGTGTAAACAGAGATTTAACTTGCTGCTTGACTGTGTTTTAATGTAATAGATATTGCGCCGAGATTTTTATAATAATTATCAACTTTCAGCGAATATATTTTAGTAACTTAGTTAGACAAAACTGTAGTTTCTACAAAAACTTTCTTTCTCAAAGTCAATAATACGGATTCTTAAAAGTTATCAGACGCGGGTACTATAAATTAGACACAAGAGTTAGTACTAGGAGGAGAACCGAGGAAATATGTCGTTAGTTTCCGCGATCCAATATTTATTGCCAGTAACCCGATAAACCACGGCTTTTCAAACTTTTTCAATTCGCAACGCACTAACAGGTTTAATATTATGTTGTGGCACCTAGCTAAAATTACGATGGTGAGTTAAATGTATTCTGTTACTTACTCGCAAACGTTGTTAGTGGATTTCGTTATTTACGTCATAGGTTGCGTCATAATTACAAAATATTATTCAATTCTCAACACTATAAGCGCTCAACCTTGACAGCGGCCGTGCAAATATCAACTTTAATAGCGTGATATATATAGTTAACGGATTCCATTATATAACGTTTGCGCTTAAGTAACAGAATAGGGCTGCAGGGTCCCGATTATAGCGCTTTCGACATGCATGTCAACTCGATTTGTTGAAACAACATGGCGAAAGCGCCAAAGTAGGGCCCTGCAGCCGAATTCTTGCTTCTTAGCCGCAAACATCATAGAAAGATATCCTTAACCTTATAGAAACGTGTTATATTTAGGTCTTTACAACAATTTAAACTAGAGACATACTTCACCTGACGTTTCGGTCAAGTTGCATTGCCCGTGGTACAGGTCGACTGGACCTTCGCGATGTAGCCTTTGTTCATAATCGGCGGTAAATGTAAACCATTTCTTCATTGTTGAATCCAGTAAATCGCCTAATGTCGCTAAGTATATTGAGTGTTGTATGTCGCGATTTATAAAAACTTTCAAAGTGATAAGTGTGTAGGTTTAAATCTATCGCTAAAATTATAAACACTATTAAGATATAGTCATTAAGTTTAAAAACAAACTTTCTAATAGAAACTGTCAATGTCAAACGGTATTATAGTTGACTTTGCTATTATAATAACTATTTTGACGTTTGAGTAAAAGTAAACTAATAGAGCGCACACTTTGGGAATCACTGCTTCAGACGTATCTATGGGTTTTATAGACATCGCGTCACCTTCTTTTAAGCCATCCTTACTATGGGTGCTAATGGTGAGATTATAATAAATAAATAAATAAATATTTCCAGACAGGTCACACAGCGCCATCTAGTTTCCGTGGTAAGCAGCGAGGCTTGTGTTACAGAAACTAGATGGTTGATAAACTACATATTATACTTTTTTTTTTTTTGTAAATATATACATATAAAGACCCAGTCAAGACAAATTATACAATGTACAACTTGTTCCCGGTGGGAATCGAACCCACGACCTCCCGAGTTCACGGCAACGTTTGTTACCACTAGACCACAGAGGCGGTCAAAATTAAATGGTTTTATTATGCTTGTGTTTTAACTAAAATTGTTTAATTTACATTTACATACGAAAATAATAGTATGCGTTAATAATAATAATATACAAACCATCGTAGAGCGACAATTGGAGTAGAGATGTTGGTATTGTTCTCGACGCGCCTAATATCATAGCGGAGTATGTCGTTGAGCTAAACATTTCATTACGACGTTGTGTGCAATCCCAGAACTACATAACTTCACGGCAGTTGCAACGGTGGCTTTGTCGCCATTTATTACTGCGACGCCTTCCTGTAAGCTCGGCAGGTACATTCATTAGAATAGATTAACCACAATGCAGTTTGGTGTAACGACATGAAAATCATGGTTGGAATTATTGCTATTTGAAAGCGTTTGTTAATTTCGTATTCGTACTTATCTAATTAGCATCATAATTTGTATTCTAAATCGATGTTGGTGCTTTAATGGTATAATTGCTGTAAATTTCTATAAATTACGTTCAGTAACGATATATTGTACAACTGTAACAGAAATAAAATAAATTGACATTTTATTCATTGTTAAAAGACCACAATATGTTTAGGAATGGATGCAAGAATTCCAGCAAAATATTTTCACTACTTGCTTAAAAATTGGGCCTTAGCAGTTCTGTTGTCTGAACATATAAATTACCTTTCAAGACGGTATTAGCACAAAAATACAGTATTTCGTTGGATAGGGAGAGAAGCAGAATAGTGAATCCATGGCATTACGAAAAAAAAGAGAGGGCCCTTATATAAACATCACAAAATACATCTAATACTTATATAATCTTTCATAAAATGCATACCTACCGTCTTTCATAATTTACATTCTTAGGATTTAATTTATAGGACTAATTATTTATTTATTTACTATAGTTATTATTTATATTATATATTTATATTATATATTTATATTATATATACTTATAGTGTATTTTTTTAACCTAAATTTCTTAAATTTGTAGGATGTAGGATTTATTGTATTTAAAATTTAATTTTAATTTTTAAATTAGTTTGAATTTATGTAAATTTTAGATTTAGTGTAATTGAGACCCCACAATACCCTAGTGTGGGTCTCCAATAGAAAAACATGTTCATAGGATTTTGTTGGAAATAAACGTTTATTATTATTATAAACCAGTCATAGGCAATCGCAAGCCTGGAGTTCTTCTCCTCTCTTTTCTATACACTTTAAACCCAGCAGCACCCACACTGAGAATCTATCTAACTTCTAATAAAGGAGAATGGGTCTTTATTATTCATGTACCAAAATAAATCATCTGAATTATGAAGCTAACCTTATTTTTAACATTATAGGAATAGTTTAAAAAGACGAAAGAAGAGTTTAGTCATTTGAATTGTTTCACAGACCGACCGTAAGTTTGTTGTTAACAACTAGTAAGGTGAAATTAGATTTAAAATTAATATATCAATATTTGTCAAAAAAATAAATACGAATTATACCTTAGAGAAGAAGAGAGAAAAATTTCTAAGCATTCCATGGATTCACCATGCGGGTGCCGGGTCCATCGTGTGTGGGTAAGGGATGAGAAGAATGGTGTCTCGGGCTTGCGACCGACAATAGGCTGGTTTAAGAAAAGGAGGCCTCCCTATTGCGCGACAATACGCTCATCATCCACCAATGCCGTCTTGGAAGCTCGTTCCATAAATGTATTGACGGCAGACCTACTTAGGCCCAATTCTTTCAGTAAGTGATGCAAAGATTTAGCTGGAATTCCTCTCGCACCAACTTCCACTGCTGAGTCTTGAACCCGTTCCTGATTATTTCTTCTGTGAGATCATAATATTTATTCGACTTCATGTTATGGTCTTTTGGAATATGTGATTCCCACGGAAGGTAAGTTCAATAAGGATATCTTTTTTCAAGTTCGGAGAAAACACTAAGATGTCTGGCCTATAGGCTGATACAGCTAGTTCATCTGGGATCCTATAATGGTGTTCAAATGTAACCATGAGAATATTCCAGTCTGATGCGGTGCGCCAAGGATCGAGGTGGGCTTGCATTTAGTTTTCGTGTTTTACCCTTCCTTTACCTTATTTTCTTTATATTTCATCCAAATAGGATTAAGGAAGGTTTATAGATATTGAGTTGTAGCCTTAGTCACCTTTTACGGCAGCCTGTCATGCAATGGGGTAGATGCTATTCTCAAACGAAAAATCTGATATAGCTTATTAAAATTACGATATTTCATGTTTTCCACCGAATAAATTATTGATGATTTAGTTTCGGCTAATTTCCATAGACTTTTTATCAATTTCCTTTGTCTTATTCTACGGTTGATCATTTTCTTCTGAATAACTAAAGAGGTTAGGCCTAGTTAGCTTAGTGCAATTTGGTGAATAACGCAGATTGAAATTCTATTATACTTGACAACTACTACCCGCCTAATGGACTCAATCCTGTGATGTTTTGAATTGTGATCGCCTCCCTATACTATTCAGATTAACCGCTCTTGTATTTTAGTAAAATTTAGTGATCTTGATTTGTTCAGTGTTAGTGATTCTGGGATAAAATAGAGATTCCTATTTTTTTTTTTGTTTTTGAATTGAAATGCTTTTTATCTAACCATCTTTTAATTTTCTTTTCATTTATTAATATTAAAATAATATTATTATGATAGGATATAAATTGTATTATTTGTTCTAACTGGTATATACATACATATATTATATATATCTTTTTTCAATTTATCGTTATATTATTTATAAAAAAATAATGTTAGATTTTAAGTGGAAACTTTAAAGGATTGTGTTTTGTTTTAAAATAGATCAGTGTTTCCGGAATAAATAAAATATTTAAATACAATTAAATATTTCTTATAGTTATGTCTTGTAGTTAATTAAATTCTGTCGCAATTTGTAGGTACGGGACGAGAAGACTTTGATGAAGTATCGTCTATTTTAAGAATTGCTACTGAATGCGAAAGTTTTGCGCATAAAGTGGGTACAGGAAGAAAATAGGACGAAATAAACATCATTTCCTGTTGTGGACACGCGACACAAGTTCTGATAGATCGGAAATAGGGAACGTAGCAAGCTTTTATCGAAAACTCATATAATAATATATTACGTAGAAATTACAATTCTTAGTTTTTTATTTAAGTGTTCACTTTGTATTGAACTATGCCACTAGAATGTCTAGCTGTTTTATCTCTACTCGTTACATTTCAAGACAATGGGAATATTGAGTACAAATATAAAAAAAAAAAAAAAAAAAAAAACGGATAAAATAAGATTCAACATTTTACGAGTAAGCAGTGGTAGAAAGACAAAGCTGTTGCCAAACTAAAAAACCGCTATTGTTTTATTTGTTGCGTAAAACTAGAAGGAAATAAAACAAATTGTTTCCCGTTTCAAAACTCATTCAATGGAAGTGTGAAGTGAAATAGCGTGAAGGAAAAGTCGATCCCACAACGGCGTATCAGTCGGTTACATCTTTTATCTCATGGACAAGGACGGCGTGGGCGTCCATGCAAGTACAAAGTCGACAAAGTTACAATAAAATTGAAATACATAGAACTGAAGTTATATTTTTTATTCTTTGTTTCATTTTTTTTATTACCACTTTAATTTTTTCGAAGTGTAATATATAAAAAAATTTAAAAAATAAAACTATTTTAAAAATACACCAAAATCTTTAATTATATTTTTAAAAAGTTTTCATTATAAAAAAAATAATAAACACATAGAACAGTCCCACTGCGGCGTGTCAGTCGGACACCACATCTTTTATCTCATACACGAAGACGACGTCTGTGCGCGTACAAATTCGACAACACTAAATTGCCAAGAAAATAAAATACACAGAAATGTAACTGTTTAGGATATGAATAGATATTAGTTTTTTTTTTAATATGCACGATATGTTAAACTAATGATACGTGAAATCCTATTCTTCTCCGGAAAATTATGCGAGTTTAATAAGATAATAGGACTTAATTTAAATATTTAAAGTTTAATAGGAATCTGTAAATTAATAAATAAACAATACATAAGATGCCTTCACACAACCAACACACACACTAAAACTTAATCAATTTGGGCACATAAACGCGAGGCAAGGTATCGGTTGGAGCTGTCAGAAATATTCAATGTTTATTTGTCGTACATAGTCTAAATATCCCTGCTATTTAGAGATTTATAACTTTTATCTTTAGCTTTAATCACTGTAGGTATTCACAAATTAAATGCTTCAAAGCAGTTGTGCGGCAGAATAAATTATCCGACGGCTTAAAGTCATAACTTGACTCACTTTTTCTGTGTTAGAACTATTGCTATGTATCTGATCCATATAACAGCTAGATTTATTTCTGTAGTGAATTAAAAGTTGATTCTAAGTGTGCCTTAGCGTTTTTTCGTTTTATTTATAAATGTTATAAAATTCCGTGAATGCGTTTAGAATTAAATTTTTCTTAAGAATTAACATAATAACGGATTTAACATAACTACCGCCTTGGTTTAGCGGTTAAGTCCGTGGATTTAGACTCAGAGGTACTGGGTTCGATTTCTGGTCGGTACACAATAACATTAATTAATTTAAATAAATAAATAATGTAATATTAAATTATTTGTGATATTTCCCGAGTTAGGTACGCGACGAGCTTGCCACTTGTCATGATCGGCCTATAATAAAGTTGCTTAAATGGGAATCCGCTTCTTTATAAGCGTGGTTTCTGACTACCCCGAAAGGGAAACGGTCGTGATGATAACTAGAGTGAAATGAAAGTGAATGAACTTTTCATTATCAATTAAATAGGAATACTTAATCTCGAACATAAGCCTAAGCAAGGTGGTCAGAAACCACGCTACTATTTACGATATGCTGACAAGTGGCAAGAAATTGCCTCCATGGTCTAGCGGTGTTCGAGATGTGGTGCTGGCGTCGTTTGCTCAGAATCCCTTGGACCGCACGACGTACTAACATTTCTGTGCTCAAAGAGCTTAAGCTGACCAGGGAGCAAAGACTCTCTACCGTCTGCTTTGCCCGAATTCTGCAATACTTTGGCCACATTGCAAGAAGAGAAGACGATAATCTAGAAAAACTTCTAATCACGGGCAAGGTAGACGATAAAATAACAAGAGGAAGAAGCCCCAAGCGATGGTCCAGTCAGGTGCCTGACCACCTGAACATCCCTGTACACCAGGCCATCCACTACGCTGAAACCGAAACCGTTGGAGACGGCTGGTGGATGAGCTGCGTCTGCGACGGAGTCACGATCCCCATCAGTGGGGTACCGACTAAGGAGGAGGAGGTCTAGCGGTGAAGACCGTAACTTTAGACGTGGAGGTACCGGGACGGATTCCTGGTCAGAAAACAATAATTTACTTAATTTATTTATGATTAAAAAAAATGGTCTAGTACGTTAGAGATATTGATGATAGTATAAAAAATATATATAAATAATGAGCTTGCCACTTTACTAAATGTAAATCTGCTTCTTTATAAGCGTGTTTTATTTATATGCACCTTACTTTGTTTTTATTTGCTAAACACCTACTTGTTGTTTTGATGCTGGATGTAATAGACTAACACTGTTGTCTAAATTAGATTTAGTAAAGAAGTCAGCATTTTATAGAATTTGTTAATTGTACTTTTCTATAAACAAAACAAGTGGAAATTAAATTAAATATAAACTAACCTAATAAAAAATAAACTATAAGTAAAAAAATCCTCTAGTGACGACCCTTCAGGGATAGCTACAAGGAGACTGGCAACGTTTTCTCTCTGTATAGCGAGCCTAATACGTTGGCAGAAATAATTGAAAGCTTTCCAGTCTCCAGACTTTTTTGTTAGCCGTTTGGACAAGTGCAAATGGGCCCATCATTTCGACCCAAAAAAAATCTCGGCGAAAATTTAAAATCAAAGGTAAATACAAAATGAAGCAAGCAATAAAAATCTTAATAAGATCAAAACATTTGCAAAAATATAAATATATATATATACATGAAAAATAGATATTCGTATGTTATGTACTTGATATTCCATTAGGCTCAAGTCCAAACTTCCTGGTCTATTATAACGAGGTAATAAACACAACTAAGTATTTGCTACAGCAATAAAAGGAAAGGAAAGTAAATTAATAACGTACATTCCTACTTCTGTACAAATACGTAGAGTAATATCACGCAAAGACGAAAGGGTCGGGCGTTTGTTTGTGAAAGTTTTGATGTCTGTTCACCCTCGATTTCCAGGGTGAAATAGTTTATATAGGCATGATGTGCTATAGTCCTATTTGCTATATCTAAAATGGTACTGTTGATACTTTGTTTCATTAGTTCCAAGGATGTTTTTATCATTTATTTTATTATTTAGAGTAAAAGAGGCTTAAATTACAATGATCTGTTTAATAATAAAAAATTATTTATTGTACAGAACCAAAAATAGTGTGGGTACAAAGGCGAGCTTAATGCTATAAATGCATTTTCTACCAACTAACCTTTGTGAATGGGGAGCCATTTAGCCCGCTTATGGGTGCAAAAATACTATTGTGATCAACAATAATGAAATATAAACACATACTAGTTTAATATACATATCCTACATATTAAATAAATATATACATAAATAATAAATACATATCTAAGTACATAGTAGAAAGTTATGGTATGTTATTCTGTTTATGGTGTAAAAAATTGTATAACTTGTCTTTAAATAATTTGAGAGATGGAGCTTGTCTGATTACCAAAGGTAGTCAGTTTCACTGGCGAGCTGCAGATACCGAAAAGGAGTCTCAATATCTGCTGGAAGAGTGGGGAGGGATTTTAAGTAAGTTGTTATGAGAAGAACGAAGTGAAAGACCGTCGAGTCACAAATAAACGAGCTTGAGAATGCCGTAAAGGAAGGAGAGTGTATGTGCAGACCTGTTTAGTCAGTAGTTCTCTGTAGATTTTTTTTAATCATGTGATAATTACAAGCATAAATTAATTTTACGAAACATTGCATGGAATCAGCAACAAACAAGCCAATATAAATATACACAAGATATGTGAATATAGAGTGTATGGTGCAGAAGAGCTTCTCGTATATGACCTTTGTCCATTCAATTCTGGAGACTCTGAGACCATCTCACGTGATCTTATATCCCTTATCTAATCATCATCATCACAGAGTCTAGTTCTACTAGTGAAGATTGCCTTCATATTATTTCTATAGAATTTGGCCTACACTCGCCATGCTGGCTATACGGATTTTAAGGAATTTTAAGAATTACCTTCTAAAACAATTCCTTCTCTTTCAAACGTGTTAGCGATATACAAGTATCCAATGATAATAATAATTAATATATGTACTTATCATCACAACCCCAAGAGTACAGATGTCTAGACATCCACTGCTGGAGATGGTCTTTCAAGAACTTTATTTCTGAAGAAATTAGCCTACACCCGCCACGCTGACCAGACGGGTTGGCGGTGGTACTGTAAATGACAAATGTACGTAAGGACAGTGTATTTCTCATTGCAACATGCCTAGGTTCTAACCACGATTTTGGATTTTAAGGAAGGGGTTTTTACAACCAAGCTTCCACCGCTCTATGCATTATATACCTATTTGTACTAAAATAAAACTAGATTAATAGTCGTAATGGGAATAACCCGTTGCTGTTAACATATACAGGATACCCGTGGTTTCATGTTTAACAGGTGGAAATGTCGGCAACTAATGGACAAGTTGTGAAGGTGATGATGTGAAACCGAAAGTTACTTTTGCTCTACTAAAAGGTAAAATAAACTTTAATGATTTGCGATAACATTCGGTAGAGTTACGACTTTAGAATTTTGGGAATTTAGGTTTCGCCGTCTCTTATCATTCAATGTTTGATCATATAAAGTAAAGTATCATTACGATTGTAATCTTTTGAAGGTCGGAAAGAAACATATTATACTGTCTCACTCTCCTACAGGTTAGCTGGTAGAAAAATACGAAATTTTATTTATTTTATTTTTATTTAAAACTTTATTGCACTATCTACAAGGGGCGGGCTTTATGCCGCTACACATTCTCTGACAGCCAACCTTAGAGACAGATAAAGCATTTAAAGTAGGTAGGTACAAGTAAAAATTAAAATATTATAACTAAACGATCACATTGTAAGCAATAAACAATATATAAATTATATACACATATAAACAGATACATTTATACACACAATAATACATACAATACAATATATACATACACATACATATAATAAATACACTAAGTAGGTACCTATATTATATACCTTTACACACAACAAACTAATAAACAGTGATATATAATGCATGGCGCGGTGGTGGCTCGGTTGTAAGAACGCGTTCCTTAAATCCTACAAAGGTCGGTTCAAACCCACCCGACATGTACCAATGAGAAATGCACTTTTCTTAGTTACATTTGTCATAGATTTACAACACCACCGTTCCCGTGCCTCGGAGAGCACGTTAAGCCGTCGGTCCCGGTTCCACTAATACCAACTTGTGGAATCGTTAATAAATTGTCATTATAAATTGACATCATATCCTCGCCAAGCCGTCTGGCCAGCGTGGCGAGTGTAGGCCAAATTCTCCAGATAAATGTTCTGGAAGGCCCATCTCCAGCAGTGGAGGTCTAGGACGCTTGTTCTAGGGGCTGTAATGATGATGATGATATAATGCATAATTAGTCGTTCTGACTATTTTGTTATTAAAAAAAAAATGGAAAAGAAGGTTTTGAAAAACATTTATCAATGGCGCGTGTGAGATAGATTTCGAGCTGATTGTTAGAAGCAGAGCGAAGAAGAAGCTATAGATATAAATATAAATATTTCCAGACAGGTCACACAGCGCCATCTAATTTCCGTGGTAAGCTACGAGGCTTGTGTTACGGAAACTAGATGGTTGATAAACTACATATTATTATTATTATTTTTTTTGTAAATACTCGTACATATAAACAGCCAGAGCGAGACAAATTATACAATTTACAACTTTACAATTTACAACGGCAACGTTTGTTACCACTAGACCACGGCGGCGGTCACATCGCTCAGATCATTATTGTAATAGATGATACTATAGGTACAAGATATTTGCGTTCTAAAATAGGTCGAATGTAGGTGGACGGAAATCTCTTCATACTTTAATAGAGGTGCCCACAGGTGCCGAGTTTGGCCATTTATTTTCTTTCAACAGCTGAAATTGGGTATTATAATGTCGCGCTTCGTGTGATGACAGAGAATTTGCACTTAATATGCGAAAAATTGGTCATTAGCCTCCGTTCTCAAATAAGCGACGCAATAAACCATGAAATATTTATAACGCCTTGAAAGGATCTTTTCCCTCATCATTTTCTACTGAGTTTTTGTATACTAATAAAGCTATGCTGAAGCTCGAGAAATGGTAAACGGGATACCGCTTCATAAAAACAAGGGTTTTTTTTTAAATACTAGTACAACATGTGACCTTGCTCCCACTTGATCTATGGATGTTAGCGACTAGAATCAGACACTCATGACTGACATCAGTCCCTAACACTATGCCGGCTTGACTGGACATGATGGTAATTCGAGCCTGATCCCGAAACGTGTGGATATATTTTACTGGGTTTATCGCACGAACGGTGGATATATCGCCGCCCCGGCAGACTGGGCAATTTATCACCATTTCGTTGTGATTATACTTTTCATTCATCATTCATCATTACAGCCCTAAAACACAGCGTCCTAGACAGACACTGCTGGAGATGGGCCTTCCAGAACATATATCTGGAGAATTTGGCCTATACTCGCCACGCTGGCCAGACGGATTGGCGGGGGTTTGATGTAATTTTTTATGACAATTTATTAACGATTCCACAAGTTGGTATTAGTGGAACCGGGACCGACGGCTTAAACACGGCACGGAAACGGCGGTGTTGTAAATCTATGACTAATGTACGAAAAGTGTATTTCTCATTGGTACATGCTGGGGGGGTTTGAACCGACCTTTGTAGGATTTAAGGAACGCGTTCTTTTAACCGAGCCACCACCGCGCCTTTTTTCATAAATTATTGATAAATACCTGTTGTGGCAAGGCTATAAAAACGCTTTCCAGTCTAAAAAGTTTGCGGTTCGATCCCCAGTATTTTCTTACGTAGGTACATTTACCATAGATTTACAACGCCACTGGCGCTCGAAGAGCATGTTAAGCCTTCCGTCCCAGTTTCATTAATACCAACTTGTGGAATCGTTAATAATTTACATTAAAATTGACATCGGACCCTGGCGAAGATCCGTGTGGGTAGCGTGGTGAGTATATGCCAAATTCTCTTCTGATAGACTAATGTCGGTCGTAAGTAGCTGACGTCAATTTATCCCAATCTTGGGTCTAACAAACATGTGCACAGTATTACAAAAATATACATTACTTTTATTGTCAAAAATACGAAACCTAATAGGCGTGCAAAGGAAAAACAAATGGTTGGCGTAAAGGTCTGATTATATCCAGTTTACTTTCATAACAATGAAAAACGGTTGTCATTTGTGCGCAATATTATGAAAGGACCAAGTAAAGGACCTAAGGCAAATAAATCTCCATATGTCCAAATTAAAAGGACAAGCCACAAACTACATCAATCACATGTAAACGAAACAAAACATCCCAAATCCCAATCGCCCGTTTATAATAACCCGCCGCGATCGTTATGTGTTGTTTTTTCTGATTTTTCTTTCATCTTGAATTTTCATGTCGTCGCCTAAGAGAAAAACTTTGTATGTCGCAATTTTAATATAAATGATATTGAGTTTTACATATTTTTCTAATTCAGTCTTGCAGGGCAAATAATCGTCAACAATTTAAACGAATATACGATTTGTTTAAAGTAAGATACAAAATTTGATAAAATAAAGAAATAAAGGTAAAAACTAAATTAATACAACAAATAAATAAAAAACCTACTTACAAAACCTAATTTAAATATTAATCGTGTCCGCTTGGCATGGTGGCAAGAACGCTGGCCGCATTTCATCGCTGAATCGCTATGGTGATTCTCTGAGCGAGGAAATAACTAGCCCTCTTATCATTAGACCAGAAAATTTGAGGAGAAGTGATGTTTTTAAAAATGATTAAGTGCAAGCGCTTGATCCACGAGTTTGATTTACTTATTGTTATTTAAAATATAAAATTTTATTAAGTCTAGCAGCAAATTTTTTATTTTCATTTTAGAAATTTTATCACTATTACATACAGTTGGTACCCTTGGTTTTGTCAGATTACAAATGATTTATTTTACTTAACATGGTATGATAGCGTATGAATGACAACAAATTGCGCAACCTATGATTATGCTACGAAATACTTGTATTCCATTCCATTCATTTTTATTTATTTATATATTTATCGCCATAGGATCCTATCGGAACACTCGGTTAAGTAATTTTTTCATAATATTCACCATAAAATACAAAACATACACTTGGTTTGTCAGTTGTATATAAATGTATTATTATTATTATTTAAGCATAATCTTTGTGATATTTGTTACAATATCCTACGAAATAAATAACACCTACTTTTAAAATCATCGAAAAACAATAAAATAAAGTGCGACTAAGTATAGCTAAAGATGTCTCAAACATATTTTTTTTATTAGACGGTATATTTTTTTGTAAAATTGACTATCAATTCAATTGGCTTTATGAACATTTTTAAAGTATGGACTATTTTTAATTCCTAGTAAAACATAATGATTTTTATTGTAAATTCGACATATTAGGTTTTAGACCTAGACGACGATATCGGGTGAGAGCGGCGAGTGAGCTTCGATACCTTTTATTCAAATAGAATCACGTCGTATCCCATAAAATGGGCGTATACCCTTTGCACAGATTTCGACGGCCTGATCCGTCGTTCGCGCGTCGATTTCACATGTCAACAATGTTTATTCGATCTCACGAAAATGAGAACAATGTGTGCTTTGCGGATATACGGCCGTACTCGTTATCGAATTCGATCCTCAATTTTATTAACGCTTTATGTAACAATCGACTGAGCGTATTTGTTGAGCGAATTTTTAGATTGGCATTAATGCAATATGTAAATTTTAATTCATTTTTGATCCGGATTTTTTTTACAAAATACCTTCAGAATTGCGTTAATTTTAAAATGGAAATTGCAACTTGTTATGTTTTTATAATCTGGGACTACTTAGACATGAGAGACAGCTGTTCCGAATCAACAAGAGCTTCTTGGAGGAACTGGGAATACGACAGCGCATTTCCTCAATCGTACAATCACGCATTCTCACTTTCTTCGGACACGTGTCGCGGCGTGATACATTCATTACATCCATTGAGCGCCTGGTAGTTCAGAGAAAAGTTGATGGCAAGAGAATGGTAGGTCTCCCATGAGGTGGACAGACCAGATCCCCTGTATAAGTGCGACAGGAGGGTTGCAGTTCGAGAGGAGTGGTGACTTCTTGTTCAGCGTGCCACTGACACTCAAATGACGACCACGCCTACTCTGCTAAGAGTGTAGTGACTAAGAAAAAGAACGCAGTGCCCAATAAAGTTGTTTAAATACAAAATTATCTTCTTTGTCTTTGGACCTTCAGATAATATCTTGATTTCTTGATTGACATATAGTTTTGTGTTTTCTCGCCACGCTGCACTTGTCAGAAAGTGGTTGACGATGGTCTGATGTATTTTGTTGATAATTTCTTAGTGATTTTAGTGCTCTTTAAGGCTCGAAAACAGTTATAAATCTTTGACAAATAAAAAAAAGTATCATCACGACCGTTTTCCTTTCGGGGTGGTCAAAAACAATGCTTTTAAATAAGCTGATTCACATTTAGCCAACTTTACTATAGGCCAATCATGACAAGTGGCAAGCTCGTCGATGTCTCCAGCGTACAAAACTCGAGAAATATCACAAATAAATTAAATATTAATTAAATGTATTTATTTACATTAATACATATGTTTGTGTCCCGACCAGGAATTGACAAATATACTTTTAAAAAGTATATAAGGCTGTTGGTGACATATGCTAGAGTTTGATTCGCTTGGTCACTACGGGCCTATAGTGAAGTAAAGAAGAATGTGAACCTGCTTTTAAAAAAAAGCATCCAACAACCAACAAAGCAACGGATTGTGGTCATGTTGATAATTTATCATCGCTTTCATATGTTCTCGCCAGATGCCATGTTGGATAGTGATAGCTATTCTAAAATGTTAAACCATATTGTTCATAATAGATAGTAATTTAGTCATCATCAAATTATTTTAATATTGTCAGTTTTGAAAATCAGACAAATTCATTCGACTAGATGCTTCATATTTTTGTAATACGGGCAACTCAAAATCACGCCACGCGGCAAAAACTGGTACTAACGGAAGGCTAGCGATTGGCAGAAAATAAGCGGGCATTCTGGATTGGGACTTCGCGGGGAGCACTAGATTCAAGAAAATACATGAGTGAATTGTTTGTATTACCTTGTACACATAAAATTCGCTAGTGGTTAAAGAGTAATATTATCAGCTGCAAATTACAAAAGTAAGGCGCTATTTGAAAACGGTCGACGGCAGTTCGTGTCTTCTACGAGGAAAATAGTGAGCCCAGTCGGTGTTTGGTCAACAGGATTTACAGGTTACGTTACAATAGGCAGAGACAATTCAGCGCCACTTGTCACAATAACGACATACCTCTTTGGCTTCGTCGACATTCATCAACATATACATGCCAGTTTTTTTAGAAGGCTTTTTAATTGCCATGGTTTTATTTATTTGATCCTGATAGGTGTGCATTGATCTGCCAGTGTCTTTTTTACCCACAAATATCACATTATGTATCTGGTTCTTCAATCTTTCTTCATTCATCCTTTTTACATAACCATTGGAGCATTTCTTTCGCTATTTTTGTAACCCTATGCTTTCTTTCATGTAAGTTGCGTATTTTCTCGTTACATTACGTAATCCTCATTCCTACTGCATTAACTCTTATGCGTATTCTGACATATCGACGTCACATCAGACATCAAGTGTTGATACCAACGTGGCAATGGGTATAGTAAGACGAGCTTTGTCATAGACATTTCGGCTGCTGATCAGTAATCCCCAGGGCATTGTTAACACTATTCCCCATGTTCACGCTTCTTTCAACATTCCCATTATTTATTTCATCGGTACCAAAAACACTACTTAGATATATATGAGTATTTTTTTTGTTCTAAAGTTTTATTAACAATCTTAACCGTCACCATCGCTTTTTTATCTATTTATACTAGCACATGTGACCTTGCGCCCACCTAATGGTAAGTGTCGCACAAGGTCCATGAATGTTAGCAACAGAAGTCAAACACTCATGACTGACTCAGATCCCAGCACTATGTCGTCTTGACTGGGCATGACGGCAATTCGAACCCGATCCCGAAACGTGTGTATACACTTTACTGGATTTACTGGCACGAACAGTGGATACTTTCCCGCCCCGACAGACTAAGCAAATTACCACCACCAATCCGCCTACACCTATTTGTTGTTCTCGTTGAAAGTGTGTGCCATTTGCAATATGTCAAAGGCCAATTTTTACGTTAATCCTTAAACTATAATAATAATAAATATTTCCAGACAGGTCACACAGCGCCATCTAATTTCCGTGGTAAGCTACGAGGCTTGTGTTACGGAAACTAGATGGTTGATAAACTACATATTATACTTTTTTTTGTAAATATATACATTTTATACATATAAACACCCAGACCGAGACAAATTATACAATGTACAACCTCCGGTGGGAATCGAACTCACGATCTCCCGAGTTCATGGCAACGTTTGTTACCACTAGACCACGAAGGCGGTCAACTAGTGTGAGGACTAATATTGTAAGCTTGCGATGGTGATATTAATAAAAAATAACACGGCTTGAAATAATACTGACTGTAATTTAATTATAAACTTAATGTAATAATTTTATTTTATAAGTATATTCAACTTTAAAATCAACAATGTGTACAAAATTGGTATAAATTTAGTCCTTACACTAGCGTTGATTTTAGTGAGCAGCGCAATTTAGTGCATTGTGTGTCCTAAACAGTTGTATATTGGAGTAAACACCGCGCATGATATAATGAGAACTAATTAGGTATACACACGGGCCAATTATTGCTGAAACTGGCATACAATGCTTCATTCCGTAGCATCTGTTTAACTCGGCTATGCCCGTATAATAAAGTGGTCATTAATTGAATATTTAGGCTCTAATAAGGTGCCCTGCATAATAATAATAATAATAAATTATTTATTGTACAAAACCAAAACAAGTGTAGGTACATAGGCGAGCTTAATGCCGTAAATGCATTTTCTACCAACTAACCTTTGTGACTGAGAGCTGTAATAAGCGGGTGCAGAAGGTTACTATGAAAATATATAGGTGAAATTATTTATTACTATATAAAACACAAATTAATTATATCATCATTCAGGATTTGTTTCAAATTCTTTTGTCGTTGTCGCCACAAAATTATGGAATGATCTTCCTGTAAACATAAGACAAGCAACCAACCAGATCTTTGTTTAAAAAACTCGTATTTCTACACTACCTGAAAAGCTCCTCACAATATTAGTAAGTGTATATATGTATGTTTATGTATAGTATTATGTATGTATTAGTATTTAGTATATTGATATTATAGTATATATAACAATATAATATGTAAGTGTATAATTAAGCTGTTAATTTTTCTTCCTAATTTTTTAATATTTCTTTCATTGCACCTATAATAGTTCAAATTTGTCCCCAAGGTTTGGCTGTCAGAAAATGTCTACGGGCATTAAGTCCGCCTTTGTACTTCGTGCAATAAAGTTTTAAATAAATAAATAAATAGTACTTATTATATGCAATACAATATACATAGATAAACATCCTAAATAAACAAATAAATATATACCTAAATATAAAATACATATGTACTCGTATATATATAATAAGTAAGTTATGGCGACTTCTTCTGTTTGTGAAATAAGTATTTGTATGATTTATCTTTAAATATTTTAAGAGATATTAGGTATATAACTGCATAGATATTATATAAAATTTACATTTAGTCAACTTTTATCATACTCATTACACACCCTATAACTTAGAGTCCTAGACCTCTAATGTTGGATATGGGCAATCATTTTTTTTTGTTTTTGGACAATAAGACCTACACTCGCCACACTGCAGCGCGCTGGTCAGACGGGTTGGCGAGGGTAACCAACTTTACTATAGACCAATCATGACAAGTGGCAAGCTTGTCAATGCCTATAGCGTATCAAACTTGGAAAATATAAAAAACCTTAATAGACGATGGGCCCATGGGGACCCAGGGGTTGTCAAAGCGGCTGACGGAAAGGTCTGTAGACAGGAAGGCTGGAAATTATTTCTGCGAACGTATTACTCTCGCTATACAAAGGGAAAATGTTGCCAGTCTTCTTGGGACTATCTCGGATGGAACTTTTTTAGGTAATTTTTATTATTTAGGTAGATTTTAATTTATATACACATAAAGTGGTTTGGATTTAGATTTTAAGTAAGCGTTATTAGAACCAGGACACCGCCACTGTAATGTATATTTTACCAATATTCAAATAAAATCTCTAAAAAGATCATATAAGCTACACAGCAACATGAATTATTTAATCTTAGATTGCCTATACAAACAAGCTGCTTTCAATGAATGGAAAAAGGTCTTTTTCAATTGCAAAAAGTCCACTATTCAAGAAAATGAACACACAGATGGAGAACGATTCATATCAGTCGCTAAATGGAGTGTGCGTATGGTCGACAAACACCCTGAGAGGTTATGAACGCACTCCAAGGATCTTAAATCATGGATACCGCATTAACTTTAAACTTAAATTATAAACTTGGTTCCTTATCGCTTTCACACACCTCAAGATGTTATTACAACACCTAGAATATATCTTCTAATGAAGTCATCTTCAGTCTTCCAGAACATTTATCTTGATGGTCATAAGGGTTATCGAGAGCCAATGACTAAACGATTTCACAACTAAGTATTAGTTTAACCAAGACAGTTGGTTTACCGTGGTCTAGAAGGGACGGGAAGGGCAGTGTTATAGGTAAAATGAAAAATAACATACATGCAGGGGCCCAGCTGGTTTATTCGTTTATTTGGTTCGTTTGTATCAACTTGGATACAGTCAGCACAAATAAAGTCAATACAATCAATAAAAAATATATGTACCAAACGAACTGGTAAGAATTGTTGGGCCGTAATAATCCATATTTATGTATGTGATCTTCTTATTGGATCTTAGTATTCTAAATTTACTATTCGGATACCGCAAGCAAAATATTGAGTTGGCGATTGAAAAATGAACTTCATAGTATTTGAACTTCATACATACTATTTATCTGCACGTTTGCGGTGTCTCGCAAAATTAATGCCTAATGTTGATTTTGTAATTAATTGTGTGAACCCTTATCGCCCTCATTGGTACATCTACTTATTTCAGGATCTTTGAAGCACTCTTACAAATTGTAAACTCGAGTGCACCGTGTAGTGGGTCTTTTCTTGCATTGAGAACGTAATCGGAGGCAATCCTCGTCTTTAAGCATTGCGTTTTCTCAAGTTGTAGATGGAATAATACCTACTCTTAAGTACTCTTTTCATCGTGGAATTGCTAAACCTATTTATTTACGGTCTTGATCAGCAGTGATTGTTCATTGTAATTCATTGTAACTATCAGTTTATTCATGGTATCGTTCATCATGACCTCATAAGCTAGTCTAGGTTTAAAAATAATAATAAAACAATAATGGCGAGAACGATATCATATTAAATTGTATTACTAATTTTGCCGTATAAAATTATTTAAATAATAATTACTACAACAAAGTATTTTGTCAAAAATTTCATTTTACGCGTGAAAAAATCCACTTGAATACAAATTAATAATATAAATTCAATTTTATAGGGTTCATTTAATATTAAAACGTTTGCTATTTAAATTATTTATTATTCACTCAAATAACAAGTGTGGGTGTCAACAAATAGGCTCAAAATATTATAAAGTAGGTAAATATAAAATATGTTTTTCTGATTTAAAAAAATATTGGCTATTTTAGTCTGATTTGTCTACTTTCGTACTCCACCTGTTAAGAGGGTTAGACGCATATTTCTTGCTCGCACAATCAAATATTTTCGTTTTTTTTTTTCTACTTTTGAGTATTGCTAACTGCCTCCGTCGTCTAGCGATTAAGCTCGTGGATTTAAACTTTGAGGTTCCGGGTTCGATTCCTGGTCAGGCCACAAAAAAAAAAAAAAAAAAAAATAAAATATTTAATTTTAATTAATATTTAATTTAATTGTGATATTTCCCGAGTTTGGTATGCTGGAGACATCGACGAGCTTGCCACTTATCATGATTGGCCTATAGTAAAGTTGGCTAAATGTGAATCCGCTTCTTTTAACTACAACATACAAGCCGGCATAGTGTTAGGGACTGATGGCAGTTACGAGTATCTGACTTCAGTTGCTAACATTCATGGACCTTGCGCGACACTTACCATCAGGTGGGCCCAAGGTCACATGTCGTGCTAATATATAAAAAAAAAAAAAAAAAACCCCGGAAAGGAAACGGTCGTGATTATTATTACTTAAAAAAAAAAATTACGCAAATTTGAGACATATTTTCAACTAAAAATATCGTCATCACAGCCCCTAGAACACAGAGTTCTAGACCTGCACTGTTGGGGATGGGCCTTCCAGAAATATCTGGAGACTTTGGCCTACACTTGTCACGCTGGACAGATGGAATTGAAAAGGGTCTGATGTATTTTTTTATATTTATTTTTTATGTGAATTTATTAACGATTCCACAAGTTGGTATTAGTGTTCCGACTGCTTAACGTGCTCTCCGAGGCAATTTCACCTAACTCATCTGCTATTGGCGTTCTATATCTGGTCTTTACAACTGAAACCCAGCTTAAGAAGATAACCACAGACGTCACAGGAATCCTGTGACGTCACGTTGTCTGCGCAGCGCTCTCCGGGTCTCCCTCTTCGGGCTCTCCGAGGGAACCCCGTAGGTCAACGGATGCATTAAAAGTGATAGAGCTAAGTTTTTGACTTACGACCCTCCCCTGTCTAATAGTATAATCTCTTGTTTTCTTTGTATTAACCTAATTTTTCACTCATTATAGTTCATACCTTACCTTAATGCTTGTAGTTTTATCAATCATATCGTACCTGGTTGGGTAGGGAGAGGAATAGAATGATGGTGGTGATCCTTTGTAAACCAGCCTATTGTCAGTCGAAAGCCTGACACACCACTCTTCTCATCTCTTACCCACACACGATGGACTCGGCACGCGCACGGTGAATCTATGAAATGCTTAGAAATTCACTTATAAAGTCTGTACTGAGTATACAGAATGTAAAAATTGGTGTTTAAAAACTATTTTTTATTTATTATCTAAAAAAATATATATAAACAAACATTTCTGCTAACTGTCAGAATTGAATCGAATGGGCATTTGAAAAATAAAAACAAAAATCTATGCCGAACTCAAATACCAAATACGTTTGCTTTCTGACGCTTACTCCATCAAAGCTATTTTTTTGGTCGACTGAACGTTATTCAGTAAAAAAACTTACGTATTTTTACGGTAAAAGAGATTGCCCAAAAGCTGGCCCCAACTTTGTTGCAGCGTGCCTCAACAAAATATAAATCAATAATCATTTACCTATTTTTTACGAGTTAGTTTGTCAGTTGTCATGATGGGCCTATAGTAAAGTTGGCTAAATGTAATTCCGCTTTTTTATAAGCGTGGTTTCTAACCAGACCGAAAGGGAAACGGTCGTGATGATACTTAACTTTAACTTTTAGGTGGCAACACTAATGTTTGCTTTTTGAACCAATGTGACAGGTCCATGCTGCGAATATTACGAGAATTATCCATTAGGCTTCTAATAACATATATTCCTATCTACAAAATATATATATATGTATATCTTCGGGGGCCTTTTGGGATATTAATAATACTCGTATTATTTTTAATTTTAATTTTATTTTATTATGGTAACAAACAATCACAATACAATTTATATAACAAACAATATACATATATTGTTCCAAGGCTCATTTACGTCTCTGGTGACGATTGGGGTGGCAGTTTTTCTCCCAAAAATTAAGTATCCTAATTCAAAGGGGAAATGCTGCTAGTGTATTGGGCACCATGCCACAAGACAGCGATTTGGAGGAGTTATTTTTTTTGTAAGTATGTATTTTTATTTTCTATGTATTATTATTATTATTTTTAGGTTAAATTTAGATTTTGTTTTAATATAGTTTATTTAATAAAATACATCTAATTAGACCTGGAGTACCAAAACTATGAAAATGTAATAAGTATAGTTCACTTATTACATATTTAAAATAAAATTAAACCATAAAAAAAACCACATTTAAGTCTATTCTATCGAATACTTAAATCTAATTTATATATTATGTAAATAAAAACCGATTTATGAAATTAGTTTTTGTTTAAGTCTCGTTTAAGACGCTTTAATTTTTATCAGGTAACATCACGCCATTTTTTCACACGGCAATTCGAATACAACATTAGTAATTTCAATGATTTTAATTTTTTTACTTTTGCTTAGGTTGTGACCAATTTTTTATATATGTATATATCCTCTTTTACTCAAGGCAAACAAAAGGGTAGGAAAAATATTCAAATAGGTGGGGTCATTATTTTGAGTTTATCCTCAGACATGCACAGTAATATGATTTTTACTTTGTTGATTTCAATCGATTGTCATTTTTCTCCTCTACAACGGGTGGTACTTCCCAGGTCAGCTTATATCTTTTCACAGAGATAGGTAGGTATAAGAGCTTGGTAAATAAATAAATAAAAAATTCTTTTCAACCAGGAATCGAACCAGACAGGCCAGACCATGAAGGCAGTCAAGGTCGTAAATATACATAGAGTACTTTTTATAATTTAAAATCACGCTTGTAAAAACACTAAATCACTATTAGCATTACTATAGGCCTATCATGACAAGTGGATGCTTGTCAATGTCTCTAGCATAGCGGACTCGAGAAATATTACGAATACATTATTGTGTCCCGATTAGGAATCGAACTCGTTCCATCCGCGTCTTAGCCGCTAGATCACAAAAGAAGTATTAAAAAATAAATTACATATTTACATTTTTATGAGAGTGAAAAAATTACATTAAGCTACAGAGTGTTCACATTGTTTATTTTAGTTTTTATTGTAAATGAAATTTTATAACAAGCAACATGAGTAAAAGCTTTCCAATAATAACGCTCCCCTTGAGAGTGGAAGGGTCAGCTCCGACATAAAGAGGATGGAAGTTTTTAAAGTTATATTCTTGGTAAAAATGTTTTATGCAAGCAAACTTGTAGCTATTATGCGCGACTAGCTAAATATAATCATTAGTTATAATAATATTTATTTATTTAATACTTCATCATTCAACTGCTCTGTTTCACCATTAGCTGGACGGCATCGCTATCTTATGGGTCAAGACCGCCAAGTACCTTGGAGTCACCCTCGATAGTAAGTTGTCATTTAAACCTCACATTGATAATGTTTGTCCCATAGCCTTTTTCTACCTACACCGCCTAACAGGGATGATCGGAAGAAGGAGCAAGATATCTACAACAAGCTCACTATATACCAAGCCTGTATCCGCCTGGCCCTTACTTACGCCAGTCTGGCGTTTGCAAACACTATTCAGTTAGTAAGTAGTATATATGTATGTTTATGTATAATAATGTGTATTATTAGTATTTAGTATATTGATATTATGATGTATATGAAGATATATGATGTAAGTATATATTAATCCTATTAAATTACCTTTTTTTATAATTAAATTATTATTATTATTTCTATGATTGCACCTATAATTGTTCAAATTTGTCCCTAAGATTTGGCTGTCAGAGAATGTCTTCGGGCATTAAGTCCGCCTTTGTACTTTGTACAATAAAGTTTTTTTAAATAAATAAATAAAAATAAATATTCAGACTCTTATTAATAAGTTCCAGGTGATCCAGAACCGGTTCCTGCGCCAGGCGGCTGACGCCCCTAGTTCGTATGGAAAGTCAACCTCTACCACGACTTCAACATAGATGTTAAATGTGGAACTGCTGGACGTTAGCTTTAGGCCATTTGTCCTTCGCCTGCATCATGTGGACGTCAACGAAAACGAGATGACAGCTTTAAAATAGCAAAAGAACTGATGCATACATTTGCTTGTCCACTGCACGTGCGTTATCTTAGCGCCGTCATACCATTCGCCGTACAAAACTCGGGCCGAAATAATATCATCCCAGGGACGGCGGCCATGGATAAAGAGGCCAATGTGCTCTCTAAGGCATGGAAACAATGATGTTGTAAATATAAGAGAAATGTACGTAGGAAGTGTATATTTCTTATCAATACCGTTTTGGATTGAAGGCAATCATTCTAACAAAACAAGCTCCACAGCTCGCTACAATTACTTCGTAAGAAGTGACTAATAGTATTTATGAAAGTAGAATTTTATAGTTGTTTTAGAAACGCATTCGAATCTGTTTTAAGAATCGGTCTGTGAGATTGTGCTATTGTGTTCGTCGAAGCGAAGCTGCGGTTTTTTATACTCTCGCTGAAAGAAAAAACAGCAACGTCTTGTTTGCCTTTTTGTAAATTTAAAGTATCGTAGTCCTTTATATTTGAAAACAAGCAGAGTTTTATTGAAGCGATTTATTTTATTTTTATATTTTCTAAAAAGGACTATGAACAACGATAGGAAAACCATTATTTAAAAAAAGTATCATTACAACCGTATCTCTTTCAGGGTAATTAATAAACCACGCTTTTAAAGAACCGATTCACATTTAGTGCACTTTACTATAGGTCTATCATGACAAGTGGCAAGCTCATCTCTAGCATATACCAATATCAAGAAATATCACATTATTAATAAAATACATTATTGTGTCCTGATGAGAAATTCAAGCTTGTACCTTGCCGTCTCAAACTACAGTATTAACCGCTAGACAATGGAGTCACCATAATAAACGATATATACTCGTAAATAGCGCGATAAAAAAATTGTCAAATTCCATGTATACAAGGCCTTGAATCTGTATTTAATATAAACTCAAAAGAGGTATTAAATGTTACAATTAACAGAAACTGCTGTTGTTGTAAGCTTGATGTTCAATAAAAATTTGACCGGCGTCATTTTTTTTTAAAGACTGAGATTGAAAAAAACGCCTGACGACACGACCTAAGTCTGAAGGGCCACCGCAGGATGTTGCATGCGCGAATCACCGTGAGGCCTCATAAGGAGACCCCAAGGCGCCTACGAACTAAAACCCTATACACCATTTCTCTTTTACTGTTGGCTCTGCGTGCCTTAATAGCTAATTCTGAGTCGTGGCTACAGAGTAAAGGCACTCGTTCGCAGCGTTGAAACTTACGGGCAACATGCAAAGAAAAAAGTCTTCTCAATGGCAGCAGACCCAACCTGAGGGGGCCGTCGAGGGGGAGTTGGGGGACGAAGAAAGCAACTGGATCAGCAACTGGATCTGCGGGTATATGTCAGCCCTTGCAACTGTATTTAAGCAAATCGCATCGCGCCAAATAAGTGTTGCGAACTGTCCAATCACATTCGTTTTCGCAAAACCGTTGACGCGCGTGTTTTCTTATTAGTAATACTGGCAAGTTGTCCTTATTGAAGTAGAGAGGTCGCTATCTCGATTATGTTCAACATATGGCCAATTGCCAATGATGATGTTTCGTGACTAAATAATAATAAATTGTTTATTATAGGAAACCAAAGTAAGTGCAGGTAAATAGGAGAGCTTAATGCCGTAAATGCATTTTCTACAACTAACTTTAAATACACTAGTTACAATAATAACAGTGCTAAAATTATTAGAAACGAACCTAAACTCTCATTAAAACATACAAATTTATTCCAGAGTTAATATATTTACATAAGCATATAAGTACATACATATAATTTCTATGTATTATGTAGGTAATATTTTACCAAATTATAAGGTAAAACAAACATGCTTTATGTACTTCCAATGATGTTATAAATTTAAAGATATGTTACTTGTACAAATAAAAAAATGCTAACGGCAGAAATGTTGTGACTTGCGAGGTGGTGTTACGCAAATTAAATTTCCTCATCATCATCATCATCATTACAGCCCCTAGAACACAGCGTCCTAGACCTCCACTGCTGGAGATGGGCCTTCCAGAACATATATCTGGAGAATTTGGCCTACACTCGCCACGCTGGCCAGACGGCTTTTTCCTCATTTACTGCAAATAGTTATTAAAAGCGTAACAGTAAAAGCTTTTATGGCAATCCGATTAACGGTAAAGACAGTTCTCAGGGCCATGATCACATTAAGTCAATAAAAAAAAAGGTATATTTGGTAAAAAATATACTTAAAAACGTACTAGCTGTATGGATATAAACTATATGGATTATTTTTTCCTGCTATGTTTATTTTTTCTTTACCCTAAGTTGTATTTATCTCTATACTAACTAATATTGTTGACGCTAGTTATTGTTTATTAATGAAACATAAAAATATAAAAATGACAGTCTCTTTGGGACTATCTCTCTAGGGGATACGAGTATTTTTTTTTAAAATTGATTTTGTTTATATTTAATATTAAATATTAGTACTGTGTTAAATTATGGATTATTTTTAATGTGTCAAAATCATAAAAATATTATTAATATTACAACTAATCAAAATAGAAAAATAACTTTTATTATTAGTCAGTACAGCCCCTAGAACACAGCGTTCTAGACCTGCACTGCTGGAGATGGGCCTTCCAGAACATATATCTGGAGAATTTGGCCTACACTCGCCACGCTGGCCAGACGGCTTGACTTTTATTATTATTATTATTTAATTATATAACATTAGTTTTTGGACGAAGGTGCATTAATTTTTTTTCTTATATTTAATTCAATAGTACTAATAAGTGAATTAAAAAAAAAAAAAATGTTATCTTTATATTGCCATACCTAAACTTAGATTTTTTGTCCCGAAGGTTGATGGTAAGAAAATGCCAAGCGGCTTACATTCTTCTTCTGTATTAAACAATAAAGTTTTTAATAAATAATAATAATAAAAAAAAAGCCTTCGCAACAAAAGGGCATGTATGAAGAGGTTGATGAATGTCAACGAAGCGAAAGAGCTATGTTGTGATCGTGTCAAGTGGCGCTCATTTGTCTCTGCCTACCCCGAAAGGGATCTGGCGTGAAGACATGTATGTATCTAGTTTAAAACTGTGTGGCACACTATTTACGTATCTTTTGTATTCAACATCAATGCTTCGCACATGTCATATTTACACGAGCAAATGAAGGGACTTGTAAACATTATTTACTGTTTACGTTTGTACCAGAACTACTCCAAGATCTCAATCGCTAATGTTCTGGAATGATTCTGACAAAAATAATACTACGGGTATAATGTTGCATATATTTTTTTCAGAATATTTATGATTTATCAACTTTTACATATTTTTTTGTTTATACTAGCACGACATATGATCTTGCGCCCACCTGATGGTAAATGGCGCGCGAGATCCATGAATAGTAGAACAGGAATCAGACACTCATGACTGACATCAGTCTCTAACACTATTCCGGCTTGACTTTTGTATTGTATGTCGTTCATTATCGAGCAGTCTTATCCAATAGCTATATAAAAGTAGGTAAGTACGCAATTCTCACAATATTTTTGCTAAAATATGAAATATTTTTGTTACTTTATAAAAAATGTAATTAGTAAGTTCAAAATAAAGTTTGATCAAACGGATTCACATTTCATTTACAGCCAACTTTATTATAGGCCAATCATGACAAGTTACAATCTCGTCGATATCTCTAGCGCACCAAATGTGAATCAAATTTTAAAATGCGTTATTTCTGATTACCCCGGAAAGGATACAGCCATGATGATACTGCTATACAGTTTAAGCTTATTATGTACAATTGTATCTTGCAACAATTGCACAATAGTCACTGCCTAACATGTTTTGTGTTACTAAAATAAAGTTTGACAGCGACTATTGTGCAATTTATGCCTGTCTCTCTACTAGTTTTTGTAACCCAGCGTAGGGTTCTGACGTCATCAGTGTAGTTACTTGACGCCGACATTCACGAACGATTTACGAGGAAAATGTCACTGTCAAAAGAGAATTAAAAAAAAATAGTAGGTGTTACATATCCTTCAAACTTGTCTTCTGTCAAAAATGTCGATGTTGTGTTTGCTTGTCAGTTTAGTATCTACACATCCTCACAATGGGGTTGAAGTGAGACGTGTTATTTGCATACATGCCGAGAGTAAGGGTTACTATAGTATAGTTTATATTATGTATACAGTTTATATAGTTTATGCAACATGTACTGTGTGCCGAGACCACGAGGCACGGCTTGACCATTTTTTTATTCTACGTCATTCATTCATTTGCTGCGGCGGCGCTTGCAGTGAGTCTCGCCTATCCATCGTACAGTAGATTATAAAAATAATCTATTAATGTGGAGGGCATTACAATGTTTAATTACAAGAGCTAAATTAATGTGTCAATAAAAACATATCTCGTTTCTGTAGTAACGTCAAAAAAATATTTTTGACAATAAACGTTTTTATTTTTATTATATTATTATTTATTATACGTTAGAAAAGTGTATTTCTCATTGGTGCATTGACCTTTGTAGGATTTAAGGTACGCGTTCTTACAACCGAGCCACCACCACGTTATTACATTTGACTTTGAAAAACTTTTTTATGGATGTGTGAGGGCTTTTATTATTTTATTTATATTAATGTCCCCAAGGTTTTTCCACCAACTTTTAGCTAAATGCTAATTATTGTAAATTAAAACGTCATTGTAATTCTAAAGGTACGAAATTTTGTCAAAAATCAGTTTTATTCAACGTATAATTATTTAATATATAATATATTAACTCAAGGTACTTGTCACTTTGATATGACCCTGAGTTAACACCAGTGTTGGGATCCGAAACATTTGGCCCGAACGGTGTCGCTACTCGGCGCTAAAAACCTTATACAGTGTTAGTTTACTAACGCAGATCTGATGCAAGATACATAACTATTGTGTAAGTTTGATTGGATGATAGTGCATTATGAACGCTTTTTGTGCTGAACAATAAACATATAAATATTTAGAAAGTTGTATTGGATTAAATTAATAAAGTTTCGCTTTTGTATTAACATATTTTAACTTGTATTTCTCTGACGAGTACAAAATACAGGTCTGCTGCAAAATTGTTCAATTTCACAACACTCTGAAATTACTTGTACACATAGACTTCTATCTAAAGTTACGGGATTTCATACAACATTAATATCATTTAATATTTTTTAAACTTGAAAACATTTACATTACAAATTAATAAAGAAAGTTAAAGGTGCTAAATTACTGATGATTATACTTACAAGTATCATAATATTAAATAACAGGATTGTAGGCCATTTCATTATAATGTGTCCCATCTTCTGTAAGATATTTTCTTAAAAACCAAATAAGAGAAAAAAAGACGGATTAAAGACAGAAACAGACGACGGCATTGTGGGCTCAATTCTAAGAAGAAGACACATTTCTAAGCTTTCCATAGATTCACCGTGCGGGTGCCGGTCGTGCATGGGTAAGATATGAGAAGAATGGTGTCTCGGGCTAGGGAGGACAATAGGCTGGTTCAAAAAAGGAGGCCTCCCTTTTTTCTTTATCTTATTGCGCGATAATACGTTCACAATTTACCATTCTACTCCTCTTCTTACCCAACCAAATACTGTATGATTCCGTTAATGCCGTCTTGGAAGCTCTTTCCATAAATGTATTGACGGCAGACCTGCTCAGGCCTAATTCTTTCAGTAAGTGGTACAAGTATTTTGCTGGAACTCCTCTCGCACCAACTTCCACTGCGTAAAGCTGGGTCTTGAACCCATTCCTGATCATTTCTTTTGTGAGATCATAATAGTTATTTAACTTCATATTTTATTACAAGATCATTTCTGAAAAAAAAAAAAAAAACGGTATTTCCGTTTTTTAAAATACAAAAAAGGCAAGTGGCTTTAAAAGTGCTCCATTCTGATACATTTTATTATATGAACATTAAATGAAAAAAAAATAAAAGAAAAAAAAACAAAAACATACTATAAAAAAGGTAACTGGCATTTAGGGCTTAATTTTGAGAGATTTTATTATAAAATGATTTCCATTATGGATAACAGAAAAATTAAACAAAAAAGGCAAGAAATATAATAAAAGCACAACTAGATAAGGCAACAGGCATTGAGGGTTTAATCCTAAGACATTTTATTATAAAAACTTTGCTAAAAAATATGTAATAATAAAAAACAAATAAACAAAATGCATCTTAATCTCCTTTCTTTGACATATAGGTATTATTATTTATTTTACATTATATAAATATGTATGTATTTTATTTATTATTAATACACAGTATATATTTATTATTTATTATCTTAGATGTTTAAACCATATACTTACCTACGTACCCATATATTTATTAATTTTACCTATTATATTTTGATCTTTTTGTGTTAATTTTTCTCACTCTCCACCCATAATATTCTTCTGTCACTCTCCCAAAGGATAGCTGGTAGAGAATACCTTCATGGTACTATGCTCATTATTAAGAATAAAAAAGAAAATAAACGGAAAAAAGATAGTTCAGAGAATACAAAAAAGATAACTGGCATAAAAGGTATTCTGAGACATTATATATAAGATATTTTCTGAAAAAGAAAGTAAGAAAAAAAAAACGAAATAAAATCATAAAGATAATATACTCGTAGACAATACAAAGGAAAAGGCAACTGGCAACTTTATTATTATTATTATTAGGGACTCATACATACATACATACATATCTTCACGCCAGATCCCTTACGGGGTAGGCAGAGACAATTGAGCGCTATTTGACACGATCACGACATACCTCTTTCTCTTCGTCGACATTCATCATCCTCTTCATACATGCCCTTTTGTTACGAAAGATTTTCAATGTACCTTTAGCCAGTGTTTTATTTATTTGATCGTGATATGTGAGTCTCGGTCTGCCAGGGCCTCTTTCACTTAGGGACTCGAGAGATTTAATTTGGTTTTTGACTATCGGTGATAATATATATAATTAAGATACACCTTTCTGAGACGAAAACGTTGCATAGAAGGCAATGTCCTAAGAATTAAGTCAATGCTTGTACACAGAGAACGCTTATAAGTTTTCACAATTTATTACCTTTTCCAGACTGGTAAAGAGCAGCGATACCATACAAATTGTACAGTTCATATCGGAGTAATTATTGCGAATAAAACACATTTATTTACATTTCGTATTCAATTGGACTTATGCTTCTAAATGGCATTTTTCAAGCTAGCAATATTTTTATTATTTAGGTACTTACCTTAGAGATAAAGTATCATCACGACCGTTTCCCTTTCGGGGTGGTCAGAAACGGATTACAATAAGCGGATTCACATTTCGCCAACTTTACTATAGGCCAATCATGACAAGTGGCAAGCTCGTCGATGTCTCCATCGTACCAAACTCGAGAAATATCACAAATAAATTAAATATTATTTAAATGTATTTATTTACATTAATAAATATTTTTGTGTCCCGACCAGGAATCAAACTCCTCCGAGTCTAAATCCACGTACCTACTTAACCGCTAGACCACGGAGGCAGCTTAATAACTTTTTCCAAAATTAAATTATATGTATATTTTATAGAAACTGTTTACCACACTAATATTAAAAATATGAAAGAAGCCTTGTCTTTGAATGCATCACCGCCTTTTACGTCTATATTACTTGACCGATATAGATAAAATTTTGAAGAATTGATTCTTGGGACGGACATGGGTCGGTAATCTGTATATGATATCATTATCTGAGCACGGCCCCACGGCAATATACTGAGTGACTTTGTATGGTCTTACTATATATAATATGTTTTTCTATTGATAGAAACAAACAACTTTTAATATATTTTTTGTAGGAAAAGTTGTTTAATAATAAAAAAGAATATAACACAACCAGACGGGTTGGGATTACTTTTATGTATTTATTTGTAATGTAAATCTTAAGATCCATAAGTTGGTATAAATAGAATCGGGACCGACGGCGTAGCGTGCTCTCCGAGGCACGGAAACGGTGGTGTTCTTAATCTATAACGAATCTACGTAAGAAAAGTATATATCTCATTTATACATTCTGGGGTTGGACCGACCTTTTTAGAATTTTTACAAACGAGCCACGGTGCGAGCGCGGTGGTTCATCTTCTTCTCTCTTAGATCCTCAACTCCTAAACTATTTAAACTATTTTAATAAAATTTGGCGTAGATGTTCCTTGGAACCCTGTGTTGGACGTGACGTAAACATTTAAAAAGATATGTGACCCTACGTCCACCTGAAGGTTTTATATCTGACCACATCTATATTACATGGGCGAGTCCTGGTCAAATACAACGTAATAAATCATTCTAGCTTTAGTATATTTATTTCTAGTTGTACAATATTGCAAAATTTAAAATGTACGTTCTTCCCGCAATTGTCCGCGTATTTATTTTAATAAAAACACCTTGGAGACTTGCTGTCTGCCCATTACCATGCATTAGAAGTTATAGGCCCCTAAAGACATCTGCTCAGTACCCGAGCAGCAACCGGATTCTGCTTCATTCATCGAAATCTTTATATAAAGGAATCCTTTAAATAATTGTTACTGTTAACCGTCATTATATCCGTAAAATATTTTCTTATTTAATTTAATGTTGTAAGGTGCTGGTCGCTTTTTCCGTCACAGCACTGTCAATGATTTAATTTATAGGACTCGCAATAGATTCGATCCCATTTATTTTAGAACCAACCGCTTTGAGTCGAGACGATGGCAAGCATCCAGACGGAATATTATTACAATAGGGATTGGGCGAATCACTGGTTGGGATACCCTAGCCCCTTTCCACCTTAAAGGTACTTCTTAGAGTTAGAGCTAGTGCTGCTGCGGAATAAGCGCAGATCAGCAAAAATATTTGCAATAGTTACTTATTTTTGAGGTTTGCAGTAGATTGGCTCGTGTCGATCAGAACTTAAAGCTTTTTATAAATAAATTGTACCAAGGCTAATTGAAGTCTCTGGTGACAATACTTATAGGATTTGTAGTCTCAAAAATTATGTATTTTAGTTTTAAAATATTATTTTATTTATTTACGACTAAGATTTTTTAGGTTCAATTATGTTTTTAATGTAGTACGAGTAGGTATAGTTTACTTTATTTCATTATATCTATTTCCAATTTATTTTAAGTTTTTTGTTAATGTTTTGTTCTTCAAATAAATGTAGAATTATATATTATTATTTTATCTTTTATATATTTAAGCCTAAATAAACAGAATACGACCGCAGGTAAAACAAACTGAAGTTTTCACTAACTTAGAATTTAACAACAGTAACTCTGGGACCTTGAACGAGAACGGAGTGCTTTGTCGTGTTATCTTGCTAATAATATAATGGTTTAAACCAAACTTCGTCGTGGTCAAATGACTTTTCAGTTTTAAGATAGACTTTTCACATGCATACATCTATATGTATTTATTTATTAAAAAACTTTATTGTTTAATACAAAAGGCGTATGTTTTCTTGCCTCTGCTTGGAATTTCTTACCACTAACCTTCGGGACAAGAAATAGAAGTTTAGGCATGGCAAAATAAAAAAAATATGAAAAAAAACAAAACACTTATTAGAACTAATTATAACTAGTTAAATTAAATATATGATAAACATCATAAAAATAATAATACTTAAACTACAAAAATAAATAATTATATACTTACATAGACTACAAAACTAATTATATACATACACTACTTAAACGGGAAATACAAACAAATTAGTAAAAAAAATAGTTTAAATATACATTTAAAAATTGTATTGTATTTGTGGTAAAATTGTAACAAATAACACAATATTTCTAAATTTCCTCGTGCAGTTATTTGGTTACGGGCTAAAGCATCGAATTTTGAATATAATTATATTTATTATTTTATTTTATTTTGAATTAACATTAACAAGACCTTGAGTGTCGACAATTTACACAATATACTATATAAACGAAAACACAAACTAGCATAGCAAATTAACAATTAAGCAAAAAGGTCACTCGGTCACCACGGCCTTTCCTGCAGCAAGAGCATAGGTCGCATCCCAAGGCACGCCTGTCTCAATGACATCATTCGTCGGGCCCTTGTGTCTGTGGGTTCGCCAGCAATATTAGAACCCAGTGGCATGGCCCGCGACGATAGCAAGCGGCCCGATGGAATGACGTTGGTTCCATGGAGGATAGGTTTGCCTTTAGTGTGGGATGCCACCTGTGTGGACACCCTGGCGCCTTCCCACTTGTCCTTGACCTCTAAGGACCCAGGCGCTGCTGCATTACAAGCAGAGAACCTCAAGCGGCGGAAATACACTCAGCTTATTGGGAGATGTGTTTTTGCGCCGTTTGGAGTTGAAACTCTCGGGCCGTGGGGACCAAGTGCACACGAAATTTTCAAGGCGTTGTCAAAACAGCTCGTCAACACCTCGGGAGACAAAAGGGCTGGGCAATATTTGGGGCAAAGGATCAGTATTGCCATTCAACGTGGCAATGCTGCCAGTATCCTTGGCACCTTGCCCATTGGCAGCGATTTGGAGCAAATTTTTTTTTTATAATATTATTATTTTTTGTTTTTTCTTCATTTTAGTTTTTAGTTATATTTTTATTTATTAATTAGGTTTATTTTTATTAATAGCATTTTATGATAACAGCAAATATTTTTTAATTATATTCTAGAAGCAAAAAGTATAATTGTTAAGACCCAGACTAAACTTTTATCTAATCGCACACAATCATTATAGTTTTAAAAATTAATCGGTGTAACAAAGCGTCGTCAACAACTCCAACACAAACATTATTATGTGTTTTATCACAGATTGATATTGATGTGTTGATAGAAGTATGGGATAAAACCATCGCGGTGTATCAAAACAGGAATAAGACAAAAGAAAACAGGTGACCGTGCATAAACCGTGTAAATGTGAAAGAGTTAGAAAGGCATGCCGCGCCGAGCAAATAGCTCTGCAACCGGATGCATGCGAAAAGACTTTTATACTTAGACTGTAAGTAAATGACTATCAGATTCTCGAGCGGTGGTCTTTTGCCCTATTACCTACATAATAGTGGTAATATGTACAAACTTAATGATAATGGTAGACGAAAACGTCATGACAACATGCCATTTTAGTAGGGACTACTCGTAATATCAGTCGTCTGTCAGAACATAACAAATATTACAAACTATTATTAAATAAATATAATAAAAAAATATTATTATTAAATACAATATCAGTGTCAGTAAGGTACATATTGTTTCCAAAAAACAAAATTATATGATAATAATCAGCTTTAAGAGCTTTAAGGAGCTCGGTTGTATGAACGCTATCCTTAAAAAACCTAAAAAGGTCGGTTCAAAATCCCGGCATATATCAATGAGAAATACACTTTTCTTACGTACATTTGTCATAAATTAACACCACCGTTCCCGTGCCTCAGATAGCACGCTAAGCTGTCGCGCGTCGGTCCCGGTTCTACTGATACCAACTTGTGGAACCGTTAATAAATTGTTATTATAAATTGACATCAGACCCTCGCCAACCCGTCTGGCCAGTGTGGCGAGTGTATGTAGTTTATGAAATATACACTATATAGATACATATTTAAATTTTGGTTAACGAAAAAAAAATACCTTAGAAAGGTACATAATCAAAAGGCGGAAAATTTCAAATATTACAGGAATTTCCGGTTGACATTCTTCTCAAATGTGCCACAACTATGCCACTTTGAATAAAGTTTAGTTAAGGTTTAGTGGTTCGTGGACGGACCCTGGAGACACCGGAACGACGAGAATGCCCAAATTATTCAATCCAATGAATATTATTCACGTATAATAAATTGGACCAAAACCCTGCCAAGTTAACTTTGGTCATTCGGGCATTTACCTGCGAAATACTCACAATGTTATTATGCATTTATTTAATACATTCTAGAACAAGTATATGCATTTATGTAATGAAACTCTAGAATAAGTAAATGAAATTATATATTTGGGCTGTGTTTTCACTGCGAATGGGAAGAAGAGTGAACGCGGGAAATAGTGTCAACGGTGCCCTGGGGTCACTGATCGCCAGTCGAAATGGCAGTGGCAAAGCTCGACCCGCCGTACACAATGCCATGCTTGTACCAACACTTATGTATGGAAGCAAGACGTGGATATGTCAGAATACGCATGAGAGTAGAGTTATTGCAGTAGAAATGAGGTCGTTGCGTCGGATATGCGGCCTCACTTTGACAGACCGCATACGTAAAGACGAAATACGCAAAAGGGTAGGTATAAAAGAAAGCATAAAAATAAATAAAAAACTCACAATATGAAAACGATAATTATTGTATCATTAATATTTTTATTTTATTATATATATTATATTAATTTATTTTTACATTATGCAATATGCAAAAAAATATAATGCTTGATGATATAGGTTAGATACAAAATAATGCTAGCATAATAAGGTTCAGCTGTAAGTACATATCTCCTGATACACAGACTACTTTTTCGGGAGATAAGGTTCAAAACAAATGTAATTAAATTTAAGCTCGGCGCATATAAGGGCTCTCTCATCCCCGGAAGTGTCGACCGTAGCGCCATCTAGCTAAATGACGGCGCATGAAATTGACAAACATTACCTAGACTTGTAAAGGGTTTTCACAAACAAGACTAGCAGGCGGTAGCTTTTGCTGCGGCGCGACCAAAAACCCTAACAATTCTTTGACGAGATCCTTACCAAAGTGATCCTAAAATCATCAATGATTAGCAAAGAAAAAAAAAAAATATTAAAGAATATATTAAATCAACAGATGCATACTGAACAAGGTAAAACAGTTTTCCATTTTTGACTAAGACTTATGGCGTTAAAAATCACAATATTTAGTAAGATCATGCGTGAAATACTGTTACAGGTGCTCTCAGAGGCGGCCAATTTGTATATAGAAGGTAGTGTCTAAAACTCTCGAATCGCTGCAGTTTGCCGAGACGTGGCCTCCTTGAGCTACTACACAGTCCAAATTATCCATCTTCATACCGTTAGCCACATCCCTACGCGTACATATACATTCGGAGACTCTTACATATGTCGCATGTTGAAGATGTGTGTTACCTCATTCCTGTAACCTGGAGTCAGGTGTCGTTCGCCAGGGTTGCCAAAGTCGCCACACGGTTTGCACGTTAGATTGCGTGGTGTATTTTAATAACCTCTAACAGCATATAAATAAAACCACAGCCAGTACATAAAAATAGTAATGACTATGAAATAGTATCCATATCGAAAAATAAAATAAATATACGTGCATAACATGAATTAAATATGTATAGACTTATCATATTTCATGCTTATAAAATATTTATTATTTATGAACATACAGTTTATCTGGGTAAAAATGTACAAAGCCCAAAGCCATTAGTATGTCACAGTGATGTGGGAATTCGAGAGCTAACGGTCATCGATTATTCAACACCGCATATTCTCAATCCTTATATCTGCGCAAAAACAAATCGGCCACTCAAGTATACCTTAGTTTTACTAAGTACGATTTGTATTATAGTAATCAGGATGAGGGGTACAAGATTTGTAGTATTGAACTAAAATTAGTTTCATCCATCGATGTAACTCGTAGCCTATACAATACAAAACGCAGTCTAAAATGTACCGCATGCCATGGACCAATATTTTAGGCGCAAGTTTGAAAGCACCAATCAGGTAGAGGTGCAGTACGAATCAATCAATCAGAAGGAGACACGGTACGATTCCACCAATCTGATACAAATACCAAACTAATAGACTATTGCGATTAAGATTAGTTTCGTGGGAACATTTTTATTTTAGATTAATCTGCACTATTGTATTCATATTACGTTAAACAACCTATCACTATTGTTTTTGTTATATATATAAACGCTTAAACTACACAATTTATATAAATTTTATATGACTTTATCAGTCAGGATACATTAAAAACCCATAAAGGTTGAAATCTTTCCATCAATGGAATTCGATCCGACTGTTAAAGTCATTATGTAATAAAATACATAGAATTATTTCAATGATGTAGTTTAAGCGGTTATCAAAATTTTGCTGACGGAACCCATTAGCTTGTTTTTTTCTTTTTAGTTTTATTTATTTATTTTCAGTTTTATAATTAATATTTTTTACGCAGTCGGGTTTTTTTATTTTTTAAAGTTACAATTTTTATTCTATAAGTTATTATAAGATGGCAAATTTCTCAATGTGTCATTCTTCGATATTCGACTATACCCAACTTAATATAGTTCCTCGACATTCCTCTTTTTTATTTTCCACAATATTGCCTTAACGAAAATTGAATAATATCATATCTTAAAAAACATTTGCGTGATGAAGATGAATCGATTAAGTCAAAGTCAAAGTCAAAATATCTTTATTCACGTAAACCTCACGCATTTATGAAACGTCATTAATTTAATTATTTTGAATGATTCTACTCCTGCTAGTAGAAGACTAAGCAGCAAAGTGGTCCAATAAGTAAGCTGTTAGCAGAAGACCAGGAGCTTAGCAAATTCCAGTGACCTGTTAATGTTTAATCTGACTGAGAAAGGAATCTGCAAGGAAAACTCAGCTATATCAGATTTACAAAATAAAACATATACAAAACTGCACCACAACGATCAGTTAATAACCTTTTAAATTTAGTTATCAGTACCTATGAGAATACAATGCCTGGTACAGCAGTAACCTGGTGGGTCAGAATTAAGGTAGACTACATGCCTATGTGCAACCCGAAAGTCAAGAAAGCGTGAGAATCATCAAAATCGGCTAACGCGTTTCGGTCTCCAGTGTGTCACAAAGGAACAAACATAGGCTGATAAACACAAAACCCATCTTTGCGTCGTGCAGTTGGTAAAAAGCGGATTTCATTCGGATAACAAATCGGTGAAGTTCGCTCTTCTACGTATCTTGTACTATACGTACAATATCGCGTTTGTACGTAAAGTAATTAAACCAGAGTGAACTGTAAAACAAATGTTTTGTGCTTGGAACGGGTAACAATTTCCAAATTCAATCTGGACCGCACGCAGTGACCCTCGCTCTAACCGGATTAATTCTACTATTTAGTAGTTGGCCGTGTATGTGATTTATAAATACAATATGAAAACAAACTTGCAATATGTTTATTCGCCATCATGTTAGTAGTGTTATATTGTTGCGGACTAGCATATACCAAGCCTCTGAATCTACTCATACCACGTTTTTTCTCTTTATATTTATCCCTACAAACGAGCGCCGCGCCTCACAGAGCATTAAATATCAATAGTTCGCTTCAAGAACATTCGTAAAAGCTAAATATATATGCATGGTTTAAAATTTTCGCCTTTTACCAAAACACGGATCAAGACATCAATCAGCTAGCTAGTGGAACAGATATCCCCTTACTATATGGAAAGCAACTGCACTCAACATTTAAAAAAAATACTTATTAAGCACTGAAAAGCAAAACAAGACCACATAACATGACAAGATGTATTGAATATATTATTATTTAAAATTAAAAATGATTGAATGTGAATGAATGTTAGATGATTTTATATATTTAGTTTTATGTTTTTTTAGTTATTATTGTTATTTTGTTGAAATAAATTATAAGTTATTTTAAGCTAAAAAATAATAATAATAATCAGACTCCAGTTATATCACAAATAAATTAGAATATTTTTGTATTTAAAACCAGAAATCGAACCCGCACTACTTTATTAACTAAATCTACAATATTAGCGGCTGGACTATTAACCAGTTTCAGAAAGGATGATTAAAATATTCTCTAAATATTTTTTTGCTAATTTTGAAATAAAACACTTTGATATAGGTACGCCACGCAATTCATAGTTAGATTGTCAATTTGGCTATTTCAGTCGTACGTATCTCATAAGCTTGCGTTAAACATGTCAAAAGATAATCAGCCTATATGCAACCAGCCGTACGAAGGCAGTCATTAACCGCGTATTCTAATAATAATGTTAATATTGGTTTTCTTTGGGAATTTTCATCAATGAAACTTAATATTGTACGAAATTTCGCTACCTCATGGCATTTGCTTTTCTGTGGATTTTTTTTTTGCGAATAGAAGCCTTTACCGTATGGACTTTTCAATTTGAATAAGTGCCCCGAGGAAGCGCAACGGTGTTTTCTTTCAATTTGCAAAGAACATTTGTTATTGCTCTACGCTGGCGCTTTTTTAGAGGTGGAATCCATAAATTATACTTCTTAGTATAGTATCATTTTGAAAAACATTGTTACTATTTTATTGTTAGTTTTAATATAATATTTATTTAAAGATACAAAAATATTATATGTACAACTGTCCTTTGCGGTTTGCTTCAGTTTTATTAACTCTTCGTGTGTAATCTTTACTCTAATTTTTTGCAGTAAAAGCTACCACCTACTAGTCTTGTTTGTGAGAAACATTTACAAAGCTATATTTTTTAATTCCATACGTCACGATTTAGCTAGATGGCACTACGGTCGACAAACCCGGAAATCAGAGAGCCCTTATACTCCGAGCTTGTCACTATTAGTCAGTTGTCCCTATCCCCTACCCCGGTTAGGATCGTCAAGGTATTTGCCTTCTTTCTTGAGTCAACGTCCCATATGAGCCGGCGTTCCCCAGGGTAGCTTTTCTCCGTCCTATTACTCCTGGTTCACCAACGACATTCCGCTTGCAAAGGGAGTCGAGCTAGTGCTGTTTGCTGACGACGCCGCGTACGTCACAGACTTTAGGGTCTTGAGTTACGCGGTGACGAAGATGCAGCGCTGTCTTATCTCCTCCCCGAGTGGCTCTCTGTTAGAGGTTGTCGGTGAACGCCAGGAAGACTCAAGCCACGTTCCTTGAGACTGGAATGAGAAGGCTGAAACTTCTGTTAAACGGCGAGAGTATACCGTGGACTTATCCAGTAAAATACCTGGACGTCACGATAGACAAACGCATCAACATGCGCGCCCACGTGACAGCCACTGTCAACGTGGCGCGGGTGGCGAGAACCAAACTTCGCCCAGTGTTTGCATCGAGTTTGTCGCTTTACACGAAGCTTATTAGCTTATCTTCAAAGCCTATATCCGCAGCCGACTCACGTATGCCACGCCGGCCTGGTACGCTCTCACCTCAGCTACGCAGAGATAACGTTTACAAGCGCAACAAAATCTGACGCTCCGTACCATTATTGGCACTTCGCGATACGTGAGGAACGATGTAATCGATGTAAATAATGGATATGCGGATGGAAACACTTGACGAATTCGTGCGTCTTCTGGCGGCTGGCATGTTTGCGCGCGCACAGGCGACAGATTTCTCACTTGTGAGAAACCTGGCCCCTCTGCACGCCCGTCCGCCGGACGTCAGACAATGCACCGCTTGTCACCTGCTCCCAATCACGGAGTCGTAATCGCGTCCCCGCCGCCAGACTCGTATACTTCAACCTTTAATGGTTACCCCATGCCCTGTCCGTAGTTACGGAAAGCGAACGCAACCTCTGTATGAAGGCAAATTTGAGACAGATTTCCCACTGCAGGGGGGGTATGAGAATACCAGTTAGTATTAGTCAGTGTGCTTCGGACTAATGCTCGTGAACGTTGGGTTGGTGTGCCTTGTCTCCTCGGGAAGATCACCACAAAGCTCTTAGACCGCGCCGCTTATTATATTCACTCGCATCTATTTAAATACGGTATTTAAAAACGTACCAAAGTTTAATATTTGGAAAAATTATGAATTGTAAAATAAATTATTAAACTTTATTTATTCATGAACGGTGTGAATCATAAACTTTCATAATTCTTGACCAAATAATTGTCCAATGAAACCCTAAATTAATATTTTACTCTAATATTTACCAAATAAACTTGGCCTAACTTTATATTAGGGGAAGGGCTGGATTACACAGACCGCTCTGCTGTGCTATTTAAAAATGCTGTACATTTTTTTTAGTTAAGAGACAATTAAAAATAAAATAAAAAAGTTTTTAAATTGTATTTACGTTTTTGTGTTTTATTGTTATTATTGAATAAAGAAAAAGGGGCTTATAATGACATTAGACATTCTATCCTAGTCAACCATTGGGAGATCTTTAAGCACTTAATTGAAAGATATGTGCATAATTGTAAAAAAAAAATGGATTAACTATATTATAATGAATTAAAAATAAAACTAAACTACAAATAAAAATATTTACCCATGACTTGATCATGTGGCAAGGACACTTGATGCATTCCCTCACTGCTGATTTTATCATCATCATCAGCCTGTGTCACTCCACTGCTGGATGTAGAGCTCCCGCAGGCTCACCGCACGCGGCATCTTACAACCCTCATTCAACCCTCACCAGCGATCTACTTTAGGTCGTCCATCCATCTGGCGTGGGGACGTCCCACTTTCCCTCCTCTACATCTCGACTCCACCACGTCTCTACTCTTAAACCCGTTTACGCCATCGGACGTCGGGTCTGCGGCTGATGTGTCCGGCCCTTTGCCAGTTCAGCTTGCTAATTTTGAATGCTATGTCAGTAACTTTGGATCTCTTACGAATATTAACATTTTGAATTTTAACCATTAGAGAAATACCAAGCATAGCTGGATGATGAAGAGCCATAGCTCGCCTAGTGAACCAGACCCACTGTCAGTCTGCACGTCAATGTTTCGTATGACATTACGGGAAGGACGCACTGGTTAAAGACTTTTATCTTCAAACATTGTGGTATGGACGATCAAATGATGTGCCGAAGTTACTCGAATATTGCTAGAGTTGGCAGCACCTAGCTGAATAGTATTTCCAAGACGTATTCCAGCACAACTTAGAAAATTTCCCACGCATTGGCCTTAAGAACAATTGAGAATTTGAGTTATTAAAATTTAAATTAACCACCATTACCTATACGTACAGCCTGCAAGGCGAGTGTATAAAAATTTATTCATTCTGGTCTATTTTCCGCAATGGAGCACTAGGACTCTTTCTGTTATAATGATGATGAATTGTGTTCAAGACAAGATATCGAACCTTAAACGTCTTAATCTACGATCTTAAACCGCTAGATCACAGGGGCCAATTCTTCACTTTATCAACGAAGATAAATGATTCTGATAGGTGTTACGTGTGCTATCTACGAAGATTTTGACGTAATGAGAAGCTTCAAACTGATACGAAACTTACATTGAGTTTTTCTAAGTTAAATAATTAATCTTATTTGGACTTCTTTCGCGACATATCATAGGCTATGCACCATATGTCATCGGATACTTCAGTACTCTGGACACATTGCGAGAAAGGAGATAACATTGAAAAACTTTTTTTAATGACGTGGTAGAAAGTTAGAAAGATAAGCAAGAGGCCGAATTTTCAAAGAATATTTTATTACAGGTTACAGTAGTAGTTGGTATGTCAAAAAAAAGATTTTATATTTACTTCTTAAAGCAACCACCAAATTAGAATTATTGTTTGCCCTCCATGCCAATAATAGCCATCATTATGTAGGAATTCATTGGTCAGATTCCAGTATTTGGTATGGTATTATAATATCTACATATTGTTGTATAATACTGTGATTGCAAATACACTGTCCACTAGACTATGTGATATTTATGACCTTGATCGGAATAATTTATGTTATTGGTGCTGCTATAATTGGACTTGTATATGGAGGGAATGAACTTCAACAAACAAATTAATTGCATCAATATCACAGCCTATCATCATCTAGATAACGCGTTTACCAGGAGAAGATATTTCTGGATAAGTTGGACCGGCAGATCTACTTAGCCTTAATTATTTTAGTGAGTGTGCAAAGATTATTTGAAATTTTACTCGCAGTGAAACTCAGCCTTGGTGGGTTTCTCCACTACCGGATGTGCCTACGTCCAGTAGCGTAGAAACACGGGCAGATGATAATGAGCTGTCATTACTTTGCCACACGTTTTTTTTTTAGATTAGCTCTCTACACGTGGTTTTTATATCACAATGAAGCAAATACGATTAGATAATATATTTATTTGTTTATGTATGTTTTATTATTGATTTGTATTTAGTATTCTTTTATATATATTTATAGTTATTTATGTTTCATATTAGTATTGACTACGGTTATTTGTCCAGGCTCTGCCGCCAAAAATATAGGTAAACTAAAATCTAACAAATGATTATATATTTCTTCCGTTTGCAATCGAAACATTAGGTCATTTGTGTTTGGAATTACAACTTTGTATTGAGAAACTGGGAATAAAAATGGTAAAAGTTTATGGAGATAGTCCTCCTATTTTCCCTATTGTCAACTTCTATTTTTCTTATTCCAATATTTGCACCTACCTCCCATGTAAGGTGGTACCTTCGTAATAAGGTTAAGAAAAAAATGTTTTAAATAACAAATATTATCGTTGTTAGGTTAACATGTATGATTATAAAATTAGGAGAGCTAAAGTGCTTTGGTTGCAAGTCCAGAGAATTCGAGCGAATCTTATGCTGCACCAAATCGTAAGAGACTCGAATGTTTATTTATGAAAAATGCAAGAGTATTTGGTCACAATAAGGCTTGTGAATGTTGTGTAGCGATGCGATGGCCGGAAGCAGGTTTGTCCGTGGCCAACACGTCCGCGCGCTAACGAACCGTGACTCGGTGCCAACGCGTGTTTGGACAATACGATTTATCAAACTAGCGTCAGCTATTGTCCTGGCCACAGAAAAGAAAATAGTAGTAGAATTAACATGTAGGTAAGTAAAACTCGTAGGTATACTTATTTATTTTATTTATATTATATTTTATTTATTTATTCATTGTATATATTTTATTTTAAAAATTTAATGTAATCTACAAAAAGCGAACGTAATGCCGCAAGACATTCTCGTCCCGTTTACCTTTGGGACATTAAAAATTTAGTACGGCGCAAATAAATAAATAAAAAATAAAAAAACATACATAGCCAACTATAAATATATAAGATACATATTACATAAATATACAAGATTAATACTACATAAATATAATACTATAAATTATATTATAATACATAAATACCTTAATATTAATAATAACTACCTAATTTATTAAAGAATAATCTTTTAATGTGTCAATTTACAGTACACAAATTAAACTCTCAGATCATAATATTTGTTCGACATCATATTGTGGTCTTTTGGAATATTTGATTCCTATGAAACGGTAAGTTCAATAAGAATAACTTTTTTCAAGTTCCGAGAAAACGGAAATTACCATATCGTCGGACAATTATATACCGGAACATCTATGAAATCATGTGTTTTTTTTTGAGTTAAATATGCAGAATGGTAACAAAATATAAAATATTTCAAAATCACTAACGAAACTACACAATGCTTATATAAAAAAAGTTATTATTCTCGTATTACTAAAACTTTAATTACTCAAAACGGTATATTTTAAAATATTTTATTACAGTTTTTGACTGACGATATACTCGCGAATAAATACTCTTAGGGTATATTCTAATAAGTCAGAGTAAGGCTATTCGACAATAAAATTACCATTATCTACCCATAAATATATCTGGCCGTTAGCCTAATTGAAAGCTTTGTGAAATAGCACTTAACGAAATATAATTGGACGTAAAATTAAAGCCTATTAACGTTTTTTAATGTATATTTTTCCTATTATAAACGATATACAGATACGAAAGCAAACATGTCTTGCTACACGTGCTACGCAGGCCCGACTTACGATTTCTATTCATTTTTTTCTATTCTGTACTTCTGCTCAACCAGGAAAAACATATTTTATATGTGGGCTATCTGTCTTGTGGACATACTCCGACCTTTTCATAAACGAATATTTTATTAATACTTAGAACAATTAAATTTTGTATTGCAATTCAGCGGAGAAATGTAGCCAGCGTTCTTGCCACCATTCCACGCGGATGGGACTTATATCCCTATCCGTAGTATTGATATTAATACCAAAATCTTAACACTGTATTCTGTATCCATAATCACTATCGATATATACGAGTTTTCATGTATTAGTAAGTAGTGTATGTACGAGTATATACCCTGGCCAACCCGTCTGGCCAACGTGGCGAGTTTAGGCCAGCAATTCTTCAGAAATTTCTGGAAGGCCTATCTCAAGCAGTGGAGGTCTAGGAATCTATGTTCTAAGGGCTGTGATGTGATGCGATATTTATGTAAAAAAACATAAAACCACGTCTCTGGTCACAAGAGGACTGGCTCTTTCTTTGCTCAAATAATTAGTGTTACAATTCAGCGAAAAAATGCAGGCACAGTTCTTGCTACCATTTTATGCGGTCCGTCCGTATCTTATAGCCGTATCCGTTATATGTATCATCATTACAGCTTTATGAATGATTCCACAATTTAGTATTAGTGAAACCGGGACCGACGACTTACTCCTAGGTCGGGAACGGTGATGTCAACTTATGTCACATGTACGTAAGAAAAGTATTTATCATTTGTACATGCTGGGGTTCGAATTCTATATTTTTTTGATTGATAGGCGTTCTCACAACCGTGCCACGGTAGTATTACTGCTTAATAACTGTTAATAATTTAGTAGGAAGTAAGTAATACAACATCTGTAAGCAGAATATTTGGTAGATAATGTTTAATGGACATAAAACAGACTCCATTAACGGCCGCGGCCAATGTAGAGTCATCTTTAATTCAGTTCGGAGGCCACCAATATAGGCAGATACAGAAGGTCTTATTATTAACGTAAAGATAATGTCCAAATATTGTTATTTACGAAAAACCCTCTTCTAGGCGTTTGTGACTCCATATATTTAAATTAAATTTAAATGATTCTACTTCTGCTAGAAGTTTGATGTCGAGACGATAGTTCCAAGGGGACCATCAGCCAAACTCCTATCCAAGGAGTTGTTCAAACGGCTGACGGAGACAGGAAGGCTGGTAATTATTGCCAACGTTTTAGCCTCGCTATACAGAGGAGAAATGTTGCCAGCCTACTTGGGACTATTTCTGCGTAACAAATATTTTTTTAATTTATAGGGAGTATTAATTTTTATTTAGGTTTAGTTATTTTAAAATTTTATTTATAATACGTTTTTAATTATTTTTTTTTTTTTTTTTTAAATATTTCCAGACATTATTTGTTTGTTATTTTTCTTAATACTCTAAATTTTGTAAATTAATTAAACGTCTTCATAAATACTTTTGGTAGTTGAGCTCTAAGCAGAAAGCTGATAGCAAAAGTTTATTTGTAATTCGCAGGTATAAATGCATTAATAAGCTTATTCTAACCCAGGTAAAATCTTCCATGGGGCAGCATCGCGAGCGTTCGTTACTAGACTAAAAAGCTAAGTTATAAAGATGAATTTTCCGATTAACTCTACGATTAGCTTGTCATTTTCGAGAAGTGATATTTAAAATTATATACGAGTATATTTTAAATAAGTAACTATTTATACTTTTATATGTAGTAAGTAAAAAAAGGGAACAACGTTTAAGCGGTATTTAAAGTTCGTAAATAATTATTTAAAAAAAATATTTATAAAGTTAGCTTAAAATATAAAACTATTTAAATTTTATTGCATGACTTTACTTAGGAAATTCTGGGACATATTTGCCCTGCAGTTGAGCTGATGACTCACTTTATCTCTCTTTCAATCATTCACTTACGCATTTACTTAACCGGAATGGAATATTTATAATACCACTATATTTTTTTGGGTTTGGAAACTTTAAATAGAACGGACTCTCTGTTACTTTTATATTTTGTGATCCCAGGGTGAACCGCATGCTCGACCTGTCACGGGATCTAGATTATAGTCAATGACTTATATATGAACTGGGCTTTATTCAAATTATCTAAGCATACCTAATTCTGGCGAATTTAGACTATTATAGCTCCGCTATTTGATATTAGTAAAATTAGCGGTGGATTTAGGGTTTTCGGCTTTTGCATCGTTTTTCTCATTGTTGAGGGTCGTGACGGCCTCCACGGCTCACTTATCTCGGATAATGCTACACTATTCGCGTGTGCACACGGCAGCATGCAGTGTATTGTGTACTGGGGTATTGAGTGGGGTTTGGATCGGGTCAGACCACCGTATGTGGCTTTAGCCACGGGGTCTCTTGCCTTCAATTTTGCCCGTGATGATCAGCCTATCAAGATTAGCCACACTTTTCTGTACCATATAACCAAAATAATCAAGGACTCGTTGTAGGCAGATAGAGCAGAGCCTGGTAGTGACTTTGAGCTCCTTGAGTATTGATGCATTGCTTCGCCGCGATGTCCACGGAATGCGCAACATACGCCTGTAGCAGAACAGGCGGCTACAATCAGTGATTCTGAGGGTCTATATCACATATATAGCAATACAAAACATATAAATAAATAAAAATCCATTTATTGTCACATATTAATATCACATAGTCTTACAATTTTGAACAATAAGTGACAAAAAGAATCAGGTATCAGGCGTTGTCGTGAAGCAGTACAAGTACCTACACGACGCTGTTTTTCAATCTGTTCCTTTTCTTACGTAGTATTTATACCTAATTACATATAGACACGAATTAAACAAACAAAAATTGAATAAATATAAGTCAATGTAGATAGCTATTTTTAAATTTAGATAACACTGCTTGAGGAGAAGTTACATAAAAGTGAGGTCGTGATTTATAGACTGCGGTAGTGTTTCAATTTATATTCGATATTTCTTTTCTTACAAAACTTTATGTTACGTTAAGAGATTTATATTGTTGATGATAATACTGCAGTATGAATTTTGACATAAAATAAAAAAATAATATATTTATTTCAGGCATTTTTAAAACCAAAAATAAATAATTTATAATAATAATTTTAGCCTATTTTCATTATTTTTGGGGTTGAGACGATGGGCCCTTCAGCAAGGCGCCTGGCAAAGGAGTTGTCAAAGCGGCTGCCGGAAAAGTCTGGAGACAGGAAGGCTGGCAATTATTTCTGCCAACGTATTAGCCTCGCTATACAGATAGGAAATGTTGCCAGTCTCCCTTGGGCTATCTCGGATAGAAAGTCTCTAGAAGACATTTATATATTTGTAATGACGAAATTATGTTTATGTAAACAATCTTGATAATAAATATTTTTTAGCTTAGCGAAGCTTGTTAAGTACAAAGCTCCATTAGCCTAAAGTTATGTTCAACAAATTAATGGCCAGCATCGTTGTTTTAATTTGTCCAACCTCAATCCGAAACGTATTGTTATTGATATTGGCGGACCGCAACAATTTCCAATATTTCCCAATTAAATAAATCACGCCGAGAATTAATTGATAATAATTTAAAATAGCTTAATAATCTTTATTTTAGTGTCTGTTTTTTTAAATACATAACTTCATGCCAAAACCCTTGCAGGGTAGGCAGAGACAATTGAGCGCCACTTGTTCCGATAAACATTCGTCGACTTCTTCATACTCGTACATGCCCTTTGCTTCGATGGTTTTTTAAATCACCTTTTGTTTTATTAATCTGATCGTGATAGGTGAGTCTTCGTCTGCCAGGGCCTCTTTGACCCACAACTTTCGTATTATATATCTGGTTCGTTAATCTCTCTTTGCTCATCCTTTCAACATGTCCGAACTATCGGAGCATGCCTTTCCTTATTTTGATCTCTATGCTTTTTTTCATACCTACCTTTTTGCGTATTTCATCAGAGCGTATGCGGTTAAAGTTACTCCACATATCTCATTTCTACTGTATTAGAGTTAATCATTAACTCTCATGCGTATTCTGACATATCCACGTCCCGCTGTCATACATAAGTGTTGGTTGGTACCAGCATTGCATTGTGTATGGCAAATCGAGCTTTGTACTGACATTTCGACTGGCGATAAGTGACCCCAGGGCACCATTAACACTATTTTCCGCGTTCACTCTAATTTCAACATCCCTATCATACTGCCCATCCGCAGTGAAAGCACTACCCAGATATTTAATTTAATTTACTTGTTCTAGAGTTTCATCATCAATCTTTATCGTCACGGTTGTCATCCTTCTTCTTTTAAATACTAGTACCTTGGTTTTTGTCGCATCCAAAATTATTGAAGTGCTACGGTTAAATTTACAAAATAGCGGATTATTGGCCGAGGCGTCGCCCAGAACTGTTACATGTTATTTTTGATGTACCCTTGATACATACTTTTAGTTGTGGCCTTGGTTGGGCTGCAACTATAAATCTTGATGCAACTATGAGCCTTAGAGGCTAACATTGGATATTAATGAGGATTCTGTCCTACGGTCCAGGCACGCCTAGTGTATGCCTATTGCGGGGCCCTGAGTAGATGAACAATTTTATAAGCCTTTGAAAGGTATTTGGAATATAGTAACACCACTTCTTCGGCGGAGGAGCTGAGGCGCCGTCTTTGCCCTGAGTGGGTTGTGCATAGCGATGAATGATGATGGTATTTATATTGAAGGTCATGGCTGAAGTGGTGCCGTTTCGGCAGACCTGGTTAAGCAAGTTAGGGCTGATTAAGCTAGTTCCTGGACAAATAGTACATCATAATACCGAATCCATTTTTATAATAAATAAATATTTTTTCTGTTTGTAGGTACTGTGTGTATTTGTTAACTATGTCTATGTCATGACCTTGCATAAATTAAATAGTATTTTTATTGCAAACTAAAACAAACAAAAAACCCACCTACAAAACCTAATTTAAATATAAATTAATATAAATTAAATATAAATTAATGCAAGAACGCTGACTTCATTTCCTCGCTGAATCGCTATGATGATTCTCTGGGCGAGGAAAGAACCAGCCCTCTTGTCCCCAGAGCAGACAATTAGACGATGGATGAAGTTTTTTAAAAATGGTTTCGCGCTTGGACCCATTGTAATATATGTTTTATTTGGAAATTCGCTGGATTTTCCGAACATAGCCAAACTAAAATTAGATATACAAAATATATTTAATTATAATTATAATGTAGATCGTATTATATTTTGAAATATGCAGGACTATTTTATAGTTGGTAGTATAATTTATAGTTTTACGATAATAACAATGTCGTAACATGTACACCAACAACTGTAAATATTAGTCTTAACTTTAAATTTTTACAGCTCAAAAGCTACGCGGAAATTCAGGATGAAGATATGAAGGCAAAATTTACGTAGTGACCAGGGACGGTGTGACGTCATATTTTAAGATTTATAGCCACAGGGGAGACATCTATTTGGCTATAACCTACTCACCTGTTACATGTAAAAGCACTTTTGAAACTACAACTTTGTACAGCTGGTTAGGTGCGTTGCTCTGGGACACCAACATGCGTAAATATATAGCTATAGACAAAAGAGCTTCGATACGTTTTTGTGTTTGTAGTATTGGCCAGAGAATTATTTATTAGCACAAGTGACAAGCTCGTCGATGTCTTTAGCATGCCAAACTCGAGATATATTACAAATAAGTTAAATAATTTATTGTACCACGACCAGGAATCGAACCCGGTACCTCTGAGTCAAAATCCATGGACTTAACCGCTAGACCACGGAGGCAGTTTTTTTTACTTTATTAATAATAATAATAACGGTTATTCGCGTAAAAATACACTTACATGGAACATTTAAATAGAGGACCGGCATCTGTAATTAAACTGAATCACCAGGCCCAGGTCACTCAGCCATTGGTTTACACATTTTACAAAATTAAATATTTAATTTTTTTTTTTATTCTAGCACGACATATGACCCTGCTATGTGACTAGATGCTTGGTCCCACTTCGCTTGAAGGACTTAGGTATTATAGGTAAGTGGTAACACAGAGGTTCAAAGAGCATTATAAAAAAAATAACAAACATAATGATATTTCTAATGCTATTTACGAGCAGCTAGCGCAACCTGGTTTATTCTGATTTTAGTGACTGTCTGTAATACCTACTAGAGTACTAACTTTTAAACCTCTTCAAGCTGGTTTATCTGTAGACGCATTGCTCTGGGACACCAACATTGTGTAATTATGTACGAAATTTGAATGTTTTGTTTGTACAATTCTAATGTATGCATTTTGCTATACTTTAATTGTATCCTCAGGCATCCATGCTAGTGTACATTTGGTAAAAAAAAAACCAGCAGATTTTTAAATGTACCATTCCGTTCCAATTAGGGGAGTAGACAATTGAGGCGTGTAGTGATCCGACTGACTTCAAATACATCAACGTCGGATTCGGTAATCCAGGCGGTCACCTGCCAATTAGCCCGCATAGCTTGATCGTAGCGATTTATTGTGGGAGCGACGCGACGGTACATGAATTAATAACAACAACCGCGTAAAGGCTGAGATTCACTGAGCACACGAACTACACGCATAGACTACTTGCGCATTGCTAATATGCACTATTATACCGAATGCATTTATTTATCGCCATAGGATCCCATCGGATCATTTGGTTAATGGCGCCCATACACACTGCGGTCCACCGGAGAGGTCTGCTTGTGCAGGTAGTCCGGATAGACCTGTGCAATTATTTGATCCTCACATTTATATATATTGATTCACATTTAGCCAACTTTACTATAGGCCAACCATGACAAGTGGCAAGCTCGTCGATGTCTCTAGCGAACCAAACTCGAGAAATATCACAAATAAATTAAATATTAGTTAAATTTATTTACTTAAATTAATAAATATTATAGATAGACCAGGTATCAAACCCGGTACCTTCAAGTCTAAATTCACGGACGTAACCGCTAGACCACGTAAGCAGTTTTTTTAATAAATAAAAATTACAAAACTATATTAGAATGTAAAATGTGAACAAAAGAATAACACTATAACTAAAAATATAAAAACAGTATAATCCATACAATAATAATTGAATTGAATGAAAAAATTAACACCAACTCACACAGCCACTCCACACTCAAACACAGCAAAATAAACTACAAAAGAAAAAAATAGTACGAGAGACGGCGACCCAAAATCACGTTTCGCGCGAGTAAATTTTAAGTTATAGGCCATAATATACTTAAACGCAGCCAAATCGAACATGGCACTGTTATTATGACGAAGCGTGTTATCTCAAACCCTCTTTTGGACAAGACTTGAATCTGTACCTAGGCGTTTACCTCCTTACAGAAGTAGCATACGCTTAACGCAATTACAGCAGGGTTTTATCAGAAAATAATTATTCATTCCTAATCATTAATATAAAAAGAGACCCTTACATATTATTACGTGAAAGTAGTTGAATAATTCCAATATCTGGTGTAATTGAAAATGATAAATTAATATTTACGAAGACAATTTCGTTAAACTTTGGTGCATGCAGTGAGAAAATATTACAACTCAAGTTCAAGGCACATCCATTCTTCACAGGATTGAATGTATACGCGTCCGGTGTGCCCATGTCTTTATAGAGTTACACACACAAGCATGTCATCGTGCTGCGACATAATAGGATTAGTGGTGTGCCTTTCTCGGCTGTGTTTAGTTGAGATTTATGATGTTAAAACTACCGTACAAGATATTGTTTCTTTTGCACAGGGAACCTGAAGTGTCGAGATACAAATTATACTGTCGTGGTTTATAACATTATCAACAATAAAAAATTATTCATGCATAAGATATTAATCTACGATACATACATACAGACAAAGCTTATTTAGTAAAGTATTATCATGACCGTTTCCCTTTCAGGGTGGTCAGAAACCACGCTTATAAATAAGCAGATTCACATTTAGCCAACATTACTATAGGCCAATCATGACAAGTGGCAAGCTCGTCGATGTCTCCAGCATACCATACTCGAGATATATTACAAATCAATTAAATGTTTTATTTACATTAATAAATATTTTGTGTCCCGACCAGGAATCGAACCCGGTACCTCCGAGTCTGAATCCATCTAATCCAAGTTAAGTACCTACATATAATATACATCAATGCAGGTCCAGTGATACATAACCATAAAAGGATTTTCGTATCGATAGCTCCATATCTATCTTCAGAATTTAAGCCCTTTTAGCTTAAGAGGAGCTAGTAAAAAGGTTCTAATATTATTTAATTAATTAAGTTCTTAGAATATAAAAAGTATGTCTCTATAGATGTTGTATACTCGTACACTACGTATATCTATTTATGTCCCTAATTTCATTACGCTACCGAGTAAGAGAAAGACTCAAATTCCAACACGTATTTTTTTATTATTATCAATTGATGAGATTTGCAGCAAATCATTTCACGGTATAATTTGTTTCCTTCCTAACCACGTTTCGGCGGCAAAATTGATATAAAGCGCGGGAATAAAAATAGGCGAACATGTGCACGTTGGTTTGACGAATGACTGACGATCCGAATGGAAAGAATAGAAAATCGAGTTCGATCAATCACGGTCAACCTTTGTACGTATAGAGATATAAACTTCACTGTATGTGAGACTACCAAACTCACACACAGACAGACAGTACATGTTTCACATCTCAGTTTTTATTATTAGAAAGTTCAAGTATTTATTCTTTCATATATTTTGTTATAAAATTATATACTGTAAGGTCCATCCAGAAGTTGGAGTATTTGGGACACGTCATGCGCAATAAAAAGTATAGCTTGCTGCAGTTCGTCATGCTAGGCAAGATACAAGGCTCCAGAAGACCGGAGAGAAGGCGCACTTCCTGGCTCAAGAACCTCAGGGAGTGGTTCGGGATGAGCACCAGATCCTTGTTCCGGACAGCGGCCAACAAAATCAAAATCGCCTTAATGATAGCCGACCTCCGATAGGAGATGGCACCGTAAGAAGAAGAAGAAGGTCCATATCGTATGTGAACTGGCAATTCGTATTAACTAATAATTGCTAACTTTTCAAGACAAACAAAACATTTTTTTTCAGAGTTGTCCAAGCGGTTAACGGAAAAATCTGGAAATAGGAAAGCTGGTAATTATTACTGCCAACGTATTAGCCTCGCTATACAGAGGGGAAACATTGCCAGTCTCCTTGGGACTATCCCTGAAGGGTCGTCTCTAGGGATCATTTTTTATTTATAATTATTTGTTTATTGGGTTTAGTTGATATTTAATTATTTTTTTACTAGGGGTGGTGCAGAGGAAGTTGGTGCTGCGCAGGGTCCAGGAATATAGTTGTAACTGCGTTAAGCAAATCCACGAATATATTTGCGGTACATAACACCAAGCACCGAGAATTCCTTGTTCAGAAATATTTTGAGGTGCTCTGACCGCATACAAATCCTAAAGACCTTGAATCCGGTGTTATTCCAATGGGAGGGTAACTCGACCATAGCAGCGATAGAGTCAATCTCTCCTTGGTCTCGTGTGTGTCCGAGAACATCTCTAATGATATGTCCTTGCGCACTGCGCACTGTTCGAGAGGCACTATTATTGCGTTTGGGCCTCCTTTTACGTTTCTCCACAGTTGCAAACCCTTCCGAATCAAATTTGTTTCTGATTGTAACGCGAAGTATTGAGTTTTTTGGTGTCAATTGGTTGGAGTCCTTAATTCAAAACACCGTGCATCGCCGTCTGTGCATAACTGTTTCTAGCGTTCCAGGGCGGACTTTGTGGCGCTGCAGGCCGTGCTGGCGGAGTTGCTGTAAACGTAGAGGCGCTGGCGAGTCGGCTGATGACATCAGCTGGAGCGGTGCGCCGTCCTTGCCACTCGTGTCAGTAGTTGGCGATTCAGCATTTTGAGCCGTGCGACGCTGCGTATTTACTCTAAACTCGGCCAGCAATTTCCTTAGGCTTGCAATGACCGCCTCCGTGGTCTAGTGGTAACAAACGTTGCCGTGAACTCGGGAGGTCGTGGGTTCGATTCCCACCGGGGGCAAGTTGTACATTGTATAATTTGTCTTGGTCTGGGTGTTTATATGTATAATATGTATATATTTACAAAAAAAAAAAAAGTATAATATGTAGTTTATCAACCATCTAGTTTCCGTAACACAAGCTTCGCAGCTTACCACGGAAACTAGATGGCGCTGTGTGACCTGTCTGGAAATATTTATTTATAATAGCACGACATCACACGTGTTACGACATCAGTAGGTTAGTATACAGGTGTGTCTGTATGTGTCTTTTTAATAGGTAATACTGCTTATTTATAATGTGTGCTAGCACTAGGTGCATTAATACTGCAAAACACTATGAATTTATTATAAGCCATCTGACCTCCACGCCTGACCTATCACATTTTAGTTCATAAATTATTTACCTATTGGTGCGCCTAACACTAACAAGATAAAACAAATATAAATATACGCGTCATTTATATTTACATACACTTTACATAGTACCAGTTTCTTTAAATTATAATAATAGTATAGTATCCGTCTATAATGGTTATAAAACCCGCTTTTTGAAGAAGCAGATTCACATTCAGCCAACTTTACTATAAGCCCATCATGACTAGTGGCAAGGTCGGGAATATCTCTAGCGCACCTAACTCGAGAAATAACACATACAAATTAAATAAATTATTGTGTTTTAACCTGGAACCGAAACCGATACTTAAATCCACATACTTAACTGCTAGGCCACGGAAGGACAGTACAATAATTATAGGTGATATTTTACGAATTTTGTATTGCACAAAGAGTGCACTATTGTTCACAGTGAGATATATTCTGGTGGCGGGAATAATTTTAATTGCTTCTACTCTGTTGCTATCTTCTATGTTCTTATGTTGCCTGTCTCTGTCCTTTCTCTTCGAATAAATAAATTAATTCAATGTAATAGTATAAATAAATACCTCAGGGTAACAGCACAAAAAGCGGGAGCCGCAGCCGAAAGCGTAGAATCTGGCAAGCGGTGCAAATACGTATCTATCAATCAAAGACTACATGTTTGTGCCGTTAGTTGTAGAAACTTTAGGGCCGTGGAATTTAAGCGATAAAACGTTTTTTTTTAATATTACCGTAGCTTCGGTGACAAGAGGGCTGGGTCTTTCCTCGCTCAGAGATTCAGCGAGAAAAAACGGCCAGCTTTCTTGTCACCAAACCGCGACACGATTTCTATTTAAATTATGATTTTAAATTGATTCATCATCATCACGACCGTTTCCCTTTCGGGGTGGTCAGAAACCACGCTTATAAATAAGCGGATTCACATTAAGCCTACTTTACTATAATCATGACAAGTGGCAAGCTCGTTGATGTCTCCAGCGTACCAAACTCGAGAAATATCACAAATAAATTAAATATTAATTAAGTATAGAATCGAACCCGGTACCTCCGAGTCTAAATCCACGAACTTAACCGATAGACCGTGAAGGCAGTCCAGCAGTATATATACAATAATATACATATTTAGATAAATTGAATTCATAACAAATGTTTGTAATAAATTTAATCATTTCTATAATAAGCGTTAAATCTAATAAGAAAATGGAACGAAGTAATGTAAAATGTTGTAGTTGCGAATTACTAAAGAAGATTGCGTGGGTCGAACGTTATTCTAGCCCAAATTTTGAGTCGTTCGAGACAAGAATATTTTATGTAAACAGAGGGTTATTGTCATTAATAGAACCCAATAGTATCTATTATACAGAAAATTATTTTAATCAATTCATACAATTTACATATCTATAGACATGGCTTGAGCTAAATTAGGCTAAATTTCGATTTATTGTAAAAATTATCAGAATTAGAGGCAGCACCAACAATATGCTTATGGTCATATCGGATAAAGTGGACTGTCCAATACAGTGTCACTTTATTAAGATTCACTATAACCGATTAAAATTGACACGTGTACAAATAAGTATAAATAAGGCACTAACATAACATTTTAGTTTACTAACTTTAATGTAAGCCATTGTTACTAACATAGTGATAGGTATACTAACAAAAATGGATTGTAATTATCTATTTAATTGAATATATTATTATTAAAATTCAACTTCAAACTACGACAATTCGTAGCCAGCCATACCAAGTCATTTTATCATAGCTAACTATTGGAACAACCTTAAATACTTTACTAAAAAGTAGGTGCCGAAAAAATAATTACTCATGAAATTATACAATGTCATTTGGTATTTAATTTATAAGTAGGTACCTTTTTTATTTTAGTGTCGTCTTGTTTTATTATTGTTAATACATAATACATCTTCTTACACCTGTATTCTAAAAGGAAAATGAAGTCACTGTAATTGTGACGATTAAAATTAAAAATGTCGTTGCATGTACCAGCTTACGGCTGACCTTTAAAATAAAACTGGTACAATCGGGTCCATTTTTAACAACTTGTAACTTTAATTGTAACAACTACAGAGACTGTTGTAGTTTGACAGCGGGAAGGAAATTTCAAGTCGTCGTCACTCTTCTCGGACCGCAGTTTTCCTCGTGCATTTAGGCAGAGGATGACCTGTTCAGTACATCTTATCCGAGACCTACCACGCATCCTCTTGCCATTGATTTTCCCATGGACTACCAGGCACTCTATAGATGTTTCTCCACGTATCCAAAAAAAGTGAGAATGCGTGGTTGTACAGTTAAAGAGATGCGTTATCGGATCCCTAGTTCCTTCAGTTTGGAATTGTTGATTTGGAATCGATCGTTGGTCTGATTTCAGTTAGTAGTTCACCCATCGTTATTAATATATGTGTAAACTCTATAAACGACACTGAAGGTGCTGTGCATTTTATGGCGTTATAGAGAGTTTTCGTTAAATAGAGAGAAGAAAAATCAGATTTGAAAGACAAGCTAAACCAACCGAAGCCAATTGATTTCGACGCTATTGGGAGTTTGTCGTTAAATCGAGTTCATTTATTCATTTATTATTACTACAAGCCAACACTTACAGCTAGTGCCAAACAGGTAGGCTCTTAGTCAATTTATAATATACATCAAATTTACACATAGGTAGCACTTATACAATTGGCTAATAATTACAAAATTACACGTTCTACAAATAAAATTATGTTATTAATAATTGATATTTACATCAATCACGCTGCTTTTTGTAGAAATTAATTCTAAATAGCGTCCAGCAGATGTCAGAAATCTCGGCTCGGAGTACGAGAATATGTCAATACAGCGGTCATACGCCAAGATATTGTTAATTACAGTCACTGCGTGATACAAGGGTGTCGTTTCGATGGCTTTCGTTCGCAATTTAGGTATTGCAAATAATGGCTGCTGACTAGCTCTTAAAAAGTACTTTTGAAGCGGGGGCACCCATAGTGGTATTCTTTTAAGAAGACAAGGGTTTGCGAGTGACGTTACATGGAGTTTACACTGTATATATATATTTCAAATCTTCCATTTATTTTATCCAAAACATATAAAACAGACGCTCTGTAACTGAAAGAAGCCGTTTTGCGAATTGTTCATTCCTGACCTGTTTTTATGCATATTTAGAGTATCGACATGGCCGTCACGATCTCATTGGGTATTCCACCGCGGTACTGAGTTAAGCACCTCGGAAGTCTTTGTTACACGATCCAGAACAACTTTTGGGTTCACATGAAAGGAACTGTTAAAAATCTCTCATGTTTAAACCAAACTCGTGAAGATGTCCTATAGGGTCAAGTTTTATCGAATTTGGATTTTATGAGATTTTTTATAGCCACTGTGCATAGTATCATTACCTAACTTTTTAATATCTCTATATAAAAATAAAATAAAAAGTAAGGTATCATCACGACCGTTTCCTTTTCGGGGTGGTCAGAAACCACTCAATATAAGTGGATTCACATTTAGCCAACTTTACTATAGGCCAATCATGACAAATGGCAAGCTTGTCAATGTCTCCAGCGTACCAAACTCGACAAATATCACATTAAATTTTATATTAATTAAATGTATTTATTTACACTAAGAAATATTTTTGTATACCGACTAGGAATCGAACCCGGTACCTAAGCGCTAGACGGAGGCAGTTGTAAATCTCTATACATATACTTAGCACGATATGAGCGCCGCGTTCTAGGCTAGTTAGTCCAAATGCAATAGCAACTGACGACCGATATAAACGTCGTAAATAGTGCTCTCTATCAGTAATCGATCCCGGTATATCTGCTTCGAAATCTACGGAGACTACGCATCCTCTTGCCATGTACTTTCTCCTGGACTACCAGGAGCTCGAGGGGATGAATAGATGGATAAGACAATACTCGAACTTATGATAATAATTGTATGCCAATTAAAATGCTTAATTACGCATAAAATTAATTAATTTTCCTTTTATTGTCGCATAAATAATAATTTACATTTAGTTAAAAAATGCTGAGTAGGAAGGCAATGTAAAAGGCTGAAAGATGACTTACTGTTTAGGATTTGGGCATATTATAATAGATTTGTGTTCTGGCCGTTAAGACCGTAGATTTAGACGCCTAGGGACCGAATTCGATTCCCCATCGGGACACAATATATTATTCAATTTCTTTCTGGCATTTCTCGAGTCTGGTACGCGAGAGATACAATTGAGCGTCACTTGTCACGATCACGATATACCTCTTTCGCTTCTTCGACATTATCAACCTCTTCATACATGCCCTATTGTTTCGATGGCTTCTTAATTCACCTTCAGCTAATGTTTTATTTATTTGATCAAGATAGGCAAGTCTTGGTCTGCCAGGGCCTCTTTTACCCACAACTTTCGCATTATATATCTGGTTCGTCAATCTCTCTTCGCTCATCCTTTCAACATGCCTGAACCATGGAAGCATGCCTTTCTTTATTTTTGTACCTATGCCTTCTTTCATACCTACCCTTTTGCGTATTCTTTTATACTATTTAATTTATTTGTGATACTTCTCGAGTTTGGTACGCTAGAGACATCGACGAGCTTGCCATTTGTCATGATTGGCCATCCGCTTATTTTAGCGTGGTTTCTGGCTACCCCAAAAGGGAAACGGTCGTGATGATACTTTACTTTTTACTTTCTCAATACCATACTCTTTGGCATGTTTGGTACAACGTCGCTCTATTGCAGTACCCGTTAATGGCTATCATAAGAAACGTGTGTTTTTCATTGGTACATGCCGGTGTTCGAATAGCGATCTTTAAAACAAAATTGCTTGTTAGTATTTTATATTTAGTCAGTCTTTACATGTAGGTCAACGTTTGAAAGCGACGAAAGCAAAATTCGCAGTAACATAGAGACACAGTTCTAACAAGTTACCTATTCAATTTTGAACGTCAGCTTAAGTAACCAAAGGAAGTAAACAAAAGGCAGAAGATTTATTGCAGCTATTAATTATTTCAGAGAGCGCAGACAGGGCGTAATTATTTTGTAGAGGCATTTTGAAATCCGACTGTACAACGATGCTGTTTTATTTTATTATTTAAACTTGATAGTCAAATGGACTTTAGGAACGTGTACCATTACCGACGATGAAGCGATAAGAGATCGACTATTTTTTCATTCAATATAAGAATAAAAATAGTTTTATAAATAATACTGTGTTGTTTTTAGTTTTTATAACGTACTTAATCGTACAAATGCGAACTTACTACTCAAAAATACATCATATACGAGTATATGATCGTCTATTCATAATCCAATCAAAATACATGTTCATGGTCCAAAATTTCCAGATATTGACATCTTCAGAGACTCTCAACGAGTCTTTAAACATAAACTGCTAAAACAATTTACCCACAATTATTAACTTAGTTTTATGTGTTTTATTATAAAATTAATTTATTTTATTACTTGAAGTAGGTAATATTTTAGTTAGTTATTCTCGTTTTTAGTTTTCTTCTAGTTTTTTTTTGTCATCAATTTCGTTACGCTTTATGCTATAAATGCACTAGCAGGCTGGTAATGTATTGGTTATCTATAATAAGTGCAATATCTATAGTTTAAAGTACAAATAGATTTGATCACACGTGACAGCCATATAACAATAATAGTTGATCACTGAGACTATAAAAAACAGCAACATTTTTATAGCAATAGGAATAGCTTAACTAGCTCCTCGCATATCGTCTGTACCGGAACTAGTGCCTGATGCTGCAGACGATTTAAAAACGCTACGTTAGCTCTGCGTAATATTTAATGTTTTGCATTCAAGGATTATCTTTTATTATTTAGAGTTACCAATGGGTTTGGCAGAAGCCTGTGCCCGTTTCATGATTTCAAAACGCTGATAAAAAAATAAAATTGATTCAGTATTTTCGGCGTAAAGGCATACATACACACAGACAGACAGACATAAGTATGGATTTCGAAAATCTCAAAACTATATTGTTTATTATTAGTACCAGATACATAGAAGAGCGATCTTCACCGATCTGTTATCCCAATGAATTTGACCGCCTCCGTGGTCTAGTGGTAACAAACGTTGCCGTAAACCCGGGAGGTCGTGAGTTCGATTCCCACCGGGGGCAAGTTGTCATTGTATAATTTGTCTCGGTCTGGGTGTTTATATGTATAATATGTATATATTTACAAAAAAAAAAGTATAATATGTAGTTTATCAACCATCTAGTTTCCGTAACACAAGCCTCGTAGCTTACCACGGAAACTAGATGGCGCTGTGTGACCTGTCTGGAAATATTTACTTTTTGTATAATAAAGTACGCTAACAAAATCGGCGTATCTAAGACTATAAGCTGGTTACCTGTCATATTGCAGACGAACGCTGACTTCATCATGTTCAATCCCCAGAATCACGCACGCTGAGAAACCAGCTTTAGCTGTAACTATAGCATAGTAAACAAAAAGAAAAGCGTTACAAGTAAATAATTTGCAACGACGGTAAGCGGTGATAAAGTACGCCACTTATCATGGAGACCTGACACTGCGAAGTACCCAGGATTGCTCTTAGCACCTCCTATTGCTGTGAAACATAAAAACTTATTATAGTTTTTACGCGATTCACTTAAGAGTAATAATTCTTTCGACGTTTTGGTCAAGTTGCGTAAAGATCCGTAATTTTTTAAAGCTAGTATGAGTGCGCGTGCGATTTAAAAAAGGTTAAATAAAACTTATTGTTACAAAATATTTCTTAATATGTTTAAATTTATTATTTTATTTTTGTTTTATATAAAATAAAAAAAAAAAAATCGATGGATGGATTTTTTTATTATTTTTAGTTTTATATATATATATACCGCGTGTAATTTATTAAACAGCAAATTATATAATATTATAATCTAAAATAAAAATTTATTATTATATTCGGAGTAAAGTACAAAGATTAAAAAATTAAATAAATTAAGAACTAAATTATAAAAACTAAAAATTAATAAATAAAATTACGACTATTCGATGGGCGTAGTGTGCCGAGGACACTCGCTGCGTTCCCCCGCTGAACAGCGAGGCTGACCCTTTGAACAAGATATTCTCTACTCAAAGGGTCACCCGTCGCCAAGTGGAGTTTCTTACCAAGCTCGCGGGAGAACAAAAGAGCCTTCTCGGACCACGGGCCCATCGTTTCAAATGGAATGAAATGGTGATTGATGATGATCTCCGCGTACTTGTTGCGCTTAAGGCGTGCGGCTGATTCTGCAGCGGCACCAGGTTTCTTATGGCTGGATGTCACATGTGACTGACAGAGTGTGTGACATGTGGCATCCCAAACCAGTGCGCGGCCTGTAGTATATGGAATTAATGACATCCCGTCCGGACGCCTACCATCATTTCTAACTATCCCCGAAGGTTCGAGGATGCAGGGGATGTTAGCAGTTGTAAGCGCCCTTGACAGGATGTCATTAATAGCATGATGTCTTGAGATTCTGCCGGCACTTTTTTGGCAGCATAAGGCATGGCGGCCTAGTTCGTCTGCATTATCACCGCAAAAACAAATATGTTGACCGGATACCTTGCAGCCCAGTCTTAAGGCTACAGCTATGCGGAGTGTGCTGGCGTCTAGCAGCGTGCCTGTATAGAGAGAATAATTAATAATTATTATATAATTTGATGTTTAATAAATTACACGCGGTATATATATATATATATATATATATTAATATTGCACGTCTTAAAATACAATTTTCTCAATTTTAACTTTAGTTTTTTTTTTAAATATAAAATGTCTAAAATAAAATTTACAATGTTTTGTATATATTTTTTTATATCTTTCTTCTTTTTTTATTAATTTACTTATTTTATATGGTGCAACAAACTAATTACAATCATTAACAATAACAATTATATGTAGACTGTAATTATGGAGCAGATACACAAAATTAAACAATACTAAGCTACATAAAACTACACACAAGATAAGGAAAAAAACATGCAAAACTGATTATTAATCAATAATTACTGAAACACCTAATTTGGTACATTTAATATATTATATACACGTGGCACCGAGAAGGTCAAATTCTTCTGGAAAATGTTCTAGAAGGTCCATCACTAGCGATGAATGTCTCATTTATTCATTCATTACAGCCCCTAGAACTCAGCGTCCTAGACCTCCACTGTTAGAGATGGGCCTTCTAGAACATTTATACGAGAATTTCAGGTTGGCGAGTATCTGATCTAAAATTTTTATGACAATTTATGATCGATTTCTCAAGTTGATATTAGTGGACCCGGGAACGACAGCTTAACTTGCTATCCGAGTCAAGGGAACGGTGGTGTTGTAAATCTGTAAGTGTATTTCTCTTTGGTACATGCCAGGGGGGGTTTAATCCGACCTTTGTAGAATAGTAGTTCTTACAATTTATACAAATTAAAATTTATATAGGCTTTTTAATTATTATTATTTTTTCACAATATTGTTTTATTTATTTCATAATTTTAAGGTTGTTTTGAATGTCTTTTTTTTGTGTAATAGAATATTAATAGTTATCTCTTTATAAATATATATATTATTTCAAATAAATAAAATAAAATACAACCGAGCCACCATCGCGCCTTTTGTGTGAATGTCTAAGCTAAGATATTATGTTATTGTCAATTTCTCTCTAGTCTTTCTTGAATAAGCTGTATCGACAGATTAGTCTAAGCTCGTTCCATAAAAGTGACGGCTGACCTGATTAGGCTGAATACAATCGAATCAAAAGATAATGGAATTCCTGAGTCCATAAATAAAAGTTCCAGAATTATTAGTTTAACGAGGTTAATTTCACAATTAAACTGTTTAGCATCAAACGGAATGAAAATGTCAAAGTTTAATTGAAATAATTTCAAATGACATTAAGCGTTTTTGCTCTCGTTAGCTTAAAACCGTTTCATTGTAATCTTGGACTGATTAAATTAAATTCGCATTATTTTCTATGACACCGCAGACGTCGAAGAAGGATTGAGACCCAAATCTATAGATGTTAAGTATATATATAAGTGATGTATAAGTATTAACTAGATGCATAGTGTCCCAACAGTGTATGTAAGATATATTGTATGTAGTATATGTATATTCATGTATAGTGTGTAGTATATGTATTATTGCGTACATATTTGTATGTATTGATATGTATATTATTATGTATTATTTTATATTAGGTTAAGTTTATTTAATATTTTTAAGCCATAACCAAAATTCTGTGCATTGTCCCAAAAGTTGGCTGGTAGAGAATGCCTTGCGGCATTAAGCCCGCCCCTTGTACATAGTGCAATATTTTTTAAAAATAATAATATAGTTATTATTAAACCTTAAAAAGGTAAAAAAAAAAATGGATAGAATACATATTTACAGAATGATCAGCTTTTTATTCTTAGCCTGTATAATTTTACGCCTAAACCACAAGGAACTCTCTATTTCAGTCGCTTACTTGATGCGTCGCGGGTGTATGCAGTTAAATTCGCGTATGCATCGTTTAGTGAGTATAAACCTACTTCTTCTTGCATCATACTTCCTTATTACAGAGAGTCATGAGCTCCCGAAGAATACCAATTCCTCAATCCAACACGTCTTGATGATAGCACGCTACCCCGTTCTGTCTTCGGTGGCATGGACGGAAGTGTTGGTAGTGATTCTCTGGGTATCTTTCTTTCCACTTTGCCAGTCATGAAAACTTTTTTGAGATTGTCTTCTTAGTTTCTGGTAATGTGTCTAAATTACTAGAGTATTCTTCGAAGACATGGTTAATAAATAGCCTAGTAGTGTCCTTAGATGTTTTAGAATCAACACGATTTGGTCCAAAACTCAGTTCAAGTTCAAACTCGAAAGCATTGATACGTTTAAGATCGGCACTTTTTTAGTAAGTATGTTCTATAGATTTGTGCGTTCAACAGCATTCCTTTAGTCAGTTGTACTGATAATGCGATTACGGTGTTCCGGTTTTCTCTGTAACAAGTTTAGCCATTATTATTATACCTACTCTCTCATTTCAAAAATCTACCCTTTGTTAAATATTTAATTTAGTAACGACCCTTATTTGAATTGTAAAATAATTAGGCGAGCCTTGTTAAATATATTCCTACATTAATACCAGGATTGTCTACAATGATAAACCGCTAAAGATTTACCCCAGTTTTCGGATGGATAATTAAAATAATTAATGTTTAACATTTTGTTTTCCATTGGTAGTTTGCTGATCACTTTGTTATTTTAGGCAATCACGTGCTTTATAAAAAAATGTTACACGTGCAGTTATTCCTCTGTTTTATCATTCTTACTTTTAAATTGTTTGCTATTGACGTCGTAAACCTGTAACATACACTGCCAGTAGAAATTCGACAAGCTACAAAGAGAAAAATGATTTTAAAAATGGTGTCAACGTATTATTAAATAGTTTATACCTTACATAGGTAATCATAGAATATGAATACATTTTTATATACTAGCACGACATGTGACCTTGCCCTCACCTCATGTTAAGTGGCGCGCGAGGTCGATGAATGTTAGCATATGGAATCACACACTCGTGACTGACATCAGTCTCACTTTACTGGGTTTATCGGCATGAACGGTGGATTTTACCCCGCCCCGACTGGGAAAATTACCACCATCAGTCCGCCTACCATCTATTTGTTGTTAACGTAGAATGTACTTTTTGCAATTGGTGCATCCAGGTCTTAAGTTGGTTGCCTGGACGCAATGGTGGAAGGAATACAGGATGGTGAAAGACTTACGTGCAGGGTGGTTCGGACTCCTCTTACTTTCTATCCCAAAGACTACAGCGGCGCCGCTTCTTCTTTCTTGATGTGAACACACTTTGCACAACACCAGGAATAGGAAGGACACTAGCACACTTCACACTTGCTACAGTAAGGGGCTTGAAGAGCTACAGTTTGCATAAAACAACACAATACAGAGGGGACGTCTACAGTGACATCTACAGACTACAGTGTTCAGCGTTAAACTTTCTTCAACGACTTCAGATTTACAACTCGTAAAATCATGGCACTGATACACACTTAAGTGTTGCCAGATATATAAAGGTTTCCCTTAAAATTGAGAAACTACAGTTGAGAGTGAACAGCAATGATGTCAAATGCCAATCTTTACTTTCAAGGATAACTAATATTATAAACCTGTCATGGTGATATTTATATGAAAATAACACCGCCAGCAATAAGACTTACCTAAAATATTAGTATTTAACGACCCTTTCAAGTGAGTACGAAAATAAATTCACAAGCACAACGGATAACTTAAGTGAATGAAACTGTGTTTTTTTTTTAAATACTTATATCTATTAATTTAGTTGTTACTCAGTGTTGACATTTGCCACAGTGCCATTTTAGTCAATTTTAAATAGTTTTTTTTTATAAGTATACGGTAATTAAGTTTTTAATACTGTGTGATTTTATATTGCACACTTAGAGCTACAGGGAGTTAACTCAAAAAACAACACATGCACACCATCGAATTCCTCATCTCTCTACTTACCGACCAATAAAAGAGATTTAGAGATAAACCAAAAGCATAGATCTATAACTACATAACTGCCTCCGTGGTCTAGCGGTTAAGTCCGTAGATTTAGACTCGGAGGTACCGGGTTCGATTCCTGGTCAGGACACAAAAATAATAATTAATGTATATAAATATATTTAATTAATATTTAATTTATTTGTCATATTTCTCGAGTTTAGTACGCTGGAGACATCGACGAGCTTGCCACTTGTCATGAGTGGCCTATAGTAAATTGGCGAAATGTGAATCCGCTTATTCATAAGCGTGGTTTCTGACTACCCCGAAAGGGAAACGGTCGTGCCTTTTTTTTATTGGTATTTAATATTTTAAAGTTATATTAATAATTATTATAGTATTTACATATTGGTATAATTTTATTTTATTTAATTTAATTGGTATAATCGTTAATACGCGACATAAGCGTTGCCATCCGAGCGTCAACAGGTGATCCTTTATATAATGTCTACCAGCATTAAGTCCGCCCCTTGTATAACGTGCAATAAAGTTCTAAATAAATGAATACTTAACCGTTTAATGACCAAGGAATACATACTCGTATGTAAAAGTAAAGTATCATAACGACCGTTTCCCTTTCGGGGTGGTCAAAAACCATGCTTATAAAAAAGCGGATTCACATTTAGCCAAATTTACTATATGCCAATCATGACAAGTGGCAAGCTCGTCGATGTCTTCAGAGTACCAAACTCGAGAAATATCACAAATAAATTAAAATTGTTTATTTACTCGTATGTCCCAACAATATATGTATTTACTCGTATGTCCCAACAATATATGTATTTACTCGTATGTCCCAACAATATATGTATTTACTCGTATGTCCCAACAATATATGTATTTACTCGTATGTCCCAACAATATATGTATTTACTCGTATGTCCCAACAATATATGTATTTACTCGTATGTCCCAACAATATATGTATTTACTCGTATGTCCCAACAATATATGTATTTACTCGTATGTCCCAACAATATATGTATTTACTCGTATGTCCCAACAATATATGTATTTACTCGTATGTCCCAACAATATATGTATTTACTCGTATGTCCCAACAATATATGTATTTACTCGTATGTCCCAACAATATATGTATTTACTCGTATGTCCCAACAATATATGTATTTACTCGTATGTCCCAACAATATATGTATTTACTCGTATGTCCCAACAATATATGTATTTACTCGTATGTCCCAACAATATATGTATTTACTCGTATGTCCCAACAATATATGTATTTACTCGTATGTCCCAACAATATATGTATTTACTCGTATGTCCCAACAATATATGTATTTACTCGTATGTCCCAACAATATATGTATTTACTCGTATGTCCCAACAATATATGTATTTACTCGTATGTCCCAACAATATATGTATTTACTCGTATGTCCCAACAATATATGTATTTACGAGTATTTATACTGTGTCCGTGGTCTAACGCTTAAGAGCGTAGATAATAAATTATAAGCTATATTATAAATGATCATCAGATAAAAAAAATATGATTTTGAGAAACTAAATAGGTACTTCGCTTAAATGCATTTTAATAAAAAAAGGTATTATGAACTTTAAGATGCATTGAAATATACTATTGTATAGAAGTACTAGAAGCGCGGTGGTGGCTCGGTTGTATGAACGCGTTCCTTATATCCTACAAAGGTCGGTTCAAACCCACCCGACATGTACCAATGAGAAATGCACTTTTCTTACGTACATTTGTCATAAATTTACAACACCACCGTTCCTGTGCCTCGGAGAGCACGTTAAGCCGTCGGTCCCGGTTCCACTATACCAACTTGTGGAATCGTTAATAAATTGTCAATAAAAAAAAAAATTGACATCATATCCTCGCCAAGCCGTCTGGCCAGCGTGGCGAGTGTAGGGCAAATTCTCCAGATATATGTTCTGGAAGGCCCATCTCCAGCAGTGGAGGTCTAGGACGCTGTATTCTAGGGGCTGTAATGAAAAAAAAATGTAATGATAGAAGTACTTGGCTTAAAATCTCAATTCACGTTTTAACACATAATTTAAATAACTATTTTCATTCTAATAGTTATTATTATGATTATTACTTGATATTCATAAGTTGATACGGCCTTTTTACAGCCACGAATTTACATTTAAGTCAAACATTTGTATTTGTAATTTTACGTACCTTGTAAGGTGACACGGCCTTTTTACAGCCACAAATATATGTTTAATTGAGATATTATTATTATTATTTACATTGTAAGGTGACACGGCCCGCTTACAGCCACCAACTAGTATTACGATTTTATATGAATTATTATTATTAGATTATAAGCTAAATCGGCCCTTTTACAGTCGCGACTTTATATTTAGTTGACACGGCCTATTTACAGCCACGTTCTTATATTGTATATATTTGAGTTGCTATTGAGTTACAAATAACTTTTTTATGGCAGACATACATAAATCAGGATTATTACCTGTTACGGACCAACCATTATTATCTATTATATTAACCTAACCTAACTTGTGTTTCTTTATTATTTTATTTTATTATGTTAGGGTAACTTACAGCTAATATAGTTAAATTAAAGAATACATGAATAAATATAATATACAAGTATGTATATGTATTTTGTATTCGTCATTATTTTAGTGCAGACAATATCGAAGTTGTTACAAGATAACCAAAGGAAATAAATTTATTTGGTTTGGTTTGGTTTGGTTTGGTTTGGTTAGGTTTGGCTTGGCTTGGCTTCTTTGGTTTGGTTTGGGTTTGGTTTGGTTTGGTTTGTTTAGGTTTGGCTTGATTTTGTTTGGTTTGGTTTGGTTTAGGTTTGATTTGATTTGATATAGATGCGAAAATGCCGGGTTCAATTCCTGATAAGAATACAATAATTTATTTTATTTATCTGGAAAATGTCTGAGTCTACTACGCTAGAGAAACCACCGACCCTGCCACGATGGGCCTAAAGTAAAGTTATCAATATGTAAACCCGCTTTTGTTTGGTTTCATAATAGCCGACACAATGTTAGGGAATGCTGTCGTCACACTGTCTTACCTAGTTTTAAAACATAACATTTCTTAATACCTATTTATAATATTTTTCTAAGGTGCACAACGACTCTGGCAAGTATAGGTATGGAAAAATGTAATAGGGCTAAACCGTCTAGAAAAGGCGGCGACGCGTGACATATTGAATTAGATTTGGATTTGTAGGGCTATGATGTAACCCATTGATGATTATTACACGACCTCTTGTAAATAATAAGGACATTAACATTTTAAATACATAGTTAAAGAATCAATATTATGTTCGGCGTTTTTGCTAACCCGTAACACCAGCGTGGTAAATTATGGCCTGATTATTTTTGATTTATTTATTTAACATTTTAAGTACTAATAAAGATCATAGCTAAAGAATACATTTATTTATTGAATCAATATTACAAAAGTATCATCTTATAGCCCCTAGAACACAGCATCCTAGACTTGTACTTTTAAAGATAGGCCTTCCAGAACACACTAGTTATAAGGCATTTTTTTGTGAAGAAATAAATGATTATTATTATTATTATTATAGTCGTAGAGACTGATGTCGGTCGTGGTGACCGGCGTCAGTTGCTCCCATTCTTGGACCTCGCGTACTGCTTACCATTAGGTGGGCGCGATGTCACATGTCGTGTTCAGTATTTAAAAAAAAAATGCTTCCTTTGGTATAAGAAAAAACTCTTGACTTTTATTCGCTTGTTCTTATTGTCTTGTTCCTAATACCTAATTTTTTTTATGAAATTATGAGTATTTTATGCTTATCCAGTCTTATAATCACTAATATCATAATTGTTTATGACTTTTCACTATGACTATATCTAAATCTAACCTTTTGAAAAATTGGAATGAGGGATTCATTAAGCGGGATTTGAAATCTGGGCCAATTTTGAAAAGGAATAAAATTGAATCTATTTTTTTTGGAACAAACTAATATGTTTGTCAGGAAACTGACCCAAAATTTGATTCTTATAAGCGACAGAAAAAAAAACATATCTGGAGAATATTGCTTTTAATTTTGGAAAAGTTTATAAAAATATAAATAATACCTCAACTAAATACATAAAATTGCAAACAAATCGCTAAAATTATCGCAAACTGAATGAGGGACATCGCTTATTAGCGAGTATTTTGTAATGAGTATCCCTGATTTTTTTTGAACTCTCTGCGAACAGACCATAAAACTTACATAGAAGAGTGTGGATTAAATGACAAAATTTAAATAATATTAAACAGCAATAATACAAGATGGTAGAACGGTTTTCTCATATAATATATGCGTAATCTACTATTGAGATCGGGATTGAGAGATAGGTATAGATTATTGGACCGGTTACAGTCCTAGATCGACCGTATCGGTGTGTACGTCATCGGTCGCATATGTTGTTATATCGAATATACAAATATATAGACTTACAGTTACAGCTGTCAAAATTGTAAAAAAAAAATCTGATTCGTCGCGGTACGTACCGCAAAACTGAAAAATAAACTTGCAGGTTATTGATTTTGTAGTTGGTAGGAATATGGATATTAAATGAATGCATGGTATAATGGCATGAAGATAAATGGTATGATTTTAAAATTGTATAAATGTAATGTATCTCTTTCCCTTTCCCGCCGCGCTGTTAAGACGTACGGACGTACGTTCAATGAAATAGGTTTCCAACCAAGCGCTCGCAAAAAAATATATATGGGATGACAAAAATTAATAATAAAAAATTAACTGCTTGACAGGAGATGTGATTTTTTTACGCATAGTAGATGAGTTACGCAATGGCCCCGCTGATCCTAGTAGCGAAATATCTGGCATCATTATGGCTTCCAGGATATATCTCGTCAAAGACTTGACAATATGTTTTATGTTTATTTTCACTTTGAAGCGATCATCTCGCCTTCCAATCCCCTTTGACATTATTATGAATATCAGATTATTAACCTTAAACAACGCTTCATGAGAGATATTTCAATCGTTTTTTATTTTGTTTTTTTTTTTTTTCGCGATAAATAAAAAATCACACCTTTCTTAATATTCTACAAAGGTCGGTTCAAACTCCCCCGGCATGTACTAATGAGAAATACACTTTTCGTGCCTCGGAAAGCACGTTAAGCCGTCGGTCCCGGTTTCACTCATACCAATTTATAAAATCGTTAATAAAATGCCATTAAAAAATACTTCAGACCCTCGCCAACTCGTCTGGCTAGTATAGGCCGAATTCTCCAGAAACTTCTGGAAGGCCTATCTCCAACAGTGGGAGTCTCTGTGTGATGATGACACATAAAAAATCTTTTGTGAATGATGGTTTATAGCAAGGTTGGTAAACAAATCATGGTTTCTGAAAATACAGCAATACAAAAACCAATTCTTAATACTAAAATATTTTATGATATTAAAATTATTATATTTTAAAAATAGAAAAGCACCTGTTAGTCGTAAACCAGATGTAAACTTTATTGTGATCATTTTAACGACCCCATAAAGTTGTACACGGAAACACACCGCGCACCTACTTTAATCACACAAAACTAAATGCATTAGTAAATAATGAACATAACAATTCTCGACAACTAACTTTATGGCAAAACACATCAACAGACTGAAGTTGTCCAGGATGTAGAATGAGTCAAGGTTTATTAATTTGTTAGAAAATCAAGAACAGAGGCAGGCAACGTAATAGCAAGACTAAAGCAAGAGTACAAGCAATGAATATTACACCCTCACCCAAAATAATAATATATATACCACTTGTTGAATTATTGGAATCATGTTGCCCGTATGGCTCACAAACCTATTTGAGTGGACCTTAAGTTTAAATTATCAAATTTTAATTAGTTTTTTTAGTAAGTAGGCCTACATACACATTTTCACGTCATTTACATTATAAAAGTACTTTTAAGTAAAAATATTACGTCACATTAAAAGATATGCATTTTCTATAATATGAAATAACAACAGTAGTCTAAGATAGATACATCCATAATCGAGCACACTTGCTACTAGGTAATAAGCAAGCTACGTCAGTTGCAAAACACTTAACTAAAACCCATTATTCCAATATATATAAAAATGACATCAATAAAATGTTATATAATATGTCAATTCTCGTAAAATCGAATAAATCTGTTTTCTCGAAACTTCTCTAGGAAATAGTCTTCAGTTGGAAAACCATGCGCAAGTGGGATCATAATCAGGCCCACAACAGGGTCAATATATCCAGGTCTCGAGCTGTGATGGCATTAGGCACGAACCATAGCGCTCGAAAAAGCATCCTGAGAGTTATGCAAACCAGGTGCTTAACTCCAGAGTTGAATACTGGATATCGATGAATGCTTCAATTATACTAAATGCCTTAATAATGATCTTTTTTTTTTCTTCTCGACCCTCGTTTGACAAAATATACCAACCCAGCAGTGCAACTAATTTCAACTTAGTGGGACAACCTAACTTACAAATAGCCAGGTTACAAGCGGACAACAAAATCATAATAAGCAATTAAAATCGATTTGCGAATAAATAAATAAAAAAGTTAATGACTGACGATAGCATTGTTTAGACATTTATAATGCAGGTGATATACTTGTTAAGGCTGACTTAAATGCTATGAAATAATATTGATTTGTATAAGATATGATAAATAGGTACACAGTTTATATATATCGCATACAGTCCCTTGAATTCGTATCTGCAAACGAGTTTTAAGACTATATTGGCCAGAGTCAACTAGTATACAAAAAAAAAACGAAAATAGAGAAAGAAGTGTTATAGCCTACAGTGTTTTGTCACAACAGGGTCGTCCTGTAGAACCACTGAGCTATTAACGCTTTATGGACAATCAAAACGAGATCAAAGTTTAAATTACCGTTGATGACACTCGAATTATCCGGGTTCATTGACCACGGTCCAGGCTTTTTAGATGGAACTAAGGAACAGCCTTCAACAAACTTCTTATTTTTTAAATGAGATTAACCCTTTATTTAATATTTTCCGGACTTTGTTTATCTTGCTTTTACGCCTATTATCCTGACACGTTCTTAGTAAAAAATTGGTCGATACGTTACTTGGATCGCAGGGATTAACATACGTCATGGATTCTCAAACTTTTTCAGTCTGCAGCGCACTTTTAGGTTTAGTAATTTGTCTGGGCGCCCTAGCTAGTAATATAGCTAAAATACAATAACAATAAATAAACAACTTAAATAATTTTTACTCTCTACGACGCGCATATTGGGAACCCCTGACATAAGTTATATGACGTCTTCATTTAAGCAAGGATTCCACGACTGTTTATTTGTTATTTAGTCCCAATACCATTGAACCGATAGTAGTTCATTTTAGCAATGATATTTCTTCAAATAATTAACAAATAATTTATGATGTCATCGTCTGAGTAAGTATCCCACAGTATATACATCATTGTAGACGACTGGCTGGTGTTCACATATTTTTATATTTATAGTTTGATAGTTATGAATTAATGTTGTTGGAGTTGTCACGGAGACGTAGTGTGAGTGTACACATTAGTAAATACATTTATTAATTTGTGAAATTTTACTAAATTATAATCCATTCTTAACAATCATTACAGAGTTACAAAAAAACAATTTTAGGTACTGGTTTACTGGTTAATGTAGTGGTAATTAACATACAACTCTATCTCTATTTTATGATAAAATAGTAGTAACTTATGTCCACTGCTAAATTTAAAAAAAAAAGTCTTATTGAAGAGAATAATAAACATTTAACGCTAATAATATTAAAAGCCCTATCCTTACATTTTAGTCAAAGTCCGGAAGCATTCTTTAATCTATCCAAACAGTGCCACTTTGAGGCCAAATGAGAATTGCCACAAATCTCTACTCCTTAGGTAAAAAGGGTGTCTTGATGACAGTACCATGAGTCAAGATTATTCCTGAATAAACAATTTAAAAAAAAACATATACCAATACATACATTAGTAATGTATAGCAACTATATTAAAGTATAATCACTGCAGTCTTACAGTATGGATACTTACTTGCTGTCGATTTTTGTCATTTACTGAAACCACAACCAAGCTCATACAAAAGGTGTTCCCAAACATCGCTCAACAATCGCTTACTATGATCATTTTTCTTTTATTTGGTTAAGTAAACGTGCTTTAGATTCCAAAAACATAGATATAACATTAAAAAACTTCAAAATTAAACTGCCAGTAAATTAAAGACATACAAATCAATTGATTTGGCAAGTAATCAAGGATTGCCACCCCAAAATCTTCAATTGAAAGTAGAATCGGTAGTCAGAATGTTACGAAATATAGCACACAGCTATCAGTGAAAAAATTACCTGTGCACATGCTTTGGTGGAATGGGGAGGACGAAAGGAGGTTCTTCTATTAACCTATATATGCCTAAAGGGTCGCCACCGACCAAACACAACTACCTTCGTGTTTTTTTTATTATAACACATTTGTTATAGAACTCTTCTAATTAAGTATGGTAAAACAAATAAAAATAAGTTAAGTATCATTATGACCGTTTCCCTTTCGTGATCATAAGAAATTACGCTTATAAATAAGCGGATTTACATTTAGCCAACTTTACTATAGGCCAATCATGACAAGTGGCAAGCTCGTCGATGTCTCTAGCGTACCAAACTCGAGAAATATTACAAATAAATTAAATATTAATAAAGTGTTTTTATTTACTATTTTTGTGTCCCGACCAGGAATCGAACCCTGTACCTCCGAGTCTAAATCCACGGAGTCTAGACCACGGAGGTAGTTTGTTTTTGTGTGTATATTGGTATGACAGTATAACTGTATACATTTAATTTATTGCACGTGTGTATATTGTTTAAGCATCGAGGCTACCTTTCGGCATATCTGCAGAATGATACCATATTACTTCCTTTTAAGGAACGTGATTAGAAATTCAAGTGGCATGTTACGACAAGCAAGTTAGTGAGGAACGATTTCTTTTACACAATTTTAAATATTCAACACCAGCATCTTGGCGACTTAATTTAGAAGACGGAATAATCAACCGGGACAGTTGGTTTTTAATGCGTCTTTAATTTCCTTTATATTATTTCGGGCACGAATAAAAGACTGATTATCGCTTAGAGAATTATACGAGAATTATAGGCAGTCTTGTCCAAAGTAAGATCAAGACTTGGCCAGTCTAGGGCTTGCAACAAAATAGTTGGTCTTGGTCCGTTTTTTTTTTAAATATCCTAGTACGACATGTGATCTTGAATTCTCCTGATGGTAAGTAGCGCTAGGTCCGGACAAAACATCGCAACCGATACGAAACGCGTCTAAACCTGCGGACGAAACCACTAAAATTTTGCCAACAATCCATGCCATGGCCATGCTAGCCAGACAAGTTATCTGATCCTAATTTTAATGTCAATATATCAACAATTTTAAAGGTTTTAATTAGTGAAACTAGGGACAAAGGCTAAACGTGCTCTTTTTACCAAATTTTATCTTTATCAATTCAGTAATGAGACTTGAAGGAGTAATAACCAAAGATACAGACACACAGACTAAGCTTCTTGTTTGCGCAGATCGCGGTAATTCGACCAATTTAGAATAGTTATGCGTTATTGTGATTCGTTAGTGAATAAACATACGTGCTAATTTGTTACCCTTATTCCCTTGTCCTACTTTCTTGCGCACTAAAGAGAAGCAGCCTATATCTCCAGCCGCGGAGCGTGCTAGGCGAGCAGTCGTCGAATCGGAAAATAGTCTTTGCCGTCATAGCATTCGCAAATCCCGCAATTTATAAGTGCTGGTACCGAGGACATCAGGTGAGTTCCTTTACCGGTTTCCTTTCTTGTTTGTTGATTGCACCGATTATCATACTATCGTCTATGGGCCCATGGGGACACTCAGCCAAGCGTCTGGCCAAGGAGTTGTCCAAACGGCTAACGGAGAAGTCTGGAGACAGGAAAGCTGGCAATTATTTCTGCCAACGTATTAGCTTAGCTATACAGAGGGGAAATGTTGCCAGTCTTCTTGGGACTATCACTGAAGGGTGGTCTCTAGAGGACATTTTTTACTTATAGATTATTTTTTATTAGGTTTAGTTTATATTTATTTTAATTTTTACTTTTAAGTAGTTTTAATTTATATTGTAATTATTTTATACTGTTTGTATATTACTTCAATACAGTATCTGTATATATTTAAAAAAAAAATCGTCTATGTATCTAATTTGAAGATCACCAGTACAGTCCACTAAACTCGCGCCACCACTTCTTTTACATTCATTATTAGTATAGATATTTGGATCCCACGTATTTAACAGTTACTACATTATAAAGTTAATTAATTGTCTATAAATTAATTTTTACATACAATCAAGAAATAATTATACAAGTTCATTGTGTTATATTTATTGAAGTGCAAAGGAAGATTAGTCGACATAATGCGAATAGTTGTTTAACATTAAATTAGTAAAGTTTATGCTATTGAGCTATTACTTGGCTCATAGCACTTAACACTATGCCCGCTCTATGAGAAAACTTTTCACATTACTACCAGAAAGTATTTCGTGAAACGAAAGCATAATATAAATGTAACATTTCAGTGCTAAAATTGACTCCAAAAAAAGTTATTATGTTCCTGAGTTTGTGACAAAAATATACCAAATAAAAAATAAAGTATCATCGCGACCGTATCCCTTCCGGAGTAAAAATACGATTTTAAAGAAGCGGATTTACATTTATCCAACAAATCTTCAGAACAACGAGAGCAGTAATTACATAAGTTATCAAAATATATTAGAATATTTTTTTTGTAAGGTCAGCCTCGCCATTCAACGGGGGTACGCAGCGATTCTTCTCGCTACACTACGACTATCCAAGCCTGAATTTCAAGTAATATAAATACCATAAATAATATAATTAAAGGGCCTGTAAAAATTATAATATTTTTAACGAAACGAGCCTCATTCATCTACTCTGCCATGCACTGATTGCAACTTAATTTATGTATACCTTATCATTTTAAAATTATCTACGTGAGTACGGGAACAGGTTGAAAAACAGCGTCGGGCAGGTGTACTTGTACTGCTGCACGACAACAGCTGACACCTGATCCCTTTTGTCACATTTGTTCAGGACAATAAGACTGTGTGATGTTATTATGTGACAATAAATGTTTTTTTAATTTTAATTTATTTTAATGACGTCATAGCCCATATCCGTTTCTGGATTCCAACGCGCATGTCTTTATTCTTTATTCTTTGTGTATAACCGGATATTCCCACCGGAATTTAATCAAGTCAGTATAAATATATATAAATTTAACCTTAAAATATATGTCTTGCCTGAAGAGTGCAATGTGAAGACAAGGAACAGAACTAGAGGGTAGTAGTGAGAGGGTATAGGTACCTATATATATAATATATAAATACATTATTATATATATCTACCCACCCACTTTAAGTAAATATTCTAGTTGTTGCGGCCTTGTAAATAAATTAGTAAAGTTATATATAATATTACATGCCACTAAACTAATTTAATTAAAATGTCATTTTGATAATTAATAGTAAATTCCAATTAAAGTGGCTAAAAAGGGCATTTCTCAAATATATAAAATTATTAATTATTAAATATTTCAATATCTGCTGTAAATAATCATCATTATAGGCGTGAAAAACGGACAAACATACCTAAATAGACACATATAGAAAAAGCTTCTTTCACATCATTAATATTAGTATAAATGCGAAAGAGTGAGAATCCACTCGGATACTTGACGTAATAACATATATAATTAATTATACCGACCGCCACAGCTTTGCTACACACCTATATAAATATAACTCAATACTTTAAGCCAGCCATCCTTATTATACGCATAAATGTGACTAAGAGGGCATAACCCTGTGTTTTATGGGCTGACTTGTCATGGCGTATCGTCTTCACTTGCGACCCTTATGCGACTGTATCTGATTATGAGTCCACATTCCTGCCGTCGAAAATATATTTATTATGGATACAATTTCTTATTTTTACAAATTCACATTATTAATATGTAGATGTAGTAATGAAAAATACACTAATACACATTTTTTTATTTTTTTTACACAATATGACGTCTGGTTGTCGCCTTAATGAAACTTGATTAATGTCATATCTTCAGTGACACTTGCATAATAAAGAAGAATCGATTGGCGTGAGAATCATCAAAATTTGGGCCACACGGTTAGGCTCTAGTGTGCCACAAAGGAACATACATATAATCATATATACGCTGAAAAACACAACCCTTCTTTGCGTCCTGCATTCGGGTAAAAAACATTAATCGAACAAGTTCGGATTTTAAAATAAATGTTCTTAGATCTAATTAGGTTTGCGTCGAAGAAACAGAATGGTTCCGTTTTATTTTTTATCGGCGATTCGAACGTGAGAACGGTTCTAAAGAAGTAACTTAAAGATTTTTATTCACTTCGTAATTAACTATGGTACCATGCAATAGTAAATTGCGGAGTAAGAAAATTTACTTTAAGAAAAAGTAACTAAATACAGGATCCCCTAAAGATATATCACACCGTGCTTCCTTGACTCATTAAAAATCTCACGCTATATAAGCACGAAGATCTGCATCTTAAAAAATGTACTAGATTTTTTTTATTTCCATACCAATATTTATATAAATAACACGAGATTTTCAAAGTCAAGTCAAAATAAATTTATTCATGTAAACCTATTATTTTGATTGATTCTACTCCAGCTAGTAGACGACTAAACAGCAAAGTGGTCCAAAGAGTAAGCTGTTAGCAGAAGACCACCAGTTTATATGATTTCAATGATCTGTTAATGTTTAACCTGACTAGGATAACTGCAAGGAAAACTCACATACATGGGGTATACAATATAAAAGAAATACAGAATGTATAAACATTTATTCGAAAAAAATATTTACAAAATATAAAATAAAATTAATATTAATACTAAGGAAAGGGATATAAGTCCCGTCCACGTAGAATGGTGGCAAGATCGCTGGCTGCATTTCCCCGCTGAATTGCAATACTGATTCTTTGGGCAAAGAAAGAGCCAGCTCTCTTGTCACCGGAGGAGACGACAAGACGCGGTGTTATGTCTTTTAAAAACATTTTTGCACTTGGACTCCATGGGCCCAGAGTTTCTACAGCAAATGGCATAAATATGTAATCTTTTAATATACTTACATATTTGCGCCGCTTGCTGGACTCCGCATTTTCCGCCGCGGCTCCCGCTTTATGTATTGTCCCCCTAAAATGCGACGCGGCGAGGGTGTCTACGCACGTGGCGTCCCACACCAGAGCACGTGCCCGTTCCCAGGGGACCATCGTCATACAGAATTACACAATAAAATATATATTATATCTTTATCCTTGCATCATTTTCCTCATTGTTGAGGGTCGTGATCCTCTACACGGATCACTTTGTCCTGAATAATGCTGCGCCAGCTGGGTCTGCACATGGCAGCATGCTTGTGAAGTGGGGTGTTGAGTGTGGTGCGGATCTGGTCAGAAGACCGTATCGGGCTTTGGCCACGGGGTCTCTTGTATTCAATTGTGCCCGTGATCATCAGCCTTTTAAGATTGTCCGAACTTTTCCATGCTAATGTGAATAAAATACTCAAGGACTCGTTGTTGGTAAATAAAGGAGAGCCTCTTAGTGATTTTGAGCTCCTTGCGTTGGTTCTCCGCGCTGTCTATAGAATACGCAACATACGCTTCTACCACTACATCTCAAAGATAAAAGCTATGAGTACCTAAGAGAAAACTATACCAGATAAGTCGAAATTTAGATCGAATTGCCCGTGAGCATCCCAAAAGCCAAAAAATAGGCATCATCGATTAACGATTTTATCAATAAATATCGTTTCCCTAACTCGTTCGGCCTCAATTGATCCCATGAACGGTAGTTTCTATCCAGGTACTCAATTCAACGCATTATGACAATTAAATTTCATATTAAAAATGTTTCCTTACCGTACGAAACTTCGATGTACATTCTCATTACATAGCGACTTTCAAGTAATGTATTCGTAGCATATGTGTAGCTGCTACGAGCGTCTACGATGCTAATTCGTAGCGTTGGCGTAGCACCGTAGATCGTAACGTCATTTATATTTGATTCCACACTGAATATTACCCGTATCTTAGCTTCCGTAAGTAAAATAAAACTTTTATGTTTAAATCTTAATATTTTAGCATCTAGTGTTTTTTTTTTATTTTTACAAATATTTTCAGTTGTTTGTAAAACGGCATTAAAGCTCCTATAAATCCCACCTCTACATTTAAGAATAGGGTTTCTAAAATAAATTCCTTGAGAATTTGCGTTAGTTTTGCTATAGTGACTAGATGGATTTACCAGGGTCTGGTGTATTTATTTAGATTTTGACTTTATCATTGAAAACCGTGAATCCGGTTCCATAAATACTAACGTTTTTAAAACATAACGACTTCGGTCCTTCACCTACTTATCTGTTTGACCCACGTAGCCAGAGCAGGCCATATTTTTGAGAACTATATTCTGGAAGGCCAATCTTCATTTTAGGAACTGTTCTCTTTTCTAAATGTTAGAAGGTCAAGGTATCTACACTCTTTACGATTGTGGATTTTTCTCACGAATTTTTGTTGACTGTTCGAACCCTTTTCTTGGATAAAAAGCAATTATGTCAAGGACATTGGTGTCTCTCGACACTTACTTTTATTTGGTTAAGTTTTGCTAAACCAGACTGCTACATCATCAGTGTCACCATCATAGATCGTCAGTTCTACACATATGTCCGGGCCATAGCCACTTCAGCTTGCTAATTTTATATACAGTACCTTTGGGTCGCTGACGATTTCAACAATTCTAATTCAATTAATCAAAGAAATACCATGCCCAGCACTATCCATAGCTCGCTGAGCGAACTTAAACTTGTGGACCAGACCCACTGTCTGTGCCGACGTTTCCGCTCAGTACAATAGCACATGGAGAACTTGAATGTTAAAGCTAAAATCCAATTAACTATCCATTAACATAAAACAATAATGACAAAATACAACACAATTTAAGATAAACGTTTCTGAATTGTATTGTAAGATTTCTTCTACCAGGCCCTTTGAATTTAAATAAGTTTGTTTAAATTTTAATTTAACGTAGTCTAATTAAAAATCATTACAAATCGATTTCACCGATGTTACATGTACGAGTATGTGCAAATGTGTGCGGGACCGAGCTCGACTTAGTCGTGCCCTCCTCAATAATCGAGAACCGGTGCTGACCGAAGTCTACACACGGACCGGTACCAACAAGCCGCCGAAAGGCGGGACCAAGTTGTCGTACCGGAACCGCAACTAACCGAAGTTAGGTGCGAATTCTCGAGAACGAGGAGATTACAACATGCCGAGCCGGCGATCCGATGCACCTATCAGTGCCGGGGTGCAGGATGCGACGATCTTCAATAAAACGACCAGATGAATGTTGCAGTGAGCTTCTTAATTGCAGGCTTCTTATTTTCCAGGGCAGGCTTGGTTGTTTCTTCTATAGCGTATGAGTTTGCAGTGCTATTCGACAGAAAATGTCCTATTTTTGTACGCCCCGATACTCGTCGCTGCTAGGTTGGCGTAGCCCGCACGAGCTCGACCAATCAGCGACGAGTATCGGCTAACCAAGCTCTACCGATGGTAATAATAATAGCCGCCGAAACATAATCTTTATTTATCGAAATCCTATACTATTTATTTACAATGATTTCTTACTACTAAGTTACTTATAACTATTAAATTAACTTAGCATAAAATAAAGATTAGCTATGTACACTATCTATAACTATAAACTATCCTATAACTATATTACAAACTATACTATATCTATACTATAAACCAACTATAATCTATCCTATATCTATACTATAACTATCCTGCCTACACTATTGCCTAACTACCCTATTACTATTGACTATGATAAAGCTATACTAAAAAGATGCCTACTGTTATAATTCCGTCGTGCACAAAATGTCAAAAGGATTTTAATGTTTAAAGTTAATTTACCATAGAAATTCAAATATTTACTTACACCATGAATTAAATCAAGAATTAGGACAATTCAATAAAATATCAAGTTATGTTAATGTATGTATTTATGTTAATTATGTATTATTATTTTTCTCTTAGGTATTATAGTATTATAACTTTTTAAAACTTAAACATAATTAAGATTATAATAAGATAATTACATATTTTAACTCTGGTTTTTACTATATTATTTCCATTTTCACACTCTGCACCCATAATATTATTCTCTTACTCTCCCAAAGGTAAGGTGGTAGAGAATACCTTCATGGTATTATGCTCGCCTATGTACAACACTTTATATTATATTTTTTGTGGGGAATAAAGAGTTTTATTATTATTAATAATAATACTAGGAAACACTACATGGTGTACAATTACAATACGGCTTTCGTGGTCAGGCACTTAAGTTCATAAATTTAGACACATAGTCAAAGTCAAAATATCTTTATTCACGTAAACCTATTACAGGCATTTATGAAACGTCATTAATTTAATTATTTTGAATGATTCTACGCCTGCTAGTAGAAGACTAAGCAGCAAAGTGGTCCAATAAGTAAGCTGTTAGCAGAAGACCAGCAGCTTACACAGACGTATTGGGTTTGATTCCTAGTCGGGACATAATAAGTTATTTGTAATATTTCTCGAGTTTTATATGACCGACATCGTAGAGCTTGCCAATTATATTGATGGACTTATAGTAAACTTGGCTAAATATAGCTTGGCTGCTTCTTGAAAACGACAACACCGGAAAGGATACGGTCACAAAGACACACCACGCCTATTAGTGATTAATAATAATAATAAATTATAAATTTGGATTAAATGTCCCAATTGTCCTATAAAAGGATGGCAAATGTCTACAATATCTCCCATAAACCTGCGTAGGTACTTATGTAATGACAAACTGCTTGTCTGGTTGGTGCCACTGAAATTGGATCCGCACGAGCGACCGCCGCGAGCTATACCACTAATAAATCGCTTATGTGAAAATTTATTCCAGTGTTACCAAGCTTTTGAAGGTATATATGTGTAGCTCTAGAATTTCCAGAATTATTCTGCCGTAGAAGGTTCAAATTTTGTTTATTATTCTAGCAATATTAATCCGAAATTGCGTGTTTGTAAATCATAATTTTTAGCTTATTTCTATTTATGCTTAAATCTACTTTTTATATCACATAATATTGTTAACATTATGGTTCTAAAGTAGGCATTTTATATTTTGTAAAACATCACATATCAGCCCCTAGAGCCCTAGACCTTCATTGCTGGATATAGACTTTCCACTAGAAACTCATCAATCATAACATTCTTCGAGAACCACTCGTGAATACAGCATGAAAATCAGTTCAGTAGTTTTTTTAGTTTATCGCGAACAGACAGACAGACGCGGCGAAGGACTTTGTTTTATAATAAGTAGTGATTGTGATATAAATATATATATATATATATATTTAATATTCTTATATATATATATATATATATCCTGGTATAGTTCATGCGTCCTTTGCCAAAAAAATCTATAGTAATACTGCGTCCACCGACTTATGGCGTCCGATATACGGACGCAAGATTATTTTCACTCGAAGTCACCACCAATCGATACCTATAGGTACATTGTATCTGTAGTAAAAAAATTGTGTGGAAGCATTTTTACCTCTAGAACGTCTGTAGGAGTATAATGTAATGCGCCGATTTGTCGTGAGTGGCGCTGCATTTCTGTATATTATTTTGCATGAATATTTTTTTACATTGCGCCGATAATCTTACATCCGCGGCTATTTTTGGGATGTTGCCGATTATCGAAGAAAGCGTGCTGTGCGTACGACGCGACGTTGCCGCTTAGTGTTACTTGGATATTTAAAAATTAAATTATTTTCGTTTCACTACTCGTGGATCGACTGCTCGGACGCGCGTTTGAATAAATGAATGGAAGCAATAATATTTGTATACTAATATTTGTCTATTACTATCTTTAACGTGAATATAGTTTCACGATGAAAGTCAACCTAAGGAGCCAACGGATACTAAATTTGGCATTAAATAAAGGTAAGTGATTTAAGTTTTCAGTTCTGGTATTTTTTCAATTATCGATACTTAGGTACCTATTGGTAGGTAATTGACGAGCTTGTGTGAGAAGACTTATACAAAGTACCTACCTACTATAATAACGGTTTTATCACGTGTATGTATGGTGCACGGGAAGGTTGGTTTCCACACTTTAGGTACCATAAATTCAAATTTAGTAGAAAGGCATAGAGTACGAATCAGGTTAGTATAACATATTATGAAAATTCATTAGCTTCTGATGGTTCTGAAAGCTCCTAGGGTCGCTAACTCACTACTTACCGTAGGTACCTAAAAATTAAATAAGTTTCCTTTAGTTTCGTATCCACGAAACTAAAGGAAACTTATTAAATTTTTAGGTACCTATAGGTATATAGGTATCCACCTACCCCCGTTGAGTATTGAGCTACGTTGTGTGTTTATTTTATTAATATTAATAACCTACCTAAATCTTAATTTCTCGTTTTATAGCAGAAGAAAAAAAACAGCCAGAAGATGTAGATAATATGTTCGAACAAGAAAATAAACCTTTTTTAAATAAGGTAAGAAATATTTATTTCATTTAATCTACATAATATAGTACATAAGTTCATCTTACACCACACAACAGGAAACAGCTACCGGCCCTTATAGTTTATAACTAAGTAAGAAGTAAGGTGATTAGCACTAATATTGTGTTGGCGCGAAATTTAAATATTTTTGCTTTAAAAAAAAAAGAGCTCCGACACGAAAACGAACCTTAATAAAGTAATAATTATTATAAGACTATTTTATAGAATAGTCTTTTGTTTAGTATTCATTATATTATAACTTTAGTTAAGTATTTACTTGATTAAAATAAAATAATAATTAGGTAGGTCACACCTAGGTACTATTAATGTTCAACAAAATTGCGTTAATCGTCACTATGTGGATTTTGTAGATCTGCTTACCACCAGGTAGATTTAACCGACTTTACAAAAGAAGGAGGTTATCAATTCGACATACCTATATTGACTGGTTCATCGTCATCATCGTATCAGCCGTAGCACGTCCACTGCTGAATATAGGCCGCACCCCGTGATCTCCAGAACGATCTGTTAGTGGCGGCCTGCATCCAGCGACTTCCTGCGACCTTTATTAGGTCATCTGTCCATCTTGTAGGTGGACGTCCTACGCTTGCCGGTGCGTGGTCTCCACCACAGAGCACTTTGTTATAGTGGAAAGTCTCCACTTGGGAATATTTCCGCCCCATCGGCCGTCAGAGCTATGTGCCCTGCCCATTTCCACTTTAACTTGCAAATCACAAAAATAATTATTTTATAAGATAGATACCTACTTACTTTTAATTTATTAAATACAAATATAATTAACAACCCTTTGATTGCGGGAGGGGAAATCTAACGGGGGGTTTGATTAATTGATTGATTGAAATAGTTTATTGCACATAAACTTAAAATTAATGTACAAAGGGTTGACGCTCGCTTTTTTACGATGTAATATTCGGATTTTTTTTGCCTATATCATCGTGAGTATCAGAGTATAATCGTCACTTTGTTCCATTTTTTTATATTTAAATCATCAGCTGCATTGCCGCATACGTCAAATTTCCTATTTGATTCTATTAATTGGACGAGAGTTTTGAGATCAGCTTGCATTTCAGCTGATTTTACAATAGTCTCCGTTTTAAGAATTTTAATAATTGCTAAGTTGCAGTATTGTTTAATTGAAGTACTGATATTCATAGCATATGTCGGCGAACAGTAGCGATCAGTGTTTACATCAAATTTCGCGACACATATGTCGTAGTTAAGTCTTGTCTGCCCGCATTCGTGAGAACACCTTTTGAAGTGTTTTAGTAGAAGTATGATTTGAATTACGGCAGATAAAATGTTGTGCCTCTGCTTGAGAGTTCAATCCTGTAAATTCTGGAACACATTTTTTTTTATATTTCCACAATTGTTTATTTGCATAAAATCCTAAGTAGTTTCTACATGGTAGGTAGTCTGTTTGGTCTATTCTCTTTTCCTTTCCCATCGCACGCTCACATCTAACCACATTTGATAGGTATACAGAATCCTTATTTCTTAAATCTGTAATAAGAGTTTTCCTTGATTTACTTTTTCTGAAAAAGCCAAAATCCTTTGTACATTCACTTCAAGAAAATATTGCCTTATTAAATGTCTACAGAAATTCTGGATAAATGTTTCACAAAAAAAACAAGCCTTTGTTACGACCTGATCTACCTGTAGCAGTTTCTTTTGGTGTATCGCCCAGTTGCAGTCGTTGTGAGGTATTGCTTGGCATTACTAATGAATGCAAATAAATGCAGTACACCAGTGGTTCCCAATTATTTTTTTCTACGTACCACCCCAAGAAAGACCTCAAACTCAATAAGGGTATTGCAGAAACGATAAATAAAAATTAAAGCAAGTGACATTTATTACTATCATTATTGTTTTTTACTGATTTAATATCTTAGTTAAGAGATTGCTGCTCGTACCCCTAGATGAAACCACGACGTACGCCTGGGGTACGCGTACCGCTAATTGGGAACCACTGCAGTACACCAATAAAAAAAAGTTTAAATTATTATTTTATTACTTTTAATTCACAAATACCTACGTTTAATTAAAACTAAGTTAAATATGATTACTTTATTTTAAAGGTTTGTTTTTGTTTCGGAGTTATCTAATTTAAATGTGTTTATTATGCTATGGTAAAACTGTAAAAGTATTTTTAGGAATATCCGGATTACTCGCCCAGTAACACATCTGAGGAATATCAACCTTCGCGTGAAGAAGATGAGAGTAGCAGCGATACAGATAATTCTATGTGCAACGATTCCATGCTGCTTACCAACAACGTACAAACTCAGCTTTTATCAAACGTCATGGTGGCGGCAACTAATACAATACAGCCTCAACCAGCCCAATTGCCTACGAATTTTATATCGTCAAGGAATACCGAACAACCCAGACCACCGTTGCATTCCATAATAATGCCAAGCAATACCTCACAACGACTGCAACTGGGCGATATCCCAGAAGAAACTGCTACAGCTGGATCGGGTCGTGGAAAAGACTTTTGCTTTTTTTGTGAAACATTTGTCCAAAATTTCTGTAGACATTTAATAAGGCAACACTTTCTTGAAGTGGATGTACAAAGGATTTTGGCTTTTCCAAAAAAAAGTAAAGCAAGGAAAAATATTATTACAGAGTTAAGAAAAAAAGGAAACTATATATCAAATGTGGTTAGATGTGAGCGTCCGATGAGAAAGGAAAAGAGAATAGACCAATCAGACTACCTACCATGTACAAACTGCTTAGGATTTTATGCAAAAAAACAATTGTGGAAACATAAAAAAAAATGTAATCCAGAAGTTACAGGATTGAACTCTCAAGCAGAGGCACAAAATTTTATGTGCCGTAATTCAAATCATACTCCTTCTAAAACACTTCAAAAGGTGTTCTCACGAATGCGGGCAGATAAGATTGCATTTGTAGCAAAGCAAGATTCTATCATTTGTGCCTTTGGCGAAAATTACTTAAAAATACATAGAGAAGATCATTTTATACTCGTCACATCTAGGAAAATGAGGGAGTTGGCTAAACTATTAATAGAAGTACGAAAAATGAAACCAGAAATAAAATCATTTTTTGATCTACTCAAGCCTCTTAACTACGATATATTGGTAGCCGCTACAAAAAATGTGGCGAAATATGATGTAAACACTGATCGCTACTGTTCACCGACATATGCTATGAATATCAGTACTTCAATAAAACAATGCTGCAACTTAGCAATTATTAAAATTCTTAAAACGGAGACTAGTGTAAAATCAGCTGAAATGCAAGCTGATCTCAAAACTCTCGTCCAATTAATAGAATCAAATTGGAAATTTGACGTATCCGGCAATGCAGCTGATGATTTAAATATAAAAAAATGGAACAAAGTGACGATTGTGCCTCTTGCAAGTGACCTAAGATTGCTTAAAGACCACTTGTGTTCCACAGCTAAAAACGCAGTTGATCGGTTAAAACACGCTGAAAATTCTATGAACGTAGCTGCTTATATTGAGTTATTAGAGACTGTTTACTGTAGAGTCCTGCTTCTTAACCGACGACGTCCAGGAGAATTACAAAGACTGTTGCTAAGTACTTATGTAGAACACGAAAACAATGAGCATCAGTATGAAGAGTTCGATCGTACTTTGACTGCGACTGAAAAGATTTTGGTGCAGCGATTTAAACGTATTGTAATTCGCGGAAAACGATCTAGAGGTGTTCCTGTGCTATTCAGTACAGACGTGCAGCAAGATCTAGACATCGTGATTTCCTTAAGAAATAAATACATAGAGTTAAATAATAAATTTCTGTTCGCAAAACCATCTGGTGGAACATTATGTGGATATAAAGTACTACAAAAACGTGTCAAATTGTGTGGAGCCAAAAATCCCGAAGCTATATCGTCAACCAAACTTAGAAAACATTTAGCTACTTTAACCCAACTTTTCAATATGACTGAAAATGATATTGAACAACTTTCCAACTTCATGGGGCATACTACTGGTGTCCATAGAAAAAATTATAGGTTACCAGATGATATATTCCAAACCGCAAAAATCTCTAAACTATTGATACTTATGGAGAATGGTCAAGCTGATGCGTTTAAAGGTAAATCTTTAGATGATATTAATCTTAACATGGAAGAAGAACTAGAAGGTGACGGATTAGAAACAGAGGATATCTTAAACTTCGCTGAAATAGAAAACAACGAGGCATCTACATTTCAAGAAATAGAAACTGTCATGAGTACACACATGGCTACTACATCTGCCAATGAACCGTTAGTATCCAACATAACTTCGACTACGACAAAAAAGAAAAGAGTCTTGGTGCCATGGACAAATGAACAAAAGAAAATAGTAACAAACTATTTTAAAAGAAATATTAATGCAAAAAAGCCTCCAAAGCGTCATGAATGTGACGCTTTGAAAGCTTCCCATCCAGAGTTATTAAAAAACAAAGATTGGCTTAAAATTAAAGTTTTTGTCCAAAACGTTTATAGCAAAAGTTTGTAGTTTTTGTCGTAGCCGAAGTTATGTTGGATACTAACGGTTCATTGGCAGATGTAGTAGCCATGTGTGTACTCATGACAGTTTCTATTTCTTGAAATGCAGATGCCTCGTTGTTTTCTATTTCAGCGAAGTTTTAGATATTCTCTGTTATAAATATTTAAGTAAACCTCAGTATTCAATGTAAACCAAAGTACGTTGTATGAAAAAGTAAAAGTTCGTGCGACTCTTAATAATACCTATTTAGAACGTCAGTATTATTTCTTGAAATGTAAACCCGCATTCTCAGTTTCAGAAAAGTTTGAGATGCCCTGAATTTTAAAATAAAAAGTAAACAAAAACGAACTTTCTATTTTAAAATTAAATTCGTATAAAGCGCTCTACCGAATGGTATGAACCTCTTTTACCACAGATTCAACTCTGTCAGAGTTTTAAAAAAATCAGCTCTTCCATACATTCGGTCTATGTAAGTACCTTCACCTAAAATGTATGGAACAGCTGATTTTTTTCTCTGACAGAATTCGTCCTATATTAAAAATTGTTAATTTTGATTTGATGTTATGTTTAGAAGTCATGGAATTGTGACCTGCTATTTTTTGTAATAAAATTTTGGAAAATAATTTTGTGTAGTTTCTTTTTCACGTCTCATCTACCTTCAGTGACGAGAGTTCAGCCCAGGCACAAAGTAGATCGACGTGGTAACTTGGTAGCTTAATAACTTGTACAAATATTAGATATTATTGATTGTTAAGCATAGTAGACCGCCTCCGTGGTTTATAGTGATAACGGTGCTTGCGTTCGTCGTGGGTTCGATTCAGACTCGGGGCTAATTTTTAATACGTTTTTCTGTACGATTTGCTTAGGTCTGGGTGTTTATACGGGTTTATACCTTGAATGGTCTTACTTTAGGCTTATATGATACTCGCCTGATCAAAACCAACAACTTTTCCCAAAAAACCATATGTCGGAAATGACAAAAAAAAATTGGCTTCTCCATACAAATTTGCTATTTTGAAATTACCACTTAGTATGGAGAAGCCAAAAAAAAATATCATTTTCGACAAATGGTTTCTTGAAAAAAGTTGTTTGTTTTGATCAGGCGAGTATCATATTAGCCTAACGCTTAACCATTCAAGGTCACCCAGTATAATATGTTTTTATTAAAAAGCAATACATAGGTAAACCTGTCTACAAGGTAAATTAAGGAGAAAGCATTAATAAACTTTTTTTTGCAACTGGTATGTTCCTGTCATAAAGGATGTCAAATTGGTATCAGAGTGGATTGTTAAGATAAGGTGTATATTACGGACACGAAAATAACTTGAAGTTGTAATTGCGCAAGAAGTCTACTAGTGTAGTTAGAAATATACAAAAAATATACACCTGGACGTAAAAATGTACGTGACGCCACAAGGACACTAGAATGTATGAAGTGTGAATATCCACAGTTTTGAACTTTTTGAAAATATAAGTTGATTTTGACATACGTATGATAGATAAAAGTATGTATTCACTGTAACATTGACGATATAACAAGTAGAAATGATGGACGCCATAAGTCGTTTTCCCAGCCAGGACGCATGAACTATACCAGGATGTATATATATATATATATATATATATATATTTAGTATCTTTATTTAAATGTGTTTTTTATAATTACGATTATTATTATATATTTTTTTACGAAAGATTTATTCGAAGTAGGTATTTAGATACAAAAATATAAAAATAAAATTGATTAAAAAACTAATTATAAATAAAACTAAAACTATTAATTAACTTATTAATTAGGTTGTAATTTATATTAGTTTGTGTAACTATTTTTTTATAAATATGTATTTATTTGAAGGAACCTAAACAAAATAAATAATAATAAATAAGTAGTTAAAAACTAGTTAATGTAAATAAGATTATTAATAACAAATAATACCTAATAAAATATATATTTCTATAAACTTGTAATAGTCGTATGTCAGATTTAATAAATGAATATTAACTATGACTTAACTATTTAAAATATGTGTCGTAAATAAAAAAATAAAAATTTCAACCTATTTATTTAATTGTCAATGTTAAATATAACTTATTAAATAGCCTATGCGGCCGCCACTATTAATGCAATCAGACTACGTTCTATTAAATTAAATAATACGTTAAAAATCTCTATTTCTAATGAAGATATGATTTAGAAAGATTATTTTAAATTTTTGTACTGAAATTTAGGAATTTGAAAATTAGGTATTGTAAGTCGCTCATTGAAAAAAGCTTGAAAAGATCGAGTTTGAAAACCTTAGTTTTGATGTATACAAGTATCTAGTCGACTTCCTTTGACCTGTTTTCTCTTGCTCGTTGCTTTGCGCCGGAAATTCGATTCCAACTTTCCTTGGAATGTTTGATGAAGTAAAATGAAGAAAGATTTGGCGAGAGATTTCATGCTTGGCTTATATTTGTATGCTATATCACAATTTTATTTTAAGGAATGGGTGAATCAACAATCAATTTAATGCTTACATTGGCACAATGGCTGGGCTCTCCCGAAACTGACCTTTCGGGAAAAACCGCCCACGACTTTGCTCTGACATATGACTCAATTGGAAAGTCAGAACACCAGAACACTCTCGGTTTTCTTCCAGTCACAAGAAGTTTTGTATCCTTCAAAATCATATAATGGATAGTAGCAATATTTTAACTTTTAAATCGATACTTTAGTTTGATTCTCTGTCCATGAGATTAACAGCATTTTTCGCCATTACCACATATTACCAGATAATGATGTCAAACTAAGAAGTCGCCATTATCATCATTAAATCACTGCCATGATTGCTTAAAGTTGCAGCTATAAATTTCTATGAATGTGCTATGTTTCATACTAAATGACGATTTTAATTTACCATAGTAGTGCAAACATGGGCAGTGGGCACATATGTCATTCATGATCTACACACGTGAATGTCCCGTTGACAGTAGATTAGTATTATTAATGTTGTTTTGAGCTTCGTGCATAGTGAGTTCCTGGTAGCTTAGCTATCGGCCAATGTAGACACGTAGATGAATATTTGCTCAGCCGGTTAATTGTATTTTCAAAGGAGAACTGTAGTTTTAGTAAAGAAAATCACTTTTTTGAACTTAGTTGAATTTAAGATGTAATTTATTTATTAGACCTTCAAGATAAATTTGTAACCATAAAAAAATGTTGTTAGTTCATATATTCTTGAATTTTGGATAAACTTTACTGGGTTTATTGGCACAAACGGTGGATACTTCCCTGCCCCGACAGACTGGGCAAATTACCACTATTAGTCCGCCTACCACTTATTGATGACGATGATAAGGTATCTTGGATTAATAATGTATTAATATTTCAATCTGTAAGTACCAAGCAGGAATATAAAAAATGTTACCAAAACCTGAAAACGCTGTGACTTTTATATGAAAAATAAAATAGCTATTTATATTTTAAACGCCATACTTAACATGAAATAAATTTATTTTTGACAAAAGCAAGAGCCAACAAGCGAGACGCAATATTCGTAATTATAAAAGTGTTTGCGGATTTTAGGGAACCGTAACCCGTGTTAAAAACATGTTTAGTGAAACTTTTGGACATATTCGAGCTGTGAACTTAATTGCATTTCAGACGAAGATCGATTTAGGGTTATAAATAAAACGTAAAGTATCATCACGACCGTATATCTAGCTGGGTCAGTAACCATTTAGGATTCACATTCAGACAACTTTACTATAGGCCCATTATCATCCATCATGGCACCAATTGAAAAAAAATTTACGTATTTTACCTATCTTTTTATATTTTATCAAAACTTTGTAAGTTTAGCGGTAAAGTCCGCGAATTTAGACTGAGACGGACGAAGTTCGATTCCTGTTCGGGTCACAATAATTATTTCTTTATTAAATTATTTTCTCCATTTTTCTGTACGGTTCGGAGACATAAACCACAAAACGCGGATACAGCGAGGATTCATGTGTTTGAGTTGTGGTTCTGGCATCGTTTGCTCAGAATTCCTTGAACCGCACGAAGTACTAACATTTCTGTGCTTGAAGAACTTAAGCTGACCAGGGAGCAAAGATCCTCTACCGTCTGCTTTCCCCTAATTCTGCAATACTTTATCCACATTGCAAGAAGAGAAGACGATAATCTAGTAAAACTTCTAATCACGGGCAAGGTAGACGGTAAAAGAACATGAGGAAGAAGCCCCAAGCCAGTCAGGTGACTGATTACCTAAACATCCCTGTACACCAGGCCATTCACTGCGGCGAGGAACGAAACTGTCGGAGACGGCTGGTGTTTGAGCTGCGATTGCGACGGAGTCACGATCCCCATGGGGTACCGACTAAGAAGGAAGGAAGGTAAGCTAGACATCGACGAGCTTGCCAATTGTCATGATTGGCCTATAGTAAAGTTAGCTTAATGTTAATCCGTTTCTTTATAAGCATGATTTCTAACCACCTTGGAAGGGGAACAGTCGTGATGATACTTTACTAACTTACTTTGTAAATTTATCAGTGGAAATTTGTAATCCTACAAATATTTTGTATCTAAATGCAATGGCTGTAAATTATAAAAATAATAAATATATAAAAAATAATGCTGCCAGTATCCGCAGTAATTTTCCCATTGCTAGCGATTTGGAGCAAGTTTTTGTTTATACTAATGTTTTTTTTTTATTTTTTTATTGTTAGTTGTATTTTTATTATTTATATATATATAACTATTTTACAACATAACTATTTTATATGTTGCACCTACCTTACACCTTCAACTTACTACGCTGTCCCAAAGGTTGGCTATCAGAGAATGTCTAGCGGCATTAAGCCTGCTTATTGTACATAGCGCAATTACGATTTAAGTAGGTAAATACATATTTTTCTATTATAACTTTTTTGTTAATATTTTTTTAATTTTCCGGTTAGGGCTTCTTCGGCCCAGCGCGGCACCTTGTTCTTTAGTCCCCAAAAATAGAAAAATCCCCAAACGGAACACATTTTTTCTATTATAATTAAAACGTACACTTTAATTGTACTTTTAGTAGAAGCTCGGCGCTTTGAAGCAAAGTCGCAATTAATTAATACCACGCGAATTTACGGAACCTTGAATATGTGAAGAGGCGCTATTTGTTATTTTTTTCGCTTTGACAAAATGCTTCGTCGCTGAAGGCGCTTTCATCCTTTGAGATTTACTCGCAGTTCGGACGTGCATTCAATTACTCGTTCGTCGAGTGTCAAAGCCTTTTTAATGTTGGATGTCGTTTAATCTTTGAAAGGGTTCAACGCGAGTTGGCTTTTACAATTCTCTTACAATGCGTCTTCACACGAATTTTGACGTTACGAAGTTTGTAATACGTTTGCGCATTTTGTGGAATTGGACTTTAAAATACAATAAAAAAGTTATTTTTTGACAAGAGAACTTCGAGTGAGTTTGTTGAAATAATAAATTAATGTAGTCTGCATTCGTAGTCTAGACTTAGTCTATGGACTTAGACTCGGAGGTACCGGGTTCGATTCCTGGTCACTAATATAATATCTGTCATAAATTTATGTTCGAAGTCATTTCATTATTATCAGAGCTTTAGAGTCCTAGATTTCCAGTGCTGGAGATATAAACTTTTAAAAATTTCGTTAAAGTCATTTACTCAGTGTAAAATAAATATAAGTTTTCGTTTTTCGATTTAATGAGAACTAAGAAATTTTTCCGAACTTTCAATAGCAATTCGTCGAAGCAATAAAATTATAACAAAAATCTATTGGTGACATCACAACAATTTGGGGTGAAGGAGTATTGTCGAGGTCACAATAACCGTTTGGCTGTAACTAACAAGGGTCAGCGGGACAGCTGACGTGACCACAAGCGGGCAATAACACTGAAAACATTGACCGTATTAAAAAACCGGGCATAAAGGAAGAAAGAACAAAAATAAAATTATGCATTCACATACCATACCCACTACACTGAAGATGTGGAATGCTCTCCCAGCTAGTGTGTTTCCCCACTCTTATAACCTGGAGTCCTTCAAGCGAAGTGTGAAAAAGCATCTTGTTAGGCCGGCATAGTGGTAGAGACTGATGTCGGTCGTGGTGACTGGCGTTAGTTGCTCCCATTCTTGGACCTCGCGTACTGCTTACCATCAGGTGGGCGCGATGTCACATGTCGTGTTTCGGTAAATATATATATATATATATATATTATAACAACAAAACAAGATCTCACAGTGCAGGTAGGAAGGCTAGTTATGTCAATCAATTTGGCACTACACAACTGAACCTATAGAGCCATATGCAGTAAAAACACAAGTGTGGTTGTCTCATAGCACATTATAAGCTGCAAGCTTTCCATGTAGACTTATACTAACTCAGTACAAGGATTAGTCATTCGCCAATCCGTCTGGCCAGCTTGGCGAGTTTAGGTCAAATTCTCAAGAAATATGTTTTCGAAGGCCAATCTCCAACAATGAAATGGCTGTAATAATAATGATAATAAGGATTATTTATTTAGTTATAAATTGCACAAAAACTTAAAATTTGTGTACATAGACGAGTTTAATGCCATTTTCTAACAACTGACCTTTGGGAAAATGAGAAATCATGGGCAGAGTGCAAATAAATATAATACACGATACTTACTTAACTTATAACATATACTATATATAAGCAAACTACACTTTATATATATATAACTTATTACATACAACTTCCCAAATTCTCCAGATATATATTCTGGAGGGCCCATCTCCAACAGTGAAGGTCTAGGACGTTGTGTTCTAGGCGCTGTTGATTAATGAATGAAACATTCTACATACACAAATATAATTATGCCAAAATATTTATATTATCATCTTGATGAGGTTTACTGCTATTTATTTAAAAATACATAATAAATAAATACATTTAAGATAGATTATTTACTAGACTTTTAAAAACATTGGTGATTGTCTAATAGCCAGCGGTAGCGTGTTCCACTGGCCGGCCGCCGACATAGTGAAGGAATCAGAATATCTGCTAGAGGAGTGGAAAGTGATTTTAAGTTGGTTATTAAAAGTAGAACGTAGAGCAAGGCTGTGTGTGTCGCACACGAACTCGAAGCCAAGGATTAGTGGTAGGTTATTATCAAACAACAAAATTTAAAAAAAAACGAGTAAAATCGTTGCGGGTGATATAGATTATATCACGAGAGATAATGGATAAAACTGGTAACCTAAGTTTGTAAATTGTATAAGTAATTTAAGTACTTTATAATTTTGAATTTAACATTTATAATAATAATCCATACAATACAAGTGCCTTCAATTCAATGCTAGCTGACCCTTGTTCCCAATTGGTTGGATTATTATTTGGTTTTTTAAATATTTATAATAAGAATAGACAGATGGAAAACTGACAATTGTTTGTTGATTTTGGTTAAGTTACGATGGGGCTGACATTCTCAATTTGGGCAAAAGCTCCTAATAAAATATAATTTTAAAAAAAGTATGAGAAATTATTTTGAAGTGACCTGTTACGCTTACAAACAATGTTTTTGCAAGATATATATATATTTGTATACACATAAATACCAGCGCATTGGAGATCAATTATTTGTGTGTAATTATTAGTGACCGGTTCTTAAAGGAAAGTCAACGGTAAGTACCCTCATCTCCTCCGGCACTTTTAATATTGGCCAACCACGTGACGTGTTGTGCAACCCTTATACTGTTAACTGGTTAGACTTTGAGATAAATAACCTTAAATCCTTGACTCAATATAGACTGGGCTTTTAAACCATTCCCGTGCCTTGGAAAACACGTCAAGACGTAGGTTTCAGTTATCAATGCCAAGTTATGAAAGTGTGGCGAGATTAGGCCAAGTTCTCTAGAAATATTTATTTATAAATTCTTTATCATAATAACTGTAATGTTTTGTATATATATATATATCATTCTGTAAAAGCTAACCTTTGGGAGTGTGGCAAAAAATACAATTACTTTGAATTAATTAAATTCTAAATAAATATATTATTTTCGAGATTGTTGTTTATATTTATTTATTTATTTTGATCGGTGTTTGTTTATATTTTATTGTGAGCACGACATGTAATTTATAACCTAGAATAATAGGCTAACTCCCATAACACAAGTAGCTTGGTGTGGAGTTAGAAAGTCTACTTTAATACACCCTTTGTACAACTAACAAATAGCCTTAAGTACTGTATTAGCCAGTGTATTATTATGAAACTGTTGTACTTATGCAATTATTATTATTATTATGTGACATCGCGCCCAACGAGATGGTAAACGGTACTCAAATTTTAAGAATGGGGGCAACTAATAATATAATATAATATAATATAATATAATATAATATAATATAATATAATATAATATAATATAATATAATATAATATAATATAATATAATATAATATAATATAATATAATATAATATAATATAATATAATATAATATAATATAATATAATATAATATAATATAATATAATATTATATGGTTGCAAAGATAAACTGTTTACTGTAACGTAAATTATATATCTTAGCTAATGTAACAGCCGCAACATGTGATTTGTTCGTTTAACAATTACTTTCTTTCACATTAAAGTTTTCACTTTTATGAGCGTAGTTCTATTGTTGAACAGATGATAATTTTCCACCGCATTAACCCTCCGTGCATCTTTAATCTGGCACAATTTAACTAAGCGTTTCCTACAACTTTATCCTCAAAACCTTACTGCACTTAAACTAAGTGTTTATGGCCAAAATAATGAGCTTCTTTTCTATTTATACATTGGGGTTTGGGCTACATTGTATTCGCAGTTATACTTGAATATGCATTTTTAGATAAATTATTCTAACAAGAGTATAATTTACGTAAAAAAATCCTCTTTTTTATATAGTTTAAGTTTTATATTGTACAATATGTAAAAAAGAAATCATTACAGTTTTAGTACTAATGACTTGATTGATGAAACTACATATTTTATTTTCCAAATAACTTAATTGCACAGTAATATATAGTGAAAATAACATTGGTTTTATCAATTAAAGTATCTAACTAATATTTACTTTTTTATCATTGCATAGCACAAGTAGTCTAAAAGTATCCCAAAATGGATGATGTCATTTATAAAATAGTTTTATTTAATAATTTCTAGTCTGGTATCTTCAAAATCTTTAAAATCACAACATAAATTTTACTGCCTCAGTGGTCTAGCGGTTAAGTCCGTGGATTTAGACTCGGAGGTACCGGGTTCGATCCCTGGTCGGGTCACAAAAATATTTATTAAGGTAAATAAATACATTTAAATAATATTTAATTTATTTGTGATATTTCTCGAGTTTGGTCGGTGAAGAAATCGACGAGTTTGCCACTTGTCATGATTGGCCTATAGTAAAGTTGGCTTTACTATAAATAAGTATAATAAGTTGTTGTGAATCTGCTTATTTATAAGCGTGTTTTCTGACCACCCCGATAAGGAAAACGGTCGTTTTGATACTTTACAAATTTTACAAAAAAAAAAGTAAGTGAGAATTTAGAACAAAAGTTCATATATTTCATCATTTTTTCACAAACGGGTCAGACACGAAAATGATCGATGAAATTAAAGAGTCACTTATCAACTTTTGTTCATAAATCTTCTTTTGAATAATGAGCGAATGAATGATGGAGGCCGCGTACAAATTGTGATGAATCATAATAGTTGTCAATTTATTTTAAAGTACTTATGCCGGGGGCTAGAATTATATGGACATGGCATAAAAAAAAAACATATTCAGACTAGCACGGTACCTCTGGCCACCTGTTGCTAATCAGCAAGTTTCAAGAATGGAAAGTAATGAATAAAAAATATTTAGTCACTATGTCATATTGTCAATAAAACAAATAGAGGACGAGATTTATAAAAATAGTAGCAACTGATATTAGTCCCTACTACTTTGTCAGCTTGTCAGAAAAAAATAACGGTAAAAATATTTTTTTTAGGCAAAGACAATAAATAAAGTTACATAAAAAATACATTTTAAAATGAAAAAAATCCTATTTTTTTTTACTTAACAAAAAGTAAAATAAATATACGTGTACATTAAATAAATTTAAACAAAATAAAGAGAAGAGTTCCAATAATAAACAAACATGCTAACATATCGTCTTTACCAAGCCATATTAAAAATTATATATAAAAATAAAAAACAATAATGATGGAGAAGATACGAAAGCGATATAATAAATTATAAAGAAAAAAAAAACAGTTTTATAAGTAAAATAAAAATACATTAAGTATCCCTAGACGAAATCGCTACAACATGAGCGTAGACATTTTGTCCCGACTTTATGTTCCTTTGTGGCACACTTGAAACCAAACACATGTTTCACTTATAATTTTCCATTTCGAGTGATTATTTGTTAAAGACTGCATATAAATTACTGAACAAATCAATATCAAACAACTTGCTATTAGTAAGTAAGTACATGAACGACGTAAATAAATAATTTAAGCATATTTTGTTATAAATGGAGTCTCTCGAAATTATAATATATTATAAAGGATGAATATTATAAAGGAACTTTGTCATCATCACTGCTCCTAGTATACAAAGTTCTCCACTGTTGGAGATGGACCTGTAGTCGACGGGATGTGGTAATGTAGTAAAAACGCCGGTATCAAAATTATCTATTTGTTTATTTTTGTTTCACAGTTTAAATATTGAAATGAATGATTTACAAGTTGCTTCCACGGAGGCTTCTTATCGCTTGAGATCTCGTCACTCGCGCAGGCCGGCCGGCCGCTCCAATATAAGACGACCTTTCTGCCGGCGCGGGCGACCAATCACTGCCTCGCCCACGCACACTTCCATCGCACTTGGTTCGAGTAGGGTGACGATGATGTTTCCTAAATTCAGGATATGATGGGGAATAATAATTATTTTTATGATAATGTGCCCACAGACATACCAGAATTGTCTCAAGAATTAGGCTTAAACTCGCCACCTGGCCAGACGGCAATCCATGGCCTGATGTCAATTTTTAATAATAAATTATTAACGATTCCACTAGTTAATATTAGTGGAACAGGAACTGATAGCTTAACGTGCTCTCCGAAGCACGGGGTGGTGTTGTAAATCTATGGCAAATATTCGTAAGAAAAGTGTATATGTCCTTGGTACATGCCACGGTTTAAACTGACCTTATTAGGATTTTCAGGTAAGTTTTCTTATAACTGATTCACAACCGCTATGCCTAAACATTGTCATAATATTGTTTTAATTAGTTTTAATTTTCCGAACAAAACATAATACTGAGTGATGTGTCCATAGTCATAAACCGATTATAATTATTCGGTTCTGATATTTATTAAAAATTCTGTAAAGGACGGACAGACACGCGCACAATAATTGGTTGTTATTACGAGAACATAATTATGATCATTATGTCTTGCATTTTTAACAAACTTTTAATGTGTTAGTTTGATTTGAAATAAGATCGTGAATTTCGTTTATGTTCAAGGTATTTTTCATTAATAAAATTTCAAAAAAAAAAACCTAAACTATAAAGGGCAATTTGACCTTCAATATCATTCTGTGACGTAGTTTGTTTTGCGTTGAAAATACTTACTTATATACTTACTTCGTCGACATTCATTAACCTCTTCATACATGCCCTTTGGTTACGAAGACTTTTTAATGCACCTTCAGTCAGTGTTTTATTTATTTGATCGTGATATGTGAGTCTCGGTCTGCCAGGGCCTCTTTTACCCACAACTTTCTCATTATATATCTGGTTCGTCAATCTTTCATCGCTCATCCGTTCAACATGCCCGAACGTAGCATGCCTTTCCTTATTTTTGTCCCTATGCTTTCCTTCATACCAACCCTTTTCCGTATTTCGACGTATATACATATGTATATATTGTTCTGTATATAGTTTAATTTTCTACCCATAAATTAAACCTTGCGGTTGTGAAAATTATTTAGTTGTTTGCAACTTTCATTTATTTTTTTACGTACTTAGCCTCGTTTTTGTTAAATTGATTTTCTGTTTTATACAGTTTACGAAAGTAGTATACAGAGCATGACACAGAGTTTTACTAAATATTTTATTGTGATTTAAATTACGATGGTAAACTTTAAAACATATAATGTATTTATTGAAACAACTATAACACAACTTAAAATAATTCCAAGCAACGGTTAGGATACCCTTTCATCGAAATATGTACATTGACACTAGTGGTGTAGTTTCGTCTTGGAGCATCCAACAATCCATCCACACAAGTGTCGGTATGGGGAACCAGTGGTACATCTCGGAACTCACTGGCCGGCCACAATCCGCATCATACAGCTATCAACGACATCATTGTCACTCCTGGAGTACCCACTATTCTAGAACCCTCTAAGATTGTGCGGGGCGAAGGCAAGAAATTTATTCATCAGCGGTTTAGACTACTCATTCGCCAGTCGCTTGGCTGAGAGTCTGCATGGTCCTATAGTCTCGACCCCAAAGGGCGCCGTAAACCCGCAACTTTAGGTTACTATACCAAGGTTAATTACGCAGCTTGAGGTTCTAAGTAAAAACTCCCGCTCACCCACGCTGGATGAGATTGCCTGGAAGCGAGATGGTGTTAATATGTGTGTATGTGTGAAATGATCACGGATACCCCGAAAAGCCCTTCAAATAATGTCGTTAAGAGCCGCGTGGCGAGGAATGCAGCCAGTATTCTAGCACAAGAAAGCCCATGGTGTCCGAGACGTTCAACGCGTTCTCCACAGCAACACTGGTGCTGATGGACAGTCCAGGATCTTTGTCACTTGGTCTTTTTGAATGAAAGAAAAACTAGTGTATTTGAATACCTACACACAAGCTCCAATTGTCACAAAATTTTAAATGATTTTGCATACCTATTACCATTTTCCATTGTCATGATTATAAAGCTGGGAAATAAAATTGTCTAAATTTCTTACCACTACGTAGGGATTACGGTTGTATAAACTTTTTCAGAGTAAAGATACAAAATATTTAAAATAAAGAACGAGTAGCAAAATTGTCTAGACTCAGTAAACAAAATACAGTATGTGATTGAATATTTTTACAATATCACATCCCACCTCTGGTTGTGTAGTGGCAGCGTTTTCGCCTCACATTTGTTTAGGCACGTGGACAGCGATTTACATAAAGCTGACGTCGCTGACTTTGCTCGAAAATATAAATTGTAAGATAAGCATTCTTGGAATTTTTGCATATTGTCTCTGTCGCAGTGTATTCGTTTATTTCAACATTGACTACGTATTTGTGCCATTTTGTCTTGAGACAATGGGACCGTGGGGGCCAAGCACTAAGAAGTTATTTAAAGAACTGTCTAAGCGACTGGTTAACTCTGTATGTGACAAGAGGGCTGGCAGTTTTTTCGCGCTGCAAATCAGCATCGCTGTGCAGCGGGGGAATGCTGCGTGTGTTCTTAGCACACTGTCACATGATCAAGTCGTGGGTGAATATTTTTATATATAGTTTAGATGTTAATTGTATTTTTAATTTAGTTTATATATTTTCAACAAAACTAAATTTGAAAAGAAGAAGAATGGTATCTTAGTTTTTCAAAAGACTATGAACTGGTTTAAAAAGGAGGGTCCCCCTTTTTATTTATTTATTTATTCGTGGGAAAATTTACAGCCTTTGCAATATTATGTATACAAAAAATATCTAATCTCAAAGCCTTACAAATTTTAACTGTTAGCTATAATGAAAAATAATAAAAATAAGAACCAACAAAATCAGTACAATAACAATGAGATATGAAATAACAATTGCATTTGTATACATTTGTATGCATTTGTTATTGCGCAATAAGACGCCAACCATCCACCAATCTGCTCCTCTACCCACTGAATGTTTTTTTTTAATATATAATTTCGCCAATACCGTCTTGAAAGCTACATTTTTGGTCGTGCATAGTTTTTGTTGAAATTCCTCTCGCACCAACTTCCACTGGGTAAAGCAAAGTCCTATTTCTCTTCCTAATTATTTCACCAAAAATCATAATATTTATTTGATCAACTCATGTATCTTTATATATCTTTTGGAATATTTGATGCCTTATGTTATACAGGAGTAAAGTTGTTTTAATGTAACAATGGCTTGGTTTTTGACCACCCGAAAATGCAATTAATGATGATACTTTAGTTTTCCAGAATCCTGGCTTAAAGCAGAAAAAAAGTGCTTTAATGTGAATATGTTTTTAGTATTTTATTTTAAAATTACAATAGTATTTATTCGAAGTAGATACAAAAATATTAAAATAAAATAGATTAAAAAACTAATTATAAATAAAACTAAACTGGAAATATCTATGAAATTAAAACTATTCTACAAAACAAACTAAGGGCCAGTGAGGGTACCTAAAACGTTCGCAGCATTTTCTCGTTGAATTATAATAGAAATATTCTGTTTTAGGTAGTTATGGCATTTGTTTTTACCTATAAAGTAAAATACAGTGATTTTTAAATAATACGTAAATAAATAAAATTTAACCCCTGACGGAATTATTTAATTAAAAACAACAAATTTAGGACGACCATCATAGCAAATTTGCAAATTCAACACGCCATATCACATGCCATACAAAAAATGAAAGTAGATCGCTCTTAAAAATGACACGACAAACATGAGCCGTGATTAATAAAAAAAGTAAAGTATCATTACAACTGTAATCTCTTGCAGTCACGTTTTTCTGTCCAGGGGTTATAATAGCTTTACTATAGGTCAATCAAGACAATTATCTCAAATAAAAAATTCGGTTTTATCGTAAATTTAAAAAAAAACATTAATAACTATAAACTTAAAAAAAGTCCTCAACAAACGTCCCTTCAGACATAGTCTTAAGAAGACTGGCAACATTTCCGTGTAACGAGGCTAATCATCATCATCATCATCATCAGCCTGTGTCTCTCCACTGCTGGATATAGGTCTCCCCCAAGGCTCGCCACTGCACGCGGTCTTTTGCAACCCTCATCCAACCCCCACCAGCCACCCTCCTTAGGTCATCCGTCCATCTGGCGGGGGGTCGTCCCACTCTGCGTCGTCCCGTACGTGGTCTCCACTCCAGAACCCGTTTGCCCCATCGGTCGTCGGTTCTGCGGCTGATGTGTCCGGCCCACTGCCACTTCAGCTTGCAAATTTTGAATGCTATGTCAGTAACTTTGGTTCTCTGACGAATTTCAACGTTTCGAATTCTATCCATCAGAGAAATACCAAGCATAGTTCTCTCCATAGCTCGCTGAGCGACCTTGAATTTGTGAACCAGACCCACTGTCAGTGTCCACGTCTCTGTTCCGTACGACATTACGGGGAGGACGCACTGGTTGAAAACTTTTGTCTTCAAACACTGTGGTATGGACGATGAGAAGATATGTCGAAGTTTCCTGAATGCCGCCCATCCTAGCTGAATGCGTCTGTCGGCTTCTTTGCTGAAGTTTGCAGCGCCTAGCTGAATAGTCTGTCCAAGGTAGACGTATTCCTGCACAAGTTCGAGAGTAGCATTTCCCACACAGATTGGCCTCGGCTTGACATGGTCATTGAACATAACCTTAGTCTTATCCAGGTTCATTCCGAGGCCAACCTGCTGAGAAGCCACGTTTAAGCCGTTTAACATTCTGCTAAGATCCTTGAGCGAGCTGGCCATGATGACTATGTCATCCGCGAATCGGAGGTGTGAGATGTATTCTCCATTGACATTTATGCCGCAGTAATTCCAGTCCAGCATTTTAAAAACATCTTCCAACGCGTTCGTGAACAGCTTCAGGGATATGACATATCCCTGTCGCACGCCTCTGCGCAGTTGGATTGCTTTAGTGTGCTGACCCTGTAACTGAACGGTCATAGTCGCAGAGCTGTAGAGACATCTCAGCACCTCAACGTATCGATAGTCTATTAGGCATCGCTGCAAGGATTCCAGAACAGCCCAGGTTTCGATTTCGTTGGCGAAAATATTTTCCAGCCTTCCTTTCTCCAAATTTCTTTGTCAGATCAGAAATCCTCGGCCAGACGCTTGGCTAAGGGTCTCTATGATCCCAATGTCTCGGTCCCAAACGGCGCAAACTCGTAACTTGTACCGCGTTTTTGCGCAGCTTGAAGTTCTCAGCAAAAACGTCTCCCTGTGCTGAACGAGAGTCTAAGGCAGATATTATTTTAATACGTTGCTTTATAATAAATAAACACTCACACAAATAAATATGTTTTTGTTTTTCCATCAGAATTTGAACCCGGTACCTTCACGTCAAAATCCGCGTCCAAACCCTTGTGTGTTTACATGATATAATATAAAAAGTTCACTCGCATTCCCCTCGATGATCCGATTTACGTTGTAAACCGCAATGGGTGTGTCGTTGGCCCTGAACTCGAAAATATAGATGTATCATTAACTAGCAAAAATTTTTTCTGCAATAAACATATTGCTACATATTATGCAGGTTTATTATTACTGCTAAATACTTTATGGCATGAAAAAAAACGTACAAAGACGAAGAATCCTTGTAACATCTAACCTTTGGGAGAGTATGAGATGAAGGGTCGATATAAAAAAACAAACAATATACTACATTCACTACATACTAAGAAGGTATTCTCAATAAATAAACAGCTCTTAAAACGAAATATAACATTTGTCATAGATTTACAGCAATACCATTCACGTGCCTCGGAGAGCTCGTTAAACCTGTCACAGATGGTTCCATTAATACCAACTTATAGAATCGACAATAAATTATCATTAAAAATTGACATCAGAACCTCTCCAACCTGTCTGACCATTGTGGCGAGTGTAGGCTAAGTAACAGTTTCTACAGAAACTTCGGATGATAACGAAATATGTTAATTATATTGTTTAGACCTCGACTGTTAAAGAAAGTTCGAAATGTCTGATGAATTTGGACACGACCGGTGGACAAAGATATTTATAATTTAATTATTTTTTCTCTTTTCTTTGAAAATCCGCATGAGTGAGTCTAGAGGACTCTATTCTAGTTATAGTGGCTGTAATAATAAATGTATTTCGTACTTGATGCGGTATCCATGGTTTAGACATCTTTGGTCGCAGGGGTAACAAATGAGGCCGTTACGACACGTGTTTTGATGCATGGCTCTAAATAAATATGCCGCAAACAGTTTTTCCCTTTTGTTCACATTCGGACATATATTTTCGTAAATATCGCCGCACGCATTTCTCTATTCCGGTGGCTATTTTTACAGCAGTCTAACGATGTGCAATTTGAGAAACGTACGTATTTTCAATGTTATAGAGGAGGGCTCCTACCACCTTCAACTAACGAATACTGTCAACCACTATTATAGTAATGTAAAGTTAAAAATATTTATTACACTAAACTATATTAAATTTTCGTAAAATAAAGTACATGGCTTTGGAACAGCCTTCCAGTCACTATCCGTCAAGCACCGAACAGAGCCTTTAAGAGACTTGTGTTCACGCATCTAATTAAGTCCCAAAAGATAAACCTGTTTTTATTATGTGTGTAGTTTATATCTATAAAAAATCCACTAAACAGAAAAAAAAACAAATTAACAAGTTAACAGGCCCCATACAAGCGTTCCAAAACACGCTATATATCTGTATGAGATTTAAATTTTTTGGCCATTATTGGCTCTAGAGATGTGGTGTTGAGAGAATGTTGGGCATATCATGGACGGAGTTCCGAACCAAGAAACTGTACAACACAACCTTCTTCGGACACGTGTCACGGTGTGGAGAAACATCCATCGAGCCCCTGGTAGTCCAGGCAAGAGGATGCGTGGTAAGTCTCCGATGAGATGAACCGATCAGGCCAAAATTGCAATGGATCATCTCCGAGGTCCGAGAGGAGTGGCGACAGCTTGTTTAGCGTGCCACTAGCACTCTAATGGCGACCTCGACCACTCTACCAAGATTGTAGCGACTAATCTTTATACGCCCATGGGCTAAACATAGTGTACCCAATTTATAACCATTCTACCATCCTATAAAATACCTATTGTTATATAGAAATATATGAATTTTAATTTGAATTAAGAAGAAGTTTATTTATTATTTATTTATTTATCTAGGTTTATATAGATATAGTGTATATTAAGTAGTATATGTACTAGTACTTGCTATTGGGTTAAGTGTTAGTATAGCAATAACTATACATATCATTTAGCTTTTCTATTTACACCGTGTAATAATTATATTTGTTTTTTTTTGTCCTCAATGTCAAAGAGAATAATAATGCCTGACGGCATTAAGTTCCGACTTTTATACATTGTGCAATAATGTTTTTAAATAAAATTTAAAAACGAACTGACATTGACAGCTGGTTAAATAATTCCATTATATGATCGATCGAGAGTTCGACAGTCAATGCAATCTATACCAACTACTATATTCATTGACGTTTAGACAGGGCTCATTGTATACCTAATTTACTTACGTATGACTTATGCTTGGTTTCTAATAGGAAAGTATGATATCGAACGTTTATCTTGTTGCTTAAACGTCAAATGATTTTTAGTTGGTTTCTCACTTTGATAGTTATAGTACAAAATCCGTAGAAAAGCGAAGTTCACCGATCGGTTATCCGAATGAAATAAACTTTTTATATAATAAATTACGCTGACAAATGCAGGGCCGATGGGTTTCCTAACTTAATGTTCAAAGCTATACAGGAATGAAAAATTGGTAAAAAGAGGAAAAAAATAAGCTGCTATGACAAAAAGTTATTCAGGTCAGCATATGCTGTAACAGCTTTAACAACATCAATATAATATAATAAAAAGTTGATTTTAATCATATATACATAGATACTATGCCAAATATATATTTTTAGACAATTTCTAACCAAGCGCTTAAAACGTGGACAGACGGCCCGTGTCTAGTAGCGAGTGGTAGCTTGTTCATCATCATCATCAGCTTGTGTCTCTCCATAGGCTGGATATAGGCCTCCCCCAAGGCTCACCACTTCACAAGTTATTCTGCAACCATATGGACGGATAACCTGAAGGGTCGTCCCACTCTGTGTCTTCCCTTCGAAGTCTTCCCATATGTGATCTTCACTCCAGAACTCGTCTATACCTTCCTTCATCGGTTCTGCAACAGACGTTTGCGATCCATTGCTACTTCAGTTTACTAATTTTCAGATTAATCAATCAAAGAAATACCGAGCATTACATACGACTGTACTGGAATAACGCACTGGTTGAAAACTTTCGTCTTCAAGCATAAGTATAATATTAGGTCAGAAACCACACTTTAGTATGAAGCGAGTTTACATTTACCCAAATTTACTATAGCCCCATCATAACAAGTCGCAAGCTCATCGATTTTTCTCGCGTATCTAACTCGAGAAATATCACCTCAGGCGGTACCTCCGAGTCTAAATCCACGGACTTAACCGCTAGACCACGGAGGCAGTCTTCAAACACTGGGTATATTTAATAAAAAGATGTGTAAGTCTTTTATTACTCAGATCTAATGCGGTATAATATTTAGTGAAATAATATCCAAATTAAATTTATAATCACAAAGAAAAGTATAATCTATGTTTTCAAAATTTCAACAAAGTTTGTCACCGTTTTTGCCGCGTCCATTAATTATTGTCAATACGCAAACTTTACTCCCAGTTTTAAATTTATTACATTTGCCTTGTTTTGAAATTTCATTTTCTGCTCGGACATTAAGGCTGAGTGAGATTTATTAAGTTTTTCTAGCATTTCATGCTATCATTATCAACATTGCAGTAGAATTTACGTAAGAAAAGTGTATTTCTCATTAGTACATGGCAAGGTTCAAGCCGCGTCATTATTGTAATTAATTATTTATAAGTTAAAATATTTGGATTTAATTATTATTGTTATTTTTTGTATTAATTTTATCATGATGTAGAATTGATTTATATATTTATATACCTACTTACTCACTTTTCATTCTATTTTTTATTGTTTTGTATGAACTTTATTATTTCATTGATTTTATTAGTGTTGAATTTTGATTTATTTTATTTTATTATTATTATTTATTTGTCTTTTTATTTTCTTTTTATATTAATTTTATACTGTATATAACTATTGTTAACTTTAAAGCTTTATTAATATTAATATTTGTATAGTAAGTAAATTAAAAAATAAAGGTATATTGACAATCCATTTTTAATTAAAATGTATGTATTAATTATAAGATTGACTGCATTCTTCAACCGAGCCTCTTAATTAATATAGAAGTTTGACTTTCATCCTTTTGTGTATTGATTATTAGCATAAAAGGTTAACCCGGCGTAAATGACGTGAAAATAATTACGCAAAAGATGACACCGGGTCAATGTGACCCGAATTTTATATACGTAATTTCGCAAACTTTTAAGAATTATCTTAATTTTATTATTTGTTTAATAAATAATTGATATTAAGATATATCACCACTTCATTCCATTTGCAGTCGAAACGATGGTTCCGTGGTCCGAGGAGGCTCTGGCGTTCTCTCGTGAGCTTGGGGAAAAACTCCGCATGGCGACGGGTGATCCTTTAAGTAGAGAATAGTTTGCTCAAAGGGTCAGCCTCGTCGTTCAACGGGAAAACGCAGCGAGTGTCCTTGACACATTACGCCCATCGGATAGTTTTTTTTTTGTTTACTTAATATTAGGTTTCTTTTTAATTATCTAATATTGTAATTCTTTTATAATGTTTATATATTACTTCAGATATATGCTAACAGACATTGTTGCAATGTATTTATAGCATAGACTTTTAGCTTTTTAATTAGCTTCCCAATACACATATGACAAAAAAACTTTAAAAATATAACTTAGATGTTTTTTCAGTACTTGTAAAATATAATAATTTTAACCATACATTATTAAATGAGTGATCACATCAACTGCTTATAATAACAATAACACATTTTAAATTATTTTTTAACTAAAAAACTTTTTTTTAATAAAGTTTTATATAAGCTACTTATATAATTTTGTCCGTATTACTTTTAGTTTTATTATTGTTTAGTTTTTTATATTGTTTTGTTCTTATTATTGTTTTTTAATATTATTAAACTTCTTAACCTTATCTATTTAAGGAAATTTAGACATGTTGTGGTCACCTATTACTGGGGTACCATTCGCTTATGATTATTTTTACCTGTTTGCTTTTGTTGAGTCCAACATGCGCAGACGTCGCGGGGCAGCGCGGCGGGGGCGCGACCTCGGACCGTGGCCGACACTCCATTTCACGACGGCACGGTAAAGCAACTATCTCAACCGCGACCCAACCAATAAATGATACAGTCCACAATACAACTGACCTTTATTAAAGGGCCATACCCAACTTTTATTAATATAATTAGATTCAATGTGTACTCTGTTGATGATACTAATTAAATAAATAGATAATAGGAAATCAGTATTCTATTACCTCATTTATGGCCAGGGAGCTGCAAGGATACTGCAATAATTGCAGTATACGGAATCAAAATTATCTAGGCATATATATACTGAATGCACTAGCAGTTTGGGTAAAAGGGGTCTGTATTTTTAGTTACACAAACACTTAAATTGTATGATAAAAGTATGTCTGTTTTTTATCGCATCGGGTTAATATTACCCAGCGTTATTGGCTTTGGGTTAACAAATTCAATTGAAAAAAAAAAACTAGGTTAACATATTGAAAAAACTTAAAATACTTCAAAAATCTCTATATTTAAGAGAAACTAACACATGTGAGTTGTACGTATGATATCAAAATGATTTACTCTGATGAATAGGCGAATATATCAGATATTAGTCCCTAACACTATATAATAATAAATAATAAATAAATATTTCCAGACAGGTCACACAGCGCCATCTAATTTCCGTGGTAAGCTACGAGGCTTGTGTTACGGAAACTAGATGGTTGATAAACTACATATTATACTTTTTTTTTTGTAAATATATACATATTATACATATAAACACCCAGACCGAGACAAATTGTACAATGTACAACTTGCCCCCGGTGGGAATCGAACCCACGACCTCCCGAGTTCACGGCAACGTTTGTTACCACTAGACCACGGAGGCGGTATGCCGGCTTGACTGGGCATGACGTTTTCCTACTTGCCCTACGATGAGTCGGGCATATGAATCACAACCCAGGTCGTGGTTCGTATAAGATGACTTTGTGATTTCCGTCCAAAAACAAAAACATATTTTTAGACATGTCTTCAACATATAAACATGACCATTTACCTCAATAATTATTTGGACGACCACTATAATAATAACTAAGGACTGCTCCGACCTTGATATCTTTAACGCTAATCGACATAAATTCAGAAAGCAAATTTTAAGTGTTCTCAGTTTAAATGAAATATAGTGTTTAAGTGATTTATATCTCATTAATATAAATACTTTGTTTTATTTTTTATTCTATTTATATCATTTTAATTTTATTTCTGTAAATACATTTTTATATAATATCTTAGTTTTAAGTACTTTTAAATTGTAGTCTTAATTATTGCATGCACTAAAATAATTATCTGATGGAAATGTCATATGTATATGCTTAGGATCACATTCAGTCTGTCGCTTGAGAACTTTCTTCCTTGTATCATGTTTTATACATGTGTTTTTATGTTATGTGCATCTGTTGTATACATTGAATAAATAAATAATACGCAGGCAATGCCGGGTCAAACAGCTAGTTTAATAATAATTAACTCAAAATAAAACTGTGTTGTTATGAAGTCTTTGTATAATTAATGTGAGTTATAAACTTTCATCACGCTATAATAGAAAATTTCACCACAATTTATTAACAATGCAAAGTCCGTATGTTCGTACAAACTGCCGACTTAAAGCGAAAATGGATTAAAAAATGAAATGAAACACAAGTGTGGGAAAAATGAAAAGAGTACTGCTTAACATTTTCACAATATCAACGTGCTACTGAAATGCAAAGAATTTTATGAAATAACAGAAGTGACAAAACTAAAAGGTGACCTATAGCATCTACGGATTAAAAACTTACATTGCGTTATTATGGTCTATGGAAAGGTCTGAGCCGTGGCTACAAGTGACAACACCAACGTAAACGTAAAGCTACCATATTATATGCCGCTCCATACTGGGGATAGTGGCTACGGCAATGGTGGTCCATATTTTGGCCTTGTATTTTTATATACAGAAAATTTTATGTCAAAATAATATTGCAGTAAAATATAGTACTAGTCTTAAGTATCTTAAATGTTACGCGATGCAAAAGCAAATTGTGAAATAAAATAATTCACGAAGTCACTTTATTAATTAATTATTTTATTATTATATATTAATTTATTATATATTATTTTATTATTATAATTTATTATATATTATTTTATTATTATTATTTATTATAAATTATTTTATTATTATAAATTTATTATACTCACTACTGATCATTTGTTTTAGTTTTGATAATATGTTTGATTAATCATTTTAGTTTTAATTTAATTTAATTTTTGAATTGACTTAATTTTATTCGATTTAATTTAATTTGATGTTAGTTATGGCTCAATTTTAATTTAAGTGCTGTCTTTAAAATAAAAATCATTCTGGCTAATGTCTAACAAAATTCCTATCGTCAAATATGTATTAATTTAATGCTGTGATTTTGTAAAACCAATACATAAATAAATTTTAAACTTTCAGCCAATCTTCTTGAAACTCCGAGGTGTCCAAAATACGAATAAACTTTAAAATATAGTATAATATACTTAGAAAATAACTAAGTTGTCTTTATTTTAGGAATGTAAAATGTTTATCCTTAATGATCAACTATGATACTACTATATTAAAGGATAATGATTACGTAATTGTTAATTTGACTAAGTAATAATAAAAACACTTGCAGCATTCCCCCACTGCACAGCTGAGCTGATTTACTGCGCGGAAAAACTGTCAGCCCTCTTGTCTCATACAGCATTAACCAGCCGCTTAGACAGACCTTTGGGATTTCTCAAGAGTAAAACTGCTTATTCGGTAGTAGATAAATATTTAATGTCAAAAACATAATTATAGCCAGAAACTAGGATTGGAACAGACTAGTTTGGTATCCCCACTACTTCGCAGGTCGTTCAACTTAGCCCACATAATAGTGGGTCTGTCCCGTAAGGTACCCCCTCCACATCGTTATCGAATGTAGCCACAGACCTTTAAATAACTTCTTAGCACTTGGCACTACTTTTAAAACTAACTTAATATACTCGTAGATACTGCAAATTGACAATTAATAAAACAAATTTCTGCATCCGCCTTAATAATCTTTGTCGCATTCGCGCTATAGAAATCTCTAACATAGTGCTTGCTTCTCAAGTTCTTTAGTTCAAGTCATACACTTATAAAATAAACAGAGTGTCACATCTATAAGTTGCCAAGTCTCGTTCTCCAACACAATTGCCAGCATTCACATCTCGCCACCTACAACGCTGCAGCTAGTGTTGCCAGCTAAAGTGTCGCGAATTACGGGATATTATGTTAATGTTATGGGGTATAAACTGCCTCTGTGGTCTAGCGGTTCTAGTTAAATTCCTAATATTTAAAAAAAGTAGTTTTATAACTAAGTTCATGTTGATTACAAATTCAGGACACTATTCTTCTTCTATCTCTTCCGAATCCGATAAACCCGGCACCAGCTTACCGCTTTTTGTTATAGGTCAAATGTGATAATGTGTAATTATTGGCGAATTGTGAAAAAAACGCTGGGAACTGTTCAATGGTTACGAAACTTTTTTTTTATAGAATTTAATGTGGCCAATTATGTAAAACTAAAAAAGTTTTCATATAACGACAATTATAGAGTTAAACAAATGAAATAACGTCCCGGAAAAGTTTTAAATAAAACTAAAATATCTTGTTATAACGTTTTAGGCGGCAATGTTGTAAATTAGGAACGGTGGTGGCTCGGTTGCAAGATCGATTAAAAATAAAAAACTAAAAAGGTCAGTTCGAACCTACAATAATATAATGTTATTTGATAATGAATGTTTAACCATTATGTAAATTCAAAATAAAAAAATACATGAATTCTGATTTGATGCGCGAGAATTCTGCCAGCTCTCTTTCCACATACAGCATGAACTTCCTAGCACTTGTCCTCCGTGGTCCCTTTGTATCAAGACCACAAGTGCTGATAAATATTTCTAGTCCCTGTATAATTACTTCTTGTTCATCTGTAATTTACATCATCACGGTCCCTAGAACAGAGTCCTAGACCTCCACTGTTGGAGATGGACCTTCCAGAAAATTCTGGTGAATTCGGCCTAAACTTACCATGCTGGCCAGACGGCGAGGTACTGATGTAAGATGATGACAATTTATCAATAATTCCACAAGTTGGTATTAGTGGAACCGGGACCGACAGCTTAACGTGCTCTCCGAGGCACGGAAATAGTGGTGATGTAAATGTATGACAAATGTATGTACGAAAAGTGTATTTCTCATTGGTTCATGCCGGGAAACTGAACTGAACTGACTTTGTAGGATTTTAAGGAAAGCCACAACCGAGCCATCATAAAATTGACCTAGAGACTCTTTTCGGCATTCTTTTAAAGATTATAATTAGTCGTCCACGCACAAATTAACATATCACTTTTGTATAGTTACGTTTATTTAATTAATAGTTGTTAAAAAAAAAAAATAATCTATGAAAATTATTACATAATGGTAACACTACTATCAAGCAAAGCGTAAACTGAAAATTAAACTATGTAGCTTCATGCTGTTTGGATGAGCTTAACGAATTTCCCTACAATGGATTACTGCCACAAAGGAACCCATTCATTTTCGCAACTTGTCCTGATGTTCTGGATAGCCGAGTGCAAATGTAAAAAGATTTCATTTAATGGTTGAATTTGTAAATATGAAAATTATTCAAATGAAACTAACTATTTTCATATAAGTATAGAATACATAATTATTCATATCAACAAAACATCAATTAAAAAAATATTAAAAAGTTTACATTACATTAAATAAACTATATCACCGGATAGGTCTGCCTGTGCAGATATACCTTCGCAGGTAGTCCGGAGCGTGTGTGGGAATAGACCTGTGCACTGTGCAGTTTTTTGAACTAGCGTAGACCGGCTCATAATCAAAAAATAATTATTTCGTGTGACATCGTACGGTGTACTGATGTACTAAAGACCGCTCCGGTACCCACGTCACGCTATTGCCGACGTTTAGTTGACCTGCACAGGCAAAGCTGCACAGGTAACCTCTCCGGCAGACCGTAGCGTGCTTTTATTAGTGACAAAAATTATGCCTGGTATAATAATATGAGCAAATTTTTTTTTTTATATTTGAAATAAATTTTATTGTTGGTGTATGTTAATTTTGTAAAAATAAAAAAAAATAAAAATAAAAATATTACTATGTAATGTGACATATGCATTTTATCATATCTTATGATAAATGTTGCATCGACGACCTCTATTGTTAAAAAAATCTAATCGAGAAAATTTAAAAATAAACTAATTGACTAGGAATTGAAGCCAATAATAGATTTCTATGGTTTTATTTAACACGACAAAAACGAAAATTCTTACATTTATTTATTTAATTAAGCAAGTCAACAACATGTTTACAAAATCTTATACAATATATAATCTAGTAGGTATCTTATTAGTTTAGTAAACATGTTACTTACAGACCAGCATTGCATTTAATAGGTAGGTAACATCATTTACTAAAACAATACAATTTAAAATAATATATAGGCTTGACAAAAACAATAAACTACAGAAGACAACAAAAAAAAATATGACAAGTACCTACTTACCCACTACAAATCAAAACATAAATAATTGAATTAATTGAACAAATCAACACAGCCACACAACAGTTATCAGCAGTGCTGGACACACCTGCACACCTGCTGGGATCTCTAGGTGGACAAACGCTATGCAAATAGTACAAAGGGGACTTACCAGGATTGCACCACCACACTTATCACTATTCACAGTTCTAGGCGAACGAGATTTTTTAATTTTAAAGATTATTCACGATTTGGTTAGTTGCAGCTTGTGGCACCGCGCGCGGCCGTTGTGTTCGAGTCTTGTTTTCGAACCGTCACTGTCTTATGCTCGCCATCCTCGTCAGAGGGCGCGGGCGGCGCGGATGTAGTAATGGAACACAGGGTTAGGAATCAATTAGGACTTTGGATACCAAGCCACAACAATACCAACGAAAAAAACACTACTTAGACCGAGAGTCAGCGACCCTAAATCACCCTTCGTGCAAGGACTAAGGTTGCATTACCAAGCAATAACTATAAATCCTAAGCCTCAGTTAGCTCCTAAACACCGCTCGTCACATTATAAATTATTAAAACCTTTTTGAACCCATTATTAGCATAAACTGTAGCTTCTGTTAGTATAGTGTACGGACTACCGTACATGAGGATATCAGTCATATCCCTAAGGATATACTTTTGGCTGAGTAGACTTGAATAAAGGGTCGAAAAGTCCTTCTAAATCTCACGATTTTTGCGACATCTACCACATATCAGCTACACATATATTTTCATACTAACACGACATGTGATAGTATAAGAAAAATTACGCCCACCTGGTAGTAAGTGGCGTGCAAAGTTCGTGAATGTTGTGAATGCAACTGGAATCAGATATTCATGACTGACATACTAACCTAACACTAATCCGGCTTGTCTGGGCATGACGGCAATTTAAGCCTGACCCCGAAACGTGTGGATACAATTTACTGAGTTCATCGGCACGAACGGTGGATACGTCGTCGGCCCAACATACTGGGCAATTTACCAGCCAATTTGGCAAACCACCTATTTGTTGTTCTCGTTGAAAGTATATGCCATTTGCAATGATGTCAAATGCCAATTCTTACTTTCAAGGATAACTAATATTTTAAGTTTGACATAGTAATATTTATATATAAAAAACTCCGCTTGAAACAAGACTTACTTGTCATGATGTGCGTATAATAAAAATGTATATATGAGGTAATTTATAAGTATATGTTTAATTTATGAGTGTAAGTATTAGTATGTAGTATACTTACTGAATTAATTTTGAAAATGGCACTTCCCTTAATTTCAAATTCACCGAAAGAAAATAAAGATTTAATAATAATATTAATGATACTTTACTATAGGCACATGACAAATAGAAAACCTGTTGATGTCTCTAGCGTACCAGATACACAAATATTTTGTCCCGATCAGGAATTCAACCCGGTACCTTCGTGGCTAAATATACGATTTTAATCAGCACTGAGGTAGTCATATATATCAATAAGGTTTAATTTGAAACTATGGATAGCCAGAAGTGTGCTTAGTACGTGACCCGCAGATTCCCTTGCGATTTCGTCATCCGAATTTTGAATGAAAGTAACAGAAAGTTGTTGATGCCAAAATGATCATGTCTGTTATTCAACTTTGTGTCGTTTTTAATATGTTAGTTGTGTTTCTAAATATAATTGGAAAAGTATTTCGATTGTTCTATTTGTAGCTTTATGATAAATCTCTTGATACTTCTGTATTATATTTATTTATTTATTATAAAATTAGGTACAATGATTTTTAAAAAAATAAAAAATAATTAAACTAAAAACTTACATCTTTAAACATAAAATACTATTAATAAAAATAAACCTAATTAATAAATAAAAATATAACTAAAAACTAATACATAAATAAGTCATACTATAGATATACTAATATAACATAAATGAAACTACATGATGAGGACAGTGTGATAAAATTAACAATGTGATGATGCTGATGATATCAAGCTAGAATTAGCATAGATAGATAGATAAATTATTTATAACACATAAAATAAAAACATTTAATTGTACATAGCCGAGCCACGGTTGTAAAAACGCTTATAAAATTGGGTTCGAATCAATGAGAATATACGCTTTTCTTACATACATTTGGAAAGATTTACAATACCACCGTTTCCGTTCCTCGGATAACACGTTTAGCCGTCGATCCCGGTTCAACTAATACCAACTTGTGGAAGCCTTAATAAATTGACATAAAGAAATAACATCAGACTCTCACCATCCATCTGGCCAGCGAGCGTGGCGAGTGTAGGCTAATTTCTCTAGGTTATATATATATATAACTGCCTCGTCAAACGGTTAAGTCCGATAATTTAGACTCGGAGGTACCGCGCTCGATTCCTGGTCGGGACACAAAAATATTCATTAATATAAATAAATACACTAAGGTAAGTGCAATACTAAATTAGCTTAAAGAGTTTTAATGCAGATAACATATACCTACTTATTAGTCATTACATAATCTTATGAAGCAGAAAAGCGTTAAGGTAATAATAATAATATTTGTGGTAGGTATCTACTTTTAGTTCCTAATAATGTACGAAGTGTTATCAATCTAGAAGAGTAAGACGCCGTGTGACGTTGAGTTGACAAGTAAAGGATGGATGACTTACTCATAATATGTGTTCTAGAATTTCCTAGACATCATAACAATTAATGATACTACCAAAATTTATAGTCAAGTACATTCAAATAATATTGTTTTTCTTACCTAAAAGTATTAAAAGTTTATCAAAATCATATCACTAGTGAATAAAATTACGTTCATTTGTGAGGAATAATAATCATAGATTTGTTTTTGTATAATTGTCTAAATGTTTTTACTTTTTTCTCTGTCAAAAATTAGGTATACGATAAAAATAAAAATATTTTCATAATATCCGTAACATTATTTTAAAGATGATATAAATAATATATTTATATATGACATATATATATTTGACTACATTTCTTAAAGGTACACTCAAACCCGTATTCTTAGATGTTTTGTCAACGGCTCCTCCACTCAATTATTACTTTAAGCTACTAAATATAAGTTATTTTTTTTTTCTATAGAAAAAAATAACTGCTTCGTTTTGAAACTATAACGAACTGAACTAGTAAAAATATATAAAATAATTTTAAATCTAGACTATATATAAAAACATCTACTCATGACCTGATCATGTGGCAGTGTGCCAAGAATACTTGCAGCATTCCCCCGCTGCACAGCGATGCTGATTTGCTGCGCGAAAACACTGCCAGCCATCTTGTGACATACAGCGTTAACCAACAATATAAATATTTTAAATACGGGAATATTCAATCTTCTTAGAAACACCATTAAGGTTTGTTGGCGAGACAGGTTGTAGGTACATGTCCTTAAAATCCTACAACGGTAGGTTTAAACCCCCATATACCAATGAGATATACATTTTTCCCGTCATACAGTTTGCGATAATTTAAGTTTATGAGATTTAAATTAAATAAAAGTATGTGAGATTTTCATAATAATTATTAACTCTAGGTGAATAGACTATACGTTCTGGGAATAGTGCCGACATGAAATATTAGGTGTCGCCCTCGTTTGTGATCACCAATTCAGTTTTAAAATAGTAGGAGGCATGGCGAGTTTATCAAGCAGGTCCCACTGGGAAATTTTTGGCTGAGTGGGCACAGCGAGCAGCTGTCCAATTTTAAAACCTTGCAACTGACATTGTACAAAAAAAAACGCTATCTACTTAAAATAAATAATCAAATAGTACTTAAGTGAGTAAGAGAGCTCTCATCTCCTCTCTACTTCATTGTAATTATCATCTTTATGCAGACGATTTGCAGCTCTATGTGCAGTCAGATACCAACACAGTAAATAGTACAATAGCTTGGCTTAATTCAGATCTTAGTAGTATACACACATGGTCGAAACGGTGTGGGGTCGTTGTCAATCCGAATAAGTGTCAAGCAATCGTATTTGGTAGCTCACGGCTTTTAAGTAAAATAGACATTAACAGTATTGACCCTGTTCAGTTTGACAACGTCCCTATAGCGTATTCCGGCGAGGTGAAGAATCTGGGTGTATATCTGGATTCTAATCTGAGTTGGACTACGCACGTTACCAAAACTAGTAGTAAAGTTTTTGCTTCCCTGCACTCTCTTAATAAGCTTATAAAAATTCTGCCGTTAAAAGCTAAAATCACCCTAGTTCAAAGCCTTCTCCTTCCTCTCCTCGACTATGGTGATGTTTGCAGCAGTGATCTGTCAGAGATGTTGCTCAACAAAATGGACCGGTTACTTAACGCGTGCATCCGGTTCATCTTCTGTTTACGTAAATACGATCACATCTCTGAATATCGTGCTAAGTTGAAGTGGCTGCCAATTCGTTGTCGCAGAAATCTAAGAGTTCTCTGTCTCCTTTTTTCTGTTCTAAACGAGCCTGCGACACCGAAATACCTCAAGGATACATTTGCCTATCTCTCTTCGTTTCACGACAAATCCCTTCGTTCTTCTCACAACTCACTTCTTTCTGTTCCCTTGCATCATTCTGGATTTGTTTCAAATTCTTTTACAGTTGTTGCCACATATTTATGGAACAATCTCCCTGTAAACATAAGGCAAGCGTCTACCAGATCTTCGTTCAAAAAAACCCGTCTATCTACACTTTCTAAATAGCGCTCAACAATATAAATAAGTGTATATATGTAAAATTATGTATTTTTTTGTGTATGTATTAGTATTTGGTATATTGATATTACAGTATATGTTAAAGTATATTATGTAAGTATATATAATTATGTTGAATTTATCCTACTATTAATATTTATTTCATTGCACCTATAAATGTTCTAATTTGTCCCTAAGGTTTGGCTGTCAGAAAATGTCTACGGGCCTTTGCCCGCTTTTGTACTTTGTGCAATAAAGTTTTTAATAAATAAATAAATAAGTAGTATATGTATTTAATATTGGGTTAAGTATTAGTTATAGCAAAAACTGTCTCTTCGGAATCGTCAATTAATAATAATGATTTAATCATTTGTTCGTCGATGAGGTATAAACGATAGATTTTGACTGTGAGTATTTTTACCCTGGTCTCGACCTCCTCAACATCGATAGAATCGGCCTTCAGCATATCTTCAAGTTCCTTGATTTTAATGCTGCAAAACCTGCGTAAACAACCTCGCTCCTTGTTCAGAGTATTTTTCCTAACGGTCGCCATTATTTTGTTGTGAAAAGGTTCTTTAAATAATACTAAAACTGAAAGTTTTCAGTTTACGCAATATAATCAAACGATGACAAAATACAGAATAATAACAAAAGTGACAAATAAAGGCAGTTCATAGAAATTTGACAAAAGTTGAAAAAGTAAATAAAAGTGGTCACACTATGACAAAGTTAAGCCGCCCACAGACGTAGCCAACAATGGAGACAATCCAAAACATCCCTGGAGAAGAATTTATCAAGAATGAATGGAGTGTCCGAAGTTAAGAAGGCTGTTGATTCGGCGTTTGGTAAGTTGCTTAAGTGCCTAATATGTTATTTTATTGACTGACTCTGTGACTAGCAGTTAAGTCTGTGGATTTGAACGCGAAGGTACAAATGTTCGATTTCCGGTCGTGACATAATTATAATTAAATTTACTTATATGTGATATTTCTCAAGTCTGGTTCGATAAAGACATTAGTCTTGATAGGCCTAGTAAAGTTGGCTAAATATAAACCAGCTACTTAAAAAGCGTGGTATCTGACCATTCCCGGTAGGAAATACGGTCGTGATATATTTATATATAAATAAGCAAAACCTCCAGACCAATAATAAATAAATAATTAGTTTTATGCTATATTTGTTTTTTTGTATTATGATAATAAGACATCGACGATTTGCCACTTGTCATGATGGGCCTATAGAAGTTGGCTAAATGAGAATCCGCACCTTTAAAAAATAAATAAATGAAAGCGTGATTTCTGACCACCCCGCAGAGATTAGGGTCGTGTAGATTCTATACTTGTGCATTTAGATGCGGAGGTATTGGGTTCGATTCCCGGTCGTGACATAATTATAATTTAATTTACTTATTTCTGATATTTCTTGCGTCTGGTATATCTAAATAAGACATCGACGGTCTCACCACTTTTGACAGATGGGCTTATAGTAAAGTTGGCTAAATATGAACTCACTCCTGAAAAAGAGTATATCGTAATAATAGTAGATCGTAGTATGTGATATTTTTTTTTTATTTCCGTTCCCTTCGAGAAAATATAAAGAAGCTAAACCTCAGGACCTACCTCGTTCAGTATTAATAAATAAATAATTTTCAGGCAATGTTGTTTTTTTATTGTTGGCACCGCCCCAATGATTGGCACTGTGACATTGTATTGAAGATATTTCTTTTTACTGGTTACAACACAAATAATGATAGAATATTTATTTTTGAATCTTCACACCTCCCAATAATATTTTAATTATTAGCCATGTCAATAGTACTGCCAATGAATATCATCAAACTCATGGTGCCAATTACTATGCCTAATTTAGGTGACAATCATTGTATGGTTTACCCTATATTATGATTTAAAATATTCCTTTTTTTTATTTATTTAATTACCGTTACCATTGCGAAGATTATAATCATGTGGTTTAAAAGAACCCGACTGCGTAAAAAATAATCAGGACTTAAAAACTTTTTTGGGTTTTTATGGGTCCTGAGGGGTCTTTAAGAGGGTTTAACGTTTGTTCCCTCTCGCTCGCACAATCCAATAGTTTTATAAGTGTAGTGACGTGTTTTTTATTTAAATATTTACCCATCCATTTTTATCACAAGTTTTATCTTGTTTAAAATTAAGTAAAATTTAATGCAAACTGAATAGAAACAGCTGTGTCGCTAAAATTGAAACTAAATCCTACTTTATTACATTGACTTATTGTTTAGGGAATAGGCATTTTGTTATAAATCGCAAGAGTAAGAGACTTAGATATTTTTATAATTTTTCAAAAACATTTTTTTTTTAAGAAATGATTTCTGTCTACGGATTGACGTCATCGGTTTTACTGCGATGCTTATTTTTCGGGTAGTCAAATCAAATCAAATCAAATTGTTTATTTATTCGAAGTTTTTCTTACAAGGACTTATAAATAACGTTGCTGTGCTAATGTCAGTATGACACTGTGTGACAGCAATTGTTGGCTCCCAGGGGAACATAGTAAAACATGCAGCAGACAAATACAAACATGCGTTGATAATTTTTTTTTTGAAAATAACAATCATAAATCTAATCTAGTGCAATCAAAGCAAATTGTCCGTGGTGGAAAATGTGAAATTTTTATTTTATACCTATTACCATAGTCTTTTATTTATCAATTCTAAATATTTTTAAAATATTTATTCGAAGTAGATACAAAAATATTAAAATAAAATAGATTAAAAAACTAATTATAAATAATACTAAACTTAAAATACCTATGAAATTAAAACTATTCTACAAAATAATCTAAGGGCTTACCACCAGGGAGGGTACCTACAACGCTCGCCGCATTTCCTTGTTGAATTATAATTGAAATATTCTGTTTTAGGTAGTAAAGTTAATTATTTTTAGGGTTTTATTAATGATACCACAGACAAAAACAAAAAGAAGAAAGATGTAAAGATTGGGTAGCATTACATACATACATATCTTTACGCCAGGTCCCATGCGGGGTAGGCAGAGACAATTGAGCGCCATTTGACACGATCACGACATACCTCTTTTGCTTCGTCGACATTCATACCTCTTCATACATGCCCTTTTGTTACGAAGGCTTTTTAGCCATAAATTCACCTTCAGTCAGTGTTTTATTTATTTGATCGTGATATGTGAGTCTCGGTCTGCCAGAGCCTCTTTCACCCACAACTTTCGCATTATATATCTGGTTCATCGATCTTTCTTCGCTCATCCTTTCAATATGCCCGAACCATCGTAGCATGCCTTGGGTAGCATTGAAGCGCTGTATTCGCTTTGCTTTGCTTTATGCAAGTGGAACGACTATTGGATTGGCTTAAAGCGTCAGCGCTTTGAAGTATTTTTTCTTAAAGTCAAAGGCTTCGCCTTGCTAGGGATGCGCCATCGAAAGTAATCTGTTATACTATTGCCCCAACATGACAGTCCAAGGAACTTTTTGTTTTAGACTAGCATGCCATGTGCGCCCACCTGGTGGTATATTCATGAATGTTAGCAATTGGAATCGGACACTCATGACTGACATCACTATACACTATGCCGGCTTGAATGGGCAAGCTAAACAGTTTACTGGGTTTATCGGTACGAACGGTGGATACTTCCCCGCCTCGGCAGACTGGGCAAATTACCACCATCAGTCCGCCTACCACCTATTTGTTATTCTCGTTGAAAGTATGTTCCATTTGCATTGATGTCAAATGCCAATTTATCTTTTCGAAGAGAACTAATATTGTAAGCATGCCATGGTGATATTTATATAAAAAAAAACACCGCTTGAAACAAGACACCTTAATACTAAAGTGACAGTCACCCAACAATACTCAGGATACAGCCGCAACAAGTTCCGTAATCGATAAATCTAGGACCGAGAGCTGGGCCAATATTTAGGATCACATGTCCGATCCTTATTATATAGATCATTGGTAATTACATCTGTCTTGTTAAAACAAAATATCTTGCGAATCTTTTCATATGATTGTAACGAATTATGTGAATGCGACAATGGTTTGGCCTCGATTGTAAGTTAAATAAAACAAGTACGTTATAAAATTATATTTAATTGAATTTAAAACGGGCTCTTGCCACCATTGAGGTTCCAGCTATTCTGGAACCCACTGGATTAGTCCGCGATGATGGCAAGAGACCTGATGCAAATGTCATATACTTTTAACGAGAACAACAAATAGGTGGTAGGCGGACTGATTCACCGTTTGCGCTTATAAACCCTGTAAAGTGTATCCACACGTTTAGGGATCAGGCTTGAATTGCCGTCATGCCCAGTCAAGCCGGCTTAGTATTGTGGTGAGTGCCGCCCACAGACGTAGCCAACAATGGAGACAATCCAAAACATCCCTGGAGAAGAATTTATCAAGAATGAATGGAGTGTCCGAAGTTAAGAAGGCTGTTGATTCGGCGTTTGGTAAGTTGCTTAAGTGCCTAATATGTTATTTTATTGACTGACTCTGTGACTAGCAGTTAAGTCTGTGGATTTGAACGCGAAGGTACAAATGTTCGATTTCCGGTCGTGACATAATTATAATTAAATTTACTTATATGTGATATTTCTCAAGTCTGGTTCGATAAAGACATTAGTCTTGATAGGCCTAGTAAAGTTGGCTAAATATAAACCAGCTACTTAAAAAGCGTGGTATCTGACCATTCCCGGTAGGAAATACGGTCGTGATATATTTATATATAAATAAGCAAAACCTCCAGACCAATAATAAATAAATAATTAGTTTTATGCTATATTTGTTTTTTTGTATTATGATAATAAGACATCGACGATTTGCCACTTGTCATGATGGGCCTATAGAAGTTGGCTAAATGAGAATCCGCACCTTTAAAAAATAAATAAATGAAAGCGTGATTTCTGACCACCCCGCAGAGATTAGGGTCGTGTAGATTCTATACTTGTGCATTTAGATGCGGAGGTATTGGGTTCGATTCCCGGTCGTGACATAATTATAATTTAATTTACTTATTTCTGATATTTCTTGCGTCTGGTATATCTAAATAAGAAATCGACGGTCTCACCACTTTTGACAGATGGGCTTATAGTAAAGTTGGCTAAATATGAGCTCACTCCTGAAAAAGAGTATATCGTAATAATAGTAGATCGTAGTATGTGATATTTTTTTTTATTTCAGTTCCCTTCGAGAAAATATAAAGAAACTAATCCTCAGGACCTACCTCGTTCAGTATTAATAAATAAATATTTTTTTTTTATTGTTGGCACCGCCCCAATGATTGGCACTGTGACATTGTATCGAAGATATTTCTTTTTACTGGTTACAACACAAATAATGATAGAATATTTATTTTTGAATCTTCACACCTCCCAATAATATTTTAATTATTAGCCATGTCAATTAGTACTGCCAATGAATATCATCTAGCTCATGGTGCCAATTACTATGCTTAAGTTAGGTGCCAATCATTGTATTGTTTACCCTATATTATGATTTAAAATATTCCTTTTTTTAATTTAATTACCGTTACCATTGCGAAGATTATAATCATGTGGTTTAAAATTAAGTAAATGGTTTAAAAACACAATTAATAATTGTTATTGCAGATACTGAAATATCTATGCCCGGTTGCCGAGTTTTGGTTTCTTGCACAGATCACGGCAGTGCGCGGCGATTCTGTGCTCTGTGGTTTCTTGCCACACTAATAATTTTAATAAAAAGGTAATTTAATAAATAAAGAACCCGACTGCGTAAAAAATGATCAGGACTTGGGTTTGACTTTCCTTTTTTGGGTTTTTATGGGTCCTGAGGGGTTAAGAGGGTTTAACGTTTGTTCCCTCTCGCTCGCACAATCCAATAGTTTTATAAGTCTAGTGACGTGTTTTTTATTTAAATATTTACCCATCCATTTTTATCACAAGTTTTATCTTGTTTAAAATTAAGTAAAATTAAATGCAAACTGAATAGAAACAGCTGTGTCGCTAAAATTGAAACTAAATCCTACTTTATTACATTGACTTATTGTTTAGGGAATAGGCATTTTGTTATAAATCGCAAGAGTAAGAGACTTAGATATTTTTATAATTTTTGCAAAAACCTTTTTTTTTTATGAATGATTTCTGTCTACGGATTGACGTCATCGGTTTTACTGCGATTCTTATTTTTCGGGTAGTGCAATCAAAGCAAATTGTCCGTGGTGGAAAATGTGAAATTTTTATTTTATACCTATTACCATAGTCGTGCTTTCTTTTATTTTTCAATACTAAATATTTTTAAAATATTTATTCGAAGTAGATACAAAAATATTAAAATAAAATAGATTAAAAAACTAATTATAAATAATACTAAACTTAAAATACCTATGAAATTAAAACTATTCTACAAAATAATCTAAGGGCTTACCACCAGGGAGGGTACCTACAACGCTCGCCGCATTTCCTTGTTGAATTATAATTGAAATATTCTGTTTTAGGTAGTAAAGTTAATTATTTTTAGGGTTTTATTATTGATACCACAGACAAAAACAAAAAGAAGAAAGATGTAAAGATTGGGTAGCATTACATACATACATATCTTTACGCCAGGTCCCTTGCGGGGTAGGCAGAGACAATTGAGCGCCATTTGACACGATCACGACATACATCTTTTGCTTCGTCTACATTCATACCTCTTCATACATGCCCTTTTGTTACGAAGGCTTTTTAGCCATAAATTCACCTTCAGTCAGTGTTTTATTTATTTGATCGTGATATGTGAGTCTCGGTCTGCCAGAGCCTCTTTCACCCACAACTTTCGCATTATATATCTGGTTCATCGATCTTTCTTCGCTCATCCTTTCAATATGCCCGAACCATCGTAGCATGCCTTGGGTAGCATTGAAGCGCTGTATTCGCTTTGCTTTGCTTTATGCAAGTGGAACGACTATTGGATTGGCTTAAAGCGTCAGCGCTTTGAAGTATTTTTTCTTAAAGTCAAAGGCTTCGCCTTGCTAGGGATGCGCCATCGAAAGTAATCTGTTATACTATTGCCCCAACATGACAGTCCAAGGAACTTTTTGTTTTAGACTAGCATGCCATGTGCGCCCACCTGGTGGTATATTCATGAATGTTAGCAATTGGAATCGGACACTCATGACTGACATCACTATACACTATGCCGGCTTGAATGGGCAAGCTAAACAGTTTACTGGGTTTATCGGTACGAACGGTGGATAATTCCCCGCCTCGGCAGACTGGGCAAATTACCACCATCAGTCCGCCTACCACCTATTTGTTATTCTCGTTGAAAGTATGTTCCATTTGCATTGATGTCAAATGCCAATTTATCTTTTCGAAGAGAACTAATATTGTAAGCATGCCATGGTGATATTTATATAAAAAAAAACACCGCTTGAAACAAGACACCTTAATACTAAAGTGACAGTCACCCAACAATACTCAGGATACAGCCGCAACAAGTTCCGTAATCGATAAATCTAGGACCGAGAGCTGGGCCAATATTTAGGATCACATGTCCGATCCTTATTATATAGATCATTGGTAATTACATCTGTCTTGTTAAAACAAAATATCTTGCGAATCTTTTCATATGATTGTAACGAATTATGTGAATGCGACAAAGGTTTGGCCTCGATTGTAAGTTAAATAAAACAAGTACGTTATAAAATTATATTTAATTGAATTTAAAACGGGCTCTTGCCACCATTGAGGTTCCAGCTATTCTGGAACCCACTGGATTAGTCCGCGATGATGGCAAGAGACCTGATGCAAATGTCACATACTTTTAACGAGAACAACAAATAGGTGGTAGGCGGACTGATTCACCGTTTGCGCTTATAAACCCTGTAAAGTGTATCCACACGTTTAGGGATCAGGCTTGAATTGCCGTCATGCCCAGTCAAGCCGGCTTAGTATTGTGGACTGTCAGTCGTGAGTGTGCACCAATAATATAAATAATATATTGTTGTGCTGTGTAGATATCTAAACATAGAACCACATTTGCTCTAAGTAAACCTCATCAACGTTTATTTATAACCTTTATGGGTTTAAATATCCAAACATGCAGGTGGCAAGTACTTTAAACAAATAAGTAGTATACTTTTACAATTTACGTTAAATGCAAAGATCGATAAATCATACTTTTGCCCGACTGTGTGACGCAAAGAGGAGTTAAGTCTTTCCCCTCATTCCGAATCAAATATCACGATTGAAATGCTCAGAGCGTGATATCAATTCGGAAAGGTCTAAATCACATTTTCATTCATAACATGATAGTTTTTTTTAAATGTATGGAAGATAAATTGCGGATTCCACATCATTAAGTATGAATGCTAACAAACATACATCTCTCGGTTTATTTATCTTTATATGTGTAAAGCTTAATATTATTAACTTATTTTGGTATTTTAAAATAACTTGCCGTGTTACAGATTTTTTTTTTTCATTTAATATAGAAACAGTACAAACGAATTACAATATTAAATAATTTAAAAGAAATCCTAATATTAAATTAACTTGAAATTGGCGCGGGACATTACCACAAACAACTGACAGCGCTCAGAGCGATCTATCTCGATATCGTGAGCAGTCTAAGCGCGAGGAATGATGTCACTTTTGACGTCACATAGCTTTGGCAAAACAGTTTAAGCACGTCTCGGAACACCTTTAAGCGTGCTTAGGTTATTATTATCGTGCTCGGAACGACCGGTTTATCAGCCTATGTAAGAATATATATATGTAATACAGTGTAAACTCCATGTAACGTCAGTCGATTTAACGACAAACCTAAAGCTTCGCAAACAATTGGCTTCGGTTGGTTTAGCTTGTATTCCAATTCTGATTTTTCTTCTCTCCATTTATCGACAACTCTCTATAACGCCATAAAATGCACAGTCACTTCAGTGGCGTTATATAGAATTTACACTGGATTTTAATAGTGTTAAGCCTCCGTGGTCTAGCGGTTAAGTCCGTTGATTTTAGACTCGGAGGTACCGGGTTCGATTCCTGGTCGGGACACAAAAATATTTATAAATGTAAATAAATATGTACATTTAAATAATATTTAATTTATTTGTGATATTTCTCGAGTTTGGTACGCTGGAGACATCGACGAGCTTGCCACTTGTCATGATTGGCCTATGGTAAAGTTGGCTAAATGTAAATCCGCTTTTTTATAAGCGTGGTTTCTGACCACCCCGAAAGGGAAACGGTCGTGATGATCCTTTTACGTGTTAAGTAATAGTAAGTAAATATTGGTATGTATATTTTGATATATATGGACTTACTTAATATTGCACCTACCATCTATACTGTCTAAATGTCCTAAAGGTTTGGCTGTCAGAGAATGCCTAGCTGCATTAAGTCCGCCTTTGTACATAGTGCAATAAAGTTTTAAAAAAAATATTTAAAAAAAAATGGACCATCATTAGACGGCATTATTAAATTTATTGTCTCAATTACATTACAGATAGTTAATTTTCGTTTGACAGCTGTAAGGAAATGTTGAGTGGAGGAGGCGTTGAGCAAATGTCTTAGAATACGAGTATAATTGTTATATTGTAATTTTTATATGTGAAAACCTTTAATAGTTCTTAGGGAATTTACTGTTTAATATCTACACACATCAAAAGTGTCTAGGGATCAACATATATTTTTGCAATAACTTTTCTCCTGATTGATATTCATTAAAATTTTCTTTAAGGATTGATCAAATAAAATGTTTTCGTTTGTCTACAGTAACGATAAACCAAGTCACCTTTGCATTAGTAAAAAAATTGCCATTTTCCTAATAAAGGGATTTTTGACATTTGAACCACTAACATTAAAGTTCGAAAAAAAGACTGAAATAACAGTTTTTTTTTAAATTTTATTGGGTAACTTAAACAATTAATAATCCGTGTTTCTACCGCGAACACTAGCAACACAAGAACATCGGTTTGGCATACTCAAAATGAGTTCATCCAAATCACGCTGTGGAATGGCCGCCCATGTTCGTTGCAACAACAAAAAAAGGTCTTCTTGCGACTGGATACCCTCCATATTCGGCAGAGCTCTTCTCTGAAGAATATCCCATGCATGCTCAATCGGGTTCAAGTCTGGCGACTGAGCAGGCCAGGGCAGGACATTGATGTTAGCTGCGGCGAGAGTCTGTCTTACAACTCTTGCGGTGTGCGGTCGTGCATTATCATGCATTAACTGAAATAAGGGACCGATATGCACTTGTAGAGGAACGATGACGTCTGATACAACCGTCTCAGCATAAATTTGAGCGTTGAGGTTGCCTCTGATCCAAATCAACTCAGTTCTTCCGCCGATCGAAATACCCGCCCATACCATGATGGTTCCACCACTATAAGGATGGACTTCCTGGCAGGATTTTAATCGCTGTTGGCGTCCAGGGGTTCTCCAGTGTCTTATACGTCTTGTATCCGGCCTCATACCAAAACGAGACTCATCAGAAAAGCACACGAAACGCCATTGTTCTTCTGTCCAATTTCTGTGTTCAAGAGCCCATTGATATCGAGTCCTACGATTGTGCATTGCTATAGGTGGTACCCGTAGCGGTCTTCGGGAATGAAGGTTCACTTCATGCAAGCGGTTTCTGACTGTTTGGTCGCTAATTAAGTTCCCTGAAGAGCGATGAAGGCTCACGGCTAACATCATGGCGGTTATTGTTGGAGTTCTTCGAGCTGTGATTTGAATGTATCGGTCTTGTCTCCGTGTGGTGCAGCGATACCGTCCTCCATGGCGCTCAGCCACGGTACCAGTGGTTAGGTAACGTGTCCAAAGTCGACTGATAACACTCTGACTTGTATTCAGAGCTAAAGCCACAGTACGTTGCCGGGAACCAGCTTCTATCATTCCCACGGCTCTGATCATTTCTTCCCTGCTTAAATGACGTCGCCGCTCCATAATAACGTTGGTTTTAATCAGTAGTAGGGAAACAGTAGCACTAATAATGTCTTCAATGCGTCTTATGTTTTTATAGGGAAAATATTGACAGCTGATTTTCATCTTTTACTCGAATTTGATTGACAGTTCCTGTTTTAAATTATGAAATGCACCAAAAAGGATCCATATAAATTTATAAAATCATAAATTTATTACAAAGCCACATCTCAATCACAAGAAATCCGCATAAACATGCTTGATCCCTAGACTTTTTTGATGTGTGTATATACAATAGTCAACTGTTGGTTTTCCAAATTGAAAAAAAAAGTAATATAATAATATATTCTTCTTAAATTTATTCTTCGGCTCAAAGGAAGTTTTTAAGTCAAGCGTGTGCTCCATACTTCAACAACTCTGATAGTTTTTCGAGCATTGCAGTTGAACTTATATTTTTTTATTGTTGTTTGGCATTTAGACCAGGCCACTGTGACCATACTCATATGTTAACTTGAAGCTTTTAGTTTTAGTTTAGTTTTAGTTTTATTTAATTTAATCTTTGAGTTGTTTGTTAATTTTTTAGGTTTAAATTTTGCTAACTCACCCCAATCAATGTACAAATTTATATGTTCTGGGTGAGTACTTTTTATGGAATCTGGCTCACATATTGTTAATATCTGTTGTTAAATGCTTACTTTAGCTATGATCTCCGTTTGTATTCCAAATGTTAAATAAATAAATAAATAATAATAGAAAACGACTGGCCTTTAGGCTGATACAGCTAGTTCATCGTTATATTATAAGTTAGTAGACTCCCTCCTCCTCCTCCTCCTCAGTCGGTACCCCACTGATGGGGATCGTGACTCCGTCGCAGTCGCAGCTCATCCACCAGCCGTCTCCAACGGTTTCGGTCCTCGGCGTAGTGGATGGCCTGGTGTACAGGGATGTTCAGGTGGTCAGTCACCTGACTGGACCATCGCTTGGGGCTTCTTCCTCTTGTTCTTTTACCGTCTACTTGCCCGTGATTAGAAGTTTTTCTAGATTATCGTCTGCTCTTCTCGCAATGTGGCCAAAGTATTGCAGAATTCGGGCAAAGCAGACGGTAGTCTTTGCTCCCCAGTTAGTTGTAGATTCTATACTTGTGCATTTAGATGCGGAGGTATTGGGTTCGATTCCCGGTCGTGACATAATTATAATTTAATTTACTTATTTCTGATATTTCTTGCGTCTGGTATATCTAAATAAGACATCGACGGTCTCACCACTTTTGACAGATGGGCTTATAGTAAAGTTGGCTAAATATGAGCTCACTCCTGAAAAAGAGTATATCGTAATAATAGTAGATCGTAGTATGTGATATTTTTTTTTATTTCAGTTCCCTTCGAGAAAATATAAAGAAACTAAACCTCAGGACCTACCTCGTTCAGTATTAATAAATAAATATTTTTTTTTTATTGTTGGCACCGCCCCAATGATTGGCACTGTGACATTGTATCGAAGATATTTCTTTTTACTGGTTACAACACAAATAATGATAGAATATTTATTTTTGAATCTTCACACCTCCCAATAATATTTTAATTATTAGCCATGTCAATTAGTACTGCCAATGAATATCATCAAGCTCATGGTGCCAATTACTATGCTTAAGTTAGGTGCCAATCATTGTATTGTTTACCCTATATTATGATTTAAAATATTCCTTTTTTTAATTTAATTACCGTTACCATTGCGAAGATTATAATCATGTGGTTTAAAATTAAGTAAATGGTTTAAAAACACAATTTATAATTGTTATTGCAGATACTGAAATATCTATGCCCGGTTGCCGAGTTTTGGTTTCTTGCACAGATCACGGCAGTGCGCGGCGATTCTGTGCTCTGTGGTTTCTTGCCACACTAATAATTTTTAAAAAAAGGTAATTTAATAAATAAAGAACCCGACTGCGTAAAAAATGATCAGGACTTGGGTTTGACTTTCCTTTTTTGGGTCCTGAGGGGTTAAGAGGGTTTAACGTTTGTTTCCTCTCGCTCGCACAATCCAATAGTTTTATAAGTCTAGTGACGTGTTTTTTATTTAAATATTTACCCATCCATTTTTATCACAAGTTTTATCTTGTTTAAAATTAAGTAAAATTAAATGCAAACTGAATAGAAACAGCTGTGTCGCTAAAATTGAAACTAAATCCTACTTTATTACATTGACTTATTGTTTAGGGAATAGGCATTTTGTTATAAATCGCAAGAGTAAGAGACTTAGATATTTTTATAATTTTTGCAAAAACGTTTTTTTTTAATGAATGATTTCCGTCTACGGATTGACGTCATCGGTTTTACTGCGATTCTTATTTTTCGGGTAGTGCAATCAAAGCAAATTGTCCGTGGTGGAAAATGTGAAATTTTTATTTTATACCTATTACCATAGTCGTGCTTTCTTTTATTTTTCAATACTAAATATTTTTAAAATATTTATTCGAAGTAGATACAAAAATATTAAAATAAAATAGATTAAAAAACTAATTATAAATAATACTAAACTTAAAATACCTATGAAATTAAAACTATTCTACAAAATAATCTAAGGGCTTACCACCAGGGAGGGTACCTACAACGCTCGCCTCATTTCCTCGTTGAATTATAATTGAAATATTCTGTTTTAGGTAGTAAAGTTAATTATTTTTAGGGTTTTATTAATGATACCACAGACAAAAACAAAAAGAAGAAAGATGTAAAGATTGGGTAGCATTACATACATACATATCTTCACGCCAGGTCCCTTGCGGGGTAGGCAGAGACAATTGAGCGTCATTTGACACGATCACGACATACCTCTTTTGCTTCGTCGACATTCATTGACCTTTTCATACATGCCCTTTTGTTACGAAGGCTTTTTAGCCATAAATTCACCTTCAGTCAGTGTTTTATTTATTTGATCGTGATATGTGAGTCTCGGTCTGCCAGAGCCTCTTTCACCCACAACTTTCGCATTATATATCTGGTTCATCGATCTTTCTTTGCTCATCCTTTCAACATGCCCGAACCATCGTAGCATGCCTTGGGTAGCATTGAAGCGCTGTATTCGCTTTGCTTTGCTTTATGCAAGTGGAACGACTATTGGATTGGCTTAAAGCGTCAGCGCTTTGAAGTATTTTTTCTTAAAGTCAAAGGCTTCGCCTTGCTAGGGATGCGCCATCGAAAGTAATCTGTTATACTATTGCCCCAACATGACAGTCCAAGGAACTTTTTGTTTTAGACTAGCATGCCATGTGCGCCCACCTGGTGGTAAGTTCATGAATGCTAGCAATTGGAATCGGACACTCATGACTGACATCACTATACACTATGCCGGCTTGAATGGGCAAGCTAAACAGTTTACTAGGTTTATCGGTACGAACGGTGGATACTTCCCCGCCTCGGCAGACTGGGCAAATTACCACCATCAGTCCGCCTACCACCTATTTGTTATTCTCGTTGAAAGTATGTTCCATTTGCATTGATGTCAAATGCCAATTTATCTTTTCGAAGAGAACTAATATTGTAATCATGCCATGGTGATATTTATATAAAAAAAACACCGCTTGAAACAAGACACCTTAATACTAAAGTGACAGTCACCCAACAATACTCAGGATACAGCCGCAACAAGTTCCGTAATCGATAAATCTAGGACCGAGAGCTGGGCCAATATTTAGGATCACATGTCCGATCCTTATTATATAGATCATTGGTAATTACATCTGTCTTGTTAAAACAAAATATCTTGCGAATCTTTTCATATGATTGTAACAAATTATGTGAATGCGACAATGGTTTGGCCTCGATTGTAAGTTAAATAAAACAAGTACGTTATAAAATTATATTTAATTGAATTTAAAACGGGCTTTTGCCACCATTGAGGTTCCAGCTATTCTGGAACCCACTGGATTAGTCCGCGATGATGGCAAGAGACCTGATGCAAATGTCACATACTTTTAACGAGAACAACAAATAGGTGGTCGGCGGACTGATTCACAGTTCGCGCTTATAAACCCTGTAAAGTGTATCCACACGTTTAGGGATCAGGCTTGAATTGCCGTCATGCCCAGTCAAGCCGGCTTAGTATTGTGGACTGTCAGTCGTGAGTGTGCACCAATAATATAAATAATATATTGTTGTGCTGTGTAGATATCTAAACATAGAACCACATTTACTCTAAGTAAACCTCATCAACGTTTATTTATAACCTTTATGGGTTTAAATATCCAAACATGCAGGTGGCAAGTACTTTAAAGAAATAAGTAGTATACTTTTACAATTTACGTTAAATGCAAAGATCGATAAATCATACTTTTGCCCGACTGTGTGACGCAAAGAGGAGTTAAGTCTTTCTTTCCCCTCATTCCGAATCAAATATCACGATTGAAATGCTCAGAGCGTGATATCAATTCGGAAAGGTCTAAATCACATTTTCATTCATAACATGATAGTTTTTTTTAAATGTATGGAAGATAAATTTCGGATTCCACATCTTTAAGTATGAATACTAACAAACATACATCTCTCGGTTTATTCATCTCTATATGTGTAAATCTTAATATTATTAAGTTATTTTGGTATTTTAAAATAACTTGCCGTGTTACATACATTTTTTTTCATTTAAATAATAATTATAGATTTGTTTAAGAAGTAATATAGAAACAGTACAAACGAATTACAATATTAAATAATTTAAAACAAATCCTAATATTAAATTAACTTGAAAATGGCGCGGGACATTATCACAAACAACTGACAGCGCTTAGAGCGATCTATCTCGATATCGTGAGCAGTCTAAGCGCGAGGAATGATGTCACTTGTGACGTCACATAGCTTTGGCAAAACAGTTTAAGCACGTCTCGGAACACCTTTAAGCGTGCTTAGGTTATTATTATCGTGCTCGGAACGACCGGTTTATCAGCCTATGTAAGAATATATATATGTAATACAGTGTAAACTCCATGTAACGTCAGTCGATTTAACGACAAACCTAAAGCTTCGCAAACAATTGGCTTCGGTTGGTTTAGCTTGTATTCCAATTCTGATTTTTCTTCTCTCCATTTATCGACAACTCTCTATAACGCCATAAAATGCACAGTCACTTCAGTGGCGTTATATAGAATTTACACTGGATTTTAATAGTGTTAAGCCTCCGTGGTCTAGCGGTTAAGTCCGTTGATTTTAGACTCGGAGGTACCGGGTTCGATTCCTGGTCGGGACACAAAAATATTTATAAATGTAAATAAATATGTACATTTAAATAATATTTAATTTATTTGTGATATTTCTCGAGTTTGGTACGCTGGAGACATCGACGAGCTTGCCACTTGTCATGATTGGCCTATGGTAAAGTTGGCTAAATGTAAATCCGCTTTTTTATAAGCGTGGTTTCTGACCACCCCGAAAGGGAAACGGTCGTGATGATACTTTTACGTGTTAAGTAATAGTAAGTAAATATTGGTATGTATATTTTGATATATATGGACTTACTTAATATTGCACCTACCATCTATACTGTCTAAATGTCCTAAAGGTTTGGCTGTCAGAGAATGCCTAGCGGCATTAAGTCCGCCTTTGTATATAGTGCAATAAGTTTTAAAAAAAATATAAAAAAAGAATGGACCATCATTAGACGGCATTATTAAATTTATTGTCTCAATTACATTACAGAGAGTTAATTTTCGTTTGACAGCTGGAAGGAAATGTTGAGTGGAGGAGGCGTTGAGCAAATGTCTTAGAATACGAGTGTAATTGTTATATTGTAATTTTTATATATGAAAACCTTTAATAGTTCTTAGGGAATTTACTGTTTAATATCTATATACAATAGTCAACTGTTGGTTTTCCAAATTGCAAAAAAAAAAAAAAAAAAGTAATACTCTAATAATAATAATAGAAAACGACTGGCCTATAGGCTGATACAGCTAGTTCATCGTTATATTATAAGTTAGTAGACTCCCTCCTCCTCCTCCTCCTTAGTCGGTACCCCACTGATGGGGATCGTGACTCCGTCGCAGTCGCAGCTCATCCACCAGCCGTCTCCAACGGTTTCGGTCCTCGGCGTAGTGGATGGCCTGGTGTACAGGGATGTTCAGGTGGTCAGTCACCTGACTGGACCATCGCTTGGGGCTTCTTCCTCTTGTTCTTTCACCGTCTACTTGCCCGTGATTAGAAGTTTTTCTAGATTATCGTCTGCTCTTCTTGCAATGTGGCCAAAGTATTGCAGAATTCGGGCAAAGCAGACGGTAGTCTTTGCTTCCCAGTTAGTAGACTACATTTTTTTAAAGTAAACTGAGACTTGAATAATCCTTAAAAATGTTGTATTGTGCGAGAGAGATAGATGCAAAAGCGTTAAACGCGTTTAAATAAAATAATGTTATAACAACAAAATAAAATATAATTTACATTTTTTTTATATAATATTTATTATATCTCTTGTGACTAGAGTTAAACCTATTTGTCTAAGCCAAAATTTTACGCATTTGATAAATCAAATTAGTTTATTCAGGAAATAGGTATACAATTAGAGTCTGGCTAACAAAAGTAGATAACGCAAAAGCTCGTCAAATAAAAAAAAAATGTTTTGTATCCGTCAAAATTTCCTATTAAACAATTTGATCATCATATTCGGGTTATTACACTTGTTACTTCATAATTCATTACTCATACAGCCCCTAGAACACAGCGTTCTAGACCTCCACCGTTGGAGATGGGCCTTCCGGAACATATATCTGGAGAAATTGGTGTACACAATTATTGTACAATATTATCAAATTTTACACAATAAAAAAGGCCATGAATGGGTTTACAAATTATACACAGAAATATAAATCCACTGTGAAGACAGATTAAGAAATCAACAAAAACAAATAGTGCATAAAATTAAGGAAATTTACAAAATACAACAAAAACGCAAAGAAAACAATAACATACAACAAGACGGAAGAAAATATGTATTCATTCCTACTCATCAGCCACAGACACCAAAGCTTTCTATCGTAAACTGTAACATAAACAATGATAATAAATTTAAAAATACCAATAAGTAATTGAAATGGCAGCCATCCCTTTAAGTCCGGGGGTGGGTATTATTCGTGGTCAAAATAATTTATTTAATTTATTTGTGATATTTCTTGAGTTTGATATGCTAGAGACATCTCTGATGTGATGATACTCTATCTCTTTATAAAGCCTCTAAACCAAGTTTTCTCGGTCACAAGTCACTCCTACATAAATCTATTGTTTTTATTTTTATTTAAAACTTATTGCACAAAAAATACAACAACGTAAAATAATTTCGCTTTCATTTTAAATTTCGATTTTAAAATATTAAAAACTAAATAGTTATTTGTATTTGCAATTCTAGGTTTTTAGATTAGACAACTTAGTGGATTGGCAACGCAGTGACTCGCACATTCGACGTGACACGTGACGAAGATATCCCCCAGTGAAATGGAGACAGATGGGAAAAATACTAGTACCCTCATAATATAGGTCGTGAAAAAGCTATTATTTTGTCATCACGCGATTTGTTAGACTCTGCTCTTTCAGGTCATTATAAATTACCATACCTACAGAGAAAATGTGTTACGACTTGGTCAAATAAGTTTCGATGAATAATATTAATTTGTTTGTATTAGTATTTAGTTTTAAAATATTATAATATATACCGCGTGTAATTATCAAAAGAGAAAAAAAAAAAATAGGCATCGGATGTCATTAGTAGAACCTACTGCATGGTGAATAAGGCCGCCTTTGAAAATCGCGATATCCATCGTAATAAATACCTAATAGGGAGTGTATTAATAGATCTCGCCCACAGCCAAAAGCCAAATAGAGAGAGAAAGAATTTCGTAAGTCAACGTTCGCGCGATCGTCGACCTCTCGCTACCTAATCAGTATGAGTCGCGATATTTTTAGGAAGACTTCTCTGCATCGTAACTTAACATTATAGTACTGAATAATTAAAAAAAAAAATACGCAGTTCCTAATTTTTATTCTAGATTATAATTTAAAAATATCTGCTCTTTAATAAATTCCACGCTGTATATTTATTACATATAAAGTAATTTTTATTTTTATTTTACATTATATATATATTTAAACACTTAATAATACATAAAATAAAGTAAACTACACAACCAATAAAACAAAAAAAAAAACACAAAAAGTATAACCGTGCGATGGGTGGATGCGTGTGGCGAGGTTACTTGCTGCGTACCCTGTTAAACGGCGAGGCTGAACAAAATATTCTTTACTCAAAGGGTCACCCGTCGCCAAGCGGAGTTATTCAACTGTAGGAGATGGGCCTTCCAGAACATATTTATTTTTTTTTTTTTTTTTTTTTTTATTTAAAACTTTATTGTTATACAAACAAAAGGCGGACATAATGCCTATAGGCACTCTCTTCCAATCAACCTTCGGGACAATGAAAACTTAAGAGGTAAGGTTAGCAAATAAACAACAAATATGAAAAGAAAAATAAAAATACAATATTTACTTACAACTAGGTACAATATAAAATTACATATATAAATGGGTATACACATTACATAAACGAAGTACATATACATACATATATAACTACAAATACAAGATACATACATATACTACACTACATTACAACATCTTTAAAGAAAACAGACAAGTGCTTATTGTAATTGTAAAAGGTGATTGTAAACTAGTTTTTTAAAGATAGCTCTGCTTGGGGCTTCACGGATATTAAGGGAGAGGTACATATATCTGGAGAATTTGGCCACACTCGCCAGGCTGGCCAGACGGGTTGAAGAGGATTTGATGTCAATTTTAAATGACAATTTATTAACGATTCCACAAGTTGGTATTAGTGGAACTGGGACCAACGGCTTAACGTGATCTCCGAGGCACGGGAACGGTGGTGTAGTTAATCTATGACAAATATACGTAATAGAGGGGATTACTCATTGGTAGATGCCGGGTGAGTTTGAACCGACCTTTGTAGGATGTTAAGGAATGCGTTGTTACAACCGAGCCACCACTAATTAACACTATTATTTTTCAAAATTTTATCCAGTATTACTTATTATTAATTAAAAAGTATTTAATCGAATAACATACCTATTAATAAAATATGAAATTGAATAAAAATACGCCATAATTAGAAAATTTATTGCGCAAATAAATTCCACGGGTAAAATAACATCTTACGGTCCGTAAAAACCTAATTAAAAAATCACTAGCTAATAATTAACTGTTCCTTATTCAAAATAATCTTATCTTAAAAATATAAAGTTCTATAAGATTTGCCTTAAGCTTAAAATAGAGTTTAATGCATCTTAAGCAAAGATCCTAGAAACTATGGATACTGCAACACGTACGAAATTAAATTAATAACTAGATTCCTCTGCAGTTTCACTGATTTATTTGTGCAGCAACGGTGCGACATCAGCTCGTACGGATGCCAAAAATATACTGCGTCGCCTGCATCAACGCACATGTCGGTAAAAAAATATGCAATGCCGTCACGTGATAATGTTGTATTCAAGTTCGAGTGATGAAGATACTTTAGCTTGTCACTTATTATTTACTACCCAGTATTTGTTGCGAAACTTTTAAAGCATGACAATAAATATTATGCATGTATGGAATAAAAAAAGAAACATGTTAATAAAACATATGGCGATGGATCCGTATCACAGAATATTTTATTTTTTATTTTTTGAGGGTATGAAATGTATTTTTAATAATTGACTACGGTCGTGATGAGACTACTTCGCTTTTACATTTTGTTCGTTGTGAGGGAACCCTTTTTATCCGTTAATGCTGCATCTACTTAATTTCATGATCTTTGTTCTTCTTAGCTTTTTTTTTTAATACCAATGAGAACGGAGCATAGCGTCTCATGGCTTACAGTTTCATCTCTGCGAATATTATCTGATTAAAATGTTTTCAAGATATTGTCTTTTTGTCGTTTAAGTAATATCTCGCAGAGGAATTAAAATAAATAACTATTTCCTTTCATGAAATTGTTTATACATATATTAACGCCAGCTCCCTTGTGGGGTAGGCAGAGAGAATTGAGGTATTTGGGAAACAACATCTAATGCAATAAATTAAATAATACGTTAATGACTACAACCGTTTCCCTTTCGGGGTGGTCAGAAACCACGCTTATAAAGAAGCGGATTCACATTTAGCCAACTTTACTATAGGCCAATCATGACAAGTGGCAAGCTTGTCGATGTCTCCAGCGTACCAAACTCGAGAAATATCACAAATAAATTAAATATTAATTTAAGGTATTTATTTATATTAATTAGCTTGCTGCAGCTCGTCATGCAAGGCAAGATACAAGGCTCCAGAAGACCGGGGAGAAGACGCACTTCCTGGCTCAAGAACCTCAGGGAGTGGTTCGGGATGAGCACCAGATCCTTGTTTCGGACAGCGGCCAACAAAATCAAAATCGCCTTAATGATAGCCGACCTCCGATAGGAGATGGCACCGTAAGAAGAAGAAGATTTATATTAATAAATATTTTTGTGTCTCGACTTAAAATTCACGGATTTAACCGCTAGACCACGGAGGCAGTCATAGTATAAAAATATAAAGTCTTATAGCATTTAACATCGACAGTTTTCGTTATTTATAGTATAGTGTTCTACAAATATTTTCAGCCAAAGAACGCTAGTTCGGTTACCTGTATGCCCTAGCCGTAAACATTGTCATATTAAATTTCCTCCATCATTACATATTTATACGTATTTATAAACCTTAAGGTTACGAGTTTTTTCCTCTTGTCAATTTATAAAAAACAGGAAAAGTATAAAAAATGAAATTCGTGTCAATCTTAATTTGTGTTTCTTGTCTATATTGTAGGCCGTATTTCGAAAAATCAAATAGGATTAAGGATACAGTTTTGTATTTTAGTAACCGCAGCTGAAAGTCTGGCAAGCGGCGCAAATACGTACTTATAATTAAAGACTTTTAAAATAATTGTATTGGCGCGGTTGTGGCTCGGTTGTAAGAACGCGTACCTTAAATCCTACAATGGTCGGTTCAAACCCACCCGGCATGTACCAATGAGAAATACACTTTTCTTACATACTGCCGTCATAGATTTACAACACCGCCGTGCCTCGGAGACCACGTTAAGCCGTCGGTCTCGGTTCCACTAATGCCAACTTGTGGAATCGTTAATAAATTGTCATGAAATATGGACATCATATCCTTGCCAAGCCGTCTGGCCAGCGTGGCGAGTGTAGGCCAAATTCTCCAGTTGTGGAAGGAAAATGAATGAAAATAATTGTCTGCTCTGGTGACAAGAGGGCTGGTTCTTTCCTCGCTCAGAGAATCAGCATAGCGATTCAGCGAGAAAATGCGGTCAGCGTTCTTGCCACCATGCCGCGCGGAAACGATTTATATTTAAATTAGGTTTTTTTTTTATTTTAGTTTTTTTCATTAAAATTGTTATTTTCTTTTTAATAAATATATGTATAATGTTATATTGTAGGTTAGATTATCAATCTCATAATAAATATTACGGCCTTTCTTTGCTATAAATAGTTTTCACCCACAGAAAGTGAGTACTCAGTAGAGCCAGTGTTACTTTCTTTGTTGCTGTATTGTTTATTTTTTTCAATTTTTTCGTTGTTTATAGTTTTTTTTTGTATTAATTAGACAACTTACAATTTTAATAATTATTCAAACAAACAAACAAACGTTTATTGCCACATCAATAAGCATTACAATTAGTGAAAATAACAACAATTTAGAATTCAAATCAGCATGATGTGGCAAGGGTCTTGGCTCAGCTTCAGTCAGCTGTGCATTACATGTCATGTGATGCACTACTAACGCTGTTGTTATGCCAACACCCCAACTCACGTACATTTCAAACAACTAACCTAAAGGACAACAAGAAAAACAACTTTGAGACACAATTATAGCATATATATCTATGTTATAATTAGAGCTGGTAGGTTTTTCGCTCAAAACTTAGGTATTTATTAGAGGGGAAGAGATGCCAGTGTATTGGTCACCATAACGCAGTACAGCGATTTGGTGGAGCAATTGTAAGTATTAATTTCATAGATCTTTTTTTTGTCGATAGAAGAAAGTAAAATTTCTAAACATTTAATGGATTCACCGTGCGGGTTCCGGGTCCAACGTCGGAATGGGAGAGGAGCAAAATGATGGCTAAGGCTTACGACTCTAGACTGGTTACGCTCTAGGCAAGTTTCGCTGAAATTAAAAAAAAAATACACCTTTAAATGTTCATATTACGTTTCATTTATTTTTCCTGGCCCTTTATATCCTTCCCATTGAAATTCCATCCATCCAAAATGAATTGCGCTGGTCTATAGAAGGTCTGCGTTCTAAACAATTCGCGGGCACTGAGATAAATGAGCGATTGTTTTTTCTACCCTATCCAAATTTGCGTCAATATTATTTGTAAATGAGAATACTGAGCAACGACGTGACAATGTTAACGTAATACATATTTGTGTTAGTCGCGTGTGGCATCATGAATATTCACATGGAAATCCAGTGACGTGGCATAAATTTGCGTCGTGGATAGGTATGCAGGATGTTTTAGAATAATCTTGTTTTTATACCGCAAGAAAAAATTGACTCATAAATTAATATTAAAAGGAACAAAGTTTTTTTAGTAAAATAAAATATAATGATCTCATAAATGATCAGGAACGGGTTCAAGACTTAGCTTTACGCAGTGGAAGTTGATTCAGTTCAATTCGTTAATTTTCTGAAATTAGGCATAGGAGAAAAAAAATGTATTTTCACTTTTACATGTCAAATTTACAATAAGTATACTTTAATATTAGGCTACATAATTTCACAGCATTCTACCGGGTAGAACGCCATGAAACTACACAACCTTACTTAAATGTAGAGCAGTGAGTTCCAATACAAACATAAAATAACATTAAAAAAAAAACCTATGTGATTTATACACAATAATAGTTCCACACAAAACTACACTTATAATTATAGCTGCTGTAAATAGTCATTTTCATCTTATCAAATAATATACAACTATAAAAAATATAAATGTCACTTACGATTATAGCTGCTGTAAAGAGGCATTGTCATTCTAGAAGCTAATGCAACACAAATATAATGCGAGAGGAGTTCCAGCACAATCTTTGTTGGGCAGGTCTGCTTTTAATACATTTATGAAAGGAGCTTCCAAGACGGCATTAACGGAATCATACAGTATTTGGTTGGGTAGGGAGAGAAGTAGAATGGTGAATGGTAATAGTATTGTTGCGCAATAAATTAAAAAAGGAGGCCACATTTTCTAACCAGTCTATTTACGGTCGCAAGCCCGAGACACCATACTTCTTATCTCTTACCCACACACGATGGACCCGGCACCCGTACGGTAAATCTATGTAATGCTTGGAAATGTGTCTTCTTTATGTTCTGTTATCGAATCTAACGTATCGAGTATTAGGACATTATGCCTATTCGATGTATTTCCATTTTGTATCTATGTGTTGATTCTATGAAAACAACCCGAATGCAGATTTTCGGTTGTACTGTCCAGCATTAATTCGAAAATCGCACCTTAACCGTTGCTGACAAATGGATACCTACATTAATTGCTGCAAATTAGAGTATCGCAATAAATAGGGTTTTATAATAATCGGTTCTGTAATAAACGTAAAGGCGATGATGACACAGACAATATTTTTTTATATATATTATAACTAGCTGATCCGGCGAACTGAGTAACGCCTAACATTCAATAAATGTCGTGTTAGAGAAGACAAATTTCTAAGCATTCCATGGATTTACCGTGCGGGTGCCGAGTCCATCGTGTGTGGGTAAGAGATGGGAAGAATTGCCAATAGGCTGGTTTAAGAAAAGGAGGCCTCCCTTTTATATTTTTTTATTTAACGAAACAAATGCTTAAGTGTATATTCAATGCATTGCACTGATAAATTGTGATTGGGGGTCGGTTTCAAAATCACCTCCTTTTCTCATCCATATATGTATAATTACTGCAATATGATTAAGAAACCACCTCCTTACCTTACCATTGGAATGGTTGTGAAAATGGCAAGCTGTATGCTCAAATTTTTGAGATGAAGTCCAGATCTTAGTTAGTTGTTTGTATCTGTTTATATTTTGGTATGACTGCATCTTGTTATGAGCATCTAATAAATAAATGAATATTGCGCGATAATACGCACACCATCCACTATTCTACTCCTCTCCCTACCCAACCAAATACTGTATGACTCCGTTAATGCCGTCTTGGAAGCTCGTTCCATAAATGTATTGACGGCAGACCTGCTTATTAGCTGAACTAAATTTATGAATTTAAAGTATTAATAAAATGAATATATCAAATACATATTATGGGGCTGCTGTATTATAAAGTTTAATTCATCCACATCTTTATTCTTAGCCGCCGAAATTGCTAGCTCACTTAACCATTTGTCATTTGTGTGGTCATAATGATGTTCGGAAATACTTTGCTGATGAGCTCCTCTTCTGGGCGTCATTGCAAAAATTCTGAGTAAATGAAATTCGTAGACAGGAACACGGCTCAAACCCACAAACATTTTATATGAGAAAATTATATTTTTTTTCAATGTGTTTAATAGTTATTCTGCTATTCGGGACGGAGGCAAATCCAACAAATCAAAAACCAGACGGTCCAGACGTTCTAGAGTTATAAGTGTTCTAACAAACCCGACTTTGTTTTATATATTAAGATATTGGTGCAGATTGTAAAATTATAATTGGAGCTACACTAATGGTATAAAAACAAAGAAAAGCAGTAGTGGACATTAGTTTTCATAAATACGTACATACTTGTAATTTGGTCACGCGATAGAAATGTCACTCACCTGTCACCCCGCATTCTAATTCATTAGACTAACAAATACGTGTATATTTGTTATTTCGCACTATAAGTATTACCTTTAAAAATATGCGTTTTACGATAGAGTCATTATTAGTAAATGAGTAGTAAAAACCATTTAAGTGTATGTATTCTATGTAAGTATTACCCTTTTAGTATGTATTATGTGTATTGTATGTGTGTATTATGTATTTATAGAATGTATAGTTGTTTATGTAGTTTACTGTACCAATATTATGATAATATTTGTAAGTATTAGTATAAATTAATATTTTATAATATTTCTCATTATCTATAATTTATTTATTTTCTGGCACTCTGCCTGTAATTGGTTACATTTCACAAAGGTTAGCTGGTAGAAAATGCCTTAAGGCATAAAGCTCGCCTATACGCTTAGTTTTAAGTTATTTAACTTTGTGCAATTAATATTTATTATTATTATTAGTTTCCGATGCTTTACTAGATGAAGGATGGCCATTAAATGTCAGTCACAACTAATGCCATTATTTGATAATTAATGTTGATTGATTGTTCGAAGCTGAATAAAAATAAATGCCCACAATTGACGTGGCCTCTTTGTCTAGGCGTTAAAACAGGAATATAAAAAAAACTGTTTTTAAGTAAGGGTGCTTGCACACGGTAGGTAGTTGCGCAGATTACATTTATTCCTGTGGGGGTGCAGCGACTCCAGCGTGCACTAGCGCGAGCCACCCGCGAACTGGGGCACATTACAAGCGCGACGAGACCGACCGACAGGATGTATTTTTGTTTCAACTCACAAAGCCACAAAGAACTGCGTCATCGACAAAACTAGCAAGACCCTACATGTAACAACAAAATAAGCAAGTAATTTATACATACTGCTTGCACGTCAAATACAAGTAGAACCGAATAATTTGTGCAATATTGTTAGTAGCCTACAACAGTAACTTGATCCAGAAACATGCACGGCATATCAAGCATAAATATAAGCATAAGCACTTGTGCAATACTGTTCGCGCAAGTAGCTTACGTCATTAACTAGCTCCAGCAACATGCACCGTGTACAAGCACCCTAATTATAAATCCATCGCCTTAAAATTGACAATTCAATTTCAATTAGTTAAAGCACAGCAACAACCACTGCCTCCGTGATTTAGCGGTTAAGTCCGATTTAGATGAGGAGATGCCGGGTTCGATTCCTGGTTTGAACACAATAGGTTATTTATTTAATTTATTTGTGATATTTTTTGAGTTCAATACGAGATTGCACTTGCCATGATGGGTCTGTAGGAAAGTTAGCTAAATTTGAAAAGCGTAGTTTGTGACCACCCCAAAAGTGATACGGTCGTGATGATACTTTTATAGCAATAACCAATCAAAAAAGTTTCTCTGAACCTTTCTTTCCTGTCATACGTTGGTTTTTATTTGTTAAATATTGTATTTATTATTTAAGTAAAGTATCATCACGACGGTTTCCCTTTCGGAGTGGTCAGAAACCACGCTTATAAATAAGCGGATTCACATTTAGCCAACTTTACTATAGGCCAATCGTGACAAGTGGCAAGCTCGTCGATGTCTCCAGTGTACCAAACTCGAGAAATATCACAATTAATAAATTAAATATCAATTAAATGTATCTATTTACATTAATAAATATTTTTGTGTCCCGACCAGGAATCGAACCCGGTACCGCCGAGTCTAAATCAACGGACTTAACCGTTAGACCACGGAGGCACTATTTATCATTTAGATGGTTGATAAAATAATGTTAAAACACATTTAAACCTGGTTGCCAAGTAAAAAAATACCTTTGAATAGCACTGAATTATCTTTAATTTCAACATCATCAGCCTGTCCAAAATTATGCATGGATTTCCTCTTTGTACTTCACAATGACGTGCAAAATTAAAAAGGAAATAATGTGGAAGTAACACAAAAACATACATCACTACCATCCGCAAAAACCTTTTGTATTCGAACAAGACAATGTTTTGTAAATTACAGTGTGAAACTTTTTATTTTGGTACAAACAAGAAAACGGCTGCCACAATTCACCAAACGGAACCAAAGTTATTTTAACAGTGGATACCGCATCAAGAACAACATTAAATCAAAATACGATTCTTCAGCGCTTGTACGCAACGAGAGAGACAGGTGTTTCATCATGTTACCCCTAAAAATAAAAGTTTGATATGTTACATACAAATAAATGATTTGATTTGATTTACATTTTTCTACGCCATCTACTTGGTTCTTCTTCTCTTGTCGAAGAGCATTTCGTAGCATGCAGGTTACATGATTTTGAATTGATTTTATTGTAAAAAATCAAATCAAATCATTTATTTCTTTTGGTTGTCACAACAACACTTGGATATTGTCAATATATTTTTTCTCAATATTTTATTATTATTTAGATTATAAAATAACTAGCAGCTACTATGGGTGGATCCATCATATCATCTATACCATCATCTTCGACTAAAACACTGTTACCATAAACAAGTTTTTGCTTAAAATTAGGTAGTTAAAATTAATTCGTGGCTGTAAAAAGGCCGTGTCAGCTTATAGACTAAAATAAATTACACATGTCAAGTTATAAAATTAATTCGTAGATCTAAAGAGGCTGTGTCAGCTTACAATCTAAATATACATAAAAAATGTATTATAACTACAATATTTATGTCAATAAATGTAAATTCGTGGATGTAAGGGTGCTGTGTCAGCTAACGATCTAAATAATAATAATTATTATTATTGGTATTTCATCTTAATACATATTCGTGGCTGTAAAGGGGCCGTATCAGCTTACAATCCAAAATAATAAAATAATAAATAAAACTGCACGTTGAACACAACAATATATAACTCCTAGCTTTAATTCTCATACCGTTTGGCTTCTTGCCGCGTCTTGCAATCTATATTTAATTAATAATATATCTAATGTCTGTACCCCTTAACAAACTTTCAACAATAATACAATTAAATTATTATACAATATAAATCTATATGTGAACGAGTGAGCGGTGGTGGCTTGGTTGTAAAAACGCTGTCCTAAAAAGGTAGATATGAACCCAGGTATGTGCTAATGAGAAATACACTTTTCTTACGCACATTTGTAGAGCACGTTAAGCTGTCGGTCCCGGTTCCACTAATTCTAACTTGTTGAATCGTTAATAAATTGCCATTTAAAAATTACATCGGACTCTCACCAACCCGTTTGGCCAGCGTGGCGGACAAATTCTTCAAAAATGTCTGTCAGGCCCATCTCTAATCCTGGGACTCTGTGTTCAAGGCGATGTGATGATGCTCATAATTAAAAATAAAAAAACTGTGCGTGGCGAGTGTAGGCCAAATTCTACAGAAAATTCTGTAAGACCCATCTCTAATAGTGGGGTTCTAGGACTACTCATACTAATTGGGCCATGCAACTTGGCGGAAACGTCGGGAGAAGTATGTCTCTAGAGGTAAATCGCGTAAACCTGATTAAATTATTTAAAAAAAAACTATTGGTTACTTTTGATATATTTCGTACTAGGTATTTTTATCGTAGATCTGACATTCTGCTCTTAGTTTAAAACTGCGAGGCAACTACAAGTTGATGGTTTAAGTAATTATGTAAACATTTATCGCCCGTTAATGCTATATCCCCCTAGTTTCACGATCACGGAAGTGAACAATAGAATCTCTTTTCCTGACACTTTGACAACTAGGCCATCACGTGTTTCCATAGTGAGCTCAGTGCAACGCATTATGACAGACTATACCTTAAGACTGAATGAAACTGCTGCTCAAATGAGAAACAAACCATTTGCAATATGAACAACCAGTCCGAGTTCTTGTGTGCATACATACTATGTGTGGATTTGATTAAACTGGCAGTAGTCACTGACAACAAACATTTGTTATTATCATATCTGTAGATGGTATTAATTTTATTAATAATATGTATACGGACTTTATATGAAGTTACAATTTTTATAAAAATCGGCCCCGATACTTCTTTGAATAAAATATAATAATTGTAAAAATAGAAAAAACGTACCTATAGTCAAGAAAGACATCAGGAAAATAAGTAAAACAGAACTCTCCTGCCCAAACCATCATATCATTAAACTAATATAATATGTATCTTTATTTATTTATAAACTCTTTATTGCATGAAAAATGTATTATTGGTACAAGATTGCGGAGTGCAATAAAATAAATAATATACTATTACATAGATACTTAAATACATACTACACATATATATTTTATTTTATTTTATTTAAAAACTTTATTGTAAATCTATACAAAAGGCGAACGTAATGCCGCAAGACATTCTCTTCCCGTTAACCTTTGGGACATTGGGACATTTAAATATGAGTACGGTGCAATTAGAGAAATAAAATATTAAAATGAAACATAAATAATATTAAAAATTAACATACTTAGACAACTATAATATATATATACATATATATAATATATACACAAACATACTAATACTACATAAATATAATACAATAAAATTATATAATAATACATAAATACCTTAATGTTAATAATAACTACCTACAATGGATTAAAGTCAGTTAAAAGTTAAGCTAGTGACTTATAAAAATGACTGTACACTCTTTTCTTGAATATTAATATACTAGCGGTTAAGTCCGTGGATTTAGACTCGGAGGTACCGGGTTCGATTCCTGGTCGGGACACAAAAAAATATATTATTTACATTAATAAATAATGTAAATAAATACATTAAATTAATATTTAATTTATTTGTGATATTTCTCGAGTTTGGTAGGCTGGAGACATCGACGAGCTTGCCACTTGTCATGATTGGCCTATAGTAAAGTTTGGCTAAATGTGAATCCGCTTCTTTTCTAAGCCACTCTGACCACCCCGAAAGGGAAACGTTCGTGATGATACTTACTTTACTTTACATAAACGTACATAACTAAGAAATTAACACAATTACCTTTAACACAATCAACTAGTTTATTTGTAGTATGATGGAATATATATATATAGTGCATAATTAATCGATCTGATTATTTTGTTTATATACACAGTTAACAGTAAGACTTTTTAAAATATTTTTTCTAAGGCGGGTGTCTGATGACAAGCGCAAGTTTGTTCCATTCCCGAGCAGCGGAAACTGTAAAGTAATCTCAATATCTGCTGGAAGGAATCTGAAATCCACTAGGTACATAGCTAATACTCGTAGATACTTTTGTATCTACTCTTTCGACTACTACGATAAGGAAATGTCTCATCTTTTTTTTTTTTTTTTTTTTTTTTTTTAATTTTTTCATTCTTTTTACAATTCTGTTAACAAATTTAAAAACGACTTAAAATTACATATGTTCTCTAATTTAAATATGAATTTGTAATGTACAGCTGTTTATATTATTATTCGTTTTGCTATGGTACATAACTTAATATTCAATTTAATTTTAATACAGGTTACGAATTTGCGTCGTTTGGGGTCGAGACGATGGGCCCATGGGGACACTCAGCCAAACCAAGCCCAGGAGTTGTCCAAACGGCTAACGGAAAAGTCTGGAGACAGTAAAGCTGGCAATTATTTCTGCCAACGTATTAGCTTAGCTATACAGAGGGGAAATGTTGCCAGTCTTCTTGAAACTATCACTGAAGGGTCATCTCTAGAGGACATTTTTTACTTATAGTTTATTTTTTATTAGGTATCGTTTATATTTATTGTAATTTTTACTTTTAAGTAGTTTTAATTTATATTGTAATTATTTTATACTGTTTGTATGTTACTTCAATATATAGAAAACTAATAACTCAATAAATAAATAAACTATGTATATTACAACAAAAAAAGATATATTTATTATTTTATTTTTTGTTTAATTGTTAAATTGATGTGCTTGTTTGTGTTTACACACTCAAGGTCTTGTTAATGTTAATTCTGATTCTAATATGATGTAAATGACTGTTTTTTGGAAAATAAAATAAATAAATGGGTATAGGGAGGCAGTTTGAACTGATCTGGCTATAATAATGGAAGATGCGACAAGGCCTACCGCAGCACCGAAGCCTCGTGAACCACCTAAGAGGACCCCGGCGCCGACCCCCACTGCAGCAGTCAGCCTTCCTCAGAAGGTGGTCGCCGTACCCAATGGGTATTACTTTGACCACAATAAGATGAAGATGCGGAAGCTGTAGCGCAGTGTATATTTATATTATATATATATTATTTTCTAAGGTATATATCTATGGACCTTTTGTATATTCATTTTGTTGCCTGAAAATAAAGATTATTATTATTATTATAACCAAAGCTGTTGTGTACTCACCATTACATTTTGATATTTAAAAAAATGTGCAGTCCATATTAGTTTCTGCATATCTCTTATTATGTACATACACTTTCCAGTAGTGCCATATCCACAGTTTTGGTATAACTTTGCAAATTACGACATACGAACAGATGTCGTTGCATATATTTTTACGATTATGAGTTGGTATACGTTTTACAGCCAGTTTTATGGCTCCAAATCCAAAATTGTTATTTATAAGGATTTGTTTATTAACATTATTATATGAATCTGGTTTAAAGCTTTTAGTCAAAATTATGCGAGCAAAATGTGTAAGGAACGTTCCTAGACTGAGGTTCTAAAGAAAATGTGTATTAATTTCAAAGATTCTTGCATTAACAGCAAGTCATGCCAAGCCTGCAACCTAAATAAAAATGCAAAACACAATAAAAATATATATATATAATAATTGCAAAATCACCTCGACAGACAAAACGGCTGGGCAATATTCGGCCCAAAGGATCTAAATTGCAATTCAAGGTTGCAAGGATACTGACAGAACTAATAAAATCAATACAATTATTATATATATTTATATACCTATATTTATTACCTATAATTCCTCAGCTATACACCATACGTCGTCAAGGTTATATTTGCAGACCTCATAGTACTAAAACAGTATTTGCGAGAAGACAATACCCTAAGCGTTCCGGATATCTTTACAACAAAATAAACCAATCATTGAATATATACCCTAATGTGCACTCGGAAGCTAAAGTTAAGATAACAGATTGGTTTAAGGCATTTGACTATAAAGCTACAGAACAGCTACTTGATGTGCTTACATGAAAATATATATGATATAAACTATTTATAAATACGAGTACATATTATTATATTATTGTTATTATTATATTTTATTACTTTATTAATAATTATAAGTATATTATATAATTGTGTTATATATATGTATTAATAATATATTATTATATTGATAGTATATATATTTAATTTTCTTTTTTTTATTTAACCATAGTTATAAGTTTTTAAGTCGAATTTATTATTATTTATTTTCTTTTCATTATATAAACTCTGGATGTAGGAGCGGGGCTGCCTGTAGCACGGGTCCTAACCGGCCTTGTACGGGAGCCTCGGTGTCAATTTTGTAAAAAACTATTTTAAAATTAATACATACATTTTTGATTTTGATTTGATATACATGAATATAGTATTTAGTTTATGTATATAGTCTGGAGACAGGAAGGCTGGCAATTATTTCTGCCAACGTATTAGCCTCGCTATACAGAGGGGAAATGTTGGGACTATCTCGGATGGGACGTCTCTAGAGGACATTTTTTATTTATAGTTTCGTTTATTTTTAATTTTATTATTTATGTAGCTTTTAATTTATATTTAATGTACTATAATTAACTTCGAATAAAGTTTATAATAATTATTATAAAGTTTATGTATAGATACTAGTAATGTAGTTTATTGATTATAATTTCAGCCCACATAATTATTTATACTGTCTCACTCTCCCAAAGGTTTGCTGGTAGAATAAGGCGACATTAATTTATGTTCGCCTGTGTACGAGTACATACGTATAAGTAAAGTGTAATAAAGTAATTTAATAATAATACCAATTATATGTTATTATTTATACCTATACATTTGTGTTGAGATCCTACTTCTAGGTAATATAAGAAAGATTTAGTTTACGTAAAGAGATTACTTAGAGATTTGATAAGGAAGTAGTGAATGCGAAAGTTTTCAAGACTCGATCGAACGAGATAGATGAAGGAGCTTGAGAATTGACGATCTGGATAAATGCAGGAGATCGGAACGGATTGCATCTTACTAAAGTATACAGAAGACGTTATAATGATCAAACTCACTTAAGGCTTGGTAGAATTGTGCAAAAATATGCGGATATTACTATGACGCGTTTATATTGACAGGTTTAACGATATTTCCTTTTCTTTAAACGAGCTTCCAAGACGGCATTAAAGGAATCATACAGTATTTGGTTGCGTATTATCGCGCAATAAAATAAAAAAGGGAGGCATCCTTTTCTTAAACCAGCCTATTGTCGGACGCAAGCCCGAGACACCATTATTCCCATCTTTTACCCACACACGATGAACCCAGCACCCGCACGCTGAATCCATGGAATGCTTAAAAATTTGTCTTCTGTCTTCTATTGCATAAAGACAAAGGTAGGATTGTCATGCCGTAATCTACCCTACCCAAACATTGAAACTTTGGTCACTTTAATGTAAGGTAGGTGTAATAAATTTAAATTAGATTTTAAAAACGGAATGTTTTCGAAAAATTTGTATGTGATTTCTTACTGGAAGAGTTAGGTTGGCTCTATTATTGGACATCAAACCTCGCAGAATAGTCTTATACATACATATATTTTCACGCCAGATCTCTTGCGGGGTAGGCAGAGATTGAGCGCCTATGGAAACGGTCACGACATACCTCATGGTATTGTGTATGGCGAGCCGGGCTTTGTCACTGACATTTCGACTGCCCATCAGTGACCTCAGGAATTCTTCCCCTATTACACTATTTCCCACGTTCACTCTCTTCTTTTAACATCCCTGTCATACTTCCCATCCGCAGTGAAAACTTTCATTTATAATTTCATCTACTTGTTCTAGAGTTTCATCATCAATCTTTATCGTCATGGTCGTCATCCTCCTTCTTTTAAACACTAGACCATTGGGCCGTGGAAACTTGGCAGGTGTGGGATGCGACATGTGTAGACACATTAGCCCCATCACACATCCAGGCAAACTTGTCTAGCGCGGGAAGAGCGGCGGTTTCTGCTGAGAAACTGAAGCTGTTCAAATACGCCAACCTCAGTACAGGTTACGAATTTGCGCCGTTTGGGTTCGAGACGGCCAAGGAGTTGTCCAAACGGCTAACGCTTCTTGCATTCAAAAATTAAATTGTCCCAAAGAGCAAATAGACCTCATGCGTAATAATACCCAGCCTCAACTAACTAGGTCACAGTTACCTTCCAGCCAAATGGACGGACGACCTAAAGTCAAGTCGCTGGGTGGGCATTATTGTAGCAAGAAATTGCGTAAGATAGTGCCTTGGTCCTGAAGGAGGATATACTCGTAAACAGTCTGCCGATTCGCATATTTTTGTAAAAGAAAATCATAATAACAGTTACTTCGAAACATGATCCATTCTACTGGCACTTAATTCAAATTTTTCTTTCTAGAACATCCCCATCTCAATTTCATTACAATCTCGTGATATTTTTGCATACAATCTGAATACGTTTCTATTAATAACTAAACTTCATAAGTCTATGAATACTCGTACACTAATGAAGCTTTGCGAAATGAATCGCTTTTAAAGGAATTATTACTTATACCTTATTACCCGGCTTTGCCTGTGAAGCTTTAAACTAACCCTAAGTAACATATCTTCCAAATTTTAAACGGTACGTTTTTTATATTTTATTTATACTGAACGCGACATGTGAAATCGCGCTCACCTTATGGTAATCGGTACGCAAGATCTTAGATTGGAAGCAACAGACGCCAGCTACTGACGGCAGACATCAGTCCCTAGGGTTATGCCGGCCTATCAAGATACATTTTCACACTTTACTTGAAGGACTCCAGATTATAGGAATAGGGAAGCACACTGGCTGGGAGAGAATTCCACATCTTCAGAGTGCGACAGATGAAAGAGTCTCCAAATTTATATGGATAGTGGCTACGGTATGGGGGTGCATAGTTAGGCCTGTGCGTGTGGATTGGTTGCGAAATAGAGAAGAATGGATAAGGTTGTGGCTTTAGAGCACTCACCGTAGTATAGCTTGTAGAACACGCTCAGTGGTGCCACATCTCGGCGAAACTGTAGCGATTTGAGAGTTTGGGACACGTTTACTATCCAAATGACCCGCCTCTACAGGACATTGAGAGCATATATAAGGTAATTAGAGAAACTATACCAAAGATTAGAACAGTGTTATGAACAGCTCGATAAACATATAGCTACTTCTTTATTCCGCAACCAAACCACACACACATGCCATAGTATTATGCACCCGCATACCGTAGCCAGTATCCCTAATACATACATAGTAACTCTGGAGAATTTTAGATTTGTCGCACATTCGTATAACCTGAAGTCCATCAAGCGAATTGTGTAAATACAGGCATACTCGTAATGTGTCAGCTATATAACTCGTGACATTTATTAATATCCGTTTACAGTAAGTCTTGTTACAAGTAGTGTTATTTTTATATAAATATCACCATGGCAAGCTGACAATATTAGTTTTCCTTGAAAGTAAAAATTGGCATTTGACATCATTGCAAATGACACATACTATCATCGCCAACAACAAATAGCTGGTAGGCGGACTGATAGTGATAATTTGCCCAGTCTGCCGGGGCAGGGAAAAATCCACCGTTCGTGCCGATGAAGCCAGTAAAGTGTATCCACACATTTCGGGATCAGGTCGGGCCCAGTCAAGCTGGCATAGTATTAGGAACTGATGTCAGTGATCGATGAGTGTCTGATTCCACTTACTAACATGCGTGGACCTCGCGCGCCGAATGTCACAGAACGTGTTAGTATAAAATTACAAACTTTCGCGTTTATAATATTAGTATGATCATTAAATATTCACACTTCTCAAGTAAATTTTAAGTTGGATTATAATTCAGACGTAATGAATATAAAGTTTCAATATTAAGCTGTAACTCGGTTTGATTGTTTTTGGGAAACTTAAACAAGAGCTTCAAGAGGGTTGGTTATTGGATATTATTTTAATTTGACAGTGATGACAATTTTAATGGGGTTAGCACGGCTATATTATGACATTTTTATTTTCTCACCATTTCGTGTCCAAATCACACAAGTCCGAATATGTACCAACATACTTAAACGAAGATGTATCTATATGTATACTAAGAAGCCATCTGGCTTCGCCTGCCGATTTGAACAAAATTAATGAATAATTCCTGGACCTGTCGTGCCAGTTATCGCAAGGTTACACATATGTTTTTGTTTCAACACAAATTGAAAAAATGTCTAAAATAATATTTTTTTACTAAATATTAAAGTTTTTCAAAATATTTTTTTTTATTACAGAACACGACAAGTGACATCGCTATGATAACGCGAGCAACCGACGCCAGCCACTGACAAACGACCGTCCCTACGAATATGCCGGCCTATTAAGATACTTTTTCATACTTCTCTTGAAGCACTCTAGGTTATAGGAATAGGGAAACTCAGTGGCTGGGAGAGAATTCCATATCTTTAGCGTGCGACAGATGTAAGAGTCAGGTGCATATTTTGACCAGTGCATTTGGTTCGGTTGCGGAAAAGATAAGAAGATACGGTTGTGGAGCACTTTAGAACACTTACCGTAGGATAGCTTGTAGAATACGTTCAGGGAGGCTACATCTCGGCGAAGCTGCAGCGATTCGAGAGTTTTAGACACTGTAGTGTCGTCCACTATCCGAATCGCCCGCCTCTGCAGGACAATACGAGCAATTGTAATGTACTTAGCGGAATCATTCCAGAGATGAAAAGTATTTCACGCATGACCTTATTTGTGATTTCTAAAGCATAAGTCTAAGTGAGGGTGGAAAGAACCGTTTCACATGATCCCCGGTTTTTTGGACGCTGTTTTGATGATGCTCTCAATGTAGTTTCAGTGGTTGAGATCATATATAGAGATTTTTTTTTTTTTTTTTTTTTTTTTTTTTTTTTTTTTTTTTTTTTTTTCCGAACGACCTTCGTGTCATCAATACTTACTTGGTCACCTCGCGTATTATTTTCGAAATATTTAATTGATCAGTGTGTATTTCGCGTGTGAAACTAGCGTAGCATCTGCAGTGTTTTTCGCCTCATTAAATTCATACATCAAATCACTTATTTACTAACGAAATTCGCTAATAATCAACTAAAAGCTGTGAAAGAAAACATATAGATAGTGACAACTAGATTTCTATAACATTGACTTTGACGTATGACCAGCTGTTTTTGACTGCACGACTGACAACTGTTACCTGTCATTATTCATCTGTCATCAGTCTGTCCTGACGCCTGTCACTACTGTCATTTTCTGCGGTACGAATTTATTCTATTAGCATAAATAACAAGATTGTTCGGATAAGTTTTAATTTTTTTATTATTATATGTAATAAAAATAAATGAACGATTATCAATTTGGGGAGAGGTAGCAGTATCAAGGACCCACAATGTCATTCGATAATATAACTCAACAACGCCCAAAGTATGGAGCTATGCAATCACAAGATGATTTGTATTTATTGGAAAAGGACGAAACGCTACTAAATTCAAACAATGAATCGGAGAATAATATAAATAGCCTACCGGAATTATCAATTAATGACACCTCACAATTAGAAATAGTAAAAAATAAACTGACTAATACATTATTGGAATTAGAAAGTGCTCACAATGAGATAGCCAAATTAGTAACACAAAATAGTAAATTGATAAATATGAATGAAGAATATAAAAATAAAATTGCCCTCTATAAAAAGGTAACTAGTACAGATATCATTGCCAACGTCAGTCTAACTGTTAATAGCCCGGACAAACAAACGAGCAATTATACTTACACTCCGATTAATCATAGAAATGTTAGATTTCGCAATATTAATATGCGAGATCATCCATCTTTCTCTGGATCTTCTACTCCAATTAATTCAGCATTCTATATTCCTTCAAACTCTAAACAGACACAAACTTGCAATAATATAAATACATGGCCAGACTCAAATCTACCCAGCTCAATTTTGGTCAGATTAGAAGAAAATGATCAATTAATAAATAAACAAAAAAACAAAATAGCTGAGTTATTGGATCTAAGTGGAAACAAAGAGTATGAGGATGGATCAAACAATGACAATATCGTAACACCCTTTAAAACTAAAATAAACAATCTTAATAGAGAAATAGAAAAAACCAAGAAAGAATTATTTGAAATAAAAAAAGAAAATTATTTTTTAAATAATATAATCACTAGTTCAAATATCGGGATAACTAACTATGACCCACAAAAAAGAACACAGGAAATAAATAAATTGAGAAATACTTGCATTAAGTTTAGGAAGAAAATTGTTAACTCTCAACAAAGACTAAGGATAATATTACGTAAATATAGGAGTCTGCAAGACAAGTATAATAGTATGAAAGGAAAAGAAACTGCTCTTGAGTGTTTAAAACAATCGTTAAACCAGATGCAGATGAAGATTACAGAAACTAATTATAGGCTTAATGATATATGTAATGATAAAATAACTAGTAAGGATTTTAGTACAATAAGAGAAAGCACCAACGGTCAAGAGACAGGAAAGCTAGAAATACAAAAACCTCAACTCCTATTAATCTCTGACTTCCATGGTGAAGATCTGACCTACATATTATCCAAAATTCGGCGTAAGGATTACAATTTCATGGCAGACATTATAAAATTGGGCACCACTGAACGCGTACTTAAAGATATCGTGCTTAAAACAAAGGATTTTACTAAGAAGGATTGCATTATTGTTATGTGTGGTGGCAGTGACTATGGTATAAATACTGTTGACAACATTGTTGATAAATTAAGGTTCTACATCAGTAAACTTGTTAACACTAATGTAATAATATGCTCTTTACCACATAGCGTTGCCCAAAATGCAGAAAGACTAGAAGGCTTTAATAGCTTTGCCCGAAGTTTAAACGAAGAAATAATAAAATTGGACGGAGAAATGGACTTTGTAAATATACTAACTATTAATAATAATCTTAATATGCTGGACTTCGAAAATGATGGCTACTGCCTTAATAACAAAGGAAAACGGAAGATTGCTCTTACTATTAATGCTAAACTTAGAGATATTAATGTAAAATTTTATAATAGTCTAAATTTTTTATAGGCAAGGATATTGAGGCCCGAATTTGTACTTTTAGCAATAATCTCTCAGTTATGCACTTAAATATATGTAGCATCAGGAATAAGCTATTAGAACTAGAAGCATTTATTGATTACGAACTAGAATTTAAACCAACATTTATTTGTATTACGGAAACTTGGCTTGAGGTCAATGAAAAGGACTCAATATCATTACCTAATTATGTTATAGTTGCGGACTCCTCTAGGATAATTACTAAACATGGAGGCACTCTTATATTTGTTAGTATGGAGTATGCACATTTGTGTAAAGTTGTGTCAACAAAAGGAGTCTATTTAGAAAACATATTCGAAATTAGTGCCATTACAATTAAGTTTCTTGATAATGTGAAATATTACTTGGCAGTCATATATAGATCACCTGGTAGCGACATGGCTGTATTCTTTAAAAGACTAGACTTACTACTCTATAATTTAAAATCGCCCAACATTATACTAGCGGGAGATTTTAATATTGACTTGCTAAATCAAACTTCAAGTGCAGCTAGAAATTTTTTGCAGGTATTAAGCGAGCATAATCTGAAGCCGTTGATAGCTGTAGCAACAAGGATAACAGACAAAACTAAAACTCTAGTGGATAACATCATAACTGATAGTAATATGATTAGAGCTGATGTTATACCCTGCTCCTTTTCGGACCATGATTGCCAACTAACAATTTTTAACAAAACTCTTAAAACTAAATTAAATAATATAAAATATGTAGAAAAAAGATGTTACACCAATAGTGCTTTAAAGGAATTTAATAAGGATTTACTAAAGACCGACTGGAAAGTATTACATTCAATTGATGGATCAACAAATAAGCTAAATAAATTTTATGAAATTTTACATGACTTAATTGAAATGCATTATCCTATAAAAAGGTGTAAATTGAAGATTGGCAAAAAATCATGGTTAACCAAAGGTATCAAAATATCCTGTCAAAATAAAAGAAAGTTTTTGACACGTGTTCGAAAAAGTAGAAGCATATTGATAAAACAGCATTACAACAAATATAAAGCCATTTTAAATAAAACTTTGTATGTCGCAAAAAAACTTCATACAGGTAAAATAATAAAAGACGCAAAATCTAAAATTAAAGCAATGTGGCAACTAGTTCGGGAGAATAATGGTAAGGCGAACCAGAGGAGATATAACTCCTGGAAACTCTTACATGATAATAAATTTAATAATAACCCTCAGGATATTGCTAATATATTCAATAATTTCTTTATTGATGTTGGAAAATGCGCAAACAATGTATCAACCACTAACTACAAAATACATTTGAGACGCAAAATTATTAAAAAAAATAATGGTATGTTTCTTGACCCTATTGACGAAATAGAAATTGTTAGAATTGTTAAATCTCTAAAGAATAGTGGATCGTGTGGACCAGACGGCTTAAGCACTATTATTATAAAAAGACATATAGAAAACCTATGTATACCGCTTGCACATATATTTAACGAATGTATTTCGGATGAAAATTTTCCTGGTCCTTTAAAGCAGGCTAAGGTGATACCCATACATAAGAAAGGCAGTAAGACAGATATTAATAACTTTCGTCCAATTTCACTGTTATCTGTAGTCTCTAAGATATTTGAGAAAGCTATTGCATCGAGAATCGAGCAATACTTTACGTCTAATGATTACTTTGCGCCACAGCAGTTTGGCTTTCGTAAGCAAAAGAACACTACGAATGCAATATGTGGAGTGACCCGAAACATTCTTGATGCTTTAAATGGAAACGCTAGATGTGCTGGTATGTTCTGCGATCTGAGTAAGGCTTTCGACTGTGTCAACCATGGCATACTTCTTGATAAACTCGAATATTATGGAGTAAGGGGTACACCACTAAATTTATTGACATCCTACCTAAAGAACCGTACACAATTTGTTCAAATCACTGATGAAAGTGAACATGGTATTCTAAGAATGTCTGACTCGGATATCAGAACTGTATCGCATGGAGTTCCACAAGGATCAATTTTAGGTCCTCTGCTTTTCATTATATTTATAAATGACCTACCACTATGTATAACATCTGGAGATACTTTTTTGTACGCAGATGATACAAGTTTAATGTTGAAAAGTTCCACTTTTCAGAAGTTGGAGGATAAGGCAAAGGCTTCTTGGTTAGAATTGTCAAATTGGTTTGAGGCAAATGGTCTTAATCTAAATGTCAATAAAAGTTTTTACGTCCTCTTCCGTCGTCACCCTAACAGTCAGAAGTTTAATCTGAATATTCCAATAGAGGAGTCTTCCTGCATGCGTTTTCTGGGTGTGGAATTGGACCAGTTTGTAAAATGGAACAACCACATTCAGAAGATTAAAGGAAGGCTCGCAAGTTCATGCTATATGATTAAAAATCTCAGTAAAATATCGGATGTCGCTACCAGGAAAATAATTTACTTTTCACATTTTGAAAGTACAATACGTTATGGCATTGAGGTTTGGGGAAATTGCGTCGGTGTTCAAGATTTGCTCATTATACAAAAGAAAGCAATCAGATTGGTTGAAGGGGCAAAGCCGCTCGACCACTGTAGACCACTTTTTATTAAACATAGAATATTAACTATTATCTCACTATATATATACCAGGTTTGCCTCGATCTATTTAAGATAAAAATATTAAATACCAAAGATGGGAATGAAAGTAAAATATTTAAATATCCGGTAAGATTAAAATATAAGTATGACCTAAGAGCCCCAAAGCCAAATTATAGTGGCTATCACAGGGGCTTAAATTATAATGCAATAAAGGTGTTTAACTGCTTGGGTACTGATATTAAAAGCAGTGATAATGTCAAGACTTTTTCACATTCACTAAAATCTTTTCTTCTGGTTAGACCCTTTTATAATTTAAAGGAGTACTACGACAGGATGTACGACTATGGCTGATTTTACATGGGGTACCCTTCATACAATGACATTTGGTATTTTATTTATAAGTAGGTATCTTTTTAATTTAGTGTCGTTCTGTTTTGTTATTGTTATCGATGTTACAGGTATTTTCTGTTATTGTTTGTTGCGGTTTATTTCTTTAATAATTTAATCTATTACTTTATAGTTGTTGTAAACAAATTTGCACACATTTGATGTATTGTATTTTACAAGCAAATAAACGTTCATTTCATTTCATTTCATTTCATTTCATTTCATTATCTTCAAACTGGACTAGGTTTTCGGTACTCACACAGAAATGTTGCGAAGGGTGTCATTCTGCCATCAGGGAACGAAGCATCTTCTCTGCCCTGGTTGCTTCTCACAGACCGTGGACTAACATGTGTCGTACTGTTGAGTAATATTAGTATAGGGCAAAATTACATAAACATGTACAGATAGACATCTTTTTTTTATTGTATGCAATATTTTAACACAAGAAACAGTGCTAGGGTTACAGTTAATAAAAATAAGTTTTCGGCAAAACTCTGAAGGGTTAATTAAGGTCAAGAATTATCTTTAACTTTACATGATGGACGACGGAATTAAATTTATTTAATGATAACTTATAAAACTTGGATTACTTATGCCAGATTGCACCATAATTGTCAAGTGTTTCTTATCTTTGGGGATTTTGAAATTTGTTAAAAGCAGCTAATAAGAGCGTTTTTGGTTCGTTGTAAAAACGATTTCCAATACAAAAAAGAAGAGGTACATATGTCAAAGATTACCAACACCACCGTTCCTGTGCCTCGGAGAGCACGTTAAGCCGTCAGTCCCAGTTCAACTGAAAAAAAAAATGACATGAGGCCCCTGCCAACCCGTCTGGCCAGCGAGCGTGGCGAGTGCAGACTGCAGGCCAAATTCTCCAGATATATGTTCTGCCTCCGTGGTCTAGCGGTTAAGTCCGTGGGTTTAGACTCGGAGGTATCGGGTTCGATTCCTGGTCGGGGCACAAAAATATTTATTAATGTAAATAAATACAGAGACAAATTATACAATCTACAACTTGCCCCCGGTGGGAGTCGAACCCACGACCTCGAGTTCACGGCAACGTTTGTTACCACTAGACCACAGAGGCGACGTTTGTTACCACTAGGCGGTTTAGTAGTTACATACTGTAAAATATTAAATGAATGTGTTTTATTTGCAAAATAATTACGCTAAAAAATAAATATTCTGCCTTAAGTCACTATTCCACGCCGATGAAGTTACACACTGCTAGTTATTTAAATGTTTTTTTATATTTTTTTAATACTAACACTACATGTAACCTTGCGACCACCTGATGGTAAGTGGCGCGCGAGAGCCATGACTGTTAGCAACTGGAATCAGACACTCATGACTGACATCAGTCCCTAACACTACCCGGCTTAACTGGGCATGACGGCAATTCGAGCCTGATTCCGAAACGTGTGGATACACTTTACTGGGTTTATCGGTGATAGCAAATTACCACCACCAGTCCGCCTACCACCTATTATATTACAGTATGTTAGTTATAATAATAATAAAAATATTAATTTCACACAAAATATACAATATAATTTGTTGTACACAGGCGAGCATAATACCATGAAGGTATTCTGTGTGAGTGACAGAATGTACATATATTATGGGTATAGAGTGTGAAAATGGAAATAATATAGTAAAAACTAGAGGTAAAATACGTAAATAAATACAATACTCGTATATACATTTATAATACTATAATACCTAACAGAAAAAAACAGTATTAAGATAAATATATAAATAATTATATATACATACATACATATCTTCACGCCAGATCCCTTACGGGGTAGGCAGAGACAATTGAGCGCCACTTGACACGATCACGACATACCTCTTTCGCTTCATCGACATTCATCAACCTCTTCATACATGCCCTTTTATTACGAAGGCTTTTTAATTCTCCTTCAGCTAGTGTTTTATTTATTTGATCGTGATACGTGTGTCTTGGTCTGCCAGGGCCTCTTTTACCCACAACTTTCGCATTATATACCTGGTTCGTCAATCTTTCTTCGCTCATCCTTTCAACATGCCCGAACCATCGTAGCATGCTTTTCCTTATTTTTGTGCCTATGCTTTCTTTTATACCTACCATTTTTCGTATTTCGACGTTACGTATGTGGTCCGCCAAAGTGACGCCGCATAACCGACGCAGCGACCTCATTTCTACTGCATTAACCCTACTCTCATGCATATTCTGACATATCCACGTCTCGCTTCCATACATAAGTGTTGGTACCAACATGGCATTATGTATGGCGAGCCGAGCTTTGTCACTTACATTTCGACTTTCGTATATATACATGTACTAATAATATGTCAGGTGATTAGGATTCGTTTTGCTTTTGGAAGGAAGTAAGGGAGAAGAAGTTTTTTGAATACATTTAAAGACGATGCCTGTCTGATAAACCATGGTAGCCTGTTCTATTTACGAGCTGCTGACACGGTGAGAGAATCTAAGTATCTGCTAGAAGAGTGAAGATAAGATATAAGGTATTTATTATTATTATTTTTATAAACATTCATTAATAAACCATTTAACCGTTAACGAATATCAATTTCCCGAAATTACTTAAATATGTAGATTTGGCACCAACCAACCCTCGGTACATTTGTCATCTTAATCGCAGTGAAAAACAGCCGTGAAATTATAATGCTCTAAAACATTAGCAGCAGAAATATAAGAACACTACCTATTTTATTTTTATTTATGATATACCGAGTGAAAGGTATAGCAACCTTTGCATTTAGTCTAATATTTATTCTCTCCTTCTAACTCTGCACCACACAATTTCTTATGTCGTTCTCCCAAAGGTTAGCTGTTGGAGAAGTTAAGCTCGCCTATATACTTAATTTTATTTTGTATATTTTAATGTGCAATAAATAATGTTATTATTATTATTATTTTAAAATATGAAGTTAAAACTGGCCTGATTATTCTTTACTAAATAATTGCATTTTGTTGGAAGTGATAAAAATAACAGCAATAAAATCACGCGGTAAAGTTATTATTTATTAATAGTAGGTATATATTTAATTGTTGGTAATAGCAATAGCTGTTTCTTTAATCTTTTATCTTTGCATCGTATCATATTTATATTTAATTTTCTTTTGTAAACAAGAATGACTAACTGCATTGAACTTCGCGTTTTGTATAATGTCCAATAAAGTTTAAAAAATAATTAATGTAAATAAATAAATATTAACAAAATAATCTGCCTCCGTGGTCTAGCGATTAAGTCCTTGGATTTAGATTCGAAGGTACCGGGTTCGATTGCTGGTCGGGACACATTTTTTTTAATTAATGTAAATAAATTTAATTTATTTGTGATATTGTGAGTTTGGTACGCTGGAGACATCGACGAGCTTGCCACTTGTCATGATTGACCTACAGTAATGTTGGCTAAATGTGAATCCGCTTATTTATACGCGTGGTTTCTGACCACTCCGAAATGGAAACGGTCGTAATGACTACTTCTAACAAAATAATAAGATATTTAGCGAAGTCATTACAATAAAATTTTAAGGTTTTGAAACAAAAGAACCCAATACCGATGTTACATTATTTTAATATTCTATTTTTAGGTATTTCGATAAAAAAAACTAATAACACGCCTCGGGATTCAATAAAGGGGCAGAAGGAAGCAGCTGGCTAAATCGGAATTGATTACAGCTAAGTGTTTAGGCAAATGTTTTTTGAAGTACCTTTGAAAATCACTATTTAATGACGTCTGCAGACACCATAATCGGAAGAACTGAAGAACGTATCTTAAACTTTTTTCAGCAATCCATGAATTCACCGTACTGGTGTGAGATCCACTATATCGTGTTTAATTTATTTAACAAAATATTTTTTTTCTGTATACTATAATTATTTATTATATAATATTATTACACTTTTCTTACGTACATTTGTCATAGATTTCCTGCTCCTCCTTGCTTCGTTCTGCTGAGGGCCGTGACCCCTCCATGGATCACTTTGTCCCGGACGATGCTTCGCCATACGGGTCTGTTTACGGCTGCATGAAGGACAATTGTCATTAAAAATTAACATCAGTTATATTGCGATTGTTAGTTTAATTTTTATTATCTCCATTTTTCTATTTTTTTCATATATTAAATATAATAATAATAATGTTTACCTATATGTGAAAACTTGTCATTAGCTTAATTGTGTTTAATCTTTAATTTTATATATGTATAGTAGCTGTAAATTTTCGTAACATAAATAAATAAATATAAAGGCTAGGCGGGTTGACGCAGGTAAACTGTAAATGTTTACAGTTTTGGTACTCCACGTGTTATTGTGACTGTTTGTTACCATAATAAAACAAAATAAACAATATTGTTTTTCGATAATAATAATAAAATAGATTCAGGTTAGTAACAAACTTATAAAACTATGTCAGTACTAAACTAATTTATATTACTTTTATATACATTTAGGAGGGCTTAACGACACCCCCCCCCCTCTCCCCTCCTCCTCGGTCACACAATCCAACACCTCAAACCCCAGAAATATTGGACTATGCAAACAAGACGGACGCAAATCCGTCAAACCCTCCCTCGTCAAATCATCACACTACTTATTTAAGGCCCACTACCCGCACATACACGCGCAACGCAACATGTACGAAGAGTTAAGGCTCTCAACGACCATGCCAAGGATACTGTCGCTGCCCCGTACCCGGCCGAGCACCTCTTGCGCATTGTGGCATAGAATCAATTTACTCTCGCCTCCGTAAACATATTTGATGCGCTGCAGTATCGGGGCAGCCCCAACAATATCCCAAATGCATTGTTCTACTGCACACGTAAGGCATTATATTGCGTTGTGTAAAGAAGGCCCACAGACTGCTCGTGTAGAAGGTACGCTCTCTAATAAATATCTCCCATAAATGAGGTAAAATTTAGTGATGCAAAAATGTTTGGTTACTGAACAAGCCGTGGCAGTCTCAAGATTAAATCATCGTGCTAACAGCTCTCGGGCTATTTTTTTTCGTACAATTACTGGATGTCTTGCTTTTGCAAAAAAATGTTCTGATGTCCTTTGTATTTAGAAAGAAATACAGTCAATTTAAATTTAGTCGTGAGATACAAATTATTATCTCAAAGGTCTTTGAAGTTAATTAAAAAAGTAAATTAATAATTTGGCCTGTTAACGACGAAAGTACGTTAATCGTCTTAAGAGATTAAACCTTAATAAGGCTATTTAAACATTAATTTCTCTTATATTTAACATGTTATTTTAGTTAAAGTATCATTACGACCATAAATAAAAACCACGCTTTTTTTCTGTTTTACGGTGCATGTGTTTACTATTTTATTTAGTTGATTTTTTTACATATAGGCTAAAGGTGGGCGTTAATGCCTATTTTTGACATACGAGTAGATACGCATCGTTTTAGAAAATTGGCATCTGTTGCAAGCATTGTTGTTTTCTGCATCGATGCGGAGAAAAATATGCGATGCGCGATGGATGCCAGATTTAGGTTGGTATAACGTATTGGTTATTTTAAAGACATTGTAATATGTTACTTTTATTTATTTGTACGCCTCGTGGCAAAACACAGCTGCACTTACTAAGTATATTTATATTAAATAAAATCTTAAATTAAATAAACTATAATACAACAAAATCTAAATTTAACCTAAAAAAACAAAACTGTGAAAATAAAAATTAAACACTTACAAATACAGCGTTTTGGAGGAGCAATTTATTTGTAAGTGTAAAATTTTTATTTTAGGTATTATTTATTATCCTGTTTATAGATATGGAATTTTAAAAAAATGGTAGGAATGTGTTTTGCTCATTTACTTTGTAAGTCGTTTTTTAACATCAGAATATTATGGCGATGGTATCGCGCTTTTGTCATTGCCTGGTATCGTTGCTGGAATACATACCGGACTCAAAAAATGTTGCATTTTCTGTTTGTGTTCTTAACCTGGATTCGAACCTGGTAACCTTGCGCTAAATAGACCATGATCAAATTATTATATACTATAATAAATAATATATATTTATGATTCAGAAATTTGAGCTCGGTTATGCAGAACTAATCCCAGTTGTGATAGCGAACTTTAAAATTCGCCATAAGAATTGATGACCTCATAATGGCAAAGAAAGGAATATGATTATTCCTGATGCGCGGCAGAATGTAGGTGGTCTCATTAAGAGGCGGAAGGCATCATTAAACTGAACTCTTAACCCTAAAAAGATAAGGTGCGCCTCAGAGGCTCCGGCGAAACAGATATATAAATGCCATTTTTAACCGATGCGTGTTCAGGATTGTTTTTCCCAATGTTGTCTTTTATTTTTAATTTATTGTTTATATTAAATTATATTTTGATAAATATTGTATACCATACTATGGTAGAATTTGTTGAGAAGTTATTAAGTAAAAAGAAAGGTGTGTGAAACGAAAGTGGTGAAAAGAAAGGAGACTTACTGCGGGTTCTTCGATAGCTCCAAGGTCACTGTTTGTAAGGCACGACACACCACCATAGCATCAAGAGTTGGAGAAGAGTTTATGAGCACACACAATTCACAATTTAAAGTCTTATATTTTAATAAATATGGGTTGAGTAGCGTTCACGGGTTCACCGTTCAAATATTTTATTCCAACTGACAGGTGGGTCGCGAGGCGTTTGCGCATTTCTCCATCTCTTTCACCCGTAAGTCTTATGGATAAGGAATAAAAAGGGATGGATATACATAAAGTGTGAGATTGTTCTAGAAGCGTTATACTACATAGATAATTACGAGTATGTATATGTATATATATAAAAAACGGCGTTAACACTATTGTTACACAAATTATAAAGCATTTTTTTTCTTTCTTTCTTTATTATTTTAAAACTTTATTGCACGGCAATGCAAAGGCGGACTTAATGCCGGTAGACTGACAGCCAAACCTTAGGGACAAATTTGAAAAAATATAGCTATCAATCAACACTTCCGAAAGATGACTGCTTTTGTTCGGTAAGTACCACAGTTTTGTTGCTATGACGAATTGTTGCGCTCGTGAGGCGCATATTTATTGCAAAATCTTTCTCTAATATGATTGTCTCCGTGGTATATCGGCTAAGTCCGGCGGTTCGATTCTTAGTCCAGACACAATAATTTGTTTAATTTATTTGTGATATGTCTCGGGTTTGGTACGCTAGAGACATCGATTGCTTTTCCACTTGTCATGGTGGGCCATGTGAATCTGCTTTTTTAAAAGCATAGTTTCAGACTGATGAATACTGTCGTATAGTTTTATTATAGTATTTTATTTTATCCTCGCTAACCCGTCTGGCCAACATGGCGAATATAGGCCAAATTCTCCAGATATATGTTCTGGAAGGCCCATCTCCAACAATGGATTCGCAGTGTTCTAGGGGCTGTAATGATGATGATGATTTTTTATATATTTAAGACTGATTATATCATAATTTATTAGTTTGTTTTAAAACAATATTATTCATTTGTGTTTTATTTAGGTACTTGTTGGTAATGTAACACTTCATTAAAATAAGAAATAATTTTAATTTGTAAAATTATTCGTATTTTTTAAATTGTGCACCTCTTAGGCGCCCTTTTTTTAGTAATATCAAAAAAGTTTTATTATATTTAGGGTTAAGCTGATTTTCCACGAGAAAACAAAAACTAAAAAAAAAATTTACAGAGTCTGAACCAATAATTCATACGTATTTCTTTCCTTCTTGATAATGAAAAGTTGGTAGATTTTCGCAATGCCACGTAGTGATGGTATGACTAAAGGCTGATTATATCGCATTAAAACTTAAAATTTACCGATAAACCGACCATTTTCAATTACATCAAAAAACATTTTTCTGTGTTTTGTAAAAGTCTACAATTTTAATTAAGTGGCGTAATTTGTCTAAAGATTTATTTCCGAACATTTATTAACTTAAACAAGTAACAAAATAAAATAAAAAATAATCTCCCCAATAGGTTACGATACGGTCCAGTTATCCATTAAGGGTCCGTTAAACTTGGTCCATATATGTATTATTTTACTGATCCGATCATTATATTACAGGCATATGTGACACATCATATTTTTTATATTTAAATGATCCAATGAGCTGTTAGCAAAAGAAAAGCAAGTTCCAGTGACCTGTTAATACCCCATCACTGAAAAGTTCTGTATTGTCCCACAGGTTGGGTGTGCAATAAAGTTTTAAATATATATATATAAATCGGCAAGGGGGAGACGTAGCCACAAAGTAAATTTAAAATTGTATTTTGCTTCTAGGTCAGGATAAACTACAAGTACTTATGCTGTTTGGTCAAATCAGCTCTGGATACTGTTGTTACGTAAACGTGCGAAATAACTAAGTTTATTATTATTGATATTTTATTATAACAATTGTGAAAATACGATACGGAGAACATACGAGTACATACGGGGTTGATACAAAAAATCAGAAATCAAGAACTTAGTTTTCATACAAGTAAAATACCTAGTCCAATAAATTACCTACCATATTTCAATAATTACCTATAATTTAATTTAAACAAGTAATTTACGTCTGGTTGTGCGTGTTTTGCCTGTATTCTACAAATTTAATTTTAAATATACAATAATATAAAATATTGACATTGTATAGCTATTCAAGTTTTGACATTATTTAAATTCGTTAATACAATTACCCTATGTACTCGTATATGTTGCTGACTACAAGTCACACCTACTATACATCCTGAAGCAAGGCTAAGTGAGGAACACTATAAATGTAAATATTAATGTATTACTGTTGTAACATAATATAGGTTAAGATATCTTATGCAGTAAATAATTTGAATTTGTTTGAAAAATAACATAAATTGTTACGCTATAGTGTTACATATATGGACCCAGCTTTACAAATTGGACGATTTTAATTAGTCCGCTTAGAAAAGTAAGGTTCGGCGATACAACCTAAATGAACCTTAATCTTTTAAGGGGTTGTTAAAAAGATTGATAGAAGGTCGAACTTGGCCATTGGCTGGTATTTAGTAGGTTCTATCTATCTTGAATTTAGCGAATAGAATAAATAAATGTAAACTATTTAAAAAAAATGGTCTATTCACACTGCCTATCACAACAAAAGTAAGTTTATTATCTATCTTTGTGTATGTAGTGCATCATCATCATCAGCCTGTGTCTCTCCACTGCTGGATGTTGGCTGGGGGACTGGGGGTGGTTGGGGGACCAAGGCTCGCCACTTCACACGATCTTCTGCCACCCTCATCATCCCCCACCAGCGACCTTTCTCAGGTCATCTGTCCATCTGGCGGGGGGTCGTCCCACTCTGCGTCTTCCAGTACGTGGTCTCCACTCTAGAACCCGTCTACTCCATCGTTCATCGGTTCTGCGGCATATGTGTCCAGCCTATTGCCACTTCAGCTTGCTAATTTAAAAAGCTATATCGGTAACTTTGGTTATTTGACGGATGTCATAACGTATGTAGTTACTATAACTTGTTTGTTGATATATAATATGTAGTGTATGTAATAATATGTATGGGTATATGTAGTATATGTATATATATATATATATATATATATGTGTATTAGTGTATAATAATTTAGTTAAACCGAAGAAGTTAATACAATTTGGTACCTACCCTTTAATATAATGCTCAAGTTGTCCCAATGGTTGTCTAGGATGGAATGTCTAGCGGCATTTGTCTTTGTGCAATAAAGATTTAAATAAATAAACATATAGGTAACCATAAAATAAAAATAAAATACTAATCATGTCGCATTTGTAAATGAAATATTTAAATACACGGTTTATCTTGTATGGGGATTTGGGCTAAATTTAGTTATAAATGCATTTTAAATAAATTATTCTAACAAGATTACAATTAAGTAAAAAATAAGTAAAGTATGGTGTGGACTTTCGGGGTGGTCAGAAACCACATTTATAAATAAGCGGATTCACATTTAGCCAACTTTACTATAGGCCAATCATGACAAGTGGCAAGCTCGTCCATGTCTCCAGAGCGTACCAAACTCGAGAAATATCACAAATAAATTAAATATTAATTAAATTTTTTTGTCCCGACCAGGAATCGAACCCGGTACCTCCGAGTCTAAATCCACGGACTTAACCGTATATATAAATAATAACAATTTAAGTAAAAAAATAAATGTTATATAGTTTAGGTGTTCAAATTGTTTAAAATATCATTATAACAACTTTAGTACTAAAGTGCTTGATTGATCCGAAAACTATATGTTTTATTTTTCAAATAACTTAATTGCACAAAAAGTATTAAAAAATAATATTTATATTTTTTTATCATTGTATGATGTATAATAATTATAGTTTTTTTTAAATATAATATCTATGTAGCTTCGCCGAGGCGTAGTGTCAGGGACACATGTGCCTATTCCACTTGCTATAGCACGGTAAGTGTTCTGGATAGCTCCACAACCTTGTATATGTTCTCTCTATTCTGCAACTGAAGCACACGGACAGCCAATATATGTACCTCCTACACCTACATATGGCCACTATCACTACAAAATGGTTTACGTAAAGAAAGACATTTTGACTTGAACTTTAAATAGGTACTTGAAATTCTTCAGAAACGAGACATGTTTTTGAAAGCTATCTATTTACATTTATTCTTTCAGTTGGCGTTTGGTATAGGTTTATAAAGCAATGTCTTTACTAGTGATTCCACTCGATAGTATACAAATACAAATCGTTTCTTAACACAAAATAATGTTCTTTCATTATGGTGAGCCCTGTCTCCTGCATAAGCTGTACTGTATAACAGGAGACAGTGTCTTCCAATAATGATCATACAAAAAAAATGGAACAAGAGGTTACTTAAATAGCAAGTAAAGTATTGTACGTAAGTGTGTGTGTGTCTGTGTGCGTGTGTGTGTGTGTGTGTGTGTGTGTACAAAAAGGTGGGGAAGGGTGGAAAAGCAAGAGGGAGTGTAGGATTGTTGATTATATTCGTATATATGTATTTTCCATTTATTCGCTAGTTTACATTTTGTCATGTCATCATCTTTTCGGTACTGTCATAATCGAGGTTTGATAGGTATAGTATCGATACTTTTGTCATACCTAACGAGTTAACTATCGATAGAATTTATGATAGTGGTTATCGACATTATCAATGGTATCGATAGTTAAAATACATAGATAAATACTGCCTCCGTGGTCTAGCGGTTACAACCGTGGATTTAGACTCGGAGGTACCGGGTTTCGTTCCTGGTCGGGACACAAAAATATTTAATAATGTAAATAAATACATTTAATTTAATTGTGAAATTGTAGAAATCAGACTAGACTTAAGGACACTGATGTATATTCTTATATGAAAAATAAATGATTATTATTATTAAAATAACTAAATATATATCTGCGTGTTTATTCTAGAATGTGTAGTAGTTTTTGCTTTGATACATCAATACCAATGTAGCAGCCATTTTATTATATGTGTCTTAATTATTTTAAGTATGTATTTGGAAATGTATTCTGGAATGTGGTCAAAGATCTTGGCGACGAGAACTTGAAATAATATTTGTTATTTTATCGTGTGTTAGGCAACGCATCATCGTCGCTTTTGTGTGTATTTTAATATATTATAAGTGGCTTTAATTCAGATAAAGATCGGTGAAGACATAGCTTCGAATATTATACTATAAAGGTATGTACTTTTTAAAGTTCTTTTAATTATTATTAATTAAAGGATACCCCAATGTTATAAATCTTTTATTTCGTTGCCAAACGTCTATGTCTAAACTAAGATTCTCTGAAGATTATTAACCTATAGGTGTGGGTATATGTTTAAGACACGTTGGTGTGTGAAAGTCGGTTAATAAGTTTCGTGGCGATTTCCCCTCGGAGAGATGATGGCTAAGCAGTTGCAAGGGGCCGATTCTGTTAATAAAGTGTCGGGACGTACGTAACGAAATTCGTTATGTTCATTGTCGCAAATTACTTTTGTTATAACATCGCGAGTTGTCACGTACTGGATAATATTGTCAAGGTTTCCGATATCATTTATTATTGTTTATTTTATTTTTTGCTAATAACACAGTAAGTAAATAATTTGTTTTCACATGAAGTCGACGACTATTGTGGACCAAAATCAATAATTTTAATATCAATTTTTCAAGCCAAGGGCTACAGTTTATTCTAAGCTGATTTATTTTTCAGCAGAATTGACTTCGATGTAAACTTTTATTTGTACTTTTTTTAGCTCTGATACATTCACAATAGTTTTGATGCCGCTTAACCTTACATATATATTCATTGAATAGGTATATATAATATTATATCAATTGACCCAAAGCTATGCTAAATATTCCATAATTATGTAAAAAATAATAATGATAAATTATTTTTCAAACTAGTATTATAATAATCTTATGCTACTTGTATATAGTTTTTATTTTATTTATGTATATTGTTATTTTAGTATCTTTGTGTAAAGAAAAACTTCGTAACGAAATTAACCATTTACCGAATTACTAAAAGTAGTAAAATTAGTAAATGGTATAAAGAATAGATGTCCAGGTAAGTTGTGCACGTTGCAGCCGAGTCCAGAAATGAATGTTGCCCGGGAGGCTATAAATCGTGAAATATTAAAAGCTGGACAGAGGGTGACCGACGATGCGACGGTATGGGACAGGGAATCTGTGTATAGTTTGCTATACATAGACATATACAGAGTGAATTTTTCAAGTGATGTTGATGGATGATTTCAAACTACAATGAATTTTGAAAATTGCTCTAAAGATTCTTAATGTATTAAGGCTGGTGTTTGGCTAGGTATACCTTCGTATACCTTCTCCCTCTGGCGCTCTTCTAGACGCCAGCATACTTCGCAAAGCTGTAGCCTTAACACTGGGCTGCAAGATCTTTTAACATATTTGTTTTTGCGGTGTCAATGCAGGCCACCATGCTTTAGGCTGCTAAAAAGTGCCGGCAGGATCTCACGACATCATCAAATTAATGATATTCTTTCAAGGTTATATTTGCTAACATTCTATGCATCCTTGACCCATCGGAAATAGTAATGATAGTGGGAGTCTGGGTGGGATATCATTGATTCCATTCTAATTAGGCCTTGCACTGGTTTGGGATGCTAAATATGTTGACGCACTCTGTCCGTAACATATGACATCCAGCCATAAGAAATCCAGGGCTGCTGCAGAGTCAGCTGCACGCCTTAAACGCAACAAGTACGCGGATATCGTAATGAAATACCACTTCATTCCATTTGCAATCGAAACAATGGGTCCGTAGTCCGAGGAGGCTCTGGCGTCAGCATCGCAGTTTAACGGAGGAACGCAGCTAGTGTCCTCGGCACACTACGCCAATGGGACCGGTTTAATTTTAGTATTTAATTTATAGTTTTATTTGTAGTTTAGTTAATTTAATTTATAATTTAGTATTTAATTTTATATTTTGTAAATATTTTTCTCGCGGTACTGATTTTAATAAAAACGAATGTATAACTGGCTGTTATTTGATGTTTATTAAATGTATAGAAATAGAATCCGTAAATATTAAAAATAAACAACACAATGATAGAAAATCAAAATCAATAATCAAAAACAATCATTTATTCATAAACTTTTAGAGTGACAAACTAAATGAAACCGCAGCCTATATATTATATACTTACTATGCGCTGTGTTGCATTATTAAAATTACATTGGAATTCAAATCGGTTCTTCCCGCATATGATATTTACCATTTGCAAATCGATATTTTTTGTGCCTGTCCTCATTTTTCATGTCTATGGCGGCACATCATATAATCCATTTTAGTCCTGGTATGTTTGCGATTGTCCATCTGTTACGACTTCCCCTCTATGTGCAGCAGCTGAGAGTTGTAAATTGATTAAGAGTTGACAAAGCCAGTGGCTTTCACTGCCATAGTATTTTAACCAACCAAAACCTTAGAGCCTACGCTGAGCTGGTATAACCGTTTTATTCGGTTCAAAGGACCAACATGCAATTTTAATCAGCTTTAAAGATTAATGTCATTAACATCAGTTATTAAATGCAGAAAATAAGAAGATCATACAGTATTTATCTAATAGATAAAGTTCGATTTCTTGATATCCAAAAATATCGACTTTTGGTTTTATAATGAACAAATTGAAGTGACAGCAAACCTTTCAATAAGTAAAAAAACCTATAAACTAAAACAAAAAAATGTACAGGCAGAAAACGAAGATGATCCGTCCATCTTCGTTTTGAAGATAATTGCTGGTAGGGGGTTACATGTGGTAGTATCTAGCAGTTGACCGATGATGATTATGATAATAAAAACCTACATAGTTTACATTTTGAACAAGAGCCGGTAACTGAATCATTTTTTTAGTGGTAAATTTTTGACTTAAATAGACCACGAAATAGACCAGAAGAAATGCCACTAAGGAGAGATTCAGTTACCGGCCCTAAAGTAAGTAACGACCATTACTATCTATAAGATTTCAATGTCAAAAAGAAACACAAACTAAATAAAATCATAATCTAATCTTCAAATTGTGCCAACCCGTGTGCGAGAGAAAATTCCAAATTCTTATGAAATATATGTTTGGAGGTCTAGGATCCTATATTATATACAAAGGCTGTAATGGGTATGCAGACAACCAAAAAAAAAGCTTGCTGTAAAATACTAGCTTTCGTAAAGTTATACGCGGCATACGAATAGAAGGAGCCAAAAGACAAAAATAGAAAAGTTTGAAATTCTTGCACCATAATATCGTATTAAAATATATACATTAATATTAACGCAAAATTCTAGCCCCAATAAAATAAAACGAGAGAGTCGACAAGTGCTGATGTCGTGAAAAGTAATAATCTACTATAGAGGGAGATGTTCTCGTATTTTAGAAAATGTGTTACTTTTATTATCGTGTCTATCGAATCACCTTGGTTTTATATTAGATTTTATTCCAACATTTCTTAACATTATTAGATAGTATCACAGCTTGGATGTGCTTTTCCTTTGGCAGCTACTTTTCAAAAACTTTCAGAAATAATCATAAGAGATCATGTGATTTATACTTAATGTTGCCATTTAATTTACATTCTTGTTATTTTGATTTTAAATTAACATTACGGTATTAAGGTTTGGCGTTGCCGTCAATGCATTTATGGAACGAGCTTCCAAGACGGTATTAACGGAATAATCAATCACACAGTATTTGGTTGGATAGGGAGAGGAGCACGTAGATGATGAACGCATTGTTGCTAAAAAAAAAGGAAGTTCTTCCTCTTTCTCTTTCCCACACACGATTAACCCGAGCGGCGCAAGCATGGTGAATCCCATAGATATAGAATACTAACAAGATCAACAAAGCAAATTGCAAAACACGCCAAAAAGTTAGTTATTTTAGTGTGCGTATTAATTCTAGTGTGAGTAAAATTTAGAGATGTTCCATAGTAATATCGATACATTTTGCAGCAATATATTTAAATAATGCCTTCGTGGTCTAGCGGTTAAGTCCGTGGATTTAGACTCGGAGGTACCGGGTTCGATTCCTGGTCGAGACACAAAAATATTTATTAATGTAAATAAATACATTTAATTTATTTGTGATATTTCTCGCGTTTGGTACGCTGGAGACATCGACGAGCTTGCCACTTGTCATGATTGGCCTATAGTAAAGTTGGCTAAATGTGAATCCGCTTATTCATAGGCGTGGTTTCTGACCACCCCGAAAGAGAAACGGTCGTGATGATACTTTACTTTACTTTTCTATATTTAAATAATCACTCCTCGTCATTTACTTTCATATTTTAGGCTTAAACAAAACATATTTCAATAATAATAATTTTATGATTTAATGAGGTCGTCATCAAATTCCAGATGTTGCAGAGCTCTTCGGAGTCACTCGCGACTTTATCGCGCAAATACGTCGGATATATGAGAGTTGACAGCGCGGGAAAACCGCAAAAAATAACTGTCACTTTAGCCCCATATACCGTGTCAAATTTATCGTTTTCCATAATAATTGACATTGTAGCCATCGATGTATATAGATAGGCCATCACTGATATAAAAACGTTCCTGCAAAACCAATCGAAGTCATGTAGCTGCACCAACAGTCGCGAGCTAGCAAGCGTAGAGCGCGCTTACCTAATAATAATATTGAGTGAATATAGTCTTTTAGTATGCATTGCGAAATAATTTCCGATAAATATTGCATGTGACATTATCATTGCTTGAGAATTTATCCCCAAAGTTGGTAGGTACACGTCGCAAGCGGCACGTTTTTGGACTGTGTTTTGTATTGGATAGGCCTATCTATAGACATCGATGATTGTAGCACATTATTAAACAAAACAACACCACTTTTGACTAATAATATCCATAAGACATACTACTAGCATTACGCTAAGGGGTCTTCCTATGTGGATAAGGACACTACGTTTCCATCTAGAGAACGCACTCCACCTACATCAGAAGACCCATTGTCCTTCAACTGAAGTATTAACTCCAAGAAAACAGAAACTTCTGCACTGTAATACACATCTTAAAAGAAAGATTTTGGAAAAAAATAAGCTCATAAGAAATTTAAGAGCTAAGTTCAAAAGGACTACAAAGCACCTTTTAACTTTAAGGGAAGTTATTAAAGAATTAAATAGTAAATATTCATGTTTTATTTAGTTTTTCGTTTCCATTTAGTACTCGGTTTCTATAGAAATTTTCTAAAGAAATTCAGCTTTAACTAAAAATATTTTAATTTCGCGCCACCACCGTGCTGCCTAACTTAAGGACGGATGCTAGTATCCAAACCACTATTTGCATATACGAGTATAACATTTGAAAATTCCCATATAAAAAAAAAATTAGGTTATGTGATAAAATTGTTTATACAAAACTTATAGACTTTTTTATTACCTACAACTTTTACATTAAACATTTTTTGATAAAAGGTCTGGTTTAATTTAAAATTGTAAAAAACCATTTACCCTTAAAAGTTAACCCCATTTCACCCTCGTGACTCAGATCGACTTTAATATATTATTTCAGTAAGTTGCGACATATTTCCTTCCTTTTCCAAACATTCTCATGTTGTTATTAATTAATATTTCATCACGCGACTACAAAAAGTCGATAAAAAATGACAGTTATAGTCAAGCACTAGTCTAGGTGTATCATTTTTTCACGTACACAAAATATCTTTATTTACTGTTGAAAATTGTTATTGGCATTTAAAAAATAATACCACATGTATTTCACAATCTCAACTGATTTTTTTGTCACATAGAGCGTTAAACATCCAAAAATATGCTAAAAAACATTGGTATAGTATTGAAGAATTACCTGTGAAAAGTACACTCCTTTGCGTTATTCCGCGCCGTCACTTCACAGTCAGTAAAGGAACAAGACACCATACTCGTATTTCACAATATATTCACTTTATTACTGGAAAATACTTAATAATCGCGAAAAATATGCAGAACGCTAAAGTGAACCGGTTGATGGCGCTGACGTCAAAAAATAATTTGGCGTATCGGTTGTTTTCATGCTCACTCTTTCTAGCACACGCTATTGTGGTTATCCTCGAGGTCTCACTCGCACGCTTCGTTCGTCTTTAAGCGACGAGGCGACGATCCTATGTCTATGGTGAATCCATAGAATGCTTATGGCGGTTCCACATTAGTGCCGTGAAGCTCCGTAAATGGTCGTGAACGTGAATGTGGATGGTTTTCGCGGCGTTCACGCAGATTCACGCCTGTTCCCCGATCGGAGTCGGTATTTTGTCCCGCGACAAAGGGTTCGCGACCCTTTTGCGCATCCACATTCACTGCCCCGTGCCAGTTTACTCCCGACTACAAAGGCGTTCGGACGTGTGCAGTTTTTTCCTTGCTGGTATTGCTGGCCTAAATTGGGTATCTTTTTTGGAAATAATTGTAGAAACTTTCTGAAGCAAACATTCAAAGTCCACTGTTGACATACGAATAAATTTCTTAAATTCACCGCTGGGTTCAAAATGTAATTCTGATAACTGCTTCTTTATAGAAAGTCTGAAATTAATTTTATATAATTAATAAAGACAGTTCTAATCATATACTTACTAAGTCAATTCAAAAATTGACTACACAAGCAAGCATACCTTGATCGGTTACGATGTATTTCAGTCATCCACCATCTTCTTTTTCTCCAACGCTTTCTAATAACTTTCATGTTTTATACGTCTAAATAGTGATATGTTGCCACAGCAAACAAAGTTAATGCAGCAGCAGCTTCTACGTCCATTTCACGGCGGGTTTCGAACGATTGTGAGCATCCCGTGAATGTGGAGGGCACGACTTGTGCCGTGAATTCATGGCGTGAATTCACGGCACTAATGTGGAGCCGCCATTAAAACATTGTATTTTTATTAATATCGGTTATCTCGTTTTCAAATAGCCATTAAATCGTTCTCTGAAAAGCGATTTATATAGATAGCAACAATTAAAAAAGGGCAGCATAGTGTTTAAAAATAACTTTACCTTTTATGTGTCGCTTTCGTGACCACATTTGGTTGAAAGATCCGTGTTTATAAATACTACTTTGACATAAAAAATGGTCACCCTTACGGTGAACATTATGAGTAAAATCATTAGCCAATCGGTGCTACCCAAACCAGCGTGGTTGGTTATGGCACACGTTCTTCCAGTCAGGAAAGATATTTGCTTATTGGTTGATATTTATACAGTCTTAAAACTATTAGTATTTGGGAACCTTTATGTTATTTAGCAGTGGTGGCTCGGTTGTAAGAATGCTTTCCTTAACATCGTAAATAGGGCTTGAACCCTGGCATGTACCAATAAGAAATGTACATTTTTTTATAGATATACAACACCAACGTCTCCGTGACTCGGATGAAAGTTAAGCCGTCGGTCTCGATACCACTAATACCACATTTTGAAATAAAAATTGACATCAGAGCCTTGCGTCTGGCCAGCGTGGCGAGTGTAGGCCAAATTCTCCAGAATTTTCTTTCAGTGAAGGTCTATGACTCTGTATTCTAGGGGCCATGATGATGTTATTTATTAATAATTTATACATTTATATGATATTTATGCGAAGGTATATAATTAAAACTACTAAAGAGTAAAAAATAAATATAAACTAAACTACAGGTAAAAAATGTCCTCTAGAGACGACCCCTCAGTCTCTGGCAACATTTCCCCTCTGTATAGCGAGGCTAATACGTTGGCAGAAATAATTGCCAGCCTTCCTGTCTCCAGACCTTTTCGTTATCCGTTTGGACAGCTCCTTGGCCAGACGTTTAGCTGAGTGTCCTCAAGGACCGATCATCTCGACCCCAAACGGCGCAAATTCGTAACCTGTACCGAGGTTGGCGTATTTGCGCAGCTTGAGGTTCTCAGCAGACACAACCGCACTCCCCGCGCTTGACTAATGTGTCTACACATGTCGCGTCCCACACCAGGACCACACTTTATACATTTATATTTAATCACTTACTAATAATTATATTTTAGCATAAAAGTAGTGCCATAGTTGGTAGATTTGTAAACTACATTAGATCATGAATTACATTATGCAAGTGAAGAGAGTGTTTTTACAATAATTACTTTTACAATTTAGGTAAAGTAAGTAAAATCGTGATCGACAACATCGTTTATGTAATATTCTTGGAACAGGAAATTAATAGCCAAATTAATATCGGAAAATTACTTAATGAAAATCGAGATGATTTTGTTTATTCCGAAATTAATTTGTTATCTATATCAATTAATATTCTACCTAACGATACCAAAATGTATAGTAAGCTCGTAGTATTTTTGCTAGGTTCGTAGTATAGTTATATTATTTGCAGTCGCTACTGATAAAATCTGTGTAGCCAACATAGAACAAAAAAAATTGTATAGAGTTTATATATATATTTCCCTTTCGAGCAACACTTTTGAAATTAAAAACTTTATTGCGCTTTGTTTTGTGGACCTATTTCGTTAAACGTGCGTCCGTACGTCGGAACAGCGCTCAAGGGGAAACAGCGCGACGGGGAAGGAGAAGAGGGGCGGATAGGCGCGCGCGTGGCTATACGCTACCTCTATCGCTCTCTCCTGCTTTTTCTTTCTCTTTATTTTTTAACGCGTCTGCAACTATGGCTAACTATTGGCATCTACCTCTCACCAGTTTTTTATCCGTCAATCTGGCTGAGGATTATACTTTGCGTTATCCCCTACGTGGTATTGCAATCTAAACCCGTTTACCTCATCGTACATCGATTCTGCAGTAGATCTATAATAATAATAATAGTAAAAATAATTTACAACTGTGTACATTAGCGAACTTTGTGTTAAAAGCGTTGTCTACCAGCTAACTTTTGTAATGGTAAAAAGTGAGGTAATAAGGTGATTGAGATTAAAAATAATAATGTTGTATCTTATCAATAATGATAATTAAATTATACGTAAAATAATAATTATAATATTAATACAATAATAAATAAACGTACACATATACAATATTTACTATGTCAAAGCGTGAATTGGGTCATTTAGTAATTTACGGAAATTACTGTAGACCAAGTTAGATGGAGATAGAAGGAACTAGTGGCCACTTTAGCTTTTTCGACAGCATCATGATATCATAGTATAACATGATTTTTTATTTTGTTTTCCACAGTTTTTCTCTGTTCTATGTAAGCCAACACCGATTGACATGTTCTAAATAAATTGAACGACGTCAGCCGTAGCCAGTTGTTTGCTTCGGCCGCCACAAGCCAGCCTCTGTTGCGGCCCAGGCACTATGCCAATATTACAGCATAACCAATAAACTCTCCTATGCTACGTTTAGGTTTTGGCAGCTTAGTTATCTGTTAGATAGAAATAAAGGGGATTTGGTTTTTGATTTTTTCGTGCGTAGATCAAGTATAGTGACGTCACTCAAAATTGTTTAAAACTGGCCCTGCTCGTCAACATTTATACTAATCCAGTTTCCAGTATTTCAAATCAAAATATACATACAACTATGTATTGTGTGACCAATTATGTCTTAAAGTATTGTCTGTAGCCGCCATAATTACTTGCTATGTTAGGTACTGTAAACGAGATTAGTTACTAAATATCTAAGTTACTGTATCTAAGTTACTATCTAAATATCCAAGTTACTGTATCGGATAACGATTTGTTAGTTTTATATTTAAATTGTATCTGAATTAAATCAAACTAAGATATTATTATTGGGCCTTCAGCAAGACGCCTGGCCAAGGAGTTGTCATACCAGCTGACGGAAAGGTCTGGAGAAAGGAAGGCTGGCAATTTTTTTAGCCAACGTATTAATTATCCTCGCTATACAGAGGGGACATGTTGCCAGTCTCCTTGGAACGTCTCTAGAAGACATTATTTTATTTATAGTTTATTTATTTTATTATTTAGGTAACTTTTAATTTATATTTAATCTATATTAATTTACATCGAATAAAACATTTTATTCAATTACATATTATTTATGCTTATAATAACTTTATTCGGAGTAAAGTACAAAGATTAAAAAATAAAATAAATTAAGAACTAAATTGTAAAAACTAAAAATTATTAAATAAAATGACGACTATTCGATGGGCGTAGTGTGCCGAGGACACTCGCTGCGTTCCCCCGCTGAACAGCGAGGCTGACCCTTTAAACAAGATATTCTCTACTCAAAGGGTCACCCGTCGCCAAGTGGAGTTTCTTACCAAGCTCTCGGGAGAACACAAGAGCCTCCTCGGACCACGGGCCCATCGTTTCAACTGCAAATGGAATGAAATGGTGATTAATGATGATCTCTGCGTACTTGTTGCGCTTAAGGCGTGCGGCTGATTCTGCAGCGGCACCAGGTTTCTTATGGCTGGATGTCACATGTGACTGACAGAGTGTGTCAACACATGTGGCATCCCAAACCAGTGCGCGGCCTCTAGTATATGGAATTAATGACATCCCGTCCGGACGCCTACCATCATTTCTAACTATCCCTGATGGTTCGAGGATGCAGGGGATGTTAGCAGTTGTAAGCGCCCTTGACAGGATGTCATTAATAGATATTTTTTGGCAGCATAAGGCATGGCGGCCTAGTTCGTCTGCATTATCACCGCATTATTATTATTATTATTTATTGAATAATGATTGTAAGTTGTAAAGCTTTCACAGTGAAAAGAAATACAATATTAATTATATTGAAAAGGATACATAATAAATAGTAAAATTATTATTATAAAATTATCAGTGAAGTATTAAAAGCGAAATAATATATTGGCGCTTAATCTACGTACGTTTAACAATCTCGAAATTAAACGAAACATGACTGTGTATTAATTATACGCATTAACCAACGATTAACTCATGCATTCAAATACTATTTATCATTGTGGAACCAGTATACTCGCAAGTATCACAACATTTTAGTATTCGTTATTTCGTAACAGTTCAGCGACATGCTATGATGAAGCCTTTCAGAGCAGACATTTATTTCTGCCTCCGTGGTCTAGCGGTTAAGTCCGTGGATTTATACTCAGAGGTACCGGGTTCGTTTCCTGGTCGGGACGCAAAAATATTTAATAATGTAAATAAACACATTTAATTCATATTTAATTTATTTGTGATATTTTTTGAGTTTGGTACGCTGGAGACATCGACGAGCTTGCCAATTCATGATTGGCCTATAGTAAAGTTGGCTAAATTTGAATCTGCTTATTTATAAGCGTGGTTTCTGACCACCCCGAAAGGGAAATGGTCGTTATGATGATACATACACTTATTTTTAAACTATGTATTGTATAGCCTAAACCAGACCATAAGGGGGTCATTTACAATACCAACAGACCTAGCAGCAATAATCCCCCGTGAAACGTTCTTGCTGCAGACAATCGAGGAATACCCTTCCAAACCCGACAGACGCCTTACACGGCGCCTCTTAAGGCATGATTACTACGTCATTTATATGTATAATGATATGAAAGTATCCTAGTAGAATAATTAATTCAGCGCATAAAAGTATAGCCGAAATAGTGATGCCAATGGCTGCCACTAAAACTGTTTAAATGAAGAGTCAAACAAATGCTAAATAATAAATGATTTTATTCGACAAAAGAATACCTAGACACTAAGCTCGACAAAGTCATGTGACTAAATAATGTGTATGCTAGAAATAGCGAAGCATGTGTTATAATTACATATAATAATTTGTATATATGTACTCTAGCTGGTAGAAAAAGCCGAATTGGCTTTAAGTTCGCCTTTGTACATCAGTACAGCCCCTAGAACACAGTGTCCTAGACCTCCACTGCTGGAGATGGGCCTTCCGTAACATATATCTGGAAAATTGGCGAGGAAAGTGCAATAAAGTATTTAATAAATAAATACCATGTTTGTGGAAAATAATTCAATTCATTTTACTCCCTTGATTTTATTAATACTGAACACAACATGTGATATCGCGCCCATCTTTAGGTTAGCAGTGTTCTACTAATATTATATTGTCAATATGTGTAATAATAAAGTTTGTAATTTTTCTTGAAAATTAATTAGGTAAATAAATAAATATTCAGGCTAAAAAGAGTTCAATCGATAAATCAAATTCCTAATAATATTTTAAAGAATATAAATAAAGAATAATAGCATTTATTCCTTAAACAAAAATAGAGCCGTAAATGATATAGTGTACCTGTACCACGGTAACGTTTTACCGAAGTCACTTCATTGTCTCCTGTAGTTAACGTCAAATGCAAGGCACACGGAGAACGATTCCCCCATACATGACATGACATGGCGTGTTCCTATTTACCTAAGTTTACTCGCACGAAAATAGTTGGAATGATTTAACACGAGCTGTATTTATTTATTTTGGACGAAATGTATAAAATATTAAGCAAATCAAGTAATACAGTTAAAAGGCCAATACAGGTTCTCAGATATAAGAAAAGTACATAAATTGAAACAATTATAAATGTTATAGGTACAGCTAGGATAAAAATAAAATAATATTTAAAAATAGACCAGAGTATATACCCGGTGTATAGCGTTAAGTTTTTTGGCTTTTTCAAACAAATTGTCTATTTTAAAATTTACAGTTAGTATGAAGTTTTTTTTTGTCATTTCTTACATATGGTTTCTTAAGAAAAAATATTTCTTTCTTTCTTAACGTAAGACTTTCTATAAATAGGAATAAAACCAAACTGTTTATAGTCGACCGGTCTTATACGTTAGAACTTACAGGAACATTAAACCTGGAAATAGTGGAGAGCTTTAAGAACCTGGGTTCTAGCATCAGTCAGAAATACCCGTTCGTGTGAGGTTGAAATTCGAAGGTGCATCAGAATAATCGCTAAGAACGCCAACCTACACACAATTTGGACGAACAGAACGCCAAATTTCTGTATGGTGCTGAGACCACAAAGCTGACCGAAAGCGCATTGAGCGACGCCTTCGAAGTGTGGTGTTGGCGAAAAATGCTGGGGATCTCATGGACAGAGCATCGAACCCGCACGTCTCGATTTTAAAACAACTCCAAATATCGACTAGCCTAGTCGTCCATATATATGTCTTCGTAGTATACTCCAATACTTGACATATTGCCAGAAAGGCAATTATAAAATTCTTGTTACTGGCAAAGTGAAAGAAATAAGACCGAGAGGCCATAGCCCGGTGAGTTGGTCCAACCAAATCCGATCCACCACCAATACTAGCGTCCATGCTTCCTAGCTGTGCATGCTGCCGAAAATAGGAACAGGTGGCGCAGTATTATCAAGCACACCAATTCAACGGAAGAATCATCCCTCAGTAATGAGGAAGTACGACGCAAGGAGGAGTGTGTTCTTTTTGGACACATGGATAGTTATAGATGGAGGGCAGTGTATTCGACAAGAAAAGTGTTTTAATACATTTTGTTACGAAATCTGATACGACTGACCTCCACAAATATTATGGTTTGATCTATATCATGTCTATATTTTTTGTGACAAAACTAATAACAGAAAATCCAACAAATAACATTGTACATCATCAGCTACTGCTAGATATAGACCTCCCCCAAAGCTTGCGATTTTACACGATCTCCCACTTGTCCATCCTTTGTCCAGACCTTTTTCAAGTTACCTAACTTCCGCACACTCAATTCAATTTAATATGGTAATTTTGCAATTAGGCATAGGAGATGTATTCTGCATTATTACACGTAATTTTTTACAATATTGATATAAAACAATATAATTTTATAGTACATATTGGTGTATCTGGAACAGTACATGAAAACCATCATTTAGGAAAAGAAACTATAAAATATTAAAAATAACAAAATTATAAATACAGAATAACGCTTAACATTATAGCTGCTGTAGATAGGCATTGTCACACTATAAGCTAAGACAGACACAATTATAAAAAACATAAATATCGGTTAAGATAATAGCTGCTGTATATAGGCATTGTCATACTATACGCTAAGACAGACACAATTATAAAAATAAAAATATAAAAATGTACCTCTTCTCAGTAATATTCGATTTCGCACGATTCCTCCGAAATGAACCAAGCGAGTGAACCTAACCCCCTATGACTTGCGTTGCACGCCACTGTATTGTGAAACACATTTCCTGTATCACAAGGTAATGCGCTTTAATAAAGCATAATGGCTCACGCGTAACACGAGATCAAACGAACCGCCCGGTGCTCCTGAGATTCAATTTTCCTCGTCGTTTGGAACTGAACGACCTCGTACTTTGTATCACTGACATAATGCTTGTGACACAAACGGTTTTTAATGCTCCATTATTGCTTTATATAAAATAGGAGCAGGTGGATAAGTGGCAATGGCTTTCCGGATTTTATTTCACTAGTGGTGCTGTCATCTTTATTGTGGTTTCCGCTGTTGTTAAAATTTGTAAACAGAGTCATGTTAAACAGTTTTTTTAAGTATACTTATTATATACAAAATTCGAAATATTTGAAGCACATCCACTAAGGATAAAGAATAATATGAGAACTCATGATCATTACATCTCCTAGAACAAAGAGTCCTAAACTGTTAGCCTACAATCATTAGACTCGGAGGTACCGGGTTTGATTCCTTGTCGGGACGCAATAATATTTATTATAATACATTTAATTAATATTTTATTTATTTGTGATATTTGTCGAGTTTGGTACGCTGGAGACATCGACGAGCTTGCCACTTGTCATGATAGTAAAGATGGCTAAATGTGAATCCGCTTCTTTATCAGCGTGATTTCTAACTATCCCGAAAGGGTCGTGATGATACTTTACTTCTTTTTTTTTACTTTATATTTTTGATTGTGACAATTTTTTAACCATTTTGCGAATTGGTATAAGTGGAACCGGTACCGTCGGCTTAACGTGCTCTCTGAGGCACGGGAATGTTGGTGTTGTATATCTATGACAAATGTACATAATAAAAGTGTATTTCACCTTTATAGGATTTTAAGAAAAGCGTTTTATAACCGAGCCACCACCACCATAACCAAATAAGATTTTGTTTTTTTTTCATACTATCACGACATGTAAGCCCACCAGATGGTAAGTGAAGCGCAAGGTCCATTAATGTTAGCAACTGGAATCAGACACTCATGACTGACATCAGTCCCTAACACTATGCCGGCTTGACTGGGCATGACGGAAACTCGAGCCTGATCCCGAATCGTATGCATACACTTTATCGACACCGATGGATATATCCCCGCCCCGGCAGAATAGGCAAATTACCTCCATCAGTCCGCCTACCACCTAATGATGTGAAATGCGAAGAATACTATAATGTCTAAAATATTATTTGAAGTATAGAAATTCAACCAAAAATTATGCGAATTGATACAGACTTTAGAGCATCTGCATTTGAGAGGTAACATAGTCGTGCGAATTTTAGCAATTTGATTCAGCGTTCTGACGAAATCTGAAACCGACAGTTCAGAAGTCATTGCAATAGCAATTAATAGTATGAAGAAATATGTTTTTGGATTTGATGAATATCAGCTAATAAAACCCATCTTATATATATTTAACTTATCAATTGTTATATACATTTACAGTTAATATTATGGTATACGAGTATATGGGAAAATTTCTATTATTAATCAGTGCATTATAATTTGTGTACAAAACTGGCTTACGATAAAAATATATTAAATTAAAGTAAAATACAAAAAATGCACAATATATCTAAAATGAAATATAGTACATAGGCGAGCTTAATACCTTAAAGATATTCTCTAACAGCTAACCTTTGGAAAAACGACAAAAGAACTTGTCCCACAAATGTTGTTGAAGAACAATTTTTAAAGGTAAAAATTTACTACAACTAATAGCAATAAATAACTATGTCACTGGGTATTTTAATTAAAGTAATATTAAGTATTAGAAATTTTGTAAAAACAGAAAATTGCTAGAGAGTTTTGTTCGTATTTCAAAGACGTACGTCTATACGTACGAGTATTGTTTAATTCATTCAAAAAAAGGAGAAATATTTTATTTATTTAAAATGTACATAACAGATTATACGTCTAAACAATACATATTTCGTAACTAAATTCAAACACAAGTGACTAGATGTGCGAATTAATATGGCTCCAAGTACTTTAGGACAATGTTTTTACTTTCTACATCCGTTGATGAGAACACATCAAAATTCTCATCGGACTGTACGATTTCGTTCAATAAAACGATTGCACGGGAATATATTTAAATAGTTATTATTGTCCTAAAATAGAGCAAAACTTATACAAGACTTGACAATAGAAATTTGAATTCAATTGATACGAAATTAGTAGTCACGGCTTTAATACAATTCCAGCACAAATGTGAATTGGGAAACAGTTCAGTAAATCTAAAATGTGGTTGTTGTTGGAATATTTGCATTGAAAATCTAATCACAATGACAAAGCCTACGCCACTGGCTTAATAATGGATTAACACAATTTTCATTCATTGGTATCGTTAATTTAGTGTTCTCATACTTAATTAGGACCGGGCGGAAAATAGGGATTTAACTCAATAGTTACAAATAACCAATTCATACATACCTATATTGTATTAGTAATCATACATAAGAAATCAAATAAAAAACTGCCTCCGTGGTTTAGCGGTTAAGAAGAGACACAATAATATTGATTGTTGTAAATAAATACATTTAATTAATATTTAATTTATTTATGTTATTTCTCAAGTTTGGTACGCTGGAGACATCGACGAGCTTGCCACTTGTCATGATTGGCCTATAGTAAAGTTGGCTAAATGTGAATCCGCTTATTTGTAAGCGCGGTTTCTGACCACCCCAAAAGGGAAACGGTCGTGATGATACTTTACTTTTTACTTTTTAAATCAAATAAATAAAATATTGACAGTGTACTATGATATTATTGACATCCAACTTAAAATTGGTCATATTATAGCTTTGTTTATTATGGACTTAAATCGAGTGTTCGATATAAATTTATTTGAAATTAATTAGTATACATTAAATATAAATTAAAAGCTACCTAAATAATAAAATTAAAAATATACTAAACTATAAACATTTCCCCTCTGTATAACGAGGCTAATACGTTGGCAGAAATATAATATTCTGTCAGCCGCTATTGACAACTCCTTGGCCAAGCGCCTCGGTTCCCATAGGCCCATCGTCTCGACCCCAAACGGAGCAAACTCGTAACGTTTATTATTATGTATTTTTTAAATATTATTCTTACCCTCCTTTCATCTTTTATTTTTATATTTATGTTTTGCTTATGTGTTGTTTTTAGCTACTGTTATTTTCGTCTTTTATTGTCATACATTGTGTAACTTTAACGAAGAGCACTTCTCTTCTGGAACACACTCTGTTTAATCAGACTAGTCCAGAAGACGTGGCACATTTTTATATAGCTAAAAGAAAAAATTGTGTCAATAAAGAGAAGAAAAAATATGTATTTTTTTATTATTATTGTTATACCTCCTCATCCTTAGTCTACCCTTTTACAATAAGTGATACATTTTTTATTCGTTTATATTACAATAAAAAACGGATAGATTCTATAGTAATATAATATAAAAGAAAAGACACATATATACATATTATTTTATTTTCAGTAAGTATATCTTTTGAAGCTCAAAACTGTCAAATACAGCTATTTTTGTACGTTCAAATTACCAGCATATTTAAATTTTAGATGAGTGGTGTTGTTACAATTTATTTCTCCAACCCTGCTGGTCGCCTGTATATAAGAAAAGTCGTTAACCAAGGTTATAAAAAACCCAACACTCTCGTTTTAGGTTTGTAATAGAATGTCGAAGGTAATGTGTATTTCTCATTTTTTATTGTGAAATCTTGAAATTTCGACTTTATGGTACTACCATATCTAAAAGATTAATCTGCTGTAGCTGTTGTATACAAGAAGCTTATATGTTTCATAAGTCATAATCCATGTTTGCTGGCATCGCGAAAAAATTCAATCTCGTACCTACGCTGGTTGGGAGAGCACCAGTTATACCGCGATATAATGACCCAGAAGAGCTAATTGCATTTTTGAGACTTTTTTTTACTGGCACCATTATTTCGTGATTTACTATAAGCCCAACATGACAAGTGGTCAGCTCGTGGATATCTCTAGCATACGAAATTCGAAAATTATTTATTTAATTTACCAATAGGTGAACTTTAAGCTGTAAATTAAAGCTTTTACTGTTAGTCTACATTTGGACGCATTGATAATCTAATAGGAAGGTCATTGATAAGTGTAATATTCTAAACAATATATTAAACCAATCGGAATACACATAAATACACTTCCTGTATATCAGTATAACCTAACATATAAATAATTACATTTAAGATATACACAGTTACATAATAATAATAAGAAAACTATAATAAAAATTAACTTTGATGAATCCTTATACGAGTATTATATTATATTATAAAAAAGTGAAATATCACAAATAACTTAAATAAATTATCGTGCCCCGACCAGGAATCAAAAAAGGTACCGTTTAAATTCAAAGATTTAACTGCTACACCATGGAGGCGCTTTTGGTTAAAAACTTACGTCTATATTGGTAAGTCATGTCTTTGATAGCCAGTCTGATAAAGCAGAGACATGAGAATCAATTATAATACTTGAATTTCCCACAACTTTGTGATAGAGCCTTTTAACCGTTTTTACATGCGACTAGTATACAATTTGACATTTAATCCTCTACTTTTAAAACATTCGGATTTATCTATAAATCACCTTTTACACCCTGTAATTAGATTTACAATCTTAGCGATGGTTATATGATATAAGTAGCACCGATAATATGTAACACCGATTACCTGAGTTTCCAATTCTAAGGGTCAAATCTTCAATATAAAATAGGGACAAAATATCACATCGTTTAAAGTAACATCACGCGTGTACCATTAGACTTTATTAAAAGATACTTTTTCTACAATATTATTTTATATTTTGTACGTGAGACATTGTTGTAAGTATATAATAATATTTTCAGTTAACTTGGAATGTTCTTTAAAATAAATACTTATAAAAAATAATAATTACTAACACAGTTAAAAATATAGCACAAATAAGAAGAAATACTCTTTTTTTTTTACCAACATAAAAAAAAAAATCGGAAGCATTTGGTGTATGTTTTTAAGCGTGTTATACATAATCAGCCTTGTTGCAACTGGCTAGTAAGTAAACATCACATTTTGGTTTCGGTTCTATCTAAACTCTTCACAGCTATGCCGGGAAGCTTTTCTGTACTCACACAATCTAAAAGGCAAAAAAACGAAGTAGATAAATAAAGTAGGTGAATGCAAATAGAAAAGGATTAGAGGTATTTTATAGATATTGGTTTTTCTCAGTAGTAGCTTCGGTTCTAATCGAATCTCTATAAAGATACGTTGTACGATAAGCGATTAATTTGGTGCAAATGGGTATAGGTAGGATTGGTGAGGATCGTAGCTGTACGATTTAAAAACCTTATATATGAAAAAAAAGTTTTGAATTAACAAAATCTTACATCTAATTTAGATTGGTAGATACGAGTATAGTGATTGTGGGCATTGTTATAATTATTATTCGACTATTTCGGTCACTAAGTCAAAACATTATTGCTCCTCTTATCTCATACACAGACCCTGCACTAACACGGTGAATTTTTATGCCTAAAGCAAGGAAAGACGCCGAATGCGTAAATTATAATTATATAGCATAGGACGATAGTTTCATACAAAAAATCTGTCAACTTTAATGCAAACAATTGATATGTTTGTGCCATTATATTGAAACATTATTTTTCTTTTTCTAATGCATTGTGGCATATTAATTGCACAAGAATCGTGATAAACAAATAAAAAGACCTATTAGCACGATGATTTGACCTCTAGACTGACACATTTATTTAGTAACCGAGCCGTTATGGTTTAGTTAAACTTAACTCACTTATTTATTTATTTAAAAACTTTATTGCACTATGTACAAAGGGCGGGCTTAATGCCGCCAGACATTCTCTAGCAGCCAACCTTTGGGACAATACAGAGAATTTTGATTAAAAGGTAGGTGCAAAGGCCTAAATATGAAACTTAATTTAAAGGAAAAATAAAATAAACTTATTCTATGATATCATAATACATATTAATATACATACAATTATGTACACAATAAATACATATACTACACGCTATACATATTTACACATAAATATACTACATACCACTTATATATCTTACATACGCTGTTGGGAGCTGTTTAATTAATGTGAATATACAATTTTCTTAAAGAGTGATCTATTGGGTGCTTGGCGAATTTCTACTGGAAAATTGTTCCACAAATTGGCGGCCGCTACTGCGAAGGAGTTTGACTGAAAGCTAGAGTGATGAGATGGGGTAGATAAAACGGAATTGTGGGCCGAGCGAAGTGACCTGTTATGAAGTGATGAGAGATAGGCAAACTTGTCCTTGAGGTACTTATCTAGGCTTTATTATTCTTAGGCTTTCTGCATTCTGCATGTACAGATGTTGCCGTAACTGATTAATTATAAAAACAATTGTGCGTTTAAAATTTATTTCGTTTTTGTCAAACACACTGCGAAACTATGTTCTTGCGATGTTATGGCATTTCTAGCGCTCGCCGAGCCGTTTTGCGCTCGTGATATATGAACGAGTCTATACAAGTCAATACATACTGCAAAGTCGGTTGCCGCGTCGAAAACGTGGATAAGCACGGCACGGTCGCCGTGCCTTGTTAAAGCTGTCTAGTATCTCTTACATTTCTTCTTTACACGCACGGTTCCCATATGTATATGAAAACACCCTTATAGTTATAGTTTTGTGTGGTCTGACGAATATAGTTCATTTTGCAATACGAGAGGTTTTTTTTTGTTATTAGGTACTGGGTTTTTAATAGTACAGCTGATCGTTTGAAACTAAATCTAACGACTCATGAATAGGAGCCGCAAATGAATGTCGGTTTAAATCTAGACTTCAGTTTGTTAGCGATAGCCTCCATCGCTCATTTAATCCTGAATGGTTTTGCGATTTCCCAACTCATTTTCTGAGAGAATCACTGTAATTAAGTAATGCTAATACTGTGGTTTTAAATTATACGACATACGTGTTAAATGTAGCTTTAGAAAGTTAATGTCAAAACCTGTGTGCTGAAGTAATATTTTATATTAGTTTAGATAGCACGTGCCTTATCTTGTCGTAACCGCTTTAGTTGTCCCAAAGGTTTGACCAGTATAGAATATCTAGCGGCATTATACTTTGTGCAATAAAGTTTATAATAAATAAATAAAACGTTCTTAAATATATATAATATATATATAAGTTAGTTGTGTAGGCCGCACGATCTGTCCACTGCGCTTTGCCCTCAATTATTAAATTTATTTAAAAAATGAGTATGGCATTAGGTGTGTTCAATTGGACTCGTTACCGACTGTACTAAACAAGACCGCTTTCTTTACACAGTGTCAACTAGCTGTCTATATGACCTTAGTATAGTATAGTAGAACAGAGGTCTTTTTCTTAATTAACCTGTTATTATTAATATTATTAATTCATGTTTAACCATGTTTTAGCCATCTTAGCAAAGTCATCACGAGAAAATTACGGTTTAGACATGAGGTTGATTTGATAGAAAGTGAAATATATGTCTCCCTTATATATATGTCTTCTTAATTAAACGATTATTACCACCATAAAAGTTAGGATATAGGATCCTGTCGGTGGAGTGATCGCCATTTACGCAAATAAGATCACATCTCTGAGTATCTAGCTAATTTGAAGTGGCTGCCAATTTGTTGTCGTAGAAATCTACGAATTCTTTGTCTGATTTTCTCTATACTGAATGAGCCTGCGACACCGAAATACCTCAAGAGCAAATTTGCTTTTCTCTTCATGTCAGGTCGTTGCGATCATCGCATAACTTTACCCTTGCTATTCCCTCTCATCACACTAGTTTTATGTCCGACTCCTTTGCAGTTGTTGTCCAATCTGTGGAATAACCTACCGTTAGATATCCGACAGGCGCCAAACAGAACATTGTTTAAAAAGTTTTCACCCACTTCTTAAATAAATCCCAACAAATGTAAGTATGTATAATTAAGTATTATAAGTATATTATTGTTTAGTACTTATATTGATATTATTTACTAGTAAGTAGTTTAGTTTTAGTAGTATTTTAATTTCTCCCTTATATTATGTTCTATAATTTGTGCGAACCTTCCACATACAATGTTCGTATTGTCCCTAAGGTTGACCGAGTAAGAATGTCTAGCGGCATTAGTACATAGTGCAAAAAGTTTTAAATAAATAATGATAACTATCCGCCAACCTCTTGGATAAATAATACAAAGCTTTATCATTTTATTCAACAAGATCGTCTAATGAGAGCTTTGACGTTTCAGCATCATCAGATGCAATAAGCAAACCGATCTTAAAGTACTTGGAGACATTATAATTGATCCATAACTTGTCATAGAAAATATGTAGTGTTTAGATGTAGATCTGTTATGTACATAGGTTTTTGTAAATAAATAAATATATCTTTGTTTTTGACCAGAAATTTTGTACACCGCTCAGCGTAATTATGTGTACCTACCCAATTAAAATTTTATAGTAAAAGTAAAGTATCATCACGACCGTTTCCTTTTCGGGGTGGTAGAAAACCACGCTTATAAATAAGCGGATTCACATTTAGCCAACTTTACTATAGGCCAATTATGACAAGTGGCAAGCTCGTCGATGTCTACAGCGTACCAAACTCGAGAAATATCACAAATAAATGAAATATTAATTAAATGTATTTATTTACATTATTAAATAATTTTGTGTCCCGACCAGGAATCGAACCCGGTACCTCCGAGTCTAAATCCACGGAATTAAACGCTAGACCACGGAGGCAGTTATATAATTTTATAATGTTCAAAAATCATTAATAAAATTTGTGAAACGTTTCTAATAATAATTTATTACCAAAATGACCGCTCAATATGTTTAATATGCCATACATTTGGGGGAGACTTTAGACGTGTTAGTTGTAATTCTTTATTAGGGAGCTAAGTACACTCTACAATCCAGCGACGTTAATTTTAGGTTTTATATAAAGTTCCTATATCAACTGCATCCTTAATTTAGCGATCCGTGGATTTGGACGTAGAGGAACATTTTAGGTCGGGACACGAGGAACCGGGTTCGATTCCTGGTCGGGACACAAAAATATTTATTAATGAAAATAAATACATTTAATTAATATTTAATTTATTTGTAATATTTCTCAAGTTTGGTACACTAGAGACTAGTCACTTGCACATTTCAATCCGTTTCTTTAAATTACTTTTTAAGTTAATAATTATATTATTTAGGTAGATTTCTACGGAGACCCCAAGGCGCCTACGGACCAACACCCTATAAACCGTCTCTCTTTTACTGTTGGCCTTGCGTGCCTTAACAGCTAAGTCTGAGTCGTGGCTATGGACTGAAGGCACTCGTTCGCCGCGTGGCCAGTTACTAAAAATATATTTTAGTACCGTAATATATTCTAATACAATAATGCTTGTAACAAATATAGTTTTTACTCTCTTGTACGGTGACGTTATATACTTGTGTACATCATTTGTAAAAACATAATCAACATACAGGGTATACCATTTTCCACAACACAACATTATTTCGTATCTTCGTCAATGTTCCATACTAACGGATTAAAGATAATAAAAGCGCTGAGTTGGATGAATCATTGTATCGTGATCTACACTAGTCATATGAGCGATTCTTCGTAATGAAGAGTTGTGATATTTTCTCATAGCCAGCACCTCGTGGTAGTAATGACATTATTTATTTAATTAAGGAAAACTATTGACAATATCCAATAACAAATAGAACTAAACTTAGCAACAGTAAAGTAAAGTATCGCACTACCGTTTCCCTTCCAGGGTGGTCAGAAACCACGCTTATATACAAGCGGATTCATATTTAGCCAACTTTACTATAGGCCAATCATGATAAGTGGCAAGCTCGTCGATGTCTCTAGCGTACCAAACTTGAGAAATATCACAAACAAATTAAGTATTACTTAAATTTTAATAATTTAAATTAATAAATATTATTGTGTCCCGATCAGGAAAAAAAAATATATATATATATATATATATATGTGTGTATATGTATTACCAAAGACTGAGCTCAATAATGTAAAACTTAAAAATCAATTAACCGACAAATATTTGTGTAAAATCTAATCTATAATCTAAATACATTTATATTTCTTAAGGTTTTTAATCAATAAATTTAGGATTTTTTTATATAAGTACCTACTCATTTGTTGAAAGCTGTAAGTTCACCTTTTAGAAAAATAAAAATAAATAGATTTACTGCTGAGTGCTACTCCCGCCCCGGGTAAATATTCGGTCCTGTGCCGCGATGAGTGTTTATGGAGTTAAAATTAATTCTAATAAGTCGCGTACTTTGGAAGTGTACCTACTAGAGAAGCGTTGTGTGAAAGTGTACATTATGGGGTAGTATGACAAACGATCTCTCGTCAGGAAACCGAGTGTTGTTCGAACGATTACTGAAGTAAGTAATGGTGCATTTCTATTAAACCAAGTCGGAAAATTATTTCCTTGTACGGATTTCTAATAAAATTACGTAGGTATAGTTTTGCACGCAAACACATCCACTGTACTAATATTAAAAGTGCAATAAAAGCAATGTCTGTTTGTCTTGCCTCCACACCTACAATACTGAACCGATTATAATACTGTATGTAGATGTTACTTTAGATTCTCATAAAATACTAGATATAATAAATTTATTTACCAAAAGATACATTAAGTACACTCTGTTTTGTAAGTTATACATAACATTGTTTACCAATCACGGCAGGATAGCAAAAGAATGCCATCAATAGCGGAAAACAGCCATCGTCATTTAACACTTAATACTATAAGCAATTAATACCTACATAGATGCTGGTGTACAAGGGCGTTGTCATATAAAATCTAAAAATTTAACTAATAGTACAATAAAATAAAAAATAGGTACCTAATAAAGATTATCCCTTTATTACAAATCGCGTTTAGAACGCTTAGAACGAATGTGACACTGACCGTCGTTCCGAATCAAATATCGCGATTTGGATGCTCAGAGCGTGATATCAATTCGGAACGGTCGAAATCACATTTTCATTCATAAACTGTTAGTTTTTTTTTTTAAATGTATGGAAGATAAATTGCGGATTCTATATCTTTGAGTATGAATACTAACAAATATACATCTCTCGGTTTATTCATCTTTATATGTGTAAAATTTAATATTATTAACTTATTTTGATCTTTTAAAATAAATTGCCGTATTACAGAAATTTTTTTTCCACTTCCTACTTTAATATTAATTATAGATTTGTTTTAGAAGTAACATACAAACAGTATAAACGAATTACAATATTCAATAATTTAAAAGCTTGAAAATGGCGCGCGACATAATGACAAAAAACTGACAGCGCTCAGAGCGATCTACCTCGATATCGTGAGCAGTCTAAGCGCAAGAAATGATGTCGTTTGTGACGTCACACAGCTTTGGCAAAACAGTTTAAGCGCGTATCGGAACACCTTTAAGCGTGCTTAGGTTACTATTATCGCGTATCGGAACGATAGGTATGTAATGTACTTATGTCAAAAGAAATGAGAATGTTAAATGTCAAAAACAATAACAATGATAATATAGTTAGAATAGGTAAATGAAGGCAGCTGTATATAAAATAGAAACAATAAGTATATCACATAATGTGTTCCTCTTTCAAGGCAATATCTATGGTATAGTAATATATATATATAACTACTACTGTAAAAGAACTGGAAAATTATTTAGTCCAATTATACATATTTAATAATAATATGACTATCTGTGACTGTGTGAAAAAGTCTAGAAGTGAATTTAAATGGAAATTTAAGTTGCTTTTGCTAAGTACTAACAGTAATTTTATGATTAATATCTTTGTGTTATGTAAATGATCTTCCTGTAAACATAAGACAAGCAACTACCAGATCTTCGTTTAAAAAACTCGTATATCTACACTACCTGAAAAGCTCCTCACAATATTAGTAAGTGTATATATGTATGTTAATTGAATGTCCTGACCTTCTTTCCGAAACTAAGTTTAAGGTCCCTGGTACTAGGTTAAGGAGCATCGTAAAGAAGTTCTTGTTTGCAATGCCACGTTGCCGCACTAACTTGGGAACTCATGCTCCTCTTGTGCGAATGATGTCTTTGTCTGACGGGATAGATGGTTTCGACGTATTTTGTTCGTCTATTAGATCGATTAAATCTTTAAATGTTGGATGGATTTGATTTGATTGAATTGATTTGATTTGATTTAATTTGATTTAGTTTGATTTGATCTGATTTAATTTGATTTGATTTAATTTGGTTTATATTGATTTTGATTAAAAAAAAAAAAAACAGGGAGATTAAAAACTGAGGATTGCGCTTTGTTACAAAAAGATCTAGAAGAGATTGCAGAGTTATTTTATTTTATTTTATTTTATTTATATTATTTTATTTGATTTTATTTGATTTTATTTGATTTTATTTTATTTTATTTGATTTTATTTGATTTTATTTGATTTTATTTGATTTTATTTGATTTTATTTGATTTTATTTGATTTGATTTGATTTGATTTGATTTTATTTTATTTTATTTTATTTTATTTTATTTTATTTTATTTTATTTTATTTTATTTTATTTTATTTTATTTTATTTTATTTTATTTTATTTTATTTTATTTTATTTTATTTTATTTTATTTTATTTTATTTTATTTTATTTTATTTTATTTTATTTTATTTTATTTTATTTTATTTTATTTTATTTTATTTTATTTTATTTTATTTTATTTTATTTTATTTTATTTTATTTTATTTTATTTTATTTTATTTTATTCAATTAGAATTTTAAGACATTTTATTGTTTTATAGATTTACGTAAATTTAGATTTTAAGTAATTTTAGTTCTTAGATTATGTTATGTTTAGTTCATGGCTGACTTGATTATTGTTTAACTGTTGTGTTATAGCATGTGGTGGTCGCCTATAATAGGTGCAACATCAGACTTTTGATTTAGCCTTAGATACAAATGCATGGGAGCTGTTGGCACTGTTGGCGACCCTATTATTAATAAAAAAAAATAAAAAAAAAATGTTTATGTATAGTATTATGTATGTATTAGTATTTAGTATATTGATATCATAGTATATATAACAATATAATGTGTAAGTGTATAATTAAGCTGTTAATTTTTCTTCCTAATTTTTTAATATTTCTTTCATTGCACCTATAATAGTTCAAATTTGTCCCCAAGGTTTGGCTGTCAGAAAATATCTACGGGCATTAAGTCCGCCTTTGTACTTCGTGCAATAAAGTTTTAAATAAATAAATAAATAAAATAATAAATGTAGAATAGTCTGCATCTACAATAAGGACTACTCCGATATAGATTTGTTTAATGTCTCAAAGGATGGTTTCAAGAGATATGTTGTGCTGACTCAGAATAATTTGATTAACGCCATAAGCTCCAACACATAAAATAATAGTAGTGGAAAAACTTAACCCCTATACGCATTGATCACACATAGGTACACACACCCACGCGCATACACACATACACGCATGCACACTCACGCGCTCATACATACACACTTAATTTACAGGCCTTCAACCAATTTACTTATTAGTATTTTTAATTTATTATCATTATTGATGTTTTTAATGCAGTTTACGATATAAAGCTTTGGTATCTGTGGCTGATGGGTAGGAATAAATACATATTTTTTTCCGTCTTATTGTATGTTATTTTTTTCTTTATGTTTTTGTAACTATTGTCTTGATTTTGTAAATTTCCTTACTTTTATGCACTTTTTTATTTTTATTTTTGTTGTTTTTCTAATCTGTCTTCACAGTGGATTTATATTTTTGTGTATAATTTGTGAACCCATTCATGGCCTTATGTATTGTGTAAAATTTGATAATATTGTATTTTCGGTTATGCTGTTGAAGTTCCAGATAAATAAATAAATAAACTATAGTCAAAAATAAATGTAAAAAAGAGTGTACTATTCGCTCAGAAACTGCAGAACCTATAAATGTGACGTCACCACCACCAAAAGAATATTTTATTTTTTATACCGCGTAATTTTGTTTAGTCTTACTCTAGACTAATATGTTATTTTATTGATATAAACAAACAACTTTTTCTAAGAAATTGTATGGAGAAGCCAAAAAAAAAATATATCTTCAAAAATTGATTGTTTCTATCAATAAAACATTATAGTCTAGAGTAAGACCATACGATGTCACCCCGTACATTACACTAGTAAAATATGTAGGTTTATGAATAATGATCAATCAATGAACCGTCTAAATTTTAATTAATATTTATCTTAGGAGATTTGGCGATCAGATTGGTATAAAAGGGTAGAGTAAATCTCTGGTAAACGCTAAAGAATTCTCAGTAACGAAGGACTGCTGCTGTACACTTGGAGATAAAGTTCGAGTAACTGGTAAATATTTAAAACATTTTTTTTTCTTAACATCTTATTTGCTAAATGGTATCGTGCTTATTTATATTCATCAGTTAGGAAATGATTTAAGACAGATATTTCAAAACGAATACTTATCACTGCTAGTTCATAAAGACAAAGAAGGTTTAATTATAAACTAAAAGTTAGTGATGTGGTGGAGAAAGAAACGAAACGTGTGACATGGCCTATGGGTGTGATAAAGGAAATACTTCCAGATATTAATGAAATTACTCGAAAGTTAAATATGAAGACTAGTGCAGTTTTTCAAAGATCTATAAAAAAATATACCCCTTAGATCAGAGAATATGGAAACAATAAAGGCTACCGAAGTAGAAGAATGTGAAACGTTACTTAAAGATGATATTAAAGATAAAGACAAATAACGTTATTCTACAAGTTCTGGAGAGATCATTAAACCAATCAAAAAAGAAGGTTGAACTTGTGACGCGTGTGTTTCGCGTTTTTTTTTGTGATTTTTCTTTTCGTGCAGGATATTGCGAAACCCGGACCACTTATTTATTTTAATTTTTTGTTGTCAAATTTAAATTAACTGTCTTTATTTGTCACTTTAGTTATAATTATGTATTTGGTTATCGTTTGATTATTTCCCATAAATGAAACCTTTATGTTTTAGATTATTTAATGAACCTTTTCACGACAGTCAGGTCAGCACTTGGCAGGTTGTCTACATATGTTGGTTAATTAAAATTGTTACTTAAAATTACATTTTGGCTTTATGTCCGAAATAAAAGTTAATTATTATTATTTTACAGTAGTTCAATTTTAAGCTTACCTGCAATCCTGATTGACAAAGTAAAAATACACATAATTGGATATTATTTTATTCCTCTCATTTTGTTCCTTGGTATATAATCGTATTTACTGGGTACAAACAAAACATCTCGCCTAAGCCTGAATAAATTTGTGTAAGATATTTCCGAGAGGGTTGTGTTGGTGCTAAGCGGCTGAAAAATGGCTTCCGAACAAAGTAATAAAGCCTGCGCCTATCGATTGAAAGAAAATACGAAAGTACCTATTTAACCTTTAGATTATGACCCGCTTATGATTTCGGTGTTCAAAAAGTCAAATAATATTCTTATCAGCAATCTCTATATCTAACATTATTAATAGTTTTAGGCGATGTATTGCAATTTGTAAATCAATTATCCTCCTCCTTGTCGGTACCCCAATGTTGGGGATCGTAACTTCGTAGCAGTCCATCCACCAGCCGCTTTCAGTGGTCCTCAGCGCAGGTGGCTTGGTGTACTGGAATGTTTAGGTAGTCAGTCTGTATCATTGTTTGAGGCTTCTTTTTCTGGCTCTTTAACTCTCCACTTTTCCCGTTACTATTAGTTTTTTTAGATTGTGGCCAAAACATTGCAAAGCTCTCCTAGCACTAAAGCTTTAATGCATCGTGCGGACCTATGGATTCTGATCAAACGATGCCAGCACCACATCTCAATTGCATTAATCCTTGCACTAGCTTTTATAGTCCATGTCTCTGAACCCTACAAATCAAATATAAGAATACCTTACTGTCACGCAATACGCAATAAAATATATAATAGAGTCACCATTTATTATACTATGAACTAGTTATGGGTGCAATGCTGCAATATGATGTACAATGAAAAATACTAAGTAATTAATATCACCCATCATTAACCCGTCTGACCAGAAGTGTAGGCCGAATTTTCCAGAAATATGTTGTGTCAGGCCTATCTCCAACAGTAGAGCTGTGTTGATGAACTAATATCGATTTAGTAATATACGAATAAGCTGCTAGTGTTTCACTGCTAAGTGTGGAATTATTTTAAAATGTTACAAAATGCCTGCAGATTTAAGTTAAAAAATATTTTGACCTAAAAGTTAAAATTCGAAGGTAAAATTAAAACTAACCCTATAAATACGGTTTTCCTGTGTTAGTAAGGCTCCTTTAAAATATGATTTGGTAATTTCAAAGGCCTTTGTGCATACCGTTATAAATACGGGGCTGTCAATGAAACCTCAGTATTTAAATATAGGCTTTGATGCTGTTTTAGACGATCATGGACAATTTACAAATTTAATATATTTGTCTTTAAATATTGATATGTATTATACAGCTTAATGGCTTAAAACAATATAAATGTATTTATTTATAAAGGATAACCTTATTTGGTGGGTGAGTGAGTAAAAAACCTTGGATCTGGAGAGATACAATTTTGGTTATTTAAATGTTATTTCTTCAAACCTAGATAACACAAGATACAAACATATTTATTCGAAAGAAGTAAGGTACGATGAATTTAATATATATATATATATATATATATATATATATATATATATATATTATATACTCGTATAATCAATAAAACTAAAAACTAAACTACCTATAAATAAAATATTCTCACATGACTTGATCATGTGACAGTGTGCCAAGAACACTTGCATTTCCCCGCTGTACAGGCATTAGCCCTCCTATCACATACAGCACCAACCAGCCGCTTAGACAGTTCGTTAAAGAACTTCTTAGCACTTGACCCCCGTGTTCTCATTGTCTCAAAACCAAAAAGCACAAACACGTAGTCATTGCTAACATATTTGCGACTTTTGACTTTTTGAGCCAAATTCGATGCAGCCTTAGATTGTATTCCTGTTATTTATATAAATAACCTGTATGTCATATATAACATTACGTTTAGTTTAATTTTACTTAAGTAAGAATTATTATTTTAAAATTTGTATTTTTTTTTTTAATATTAACCTATATATACGGTGAAGGAATTTAATTCCCTACCCATTTCGTTAAAACAATGCATTAATGTTGAAAATAAAACAATGTATGCGATATGTCAAAGTAACGTCGTGCTCTAGCTAGCTCTGATGGTTACAGTTTTCTATACTATATCGAACCTTAGGTAGGTTGGAAATTAAATTCCTTGACTTTACATTGTACGTATACCTGATATGTTTTTTATTTTACATATAATAATAACACAGTCAACAAGTTAATAATAAAAATATTATATTATGTGTAATATTTATTATACCTAATAGTCCCACAACATAAGTCGTTAAGCCTTAAAATATAAGGCAGCCAAAGTGGGGAAAAATATAGATTATTATTTATAAATATTATTAATTGTTTGTTAAAGCCAGATATTGCATTAGATAAAAATAAATATATCCAGACAGTGACAAGGTTATTAAGAAAAATACTCTTAGCAGAAAGAGAAGTGTGGATAATGTTTTTTTTTAATATTTTTTTTACAATATTTAATGATGATTTATTTATATATTAATATATTTAATATAATTTATTAGTTAAGTTATTTTGGTAATGTTATTTATATACGTTTATTAGTTGTTATTGTTTAGCTTGTAATTTATTTAATTTTAAGCTAATTCGCTTTTTAAAATATATAATTAAAGGGCTTGCAACAATGTTGATATTTCTGACGAAGCTAACCTCATTCATCTACTCTGCCATTTGATATAATTTTGTCTGTCTTTTAATTTATAGGTGTTCACCCTGTAATTAAAAAAATATATTATTACTACGTGAGAACAGGAACAGGTTGAAAAACTGCTTGTAAGTAATTGTGCTACACGACAACAGCTGACATCTGATTTCTTTTGTCACATATTGTACGAAATTGTATGTGACAATAAGTGGATTTTTATTTTATTTAATTTACTTAATTATAAATATATTTTATTATAAATAATTGTACTAGCTATTAATTATCATAGATTTTAATATAACATTTGCCATAATGCCACAAGACAGCGATTTGGAGGAGCTATTTTTTTTTTGTAAGTATTTATTTTTATCTTCTATGTATTTTTATTATTATTATTATTTAGGTAATATAAATTAAAAGCTACCTAAATATTAAAATTAAAAATAAACTAAACCATAAATAAAAAATGTCCTCTAGAGACGTCCCATCCGAGATAGTCCCAAGGAGACTGGCAACATTTCCCCTCTGTATAGCGAGGCTAATACGTTGGCAGAAATAATTGCCAGCCTTCCTGTCCTCAGACCTTTCTGTCAGCCGCTTTGACAACTCCTTGGCCAACCGCCATTTTTTAGGTTAAATTTAGATTTTGTTTTAATATGGTTTATTTAATATCGTAATTCTTTTATATTATTTGTATATTACTTCGAAGAAAAACGTTTATGAAAAAAATCGATTTTAAAGTTGTGAATCGAGTTGCAAGTGAAGACAAATTTTAATATAGTAGTAAAGGCCCGCAATAATATTATAATTTGTTACAACAGAATCCGTTATATTTAATCTGCTTAAACCCACGTCAAGATTGCGAAATATAATAATAATAATAATAAATATTTCCAGACAGGTCACACAGCGCCATCTAGTTACCGTGGTAAGCAACGAGGCTTGTGTTACGGAAACTAGATGGTTGATAAACTACATATTATACTTTTTTTTTTTTTGTAAATATATACATATTATACATATAAACACCCAGACCGAGACAAATTATACAATGTACAACTTGCCCCCGGTGGGAATCGAACCCACGACCTCCCGAGTTCACGGCAACGTTTGTTACCACTAGACCACGGAGGCGGTCAGCTAAAACAGTAAATGGTGATAGGAAAATGTTTGTAACTCATTTGAAATTCGCGTGTGACGGCACGATAAGGTAAAATCAACAGCTATCCACTTGGTCTGTAGTCGGAATTTGCCTCGAATTACACAAAAGTTAACAAAATTACCTTCAGATCTGGAGGCTGATTCTCAGCACCTTCAGCATAATATGTTATAATTATTTTTTTTGGAAATAATGTTAAATTAAGGATATTCTGACAGATCTGGATAAGTGCAAAATATTAACTGAATTCCGAAAAACGTTTATTACACATAATACAGTCCAGCTATAAAGCATTTTTTACAATATGGCGCAGCAGAGGTATTATAATAGTGTACAGGATTTAAAATAATATAATGAATATATTTAGTTACTTCTACTCATTTGTTTATTAATAAAAGTAAAGTATCATCACGACCATATTCCTTCCTGGGGGTAGAAGCCACGCTTTTAAAGCAGGTTCACGTTTAGCAAACATTATTATAGGTTCAACATTTTTTTTTAATACTAAGCACGACACATGACTCCACGCCCACCTGATGCTAAGAGGTACGCGAGGTCCAAGAATCGGATCAACTGACGCCAGCCTCAGACGATGACAATACAGATGCTTTTTCAACACTTCGTTTAAAGGACTCCAGGTTATAGGACACACTGGTTGGGAGAGCATTCCACATCTTCAGCGTGCGACAGATGTAGGAGTCTCCAAATTTGTACGTACGCGTAGGGATAGTGGCTACGGTATGCTACATGACAAGTGGCAAGCTCGACGATGTCTCCAGCGTACCAAACTCGAGAAATATCACAAATAAATTAAATAAGTTATTGTTTATTTTATTGCTTCTTTTTTAGTTTTTTTAAGCTTTTTTTTTTGTTTTGTAGTCAGATTTTTTATTCATATGCGTATATAATACATAGACGAGTAGTAAGGTAGTTAAACAAAATCTGTAAAAAATATCTTATGTCCCCTGCTACATACATGCCACTTTAGTTGGCTTAAAGAGTCTTTTGATGACAGTAAGAAATAGAATCGGTTGGCAACAAATGATATTTTGAGTTGATTATTCGTTTTTCCATACAAAATGTATACGAAAAATATTTGCAATTTCTGACATATCTAGTACTAAAACCTCAGTCGGTCTAGTAGATACTATTGATCTTTGTATGAAAGACGATCGATTAGTTAAATAAGTTTTTGTGCATAATTGCCATTTCATTGCTGACTGTACATTTTTTCCAAAATCTGTGAATGCCGTTCAGCATATCTCAAAAAGTAATAGATAGTTTGTACGAACGTTTCGGTAAATAATTCAATTCAATTCAATTCGTTTATTTTGCAAGTAGGCATAGGACAAAAAGATATGTATTCTGCACTTTTACACGTCAATTTTTACAATATTGATATAAAACGATATAATTTTATAGTACATATTGGTGAATCTGGAGCAGTACATGATAACCATCATTTGAAAAGAGAAACAATAAAATAACAAAATTATAAATACAGAATAACGCTTAACATTATAGCTGCTGTAGATAGGCATTGTTACACTATAAGCTAAGACAGACACAATTATAAAAATATAAATGTCAATGTCAGTTAAGATAATAGCTGCTGTATATAGGCATTGTCATACTATAAGCTAAGACAGACACAATTATAAAAATAAAAATATAAATGTAAATGTCAGTTAAGATAATAGCTGCTGTAAAGAGGCATTGTCATACTATAAGCTAGAACAAACAATTATTAAAAAAAAAGGTAACTTAAAATTATAGCTGCTGTATAAAGGCATTGTCATACTAAACTAGACTATAACTAAATACAAATTGTGTAATAAATGAATTATAATACTTATTAGCTGCCGTACAGAGGCATTGTCAAAGTACGAGACGTGTTAAAATGCTATAATTTTATACCCAAGCTTTTTTATCGTTTATATAGTCATTAACAGTATAATAGCCATTTTGCATTAATTTATTTTTAATGTGATTTTTAAATGTATTAATGGGCAAAACCATAACACTGTCTGGTAGTTTATTAAAATACTTTTTACATTGTATTACAAACGAACGATTCACTTTGCTAAGCCTGGAAGCTGATGTAAATAAAAACGATATAAAAGGCCGAGTCTTATATATGAGTCAATGGCCCACCTAGAGTATAACTTTCAAGTGTACCGCCCATTTCGTGTCTAGGTCCGGTTAATGACTGACCCACGTGACCTAATAAATGCTGAAATCACTCGCTTACGTGTACCTAAGAAAACAGCCTTTTTTACACACACATTAATTAAATAAATTTCGAACTATTAAACAATGAGTCAAAGTTCAATTTGGCATACATTTTTTTTCAAGTGATGTGTAGCTAAATGTGATTATAACGCCCTCTATCGTTATTTCGTTAAAGTGTTTTTTTTTTAAATAAAACTTAGCATTAAATATTGCTTGGCTATTTCGTTTAATATCGACAACAATTTTACAAAATTAAACTTACTTTATACTAAGAACGACATTCACCGATCAAATATCCGAATAAAATCTATTGTGATTACAAGTATAATCTTTCTGAAAATAACTTTCGTAAATACCCAACCTCACTACAGTTTAAATAGAGCGCCGTTTGGGGTCTAGATGATGGGACCATGGGGATCCTCAGCTAAGCCAAGGAGGCTGGCAATTCTTTCTGCCAACGGTATTTCGATTAACTTTCATTATCCCAGCCCTTAGAACATAGAGTCCTTGACCTGCACTGTTGGAGATGGGCCAGAATATATATCTGGAGAATATGGCCTACACTCGCCACGCTGGCTGGTTGGCAAGATTCTGATGTAATTTTTAATGACAATTTATTAACGTTTCCACAAGTTGATATTCGTGGAACCGAGACAGACGGCTTAACGTGCTCTCCGAGGCACGGGAAACATTAATGTTGTAAGTAAATTAATTAGAACTGTACTTAAGAAAAGTGTATTTCTCATTGGGTTTCAGGGTTCGAATTATTATGTTTTTTTCTTTCAAGGAAAGCGTTCTTACAATCAAGCCACCACCGCTGTCTGATGGGGCGAGGCTATGCATAGCGGAAATTTTGCAAGTCTTCTTGGAATTCTTTATTAATAAATAGTTTTTTTTTCTATTAGGTTTGGTCTATAGGTATTAAGTAATTGTAATTATTATTTGAATAAATTTGTAGATACCTACTTAATAATATATTAATAATAATGAAAAATTATAACATTCTTCATTTCATGATGACTCTTCTGGGACTTTACAACCGACCTGATATTACTTTGATAAACAAAGAAAACAAAAGAGCATATTTAATAGATATAGCCGTACCTAACACTCATAACTTAATAATTACAGACAAAAAAAAGGCTAAATACAGAGACTTTAGAATAGAGCTTAAACTTGACGATGCCACTACATCTGGAACTCTCGAATCCCTGCAGCTTCGCCGAGATGTGGCTTCTCTGAGCGTGTTCTACCGGCTATACTATGGTGAGTGCTCCGAAGAACTCTATAACCTAATTCCTTCCTCCCAATTCCGTAACCGAACCACACGCACAGGTCCGAATATGCACCCACATACCGTAGTCACTATCCCTTTACGTACTTATAAATTTGGTGACTCATACATCTGTCGCACAATAAAGATGTGGAATGCTCTTCCAGCCTCTGTGTTTCCACTTTCCTATAACCTGGAGTACTTCAAGCGAAGTGTGAAAAAGCATCTGGTCAAGCCGGCATAGTGTTAGGGACTGATGGCAGTTATGAGTGTCTGACTTCAGTTGCTAACATTCATGGACCTTGCGCGCCACTTACCATCAGGTGGGCCCAAGGTCACATGTCGTGCCAGTATAAAAAAAAAAAAAAAATCCCAAGTCAAATTAGAAAAAGTAACAACTGTTATTAGTATCTACGACAAGAGCCAAACACATACCCAAAACATTACATGACATCCTCAAACTATTAAAGTAGACCAGCACACATACAGACAATTGCAAAAAGCTATAATCCCTAATACTTGCCATATAGTGAGAAAGTTTGGAGTGAAAAAAAAAACAAGATGCTCACTTGGCCGAGGCCCGTGAACATAATTAGTTTAACCAGTTAAATACCGAGATTTTTTAAGGATTTACATTACATAATAATAATGTACATTTATTTTAATTTTTAACATACAATATTAAACAATAATAATATTTCAACCAGTTGCAAAAATTGCCAATGGAATTCTAAACAAGTGCTATATAATTAAGCTACCTCTAATTATTGTGTATTTATCATTAAATTTTCCATGAATTTTTGTCAATAATTCGTACAATATTTGGTTTTCATTAAACATAACTGCCTCCGTGGTCTAGCCGTTAAGTCCGTCGATTTAGACTCGGAGGTACCGGTATCTATTCCTGGTCGGAACACAACAATATTTATTAATTTTAAATTTATAATAATAATTAAATTTAAATAATATTTAATTTATTTGTGATATTTTTGAGTTTGGTAAGCTAGAGACATCGACGAGCTTGCCACTTGTTATGATTGGCTGAAAGTAAAGTTGGCTAAATGTGAATCCGCTTCTTTATAAGCGTGGTTTCTGAGCACGCAAGGATCACAGTCGTGATGATACTTTTATTTTAAATAAAATGTATTTATTAAGGATGTACAGATAAATAAAATAAATACATACTCGTTTATTAACATTTATTAATTAAATATTAATGTTAATGTATTAATAAATACTAATATTAATGGCTGGATGAGGATGGCAAAAGATCGTGTGAAAGGACGATCCTTGGGGGAGGCCTACATCCAGCAGTAGAGAAACTTAGGCTGATGATGATGAATTAAATATTTATTAAAACATTGGATTTAATAAATATTATGGATATAAGATTTTTTATTTGTACTATATTATGATACAATATTGTTAAGAGAATTAAAGCAATCGTCTCAGCATGAATTAGTCTATTGCTGCTTATGGTCGTCTTCGACTTGCACTTTCAAATTGATTTTGTTGTTTAACTACCAATATGCCGACCTGCATGTTCTTTATCGATAAGAAGAACATAGAAGATGATGTAAAAATAATGTCATAAACATTTTATATGAAAAAATATTTTTTTATGTAACTAAGGGCCATTTTCTAGTCACGCAAATTTTCGAAAGGACGCACTAAAATTACCACACGTTAAACATTTGTGATTTTCACATTTAGCCAACTTTACTAGCGTACCAAACTACGTTGGTTCAGGCATATTGAGAGGATGAGCGAAGAAATATATAATGCGGAAGTTGTGGGTGTAAGAGGCCCTGGCAGTCCGAGACTCACATATCACGATCAAATAAATAAAACTCTGGCCGAAGGCACATTAAAAAGCTTTCGTAACAAAAGAGCATGTATGAAGAGGTTGATGAATGTCGGCGAAGCGAAAGAAGTATGTCGTAATCGTGTCAAATGGCGCAAAATTATCTCTGCCTACCCCGCAAAGGATCTGGCGTGAAGATATGAATGAATAAATGAACCAAACTGGATTGTGAACCGACCATGAATCCACAGACTTAACCGCTAGACCAAGAATCTATTATTGTGTAAATTATCAGTAATAAACACAATCCAACAAGCAATACATATCCATAATTCAAATGGCTCCCTATTCGTAAGAGGCGAAATTGTCGAGTTCTCTGCTTACTGTATAGTATCCTGAATGAACCCGGCACGCCTCAGTATCTTAAAGACAGCTTCACATTTCTTGGCTCTATTCACGATCGAACCCTTCGATCTAGTTTCAACTCCACACTCTCCACTCCTTCTCATCACACCTCTTTTGTCTCCCATTCGTTTGCTGTTGTTGCTGCAAGTCTCTGGAACGACATACCATTAAATATAAGACAAGCTTCAAATCGAGCTATCTTCAAAAATTTAGTATATAGGTACTTCTTATCAACCTAACTGTTTCAACTTCTCTATTTTTTTATATAGTTTTTTTCCTTTTTCATTTGCAGCAACTACATCATTATTTCTATATTACTTCCCTCATCGTTTAAGTGGTTTATTTGTATATTTATTATGTGTATATAGTATATTTATATATATATATATATAATTTATTTATGTACGTGTTATGTAATAGTAAGTAAATATTGGTATGTATATATTGATATATATGGACTTACTTAATATTGCACCTACCATCTATACTGTCTAAATGTCCTAAAGGTTTGGCTGTCAGAGAATGCCTAGCGGCATTAAGTCCGCCTTTGTACATAGTGCAATAAAGTTTTTAAATAAATAAATAATTCAATAACTCCAGCTAAGGTATCCCAGGCAGCTTACAAACCTTTTCTCCTTGGCCCTAATACCTTCTTAGAACTTAAATGTTTCTGGGAAGCTGATTGTAGCATGTGTTTCTGTACTACACACACCAGGTTTAAATTCATATGTAATTTAATTAATACTTAAAGGAAATTTATGTCAATGCGAAATCGGTCTAACACGGAAAAATAATTGGCAAGCTAGCAGTACCTAACTATGAATTAACGAGCAAACTAGGTGTATTTACAGTGACTATAGCACGTAACTAACTCCATGGTCTAGCTGATTATAAACGTAGATTTAGACGCGAAAGCATTGGATTCGATAACTGGTTGGATACATAAATTATAAATGTGAACGAAGCTTTGTCTCTGTTTTGGTTTTAGGTATGTATGTCTAGGCTTCGCGGCTAAATTGCTGAAGCAGTTTTAATGAAATTTGGCATATATGTTACTTGAAACCCAGAGACCGACATAAGCTATATGACGTTATCGTCAGATCACGACATGTGACCCCATAGCTATTTGTCTTATGTTTATGACACTAGCAGCAACAAATAATATAGGAAGTTTTTATTTAATCAAAATTTAAAAACAATAACTATGCGGTTGATCTTCTATGTATTTTAGACTATTATTATAATGGGCAAAGCTGATAGTTAGTTTTTTAATAGTTCGCGTAACACATCTTTAAAAAGCATGGTTTTTGACTACCTTATAAGGGATTACGGTCGTCATGATACTTTTTTTATAGCTCATAATAAACGATACGGTTTTAGTAAAGTTTTCCACTTTTCCTAGAAAATAAGTTTTATACGCAAATTGGGGATAATTATTGACAAGGAAGCTTTTTACAATGTTACCTAAATTATACTGTACTAGTAACTAGGAAAATATAAATATGTGTTTTTAACCGACTTCAACGTAGAAAGGTAGAAGTCGATCCAGATAGTTTTTTTTTATTTTTTTCTATTGTGTGTTTTAAGATAATTGATTTAAAAAATATATACATTTAAAACTACCTAAATACTAAAATTAACAATAAATTCAACTATAAATAAAAAATGTCCTCAAGAGACGTCTCATCCTAGATAGTCCCAAGGAGACTGGCAACATTTGCCCTCTCTACAGCGAGGATAAGACGCTGGCAGAAATAATTGCCAGACTTCCTGTCACCAGACTTTTTGACAATTTCTTCGCCAGGCGCCTTCCTAAAGATCCCCATGGGCCCATTGTCTCGACCCCAAACGGCGCAAATTCGTAACCGGTATCAAGGTTGACGTATTTGCGCAACTTGAGGTTCTCAGCAAAGAACGCCGCACTTCCCGCACTTGACGAGGTCGCCTGAATGTGAGATGGAGCTAATGTATCTACACACGTCGCATTCCACACCAGAGACCTGCCAAGTTTTCACGCCCCAACAGTAATTCCGTCGGGTCTCTTGCCATCGCTCCGCACAATCCCAGAGTTCAGATCTCTCAATCAGAGAGAAAATAATATGTTTGTAAAAAGAGCTATATCAGGATTGGGATTAATACTCTTTAATACAAAATAAAAATACACAAAATGGTGTAGGTTCGCAATTAAGCCTAAACTTGGATAATTTACAGGTCTGCCCTCGATACATTTATGGAACGAACTTTCAAGACATTATCGGAATCATACAGTGTTTGGTTGGATAGGAGCTGAATGGTGGGTGGTGAGCGTCTAAAATAAAAAAAGAGGCCTTTATTGTAAACCAGCCTATTGTCGGTTGAAAGCCCGAGACACGATCCTTCTCATCTCCCCTTTTCCACACACTATGGATCCGGCACCCGCACGGTGAATCTATTCTCTCATAAGGAAAATCGTTATTAATGTTTTTGCTATTATTCTCAATCATGTTTTTTTTATAGCAGCACGGCATGTTACCTTGCGCCCACCTGATGCCAAGTATCGCACGAGGTCCATGTTAGCAACTAGAATCAGACACTCATGACTGACATCAGTCTCCAACACTATGCCGGCTTTACTGGACATGACAGCAAATCGAGCCAGATCCCGAAACGTGTGGTTTATCCGCACGAACGGTGGCTACCTCTCTGCCACGACAGACTGAAATTACCACTATCAGTCCGCCTACCACCTATTTAAAATGTCTAGAATGCTAATTTTTACATTGACATTTCTCTTATTTGTAAATGTTGGTGTTTGAGAGAGATGCTAAAGTCTACATTAACCAATAATAAGTTAAAATTGGAAATAATGACTTTAAAAAAGTTGGTCCACGTTTCCGTCAAAAAGGGATTAATAAGTCAATCATTTTTGCACTTCAATCAGACGGGGCTGCGTCATCTATCGCCTCTATTTCATTATTCACTCTCAAAGTTATAATGAGAAAAGTTAGACTGGAAACTTTATAGCGACCGTATTTTTTTTATTGTACAAATTTTATTTTAAAAGGCTTAAGCAGATCTGAGGCGGTAGTCTATTACTTTAAGCACATAAGGTTTTAGCACTCTTTCAGAAAATACCAACGGACGACAAAAATACGGTCTTTGAGAGCGCCCATTCCCCCAATGCGATTTTTTTTAAATGAGGTTTTCGTGCGTGTGGGGTATATCAATCAAGGTTAATTATGTAAATCTCAAATTCGTTTAGATGACATAAATATGACTCTACCGCCACCTGAATGTTATTCTGGTCACAATATTACATATATAAAAATGAAAATACCGTTTCCATTTTGCAAAATCTAACATAATAATAATTATTATTATTGAACAAAACCAAAACAAGTACACAGAGCATAGTGCCGTGAATGTATTTTTACCAACTAACCTTTGCGACTGAGATATGTCATACGAGTAAGCGGGTGCAGAAGGCAACGAAGAAAATGGATAGCTAAAATTATTTATTACTATATTATATTATTATAGACACAAATACATATAGTACTAGCACATCATAAACGTCCTACGTAAACAAATAATACTCGTATATACGTAAATATAAAATATATACCGCGTGTAATTGTCAATAGAGCAAATATTTTTTTAGGCTTGAGGTTTTAATAGTAAAAATAAAAAGGTCACAATAAAAAAAATATATATCCGAAAAAAAAAACACTACTGCATGGTGAATAAGGCCGCGTCAGAAAATCGCGATATTACTTTTGATAAATACCTGAAGGCTGGGGAGTGTTATTATCAATTGATCTCGCTAAAAACATAAAAATTAAGTTACCGTTTGCTATTAGCAAGATCTTGAGATAAATTGACAAATAATATAATAAATATTTAGAAATTAAAATGAATTTATATTTTTATAAATACAAAGAAAATATAAAAACATAACCTCAATAACATGGGCAATGCCAACTCAAGAAGGGTAAGAAATAAGCATGAAGGTGCTATTTTTAAAGTGACCAATTACCTTAATAGAAACATCTTGCAGTTACGAGTGGGCGCCTCAATATTTCTCCGGCACTATAAAAGTAAATCAATCCGGCAACTCTCTAGAGGCTCTAGGAAGGGAAAATGATAGATCAAAATCGAAATATAGGTCAATGGATCTCGTATAAAATTCACAAGTTGTCAGTTTTACAATTGCAGGTGACTTTTTCTAAATATATTTTGTTCATTCATTCTGCAACTTGACGTTAGACTTATATTCGAGTGTACAAGCGAGAGAGGTGCTGTGTAAAATGTGGTGCTGCATATAAGAACAAACCACTGGTTTAGCGGAACCTTTTCGAATAGCTAGCAAATCGACTTACAATGTACTTACACATCTGTTATCTTATTTGTTTTTTATTGGCGAAAACTTTTTTTCAATAAACTGCAAGCTAACAAGAGAAGTGGAGGAAAAAGCCATAAGACCGTACGCAATGAAGATAAATTGTACAAAGTCTCATAAAAAACACCGTTTGAAATTCATAAGCAGCAATAGCGGAGCGTAGAACATATTTTGTTATAAAAAAGCGCAATAAGAGAGTATGTTACGGTCATAGAACATAAAAATATAGTACTAATAGTGTAGGTTAATAATAATAATAACAATAAACTTTTATTTCGGATTTTACATTCATAAATTGTTAGTAACAATTTAACTTTATCTATATTTAGTATAACTAATAATTTATTTTATACTATCCGCTACTGGAGGCTGTCTATTTGACTGTATGCAAGTTAAGTCCGTGGATTTAGACTCGGAGGTACCGGGTTCGATTCGTGGTCGGGACACAAAAATATTGATTCAGTAAATAAATACATTTAATTAATATTTAATTTTATAATATTCAATATTTCTTGCGTTTGTTACGTATCATGGTATCATGAGATGTTAAAGATTTATTTCTTAATTTAATTAAGTAAGTCAACAACATGTTCACAAAATCTTATACAATAATTATTCTAGTAGGTATCTTATCAGTTTAGTAAACATGTTACTTCCAGACCAGCATTGCATTCAATAAGTAGGTAACATTTACTTATTTTTTTTTTTATTTTTTATTTAAAAACTTTATTGCACTATGTACGAAGGCGGACTTAATGCCGCTAGGCATTCTTTGACAGGCAAACCTTTAGGATATGTAGACAGTAAATATGAGACACACACAAAACTAAGATCAATTAAAAAATATAGGCGTGACGAAAACAATAAACTACTGAAAATAACAGAAATAAATATTGCAAGTACCTTCAAGTGCAAATAGTATAATCTAAACAATATTCATCATTACAGCCCCTAGAACACAGCGTTTTAGACCTCCACTGCTGGAGATGGGCATCCCAGCCCTTAGAACATAGAGTAATTGAATTTAATAAACTAAGTAACACCAACTAACACAGCCACACCACAGTCACTCAAATTTACCTTTCGCTCAAGCTCTTAGCCAAAGTTGCATCACCAAGCGACAACAAGATAAAGCAATATGACTGTATAATACAAGCTACAAGCGGGTGTCAAAGTTTGCTTGCATACGATTTCTAGTAGTTTTTTTCTGTTCTGTGGTAACGTTCGTCGTAGAGGCATTTATTAAATTGAAGACACGTCGGCATAATAATATTTGTTACTTGTTTTTGTAACATTCCGCTAACGATAAAGGAAGTATTCACACTTACTTGTTCATAATATTAAATATATAGATTATATTATATATATTAAATATATAAAAATAATAAAAAACCTGTATATCAACAAGTAAGGTAAGTTTGAGCCCCATCAACTACATTTTGCACTATTATTTTCCCATACTACGATTGACCCGGCACCCGCACTACGAATCCATAAGTACCTAAATAATTTGTCTGTAACATCGTTCCTGTACCTCCAGTGCCCTTGACTCTGTAAAGGCTTATAGAGGATTATAGTTAAAAAAAATAAATGATTTAAAATAAATAATTAATAAAATAATAAATAAATAAATTGCTCTAGAGTTATATCATCAGAGATAGTCCAACAGATACTGGCAACATTTCTCCTCTGTAAAGCTAGGCGTTGAAAGAAAATCTGTAATACGTTGAAAGAAATAATTTCCAGACTTGAGACGATGGGACCGTGGGAATCCTTAGCTTCTGACCAAGGAGTTGTCCAAACGGCTAACATACGAAGAAGTTAGGATACAGGAAGGCTGGCAATTATTTCTGACAAAGTTAACGGTGTTGAATAATACAATTTAAAAAACTACTTGGCAATAATTTTACTCAACTTCCTATGAAAGGGAAGCAAATTATTCCCAAAGGAAGGAGCCACTTTGAATTAAAAGTGTGGCGTATTTTACTTAGAGTAACGTCCGTGCGAACTTATTTTTATTTTCCTGAAACTACTATAGTAGGAAAATGTTTCGTTGTTTGAAATTTTTACACTGTAAAAAAGGTTCTCTTGTGAAATGGTTAGTGTATTTTTTGATCTCTTGCAACATTTTTATTTTTTGCTTTAAACAAATATAATATTTGTATTAGGTTTATTGTTATCTATGCAGTCGAAGTAAATATAATCTAATATAAATAGGTCTGGAGACAGGAAGGCTGGCAATTATTTCTGCTAACGTATTAGCCTCGCCATACAGAGGGGAAATGTTGCCAGTCTCCTTGGGACTATCTCGGATGGGACGTCTCTAGAGGACATTTTTCATTTATAGTTTAGTTTATTTTTAATTGTATTATTTAGGTAGCTTTTAATTTATATTCAATGTACTAATTAACTTCGAATAATTCTTAATTTTGTGTGTAATATAATCTTTATTTAACAAAAAACAATGCATTCGTGCTATTTGTAACACACCTATGACTTCCTGTCGTCCTTTATTTATAAAATTACTGACTGTTCTTTCTATCTATATACTTAAATGCTGTTTATTTTTAAAAAGACACCCGGAACTTTTAAAACTCTTGGGGAAAATTGCAATTTAAAAACGTGTTATGCTAGTAAAATAATTATTCCAGCGCATAAAAGTACCCAAGTCAAGTAGCCTAAATTGTTATGCAATATTAACAAAGATATTCAATAAGCTTCCAATTACTTTAAGCTACCAATAAAACTGTTTAAATTGATAGTCAAACAAATGCTGTTAAATAGCATCTAATTTATTCGAAGTAATATACAAACAATATAAAATAATTACAATATTATTAATTAACCTAAAAAATAAACTAAATCTAAATAACAAATTAAATATAATAAAAAATTTAGCAACCTTAACCTTACAATATAAAAAATTCTTCCAGGCCATTGTCCAGTGGCATGGTGCCCAAAACACTGGCAGCATTTCCTCGTTGAATTTCGATACTAATCTTTTCAGCGAGGAAGCTGCCAGCCCGTAGGTCACCAGAGACGTCGACTAGTTTTTTTGATATTTCTTTAAATAAAGTTTTTGCCTCGAGGCCCCACGGTCCCATGCTTTCAACGGCAAAGGCCACAAATATATAATCATTGCAAATGTTTATATATTTGCGGCGCTTGACGTTTTGAGCTTGTTCTGCCGCTGCACCAGCTCTGACAGTAGTTCCTTGAAGATGGGAAGTTTCTAGCGTGTCTACACATGTGATGTCCCACACTAGTGATTTTCCCAAACTCCAAGGAACTAAGGTCATACCGTTCTCGTGCCTCGGAGAGCACGTTAAGCCTGTTAAATGACACTAAGATCGACAAAGTCATGTGACAAAATAAATACTTGTATGTTAGAAATAGTGAAGAATGTGATACAATTACATATAATAATTTACATCCCTGTATATTTACGAGTAAAGTAAAGTATCATCACGACCGTTTCCCTTCCAGGGTGGTCAGAAACCACGCTTATAAATAAGCGGATTCACATTTAGCCACTTTACTATAGGCCAATCATGACAAGTGGCAAGCTCGTCGATGTCTCCAGCGTACCAAACTCGAGAAATATCACAAATAAATTAAATATTAATTAAATGTATTTATTACATTAATAAATATTTTTGTGTCCCGACCAGGAATCGAACCCAAAATCGTACCTCCGAGTCTAAATCCACGGACTTTACGCGCTAGACCACGGAGGCAGTTTACGAGAATAGACTTTAATGCAGACACAAATATATATATATATTGATTAATTTATAAAACTTCGATGCTTCATGTTTACACTTTTTGACTATAATTACATATATCTAAAATCATTCGCTCAACTTATTAACATGACGAACTTTATCAGGAAGTTAGAAATAAACTACGAGTAAATACAAATGCGAGTCAGAGAGAAATTGATTGAATTTTAAACTTTTGCTGCTTGTACATTTGCTGCTTTCTGTAGAAACTACTAAATTAATTACCCAGCTGCTAAAACGTAGAATGCAAAAGGTGTTGTACTAAATTGTTCAGTATATAACTGTGCATTTTACTTGATAATTTCTGTTGACTTTATTCAATTTTATCTCAAATTTGGGCAATGATTAAAACTTAAGTTTTTTTTAAGAACACAAATTTCTAGGCCTCCATTGTTAATTAGGCCTATACTCGCAGAAGAGTCTGATGTTAACTTTTAATGACAAATAATTACACATGCCTCCGTGGTATAGTGGTTAAGTCAGTGGATTTAGACGCTGAGGTACCGGGTTCGATTCCTGGTCGGGATACAATAATTTATTAAATTTATTTGTTGTATTGCTCGAGCTTGCCACTTGTCATGTGTGTTATCACAACCCTTAGAACATAGAGGCCTATACCTCCACTTCAAGAAAATTCTGGGGATTTTGGCCTATACTCGCCACGCTGGCTTGGGGCCACACGGGTTGGCGAGGTTCTGTTGTCATTATTAATGACAACTCATATTTTATACAATTTATTCGAAGTTTATTATAGTACATTAAATATAAATTAAAAGCTACCTAAATAATAAAATTAAAAATAAACTAAACTTTAAATAAAAAATGTCCTCTAGAGATGTCCCATCCGAGATAGTCCCAAGGAGACTGGCAACATTTCCCCTCTGTATAGCGAGGCTTATACGTTGTCAGAAATAATTGCCAGCCTTTCTGTCTCCAGACCTTTCTGTCAGCCGCTTTGACAACTCCTTGGCCAAGCGCCTCGCTGACGGTCCCCATGGGCCCATCGTCTCGACCCCAAACGGCGCAAATTCGTGTCTACACACGTCGCATACCACACCAGAGACCTGCCAAGTTTCCACGGCCCAACAGTCATTCCGTCGGGTCTCTTGCCATCGCTCTGCACAATCCCAGATGGTTCTAATATTACGGGTGACAAGAGCCCTTCGGATGATGTCGTTGAGAGCCTCGTGACGAGGAATGCGGCCAGCACTTATTAACAACTTATTAACGTTTCCACAAGTTGATATTAGTGGAACCGGGACCGACGGCTTAACGTGCTCTCCGAGGCACAGGAACGGTTAAGCCATAAAATATATGGCAAATGTACGTAAGAAAATTGTATTTCTCATAGATACAGGCCAGGGTACGAAGCTTTTAAGGTGTTTTAGCCTAATTTATTCACAAAAAAATAAGCAAAAGAGTAAATACGTTCTACGAGTATGTTTTACATAACCCAACTTGTTTTGTGAGCATTATTTGTGCTGGTTTATACGATCCCAGTCAGCAGCCTGCTGTTGGGAAGTAATTAAAACTTACTCCCATTTATCTCACGAGATCGATGCCCCTGTGCTAGGTGTTTGCCAACGATTTACATTATATCTGGATACATAAGTAGTACTTATTAGGAAAACAAATTAATATACATTAAATATAAACTAAAAGCTACCTAAATAATACAATGAAAAATAAACTAAACTATAAATAAAAATGTCCTCTAGACACGTTCCTTCCGAGGTAATCCCAGGGAGACTGGCAACATTTTCCCCTGTATAGTGAGACTAATACGTTAGCAGAAATAATTGCCAACCTTCCTATCTCCAGACCATTCCGTCAGCAAATAAGTAAATCTGAATTGATGTCATTCGTCAGTGGCTGGCGAACCATTAAAAACTGACTCAAATAGTTAAAGTAGCTATGTAATAAATATATAAAATTATGTCATTGATGTAGTTAAGCGGTTATCAAACTTTTTGGCGTCTGAATCTATGTTTTTTGTTTTTTATTTATTTCCTTTTAGTTTTTAATTAAAGTTATTTTTTACGCTTTCGGGTTTTTTATGTTTATACATACTAACGTTTTAATAGAATTAGCTGTAAGTTAAAAACTGCCTCCGTCTCTAACTCTAGCGGTTAAATCCGTGGATTTAGATTCGAAGGTACCGGATTCGATTCCTGGTCGGGACCCAATAATATTTATTAATTTAAACAAACACATTTAATTATGATTTAATTTATTTGCAATATTTCTTGAGTTTGGTACGCTGGAGACAACGACGAGTTTGCCACTTGTCATGATTGGCCTATAGTAAAGTTGGCTAAATGTGAATGTGCTTCTTTATAAGCGTGGTTTCTGACCACCCCGGGAGGGAAACGGTCTTGATGATACTTTACTTTACTTTTACTCTACCTGAACAAAATAAAATAAATATATATAACTGCAAATGTCATACAGAACGTGTATTTCGGATTGTATGCCTATTGTAGATTGACAAGCAATATGACCCCTTTATATTGATAATTCATTTGTAAACGTGTTCTAAGATGAGGTGGCCAGATACGAAAGCAAGCAAGCGTTGCACAAATCAATCTGTAGACAGACCATCGATGTATATAGATAGGCCCTCACTGATATAAAAACGTTCCCGTAAAACCAATCGACGTCATGTAGCTGCACCAACAGTCGCGTCAAACGCTATCAAGCGTCGAGAGCGCCTAATATTAATATTTATATCGAGTAAAACTAGTCTTTTTGTGAGCATTGTGATATAATTTCCGATGAATAAAGCATGTGGCATTATCCTTGCTTGAGAATTGCCCCCCAAAGTTGGTAGGTACACAAAGCAAGCGGCACGTTTTTAAGAGTGCGTTTTGTATTGAATAGGCTTATCTATATACATCGATGAGACAGATGATAAAGTTTATACATATTAACTTTTTAATAGTATTTACTGTAAGTTGAAAACTGTCTTCGTAGTCTAGCGGTTAAGTACGTGGATTTAGATTCGGAGGTACCGGATAAATATTTAGCTCCTTTTTTTTGTGCACCTACTCCTGTCACTAAAACTATTATTGTCGGTGAAGTTAACAGACAGAGAATGTCTAACGATATTATGTTAGTCCTTTGTACTTTTATGCAATAAAGTTTATAAATAAATAAAAATATACTTGTTCATAACACAGATTTAACATCCGAGTTAACAAGATTAAGATATTGTTAAAGGTGTGCTTTGTCAGCATTGATAATCCAGTGAAATAGCCAAGATCGTAGATGTCTAATCGTTGTGCGTAGAAATAAGTTTAAATTACACAATGACATACGTAAATGACGAGTTTTGGAAAGCCCAACTTTTTATATGAATTAATTTTACCGTTCAGTAAATTCTAAAGGTTTTTCCCTTTTCCGGACTGACTGGATGAGACCTTGTTCTATAATAAAGGCTTATTTTTTTATGATAATGTTTTTAAACACACCTATCGGAGAAGTCTGGGGACAGGAAATCTAGAAGTAATTTCTGCCAACGTATTAGCTTAGGGGAAATGTTGCCAGTCTTCTTGGGGCTATCACTGAAGGGTCGTCTCTAGAAGATATTTTTTACTTATATTTTATTTTTTATTGCGTTTAGTTTATATTTATTTTAATTTTTACTTTTAAGTAGTTTTAATTATTTATACTTTTTAGTCCAATAAAAATAAGTCAGCTCATCTATCCTAATCAAATAAATAAAACAATAGCTGAAGGTGCATTAAAAAGCCATCGAAACAAAAAGGCATGTATGAAGAGGTTAATGAATGTCGGAGAAGTGAAAGATGTATGTCGATTTCGTGACAAATGGCGCTCAACTGTTTCTGCTTACCCCGCAAGGGTCCTGGCGTGAAGATATGAGGCATATATAAGGCAACCCATCTGACCAGCAGCGTGGCGAGTGTAGGCCTAATTCTACAAAAATATATTCTGGAAGGCTCGACTTCAGTAGTGGAGGTCTTCAGGGTTCTAGGGGATGTGATGATCATGTTGACTTTTATTTGAGTAAGGAAAATTCTAGAATTTAAATAAATAATATTTTGACTTCGAGTTTTCGTGTTCGTTTTGTGAGAATTTTCCATGCACGGTCCAACTAACGAACCGTACACACCGGACCTATGTTTGGGTTTACATTTTAAAACTGCGGTTTCGGTCATATTTACACGATTCAGCTGGTTTGAGTTATATTTCTACAAAATGAATTCGTATTGTTAGAATTGTCTAGATAGTCTTTTTATTGCCCTGACTCTTGCAGACCGCTATTTAAAAGCCTAAATCTTATGACTATAACAGGCATGTATATATACGAAGTAGTCACATTTATTAGGACGCACAGTGACCTATTTACTTACCAAAAAGATGTCTTTAAAAGTAGTCGACATCCAAACACTATTGCCTATACTAAGACACCAAAAAGCAGAGTTTTCGATAATAACTCTTACGTTATGTGCATTCGTATTTATAACAAGTTACCAGAGGTTCTCAAACAATTACCCAATAATCAGTTTAAATCTAGAATCAAGAAGCTATTAACAAAGTGTTGCTTTTATTCGTTAAGCGAGTTTTATTCATACAAATTTAGAAATTGTAATAAATAATTGTAATAAATTGTATTAATCAACTGACCAAAATCTCGCATACGAGTATTATCTTATGCGAGATTTCTTAAATTCATGACATTTTATTTATTACATAAATTATTTTCAGTGTATAAATTAGTAATTAATTGAGTTAGTATAAATTTGTGTGCCAGAAATGGCGGAGTATGTGAGCTATTCAAAAACTATGTACCTATTTACCATATTCCATACAAATAAATATTATTTCATTTCATTTCACAGAAAAAAAAAAAATTACATGGCGAGCTTAATGTCTGAGCTAACCTTTGGGAGAAGTGGGCGGGGATTGTGAGTACATGATGTTTGAGTTATACTTATTTTTTTAAAACTACTTGTACATAAAACTATCTACTTTATCAAGCCCTCTCACTATATGCGGTTATAGAACATTTGAAATTTCATACCTATTTTATAATTGTATATTTCTGTATTTGCAAAGCTCGCACATAAAATATATCAAGCACGTAAGCTGGAATTAAGTAGGTATTACAACCGAACGACCGAACCATATGTACAAATTTTACCGTTTTAACTTATTACGCATGCGATTTGCGTCCTATTACGCGTTGAAAATAGGACAAATTTGGATACCGTAATTGTGTAAATTATTATATTATCTAAACTGCCTTCATGGTCTAGCGGTTATGCCCGGAGATTTGAACTCGGAGGTACCGGGTTCGATAAATAAATTAATTAATATTTAAGTATTTATGATATTTCCCGAGTTTGGTAAGTTAGAGCCATCGACAGCTTGCCACTTGTCATGATTGGCCTATAGTAAAGTTGGCTAAATGTGAATCCACTTGTTTATAAGCTTGGTTTCTGACCACCCCGAAAGGGAGACGGTCGTAATGATACTTTACTTTTAATTGTGTAAATAGTTTTTAATTACGCTTTATAATTGCCCATTTTTAGTATTAAAATGGATATAGTATGATATACTTAAATGATAGACATATGCCATCGCGGAATTTTCTGTAGACCGATATATAATACTTACACAATTACATATTACATTATTTTGTTATATCTCAAAGGGCTTAGGTTAAAAGTAGGCCAGACGGCTTATTTTTTTCTGACAAATCCAACAAATATCTTTATTCCAGCATGAAAATAGGTTCAGTACTTTTTGAGTTTACCGCAAACAGACAGACAGACAGACACGGCGGAGGACTTTGTTTCAAAATATGTATTTATAGGCATTGATGTTGACTTCCTAATATAAATAAATTAATACAAATGTCTGTGATAACCAAAAATTGGGACTCAGTTTTGGGACCATTTGGGATTCAATTTTAAATACAACGACGAAAACTAACGTTACCTAGCTCTCGACTGCATAAAATATATTGTTATAATACGAGGTGGATTTTAGTTGAACCAGCCGCTTTAAGTGCATTCGTTAACTTGTATTTGTTTAAGGCAAATTCAGTGCAATACCTACGTATAGCTAGCAGCATTTTTAATATTTCAGCTACAAATATATAATGTATAGTTTTAAAAATGTTTGTCTTATCAGCAAGGAAGCTGAAAGGTGTATTTAACTAGGATGGGCTGCATTTGGGTAGTTTTCTACTAATGCGTTCTTCCAGTATTTGCGTACGGAGCAGAATCATGGACCCTGGCAGTTGATCTGGTCCACAAGTTTAAGGTCGCTCAGCAAGCTATGGAGAGAGCTACTCTTATACTCACCATATATACCGCCTCCGTGGTCTAGTGGTAACAAACGTTGCCGTGAACTCGGGAGGTTGTGGGTTCGATTCCCACCGGGGGCAAGTTGCACATTTTATAATTTGTCTTTGTGTGGGTGTTTATATGTATACGCAAATATATAAAAGGTGTTTATATGTATATGTATATGTATATACAAAAAAGGAATAAAAAACTATACAATAAAAATGTCCTCAAAAAAGACCCTTCAGGGATAGTCCTAAGGAGACTGACAACATTTCCCCTCTGTGTAGCGAGGCTAATAAGTTGGCAGAAACAATTTCCAGGTTTCCTGTCTACTTTTTACCTTTGACTTATTTACCTTGCCGTCAGCCGTTTGGACAACTCATTGGCCAGTCTGAGGGTCCCCATGGGCCCATTGTCTCGACCCCAAGCAGCACAAATTTGTAACCAGATTGGCAACATTGATAACCGCGATTGGGGTAAGTACGCAGCATGTAATTCTCAGCAGAAACCCGTTCCCGTGCTTGACGAGGTCGCCTGTATGTGAGATGGGACTAATGAGTCTACACATGTCGTACCCCAGTGACCTGCCAAGTTTCCACGGCCCAACAGTCATGCCGTCGTGTCTCTTGCCATCGCTCCGCCCAATCCTAGAGGGTGCTAGGATCGCAGGTACTCCAGCAGTAATAAAATCCCTTCGGATGATGTCGTTGAGAGCCGCGAGACGAGGTGTCCGAGATGTTCGACGGGTTATCCACACTAAAGGTAGGAGGAAAGGTAGGTTCTCCACACCCTACCACACTACTAATATCCATGAAATGAAATCAAAAAGCGCATTTGGTTTGTCCAAAGCAAAATGTTTGGTGTATGATACATCAGCCCGTCGATATTTACATTTTACCAGTACATATTTGTTTCGTTGCTTACTTTTCGTTATTGGATAAACAAACATTCGAGGCCATTTTGAATAAGTATATTGTTTTTGTAGCGTAGTTGTTCGTAGATTTCGTATGGAATTCTAAGAAAATATTTATTGTGTGAAATTGTATTGCATACAAAATATTGTTGTGAAATGATTAACAATTTGAACAGACCGGGTTTGACTGGGTTCAATTTCTTGCCTGGAAAAGTGACACACTATAATTTATTTACATTTTACTTATCTGGAGTCTGGTAATGCTTGGAACAGTAAGGATATTTCAACTAGTCATGATGGCTATAATTCGTGGAAATGTGGTTATAGTACAAGAAGATAACGATTCTTCTTCTTTTTTAAGAAATAAATAAAGAGTAATAAACTATACCTACAAGGAGGGTAGATTCTAATTTATATTTATTTATTTAAATACATTATTGCACTTAAAAATTTAGTACAAAGACGAGTTATAACGCCATAAGGCATTCATCATCTTCTATCGTTTAAGATTGTCTTTGAATCCACTATCATTCTCATAAAATATATCACAGATGGAGAACTGATCATTATAGAAATTTACTTAATTCTTTTAATGGTAAAAAATTTAATTTACTTCCATGACAAATCTCTTCGCTTCTCTCACAATTTGCTACTTTCTAACCCCTCATACCATACTGGATTTATTTCCAGTTCCTTCGTAGTCGGTGCAACAAACCTATGGAACAATCTCCCAACCAACATAGGGCAAGCTAATACCAGGTCGTCTTTATTTTTTTTAGATTTAGATTTTTTAAGTTGCTCTAACCTAACCGCACGCAAATCTAAAAGGCCTTTAATCCGGAGTCATCCCATTGGGAAGGTATTGTCGATAGCTATAACAGAGTCGATCTCTCCTCGGTCATGTATGTATTTGAGGATATCTTAGTGTGACATATATCGCAGCTTTTTGTCAGCATCATTACGGAGGTGCCGTTTTTCCACAGTCATGACCCTTCCAAATCAATTTATAATTAGGTTTCGCTATGAATATGACTATATTCCGACACCTAGAACTCAGCGTCCTAGACCTCCACTATTGGAGATGGGCCTTCCAGAACATATACAAGTATCTGGAGACTTTGGCCTACACTCGCCACGCTGGCTAGACCGGTTGGCGAGATTCTAATGACAATTATATAAAGATTTCACAAGTTGGTATTAGTGGAACCAGGACCGACGGCTTAACGTGCTCTACTAGGCATGGGAACGGTGGTGTTGTAAATCTAAGACAAATGTACGTGTTGTGAAACAAGTAGATGAATTACTATATTTTATATTTAAATCTGAAGTCTCTATGACATAAGGTTGTCATAGAGACGAAAAAAGTCAATATGTAACTTTCGGCAAAATGTCTTAATTTGTGTTGTTAATTTTTATTATGTTTATTTAACCACAGTCAGTGTTTATTTCGGCCTTTATTTCTCCACAGAACGTAAGAAAAGTTTGCTCATGCCGGGGTGGTTTGAACCGACCTTTGTAGGATTTTAAGGAAAGCGAACCACCACCGCGCCTATGTAGTGACTACCTAATATATATATATATGACTATATATTGTTTGTCAAAACAACATACAATACTGTTTACTAAAGATTAGTATTATCCGACGCACATCTGAAACGGGTGTCTCTTTTGGAAAACATAGACGTATACTTATCGAAGGACGAGGCACTTAATACATTTTTTTTAACCCTAATTTCAAAAGACGCATAACTTCAAGATATTCGTTCATTCTAATTTAATTAATTGCTTTATTTATATCTTTAATGATTAAAAAAAAAATCTTTAAGCCCATCTTGACCTAGCTAGTGTTATCGATTAAGATGTTTTGGTAAGAACACGTCGAATCTCCTACGCCGGTGATGGAGAGGTGCTTGTTACTTGTTCTAAAATATTAAAACGAGGCTTAAAAATGTACCAAAAAGGATTTATATCAGTAGTACCAATCAGATACTTTTATTAGTGAATATATATATTATTTCTTTGAATGTCAACTGATAATTGCATTGGATTAGTGCTGGGTTCAAAGTCTGGTATGCTAGAGACATCATAGAGATTGCCATTTATTTTGATGGGCCCAAAGTAAAGTTGGCTCAATTTAAACTCGCACCTTACAGAAGCGTTATTTCCTACCACTCCGTATGGTCGTGATAATACGTCGCTTTCACTTTATACCAATTAACAATAGAAAGGGTTTAAAATAGTAATGCTACTTTAATTTAATGATGTATATATTTTATAAGTGATTAAATGTGTTTTCTTCGAATATCAACTGTTACATTACGGTATACGGTCATGATGATATTATTTACATTACGAATTGACGGTGGATACACATTTTTAGGGCCATCAATTTACAATTACAGCAAATTGTAAAATGTCATGTCCTTAGATTAAATATAACTCTATGGCAGAGGCATTCAAAACTTTCTTTATAGAACAGTAAAATGAGCATAAAACAGAGTTAAATTTTCCAAAAGTGCCACATATACGCCACAATGCTCGTAAACAAACGATAAAACACATTTTGTCGTCGTATTTGGAATTCTGTCGCATTCTTTAAGGCAGTAACGTTGAATTCTTGTAGCATATTTTACTCTGACTTGTCAAGGATTGTCCTTTAACATTATGCCGACATTGCGCTGATTTTTAAAACCAAAGTCAAATGGTTTTTAGTAATCTACAGGTCTTTACGCGATTTATCGTAAAGGCTTATTTATAGTTTCGGTTTATCATCATCATCCCTAAAACACCCAGCTGATCCATTCTTAAGGATGAACCTTCCAAAAATTCTGGAGAATTTTGTCTACACTACACGGCCAAACTGGCCAGATGGGTTGGCGAGGGTCTGATGTCAACTTACAATGACAATTATTATTAATTATTTAACAAAATACACTTTATACTAACAATATCCAGAGTAAAGTTTATTGTTGATATTTATTGTTGAAGTATTAGAATTTAGTATATTGTTGTCATTGATATATAATATGTAGTGTATGTAATAATATGTATGGGTATATGTAGTATATGTATTTATATATATATGTATTAATATTACTATATAGTTAAACCGTAGAATTTAATACAATTTTGCACCTACCTTTCAATATAATGCTCAAGTTGTCCCAATGGTTGGCTAGGATAGAATGTCTAGCGGTATTATAAGCCCGCCTTTGTCTTTGTGCAATAAAGATTTAAATAAATAAATAAAGTAATTTACAAAATAAAGACTTGCACAGATTTGACATGTCCGTGCAAAATGGCGTGAAGAAAGGAATGATTGTTGTATTCTCTTCTCCCGATGGATGATGAATGAGGTGATGTAGTATCTAGTCCATACACCCAAGTCTGAAGTAATATATCTTTCTTTCTTATGATTAATCAAATTTTCTTGCAGTTTAAAGCGCGGGAAAACTACACAAAAAAAACTGCAACTTGTGCCCCATATATAAAGTAAAATTTATCGTTTTCCATAATTATTCACTACCACATTATTAAACAAAACAATTTGACTAACAATATCAACATAAAAGTAATTTACACGATAAAATTTTGCATTTGACATGTCCGTGCAAAATGGCGCGTAGAACTCCTCGAGATAGACGATACGATAAATATGTTTTTTTTTTATAGTCTTTAAAGGACATTGTACAGAATACATCAGCCCGAAACACGTAATTTTTTTGCATAATATATGTTCATAACAGAGTTCATAACCGAGTTCGGGATCATCAAATTCCAGATGCTGCAGAATTTGATGCTTTACTTGAAGTCACTAGCGGCATTATAGCCCAAACACGTAGGGTAAAATATGGGAGTCCACAGCGCGGGAAATCCGCATAAAATAAACTGCAACTTGTGCCTCATATTTGAAGTCCAATTTATCGTTTTCCATAATTATTCACATTGTAGCACATTATTAAACAAAACAACACCACTTTTGACCAATAATATCCACAGCAAATTAATTTACAAAACAAAAACTTGCACTTGACATGTTCGCAAACGACATGACAAAATGGCGCGAAGAACTCCTCTGCGATAGATATAGATATGACGTTTTGAGGTGATTTCTTAATAAAATGGTGGCAAAGAATGTCGATTGCAACCGAGAACGTTTATCCTTGGCCTCTGTCGATTCAAATCGCTACACATACATGCAAAGCTTTTTTTATTTTTACAAAATTAATGTCTGTGTTACATAAATATGATACTAAATATGTATTTTATTTAACACCTCCATAAATATTGAGTTTATTGATTACTCTGGGGACAGATTACAGGCCGTATTTTATCATAACGAATTTTATAGTCAATTTCGCTGTTATCGTTAAAATCTATTGTCATCATATTTGATAAAATTATATAGAACTACATTATTATTATTAGTTGGCTTATATTTTAATTTAATATTATTAATTGTGTCGATTATATAAAAATCTGTATATGTTAATTAGAAGTATCATGACTACCGTATCCCATGCGAAGTAGTCAGAAACCACGCTTATAAAGAAGATGATTCAGATTTAGCTAACTTCACCATAGGCCAATCATTACAAGTGGCGAGTCGATGTCTCCAGCGTACCAAACTCGAGAAATATCACAAATAAATTAAATAATAATTAATTTTATTTATTTACATTAATAAATATTATTGTGTCTCTTATTAACCGCTAGACCACAGAGTCAGTAACAACATAACTTAAAACTATACTTAAAAATACAACATTCTAAATAGATAAAACCTATTTTACTGAATCAAACCATTCCTTAATACTCAATATTACGACTAGAAATAAATAATCCATTTAAGCTTCAATATTACTTATGAAAGAATCTTTTCACGCAAGATTATATCGTAAGCAGCTGTTATTGCCAAACTTTCGAAGTATTTATTTTCAAGAGATATTATTTGCCGCAGACTGCTGTTATTGCTACAGCCCAACATTTATTACACTTCTACAACTATCCGCACCTACTAATCATATAAATGCGAAACAAACTTTGTGTGTTTGTCTTGACTGTATTACTGAAACAGATATTGATTTTATTTATTTATAATAGGGTAGCCAACAGTGCTAACATCGCACACTTATTTGTACTTAACACTAAATCAGAAGTTAGATGTTGCACCTATTATAGGCGACCACCACATTACCACAGTAGCCTTTATTGCCTATAAGAAATAACAAAATTATAAAATTTTCAATAAGTATACAAAAACTAAATATTATACGAAAAACTAAATCTGAAACAATTTTTAAATATACATATAAAATAAACATTCAATTCCTTTTAGAAATAATAAAAAAAAGTAACGAAAATAACTAAAATAAATAAAATACCTACTTCAAGTAATAAAGTAAAATAAAATAAAATTAAAATAAAAAATAATAATAATAGAAACATACATAAAATTTACTTATAAATTTTATAAATTTTTGGCAAGTTGTTTTAGCAGTTTATGTTTAAATACCCTTTGGGAGTCTCCAAAGATGTCAATATCTGGAAATTTTGCAGCATGAGCATTGTATTTTGATTGTATTCTGGAAAGAGGATAGAGTAAAGTGAAGTATCATCACTTTTGGGAAGAAGGATAAATTGTGATTAAAAATTGACATCAGATCCTTGCCAACCCGTCTGGCCAGCATGACGAGTGCTTGGACGCTGTGTTCTAGTGTGGCGGCCCATTATGACAAGTGGCAAGCTCGTCCATATCTCTGACTTACGTACCAAACTCGTAAAGTATCAGAAACAATCAAAAAGCATTTCAAATATAATAGCATTAAACAAAATTATAATTTGTGGCATTTGGGGTTGAAACAAACAATAAATATATTTATCAAGAGTGTGGCAACCCTAAATGCCATAACTTCATAAAACAAAAAGTTTATTTTATAGAATAGTTTTAATTTAAGCATTTTTTATTTAGGTTTAATTATAATTGGTATTTAATCAATTTTATTTTAATTGTTTTATTCTTACAAAAAAATAATAAGTTGTAGTGTCCCGACCAAGAATCAAAGCCGGTACCTGCGCGTCGAAATCCACGGACTTATTAACCGCTAGACTATGGAGGCAGATACAGATGCATATTAAAAATATTATTTAAAAATTGCAGTATGCACAAGGGTCGGGCTTAATACTTCATAAAATAGATATACACATACATACTCCCCTCATCATTTCATCATTCCGGATTTATTTTGAATTCTTTTGTCATTGTCGCCACTAATTCATGCAATGATCTCCCTGTAAACATAAGACAAGCACCGACCAGAACTTTTCAAAAAACTCGTGTATCCTGAAAAGCTCCTCACAATGTTGGTAAGAGTATATATATATATATATATATATATATATATATATATATATATATATATATATATATATATGTAATTCAAATTCAAAATCGTTTAATTGCTTTAAAAGTAGTCATCATCATCAGCCTGTGTCTCTCCACTGCTGGATATAGGCCTCCCCCAAGGCTCGCCACTTCACACTATCTCCTGCCACCCTCATCCAACCCCCACCAGCGACCTTTCTCAAGTCATCCGTCCATCTAGCGGAGGGTCGACCCACTCTGCGTCCTCCCGTACGTGGTCTCCACTCTAAAACTCGTCTACTCCATCGTTCATCGGTTCTACGACAGACATGTCCAGCCCATTGCCACTTTAGCTTACTAATTTTGAAGGCTATATCAGTAACTTTGGTTCTCCGACGGATTTTAGATTCAAAGTGGTACATACGGTAATATAGTTAGTAAGTTGGCTCTGCACATTTAGCCATTGTTGTGGCATGCAAAATTTGTTTTTTTTTAAATATATTCTTATCTAGTCATCATTATATAATTAAATTTAGGTCAATACATGTATGTTTATGTATAGTATTATGTATGTGTTAGTATTTAGTATATTGATATTATAGTATATATAACAGTATAATATGTAAGTATATGATTAAGCTTTTAATTTTTCTTTTTATTAATAATATTTCTTTCATTGCTCAACCTATAATAGTTCAAATTTGTCCTCAAGCTTTGGCTGTCAGAAAATGTCTACGGGCATTAAGTCCGCTTTTGTACTTCGTGCAATAAAGTTTTAAATAAATAAAATAATAAATACATAGCCGAATTTAAAAGTATACAAATAAAGCCTAATAACTCCATCAATATCCTCAGATCCCATAGAACACAGAGACCTAGAGCTAATTTTGGATAAAACCTATTATAACAAAACAATGAAAATAAAACGAAAAAAAATTAGAAAGCCATGAGTTTTCTGCAAAGCTTTTAAATTACATTCGCGTTTTAATGAGAAACTACATTTTAGAAGCACATCTCGTACAATGTTAACATGCGAATAAAAATAAATGTCATTTTTAACTCAGTTAGTAAGAGTCGCAGAAAATCCTTGCGCAAACTTAGACACTTTTTCTCTAAACTACGAACGAGTAATGTAGGTACCGTATATCTTGCTTTAACCCGTTTGCACACACGCTCTATAAATTATCACAGGTTTTGTACATAAAATATTTAAGAAGCAGTTGTAAATTCGGCTGGCACTTATTTCCATTAACCTAAAGCCTCGATATACAGATGAGAAATGTTGGCTTCCTTATATTACGTTTAGTTTATATTTAATATTGTAATTTTATTTGAGTAGTTTTAAATTTGTCTTAGATAGATAAATAAATCTTTAAATATAATAAATACAAAGTCCAATATAAGGTCTAATATGTGACAAACAATATTTTATATTTACTTATTTACTGGAAACTACACTACACTAAACTACACTACAAATGTTGGTTACAAACAGAAAATAGATAAGTATTTATTCGTACGAACTTTACAAATAAAAGTAAAATATTATTAATAAAAAATCTTGCGCCATCAACGGGTAAAGTGCCAAGGATACTGACAACATTGCGACGTTGAATAGCAATGCTGATCCTTCGGCCCAAATATTGCCCGCTTGTCTCTTGAGGTGCGAGCTGTTTTAACAACTTAAAGCCCACAGTAAAAGCAGACCTATGCTCTATGATACCCGCATCATTTGGCTGTTGAACCTACAGACGTGCCTTGGGATGCGATCTGTGCTCTTGCTGCAGGAGAGGCCGTGGTGGCCGAGTGCGCCGGCGTTGTCTTAACATTGGGAACGATGTGAAAATTAAAAACTATATAATATTCACATTACCATGTTCCAGAATAACTCTCAATCAGCTTTCTGCGTCATTGACTGAAAAAACCAAAGTCACAAGCTCACCACTCACGTGGTGTATATCAAAATATTTATCATAGATCATTTTAAACATCCTTTCTGATTCGTCTGCGTGCTAATATCGTATTGTGAAACGGCAGTCATAAGTTTGATCATATATGTCTTTCGCAAAGATCTTAAAGTATATGTATGTAATGCTTGCGCGACACTACGCGTGTTTTCGAGCGTTAAAATACTTTTCTCTATTCACCGAGTGATTTCATCCGTAAATTCTATTCCCATTCATTCTAAAACCTACAGGCTAATCAGACTTATACGAGTATATAAGCTCCTTTAAGAAAATTAAAAGAGAGTAGGTATTCAACTTTTACGAGCTACCTACTTACGGGAGAATAAAAAAATGCAATTAGTTTTATTACCAAGACAAACTTTCTCTCACATAGAGACCATACACTCGCAAACACACAATATACAAACACCACAATTAAAGACACACATGCAGACACCACACAATATACATTCATACACCACACACAACACCTACAGATACCACACAACAAACATGCAAACACACACATAAATGCTACACCAAATACCCATACACAAAGATACCAACAAGAAATACTTAAAAATAATTGATTTGACCTAATTATGCTAGCTAATTGTTATGATGAGCTCGACAGACTAACTAATCACTTCACTTCACTATCACTACATATTATAAAACGAAATCCTCCGCTACGTTGTCTGTCTCTTTGCGATAAACTTAAAAACTACTGGACCTATTTTAATGCAGTTTTCACCAATGGATAGAGTGGTTCTTAAGGAAGGTTTAGGTATATAATTTGTTAGTTTTGTTGTTTTTGTATCGTTGGAGGTGTCGGAAAAATAAGCTGTCTGCGAGACTTCAACGAAAACGCTGCCTAAACCCTTTGAGATATAACAAAATAATGTATGATGGAATTGTGTATTCTATATAGGTTTACAGAAAAGTCTCAGTCGGTATATGTCTATCTCTTATGGATAACATACTATATCTATTTTAATACTTAAAATAAAAAGACGCGGTAATTGGAAAGCTATTTACACATATATGGTATTAATCCTTATCATTACGTAAGTTGGCTTAAACATTTTATGAATATATATTTTCCCCTTTATACCATGCAAATTAAATGAATAGGTAGACCTTAGATATCAAACAAAAAAAAAATTCGTGTTGCCGTTTACCCAGGCAAAGCCGGGAAAACAGCTACTTATTTATTATTTATAAATGAATCATATTTCTTAAACATTATTTCTTTAAAATGTGTTTTGTACAATTTACGAGTATTAAACAACTATTGTTACGGAGCCATAAGCTTAGTCTGACTGATCCGAAACAAGCCACAATTAAAACTCATCCGGATGAACTGGAATAAGCCCCTTAACTTACGGTTATCTGTGTTACACCAGATTAGTTACGTGATAGTGTTTTGAAATGATATCTTCTTGTAAAAGTAGATGGAGAAGTACCACCGTTTGAAGACGAAAAAACTACCTAGCAATCGCTTTATAGAATCAGTAAAAAGTAAAAGTATGGTATCATCTCAACTATATGTCTTACGGGGTGGTCAGAAAAACCACGCCTTAAAGCAGATTCACATTTAGCTAACTTTACTATAAGCCCATCATGACAAGTGGCAAGCTCGTCATAGAATAACAAACTCGAGGAATATCACAAATATATTAAATAAATTGTTGTGTCCCGACCAGCAGCCCTATTCTATTACTTAAGCGGAAACGTTATATAATGTAATCCGTTAAGTTTGTATATATTAAAGTTGATATTTGCACGGCCGCTGTTAAGGTCGAGCGCTTACAGAGTTGAGAATTAAATAATATTTTGTAATTATGACGAAATCCTAATAACGTTTGCGCTTAAGTAACAGAATAGGCCTGCAGGAATCGAACCTGGGAGTTCACAGACGTTTGGTTGTGTGTTGACCTACATACATGGACTGGTCATTCAGTAAAGGGTAATAAGGTCTGCTAAGCTATTTTTGCCCTTTCTTGTAACAAGGACTGAAAATTCAATCTTTTTTATATTTATTATTCTTTGGAGTTAACAATAAAAAACTTTTTATTTTATTATTATGGTTATTTTTATTACGTGATAGGTAAATACCTGTACTATAGCCATCTTAACGTTGGAGCATTATTTACGCTACACCCTGTATTTAATAGTGCGTTCCAAAAAACTTTATTTATTGTCAAAAATAGACGTCCACCTTTACTCATTCTGTAATTATAATTATGCCGAATATGAACGAATTTCAAAACAATGTGAAATGTGTGACATGTTCCATATACTATATTATATACTATACTATAAATTGGTGTGTAATAGGTTTTGAGTTGTCGATCGATACATTTTATAAACAAGCATTTGTATGAAATAAGAGCGCTCGCAAATTTCTTTTATACATAAAAAATAAGATATTCGGCATTCAGTATATTGTCTGTCTATACTCTCGAATTACGAGACATTTTCCGCGCGTGAGATACAATATGTTTCGTGAAAGTTTCAAATAAATTTGTTGACGTCCTACGTGAAGAGAATGTAGACGCAGCGTAGTACGTGATATAACCGAGTTCATTCAGTGTGCTGATACTTTGACCTACATGCATGGACTGGTCATTCAGTAAAGGGCAATAAGGTCTGCTAAGCTATTTTTTAACTTAACAACTGCTCTTACTTATTGGATTGCTTCGGTCTTCTACTAACATGAGTAGAATAATTTTGAATAACAATGATATAAAAATAAAACAAAAGTAAAGTATCATCACGATCGTTTCCCTTTCGCGGTGGTCAGAAACCACGCTTATAAATAAGCGGATTCACATTTAGCCAACTTTACTATAGGCCAATCATGACAAGACAAGTGACAAGCTCGTCGATATCTCCAGCGTACCGAACTCGAGAAATATCACAAATAAATTAAATTATCCTCCATGTCCAGGAATCGATTTCGTTACCTCCGAGTCTAACGCGGATCCACGGACTTAACCGCTAGAAGACGAAGGTAGTTGAATGATATCATATGATATTAAAAATGCGTCGTGACCAAACTCCTGCATGACCAATGAGAACATTTCTTAAGTACACTTGCAATAAATTTACAACACCACTTACCGCCATTAAATAGCACGTTAAGCCGATGATAAGATAAAAAAAAAATAGGATAGAATTTCCGTTTAAGAATATCCTCAATCCCAATGGCCAGTTCCACTAATACCACTTTGCGAAATCATTAAAAAAAACATCTTATTACCCTTGCCAGCCCTATGGCCAGCGTATAGGCCAAATACTCTCTTAGTCGTCTTTTGACAGCCTGCCATGCAATGGCATTGATGATATTCATAAACGGAAATCCAATCCTATCGTTTTTATATTACAGTATTTTATATTTTCCATCTAATAATATAAAAACATATTTTTTTTAAATTCCTTTGTAAGTTTCCTTTCCTTTATTGAGAATTTGGTTCAAACGCAAATTCAAACAACAAAAAAAGAACAAAGTTTTTGTCTCTGTCTAAAATCTGTAAATAAAAGTGAAAATATGTCTAAAGTAACTATAATTTTATTTCCTAGAAAATTAATAGATTATAGTTCTCAAAAGGATACTCAGACTTAAACCTTGAACTGCGTAAATAATATTTTTTTTATAAAAGACCGGATTTTAGATGTAAGTCAATGGTGTCACGTTTTTATTTTAGGGCATAACTGAATGCTGAGACCAAGACAACTCCCAGAAATTGGAGGAAGTATGACATTGTTGAATTTGTAACATAACTTTGTCCAGCGGGATTTTCCCTAAGGACCTTACAAATCAGACAGATAGCGTAGTCTTCTAGCGGCGGCAGTCTATTACTTTAAGCGCTAACGTTAGGTTGTCTTAATCGTGAATTCCGATATTTACCGTCAGTTTTAGTGCGAGTTTATTATAAAAACCGAGAAAATCGAGCAGTTAACTTTGGATGTTTTCTTGGCTCAATTATGTTTTATGTATTAATAATTCAGTTCGCATATATTGCCAGTACTTCAGAGACTCAATTATAATAATATGTTTATCCCTTCGTCTTCATCCTTCTATACCGTAACATTCTTGTACACATACACAGACAAACCTACTCCCACACACACACACATACACAAAAACATATGCACCCACGCATACTTCACAAACTTCAGTACTGTAAAATGTAGTACTAATGCCTACAATGACATCTGGAACACCGTCCACCTACTATTTCAGGTGTCACTTTTATTATTACCTATGTTATGACCAAATTGTATAATGTACATTTGATTTTGGCATTTTTTTATTATTGTTAACGTTTTAAAAAATATATATATATGTTTTTTTAAATTAAGATTTTTTTAGTATAAAATGTTGTTTCAGCCAAAGACATGCCTCATACACATACGCTAAACATGTCAAAAGATAATTTCTTTAAGCCGGTTCTTAGTGATGTGATGGGTTACTATTATTGGCCTTAATATGTTCTACCTATAAGTACGATATATACATTTATTTAAAATGATACTGTAAAAGAGCAGGTGCGTGGAAAAGTGTATTACCAATAAAATAACATTGTTTTGTTTGTATAAAGGCGTAGTAAATATAAAAACAGTGTCAAATTTCTTCTATTTCAGCCGGAACACGATCCGGAGAGTGATCTATCATTTTTATAGTCTCCCCATAACGGCTTTGGAGCCGCAAGCGAGTGTATGTAACTGCCTATATGAATCCATTCACTTGGAAAATTTACTAAACTTTCTTTAAAAAATATCATTTTTGTAGTACCCGGCGAGTGGAGGTTCTTATACCACTATATGACATTTTTCTTTTAGATATTGTCTACAAATTTATATTTTATTCATCATAATCACTGCCCTTAAACACAGAGTCCTAGACCTTCACTGTTGGGGATGAGCGTACCAGAAATATCTGCAGATTTTTTTTTTATCAGTACTTTAGAAATGTCGCTAATCTATCTATATACAAGTACTTGTATATAAAGATGAATGTCGGTGTGTATGTTCCCTATGCATTTCGAATCTACAAAGTTGGATTTGCAAAAATTATAACTCGAGAACGGCTGGACCGTTTTTTTACGGTTTTTGATTTGTTGGATGTGTCTCCGTCCCGAATAGCAGAATAACTTTAAATAAAATTGGAAAATTAAAGAAAAAAATTAAATATAAAAAATAACATTTTCCGATACAAAAAGTTCGTTTGTTACGTACCTGTCAAACGATGTTGGTTGTCAAATATATATTGGTGCGAGTTCTTCGCGCCATTTTGCGTGAACATGTCAAGTGCAAGTTTTTGGTTTTGTAAATTAATTTACTGTGGATATTGTTGGTCAAAAATGGTGTTGCTTTTTATATAATGTTCTACAATGTGAATAGTTATGGAAAACGCTAAATTTGACTTGAAATATGGGGCACAAGTTGCAGTTTATTTTTTGCGGTTTTCCCGCGCTGTCAACTCCCATATTTTATCCGACGTGTTTGAGCTATAGTGCCGCGAGTGACTCCAAGAAAAGCATCAAATTCTGCAGCATCTGGAATTTGATGATGACCTCATTTACTCATAAAAAAGAAAGATATATTACGTCAAACTTGGCTGTATGGGCTAGACCCTTTGCCTTCCCTATCATCTCATTCGTCATCCATCGGGAGAAGAGAACAAAATATATATATATATGGGTGCGTTCAAAAATTTATATTTAGCTTATTGATATTATATAGAATAAATGACAAAAAAAATGATATATAAAACAACTGTCAAATCGATTGGTCTCACTTTTACGTGAAAATTACTTACGTGAGAATATCTTTACATTGGAATATAGATAATGCGCGATTTTTGTTATCATAGCTAGTTTATCAAGAACAAATTTGTTTATCTACCTTATGATAGGTCTCTTCGTTCATCTCACAATTCTGTTCTTTCTATTCCTTCTTACCACTGTGGCTTTATTTAAAATTCATTTGCTGTAGTTACTGCTAATCTTTGGAACAATCTGCTCGTTGAAATTTGACAAGCACCAAACAGAAAACTTTTTAAAATAATGGCTCCCTACAAAGAATATAAGTAATTATTGTATGTAGTATGTGTATTTATGTGTGCATATGCATGTATATATATATTGTATGTAGTTCATTAATTATGTAAATGCTTTTTTTTTAAACTAATTATTTCAACATTTAACATAACTGTTATGTGTTGCACATGACACTCTTAACCTTCTACATTGTCCCAAAGGTTGACTGTCAGAGAATGTCTAGCGGCATTAAGCCCGCCCCTTGTACATAGTGCAATAAAGATTTAAATAAATAAATAAACATAATGAAAGTGTGCTACTACAAAATAACTATTATGTAAAGAAATATCAATAGAAGAATTTGAAAGGACAATTTCTGTTATCCCCGTGTACCGTTAATAAAAATACAAACCCTAATATTGATGGGTTATAGTTAAGTTCGTGTAACTTAGGTTATAGTTAGTGTAACTAAGAAAGAAAGCTGTTGGTACTGCAATAATTATTGTAGCTGATGTAAAACACGCTTGAGTTTCGATATCTATCCCTACTGAAAATATTATTAAAAAATTATATCATACCTTCGAAGAAATATGTTTTCTATAAAAAAATTGGATTGATATTTCGCTATTGATAATAATATCCAAAAACTGTACATTATAATAATAATAAATATTTCCAGACAGGTCACACAGCGCCATCTAGTTTCCGTGGTAAGCTACGAAGCTTGTGTTACGGAAACTAGATGGTTGATAAACTACATATTATACTTTTTTTTTGTAAATATATACATATTATACATATAAACACCCAGACCGAGACAAATTATACAATGTACATCTTGCTCCTGGTGGGAATCGAACCCACGACCTCCCGAGTTCACGGCAATGTTTGTTACCACTAGACCACGGAGCGATCATTATTAAACAAGAGTGTGACTGTACACCGTAAACCCTAACGGTCGTGATGATACTTGACTTATTTTTAGAGAACCACTAAGTTTATTATAAAAAGGCTTTATTGTTTATCCAAGTCTGAAATGTTTTACTTCCAGCTATAAAGATATTCACGTCCTAAGAAGTCAGGTACCTCTAGGGGATAACTTGTTAAGCAACTTCTCTTTATGTCCTTTGAGTAAAAGATCTATCTTTTATACAATTATCCTCTAAATATATATAAAAGTTAGGTTGGCCTTTATAAAACGTCTTTTATTTATTGTACTTTCAGACAAAACAACGATGGCTTGTTTAACCGACTAATACACGCGTATTAATACTCTCCTTTTCTTATTATTTAGGACAGCGTGATGGAACTAGGCACGGTGGTGGCTCGGTTGTAGGAACGCGAACCTTAAATCCTACAAAGGTCGGTTCAAACCCACCCAGCATGTACCAATGAGAAATACACTTTTCTTATGGCCGTTCGTCATAGATTTATAACACCACCGTTCCCGTGCCTCGGAGAGCACGTTAAGCTGTCGGTCCCGGTTCCACTAATGCCAACTTGTGGAATTGTTAATAAATAGCGGTCTGGTCAGCGTAGCGAGTGTAGGCCAAATTCTCTAGATCTGGAAGGCCCATCTCCAGCAGTAGAGGCCTAGGACGCTGGGTTTTAGGGGCTGTAATGATGGCACTATAACCCAGCTTTAATATACTTGGGGTTGAAATACGCTCAGACTACCACTGAAACTATTTACATCGAGAGCATAACCAAAACAGCGTCCAAGAAACTGAAGTCACAAGGTTTTTTTCCCCTCACTAAGACTTATTCTTCATAAAGCATTAATAAGGTTATGCGTAGAATACTGTTTAATGGTTTCGCTACCTTACAGATGCTCTCAATGTCCTACAGAGGCGGGCGATTTGGATAGTGGACGGCACTACAGCAGTGTCTAAAACTCTCTAATCTCTGCAGCTTCACTAAAATGTGGCCTCCTTCATCGTCTTCTACAAGCTATACTACGGTGAGTGTTCAGAAGAGCTCCTTAACATTATCTTTTCTTCTCTATCCCGCAATCTAACCACACGGACAGGCCAAACTATGCACTCCCATACCACAGCCACTATTCATTCGCGTACAAATAAATTTGTAGGCTCTTACATCTCTCGCAGGCAAAGATGTGGAATGCTCTCTGAGCCAGTGTATTTCCCCATGCCTATAATCTGGAGTCCTTCAAGTTCAATCCTACAGACGCGTACAGGTTACCATCAGGTGGGCGCAATGTCTCATGTCAAGCACAGTATACTGAAAATAAGTATATTATCTCTAAAGGAGAGGAAAGAATAATTTTGTTATGTGGCTTGTTACCAAGCAAGCTGGGTTGATAATCACAGACCCTAAAATACAGTTATAGACCTCCACTGCTGGAGATGGGCCTTGCGGAATTTTCTGGAATATTTTGCCAACACTCAGGCGAGTGCAGCACGCTGGCTAAATGGGTTGAGGGTAATTCAGTAGAAGTTTTTGGAGATAGCATGGACTAAAAAATAAAAAAAAAATAAAAAAAATTGCATTGCTATGTGGGAATGTAGCCAGTATTCTTGGTACTTTAGGTCAAGAAATTTTTGTCGGTATAGATTTTTTGTATCCGTTCTAAATATTTATAATAAAATAATTATATTATTTATTAATAAATAGATTTATTTTAAATGTACGATAAAATATAAATTTGTAAGGTGAAGTACCTTCTTCTTCTTCGAGTGAGTACGAGTAGGTACTGTAACGGGTACATGTAGGTTGTAGAGTTTTATTGGCATTTTAAGAAAGAATAGGATTGTCAATATACGACAATGACAGGATTGATGGGTTTTTGTTTTAAAGAAGAAAAAGAATAAAAAGAAGATCGGGGGAGCTCGGACCGAGAGGTCGACAGAGCGAGTATTTTTATAAATATTAGGATTAAAATAATTATTAGTTAAAGTCTACCGCGTAATAGTGTCCCTCGTAGATAAGTGTTTAGTTTTTCTAGATATATAATTATTTCTAAAATATAAAGTATAAAAAAGTTTTATGCATTTTTAATAAAAAAACGGAGTTCCGTAGAATCCTCTCCGTAACAATTAAAAGCAACTACATCCAACCGCAGGCGTTAGATAATTCAAGTAACTGCAAAGGGCAGGTTACAGTACCTATATTATTGTAAATACAACTGTAATTATAGTCGAACTCTATTTACTTTTTTTTTTAATACTTATTTCTTGTGCCTCCGTGGTACGTGGATTTAGACGCTGAGGTACCGGGTTCAATTCCTGGTCGGGACACAATAATTTATTTAATTTATTTGTGATATTTATGGAGTTTTTTTATTTTATTTTTTTCAGACAGGTCACACAGCGCCATCTAGTTTCCGTGGTAAGCTACGAGGCTTGTGTTACGGAAACTAGACGGTTGATAAACTACATATTATATATTTTTTTGTAAATATATACATATTATACATATAAACACCCAGTTTGGTACACTAGAGACATCGGTGGGGTTGCCACTTGTTATGATAAGCTAATGATAGTAAAGTATAATATGAATCCACTTCTTTAAAAAGTCTGGTTCCTGATTTCTTCGGAAGAAATACGGTCGTGGTTTTATTTATTTGTTTTTCAACGAGACCTTAAGCAAGTTTATGATCAAAACTTCACCAAAGGAATAACAAGTGATTAAACAATACCTAAGTTTGCAGTAACCCTTTACGAAATAATTTGACCTTTGTTCAAATAATTTACAATCTTGATATTATTATATTTCCTTGGATTAATTTGTTTAGCTAAGTAAAGTATCATCACTACCGTAATTAATATGTAAGAATAATAAATAAAACCGTATGTATAAAATTTATAATAGAAAACATACCGATACAAATAAGCATGTTCAAAGGATTAGTAAATAAATATTTATTTATTTTTATATTACACGCAGCAGTACATATATTTTTATAAAGTTATCAACAAACATAAACAACTTATTATAAATAACAAACCCAACTACTTTTATACTTTATATTTTTTTATGGTATTTATTAATATAACTTCACACCAAATCTAATAAAAATAAACTTTAAAAAAAAATATCCTCATGAGAATTTTAAATAAAATAATAAATATAAATAAAGAACAAAAAAAATATAAATCGTGTAAAATAAATTTGAAACTTATTTAAACAGATTAATAATAATAACTGAAGTCCCTAGCTACTCAGTGAGCTGGTACTGGTAAGGGGCCAGTCTAATCCCTTGCCAACAAGATGATTCTGGTCTGAGATTTGGAACTTACGGTCGTTAGCGATCTGAATATAAGACGGGAAGTTTTGCGTTAAAGTCAAAGTCAATACCGTAATACCATTATCCATAATACATCGAATGGTAGGATATAATTTAAAATATATTTTTTTTAAATGTGATAAAGTGTTTAATAAATAAATATTTCCAGACAGGTCACACAGCGCCATCTGGTTTCAAGAGGCTTGTGTTACGGAAACTAGATGGTTGATAAAAATATTTTTGGAAATATATACATATTATACATATAAACACCAAGACCGAGACAAATTATACAATGTACAACTTGCCCCCGGTGGAAATCGAACCCACGACCTCCCGAGTTCACGGCAACGTTTGTTACCACTAGACCACGAGGGCGGTCTAATATTTAACTATTTGTTTTTTTGTTCTCAATCGGTATTTGAACCCATATTTGTAAATTTGTGGTTATTACCGCTGCGTAGGCAGAGTAATTTGTTTGTTTAAGTTTAGCATCGTAACTAACAATTTCACAGTTGAGTCTTGATTATGTTTTCTGGTCTTACAATACCCACGTTAAACTGATTAACTGAAATTAAGATCAAATGATTGTTTTATTTGTAAGACAGCCTTAGAAGCCTCAGTGGTCAAATGTTACTGAGTTTGGGAGCGTAAATTATGTAATAATACGTGTTGCTAAGGCAAGTTACTAGGGCGTGCTACCACCGTTTAGACGGTTCTTTAGAGAATTTCTTAGCACTTGACCCTCACTGTCCCATTGTCTCAAAACCATAAGGCACAAACACGTAGACATTGCTAATAGACTTGTATTTCACTTAGCCCATTTAGCCGAGTCCGCTGCAGCCTCAGCCCTGACGGATGTACCCTGAAGATTAGACCGAGCAACGGTGTAGCATCCCACACTAATGCTCGACCCAAATTATTAAATTTATATCTATTATAATAATTAACCAAAAATTCCTTAATTAAGGTTTTGTTAAACCAAATTACTATGAAGAAAACGGAATAATTTTATATTTTAACATCGGTCTTATCTAAATACTAGTCTTAAGGCTGGTTATCCACAAAATTGTGCTAGGATAATATCAACCAGTAGTATTATTATATTATAACACTACGTCATCCTTCTCCTGTCGTGTTTCTTTATTGCTGAGCTGTGATCTTCCGAAGAATTGGTATGCGTCTTGATGATAACCCGCCACACCTTCCTGTCTTTGACGGCATACTCGTACACAGCATCATAGAGGAGCAAGGAGTTGGTGGTGGAGCAAATTCGGCTTTTTTTCCGGGGTATTTCCTCCTTCTCTGGTAATGTTTTCGAAATACTGGAGTATCCGACGAAGACATATAGTGGGTAGCCTAGTCGATATGTCTAGATGTTTTCAAATCGACACGTTGTTAGTGCGATGCTCAGTCAACGAGATACTCAGAATTTTTCTCAGCCACAACATCTTAAAAGCATCGATACGCTTTCAGTCAGCGCTCTTTATGGCCCATGTCTCCATATAGAAATATGAAGAATACCAGTGATCTAACGAGCCTGGATTTTATGGAGATCGTCCTTTCCGTCCATATTTTATTTAGCTGTGACATGCATTCTTGACCATTCCGATGCGTCTTGGATTTTCAGCCTCGCATGATCCAGTGTTGCTCATGCTAGAACCCAGATATTTATTTATTAATTAATGAAAACTTACAGCTAGATAACAATATAGATGAATAAATATATAAAAAACTAACCAAATAAAAGTTATTGCCTAAACTTAATACACTGAACAAAATATAAAAATAACAAATGAAACAAAAATAACAAATACCAAAAATATACAGAAGCCGGTGGGTTAAAGAATTGAAAAAAAAGTTGACGCGTTACTGTTGAAGGCTTCATAGCAAAAATATCAATGTCAATATTGTCATCACCATCCATCCCATTGATACAACTAGTTCTAATAATAAAAGTAATTTGATCGATTATATTGATTTTTTATTATTGTATTTTGCTTAATATTTTTTATTTTTTTCGTGTTGAGCTTGTATTTGCGTTATACAAGATGGAATGTATTAAAGATCAAATATTTTTATATTATAATCTAGACTTAAAATAAATAACGTACGTATATATATGTTTTTATATTTAGTAATAAAATCTTAAGTTACGGTTAAGAGAAGTTTTCCTAAAAATATCGCCACTCATACCGAGCTTTATCAAGTAGGTAGGAAAACGTCGACGATCGCACGGACTTTGACTTGCGTAAAAAAGGAGCCTTGAGATTCGAACGAGGTTGTCGCCCCGCGTCGATCACCCTTTAGGTATTTATCACGATAAACAGTATTGTTTTATTTTTCTGATAATGATTTTTAACTTTTAAAAAAAGTTACTTTTTTTTATTTCAAAAAAGGGTTCTACCAATAACACCTGAAGCCTAAAAAAAGTATTTGCTGTTTTTGCAATTATGTCTTTGGCTTATTTATTATTATTATTATGTTTGTGTACTTTAGTTTTAGTTAATATTTTCATCCATTTTATTTTATTTTAAGGTCATGCATGTCGTGCACAATAGTTTAAGGTTGTTAAATTTAACTTGATTCCCTAATAATTTACTCCGTGTCTAAATAAATAAATTATCGCATGTCACTATCATCTCTCTTGGTTGAATTTGGTGAATAATCTGCCTTAAAGCCTTCGGGGAAGTATTAAGATTTATGTTAATCATAATAAAACAGCCCTATTTAATTTAAATTATATTATTGTTAAAGAAAATCTAAAATACTCGTATATCTTGTTGTTAAAATTTGTCGGCCATGACGAATTGTCAATGTGCGCGATATAACATTTTTTAACATATTTTCGACACGTTGAAAGAATTGAGCAAACTAATATTTATCTATTGTCTCATTCTTTAGCTTCTCTCTCCCTTGCACAATACAATATGTAAAACAAAAAAAAGGCCTAATGTATCTTTGAGAAATATCCATTTACAATTGAATAAAATTACAGTTATTTTAAGGTACATCCAAGGTACAAGTCTCAGCTTTACGCAGTGGAAGTTGGTGCGAAAGGAGTTCCAGAAAAATAATTGTTCTATTTACTGAAATAATTATGACTGGTTGGATGTATGCAGGAGATACATTTATGGAAATAGATTCCAAGACGAATTTGATTGGGTGGGAGAGGAGTGAAATGGTTGATGCTCGCGGTGGTGGTTGTAAGAACGCGTTCATTTAATCCTACAAAGGTCGGTTCAAATCCCCAAGACATGTACCAATGAGAAATACATTTTTCTTACATACATTTATTATAGATTTACAACACCATCGTTCCCGTGCCTCGAAGAGCATGTTAAGCCGTTGGTCCCGGTTCCACTAATACCAACTTGTGGAATCGTTAATAAATTGTAATAAAAAATTGACATCATAATATTCTTGTCAAGCCGTCTGGCCAGCGTGGCGAGTGTAGGCCAAATTCTCCAGATATATGTTCTGGAAGGCCCATCTCCAGCAGTGGAGGTCTAGGACGCTGTGTTCTAGGGGCTGTAATGATGATTTTTTTCAATGTGCTCTTTAGTGATTAGGACAAATCGAATAACGTGTAATTTATCAAAACCGGACCTCACATTTGGTCTCCAGTGTGCAACAAAGGAACAAACATACATACATACTTACATACATTCATACATAGGTTGATAAACACATAACCACTCTTTGCGACGCGCATCGATTCGGCTTAAAATAACACTAGTTACCCGAAAACAAAATGTTTATACCCAAAAGAGATGTACCCAAAAACCCTTATTGAGGTAGTCTAATAAAAATAAATTTTAATAAAGACGCATAGCCTTTTGGACCCTTCGGTAAATTCATATACAGGGTCGAGGGTAGCAGATCCCTAAACATAATCAATAACGCTGCTGAGCTTTACGAGCTTAAGTGATGGTCAAACAAACGCGTCCAAAATCATAAATTTATTGCAGCGTAACGTAACGTTAAACTTATCAGAAACTGTTACTGTTTTAGTGTTGATATATAGTTTTTTTTTTTTTTGTAATAGGTAAAATAATTATTTATTGAAAATAATATTATTAAAAATATTATAATATAAACTACTTAATATTAAAATAATATAATAAATATATATATATATATATTTAAATATTCTAAAATTATTACGAGTATAAATAAAAAAACTTGCTCCAAATCACTACCATAAATATTATAAAAGTAAACGCTAAGAAAATGTGATGTGAAAGAAACGCCAACACTATCGAGTATTAAACTTTGTTGACTTGTCTTCGAAAAGGTTCGCATTGGCGGAAGCCACTGTGCACGCACGTGGTTTGGACGCGTTGGTTTGAAAATACCTTTAATTTATTATTACATTCGGAAATAAAGCACACATTATTTTTATTAATTAAAATGTTCTTAGAATTGATAATGACGTAAGATTTTTTAATTAGATTGTGTTTGAGAAGGTTCAACAAATTTTTGAACTTTATATTAAAAAGATAATTTATAAGATAAATCATAAGCAATGTACTCTAAAAATACAAACCCAGAGTTAATTCTGGACGGCTTTAAAGTTGTGTCCGTGTTGTGTATTATTTTCCCAGCCGACCACTGCATTTCAACACTGACGAGTAACGTAGTTTTATCGTTATAAATGTGAATAATAATAATAAATCACTTCGTTTATCTCACAGCTCTCTTCATTCGATCCCTTCGCATAACTCCAGTATGCCTAGTGTGACAGTGAAGTTTCGTAAACGCAACTATAGTTGTAGAGTTTTATTACTGAATTTTTGATGTTCATTGCCTGTTATTATAGCCAAACTTGCAATAACACGCAATGTAAAATAAAAAAAACTACAGCAGTTATGTTTTCCGAAACTTGCATTTTACACTAAGCACACAGTTTAATTGTAAACTCCTTTACATACACATATCACTCGTTTAAACAACTAAATACTAAACTTACACATTTTGTTGAAAAAAAAAAAAAAAAAACTATTTTTTTAACACTTTACTTGCCTGGTGTTAAGAGGCAATTGTTCCACAAATTTTCAGCTACAATGACAAAGTTACAAGTTCCTATGCTTTCTTTCTTACTTACCCTTTTGCGTATTCCTTCGCTACGTATGTGGTCCGCCAAAGTGACGCCGTTTATCCGACGCAACAATCTCGTGTTAAAAAACATAAATAAATTTATTAACTTTGACATTGACAGTGACATTTCGTTAAAAGTTACATAAGATAAGGTTTGCGTTAATGAAACAGATTATGGTTATGATATAATAATGAATACAAGAGGACAATGTGCAACACGTCCTAGAGCACTCTTCCGAGCTGAGCGTGCTCCATAGTGTCCTCGTTAATCAGGTGGGAAGCGATCTCTTGCTGCCATCACTAGTCAAATTGAAGATAGCATGGCTGTGGCCTCCTTCTGTAAGCGTGCTATGATCCAGAAACATCAGATCATAATCAGAATAAAATATGAAATATTATATTCTCATAATAAAATAATAGGTAGATATGTAATGTGGGTTCAATATTTTATTTTGCTATTTATTTAAGTAATGGATACAGTGTATTGAGTATCGTATATATTTTTGGCATAAGGCTTTGACAAACAATACATAGTGGTTTATTGGTAATATTATTCCGTGCAGTTTTTATGCTTTTACTTAAGATTAATTTGTGATTAATAGATAAATTCTTTATTGCACAATATACAAAATTACTTTTAAATGTACCAAGACTCCTTGATCGATATACTCGTACACTGACCATGGCAGTATGCATTTGTCTTGGAGCCCGGACTGTCCAACCCGCACTAGTGAAGGTATGGAGAACCCGTCGAACATCTCGGACACCATGAGCTTACTTGCGCTAGATGTTCTGGCCACATTCCTCGTCACGCTGCTCTCAATGACATTATCCGAGGATTTTGTCACTGTTGGAGTACACACGATTCTGGAACCCTCTGGGATTGCGTGGAGCGAAGGTAAGAGATCCGACTGCATGACCGTTGGAATTTTGGCAGGTCCCTGATGAGGGATGCAACATGTGTAGTCCCATCACACATCCAGGTGGCCTCTACAAACGCGGGGAGTTCAGTTTCTGCTAAGAACCTTAAGCTGCGCAAATACGCCAATCTCTGTATAGGTTACGAATTTGTGACATTTAAGGTCGAGACGATAGGCATTATATAAATTGTCCAAACACTAACGGAAAAGTGGGAAAAGACACAGGGAAGCCGGCAATTATTTCTGTCAACGTATTAGCCTCGCTATACAGAGGAGAAATGTTGCTAGTCTCCTTGGGACTATCCCTGAAGGGTCGTCTCTAGAGGTCATTTTTTATTTATAGTATTTTTTTAATAGGTTTAGTTCATATTTAATCTAACTTTTTAAGTAGCTTTTATTTATTTAAAAATAAACAATTAATGTACATGGGCGAGCTTTATATTTAGTCACATTTTCTAACATCTAACCTTCTGGGATAGTGGGTGCATTAATTGACTAATTTAAAATATATACCTATTTGTAATAAATAAAGTTTAAGTATTTTTAGATTCTATTGGTAAAAATATAAACGCTTGTAAAGATAAAAAAACTGTTAATTATAATTTTTTTACGGAAAAACTATATTTTTTCTGTCACTTCTGTCATATTACGATTTTAGATATTAGATAAATATGTTATTTTCTATTGTCTAAATTAAAAACAAATAAAATCATTAATTTCATTATATTTTATAATAAACTCATCATATATTTATAATAAACATCATATATATAAATATGAATGTCTGTGTGTGGTTACGCCGATATATATTTATTCTTAAGTATCTATCTAACTATTCATTTTCTTCTGTTCCTACCTCTAACTCCTTTGCCCAACGCCAGTTGGCATTGCAGTCGCTCAACCGCCGCGCTTGGACGTGTCCGCAAACCTACCACGCTCCGCCGTTAAAAACGCTAAATCACGCAAAATCACGCTGCGAATTCTCCAAGTGCAGTGCCAAAAATAATTACCACGCAATAAATAATAATCACTCTGAAATAAGTGGAGAAATCAAATAGTGAACCAGCCGAAGGACGCCAGGAGGCAGCTTCTCCTAATCTTACTATTCTCCACCAGGGTGTGTGTATGTTCCCTATGCTTTTTTTTTTTTTTTTTTATACTAGCACGACATGTGACCCTACGCCCACCTGATGGTAAGTGGCGCGCAGGGTCCATGAATGTTAGCAACTGGAATCAGACCCTTATATCCGACATCAGTCCCTAACACTATGCCGGCTTGACTAGATGCATTTTCACACTTCGCTTGAAGGACTCCAGGTTATAGGAAAGTGGAAACACAGAGGCTGGAAGAGCATTCCACATCTTTATTGTGCGACAGATGTATGAGTCACCAAATTTATAGGTACGCGAAGGGATAGTGACTACGGTATGTGGGTGCATATTCTGACCTGTGCGTGTGGTTCGGTTGCGGAATGGGGAGGAAGGAATTAGGTTATAGAGCTCTTCAGAGCACTCACCATAGTATAGCATTTCAAAACTACATATATGCAAACTACTTGACCGATCGGGATGAAACTTTGGGAATGTGTTGTGTGAACATCAGCGAAAGTTTCTGACATAGTGCTACTGTTGTCCGATAGGTGGCGCGCATCAGCGCTGATTTGTGGGGCATACTGACCGAGGGTACCGAGCGGAAGCCTAAAACTCCCTAGCGCTCTTATTGTATATATAGTTACTCCGTCGTTGCTCTTGAGACTCCTGCGCGAGCCCACTCTGCGATTGACTGTCGTCGAATACAGAGATAAAGCCAAGTCAAACCATTTACCTCAGAACGGTTAATCGACATATTCCAGCGAGTGTGTAGTATTATTATTAATAATGAATGACATTAATTGACTGTCAGGCGGTACGAAGTTCGCCGGGTCAGCTAGTTTAATAATGAAAAATAGTTTTAACAAAATATTTATAAAAGATGAAAAAATATTTAATATCTCAACAACGAAATTATCTTCATTAAAATTTCCAAGAACGCCAGCTGTATTATTATTATTATTGATTAATAGGCGAGCAGCACATTGCATATTATTATACATAATATTAACTTTTACATTTCAATCATTGTGGTTTATTTTGTTTGTATACTATGTTTTTGTAAGTAGGTTATCATAGAATGACGTCAGCAGGTATCGCCCCATTTGTTTTAAGGGTCCTATCTTCGGCCGTAAGGTCTAATGTTTTAGATAATCGTGAAAAATACTCCCAACTGGGCTCGTTTGGTTTTACCTATATAATACTGGAATCTTTGTTTTGGAAATAATTAAATTAGCAAAATGATCTCAGGGAACCTTTATTTTTATTACTTACCCTTTTATAAAGCATGAGTTTTTTAATGTTATTTTTCGAGACTGATCTGCCAGAGATGAGCCTGTTGGAGATGGGCCTTCCAGAACATATATCTGGAAAATTTGGCCTTCACTCGACACGATGGCCAGACGGGTTGGCGAGGATCTGATGTCAATTTTAATGACATATTTATTAACATCACCACAAGTTGGTATTAGTGAAACCGGGACCGAGGGCTTAACGTGCTCATTAACACAGGAACGGTGATTTTGTAAATCTATGACAAATGTATGTAATAAAAGTGTATTTCACATTGGTAGGCAAATCCAGGGGGGGTTTGAACCGACATTTGTAGGATTTTATAAAGAGAGAAAATTCACCACTGCTCCTTAGAGTTATTCCAGACCATTATAAATATTTTAATAATTAAAATTATAATAAAATATTAATATATAAACGATAAAATTATAAATAACAAACTTGCTTCAAATCACCAATGGGCATAGTGCCAAGGTTACTGACAGCATTGCCGCGTAGAATGGCAAAATTTCCTAAGCTATTGGTCCCCACGGCCCGCGCTGGTCCCCTGGTTGACACTCCAAACGACGCAAAATAACAGGCTTCAACAAGCCGAGTGTATTTTCGTCGTTTAAGGTTTTCTGCTTGTAATGCATCACCGCCCGGGTCCTTAAACGTCGAGGATATGTGGAAAAGCGCAAGAGTGTCAACGCAGATGGCATTCCATACTAAAGGCAGAACCATTCTTCATGGCACCAGCGTCATTTCATCAGACCACTTGTCATTGTAACTGTAATAATTTCAAAATTAATTGTGAATTCTTCAAGTCGGAAACAGTAAAATAATGCCGATTTTAATTCCATACATCAATAATACGCAAATAAATGTTTCATTATTTGTTTATTACGTATATTAAAATAAAGTAAAATTACGAGTATATCAAATAAAATATGCTCGCCTAGAGAGTTATTAAGTTTAAAATGAAAATGATTGGACAATATTACAGTGTAAAAATTAACACAGCTTCTCTTGAAGTTTATTTGCATCAGTGAATAGAGAAAGTTTCTCGGAACAGTCGTCAGGAGGCCTCTACCCCTAATGTACAGAAAACCAAATTTCAGAACTATAGTCTCTTCTTTGAAGCAAAAATTTAATAATTTATTAGAATTTAGTCACTTCGACTTCTTTGTATTGTCACGTTACATTATTATAATATATTTTTTGTACAATATAATTTAAATTGACCTGAATGACATACACCAAGAATAAAAGGTTTACACATCTACCAGACATTTTTATCACTAACAAAACCATTTAGTCTACAACGCCTCTTTACAGCTGCTATCAATTTGTTAATTAATATTTGTGATGTAAATTATGTATGTAAATAAAATTAAATACTCACGGCCAGTTTGAGAAAGCCTGAATATCTTTTGACATGTTTAACGTATACCTATGGGGCACGTCATTGGCTGAAATAACCAAAGTGACAAGCTAACTACCAATCACGTTGCGTATATGAAAATATTGATCTTAGATTATTTTAATCATCCTTACTGCAACTGGCTGACAGTATAATAAATAATTATAACCGAGACAAATCCAAGTATTTCTATGCCTATAAGTCGACGTTTTTTAAAAGGCCCAAAAAAGACTATACACACATCACATCAACATCATAACAGCCCCTAGAATGCAGAGTCCTAGACCTCCACTGTTAAAGATGGGTCTTCCAGAAATTTCTGGAGAATTATCTGATATCTCAAGGCACGTTCGAGGCACGGCAACGGTGGTGTTGTAATTACAAATGTACGTAATAGAAGAGCATTTCTCATTGGTATATCCCTAATTGCTATCAATTAGCCTTACTTTTGTATATTTTTTACACATAACTAGCGGTATTTAGTAAATAAATCCGCATTCATAGACTTTTACAAACATTAAAAAATGCAATGAATAGATCCGACCATCGTTATCGTTTTAATTTTCGGAAGTCCAGGTTATCGCCCCAAGATCGCAGGCGGGCAGGTAAACTTTGTTTAAGTGAAAATAAAGGAACTCAAGTGCGTACTTGTTAATTACCTAAGAACAATAGCCAACGTCCGAACTGGAATTTATACATTCATCGAGCCCTGAGATAAAACGTCAACTAACTACCAAAAAATAGTCTCAATTATAGAAATAACAATATAGCCATCGCAAAAACAATGCAAACAGTATTTTAAAGGAAAAACACAAATATTGTCGAATACCGTAAAAACTGGAAAGTAGGAGCAAACAAAAATAAGGAAAGGCATGCTACGATGGTTCGTGCATGTTGAAAGAATAAGCAAAGAATGATTGACGAACCAGGTATATAATGCGAAAGTAGTGAGTGAAAGAGGCTCTGGCAGACCGAGACTCACATATCACGATCAAATAAATAAAACATTGACTGAAGGTGCATTAAAACGCCTTCGTAACAAAAGGGCTTGTATGAAGAGGTTTAATGAACGAAATGAAAGCGAAAGAGGTAAGTATGTCGAAGTGCCGGTCAATTGTCTCGCCTTTTTAATAAAAAAAGTTATTAAAAGTTAGTAAAAAAAAATTGCTAACAAAAGCAAGTTTTGAATTATTTAGTTAATGATTTAAATTTTATTTATAATACTTTTTTTTCATCATCATCATCATCATCAGCCTGTATCTCTCCACTGCTGGATGTAGGCCTCCCCTAAGGCTCGCCACTTAACGCGATCTTTCGCTACCCTCATCCAACCCCCACCAGCGACCTTCTTTAGGTCATCTGTCCATCTGGCGGGGGGTCGTCCCACTCTGCGTCTTCCCGTACGTGGTCTCCACTCTAGAACCCGTTTGCCCCATCGATCGTCGGTTCTGCGGCAGATGTGTCCGGCCCATTGCCACTTCAGCTTGCTAATTTTAAAAGCTATGTCTGTAACTTTCGTTCTCTGACGAATATCAACGTTTCGAATTCTATCCACCAGAGATACACCAAGCATAGCTCTCTCCATGGCTCGCTGAGCGACCTTGAATTTATGGACCAGACCCACTGTTAGTGTCCACGTCTCTGCTCCGTACGACATTACCGGGAGGACGCACTGGTTAAAGACCTTAGTCTTTAAACATTGTGGTATAGACGATGAGAGGATGTGCCGGAGTTTCCCGAATGCCGCCCATCCTAGCTGAATGCGTCTGTCGGCTTCTTTGCTGAAGTTGGCTGCTCCTAATTGGATAGTCTGCCCGAGGTATACGTAATTTTGCACAACTTCGAGAGTGTCGTTTCCTATGCAGATTGGCCTCGGCTTGACATGATCATTGAACATGACTTTCGTCTTGTCTAAGTTCATTTCGAGACCAACCCGCTGGGATGCTACGTTTAAGCCGTTCAGCATTCCTTTACTTTTTTTTAGCAGTAATACTTTTTTTTATTAAATTGAATTGCAATGAATGTTTGCAACTTAACAAAAACTATTAGTTCGAAACGTTTCAATGTATTTTAATAGTGACAAATAAATAATAACAATAATAAAAACGTTTATTGTCTAAAATACTTAAGCTAAAATACTTCTATAAACAATTTTACGTAAAAATATATTGTTTTGTATTTAGCAGGGTTTTGCCATCTTTACCTACTCTGAATCTTGATATTTTTATTGCCGTGAAGTGCGTGCCAAATATTTTGTTAAATTCTTGTTATTTATTGGTGTTAAATATTTTTAATGATTGTTGTTTTCTTGTTATTATTATAAAACATAATGAAACCTAAACCAAGCAGTGTCTGCACATTTTTTCGTTTGTTAAAGTTTGGGAACCACATCTTTCTTTGTTTACATTTTGTGTCATGAAAGCGGTATAGATAGTCTCTTAGTAAAGTACCTATTTAAAACGAGTAATGTGATGTAACTGTCATATCGTAGTATCCTCCTTTGTTTGATTTCTGGTTAATTAAATAATAAGTTTTATTTACTTGCTGTTAGCATAATTTTAAACCTAACTAGAAAAAAAATAATATTAAAATTATACAAACATTTCCGGTTCTGGCAATTTTGCATTTTCAATTTTAACCATTGGTTACGAGGTAAACTCAGCTACGGTTAAAAATACAAATAATTTAATAACATCCGACAGTATCTTCACAAATTTTATTCCCGAAGGGCCTACCTGGGTCTCGGAAAATTCACAAAGAAAAATACTGTGAGACAAATAAATTCAGACAGAGGAAGGAATATTCAACTCTACTTTTTGGGAACTTTTTATTTCATGAATCTGGCCAGAAAGAAAGAAAAGTCCTTTTTTTTGGCGATAATTTTTACTGGTAACTTTGCCAGTGTATTGAGACGTTTAAGTAAAGTACTCGTATAAGGGTAATTTAAATTTTTGAGTGAAAGAAAAGCATTAATGGGAAAGATGTTGATAAATTTTCTAATCCTGTAAAAATACTTTTTATTAGGCATCTTTAGTACTCCCGAGTAATTATTTATTTATTTATTTGTGGGAAAATTTAGAGCGTTTACAATATTATGTATACAAAAAATATATGTCATCTTAAAGCCTGTCAGTTCTTTTAAACAATTCGGAGATGAGTTTATCTGCAACTAATTTCAAATCAATCCAAATCACAAAAAGAAGACCTCTAAATATTGTAAAAAAAGTAAAGTATCATCACGACCGTTTCCCTTTCGGGGTGGTCAGAAACCACGGTTATAAATAAGCGGATTCACATTTAGCCAACTTTACTATAGGCCAATCATGACAAGTGGCAAGCTCGTCGATGTCTCCAGCGTACCAAACTCAAGAAATATCACAAATAAATTTAATATTATTTAAATGTATTTATGTACATTAATATATTTTTTTGTGTCCCGACCAGGAATCGAACCCGGTACCTCCGAGTCTAATGATAAGAGATAAAGATCATGAATAAGATTTTAGTAAAAAAATATGATAAAATAAATAAAGGGCTTTGAAAACAACCTCACAATTCGGATACCAACAAAATATAAATTTCGTAAACAGTTTCAATCCCAGACAGTGGGCAGTGGATGGATTGAAAATGGATTTCATTCGGATAACAGATCATTACATTTTACTATAATATTTACTACGAACATTAAGTCTATGAGGAAAAAAACAAAGGAAATATCGCTTCATCTCTACTGACTTGAACAAAGGATTACAATTGGATTTGGTTGAGGATCCGCGAGACGTTGTCGCTGCCAGTAATACGATTTGCGTTTAACTGGTTATCATTCGTTACCCTTCTCTACTTTGTAATTCAGAATATTTGAATACTTCTTGGAAGAATTTGCTCATGTTTTCCATGTTATCGTGATTTTCGTCATTCTTGTTGCTTTCATTTTAACATCGTCGTCATTGTCAAAGTCAACATCACATAAGAAATAATTATTAGCAGTTAATTAGTAACCACACTTTAATTTTTAACTATTTTCGTTTAAATACACTAATTTTCAAATTCTTACAAACGAACCAGCACAGCTTTCCGGCATAGATTTACAACACCACAATTTAATTGGATTAAATTGTCATTAAATATTTATATATTAGTATATAAGTATTTTAGTTTTAGTTGCTAGTAACAGTTTGGGATTTTTATTTTTTGTTATTAATCTCGATTTTAAATTAGTGATTTAATGCACCCACAATCATTGCTCACTATCCCAAAGGTTAGCTGGTAGAAAATGTCACTAGACATTAAGTTCGCGTATATACATTTAAATGTGTTTTTGTTCATTGTGCAATAAAGAATTTATCTATCTATCTACATCAGACCCTGGCTAACCCTTCTAGCCAGCGTGGCAAGTGTAGGCTAAATTCTGCAGAAATTTCTGGAAGGATCACATCCAACAGTGCAGATGTAGTACTCCATGTTCTTGGAGCTGTGATGACGATGATGTTATTTTTTCTTCTTTCTTGCATTATTACCATAGTCCTACAACAAATACAAATACAAATCGTTTATTAGCACAATAAGAATATTGATTCGTTATGGTAAACCCTGTCTCCTGCATGAGCTGAGCTGTATAACAGGAGCCAGTGTCTTCCAATAATGAACATACAATTTAGAAGAAAATAGAATAAAAACAAGTTACAAATTTAGTATGTGAGTGTGGGTGCGAAGTCTGTATATGTATGTGTGTGTGTGACTGTGTGTGTGTGTATGTATAGTGGAGGGAGTGGGAAAGGGAGGAGAGGGAGGGTAAGCTTGTGTGTTTGGGATTTCTAATCAAAAATGACAGATAATATTCCTTAACATCTCTGCCAAATAACATAAGGCGTAAATGAAGCCATAATGTAACACGTTGACCTAGTGGAGATGGATTATATTTTCTAATAATCGACTTTTTTAATATAATAAAATCCATTTTAAAATTAAAATGCAACATAGATTGCATTTTTTTTCGTAAGTATTAATATTAAAAACTACTTAAATAATAAAAATTAAATATAATCAAAACCTCATAAAAAAATATACTATAAGTAAAAATTGTCCTCTGACAACCCTTCAGGGATAGTCCCAAGGAGGCTGGCAACATTTCTCCTCTGTATGGCGAGGCTAATACGTTGGCAGAAATAATTGTCAGTTTTCCTGTCTCCAGACTTTTTCATTAGCAACTCCTTGGCCGGACGTTTGGCTGAGTGTCCCCATGGGCTCACGTCTCGACCCAAAACGGCGCAAAATCGTACCCTGTACCGAAGTTGGCGCAGCTTGAGTTTATCAGCATAAACCACCGCACTCCCCGCGCTTGACGAGGTCGCCTGGATGTGTGATGGGGCAAATGTATGTACACATGTCTTATTCCAAACCAGGGACCTGCCAAGTTGCAACGGCCCAACGGTCATGCCGTCGGGTCTCGTGCCATCTCTCCGCGCAATCCCAGGGGGTTCAAGGATCGCGGGTACTCCAGCAGTGACAAAAGCCCTTTGGATGATGACATTGAGAGCAGCGTGACGAGGAATGCGGCCAGCACTTCTAGCGTAAAACCAAACCGACACCGGTGTGGGAGGACGGTCCCCTGCTCCGAGACGAAGGCACACCGCCATGGTCAGTGTACGAGTATGTTAAATATAAAATTTTATTTAATATGTTTTTGTTAATTATGAATTACATTATTAATAAAAGTATAAATTTCAAAATTAATGATTAATACGCAAAAAATCTCAATGTCTGGATAATTAAGAGAGGTCGGAATTTAAAATTGATTTAATGTTTCATTCGGATGATTTATGACCTAATTAAAAACGATGATGATTCTGTAAACACAAGCGTAATTGATAATTTAATTGGAGATTTACGTATTTCATTATTTTATCGAAATAGTACCACATAGTCGCTGGACTTGGATTTAGGGGTTTATCATATCATAACACAGGCTCTCTATCTTCGTAGATCCTATCCTATATCCCAATTTTGTAGACCGTCTCCAACGCTCGCCATTACAAGCGTATTTTGCTATCATCATCGAACCCCCACCAGCTACCTTAAATCGGGAATGCGTCTTTCTGTACGTGATCTCCACTCTTCAAAACTCGTTCACTCTTTCGCTCATTTTGTATCTTGTAAAATACTAGGATATATATAAATGCATTATGTGGTGGCTCCACCATGATACCATTTGTCATAAATTTATAACACTATTATTCCTGTGCCTCGAACAGCACGTTTAGCCATCGGTCCCGGTTCCACTAACTCCAACTTGTAAACTCGTTAATAAATTGTCAAACTGTTAACTCGTCTAGCCAGTCTCATTTACGGCCGGTTGCAGAAAGGATGATTAAAAATTATTATCAATATTTTGATACACGCCACGTCATTAGTTAGCTTGGCCTATATGCCAATGTGCCTCATAGGTTTAACATGTTAAAAGATAATCAGCCTTTTAACAACTGGCTGTTATAGAATGTAACATAGAAAATATATCAATGTCTAAATTACCTCAAAAATTAATGTCTTTACAAATATTAAATGACAATTTTGTGGATCTTTTTTAATAAATATCATAGAACTTCATTCATTTTGGTTACAAAATTCTACGTAAAGCAAAAATGTTAATACAAAGTGGAAGACGCAAGAACTAAGATTTTATATCTGACATTAAAATAAATAAATAAAGCAAATAAAAAGTATTATCACGAATGAATTCCGCCCGTATTATTTAAAAGGTTTAATTGACATTTAGCCAACTTTGCCAAGAACAAATTCTCCGTCCTCCCTTCTATCCACGACAGGTCGTTGTGGTCATCGCATAACGCTATACTTGCTATACCTTACCACTCTAGTTTTATGTCCGACTCATTTGCAGTTGTTGCCGCAAATCTGTGGAACAACCTGCCCTTAGATATCCGACAAGCGCCCAACAGAATGCTATTTAAATTAATAGCCTTCACACACTTTTTAAATAGTTCCTAACAACTGTAAGTAATATTGTATATATTTATGTATGTATTTATTATTATTTATTTGAATTTAGTATTATTATATATATTTATGTTTTATATTTAGTATTAGATTAAGATTCAGTAAAATTTTAATTATTTATTTTCCTGTTTAAATATTTGCACCTACCTTTTCACCGAGTAAGATTGTCTAGCGGCATTAGGTCCGCTTTTTAGTATAAACTTAGTATAGGTATAGTAAACCTACATAGGCGAACTTAATACTGAAGGCATTTTCTACCAGCTAACCTTTGTGATGGTAAAAAGGTTATATTGGTTATATTGAATTTGAATTCGATTGATATTTTATATTATAATAATATAGATACAACATGAATAAAGTTACAAAAACAATACTTAGAGATTAATAATAATAATGCACAAAATATTTATATAAAAGTAATAGAATATAATAATTAAATTTAAGTAAATATAAATATACAATATTTTTATTATGTCAAACCCTAACTGGTTGAGCGGGGGGATGGCTGGCACAGTTACGCCGAACACGTTCAATTTATTGTTTTTAAAATAGCAGAGGTTTTGCGTTTAGTCTACTTTCGAGTTGCACACGGGCAAGTAGCCTATGTTAATTCTGACATACCTGGTAGGGTACCACTGTACCAGGTATTGTAATCTCAGGTGAATTTGAAAGATATTTATTTATTGTTGTTGTGTAAATCTGTATTTCTTTTATTTGCAAATCTGCTATAGCTGAGTTTTCTTTGCAGATTCCTTTCTCAATCAGATTAAACATTGAGAGGTCACTGGAATTAGTCTTTGGATCACTTCTCTGCTTAGTCTTCCACTAACAAGAGTAGAATCATTTAAAATAATTTAAATTATGACGTTTCACAAATGTCTATAATAGGTTTACGTGAATAAATATATTTTGACTTTGACTTTGAAACAAAAAAGCGTGATTAGGACCATTTTGCAATTTAAGTAAATGACTGTAGACCCAATTTTTAAAGATGGAGATTTAAGTTGATTACTTTGAAGCTTATTCCATTGGCAAACAGCCGGTACTGTAATTCTTCTTAGTCGCTACACTCTTGGCAGAGTGGTCGTGGTCGCCATTGAAGTGCTAGTTGCACGCTTTACAAGCCGTCGCCACTCGTCTCGGATCCCGGCTTTCCTAGTGCACTCATGTAGGGGATGATCCATTGCAACCTTAACCTGATCGGTCCCTCTCATTGGAGACCTACCACGCATCCTCGTGCCATCGACTTTCCCCTGGACTACCAAGCGCTCGATGGATGTTTCTCCACGCCGTGACACGTGTCCGAAGAAAGTGAGAATGCGTAATTGTACAGTCGAGGAAAGGCGCTGTCTGATCCCCAGTTCCTCCAGTATGGATTTGTTTGTTTGTTTTTTTATATGTAAAGATTTAAATTAGTTTACAGAACATAAAATATAAAAAACAGTGTCTGAATATTCTTGACTGACTCAGCACCTTCGCATTTAAATCCTCAGCCTCAACCGCTAGACATCAAAAGCATTAATATAAATAAGGGTAAATAGAAATATAAATGTCAGGATCAGGGCGAGTTGAACTAAGTAAATCCATAAAAATGTTCTCAACATGAATAAGTGCCACTACTTAGCTGTACAAAACATCCGAGCAGCCAGCCTGTTGGTACATTTGTCATTTTAATCGAGAAACGCCACCGTCTGTGGTAATAATATTATTTCACAGAAAACATTTTGCGAATTAAATTTTAAAGACTGCTCTTTAATGTACTTGCAGTGACTACTTTCGTAGTCTAGTGGTGAAGACTGTAGATGTAGTCACGGATGTTCTGGGTTCGATTTCAGATTTAATATAGATGGACGACTCACTCATTAAAGGTAACGTAATGTCCAATAGTAGAATCAACTGAGGGTCACTATTGATATCAGTTCCTTTAATGTCGGCTTTTCATAAAAGTGACAAAGTGTAATGTGTTTATCAAGACAATTGGCAAGCTCGGCGATGTCTCTAGCGTATTAAACTTGACAAATATCAAATAAATAAATTATTGAGACCATGAATTGAACCCTGTATACCTATAAGAAGACCTAAAAGAGGAGAAAGAAGAGAGAGACTCAAAGTTGTCTAATATACACCTAGTATCATCACGACCGTTTTCCTTTCGGAGTGGTCAGAAACCACGCTTATAAATAAGCGGATTCAGATTTAGCCAACTTTACTAAAGGCTATACAATTTACTATAGGCAATAAATATACTGAACACCCCAGTCCACAATGCGCTGCATGCCGCCGTGTGCAGACCCGGATGGCGCAGCATCGTCCGAGACAAAGTGATCCGTGGAGGGGGTCACGACCCTCAGCATTGAGGATAACGACGCCAGGAGGAGGACTATAGGCCAATCATGACAAGTGGCAATCTCGTCGATGTCTCCAGCGTACCAAACTCGAGAAATATCACAAATAAATTAAATAATAATTAAATATATTTATTTACATTCATAAATATGTTTGTGTCCCGACCAGAAATCGAACCCGGTACCTCCGAGTCTAAATCCACGGACTTAACCGCTAGACCACGGAGGCAATATAATATAAACCTGCTTCATAAAAAAAACGTTGCTTCTTACGTGATGATCCTTTTTTACTGAATAAATACTGCTCTTAACGAATAACTGTACAAAGTCGCATATAAGCTTCTCAGTGCCTTAAGCTCTTTAGAATAAGGCTCAAATTGGGTTGTAGATTGGGTCAATCAAGTGTTGTACCTTTTAGAAATGGCAATAAGAACATCTGCTTGATCGTTGTATGTGCAATGGTTTTAATTAAAATCAAATGAAAAATAAGTATTTAAACGTATAAGCAATTTAGCATAAGCAGGTTAGCGGCTATTTCTGTTTTTTTTTTTTTATACTAGCATAACATGTGACCTTGCGCCCACGTCCATGAATGTTACCAACTGGAATCAGATACTTATGCCCCACATCAGTCACTAACAATATGTCGGCTTGACTAGATGTCTTTTCACACTTCGCTTGATGGACTCCAGGTTATAAGAAATTAGAAACACAGAGGCTGGAAGAGCATTCCACATGTTTATTGTGCGACAGATGTATGAGTCACCAAATTTATAGGTACGCGAAGGGATGGTGACTACGGTATGTGGGTGCATATTCTGACCTGTGCGTGTGGTTCGGTTGCGGAATGGAGAGGAAGTAATAAAGTATAGCCGGTAGAACACGCTCAGAGAAGCTACATCTCGGCGAAGCTGCAGGGATTCGAGAGTTCCAGATATAGTGCATCGTCCACAATTCGAACAGCTCGCCTCTGTAGGACATTGAGAGCATGTTAACGGATTAGCCTCGCTTTACAGCAAATTAGTTTTTTTTCTTCATAAGTTTGCATATTTTTACCCACGAAGACTGAGACAACCCGCACTTCTGGGTAACTCAGGCTGCAGCATTATAGACGCAATGCCTTTCCAATAGAGCGAGGAAAATGGTCAATAAGCTTAGTGCTGATATTGATATATTTATTGCTAACGTGGTGATGGTTAGACGTGCGATGACGATTGAGAACTTTAATGCAGTGGACTAGAATATTTTTGGTCTTAAGTCTGATGAATTATTCTTTATGTGGTTATGACACTCGAATGGCACTTTATTAAAAACTATCCAACACTGTTTAAGATCCCAATCTTTAAGAATTAATGAAAGGGAACGAATGTTACCTGATGCTTTACACTCGACCTATTCTCTACTTTGTACCTTCATTAACACACACACATCTATTTTAAATACATTTCTAGATAGTTCAAAGTAAACATGGCCTACAAGCTCCTAAAGTATAAAATTACGGATCGAAGATGAAGCACCTCGGCAGAAACTCGGTAAGCGTTGTGCTCTCCACGAGCCTGTCACATGCAACTCATTTCGCATTTGCCAACTGCCGTTGCAATATACTGTCACATCGATGTAAAAAAGAAATAGTCGGTAAATGTGTTGATGTGGCATTTTGATTTAATATAGTTTTTTCTTCATAAAGAGGCGCTAAGAGAATGAGATAGTCATCTAGTTCCGTATGGTCATATTATATTTCAACGAGCATAACCGCAACTATAAATTAATAATAATTAGGTTTTCTAGTTTTTCCGATTTTAAACCAAATTTAAACTGTGAAAATGATACATTTAATAGATTGAAAGCCCTACTAGAAATCAATATGCCTAGTGAAAAAACAACGAGTACTATATAGGATATTTTACTTAAAAGAATTTTATTAATTGGCACGGTGGTGGATCGGTTGCGAGAACCCGTTCCTTAAATCCTACAAGGTCGGTTTAAAACCACCCGACATGTACCAATGAGAAATACATTTTTTTTACATTTGTCATAGATTTACAACACCACCGTTCCCGTGCCTCGGAGAGCACGTTAAGCCGTCGGTCCCGGTTCCACTAATACCAACTTGTGGAGTCGTTAATAAATTGTCATTAAAAAATTACATCATATCCTCGCCGGCCAAGGCTCATTGACGTCTCTGGTGACAATAGGGCTGGCAGTTATTTCTCCCAAAAATTAAGTATCATCATTCAAAGGGGAAATGCTGCTAGTGTATTGTGCACCATGCCACAAGACAGCGATTTGGAGGAGCTATTTTTTTGTAAGTATGTATTTCTATGTATTATTATTATTATTTAGGTTAAATTTAGATTTTGTTTTAATATAGTTTATTTAATATAGTAATTATTTTATATTGTTTGTTTCTTTAGATTATTATATAGGTACTTAATGAAATAATGAGTGACGGTAGATTGATGAACCAGATATAAATATAATGCTAAAGATGTGGGTAAAAGAGGTGCTGGCAGACCAATACTCAACTATCACGGCTATATATAAAAAACAGGCTGAAGGTGCAGTAAAGAGATTACGAGACAAAAGGAAATGTATGAATGTCGTGGAAGCGAAAGAAGTATGTTTAGTCGTATGTCGTGACAAAATACGCACAACCGTTTCTGCCGACCCCGAGAGGGAGCTAGCATAAAGATATACTATTAACATATAGAAATACAGCAGCAAAATAAATAGCAAGTAGATTATATTTGGAATGTGTAACTATTAGCTGATGATGCAGGTTGGAAGTTGACCACACGAATGACCGCACCACGAAAGGCCTGTGACATTTTGATAGCTGGGCTTGATAATCTAAAACCGGTACGTTGAATACAGCTCGTTGCGGAGCGAATAAATATAATTCACAGTGCAACCTTACCTAACGATATAGTTCCAACTGTGCGAGTAACAGGAACGAATTCGATTTCAGCAAATTAGTTTTTGTGTGCAATATTTTTTGGTGGTTTTCCAAAATTAAGTTATATTCTGCTTCGAGAGTATTAAAACACGGTTTCTAGAACTAAAATTGTAGGGATGTTCAGTTATTCATTTATTTTCGGAAACATTTTTTTTAATTATTTATTTTTGAAGTAATGTACAATGATTTAAAATTAATAAAGCTGATAAAACTATATAAACTTAAAAAACTAACTATATATAAAAATATTTACCCATGACTTAAACACTTGCAGCATTCCCCCGCTGAACAACTATGCTAATTTGCTACGCAAAAAAACTGCCAGCCCTTTTGTCACATACAGCATCAACATATGCTTAGACAGTTCTTTAAATAACTTATTAGGATTGATAATAAATATAAATGAATTATAATTTTTTTAGGAACTATTAACTGTTTTTTCATATACGTTTAGAAGTAACAACATTTTGATATCTTACTTTCTTCTTCTTCTTTGCACAAATTAAAAATAATACAAAACGTTTTTTCTTTTTCTTTTTACATAATCATTTTGAAGGAACTCTGATTAATCAAATTAAATATAAACAAAAAAATAAATGTCCTATAGAGACGACCCGTCACGGATAGTACTAAGAACAAAAAACTCTTCACTAGGTTCAAAAAATGGCTCAGTCAGAGGGATTACACGGAAACTGAAAACCTTCTAGCTGTCGTTCAATAGTCTGGCCTCTTCACGGATCCACGCTGATAAAGATCCACACAGAACAATTTTGATGGGTATTTGTTTGTGCTGTTGTTTAATAATAAAATAAATTGTATTTGCTGTCGATCGGATAAAACAAAATGGTATGCTACGACCTGCGGCACGGTTGCTACCAGTGCAGGTCATTGAGCATATAAAAATGTAATAGATTTAAGTTAATTGGATCAATAAACGATTTTTATTTTTATTATAAGAAGAATGTGAACATGTCGCCTCTATATAGTGAGCCTAATATGTCGGAAGAAGAAATCTCCTCCAGACAATACCTTGGCCAGACGATTGGCTGACTAATGTTATCTACGAGTATAGTATTTTTTCATAAATTGTTAATTTTGTTAATAAATAATTGCAATAGAAAAATACGTTAGGCGATATAAAAGCAAGTTGCTAGTCAATGTTTAGGCGAAAATGTCAAGCATCTGATGACAAAGCCATGTAAGCTACAAGTGGCATTTCCATACTCTCTGACGTGCAGTGGCTTGTCACTTCTTGGCAAGTGTGTAAAGGCATCACATGATACATTGTATATATTTGGTCTTGACTAGTTATTACTATGGGGACCAGATCGTACCGTTCAAGATTGCTCGATACTGAACTGTTTTAGATTAACGACTACACTATGTAACTACTCAACAGCCTATAAGCAATGCCAAAAAAGCTTGGATATATGACAACTACTTAGCATCTCGCCTCACTTGGCCTTTCCTAGTATATGATTTCAACAAAAGCCTACTATCAAGTCTGGATGCGGACGTCATAAGAACATTAAAGTCTTGGCTTGAATTAGCCCAGGGTGCTGACTCCTCAACATTCTTTAGAGGACGGAGAAACTTCGGAATGGATCTGAAAATACCATCTGAACGTATAAGCAAATATCAAATTCTAACCAGCTCCCAGGATAATACAATTTCATCCTTTCCAAGAGACCCTCTGGTCTCAGATATGGAACCGAGATATATAGTAGTATTCTTCAAGAAATTCATGACAGGTGCCCAGACTGACAAAAGAGGCATTGGCTGGAAGAAAAATGAAAGTGACAAAGAGGTTATAAAATCCTTCCTCAGGAAAGATGAAGAGCATGAATACAGAGTGCACGCGATGACTGGCTAACTTTGGGCGATTTTTGCATCCCTCCAGCCCTAAAGTGGCGCACACTAATGAACGATTGGTCTCCGGCGTTGCTAAAGTTCTACCTAAACGCTTTTCAAATGTCTCTCCCGGACCAGAGTAATCTAGTAAGGTGGGGAAAAGCTACGGAAAAGAACTGTACATTGTGTGCTGCTGCCATAGGAACTGCTAGACACACACTTGTAGGGTGCGTTACTCTTCTAGAAAAGGGCTATTACTCACGCCGACATGACAAAGTCCTAGGTGTTATCCGTGAAGCAGTAAGTCTTTCTATTGCAAGAGCCAGAAAGGGACTGACTACAAATAAAACTTTGACCACATTTGTAAAGGAAGGGCAAAGCACGAAAACTAAATGCAAGCCCACCTCGATCCTTGGCGCCGCATCAGACTGGAAAATTCTCATGGATACATTTGAACACCATTATAGGATCCCAGATGAACTAGCTGTATCAGCCTATAGGCCTGACACCTTAGTGTTTTCTCGGAACTTGAAAAAAGTTATCCTTATTGAACTTACCGTTTTGTGGGAATCAAATATTCCAAAAGACCACAACATGAAGTTGAATAAATATTATGATCTCACAGAAGAAATGATCAGGAACGGGTTCAAGACTCAGCTTTACGCAGTGGAAGTTGGTGCAAGAGGAGTTCCAGCAAAATCTTTGCATCACTTACTGAAAGAATTGGGCCTAAGCAGGTCTGCCGTCAATACATTTATGGAACGAGCTTCCAAGACGGCATTAACGGAATCATACAGTATTTGGTTGGGTAGGGAGAGAAGTAGAATGGTGGATGGTGAGCGTATTATCGCGCAATAGAAAAAAAAGGAGGCCTCCTTTTCCTAAACCAGCCTATTGTCGGTCGCAAGCCCGAGACACCATTCTTCTCATCTCTTACCTCAAACACGATGGACCCGGCACCCGCACGGTGAATCCATGGAATGCTTAGAAATTTGTCTCCTCTCTCTCTGATAAGTAGAATAATGAACTGTCTAAGCGGCTAGTCAATGCTATTGTGATTTTTATATATTAATTTTTGTTTTGACATTCGGTATATTTATTATTCAGCTTATTATTATTACAATATGAAAACGGCATTCATTATACAGCTGTAGTTCGACATAAATATAATTTTAATTACATAATTTATTTGTGAGAATAAACAAATATTTATTCAAACAGTTAATCAGTTTTTCTTCTTTTATTTATTATTGTTTAGTTACGTCTTGTTTTATTGTAGTACCTAATATGTTTTAAAAATAATAGTATTCGAATTGTATGCCTATTTAGTGAATAAACGAATTTAAATTTGAATTTGACATGCAGGTGGAAGTTTTCTCGCGCAGCAAATCAGCATTGTTAAAAGTTATAGGTGAATGATTTTATTTATAGTTGATTATTTAGTTATATTTATATTTTTTATTTATTGTCCCTTACTTCGAATAAATATGTTCACTTTATGGTGGAAACGAAAGTGTAATTATCGTGTTATAATTAACTACCTTATCTTACATATCTTATTTGTCTTCTATATTAACACAATTTATTTATTTTTATTTTCATTCTTTTGATGGATTAAATATGAATATATAGTATTTATAGGTAACTTAATTGTTCCATTGAACACCTGGATTTCCTAGAGGATGTCTAAATAAATACACAATGAATAAACTACTACAATTTATAAAAACAAATCTTTGCATCGCGTAATAGTGTATAAGCCTAACGGATTTATATAAGTTTAGAAGATATATAAGAAATATAATGTCTATCTATCATGTCATTAAATTAAGTATATTATAAATTAATCAAGCAATAAAAGTTTATATAAAAAATCCGCTTTTATCTGCGTTATTGGCTATATTGGGGTTCCGTGTATTGATTCAGAATAACAATCTGTTTATCTACCCCGAGGGAATGACCGGGTTAAGAAGTGTTGCCTAAATTCTCACTCCAGCTGTATGCCAAATTTTATTTAAATCCATTCGTTGTATCAATGTAATTGAATAAAAAACAGACAGAGTAGGGTTTTTTAAATTTAAATTAATATTATTTATGGAAATAAATTTGATATTATAAATTGTAACTCTTTGATACAACCTACAAATTGGTAGGTCAATTTATATTTTATTATTAAATACTGGAAAAAGAAAAGTATCATCACGACCGCATTCCTTGCGGGATCAGAAACCATGCTTCTAAAGAAGCGGATTCACATTTAGCCAACTTTACTACTTGCCCTTGAGAAAAGGAGGGGATAACCTGGAGAAGCTTTTTAATACTGGCAAGTTGGAAGGAAAGAAACCGAGAGGCCGAAGTCCGGTACGCTGGTCCGACCAAATCCGCTCCACCACCAACACTAGCGTCCATGATGCTGTGCATGCCGCCGAAGACAGGAACGGGTGGCGTGCTATCATCAAGATGCACACCAATTCATTGGGAGGTCACGACCCTATTCAATGAGAAAACACGACGCAAAGAGGAGGACTACTTGTCCATCATGACAAGTGGCAAGCTCGTCGATGTTTCTGGCGTACAAAGTACTTGAGAACTGTTACAAATAAATCGGACGGATTTAACCGCTAGGCCACAGAGGTAATTAATACTGTTACGATTATAAATATATGAATAGTTTTTTTTTTCTATCCAAAAATTTAAAATTTGCCTTTTTCGTAGCTTTATGGAAGTATCTTTAGAAAAGGCCGCATTTCCGCGCCGCCTGTCGCTTGTAACTCTTCTGCTATGCAGTTACCCGTCTCTGTGAAAAATGCGTTCGGTTGTGAAGCAGACACTAGAACGTAATTTGAGCAGTAAAACCAAAGATACTTTAATCATAGATACTCCCATCAATAATCAAATTAAATAAAATTTTGGATCATAGCCTTTCGGTATAAAGAAACTAATTTTTACTTCTTACAGCTTCTAAATATTCTTGTTAAATAAGCTTTGTGAGGAGTTGTATCATTAATTACTCCAATTACATATTCTACTTATGCAGGTTTTAAACTCTTTGTTAAAATGTTGGAAATAAATAGCCGCATATTTATTTCCACAACATAGGCTTTTTTGGAAGGTCTAGAAATTATGTTTAGAAACATATTTTTGCCGATGTTTCAACCAAGTTATATTGGCCGTGGTCACGGGTCGACTGGAGCTATGTGGTGTAGTCTCGTACATACTGGGCGGTAGATGTAGGTTTACACCCACCCACTTATCACTTTTAAAAGTTTTTAGAAATCACGACACACGACACTTACAATATCCTTGGCGACACCGGGCGATTTTTCCCGGCGTCGAAACCTATTGATTACTAGATTCCACGATAAAGATAGCTTATAACCCCCCTCTCGATTGACATTTTTGAATTTCTTATTAGCAGATGCTAGAGTTCAAACTGCGTGCCTTGTTGGATTTTAATCAAAGCATTCTTACAATTGAGCAAGCACTGCGTCGTATATAATAATTATTTTAGATATACTATTATTTTTTGCTATTCGATTGATTTCGATATGTATTAAAATTTATTTATAATTTTCAACTTTTCTAAGCAAAAATAAGTAGTTAGCTGTTGGGTAATCTCAGATAGAGAATTATACTACAAGGCAATTCTGCTTATTGTCGATTTAAACAATTAGTTATGGGAACTGCTAATGTTACATCTACCGTATTTCAAGATCATTGAGCAAAACTGAGTCTTTATTGGGTCTACATTCCAGTTTTAGTCTACCTCGGAGCGAAATTTTGGAGCGCAGATAATTCTATAAATCCTGCTTGATATAAACAATTGAGGAGGATTAGAAGTTTTAAGTTAGCAATTTTCGGGTTGAATGGTGTTTATCGTAAAGTTTCTGAATGTTTGATTAACATAATTTATTTATATTTCTATTTAATTAGTTTTTAAATATAATTAAAACTACTTAAAAGTAAAACTATTAAAAAATAAACTATAAGTTAAAAATGTCTTCTAGACAACCCTTCAGGAATAGTCCCAAGAAAACTGACAACATTTCCCTTCGGTGTAGCGAGGATACCTTGGCAGAAATAATTGCCAGACATGTCTCCAGACTTTTCTATTAGCCGTTTGGACAACTCCTTCGCTGGATACTGGAATCGTCTCGATCCCAACGGAGCAAATTGGTAACCTGTTCTCAGCAGAAACCGCTGCACTACCCGCTCTTGACGGGGTCGCCTGGATGTGTGATGGGGATAATGTATTTACACATGTCGCTGGGACTAAGGGACCTGTGAAGTAATACAATAATATAAAGCACTCAATATATAATCAAGATAAAATGAAATTGTATATAAGAGCATAATTACCAACATTAAATTTTAACATATATAATTTAGAATGATGATAGCAGGCAGTTATTAAATTTTAGTTTCGCAACATTACAGCGTGGTAAGCTGAGCATAAACTGATGGAAAATTATGTAAATTGTCAAAATTTGGAAATTGGCAAGAGTGACCCATATTTTGAGGAGCCAACTGAATCATTCACAAGTTTCTACGAGCACTAAATTATACTTATTACAGTTTTAATATATTTCTCCGACAATTAGTCACTATTGTAATATTAAGTCTTAACTAAAACTTTAACCTAAGTGTCAATAGAATTGCTAGCTTTATTTAACAGTAGCTGAAAGGCTAGTAGTTTAGCTAGCAGAGACACATTTGTCTGATATTATTTGTAAAAGTGCCAACCTACATCTTTAGTAGGATTATTTTATTGTAAAACCCTAGTAATAAGTATTTATTAATGAACAATTTGATTTTTTATTTGAATTTGACACAGTTTTAAATTTAAGTTTATCAAAGGATCAATAATATACAGATGTAGTGCATAATGGTTTTCCATCGTATGTTTTTGGAAATGTTCATATTTATCGAGCTCTCTCAATTAGCTTCAGTACACAAATATTTTTCATTTTATCATTTGAAACTAAATAATAAAGTTCCTTATTAATGCATATGAAAATGTCACTATTAAATGAATGAAAAATTAAATGTATTAAATTAATATAATAATTGTTTGACAGGTTCCGTCGTATTCCAAATGAGAGTTTTCCTGATCGAAATACATTGCACCATACCGCGTGATATAATTAATATATTTTTTAGACTTCAGGTGTCATTAGTATTTGAAATAAAAGAGTCACATTTTTTTAAAGATCAAATCATTCTTCGAAAAATAAAACACAACTGCATGGTGATTAAGGCCGCGTCTGAAAATCGCGATATCCATCGTGATAAATACCTAAAGGCTAAGGAATATTATTATTAATTGATATCGCCCACAGCCGAGAAATAGAGAGAGAAAGAATTAGGTACAACGTTCGCGCGATCGCCGACCACTCACTACCTACTTAATTAGGCTCAGTATGAGTGGCGATATTTTTAGGACAACTTCTCTGCACCGTAACTTAAGATTTTATTACTAAATATTTTAAAAAAAATACATAGTTCTTTATTTATGTTCTAGATTATAATATAAAAATATTTGCTCTTTAATAAATTCCACGTAGTATATGTATCAAACGTTAATCTATTTGATTATTAAATTAATATTAATACTAAGGATAGGGATATAAGTCCCGTCCGCGTAGAATGGTGGCAAGAACGCTGGCTGCATTTCCCCGCTGAATTGCAATACTGATTCTCTGGGCGAAGAAAGAGCCAGCCATCTTGTCACCGGAGGAGACGACAAGACGCGGTGTTATTTCTTTTAAAAACTTTTTTGCGCTTGGACTCTGTGGGCCCAGAGGTTCTACAGCAAACGGCACAAATATGTAATCTTTTAATATACTTACATACTTGAGCCGCTTGCTGGATTCCGCATTTTCCGCAGCGGCTCCCTTTATATATATGTTTTTTTATACTGAGCACGACATGTGATAGCGCTCCCACGTGATGGTAACCGGTACGCGAGCTCTAAGAATGGGAGCAACTGACGCCTGCCACTGACGACGGACATAGGTCTCTTCTATTCCGGGCTATAAAGATGCTTTTTCACACTTCGCCTGAACGACTTCAGGTTATAGGAATGGGGAAATACACAGGCTGGGAGGGCAATCCTTATCATTATATATTATTATATTTATTGGGGCAAATAACCTTTCAAAGTTCGTTGGTAGGTTTTCGAGGAGGGTAGAAAAATAATGCGTGCAATGGAGAGCATTGGTGGAACTTTTTTCCTGAAGTGGGATAATCTTATCAGCCTAAAACCAAAAAGATATCACTTCATCATTACAGCCCCTAAAACACAGAATCTAGATTTCCACTGTTGGGGTTGGGCCTAACTCTTAGCCTAAACTCGCCGTAACGTAAACGTATTTTTTTAATTACAAAATTATAACGATTCCACAAGTTTGTATTAGTGGAACCGGCTTAATTGCTCTTCGAAGCATAGGGAAGGTTGTGTTTCTAATCTATGATAGATGTACGTAAGAAAAGTGTACTTCGCATTGCCAGAGTTGGAACTCACCTTTTTTAGGACGGAAAGGATAGCGTTCTTACAAAGTATCCACCATCACTCTTTAATTATATCGATTAACCATAGATTTTCAATTACATGAAATATCCCATTTTTTTCAGTCCAAGATATCTGAGAAATTGGAAGAGGTCTATATCCAGCATTGAAGACACAGGCTGATGACATAGTATCATCACGACCGTTTCCCTTTCGGGGTGGTCAGAAATCACGCTTATAAATAAGCCATTTAGCCAACTTTACTATATACGGCCAATCATGACAAGTGACAAGCTCGTCGATGTCTCCAGCGTACCAAACTCAATAAATATCACAAATAAATTAAATAATAATTAACTGTATTTATTTACATTATTAAATATTTTTGTATCCCGACCAGGAATCGAACACAGTACCTCCGAGTCTAAAGATAAGAGATAAAGATCATGAATAAAATTTTAGTCAAAAAATGATGATAAAATAAATAAAGGGCTTTGAAAACAACCTCACAATTCGGATACCAACAAAATATAAATTTCGTAAACAGTTTCAATCCCGGACAGTGGGCAGTGAACTCGAAAATCTCGGTCTTCCGATATTTAGGAAGGCTTTATGTTAGCAATGCCAGTGCCTGTTTCCAAAACAGCTGAATAATAAATGACATTAAATCTGATACTTTTCCTTTGAGAATATTTTTTATTTAATAATATTATTTTCTAATATTCAATAATTCAAAAGGATAAAGGAAAATTGACAAAAAAGGTGAAACAAAAATATTTAATAAATAATAAATCTGTATCTACCACGCACCCTGGTAGGTATCTGATAAAGTGGACCAACCAGATTAAAGCAGAAATGGATCACCCACAACATGAATGCACCAGAAAGGCTGTAGTTCGAGAGCAGTGGCGACGGCTTAAATGATGATCTTGACCACTCTTCTGCCAAGACTGTAACAACTAAGACGAAAGAATATCTATATGGTGACGTGTGCAGCATTGATATCACAGAGGTATTGCTGAACTAGATGGACCGGATACTGAACGCATGTATCAGGTTCACCTATTGTTTACGTAAATATGATCATTTCTCTGGATATCACGTTAAGTTGAAGTGGCTGCCAATTCAATGTCGCAGGAATTTTAGAGTACTCTGCTTACTATTTTCTATTCTGAATGAACCTGCGACACCGAAATACCTTAAGAACAGGTTTGCTTATCTCTCTTCGTTCCATAATAAATCTCTTCGTTCCTCTCACAACTCTCTTCTCTCGATCCCGCATATTTCTAGTTTCATTTCATACTCGATTGTCGTGGTAGCGACCAATTTGTGGAACAATTTGCCTCCTAGAATCAGGCAAGTAATCACCAGATCGCTATTTAAAACAATGGTCTATTCGCATTTCCTTTTGTAGTATTATTAAGTAAGTATTATGTATATATATATATACATATCTCATATATATATATTTCATATTTGAGCACCTATTTTTCAATAAATTGTTTAAAGTTGTCTCAATGGTTGGCTATGATAAAATGTCTTGCGGCATTAAAACCTGTCTTTGTCTTTGTGCAAAAAGTATTAAATAAATAAGTTAATATGATATGATGATGAAGACGCTTGTCAGGTTTAATTAGTTAAATGTGGATCGTGAAGAACGGATTTCGGTCAAACTTCAATATAATAATAATAATAAATAAAATCCCAATAATGTTATCAACCGGATATTAATAGTACTTTAACCCTTAATCTTAAGCCCTTTACATGAACATAAGAAAGGAAGTAATTGTCCGATAATCTGGAAAATAAGGAAAATATCACGTTCCTATTATAAAAGTCAATAGTTTGATGCAAACATATAAAAGTTAGTACCCAGTGATCCGAGCAATCAACAAGAAAACTTATAAACTTGTTTTCTCTATTTCACAACAGAATAAAGTCAGTAGAAAATCCAAACAGAAAGGAAGGCTTAAAGAATATCAACCCTGCTATGGCAAAATTTTAAATAATAATACATAATTTATGCTGTCCAATCGGATTTTCGTTCATGTTTTTTTTATATCAAATAAACTGCGGTTAAGTCCGCGGATTTATACGCAAAGGTCGCGGGTTCAATTCCTGGTCGAAACATAATAATTTATTTAATTCGTTTGTGATATCTCTTGCCACTACAAGTATGGGAAAGAGTAAAGTTGGCTAAATATGTACACGTTTTTTTAAATTATAAAAAAATGGTTTTGTAAACTAATCATTAGGTACTGTAAAATGTCTAATATATATTTTTTTATATACTAGCACGGCATGACCTTGCGCCTACCTGATGGTAAGTGGTGCAAGGGGTCCATAAATGTTAGCTAGCAACTGGAATTAGGCACTTATGACTGACATCAGTCCCTAACACTGTGCCGGCTTGACTGGCATGTCGTCAATTCGAGTCTGATCCCGAAACGTGTGGATACACTTTACTGGGCTTATCGGCAAGATCGGTGGACTGGGCAAATTACCACCATTAGTCCGCCTACCACCTATTTGTTGTTCTTGTTGAAAGTATGTACCATTTGCAATGATGTCAAATGCAAATTTTTACTTTCAAGTACAACTAATGTTGTAAGCTTGTTGTGGTAATATTGTGATGGGGATATAGTGACTGTTAATTACCATAATAAAACGAATTAAATAAAATAACAAATAAATATTTATCAATCGTTAATAGCAGTAAATTTTGTTTGAATTTTTAAAATTGTGCTTTACTTTCCACCACATAGTTCTTGTTTTTATATTTGTTGTATTTTTTTAAATTGCATTACTGTATTACCTATCACCTTCCCTGCTTATAAATGTATCTACATATTTTTATTTTATAAAATTTACATTTTATGTTTATAATGGTGCACGCGTACTATTAAAAACATTGATATAAGTTTTTTTAGCTATACATGCGTTTGATTTGGTTACTTTATTTTCTGACGTTTTATTTTAATTATTTTTTTAAGAAAAGACACGCTTTTATAACGTACATTTGTTATAGATTTACAATAACACTGTCCCTCGCCAACCCATTTGGCCAGCGTGGCGATAAAAGACTATTTTCTTCAGAAATATATCACAAGCAGTAGAGATTTAGAACACAGAGTATTAGGCTCTGTGATATAGACGTGGATAATTTTGAAAGTGATGACGTAATTAAATATATATATTTTGATTCATTTTGCCATCGTGTGTTTTGAAGTGCGCGACATCGAGGCGATGCGACGTGCTTTGGCTCAGCAGCCAACTAATTTGTTGCTAAGACTTAATCCTGTTCGACATTTTGCTAGGATTTTAGCTTTGAAGCAAGTTGTAAATGGAAAGTTGTTCTTTCGTTTAAATAATTTATGCTCCAGCTAGCTAATGCGGTTAATTTGCTTCTACCCGAATATTGCTGTTTTCTGTGCAGATTAAACTGGCACGTTGCAGCAAAATTATTACTAGTAGCTTTTCTTAGTGAACGTTTCGAGTACCTGCGTGATTCGCACTTCCGCTCCCTTTGCTCTACTCGCAACAATCAACTCTCAATTCCTCTTCCCTCTTCGAGCAGATATTCAGATTCTCTGCTGTTTCTGCAGCCCGCCAATGGAACAGGCCTTTGTCTATTAGACAGGCTCCGTCTTTAAATATATTCAAACATTTATTAATTACATCCTTTCTCAAAAAACAAACTGACATCTAATTTCCACATCTTGACATAGATAATTATTATATTCGTATTTATTATATCGTATGACATATTTATATATTGGTATGTTATTTATAATTACTATGGTATATTTATGATTAATTTTAACTATTGTTATTATTCTTATTTCGTACTCTGCACCCATTATAATAATTTCTCACACTCCCAAAGGTTAGCTGGTAGAGAATACCATACGGTATTATGCTCGCCTATGTACATTATTTTATATTTTGTGTGCAATATAGAATTATATTATTATTATATTAATCTAAAGAACAATCGTGTGTAGAAAGAGAGATGGGTTGCGACCGACAATAGGCTGGTTTATAAACAATGCCTCCTTTTTATTTGATTGAACAGTTGTTGATTGCGCAACAAGACGCAAGATGATTCTGTTAATTCCGTCTTGGAAATTAACTAACAAACTAAGTAATTTAGTATTTAAGACCCGTGTGCAACCCGAAAGCTGTCAAAACGCAAAACCTCTGCTAATTTAAGAACAATTTACGTGTTCGGCAGAGGTCCCAGGCCTTTGCAGAAGCACCCGATCACGGACATAAGGAATGTGCCAGCCATCCCCCCGCTCAACCAGACCCTTAGGATTATAACATTATTTAATTTTTCAAGAAATTTTCGACGCGTATTTAAAAATATATATATGTTTAAAATATTATTGTTATTTGTACTTTACCGTACTTTATGCAAACTTTTAAAGTATTAAATACAATTCTAAAAAAAATAGTAATTAGGCCAATTAAGGAAGCAAGATGATCTTAATTTTATCTTCAGTGCATTTTCGCTACATATGCCTTTAATGTTTTTTAATTTCCCTTATATCTGTATTTGTCTAGAAAATGTCGTCGGTTGGAAGTAGCTACGTGCTTTTGTTTATTAATAAATTGCATTCAAAGTCGAAAGACTTTTTATTTTCACATTAAATTTCTCGGGAAAAAATATTAGAGGCTCGAAATTTTCAGAAAGTATTGCTAATGACAATACGAGTATATAAAAGTGCCGTAAACTTCAGCAAGATCGGTTTTAAGAAGGAGAATAATTAGAGTTATTTTTTTTTTCGATTAAATGAATAACTTAGTGAAAATCGTAATCAGAGCATTTTTGTATCAATTCACTAAAAATAAAAAATAAGTCGTAACGAAAAAGTTAATTATCCAGAGAAAAGGGAAAAAAGAGAGAAATATATTCGGACTATTTCCATACAAAGAAATTAAAAATTGTTGGAAATTTTCAAAAGCTATTTAAAAAAAAAAATCGCGTGGTATAACATTGTTTATTTTCATCCACCTATCCTTTTCAACATAAACATGAAACGAAATCGTATTTAATTTAATTTGACGAACAAGAAAGAACTCGATAAAGAGATCACAGATGTGTTCCCAGAAAGGAGAGATGGGAGAAACGATAAGAGTGAAAGAGAACGGTGTATTCAACATTTTCCATAAGCGATGTTTACACGACGAAGGTCCGTGTAATGTTTGGGTCATTGAGATTATAGAAACGACATCGCTGACTTTTTTTGTAGTGATACAAGTTATGGCCCAGTCACAAATCGTCACTTCACAAGCCTTTTATGTTTTCTTTTTTTCTATACGTATTTTACGGTCCAACTGTTGGAGAGCTTAGATATAAGTTAGTTTAAGAGGGATTTCCAGCTAGACTGTAATTGAGTGATAGGTTTAATGTAATGCTTGTGTGATGTAAAATTGTTGACGACCGCCGCTGACCTAGGCCGAGGTGCGACTGGATCCACCGACGGGTCACAGAACTGGTTTTAACAAATACAATTTTGAAATAAACAAATCTTATAATAACATAAATTCTACCCAAAATATACTTTTTAGTGTTTGTGCAATAAAATAATTTACAATCAATCGAGCGTAACGTGAATATGTTCCTAGAGTAAATCGGGTGAAGACCCGTTTAATTATACAAACAAAATGTTCCAAAAATAAAAACTTTGACTAGGCCATAAGTCGAGCGTCTACAAAAACATATCGCGTTCTCTTTTCTAGCAAATCAAAGGTGTGGATCAAGCAGTTGGAATCTGTGCGTTTTGGATAGCGTATCTTATGGGCCTAGACGTGATCCGATTTACATAATAGGGGACCAAGAAGGCCCATCCCTTTCTACGTAAAAAACTAAAGTACGAGTATCATCACGACCGTAATGCTAATACTTAGTCAAGTTTACTATAGGCCTGCCATAATAAATATTTATCCTTAACACGTGACCACTTACTTTTTTTTTGTTTTTTATGACTCTACTTACTACTTCTGCGATTTAAATAAAAATTACAGCTTGAAACCAACCAAGAATGGGCATAGAATATAATATATTATTACGTCATCGTTTGAGCATGATTTGACCCTGAAGGTTTTTTTTTCCAATATTTATCACTGGTACACCAGGGGTTCGAACCGACCTTTTTGGGTTTTTTTAGGGAAAGCGTTTTTACAACCGCATTACACATAATTATATATTTGTATTCTCGACCTGGAATCGAACTTGATTTTCTGCGTCTTAATCTACGGTCCTAACCGCTAGGCGAAAGAGGCAGTCCTTTCTATGTAAATGAGAACTTTTCGTCTTGGTCCGAAAATCTTCAAGAATAGAATAAATAAATCCACCGAACGTTATAAGCTGGGTAAGTGATAAATTGATATTTGATGCAATGGACACTATTGAGGTTGGAAAATTATGCCTATAAAATTTGGGTTTTGCAAATATAAGAAGATTTAGGTACGGTAAGATGTATGGGTTTTACTTCATATCATAAATTAATAACAATTTTAATACTCAAGTAAAAAAAATAATCTTACATCTTTGTGGATGAAGCTCTAAAGGATGGCCACATTTTTTTTATGGCATTTGTTACAATTTGCCAGTTAGGGAAAGTCGGTTTAAATAAGAAGGATACGAAAAATTTGGAACAGGAACAAAAGAGTATTTATACTTACAAAAACAGAGAATTAATAGGAAAATACATCATAATATACATATATTGTTTATTGACGTACATTATGACATAACCAATAATAAAAAAATTAAAAAAGACAACGCCATTTTACAGCAGCCTTAGCGGCTATATCTGATCAATTAATTAATTTTATATATATATATAATATATATAATATATTGACATTAAAATTATGCAACAATAACAATAATTTTATATTATTTAATAATTATTTTGGACAAATAATATTAATTAGATATAATACTCAATTTTAGTGTATATTTCAGTTTATAAGTTATAACGCCCCTTTACAACTGCTATGATTATAATAACTGGCATTAAAATTATTAAATTATAATTAATATTAATTATTTGACATACCTAATAATGTAATTTAAATTTAGTATATATTAGTTAGACAACGCCATTTTACAGCTGCATCTAACCAATTATATAGAAGCAGACTGTTCCTTGCTTACTCGTATCCGGCTGTTTTTGTATCATTGTATTAATTACATTGCATATGACAAAAGTGTAAACTTTGCCAAGTGTTCTCAGAATAAGCTTCCTACAAATACCTAATAAAAAATAAAAAATCCTTCTCATTGCGTCGTTTTCCTCACTGCTGAGGTTCGTGACCCCTCCACTGATCACTTTGTCTTGGACGACGCTATGCCATCCGGGTCTGCACACGGCGGCATGCAGATCATTGTAGACTGGGGTGTCGAGTGTGGGTCAGATCTGGTCAGACCAACGTATCGGACTTCAGCCACGGGGTCTATTGCCTTCAATTTTGTCTGTGGTCATTAGCTTTTCCAGATTGGCCGAACCTTTCCGTGCTATATGACCAAAATACTTAAGGACTCGCTGCAGGCAGATAGAAGAGAGCCTAGTAATGACTTTAATCTCCTTGAGTATTGATACATTAGTTCTCTGCGCTGCCCATGAAATGCACAATATACGCATTCAGCACCACATTTCAAAGGCGTCGACGCGGCGACGATCAGATGCTTTGAGGGTCCAGGTTTCGGCAGCATATAGAAATATGGAAATTACGAGCCTAAAAATAATAATTACTATAATTGCACAAAGTATAAAGGCGGACTTAATGCCCGTAGACATTCTCTGACAACCAAACTTTAAAAAGTAACAGTAATAAGATAATTAATTATAGGATAATTTAACAAATAATATGAACCTATTATATTAAATACCATTTGATTGGGTGCAATTCGTTTCTGAACTAAAGAAGAAAGAAGCTTTTTAAATAACTTATTTCTACCTATTTTTAAAGCTAAAAGCATAATATGCATTTTGTTAGCTGCGAGTATGCTGTACGGAATTTACATATTAAATTTGGTTTATTTCGCATTCTTCTGGTTTTGCGGATTTGAAAAAGCCAGTGTAGGTGCTTTTCCACCGGCAGCCGTAGTCTACCTCTTTAAGAGCAAATATTAGTTAGTCATCGTCATTACGACCGTATCCCATGCAGGGTGGACATAACCGATACTTTTAAGAAGCGGATTCACATTTAGTCAACTTTAATATAGGTCTATCATGACAAGTGGAAAGCTCGTCGATGTCTCTAGTTTACAAGACTTGAGAATTGGAAAGGGTATCGTTGCCGTTCGTGCCGATAAACCCAGTACTGACGTGTGTCCACACGTTTCGGGATCAGGCTCAAATCACCGTCATGCCCAGTCAAGCCGGCATAGTTGTAGGGACTGAATGTCAGTTATGAGTGTTTGATTTCATTTGCTAGTATTCATTCGCAAGGTCTATTGCTATTACCATCAAGTTGGCGCATTTCAACGTTAGATGTCGTGCTAGTATTAAAAAACAAATCATTACGACCGTTTCTCTTCAGGGGTGGTCACAAACCATGATTCTTATTGTTTTTTTTATATAATTGGAAGCGGATTTACATTTTTACATTCATGACAAGTGCCAAACTCCTAGCGTACCAAACTCGACAAATATTACAAATAAATTATTGTGACCAGAAATCAAACTCGGTACCTCTACGAACTGAACAGCTCGACTACGGAGGCAGTTTGGATATTTTTTATTTTCTACCATAGCTGTGCGAGTGGCAGCTTCCTTTTAGATCTCTGGTGGGAATACAGCCTAATGCGCGCTTTTTATTATCCATATTTTTTTGGTTGGAGCTTTTTATTTTTGGGAATCTGCCGAATACTAAAAACTTTGCTAAAACAAATAATAACAGTACTTTCGTCCAACATCAGTTTCAGCTTCCAGATATTTTGGCATTATATAAAAAACCTTATTATCAAAGTTTTACCTATTTATTATATTTAACAAATTCGGCAACAACTAAATTGTTTTATAGGATCTTAAAAAAAGTTATTCTAATTGAACATGAGGTTGAGAGGTTTTCCTGATAAAATCTTAGCATGACTTAGTAAAATAATTGGGCCTAAGCAGGTCTGCCGTCAATACATTTATGGAAAGAGCTTCCAAGACGGCATTAACTAAATCATACATACATGTATTTGTTTGGGTAGGGAGATAAGTTTTTTATTATTATATTAATCCTAAAAAATATATAATTAAAAAAATAACATAGTTTATTAAAAAATATAAGTAGGAAACCACGTTTTTAACCATAGAAAGATAAAGTCCGCCTCGGAGGCGCCCGCGATATAAATTTACGCATATCGCTGCCAATTTTTAACTAATACACGTACAATTTTGTGTATCGTAACCAACTCAGTAATCGATCAACACTTTCGCATTTTTTTTTCGGTAATTACCACAGTATTATTGCTATAGCGACATGTAGCGCTTGAGAGGTATGTGTTTATTGCATATTTTTTCTCTAAATATTGTTTTATTTTTAGTATTTTTTGATATTCGAGACTAATGATATCGTAATTCATTAGTTAGACAAACTAAATATTTTATTGTCCATTTAAATATATATATATACAGGCTAAAATGTTTTGTAACTTTTATTAATGGATTTTATAAATCCTACATTTGTTTTTTATGACAATAAATGAAAATAAGCATTTTTCTTTTATTATTTTATACTTATTCATTTTACTTTGAAATTATAAAAATTAAAAATATATATTGTTTGTAAATAAATTGGAATTTATAATTGTACGCCTCTTAGGCGCTTGCTTATTTGTTTCTCAGTACTAAAATAAGGTTATCTTTCCAGGGTAAGCCGATTTATATTTAGCCATCTTTTTTATGGCCCGTATCAATTCCTGGTCGGGACACAACAATTTATCCAATTTATTTGTGATATTTCCCGAGTGTGGTATGCACATCGACGAGCTTGCCACTTATCATGATGGGCATATAGTAACGTTGGCTAAATTTAAATCCGCTTCTTAAAAAAAGTCTAGTTTCTGAACACCTCGCAAGATGTACGGTCGTGACGATACTTAACTTTTACTTTAGTTTAGGCAAGCAAACAAATGTCTCCAGCAGCAATATCACAATAAATAAAATGAATAATTGTGTTTCGACCAGGAATCGAATCGGGAACTCCGCATCTAAATCTACTTTTACGCCACGGAGTCAGTCATCTGGCAGTAATTTATTAAATAGGAGAAATACAGTTAAACGTGTTAAAAATAAATTCACTCTGTTGGTACCGGCATTTAACCAACCAATTGTATGACGTCACGTCCGCGTTGATGCAAAAAATTGGAAAACGCCGCGCTTTTAATTATCGAGAAAATAAACTAAAAGTAAATACAGTATTGCAGTAATTATTCGTGAAATGGATTTTTATGCTATTATTTTAAATTATCGGATTTTAAATAATATAATAATAATATAAAAGGATAATGCCAGATGCGTCTTTATAATTCATATATCATTAGATTCATTCATTTAGCATTAGGGTTGTCAAATTAAAATGAATACAGAACGTCATTTGAATTGTTTCTTCAGCTGACCATTAATATTATTATAGTTTCAAATAAACAAAACCTTAAATTAAATAAATTGTATTACAATAAAAACTAAATTTAACCTAAAAAAAACCTTTAAAATCGCAATTAGGCTTTGTATGTAAATGTATAAAGTAAATAATAATTAAAATAAAATTACTTAAATATAAAAGCAAATTAAAACCTAAAAAAAAAAAACTCCTTCAAATTGCTGTCCTGTGGCATAGTGCCCATTACACCGGCAGCATTTCCCCTCTCAATGAAAATACTTCATTTTTAAGAAAAAATCTGACAGACAATAGGTCATCAGAGACGTCAAAGAGACTTGCTGATTCTCACGGGCCCATCGGTTCTACAGCAACGTTACAAATAAATAACTAATGCAAATCATTCCATATATTTCTGAGCTTGCTGATCTGCAGAACTACCTCTAACAGAAGTGCTTTGAAGTGGGAAGGGGCTAGGGAATCCCAGCAGGTAAAACCCCACACCAGGGATTGGCCCAATCTCCAATGTCAGTTCGTCTGGACGCTTGCCATCGTTTCGACTCAGACAGACCGAATCCCATTTAGCGATTCGATCGACTATGTGGTACACTAAAACCTGTCTAATCTATTTTATCAATTTAAAATTTTATTTAATTAATAAAATAAGTTTGAACAGAATACAACAATATTTTGGCATTACAAATGGATTTACTAATAATATTGAACCCTTCCGTTTTTGATTGAACGATTTGCAGCTGGAAACTTGTTCCAGTAATTACCTCGGTTTTCTGAAGGCTACATTTAGGCGTATTCCTGATTCATCCAATAAGGCTAGACTTTTTTAAAGATAAAACTGACTGAAAAAAAGAGAATGAACTACTGTACTATTTTGTAAAATTAAGTAGAAAGGTTTTCTTTTTTACAAAGCTTAACCCTAGAAAGATAAGTTGCGCCTCGGAGGCACCAGCGAAACAGATATAATGCTGTCATTTTTTAACGGACGTTTCAGAACCAATTCAGATTTAAACACTTCCGATAGATAAATTTGTTTGGTAAGTATCACAGTTTTGTTGCTATTGCGACGTGTTGTGCTCGAGAGGCGCATGTTTATTTTTTGCTTTGTATTTAATATTTTTCTGAGTCTGATTATATCGTAATTCAATAGTTAGTAAGACAACACACTATACATGTTGCATATTTTGAAAATAATCTTTTAAATACAGAAGTATTTTATTATTTGATACTTTTTATTAACCTGTTGACGTCTATTTGACTTACAGTGACGCCGGTCTCAAGCACCGGGTTTTTCGACTTTTACATTGTAATTTTTGCTATCTTAATATTAAAAATACATTTGTTATGACAATAAACACATTTCTTATACAGCATGTCGTTTAATGGCCTTTACACAATTACAGTAAAAACACTAAAATTTTCAATATTTTGTAATATAAATCTCACAAATATCTTATAATTTGTTAGTCTTATGACTGTAGAAACCGTTATAAAATAAATAAGTCATAATAAGTCATCTAACAAAAAACAGCTTTTGCAAGTAAGCACTACGTGTTCAATACACTAAAAAAAAAAACATTAGAAAGTGCGCCGCTGGATGACGTTGAAATAAGAACACAAATCTATGGCGGGTTAAAAAGTTATTCGGCTTTTACAAAAGGCCCGGTCTCACAGACATATACGTCACCAATGGCGGGTTAAGGATTTATAAATTCCTATATGTATATGTAAGTATTCTAATAATTAAAATTAATAATTGTCGAAGAAGATATTTTATACTTCCGTAGAGTGCAGCATATTCGTAAAACAACAAAATCTATTTGTAACTGCACGTCGAACACGACAATAACCGACAATGAACAAACCTAATTAATTCTGAGACAATTTTCCTAACATTAATTCTCATACCGTTTGGCTTATTGTCTCATCTTGTTATACTCGTATGTCCCTACTCCAAGCCATGTTCAGAACCCAGGATCTCAGCGTCTAATCCTCGATCTTTACTTTTAGTAATAAGATAACTTAACTTTAGTAACATCAGTTGGAGGGAAAGGAAATAACCCAAAATTTAATCTAACTAAGATTAATCTCTAATATCAGAAATCTTAGAAATATGTCAACGTATTTCCTGCTTGAATTTTAATTACATTATTTTATTATACCATCTTTGTTGTGTCTATAGCGAGCTATGGAAAAAGCTATGCTTGGATCTAATGGATAGAACATTGATATTCGTCAGAGAACGAAAGTTACTGACACAGCTGTTAAATTTAGCCAGCTGAAGTTGAGTTAGCCGGTCACATCTACCGCAGAACCGATGAACGATGGGGCAAACGGGTTCTAGAGTGGAGACCACGTACGGGAAGAGGGACGCCCCCTGCCAGATGGACAGATGACCCAAAGAAAGTCGGTATGAGGATAGCGAAAGATCGCATTAAGTTGGGAGCCTTGGAGGAGGCCTACATCCAGCAGTGGAGAGTACAGTAGTAGAGCTGATGATGATCTTGTGGAATCCTCTACAGACCCTCTAGAAGGGCTCAGCGATGAACTACAACTCAGGTATATAGGGACTGTAATTATATCTACATACTTAAATAAATATTTCCAGACAGGTCACACAGCGCCATCTAATTTCCGTGGTAAGCTACGAGGCTTATGTTACGGAAACTAGATGGTTGATAAACTACATATAATACTTTTTTTTTTTGTAAATATATACATATTATACATATAAACACCCAGACCGAGACAAATTATACAATGTACAACTTGCCCCCGGTGGGAATCGAACCCACGACCTCAAGAGTTCACGGCAACGTTTGTTACCACTAGACCACGGAGGTCTTTAAAATAAAAGCTACAAAGATGTAGAACACGTCGAGAACAGCTTTGCCATCGTTTGCGATTTTCAATATTTAGAAAAATATCGGTAAAGTAATCCCAGCTTTAGAAGTACGTGACCGGAGTTTAGCTGACTTTCTCGCCGTCAGCCTGGTGTTCACCTTTGTATAGCTATTTGTTAGGTTTTTCAATAGGTATTTCAAAATCAGATCTCTAAGATCAGTCTTTACGAATACAATGCCGTTAAACTAACCCATCTCATTACTGTCATCATGACCCATTACAACCCTTTATTACCAAGAAACAATAATAATAATAAAAATCGTTTAATTACGTAAAATTTAAGTAAAATTTAATCGTTTAAGTACTTATTTTTTTTTTTTTAGGAATTGGCTACTGGTGCCCAAACAAAGTTAATCTGAATCTCAGGCACCAGTTCCATTACACAAATAAGTATAATATATAATGTAATACGTATTGAATTTTAGTTTCTTTTTGTAATTACTATTTAATACAGAAAGGAATAAGGATGAATTATTATTTTGAACGCCTGGTCTTCTTTTAAGTTTAAGGTCTTATTTAAAAACCTGGGTATATTTGTCAGTATGATGTATAGTTTTATACTATACTTATAATAGTTTTTTATAATTTTAACGGGTCTTTACGCGATTTACCTTAGAGACATATTTCTCCCCACGTTTCAGCCAAGTTGCATTGGCCGTGGTCACGGGTAGACTGAAGCTATGCGGTGTAGTCTCGTACATACTGGGCGGTAGATGTAAACCTACCCACTTATCACTTTTAAAGTTTTTAGAAATCACGACACACGACACTTACAATATCCTTGGCGACACCGGGCGATTTTTCCCGGCGTCGAAACCTATTGATTACTGGATTCCACGATGAAGATAGCTAATAACCCCCCTCTTGATTGAAATTTTTGTGGTTCTTTATTTCGATCGCTTCACGTACTATTCTAGGGTAATAGTGACGATCGGTGGAAAGTATCTTTGGGCCATGCAGCTCAATCCAATGGTTTGTGCCACTATCTATTACGTGTTCTGCTATTGCTGACTTGTTTAATTGGCAGTTTTTACAGCTGCTATATGTTCCTTGACCCTCTCGTTGTTCCCATTGTTTCAACCCCAAATGCCACAAAGTTGTAATTTTGTTTAATTCTATTATATTTGATGTGCTTTTTAAATTCGGCTGTATGAGCAGCCGAACCGGCCTGTTTGATGTAGAGGAAATGTAGCAAGCGGCAAAGGTATCCACACAGGTGGCATCCTATAGTTCATTGGTATATTTTTAACCGTAGTGTCAGTTCAAATGTTTTGTTTGTAATAATTCCCTGGCATAGAATTTCTAATTTGTGTGCAATAAAGATATTTTGGCCAGCGTGGCGAGTGTAGGCTAAATTCTCCAGATATATGTTCTGGAAGGCCCATCTCCAGCAGTGGAGGTCTAGGACGCTGTGTTCTAGAGGCTGTTATGATAATGAAAGATATTTATTATTAATAATTAGGAACACAGTGATGATGTTATATAACCCTTACATGAAACTACGTAACTAAATCATTTAGAAATTTAGCCCTTCGCAAATTCTGGCAAAAGCTTTCGCCGAGAGACTAGACGTCTTTATTTTAAATTATTTTTTATCTGACAGCGATTGATTTCGCTCGGGAACAACAATTTGGCGAGAGAAAAAACTTATGAATTATTCACATATTCACATGTTTGTGGGTTGTATTTTTATATGAATTTATTCGTTTTTACGATAATTTTAATACAAATAACTAATGAGTGATTGTAATCAATTCTTATTATCAATAAAAATAAAAAATCATAGATTTGCAGAAATTACTAGAGAATACGACATGTTTTTTTTTTGTACTCGTCCAAAATGATATCCGTGGAAGTTTGTGATTTGCTTATATTTTTTATTACAATACTGCCTCCGTGGTCTAGCGGTTAAGTCCGTAGATTTAGACTCGGAGGTACCTACCGGGTTCGATTCCTTATCGTGAAGCGATAGTTGAGAAGAAAAAGATTTTTAGAGAAGGAGCCTGTCTAAGAAATTTAAATTAAAAGAAGGTATAAGTTATGTACAATATAAGTTTATTTACACATAATTAGATGAGTGAAGTGGAGAGGTGAGATCGGAGAGCACGGAGATTAAGTTTCGGGTCGTTGATGAAGGTCGACGGCGTTCCGGAGGCGAAGTCGGTGATGAGGTTTAGCGTTGCCGACTTCGTAGACTCCCGGGTTGAGCAGTTGTTGGAGCGTAGAGTTGAGGTAGCGTTGATTGAGAGTAACACGTAGAGATGAGGCAGCGATAGTGAAGAACTAACTGTAGGGATGAATCAGCGATGGTCGAGCGTCTTCAAGGAGCGGTGAAGAGTGATGCAAATCTTCGCTGAAGAGAAGAGTTCAAGAGACGGGTGAAGCGATAGTAGTCTTCCGAGTCCGAAACTTGAACGGTGCTGAGTGCAGTGATGAATTCTTCAGTAAAAGAGTTCCGAAGTTGTAGATTTAGAGAGAGCTTCTTTCGAGTCCAAAATCGAAGATAGCCTTTCTTGAGTCCCGGGGCAGTGGCCCCGGGATTAGGCCTTTAGGTTGAGTTCTTCTTTTGGCTACTCCAGCCGAATGAATGAATGAAATGGGGTGTGGTATGTCTTATATACTGTTTGAGATGTTCGAAAAAATGAATAGAGAAAATTTAAAATAATGAAGTTTGTTAGTCAAATATGTTTCCAAAAATATATAAAAATGTGTGTTTTAATAAAAATTATTGCCGAAAGGAATGGATGAAGGACGTTAGAAATAATTTTGCATATGAATTAAATAAATATTTGACAATGTTGCCTTAGCAACAAACGAAAAACAGAATTGTCAATAAATAAAAATATTGCAAAAAGTAAAATAGAACAAATTTAAGTAAAATAAAGTTTATTGAAATGAATAAAAAAGTGGTGTAAAGGTATAAGTAAAGTATCAGGAAGAAATGTTGTGAACAATGGAAGCTGAAATATGAAAAATATGAATTTTAATGAGATATGATGTATTATGAAGCCAAAAGACGAGGAATTCCAGGTATTTATTGAGTAGGGATAGTGAAACGCTATATTTTGGGGGCCAAACTATCGTGAAGCGATAGTTGAGAAGAAAAAGATTTTTAGAGAAGGAGCCTGTCTAAGAAATTTAAATTAAAAGAAGGTATAAGTTATGTACAATATAAGTTTATTTACAAATAATTAGATGAGTGAAGTGGAGAGGTGAGATCGGAGAGCACGGAGATTAAGTTTCGGGTCGTGATGAAGGTCGACGGCGTTCCGGAGGCGAAGTCGGTGATGAAGTTTAGCGTTGCCGACTTCGTAGACTCCCGGGTTGAGCAGTTGTTGGAGCGTAGAGTTGAGGTAGCGTTGATTGAGAGTAACACGTAGAGATGAGGCAGCGATAGTGAAGAACTAACTGTAGGGATGAATCAGCGATGGTCGAGCGTCTTCAAGGAGCGGTGAAGAGTGATGCAAATCTTCGCTGAAGAGAAGAGTTCAAGAGACGGGTGAAGCGATAGTAGTCTTCCGAGTCCGAAACTTGAACGGTGCTGAGTGCAGTGATGAATTCTTCAGTAAAAGAGTTCCGAAGTTGTAGATTTAGAGAGAGCTTCTTTCGAGTCCAAAATCGAAGATGGCCTTTCTTGAGTCCCGGGGCAGTGGCCCCGGGATTAGGCCTTTAGGTTGAGTTCTTCTTTTGGCTACTCCAGCCGAATGAATGAATGAAATGGGGTGTGGTATGTCTTATATACTGTTTGAGATGTTCGAAAAAATGAATAGAGAAAATTTAAAATAGTGAAGTTTGTGAGTCAAATATGTTTCCAAAAATATATAAAAATGTGTGTTTTAATAAAAATTATTGCCGAAAGGAATGGATGAAGGACGTTAGAAATAATTTTGCATATGAATTAAATAAATATTTGACAATGTTGCCTTAGCAACGAACGAAAAACAGAATTGTCAATAAATAAAAATATTGCAAAAAGTAAAATAGAACAAATTTAAGTAAAATAAAGTTTATTGAAATGAATAAAAAAGTGGTGTAAAGGTATAAGTAAAGTATCAGGAAGAAATGTTGTGAACAATGGAAGCTGAAATATGAAAAATATGAATTTTAATGAGATATGATGTATTATGAAGCCAAAAGACGAGGAATTCCAGGTATTTATTGAGTAGGGATAGTGAAACGCTATATCCTGGTCGGGACACAAAAATATTTATTAATGTAAATGTATTTATTTACATCATATTTAATTTATTTGTGATATTTCTCGAGTTTGGTACGCTGGCTTGCCACTTGTCACGATTGGCCTATAGTAAAGTTGGCTAAATATGAATCTGCTTATTTTATAAGCGTGGTTTCTGACCACCCCGAAAGGGAAACGGTCGTGATGATATTTTACTTTATACTATTTTTTACAATAATATAACAAATAGTTTAATGTACAACAGTGCAGGTACATAGGCGAGTTTAATAACGTAAGGGCGTTTTTCCAGTTAGGGTGTATTGCGTCCGCGTGCCTGTAAAGTAAGCTATACACGCTATGGTTTACTGTAGAGGTTACCTGTGCAGGTCAACTAGACGTCGATAGCGTGTATGGTGCTTCCGGTGTACCGGAGCGGTTTTCAGTACACCGTACGGTGTCACTCGAAATAATTGGTTATTGATCTTGCGCCGGTCGCCTGCGCAGGTTCAAAAACTGCGCTCCGGTCTACCTGTGCCAGACCTCTCTGGCGGACCGTAGAGTGTATGGGCATGGGTGTATGTAATAAGGTCGCGTGCACTTTGTTTTATCTTAACAAGTTTTGTGCAAATCCTGAAAATATTTTTACTGTTCATCTTAAAGAAATACGGGAAAACATGCTAGATATCTAAATAAAATAAAACTTTGACCACATTTGTAAAGGAAGGGCAAAGCACGAAAACACGAGACACCATTCTTCTCATCTCTTACCCACACACGATAGACCTGGCACCCGCACAGTGAATCCATGGAATGCTTAGAAATTTGTATTTTCTTCACAAAGTATAAAATATCAATTTCCATTAAAAAAAAATTGTAACAAAATCTAGTACCTAGATTTTTTTTTTTGCAAAATTGTCAAGACACTGCTGCAATTTATACAGAGTACTTAATGGTTGATAGAACATAATAAATTTTGATGAACCAATGAGGATTTGAAAAGCTGCACCACATCTTCTTAGGAAACATAGTTTGATGACCAGTGTGACCAAAATAACCAGTGTTTGAAGACGTAAATGTTTAACCAGTAAGTTCTTTCAGTAGTGTATGCCCGCCATAAGCCCGCATGCGCGTTGCCCATACTATCGTTTCAAAATCAGTACTACTTATTTATTTTATTGATATTTGGATGGATCACAAGTGACATAGTTTTATAATTGTGTCTGTCTTAGCTTATAGTATGACAATGCCTATATACAGCAGCTATTATCTTAACTGACATTGACATTTATATTCTTATAATTGTGTCTGTCTTAGCTTATAGTGTGACAATGCCTATCTACAGCAGCTATAATGTTAAGCGTTATTCTTTATTTATAATTGTGTTATTTTATTGTTTCTCTTTCCAAATGATGGTTATCATGTACTGCTCCAGATTCACCAATATGTACTATAAAATTATATCGTTTTATATATATCAATATTGTAAAAATTGACGTGTAAAAGTGCAGAATACATATCTTTTTGTCCTATGCCTACTTGCAAAAATAAACGAATTGAATTGAATTGAATTGACAAAATACATTTTGATCCTAATGTAGGTAAAAAACAAAAAGCGAGTTGAGTAAAAAGTGATTAAAATATCTATATTTAATAGGATATAGGTATTTCCAACAAGAATAGTAATAAAATATAACTGAACAATAACAAATGATTTAATATGTTAAATTATTTGAACTGCTATGTTCAATAAACTATTTGGAACTAAGTTCTAAACTTATTTACCTACGGCATAATTGAATAACTCCGTGAATCTGGATAACTTTTGCTAAACTAGAATTATTGGGTTATTCGATTGAAAAGCAATAGATATTATCGATTTTATTGCTCAAACAAAAACTGTGTAAAGTTTTATGTATTTTATATTATTGTTCAGGCTGACTCTGTGGTCTAGCAGTTAAGTCCATAGATTTGGACTCGGAAGTACTGGATTCAATTCCACCGGAACACATTTATTTTAACAAGTGTTTTGTTTTCGTTTTTAAAGTACCAAATTTATGTAATTTTTATGTTTCCTATATATTTCCATTTAAAAAAATGTTTTATTTTAAATCATATTTTGTAAATGTAATATTTTTTTAATTTGTTAGTTTTTGTTAAATTTATTTTTTTGTTATAAAAGTAATAGGTAAGTTATTAATTTCTTCTTCATTTTATATTGGTTATGCTGTGATACCTAATTAGATAAGTTATAATTATATTATGTTATGTGTGTGATAATATATGTACTGTGTACTATATAAATAAATGAATAAATTTATTTCTCGAGTTTGATACGCTAGAGATATCGACGAGCTTGCAACTTGTTATTACGGGCCTACAGTAAAGTTGGCTAAAATTTATTTAAAAAAAGCGCTCGTAAGAGATATGTTCGTGATGATTACAACTATACGAACTGTTAAAGTAGCTGACTTTCGAATACAAATAAAATACTTCCAACACATAATAAGGTCGCGTGCACTTTGTTTTATCTCAACTACTTTAGTGCAATTACTAAAAAATACACTTTCTACCGTCATCTTAAAGAAATAAGGGAAAACATGCTAGATATATTATCACAAAGGATAAAAGATCAATTTCCCATAAAATTTGGCATTGTGTAAATATATCTACTACCTAGATATTTTCTTTGCAAAATGTCAAGTCACTGCTACAATTCGTACAGAAAGATGCAGTTTTATTAAAAAATTAAACAATCCGTACGAGCGTCTCGACAACTTAATGGTTACATAATAAGGATTTGGAACGCTGCACCATATCTTCTTATCAAACATACACCAGTGTTTGAAGACGAAAATTTTCAACCAGTGAGTTCTTCCAGTACTGTTGTACGGAGCAGACACTGACAGTGAGTCTGGTCCACAAATTTAAGGTTGCTTAGCGAGCTACGGAGATATCTATTCTCGGTATTTCTCTGATAGATAAGTCAGAAACGTGGAAACTAAAATTTCTTCTTCAACCGAGGAAGTATAGGACTCTTGTAATTATTAAAAACCACACATTAAAAGGCAGGGTTAATGATTAGGAACCAATAGACAACTACGTGCAAAGTCACACCACTAGTTGCATCACCGATGTCGTTAACGAATTAAATAGAAATTGTCATATTGCGACGCGAACACGACAGAATGATAAAAACGTGCCTGTGTAGTCCTTACGCTTTAATGACTAGCTAACTGCTAACCTTGCTACTGATTCAAATGTGTCAGTTAGACCTAGTTAACTAGTTCCACGCGTAATATTCACGACACATATCTTCTCTTTTAGTTTTAATTTAAGGTCTGATAAAGTATAGATATAACGAAAGAATAGAATATTGGGTTGGCCATAAATCCTCTACCGCAAAAAGCAATTAGGAAACATTGTAGGTGTTTAATAAAGTAAAGAATTTACTATGGACTGAGAAAGTTTATGACAAATTAACCCGTATCCTTTCTCAAGTTTGTTAACTAGTGTTGAAGTCAGAGTAGCTATCTCTTTCTTGTCTTTTAAGGACGGTCGATTATCATACTAAATTTAATTTCATCTTGTTTTTAAGAGGAAATTTTAAATGATAAATTGGTAGATTTTTAATAAGGAACGTATGAAAGAAAGCACAAATTTAAAAGAAAAATAATGCCCCGATGGTTCGGTCATGTTGAAAGAATGAGTAAAAAAAAAAACAAGATGAAATAATAAATAATAAAATAACGTCTAAATGACTAAATTTTTAGTCAAAAGTCTACGCAACGAAAAAGCATGTATGAAATAGTAATAAACCTTTTCGTCATTCGACGAAGCGAAATGATGATCGTGACAAATAGTGCTCAATTCTTTGTCCACCTTACAAGGTAAAGATTATTTATTTATTCAATTTAACATAACAATAACTAAAAAAACTGAATATATATATTAAATATAAAATTGAATAAACTGTACTACATTAAAAACTAAATTCAACCTAAAAATAAAAATTATACTTACAAAAAAATAGTTGTTAAAAGGATGAGCGAAGAAAGATTGACGAACCAGATATATAATGCGAAAGAAAGACTCACATATCACGATCAAATAAATAAAACACTGATTGAAGGTACATTTAAAAGTGTTCGTAACCAAACGGCATGTATGAAGTGGTTAATGAATGTCGACGAAGCGAAAGAGGTATGTCGTGATCGTGTCAAATATCGCTCAATTTTTTTGCCTACCCCGCATGGAATCTGGCGTGAATATATGTATGTACAAAACAATAGCAATGCGGCGGTTGCTGTATTGTGGTTTCCAATACACGGGCAGCATTTCGCCTCTGAATTAAAATACTTAACTTTTGAGAGAATAAACTGCCAGCTCTATTGTCAAAAGTGACATCTCTAATCCTTGGGACAATATATTCTTTTTTTTTTTCGTTACAAGCTAATTAACATTGTACCTACCCACAAAATTTAATGAATAAATTATTTGTGTTAAAAGCGTTTCACTATGGAAGACGAGGGCCTTAAATATTATCTTCGTCTCTGTCTAGTTGGCGAAGTTGATAGCGGTAAAACTTTGCATTGTGATTAATCAACTTGATTAAGTATAGTATCAAGCGGTTCTGGTAGACTTACTCTTCGCTCCTCACGTGAAACATTCGAGTCGAGTTAACTTCTCAACGTACGAGACTGGTATACATTACTTTAAGATTTACTCATTTCAACCTCGAGTACACAAAGTCCTAGACTTCCAATGCCAAATATGAGCCTATAATTCTGGACAATTTGGCCTTCATCAAAAGGTTCACGAGGGTCTAAAGTATTTTTTTTTATAATTAAATAAGGAACGGTAATATTATAAAAAAATAGAGTTGTACTAAAGAGAAATAATTTTAAAGCATAATAATAAATTCATAGTGTGTTGGCACACAATACGTGAACTAATCAAGTATAAGATGGGTTCTGAAACAATACACGAAACTGCGACGAAATTGTTACGTGATATAATGTTACACAAACTTAATATTACAGCTTTGCATGATCAGTAATTCTTCTCATCATTATCGCCCTGTGTCTCTTCACGGTTGGATGTAAGCCTCCATGACGGTTCGCCATTGTACTCTCAACGATACGAATTCTATCGGTTAGAGATATACCAAGGATAGCTCTCTAAATAGCTCACTGAGTGACCTTAAATTTGTGAATGAGACATTCTATCTATAATGTTCAACTATCTGATAATATAGCAATACTTTTGCTAGCAGCTTACTCACTATACACACTCCAAAGACCACTTTGCTGCTTGGTCTTCTACTAGCAGGAGTGGAGTCATTCATAATGATTTAATTAATAAAGTTTTATAAATGCCTGTAATAGGTTTACGTGAATAATAACATTTATAAATATTTTGATTTTGACTTATTATATACACGCGTACAGAGTAGTTGGAATTAAACAAAGGTCTTTAACCAGAGAGTCCTGCATGTTATGTCTTACGGAGTAGAGAGATGAACACACCTTTATATACAGCCATGTTAACCTTACCTCATCAAATTCCAGATCTTACAGAATTTGATGTTTTTCTTGGAGTAACTTACTCCCAGGCTAATCTTTTAGATTAATAAAACAAATATTAATATTAGGATAATTAAAATGAATGATAGAGGAGATAACCTGGAAATACTTTTTGCCACTGGCAAGTTAAAAGGAAAGAGGCCGAGAGGCCGTAGCCCAGTTCGCTGGTCCGACCGAATTCGCTCCACCACCAACACTAGCGTCCATGATGCTGTGAATGCCACCGAACACAGGAACGGGTGACATGCTATCATCAAGACGCAATTCTTTGAAAGGTAAATCATCCTCAGTAATGAGGAAACACGACGCAAGGAGGAGGAGGTAACTAGTTATTACTTTACTCCCGTTAAGTCCTATTGAAAAAAAATAGATAAAACTTCTTCGGTTACAATAATGTTTTGGATCGTCTTGAAAATATTGTAGGTAACCTTTATTAAATAAATAAATGAAGAAAATAATAGTACGTGATGTAATATGGATTTCAAAGCGTTAAAGTATCATCTCAAAGTGCTATAAAAAGTTTTAAGACGTCTGCGAATGAATGTTCACATAAAATTCACACAAAATGTGTCATACATATGGCCCGTAATAATTTAATATCGAATCAATAATGTTGCTTTACTGGAATACTAAAATTTATTATTATTAGAAGTGTGGCTGTAAATATTAGATTGTTTTCTTTAGTATGATGATGGTGCGATATTATTTTATTTTAGCTTCTATGTTTTTGTAAATTGAATCCCTTATAATCAAAACCTGTGCCCGACCGTAGTTTTTGATGTAGTTTTTCAAATTTAAATTAATTAATTTATCAAAAGTATTAGTAAGTACAAAGTAAAGAATTAACATTAATTAAAATATAGGTAAAACGTTACAAAAATATAAATCTCTGGTCTGAACACTGGGACATCCTCTCATGTGAGGACTAGCTTTCATTCATTCATTCATTACAGCCCCTAGAACACAGCGTCCTGGACCTCCACTGCTGAAAATAGGCCTTCCAGAACTGGAGAATTTGGCCTGCACTCGCCACGCTGGCCAGACGGTTTGGCGAAGATATGATGTAAATTATTTATGACAATTTATTAACGATTCCACAAGTTGGTATTAGTGGAACCGGGACCGATGGATGAACGTGCTCTCCGAGGCACAGGAACGGTGGTGTTGTAAATCTATGACAAATGTACGTAAGAAAAGTGTATTTCTCATTGGTACATGCGCACGCGTTCTTACAACCGAGCCACCACCGCGCGGACTAGCTTTAGTAGAGATAATTTTTAGTATTAATTTTTAAATAACAAAACATGTTAGAAGTAAGAGTACAATTCTGCCTACAAATCCTGTAAATAATTATGTGAACTTTACTGGGTGATTTTGTATGCTCTTACTTTAAACTTGTTATTCTATTGAGAGAAATGACAAAAAACAATGCCATTTCCATACATATTCTTATTTTAGAATTAACAGTTTAGAGAAGCAAAACAAATGACAGACACAATGCTACAAGAGCAAGGAATACGAAGTTGAAGTAAGCTGCTAAGTCAATAATATTATAAAAAAGTCTTGGAGGCCCTAAATTGCTGGCACCGAAAGCCACCTCATCTGCACTTTCATGACCAGCGGCAGCATACTTAACCTCCGAGGCATTCGGGGTGCAATACTGGCCTCAACTAAATCCCCATTAATGCATCAGTTCGACCAAATTCACTGCTACTCAGATAACCGTACTCTTATCAACTGGTTTTCGAGATCATTTCACCACCTTGCAAAGTATGAAGGACCCGATTATACCCGTACAGCTCGGGAGATGTTTTTTTTTATTTATTTATACTAGCACGACATGTGACATTGCCCCTCCTGATGGTACGCATACTCATGACTGACATCAGTCCCTAACACTATGCTGGCTTGACTGGGCATGATGGCAATTCGAACCTGATCCCGAAACGTGTGGATACACTTTACTGGGTTTATCGTCACGAACGGTGGATACTTCCCCGCCCCGGCAGACAGGGCAAATTACCATCATCAGTCCGCCTACCACCTATCAATGACCTTTAATGCGCATTTTTTTGGGTCCGTTTGTTGTGGGGAGTGAGGCGGGACGCATATTGGTTGATCAGTCGCCTTCCCGACCCCGCGCCCCGTATACATTCTCATCACATTCGCAATCATCCCCACCACTTTCGCCGAGCACTCGTAAACTGTCGCACGACCTATACTTAACTTATCTTAAAAATAAAAATAGATTATCAAGTTTATAAGGACGTTTCGCCTAAAAGATAAGTTATATAGAAAATTAATAACTAGCATTAGAGCTGCCGAAACAAGTTAGAGCTGTAACATTCACAATTATTCGAAGTGAAGTTGTTTGTCACCTACGGAGTTATTCTTAATAGACTTTTGTTTTTGTTTATTATGCTACGGTTATAGGTTAGCTATTAATTAATATAAATTAAATATAAACTATATATTTAAAAATAAGGATAAGATTATATATAGTCACTGTCGACGTCACTACTTTATAAGGATATGTCAAAAGTAAAATAACCGAATGAAAATGGTATAAGGAGAAGATTACTTGTAAAAAGTAAAGTATCATCACGACCGTTTCCCTTTTGGGGTACTCAGAAACCACGCTTATAAATAAGCGAATTCACATTTTGCCAACTTTACTATAGGCCAATCTTGACAAGTGGCAAGCTCGTCGATGTCTTCAGCGTACCAAACTAGAGAAATATCACTAAAGTGTCCAAACCAGGAATCAAACCCGGTACCTCTGAGTCTAAAATCCACGGACTTAACCGCTAGACCACGGAAGCAGTTACGAGATTACGAGTAATACTTGAAACCATTTGATGATTGTCCATTTAAAGTTTAGTGCCTAGAAGGAGGAACACTTAGAGCCAACTTTGGTACTAAATAACTGAAGGAATTAATATAGGGATGTAATAGGAAATTTGATTAAGTGCGACACTTCCAGGATCGGAAATCCCGACTCTTGACTATTTGAAAACGAATCGTGGAAGTGTTTTTGTGGTCTGATTTCAATTTTGTTGCATCTGCTGCTAAATTTGTTATCTACAATTCAATCATTTTTTATTTTATTTTATTTTTTATTACCAGACAGGTCACACAGCGCCATCCAATTTCCGGGGTAAGCTACGAGGCTTGTGTTACGGAAACTAGATGGTTTTTTTATTTTTTTATTAGTAAAGTTATTATTTTATAAATACAGATTGCTTCAATATATATCTTGTGAAGTCATGACGGCTGATACATTTTATTATATAGTAAATATTTATTACTTTGTTAAATAATAACATATAGAGGTGTGTCTCGTGAATTACGAGTACTTAATATTGCAACTAAACATAATTTGCTTAGACGTAAGTTGATATGGCGGTTTTGCGATGGTCATTTGTTACAGATATATTGCATAATGTATATTCATCGGGAAAACTCGCCTCTCAATCGAAATACAACGGCATCCGAAGTTTCAATCAATTATTGTATTAAATGAGTGACATTTTCATATCTATTAATATGGAACTTTATTATTTAGTGTCAAATATCATATTGAAAAATATTTTTGTATAATATAGAGATGTTACAACCACCCTAAGTAAAATATCTTGTATAAGATTTTATTATTGTTGTTGCGGGTTTCTTTTTTTGCTCTGTAATTGAAAGGATAAAATTTAAAATGGCGTTTAGTGTACCAGTTTACAGCTGATCTTCAAAATAAAACTGTCGGATTGAGGGGAGTAGTTGAGAGAGTTAAGAATACGGGTATTATAGGACAAGAAACAAAACTGTAAATGAATATAAATACAAATCGTTTATTAACACAAAATAATGTTGGTTCGTTATGGTGATATGGTGATGAATGTATTCCAATAATGAACATACAAATAAATTTAAAATTAGGTTAGACATAAGCATGTTGTCTGTATAAATATATTAGTTAAAACGTGTCATTTATACAATAATGATGTTTTATTTTCTATTCCTAGTTGATTATAACAGTGAGCTTAAAAGTAAACTGACAGAAATAGCTGTTTAGGATAACAAGTAATTCAATAAAATCAAAATAAATGAAAATCTTTGGTAAAGGCCTACAAGTATATCCAGCAGTAGAGATAAAGAGGCAAAAATGGTTATGCATAACCTATATATTTCATAGATTGGCTTTATAAATATTATCCATTTATTTTGTAATTAATTATGGTTATTTAATGTACTTAGATTATACGAAACGTTTTTTCGTTCTATTAACGTTGAAATCGTCTTACTAAATCATCTAGATAGTAAATTATTTTAAATTCGATTCAAAACAAAATCTTTCAAGTCAATCTTAATCATGAATAAGCCTACAGTCTAAAGGGACATTGGGGTCGCTTCACACCACTAATGCGTCAAATGTTCAGCGTTTAATATAGTAAATGTAATTATTTTAATGCGGCTAGCGGTCGTTAGTGTTGACGAAGTGAGGTGATATGAAATAAGTAATAACACCTACTAATAGTGGACCATTATGCATTAGTAAATTAATGTCACTGGATCCGGGTTATTGAAATTGCAATATTAAAATTGATGACATCAGTTAAGAGGTTTCAACGCTTTTAGGGGGTATGTATTGCAGAAAAAGTCTATTAGACCAATCACTATCAAAATTTTTTGAATAGCTCTATTGTCTATTATTTCAGAGTCCATATGAAAACATTGTCAAATGCTTTGCAATTGCCTCAGCTTTACTGGTTTGGAATCAGACCTATGTTCTTCCTTATTGTTTTAAAAAAGGTGATATTTTATTTTTAAACAAATACATTTAAACATTTTTTTATTTATTTATTTATAACAAGTCAACACTTACAGCTAATGCTAAACACATAGGCTCTTAGTCAATTTATATAATTATAATATACATTTAATTAACACATATGTAGCACTTATACAATTGGCTAATAATTACATAATTACACGTTATACAAATAAAATTGTGTCATTAATAATTGATATTTGCATCAATCACGTTGCTTTTTGTAGAAATTAATTCTAAATAGCGTCCAGCTGATGTCAGAAATCTCGGCTCGGAGTACGAAAATATGTCAATACATCGGTGATACACCTACCACTATTTATTAATTATATTATCGTTTTAAATATTTATATCAATTATTAATCATACTGCGGTCTTAAATGCGGTGGTGGCTCGGTTGTAGGAACCCCGGCATGTAACAATAAAACATGTACATTTGTCATACATTTACAACGCCACCATTCCCATGCCTCAGAGAGTACGTTAAGGTTCCACTAATACCAAATTGTGAAATCGTTACTAAATTGTCATGAAAATTGACATCAGACTCTCACCATCCCCTCTGGCCAGCGTGGCGAGTGTAGGACAAATTCTCCAGAAATGTATTCTGGAGGCCCTTGGAGGTCTAGAACTCTCTGATAATGTGGCATTAGTCATACAGGCAAATATTTTTACGTAGGTCATTCTTCATTATTGGATAATAATAAAAAAATAGATCCTCCTAGTGTCTAGTTGTTTTTATAGGTAACCATTATTAATAAGTCAAATATTATAAAGAAAAAAATGACAAAAAAATTAGTGAATTCTTTGAAAGCTGAGCTTATTCTATTAGGGATGAAGTAACTTTTTGATGGACATGACCGTGGGCGATACCATTTTTGTCAGTAATAATTTAGTATCATTTATAAAACATGCTATTTTTGTATAAGGAAAAATATTTAAATAATACATCACAATACAGTGATTTTTTAAAAAGTGAAATATTAATAACATATTAAATACTTTTTAATATGACAAAATATAGTGTGATAAATATAGCGCTATAGTCAAAAAGGAAAATAAAAAATTTAAACCGACATCAATAAAACTATAAGTAGGTATTACAAACTATAACTATTACTAAAAATCTATTTTTTTTTAGTTACATTAAAGCATGCCTTGAAGGACAATTATCATTTTTTTTACTTATAAATATATTTATTTAATATATGTATATAAACAGTTATGTTTGGTTATGTAATTTTTGTATATCTTCACTTTCTTAAAAAAGCGCTAAATAAATTTCGAATTGTTATTTATGGACCTCTCAAATATGACCTACGAAACAAAAAAGAATAATCAAAACTAATTCGTCATTGGCGGAATGATCGCGTAACAAACATTACAAATAAAAAAACATAGAGTCTGTTAAAACAAATAATACTAGCTGTTCCACCTAGTTTTTCCCGCGTGATTTTGTGTGTTATTCTATTGATAGAAACAATCAACTATTCCTAATAAACCATATGTAGGAAATTCAGCAATGTTTTACCAAGCTAACAAAGGATCCTACAAGCATCTTCAGGATATTGCTTCTACTTTCGCAGGGCCAACGGAGGAGAGGCTTTTAGTGAAAAACTAACTTGATGAATCTAGGAAACTAGATTTGTTATACGAGAAACAGCGCAGTACCAAAAGTGCGTTGCATCACCGGCGGCGGCGGGTAGTTACCTGACGAGATCTTGCCTGAGAAAACGGAAGATTATCCTATCCTCTATTTAGGACTAATGAGCATCCGGACCAGGATGACTCCGCTGTCTGTCTGTCTCAGATATAAGAGTAAATTTATATTAAAATCCGTCCTAGACCCCCACTGCTGGAGATGGGCCGGGCCTTCCAGAACATATATCTGGAGAATTTGGCCTACATTCGCCACGAGGGCCAGCTGGTTTAGTGAGAATATAATGTAATTTTTTAATGACAATTTATTGACGATTCCACAAGTTGGTATTAGTGGAACCGGGGCCGACGGCTTAGCATGCTCTCTGAGGCACGGGAATGGTGTTGTTGTAAGTCTATGACAAATGTACGTAAGAAAAGTGTATTTCTCATTAGTACATGCCGGGTGGGTTGAAACCGACCATTGTATGGTAATACATTTAAGGTTTTTTTTTTTTTTATATATACACATCTCTCTTACATATACAGTCTCTAAAATTCCGAGGAGAATACGCCCCTCTATGTTCAAATACCTCAGGAAGTGGTTCAAAATGAGCACCAGACCCTAGTTCCGGACAGTGGCTAAGATCTTTAAGAAGATAAATTCAATAATAAAAATATGTGAAACGACAATAATGGAAATAAAATAATTCGTCATTCCTGTAATGGTAGCAAAACATTTGTACACCTGAACGGGTAGAATTTCAGCGATCAATCATATTGTTCAACAATATTGTTTTTCCCCGAAATTTACCAATATTTTATGGTTATTTCATTCAACGAAATTAAATTCCTACTAAAAAATGTAAGTCAATAGGTATTGAATTTAGTTTCAAGTTCGTACCAACACTTAGGTATGGAAGCAAGACGTGGATATGTCAGAATACGCATGGGAATAGAGTTAATGCAGTAGAAATGAGGTCGTTACGTCGGATATGCAGCGTCACTTTAATGGAACACAACGTAATGACGAAATGCGCAAAAGGGTAGGCATGAAAGAAAGCATAGATAAAAATAAGGAAAGGCGTGCTCCGATGAAATCGATCCCGGTACCTCCGAGTCTAAATCCACGGACTTAACCGCTAGACCACGGAGGCAGTCGAAGGATTAACAAATAATAATTTAAATAATGTAGGTACACGTTATTTTTACCGTTATAAAATTTCGCTAATGTTAATTACCGACACCTGCAAACCCGTCCCTTGGAGAGTCCCTCGATCCCATTGCAATAATTAATTTGGGTAGGTATTTACTTACCTACCGTATTATTGATTATTTCTTTTCGTTTTTTTCCAACTCCGCCTTACTAATAGCGTTAATGGCCGGCGGAAAACCAATTTGTTTTAAAATACCGGCACGGTTTATGAGCGTTGAACTTTAAATTAAAATGGCATTTCCTTCAGCATCGTTTGGTGACACTCCATTACCGAAATACATTAACCAAGGCGATGTACCTTCGTTTCGGAGCCCGGAATGTCCACCCACATAAGTGTCGGTGTGAGGAACCGGTGGAACTTCTAAGACAGACATATGCGGATGGAACATTCCCTTGAATTTCCCGGCAGGATCTCAGCGGATAACCACCCGCTTTACCATACTTTATTCTGTTCCCTAACAGGAGTCCTGCTGTCGACTGCTGAGTCAGTAGTCAATTTTCCAGAAATTCTAGAAGGCTCATCTCCAACAGTAAGGTCTAGGATTCTGTGTTCTAGGGACTGTTATAATGATAATGAATAACGTTAATAGGTTTTGGAAAATTTCTAAACCAATCATGATAATTTCATTACATAACGATGTGTCGCTTTGGATCATTACTAAATTGTCAATTTCATGAAAACAAAGTGATGAAGTTAATATTGCTATAAAACCACAATCAATAACAAAACAATGTTACATCATTTAGTTAGTTTAGTTATTTGTAGACTTTGAAATACCTACGCAAAAGAGTCTCGGGGTGGGAATACGCTCTCGGACCTTAGCCACCGGAACTACATTGAGAGCATCATCAAAACAACGTCATAAAAGCTCGGAATACTGAACAAGGTGAAGCGGTTTTTTCCGCCTTCAATTAGACTGTTGCTGTACAAAGCACAGATCAGATCATGTATAGAATACTGTTCTCACCTTTCCGATGGTTCCGCCAAGTACCTCACAGATGCTCTCAATGTCCTACAGAGGCGAGCTGTTCGGACGATGCCACTATATCTGGAACTCTCGAATCCCTACAGCTTCGCCGAGATGTGTCTTCTCTGAGCGTGTCTTATCGGCTATACTATGGTGAGTGCTCCGAAGAACTCTATAACTTAATCCCTCGCCCTCCATTCCGCAACTGAACTACACGCACAGGTCAGAATATACACCCACATACTTTAGTCACCATCCCTTCGCGTACGTATAAATTTGGGGACTCATACATCTGTCGCACGACAAAGATGTGGAATGCTCTTCCAGCCTCTGTGTTTCCACTTTCCTATAACTTGAAGTCCTTTAAGCGAAGTGTGAAAAAGCATCTAGTCAAGCCGGCATAGTGTTAGGGACTGATGTCAGTCATGAGTGTCTGACTTCAATTGCTAACATTCATGGACCTTTATTTATTTATTTATTTATTTATTTCAAAACTTTAATGCACAAAGTACAAAAGGCGGACTTAATGCCCGTAGACATTCTCTGACAGCCAAACCTTTGGGACTAATTAGAACAACTGTAGGTGCAAGGAAAGTATAAGTGACACATCAATTAGATATAAATACTTAGATAATAAACTTACTCATATATAATCTACTTATAAATATACTAAATACTAATACATACACAATAATAAACATACATATAAAACTTACAAATTTTGTTGGGAGTTATTTAGAAAATGTGAGTAGACCAGCTTTTTAAATGATGATCTGGTAGATGCCTGCCTTATGGTAATAGGTAGATTGTTCCACAGATTTGTAGCAACAACCGCAAAGGAATTCGAAACAAATCCGGAATGATGAGATGGAACGGAAAGAAGTGAGTTGTGAGAAGATCGGAGAGATTTATCATGAAAAGAAGAGAGATAGGCGAATTTGTCCTTGAGGTATTTCGGTGTCGCAGGCTCATTTAAAACAGAGTAAAGGAGACAGAGGACTCTAAGATTCCTGCGACAGCGAATTGGCAGCCACTTCAACCTAGCACGATACTCGGAGATGTGATCATATTTACGTAAGCAATAGATGAACCGGATACATGCATTTAGTAAACGGTCCATTTTGTTGAGCAACATCTCCGACATATCAATGCTGCACACGTCACCATAGTCGAGGAGAGGAAGAAGAAGGCTTTGGACAAGGGTTATTTTAGCTTTTAACGGCAGAAAGTTTTTAAGTTTATTTAGAGAGTGCAAAGAAGAAAATATTTTACCACTGGTTCTGGTGACTTGGTTTGTCCAGCTTAGATTAGAATCTAGGTAAACACCTAGATTCTTCACCTCACTGCAATACGCAATTGGGACGTTGTCAAACCGAACAAGGTCAATACTGCTAGTATCAACTTTGCTCAACAGCCGCGAGCTTCCTATTATGATCGACTGACATTTGCTCGGATTGACAACAACCCCAAAGCGTCTTGACCAAGAGTATATATTACAAAGATCCGAGTTTAGCCAAGCTATTGCACTATTGACAGTGTTGATATCTGACCGCACATAGAGCTGCAAATCATCCGCATACAGGTGGTAGTCACAATGAAGTTGAGAGGTGATGGCATTAATGAAAACTGAAAACAACAAAGGGGAGAGAATGCCACCTTGTGGGACGCCCGTGTCCAAGTCCCCCCACTCTGATGACACCTGATCAACTCGAACCTGCTGCTGCCGACCGTGTAGATATTGAGAAAACCACGCCAGGGCCTCCGACGATATACCAAGACGAGACAGTGTAGCGATTAGCAAATGAGGATCTACTGTGTTAAAGGCATTCGTGAAATCAATTAGTACAAGTACTGTGACTTTGGTTTCATCCATGCCTCCTCGGATATCTTCAGTTACTTTAAGTAAAGCTGAAGTTGTGCTATGACCAGGACGAAAACCGGACTGGTAAGGATTTAAAAGATCATTACAACTTAGGAAAAGGGACAACTGCTTGTGCACAATGGACTCAAGGACCTTGGATAAAAACGGCAAAATTGAGATGGGACGAAAGTGGGTTGGAAGAGTAGGTGAAGTGGTTTTTGGAAGCGGAATAATAAAGGCCTTGCGCCATTGGGAAGGAAATTGACCGGATGTAATGGAAAAATTTATGATGTGAGAGATAATAGGTAAGAGAAGGTCTATAATTGGGATGATCATAGCACGACTGATAGAATCACATCCTATTGCTTTTGAAGTGATGGAATTAATCGTCTTGAGAACTACATCATCAGAAACCACGGCTAGGAAAAACGGTTCGACAACTTGTACCGGCAGCGCAGTTATTTCTGCAATTGTACTAGCTTTAATGACACCATCGAGAGTCGGTGCTGAGGAAAAGTGAGTGTTAAGCTGATCAGGTGTCACTGAGCCAAGGTTGACCTGGCCGCGACAACGCCCCAATCCTAATGAGTTGAAGAACTGCCAAATTTTTGAAGGAGACTTATTGGTTATGTTGTCGATAAAATGATGACGTTTGGCAATTCTACACACCTGATTGCAGCGATTTCTCGCAACCCTATATGCCGCCAGGCTATCATCACTGCGGTTACGCCTATATTTACGGTATGCACGATCTCGTATCTTCATCGCGGTTTGAACATCACTAGTGATCCACGGCGCAGGTGCCCGCTTTAATTTTGTAGGTCGTAGTGGTGCATGTACGTTATACAGTTTGAGCAACTTATTATTAAATATGTCAACCATGCTGTCAATATTATCTGTCGCAAGCAAGGCACTCCAATCTATTCGAGCCGCATCATTTCGCAGGTTGTCACTGTTTATATGAGAATAATGACGCATAACCACTGTAGGCGGGCGAAACCTCGGTGGTTTCACCTTGTAAGAGACGAATACGAGATCGTGGTGCGAGAAAGGAGCAATGAGCTGTCCGTGACTGGCAACAATATCAGGGCGTGAAGTAAGTATAAGGTCCAGGAGAGTATCTGTCAAAGCTAGATGGTGAGTTGGCCCAGACGGCAGAAGAGATAAATTTACAGAGGTGATGATGTTACGGAGTTTAGACGCCCTTGCTTTGCCAGCCTGATTATTATCAAGGAGACAGGTGTTGAAATCGCCCATGATAACGTGGTGAGTGTAAAGTGGTACTACCTCCTCAAGAACGCATTCGAAGTGAGAAAAGTAGTTTATAGAGGGAGGGCAGTATACGACTCCAATTAATATTCGTGATCCTTTAAAGTTTACCTCTATAAAGAGATATTCAGCTGATGCTGAATACAAGCTGGGTGAGGACGAAATTACTTTGTACTGCAGGTCTGCACGGAGGTAAATCGCTACACCACCTCCGCCCGAGCCTGTACGATCATTTCTGATTAGTATATAACCTGGAAGAGAGTAGGATGTAGAAGGTAGAGAAGGTTTAAGCCAGGATTCGGAAATAAGAATAGCATCCACCAGATCTGGAGACGGGAAAGAAGAAAGTAGATCCGAGTAGTGAGCTGGCACACTTTGTGCATTTATATGACACAAGTTAAAGTTGTTTCTGAACAGATTAAATTCATCATTTAACAAATCATTTAAACCAGCATCAACATCATAATACGAATCAGAGGATGTAGTGCTGTTGATCGAGTAGAAGGAGTCGTCTTCACTAACATAGTCCATATAGTTATTTTGTAAGTTTAGGATATAATAAATATATAAAATAATAATATAATAACTAGTGTAATTATAATTAATATAAAATTAAAAAAAAAAATGAAACAGCACTACACTGCACGTCCTGCCAGCTAAGCCGTTTACAATAAAACATAATATAAATAAACACAAATAACACAAGTTTAGGTCTGGCGATCATGCACGCACCGCGCAGCCGAAAGACAGACAAGCCACGACCCGCAAGCGAGTAACAAAAATACATTATGCCTTTAAACTTTAAGGCTCAGAATAACGTCAAGTAACTTTACGGCAATGTTTATAAAAAAAGAAATAAATAATTGAGAAATAATTTTTCTTCACTCGCCCCCGACTCGCAGCTTCCCCACCATTCCGCAAAGCTACGCGCCCAAGATCACCTCCCAGATCCCGCATGAAATCGTCATATATACACAGTACAATAGAAGGAAATAAAAAAAATAAAAAACATTTTAAGTGCAACAGTAAGACCCCGCGATGGACTTGCAACGGCGCGGCGGGGGCGGCAACAAACAGATTGGATGAACTGAAATTTTGGGCCAAATTATAAAAATAAAAGCTAAAAATCGGCTGATTATTATCCAAGGGACGTTAAGCTAAATTAAATGCGACTGACTAAAAAATTAAAATGACTGATGACACACGAACGCATTTTACTCTGTGAATCTTACACAGCCTAATTTCTTAATCTGCCTACCATGCAATAATAATTATAAACAATATCCAGGGGACATTTATCTACATATATTGCACTGTTTACTGTATTTTAACATGTGTGATAATTAAATATGATGTAAACACACTTTGCAGGCAATGTGCAGTGTGAAATTCAATATTACATAGTAGACAGTCAAAAAGTGAAAACTACCAGATATAACAACAATCATCTGTGTATCTCTTGTCTGCCTTAAGCCGACTGCCTCCGACATTATAGCAGTGTAAACGTATAGTGTGGAAAAAAAAAAAGAGAATAAAGAAAAAAAGGAATAAAATTTCAATCATTTGTCTAATTGCAAAATTTATGTCTATATGTCCAAGGAATCGACCCAAAACAAACCGTGGCCATAAGGTTCCTATAACAACAATCATCTGTGTATCTCTTGTCTGTCTTAAGCCGACTGCCTCCGACATTATAGCTGTGTAAACATATAGCGTGAAAAAAAAAGACAATAAAGAAAAAAGATTAATCATTTGTTTACTTGCAAAATTTATGTCTATATGTCCAAGGAATCGACCCAAAACAAACCATGGCCATAAGGTTCCTACAAAAAGCGACAGCAATACCTATCCACAGCAAACACTGGTCCAAAAAGGACAAATCTGACCCAAAACATCAGCCTCCGGACAACATTCGGCCACCCAACAGGGATACCTAACTATAGCATTAATGGCTAATAGATTTAGTATTATATTATAGGAACATTTAAATAGAAAATGTCTGATGGGTAGCCGAATGTATTAAACACACAATTGCCTAGTAATATCACCGCCTGGTAACTCTTCTAGGTCGCTCCCTCATCCCCTGTTGATGTTGATTGCCCTGGTCCAATGTTGTACCTTGGTCTACTTTATTACTGGATGATGACAAGTTGGTAAGGTCTGCCCTGTGAAATATCTTATGCCGGGAACCATCGGGGAGCTTAACCCATATAGTACCGTCCTGGGTCCAGCAGTCCCGCATGCCAAAAAGTTTCCTGGCCTCAACAAAAAGTAATTGCCGGCTTCTTATTAAAAATTCAGAACAGCTATATGAGGTACCCTTCAGCCTCGTTTTGCTGATCCACACCTGATGACGCAACCTGCTGTCCCAGAACCTCACCACAACGGACCTGTTGGTATCCTTACTTGCTCCCAGACGGTAGCATGCGCTGAATGCTTGAGATTTTATCTCAGAAATATTTAGCTTGTCCTGCAAAATTTCTACGACTGTCTCTGAGATATTTTCACCTTGCCTCTCTGGGATGCCCTTTATCAGCAAACTGTCTTCGCGACTTTTGGTCACCAAGTGGTCCACTGTTGTTTGCATCTGGGATATTTGTGACCTCAGCAAAGAAAACATTTCCAGGGCAAAAGTTTTAAAATCTTGATACTCCTGCGCCAATGTATCAATTTTGTTTGTTTGAGGATTCACCTTAACTGCAGCAAGCTGGCTCTCAAACAGGGCCATCCTCTGTGTCAGTTTCTCCTCAAGCAAATGTTGGGTCTGCTCAACTGAAACAGCTGCAGCCATTGTTTATTTACTTTGGTTTGCAAGGAGGTTATGTAGTCTTCAAAGTTATCCAGCAGGATTTGTGCAGTATAAATGCTATAAAATCACTCTTTCATGTAATATCACACTGATTTAAATATAATTATACGAAACTAGTATTAAAAACTATTATTAATAATTATTTTAAGATTTAGCTAAAATTTACGTTGTTTTCTTTCACACCTACCCTCGAAAAAAAAAAAACCTTTCGTGCCACTTACCATCAGGTGGGCCAAAGGCCACATGTCGTGCTAGAATAAAAAAAATAGGTATGAAAGAAAGCATGGGGACAAATTTCGGGCATGTAGTAAGGATTAGTGAAGAAAGATTGAAGAGCAAAATACATAATATGAAAGTTGTAGATAAAAGAGGCCCTGGCAGACCAAGGCTCACCTATAATGAACAAATAAATAAAACACTGGCTAAGGGTGGATTAAAAAACCTTCGAAACAAAAGAGCAAGGCAGGTTGATAAAATATATTTACAGTACTGGGTTCGATTACTGGTCGGGGCACATGTTATTGGTACGCTAGAGACATCAACGAGCTCTCTTCACTTGTTGGGCCTACATTGAACCTACTTCTTTACTAAAAAAAAGGAGTGGTTTCTGACTACCCCGGAAGGGATATGGTCGTAATTATAAGTTATATGTACAAGTATGTATTTGTTGGCTTAGTTAAGTATTTTTGGTTGATTTCTTCATGCTATCAGATAAGATTACTCGAAATTACTTCCACAATGTATTTTAGAAATAAATTTGGATACTTGAACAGTGAAAGCCGCTCATATCTTGGACTAACAGTAAATAAATATAATTTTGGTCATGTTCTTAATTTGTCAGTATTGCTTTGGTTCCTGTCAATAACTACATTGCCAGGGGCGATATTAACAGAAAAGGGAGGTGATAGTCCGGGCGTAATAAACGAAGTTTACAAAACTTTGCCAAGGAAATTACATGCGTCTGTTGACTTCCTGTAGAAGACTGGGTTTTCGAGGCATGTGTCGTTGAGTCCAATGACGATCTCGCCCACCTGTATGCATTCAGTTTGCCCAAGCCTGCACTGACAATAAAAATAATAATATTCTTTGCCATCTATTGTTGTTTGCCACAATCCGATCCTTATGCGACACCATCGGACATTGTAATTTTTCCATGACATTACTTTGAATCACTATATTATGCCGGTTCTGTCCCTGACGTCGACATATGTCAACATCTGTTTATTTGTTTTCTGCAGCGCCGTCTAACCAACCTTCTTTACACTACCAAGCCAGTTTGAAAACAATTTCACCTCTTAGTTCTAATTCAACACATTGGCGCTATTTTTTTTGGACAATTATAAGTATTATCTACAATACATTTAATTATATTTTATATACAGCGATAAACATATACCCTGGTTTAAATAAGAATTTAGCATTTCCAATCAATAATATATCTGTATTCCTTTCTAAGTATTGAACTTTGTGATTTTCTTAATTGCCACTCGTAATTGTATAGTAATTATATGAGCTTAAAGGCATTGTCTTCGTATAAACCTTATTTCAATTACATCAAACATCCACTTTTCTCATTGTGTCTTATTTTTGTCTTTTTATATTAATTAGTTAAAATTATTAATTTTCATTTGCTTTACATCGTAAATCTTGGATATTGACAAACACATTTTTTTACAAATAAACCAGATTAATAACAAAAATAATGGGTGGTAAACATGCTTAAAAAATATATTGTTAAACTTTTTAAACTTTCGCGCATATTCATATATGTCTCTAAGGTAAATCGCGTAAAGACCCGTTAAAATTATAAAAAAACTAAATATATTGTTGTCAGAAACAATTAGGTACATCTTAAACTAAGAATGTATAAATAAATAAATTTGTATCTGTGAAGGCCGTGTTAATTTATTCTCTAAATAACAATATTAAATGGCTGCCAATTCGTTGTTCTATGTAAGAGTTCACTGTCTGCTTTTATTTGTTTTAAACGAGCCTGCGATACCGAAATACCTAAGGATAAATTTGCCAATCTTTCTTCGTTTCACGACAAATCCCTTCATTCTTCTCACAACTCACTTATTTATATCTCCTTGCATCATTGTGGATTTGTTTCAAATTCTTTTACAGTTGTCGCCACTAATCTATGGAATAATAAACTGTTAACATAAGATAAGCGTCTACCAGATCTTCGTTGAAAAAACTCGTCTATCTACACCATCTAAATAACTCCCAATAATGTTAATAAGTGTATATGTATGTATATATTTGTAAATGTAATAGTAAACGAATTTTTCTAGAGTGTGGCCACCCCAAATGCCATAACTACCTAAATCAGAATATTTCCATTATAATTCAACGTAGAAATGCGACGAGCGTTTTAGGTACCCTCCCTGGTGGTGAGCCCTTAGTCTATTTTGTAGAATAGTTTTAATTTCATAGGTATTTTTAGTTTAGTTTTATTTATAATTAGTTTTTAAATCTATTTTATTTTAATATATTTCACCACATATTTTAAGCGTTATTGACACATGAATGCCAATCCGGTGTAATGTAATAGTATTTATATTACAGTTAATATAGAAGTATATTATGTAAGTATTTATATGTATATGTTGTTAAATGTATCCTACTATTAATATTTCTTTTATTGCACATATAAATGTTCTAATTTGTTCCCACCAAAGGTTTGTCAAGGCTGTCAGAAAATGTCTATGGGACTTAGGTCCGCATTTGTACTTTGTGCAAAATAGTTTATAAATAATAAATTAAAAAAAATATCGTGGCTGGAAAGAGGCTGGATCATCTTACAACAAAAAAAAAACATTATGATAAATAATTTAAATCTATATCTATTTACTTTTGAAAACGAGTGCTAGGTTATAAATTTGTAAAACTGATTTGTAAGCAGGGATAATTGCTGAATGCCCACGTCCTTCTATCTAAGTCAAACCATGAGCCGCTTACATTGTCTACAGTTTTTGTTTGTCTTTATAGTTGCGAAGTTGATGTGTGTTTTACTAATTTGGAACTATAGGTGTTATGAAACTAACATGTTAATTTGGAGTTATGACAAGCACTGAGTTAGAGGTACCTAACTGAAATAATTTTATCATGCATGCAAAAAAAGAAAGGGTTCATTCCTTTGTAACTAAAACTACATTTGAATTTAGAATTAATTTAACTTTGAGCTGTAACTATAGCACAAGAAGTCAAACAACTTAATTATTTTGTTAAAAATAGATAAAAGTATATATATATATATATATATATATATATATATATATATATATATATATATATATATATATATATATATTTATTTTCATCATTATTTGATTTCAGTTTCTAGTGTCTTTTATTGTTATTTTATGTGTTATCCAAATTATAGTGATATATATATATATATATATATATAATAACAATAAATGGACACTAGAAACTTAAATCAAATAACGATGAAAATCTGATGAAAATCTAAAACTATGTTTAAATCTAAAGTATTAATTAAGTGTTATCTAATATTAAACGTATTTAATTATTATTCTAAATTAATAATTAAGTGTTATCTATTATTAAACGTATATAATTATTTTGTAAAGTAAGGACTTAAGGGCGGTTCAAGAAAAGCTGAGTATCTTTTGCAATGTTCAACGTAGGCCATTATTGGAAGAAAAACCAAAGTGACAAGCTAACTAGTAATCACATGGCGTATATCAAACTATTTATCATAGATAATTTTAATAGCCCTTTCTGCAACCTGCTGTTATTTCAGTGATGATACCCGTCTGGTCCGTCTGGCAAGTGTTGGTCAAATTCCATAAATATTTTCGAAAGCATCTAGTCAAGCGATAAAGTGTTGAGGTCTGATCTCAGTTATAATTATATGATTCCAGTTGCTAACATTTAAGCACCTTACGAGTCACCTAGGTGTCGCCCATGTCGTGCTACTATAAAAGAGTATAAATCGCCAACAGTGAATACATATACTGGGCTGGACACATCCGCCGCAGAACCGACGATCGATGGGGCAAACGGGTTCTAGTGTGGAGACCACTTACGGGAAGACGCAGAGTAGGACAGATGGACGGATGACCTAAAGAAGGTCGCTGGTGGGGGTTGGATGAGGGTAGCGAAAGATCGCGTTAAGTGGCGAGACTTAGGGGCGGCCTACATCCAGCAGTGGAGAGATACAGGCTGATGATGATGTTGAAGATGATGAATACATATAGTACTCGGTGTTCTAGGGACTGTGGTACTGATAATGACTAAATGAGTAAATAGAGTAAAAGTAAAGTATCGTCACGACCGTTTCCCTTTCGGGGTGGTCAGAAACCACGCTTATAAATAAACGGATTCACATTTAGCCAACTTTGAAGTAAATAAAATAAATTTAAAGAAAGTAATAAGTAGTTTTTAAAGCAATGGATAAATTATATTAATTTTAATTAATTCGAAACAAAATATAAAATAAAATTAATATTAATACTATGCAAAGGGATTAAGTCCCGTCCGCGTGAAATGGTGGCAAGCAGCTGGCTGCATTTATTCGCTGAATTGCAATATTGATACTTTAGGCTAAGAAAGAGCCCTCTTATCACCAGAATAAACAGATGCTTGAACTCCATTGGCTCAGAGTTACTACAGCAAATAGCACAAATGTGTTATCTTTTAATATACTTACATACTTGCGCCGCTTGCCCGTCTCCGCATTTTCAGCCGCGGGCTTCGCTTTATGCGCTATCCTTTCGAGATACGACGCGGCAAGGGTGGCCAAGAAGAAAAGAGTCCCAGGCCAGAGCACGTCCGCGTTCCCAGCGTACCAACTTCATATCACCGGGTCAACGCCAAGACGCTCGATAAGATGTAAGACACATTATGGTAAATTGTAACAACCAATCGAAGACTAACCGCGATACGAATACTTTAGCTGTCAAAAATTAATGTAATAACTTTTTTTTATGTTCTAACACACGTTGAAGATCACAGCAATTTTGTGAAAAAGAAACTTCATAGGTCGGCATAGTAGTAGACGCCACTACTTTCACAACAACATCAAAGATAAATCTCCCGCAAATATTTGGGAATTCTTTAACTCTTTAGGACTGGGTCGCTCTCGTGACCAGGTTAACGTTGGATCTTTGACACCTGATCAGCTTAACGCCTTCTTCCCGTCCGCCCATATTTTGGACAGTAACACAAAAATAAACACCTTAGCTGAAATAGCCAATTTTCCTACACCTGATGTTATTGAACCGTTTACCCTCATAGAGGTTTCTGAGGATATGGTTTTCAAGACGATTAGTTCTATTACTTCAAAATCTATGGGATGTGATTCTATAAATCGTGTTATGATCGTTACTATCATCGACCTTCTTCTACCCATTGTTTCCCACATCATCAAAAGGCCTTTATTATTCCTCTACCAAAAATTTCTTCACCTACACTACCTACCCATTTTCGCCCTATTTCCATTTTACCGTTCTTATCCAAGGTCCTTGAGTCCGTTGTACATAAACAATTGTCCAATTTTCTTAATGTTAATGATCTACTAAACCCTTTCCAGTCCGGTTTCCGCCCCGGTCATAGCACAACTTCAGCTTTACTTAAAGTAACTGAAGACATCAGAAGTGGCATGGATGAAACAAAAGTAACAGTTCTTGTACTAATTGATTTCACAAATGCCTTTAACACTGTTGATCCCGATTTGTTAATCGCTATGTTGTCTCGTCTGAAAATCTCCTCGGAGGCCCTAGAGTGGTTTTCTCTATATCTTCATGGTCGCCAGCAGCAGGTTCGAGTTGATCAGGTGTCGTCGGGGTGGTGTAGCCTGGTTACAGGCGTCCCGCAAGGTGGCATACTCTCTCCTCTGCTATTTTCCTTATTTATTAACGCCATCACCTCTTCTCTTCATTGTTCCTACCACCTGTATGCCGACGACTTGCAGCTCTATGTGCAGACGGATATCAGCACACTAAACAGTGCAATAGCTTGGCTGAACTCAGATCTTCATAATATCAAGTTATGGTCTACACGCTTCGGGGTCGTTGTCAACCCGAACAAGTGTCAATCGATCATAATAGGTAGCTCTCGACAGTTATGTAAAGTTGACATTGACAATATTGACCCGGTTCGGTTTGACAATGTCCCGATTGCATACTGCAGCGAAGTGAAGAATCTAGGTGTACATCTGGATTCCAAACTAAGCTGGACCGCTCAGGTTACTAACACAAGTCGTAAATTGTTTTCTTCCTTGCACTCTCTCAATAAACTTAAAAACTTTTTGCCGTTAAAAGCTAAAATAACCCTTGCCCAAAGCCTTCTCCTACCCCTACTCGACTATGGCGACGTGTGTAGCGTTGATCTCTCAGAGGTGTTGCTCAATAAAATGGATCGCTTGCTTAACTCGTGCATGTTTTATCTACGGTTTGCGCAAATACGATCACATCTCTGAGTATCGAGCTAAGTAGAAGTGGCTACCAATGTATGTATGTATGTATTATTATTAATTTGAATTTACTTATTATTATTATTATATTTTTTTTTTTTCAAGACAGCTCACACAGCGCCATCTAGTTTCAGTGGTAATCTACTAGGCTTGTGTTACGGAAACTAGATGGTTGATAAACTACATATTATACTTTTTTTTTTGTAAATATATACATATTATACATATAAACACCCAGACCGAGACAAATTATACAATGTACAACTTGCCCCCGGTAGGAATCGAACCCACGACCTCCCGAGTTCACGGCAACGTTTGTTACCACTAGACCACGGAGGCGGTATATATTATTTATAATTATATAGTATTAGTATTAGATTTAGTAGAATTTTAATTACCTATTTTCCTGTTTAAATATTTGCACCTACTACCATGTTCGTAATGTCCCTAAGGTTGACCGAGTAAGAATGTCTAGCGGCATTAGGTCCGCCTTTGTACATAGTGCAAAAAGTTTTAAATAAATAAATTAAAAAAATAGACTCTTATATCGGTAGTTAGTAGCTAGCGTCAGTTGATTCCATTCTTGAACCACTTAATGACCATCAGGTGGACGTGGTGTTACATGGTGTGTTATAATATTATAAAACGCAATGTTTTAGATAGTCAAAATATTCAATTACTAAGAAAAAGCTCTGACGGTATTTAAACAGCTAAAACTCTTAAGTATACTTTTTGTTTGTCGCGGATCATTTATTATTAACAAAATTTGGGTAAAGTTAGACGTCACATCAAACAATCTTAAGATAAAAAACATCGTAATGGAAGGAAAGAACTTTTCAACTCATATTGAATTTACCGACACTTTTAAAACAAAATCTTTTTGCGAGGTCTCGACGAAACTACTACCCACTATAACTGGCATAACAGTTTAGGGCGTAGGTTTTGACATGGTGGTACTAGGTTTAAATAATAATGAACTTCTACCAGCTAACCTTTACGATATTGAAAATTGAAGATGCGAAGTAATATTAATATAAATACAATATTAATAAAGATACATAAACAATACTAATTAAAAAATTACCTATAATATTGTACTTAAAAATTATATAATTAAATATATTAATATTTTTTAACGGACCGCATACTTAATGATGAAATACGCAAAAAAGGTAGGAATGAAACAAAGCATAGGGAAAAAATAAGGAAAGGCATGCTTCGATGGTTCGGGCATGATGAAAGGATGAGCGAAGAGAGATTGACGAACCAGATATATGCGAAAGTTGTGGATAAAAGAGGCCCTGGCAGATCAAGTCACCTATCACGATTAGATGAATAAAACAATAGCTGAAGATGCATTAAAAAACCATCGAAACAAAAGGGCATGTATGAACAGGTTGATGAATGTTGCAGAAGCGAAAGAGGTATGTCGTGATCATGACAAGTGGCGCTCAATTGTCTCTGCCTACCCCGCAAGGGATTTTGCGTAAAGATATGTATGTAGAAATAAACAATTTACTAACGTTATAACACAATTCTGTACTTCTTCCTGTTTGTTATTCATTCCTTCTGGGATGTTAAGGGAATGAGTATTGAATATTTTAAGATACATATATGATATCTATTAGAACCGGCATTGCTAGTGTGATATAAGTAGTCTAAGGAACATATTTTCCAAATTTCATAAAAATAGGTTCAGTAATATAGGTGTAAATTTAAAACAAACATACATGCAGGCAAAGCTTTTTTCATATTTAATAAGTATGGATTAATATAACCTTAACTCCTATTTTACTAAAAGGAGAAAAAGAGTGGGATGACCCTTCACCAGTTGTACAGATAATATAAAGAAGGTCGCTGGTATATGAATTAGCTGTTAAATTACTATTACTGTGCCTAGGTTTTTTCAAAATCTCTAACGTTTGCCTGTCAGATAATGTCATCGGGAATTAATCCGCCTATGTACTTTTTGCAATAAAGTTTTAAAATAAATAAATAGGTAAAGATATTTATGTAGAATTCAGCCCACTGACTAACTATGATAATGAGAAAATATTATTTATTGTTATTGTAGAAATGACAACTGACATAGATGATTCAGCACATTGCTAATTGGTAGTAAATACACCTACAAAGGTAACTAACGGTTTAGCGAACAGTGAGGCCAATTAGTAAAACATGCCATTACTAAATTTCGCTGGATTGTGGAGAATAAACACAAAAACGGAATATTTTGTTATCATTTTCCTAATTCTCTTGCATCAACTTATACATTCATATAACATTATACATGTAAAAGAAACTTATCGCCGGTCATGACAACATATCATCCCTATTAGAATGCATAATTTTAAAACAATCTTATGTATATATATCATGCATTCTAATAGCGATGATATGTTGTCATTTGAAACTATTATGACATGCATAAAATATTACTGCAATCTACGTAGCTGGTTTAGAATTAAATTTAAAGTTTCGGTATTTTCAATGAATTAGCTGATTTATCAAAGTAATCTGAATAATAAATATACACTAATAATACTTTGAAAAATGCGTATGTATATACTTTTACAAACTTTACCAAAAATATACACTAAATATTTGTGGGTGATTGTTTAGTCGTTTAGTAGTAGTAATTATAACTTTAAATTTAATAAAAATCTTGTATTATTAAATAAAATTGTATTAAAAACATTTATCATACAACAAAATAATAATCAAGTAAAAAAGTTTTAAGATTTTTTTTATTTTTTATTTTAAAGTTTATCCGGAGGCAGAAGATAATATTCGATTGTCTTTAAATTTTTGGTACAACAATTAGACACATATTTATTAAAAGAAAGTAAATAATTTAATTGATGACACAAGAAAAATATATAGAGTAAGTTAGTAAAAAGTTGTTAATAATGAATACAAGAAGGAATATTATATAATATTGCTATTACAAGTCAAAATAAAAAAGAAACTTCATACTCTAGTGACCCACTCTATTTATTATAGAGTGAACACCATGTATGATGACAACGCCCGTCAGATGGACGGATGACCTAAAAAAGATCGCTGATGGGATTAGATACGGGTTGCAAATACTGATGATGTTAATGTAAAATGAAGTAAATAGTAAGATTGGATTCCAGATGACTCCATTTATTTACTCTCGAGCCGGGTCATTCGTAACAATATTAAAGTATTATTAACGCAATAAAACCCGGGTGTCGCACCGCAATATAAAAAGTCTGGCCAACATGAAAAATATATTTCGGAAAATGTATTACAATAAAATGCTACTTTATGCTTTTTGGTCGTATTTGATGACCACAGTTTTTGTATTACTGAGAAACTTGTTGGATAAGTTTACATATTTGGTGTCCTTGTACTCTATTAGTTATTTGTTAATATTTTCAGTGAAAGTAACGGCCAGAACATTTATTTGTATATAGTTTATATTTAATATTGTTCTTGTCAATTTATTGGAATACAATGTTAATGTCAAAATTATGAGGGATCAGCTGAAAATCAGCGCTGTGACCTAGGGTTGCAGCTTATTGCTGAGCTGATTCCTTATTTGTCACCACACTATCTTGTTTGTTGTATTATCATTATTATTTTTTACTGCTAGTGTTTTTTTGTGACAAATAAACTTTTTTCTTTCTTTCTTTCTAGAAATCAGTGTGTCTTTCTCGTTTACTTTACAAATTATAACCCTTAAAAAATGTTTTTCCAATTAAGTTCTATAACTGCTGTAGTGTACATTACGTAATGAGTTCTAGGTTTTAATTTAAAAATAATGTTGTTCTTTTGACTACAGGCGATGGAAAGCAAACAACGAAGATGGATTGCTTTACTCAACACAAAATAGAGACGATCAAAATGCAAAAGGAGCTTTATAATCTACATACTTTAGGCATCTTGCAACTTTATTAAAGGAATTATAAAATAAACGACGTGTTATGAATACTGTGCTGTATAAATTAAATTAATATTTGGTGATTTTCATAGCTATTAAAATTAAGAAGTCGCAATTACAGTACTACTGGAGTAAAAGGAATGGTATATACAAAAATAAAATATACTTCCTAATCGAGTATTTAACCATGTAGATCCTCAGCCAAGCGTCTGACCAAGGAGTTGTCCACATGGCTGACCAAGAAATCTGGAGACAGGAAGGCTGGTAATTATTTCTGCCAACGTATTAGCCTCGCTATACAGAGAGGAAATGTTGCCAGTCTTCATAGTACTACCTCTGCTGGGACGTCTCTTGAAGACGGTTTATAGTTTTTTTTTAAATTAATTTTATTTTCATTACAGGCCCTAGAACACAGCGTCCTAGACCTCCACTGCTGGAGCTAGTCCTTCCAGAACTGGCCTATACTCGCCATGCTGGCCAGACGGCTTGGCGAGGATATGATGTCATTTTTTATGACAATTTATTAACGATTCCACAAGTTGGCATTAGTGGAACCGGGATCGAAGGCTTAACGTGCTCTTCGAGTCACGGGAACGCTGGCGTTGTAAATCTATGACAAATGTACGTAAGAAAAGTCTATTTCTCATTGGTACATGCCGGGCGGGTTTGAACCGACCTTTGTAGGATTTAAGGTACGTGTTCTTACAACCGAGCCATCACTGGGCAAATTTATTTTAGTAGTTTGTAATTATTAATTTATAATTTGTAAATAGTATATATTTTTGTCCGTCCGTGGATTTAGACTCTGAGGTACCGGGTTCGATTCCTGGTCGGGACACAAAGATATTTATTAATGTAAATAAATACACTGGAGACATCGACGAACTTGTCACTTGTCATGATTGGCATATAGTAAAGTTGACTAAATGTGAATCCGCTTATTTATAAGCGTGGTTTCTAACCACCCCGAAAGGGAAACGGTCGTGATGATACTATACTTTTTTACTTTTTAATTATTATTCAAATTGTTCATAAACTTATTTTATCCATGTTTAGATCAAGACAAGTTAAGCCACAAGTCTCAGAATATGTAAATCATCACTAGTTGATTTGAAAATAATACACGCTGTGAAAAATTTTAGTTTTAGTTGCTGACGCTCCACTCCCTTAAAAAGTACAATCGCAAAGTTTAATAAAACACGCTTCAAGGTACGTCGATGTACCTTGAGTTTGACAGTTGTAATCCCCGAGCGTAGTGACGTGCCAAGGCATCCCTTTTACATCCTATTTGTATCTAATAATTATATGCAGAATGCTTTGATCTGGAGAACATCTGACTATTTTAATAAACATTGCTTTCATATTGACATATCATGTAGTACCCCAGCCGCTGCCCGGCGTGGCTTGACTCAGGCCTACTTTACAAATGCCTTAAGCCGATCTGTATAAGTGTTCTATTTCTATTGTTATTTTGTCTTATTCTGCGTCATATCATCTCATTCTTTTTGTAATAGTCTACTCAGTGTTTAGTTTATCTATGTTTCAATATCTATTTCTGTGAAAACTTGTTATTAGCCCTTTCTTACTTTATCTTTTTTCTTTATATTTAAGTATTGTTTAGCTGTAAGTTTTCCTAATTGTATAAAAAAAAAATATAAAAAAAAATCCCTCCATTTGACATCTGAAAGGAATAATGGAGTTGAGGAAACGTCTTCGAATACCGTGTAGCCTAGAGGAACATTACGAATAAATTATTTAATATTTACGATGTGGGTCAACTCCCTGAATAGTTTTGCGCCGCTATACGGAAGTATCATTTTAATTTTCACCAGGTCAAATAAAACTAATAAAACCTTGGAATTCACGCGTAATGGGGTTACAAGTTTGGCTATTACATCGGCGTAACAGCTCCTGTAATAATGGGTGTTGCTAAAAGCATGTGGGTTGGTGACAAAGTTTGTTATTGCCCTTTATTGCTCGCACTATCTGCCGCCCCTTCGTGGTAAGGTGGGGGAACTTAATGGCACCCGCAACCGCAAAGTAATAACATCGGTGGATTGCTTGAGTGGATTATTTTGTGTTAATTCGTCTTCACTCCGTTCGCAATAAAAGCTTTATGGAATCGCGAATTGTCTTTATGATTTATCTTTTCAATTGGTCTTAAGTTTTTGTACTAGGGCGTTTGTTGAAGCCAACGGTCTATAACTTTTTTTATTACATTTTTTAAAAAAAGGTATAAATGTTACAAGTTTTATAATTTTGCTGTGAAAGCATGAATTATTATCGAGGACTATTTACAAGTAACGGAAAACCGAGACTGTTGCCTATTATTGTCGAATGTAATTCTAAAGATTAAAGTTAAAAATGGCGTCGATAGTATCAGCTGAGGTGCTGACCTTAGTCAAAGTTCAAATATCTTTATTCGCGTAAACTTATTACAGGCATTTGTGAAACGTCATTAACTACATGGTTTTGAACGATTCTACTCTTGCTAGTGAAAGACCAAGCAGCAATGCGGTCCAAAGAGTAAGCTGTTAGCAGAAGACCAGCAGCAGAATTAATTTTCCTGATAATGTTCAATCTGACTGAGAAAGGAATCTGCAAGAAAAACTCAGCTATATCAGATTTACAAAATAAAACATATACCGAATTACACAACAAGGATCAATTAATAACCATTTAATTAAGGTATGAGTACCTTCTTAAAATGGTAAATCGAAGGAAGTTAGAGTACTTGGGACACATCGTGCGCAATAAAAAGTATAGCTTGCTGCAGCTCGTCAGGCAAGGCAAGAGACAAGGCTCCAGAAGACCGGGGAGAAGACGCAAACCTCAGGGAGTGGTTTGGGATGAGCACCCGATCCTTGTTCCGGACAGCGGCCAACAAAATTAAAATTGCCTTAATGATAGGCTACCTCCGATAGGGGTGGCACCTTAAGAAGAAGTAGGAGATGCCCTATGAGACGATATAAAAAGCAATAACTTAATTTAAGAACAATAAATTGAGTGTGTTTAGCAGAGTTCCAGGCCCCCACACAGCACCTTCAAAATAAAACTGATACATAAGACGCCATTTTTTTTTACTGGTTTTGGTAAAATAAATATTTTTTAATTTTTTTTAAATTAAAAAAGTACATTTATGCGGAATAAAATATCGTCTTTAGATTTTTGGAAAATAGATGTACCTACATATTTTTTTAGTAATAATTATTAATTCAAAATTTAATAAATAAAAAATAAATCACGTAGTCAACAAGAGAGCTTTATCTACAACGAAAATTTAAAATGAATGATCTAAGATTTAAACTGGAATATCCTTGGCGAAGATTTTTCTTATCGCTATGGCAAGAAACATGAACTTCAGACCATTACTTCCAGAATCCAAAGCCGTTTCTTATAATCGTTATCTGGATAGTTTTCTTATGCTAATGCCACTTGGTTGGGGCCATTGTTCTTTGTCCAGAACCAATGATCTTAAAATTAACTAGATATAACATAAGCAGACAAAATCCACAATTATTGCTTCGTCCAAACCAAAAGCGTATTATATTGAGCGACAAAGGTTTATAAGTAGTATGCTTAAATACATGTCAATATATTTTTATTATATGACTACTGTAGGCATAAATTTAAATTTAGTGTGTGACAAAAGGGGAAGGGAGTATTTTTGCGTAGCAAACCAGTACTTTATTATTATTAGTACTTCATACAAATATATATATATATATATAAAACTTACTTGTGACATTTCTCGAGACTGGTATAATACGGACTTCGACTAGCTTGCCACTTGTCATGATAGGCCTATAATTAAGTTGTCTAAATCGAACTTACTACAAAGAGTGTTGTTTCTGATCACCGCGCAAGTCGGATATACTTTACCCTATATCCTTGCGGTATCCTTGATTAAAAGATCTTTGGTCAGACCTGTTAAAGGTCTTTATTGCTTTCACCCCGTCCCGCCTATTCGAAGTAATACGGTCTAGGGGCCTAATTCTTACGTCTCGGCCAAATTCAATTCGCTATTCTCGCGAATGCAAATTTAATTTAAATTCTGTTCTGTGTGATTTTAAGTTGATTTTTGATTTTACTTTAAGGTTTATTTGCACTTATGTATCTATGATAAAATGAAAACAGATTTTGATAATATATTCAAAGAATATTTTTACATTTTATTCTACTACACATTTTAATATTACTTAAATATTGATATGATATGATAACTAAGAAGATAAATTTTACTCTAGCCAAACACACTCGTAGCTTTTTTATGTTCTATAATTACTAGTGTAAATAAAAAAAACACTAATTATTTATCGTTACTAACTCGTGTTCATTTCCGAACAAGCTTCGATATAATTCTTTAACAAGAATACTCTACAACCGCACGCGGCAACTGTTATAATGGAAGCGAAATGTCATTCGAATGCTAATTAGGTATTTGTTGCGTTATTAATTGCATTATTAAATACTACCTCTCTGGTTTGTTACTGTTGTTCAGTCCAACCAATAAGCTTTAACTAAACATGAATATTCAACATAACTTTCATCTACTAAAAAAAACGATAACTGTTATTTGTTTATCAACAGGGTCTACATACCTTACTTATACGGAGGGGCCGCCTGGTACATGACATGGTACATGACGTCGTACCTTGAAACCTCCTTTACATTATTGTGTGTTATTTTCGTTTCTAAAAAATATTTACAAAATATAAAATAAAATAAATAATAATACTAAGGATAGGGATATAAGTCCCGTCCACGTGGAATAGTGGCAAGAACGCTTACTTTTTTTTCCCGCTGAATTGCAATACTTCTTTGGGCAAAGAAAGAGCCAGCCCGTGTCTTATCGTCTCCTCCGGTTGTGTTATGTCTATTAAAAACTTTTTGTCGCTTGGACTCCATAGGCCCAGAGTTTCTACAGCAAATGGCACAAATATGTAATCTTTTACATACTTGCGCCGCTTGCTGGACTCCGCATTTTCCGCCGCGGCTCCCGTGTTATACGCTGTCCCTCTGAGATGCGACGCGGCGAGGGTGTCGACGCACGTGGCGGCCCACACAAGAGCACGTCCTCTTTCGCAGAGGACCAACGTCATACCATCGGGTCTCTTTTGGTTCTATATTATATACATATTCATAACTAAGAGTCACAGTGCTTAGTCGACTTTATCACTGAAAAAAGCAGAAGTTTTTTAAACGACTGGTGTAAAAAAGGGAATTTGCTAAAAAAAATAGTTAGTTGGTTTGCGCTCTAACCCGGCGATATGTTATTCTTATTTTTTATTTATGAATTAGTGAAATTATTATATAAATTAGATTTTTAAACAAAACATTGTCAAACTCATTCAAGTCAGATTTCGATACAAATTTTCAAATATTTTTGTATGAATTATGAAAGATTCAGACTTATGGACAGATTTGTGACAAAATGAATATTTAGAATACGGATACGCAATCTTTAATGTTGCCAGAAAAAAAAACTTATCTTACATGAAATATTTAATATGGTAACATTTCACGGTTTGGAGAATTTACGACTAAGAATACCGATTTTGAGGATGGCTTCAGGGAACCTGTTTGATAATTAAAAGGAATGATTGGGAAGGAGCCGTTGAGAAATAGTCTTAAAAGACATGAAGGGTTAGAACCGACCGTTTTAGGATTTTGAGCGAAGCGTTCTTACAACTGAGCCTCCACCACTCTCGAGCTAGAAACGGTCCAACCATGATTACCGAACTCTTTTGTGTTTATTAATTTTATATTGTGTGTGTCATTATTTTAGTGCTGACAATATCCAAGTTTTTACAAGATAACCAAAGGAAATAAATGATTTGATTTTAATTTTGATTGAGAAGAGAGAGAAGACAAATAGTAAAAAAAAAAGATTTCTAAGCATTTCATAGATTCACATTCAAGAGACATGAGAAGAATAGTGTCCGGGCTTGCGACCGACCATGCGGTTTACAAGAGAGACTTCCTTTTTTATTTTAAAGCGCAACAAGACACACACCATCCACCATTCTGATTATACCCTAACCTAACCAATATTGTATAATACTGTTAATGCCGTCTTGGAAGCTCGTTCCATAAATGTATTGACGGCAGACCTGTAACAAACCTAGTAGCATTACAAGATAATGCAAAAGTTTAAAATTTTCTATTGAAATCGCAATTTGACAACATGATTCGGCTTTTATCAATTTGGTAAGACTCAGCTGTTTTTATTTGAGCTTTTATTGAGTTAGTTAGAGAGGCCAGCCACATGGGATTCGGAGCATGTATAACTTCAGAAAAAAGTATCTTCACGATTGTAATCCATTGCGGGGTCAAAAACTATGTTTTTTAAGGAGCGGTACTAGTATCTATTCCTGGTCTTAAGCGAAATCATTTATTCGATTTATTTGTGATATCTCTCGACTCTGGTACGCTAATAGCATCGATGAGCTTGCCACTGGTCATGATGGGCCTACAATAAAGTGTGGTGTCTAATCACCCCGCGAGGGATACGTACGTAATGATACTAATAATGATGGGTCACATTTGGCTAACTTTACTATAGACCCATCATTACAAGTGCCAAAATCATGATTTTCTCTAGCGTACCAAACTCGAGAATATAGCAAATAAATTAAACACCTATATTTTGTGTGTTCGCGACCAGCAGCCCATTCTGTTACTTAAGCGCAAACGTTATATAATGGAATCCGTTAACTATATATGTATATATCACGCTATTAAAGTTGATATTTGCACGGCCGCTGTCAAGGTCGAGCGCTTATAGAGGTGAGAATTGAATAATATTTTGTAATTATGACGCAAGCTCTGACGTAAGTAACGAAATCCACTAATAATATTTGCGAATAAGTAACAGAATAGGGCTGCAGGAATCGAACCCGACCAAATCTACGGTCTTAACCAGTAGACTACGAAGGCAGTCTTGAGGAAAAAAATACGAAAAATGTCCTTTTTGAGATTCAAACAATTCCAGAAAACCATGTGTATTGGTTGACTTAAAAACTTTGTAAAAAAAACTTTAGAAATATTATTTGAAGATTTGTTTCACTTTGGTTGTTATTTGTGCAGTCAATATTATATTTTTTCTTTAGACACAGGTAAACTACCTCAGGTATAACCACCGTGTGATAATAAAATACTGCCAAGCAATCGTTTTAATGGAGAATCAGTCTACAAAGTGAGTTGATCAAAATACATATGTATGATGCCGTATGGTGTCCGTATGCAACCCTTATGTTCCCCACCCGTAATTTGTATGACGTAAAATTGATAGGAATCCGTTTCATTCTCGCATGTTTATCGGTAATGCCTGGACGTCTGGGGAGTGCTATAGAGTTTTAAAATAATAAAATAGGTATGGCTATTAAAAGATTAACTGTTAGACAACTGGCAATGATTGCCATAATATTGGATGAGGAAGAAAAAGAGAACCAAAAAACCACTCGACGCTACTGGATTCACGATACTCTAAAAGAACGAAAAACTGAAAGAGAATATTGGACGTTGTGTATAATATTGACGTGCCATGCGCGGAGCGTATCGGCACCGGCAAAATATTCTCGCCGACAATTATTAACGCTTCGTGCATGGCACGCGACGGTACGGGTCGGTGACGGAACGGTCTAGTGGACTAGTGTCATGCTTTTCTATACAAAGAATATTTTTTTGCCTGACACGTTCTTATTGGGTCATGGTATGATACGGTGTAGTGAGCAGACTCCTTAAAACCGCGGCAAACGAGTCTGCCTTCATTGTAGCCATGACTCAGACTTAGCTGTTAAGGCACAAGTCTGTTAAGGTCAACAGTAAATAGGGTTTTTGGTCAGTAGGCACTTTAAGATCTCCTTATAACCCCACTATGAGTCTGGCATGTGGACCGGTTACGCTACGTCCCTTTAGGCTTTAGTCCACATCTTTGTTAATACTCAATACCGCCTATAAACAAAAAAAAAATTACTTCTGAATAAAACGAAATAAGCTAAATATTTGTACAAAACTTTTTTTTGGCATTTTAAATGCTATCTCTAAAGTGTATATGTAAATTGTAAGAACACGTGTAAGCGTCCTTCGTTATTCAAGGTCATATCAGATTTCTGACAATATCTTTTTTCCAATATTTTATATTGTGGGGTTTTTTAATTAAATCACAGCACACATATATTGCTATTGATCGACTGGTATTTGGACGTGGAAAGATGGATGTTCGCCGGCCGAACCGTAAGGGCGCGTTGCCCATTGAATCCGTTATGCCCGGGATACACGAGACCAGTTTATGAAGCTAGTAGCTCTAGCTTGTTTTACCCTAGTACTTCCTATACCTTTCCTTACTTTTTTGTTTTTAAAAATGAAGCTTAGTTTTTATTTTCAACGACAGATATACCTAATATTAGGATAACCTGTAAAATATAAAAACAGTGGGTACTTGTATTTGTTGGCGTCCATATTTCAAATGTATGTTCATCCGGGGTTCTCGTTTTAGGCGAAGGTTAACCGGCCGTCGGCTTCATATGCAGGGGTTCATTGGTATTATTGGACCAGCACTTGTACTCCATACTCGTACTACACGTGTACACTACACTACATTTGTGCAAGAAGAGTGCACTAAAACTAAGTATCTCATAAATTTGTATGCGTAGGCATAGTAGCTATGCTATGGTATGTATATTTTGGTATGTCCGTCGTGCGTGTATTTTGGTTAAGGAATTAAAAGAGGGGTGTGGTTATAGAGGACAGTAAACACTAACTACAAGCTTACTATCCTATAATAGTATATCCCAGTCATGAGATTGCGCGTTGTCCATTGAATCCGTAACGAATGGCTCTGACGCTTGCCCGCATGACACGGGACAACTTGCAGAGTGATGCAGCACAATGAGCACCCGAACCAAGTAAGTTAAGAGTTAGGACAGTAAACACTAGCTACAAGCTTGCTATCTTATACTCGTGTATCCCGGTCATAAGACTGCGCGTTGTCCATTGAATCCGTAACGAATGGCTCTGACGCCTGCCCCCATCACACCGGACGACCTGCATCACTCTAACAATGAGAACCCGAACCATTTATTTATTACAAGAATATTCCTCTTTGTGTCCATAATTTATATGCTAACCTTAATATACCTGCTCGAAGAAAATATTCTTTGAAAATCATATCAGTTGCCAAAATTCTGTTTCATTATATACATAACTGCCTCTAGCGGTTAAGTCCGTGGATTTAGACTCGGAGGTACCTACCGGGTTTGATTCTTGGTCATGACACAATAATATTTATTAATTTAAATATTTTTTACAAATTAATAAATAATATCCTAAACCAATTTTCGTGTACAACCAGACCAGCTGCAACAGTTATGGTACTTACCCTATATAGATTTGTGAGTAACGCAAGCATACTGAAGCTAAGAGACAAAATTAATATTTGATTGAATTACAGTAAGACCGTTTATACACCGCCAATGTCACCCTGACATCACCGTCACTTATTTTTGGGCCTTGTTTTGACGTCCCAGTGACGGTGGACAAACGGTCATCATACAAGTATATAGTATAGGTACGTGTATTGCTATTTCGGCGTCTGTCATCCAGTTAGCATTGACGTCCCGGTGACGGCGATAGCCTTAGGCACGTATTAATAAATCGATTTCAAGATCCGATATTCAGTAAAGTATGACTTGTCTCTCTTTGCCAAAGGTCATTCACCTTGTATAGGGATTAGATAAAAAATTTAGTCTAGCTGACTCGGCGAACTTCTTACCGCCTAACAGACATTGAATGGTCAAGCTTGATGTACATTTGTGAACGCACCCATATATGTAAGTACATATATTTGACAACCAACATTGTTTGATAGGTACAAAACCCACGACTTTTTGTATGGGAAATGATTTTCTTTTATTTGATTTTTTTTTTATTTTCCATTTTGATTTATAGTTATTCTGCTATTCAGGACGGAGACAAATCCAACAAAACAAAAACCGTAAAAATCTGTTCAGCCGAGTTTCGAGTTATAAGTGTTCTAACAAACCCGACTTTGTTTTATATATTAAGATTTACTTATTATGCAATCTAATATGTCAGAAACCTTCCCCGATGTTCACACAACATAATCCCAAAGTTTCATCCCGATCGGTCAAGTAGTTTTGCAATGCATAGGGAACACACATACAGACATTCACCTTTATATATATAGATTTCTAACAAGACAATTTAAGAAGTAAAATAAATTGCAAAATGTTTATCATGATATTTGTAAATATCTAGTACTAAAGGACTTGATTGATACAAAAACTACATATTTTATTGTCCAAATAACTTAATAATAAAAATAATATAAGTCTCATTATTTAAAACATCGTAACTACTATTTATATTTTTACCCAAAATGATAATGTCATTTAAAATCAAGATAGTTTAAAAGATGCCTAGGACTAAAGTGAGATTAGAATAATATCTCTGAATAGGTTAGCAATAATAAAAAAAAAAAGAAATAAAACACATCATTATATTTAAAACGTTTTATTTGAATCACATGTAATAAAAAATGATCTCCGTTCGTAAATTTTTGACATAATTACAGTGAAACCACATGCTTGTGCAATTAGAATTTAAAGTCAGTAATGAGCAATTTATTGTTATATGACAGTCCGTGAACATTTTAGAATATTAATGTTTTACTGTAATTAATTACGCCTAATAAAATATATAGTACAGTGGAGCTATAACGAATAATGATTGATATAACAGCCACAAAAATCTGGTTTAGGACATGATAGGGTTGAACACCAGAAATATATAATAAAATAGGTATATAACCGACACCCTACAGCAGACCCAATTCAAAATTAAATTTAATTCATTCGTCAATAGGATATAAATAAATATAAATAAAAATCTTTCATGCATCTTATTTACAAAATCATCATAATTATAAATAAATACATTAATACCTAGACACCTTTATATGTGTTAAAACACAAGGAGAAGATACGGTACGAAGATAATGAAGATATTAAGTGCGTAGCTAGATCTAACTGACACACTTGAACCGGTATAGTATGGCCGTCCTTAAAAGCAACTGTGCTGTTTCTTGACTGCTACCTTGCCCTGGAGACAGTATGAAGAGTCAACAGAAAACTAAAGTGAATAAAGGGCCATAGTGATTCACTGGGCAATGATACGGCCGATAAACTGGCCAGAAGGAAATCAACAACAAATTTCCCAGTATCAATAATTCCCCTACCAGTCAAGGTTATACGAAACTGGTTCCGCTAAAGAACGGATAGACTGCCCAACAGCCCTTTCCAACCCTGACAGGAATCTTACACAGCGTCTCTTGAGACTAAACAGAGCCAAGCTCCACACAATGGTAGGGGTGATTGACTTACAGATAGCTCACTGTGCAAAGCTTTATTAAGTTCTCCTGTGTGGCTACACAGACTGAGGTTCCACTAGACTGCGAGAACTCCGTAGGTCTGCAGGAACGTGACGGGTCTCCTATCCTTCCGGAAATAGATAGGTTGGCAAAACCGTCTTAAGGAGACAAAATGCAGAAAAATTCCCAGTCTTATCTATCTATCACACTCGATAGCAATGTCAGTAGCAATCGATAGCAATGTCAGTAGTAGTAAGCTACTCGTAGCTATCGAGGTGTAAGGACACACACGCGTGTTTGTAATGCATGTTATATCGCTCGCGACCCACTGTGACGTAGTATTTTATTCTTTAACGACATCGGTAATACAACTGAGGGTGTCACTTTGCGTGTCTATCGGTTCCGTATTATATATATATATATATATAATATTATATATATATAGCGTGTACCGTATCTTCTCCTTTTAAATCAAATAATAAAAAGCATTTATTTTCATGTCATGTTGGATGTGAAGAATAGATTTCTTGGAGTTGTCAAAAATTGTTGATGGCCTCTATACGTTCTAGCTCCACTGCTTGTCTATTATTATCATCAACTATAAAATAAAAATATATTATTCTTTCAAATTCGTCTATTCCATATTTACTAAATAACTTCGTTCACGCAAAACGGGATTCGATAATCAGGTTTCAATTGAACAATAAAATTACTTAATTTTAACAATATTTACAAATTGTTTATTATTTATAATTATTATAAAATTTACTACCTATCATCATTTGTACATTAGAAGTAATTTAAATAAAACAATAATAATTTAAATAAATATGTTTAGGTTAGTATTGTACATGAATAATTAACATAATTATTATTTTGATAATAGATAAAATTATTTATTTAGACTTACTTTCATAATATTATGCTTAAAAATAAACAGCCTTTGTAGTATTTTTCTCAATTTCAACATCTTTTAAATTCGATTTGTAGTACAATAATTATTATAAAATTTACATTAAAAATATAAATAAAAGCAACCTTACTCCAAATCGAATTTAAATTACTTATCTATTTATTTGTTATAGGGTGCTTACACATTGAGTTTCAACAATTAATTTACTCTCACGATTTGATAAATCCCACAGGAATGTTTATTCGAAAATAATACCTATAATTTTAAGGGTAATTAAGGTGGGTTGAGACCAAATGAACATAGAGCTAGAACCAAAACAATAGCGTCTGTTGTTTTTACGCAGTTTATTAAAATAAACCAATATCAGCATTCCATAGAATTTTCGCTAACAAATTTAAAAATAATAACTCTTTGTCTCTGTAAAAGTCAGTTGATGAATAGTAAGTAGATAATATAATGAGCAGTAAACCCGTCTGACCAGCGTGGCGAGTGTAGGCTCCAGATATATGTTGTGAAAGGCCCATCTCCAACAGTAGAGGTCTAGGACGCTGTGTCCTAGGGCAATGATGATAATGAGCATTCGCTCGTTTGGTCTTAACCCACCTTAAGATATATTTTTACTTAATTGATTACTCAATGTGTGAGCACCATTATAGTTAAGATAGTTACACGCAACTTTCTTGATGTGCTGCGAGTAAAGGGGTCCTCGTGGTCACGACCTCTCTATGTGACCGCAGCGTTCCATTTGCCCCACTCAAACTTCGAGCGCAACCAGACTCACTCTGCCAAACAAAAATAGTACAATGTAGGGTAACTTAACTCTAACATTTATTTATTTAATACTTTATTGCACTTATGCGATAACATTTTATCATAGCCAGCCTTAAGCTAGAAAAAACATAGTCGGTATTTATAAATACAATTTGACCTATCGCACTTCGCTAAGACATAAGTATACATATTCTAACAGTAGCATCTCAGTATACAAGCGAATATTATGTACGTCCAGAAGTATATAAAACAATTTAAAAAAAAAATGACTTGCATTCTTTTAACACACGCAATAAGCACTTTTTTTTATTGAATTAGCTTTGACTCAATTTTGTTTTAGTAAAACTGAAGAAAAAAAATTCAAAACTTGTAAGTATTTATTTATTTTAAACTAGTTTTTTTACAAAATTAACACTTAGGCCGCAAGGCCGGTTAGGACCCGTGCTACAGACAGCGCCGCTCCTACTTCTAGAGTTTATATAATAAAAAGAAAAGAAATGTTAAAAAAATAAATTTAACTTAAAAACTTATAACTATGGTTAAATAATATATACGTAACACAAATACATAAATTTTAATAAAGTAATAAAATAAAACTATGTATATACTGCCTCCGTGGTCTAGCGGTTAAGTCCGTGGATTCAGACTCGGTACCGGGTGCGATTCCTGATCGGGACACAAAAATATGTATTATTGTAAATAAATACATTTAATTTATTTGTGATATTTCTCGAGTTTGGTACGCTAGAGAGACATCGACGAGCTTGCCAATTGTCATGATTGGCCTATAGTAAAGTTGGCTAAATGTGAATCCGCTTATTTATAAACGTGGTTTCTGACCATCGCGAAAGGGAAACGGTCGTGATGATACTTTACTTTACTATAATAATATGTACTCGTATTTATAAATAGTTTATATCATATCTATTTTCATGTAAGCACATTAAGTGGCTGTTCTGTAGCTTTATAGTCAAATGTTTTAAACCAAATTGTTATTTTTATTTTTGCACAGTATATATTAGATAATACTAGTAAGCTATTTTCATGTATTTTTAGATTGTAAGCTGTCACAGGCGCTTTAGAGTAACGAATTTATTATTAATGCGTAATTTATTTTAGTCTTGACCCAACCTCTTTACAGCCATTAAGTAAAAATAAAGTTAAGTATCATTACGACAGTTTCCCTTTCGGGGTGGTCAGAAACCACGCTTTAAAATAAGCGGATTCACATTTAGGCAACTTTACTATAGGCCAATCATGACAAGTGGCAAGCTCGTCGATCTCTCCAGCGTACCAAACTCGAGAAATATCACAAATAAATTAAATATTAATTAAATGTATTTATTTACATTAATAAATAATTTTGTGTCGACCAGGAATCGAACCATCGAAATTTTAAATACATTTAAATAAACATTAATTTATTTGTGATATTTCTCGAGTTTGGTACGCTGGAGACATCGACGAGCTTGCCACTTGTCATGATTGGCTTATAGTAAAGTTGGCTAAATGTGAATCCGCTTATTTATAGTGTGGTTTCTGACCACCTCGAAAGGGAAACGGTCGTGATGATACTTTTTATAATTAAAACGATGTAATAGGACAATACAAAAGTGCCCAAGAAGGCCAAATTGTAATAAATAATTTGACTTTGACCAACCTTTACTTACGTACAGGGTCACATTTTAAAAATATATAATTAATTCGATAAAGAAACTTGAATAAATTTAGTAAATTGAAAATATATTATTAAGAAATCAATTAGTTTATCAAAAAAAAACTCTCTTTTATATAAAAATCAATTATTAATAAAACCTTTTATAAAGTTAGGCTTATTTTCAAATTTTCTTTCTGAATCTTAAAATATAAATAAAATAGCTATATCTTAAGCAGAGCTAAGAGGATTAAATACATGTATATTAATATAATTTCTAGGCTATTGAAGTTTTTTCATTGAGATGAGATTATCTTTTATATATTTAAAATATCTTTGTCTTTGTAACTACGCATATTTTTGGATAATGAAAAAAATAACAAACATTTATATTATTGTTAAAATATTAATTAGGAATGCATCAAGACCAATCATCCAACTAGTCAAAGATAATAATAATAAAATTATTTCGTCCGTGACACCTAGACCTCCACTGTTGGAGATGGGCCTTCCAGAAGATACATCTGTAAAATTTGGCGTACACTCGCCACGCTGGCTAAATGGTTTGGCGAGGATTTAACGTAAATTTTTAATGACAATTTATTAACGATTCTACAAGTTGGTATTAGTGGAACCGGAACCGACGGCGTAACTTATTTCTATTATTATCATTTTGCTGTAACTACATGACTGTGAATGATTGCTTCATTGTTCTGTTTGTTGTTTTATAACATTTCTGAAAATGTGTTTCTATGGTATAAACTGTTTCTTAAAGAAAATACTTTAGTGCCGTGTCTGTTGTTTCTACAGACAGACAGCGGAGTCATCCAGGCCCGGATGTTCAATGGGCCTGGGTTGGGGATGGGATAAACTCCCGTTTTCCCCGGCAGGATCTCGGCGGCTAACTACCCACCGGTGATTCAACGCACCTTTGGTGCTGGGCGCTGTTCCTACTACAACACCGCCCTTGTGGCTCACGAATCTAGTCTCTTAGATTTGCCTACTTTAGTTCTTCTCCAAGAGCGTCTCCCTAGGTAGTGGCCTCCCCGCCGGGGGCCGTGCCAAAGTAGAAGCGATATCCTGAAGATGCTTGTAGGATCCGTTGTCAGCCCGGTAAAACATACGTTTAGCTAGGCCGACAACAAATGCCTCGATAGTAGGCATCTCCAGATCTCTCGCAATTACAGAATTTCGCACGAACCACGGCGCTCTGGATACCCTGTTGTTTCTATCTGTGGAAACTTTTTATTGGTTTAAGTGTTTATATTTATGTCTAATTAAAATTCTGTAACCATAAGTTTTCCTAATAAAATAAAATAAATAAATAACGTGCTCGCCGAGGCACGGGAATGGTCGTATTGTAAATCTATGATGTACGTAAGAAAAGTGTTTTTTGCATTGATATGCCGGGGAGGGGGGGGGGGGTTTGAACCGACCTTTGTAGGATGTAACAATGGTCTTCCTTAATCTATGTTATGTTAGTAGACAAGGTTTAGAAAACCTGTTTAAAATCATAAAATAATATTATAAGAAATAGGTTGTTGCTAACACATGCATACTTACTTCTATACATTCATTCAAACCCACATACACCAATACACACACATACCAACATCCATATACACCAACCATGCACACAAACAATTATTTAAGTCTTGCCTTCAGCAAATATAAATAAATATTGTCTGGAGTAATATAAAATGTTGTAAGTACTAATTCCTACAATGACATCTGAAACACCGTCCACCGACTATTTCAGATGTCACAGCTAACTGCTTTTGGCACTATGTAAGATTTATTTTATGCCCTAACCTATGTAACAACTAAATTGTAATGTATATTTATTTTGCAATAAAGATTTTATTATTTATTATTATTTAAGGTTCTCCATGACTGCCCTGTAAGGCGTGCAAATACACACATCAAAAAAGTCTAGGGATCAAGCATGTTTATGCGGATTTCTTGTGATTGAGATGTGGCTTTGTAATAAATTTATGATTTTATAAATTTATATGGATCCTTTTTGGTGCATTTCATAATTTAAAACAGGAACTGTCAATCAAATTCGAGTAAAAGATGAAAATCAGCTGTCAATATTTTCCCTATAAAAACATAAGACGCATTGAAGACATTATTAGTGCTACTGTTTCCCTACTACTGATTAAAACCAACGTTATTATGGAGCGGCGACGTCATTTAAGCAGGGAAGAAATGATCAGAGCCGTGGGAATGATAGAAGCTGGTTCCCGGCAACGTACTGTGGCTTTAGCTCTGAATACAAGTCAGAGTGTTATCAGTCGACTTTGGACACGTTACCGAACCACTGGTACCGTGGCTGAGCGCCATGGAGGACGGTATCGCTGCACCACACGGAGACAAGACCGATACATTCAAATCACAGCTCGAAGAACTCCAACAATAACCGCCATGATGTTAGCCGTGAGCCTTCATCGCTCTTCAGGGAACTTAATTAGCGACCAAACAGTCAGAAACCGCTTGCATGAAGTGAACCTTCATTCCCGAAGACCGCTACGGGTACCACCTATAGCAATGCACAATCGTAGGACTCGATATCAATGGGCTCTTGAACACAGAAATTGGACAGAAGAACAATGGCGTTTCGTGTGCTTTTCTGATGAGTCTCTTTTTGGTATGAGGCCGGATACAAGACGTATACGACACTGGAGAACCCCTGGACGCCAACAGCGATTAAAATCCTGCCAGGAAGTCCATCCTTATAGTGGTGGAACCATCATGGTATGGGCGGGTATTTCGATCGGCGGAAGAACTGAGTTGATTTGGATCAGAGGCCACCTCAACGCTCAAATTTATGCTGAGACGGTTGTATCAGACGTCATCGTTCCTCTACAAGTGCATATCGGTCCCTTATTTCAGTTAATGCATGATAATGCACGACCGCACACCGCAAGAGTTGTAAGACAGACTCTCGCCGCAGCTAACATCAATGTCCTGCCCTGGCCTGCTCAGTCGCCAGACTTGAACCCGATTGAGCATGCATGGGATATTCTTCAGAGAAGAGCTCTGCCGAATATGGAGGGTATCCAGTCGCAAGAAGACCTTTTTTTGTTGTTGCAACGAACATGGGCGGCCATTCCACAGCGTGATTTGGATGAACTCATTTTGAGTATGCCAAACCGATGTTCTTGTGTTGTTAGTGTTCGCGGTAGAAACACGGATTATTAATTGTTTAAGTTACCCAATAAAATTAAAAAAAAAACTGTTATTTCAGTCTTTTTTTCGAACTTTAATGTTAGTGGTTCAAATGTCAAAAATCCCTTTATTAGGAAAATGCCAATTTTTTTTACTAATGCAAAGGTGACTTGGTTTATCGTTACTGTAGACAAACGAAAACATTTTATTTGATCAATCCTTAAAGAAAATTTTAATGAATATCAATCAGGAGAAAAGTTATTGCAAAAATATATGTTGATCCCTAGACACTTTTGATGTGTGTATTTAGTTTTACATATTTTAGAATATCTATAGAATTATTATTTAATTAATGTTATATCCCATAAAATTTTCAACATCATAATAACAATTATTTAATAAAATGAAAGAATTTTTTTTTTTTAAATTTAGTTAATGTAAGCTCTTTTTGATTGCCCGGTAGATGATTATATATTGTGGTTTATTAATATGTTTCTACGCACAAAAAATACAATATAACGTGATGTACATAGGCGATCATATTACTATAAAGGTATTTTCTACCAGCTAACCTTTGGGAGAGTAAGCGATTAATATTATGGGTGCAGAGTGTGAAAATGGAAATAATATAGTAAAAACCAGAGTTAAAATACGTAAATCAATACAATAGATACATTTACAATAATATAATACCTAAAACATACATAATATATATACTAATAATATTTCAGGTAGTTAGGATTAAAGGTAATGATAACTTTGAAAATGGATGCTTTATATTCATTGTTAACCTCTCAACAAGTTGTGCGTTCCAGATACCGAGGCGGTTAGCATCACGTACTTACATCATAAAGCAGCGCCATCAACCTTTTCATTTAAGCAGTGTCACTTTTTTTAGCTCCATTAGCTTCGGTAAAGGGACATGTCTTGTTACATACTACAATCAAATTGAGGAAAGAAAACAAAAAACATATTTTATTTGTCATGTATGAAGCAAGACTTAAATTTATAATTTTAACGGGTCTTTACGCGATTTACCTTAGATAATTCAAATAAATAATAATAATAATAGTAAATAAATATTTCCAGACAGGTCACACAGCGCCATCTAATTTCCGTGGTAAGCTACGAGGCTTGTGTTACGGAAACTAGATGGTTAATAAACTGCATATTATACTTTTTTTTTTGTAAATATATACATATTATACATATAAACACCCAGACCGAGACAAATTATACAATGTACAACTTGCCCCCGGTGGGAATCGAACCCACGACCTCCCGACCTCCCGAGTTCACGGCAACGTTTGTTACCACTAGACCACGGAGGCGGTCAATGTATTGGTAAATTATACAATTAGTTTCATGCGATTAATTTTAATAAATATGTAAATAATGTTTGGTCTAATCGTTGCATTTGTTAAAACATGCGGGACTCGAAATAATATAATGTAGAAATTACAATTGATTGTTTAAATCTCGTATTGAAAATTTCACTCTGATTTCATGAATACATCAGATAAAGAATTAAAATTATATCGATGCGGGTGATATAAACTTTAATTATATAACAATAATAATAGAATATGTTTTATATGCTTATTGAGCACGCCATTGGCTGATTTACCCAAAGTGACAATCTAACTACGATTCACGATCATTCTTTCTGTAACTGGCCGTTAGGCTGGAATCAGTAACTGATATCATTTGATATTTTCTAGAGCAAACAAGATATATGTAGTAGAACTTATAACTAATATTATTAAGTCGAGGACAAACCGTCTAAATCGGAATTATTAATTCTAGAAAATGATATTGCTTATTGATATGCTGATATCTGTAATTTTCACTTTTATCTATCATTTTATTTAGGTTTATACCTACGTTTTATGTCCAGCACCCTATGCAGACGTTAATCATACCTGATCAGAGCATGCAATTCGTACAACGAGTTTATAATTTAGTATGACACCGATATGTTCTTTTCAATTGTAAAGATGGTATTCGCTACACAATCGTTTTTTTACTGAAATTAATTTTAATTAATTTTAACTACTTATTATTGTTTATATTATTTGTTTAGTATATTGTGTAGTGTTTATATGTTAGTCTGTTTCAGTATGTTTTTAATCTTTGTCATGGCATAGGCTGACATTTTTTTGTTTATTTACAGTGTTAATCTATTTATATTCATGAAAACTTATAAATTACACTTGTTGCTAAGTTTAGTTCTATTTGCTGTTGGATATTGTCAATAGTTTTCCTTAATTAAATAATTAAGTGAAATGTAAAATTTTGTTTGGTTTAGTTTATGTCTAATTGTATTTATATTATAGTAAATAGTTTTAGAATAAAATATTTACGATACCTGTGTGTCAGGATGCTGAGAATGTGAAGAGAGCGGCGTGATTGGAGATTGGGAGTGGTGTGATGTTGGCGGCTCGGACTGGGCGGCCACCGCAGCGTAGGGTGGTGGCTCGGGCGGACACTCCGATACCCCTGCAACAAACAATACTACGGTTAATCATCTACAGCTGGATGTCTGGTCTCCTCCAAGACTATACTTTAATACCATCATCCGACCCCCACCAGCAATCTTCTTTTGGACATCTGTCGCGGCTCCTGTACGTTCTAGAGTGGATTCTTAAACCTCATTTAACCGAAAATTACTACAATTTGAAATCAAAATGAAAACATTGATTTTCCAGAATACGGTATATGTTGTGGCTAGAAGTTACACTTTTCCCGCGTACACTGCCTTTATGCAGCATAAAAATATTTATAATTATAGGACAAGGCCGAATTTACATTCGACACACCTAGAATAATGTCAAAATTTATAAAAAATAAAAATGGAATAATACATTCCAAATGTTTAAGCAAGGTTTGCCGTTGAAAATTACATACAATACACTACCTGAGATTATAACTAGACTACAACCAAGTGAATTTAAAACAAAATTGAAACTCTTTTTCCAAAACAATGCTTTTTATAACCTGTCAGAATTTATTGACATGCCTTTGACGGAAAATTCGTTTAAATAGTTGTATAGTTTTGTGGTCTTATGCCTTCTACTGTATTGTGTTCCTAATGCTCGTTTGTCTGCGATGCATGGTATTAATAGCATTATTGTTATTATTTTAAATTTTGTTAACTGACATACCAAAATATAACGATTGTTATATAGGCGAAATATACAAATTATTTATATTAAGGTTATGCCAAAGAATAATTTTGTTTTTACATATTAATTCCCTTGTTTTATATAATAGCACGACATGTGACCTTGCGCCCATATGACGACTATGTCAGTCATTAGTGTATGATTCCAGTTTCTAACATTGCTTTGTAAAATGTATTACTATTTTGTGTTTACTTAAATACATCTTCTTCTTCTTAGTCGCTACACTCTTGGCAGAGTGGTCGTGGTCGTCACTTGAGTGTCAGTGGCACGCTTAACAAGTCGTCGCCACTCGTCTCGAACTGCAGCCTTCCTGGAGCACTCATGTAGGGGGTGATCCATTGCTGCTTTAACCTGGTCAGTCCATCTCATCGGAGACCTACCACGCATTCTCTTGCCATCGACTTTTCCCTGAACTACAAGGCGCTCAATGGATGTATCTCCACGCCGTGATACGTGTCCAAAGAAAGTGAGAATGCGTGATTGCACGATTGAGGAAAGGCGTTGTCCTATCTCCAGTTCGTCCAGGATGGATTTGTTGGTTCGGAACTCCGTCCACGATATGCCCAACATTCTCCGCCAACACCACATTTCTAGAGCATTAATACGTTTTATTTCAGTTTCGCGCAGGGTCCACGTCTCTGCAGCATACAGGAAAATGGGGAACACAAGAGCTCCGACCAGCCGGATTTTAGTAGCTTTCGTAATGTTTCGGTTCCTCCATATTTTCTTAAGCTTCTCCATAGCAGACCTCGACACTGCCATACGACGCTTAATTTCCTCCTCGCATCCACCGCCATTCGATATCAATGCTCCCAGATAAATGTATGATTGGACAACATCGCATTTTGCTATCTGTTTAATTTCTGGCCAGTTATCGTTGGCACGGTCTACAATCATTACCTTTGTCTTGCTGCGGTTAATTTTAAGGCCGAACTTAAGACTGACTGACTCCATTTTTTGCAACAGCTCTTCCATGTGACCAATACTTGTTGCAAATAATGTAGTGTCGTCCGCATATCGCAAATTTGAGATTTTTAGTCCACCAATTGTTACTCCATCAGTCCAGTTTTCAAGGGCAATTCTCATTATAAGTTCTGTGTAGATGTTGAACAGAAGCGGGGAAATAATGCATCCTTGTCGAACTCCAGCATTGGGGTGGAAGTGGCTAGATAAAACTTCATCTGTTCTTACTGATGCTGTTCCATCTTCGTAAAGACGTCTGAGTAGGTGCACTAGATGTTTTGGCGTACCCATTTCCAACAGAGTTTTCCAGAGCATGGGCCATTTTACGGAATCAAACGCCTTTGAGAAGTCAACAAAGCAAATATACGTGAAATTGGTTACCGGCCATGGCAATGTAGGAAACCAGGCATCCCATGGAAAATGGACTACTGGAAATGCAGTAAAAATGCGACATATACAAAAGATAGGTACATGGAATGTACGCGGTCTTCTTACTCCAGGAAAGTTGCATATTGTAGAAAAAGAATTAACCCGATGTGAGCTAACTATCTGTGGCCTTAGCGAAACTCATTGGAAGGGCAATGCTCACTTTGACACTGAGATGAGCACTGTCTACTTCTCTGGCAATACTAGCAGTAGCAAAAATGGCGTTGCTTTCGTCATCCCAAAGCAAATAAAAAACTGTGTCCTGGGGTATGAACCTGTAAGCGATCGAATTCTGAGTATAAAACTCAAGGCGACGCCAGTTAATGTAAACATCATACAGGTTTATGCACCGGCCAGTACAAGCAGCGATAACATAGACAACTTTTACACAGAGCTGGAGTCCACCATCCAGAAAATTCCAAAAAGAGAACTATTGTTACTTACTGGTGATTTTAATGCGAAAATAGGAGCAGACGCCCACATCCTTAGTAATTGTGCAGGAAAGTTTGGCCTCGGAAAACGCAATGAGAGGGGTGAACGTTTAATACAATTTGCATCTGAGAATAGCCTAGTCATATCAAATAGTTTCTTCCAGAACCACCCCAGAAGACTCTACACGTGGACATCACCTGGCGGTATTCATCGCAATCAAATTGACTATATCATGATTGGGTCGCGATGGAAGACCTCTGTCCGAAATACCCACACTCTCCCTGGTGCAGATTGTGGGTTTACTTAAATACATAATAAAATATAAATAATAATATATATTTTTAAATAAATATTTCCAGACAGGTCACACAGCGCCATCTAATTTCCGTGGTAAGCTACGAGGCTTGTGTTACGGAAACTAGATGGTTGATAAACTACATATTATACTTTTTTTTTTTTTGTAAATATATACATATTATACATATAAACACCCAGACCGAGACAAATTATACAATGTACAACTTGCCCCCGGTGGGAATCGAACCCACGACCTCCCGAGTTCACGGCAACGTTTGTTACCACTAGACTACGGAGGCGGTCGATATACATATACATATACAATTAATTAACGCAACATTTATTTTTTATTTATGAAATTGCTACAAAGCACTACAAACCCAATAGCAGGCGATGTAATCTATTGGATAAAAAACTAATAATGAGGCTAAAAATAATTTTGATACACAAAGAGGAGTCGATCAAATTACGACAAGAAAATTGATGGTTTTGGTCGATAAGCCATTAATGACTAACAATATCGGGTTTCAAATATTCATAATTACAAATTCCTGTATCAAAGGTCTGGAATTTTCTTAATTATAAATATAGCAAAAAAGAAAATCATCACGACGATTCCATTTCGCATAGAAACTACACCTTTCAAAGAAGTAGATTTACAATTACCCAACTTTACTATTCATTTGTTTATAGGTTCAACAACGCTTAAAATTTGTAGAAAATTAAAGTAATTAATTAATTATTATAATATAAATATTAATCTTCAAATATATATTTTTATTTACTTTCTAAAACTGTAACACTTCATTAAAGTTATAAAAATAAAGAATATTTCTTTAAATATGTAAAACTAGCTGACCCGGCGAACTTCGTACCGCCTAACAGTTATTGAATTTTTTTTTTTTTTTTTTTTTTTTTTCCTTATATCATAACATTTAAATATAACATTATTCTGCCAAACTATAAAATAGTTTATCGGCAGATAGCTCTCATTACATAATCTATCGATTTTGCTACTCAGTTGTTCGAGTAGTTCTTTCTTAATTTTGTTTTTATATGTAAATTTGGAAAGTTTTTAAATGTTTGTAAACCTTAGCACGTAGAAATGCACAATGTCAAATGCTAATCGCCGTGGTACCCACGAACTTTTTGTATGGGAAAATTATTCTTATTTTTTCGTCAATTTTCCAATTTGATTTATAGTTAGTCTGCTATTCGGAACGGAGACGAATCCAACAAATCAAAAACCGTGAAAATCTGTCCAGCCGTTCTCGAGTTATAAGTGTTCTAACAAACCCGACTTTGTTTTATATATTAGGATTTACTTATTATGTAATCTAATATGTCAGAAACCTTCCCTGATATTCACACAACATATTTCCATAGTTTCATCCCGATCGGTCAAGTAGTTTTGCAATGCATAGGGAACACACACACAGACATTAACTTTTATATATATATAGATAAATTGGTATTTAAAATTGTGCGCCTCTCAGGCGCTTGTTTATCTATACAGGAATTTAAAATAAGTTTATCTTTACAGCGTTAAATAACGTTTGAAATAAGCAAAAAAAAAAATAAGTTTTCGAATCGTAAATATCGATAAATCTAGGGACAAATTGCTGGCTGACAAACCGTGAACAAACAAACGAGGAGCGAAGCAAATAAAATTATATATAAAAACATGTATCCCAATTCGTTACTAATACTCAATGAATTTGAGAAAACTTAAGAACGTTTTTTTATCGGGTGGTAATTAAGATAACATCCCAAGAAGACTCCAATATTCGAGAAAATTTTTACTTAGATGTATTATTTTATTGCAATTTAATAGTTCTACAAAAGCAATGCAATAAAATCTTGGTCATAACTGCCATTTTGTTCGATAATAACTTTTATCTACTCTCATATCGTAAAACGCGAATTACAAACTTTAAAACGAATTTATATTGACATACTTTATAAACTAACTGCTGAAATTTAAAAATATAATCACATTATAACACTTTTCCTCTAACAAAATAATGTTATATTTCATTTTAAAAATAGAATCATACATATTATATAACACTTATTTTTTTTAAGGCAAAGGTTCCATTACAACAAAGTTTTTATTCCAATTTTTACTTGTCTATAGCAGCGCCCGCCATAGCGCATGCGCGGTCATAAGCTAGGTTTTGGCGCCATTTCATTGTTTAGGACTTATGTATTTTGTACCATGATCATTTAACAAAATAAAAATAAAAATTGGCGTCATTCAATACGTTTTGTTATATAGCATTTCGTGTGATTTTCCTTACTCTTTTAACTTTTATCTTTTATTTAGTAGGTTTAATCCCAATGTATGAGAGTAGATAAATTAGTGTATGAAACTACACATAACTAGGTATTAAAACACTCGTGTGATACTATTAAAAACACACAACACACTCGTGTATAATACCCTTTATTATGCAACAGTTTCATAAACTACTATTATTCATTACCACTTAATATTCACTACCATTTTCTAAAGCATTTTGTTAACAAATGATAATTAAATAACGGCATAAAAGAAACTTTCTTAAAATAATAAATATTCAAAAACTTTTCTCGGAAAGAGTATTTAAAAAAAACAAACAAACTTCGACAAAAACTCCGTCAAAAAGCTACAAACTGAAAAGCTTGTTTTATTCCGGCAAAAAGTCTAGTAAAGTGTAGATAACTCGGAACTCTAAGGCGCTTAAACAAATTTGTAATAAAAAAGGAAAAAATAAATAAGCTGGCGAAATAGTTCTTTTAAACTCGACTAATAAGTAAAGTTTTGAAGTTGGCTCGTTGTACGTCGAAGTCGAGACACCACGTAACAAAACTTTAAGTAGAAACCTGTTCTAAGTTTTCACGTTAGTGTCCACAGTTTAAGTTTGGTAACATCTGGGAACGCGCATAGCTGACGTTTTACTGGATCCCAACATGCAGCAGGAATTCCCCGTATGCAGTTACCTACTTTTATATGCTTTCTTTTCAAAGTCACTTAATTTTAAGTATATTACTTTCGAATGTGTTTACTGAGGACACACATTTACTTTTTTTTATTTTTAACTTGCAGAAAACAAATATCTAAGCATTCCATGGATTCACCGTGCGGGTGCCGGGTCCATCGTGTGTGAGTAAGAGATGAGAAGAATGGTGTCTCGGGTTTGCGACCGATAATAGGCTGGTTTAAAAAAAGGAAGCCTCCCTTTTTTATTTTATTGCGCGATAATACGTTCACCATCCACCATTCTACTCCTCTCCCTACCCAACCAAATACTGTATGATTCCGTTAATGCAGTCTTCGAAGCTCGTTCCATAAATATATTGACGGCAGACCTGCTTAGGCCCAATTCTTTCAGTAAGTGTTGCAAATATTTTGCTCTCTCGCACCAACTTCCACTGCGTAAAGCTGAGTCTTGAACCCGTTCCTGATCATTTCTTCTGTAAGATCATAATATTTATTCGACTTCATGTTGTGGTCTTTTGGAATATTTGATTACCACGGAACGGTAAGTTCAATAAGAATAACTTTTTTTAAGTTCCGAGAAAACACTAAGATGTCTGGTCTATAGGCTGATTCAGCTAGTTCATCTGGGATCCTTTAATAGTTTTCAAATGTATCCATGAGAATTTTCCAGTCTGATGCGGCGCCAAGGATCGAGGTGGGCTTGCATTTAGTATTCGTACTTTACTCTTCCTTTACAAATGTGGTCAAAGTTTTATTTGTAGTCAGTCCCTTTCTGGCTCTTGCAATAGAAAGACTTACTGCTTCACGGATTTATTTATTGTATTAATACGTAATTTATTGCAATATTTAGGGACGTCGGCGTCGCTTAAACATTCAAAAGTCGAGGTTGTGTCGAGGCGCGATCACCTAGGTTTTCTGTGACATAGCATGGTAGTATGCTTTTTCTAATGGAGGAGAAACTCTCTATTATGCATAAACTTCACTTTTATACGCCTTTTTTTCAAAGTCACCTAATTTTAAGCAGATTACTATTATGTATTGTATTAATATGTAATTTATTGCAATATTTAGGCTCATTTATACAGTCTAAAGTCGAGGCTGTGTCGAGGCGCTGTCGCTGAAGCAGCGCGTTGCACCAAGGTTTTCTGTGGTATTACATAGTAGTGTGGTGTAGAAATTCCCCATTATGCAAATACCTGTACTTGTATACGCCTTCTTTGCATGTGCCACTTGCCTAGTAAAATTTGCTAATATACAATTAGTTCTCATATTTTAAACTTTTTTCTACTTAAACGTTGTCGCATAAAAGAAAATAATAGACAAACGGAATAGTAAATGTGATTTACAAACACGGGTTTTTAATAGCAATTTGAAGCTATAAATCATTACAAACTAGCGTTTAGCCTAGATTTTTTATCTACCCATCGACATGAAATATTATCACAAAATATTTACTTTTATTACTGCCAGTATTTCTGAATAACCGATTAACTATGACATAAATGTATTTTTTTTAAGAGCACGATATGTGACCTTGACCCGCCTGATGGTAAGTGGCGCGCAACGTCCATGAATGTTAGCAATTGGAATCAGATACTAACCTAACACATGCTCGACTGCATGACGGCAATTCGAGCCTGATCCCAAAAAGTGTGGATACATTTTAGTGGGTTTATCAGCTCGGACAGTGGATACTTCCACGCCCCGGCAAACTGGGCAAATTAACACCATCAGTCCGCCTACCAGCTATTTGTTGTTCTTGTTGAAAGTATGTGCCATTTGCAATGATGTCAAATGTCAGTTTTTTATTCCAAGGAGAAGTAATATTGTAAGCTCGCTATGGTGAATTTATATGAAAATAACACCACTTGAAACAAGACTCATTATTATTTTTCGCTATTCCTTGTTGTTTATGATTTGGCCTTGTAGGACCACTTGAAAAAAATTACTCTGTATACTCGTACTTAGGTACTAAATAACATTTATTCCGTTTCTTTATAATCGTGGTTTCTGACCACCCTGAAGGGAAACGGTCGTGATGATACATTTTAAATTAGTTTCTGTATGTAATGTTACAGGTCAATGAAAAGGAAAAAAAAAAACTATTCTATATAAGAAACTAAAGGCTTACCAAAAATACATAAATACATAATCAAAATATTTTATTGTGGATTTTTACATAAGGTACATGTTATTATTATATCAATATTACAAAAAAAAGTTACAATGTTGTTGATGGGTGATGGTAAGGGAGCATGCTAACTGTTCCTCTCATGTTTCGGGAAGATAGTCTGCTACGCTGTCGTAGCATCTTTCAGACAGAAAGCTTTGTAGATTTGACTTAAAAACTCTCATGTTTTCAACTTCACGGATGGATTTGGGAACTTTATTGTCATCATACTTATAACATTCTTGCTAAAAAAAACATTTTAGATACTTTTGTACACAATAGATGATTGTGTCGTGCGTGAGTACGGTACGAGAACATTCTCATATTTTTTTTTACAAATATTGCACTTTCATAAATATACAGTGATGGAAACGTTAATATAACTATATCTCTTAAAGTATGGATGGACATTATACAAAAAATAATTACATATAATAAATAACATAATCATTTATATGAACGATGGTTCGGACATATTGAAAGAATGAGTGAAGAGAGATTGACAAACCAGGTTGTCATACACCTACAACACCACCAATACCATCCATCGGAGAGAACGCTAAGCCGTCGGTCACGGTACTAATAATATCAACTTATAGAATCGTTAATAAATAGTCATTAAAAAATTACATCTGATCCTCGCAAACCCGTCTGGTCAGAGCGTGGAGAGTATTGTCCAAACTCTCCAGAATTTTCTAGACGGCTTATATCCAACACTGAAGGTTCTGTGATCTAGGGGATATGATCTAGTGTTTTATTCTGTGTGTCCAGGAACGATGTGGTTATCAGACGTTTAAAGACGGTGCGCGTTAAACGAGCACCAAAGCCAAGAGTAGCTATTCTACTGGCAAGAATCAGGTACAGTAAATACAGATCACTATGATTGAATTACAAAAAAATTGGTTAAATCAGCTGTGATGGTGTTTTTACAGAATTTAGTACATGGTTTGCAAACAAAGCAATCAAATTGTTTAATGTACTCGTATTATCTACCGCCTGCATTTCTTTACCTTCAATAAAAAACATATTGATTATCCATAATAGAGTCAGTTTCTAAGAATAAATTATGTGAAAAAGTTGAAAAAGCAAACAAGTTGGCTAGTCAAACAACTTTGTGTATTCATTTCTAAAACATTATAACTGTAAACCATTGACATAACATAGAGGTAGATATCGAAATATAATACCAATACAATCTAGTCGACACATTTTAGGGCCAGGACGGTGATGATAGGGCACGACAATGTCTCCTTGCATCTTGGTGCCAAACCATTGTCAAGTCCACATCAATGCGCTTTAATTGCGCTTTCATGTTAATCTTGCGTTATAACTAAGAATAGTTTATTACAACATACAAAGTAAAGTATCATCACGACTGCGAATGTCAATGCATAATATCTGACCATGCTAGGGTTATTAGCATGGTCAGATATTACGCATTGACATTTAGCCCATCATGACAAATAACCATGTCGAATATCACAAATAAATTAAATTAATTATTAATAAATCAATTGATGTTTAGTTAAACGTATTATAATACTAAATGATAAAAAAAAAGAATTTATTTTCTATATATTTAGGGTGAAAACGAAAAGTTAACAAAAAAGAGTCATCAACATGGCAATAAATGTCTGTTTTAGGACCAGAATAGATGCAAAAATAGATTTATCTATGGGCTTGTTCTTATTAGTACATGAAAGTCTATGATTGTGAAATCATTTATTGATAGTGTTCGTACCATGAAATAAAAATGGAAAGTTACAGGAACAACTTTTATACAATGTTTAATTCTGTGTTATTTCTATCACGATACTATGAGGTGCTAGCAGTAAGGAAATACCACAACTATTCATTATCAAGATTGGAATATGGATATTAGTTAGGATTCCTGGTCGTATAATAAGAGGATACTCGTACATCCAAGAGGGCGCTGAATTCATATTAAAAACCAAAGTTGATTTTTCTTAGCGTAGCTACAACAATTTTTTTTTTTCACTTTATTTAGCTTGCATGTTTTACAAAATACCTATTTATTTTTTCAATCTTGCTATTTATTTATCAGTGCTAGAGATTTACGTAGGTACTTGTAAGTTAAGTAAACTTCAACACAGTCAAAGCCGGGACACACAAAAACTTTCCGTCATAAATATATTAAGTACTTATGTACATCAATCAACTAATGAAAGTGATGATAAGTCACATCTACAAGTCGCCCTAAATTGTTTTCATAGTGACATTGACAGATAAGTAGTATTTCTACAAATATTTACCCTTACGCGCCCCTTTTATTGAAGGGACAAAGAAATGATCACAAAACATGTAAAGGTTTTCTTATTTAATATTTTTGTTTATAGCTGTTTAGCTCGCTGATTTTAAGATATAAATCCTAAACTATTATACTAATAGTAAGCGGTATGTGAGGTCCAAAAATGGACTGAATGACAACTGACGCTAGCCACTGACGACCAACAACAGTCCCTACCATTATCTGCACTTATCAAAGTGCTTTTTCATACTTTTCTTTAAGAACTTCTGGTTATACTAATGGTGAAACACATTGGCTGAGTGAGCATTCCACTTTTTCAGCGTGCGACAGATGTATATCTTCAAATTTATATGTACGCGTAGGAATAGGGGCTGCGGTATGGGGGTCTAGAAACAATTCATCAGTCAATGTTAAAGTGTTCTAGTTTATCATACAAAACCATTATGCTTTTTTACAATTGTACAAATAGTCGATTTGTTTTGCTATCGCTGGTCATATTTTAAGTCATTTTATTTCATTTAATGCCTCACTGTATTGTTGTTTGACTATCTTCTGCAGTGAAGGACTAGGTCACCGTGTTATAGGGACTGTAATGCTGAATAGCCAGTGTGCTTTCAATTACTCTTTTATGTTGAACTATCAACTTTCATTTCGACTTGCATCAAGCGTTGTGCCAAAAGCTTGCAGCTTATCGTCTAGATTTAGATTCGATTATTAGTTGTCAAGATTCTATAAATTCTAATTTCTTACGCTAGTTTGTTTGCTAAAGCTATCGGAACGGAACCCATCGATGACGGATCAGCGTGCGTTATAGTTACTCAGGCATATGTATGTTAGAGGAAGACGCAATATGAAGATGAAGGCGAACTGGTGTATACTACATTGTATAAAAGTTATAGATCAGGAAATTTAAATAAGCAAAAAATTAATAATAATACCTTTACTTAGCGGGATGAGATCTGGATTTCTGTCATCATACACGTGGAGAGACGTCCGCTTCGGCAGAGTGGCCTTCTGAATTTTTGAAGACGGCATCGTCACTGCGGGTTCAAAATTTCATAGTCATATTATTTATTAAAACCTTTCCATATTAGATTGGTTCTCTGGCTACATAGCTCCATATAAAATGCTAAACGCTTTCCAAGCTGTATTTTCCCTTCTTATAATTTTCAACCTATCTTAAAGCGGCAGCTTCTTAAAAATTGAAGAAGGCCTGTACTCCCTTCGTACGTACACCACCGATTCTCTGCTTTCAAGATCACCTTAAGCCATCAGTCCTGGTTCCACTAATTCCAACTTGTAATATGGTTAGAAATTGTCATTCAAATTCAACAGCGTGGCGAGTGTAGACCAAATTATCCACACAGAACATCTGGAACAACAAGGAGTACAGACTCTAACTAGGATTGTTCAAGTTCAAGTGGCTGTAATGATAATCCCTTGCATTTTTTAAAAATAGATTAATCAACGGGAGCAACTAAACTTCTTATTTATTCTTCTTATTTTATAAAAAAAATGCAGTTAGAAAATGTTGGTCCCCAAGAGTGTACTAATACCGAAACTATGTTTTAGAGCCATATAAATGAATTAATTAACTTCTTTCGCAGCTATAAAATCTTTAATAGTTACTTAAGTTTACGGAGTCCTCTAGAGCTATTTCTTCAGTTTTATTACCTTCATAATCTTGAGATCTGTGCCTTAGTTTGGTGGCTAGGAATGCCAGACATAAGACGCAGGATATCACAGCACCAGCTCCCAAAAGACCTCCTATGGCCCAGCTGTACTCCCAAGAAGACTGCGCTTCTGTCGACAAAAGAACTGCTAAACATTATTCTACTGAATATTATTTATTTAAGATATATTTATCTACTTTACCGACCGCCCGTTTCTTTTCCTCTAATTTATTTAAAACTGCTTTTGTTGTCTAGCGGTAATATCCGCGGATATATATACCTGGAGGTGCCGGATTCGACGCCTGATTGGGACACAATAATACTTAATAATTTAAATAAATTTATATATTTATTTGTGATATTTCCCGAGTTTGATACGTTAGAGACACCGACGAACTTGCCACTTATCATGATTGGCCTTTAGTATGGTTGGCTAAATGTGAATCCGCTTCTCTATAACGTGGTTTCTGACCACCCCGAAAGGGAGTCGTGATAATACTTACTTTTACTAAAACAAATAATTATTATATCTCCAAAGATACGTAATTTTATTCCCTAGTAAGTTGATACAAGAAAATAGATTGTTTCTTTACTTATTTACAATTAATACTAACTAGGTTAGAGAACAAAGATAGAAGTAAACAAAAAAAAACCTAATTGCACGAAACACAAAGGCGGACTTAATGCCCGAAGATATTAAATAAATAAATAAATAATGCTTTATTGCACAAAAACTAAAATAACTTAAAATTAATGTGCACAGGCGAGCTTTATCCACTAGCTAACCTTTGGGAGTTTTGAAAACATGTGACAGGCAGAGTGCCAAGTAAATATTAAATAAACAATACATACTAATACTACATATACAATACATGTTATACATATAATAATACATATCTATAATACAATACATATAATTAAATATATACAGGATTCATGAAATAAATAAATAAAATAAAACACATAGATACTAAAGATATTAGAGTGAAAGTTGCATCGAGAGTACAAACAAGGATCAATTTTAACACATAAATAAACGTCAGTTATTTTGAATAGAGACAGAGAGAAGACATTCTCTGACAGCGAAACCTTGGGGACAAATTTAGCCATATAAAGGTGCAATCATAATGATAATAAAATATAATTAATGCAAATTAACAGCAAATTAATATACATATACTTACATCATATAAAATATGATAATATTAATAAACTTAATACTAGTACCTAAACATATATACATTTATACTACTTACTAACGTTGTGTGGAACCATTTAGAATACACGAGTTTTTTAAACAATGTCCTGGTAGTTGCTTGCCGTATGTTGACATGTAGATTATTGTACAAATTAGTAACAACAACTACGAAGTAGTTAGAGACAAATGAAGAGTGATGAGAGGGGAGTTGTGAGAAGAGCGAACAAATTTGTCATGAAAAGAAGAGAGATATATATGAGAAGACTGAGCGATTAGGCTTTGTTTGATTATAATGTATTTTTTTGGAATTACTTAAAAGTTACAATATAAACTACTTCAATATTTACTTATTGTTTTACTTTTGAAGCATAACACTTATTATATATGATAAAAAGTAAAGTAAAGTATCATCATTCGGAGTGGTCAGAAACCACGCTTATAAATAAGCGGATTCACATTTAGCCAACTTTACTATAGGCCCATCATGACAAGTGGCAAGTTCGTCAATGTCTCCAGTGTATTTATTTACATTAATAAATATTTTTATGTCTTGACCAGGAATCGAACCCGGTACCTCCAAGTCTAAATCCACAGACTTAACCGCTAGACCACGGAGGCAGTTTATATATGATATATAACAAAACCTACAAAGAACCGAAAATACCGAAACAACCGGGAAATACCGGGTCCTTTACGAAAAAGTACCGTAATTCCCGGTTCTCAAAAACAGAAGCGGTTCCAGAAAACTCTAATACATTTGTTTTTGACTACATTTCTTAAAATGAAAAAAATCTTTGAATATAATATTGGATTGTGCGAGCAAAAGAAATGCAAAGGCGATAAACCCGTTTAACAGCTAATTGTCGCAAGTACGACGAACAATAAATAAAGTTAATGGAAACTAACATTTTAATTCCACTAAAAACTTTTTCAATAGTGGAAATAGATATCTAATTGACTAATGGCTTTGAGGACAAAGCGAAAGTGTAGATTGACCGAACACTGTTCACAGTTCAATCCTACCATCTTATTGGACTTTATTGGACAGATTACAGACTATTGAATTGCAAACGCTTTGGTCTCCCATGCTTCACTTTGATGGCTCTGTCTTGGAAACGTTGCGTGATAAATCTTAGTAATTAAAGGATGAAGACAGTTCTTGGTTTAACTCACATTAAACAGTTGAATACTTCAAGGTAAAGTAATACTAAATTAATAAAATATTACAACTGCTCTGAGCTTAGTATTAAAAATGGTTTTCACGTCAGTATCATTTAATTGCACCCACGGTTGCTAGATCCTATATTTGCAAATGCAATATCAGCGAACTGAAGTGATATTCTACAAGCTATACCACGCGAGTGTTCTGAAGAGCTCCATAACCTTATCCCTTCTTCTTTATTCCGCAACCGAATCACACGCACAGGCCAAAATATGCATCCATATACCATACCCACTATCCCTATGCGTACTCATAAATTTGGAGACTCTTACATCTGTCGCACGCTAAAGATGTGGAATGCTCTCCGAGCCAGTGTGTTTTCCCACTCTTATAACCTGGAGTCCTTCAAGCGAAAAGCATCTTGTTAGGCCGGCTACTCTACCACTATGGTAGAGACTGATGTCAGTCGTGGTGACCGGCGTCAGTTGCTCCCATTCTTGGACCTCACATACTACTTACCATTAGGTGGGCGCGATGTCACATGTCGTATAATTCAGTATATAAAAAAATAAATGCTAGAATCGACACCGCTACAATATTTGCACCAGCTTTGATGTCGCGGCATCAAAGTCACACCATTGAAATAATTATATTAGTCATAGTTGAGCATACAATTAGATCTTAAAATTTATTACATGTAAAACAGCACAATTGGCTATTTCAAGCGTGCAAAAAAACTTAATAGCTATGTTTAAAACATATTAGGTTGTACAAGCAATGATAACTTTTTCTTTACATGTCATAAAATATAAATCGTCTTTAAACAACATCTAATATTTTGTTAAGTTATTATTTTTACAGACAGGCCACAATTATACAATCCGATATTTGTATTTGCGTGTTAAAAATCATGTAAAAATTACCTGTGATCGCGTTTTTACGCGACGTATTTAAGACATATTTTTTAAGCGCACGGACATCAAGTCGCGACGCGATATTTGTTTGGCTTAGCCTACCTATTTGTACTTATATAGCAATGGGTAGTATTTGTTTATTTATAAGTTCAAATGACAATATAAATGTAATTTTTTTAAATTACCTATATGGTATTATTCAACGTGGCAATGCTGCCAGTATATATATACTGGCATTAGTATACATAGGTATTCGTTTCGATTGCATTTGCGTGTTTTTATTCCAATCACAAATTACCTACACTGGAAGAAAAAATGATTGATCGGCGTTTGATGTTAACCTAGATAAAAAAGTAACACATGTTTTTTATACCAGTAACCCTACTATCAAACGCAAACTTAAATTAAAACCTATTTTTGTAATAATATACTGAAGTGTTTATGTTTATTATTCTGTATTTGAATTAAAATTTTGGCTGCCTAAATTATAAACTCGTATATGGATAGTGAGCGTCTAAAATAAAGAAGGCCTCCGTTTTAAACCAGCCTATAGTCAGTCGCAATCCCCAGAGATCTAAGATATTATTCTTCTCTTTACTAGACTCTTTATAGACGATGGAACCGGCACCCGCACATTGATTATTGTTTAATGATGACCTTCTAATTTAAAGAGGTCTATAATTGGTGATCCTAATTAAATAAATAAACTAAAAACTAACATGTTTGTATTTTTTATTTAGTCATGCAATATCCCTACCGATTATATTAAGTTGATGCATCAACTAAACTTTACAAACTAAATAACCAACTTACCAGTTCTTGGCGATAATCTCGGAGCAGTTTCAACAGTAATTGACACATGGTCAGATCTGCCTCTTGAGTTTGCGGCGTATATTACTATGCGCAAATGTTTTGCGGCACTCAATCTTCTCAAGTTCCAGATCGCTGAGACGTTACTAGAGTTTGCCATTAAACCTTCGCTTGACCACACTTCTGCTACGTAAGAGCACATTAAACCACCTTCGTAACCTGCAACAATATTTTTACTATACCAAAACGACGTGTACACTGACAGTGGATCTGGTTTACATTTTAAGTCCGCTCAGGAAGCTATGCATATAGCTATGATGGATAATTTTCTGAGAGATAAAGTCCGAAACGTGCACATCCTTTAGAGAACCAAAGTTACCGACATAGTCTTCAAAATTAGTAAACTGAAGTGGCAATGGGCTGGACACGTCTATCACAGAACCGATGATCGTTGGAGTAGACGGCTGTCCAGTAGAGACCACGTACGGGAAGAATAAGACGACCTACCCGCCCAATGTACAGATGACGTGAAAAGGATCGCTGGTTGGTGCTAGATAAGGATGTAGAACGATCGTAATAAATATCCTATGTGTGTCCTAGTGTAGAGACTCATGCTGATAATGATAATTATAATGATGAAAATTATAATTATAATGATGAAAATGATAATGGTGAAATTTATCACAATGTACATGAAAACGTTGACGTAGGCCATCCTACTAAGTTGTGGGTACGAGTAATGTGAACTCTTTAAAAACGTTGCATAGCTTGCGTTGCGTATGTAATGTGACAGTTAATTAAAGGCATTAATTACTTTGTCATATTAGCCATAAAGAACAAAGTTGACGGACATGATCAGGGTGTAGCAGAAATCAGGTTTAATTTTAATTTAATAATAAAACCACACTGAAAAAAATATACCCTGATTTTTATATGAATTCAAATTATTTAATAATCTAAATTATCAAATAATAATTACAAGCTACTTAAATAAAAATAATACAATTAAACTATAACTCATTTAAAAAAAAACTATAAATAAAAATGTCCTCAAGAGATAGTCCCAAGAAGACTGACATTTCCCCTTTGTATAGCGAGGCTAATACGTTGGCAAAAATAATTGCCAGCCTTCCTATCTCCAGATTTCTCCGTCAGCCGAATTATAATTATCCAAAACTATTTATTTCTTGGTAGAATATTATTATTGATTCAACACGAGGAGTTCTGATAGTGTCTCACTGCCAGCACCTCGTAATATTGTGATACTCATAGTAACGTGAATTTTTATGACATTGTATTCGTGAAGACTGATCTTATCGCCCTAAAAATATTTTTTTTGCTTAACTGACGTTTTGATTTAGGCGTCATATTTAGCCATTGATAAAGGTTTAATGATTACATTAACAATATTAGAAATCTCTTAAACATGACGCAGATTTTAAAAGATCTTTAACCAAGTTGTTACGAAATACTTAAACTAATGTAATGCAAAAACCCATTGGAGGAAATTGCTGAAGTGAATAATGAGGAAAATTACACGATTATTCATTTGGATGGATCGAGCCCCTTCTACAAGCTTGAATGCTCATGAATGGAGGAAGAACGTGTCAAGTGGCACTCAAAGTAGGCACCCCAAAATGAATGTGTATGCGGCATGAATATACGAGTAGAGTCGATTACTGATCTAGCTATGAATTATTAACATTGATATTTGCAGATCTATTGAAATTTTGAACCTTCTTTAAAGGTTTGCGAATGGTTTTAATCTTTAATAGTCATAAAACATGAACGATCTTACTCGTAGACTTTTAATAATACAATAAAATCTCGAATAAATAATAATTTAACAGAATGTCCATTGTTAGATAAACAACTTTTTTTTTTATCCATGTATCATTCAAATACAACATTATTCTGCCAAACTATAAAATAGTTTACCGGCAGATAGCAATTTCATCCCAATAATATATGTTACAACAGTTACTTAAACAAAATAATATACAAATTCTACAATCTAATATAATACAATCAATAATCACATTAAAAAGCTTTCGTAACATTTCGTGTATGTATGTCGACGAAGCGAAAGAAGTATGTCGTGATTGTGTCAAATGGCGCTCAATTGTCTCTGCCTACCCCGCAAGGGATCTGGCGTGGAAAAATAACGCGATAAATAATAATATTAACACAAATACATAAAATTTCATAGAAAAAGTATTCGGACATACTATTATTAGCAATTACAATAATTATAATCTCACAGATTATAACAAAACAACAATCGAATCAGCATACGGTATAGTAAAACATAACTTAATAACTGCGTTGGTGAAACTTACCAGGCTGGCAAATCAGATCCAAAGCGTCATGAGTGAGATTGTAAACAGTACAATTTGTCGGTGAATCAGGCCTTGTTGCAGGTAATAGGGTAAATACACAGGGATGAGTTTGTTGACCGGCCAAATTCGTCGCCCGACACGACAGAGATCCATAATCTGCGTCTGATACTGGTGTAAATAATAACATTGATCTTCCTTCTTTTGCCTCAATTGTAAATCTAGCCTGAAACAAATAGACTTATTATAACTGGTAAATTATAAGTGGTCATTCTTGTATTTAATTACGTATTGATATTATATAACTAGCATTACATTTATGCATGATTAGGTTATTGTATATTTATTTTATCGTAAAATATTTTATTGTATAATACAAATTAACACAAAATATATAATTTAAAATTACTTAAATAATGTAAATTAAATCTAATTAAAAAAATAATTATCTATAAATTAGTCCCAAGAAGGCAGGCAACATATTTTCTGATGTGTAGTGAGGCTATTACGATATCAGAAATAATTGCCAGCCAATTCAATTCAATTTCAATTCATTCTGTCTCAAGATTTCTCCACGGATAACTACTTGGCCAGGCGCTTGTTTAAGGGTATCCATGGTCACATTCTTCTCGACAAAAATATAGATGGATTAAATATTTATTATACAGTCACCGAAATATTTAGAAAACAAATTTGCAATTCAAAGAATCACGTGTTAGAAGCCTATATGGAGATTTTGAAAACCATCGTGTTTGGAGGAGTTTTGTCACCTAGTGTGATAAAGTCATATTCCCGACTAGGAAATAATAATTATTTTAAATAAAAAAGTTTCAGTATTTTATGATATTCCTTGTAATTTAAAAAGCAGCCATCCAAGCCCACTTAAATAATGTTATCAAACTTTAAAAATATATTCAGGTAATGTAGATAGATATGAAAACTTAATCTAAATAAGTTGGGTTATGTTTCACAAATCACATATTGATAGCAAAAGTGCAATTCAGGTTGAAGATAAAAACAACATATTATCTATTAATAACATGCGGCAACCAAAGCTCTCAAACAACATGCGACAAGATTGTTTCGAGTTACCTATATCGAATTGTATTTAAGAAAGTTGAACACTTTCCATGTGCCCCGAGGAAGTAATAACTTTTAACACAAAACGCCCAAGCAATTAACATTGCTTGACAGGCATAAAGTAGCATGGGAACACTATAGCAAAAGGCAAACTGCAAGATTACAAAACTATACAATAAATTTTGCCAGGCCATAGAAATCATTATTCTTTCCTCTTAGCTCTTCTCAGAACAACCAACTTTCCATCCCTTGACACTCTTTTAGCAGATATTAAAATTCTCTCACTGTTTTGGCTTGTCGCCAGTAGAAGAAGCTTCTGCTTATTAGACAAGCTTCTTCTATCTCCATCTTTAAAAACTTGGTTTACAATCATTTCCTTAACTTGCAAAATGAGCCAATTCACGCTCGTAAACGTAAAACGTAAATATTGTATATATGTACGTTCGTAAATATGCACATGTGTACGTTCGTAAATATTGTATTATTGGAAAACGCGTCGTTCTTTTTATCAGAGACTGAGAAAAATTTATGGTATTGTTGATGTAATGGAAAATCATCAGTTAACTGATGATAATGACATAAATTAGTTTAACAGCATTGTATTCATAAAGAAGTAAATCCTAAACTTAACTTAATTAACCGACGATATTCTATTACATCAAATATCCATTATTCTTAGTGTATCTGTAAGTTTGCTTTATCTTAAAAAGTTTGTCTTGAGTTATATGGCATTGAACACTTACGGGATCGATCTTTATTGAACCAGCGGAGTTGTTGAGGGTCCACTCGAAAGTATCTGGCGGAGGGAACGCCTGAACTTCGCACGCGACGCTCGAGGCTTCCTGAAGAGCCGCGCCAATCAGTCTAACTTCCCGTCTCGCGCACAAGGGCCTATCTGCAAAGTGGATCAGCTTCTAATCTCTATTCTATGCGTGTTTTAAAGTCAACATATATTTATACAAGTATTAGGAGGACGGATAAAAAAGTCGTGTGATTTCTTAAAATTATAAAGCAAGGATGTTAGAATTTTTAGCACATCTGTGCTCAATAAAAAGTATTCCTTGCTGCAGCTCGTAATACAAAGAAATACACACGGCTCCAAAAGACCGGGGATAAGCCGCACGTATTGGCTCAAGAACCTCAGGTAGTGATTTGGGATGAACTTAAAGGAGAATATTCCTATTAAAGGCGTTTTTATATGTCATTATTTAAAATGCTAGAGGTAACGGAGAAAAAGAAAAAATAAAATATTAAATTGTATGTCACAAAGAATTTTCGAATATAGTTCAACTACATCTACGAGTATATAACAACACATAAAATAGATAAATAAATAATATTTTGTCAATCTATGCAACGTAAACTTAAATAATATTATATATTATCGTAAAAGGTTGCGGTTCGAACCCCATTGTGTACCAATGACAAACACACTTTTCTTGCAAATATTTGAAAAAAAAAATTACAACACCACCAGATATATATATATATATGTTCTGGAAGGCCCTTATACTCGTATAAGATATTATATATCATTAAATTTTAAATCTTTAGATAGATAATGATTATGACATGGTAACTTAATCAGAAAAACTGGATCGTGTAAAATATAAAATAAAATAAAAAAGACGCATCAGAATAGCTAAGAACGCTATATCTCAGCTACACAAAACGGACTGACAGGACACTCTCTGTAAGAACTAAATCTAGACTCGTTCGGTCTCTCTCTTTACGCGGCGAACGAGTGCCTTCACTCCGTAGCCACGACTCAGACTTAGCTGCAAAGGTACACAGGGCCAACAGTGAAATAGAGACGGTTTATAGGGTTTTAGTCCGTAGGCGCCCTGGGGCTTCCTTAGGAAGCTTCTCGAATGAGTCGAGCATGCGACCTCCACCCGCGTTGGCCCTTCAGGCAGGGGGCGTATCATTGATGATTTATCGATTCACCGTCTATAAAAAAAACTATCAAAATCGTTCGGTCTCCATTTTTCTCCATATTCCTAAATGGTGTCATAAAGAGCGCTGATCGAAAGCCTTCCTCGCCTTCGAGGTATGGTGCTGGCAGAAAATGCTAGGGATCTCATGGACAGAAAATCGAACCGACGTGTCACTTTTAAAATAACCTCACACATCCACCATATGTATTCGTAGGATACTCCAGTACTTTGGCAACATTTTAAGAGAGGCCGAAGCCTGTTACGGTGGTCCGACCAAATCCGCTCCACCACCAACACTAGCGTCCATGATGCTGTGCATGCTGCAAAAGACAGGAACGGGTGACGCAGAATCATCAAGATGCACATCAGTTCATCGGGAGGTCACGACCCTCAGTAATAAAGAAATACCAAGCAAGGAGGAGGTAACTTACAAACAATCTGAAGATAAAGTTCTTTTGAAGTGCCATCGCCTTCTACATTGGAAGCGATGCAAGTATACCGCCCCGCGCGGTGTCTCGACACGTTGCGTAATGCCAGATTTGTGTTTCCTGTCAAAATTACTCCGCGAGCAGGATTGTGTTGGAGCAAATTATCCTGAAACAAGGATTTATTACAATTATAATGATCACAATATATTACAGCATATTGCTTTTGCGTATGACATATTGTATGCCTTACACGCTGTTGGTGTTTGGTGTATAAATATTTTGTGAGGTAATAAAGAAATCAGTTGTGAGCTTTGATTAAAACAAAAGAAACTTAACATAGATTGTATTAAAATTACATCATCAATTTGGGATATTTTTGTACTACTTGTGCTAAGCACAATAATAATAAAAAATGTAAATAGTGGTTTCGACACTTGAATTGAAAAGAGTAATGTTATTTTCACTATATAATAAATAAATAATAATAAATATAAAAAAAGTACTAGTGCTGTCATAATAGTATTTTAAACATTTTGCACAAACTAAAAAAATAATAGCTTTTTTCTACTTTAATTGTAATTTTGTAAGATTTATATTATATAACTGTGAATACAATGTGTGTATATATATGTATTTGATTTGACGCTTTAAGCGCTTTTTTTTACTATATTTCGCTTTGAAAATCGTTCGACTGGTCTATGATTTTCATACATTTTAAACAAAATTCGGTAAAAAAAAGCATTGAACGAAGTCGATCATAGCAAAGATCAATGCTGTCTTTAGGCAGATATTATATTCATTAAATGACCAGCATACGTACTACACGGGTGAAGCCGAGTCAAATAGCTAGTTAAGAATAAAAAAATAATGTAGTCAATCTCAAATGACTTTATTGTTTGTTTGTGGTTGTAGGTGTAACAATGGAATGGACTTTTATTAGGTTGTTAAATAAGATATACGACACCTTAATACCCAATCTACGATCGATAGCATCTTATATTCTGACCAGAATCTCTGCAGTAAACACTAATTTTTTATGTATTTACTTTATTTAACGTCTTATTTTATCAGGTTTTTTTATACATTATATTTTTTATTTGTGTTCTTCTCCCGATGGATGATGAATGAGGTGATAGGGAAGGCCTAGTGTCTAGCCCATACATATTTATGGAACAATCTCCCTGTACGTCAACGTCTACCAGATCTTCGTTCAAAAAACTCGTCTATATAAATAGCTCCCAACAATGTTAAAAAGTGTGTATATATATATGTATTTAGTACATTGATAGTAAATTGATATAAAAAAGTATATTATGTAAGTATATAAAATTATGTTAAATTTATCCTACTATTGCATAGCTTTTATCGCGGGCTTTGAGCGCGGCGACCGAATCAAGAAATTCCGTAACGAAAATGAACCTAACACCCCCAACTCCGACCGGCACAGCGGTGCAGCGTTGAAAGCCGTGCATCGTCTAACGTCGTTTCAGTTCGGCAGACTTCGGCACGGTGTTTGTCTGCGTGCGACTAGACGCATGCGTGTAGACTAGCTGCTAACTGCTGATAACTGATTCTATCTCTTTTAATCACAATGCTAGGTAAGACAGAGTGCGTAAAAAAAATTCTGCATAAATAAAATAAATAAATAATTATAATTGCATAAGTTGATAAAAAATGCTATGCAATAGCTTTACCGCGGCAGTCCACGAGTGCCACACGTATATTGACGATTTTGAATTTAGACGTCATCATCATCATCATCATCACAGCGCCTTGAACACTGAGTCCTAGACCTCTACTGTTGAAATGAAATGAAATATTTTATTTGTAGAAAACATGAAAACAAACAATATTAGGTCTTATTAACATTAAAAGGTTCACATATTTCGCCATAGGCATGCAAAAATTTACAACAACTGTTATAGAACAAATGTACTTAGATCTGCTGCATCACTTATCGCTCTCGACATGTGACAAAAAGAGGAATATATTAGGTGACATTCTTTCCTATTTTTTATTTATTATTATTATTTTAAGGTTACTTTGATAACATACATAAGTTTATTAAATATATTTTTTATTTAGTTTTTAAGTGACAACGCCTTTTTACAGCTGCTTATCTTACATAATTTATTATTTATTAATATACACACATCAAAAAAGTCTAGGGATCAAGCATGTTTATGCGGATTTCTTGTGATTGAGATGTGGCTTTGTAATAAATTTATGATTTTATAAATTTATATGGATCCTTTTTGGTGCATTTCATAATTTAAAACAGGAACTGTCAATCAAATTCGAGTAAAAGATGAAAATCAGCTGTCAATATTTTCCCTATAAAAACATAAGACGCATTGAAGACATTATTAGTGCTACTGTTTCCCTACTACTGATTAAAACCAACGTTATTATGGAGCGGCGACGTCATTTAAGCAGGGAAGAAATGATCAGAGCCGTGGGAATGATAGAAGCTGGTTCCCGGCAACGTACTGTGGCTTTAGCTCTGAATACAAGTCAGAGTGTTATCAGTCGACTTTGGACACGTTACCGAACCACTGGTACCGTGGCTGAGCGCCATGGAGGACGGTATCGCTGCACCACACGGAGACAAGACCGATACATTCAAATCACAGCTCGAAGAACTCCAACAATAACCGCCATGATGTTAGCCGTGAGCCTTCATCGCTCTTCAGGGAACTTAATTAGCGACCAAACAGTCAGAAACCGCTTGCATGAAGTGAACCTTCATTCCAGAAGACCGCTACGGGTACCACCTATAGCAATGCACAATCGTAGGACTCGATATCAATGGGCTCTTGAACACAGAAATGGGACAGAAGAACAATGGCGTTTCGTGTGCTTTTCTGATGAGTCTCGTTTTGGTATGAGGCCGGATACAAGACGTATACGACACTGGAGAACCCCTGGACGCCAACAGCGATTAAAATCCTGCCAGGAAGTCCATCCTTATAGTGGTGGAACCATCATGGTATGGGCGGGTATTTCGATCGGCGGAAGAACTGAGTTGATTTGGATCAGAGGCAACCTCAACGCTCAAATTTATGCTGAGACGGTTGTATCAGACGTCATCGTTTCTCTACAAGTGCATATCGGTCCCTTATTTCAGTTAATGCATGATAATGCACGACCGCACACCGCAAGAGTTGTAAGACAGACTCTCGCCGCAGCTAACATCAATGTCCTGCCCTGGCCTGCTCAGTCGCCAGACTTGAACCCGATTGAGCATGCATGGGATATTCTTCAGAGAAGAGCTCTGCCGAATATGGAGGGTATCCAGTCGCAAGAAGACCTTTTTTTGTTGTTGCAACGAACATGGGCGGCCATTCCACAGCGTGATTTGGATGAACTCATTTTGAGTATGCCAAACCGATGTTCTTGTGTTGTTAGTGTTCGCGGTAGAAACACGGATTATTAATTGTTTAAGTTACCCAATAAAATTAAAAAAAAAACTGTTATTTCAGTCTTTTTTTCGAACTTTAATGTTAGTGGTTCAAATGTCAAAAATCCCTTTATTAGGAAAATGGCAATTTTTTTTACTAATGCAAAGGTGACTTGGTTTATCGTTACTGTAGACAAACGAAAACATTTTATTTGATCAATCCTTAAAGAAAATTTTAATGAATATCAATCAGGAGAAAAGTTATTGCAAAAATATATGTTGATCCCTAGACACTTTTGATGTGTGTATTTTGTGACATTGACTGTCATCTAATTTAATAACGTAGGTTTAAGTAGTATAGTAACTGACAACGCTCTTTTACAGCAGCATCTACAGATATGGAGTGTATAATTTACATAGTTTTAATTTGGTAATGACAATGGCTGTTCTTTGCACTAATGGTCTATCTTTTGCTAACCTTCCATGATATTTAAACTGTTAATTGTATAACTGACAAAACCAAGTGTACGTTATGTATATTATAGTGAATAAATGAATTGAATTGAAACCCTTACGCATACGATCACGTGTACGCCACGTATTAGCATTAATATCGAACTGTTATAAACGTTGTGATTTTTATTTTATTTTTTTGTTAGTAACGTTTCAATTTAGTCCGTAACTGCAATTTTTTTCAAACGTATTTCAGTTTTGCAAAAATAAAGAATACAATAGTTAGATTTATTTTATCAGAGTTTTGCTGTCGGTGGCTTGATATTTTTGTCTATCACTGCTAAAATGATTTCACTGCATTATTTGGATGGCTGCAGTGGGTAAACAAATCGACTTTCCAATTTTGAAACTACCAGCATAATCGTAGGGACTGATGCAGTCTCCAGTGTAGGGGCTATTCTCTGACGTACATATAGTTTGTTACCCGCATTGGTAAAAATCATGGGTTGCCTTTAATAAGCTTTTTTGTTTTTTACGACTAATATTTCTATTTAATATGTTTTTTGTTATTTATAGTATAATCGGTAACGAGTCAAATTTCACACACCTTGTCATACTCAATGTTATGTCATACTCAAAGGATGTTAAGGAAAGCGTTTTTACAACCGAGCCACTACTGCAATGTTAATTTAAACTGCCCAAATATTCGTAAATAAAGAAAATGTACCTATAGTCAAAATGTAGTTTAGTTATCTGGGATTAATTCACAGTTGTTGCATTGTGATTGTTTGATATTTTTTGTTCATATATCCTTTATCGCATAATCCCAACAAATATTAGTTCAAAAGATTGAATTTAATCTCGTTTAGAGAAAGAAATCACGAACCAAGTAGAAAATATAAAACAATATTGTAAATATTCATAAAGTTAGCTAAGCGCTCACGTTTTTCCCATAATCCGGTCAACAGAAAAAGACAACGCAAACTGGACATACTTACGCAGATGTGAACCAACAACAGAATGTAATTAAAAAAAAAAAACAGAATGAAAAAATATTTTAAAAATACTTTATAAAATAATCCTAAACGTTATATTATATTCCATTTACGTACAAAAAAAATAAAAACAGAATGATATAAATCATATTAGGATTAATAATAAATTCGTAGGCTACGAGTGAAAACCTCGTAAATGATTAAAACATATTTTATTTATATACGGAGTGGAAAACAATATAAGGCCTAGAAAAATCACCGTAATCAATAGTTATAAAATACAACCTAATACCTTAGATTGTGTATTTGAATATAACAATTATTTAACAGATAAATCTCCTAAAATTTGACAATAACAACAAAAAATAGTCTTCTATAATGGCCTTTACTTGAATTATCTGTTGACGATGTAATAGATTAGATTTTTCTCCGCCAGTTATTTTTTATTATTGAAATATAAAGTAAAGTAAAGTATCATCACAACCGTTTCCATTTCGGGGCGGTTAGTATCCACGCTTATAAAGAAGCGAATTCAGATTTTGCCAACTTTCCTATAGGCCAATCATGACAAGTGGCAAGCTCGTCGATGTCTCTAGCGTACGAAACTCGAGAAAATCACAAATTAATTAATTATTTATTAAATTTATTCATTTAAATTATTAAATATGTTTATGGTCCCGACGAGGAATCGAACCCGGTATCTCCGAGTCTAAATCCACGGACTTAACCGCTAGACCACGAAGGCATTTATTGAAATATGCTGATTTTAAAGTGCAACCAAAAACCAATCAGTATCAGCGTGTCGACTGTAGCCCAAATTTTCCAGATATATGCTCTGTAAGGTATACCTAGTAGTCTAGGATTATGTATATATTTATATTATGCTAAAACAATAATGGTTCTGGCTTGCATAACTACGTCCAATCCATCTCATATTTTAAAACTACAAAGCAAAGTTTACACGTCGGAAACTGGGAGACACGTCAAAGTTCACTTACATAATACTCCTAGACCACTTTATAAGCCGTCGAAGTATATCATCGTCCTGTGCCATGTACGTATACGTATATGAAATAGAGAATACAACTAACAAAAAATATATAACAATGTCCAAGTAATATTATTTACTTTACTACAGAACTGTAGATTTATGATTGGTTTTCGCTTCGCTTCAATTTGATGACAACTGTCAAATTTCTGGCATTTTACTCCAAACAAAATGGTCAATCTATCGTTCCTGACATTATTTATTGTCAAATTATGGCTTCAGTTTTAACAGCCACATTTGATGGCTAGTTAGCTTCCATCTAGTTAACCATCGCGAACGAATCATGAGTCTATGTTTCGCAACACAGAGTTGGTTCGAGTAGAAGATAGGTCTTTCAGAAATTTGCGAGGGTTTGATGTAATTTTTTTATAAACAAACAAAAACAACAAACAAACGTTTATTGCCACATCAATACGCATTACAATTAGTGAAAATAACAACAATTTAGAATTCAAATCAGCATGATATGGCAAGGGTCTTGGCTCAGCTTCAGTCAGCTGCGCATTACATGTCATGTGATGCACTACTAACGCTGTTGTTATGCCAACACCCCAACTCACGTACATTTCAAACAAAACAATGAATGACAATTTATTAACACTTCTACAAGTTAGTCATAGTGGAACCGGAGGACCGTCGGCTTAACGTGCTCTCTGAGGCACGGGAACGATGGTGTAGGTAGACGGATGGATGGTGACAAACCGACGTTTTCAGAAAAAGGATATGGTTCTCACAATCGAGTTATTACTGGTCCATTTTTATACCCAAATGTTATTTAAACTCCTGACCTATGGTTAGCTATTTACATTAACTATGTGTATACGTCTCAAATTGGGAGATACGACACATTATGGATTTGTAAAATAGTCAAGGACAACTTTTTCAACGTAAAATGAATCATCATCATTATCACGACCGTTTCCCTTCCGGGGTAGTCAGAAATCACGCTTATAAAAAAGCGGATTCACATTTAGCCAACTTTACTATAGGCCAATCATGACAAGGTTTTATAGGTTTAAAGTTCTTTACAAGGTTCGTGGCTATGCAAGCGTCAGCGTGCGGTATAAGCTGTGTAAGGCGGTTGTCTTGTCAAAGTTCAACTATTCTGACACCGTGTACGGGCCCTGTTTGTAGTCAAGGACTAGCCGTCTTGTACAACGGGTGCAAAATGCGTGTGCACGATTCTGCTACCCCATGCCGCCTAGGTCTCACATCACCCCCTATTTAAATCAGCACGGCCGCCTAAAAATGAGCGCTCGAAGAGACATCCACCTGGCAACGTTACTGTTTGGAGTAATAAGGAAATCTACGCCTCGTTATCTCTACGATAAATTTAGCTGGCCGGGCTTTCCTAGACCATTTGTTACACGCGCTAGCTTAAACCTCCTGTGCATTCCGCGCTGCAAGGCATCGGCATTCCGTGGTAGTTTTAGATACGCAGCTGCGAAGATCTGGAATAACTTACCTCCCCCACTTCGCGACATGCAGTCTGTAACTGGGTTTAAGTCTAATTTTAAAAAGATACTTCTATCTGCGCAGCTGCAGACATAACTGTATTTTTATTTTATGTGTATGTATTTTGTTGCTATGTATATTGTATGTGTGGGTATGTATATATATCTTATAGTTTTTTTACTGTTTTATTATTATTTTTAAAATTATATTTATTATATAAATAATTTATGTATGTTATTATAAATTATGTAGTTATATTATGTTGACAGTTCTTACTTTTTTGGTTATTACATTGTAGTTTTTTACATGTGTCGGTAATGGTTAAAAGAAAAATTTAGGCAAACTGTTGCACCTAGCATAAATTTATTTTTGTAATGTTGATTCATGGGGCTCAGTGAAAATCAGCGCTGCAGCAGAAATGTCGCAGCCTATGCTGACCTGAGTGCCTGTTTGTCGCAGCAGCTCACTCATTTATTTTTTATGTATTTATCTTATCTATTTTTTGTTGGTAATTTTATATATATATATTTTTACGTTTTTTATTATTGTATAAGCTGTTGTGTGCAAATAAATATTTTTCTTTCTTTCTTTCTTTCTTACAAGTGTCAAGGCAAAATTATTATATTAAATATTAATTTAATTTAAATATTTAAATTAATTAATATGATTGTGTCTCGACCAGGAATCGAACACGGTACCTCCAAGTCTAACGGACTTAACCGCTAGATCACGGAGGCAGTTATAAAATGATTTTTTGTAATTTTCACTTACATTATGCTCCCAGACCACTTTATAAGCCGGCGGGTTGGCATCCACTTCACAACTGAAGTACACGTCATCTCCCTCCTCGATGTCATTTGGGTTCATTTTGGACCCAAACTGCATCGTTGCCTCTGGTACATCTAAAAACAAAAATACAAATTGAAATATACAAAACAAAAGCCGTAAATAAGGTCAAAAATTATAGTACCGTAAGACATTCTATCCCAGCCAACCTTTAGCACTACTTAAGCACTAAGCTGAAAGTTGATAGTATTAAATTCTACGGTTTAACTACATTCTTAAACGGATTCAAGACTCAGCTTTACGTAGTGGAAGTTCGTGCGAGAGAAGTTCCAGCTAAATCTCAGTATGGCTAAAAAAATACTATAATAAAAAAAACACGAAAACAATAAAAAGTGTAAGAAGAAAGTAGTATACTAAATATAACTAATAAGTGTATCCACACGTTTCGGGATCAGGCTTAAATTGCCGTCATGCCCAGTCAAGCCGGCATAGTACCTATTAGAGACTGATGTCAGTCATGAGTGTCTGATTCCAGTTGCTAACATTTACAGACCTCGCGTGCCACTTACCAACAGGTGGGCGCAAGGTCACATGTCGTGATGGTAATAAAAAAAATAAAAAAAAAAACATATAAAACTGCATTTAACTGTTCATCAAAGCTATGCTACTAAAGACAAAAAGACGTACAGAGAGACAATGGCCTGAAACGGTGTCATACACCCTTCTATATTCACCGGCGACGCTGGAGTTAAAATGTAACGTCAAACAAGGTCAACTGTATTTTCTATGAGGGGAGTTCCAAATGAATTTCCAATGTCATTCACAGAAATAGCTGAGCGAGAACAAACTAAAGTTGGCGGTTTCAATTGGACGAGTCGATTACAGGTGGAGTGAATAGAATTTAAATTGAAGGCTCAGTCACATCGGTCCTGTTACGTACTGTCTAAAAACCTGAATACATTTCAAGAGACATGCACACATGCATTTATTGACGCAACTTATTTAATTTTTCTCCTAATGTAGCCGGGAATTAATTATTAACTTATTTATTTATTTATTTGCCACGAATTAATTTTAAATACCTAGTTTTAAGCAAAACTTGTTTATGGCAACAGTGTTTAAGTTAAAAATTATGGTATAGCTTATATGATGGGTCCAGCCATAGTAGCTGCTGGTTTTTTTTATAGTTATCTTATAATCCAAATAATAGTAAAATAATGTATTAACAATATCCAAGTGTTATGCTAACCAAACAAAATAAATGATTTGATTTGACTAACAAATAAACATAAAAAAATGTATTTGTCACATATTGTGCGGATAAATAGAGCATTTTAAGTAACGAATTTTTAAATAACATATGTTTTATTATGATACGCAAATTTTCGCAATAAAACTAAATAATATCACAATAAATAAGCCTCACAGTTGAGACTTATAAAACAAAGTTTTGTTTGTCGTTTTATTAAAACCCACTAAATAAAGAAAAAGAGTATATACGAGGATTTGAGCCAGTTTGAGGTCATTTTGTTTTAATGCGTGAAGTGAAACCCATAGAGAATACGCGCACCACAGCCTTGGACGAAGAACTATAATTTGATTTGTTCGGTGACGTCAAACCGCGTATATATATTTAAGCTGCTGCAGTGTCTGTTTGCTCTACGGTCAGTACTATTACTTAGTTTTTTATTTTGTAAATTTGTACTTTTGTGTGTCGATGGTTTTCTACGTTTTGGACCTAGAGGTCCACTTAACTTATGTGTCAGCTTTCTGGAAGTGGTTCGGGCTTTATTCGATTTCATTGAGCAGTATCGTCATGATATAAGCCCCTCCTTATTTATCATGAAGTGAGGAAGTTGGAAAGATCCCAAACATAAAAAAATATGTATTTCAATTTAAGAAAGGAATTTTGAGTACAACTGTCAAAAAAATTTGAAACATGACCGATGTGACTGAGCCTTAAACACGGTTGTAGAACTGTGGATTCTCCGATCAAGGTCCTGTTTTCAATAGACAATTAATCTGATAATCTACAACAGGTGCTCGTTGGTGCCGGAATTCTAATTTAACTTTGAGTAACAGCAAGTTTGGAAACAGAACTAGACGGAACAAAAAAGCAATTTGTAGAGCCAGTAAGCGTGAGTTATTGAAGTAATTTAAGTTTTTTTGGCATTAGGCCAGGCTAGATACTGAACCCACAGAGTTCAGTTAATTTAATTGTATATTTTATTACTATAAAACAAAGATAAGTAAAAAAAAAAATGTTATTATAATTACAGTTCATACAAATCTTCACGCCAGATCCATAGGTAGTATATGGTAGGCATAGACAATTAAGCGCCACTTGACACGATCACGACATACCTCTTTCGCTTCATCGACATTTATCAACCTCTTCATACATTTACTTAACCCTTTTGTTACTAAGGCTTTTTAATGCTTCTTCAGCTAGTGTTTTATTTATTTGATCGTGATATAGATAGATAAATTCTTTATTGCACAATAAACAAAAACACATTTAAATGTACATAGGCGAACTTAATGTCTAGTGACATTTTCTACCAGCTAACCTTTGGGATAGTGAGCAATGATTGTGGGTGCATTTAATCATTAATTTAAAATCGAGATTAATATTAATAAAAAAATAAAAATCTTAAACTATTACTAGCAACTAAAGCTAAAATACTTATACACTAATATATAAATATATAATAACACAAGTACATATAAATACATAATAAATATATATAAAATACATACAATATTATACCAATTTTGAGAGGTTATGTCGACTCGTCTTGCTTTTTGTGAAGGTGTAAGGTAAGTAATTTTTTAAAACACTTAAGTGAGGGTGCTTTTCGAACGTTAAGTGGAAGCCGGTTCCACTGGCGGGCTGCTGATACTGTAAAAGAATCTGAACATCTGCTGGAAGAATGTGTTGGAATTTTTAATTGATTGTTGGAAGAGGAACGAAGCGCACAACTGTGTGTGTCGCATAGAAATTGGAAACGATCTTTCAGGTAAGAGGGCGCATTTGGGTTATAAAGGACACCATAAAGAAAGGTAAGAGTATGTGCAGACCTGCGATTTCGGATATTGAGCCACTGTAACTCTTTGCGAAATTGAGAAACATGATCATACTTACGCAGGCCATATACATAGCGGATGCATAAGTTGAGAAGTCGATCGAGTTTATTTAGTAGCTCTTCGGTGAGGTCGGAGTAACAGACGTCTGCATAATCAATAATAGGAAGAAGCAACGAGCTGACTAACGTGAGCTTTGTCGAAGTTGGAATGAAATGCTGCGACCGCTTTAGTAAATGCATTGAAGCGTAGATTTTCTTGCTTACTTCTGACACGTGGTGATCCCAGGACAAATCACTACTCATATGGAGACCAAGATTTCTTACGTTCGGACAAAAAGGTAAAGTTACGCCGTCGAATTTCAGTGCTGGAAGTGAATTAAAGTCCAACCTGCCGACTAATTGCCTTGTGCCTACGACCATGACCTGTGTTTTACCTGGGTTAACCATTAGTCCTAGATCCCGAGAATATATGCGAATCGCCTCAAGGTCTCTATTCATGTTAATAAACGCTTCTTTTATGTCATCAGCGTTAAAGGTTATGTAAAGTTGCAAGTCGTCGGCGTACAGATGGTAGGAGCAGAAGTTAATTGAAGAAGTGAGATAGTTGATAAAGACAGAAAAGAGTAAGGGAGATAAAACGCCACCCTGCGGGACACCAGCTGTCACTGGACACCAGTCCGAGTAGACGTTGTCGAGACGTATGCGTTGTTGGCGCCCGCGAAGATAGGAATTAAACCACTGAAGCACAGCCGATGAGATATTAAGAGAATGCAAGATAGCAAGAAGTATGTCGTGATCTACGCTGTTAAAAGCGTTACTGAAATCAAGCAGGGTAAGTAGGGTAAGTTTTTTGTCATCCATAGCAAAGCGGATATCGTCGGTGATTTTTACGAGAGCAGTGGCGGTGCTATGGGACGGACGGAAACCAGATTGATAGACGTTGAAGTGATTATTACTATTAAGGAAAGCAGCTAGCTGCCGATGGAACACTCGTTCGAGGACTTTAGAGAGAAATGGGAGTATTGAAATTGGGCGATGATCACTAAATTTAGAAGGAACGGTTTTTTTTGGGATAGGCACTATATGTGCCTTTTTCCACAATTGTGGAAAAGAATTTGACGAGAGTGAGAAATTTACGATGTGGGTAATTGTGGGAAGTATTAAAATCATAATGGGAGTGAGAAGGAGGCGGCCCACATTATCGTATCCAACAGCTTTGCTAGTTAGAGAAGTTATGATCTTTTTTATCTCATGACTGTGTACAGGGTGAAATTTAAATGTTTCAGTACTTGGAATAGGCATGGAACCAATCTGTGATATTGTAGTGGCCTTTACCAAAGGATCAATAATGATAGATGGTGATGAAAAATGCTGGTTAAGGCCGTTAATATCTATGGTTGGATTTGCTGTAGATTTGGTTTTGCCGAATCCTAAGGAGCGAAGAAGTGTCCAAAGATTTTTGGAAGAAGAAGTATCGATTGCATTGTGAATGTATTGGCGTTTTGCATTCCTACACATCTGATTGACACGATTTCTTGCAACTTTAAAAATATTCCAATTGTCATCAGTAGGGTATTTCTTGTGTTTCTGTTTTAGTGAATCTCTCCACCTCATAGCCTTACGAATCTTCTCGTCAAGCCAGGGTGCTGGGGGTCGTTTCATTCGAACAGGTCGAATCGGCGCATGTTTATCGTACAGGCTAAGCAGCAGGCGGTTAAATTCGGAAAGCTTATCATCAAGTGTGTCCTGTTGAATCACCGCGTCCCAGTCCGTATTCTCAGCATCAGCCAGCAGCGATCCTAAATTCATTCGGCCAAAGCTACGCTGAAGAATTATTTTAGGTCTAAAAATATGTGTGTCTTAGTCTGCCAGGGCCTATTTTACCCACAGCTTTCGCAATTACAGTTCGTAGAACACAAAGTCCTAGAGAGGAGATGGGCCTTCCAGCAATTTCTGGAGAATTTGGGTTATCTAAATTGATTTTAATTTAATTTATTTATTTTTTATTGTAATAAAATTGTACATAGGTGGGCTTAGTGACCAGGCATTTTCTAACAACCAACCTTTGGGAGTGTGAAAAACATGTATGGGTGCCAATTTATTATGATAAACTACATAAAAGAATACTATATATATAAAATACTTAAATAAGCCTACACACTAAGTAAATGATAAAACAAAAATATAAAAAAAACTGAAAATAAGCCTTTGTACACTTATTTTGTGCAATAAAGGAATTAAATAATAATAATAATACATTTCCTCACAGAGTAAGTAGGTATTATATGTAGTGTATAATATATATGTACAATATGTAGTATTGTGTATATATTTTACTTTTTTTTTAAATTTATTAGTATTTATTTTTCTTTATAGATATAATACTTAGATTTAATTTGAATTACCTATTAATCTATTTAATGGTTACACCTACCTCACAACACAAATCGTTTCATTGTCCCAAAGGTTGGTTGCTAAAGAATGCCTAGCGGCATTAAGCCCGCCTCTTGTACATAGTGCAATCAAGTTTTTAAATAAATTAATAAACTTTTTTGAAATAATTTTATAACATAGGAATTTTAATAGTCGGGACCCATTATTGGGAAGATTATAAACTGTCTCGATTTTAAAATTTTAAATTATCTTTTTTATTATATTATTACTAAATATTTAAGCACTTAATTGTAGGAACCCTTTTCGTCTGCTAATGCTACTTCTCCAAAATTTCAAGATCATTGCTATAAAAGAGTAAAAGTTAATTTATGTAATCTGCAAAGTGGTGCTTGAATCGTAAAAAGTTTTTAGTGAATTTAATTGTCGGAGTGAATGGCTGCTAAGTAATTTGTAATCGTACAATGAAGGAGCTTTTCGAGATGTCTGCGCCATTTACATAATTTAAATATATTAATTATAAACCTAATTCTTTTACTTAATTAATTTTATTGTCTTTGGAGCTTATAAAATATTATTTCACTAAATTAGACATAAAAATGTATACTATTGTTATAAAGAAGTTTTTGTCTGTCTTTATATATGTCTGTTTGTCCGCCCTTCACGTCTATAGTATTTACCATTATTTTAACCATTTTTTTTTATTATTAAATAAAAAAACAAAAAATGTATTAGAGCAATTTGTGGAATCCCACCGTTCGAATCATGCAAACCACTCTTTGGATTGCTCGGTTTATTGCCACTTCCATCTTTTTTTTTTTTCATGTTTGCTTATTTGTTAGAAAACACAGCGACATGTTTAGAAAGATTTAAAGAGATTTCAGCGCTAGAAGTAGGAGAAACCCCTATGATCTTATTGTAGATACTAATCCTAAGAAAACTAAATGTTATAAAAATTGCCTAATTATGTGTATACGAACTTATAATAAATTACCTAACAAATTAAAATTGTTGGGAAATGTTTTTAAAAATCAATTAATAATTTGGTTAAAAGAAAAGATGTTTTATAATTTAAAAGAATATTTTGACAATTGTAATACCTAAAGTTTAAGCTGACAATATTGATTGAACATGTAAGTTATTGGACATATTTTATTTAAAATTTTAAAATTTATATTAATGTTTGATGTACTCGTATTTGCTCGCCAATTTACTTGGTAAATGTTGTTACGTTAAGTTAGTTTACTATAAGACCTGTAAATTAGACTAACATTTATGCAAATATTTTTTTTTATATGATTTTATTTATTTATTTAATAAAAAAATAGAGTAGAGTATGTTGATAAGACTAATGTTATTTATTACTATATATTACTGTGCAATATCTTAATATTTGGAAAATTAAATATGTAATATTCCTATTAATATAAAATCTGCTGGTATTCCTCTCGCACCAACTTCCACTGCATAAAGCTGAGTCTAAAATCCGTCCCTGATTTTTCTATAATAATAATATTGGTTCGATTTCATGTTATAGTATTCTTCTAAAACTATTTTTCATTGTGCATGTAGGGGTTTGAATAATAGGTAAATAAATTTAAAAAAAAGAAGGAATCTTATCTTGAATTAAATTTGTAAGGGAAACCTCGAACGCCTTTCCTTTAAGGCTGTATTATCATAGATAAAAAAGCTATTGACTGTATCAAAATTATTATTCAAAGCCAAATTTCACGAGGCAGTTGAATTAATTTCTCACGAAAATTCATTGTTTGTTATGATATTAATAACAATTTCAGAGCATACATCTCGATACAGAACATTGTTTAGCGAGTATTTGGAATATGTAGGCAAAATTAACAATGTACCCAATCTGTTACAGTTAACACGTGTAATAATACAATGAATATATCTAAATTTGTCCTACATTTGTTAGTAAATATATAGTAAAATTAACTCGCAATAGTTGCAAGCCAAAATTAAAGTGGGATGGACGTGTATCGTAGAACCGACAAGCGATAGAGTAGACGGGGTCTACATTGAAAAAAAAAATGATATTTGATGTAATACAATAATAGAAAATTTTGGAATACGATCAGTCTTTTCGAATACAATGTAGTTAAATTTATGTCATTGGTCATTCCTCCTCATGAGCATGTGTCTCTCTATTGCTGGATGTAGGCCTTCCCCAAGGCTCAACACTGCACGCGGTCTTTTGCAACGCTCATCCAACCCCCGCCAGCGACCTTCTTCAGTTCATTCGTCCATCTAGCGGGGGTTGGTCCCACTCTGTGTCGTCCTGTACGTGGTCTCTACTCTGGAACCCGTTTACCTCATCCGTCGTTTACTCAATCTGCGGCAGATGTGTTCGTCCCATTGTCACTACAGCTTCCTAATTTTGAAAGTTATGTCACAATGAATTAAATTGACTACAAATTATTTGGCGTACGTGTATTATATAAACATATTATCATAAATTATTTTTATAATTTCGACAACCGGTCGTAAGGCTTGGTAATTCAATCATCATCATCAGCCTGTGTCTACCAACTGCTGGATATAGGCATCCATCACCATATGTCTCGCCATTTCACATCTTTTGCCACCCTCATCCAACCCCCAGCCAAATCCCTTCCCGTACTTAGTTTCACTTCAACTATACCACTAATTAGAATATAATTAAAAAAAAAAAATGCATACTTACAATAAATATTTAACGGTAACTTAGTTTCTATGACAGAATGGTTAAATTTTTGATGTTCAGCTCTACAGGTCAGCACCTGACCGTTATGCTCTTTGAGAGGCGTCCAACGGAGAAGTGTCTGAGTTTCGAAACCATCTTCTAATGCCTGGATAAAAACAGTTTATGGTTAGTAATAAAAATAATTATGATTGTTCAAATTTAACTCCAAGGTTTAGCTGCAGAGGGTCTAATTATTTATTTAAAAAAAAACACACTTACTATATTAAACATATAAACAAAGTAGCAATAGTGGAACACAAGCCAAAGAGATTTTTTATTACCTATTTTAGACAATACAATTAAAAACAGAAATAAGAGTAAAATATAGTACCTAATAAGATATAAAATATATTTAAAATTTTCAATGATGAATTTGCTGAGATGAGTAAGATGCATGTTCGGTACCAGTTCCAGAGTAGTGAAGAGGAGTGTATTTTCTTCGCTGCTTTGAACTTGAACTTGCCGGGTCCCAAGCATTCATGCATTCATCATTGCATATTTCAGTTGGCTAGATAATATCCTACTTCAATCTCATTGTTGATAAATAATAAAATCACAAATAGAATACTTGTCTACAATAAGTTTCAGAATGCTTACCCTATGTTTAGTAATAGAATTAAGCAGGGATCCTCCAAGCCACCATGTGACTATCGCTGGAGGACGAGCCCCGGTTGATCTGCACAACAACTCCGCAGTTCTACCAACTGACAGAGGTTGTTCTCTTTGTAGAATCTCCACATTTTGTGGCCTCACTGTCAAAAAAAAAACATTATTAGCCCGCGTTTATTAAAAAAAACGATAGTTATTTTTTTAATTTTAAGGACAGAAATTGAGTCAACTTAGAGACTTAAAAATATATAAAATATAGACAAAACTAAACAAATATATATAGACGGAATAAAAAACCAAAGGGTATGAGATTCAAAGCTAAACATTGCATACAACAGGTACAGAATTAATTAGTGTATAACAGTATGACATTGGCGGTTAACATCGTATTCGACGTGCACTTTCGAATTAATTTCGACGTGTATGTTTTTTTTTAATTTGCTAACTAAACACTTTCACAAAAAGCAAGACGAGTCTACATAACTTATTACTAAATAAATCATAAGACTAAATCGGTATATTATTGTATGCATATTTATTATTGTATATATATAATTTATATATAAAATATTTAAAATAATGGTCTCAGAATGTAGTTTTTTTTTACAATATGAGTTATTTAATAATATTAACACTTATTTTATTTATTTAAGTATAGCACATATTGTCAAATTAATAATTAACCGGAAAAAATACCGCAAGGTCACATCTCGTGCTAGTACCAGCGTACCAAACTCGAGAAAAATCACAAATAAATTAAATAATAATTAAATGTATTTTTATTTACATTAATGAATATTTTTGTGTCCCGACCAGGAATCGAACCCGGTACCTCCCGAGTCTAAATCCATGAACATTACTACGGAGACAGTTAATTACTAATAATAGCAATAAATATATACTTTAATATACATATTATAAATACATACACATAATACATAAATATGAATATACTTATATTTAATACTTACATAAATAACAATCCATGTTAAGTTTAGAAATTATATATCATTTTGCTTTAATGTAATTTATTGTAATTATTAATACTTACAATAAAGTTCTATCCGTATTGTGGCTCGCTGTGGTATCGATTGTAGTGTGTTATCTGCAGTGCAAGTATACATCGATGATAGATGAGCTCTCGTCGCATTTTTAATGATGAGAGGCAAAGTCCTTGAACCCCCCGTTTGAATTTCTCCAGCACCAAGCGTCGATATCACTATATCTCCTTGAAGCCATTGAACTCTCGGCGTTGGGTTACCTGCAAAGATATTGAATAGATAATTATTTCTACCAACGTATTAGCAACGTCTTTAAAAAGCAAAGTGAATCCCAATCTTCTCACCCTCGCATATTATTAGTATGTAATAATAACTAAATTATAATTTAAAATAAAATCTAAACTTTTAAAATTTATAAATATACTTCTTAAAAATACTAATGAATAATTAAAAATACAACTAATAACTAAAACATAAAATAAATAAAGGAGAAACAAAATAAAATAAAAATAATATAAACATAATGGACAAAGTGCCAAGGATACTGCCATAAATGGCAATGCTGAGCCTTAAGGTCATATATTGCCCAGCCCTCTTGCCTCCCGAGGTGTTGGCGAGCTTTTTCACAACGCCTTGAAAATTGACTGTGCACTTGGTCCCCACGGCCCGAGAATTTCAACTCCAAACAGTGCAAAAACACATCTTCCAATAAACTGGGCAATATTTCCGCAGTTTTCTTTTATTATTGTTATTAATATTAGCCTGAATAGTTACTACTAAAAAAGTAGTTACTACATAGAAGGGACCGAAGGCAAGAGAGATAATGGAAGACCTAAGGAAAGATGGGAGGACGAGATAGTAAAAGAAGCTGGAAAAAATTGGATTGACGAGGCACAGGATAGGAAGAAATGGATAGGAAAGGAGGAGAGCTTTACCCGATTAAATAATATAATTAATTAAATTAGAAAAGAAAAAACTATAGATATAATTTGACATTATTATTTAAATTATTTTTTGACATTGTAATTAATAATTTTAAAATAAATAAACATTAAATTTATAATTTAGATATAAGAACATAGTTTTAGTTACATAGTATGTTAAATTAGTATTATTATTATTTTAAGCTTATATTTGAATTTATTAATTGAAATTGTTCTTGACTATGTAAAAGCTGTATATTATTATGAATTAATTAAGGAATAAATAGCTTTATTACTATTAGCCTGGATTAAAAAACCATTATTGTCATTATATGGTATCTGCACAATTGGAAGTTTCGTATGTTGAATAATTCGATGCACGTACATAAGTTGAAACGGGTCACTTGTCAGTATATTCACGTCTGGGTTGACAACTTAGATGTGGGATTTAAAGCCGGACACTTGCTACGATAAGCTACTTTTTAAAATAAGCTTCTGTAAAAATATCTACAGTTAGTCTTGTTTCAAGCGGTGTTATTTTTGTTTGTTTTTGTTTCGGGTTGGCGAGGTTCTGATGACATTTTTAATGACAATTTATTAACGGGAAACAGTGGTGTCGTAAATACATAAATGACAAATGTACGTAGGAAAAGTGTTTTTCTTATTGCCGGGGTTCATTATTTTAAGATTTTTATTTTATTTTCAATGAAAGCCTTCTTACAACCGAGCTACCACCGCTTATCACTCAAGAAATACCACAAATAAAAAAATAAATTATTGTGTCCCGGCCAGAAATAGAACCCGGCACGTCTGCATCTAAATCCACGGACTTAACCGCGAGACCACGGAGGCAGTTAAAATGTCACTGATTTAATACAATAATTGATAGACAGACAACCAGATTCGAGATTTATTACGAAATACATTATGCACTATATCTGCGTATTACAATAGAAAGGAATAACGTACGAGTAAAGGGTCATACATAATTAAAACGAAATATGTTTAAATTTATTGCTTTTATTTTACGGTCAATTAATAGTTAAGGTTATTACTTTGTTCAATAGGATTTTCAGTTGAATTTCCATGCACAGTCTGTACTTTATTTTAATAACAATAAAAATGGACGAACATTTTTCCTCAGATTACCAATGTATTTCGATTTTACGACTTTAAATTTATGTGTAAAAGCAACACAATGAAATTATTCGGTTATTCACTATTGCGCAATATTATGCAATCCAAAAAAGATGTGAACGAATCACAACGATCTCTTATCTGAACACTTTTCTTTTTGTAGTTGAATAATAAAGTGTATTTTAGAATGAGTAAATAGACAAAGGTTTTATTGTAATAGTATATTGGCAGATATATTAGGTCTGGATAAAAGCATTTATGTATAAATTCATGGATGCTAAAATTGTATACAAAGCATTGATCAATTTAACTGTTCAAAATGTATATTGTATAGTTTATTATAAAGTTTATTATTATTATAAAAGCATTAAACTCTTAAAGTGTGTGAACTAACACATACTCGTAAGCTCTGACTTTATACAGCTAATCTTGCTGACTCCATCCTTTCACAGCAAATATGATTGGTGACCTAACGGTATTATTGGGCTTTACCAACAAAAGCGAGGCATCGTGAATACAAAGTACTAAAGACGTACAAAGGAAGTGTTACAAACAACTCTGCTGATCAATTTAGAAACCTAGCAACTGATGAATACAGAAAAAAGAACACAAAGTCTTTATTTTATTTTGAACGTTGACCGTGACGTGTTGGCGAGAGTCTGGTGGGCAATTTTATTGACAACTTATTAACCATTTCATAAGTTGGTATTAGTGGATTCATGGCCAACGTCTTAACGCGCTATCCAAGGCCCAGACACTATGGTGTTATATCTCTATGACAAATGTAAGTAAGAAAATTGTTTTTCTTATAGGATTGCCGATTGCTGGTGTGTGAACACTAAAAGGCTAAGCTAGTAAGCTAGTAATGAATATTTTATATTCTTTTATATTTAATGTTTACAACTTACAGCTAGATAGATGACATATAGCTACAGTACATATGGGTAGTGTATGGCTATTAACAATTAGCCACATCATCAATGTGCATAAGTTTTTTTTTTTACATTTAAATATTTTATTGCCCTTAAAACCTAGTATATATAGGGAGCTATAATGCCAGAAGGCATTCTTTACCACCTAACCTTTGGGATCATAAAAGTAATGGGCTGGATAAATAAAATATAAAAATTACAATATAAACACTAATATTTTCTATAACGCACAAACATACATATATACAATATAAATACTATACAAAACATAAATACATATTTATGAATACTTTATTTATACTCATAAATTGTATACTTTTAAGGTCAGAGTCATCTATTAAAAGACAAGATAATTGTTGAATAGCTCCGGTCATTCCAAAAAAGTTAGTATTTAGAAGTTCTTTAAAGCTCCTGAGCCGTATTGTACGAGTAGTTACTAGGTTTTTAAATTGGATAGCAGGACTTACCTCCACTGACTGAGCATATAAGCTTGAAATCTCCGCCTTCGTTGTAAGGGCCAGCGATCCCGGAAATCTCTTTTCCAAACTCGTCAAAAATCACGGGCTTGTTCGGCAGCTCTGGCGAAGAAATAAAGATATTATTATTCGGTCCGATTTGCTCTTTGTAAATGAAAAAATGTTATGTCTCGCAAAAGAGTGCTTTCACTCAAATTAAAATCTTCATTTACATTTCTCATTTTGTGTCTACAAGTTTTGCTAATTAGAACATTTTTTTTTCTTTTATTTTCTCTTGTTAATTAATGTAATAAGACAGAGATATATTTGCGATCACGCTTTTTTATTTCAAACTGTTGATTCACGTTAATAGTCCTTTATAATTTAAGTGATGTCATCATCATCATCAGCCTGTGTCTCCCCACTGCCGCCACCAATGACCTCTTTGCGTCTTCCCGTACGTAGTCTCCACTCTAGAACCCGTCTACTCCAACGGTCATCGGTTCTGCGACAGACTTGTCCGGCCCATTGCCACTTCAGCTTAGATATTTTGAAGGCTATTTCAGTTACTTTGGTTCTCTGACAGAAGTCCACGTTTCGGACTTTATCCATTAAAGAAAATACCGAGCAAAGCTCACTCCATAGCTCGCTGAGCGACCTGACCTGGACCAGACCCACTTTTAGTATTCACGTCCCCGCTCAGTATGACAATACTGGACGAACGCATCGGTTGAAAACTTTCGTCTTCAAACACTGTGGTATGTCAGATAAGAAGATGTGGTGTAACTTCCCAAATGTTGCCCATCCTAGCTGAATGCGTCTATCAGCTTTTTTTCTGAACTTCGCCACGCCTAATTGTAAAGTATATCGAAGGTAGACGTATTGATGTACTGTGGCCCTATTATGTTTAAGTTGAACTGAGCTTACATCAAAATATTATCACCTTTAATGGCAAACTCTATGACATACAAGAAACCATCCGTAACGTATTATTTCCGTGCATTACAAGTAGTGTGTGCATGTCTACTCATTTGGTGTTCCCAGGTCTTAAATATAATAAAAATAAAGCTTGTTTATTTCCTAATTAAATTAATTAAAAATCCTGTTAGCTATACTTAACAGTAGTTGTTGAAACTCTATTAGTTTAGCTAGCAGGGACATGTTTGTTTGATATTACTAGCATTATATTTTGTGTTATAGTGCCTGTCTTTTATATGATTATTTTACCATGAAACATTAGTAATAAGTATTTTTGTGTAATAGACAATTTAAATTAAAATAATATTTTTTTTTGGGACATACACGATGCAGTTACAATTTTTTTTTTTAAATACGTATCCCAAAAAAAATCTTACCTATAGTATTTTCAGTATTTTTTTTAGAACAATTTGGAAATAAAGTTTGATTGATAATATAATAGAGTTAGTCTTTCGAAGATATCGGTGGTCTTGTACATGGTCTTGCAAGAAAGCAAGAATATGACTAAGACTAAAATTGGGCAACACTAGCTGTCAACAGAAAACCAGCAGCTTAGCAAATAAGTATATAATGTTTATTTAATCTGACTGAGAAAGTTATCTGCAAGGAACACTAACCTAAAGCAGATTTTCAAATACACAACAACACAACCTTAGCTATGAAGACAAATGTCTGATGCAAATTAGGTCGCTTTGCATGCCTACTAGACCATACTATAAAAGTGCACGCCGCACCTTAACTGCACCTATATTTGACCTCGTTATTAAATATTTACATTCAGAAGCATGCAATACAAGTGAATATCCTATGACAGTTTAATCTGGCCAGCTGTGCTAGAGTAGGCCATTTTTTTATTTATTGAAATAAATGAACTTTATTTCACTAAAAACCTAGTACATAGGCGAGCTATAACGCCAATAAATCCTGGGAATTATGAAAGGTAATGGACAGGATGAACAAAATATGAAAATTAGTTAAATTACCAAAATAAATACAAATATTTATAGCACACAAATATATATATAGGTACCATACAATACATAAACATACGAGTCTATTATAAATGAACAGATATCTAAAATAACAAATAACTATGTAGTATCACGAGAGATACACTTTGTTTCTCAATAAATTTTGTTTTTTAATTTATTAGCAGGCGGCGCGCGCTCCTATTAGTCCAGCGTGGCGAGTGTAGGCCAAAATATCAATACTTTTTTTAAAGGTCCATTTCCACCTTGTGTTCTAGGGGCAGTGTAATATCGTCATGATCGTAGAACAGTGTCGGATTTAAAAAAATACCCATATTTTTGCACTATTTCAATAGCAAATAATAGGAATTATTATAACTTATTTTAAAAAATCTGATTTTATATGTAGTTTTATATTGTTTGTGGTCTGTAATTTATAGTGAAAATGTTAGAAAGGGTTCCAAAATGAAATCTAGAAGGTTTGCACTTATTATGAGACTAGTATTAACTTAAAAAAGAAGTGACAAAAAAACAGTTAAAATAACAGTTGAATGGCCGCCATGAAAATTTTAAATATAGCAGATCCGTCACTGTTCTACGATTATGACGATATATAAAATGATATAAACAATAATCTTACGTAAAATATAAATTTAATAACAGGTAAAATTGCAAGCTATTTATTCTCAAACAATATGCATTTAAAATGGAAAATGTGATGAAAAACAAAAGGCATGGAGTGGTATCCGACAATCAGGCAAAATTCTCATATGTATTCTTTGGAGCAGGAATCGCTTACTGAAATGAACAGCTGCTTCCCACCGCTATTGTTTCGTAAGGTATTGTTCCCTAAGTGTGAATGCATATGAAAATGACACTAAATATTGCGCCATTTTAGTTTTATTGTCCCTCTTCCTTCGACCTATATGATTTAGTAGTATATTTTTTACTGCATTTGTAGTCACAGAAATCCGCCATTTGCTTGATAGATATATTATTATTAAATACTTAATTGCTTACATATAGTAAATTAAAGTAAAGTATCATCACGACCGTTTCCCTTTCGGGGTGTTCAGTAACATTCACTTTTAGCCAACTTTACTATATGCCAATAATGACATGTGGCAACCTCGTCGATGTCTCCAGCGAACCAAACTCGAGAAATATCACAAATAAATTAAATAATAATTAAATGTATTTATTTACATTAATAAATATTTTTGTATTCCCACCAGGAATCGAACCCAGTACCTCCGAGTTTAAATCCACGAACTTAACCGCTAGACCACGGAGGCAGTTTGAGTCTGACTATATATATATTATAGTGTATTTTGGTAACAATAAATTATAATAATACAATACTGTTATTGATTAATGTAAAACTTATTCTCTTATTTGTTATTATTAATATATAAACTCTGCAGTTCAGCGGGTATTTAATTAAGATATGTTTATATTACATATTTCGGCATTCTTGACATCATTCGATTTTGAATGTTTAAGCTGTTTTTTTTTTCAAAGTTAGAGTTTATTTTAAAATTAACTTCACGCTTTCAAATGGTTGAGGATATATAACACTATACAAAAAAAAGCTCATCGATGTATCTAGTGTATTAAACTCGACAAATATCTAAAATAAATTCTGGTCTTACTCTAGACTAACATGTTATTCTTTTGATAGTTATGTATATATGTAAATAAAATAAATAATATAAATAAATAAATATTTCCAGACAGGTCACACAGCGCCATCTAGTTTCCGTGGTAAGCTACGAGGCTTGTATTACGAAAACTAGATGGTTGATAAACTACAAATAATACTTTTTTTTTTTTTGTAAATATATACATATAAACACGCAGACCGAGACAAATTATACAATGTACAACTTGCCCCGGTGGGAATCGAACCCACGACCTCCCGAGTTCACGGCAACGTTTGTTACCACTAGACCACGGAGGCGGTCATGTATGTATGTAAGCACTATGAGTATGTAGTATACCTATATATTATTAATTAATATAGTTAGGTATTATTTAATAATGATCAGTCTTAATTACGTCTTCGCACTTACTCCTCGATCTATATATGACTGTAGTGACCTCAATAACAGGTTGTGCTACAGGGTTCCTATGAGAGTGCATCAGCGATCATCTAGACCCTTTCAGCTGTTCTCAGTAGGAAGCTGCCGCACTAACGCGGGTAAACGATCGCCAATATACCGACTGGTTGACACATTCAATAACAAATTTCACTTTATAGACATCATTGCCTCGACTGCCGGTGCTTTTAGGAAGTCTATTTTGGATATACTAAAACCATAATGTGTTATTTATATTTATCATTATTGTAGTATCATTATTGTAGTGTACTTATTTTTTTTCATCTTCTTTACTCATATCTTTCTTTTGTTACTAATTGTTGTTTAACTTCACTATCTGACGTTACCTATTTATATAATCTGTGGTTTACGTCGTTGGTAACATACTTAGCAATTTGTTTATTTAAATGTTATTATATATATGTGTGTTACTGTTTGTAAACCTAAATAAATAAAAATAAAATAATACATCTAGGTATACCTATTATTATCCCAAAGGTTGGCTGTCAGAGAATGTCTAGCGGCATTAAGCCCGCCCCTTGTACATAGTGCAATAAAGTTTAAAATAAAAATAAATAAACAACTTTTCCTAAGTGACAATTTTTTTAGCTTCTTCATACAAACTGTTAAATTGAAAATAGCCAATTTGTATGGAGAAGCCAAAAACTGTCGACATATTGTTTATTAGAAAAAGTTGTTTGTTTCTATTAATAGAATAATATATTATTCTAGGGTTATACAAAGTCACTCGGTATGGTATGTTATATCTTGGTATAATTATATTGGTACCCGGTACCTCTTCGTCTAAATCCACGGACTTAACCGCTAGACCACAAATGCAGTCAGCTTGCTGGCTCTCAGCTCAAAATAGTGCTACGCCGGCACAGAAGTATATAAATATAAGTTTTCATACAATATACAACTTCAAAAATAATATTCGAATTTCCAAACATTCTATTATCATTATAATGCACAATTAAAAATCAAAGCAACCAAAATACGCTTTAATAGCGTTCGTGTATTGTATGTATTATGAATGAGTTTTGTATGAGTGAATGGATTATTATTGTCGAATATAAACGCCTAATTTTAGCCCTTCCATGACAATGTGGCTTTACACCTTCGCCCACAGTGTATCGCTTTTGTTATTAGTTGTAAAGATGGGTTGTAATTCAAGCCAAGCATATGTTCGGCCGAAACTGATTGAAACAATGTGTAATCGGGCGTTTAGTTTTTGTTATGAACGTCTTTCTTATTATTTTCTATGCAGGACGTATGATACGGCACTCACCAAATGGTAAGCGGTACTTGACGTCCAAGAGTTAGAGTATATTGACGCCAGCCACTGACGACCAACTTCAGTCCCTATTATTATCAGATAATAATAATAATAATAGTAAAATCCTTTATTGCATCAAAATATAAAATAAAAAAAGATGTACATAGCCAGCTTATGCTCATAAAGGTATTCTCTACCAGCTAACCTTTGAGAGAGTGATAGAATGAATATTATGGGTGCAGAGTCAGAAAAATAAATTTTATATAATTTAAAAAAAAAAAACTATGGGATAAATATAATCATAATATACTTATGTAATAAATACAATAAAATGCATATTATATAATACTAATAAAATAAGTAAGCCTTAAGTAAGTATTATTATAAATTTATTAAACCTTTGGTAAGTCCCTAGTTTATTTTGTAGAATAGTTTTATTTTCATAGGTATTTTTAGTTTTAGTTTTTTAATCAATTTTATTTTAATATTTTTGTATCTAAGTACTTCGAATAAATATTATAAAATAATATATGCAAAGGTGAGGAGATTAAGTTAAATTTTGTTTTTCAAGAAGAAGAGAAAATATATGTTTTTTGAATATATTTAGAGATTGGGCCTGTCCGATAGTTAGTGAGATTGCATCAGATCACTGCCCACCACATGGGTCTTCCAGATTTTACTGGAGAATATGGCCTACACTCGCCATGCTGACTAGATGGGTTGGCAAGGGTCTTATGACATTTATTTAAATGACAATTTATTATCAATTCTAAAAGTTAGAATTAGTGGAACCCGGTCTGAGGGTTAAACGACTCTTCGAGTCACGGGAACGGTGATGTTGTAAATACAAGGCAAAAAGTAAGTAAGAAATTTTTTTTTTTTATTAGTACATGCCAGGGTTCAAACTGACCTTTTTAGAATTTTGATGAAAGCGTTTTTACAACCAAGCCACTACCGCTATTTTTTTTATATATCTACTAGCACGAAATGTGACCTTACGCCCACCTGGAAAGGTTCATAAATGTTAACAAATGGATCAGACACTCATTACTGAAATTAGTCCCTAACACTATGCCGGCTTGACTGGGCATGACGGCATGATAATTCGAATCTGATCCCGAAACGTGTGGATACACTTTACTTGGTTTATCGGAATGAACGGTAGATACTTCCCCGCCCCAGCAAACTTGGCAAGTTACCACCATCAGGCCGTCTACCAGCTATATGTTCTCGTTGAAAGTATATAAAATGTTCACGGAGAACATATATTATATAATATTAATATATAAAAATTACACGACTTACTGAATATACTCGTGACGTCACTATGACAGGCGTCTAGTTAGCTTGGCCGTGTAATAATAACATAAAATCAGTAGGTACAATTATCTTTGTGGTTACTAAAGACCACAACATCAATCGAATAAATACGACTCTATCAAGACTTACTGAATATACTCATGACGTCACTATGATAGGCGTCTAGTTAGCTTGGTCGTGTAACAATAACAAAAAATCAGTAGGTACAATTAGCTCTGTGGTTTCTAAAGACCACAACATCAAGTCAAACAAATATTATGATCGTATAGAAGAAATAACCAGCTTAAAATCACATCTAGCAGATATTCTGATTGGTTCACTGTGTCTACCGCTGACTATCAGAATGGTTCCTTCCGTTCATATCTTCAAACATTTACTTACCACTTCATTGTATAATTTGTCTTGGTCTGGGTGTTTATATGTATAATATGTATATATTTACAAAAAAAAAAGTATAATATGTAGTTTATCAACCATCTAGTTTCCGTAACACAAGCCTCGTAGCTTACCACGGAAACTAGATGGCGCTGTGTGACCAGTCTGGAAATATTATTATTATTATTCAGAAATAGAACAGTAATAACTTAATCTATACTACATTTTTATTTTACTTATTTCTTATTTACATAAGAAATTTATATTTGTGTGTTATTATTTTAAATATATATAGGTATATGTCTATACATATATGTAAATATTTTATGTAATATTATTATGTAAGTAAAAAATATAAAATAAAATTGCACCCATACATAACTTACCACACTCACACATACAGACACTTAGTCATTCATCTCGCCTATGTACATTTTTAGTGCAATAAAGTATTTTAAATAAAAAAATAAAACAAAAAAAGAAATAACAGAAACGAATTTTCGACCTAGCTTTACGCAGTGGAAGTTGGTGCAGTATATTTTTGGAACGAGCTTCTAAGACGGTTAGGAGAATAAAAAATAATATTTGGTTGTGTAGGATCACAATGTTTAGCGTGTTATTGCGCAGTAAAAAGATGCCCCATTTTTAATCAGCTTATGTTTCTCTTGGATGAACCCACACCGTGAATCAATGGATTGCTAAAAAAAATTCATATTACTAACAAAAATCCTTTTAATATTTTATAGCAATAATAAAACTTCTTCGTATATATTTTTTGGAAATAGCCTCACTGTACCTTTTCTTTGGTATCTCGCCTCTCAATTCAGTGTTATGATTTATGTTGCTGTTGCGAAGAATACGTTGTTGAAGGCTTTATCAAAAGGGGTCACTACTTCACAAGTTTTGTGTTCAATTTTCTCCACACATTCACCAATCGTTAGACGTTTCTATACAGTCGCAAAAGTGCTATGAACTTTTCAAGTTATATAAAGAAACCTATAGTCATAGCTTAGATTCGAACTCTTTGCTAAGTTTTTAATTTAAAAGAGTTTACTTTAAAAACAAATGTACTTCGCTCGTAGTCTTTTAAAGTTGCAGCTTTACTGTGAGTTTAGTGAAACATACTCGTAGCTGAGCTTTTGTAAAATTACAAAATATTATAAATTAATTAACTCTAATAGCGTTTGACACTAACAGTAGCCGTGATGATATCAACTCTAATAGCTTATTAAAAGGATTCTTTCGCGCCTGATCCTAAACTAGCTAAACATTACAGCTAAGCATTCTATGCAACTTTCTCACATCATATTATTGACTGACGCCTGTAGTTCAGGTTCACCTAGTTTAGGGGTCTTAGTACTTTATATTTGGTTTTACACATATAATTGTTGCTGTACTGTTATTTGCTAAATTAATATGTTTCATTCCATTGTATTGTGTTTATGTTGTTCAATAAAGGTTTTTTCATTTCATTTAATTTTCCTTTTCTTCAATTTCAACTGTGCTTATGTCGTAAGCCTAGACAAAACAATAAATACTTTAAACGACTGGTTACAAGCAATCTGGAGAGTAAGGTGTGGTATCGGAAACATAATCGGTTTGGTCATTTATCGGAAAGTATGCTATGTACATGTCGTATACTTTATCCTGCGATGAAACTGGGGATTATGTGTAAGTCTGATAGCTACTTGACACCGCTCAACAGACTACTCCTGTGGTAGATCTTCCTACTGACTAATCTCCTCTGCGATCAGCAACGCTATAATCTTTAATAAAAATATAGTTTAGTTGGCTTGGTTCACGACTATATCGCGATGTCATGAGATATTGTACCTTTTATGCATCACTTCACCTTCTAACAACCGTCCTTGGTTGTAGGCTGTTCTTAATTCCTTGAAGATACTCTTACTGCAAAGGCTATGTCTAGCCGAGAGCGAAAGCTCCAACGGCTTATTCATGCAAAAAAATCACCTTCCCTGATTCAATATCATTCAGTTCTTGGTTAAATTTGAGTTCATTTACTTTTCACTTTGACATACAAGATAATATATAGTATCCAACACACGTTACGAGACGTTTAGAGTTCCTTCCAGCACAATAGGATCACGGTAGACCATAGACTTCTTACTAGGTCGTGTGCGATATGCAAATCGACATGTGGGTACTTCTCGTTACGAATTTATTTGATAAATATTGCGTTTGTTAAGTACCATGGCGCCATCTAGTAGCAGTTAAAAATCATTTTTTATGAAACGTTCACTTCAGCTAAAGAACGAGAAATATATTTCACGGAAACTTTGCGTGTCGTCATAATAATATTAATAAGAACATTTCCGGCAATCATATCAAATAAGTAAAAAAGCAACAACAATAGATAGTATTGTTATTGTTACACAAAATTTGGAAGCGTGTCATTGTTTGCAAAAGGCTCCAGTCTTTTATTCAGCGCTAACGAAGCCTGAAAGAAGCATTAATTTTTCTTTATTTATAACATTACTAGCTGTTTGACCCGGCTTGGCCCGTATAATATAATGGTCAGCAGAAAAATACTATTTTTTAATACTTGAACGGTATGTTAGTTTGTGCTCTACTGATGGTAAGTAACGCGCGAGGTCCATTAATGTTAGCAACTGGAATTAGACACTCATAACTGCCATCAGTCATCAACACTATGCCGGCATAATGGGCATGACGGCAATTCGAGCCTGATCCATAACGTGTGCATACACTTTACTGGGTTTATCGGCACGAATGGTGGATACTATCCCGCCACAGCAGACTGGGCAAATTACCACCATCAGTCCGCAAACCACCTATTAAAAACTTCACAGGGATGTGGGATCATATGTCGTGCTCAAACAATGACGGCATATAAACAATGTATGTATGCCTATATTTTTAAATCGTTTTGGCAGAATAAGCGTAAAGGCGAGAGATACATATATTTATAAATACATATATAGTTCAATTAAAATGCTATTAGGGTCGCGTTCTAGTGACTTCACTACCTGTAAAATCATTGTACCATTAATTTAATTTTAATGTAAATAATAAATTACATTTATATTTTAAAAAAATATGAATCGGTAGTGACTTGGTTGTAATAACAGTTTCCTTAAATCCTACAAGGTCGGTTCAAACCCCTCCTCTCGGCATGCACCGATGAGAAATACACTTTTCTTACGTACATTTGTCATAAATTTACAACACCATAGTCCCCGTCCCTCGGAGAGCACTTAAAATTGACAGCAGATCCTCACCACCAGACTGACCAATAAGGCGAGTGTGGGCAAAATTCTCCAGATATACTCGTATGTTCTGGAAGGCCCATCTCCAATAGTGAAGGTCTAGGACGCTGTGTTCTAGGGGCTGTGAAGGTAATGGTAATTTACAAAAATAAAATTAAATCTACTCACCTACCTACTATGTTTTTTATGTGACGCCAATAAAAAAAACTTTCTAATAAAGTACATAGAGGTATAAAGAAATAAAATCCGTGTTAAATTTTTGAAAAAGCAACAAACATCCATACAGTCTTAAACTTTCGCGTTTATAATATTAGTAGGATGTAATCTAAAATGGAAGTAGCAGGAGCATAAAATGGAACAATAAGGAACGAAAAAGGTTGTCACCTTTTATCAGAGTCACTCGCGTAATCTTGATAGAACCAGAAAAGAATCACACTCCTCTAGTCGTAAACTTATTTCACCTTTGTTCAGAGGAAATAAGTTGATTTTCAGGACAAACTTGTATAGGTTACTCTGGCCCAAAGATATCAAATATAAAATATTTTTGAGTATTTGTTGTTATTTTCATACAATTTGGTCTTTGTGGTCTAGCGGTTAAGTCCGTGGATTTAGACCGGGTTGAATTCCCGTTCGGGGTACAATCAATTATTCGTTATTTTTCTTGAGTTAGGTTCGCAAGAGACAACGACGAGCTTGCCACTTGTCATGATGGGCTTATAGAAAGTTAAATCTGATTCATAAAAAAATGTGGTGTCTGACTACCTTGGAAGAGATACGTTCGTGATGTTACTTTAAAATGTTTGGGACATTATGGTTTACGGCATCTACTTCCGTATTCATATATAGATTACTATGAACCAACCAACCAGTACTTGTGTGTTAAAAATTTAGTCACCTTACACCTTCACAGAAAGCAAGACGAGTCCGCAAAATTTCTCTAAATTAGTATATTGTAGGATGTTTTTTTTTTTTCAGAATTATATGTACTGGTTATATTATATACATATTTCTATATTAGTGTATAAGTACTTTAGCTTTAGTTGTTAGAAATAGGTTAAATCAAATATTTTTTATTCCTATTATAAACTGCCAACGTGGTCTAGCGGTTAAATCCGTGGACTTAGGACTCGGAGGTACCGGGTTCAATTCCTGGTCGGGACACAAAAATATTTATTAATATAAATGTATTTATTTACATAATATTGAATTTATTTGTGATATTTCTCGAGTTTGGTACGCTGGAGACATCGACGAGCTTGCCACTTGTCATGATTGGCTTATAGTAAAGTTGGATAAATGTGAATCCGCTTCTTTATAAGCGTAGTTTCAGACTTCCCCGAAAGGGAAACGGTCATGATGATACTTTACTTTACTCCTATTATTTTTATTCGAAAAAAAATAATTAGGAGAATTTATTTAATGAAGTAATATACAATCAGTATAAAATAATTACAATATAAATTAAAACTACTTAAAAGTAAAAATTAAAATAAATATAAACTAAACCTAATAAAAAATAAACTATAAGTAAAAAATGTCCTCTAGAGACCACCCTTCAGTGATAGTCCCCAGAAGACTGGCAACATTTCCCCTCTGTATAGCTAAGCTAATACGTTGGCAGAAATAATTGCCAGCCTTCCTGTCTCCAGAGTTTTCCGTTAGCCGTTTGGACAACTCCTTGGCCAGCCGCTTGGCTGAGTGTCCCCATGGGCCCATCGTCTCGACCCCAAACGGCGCAAATTCGTAACCTGTACTGAGGTTGGCGTATTTGCGCAGCTTGAGGTTCTCAGCAGAAACCGCCGCACTTCCCGCGCTTGACGAGGTCGCCTGGATGTGTGATGGGGCTAATTAAGCTATTTACTCCTATTATAAATTATTAATTTTGCACCACTGTTATTGGAAAATGTCACTAGACAATAATGTGGCCTATTTACATTTAAATGTGTTCTTATTTATTGTGCAATAAATATTTTATCTATCTACTTAGCTATTCTTCTCTTGTCGAAGACGGACGTGTATTACACTTCCAAAGCATATTGTCAATGGAAAAACAATATAAATTTAAAAGTGCACTTCGAACACAACCGTAATGAAAGAAACCGGCAATGAAAGAAAGAAAGAAAATACTTTATTTATTGCAACAATTACAATGGTTACAAAAAAAAATGCTAGGAATAAATCTAAATGTATAAATGTAAGCCTATTCTATATACCGAAACTCCCGAGCGCCGTGGTTCGTGCGTAATTCCGTCATAGCTCGAGATCTGGAAATGCCTACTATTGAGGAGTTTGTTGTCGGCCTGACTAGACGTATGTTCTATCGGGCCGACAACGGACACTTTAAGCATCTCCAGAATATCGCTCCATCTCGCGCTCGGCCCCCCAACGGGAGACCGCTTCCTAGAGAAGTGCTTCTGGAGGAGAGCTGAAGTAGTCGAGCCTAGACCGCCTGGGTTCGTGAGCCACACGGGCGCTGTTACACTAGTAACGGCGCCCAGCACCGAAAGTGCATGAATTACCAGCGGGTGGTTACCCGCTGAGATCCTGTCGGGGAAAACGGGGGAATTTCCCCATTCCCAACCCAAGCCCATTAGCCATCAGGGCCTGGACGACTCCACTGACTGACTGACTGATATACCGAAACATACATACAGGTGTGGCGATAAATAGGTGGTCAGCTCAGCATATGCTACAGCCGAGGCTGCAGCGCTGATTTTCAGCTGATGCCTTATGTTGAGTGAGTCAAGGGTCGCAGAGATGAACAGTACCATTTACTAAATCGGAAGAAACACTAAATGTACAGTTTACATATAGTTTAACAAATGAGAATAGAATAAATAAATAATATTATGATAAATAATATAAATCATAGTCAAGAAAAAACAATAGTATAATGTACTGCCTTGTAAGACGATTGTCCTTCAATGATTAAATATATAACAAGATGGGGCAAGATTGGACATGGGCCTCTCAGAACATATTTTTGGAGAATTCGGCCTAAGCTCGACATACAGCTTGGCGAGGTTCTGATGAAAATTTTAATGATTGATTTAGCGTTTCCACAAGTTAGTATTAATTATACCGGTACCGACGGCTTAACGTGTACTCCGAGCCACAGGAACGGTGGTATCTATAACAAATGTACGTAAGAAAAGTACATCCTGGGAACCATTTTCTTTTATTGAAAAGTGTTCTTACAACTGTTCCATCACTTGAAGTTTATCTATTGGAAATTTACGTAACAAAGATTTGTATGAAAATGACAACCAATGCCCGTTCCATCTTATTTAAACTCCTTGCTTCATGGTATTATGCTCACCTATATTGATCATTTTATTTTGTATTTTTTGTGTGCAATAAATATTTTTATTATTAAACTTGACGTTAACATTATAGGTATGCTAAGCATAGTTCAAGCATGCTTCACAGATTCCGGCCTTAGAACATTTGCGTACTAATTTATTTTTGTGGACACGATTAAATCAATATTGTATGTGTATGGATATTAATGGTCCAACCGATCAAAACAAACGACCATAAATCACTTGTAATGGTCTTTTATCGGTATTTTTAAATTGTTTATTAGTCAGAACGATCATAAAATAAGATAGGTTGATAATATTTTATGGTAGTAAAATTTGTTCAATTGAAGTGGCTCAATATCAGTACACTTCTCGTTATGAATCCTGTATATATTTAATTATATGTATTGTATTATAGATATGTATTATTATAAGTATAACATGTATTGTATATGTAGTATTAGTATGTATTGTTTATTTAATATTTACATATCAATAATAATTATAATATATCAATTATAATTAAATGCTTGTATAATGTTTATTAGTTTAAGTAACTTGTGTTTCACTTATATTGTTATTATTCTTCTGTAGCGATGTTTTCTTCCTTTGCTTGTTAATTAGATTAATTTAATTTTAAGCTTATATGTGAAAACCTTTAATAGTTCTTAGGGAATTGACTGTTTAATATCTATATACAATAGTCAACTGAAATAAATAAAAAAATACTTGGCACTCTGCCTGTCACATGTTTCCAAAACTCCCAAAGGTTAGCTGGTGGATAATGCCTCACGGCATAAAGCTCGCCTGTGCACATTAATTTAAAGTTATTTTAGTTATTGTGCAATAAAGCATTTTTATTATTATTATTATGGCATTGTCGACAACCCTATAACTCCCCTTTACCTAAAGACTTGTTTTCAGTTCCTTGGAGACAGTCACAATCTCCCTCTTGGCTCTAATATAAACAATTAGTTTAAGATACCTCCTTACAGTTCTAGCAGATATATGCAGTTTTATTCACAGTATCCACTGCTTGTGAGTGGAATAAACTTCTCTTTGGTTATGAAACGGGCGCGTCAATAAATATATTTAAAAATCTCCTCATTGCCTATTTCTTAAATAAATAAAATAATCTGTCTTTCTAATATCTATGCCTATCTCGTTTTATTTGTTGTGTAAATTGTACATATTTTTTTTGTTATGTAATATGTACAATTTAGTTTTATTTATAATTAGTTTTTTAATCAATTTTATTTTAATATTTTTGTATCTAAGTACCTACTTCGAATAAATATAAAATTTTATTTAGTAAAATATATATATATATATATATATATGTACCTATATGTTCAATTATATAGTTAATTGTATTTTTTACCCGGCTTTGCCCGTGTAAGCGGCGACACGAAATTAATTTCGTTGCGCATTATTTTGATCTCCTAATTTAATTTGTATGGTGTAAAAGGAAAAAATGATCTTTATTATAAGGATTAATACTGTATTTATGTAAATAGCTTTTCCATTACCGCTTTGCTATTGTAATAATAGTAAAAAAAGTATTAAAATAGATATAGTATCTTATCCTTAAGAGAAAGAGATATGCCATAGCAGATTTTTTTTAGACTTATATGAGATACACAATTCCACCATACATTATTTTCCTTGAAAGCTCCAAGATGGCTTAATTTATACAAAAACTTAACAAATTATATACTTAAAACTTCCTCAAGAACCACTGCATTCATTGGTGAAAACAGTATGGAAATCAGTGCAGTAGTTTCTGAGTTTATCGCGAACAGATAGACAGACGCGGCGGAGGACTTTGTTTTACAATATGCTGTGATAGTAATGCACCCGCAATCGTCTACCACACTCCCTAAAGTTAGCTAGTATAAAATGCTAAGATGCTAAGATGCATTAAGTTCGCCCTAACATATCTTTACGCCAGATCCCTTGCGGGGTAGGCAGAGACATCTGAGCGCCACTTGACATGTTCACGACATACCTCTTTCGCTTCGTCGACATTCATTAACCTCTACATACATGCCCTTTTGTTACGAAGGCTTTTTAATGCACCTTTAGCCAGTGTTTTATTTAATTGATTGTGATATGTGAGTATTGGTAATTTCGCATTATATATCTGGTTCGTCAATCTTTCTTCGCTTATTCTTTCAACATGCCCGAATCATCATAGCATGCTTTTCCTTATTTTTGTCCCAATGCTTTCTTTTAAACCTACCCATCTCCGTATTTCGACGTTACGATCTCATTAACCCTACTTTCATGCGTATTGTGACATATCCACGTTTCGCTTCCATACATCAGTATTGGTACCAACATGGCATTGTGTATGGCGATCCGAGCTTTGTCACTGACATTTCGACTGCCAATCAGTGACCCCAGGACTATTTCCCGCTTGTGCAATAAAGAATTTATAAATAAATAAGTAAGTATGATACCACGTCAACTGTGTCAAATTTATTTCATCGTCACTTTGACATTTGCTTCATGCGTAGAGAGTCTTGCAATGTGCTTGAGTAGTGACATGTTACCGCGCGAGCTTCATAACGAACGATGGGCAAACACGTTGCCGCTTTGTGGACACATTTTGGTTAGTTTCTACACTAGATGCAGGCAAGCGTCAAATTACGATGGTATATTCTCTCTCATTCTTCTTAGTCGTTACACTCTTGACAGATAGTGGTCGTAGTCGTCATCTCAGCATTAGTGGCACGCTTAACAAATTGTCGCTACTTCATGGTGCATTTCATCTAGGTATACATCGTAGCCTTGACCTGGTCTTCCAATCCATTAAATTTACTCTGGACTGGAAACTATTTGGGCATTACACATTCCCCGAATGCAAGTGATAAAGTTACACGAAAGTCAGACAGACAAACAGCGGAGTCATCCAGGCCCGGATGTTCAATGGGCCTGGGTTGGGGATGGGATAATCTCCGGTTTTCCCCGGCAGAATCTCGCTGTTCCTACAACACAACACCGCCCTTGTGGCTCACGAATTTGGTCTCCTAGATTTGTCTACTTTAGTTCTTCTCCAAGAGCGCCTCCCTAGGTAGTGGCCTCCCCTACGGGGGCCGTGCGAAAGTAGGAGCGATATCCTGAAGATGCTTGTAGGATCCGTTGTCAGCCCGGTAAAACATACGTTTAGCTAGGCTGACAACAAATGCCTCGATAGTAGGCATCTCCAGATCACTCGCAATTTGTTTAGTTTTAAAGAATAATCATATTGTTTGTGCAGTACGCATAAGTTAGATAATTAAATAAAATTGTATAATACTACTTACTAGTAGTAGTACTACTTAAAGTAAATAGTTATTAATAGTAGATAGTTTTCGGAACGTTGTTTGACGTCACGACACTGCTCTAGTTACCTCCCGATTTCTGAAAAAATAGACAAATGCTCTCGGTATACGAGGGGAGTTCAAAATATTCTCGGTATTGATACGTTACAACCTCTTTTATATATATATTTGTTACTGGCCGCTAAGATTCATCCATTGACATTAAAAAAAAGTAAAATTGGAACCGAGATGTTCTTTTGTTTTTCTGCAATTGCCGAACAAACATGAACACCATGAGCGAATTAACAATTTTAACGAAATTAGAGCACCGATCCGTCATAAAATTCTTGACAAAACAGGGTAAAAATCAAAAAACCATAAAAGAGGAAATGGATTGTGTTTACCGTGAGTCTGCTCCTTCTTTATCTACTATTCAAAAATGGTCAAGCGAATTTAAGCGTGGAAGGGAGAGTATTGAAGATGACCCTAGACCTGGCCGGCCTGTAGTGGCTACCTCACAAGAAAATATTGATAAAGTGGAAAAACTTATATTGGAAGACGGCCGAGTGAAGGTAAAATCTATAGCTCAAGTAACCAATCTCTCTATTGGTACCGTACATGACATTATACATGACCATCTTAATATGTCAAAAGTAAGTGCAAGATGGGTTCCGCGAATGCTGACGCTTCTTCAAAAGGATATGCGTGTGGCTTGCTGTTCAGATTTTATCGACCTGTGTGGTGAAAATCCCGATGAGGTGCTGCAAAAAATAGTTACTGGAGATGAAACCTGGGTTCATCATTATGACCCAGAGAGCAAACAGGAGTCCATGCAGTGGCACATTAAGGGTTCAGCTCATCCCAAGAAGTTCAAGGTAATCCCGTCAGCTGGCAAGGTCATGGCCACAATATTTTGGGATTGTGAAGGAGTTTTGCTTATCGATTATAAAGAAAAAGGTGTAAATATCACAGGGCAGTACTACGCTAACGTTATACGTCAATTAAGAGATGCGATCAAAGAAAAGAGGCGAGGAAAGTTAACCAAAGGTGTTCTGCTTCTGCATGACAACGCCCCTGTCCATACTGCTCATATTGCCAAGGCAGCTATTGTTGAATGTGGGTTTGAAACTGTTACTCATCCACCCTATAGTCCGGACTTAGCCCCAAGCGACTTCTTTTTGTTTCCCAATCTTAAAAAGGATCTGCGTGGAAATAAATTTTCTGACGATGAAGCGTTGAAGACGGCCGTGGAGGAGCATTTTTACACCAAATATAAAAAATATTTTTATGAGGGATTAAAAAAAATAATTGATCGATCTTATAAGTGTATGAACATAGGGGGGGAGTATATTGAAAAATAAAAATATCAAACTTTTCGTACTTGTTTGTTTTTATCCACATACCGAGAATATTTTGAACGCCCCTCGTATATATATGAACCTATATATGAACGTACATTTTTTTTAAGGAGTGGGTTCTAATTTCGCCATTATAATTTTACAGCCTTAACTTCTAGACCACGGAGAGAAATTTAAACCGATTTTTTGAGCGTAAAAGCTGTAAAGTTCTTCAAGTATGTTTTATTAATTAAATTATTAATTTAAATGTCCGTCATTTTCTAAGTGAAAATGGTAAATAAAAATGTGCTCTCCGGAGCTCTCGGTTACGCCGCGACGCAACATTTGCTAGAAAAACACAAATTTCTCGACGCTTCGAACAATTTTGGGTAATAAAAAAGTTGAACACTCCTTCTTAGCATTATTCGTGAAACAATTCCATGTTGATTTCGTTAGTCTAGGGCGTTCGACATATTAAATAGCTAGTATTTCTACATATATATCTTAAATGTTATTTAATATGGTGTTCGTCTAGTGTAAACCTAGGTTTAGTTTTAATTTATAATATAAATTGATAGGGCTAAAGATAGGGATAGGGATAAAGATAGGGATAAGAGCTGAAGTTTGATCAGTCGCCATGGATCAGCCCAGGCGTAACCGTCATAATCTTCCAGTAAAGAAGAAGCAGTTCATCGTACTTCTATCAGACCACGTCGTATCTATGTCTCCCGTCGCTCGATGAACATCATCAGGATGTCCACGACGGCTGGTCTCCGAGTGTGCACTAGTTAGCCGGCTCAAACCTAAAACTAAATGAACTTTTGTGCAAGTGCTGTGTTAATTATAAATAATTAACCCCTATAGTGAAAGCATACAGTCCACGTATCTGCTGGATTCGATCTGGAGGCTTCACGGAGCCTCGTGACTAACCTCTTTTTTTCCACTCCCTGAACTGTTCGTCGCGTCGGCCAGTAGATATTTTCCCCTACCCGTATAATATGAAGATACATCTATTGAGCGCCTGATAGTCTAGCGGAGAGTCAATTGTAAGATATAGATCTCCGAGGTGATGGACTGACCAGGTAAAGGCTGCAATTGATCATCCCCTACATGAATACAACAGAAAAGCTGCGATCTGAGAGAAGTAGCGACGGCTTATATGTAAATGGCAACCACGACCACTACCAAGAGTGTAGCGATTAAACACAACCCGTATAATAAAATTTGTGGCTGACTGTAAGCCATGTATGCGCTCCGCGTCCCCGCGCGCCCTCACCTCGCCTCCTGCCTGTAGTCGTTCGTTTATTGCATATTGAGTTTTAGTTTCAAAATTTAAAATAATCTTCGGAAGAAATGAGTGTTAATCCTAAGAAAGAGATAGACTTAAATGAATGGTACCTGTAGGCGGACGGGGTGGTCGCGCGGGGGGAGAGTGGTTCGCGCCCGCGCATCTTTTTTATGTACTATAAATATTTATTATTAAGCTTCGAGAGTAATTGTCTCCGCCAACAAACTGTGGTTACAGTTTGGCGGGCTATTTAATAAGTTATATGTATTGGAAAGTAAATAAATGATTGAATTTTTTATTTTTTTTTTATATCAGTCAGCAAAAATATTCCTAAGATGCCATTAAGCCATCTATCGTTGCCAGATGTTGACGTCATATGTCTATCCATCTCTGCCAAATTTCATTTAAATCGCTCTATACATTCCGTAGTCAAATAATATAGTCATTAGCCGATGTCCGTCTCACGGATCTTACTATTACTAAGAGACTGATGTGTCAGTTCCAGTTGCTAATATTCATTGACCTCGCGCGCCACTTACCACCAGGCGGACGCTAGGTCACATGTTCTACTAGTATAAAGTGACAATTTTCTTTGATTTCTTCATACAAACTGTTTATTTTAAAATAGCCAATTTGTATAGTGAAGGCTAAAATTTTCGTCAAAGCTCCGTATAACGTTTACATTTACAGAAACAGTTTTCGGCTAAAGTTATGGAAACTTACGACAACACTAGTAACTTCATTACTTTTATCACAGTCTCCGGGAACTAATGTCTCGTAAATGATTTACAAATGAAACATAAAACCTATTAAGGTAATTGAATTTAGTTTTTTATGTCTGTGTTTAATTTAATATCTTCGCGAAATTTCTTACTTATATTTTATTTTTCCGTTTTGCCAGCTCGCAACTAGGTATTTTTTTTACAGAAATACGTTCCTTTTAGTCTAGATCAATCATCAATAGTCATACAAAATACAATTAATTAACATTCTAAGCCTAAAACTACGAGTACTTAACCTATACTGACGCACCCAAAATAATTTTAACCTAATGATCTTGGATCGGGCAGTCCAGGCGAGATGCAATCATTCCCATGATACTGTTGCTACTGTTCCGCATGCATTGGAAAATAAAAACAACTTTCTTGCGAATAAACGCCGGAAAGCCATCGCTCGTCGGTATAGGTTTAAGCAAACATTCCAGACGTGCTGCAGAAACTCGGCAGCCTTAGCAACATCCTGGATTCGTTGTTATATTGCAGGCGCATCGCGCTGATATCCCGGCGGGTGTATTTCGTCCACAGGCTGCTCGAGTAAAATCTTCGGCAATATAGTGTAGTAAATTTTGACATCCGTCGAGCAACGAGTGAATCTGCGTGCGAGAATATTTCTCCTGACCGCCAGCGCCCTGCGCTCTCCCTTCATGTCCATATCAATGGTGGTCTGGTTGTAAGAATAAATACCATAAAAAAGTAGCTGTTTAAGATAAATAAATAAGAGAAATATTTTTTTTAGGGGGATAGTGGCTCGGTTGCCTTACAGCTTTCCTTAACATCGTAAATAGGTGGGTTCGAACCCCGGCATGTACCAATGAGAAGTGCACTTTTCTTACGTATATATGCCATACATTTACAATACTAACGTTCCCGTGTGAGGAGAGCACGTTAAACCGTCGGTCCCGGTTCCACTAATACCAACTTGTGGAATAGTTAATAAATTGTTGTAAAAAAAATTGATATAACCCTCGCCAACCCTTCTGACCAGCAGCGTGACGAGTTTAGGCCAAATTCTCCAAATATATCTTCTGGAAGGCCCATCTCCAACATTGGAGGTCTAGGACTTTGTGTTTAAGAGACTGTAATGAAAATTTAAAATAACTTGTGGAATCGTTAATAAATTGTCATTTTATTTTAACATCAGACCCTCACTAATCAGGCCAATGTGGCCAGTTTAGACTAAATTCTCCAGATATGCGTATGTTCTCTCTTTATCTCCAGTAATGTAGGTTTGCGACTCGAGTGGGTTAGTGGCCGCGATGATGGTAAAAAGATGACAAGTCATACTTGACTGAATTTTGGACGTTTAGATCAATTTATTTAACACGGGCCCAAATGCTTAATTACATAATTTATTTGTCAGAAACATGGTAGGTACAGGGTGTAAATGATATATGTAATTATATCACATGCTTCGCTATTTCTAGCATACAAACATTTATTTAGTCACATGACTTTGTCGAGCTTAGTGTCTAGGTATTCTTTTGTCGAATTAAAACATTTATTAACCAGCATTTGTTTGACTCTTAATTTGATCAGTTTATTGGCAGCTTCCTTATAGTAACTGGAAGCTTATTAAATATATTTGTTGCCATCGCATAACAATTGCTATATTGAGTACTTTTATAAGCTGGAATAATTATTCTACTAGGATAACGCGTTGTAATTGCAATAATCCCCAAGAGTTTTAAAAAGTTCCGGGTGGCTTTTTACAAATAAACAGCATTCAATTATATAGATAGAAGGAACAGTCAGTAATTTTAGTTTTATAAATATGATATTTTACGTAAGTAATAAGGCTATGAAGAATAAGGCAAATTGCCTTGAAAAATTAATAGCATTTCGTATGACACCGGCCTCAAAAAGCTTTCATTTCATTATTCTTTCACCTTTATCTTCGGAGTTGAAATAAAAAAACCGCGCATCTTTCACTTAATCATAAAATTTTAACAAAAATAAATTAAATTAGTGCGTCTCACAAAGCCAGAATTTTTCTATTATGCGAAGCGTTTTTATCATTGACTTACATCTTTAACTTGGGCTCAGATTCTCTAACTTAGGACATGCATGTCGAATCGATTTGTTTGAATAAAACTCTCACTTTTCTAATGGAGATCTGTCACATTTTACTCGAATATATTAACCTGACACGTAAGTTAAAATGCCAGAATTAATGCTCTCCGCATTTAGTTAAACTCGTCAATTAATAAAAAAAAAATCGTCGTATTACCTAATGTATATAACTATTAATTTCGTGGGTAGGAAGAGGAGTAGAATGGTGTCTTGTTCCAAAATAAAATAACACATCAACTGTTACAACAACTATAAAAAAAGAGTGTACTATTCGCCAACAAACTGTTATGCAGTTTTGCGTATAATTTTAAAATTGTAAATAGTTTAGGTTTTTATCTGAATAAACGATGTTTAAAAAAAACGAGATACTGGCAATCAAAACTCTTAGGCTGTATGGTACCAAAACGGAGTCACTGTAATTGTAACGATTAAACTTAACAGCTGACGACTGACCTTTAAAATTTATATTGCACATTCGGCGCCATTTTTAACTAAAATTGCAATTGCAAAGATTTGATTTCGATGCAGCAAATTAATAAATTTTATTATCAAGAAATAAGTACGGATGAATTAGCTCGAACGCATAGTATTTTATTAAGCGATCGCAGAATTAATATGATGTTAGATATATTTAGCAGTAGTTTAGTTTCATCATCATTACAGCTCCTAGAACACAGCGTCCTAGATCTCCACTGCTGGAGATGGGCCTTCCAGAACCTATATCTGGAGAATTTGGCCTACACTCACCACGCTGGCCAGACGGCTTGGCAAGGATATGATGTCAATTTATTATGACTATTCCACAAGTTGGTACTAGTGAAACTGGGACCAACGGCTTAACATGCTCTCCGAGACACGGGAACGGTGTTGTTGTAAATCTATGACAAATGTACGTAAGAAAAGTATTTTTCTCATTGGTACATGCTGAGTGGGTTTGAACCGACCTTTGTGGGATTTAAGTTACGCGTTCTTACAACCGAGACACCACTGCGCCTTCGCTTTTAGTTTAGCTACCAGGAACACATTTGTTTGATATTACTATTTATGTTATTTTTGTATAAGTGCCTATCTACGTTTATTTTACTGTGAATCTTGTAATTTTTGATTAAACAACATTTTGAATTTAAATAATAATAATAATAAAAATTCTTTATTGCACAAAGTTAAATAACTTAAAACTAAGCGCATAGGCGAGCTTTATGCCTTAAGGCATCTTCTACCAGCTAACCTTTGTGAAATGTAACCAATTACAAGCAATATATAAATGATAGATAATAAGAGGTATTATAAAATATTAATTTATACTAATACTTACAAATATTATTATAATATTGGTACAATAAACTACATAAGCAACAATACATACTATACATACATAATACACACATACAATACACTACACATAATACTTACTGAAAGGGTAATATTTACATAGAATACATACACATAAATGTTTTTTTTTTTTACACAATACGGAATAGGAATGAGGTCAACTACGAATATTTTGTATGGATAAAAAGTGAGAGTATAGATTATTTTTGAAGGAGCCTGCAGTTTGAAGAGTGCGAAGGGAAAGGGGAAGGGAGTTCCAGAGTGATACTGCAGTAACAGTAAAAGAATTTGAATATCTGGTCGAGGTGTCGAGAGTCTGAGTTGAGGAGAGAAACTTAAAGCGTTCTTTTAGGTATGGTGGTGAGAGAAGGTTGTTTAGGATGCCGAAGAGAGTGGTTAGGATATGCTGATGTCTGCGAAAACGAATATTAAGCCACTTTAGCTGAATACGAAATTGGGAGACATGATCATACTTACGCAGGCCAAATAAATAGCATATGCATATATATAATAACCTAGGTATATTTCTTTTAGTGTATTTAAAAAATGATAGAACTACGAATAATATAAAAATCTGACAAATTATTTCTCACTTAAAAGTCTGGTGCTTACATAAAAGTCAATGTTTTTTCTTTTATGCAAAACGCCGTTATTGTCCGAGCACCGCTGCCGACCATTAATCATCACGGAACCTTATTTAAACTTTCTTCTCTAAGTTTTTCGTGTTGATTCCCTAAGATAAGGCCGGGTCAAGTTTATGAGAGAGACCGTAAGCTTTGTTTCAACTAACTCTCTTGACCTATATGTGTAAGACAGATACTTCAATTTTAAAAATGCGGAATGTAGTTCTATATATTTTATTACTTATGACTGATTTTTTAAATAATTAAAGTAGGGCTGGTGGTGGCTCGGTTGTAAGAACGCTTTCCTTACAATCCTAAAAGGTTGCTGTTCAAACCCCGGCATGTAACATTAAAAATTGATTAATGATGTCGCATATTTAATTGACATAGCCAACGGTACAGTCGATAGTTCTGTGTTGCTGGCTGGTATAGGACTGCGAGTCTCAAGACCAAATCTCCGACGTTCTCCCCTCTTGCTCGTGCCATACGCTGGTACTAGGTATAGGCAGAACAGTTATTTATTGAGAGTCTTTAATGATTTCAATGACCTTGCAGAAGAACTGGATATTGATTTATTTAATTCCAAGGCTGCAGACATTAGAAGGCAGTTAACGCTTCGGTATGTTGAATCGGTCAATAGCAGGCATCAATTATAATTAAATGCTTGTATAGTGTTTATTAGTTTAAGTAACTTGTGTTTCACCTATATTGTTATTTTCCAAAATGAAAAATAAATAATAAATAAATAAATAAAATAAAATACATTTTTATCCTTTCTTAACCTCCATAACCTTATTTCTCCTTATCTATTCCCCAACTGAAACGAACTCTCACATCTGTCGCATGCTGAAGATGTGAAATCCTCGCCAGTGTGTTGCACTGCAAACAGTAATTGCATTACTTAAAGGCGTTCCTAAATAACTCACAGCACTTAAGTTATTATCAAGAATTCTCGGCGACCGAAGTATATTTTTACTACAACTGCATTGCTCTAATTATTTTGTGATAAAATCCACGTGTGAATTATCGCGAACGTTTTACGGCTTACTAATTAAAACGTCTTGGATTTACTACATTGTTGCCTAACTAATGCAATGTAATCAAAATAATTTTATATTATAAAATTTGTGTTTTAGGTTTTATTAGGTAATCTTAATTTTATCAGAGTACCTAAAATCACACTGATGACTGACAAAATCAAAAAGTATAAACGTATCATCACGACCGTTTCCCTTTCGTGGTGGTCAGAAACCACACTTATTAATAAGCGGATTCACATTTAGCCAACTTCACTACAGGCCAATCATGACAAGTGGCAAGCTCACGATCAATAATATTTTAATTAAAAAAATACATTATTTTATATATATTGAACGTTACCTCGAAACACATTTAATAGGTGGTAGGCAGACTGATGGAGGTTATTTGCCCAGTCTGCCGGGGCGAGGAAGTATCCACCGTTCGCGTCATGCCCAGTCAATCCGGCATAGTGTTAGGGACTGATGTTAGTCATGAGTGTCTGATTCCAGTTGCAAATATTCATGGACCTCGCGCGCGACAAAAAATAGTCAGCGTACTTGACGTCACTTAATAGTAAATATTATAAACTGCCACACAAGTAAATCAAATTAATTTCTGTTCAAGCGAATTCCGCAACGTTAAGACAAGAATTTAGGCATTTAATTGATACAGTTTTAAAAAGTCCGATAAATATTACAATATTTGTATAAGTTTGCACAAATATAAAGACATGATTAAGCTTTCAAATGAATTGGTTATTAGTTTGCAGTAGTAATTGTTGTATGAAACAATTTTGCGTTCAATTTGGGAATCAAAGGTCATATACATATCAAGCTCACTTGTGAGCCAACGGTCAAATCAACATACCAGCTTAAACGATTGATCCGAGACCTGATTCTGAAGTAATCGAGATCAATATCGAATTTAAAGTTTTCGGTATATCGACTCAAGTTAATAGTTAATCCAACAATTGATAACATTCATTACAGCCCCTGAGAACACAGCGTCCTAGAATTTCACTGTTAGAGATGGCCCTTCCAGAACCAGGCTGGCCAGACGGGTTAGCGAGGATTTGATGTCAAATTTTAATGACAATTAATTAAAGGTATTAGGTGTTGTGCATCTATTACGAATGTACGTAAGAGAAGTGTATTTCTCTGTGCAACCGAGCTATTACCACGCCACAACAATATAATTATGAAATTATCTAGTTTGCCGAGATTTCTATTTCTATTTATACTGTATACTGGTCGCCTGATGAGATGAGAATTGTTATAAGCAATGTCGTGCTTCTAAGAGCTATTGCTATTATCTTCTAATTACAGTCTCATTAAAAAAAAATGAACATTAAATATTAATAAATAAATGACCAGACAGGTCACAGAGCGCCATCTAATTTCCGTGGTAAGCTACGAGGCTTGTGTTACGGAAACTAGATGGTTAATAAACTACATATTATACTTTTTTTTTTTAAATATATACATATAATAATAATAATATATTCAATTTAACAGATAATTACAATCCATTTTTGTTAGTATACCTATCACTATGTTAGTAACAATGGCTTACATTAAAGTTAGTAAACTAAAATTTTATGTTAGTGCCTTATTTATATAAACACCCAGACCGAGACAAATTATACAATGTACCCTCGGTGGGAATCGAACCCACGACCTCCCGAGTTCACGGCAACGTTTGTTACCAATAGACCACGGAGGCGGTCAAAATGACCAATTCATAACACAAGTTTATCGCGATAGACAGCTTTAATTTTGTTGATTATCTAATATTTGTTTTATTTATTTATTAAAACTTTGTTGCACAATATATACAAGGGGTGGACTTAATGTCACTAGACATTCTCTGACAGCCAACCTTAGGGACACTGTAGAACACTAAAGACGTAAGGTAGGTGCAATTAGAGAAATATGATTACGTAATAAATCTAAACCATATACTACAATAATAAATACTATTATAACAAACTTAATACTAATAATACGTACACACGTTTTATTAATACCTATAAATAATTTTATTTATTTATATAATATTATACTGAATAAACTAAATGAGTTGTTAAGAGATATTTAAGTAATATGAATATACTATTTTAATATACATATTTATAATAATATCTTTACTAAGAAGAGCAAGAATATCAATAGAGAGAGAGTGAGAGTATTCACATTTAGGCAACTTTACAATAGGCCAATCATGACAAGTGGCTAGCTCGTCGATGTCTCCAGCGTACCAAACTCGTGAAATATCACAAATAAATTAAATATTATTAAAATGTATTTATTTACATTAATAAATATGTTTGTGTCCCGACCAGGAATCGAACCCGGTACATCCCAGTCTAAATCCACGGACTTAACCGTTTGACCATGGAGGTAATATCAATACAGACTAGAATCATCAATAGAGACTTTAAAATTAAGAGTCGATAGTATTAGAATCGACCTCTGAGTTCACTGCAGGATAACTACAGGGGTTATGCCAGCGAAATTTCCGGTAGCCGGTGAAATGTACAGTTTAAGCGGGGTGAACGGTTTAAGTACTTGATTTGAAATCTAGTCGAAATTCTTAGGTTTTAATCTATGATGCTTCAAAATGGATTCGAGATAATTTGCCATTTTGCAAGTTTTGTAGTTGGATTTTAGCTTTAAATGGTTTGTACTTTACCAGTGTATTGGATTAAGGTCTGACCTCTCCTCAACCCATGCTCAACAGTTTAATGGTATTAGTAGCTTCACTTCATGCAATAAACTATAATTACATAGGTATTATTGTTTAAATAACCTTAATTTAAATGCATTTCTCACCACTATCACCTTGTAAATATATCAAAATCAGTTTAATCAATGAACGTATTAAGACTATTACAAGCTCTAATTAAAATTGTGTTCTGTCTGTAGTTAGTATTCACCATTCTTGTACCTATTGGTCCGCACCGGTAAATTTATGTTTAGCCTGGATAGCAACGAAGGGCAGTCTACAGCTCCCGTGATCAGTTTAACCAGGAATACCAAGTCAGAAACCTCACGACGCTTATATAGTGGTAAAAAACATAAACGTTGACGCGAAGGAATGTTATCACGAGCCTGTGATTTAATACGGAAATTAACATGGATAACAAATCGTTTCTGAAATCGCTCGATGCGGTTAATGTGAATCATGTTTATTTATTTATTATTTAAGGTACACTAACAGGTTACAATTAATACATATCGAGCACTTATTTACAATAATTTGTAACGTCGGAATTAAAACCCAAGGACAGTGTACACGGCCTGCTACACATAGCTACTTGAATGATTAGAGTCAATTGTGTTTTTCAGTTTTAAAATTTTAGGTTTCATCCATTTTCATTATTATCAATATATTAATATATACGAGAATTAATATATTATTAATAATGTCAATTTATGTTGAAAGTCATATTTTAGTTTAATTGAAGGAAATAACGTACAATAATTTAAAAATAAAATAAAATATTAATTAAACTAAAAACTTACATCTTAAAACGTAAATTACTATTATTAAAAATAAACCTAATTAATTAATAAAAATATAACTAAAAACTAAAATGAAGAAAACACAAAATAATAATTATTATAAATAAAAAATTTGCTCCAAATCGCTGCCAATGGGCAAAGTGCCAAGAATACTGGCAGCATTGCCACGTTGAATGGCAATACTGATCCTTTGGCCCAAATATTGCCCAGCCCTTTTGTCTCCTGAGGTGTTGACGAGCTGTTTTGACAACGCCTTGAAAATTTCTTGTGCACTTGGTCCCCACGGCCCGAGAGTTTCAACTCCAAACGGCGCAAAAACACATCTCCCAATAAGCTGAGTGTATTTCCGCCGCTTGAGGTTTTGTTGAAAGTTATATCATAGGTTATATATTAGTATAAGTCAAAAAAGTCAATTTAAGAATAGTAAAAAGTAAACGTAACGTGAACGTTATTTTACGATCAATAACAGTTGCCTCTTAAATATATATGTAGTTCGGACTCTACACCTGTGAAGCAGATGAACGGATGGCCTGATGAAGGTCGATGGTAGGGGCTGTATAAGGTAGGCAGGAGATCGTGTGAAGTGACGAGCCAATAAGGGATGACTATATCCAGCAGGATTATGTATTTGTACGAATTTTTATTAAATAAATAAATTTATATACAAGTATAACGAGGATGATATGGTTTATACGTGAGATAAGACTTCATAGTATATAAATATATATACTGCTTGGAATTTATTCAAAAACAAATATTTATATATTATAATCTACTCGTAGATTATATATAAAGAACTACATATTATTTATTTCAATTATTTAGTAATAAATACTTAAATTACGGTGCAGAGAAGTTTTCCTAAAATTATCGCCACTCCTACTGAGTCTAATCAAGTAGGTAGCGGGAGCTCGACGATCGCGCGATTTTCAGACGCGGCCTGATTCATCATGCAGTAGTGTTTTGTTTTTCAGATTATGATGTTTATCTTTAAAATTTAATATTTATTTTTATTTAAAAAAGAGGTTTACTAGTGACGCCAGAAGTTTAAAAATAAATATTAGCTCTTTTGAGAATTACACGCGGGATAAGAGTCAAGTACGATGATTTGAAAGATAATTCTAATTGCGTCAGCGCAGACCTATCTTTAGTTAAATTCAGTGACATAGCACCTACACGATGTGAAACATCTGTAATAAATATTTTTATAAACAACGAAACGGAAAAGTAGAAAGATTAAAAATTGCGAGACATGAACGTTATAAAATCTATTTACAGATTGCCTTAAATCTATTTGCAGAACCTGCTGTAATAAAAATCACGAGACTTACAGAATATATTTATAGATTTCTCGGGCATGTTTTTGTGCACCTTTAAGATTCACTCACCTATGACATCCAGAGCTATGCCGTAGTTTCTTGTAGGGGAGACTTGGAAGTCGACGCGACATCTATACGTGGCTCGATCCCTTGACAAGATATCTTGCAAGTGAAGTGCTGATGTGGGTGAACCGAGCCAGCGCGCTCGCCCAGCTAGGGGCTCGTTCGCCCAGTGCGCCTCGGGACCTGGCACTCGGGTGTCGTAACTGAAACAATAGATAATCAAATTGATGAAACAAAGAATAAACAAAAACGTTGAGGACCATGAATAGCAGAAACTAAGTAATTGGCGAATGACATTAGTGCCATTTTCCCTTCCGTGGTGGTCTGATTCACATTTAGCCAACTTTACTACGAGTACAAGCCAATCATGACAAGTGGCTCGATGTCTCTAGCGTGCCACACTCGAGAAATAAATTAAATATTAATTAAATTATATTTATTTAAATTATTAAATGTTATTGTGTTCTGACCCGTGTTCCACGCCAACCCGTCTGGCCAGCGTGGCGAGTGTAGGCCAAATTCTCCAGATATATGTTCTGAAAGGCCCATCTCCAACAGTGTAATTCCAGTACGCTGTGTTCTAGGGTCTGTAACGATATGTCCCGACCAGGAATCGAACCTGGTACCGAGTCTAAATTCACAGACTTAACCGATAGACCACAGAGGCAGTTCATATGCAATTATAGTCTGACGCCCAAAAGCAAAGCAAGTTGGTTAATCGACAAAAAGTAAAAGATGATTGGGCAGTCTATGTATAAACTTACCTATTAATAAGAATATTTGACTGCCTCTGTGGTTAAGTCCGTTGATTTTATTTGTGGCAGTTCTCAAATTTGGTACGTACGTTAGAGACATCGACAAGCTGCCACTTGTCATGATAGGATATGGTCTATAGTAAAGTTGGGTAAATGTGAATCAGATTCTTTAAAAGCGTGATTTCTGAACACTCCGAAAGGGATACGGTCGTAATGATAATTTACTCAAGTAAGATGATTTTTTTTAAGAATATATTTTAGTATTATAGTCATATATAGTAGTCAGTTATTTTTAAATTCTCTTTTACTTTTCTTATACCGATATATTATCAAGTTATCGATTTTGCATCTATGCTCGCACAATCAAATTTTTAAAAATATTTTTCAAGTATAAGTGTAATTATGAGATGAGTCTATCCACTTTGTAAGAAATAAAATTAGGAACATTTTGAAGATATATTAATCATATATTTGTTTTAGTAAAATAGAGGAAAATCGTTAGAAATGTTTTTGAAATTTTTCTCTTTGTATAATTAGGTATATGAAAGCCATTCAACATGGCAATGCTGCCAATATCCTTGACACTTTGCCCATTGGCAGCGATTTGGAGATTTTTTAAATTATATTAATTTTTTTTTTTTTTTAAATTTTAGTTTTTAGTTGTATTATTTTTAGTTATTAAGTAGTTTCATAATAGTAATTTATGTTTTAAAATTTTAGTTTTTAGTTTAATTAAAAATTATATAAATTTTTAAATTGGTATATGAAAGAATATAAATAGAAATATCTAAAAAGAAAACCTAACAATAGAGATTAGTAGGAAAGTATTCGCTAGTATGCACGTGTTGAAGCGGTTACAGTTTTTTATTCCCATCAAGACGAAGCTAATGTTAGTCACATCTCAGCTGCTTCCTATTATAGATTATGCTGACGTCTGCTATCCTGATCTTACTGAAGAGCTACTAAATAAACTGGATCGCCTTCTAAACTTATGTATCCGATTTGTTTTCGGCTTGCGTAAGTATGACCACGTCTCCCATTTTCGTACACAGTTAAATTGGCTCAATATCCGCTTTCGCAGGTCAGCACATCTTCTATATTTTCTATACAATATTATTTACAACCCTATAGCTCCCTCTTATCTTAAAACACACTTTGAATTTCTTTGTGATTCGCACGACCGCCCTCTTTGTTCTTCTCATAACAACCAACTTAAAATCCCACCCCACACTTCCAGCAGATATTCAGATTCATTTACCGTATCGTCTGCTCGCCAGTGGAACAAACTTCCACTGACCATCAGACAAGCTCCTTCCATTCACATCTTTAAAAAACTACTTAATACTTTCTTTTTAAACAAGCAGAACAATATATGTTAACTTCACAAATTTCTATTTCCTAATAATATATTATCATCATATATATTCTATAATACATATATATTGATGAGTATTTATGTAGTCTATGTATTCATACTATTTATGTAGTTTATTGGTTAGAATTGCACCCCACATATTTATACTGTCTCACTCTCCCAAAGGTTAGCTGGTAGAAAAAGCCGAAATGGCTTTAAGTTCGCCTTTGTACATACTTTTAAGTAAAGTGCAATAAAGTATTTAATAATAAATAAATAACAATAAATAAAAAAAACTACACTAGAAATAAAACTTATGATACCAAAATTATTACCGTCCGATGGGCGTAGTGTTCCGAGGACACTCGCTGCGTTCCCCAGTTGAACGGCGAGGCTGACCCTTTGAGCAAAATATCCTTTACGGGGGAACGCATTATTAATATATTATATTAATAATAAATATTATTAAAGTTAATAGACTACATTTCTTAAAAATACCTTTGAAAAAAAATTGATTGTGAGAGGAATGCAAAAGCTTTAATCCCTATACTATATTAAGTATGTCTACTATTGTATACATTCGAGTACCTATATACGTTTAATTGATTGCCGTTTCATTTACTCGCCACCCACCGTAAGCCACCCACAGAGATGCTAATCTAGATAGAACTACCTTACGATTGCTATATCTACCTAATCATACGCTCTTTGGATCAATATTATCAGCATTTAACCAGCGTGCTCCGTAAACCATGTCCTGGATTAGACAGTTCAGTTGTTTTAGCTCACGAAGGCGGGTTTGTTTTAGTTGTGGAAGGACAACCATATGGACTAATTATTTCAGATAAAATTATAGTAAGTAGATATATCTTGCAGCACTAATCATAATAAATAAGATTCATAGGAAAAACAGCAAACTTGTACAATAGAAATAACATCCATCTAATACAGTACAAACACGCATATAAAATAACCAAAAATAAAGTCCATAAATGTTAGCAACTGGAATTATGCACTTATGACTGACATCAGCCCCTAATACTATGCCGGCTTGACTAGGCATGACGGCAATTCGAGTCCGAGCCCAAAACATGTGGATGCACTTTACTGGATTTATCGACACGAACGGTGGATACTTTTCCGCCCCGGCAGACTAGATTTCCTGGGTTAATCAAGGACTAGTTTATTTACAATAAAATACACCATTAAAAGGTGGACTGGTAAAATAATTTATAAGAGATCATCAAGAAAAAAAAAATAATAATAAACCTATATGAATGAAATTTTCAGCAAATTAACCGACAAACGCATTGCGCTAGGCATTCGGGAAACTTCAGCACATTCTCTCATCGGACATATCACAATCTTTGAAGACCAGTCTTTAACCAGTGCATCCTTCGGTCTATGGCTATGGAGAGAACTATGCTTGGTATTTCCCTAATGGATATAAATCGAAATATACGTTAGAGGACCAACGTTATTGCTTTTACAATTAGCAAGCTGAATTAGCAGTGAGACGAACACATCTGCCGCAGAACCGACATACAAACATACAACCGGAAAACAGGTTCGAGAGTGGAGACCACGTACAGGAAGATGCAGAGTGGGACGACACCCAGCCAGATGGACGGTTGACTTAAGGAAATATGCTGGTGGGGATTGGATGAGAGTGGCACGAGAACGCGAGCCTTTACAAGTATAATGATGATGTTAACTAAATTAATTATAAAATACATTTCATTGAATTTTTTCATTGTTAATGTACTGGGTACCCTGGGGATTGAGTTAGGTGATGGGTAGGGTAGGATAATACATTTACGTATGTCAATACATAACAACTACAAGTATAACTTGCCTGCCTTCGTGAGTTAATAGACGTACAACAATACGGGAACATTCAATGCGAATAGTTCCAAGTGGAACAATTGCAATTGAGCCAACACCATGCTCATTTGTTTGTTGGTACCATATATACACACAGAGTTTTCGTGTTTGCATTCTGAGACGCTGTGTTTACTTGATTATGTATTCGTTAGCCATCTGGGAATAGATAGATATAGGTTAAAGCAAGGAGTAGTACAGCAATGTTATGTTTAGAATGTACAGTTAGTTTTAGACAAAGCTATATATTTTTCATTAGTACATGCCGGGGTTTGAGCCCACCTTTTTAGGGTGTTAAGTTCACGTTCCTACAACCGAGCCATCATCTCCACAATATAATCATCATTACCATTAGCCTATGTCTCTCTACTGCTGGATATAGGCCTACCCCAAGGCTTGCCACTGCACGCGGTCCTTTGCAACTCTCATCCATCTCCCACTAGCCACCTTCTTTAGATCATCCGACAATCTGGCGGGCGGTCGTCCCACTCTGCGTCGTCCCGTACGTGGTCGCCACTCTAGTACCCGTTTGCCCCGTGTCGGTGGTCGGTTCTGCGGCAGATGTGTCTGGCCCACTTCAGTTTGCTAATTTTGAAAGCTATGTCAGTAACTTTGGTTCTTTGACGAATATAAATTTTTAGAATTTATTTACTAGAGAAATACCAAGCACAGCATTCTCAATAGCTCGCTGAACGACCTTAAACTTATAGGCCAGACCCACTGCCAGTGTTCACCTCTCTGCTCCATACGACATTACGGTGAGAACGCATTGGTTGAAGTCTTTTGTCTTCATACATTGTGGAATGGACGATGAGAGGATGTGCCGGAGTTTCCCGAATGCAAATAATAAATAACAGCAAAATATAGAAATAGATTTAAATTTAAAAATGGAAATTAATAATAATAATAATAATAAAGTTTATTGAAACAATTACATTTTTTTTTTCTTCCTTATAAATATGGACTTAACTAAGGGAACAGTTTTACAAAACAAATAGTTAAAACCCTGACTCCAAGACTAGTTGGGCTGTGTCCTAGAAGTCAGTGCTCTTCCTAGGAACTACAAAAATAAATTCACAACATTGGTAAGTACAATATACAAAATTTAAAAAAGAGAAAAATAGAATCAGTTAATGGTGAAAAAATAAAAACGGTAGCAAAATTACTTATAAATAAGTAAGGTTAGTAAAGCAAAATTATATATTAAAAAGTAAAATACATAAAACACCTAAGTACCCGTGTAGAATATGCCACTTAAATTATTTTTGGACAACGAAAAGATTTTCAGTTTCCTGGTAAGTTAACTGTTGTAACCAGTCATTCACTCGCATCTTGACTTATTTCTTAGTTAAGGAGAAAATATCAAACGTTTTGCTGATCTTGTTGTACAGTACAGAACTAAGTACATAGAAATGACGCCTAGCCGTAACTGTTCTATGGCTGGGAATATTGCACACTATGTCGATTCTACGTGTTTTGTTATAAAAAGAGGGATCATATATTAAGCTACCATGTTTGCGAAGGACGGTATTTAATATGTACAACTGCCTTACAGTAAGGACTTTGCAACTGGAATATAGTTCAGTAGTAGGGAACTTGAATGGCTTCCTTGACATCACCTTCAGAATTGCCCGCTGAGCCCTTTCAAGTTGCAAGAAAGTAGTTTTATCTGCACCTCCCCAAGCAGTTATACCATAAGACAGCAACGATTGAGCTAAAGCAAAGTAAACAACTCTAAGAGTATCGGAATCTGCAGAGTCTCTCAAACTCTTAAAAACATAGATTAGTTTCCTAATTCGACCAGTTATTGCAAGAAGATGTTCATGCCAGTTTAGATTGCTATCAAGATGGATACCAAGATACTTGATGCAGTCCGTTCTAACTAATTTCGTGCAGTTACAGCCGGTCATATCTAAGCAGGTATGTGCTCTGATTTCAAAAGAGTTTAAGGGTGGTTGCAGGGTGCTCTTGATTGAAAAGGTAATAAATTTAGTTTTTTCTGCATTCAATGTCAACAGGTTGGAGCTCAAGCACGCCATCACAGATGCCAAGGCAGCCTCCGCACTGACTTGTACCTCCCCCCAGGTATTGCCGTCAATAAGAAGTACAGTGTCGTCTGCATATGTTATTATCCTACAGTGTTCGATGCTTAGTTTACACAAATCATTTATATAAATTTGGAAGAGGGTAGGCCCCAATACATTTCCCTGAGGCACACCAAAAGTAAGGAGCTCATCATCGCTTTGACAACCACCTATTCTAACACATTGGCGTCTTTCAGACAGATAGCTTCTAAAGATGTCGAGAACAACGCCTCTAACACCAATGTCCTCCATCTTCTTCAGGAGGATCGGGACAGAGACAGTATCAAAGGCCTTGGATAGATCCAGAAATATTCCAAGAACTTTAACCTTACCATCCAGGCACTTTACGACTGTTTCAGTTAGTTTTAATACCGCATCTTCGGTTGACAGGCCCTTTCTGAAGCCATACTGGTTGTTGGAGATAATATTATATTTATCTAAATAGTTTACGAGTCTGTAATTCAATGCCTTCTTTTATTTATTTAAATTTAGCAGTTACTAGCAACTGCGTCTATAAGACGTGCGGTAATCAACAAGCACTTCAAGCGAATAGAGTCTAAAATAGAATAGGTAATCATTTTTTTTTTTAAGAATTCGTAAGCCGCAGGTTTCTATTTACGGTGCTCAACTAAAAGTGGAAATTGTTAATTGGCTTTATTGTATATAAACTTAGTTATATAACTATAAAATAGCTAGTAAACTCTTCAAACATAAATAAATACATATTACAAAATATCGTTTTACCTTCTCATAGATCTAAAGTTACAATGTTATTTACTATACTTTAAAGACATAATAAAGTCACACATAAATTTATTATTATCATTAGTGACATAAAATATGAAATGGTATCAGAAAACGCAAGATGCTCGAACACTCTTACACCGTAAAGTCTAGATGGTCTACATAAAAATAGAATGGTGACTGGACAAAATCAAAAGAAAACATGACCAAGTTCGATAAATACAAATACAAATCGTTTATTAGCATAAAATAATATTGATTCGTTATAGTGAACCCTGTCTCCTGCATGAGAGAAAAAAAAGTATGTGATTGTTTGTGTGATATGTGTGTGTGTGTGTGTGTAGGGAAGGGAGTGGAAAAGGGAGGAGAGGGAAGAGAGAGAGTAGGTTTGTGTTGGGGATTTATAATTTTGCCTAGTAAGTTAATAATTGTTCATCTTTTTTATTTATATGTGAATTTATATTTTGTCATGTCATCATCTCTTCTGTACTGTCATAGTCAAGGTTCTTAAGTAATATTTTTAATTCTTTTTGATTTAGATGGGTAATTTTAGGTTTTGTGTTGATTCGGTTGTACAGTTTCGGCACTCATATATGAGGTGAAAAAGATAATTTAATAACTTTTAGTTGATTACTACTTATTTTATCCGGAATTGCTCGTGCTAGCAAAAAAAGGTCACATTATTATGTATGAAAAAATTTTCATACAGTACACGGCACGGTGATATTACGCCCACCTGATGGAAAGCAGGACGTGAGCAACTGATGTCAGCCACTAACGATATGTTACACACTATGTGTGGTTCGGGACTACATAATATGTCCAAATATCTGATTCGCATTAACGCCTATACTACAAAACAGATTTTAATAATATTTGATAGACACGTTCTTTGGTACCAAGGTACTGACATTGGTTATGTGAGGTTATCCCATAGACATGTGAAGACTTTAAGACAACCACTATATGACACGGGCAAAGCTGGATCAAACAGGTAGTCTGTAATAAATATTTGAATTATACGACCGTCGCATCGTCTACGAACATTCTGGAACTCGCAATAATAAACTCGATTGTATAGCATCACGACATTCCTTTTATTGTAGAATATGTAAATGCCGCTGAGCACATCTGAAGTGGGATAACATATTTGAGACAAGAATGTAATATAAAAAGCTTGATGTCTTGATGCATCTAAATGTCAGCTTAGTAAATATACCGTTATATATATTAAAATGAAAAATGAAAAATAGAATCTGTTATAGACGACTTCACTGATGTTCAGTGCAATAATAGAGACCCATTTTTTTTTTAAATCAGTACGTTCTTCAAATAATGTCGTATGGAGCAGATATGTTGACAATGATATTGGCTCTGGTTCACAAGTTTAAATTCTCTTTGACAGAGCTATGCTTGGGATTTCTCTGAAGGATAAAGTCCAAAACGTTGACATCCGTCCGAGAACCAAAGTCTTACCTAGCTTTCTGTAGAGACAACATACTGGAAGATGCAGAGTGGGACTAACCCTCGCCAGATGACGGATAACGGTGGGGACGGATGAGGGTGGCAGGGGATGGTTAAGCTGTTCCACTAATATCAACTGGTGAAAACGTTAATAAATTGTCATTAAATATGACATCAGAACCTCGCCAACCCGTCTGGCCAGGCAGCGTGATGAGTGTAGGCCAAATTCTCCAGACCCATCTCCAACAGTGGAGTTCTATGACACTCTGTTCTCATATACCGATATATCATTATGATGCTGATTATATATCGGTAGATAAGTACTATAGATTTATTCATAGGTATAAGTAGTATTTTTCTTAACTGCCCCCGTGCTTTAACGGTTAAGGCCGTGGATTTAGACTCGGAGGTACCGGGTTCGATTCCTGGTCGACACAAAAAAATATTTAATAATGTAAATAAATTCGACGAACATCGACGAGCTTGCCACTTGTCATAATTGGCCTATAGTAAAGTTGGCTAAATGTGAATCCGCTTATTTATAAGCGTGGTTTCTGACCATCCCGAAAGGGAAACGGTCGTGATGATACATTTAAGTAGTTTTATTAAATCTTTTCAAACATTAACATCCACAATTCCTGCTGACTTCTCCTAAAGGTTAGCTGTTAGATAATGTTTTTAGTCATTAATATCGCCTATATGCTTTATTTTTTTTTATTTACCGTGCAATAAAGATAAGGAAATTTCTATATCTATCTAACATATCTAGCAAGTATCACGTAATAAGGCAGCATAAATATCCCACTATGAAATAAAATCCATTAAAATGCAACAAAAAAAAAACATTAATTGTTATAGGCTTTAAATATTTTTGCATATTGGAAATGTTACTATATTTTAATATACCCAATATATTATTAGAGATTTCGGTGGAGTGTTAAACTATGCAAGGATAATCCACATATTGAACTCGTCCGACCCGATTAATTTTCAGAGCTTAAATACTTTTTCATGTTAAAAACCGGTTTTTAACTATAAATGAACTTCTGAATATTTTCATCGTACATGCAAACTATTTTTCATACTAATATTATAAATGCGAAAGAAGCTTTGGAAGTCTGTATCTCGCCTTAACGTCTATACCAAAGATTTTGTAAGACGACGTGCGTACCTCTCATCATCATCATAATCAGCCTGTGTCTCTCCACTGCTGGATATAGGCCTCCCACAAGTCTCGCCACTTCACACGATCTCCTGCCACCTTCATCCAACCCCTACCAGCGACCTTCCTCAGGTCATCCGTCCATCTAGCGGGGGGTCGACCCACTCTGCGTCTTCCCGTACGTGGTCTTGTAACCTGCCCTTTGCAGTTACTTGAATTATTTAATTATCGAACGCCTGCGGTTGGATGTAGTTGCTTTTAATTGTTACGGAGAGGATTCTACGGAACTCCTTTTTTTTATTGAAAATGCATAAAACTTTTTTATACTTTATATTTTAGAAATATTTACATATGTAGAAAAATTTAACACCTATCTACGTGGGACACTATTACGCGGTAGAATTTTAACTAATTATTATTTTAATCCTAATCTTTATAAAAATACTCGCTCTGTCGACCTCTCGGTCCGAGCTCCCCCGATCTTCTTTTTTTTTCTTTCTTTTTCAAAACAAAAACCCATCAACCCTGTCATTGTCGTATATTGACAATACTATTCTATCTTAAAATGCAAATAAAACTCTGTAACCTACATGTACCCGTTACAGTCTCCACTCTAGAACCCGTCTACTCCATCGTTCATCGGTTCTACGACAGACGTGTCCAGCCCATTGCCACTTCAGCTTACTAATTTTGAAGGCTATATCGGTAACTTTGGACATACTATGCAATTAGGCGTAGCCAATTTCAGCGTACCTCTACTGCGTGGAATTTATTACGAAGTAAATATTTTGATATTATAATCTAGAATAAAAATAAAGAATTACGTGTTTTTTATTTTAATTATTCAGTAATACAATCTTAAGTTACGGTGTAAAAACAAAATCCTAAAAATATCGCCACTCATACAGAACCTAATCAAGTAGGTAGCGAGAAGTCGTCGATCGCGCAAACGTTGACTGACGTAATTCTTTCTCTCTCTATCTCATCTCTCAGCTGTGACAGTGGGCGAGATCAATTATTAATAACACTCCCCAGAATTTACGTATTTATCACTATAAATAAATAAATAAATATTTCCAGACAGGTCACACAGCGCCATCTAGTTTCCGTGGTAAGCTACGAAGCTTGTGTTACGGAAACTAGATGGTTGATAAACTACATATTATACTTTTTTTTGGAGAATACATCTCACACCTCCGATTCGCGGATGACATAGTCATCATGGCCAGCTCGCTCAAGGATCTTAGCAGAATGTTAAACGGCTTAAACGTGGCTTCTCAGCAGGTTGGCCTCGGAATGAACCTAGATAAGACAAAGGTTATGTTCAATGACCATGTCAAGCCGAGGCCAATCTGTGTGGGAAATGCTACTCTCGAACTTGTGCAGGAATACGTCTACCTTGGACAGACTATTCAGCTAGGCGCTGCAAACTTTAGCAAAGAAGCTGACAGACGCATTCAGCTAGGATGGGCGGCATTCGGGAAACTTCGACATATCTTCTCATCGTCCATACCACAGTGTTTGAAGACAAAAGTCTTCAACCAGTGCGTCCTCCCCGTAATGTCGTACGGAGCAGAGACGTGGACACTGACAGTGGGTCTGGTTCACAAATTCAAGGTCGCTCAGCGAGCTATGGAGAGAGCTATGCTTGGTATTTCTCTGATGGATAGAATTCGAAACGTTGAAATTCGTCAGAGAACCAAAGTTACTGACATAGCATTCAAAATTTGCAAGCTGAAGTGGCAGTGGGCCGGACACATCTGCCGCAGAACCGACGACCGATGGGGCAAACGGGTTCTGGAGTGGAGACCACGTATGGGACGACGCAGAGTGGGACGACCCCCCCGCCAGATGGACGGATGACCTAAAGAGGGTCGCTGGTGGGGGTTGGATGAGGGTTGCAAAAGACCGCGTGCAGTGGCGAGCCTTGGGGGAGGCCTATATCCAGCAGTGGAGAGACACAGGCTGATGATGATGATACTTTTTTTTTGTAAATATATACATATTATACATATAAACACCCAGACCCAGACAAATTATACAATGTACAACTTGCCCCCGGTGGGAATCGAACCCACGACCTCCGGAGTTCACGGCAACGTTTGTTACCACTAGACCACGGAGACGGTCAATCTATGGATATCTTGATTTGTAGACGCGGTCTTATTCATGTAGTAGTGTTTTGTTTTACGGATAATGATTTTTATCTTTAAAAAAGTTCTATAAACGACACCTAAGCCTAAAAAAATACGAAACGATTTGCAATAGTTACTTATTTTCGCTGTAGTAAAGATGGCGTGAGAAACGGAACTGAAAGCGTTCTATAAAAAAAATGTTCCAAAGCTCATTGACGTCTCTGATGCAATAGGGCTGGCAGACTTTTCTCTCAAAAATTAGGTATCGCAATTCAGAGGGAAAATGCTGCCAGTGTATTTGGCACCGTACCAAATAACAGCATTTTTTTTAGTACGTTTTTATTTTTTTATGATACCTAACATTTTGTATTAAAATACCTTAATAAACAATGCCCGCTCTATTTTATATTTGATCTTTGAGAAAAGTACAAAAACGGTCTATTAATTTTAAATAATTATACACTAAAATATATTTTTTTAAGCCGTAAATATACTTTAATATATTTAAAAAACAGTATATTACCACTTAATATTTCCTTGCATAATTTAAACTCTACTTAACCTACTAGTTAACCTATATTTGAAGGATTAAGGATAGATTTAAACGAAACAAATAATTACACTAACGGCTTATCATAAAACCTAAACTAAATGAAGGGACCTAATTTATACACTCACCAAAAAAGTAAAATTACACAAAAAATTGGTACTTAAGAACTGCCGGGTCTTGCGGTTACAACCGCATTTAAACGCGAATGTGACCGGTTCGATTTCTGGCTAACCTAATCTGAATCATGCTCTCAGATGGTGACGCTATATATGCTATCTCCATATACAAGGTTACTTATTTGTAAAATGACATCAATCATCTTGTATGTTTGGGCTTAATTATAGTAGTAGTAGTATCATCACGACCGTTTGCCTTTCGGGGTGTCAAGAAACCACGCTTATAAATAAGCGGATTCACATTTAGCCAATTTTACTATAGGCCAATCATGACAAGTGGCAAGCTCGTCGATGTCTCCAGCGTACCAAACTCGAGAAATTTCACAAATAAATTAAATATTAATTTATTTACATTTTATATTTTTTAATTTTTTTTTGTGTCCCGACCAGGAATCGAACCCGGTACCTCCGTGTCTAAATCCACTTAACCGCTAAACCACGGAGGCAGTTAATTATATTTATTTATTTATTTATTTTTGGAACACATACAGACGTAGAAATAAACCAAGTTAATATATAGGGATCTATGAGCCAGTTACAAAAAGTATTTACTTTAGCAAGACTCTTGCGCAAGGCCAAGATCATACATACATACATATTTCCAGACAATCACACAGCGCCATCTAATTTCCGTGGTAAGCTGCGAGGCTTGTGTTACGGAAACTAGATGGTTGATAAACTACATATTATACTTTTTTTTTTTTGTAAATATATACATATTATACATATATAAACACCCAGACCGAGACAAATTATACAATGTACAACTTGCCCCCAGTGGGAATCGAACCCACGACCTCCCGAGTTTACGGCAAAGTTTGTTACCACTAGACCACGGAGGCGATCAAGACTAGGGTAGGTCTTTGGAACCATATTAGTGGTCTTGTTCTTGTCTTGTTTTTTAACAAGACCAAGACCAAGATTGGGGAACACTATGTTTATTTATTTATTTCCAAAGATGCTCATTACAAGTTGCAGTCGACGCCTGCTACTATTATAAATTAATCTGCTAGGTACTAATCTGGACCACACCTCAAAATGTGAACATACGGCAAACAATAATGCGCTTATACTAGACTAACTTAAAACTATGATTAAAATAATAATAATAATGTCAAGCAAAAACATGCAAAAAGCTAAACAATAATAATAAAAATAAAAACATGCCTTAACATCTAAATAATTCATTTACAGTTAACACTATCAACGCCTCCGTGGTCTAGCGGTTAAGTCCGTGGATTTAGACTCGGAGGTACCGGGTTCGATTCCTGGTCGGGACACAAAAATATTTATTAATGTAAATAAATACATTTAATTAATATTTTAATTATTTGTGATATTTCTCGAGTTTGGTACGCTGGAGACATCGACGAGCTTGCCACTTGTCATGATTGGCCTATAGTAAAGTTGGCTAAATGTGAATCCGTTTATTTATAAGCGTTGTTTCTGACCACCCCGAAAGGGAAACGGTCGTGATGATACTTTACTTTACTATCAAATAATAAAATAGAACATTCCAAATAAATTAAATTAAAATTAATACTATATACAAATATGCGTACACTATGTACGAGTAAATGTCAACCCACAACTTTATATAAAGAGTGGTAAAAAAAATTATGGTCGTGATGATACCTTACTTTATTAGGTAGTTGTTTTTAATTGCCTCAATATAAAGGGGAGATACGGTACACTGGCGACGAAAAAATTAATTTCACAATTTCAAAGGTGAGTGAAAAGGGAAAGTTTGACAAAATTATGATTAGGGCGTATAATAACATCTCGGAAAGACGAGTTCCTGAAATTACAGACTCAAATATTATTTCAACGTTTGCGTAAAGTACTCGTAGAACCAAAACATTTGCTCTACAAATTATTATTCTTTAATTTTATTCTCTTTGATTATTGCACTTAGCCACATCCTCAAGAAAACGAGGTTGTCCCAAACATGCTTAGTTTACATGTTTCCATGCTAAGGTATCATGACATATCTGATCAACAATCAATATAGTTTAACTTAATTTTGAGATATTTTTTTGCAAAAAAGGTATTAGTTGCGATTAACGCGACACCATCGCCGCTTAAAATGGATAACCAATTTGGTAATTGGACTTTTAGATGCTTAAAAATTAATATATACTTAAATATGTTTTGCAAAGTTATGTTTTTTTTTTAATATAAAAAAAAAATAGTCATGCTTTTATTGTGTTTTAGCTAGAATTTCATCTGCAAAACCTCAAAGTGTACATTTTTAGGTGCAATACATTAAGAATTAACAAGAAGTATATTTAATATACACTTTACGGAATGTGTAAAATATATCTACTTCTTTGACGTAGCCTTGGTTTTTGCTTGACTTAGCAAAGGATCGAGATCTGTCCATAATAATGCTCACGACGACTCAGTCTAAGCAACGGTTAAGTCGAACTAATATAAGCTTGATCTCGTGCTTAGATACTACTATTAATTCGGGCCCTAGCCCTTTACTGTTTAATATTTGCTTTTCAGGACCTAATTTTAGAGAACTTGGCCTACTCTTTACTCGCCACGCTGGTCATACAGATGAGAATCCGATATCATCTTCTATGATAATTTATTAACAAATTAGAAAATACAGGAACTAAGACCAACTGAGACAATTTAATATTGTCTACGAGGCAACGGAACGGTGATGATGATGAACGAAAAGTGTAGTTCTTATGGGTAGATGTAGTGGTTTCGGATTGCGTCCTTTTTGGAATGTAAGGAAAGCATTCCCACAGCCGATCGACCAGCGCTTTAGAATATCATTCGTTACAGCTCCACTGCTGGAGATTGGCCTTCCAGAACATATTAGAAAGTATTATTTATTAGGAACAAAAAACTGTTAATTCATTCATTCATTACAGCCCTTATATCCTCCACTGTTGGAAATGGGCCCAACATATATCTGGAGAATTTTGCGTACTCTCGCCATGCTGGCCCGACGGGTTGGCTAGGATATATATTTTAATGTCTTTTTTCACGATTCCGACGGCTTAACGTGCTCTACGAGGCACGGGAACAGTGGTGTTGTAAATCTATAGCAATTGTTGTTGCACTTAATTAATTTTATTATATTGTATAATTCTTAAGGTGTAAAACGGGATCAGTATACAAATGCAATTGTTATTTCATATCTCATTGTTATTGTACTGATTTTGTTGGTTCTTTTTTATTATTATTTTTTATTATAGCTAACAGTGAAAATTTGTAAGGCTTTGAGATTAGATATTTTTTGTATACATAATATTGCAAAGGCTGTAAATTTTCCCACAATAAATAAATAAATTGTAAAAAACTAAAAAAAAAAGTGTAGTTCTGATTAGTGCATGCCATGGGAGCATAAACCGACCTTTGTAGGATTTTTAAGAAAGCATTTACAACTGAGCTATTATTCTTATGAATTAAACTTAAAAAATGCTAATACAAATATATACTAAGTTAAAAATAAAACTATAAACTAAACTATATATAAAAATTGTCACTCATGACTTGATCATGTGGCATTGTGCCAAGGACACTTGCAGCATTCCCCCGCTGCACAGTCATGCTGATTTGCTGGCCAAAAATTAATATCTTGCCACGTACAGCATTAACCAGCCGTTTAGACAGTTTACATTACATGCTGGCTAGCGAATATATTTTTTGAGAATTCATACTACTTTGCTGGCTTGGAGGGTATTGAAGAATATTCCACATAAAACTAAGCATCTAAGTATGAAAACCTTTCAGATGCAGCAAAATCTTACGTGAAATAATATGAAAGTAGTTTAATATTAGGTTAATGTGAAAATCGATCGAAGCTGAGAACTGAGAGCGAGAAACGACATTTACCAATGATTTCAAAACTAAGTAGATGCAGCATTAGAGTCCTAAATAATAAAAAAATGCTGTTTAAAACTACGAGCATTCAGAAATGAGTAGCAAAAAATTAAACTTACTTAAATATTTAGTTTATCATACGTTGAAATAATAATGAAATTTCTTTATTGCACAAAAACTAAATTAGCTTAAAATTAATGTGCACATGTGAGCTTTATGTCTTAATGTATTGATTTTTTTTCTTTTACACGTAGAGGTTTACATCTACCGCCCATTGTGGACGAGGGTTACACTTGCGAAGCTGCAGTCTGTGTGCAGTCATCTCTGAGTTTAAAAAAAGTAAAAGTAAAGTATCATCACGATCGTATTTCTGTCAGAAACAACGCTTTTTAAAGAAGCAGATTCATATTAAACTAACTTTACTGTAGACCCCTCATGACAAGCTCGTTAATGACTCTAGCGTACCAGACTCGATAAATATAAAATTAAACAAATTAACCCATAACCAGAGAACGAAGCGGGTACCTCAGCATCTAAATCGACGGTCCAAACCGCTAGAACCACGCGGCTAAATATGAGGTAAATCGCGTAATGACCCATTTAGCTATAAATAAAGTAAAGTATTATGACGACCATTTTTAAAGAAAATGATTCGAATGTAGTCAACTTTACTCTATAGTATGCCTGCCTATGTTTAACTACCAAAAAACTAAAAATAAATAATAATGCATATTTATTTTTAGTTTAATCATCCCGTTGAAATCAGGGGTAAATATAAACAAAAATATATCTATGTGCCGAATCGATAAGAAAATACGAGTATGAATAAATTTAATTTTGTTCTAAATGCGGTATTCACCATAGTGCAAGATCTTTGTCATTTGCGTACTAAAACATTAATGAGGTTTCCGCTGGTACAACTTTGATTGATTTGCTTAAACCGACGAAATGTGTTAGAGAATAAAATATGCATCATCATTACTAACCCATAATATTCCACAGCTGAACACTAATAATAAAACAACAAGCTTATCCCGTCTGTCTGTCTGTATGCATGTATGAATTGCCTCGTCTTTCATCACAGTCCTTTAAACACAGAGTCCTAGACCTTCACTATTGGAGATCGATAAAGTAAGTCTTCTTTCATCGGTCGGCAGCTGACGCCAGCAACTAACGACCGGCATCAGCCTCTACCACTATGCCGGCCTAACAAGATATTTTTTCACACTTCGATTAAATGACTCTAGGTTATAGGAGTGCAGAAACACACTCACTGGGAGAGCATTCTTCAGCGTGAGACAGATGTAAGAGTCTCCAAATTTATGAGTACGCGTAGGGATAGAGGGTATGGTATGTGGATTCATATTTGCCACTTGTCATGATCGGTCTATAGTAAAGTTGGATAATTGTGAATCCGCTCCTTTAAAAGCGAGACATTCCTTGTACGTGATGATTTTTAACAATATTACTACGCGGGCCAAACTAGGTCAAAAAGCTAGTACTTATAAAATATGCAAGAAAACAGAGCAAACGAAGTACAACTCAATGACAACTAAATTTATGGATTCCGTCTTTACTTCCAACTTGAAGAGACCTGAACTTTCAGTCCAATTATGCAGAACAGCCAACTTGGCAACTGCAAAGTTAGAGACTGCCAAAATTACCAACATATCTATGAAATACATATTTTTGCTAGCAATGTCTGGCAGCCGCAATGTGCATATCAGATCAACGATGGCGAAAGTTCAGAAAAAGTTTGTAAAATTCATCATTCAATTTTATTTAGTAACTATCTGACCCGGCAAACATTGTTTTGCCATATAAATTATTTCTAGGGAATTTCTAGTGTAGAAAAAAAAAACTAACTTATTGTAAGTGTTAAGGATGTGGTATATGAGTGAAAGAGGCATGGAGCGCTGTGAGCGAATATAAAAATAACAAAACACCAAACATTTTTTATTTTATTTATTATAATTGCCCTGCCCATAATCTCTCACCATCCCAAAGGTTAGTTGTCAGAGAATGCCTAACAGGCATTAAACTCGCCTATGTACCTAATTTTAAGTTTTGGTGCAATAAAGAATTTAAAATAAATAAATAAATATTTATTCCTTAAAAATATATCGTGAGAGAAACAGGAGATAGGCTTCGGTCTCATCCCTACTCCGTGCTGTTTACTGGGAAGTGACACCGGTATAGTCTGGCAAATGAGTGTTGACCCAGAAAAAGCGCGGAAAATTTAAAAAATGTAGCACTGGTAACACTAATTATAGCAGGAATAAACTGTCTTGATACTATTGTTACCATGTAATAAGTTTCAATTAAATGTTAGGCTCAACTGGCGGGGATAACTTACCAAGTAATAATTGATCAGTTATCGAGCGGGATGGAAAATGATTAAATTATTAAAATGACTATTAAAAAATAGGGGTTGGAGATAGAAGGGTGAACATTTAGGGTTGTATGTATTTTTTAATGGCACATTGTAAAAAAAATAAAAATTTAAATTTTATCCAACAAAATAAAAATAAAATGTTAGGGGTCGACAACCCTTATCACTTAGGGGTATGAAAAATAGATAGTAGCTGATTCTCAGACCTACTGAATATGCATATAAAATTTTATAAAAATCGGTCAAGCCGTTTCGGAGGAGTATGGTAACTAACATTGTGACACGAGAATTTTATATATAAGATATAAGTGGGTTCCGCACACACATATATAATTTTTTTGTATGAAATTACAAATGTTTATATCCTTTTAATATGGTTTTGGAAGCGTATGCAACGTATATATTGGACAGCGCGAAGAACCATTGTGTCAACACTTAAGGATCTAGAAATAGAATAGAAAAGAATGTCGTTTAATGAGTCCATGAGTATTTTGACCATATAGCCCATAAAAGATCTGGTAACCTAAAAAGGCTTGTCAAATAAGAAAAATCGAAGGCATGAGTCCACCTGGCTGAAGCCCCATACTCTGGTCTGACCTAATCCGCACCAGTCTAAATACCCAAGTACACGAAGCCCTACATGCAGCCGTAAACAGACCCGGATTGTGTCGGGGACAACATAATCCGTAGACCCTCAGCAGTGACAAGAACGACGCAAGGAAAAACAAAAACAGCCGTAGCAGACAAAGCTTCTTTTGCGTTATACAAGTATAGACATTCTTAACTGTTACAATGAACTCGCGTTCATGTAAAGCGTAATTTGATAATATCTTTGCGTGTTGGTGTAATTTTCTTTAGTACCTACTTGCTCTGAAGTCGAACCACAACAATTAACACCCTAACTTTGTATTCAAATTTTTGAAATTCTATCTTGTTAATGGCTTTCTGAGATTCTGCAAACTCCGCACTTGAATTTAGTCCATATTTTATATTATTGTATATTTACTTTTATATATGTACCTATGTATATATAATATAGTTAAACTTTAGAATTTAATACATTTTTGCACCTACCTTTCAATAAAGTGCTCAAGTTCTCCCAATGGTTGGCTAGGATAGAATGTCTAGCGGCATTATGTATAGTATGTATATATTCTATGTATATATATAGTATGTATATATCCTCAGGCGGGTAACTACTTGGACCTATTAACCTATTACAGAATGAAAGTTGGTATTGATATTGCAACCCGTGAAATGAATTGTCTGGACCATTGCATGATAAGGGTCGAGGGTTATAAATATAGGTGTTTCATTTTGGACTCCGCAATCACAGATCATAGTGCGATTATTTGCACACTAAAAAAGGCAAAACCAAACAATATCAACATAACGTCAAAGAGCACATACGATAAAGTGGATTTTCCATTATTGTGTAAAACTATTAAAGATGAACAATGGTCAAGTGTGTATAATAATACGAATGTAAATAATGCTACAGACGCGTTTATAAACACTTTTTCAGAACATTTACTAAACAGTAAAGAAGTAAAAACTGCTAGCACACATAAAAACAAAACACTCAAACCATGGATAACACAAACTTTAATTGCTTGCATTCGTAAACGTGACCAACTACATAAGATCTCAAGGAAGTATAATACTAACCCAGGATTAAGGGATGACTACATAAGGTATAGAAGAATTTGCAATTTGATAGTCAAAAAAGCAAAAATTAAATACTACAGGAATAAATTTAATAAATGTACAAAAGATCCAAAAGCAACATGGTCCTTAATAAATGAAGCTACAGGTAGAAAACAAATTGATAGAAGAAGTATTAAACAGATAGATATAGATGAAAATAAAATAGATGTTTACAGAAACGAGATGATGGCTGCGACTGAGTTTAATAAATACTTTACAAATTTGGGAAAACAACTCGCTACTCGACATCTTTTAAAAATGTCTAAATCCGAAGATGAACTTGCAAATAGTATCCCTCATACATCATGTGACAAATCGATGTATATGAAATTTACTAATATTTCGGAAGTGTCTAACTTAATAGATTCTTTAAAAAGCAATAGTTCCTGTGGTATAGATAAAATATCAGGAATAATCATTAAAAGTGTGAAGGATGATATAGCAAAGCCCCTAGTGTTCCTTATAAATCTGAGCTTAAAAACTGGTGTGTTTCCAGATACCTTGAAAAAAGCAGTAGTTATACCCCTTTTTAAAAAGGGAGCCAAGACCATAATTTCTAACTACCGCCCTATTTCCCTATTATCCACAATTGCCAAAGTTTTCGAAAAGGTTGTTAAAGCTAGATTGGTAATTTATTTGAATGGTAACGGATTATTGTCTCACTCGCAATTTGGATTTAGACAAGGTCTTAGTACAGGTGATGCGATTGCTGAGGTGACGAGGCACATATTTGAGACTATTAATAACAAAAGAAAGGTTCTTGCTTTATTCGTAGATTTAGCAAAGGCTTTTGATACAATTTCTCATAAGATCCTAATTAGAAAACTATCTGAACTGGGAGTGGCGGGTATAAGCCTACAATGGTTCGCCAGTTATCTATATGGAAGAAAACAGGTTGTGAAAATTGGAGATATATTTAGTAGTGAAGAGCCTATACATTACGGGGTTCCGCAGGGCAGCGTGTTGGGGCCTATGTTATTTAGCATTTACATCAATGACTTTGCTGCTTTAAATACGTCATGTAAGGCTGTCTGTTTTGCCGATGACACTGTACTTTTATTTGAAAATTCTACGTGGGATCTAGTATTTGAAACAGCGTCACATGGAATAGATCAGGCTAAAAGATGGTACGATAACAATCTCCTTACTCTAAATGAAGATAAAACAAATTTTATGTGCTTCGCTCCAACAAGGGCAGGCTTGCCGGATGATGATCTATTTCTAAGAATTCATAATTGTTTCGGCAATGCTCAGTGTAACTGTAAAAAAATTAATCGTAGTACTTGTACAAGATATTTGGGTATAGATATTGACCAACACCTGAGGTGGGAAGCGCATGTCGACACTATTGTCACTAAAATAAGAAAGATCTCACATGTCTACTACGAACTAAGGAATATTGTGGATCAAAAAACTCTTCAAAATGTATACTTCGCTCTTACGCAGTCTATTATCTTGTACGGCATCATAGCGTGGGGTAGCTGTGGTTCTACTATTTTGAAAAAGTTGGAAGTTGCCCAAAAATTAAATCTAAAAATCATTAAAAGAAAACAGATGCGCTTTCCAACAGTATCTTTATATTTAGTGTCTAAAGTAATGACACCTAGACAAATATATTTATGGCAAGTAATTATGTACTTCGTAAAGAACATACACAGCATGCCGCTTCGTGAAGTTACACGACACTCAAGAGATCCGTCCACTCATGTTTGTCTTGTACCGTCATTAAATACTGCATTTGCTGGTAGAAACTTTACTTACATAGCACCTCGGGTTTATAATGGTCTGCCTAATAATATTAAAAACTGCATTAATAGATTTATCTCACCATCGGTCAAAGTTCATCAAAAGGGCCTAAATTATAATATTAAAAACTATTTGCTTCAAATGGATTATAATGATGCTATGTTGTTTTACAACAAATTTGTATAACCTTATATATATATATAATTTGTTGTAAAACAACATAGCATCATTATAATCCATTTGAAGCAAATAGTTTATATATATATATAAATATAATTAAATAAATATAACTATATATATATATAATTTGAGTCAAATTCTGTATTGTTTCATACTATTGTTATAATAATATATTGTTTATGTATTGTATTTATATCTTTTAATTATGTATACATTTTTATAATATAGTAATGCAATATTTTAAACACATTTATAGTTTTGATGTTTAGATTTTAGTAATTTAAATAATTGTAGGAGGAAACCAATAAATTTAACCACATTGGCGACTTATTCAACATATTGATGTAATTAACCCTGGCACCGGCCTCGGCCTATCGGGGTTGTTACCGCTCACCGTCACTCTTATGGAACATCGTCTTGTTTGGGTCGCAAGTAGGTGATTTTTTTGTAAATAGGTACTTTTTAAACTAATAAATAAATAAAAAATAAAAAATAAAAAAAAAAAAAAAAAAATTTACAAAAAAAAAAAAGTATAATATGTAGTTTATCAACCATCTAGTTTCCGTAACACAAGCTTCGTAGCTTACCACGGAAACTAGATGGCGCTGTGTGACCTGTCTGGAAATATTGATTTATATTTATTTATTTATTATAAGCCCGAATCAAACTTTTTAGGATTTTTAGAAAAGCGTTTTTACAACCAAGTCAACACTCTAATTGCCAAGATGACTAAATATTTCAGAAATATGATCTGGAAGGGCCAATCTTTAGCAGTGGAGGCGGATATGTGTTCTAGGCTTTGAATACACCTAGATTTTAAAGCTGACAAGGTCTAAAAATGGCCCGAAAAATAGGAGCACAAAATAATTATGTGTTCTTATTTCTGACACTGCCTGTCTAACTAAACACAGCCAACATGAGAACGTGTTGGTTGTTTGAAACATTATTGTAATAGTAAAGTATCATCACGACCGTTTCCCTTTCGGGATGGTCAGAAACCACGCTTATAAATAAGCGGATTCACATTTAGCCAACTATACTATAGGACAATCATGACAAGTGGCAAGCTCGTCGATGACTCCAGCGTACCAAACTCGAGAAATATCACAAATAAATTAAATATGAATTATCATCATCATCATCATCACGACCGTTTCCCTTTCGGGTGGTCAGAAACCACGCTTATAAATAAGCAGATTCACATTTAGCCAACACTACTATAGGCCAATTATGACAAGTGGCAAGATGTCTCCAGCGTACCAAACTCGAGAAATAAAACAAATAAAATAAATATGAATTAAATGTATGTATTTACATTAATAAATATTTTTGTGTCCCGACCAGGAATCGAACCCGGTACCTCCAATTCTAAATCCACGGACTTAACCGCAGGACCACGGAGGCAGTAAATAATAGTAAATAATAATAGATAATAAATTCGATATTCCGGACCATGCAGGAATTAAACGCGGCCTAAAACCTCGGAGACATATTCATGGTAGTAGCTATTTATTCATCTAGCTACAATTGTGGGTTGTCACGTAAATAATTAACGAAGAGAGGTCCGTCTTCAATGCGAAATACTTCATTTATTCACAAACTTTGATTTAATCAATAGTTAAAGCTCCTAAACTTCTCAGACTTGGATTCATCTGAAAACAAAAGATCAGCAGCCGTAATCTATTTCTTACTCAAATATACATAGGGATGTTCCATAAGTCAACTTCAAACCAAGTATGGGTGATAGACCAAACTTTGATCTTAATCAATAGTTAAAGCTCTCAAACTTCTTAGACTTGGATCTATCTGAAAACAAAATATAACTAGTGTTTGAAAGAAGAAGGATGACAACCGTGACGATAAAGATTGATGATGAAACTCTAGAACAAGTAAATGAAAATATATATCTGGGCAGTGTTTTCACTGCGGATGGGAAGTATGATAGTGTCAACGGTGCCCTGGGGTCACTGATCGCCAGTCGGAATGTCAGTGAGAAAGCTCGACTCGCCATACACAATGCCATGGTACCAACACTTATGTATGGAAGCGAGATATGTCAGAATACGCATGAGAGTAGAGTTAATGCAGTAGAAATGAGATCGTTGCGTTGGATATGCGGCGTCACTTTGACAGACCGCATACGTAATGACGAAACACGAAAAAGGGTAGGTATGAAAGAAAGCATAGGGACAAAAATAAGGAAAGGCATGCTTCGATGGTTCGGGCATGTTGAAAGGATGAATGAAGAGAGATTGACGAACCAGATATATAATACGAAAGTTGTTGGTAAAAGAGGCCCTGACAGACCTAGACTCACATATTACTACCAAATTAATAAAACAATAGCTGAAGGTGCGTTGAAAAGCCATCGAAACAAAAGAGCATGTATGAAGAGGTTGATGAATGTCGAAGAAGCGAAAGAGTTATGTCGTGACCGTGATAAGTGGCGCTCAATTGTCTCTGCCTACCCGCAAGGGATTTGACGTGAAGATATGTATGTAACATATCAGCAGCCGTAGTATATTTCTTACTCAAACGTATATATAATGTTCCATAAGTCAACGTCAAACCAAGAATAGAAGATAGAACAGGTAGTGACAAAATGAATGATTTAGTTGTTAAGATTAGCACAACACTTAGATATTATAGGGGGAAATACTTACTGGCTGACGGAAACAGTATAGAGAAAGGAAAAGAAAGAAACTCAGGTGGGTCCAGCTGTCACCTGTCTTCCTACTGGAAGCCTCCAGATCGATTCCAGTAGATATGTGGACTGTATTCTTTCATATAGGGTTTGATTGTCTTTATTAACACTTTTACGACGTGCTATTACAATTTAAAAATTTATAATAAGAAGTACGTTTTCGCATAAAGAAACAGACTGCGGTCGCTGGTCTTTGACAAGTTATGCGACCAAACTTTACTTGTCATTAGTTTCAAGGAAACTCTTAAGATACCAAACTGTTTGTGTATTATATAGCGCTCTCATTTGCACTTACTTGAAATTCTATAAGTTAGAGTCAGTGAGAGATAGTTGTGTTGTCCGGCGTTTCGTTTTTCGGTCGTTTAGAGTTGCGTTGAATAGTTGTTCTCAAAGCGCTCAATTGAAGCCGCAACGCTACAATGAGGGCTTGTTCCGAAACTCAAACAGCAGGCTTTGAACTCGCTACATTTACGTTCCGACCGCACCCGTTCAAATATACTCAATAAAGTTTCGCACGCCTCTTCGTTAAATATGCTAACTGAATATATTACTATGGAATACATTTGCAGTGGATTATAACGTGCAGTAAGCTCAATTATATTTCTTTAATTTATGCTTATGATTGCCATGGGTACCAGAAAGTACAAGGTTTAATAAAGAGGTTTTAAAAGTTAATACTTTCCTTTAAAATCCATATTGTATTATATTTATTTATAATTCACTGTTCAAATATTTTTCTCCAACTGACAGGTGGGTCTCGAGGTTTTAAGGTACTGTAGTTGCCAGAGGGTTATGTCCGAAGCCGATCTAGTAAAATATAAGATACCTGGGAAAATGCAGGATAAAGGGACTCACCAATATTAGGTCGTCCAATCGACTGGACTGCCGATGTCTTCGATAGTTCTGCAGCAGGCCTGCTCCAGATACAATTTACTTTTTTATTCTTTCTCATGTTCAAATGGCTGCGCAATTTCAACTGAACGAACTTTATGTAAATAATAAATAAATAAATAAAAAATAGTTTTGACACTAGTTGTTTCGTCGAACCGGACGAGGCGAAGATTTTGCGTCCATGCATCCTTACTAAGACTATGATACTAAATATGGCGAGGAAAATGATTAGGGATAAGGACGCAGCAATTTTACCTAATCGGCCCGAACAGGTGCGTTTGCGCATTTTACATCTCTTTCACCCGTAAGTCTTATGGATAAAGAATAAAAGGGATGGATATGCATAAAGTATATGTGTTAAAAAAAACAATAAATTTGTGAATCCAATATTGTAGGCTTTCCAGAATATCTGATAAAAACTACTTTAATTGCATATCATGCGTACGTTGTCTCTATAATGCATCAGTGCTGTGTTTGGTGTAAGTTCCATTGAGTCGTGTGGTTTACAAAACTCAACATTTTGACACTAGTAGGTATATATATATTCGAATGTTGCAAATTTGCAAAGCTTAATTACAACTTGTTTACAAAAAATCATCAGGTTTGTACTTTTAATACAAGATATCCAAATCATTTTTGTAAAAAACAATGTCATGCAATGTTAATTAAACTTTTTAATAACTTACTAGAAAATATCCAGGTAATACCGATTAACCGTATCAAAAAGTATCTGTACAATTATTTATAAAAAAAAAGATTTTATACAATTAAAGAATATCTAAGCAATAAATAATGCTAAAGTGTATGTAGTCGGAGCGTCGATTCAATGTTCCTTCATCTATTTTACAACTTGACTTTTCTCATATTGTAATTGCCCAATATTTGCATGCCATTGAGGTGAAACATGTAAAGCGAATTTAATAGCTATAAGTAACCATGTTTTCTAGCAAATAAAACATTTTGATTTGATTTGATACAGCGTAAGTTTGTTCTTAAAGCTTTTTACTAGAAAATAATGCTATAGACATCTTTCATGACAGTTACAATGTATTCAGAAAACATATTCTCGCACATTTCAAACCATCAATATACGAGTAGATTATAATTTATTTAATAGGTGTTTATTTATTTCTAAGGTAGGTACCAAATGTATGTATTATTTTATTTTAGAAGTATTTTTTTTGTTATACTTGTAGATATTATGGAAGTTTTTAATTTCTTCTTTTTTTTATTTACTGTGACACCTAATTGGTATATATTAGATAAGTTATAATTATATTACGTTATGTGTGTGATATTATATGAACTGCTGTGAGTACAATATAAATAAATAAAAACTAGATTGATAAATACTTAGGTAGATATATAAAGAGGTTAACAACGTGAATAAATAAAATAAAATCAAAACAGAATAGAATTTATTACTTAAATACAAAAGCTTATTCAGTCAATAGTTTCATCACAACAAATCGTTTTAATAGCATTCTCCCAGCACTAAGTCCAAGTTAAGTCCTGGCAGTTGAATCCAAATCCTTCCTAACACGATATCCGTTCAAACAACGTCAAATCGAGATGACCGGTCCAATTATTTACTGAATCCGCACAAAGCAGCCAATTCTCGAAACACTCAAGCTTAATCGAATTGAGTTTTTGAATATTTGAATACATTTTCAATTATCTGGATGATGAATGTAGGTACGAGTAACTACACATAGATAAGGCAAAATGTATGTGGTTAGCATGACAAATGGAGTAATTGTCCCTGCCTTTTGTGATTATTCTAATTGCTGACATATCAAACATCATATAGTATTTATTCGAAGCAACATTATAAACTATTATTATTATCAATAAAAACTAATATAAACTAATTATTAATAAAAATATACAACTAATAATTAAAACAAAAATATAAATAATGAAAAAATAAAATAATAAAATATATCATAAACAAAAAAATGCTCCAAACGGGCAAAGTGCAAAAGATTGAATGGCTTTGGCCCAGATATTTATATACTAAACATTAAGGTAAACTTTTGGTATTTTATGTAAAAAAAGTACTATCATAGACAATTATCATCAGTCATAGCGTGTATGAAAAAGTTGATGAATGTCGACGTAACGAAATAATACATGGCTCTAAATTGGCTCTGCTCACACCAAAAGGAAACTATCGTAAAGATTTATGTTTGTACCTATCACCATCATCAGCCTGTGTCTCTCCACTGCTGGATATAGGCCTATCCAAGGCGCGCCACTGCACGCGGTCTTTTGCAACTCTCAATCAACCTTCACCAGCGACGTACCTTAGGTAATCCGTCCATCTCGCGAGATTAATGACCACGTACGTGGTCTCCACTTTAATACCCGTTTGCCCCATCGGTTGTTCGTTCTGTGTCAGATGTTTCCGGCTCATTGCCTCTTCAGCTTGCTAATTTTGAACCCTATGTCAGTGATGTTGGTTCTCTAACGTTTCGAATTGTATTCATCAGAGTAATACGAACTATAGCTCTCTCCATAGCTTGCTAAGCAACCTTGAATTTGTGAACCAGACCCACGGTCAGTGTCCACGTCTTTACTCCGTACGACATTACATGACACAGTGGTTAAAGACTTTTGTATGGTATGTACGGTCTATGGTATGGACGTTTTTCCCTTTACATATTATTATGATTCTGTTCATTGACTTCTTCGGATCGGTTGCGGTGTTCAACATACAATATGTATCAATAAGATTACATTTGTCATAGATTTACAAAACAACCGTCACTACAGAGTCGAGCTGTCGGGTCGCGACTGCCAAGATCGGAATTGAATATTTAGTCATTCAGAATTACGTTAGTACCTTGTAGATTGGGCTGATCCCTGGCATGAATTTTCCCACTCAAACTCAAACTTCTATTAGGGCTGGTGCTGCAGCGGAATGAGCACAGATCAGCAAGCGTCGAAAATATGAAAAGATTTGCAATAGTTACTTATTTTCGAAGTTTGTTGTAGAAACGATGGGTCCGTGGGGATCAGAACTGAAAACTTTTTATAAATAAATTGTTCCAAGGCTCATTGACGTCTCAGGTGGCAATAGGGCTGGCAGTTTTTCTCTCTAAAAATAAGTATCTTAATTCAGAGGGGAAATGCTGCCATTGGGCACCATTTAGAGGACAGCGATTTAGAGGTTTTTTTTTTGTATATATTTTTTTAGTTTTATATTAGTTTTAAATGTGATTCGTTTGTACTGTTTGTATATTATTTCGAATTTAATTATTTATAGTTTTATTATTAAAGTAGGTTTAATATTTAGTTTAAAATAGTATGTTGTTCAATTTTTTTTTTTTTAAGTAAATAAAATATTTTATGCGTCTTCATCATAAGGTTATCTTCTTTGCTTTGAATAGTACTTATATCATGAGTGTGTTACTGATGTTATAAGTACTAAATTAAATATTATGATACTCGTAGCAAATATTATGTAATCATAAACTTAATCAAATTCCAGTAGAAGCGTTTGGTGACAAAATAAAGAATAAATTGACTTGGAAATTTCATTGTGATGTTTCTCTTCACCAAGACAAAGAAATAAGTACCTAATTATGGCAAAGAGATAAATGTTTATTAAAAAAAAATACTGTAAAGAATAGGCATTCGGTAGTAAATATTTGGCTGGTTTTGATAGCTGTTTAATAACAAACGGGGTTAATTGAAGTGGAATTTAAAATCTGATTTGAAATGTGTTATTGGGACGTGATATGTGGTTAGTTTCGCTGCATAATACATTTAGCTTTCATGTAGATTGGAAAACTATGAGATTATCCAGCTCCCTGATTTGATAAGTATTTTGTGTAGTACATACTCATTAACCTATTTTTCTTTGGAGTAAAGCTATTGTAAATAAGAGAGATCCTACCGGGAAAAACGGGGGAATGTCCCCATCCCCAACCCAGGCCCATTAGCCATCCGGGCCTGGACGACCCCACTGTCTGTCTGTCTGTTTTTCTATTTGTTTATTTGTAATACTTCTCCAGTCAGTACGCTAGATACACGACGAGCTTATCACTTGTCATTTCGGTCCTAGAGTAAGGTTGACTAACAATAAATCATTTTTTTTTAAAGAGGAAGTAATACGTTAGTCATGATACTTTTGTTCTTATAATTACTAATAAATGAACTGTCTTATTTTATAGATATGTTTTTAAGATTCCTGCCCAAAATCCATATTATTTATCAGTTATCCTAGTGATGTTTAAAAAATCATAAAAACTATTAAGATTAGCCTTTCACATCAATATTATTATTATAAATTACCTGTTTTAAATATTTTTTTTTACAATAAATTATAATTTTGTTCAATTAAAATTAATACCTACAAGTGAACATCTATGGATACGTAGGAATATTAAATTTCGACTTTCATGACCGACTTACCATACATTGTGGTTATTAATTAAATAGGAGAGTTATCATTATATTTTAATTGGTTATCTAATATGCACCATTAGTCGAAAAGCCCTATAACTTTACAACTATTAATGTGACTCATAATTATATTGTGGGTTTGATAGCACACATATGACTATACAAATAGATAAAGACAAATCAGCTTTTGTGTGTGTAGTAGTGTACGGTCAGCAGATAAATAAATAATTATTTTTTTATACTTATATATTTTTTGGTCATATATCTTCGTTTTAATCCGATAAATAATAGATATCATTCATTTTTTAAAATAGTACACGTACTATTACATTATTAATGAGTTGAAAGAATTTAGATAATTTTTACTATATTTAGCATACAAAACCCCAACAATTTCACATCGATGTCTGCACAAACAAAGTTTAGTTTTTTTTTTAAATGACTGCTCTCAAATCACGTAGATCTTATACATGACATTTTACTACTACATGCAATAGCTAATGGGTGGACTGAATGTATCAAACTCTTGCAACACATTGCATTGGGAGTTGTCCCACTAAGCCTCTTCCAGTACCTGGTCTACATTGCGGGACCCGTTCACTACATCGTTCATCGCTTCTGCGACAGACGTTTTCAGCCCATTGCCTCTTCAACTAGATAATTTTGAAAGCTATGTCGGTAACTTTGGTTCTTTGACGAATTTCAACTTTATCCTTCAGAGAAATGCCAAGCATAGTCCTCTCCATCGTTCGCTGAGCGACCTTTAACTTATGCATTAGACTTACTGTCAGTGTTCACGTCTTTGCTCCATACGACTTTACTGGAAGAATGCACTGGTTGAAAACTTTTGTCTTCAAAGACTGTGGTATATTCGATAGAAAGATGTGTCAAAACTTCCTGAATAACATCCTCTGTTGTTACCTCTCTATACTCCAAAAGGTAGGTTGTTCGAAAATTCTTAGTCATTAGGCCCGCCTATGTATATTTTTTTAGTGCAATAATGAATTTATGAATTGAAAAAAAAAACAAAGTGGGCCCATGATGACCTGAGCATAGATGTTGATATTTTTAATGACAGCCCATTAGACGTGCGATGACAAATGAACACTTCGGGTAAGGGATATATGGTCAGCTTATAAACGATCCGTGTGGATTTATAGTTTTTTATTATATATCTTTCTAATTTTTATTTTATTGTGTTTTCTTATACGTGAACTTAGTCATAAGCTTAATTGTGTTTAATATTTAATTGTATGTATAGTAGCTGTAAGTTTTCCTAACATAAATATATAAATAACCTATTTTGTTAACGTAACTACGAGGAGTGTAGGCTACGCTCTGCCGACGTTTACGATAAATTATCGTAGCAAGGCAACGAACTAATCGCGTAGCATTACTACGAAACTTTAGCATGATTGTGTAGATACTGGTAGCATGCAACTACTACAGTACACTATATACGTAAGATTTAATTGAGGTCGTACTAAGATAACTAAAGTTACAGATAGGTTTCAAAATTTGCAAGCTCAAGCGGCAATGGGTAAACATTTGCCAAAGAACCAACTAGCGTTTGGAGTACACAGGTTCTAGAGACCATGAAGCCGATGAGGCTAAGTAGAACCACACATGAGAGACATATATAAAGATAGTCGCTGGTAAAATAGTTGCAAAACAATGTATCTGATAGTAAGTCTAGAGAAAAGCCTAAATCTACACTGTGAAAAAATTTACGCATTCCATTGATTAAACGTACCAGTGCCAGGTCCATCGTGTGTAGGAAAGAGAGATGAGAAGAATTCTGCCCCAGTCTTGCGACTGACAATAGACTGGTTAACAAAGGGGCCCTACAATACTCTCACCATCCACGATTCTGCTCCAATCCCTACCCAACCAAATACTATATGATTCTGTTAATACCGTCTTGGAAGCTCTTTTCATAAATGTATTGACGGCAGACTTGATTAGGACCAAATCTATCAGTAAGTGTTTTCAAGATTTTGCTGAAATTCCTGTAGCACCAACTTCCACTGCGTTGAGCTGAGTCTTGAACTCCTTCCCGATATTTTTTTCTGTAAGATCATAATATTTGTTGGACTTCATGTTTTGGTCTGTTAAATAAATGTTAACAAAAAACTAGATGTAGCCTCCTTTATACTACAGCTAGGTTGACATATTTAGTTTTAGTCGAATGCAACCGGCTACATGTAGTATTAGCCGACAACGAGCATTGATCAATGACAAGTTGCTTAATATATAATATTGAGAATCTTTAACATTAAATTTGTGTTGTGCCATCTGGTATCAGTCTTTTCAACTTTGCCGCCTCGATAAAGCAAATACAATGCGGATAGAGTACATGAAACTTAAACCAAACTAAGATATGGGCAATAAATTGTTGTTAGAATTATGTAGCTATATACAATATATCAAGACACTATTGCATTGCTAAACTTAAGGCGTAAACTCATAGTAATAAAATATTGATCACGTTACATTTTTGTTATTATCAATATTTATTCGATCAGTATATTTTTTTAGAAAAGTAAAGTATCATCACGACCGTTTCCCTTCCGGGGTAGTCAGAAACTATGCTTATAAAGAAGCGGATTCATATTTAGCCATTTAAAGGCCAATAATGACAAGTGGCAAGCAAATATCAGAAATAAATTAAATATTAATTTAATTTGTTTATTAGATTATTAAATATTATTATGTCCCGACCAGGAATCAAACCCGGTCCTCAAACCTCCAAGTCTAAATTCACGGACTTAACCGCTAGACTACGGAGACAGTTAATTCTTCCAAGACGGCATTAGCATGATCATACAGTATTTTGTTGGGTAGGAAGAGGAGAAGAATGATGGACGAGATAAAGAGAAGGTCTCTTTTGTAAACCAACCTTTAGTCAATCGCAAGACCGAGACACCGTTCGTCTCCCCTCTCTTGACCACTAGGTGTCCATCATACGGCACCCATAGTAAAGCCATGGATGAATAAAAAAAATGTCTTCTTCTTCTGTGTCCACATATTTTAATACAATTTATAATTAAAATCCCTAATTCTATCCTCTTGTAAGGAATTACGTTTGTAATATAAATATATATATATATATATTTACTATCTGTTTGACCCGGCTTTGCCCGTGTAACATAGTGGTCGACTAAAAATAAAAATTCCTTCGCGTGGCCTTGGGGGCGTCACATGTTGTGCTTGGACGATATTGTATTATAATCATATATATTTAGTAAACATTAGGTCCATCTCATATCCAGGTGACCTCGTCAGGCGTGGAAAGTGCAGCTTCTTCTGCTGAGAACCGTAAGTTGCGCAAATACGCCATCATGTTACGTATTTGCGCCGTTTTTGGCGAGGCGGTTGACCTTCAGCAAGGCACCTGGTCAAGGAGTTGTTAAAGCGGCTGACGAAAGGGTCTGGAGACAGGACGGCTGGCAATTATTTCTGCCAACGTATTAGCCTCGCTATACTGAGGGGCAATGTTGCCAGTTTACTTGGGACTATCTCGGATGGGACATCTCTAGAGGATAATTTTTATTTATAGTTTATTATTATTTTAATATTTAGTTCGGTTTTAATTTATATTTAATGAACTTGTATATAAATTAAAATCGAATAAAACATGTTATGATATTTATTAAATTAAATAATAAATACTCTAGTTGTATATTTAAACAGTAACCTTCTTGTAAAAAAATTTTTCAAATAATGTTATATAAAATTTCCAACGCACAAGGAACATAATAATGTAAACTACACCTAATGCTCGTAGTTCTGAATTAGTGATAATGTATGTTCGTGTGGGATAATTAATGAAATTGGTCGCAGTTTGAATTGCACGCACCAGCCAATGTCCCTAAATTTGTGTTAATCAAATATTTGGACTGAATTTGTTTTAATTTATAATGCTCTTATGTGCCCGTGTTTACTTGCCACTTTAAAACTCCATGATTTCATTATAAATGTAGATAATAAGCAATTTATAGTATTTTTTGAACATACTTAATTACTTAATGCCAGCCGCATTCCTTGTCACGCGGCTCTCAACGACATCATTTGTAGAGCTCTTGTCACTGCTGGAATAACTGCTATCCTTGAAGTTGTCGAAGTGGCTGACGGAGAAATCTGGAGACAGGAAGGCTGGCAATTATTTCTGCCAACGTATTAGCCTCGCTATACAGAAGGGAAATGTTGTCAGTCCTTTTGCGACTATCTCTGATGGGTCGTCTCTTGAGGACATTTTTTATTTTTTAGGTTTTTTTTTTATTAGGTTTAGTTTATAATTATTTAACATTGAAGTTATAAAAATAAAGGACAATTATTAAATGTGTATGATAAATCGGTTTTTAAAATACTATATAAATTTTCAGTACTATAAATATACAATTATATGGTTACGTTTACTGGTTATGGTTACTCGTAATGATATAAAAATGTAATAATGTTTATGAATAATATATATTTTAGTGCATACAAGTACACAAAACCGGACACATCATCAGTACCTAGCCCATTGCCACTTCATTGGAAACATCGGCAATTTTAATCAAACTCGACTACTATTTAGTAAAATAGAAAATATATATTAAATAATAATAAATATTCCAATATTAACGTTAAAATATTTAATCGTAGGGACCAGGCAGCGCGAGCGGTACGTACAAACACATAAATTGAAAAACATTGAAAAGGTGGTCTCATTAAGGAACCCACACTCACGTGGAGAACTTTGAATTCATTCGCTCCATGAATAGCCGGTAATCCAACGACCACTATTTGCAGCTGTAGGTAAATAGGTTTCTATTCCTAGTTTAAAACTAATTATAGCCTCAACCCTTGCTTGACGCTAAACTTTTTCAAATCCATTTAATTTCATACTAATAAGGACATTTTAAATAACATAAAAGAATACTATTGAGAAATAAAGGCCTGAAACATATGAAAGAGAGTTGAAAGTAGTATGCTTTTATGTATATACATTTATTATATACAGAGTGAATATTTCGCGCGAGCCTCTACTAACTTTACTTGCCGGAGAGTTATCATATACGACAACTTGCGCGTCATATATACTATTATCGATACTATCAAGGTCTAGCTACAATTGCAAATTAAAGTGGTTGTAGAATTTTTTTACGTTTCTCGAAGCGAGCCGTAATTAGTTAACTGCAGATGTGCGTACTATGTTTACATTAAATTTATATCTATGTGGTGTAACAGTGCGTGATACTGTATACTCTGTTGCCATTTTTTTAATATTTAGTTTTTAGCTATTTTTGTATTATGTTTTGGCGACAAATAAATTAAATATTTATTTCTTTCTTCTGATAAAGTGACAGTACTAGTAGAGGCGTGCGCGTTGACTGAAATCTTAGGTTGGGTATATACTGAACTTAAAAGAATATATAAAGAAAAAGTTTAGACAAAAGATAATTTTCTAAGCATTCTATGGATTCATGGGTGCCGGGTCCATCGTGTGTGGGTAAGAGATTTGAAGAATGGTGTCTCGGGCTTGCGAGCGACAATAGGCTGACATTAGGTTTTTATTTTATTGCGCGATAATACGCTCACCATCCACCATTCTACTCCTCTCCCTACCCAACCTATACTAAAATATACGTATAATAAACTTTCATTTTCAATAAGGAAACACTATTATTCTGGCATAATAGATAAATAATAAAGAAATACAATAATTTTCAGAAAAAGGTATTCCCATAATGTAAGTAAAATGAGATTTCAATAGACTTATATTATAAAGAACGCAATACAAAAAAAATATTTTGCAGCGATAATTTTGGGGCCAAGAAAATCCTTTAAACGCAATGTGTGTACTGACTACATAAAACGTTAAACAATATTTTTCATTGTTGAACTTGAAATTAAAAGTAAAAAGTAAAGTATCATCATGACTGTTTCCCTTTCGGGGTGGTCAGAAACCACGCTTATAAATAAGCGGATTCACATTTAGCCAACTTTACTATAGGCCAATCATGACAAGTGGCAAGCTCGTCGATGTTTCCAGCGTAACAAACTCGAGAAATATCACAAATAAATTAAATATTAATTAAGTGTATTTTATTTACATTAATAAATATTTTTGTGCCTCGACCAGGAATCAAACCCGGTACCTCCGAAGCTACATCCGAGTAACTTCAAATTAATTATTAGAATAACTGCAGTAGTCCAGGAAAAAATCACATTTACATACATTACATTACATACAGCCCTTAGCGTCCTAGATTTCCGCTGTTGGAGATGGGCCTTCCAGAACATATGTACTCGTATATCTGGAGAATTTAGCCTACACTCACCACGCTGACCAGACAGGATCTGATGTCAATTGTTTATTGACAATTTATTAACGATTCCACAAGTTGGTAAATGTACTTAAGAAAAGTTTATTTCACATTGGCACATGCCGGAGGGAATTGACCTTGTAGGATTTAAGGAAAGCGTTCTTACAAACCGAACCACCATCGCTTACGGAGCCACCGCCGCATCTTTCACATAATGCAGGTTAAATCAAATTTCGAACTAAAGCATTGTGTTTTGTGTTCTTTATTCTTTACGTACCGCCATACATTCCCACCGGAATTCGGCTAAGTCTAAGGTTACAAACACAAGTACAACACATTTGTCCTGCCTGGAGAGTGCTATAAGGCAAGGAACAGAACTGCAGGTTAAAGAAGTGTCAAAGGAAATATAATAAAAGCAAAATAAAAACAAAAAGAAACATTAATATTTAAATAAAACAATATTATACGGCTGTAAAATGGCCTTGTCAAAAAAATAATAATTATATAGGTAAGTATGTCAAAAAATTTTATATATATATAAAGCTAATTACTAAAATAATTAGAGCAGCTGTAAAGAGGCCTTGTCAATATCCTATACTAAGGTTAAAAAATAATTAATAATAAATTATTAATTTAGCAGCTGCAAATGAGCTTTGTCAAGAATATATTTAAATTTTATTATTATAATATGTCACATTTAAATAATTACTGCTGTAAATGGGCATGTTAAATATTATTTCTAGGTACATAATATATAATATATGTAGTTTGTTGTACATAAACATACTAAGAATTGTGTAAGATTTTTGTAATCAGTTTTGTAGGTTATTATTATTTTTATCTTCTATACAAGTTGACCGTTTAATATATAGGTTAATGGAAGATGTCACTAATAAGACGAAGCTAAATGAATATGTTTTGATATGTAATACAAGAATTCTCGGAAAGCAATTTTATCAAATGTTTTATTAACAAAATGACAATGCCTCCTTGATATAATAAGAAAAACATTGGCTAATTTTGGAGGAAATGCCGAGAAAGATTTTTCTTTTAGAACCTTGAAGTTTATTTTAACAACATTTATTTTTTATAAAAGATAATCTACTACTCTCATTATAGTTATTACAAAATAATATATCCTCTTTATATTTTGTCATAAAAGTGAGGGAGAGGTTTTTTTAAAGTACTATTGAAGGAAAAAAATGCCTTATAAGAATGAAAAGAGATATTCCATTGCTGCGCACAGACACGCTACGCACGTTGACTTAGCTTGGACTAAATACCTCAAGGACAAGTTTACCGTTCCCTCATGTTATCACGACAGATCTCTTTGTTCCTCCCACAACTCTCTTCTTGCTGTCCCTTCCCATAATTCTAGTTTTGTTTCTAAATGGAATAGCGTCTTGCGTGTCAATGGAATAGCGTCTAGCGTGTCAATGGAATAGCGTCTATCGTGTCAATGGAATAGTGTCTAGCCTATTAATGCAATAGCGTCTAGTGTCAATAGAATAGCGTCTAGCGTATCAATGGCATAGCGTCTAGTCTCAATGGAATAGCGTCTAGCGTATCAATGGGATAGCGTCTAGTGTCAATGGAATAGCGTCTAGCGTATCAATGGGATAGCGTCTAGTCTCAATGGAATAGCGTCTAGCGTATCAATGGGATAGCGTCTAGTCTCAATGGAATAGCGTCTAGCGTATCAATGGGATAGCGTCTAGTGTCAATGGAATAGCGTCTAGCGTATCAATGGGATAGCGTCTAGTCTCAATGGAATAGCGTCTAGCGTATCAATGGGTTAGCGTCTAGTGTCAATGGAATAGCGTCTAGCGTATCAATGGAATAGCGTCTAGCGTTTCAATAGAATTGCGGCTAACGTGTCAATGGAATAGCGTCTAGTGTGTCAATGGAATAGCGTCTAGAGTTTCAATGAAATAGCTTCCAGTGTCAATGGAATGCGGCGTTTTAGTAGTACCTCAGGTGATAATATCTTTTATTTTGTAGAATAGTTTTAATTTTATGGGGATTTTTACTTATTTTTTATGTATAGTTTGTATTTAATATGTTTATTTATATCTTTTTTGCCATTTAATTCCGATATAGTATTATCAACGCGCTTAAACGGAACATGATTAATTATTATTAATATTTTGGGGTCACTAATAAAGCGTCTATCCTTTTGATGATTATTCATTATTTTTTCTATCAACTGAAAATATTTGGATAACATATTTAATAAAATAGTCAATAACTTTTAACAAAGCGTTATAATGACGTACCCAACCGTATTACCCCGGGGATCATGTGGTAGGGTATAACATACCCCACGGCATTCTATCTATTGTACTCTGAAAAAATATAATATATGTATATAAATATATTTTTATTGATTGTATTAAGTAACAAACGTATACTTTGTATCTCCCGTAGATTCATCTATTGAGTAATTGTGGTGCATTGTAGACATCGAAGTAACCACTTTGTTCTTCTTCGACGCATAGGAAACTAATGGTTATCTGTTTATAATCCAAAGAGTGAAGTGGGAGGAACCTTTCCAGTTCGAATTAAAGTATCTGGAATTTGTCTTTTGTTTTTTCTTACAGTTTCAGTTGATGTCAGACGATGCTGATTTAATAAATGTAGCATTAATTCATAACTGGTAAAACAGTTATCAAACGTAATGTATGTAAAACTAAAGCTGTAAATATTTTACCAAAAAATAAATTAAATGTAAATAAAACTAAATTAAAGAAAAAACACATTTTGCAACATAAAAATACATTGAATATTTGGAAGGGTATGACGTACCCGTGAGAGGTTTGCGCACGATTTTCTCACCTGCCATCCAACGTGGCGCTGCGAACACGCCATTATCCCCTTCCGCACACCATCGACTCCAGCTACTTAGCAAGCCAATGTTGTCAGACAAATATTTTAAAAGATACATATATTTAAACCATGGGCTCGGTATTTTTCATGTGAAAATATTTATTATAAAGTTTTCAATATTCATCGCTTAGAATACTTGTAACATATTGTCTAGATATTATAATAGTTAGCTTAATAATGTGCACCTAAATCCAAGGGTCAAATCTTAATGTAGTTTTTTTATTCAAAACTCACACTTATCTTCACGCACAAGCCGTGCTGGTCAACTGGTCAAACCAAAGGCTTGCATCTTGCATCAGCCTGTGTACCACCTTCAGCCTTTGCGAGGGTTGGTTTGTCGCCTTTTTTATCGCTTAAATGTCCGTAAGAGCGATATTTATTTATTTATTTAAAACTTTATTGCACTATGTACAAGGGGCGGGCTTAATGCCGCTAATTTTGGGACAATGCAGATAATTTTGATTATGAGGTAGGTGCAAATGGCCTAAATATGAAACTTATTAAAAATATTAAATAAACTTAATCTAAAATAAAACAATACATATAAATATACACAATAATACATACACATATGTACGCAATAATACTTAAATAATAGATACTTAAATAACTTTTTTCTTGATACATTAATAATATATACTTTATGTTAAGATACCATATAAATAACCAAAATTAGAATGACTTAAATAAAAAATATTCACAAAATATTACCTATTAAAGATCATTTTAGTCTTGACCTTAATTAAGGCTTGAGGTTAGAAATGCGAGATATATGACCTACCATAACAATAATTGGGTTTAGCGTAATTAAAATTTCTCTAAATCAAATATAATTTGATATTTGATAGTATTTGGATAATAAAAATAGCATAGGTAAATAGATTTTTTATTTGTGGTATTTATTTAAATAAATAAAAAAGTATTTTTCAAATTTATTTGTGATATTTTCCAAGTTATACGATATATATAAGATACATCAAGGAGCTTGCCACTTGTCATGATTGGCATACAGTATAGTATGCTAATTGTGAATACGCTTCTTTATAAGGGTGGTTTATGACTATTCCAAAAGGGATACGGTCGTGATGATATTTTTGGTAAAAATTAAAGTAGTTTTTTTTGAAGGCTTGAATGATATGAGTTTGTGATATGTGTATAAAATATTATATGTTGAAATTATTCTTTGTGATGTAATGAAAAAAAAAATAGTCAATAAAAATATTTTATTATTTATTTTTACCTAAAAGTTTATCTTTCAAAATAATAAGTGTTTCTTTGTCTTCGTAATGAAATGAACAGTTGGGACATTTTTCCCGTTTACAGATATGTCCCTTAGTCGTTAAGAGTTCATGCCGAAAAAATAGGCGGCTTACCTGTAAACTGGATTGTCATCCCTGTACCACACAATGAGAAGGAGTGAGTCATTTCTTTGCGGAGGTCTCGCATCACACGGTAGCTCGGCCTCACCCCCCACCACAGCAGACACCCGGGTCAAACTCCCGGCCTCGGCCTGCGACAAGGGGTTGACTGCTGAAAAAAATAAAACATTTTATTTGCTGCGGAAAAACTGGTTTTGTAGGTAAAGTCTCGGATACATTTAGAAAGCGCGAAAGATGCGAACGATGTTGTTTTTAGAATAGCTAGTGTTGAGCGATTTGTGTTATTAACATTGACTAGGTAGTTAATATTATTGAAGAAAAAAAAACATTTATTGTCGTCACAAAATATAATTTTACAGTGTAGGTAATTAATTTTGTACTAAATTTACAAGTTTATGCGTAAGTATTATTATTATTATTTTTATTAGTAATTACTACCTCTAATCTTACTAAAAAGTCCTAGGTGTACAGTCCAAAGTTAGTTTTTAGAATAGTGTTTATCGTAGGAGAAGACTGTTATAATATATATGCAGATTTAATGCTTTAAATATATTTTAAAATTAATTTAGTGATGAAATGGTTAGCTTTTAAATTATGATTTTAACGGGTCTTTACACAACTTACCTTAGAGATATACTTCTGTCGACGTTTATCGTTGTCAAGTCTAAGGTAAATCGCGTAAAGGGCCGTTAACATTATAAATAAACTTATATGATTTTGCGCGTAAGTTTGAATTTTTTTAGGCATTGTTCGCGAACCGTTCGTTTTAATGTGTATCACCCCTAAACAGTCGGGCTTATTCGAGGATTTGTGGAGAAAATGTATGTAATGTGATATAAGGTTGACACGCTTTTACGTTGACACGGACAGGTTGGGATTGTTAATATTTTTTATAGGTTATGTAAAATTAGAACGGTTCGTGAAATACGTAATTTATCTTTTTTACGTGAAGTGAATGTGGGAAAATCCTTCATCTCACGTTGTTGTTTATTATGTGTTTGCAGACAATATTTAAATCAAATAAATGTACCTACTACTTTCACTATGTAAGTTTTTTTTTTGAATTAGACAATATAATTGCGATGTGAATATGATATCCTAGAATTGAAGTAACTGACGTTTAAAGGACGTTATCGCTATGCCGGCTTTAAAAAGAAAGTGATAAAGAGAAGTAGATTCGCAAGCTCGCCGATGTCTCTAGTGTACCAGACAAGAGAAATATCACAAATAAATTAAATATGTTATTGTGTCCCAAACATAATTATGTAGAACCCGGTACCTCCGCTACAGAGTCTTAGAAAGAAAGAAAAACATTTGTAGTCCAACACTATTGAGGTAGATCGTCAACAGTTCAAGTTTAAGCACCCCTGATCTAGTACATCAAGTCATTCCGACCAATTTGCGTGGGTAACGCCTCTTTCAAAGTTTTCGCAAATATACCTTGGTCATAATCAAAATTATCTGTATTGTCCCAAAGGTTGGCTGCTAGAGAGTGCCTAGCGGCATTAAGCCCGCTCTTTGTATACAGTGCAATAAAGTTTTTAAATGAATAAATAAATTAAAAGCTATGATAAATACAATAAAGGATAAAAACCTGTTTAAAATCACAAAACAATATTATAAAAAATAGGTTGTTGCTTACACATACATACGTACTCATATACATTCACTCAAACCCACACACAGCAAAACACACACACACACATGCATAAACACCAACCATACACATACACACAAACAATTATTTAAGTCTTGCTTTCAGCAAATATTAATAAATATTGTCTAGAGCAATATAAAATGTTGTAAGTACTAAATCCTACAATGACATCTAAAACACCGTCCACCGACTATTTCAGATATCACAGCTGAACTGTTTTTGTCACTATGTACAATTTATTATATGCCCTAACCTATGTTATTATGTTACAGCTAAATTGTGATGTATATTTATTTTGCAATAAAGATTTTTATTATTATTATACGAGTAAAATGATATAAACTTATTATATGCTATTTCATAAAAAATTAACTAAATAACTAAAAGAATACGTACATGATCTAGTGAAATATATTTATTTTTATTTATATAAAAAACTTTATTGTAAATCTATACAAAAGGCGAACGTAATGCCGCAAGTCATTCTCTTCCCGTTAACCTTTATATTACCTTGATACTAGATAAGTAAAAATAACAATTAAATTGTATAGTTTATAGTATTTGTTTAAAGGGTCAAAGAATAACATTTTATTTAGTGCCATCATACAATAAGCTACTCGTAAAACATATTCGACATTTCACATCATGCATAAGCTGTTCCCAAAGTCCCATATCGCATGTCGCTGGAAAATTAATGAGGCCCACTTATGCGTAGTCCAAACACGCCCAGAGACCATTTACAAGTATTATTGATGTCATAAGGAGCGGCTTAAAGACGCCATTTTCAATGACCTAGAATTTGGAAGACGTATGCTTAGACGATTAATATTTGCCCCTCACAATTAGTGGATTTATTGTCAGAATTATTATATGTAAGCAAAAAATGTTTAGCTTACGTCATATTGCGAAATTAAAAAAGCAGGCCTCCATTGTAAAGTACCATTTTCCTTTCGCGGTGAACCACGTCCTTTTTAAAAAAAAAAAATTAAACGTTCACATTTAGCCACCTTTACTATAGGACCCATCATGACAAATGTCAAGCTCGTCGATGCCACTAGCGTATTAATCTCGATAAATATCACACATAAATGATTGTGTCTCGACCAGGAATCGAAATCAATACCTCCGAGTCTTAAATCAACGGACTAAAAAATAACCTCCTTTATAAACCAGCCTATGGTCTTTCACAATCAGAGACACATTTTTTTCCATTATTGCACAAAAATATTATGTAGGTACATTTAATTACTTTATAATTTTTTTATATTTATAAAACCGTCAGTTTAATTGCTTTTAAGATCCACTATCTTCTAAACTAAGCGTCACAGTGCTTAGTCGATTTTATCACTCGAAAAAGCAGAAGTTATTTACGCCACTGGTGTATAAGTGTATTTACAAAAAAAAAATGTTAGTTGGTTTTATTTACTATCTACATACATACATATCTTCACGCCAAATCCCTTGCGGGGTAGGCAGCGACAATGAAGCGCCACTTGTCACGGTCACGACATACCTCTTTCGCTTCTTCGACATTCATCAACCTCTTCATACATGCCCTTTTGTTTCAATAGCTTTTTAATGCGCCTTCAGCTATTGTTTTATTTATTTCAACGTAATATGTGAGTCTTGGTCTTCCAAGGCTTGTTTTATCCACAACTTATACTCGTATATCGGCTTCGTCAATCTCTCTTCATTCATCTTTTCAATATACCCGTAACATCGGAGCTGTTTCATTCCTACCCTTTTGCGTATTTCGTCAATATGTACGCGGTACGTCAAATTGACGCCGAATATCCGACGCAACGACCTCATTTCTACTACTTTACTACTACTATGCGTAATCTGATATATCTACGTCTCGCTTCCATATATAAGTTTACTATATACGTCCTTAATTCATATCCACCAATATGTATAATTTATATAAAGTAAAGCCATATATACCAAGCGCGGTGGTGGCTCGGTTGTAAGAACGCGTACCTTAAATCCTACAAAGGTCGGTTCAAACCCACCCGGCATGTACCAATGAGAAATACACTTTTCTTACGTACATTTGTCATAGATTTACAACACCACCGTTCCCGTGCCTCGGAGAGCACGTTAAGCAGTCGGTCCCGGTTCCACTAATGCCAACTTGTGGAATCGTTAATAAATTGTCATAAAAAATTGACATCATATCCTCGCCAAGCAGTCTGGCCAGCGTGGCGAGTGTAGGCCAAATTATCCAGTTTTGGAAGGCCCATATCCAACAGTGGAGGTCTAGGAATTATGAATGAATAAATTATGAAAGCCATATATGGCCAATGTGTTACTTATTTATTATTTAGCTATATAATGAGCTGTGGTTTATGTAATGAATAAATAATATTTTCTTTTACATTTGCCTAAATGATATCATAAAAGAGTTACGCCTAACGATCACTAGTCATCGACTGTCGACTGTAAGTAATTATAGTTACAAACCATTCGGCTCTGCTACCTAATATTTTAGGTGATGGGTTATGAATTATTTATTACAATCAACGTACTCGTGTAACATTGACGCTGTTTATACTTATTAAGACTGTAGATTTAGACGTGGAGGTATCAGGTTCGGTCCCTAATCGTAACACAATATTTTTAAAAATTTAATATATTTACTAACTGCCTCCGTGGTCTAGCGGTTAAGTCCGTGGATTTAGACTCGGATGTACCTAGTTCGATTCTTGGTCGAGACACAACAATATTTTTAATTTAAATTGTATTTAATTTATTTGTGATATTTCTCGAGTTTGGTACGCTGGAGACATCGACGAGCTTACCACTTGTCATGATTGGCCTATAGTAAAGTGGGCTAAATGTGAATCCGCTTTTTTATAAGCGTCGTTTCTGACCACATTTTACATTTTCATTTTTTCAGTCTATTTTTATAGCACTTACAGTAAAAAACGCATCATCTTTGTAGTTCCCTGGGGCTGTACACAATTTCTGTTGTCATAAAAAATTAATATTAAAGTTTTATTTTAAGAAAGTCTACGGGTCGGTTACCCTTGGAAAAAATATGATGCCGAAATAGAAAAAAAGTTCCTTAAAAAAATACATTCTGTTTTTCCCTTTCTCAAGTTTTACTTTAACAGCTTAAAATTTTTAATTCACAAAAATACTAAATTTATATCAGATTCATTAAATTAAACAAGACAGGCAGGTATGAAAATCAAAGCTAGACCAATCGGTATAAAATTAATTAGTGTATGGCAGTCATTGCTGGTTATGGTCGTATAAGATACTAGTATCGACACATTCAGGTTATCTTCGTAAGTAAATAAAGATTTTATTTTTTTAGTTTTCGGTTAAATTTGAAAGATATTGTTTTTGTAAGCATTTTGTTTTTTTTATGTTCGTTGTAATATCAATGTAGTTTAGTGTATTTTAAGTTTTTATATTTTTTTAGTTAAATAAAATAAATAAATTATATATTAATAAATAGGAAAAGACATAATTAAAAATTAATCTCGTAAATTGCCTAAAAAGTTATAAAAAACTTGATTTTTATTTCTTATAAATTTTTGAGAACATTTTGTTGAATATTTACCACCTCCCTCACCGGTTCAGCATAACCTACACAAATTGCTCAAAACGTTTGCGAAATCAATTACCAAATTTGGTCTATTGAATTTATTCACCGTTGTTTCAAAATACGGTTATATCTAAAACGCCTTATAGCATGCCACTATCGAATTAGTCGTGGTAGGAGTTTTGACTTTGAAACTAAATACAAAGAGATATTGCGTATTTTCCTACATAATTTAATAATAATTTCAGTAATAATAATTTACGTTTCATTAATAATGTTTGCAAAATGCCTTACAACTATGCTTTATCACAAAGCTCTTACGAATTTTCGTAAAATCTATACATATAAAATACAAAGTCCTGACTGACTTAATAATCATGGCTGAGCAATAATTAATAAACCAGCAAGATTATGGATACAACTTTAAAAAACCAGGCCCCAAATATTTTTTGCAGAGTGCCTCAACTAAATACAATTAAAAAATCATAACAATTAATTGTTATTTTTTAAACTTATTATTATTATTATTTAATTAAATAGTCAATTGGTTAAAAAAAATGTATGAAATAGTTACAAAGCACTATTTCATACGATTAGGTTCTTTATTATGACCAGGTACTTTATTATAGATAAAACACTGGATTTGAAATCGGCAGGATCGAAACTATGTAATTATTAACGTAAAAAAAAGTTTATGACAATTGCGGTATGCTAGTAATTATGAAAACACAAACTAACAAAAGAAAAAAACATCATTATGGCACGAGAACATTTTATTGGGCCTATTTCCCTAAGAAAAATGGGCATTCTTATTTGATGATGCGTGTTCGTGGATGTCATTATCATCACAATCCCTAGAACTCAGTCCTAAACCTCCACTATTGGAGAATTTCTGGAAAATTTGGCCTACACTTGCCACGCTAGTCAAACGAGTTGGGAAGGGTCTGATAGTATCATCATCACGACCGTTTCCCTTTCGGGGTGGTCAGAAACCGCGCTTATAAATAACCGGATTCACATTTAGCCAACTTTAATATAGGCCAATCATGACAAGTAGCAAGCTCGTCGATGTAAAGGGTCTGATGTCAATTTTAATGACAATTATAAACGATTCTACAAGTTGGTATTAGTAAGACCAGGATCGACGGCTTAACGTGCTCTCAAAGTGTATTTCTCATTGGGAAATGTTCGAAAACCAAACACTTGCGAGCCGAGCTACCGAACTCTTGGATAGTAAGTTTGTGGATGTAATTTGATGAAATTGTGATTTAGAATCTTGTGTCACTACTAATTTGTTAGCCTAGCCTGCTTCCTAGCTAGGTGAAACCTAAACCAACTAAAATCAATGCTCTTTCGGTAATTTGTTTAGTATAAGGTTTAGGGTCAAATGCTAGGGCGGCGCAACGTATATGTAAATATTAAGGATGCAGCTTCCTTATACGATGAAACCACCCAATTATAATTTTAAGGGGATAAAATTATGTGTTATCAACATAGCCATTAAACTAATCAGTAACATTCCAAGCAGCAAATGTTTTTAAAGGTTATTTAAGTCTGCCAGAGAAATTACATGCCAAATTGATGAAAACATATTTATTGCACATTTAATATCTAAAATTAAATAAAGTACATTTGGGAGAACTACAAAATAAATTGTGGGATGCAGAGTTTAGAAGAAAAATGTAAAAAAAATATAGTAATAAATATATATTTAAAAAGGTATATAAATAAACTCAAATAATATTATAAATATGAATAAGATTGGAAATAAAATTTAAAAGAAAATCTAACACGTGTTTAATTATTACAATACTCCAATACGCGTTATATGATGTTTACATACAAATATACAACCACAGGCAAATCCAGGGCGCAGAATACTAGTATTGTAATATTGCTGTCGTTTCGCCGCAAAATTATGTTAGCTTGTAAAATATTTGTCGAGACATCTATCTGCTGTAATTCTGTCAATATTTTACAAAGCTTTGCGTAACTGTAGTCGTATTTACTGCCGTCAAATAGAATCGGATTATACAAGAAATTTGCGACCGAATTCATGACAATATCGGAAACTTTATAACAGTATATTTATATGGTAACATGGCTTATTGAATGTATGATAATATTTTTATTACAACAATAAAGGTATAGATAGACATTCTCATCTGAGCATATTAGTGAAAGAAAATCATCCATTTTATTCATCATTACAGCCCATAGAACACAGGGTCCTAGACCTCCATGGTTGGAAATGGGCCTTCCAGAATATACGAGTATATGCGAAGAATATTGCCTTAACTCGACAAGCTGGCCAGACGGGTGGTGAGGTCTGAGGTATTTTTTTAAGTACAATTTATTAACGATTCCACAAGTTGGTATTTAGTGGAACCGGGACCGACGGGTAAATATTTCTGGAGTTTGGTACGGTAGAGACATCTACGAGCATGCCACTTGTCATGAAGTGTCTATAGTGAAGTTGGTTAAATGTGAATTCGCTTCATAAAAAGCTTTCTGTTTCTATTTTATTACGGCTGGTTGTAAAAAGGCTGATTATCTTTTAACATATGCGTTTAAAGCACGTTATTCGCTAAATTTTTCATACTTACAAGCTTACTACCAATCACGTGGCGTATATAAAGTACGAGTATATCAAGATAATGAACTTAGATTGTTTATAACATCCTTTCTGCAACCGGCCGCTATATTTGTAATCTCATGTGGATAGTTTTCTATAACATTAAAAAAAAAAATATTTTATTAAATATATTTAACCTCCTTCTGAAAATTGGACAAATAAGATAATTGTTCAAGTCACGTGAAGGTTCCACTACAGTTAAAGGCTTGTGCACACCAGAAGCGTACCTTAAGGCCTTTTTCATGCACACTTGGTTTCCGTATTAACTTTGCCGTGAACTGTTAACTAATGTAGAATTTAATATGTTACACGGAAAGTCGGTCTATATTTTTTATTTGTGGTCTAGCGGTTAAGTACGTGGATTTAGATAAAGCGAACCTCCACCATGTGGTTTCTGAATACCCTGGAAGGGATACAGTCGAGATGATCATGAACTTTTAGTAGATCATAACAAATAGATTGGACTATAGAAAGCCTTGTCAAAAAATAAAAGCTTTCGGGTATATATTTTTTTTTAGGTATGAAGGAAAAAAAATATATACGAGTATATATATATATAACTCAGATTATTTAAATTAAAAAATATTTTATTTGAATAAGAACAAAAATAGGTTCCTAAAAACATAAGAATAATTGATAATATTAGTTTCAAAGTAGCAAATTTTTGTTTATTTGATACTTGTCACTTGTGACTATGAGTCTGACGACTAACTTAGTAAACAACGAAATACGCTTTACAGTTACCAGTCTGGCTAGCATCACATGCTACAACTGTCGTATTTATACATTATTTTGATAATGGAACGAGTTATGTATAAAAACAGCATTCCGTGCTAACTATAAACGGAACGGGCGGAAAACGAACAGTTAAATTTGTCAAGCTTAATGTATAAGTGGCGTTTGATCGACTATAGCATTTATTTTACTCCTAATTTCAACAACTAGCAATAATAGTATAATACTTTTGTTGTCATTCCATAACAATTTCGGCTGTACACCACACCTGCTTAGGCCAAATTATTTTAGTTAGTGGTGACTCTCATACGGTTCCGTAGGTACGTCAACGTCCACATCCGGTGTGTCGTGGCCTTAAGAACAGTTTCAGTGTCATTATTTAAATATTAATGCTACTTTATTTTTAGTTTACCAACTGTAAATTAAGTTTAAAACTGGAAAACAAATTAAAAATGAAAATAATGTTTCATTACAAAAAACACTTTTTATTTCCTTTTTTAGTAAGTGAATACATACGTTTTTTCTTTTCGATTTATAACAAGGAATAACATTTTTTTTTGCAATAGGTCTTTCTTTATTGGCTATACGATAAAGTTACGTTTTAAATATTTGCGTGTATTTGTATGAGTAAATGAGTATACCAAAAATAGTCGTTTATTTAATTATATTGCGAAACCAAAGCATGTCTTTATTATTAAATACATTATTGCACTCTTACTTAAAACTCAGTCATTCAAACATCAGTCGAGGATATGCAATAATTCTAGTTCTTTATGTTTTAATTTTTGGTCATCTGCATTGCTTTGGTGTAAACTGTAAATAATAAAAACAAGATTTTGAAGAAAAATAAAAGTTATTGTTAGCATCTAAATTTATAACGACCGTATTTGATTTGACTCTAGCTCTTCGCTTGTTTTTACTAGTATAATATAGAATAGAACAATATTGTTCAATAGAATAAGGAAGATGAAGATTATTCGGGAACAACTAGCTCCTAACAAAATTATAACTTTGGACAAGCACCTTTATCAATTTGGGCACAGTTTATACTAAACTATTTATATCAAAGATCTTTCAACTATGGATACTGCTTTAAGTACAAGATTTTATTAAAACTCTGTTCTCAGATGCTTGCTACTTAAAGTATTTCTTTCAGAAGTATCATCACGACCGTTTCCCTTTCGGGGTGGTCAGAAACCACGCTTATAAATAAGCGGATTGACATTTAGCCAACTTAACTATAGCCCAATCATGACAAGTGGCAAGCCTTTCGATGTAACTCGTAAATGTATTTCTTTCAATCACACAAAATCGCAGGAACCGTAGGATTCTCTGCATGTTGTACTCAGTATTAAATGAGCCTAATACACCAGAATATTTAAAAGAGAAATTTAATTTCCTTGGTCCCACTCATGACAGAACTTTACGTTCTTCTTCCAACTTCACGCTCTCCTTCCCCACACCTCACACCGCATTCGTTTCCAAGTCATTTGCGGCTGTACATCTTTGAAACCAGTTACCGGTGGACATCCGTCAAGCTCCAAATAGAATACTATTTTAGAACCTGGTCTATGCGCAATATTTAAATTCACAATAAGCTTAATGCACTCTCTGCTATATTTAGATATCTCATTATAGTCATCAGACGCCACAAAACCTATTGCAGAAGTAGAATTTTCAATTAATCACTTGAGTAAATTAACTATGAAAAATAGCGAGAAAAAGCTCGGTGCGCTGGCCAACGGTGGCATGGTCCGAGCGGCAATAACGTCGCTGTGATTACTTCTGATGCTACATCTATTTAATTTAGAGATCGTTGGCTTTTATAGTTTATAGAAACCTTCAAAGTCTACTTAGTTATAATATTAAGTAACCCCTTCATTTAACTAATAGTAATGCGAATGGTGAAGTGGCGTATCGCATGTCACTACCAAATTAGCGAAAGGCTTTATTTTAACCAAATGTGGCGCGCACTAGAGCATGCCCTTGGCACAAATCCTTACACTTGGAAAACTTAGGGTGCCTACACATCTACCCATTCTTAACTAAGAAATGAATCATTTAAAATTAATATAATATATAACAAATAATGTACCATGTGTTAATGACGGACTAAAAAGTATATTTTCATTTAATTTTCTTTTTTTATTTTCTTCTTACTCTTCTTCTTTTCTTATCTTAGTGATCGTTTCGAATACCTGCGTAACTAGCACTCCCGCTTCCTTCGCTATACTCACAACAATCAACTCTCAATTTCTCTTCACTCTTTCAGCAAATATCAATATTTTCTTACTGTTTCTGCAGCTCGTCAATGGAACACTACCTTTGTAGATCAGATTGGATCTTTAAATATATTCAAACATTAATTAAAATACATGCTTTCTCAATAAACAAAATGACATCAAATTTCCACATATTATATAATTATTATATTAGTATTTATGTATTTAAGTATTTATTATATGGTATGACATATTTACACTCGTATATTGCTATGTTATTTATATTTATGATTAATTTAAAATATTATTATTATTTCTAACTATTCACCTATTACAATAATTTCTCACTCTCCTATAGAGAGAATAATATACGGTATTATGCTCGCCAATGTACATTATTTTATATTTTGTGTGCAATAAAGTATTTTATTATTAATATTTTTTTTTTCAATTCTGAGCTATTGTTCAAATTTTAAGTCTATAGCTAAGCGAAAAGGAAAAGATCAGGTCATGATAGACTCAGTTATTATCTGATTCTCTAGAGACACTGCTCTACTAATACATTCAAAAATACTAATATATACAAAAACAATCACATAAACACACTCGTACATAATACACTTATTAACAATGTTGGGAGCTATTTAGATAGTAGATAGACGATTTTTAACGAAGATCTACGGTTTAAATTTAAATTATAGTAGTGAATTAAGTTTAGACACCTTAAAGTATCGTGGCATAACAATTTTATTATAATCGATTTCAGAAACAGTGCACAATCGTCATCAAATCTAGGCGGAATGCTTAGGATGTTGGCATTTCTGACAAATGTAATCGATCTTAGACGATGCGATTTCGGGCGATTGTGCACTCAGCCTCACCCCGCTGGACATATTAATAAGTGAGAAACTTATTAAATAATTAAATATTAGACCGCCTCCGTGGTCTAGTGGTAACAAACGTTGCCGTGAACTCGGGAGGTCGTGGGTTCGATTCCCACCGGGGGCAAGATGTACATTGTATAATTTGTCTCGGTCTGAGTGTTTATATGTATAATATGTATATATTTACAAAAAAAAAAGTATAACATGTAGTTTATCAACCATCTAGTTTCCGTAACACAAGCCTCGCAGCTTACCACGGAAATTAGATGGCGCTGTGTGATTGTCTGGAAATATTTATTTATTTAATGACAGACGTTACATTACAAATAAAACTTGTGAATTGAAAATTATAAGCAAAAAGACAGTAAACAGTAAGCGATTACTGCAAACAAAGGAAAAATAAAAAGCATACTTTTTTATTTTTGAAAATTTAGCCAACTCTCGACACGCTGCCAGATGGGTTGGCATGGGTCTTATGACAATTTTAAAAATATTCCACATGTTAGTATGGTAAACAAAACTGATAGCTTAATGTGCTCTCAGAGTCATCAAAATGGTTGTGTAATTCTCATTGGTTTGTGCCGGGGTTCAAACTAAAATAATTTAAAGGATTTTTTTTTTTACAACCGAGCCGTGTGGTTTTATAGCAATTAGAAGCAAGATAAAATACTGTCGTAAGAATAATTTATTGTTTTGCCTAAACTTGGGTACAACCAAAACATTAATTCTGTTATCGAAGCTAATTTCAGGGTTTGAGGTCGTAAATCTGTAGCTTATTATTAACTTTTGTTCTTGAAATAATCAAAAGTTAAATTAGAATCGCCTTTATTACTTTAGTATCAAATTATTAAATTTCAAGATGTTTTCAGACATATTCTAATCGGCTTTATTTTATATATGTAGCTATACTATTCATTAATTAGCTAGCTTCAGCAATAAAGCTGACAGACGCATTCAGCTAGGTAAGGAGCACTAGTATGAAGTTTTGTTGTCTCGGAGACGAGGTGTGTATTTTTTTAACTAACAAGATAATTATTATTTTTTGACGAAATCATAAGATCCATCACCTTTATCAGGGAGCCCCCTAATTCCAGCCAGAAAATAAACCAATAAACTATTTTTGATAAGAGATAAATTAAGTTTGAAATTTCATAAAATAATTTTACAAAACTGTTAAAACGTTTTTAAAATAACATTTTCATAACAGCTGTCTTATCATAACTTATGGCTTGCTTGCCTAATATATATAACCTAATTTTTAATATATATATATATGTCAGAATGTGAATTAAATATACTTTTTATGTTAGAAATATTATTTTGTACTTTACGAGGGTCATTTAACTAACTGAGCTGAACTTTGGCTTGGATCTTTGTAAATTTTGGCAACCAGCCACAGTGTAAAGATTACGGAACATTGCCTATTTTAACATTTATACTTTAATAACAACTTTAAGTAAATATATTTATTTATTATTATATACTTTATTGCCCGAGTCCTTTATTAGACCTTAGATGACAAGGAGATTATGACAAGGGCAAACTTATCGATGTCTTTAGCACACCAAACTCAATAAAAGACGCAGTAAAAAAAAATATTTACCTAGATAAGTTTTTTTTAATTCTAATTTTTTTGTGTTTCTTATACTTGTCTCAATTATTTATTTTGACATGCTACTTCTTGAATGGTAGAAGCGATCATAATCTAAAATTATATATTTTTTAAATTCATGTATAATGAATGGTACCTTTAATCTGTACACTGCTGCATTCCTACGTTGCACTGCTATAATTCTATTGTTACAACATTATTCTCAGTTTATAATACTCGTATGTACGAGTATGACAAAATCATTGAAGTTTGTTAAAGAATGACCGCTTTGAAGACGCAGAGCGGGACGACCCTTCACAGGACAGATCATCTGAAGAGAGTCGTTGGTACTGGTTGGATGATTATTCAAACTTTTAACACCCGAGTAAATTCACTTTTAGCATCAACGCTCCTCTACTTAACAATTAAGAGAAATATTGTTAACAATAAATTGAAAATTATGCCTCTGATTTTCATGTAGACAAATGATAAACATATCTAACGCTTTAAATTCACGGCAATTGCTAATTAATATTCATACACTAGACAATAGGATGCGGCAAGCTATTATCCTGTTTCTTAATTCCAACTATTTTGGTTTAATTTCGAGTACCGAGCTTGCGATCGTGTGAACTGCCAAGAATTCAATTATGCCTGTTAACTTTAGAAGCGTCTACAAACAGACACTTGTCTTTTCCAAATAAATAATTCACAAGTTAAATCTAAGCCCCGTTATAGACGTTTGTTATAATTATAATGGGTTCATCATCATCATCATCATCAGCTTGTGTGTCTTTACTGCTGAAATCTTTTTTTAAAGCTCGTTCTTGAACGTGATCATTTTCTACGATTTGTGATAATTGTTTTAGTAGTTTAATAGATTCTACTAGAACACTTATCAGCAAAGCTGTTTAATGAGTAAGCTACTAGCAAAATAACAGTAACTTCTTAAGCTTCATTACAGCCCCTAGAACACAGCGTCCTAGAACTCCACTGCTGGGAGATGGGCCTTCTAATATATATCTGGAGAATTAGAACTACACTCGCCACGCTGGCCAGACGGCTTGGCGAGGATATGATGTCATTATTTATGACAATTTATTAACTATTCCATAAGTTGGCATCAGTGGAACCGGGACCGACGGCTTAACGTGCTCTTCGAGGTACGGGAACGGTGGTATTGTGATTCTATGACAAATGTACGTAAGAATGTATTTCTCATTGGTATATGCCGGGTGGGTTTGAATTGACCTTTGTAGGATTTACAACCGAGCCACCACCGCTTAAGCTTATCTATTTATTATTATGGCCTGTTCTTTCCTGTTTTAGAAGAAAAACCCTATTATAATGGATCATCGTTGCTCAAGATGTCTTCCTTGATCGTAATAGTAAAGTTTTTCATTTACTATGGCTTATCTCCAACAGTAGAAGTCCAGGAGTCTGTCAAAGTCAAAATCAAAATATCGTTATTCACGTAAACCTACTACAGGCATTTATGAAACGTCATTAATTTAATTATTTTGAATGATTCCACTCCTGCTAGTCGATGACTAAGCAGCAAAGTGGTCCAATAAGTAAGCTGTTAGCAGAAGACCAGCAGCTTAGCAGATTCCAGTGACCTGTTAATGTTTAATCCGACTGAGAAAGGAATCTGCAAGGAAAACTCAGATTTACAAAATAAAACATATACAGAACTGCACCACAACGATCAATTAATAACCTTTTAATTTTAGTTTGAGATTACAATACCTGTGTAATAGGGACTGTGATGATGGTGATAAATATAATTATAGCTTCATGTATGACCATCTTAAAACGCGTTTCAAAATATATTGTTCCTTGTACAACATTTACTTGAGTAATTGACTTTCTTGTTTTAAGATTTGAATTCTCTGAACACCAGTTTGGAGAGGGGACTATTTTTGACATATGTCACGTTTTCGCTGCGTCACTGGGAAAATGTGTTTTAAATTATGAAAATTGACTTTAAAATTTTGTCGCAGATTATGCTTAGGAGGCTGAAGATTTTGCGGATTTTGAAACGTGTTACATATTTTGTCATTCTATAGATTTGTATCACTTACTGAAAGAATTGGGTGTAAACAGTTCTGCCGCTAGTACATTTATGGAACAAGTATCCAAGATGACTTTAATGAAATCATACAGTATTTGGTTTGGTAGAGACCCACATGACGAACCCGGCACCCGTACGGTGAACCTGCAAATTCATCTGCTTCTTCTTTTTTAATATTTATTTATTAATGTTGATAATTCGACCCAAAATTACAATAGGACTGGACTTAAGTCCGTTAAATAAATCTATGTCAAGACCCGATATTTACCAAAGTATGACTTGTCTCTTTTTCATCATCAGCTCTCCAAGGCCTCCCCCTCTATTCGCCACCCTAATCCAAACCCCATCAGATTTTTTTTTCAGGTCATCCGTTCATCTGACGGGGGGTCATCCCACTCTGCGTCTTCCCGTACGTGGTATCCACTCTGGAACCCGTTTGCCCTATCGTTAGTTCTGCGGCAAATGTGTCAGGCCCACTGCCGCTTCAATTTGCTGTATATTTTTATTGTCAAGTTATTTAATAATAAGTCTATATGTTCCAAATTTCAAAGACAAAAAGATGTACTTAATTTGTTGAATAGAAATATTTTATTGAGTGTCAGAAAAGTCAGATCCGTGTTCTAATCAACACTAAGTTTTGGGGTTTTGTATTGTTAATTTCACATTGCGTGTTATAATTAAACTAAATAAATAAAAATGATTTTTGATCGTTAAACTAGGGTTATAAGCTTCATAAAACATCACACAAGATGTTACAGCTTTCTGAAATGCACTCAGTACACAATAGTCCCTATTAGTAGGAAGCGTTAGGTAAATCAGCATTTTAAAATAATCCACCATAGAAATATTCAATTGTTCAATAGTTTGTGAGTTGGAAAAAAAACCTTATTACGTTGCAGAATTCTTGACCCTTTTATATGACAGATCCTTTGGCAACGACATACCATTAGATTTTGCCAAAGACATAAAGTGTAAAATATAGTCGATATTTGGCTAGAGATTATTTACATAAATTATTTTATACTTAAAAATGATCAGGAACGGCTCAGCTTAAAGCAGTGGAAGTTGGTGCGAGATGGATGGAAATATTTGCACCAATTACTGAAAGAATTGGGGCTAAGCAGCTCTGCCGTCAATAATTGGAACGAGCTTCCAAGACAACATTAACGGATTCATACAGTATTTGGTTGGGTACGGAGAGGAGCAGAACGGTGCATGGTGAGCGTCTTATTGCGCAATCAAATGAAGGCTCCTTTATAAACCAACAGTCAGTCGCAAGCCCGAAACACTATTATTTTTATTTCTCTTTTCCACAAACGATGGATCCGGCACCCGCGCGGTAAATCTATGAAATGCTTATAAATATGATTTTTTTTATGCAACACTTTTAGTCTCGAATAAATTTGAGCTTATAAATCTCAACCCAAGATCCTGTTCCCACTATGACGACCATCTGTATGTTGAAACGGAAGACAACACCTGGATGTACGAGTGTCAGTCACACTTTGACATCAGACGTTGGACGACGAAATATTGGTGCTGTGGTGGTGTTTACGATAAAGACCTATGAGTGAATAAAAATTGTGTACGTCCTATACTATGAGAATGATTTTCACCAGGCACGTTGAAAACATTAATTATTAACTTGAAGTAGGTTTCCGACTCAACCGAAACCGAATCCGAACATATTCATAATAATCTTCTCAGACGAAACTGGTCATAAAATCCATTACCAGTGTTGCTTTGAATACTAATTAAAAAATGTTTGTACATATAAACGAATATCATCATCATTAGCCTGTGTCTCTCTACTGCTGGATATGGCCTCTCCCAAGGCTCGCTACTTCACACGATCTCCTGCGACCCTCATTCAACCCCCACCAGCGACCTTCCTCGGGTCATCCGTCTATCTAGCGGGGGGTCGACCCACTGCGTCTTCCCGTACGTGGTCTCCACTCTAGAACTCGTCTACTCCATCGTTCATCGGTTCTACGACAGACATGTCCAGCCCATTGCCACTTCAGCTTAGTAATTTTGAAGGCTTTATCGGTAACTTTGGTTCTCCGACGGATTTCCTCGTTTCGGACTTTATCCATCAGGGAAATACCGAGCATAGCTCTCTCCATAGCCCGCTGAGCGACCTTAAATTTCATAAACGAATATATGTCTTTGATATTGCTTCACAAAACGTCAGCCTAACAAAGGAGTTTAGGAGGTCAACAATTATTTTCCATGACTCCACATTGTGGCGTGATAAAAGCTTCATGACAGCATATTTTGTTTGAAACTAGTTATTTATTATTTCACTATTAGGTTGGTTAGGGAGTATAGAGGTGTAAATCAGTACATGTTGATTATTTAGATTAGCGTTTTTGATCAAAAGTTTGGATACTATCATTTATCGAATACGCAAAAGGGTAGTAATGAAAGATAACATAGGGACAAAAATAAGGAAGTAAATAAAAAAGGCCACGAAAGATTGACGAACCAGATATTTAATGCTTAAGTTGCGGGTAGAAGAGGCCCCAGCAGACCAAGAACACATAAATAAAACACTCGCAACGGTGCAGTAAAGAGTCTACGAAACAAAAGGGCATGTATAAAAAGGATAATGAATGTCGACGAAGCGAAGGAGGTATGTGTTGACCGTGACAAATGGCGCTCAATTGTCTCTGCCTTCTCCGGGAGCTTGCATGAAGATATGTATATACTTATGTACAAGTATGTATTGATTAAGCCAGTACAGCGAAAAGACAGATACTCCTACCTTCATGACGCCTTAATTAATGTGTTAATTAATAACTAAAACCCTTCATATCATACCGCATTCGTCTACAAGTTATTTGCGGTTGTGGCTGTACATCTTTGAAATCAGTTACCGGTGAACATTCGTCAAGCTCCTAATAAATCATTATTAAAAAAAAACTATTCAACATAAATTAAATACACTATTTGCTATATTTCTATCATTATAGTCATCATTGTAAGTAATATTATATTTATGTATATTCATACAACGTATGTAGGTATGTAGTTTTGTATTTAAAAAAGTAATTATTCATAAGTATTTACGTCTAATATTCTCTATTAGTTTTGATCGTACGTGCCTTAACTTATCGTAACAGCTTTGGTTGACTCGAAGGTTTTACCAGTACAGAATGTCTAGCGGCATTTGGCCTTTGTTGCAAAAAGTTTAAAATTAAGAAATAAATTTTGAAATTACTACGAATTAATTTAGTTAAGTAACCATTAACAATATATTGTTAAAAAATCAATTTAATATACTATACATCTTTAAAAACGAAATTACGAAAAAAACAAAAGAAAAACGTTAAAAGTGTAGAAGAAAACTCGAAATTGCCGTTTTACTATGCGTGTTGTTATTTTCCATACCGCTACGTGTTGACTTAAGATGAGTACCTGGCATTTAAAAGAAAAGGCGTTTTTTTTTTTTTTTTTTTCATAATAATTAATTTATTTATTATAAACAATTCCATACCCTTTCACATTCTTTCATCATCCGTACCACAATCTTTAAATACCAAATCTATAACCAGTGTATGCTCCTCGTAATTTATTATGGAGAAGAGACGTGGACCCTGGCAAAAAAGTCCAGTTCACAATTTCAGCGACTATCTCAGCGAGAGAAGGAACTATGATATTTATTGATAAATAAAATTGTAAACATTGATATTCGTTAGAAAACCAAAGTAGCTTTAATTTTATTATATTTTAGTACAGACAGTCTCATAGTAAATTTAGTACTCAAGATTTAAAAAAATATTTATATTTAGGCACTACACAATTACTTTAAACAAAAATAAGTTACTGACATAGCTTTTCAAAATCAGTAAGCAGAAAGGGAAATTTAATCGGACACATCTGCAGCAGAACTCATGAACGATAGGGCAAATAGGTTCTAGAATGGAGTCCACCTCCCGCCAGATCGGCATGTGATCTAAAGGTCGCCGGCGTAAGCTGATTGAGGGATGCAAAAGACCGTGTTCAGTTCAGTTCAGCTTATGCAGAGAAAGAGGCTGATAATATAAAAGAATTAATAAAGAATAACAACTTTAATAGTATTTAACGTTAGTCTTAGACCAGTCATGCATATAAGTCAACGCTGCCACGTAATTTAGAGGGAACAAAAACTTTATAATGTTTAAAGTTTCGACGTTATTCTTTTGGTAGAAATTTTGGCACTAAAGAGCGCGAGGCGGATTTATTTAGAAAAAAATATAAATCGTTACTGACACCTTGTGGAATGTTTCTACCCCTTACTTTATCACCTAGTACACACAGTCCTAGACCTTCACTGTTGGAGATGGGCCTCAGGGATATCTGGAGAATTCGTCAAGATGGCCAAACGAGTTCATTACAGCCCCTAGAACACAACGTCCTAGACCTCCATGAGCCTTCCAGAACAACTTATCTGGAGAATTTGGCCTACACTTTTAATGACAATTTATTAATGAATCCATAATTTGGTATTAGTGGAACCAGGACCGATGGCATAACGTGCTCTCCGAGGCATGGGAATAGTCGTGTTGTAAATCCATGACAAATATACGTAAAAAAAGTGTATTTTCATTGGTACATGCCGGGTGGGTTTGAACCGACCTTAGTAGGATTGTAGGAATGCGTTCTTACAACCGAGCCATCACCGCGCCAAACGGGTTAGCGAGGGGTATATTATATATACTTGTATCGTACAAAGTCTTAAAAAAATAAGCACTATATTTTAATGCTACAAATACATCAACCAAATTTACAGTAATTACATTGATTGATTACAGCCACCAGAACACAGCGTCTTGGACCTTCACTGTTGGAGATGCCATTAACGTATTTATTATACGGTTATAGGATTTAAGTCCTAAGGGGATTCGTCATAAGATCCATAGTGAGTCGCTCATGCAACGAAGAAAAAGATACATCTTTGCTGACTGGTGAATGGTCGAACGGGGCCAACTATCTCCAAATTGTGATTTAAATTATTAACATACTAGAGGCCGCGCACTGGTTTGGGATGCCACATGTGTTGACACACTCTGTCAGTCACATGTGACATCCAGCCATAAGAAACCTGGTGCCGCTGCAGAATCAGCCGCACGCCTTAAGCGCAACAAGTACGCGGAGATCATCATCAATCACCATTTCATTCCATTTGCAGTTGAAACGATGGGCCCGTGGTCCGAGGAGGCGCTTGTGTTCTCCTGCGAGCTTGGTAAGAAACTCCATTTGACGACGGGTGACCCTTTGAGTAGATAATATCTTGTTCAAAGGGTCAGCCTCGCTGTTCAGCGGGGGTACGCAGCGAGTGTCCTCGGCACACTACGCCCATCGAATAGTCGTAATTTTATTTATTAATTTTTAGTTTTTATAATTTAGTTCTTAATTTATTTTATTTTTTAAGCTTTGTACTTTACTCCGAATAAATTGAAACGTATTAATATTAATTGTATTTTATATAATGTAATAACCTACTTTTAAATAAATTATTTAAAAAATATATATTTTATAAGTATGTTTAATTTTTAATCACAAAATATACAATTTTATAAAGCAATGTGCATTTTAAATCCCTATTACCTTAAAAAGTAGGTACCTAACCGAGCAAATTGTTAGCTAAAAACTTTTATCCCAACTTCTAAGCTGATATTTTATTGATATAAATACCGCGCTACTATTTAATTAACACTTATAAAATATGAATGCAATTATGACCTTTATTACGTCTAGTTAAAGGACATTTTGTATCAAAATGTGTAGCTTGAGATGTTAGCTATTCTACCTTTTCATAACAGGGTAAATTAAAGTACAGTCCACGACAGAATGTTCTATAAATTTTATACACTATTTTATAAAACCACAGGCGCAGGCCAACATATGCACCACTATACCGTAGCAACTATCCCTACGCGTACTTATAAATTGGGTCACTCTTAACTGGCACCCCAATGGAGCTACGCCACGTCAAACACGCCTAAGAGATTTGGCTAATACCGGCTCCGGAAATTTTAATGAATATTACAATTCTATAATGATTAAATTCCTCCGTGGCTCCGAGTTACTGAGTTTGATTCCTGGTCGGAACACAATAATGTATTTAATTTATTTACGATATTTCTCGGATTTGGTACACTAGAGACATCGACGAGCTTGACATGATAAAGTTGGCTAATAGTATATCCGCTTCTTCAAAAAAAAGCGTAATTTCTGACCAGTCCGCAAGGGATATGGTCGTAATGATACATTACTTCTATCAGGGTGGTCAGAAACTACGCTTATAAAGAAGCCGATTCACATTTAGCCAACTTTACTATAGGCCAATCATGATAAGTGGCTAGCTCGTCAATGTCTCCAGCGTACCAAACTCGGCAAATATAACAAATAAATTAAATAACAATATTATTTATTTATTTAAATTAATAAATATTATTGTGACCAGGAATCAAACCCGGTACCTCCAGGATTAATAATAATAATAATAAATTATTTATTTCAGAATTTATTCCATATTTATTAGTAACATTCCAACTTAGAACTATGTTAGTAGTTAATTCACGGACTTAACCGCTGGACTACGGAATCAGTTATATATGTATGCATGTGTTTAATGTGTTGTACTTGTAATTCTAAAATCTGTATCCGTGACGTTTCCATTCGTAAGGCAGCGGCTAAAAATCGGCGCTATGGCCTAGCCCTAGGTTGTAGTGGACGCCGAGCTGAACACCTCTTTATAGCTATATATATTTTTTGTATACTGTTTTACCCCATTTTTTTATTAGTTGTACCTTTTTAATTTGTAATTATTATATTTATTTCTTCTTTGTCTAGCTGAAATTAGATATGCGCAATGACACATGCCGTGGTCAATATATTAAAATAGTTGATTTTGTTATGCCCTGTGACTGTACTTTAAAATGAAGGTTTTCTCTTTAAAACTTCGGGTAGATATCATACATACTTCAGAGCGAAATTTAAATTTTAATTTAAAGTTCATTATAGGCGACAGTTTTTGTGGGCTGTAAATAATATTTTACGACAACCCTAACTCTTGCTTTATTAAATAAACATTGTCGTGGAATTGTTTTTTTTATCATTATTTATAACAGATTTTCCGTAAAACTGCGATGCGATGCGATTCATCCGAAATTTCGTAGTTCGACAATCAGCAACATTTTGACAAGATCCAAAGGTCAGTTTTACCAATTATTTATTGTTGTAGATATTTAAATATGTTCACATATATTAGAAGGAAATTACATAATAATATAAATTACTATTAATATAAAGTAATATAAACTACTTAATAATAAAAAAGACATCTTTAAACTAAAACAAACAAGTAAAATACTGAAAAACTACATAAATTAAAAATGATATAAATAAAATAGTTTCTCCAAATTACTACCAATGGCCAAAGTGGCAAGGGTACTGGCAGCATTGCTACGTTGACGTACGTCGACCGCCTCCGTGGTCTAGCGGTAAAGGCGTCGGGAGGTCGTGGGTTCGATTCCCACCGGGGGCAAGTTGTACATTGTATAATTTGTCTCGGTCTGGGTGTTTATATGTATAATATGTATATATTTACAACAAAAAAAAAGTATAATATGTAGTTTATCAACCATCTAGTTTCCGTAACACAAGCCTCGTAGCTTACCACGGAAACTAGATGGCGCTGTGTGACCTGTCTGGAAATATTTATTTATTTATTATTTATTTGTTGATTGGCAATGCTGATCCTTTGGTCCAAATATTGTCAAGCCCTCTTTTTTAATTTATATTATTTTAATTTAATTTTTATTTGTATTTTTAATTTTTTATAAACTTAATATTGCCTCGCTAACCCGTTTGGCCAGCGTGGCTAGTGATTCTCCACAAATTTCTGGAAGATCCATCTCCAACAGTGGAGGTCTAGAACTCGATGAACAAAATGAAAACTTATCCGGTCTATTGCTTAAGACCTAACTGCCTAGACATAGGGTAAGAAATATTTCCTCGCTCTTCAAGGCCGTAGGATGAACATCTGACATGTTTACCAGATCTTGTGCCATGCCATGTTGCTTTGTCCGCAACAACTAAAGCACCTTTTTTTCTTTATACTAGGGTCCAGAATGTTAGCAACTGGAATCAGGCACTCATTACTGACATCAGTCCCTAACAGGACTAACCTTGACTGGGCATGACGGCAATTCAAGCCTGATCCCGAAACGTACACTTATAATATATAATATTATAGCACACTTAACTGGGTTTATCAGCACGAACAGTGGATACTTCCCCGCCCCGGCAGACTGGGTAAATTACCACCATCAGTCCGCCTACCACCTATTTATTGTTCTCGTTGAAAGTATGTGCCATTTTCAATGATGTCAAATGCCAATTTTTACTTTTAATGAGAACTTATATTGAACGCTTGTCATGGTGATATGTATATTGAACAGTCTTGTAACAAAACTTAAGTGTTCATCGGATCTTAAAGTTGATTTCTTACTACAGGCCCAGAACTTCACTGCTGCTTATAAAAAAGGTATTTATTTTAAAACTTTATTGCACAAAGTACAAAGGCGAACTTAATGGCCGAAGACATTTTCTGACAGCCAAACCTTAGAGACAAATTAGAAGATTTATAGGTGCAATGAAATTAATATTAATAGTAGGATAAATTCAACATATTACCTACATAATATGTTTACTTTTATATATACTGTAATATCAATATACTAAATACTAATACATACACAAATATATACACTTATTAATATTGTTGGAAGCTATTTAGAAAGTTAATTTAGACAATTACTTAACGATTTCATAATTTAGAATAAGTGAAACCGACCGGCGACGGCTTGTTGTACTTTTCACGATACAGAAACGGTAGTGTTGTAATTAATGTATAAAAATTGTAGAACTCTCTCTCAGACTCATGGAAACATGCCAGGGCTAAATCCCCCAAAACTTTAATAATACCGTATGCTTATTGTTTTATTCAATCGTAGGTAAGTTTAATTAATTAAATCTGTCTGTAAAAAGGTAGACTATTTTATTCTACGTAATTAGTCGGAAGTTAATTGGATTGCACTTTTTTGAGTTAACCCGTTATCACTCGCGCTTCGAAAATTTTGCTCAAGAAATTTTAAAATCTGCATATTTCTTAAAAGTCTTGTTCACTAAGTAGTTGAGTTTTATACATCCCTTATCCTTCACACATCATCACCTAGGTGACGGGGATAATGTGCACACGGAATTTTGCTCATCGCACGAGCATCTACCATTTTTTTTTTTTTATTTAATTTGTTTATATATTTAATATTTTTATTGATGGACAAAAGCGTGTTATAAATTTAGGCGTGATAACAGAAAAATACATAGGCAATTAAAAGTATAATACATTGAAAATGCCCAAGAATGGGTTTACACTAACTCGGAAACCGAGCAATAAATTATTTTTTTTGCAATTTGCTTAAAAACCGCAAAAATCAAAAATAAAATAGACCCAAATTGACTATAATTTTTTGATGTATCGAACAAAAGGCTATTAAATACGAAGAACAACAGTTAATAATATATAGTTGTTATTAAAATTTTAATACTACTTACAATAATTCCTCAACTACTATTTAGTTCTAAGGTACATTTCAAACTACCTAAATAGCGTGAGCAAAATGCTTAAGCGCGAGTGCTCGCTTAATTTTTAAGGGCGCGAGTTCTGACGGGTTAAGTATTTTTAATCTTAAAGTCATTTCAATTAAAATCTCACTCAGATTAAATATTATTTTCTTTAGTTGTAAAATATAGTAAAAACTCTGAAATGTAGAGTCGTAAATTAAATTAAATGGAAAGTCGTTCATAACTTATCAGTTTTTATAATTAGATGATTTATGTAAGATTAAACTGCCTCCGTGGTCTAGCGGTTAAGTCCGTGGATTTAGACTCGGAGGTACCGGGTTCGAATCCTGGTCGGGACACAAAAATATTTATTAATGTATATAAATACATTCATATACTATTTAATTTATTTGCGATATTTCTCGAGTTTGGTACGCCGCGCTGGAGACATCGACGAGCTTGCCACTTGTCATGATTGGCCTATACTAAAGTTGGCTAAATGTGAATCCGCTTATTTATAAGTGTGGTTTCTGATCACGGCGAGAGGGAAACGGTCGTGATGATACTTTACTTTTTTTACTTTTATGATTTAAGATTTTTTTTATTGTTCAATTCATTGTTCTCGCCCATAGGAACCTATAGGAACACTTGGATTACTCGAGTGGGCGAATATGCAGGGCATCCAGAGATCTAGGTGTCCCAGATACCTACGACCCTGATTGAAATGATGTATGACTTTTTATCTCACGATTAATTATATTTGCTATCATAGATTTATGACTGACTGCTTACATAGTCTAGCGGTCCGTGAATTTAGACTCGGAGGTACCGGCTTTGATTCCTGGTCTTAAATTTAAATACATGAATGTAATATTTAGTTTGTAATAATAGTTTGGTACGACATCGACGAGATTGCCTGTCATGATTGTTGGCCAAATGTGAATCCGCTTCTTTACAACGCCGTCGTTTCCGTTCCTGGAGAGCACGTTAAGCCATTGGTACCGGTTCAACTAATACTAAATTGTAAAATCTGAAAATATTATAATAAAAAAAATACATCAGACACCCGCCAATCCGTCTTGGAAACGCAGGGTGCAATGGCAATGGTCGACCAAATTCTTCAAATATTTCTGGAAGGCCCATCTCTAACAGTGGTCAAGCACTATAAGATGTGATATTTTTTTTTATTAAAAATGTTTACTATATGTTATGGAATTTAGACGACCTTGAGTTTTAACTTTAAAATAACGTAACGTACATTATGTTTTCAATTGTTGATGTGTCTCTTTGTGCATTACATACATAGCGTGTGACCATGAGACATATATTAACATACCTAATGACCTACTGTCACGAACTACAGCCTAATTCTTGATTAAATTGTTTTCTAAATATATTTCCTGGCATTTATGCGCTGAACTGTAATTTATATTAGACATATTATTATATATTTTTTAAAGAGTGTGGATGTTTAATTTAACAATATAAAATAACAATTATATTTAACAAATATCCAGATTTATTAAACTTTTTAAACTTTCGCGCACATTCATAATAGTTTTTATAAATTTAACGGGTCTTTAGTCGTGTGTCGTGATTTCTAAATACTTTTGAAAGTGATAAGTGGGTAGGTTTACATCTACCGCCCAGTATGTACGAGACTACACCGCATAGCTTCAGTCGACCCGTGACCACGGCCAATGCAACTTGGCTGAAACGTCGGGAGAAATGTCTCTTAATCAAGATTTATTGTTTTAGTGACAGAAAATTATATCACGTAAATAACAAATAAAGTATCACGACCGTATCGCTTAGTGGTCAAAATCCACGCTTGTTATTTTTCTAAAGAAGTTAACACATAAATTATGAATTACCCGACTAGGAATTAAACCCGTTAATTTACATTTGATATATATATAAGCTAGGCGCGATGGTGGCTCGGTTGTAAGAACGCGTTCCATGAATCCTACAAAGGTCGTTTTAAACCCACCCGGCATGTACCAATGAGAAATGCACTTTTCTTACGTACATTTGTCATAGATTAACAACACCACCGTTCCCGTGCCTCGGAGAGCATGTTAAGCCGTCGGACCCGGTTCCACTAATACCAACTTGTGCAATCGTTAATAAATTGTCATTAAAAATTGACATATCCTCGCTAAGCCGTCTGGCCAGCGTGGCGAGTGTAGGCCAAATTCTCCAGATATATGTTCTAGAGGTCTAGGACACTGTGCTCTAGGGGCTGTAATAAATTAATATATTATATTATAATATATATATAGATATAATTATATCTTAAACCCACTGCACATACACGCCACAGCAATAAGACTTGTACGACGAGTTCAGGCTCTCAGCGACCATGCTAAGGATACTGTTGTCGCTGTCTCCTACCTGGCCGAGCAGTGATGCGCATATCTTGCGCAATTGTAGCATAAAACCAATCTTCTCCGGCCTCTGGAAACATATTTGACGTGCTGCAGTAGCGGGGCAGCGCCATCAGTATCCTAAAGGCATATTGCGTTGTGTAAAGAAGGCCCACAAGCTGCTTGCTTAGAGCATGTACGAGTACAGAACGCTCTAAATAAGGTGACCTCTAAGTCGTGTGAGCAACGAGCTAATCTCATGCGCGTCTCTCTATCTCAATGTCAACCCTTAGTCCAGAGGTGACAATATGGTCAAGATTCTTGTTCCACCATCTCTAAAACAACACTCTTTGATTTAGTAGACCATGCATTCACTCTTGCTAGTGTTATTCTCGTATATAAGCCCGTGAGGGGCTGCATACTTCATATATATTTAGTTTAATTTTATTCACAATCTGGAATTATCTTTTTATATTTATTTGACTTGTTAAACCACACGATTGGTTGTGTTTATTTATATATTTATTTATTTATTTATTCTTAGGAAAATTGAAGCTTGACAGTAAAAAAAAATGTCAACTTAAAGCCGTACAAATTTTGACTGTTGTCGTCTGACCGCGCTATGTATTTTACTATTGGTCTCTTTACAAAGAAATATAATGTTGTTGATATGGATTTTCGTTCGACGGCAACGTCACGGAAACAAATTGTACTTTTACATGTCAAAAATATATATTTTTTGTTTTTTTTTGTTATTATAATTTACGCAATTATATAATATAATAACAAGAATAACGTAACGTAATACATACATTATTAGAATCATAATTTGGTCGCGTAGAGAAGGAGTCAAGAATAGTAAAAAAGTAAAGAAAGTTACTTCCCTCCCACACACGATACCGAATGATGACTGAGATTGCTAAGTTTATCTTGTCTATGATTATTTGTTTTTTCCTTTTTATTACTTCTTTAGTATGTAATTGTTAGTGCCTTGTACACACAATGCACTATTTTACTACGATGTGTAGGCAAAATAAAATAAATTTATATTGATTTTTTTTTTTTACTATGTATTTTATTATTATAATGAAGGAGTATTATAATTTAAATAGGGAATCGAATTTAATTAAAATTGAATTGAAATCTAATCGAATACAAGAATAACGCTGTACGGTAGCTAAATTATTTTCATAATAGGCGTGACATCCTCACTGTTGGAAGTGAGTGTGAGAATTTCCATTTACACCTTAAGTTCGCCAGGTTGCTGATTGTCACATAATTATTAATTGTTAATTGTTAAAAGATAATAACGAATGAACATACAATAATATGGCGCGGTGGTGGCTCGGATGTAAGATCGCGTTCCTTAAATCCTACAAAGGTCGGTTCAAACCCACCCGGCATGTACCAATGAGAAATACACTTTTCTTAAGTACATTTGTCTTCGATTTACAACACCACCGTTCCCGTGCCTCGGAGAGCACGTTAAGCCGTCGGTCCCGGTTCCACTAATACCAACTTGTGGAATCGTTAATAAATTGTCATTAAAAATTGACATGATATCCTCGCCAAGCAGTCTGGTCAGCGAGGCGAGTGTAGGCTAAATTCTCCAGATATATGTTCTGGAAGGCCCATCTCCAGCAGTGGAGGTCTTGGACGCTGTGTTCTAGGGGCTGTAATGAATGATGAAAAAAAAAATTATATATATTTATTGCTTACATAATTCCAATAAAAAACACGGTTTTTGTGTCTTGGAGATCACGTTAACCCTTTGGTCCCGGTTCTACTAATACCAACTTGTAAAACGTTAATAAATTTATTAAAATTGACATTAGCCCCTTGCCAAGCGTCCGGCATAGAGCAATGTCATTTAAATTTCATCGAAAGTTGATTGGCTACATTTATTAAAAATAAACTTGACTTGAAAAATCTTTTAAAATGTTGGAATGTGCGAGCGAGAGGGATAACAAGCCTAATAATGTTAGACCCAATTATAGATGTAAATCGCAGATATGATTAGAGTTGTAACAATGTGAGAACACTTTTTGTGGTAAACGAAAAGTTGGTATTTTTATCCACCAGTGAAGAGGGGATTTGCTGGATGTCACCGGAAATGAAGACGAGGGTGTGCACTTTGTGGAAGTACCTTTTATGTGGCCGTTGGAAATATACGCGAAGAAAGGTTTTCTAATGCCCTGGATACGGCAAAATACGGCTTTCGTAACCCTAATATCTTTTGTCTTAACCACGACAAGAAAGATATTTATAGATTATCCAAAAGATCTTGAGATTTATCGACTTAAAATTGGAGGTTCGAAGGTTTTTTGTAGGTTCTTTTGCAACTCATACTAGTACGGTCTAACCAAAAAGTGGTCTACCACCTTAAGGTTAAGATTTATTTGCCCGTTATCTAACAAAAAGATTAATTTTCTTTGAACTTTCCTTAAAAGTAGTGCGTTGTTTCGACATTAGAAATATTTAATTTATAAGGGAGTGTTTGTTAAAACTGATAGACCGCTTTTTAGGTCTACTATAGGTCTAGTGAGTGAGATAATCCGAAAATATAAAACAAATCATTTTATTAATTAAACATAATGTTTTGTTTTTTTTAAATATTTATTTTTAAAAAAATGCACCTTGTACAAAAGCGGACCTCATGCCGCTAAACATTCTTACTTACTGGATTCATAAAGTTAAAAATAGAAATTTAGGTACGAGTACAGCAATGGCATTCTATTACTATAAGCGCAAATATTATTAATGAATTATGCCAGAGCTTGCAACAAAAATAAAAAAACAATATAATAATTGCAAAACGATACTATAAAAAGGGCTCTAGCCACCAGCGAGGTTCCAGCTCTTATAGAGCCTGTTGGAGTTATCCGAGATGATGGCAAGAGCCCCGATGGTATGACGTTGGTTCCCTGGAAACGGGGACGTGCTCTGCGTCGACACCCTCGCCCCGTCGCATCTCAGGGGGACAGCGCATAAAGCGGGAGCCGCGGCGGAAAATGCAGAGTCCAACAAGCAGCGCAAGTATGTAAGTATATTAAAAGATTACATCTTTGTGCCGTTTACTGTAGAAACTCTGGGCTCATAGAGTCTATTGTCGTCTCCTCCGGTGACAAGAGGGAAGGCTCTTTCTTCGCCCAGAGAATCAGTATTGCTATTCAGCGGGGAAATGCAGCCAGCGTTCTTGCCACCATTCCACGCGGACGGGACTTATATCCCTATCCTTAATATTAATATTATTTTATATGTTGTAAATATTTTTTCGAATAAATGTTATTTTTTTTATAATTGCAAAATCAAAACTAATCCTGTTTTAAATAAAAATGTTGCGAACAATACCGCGCGGTATGGTGACAAGATTTCCTCGCTGAATCGCTATGCTGTTTCTTTGAGCGAGGAAAAAAGCAGCCCTCTTATTACTGGAGCAGATGATTAGACGAGGGGTGATGTTTTGTAAAAATGTTTAAGCGCCATAACTCTACGGGTCTAAAGTCTCCACAGTAAACGGCAGGGCTATGTTTGGTGTAAGTTCCATTGAGTCGTGCCGACCCCTGTTTACGAAACTCAACATTTTGACACTAGTAGGTATATATATATTCGAATGTTGCAAATTTGTAAAGCTTAATTACAACTTGTTTACAAAAAATCATCAGGTTTGTACTTTTAATACAAGATATCCAAATCGTTTGGTATTACCTTTTTGCAAAACAACAATGTGTTCTAGAAACAGTCATGCAATGTTAATTAAACTCTTTAATAACTTACCAGAAAATATCAAGGTATTACCGATTAACCGTTTCAAAAAGGATCTGTACAATTATTTAATAAAAAAATGTTTTTATACAATTAAAGAATATCTAAGCAATAACTGATGCTAAAGTGTATATAGTCCGAGCGTAGCTTCAATTTACCTACTATTTTGCAATCTGACTTTTCTCATATTGTAATTGCCCAATATTTGCATGCCATTGAGGTGAAACATGTGAAGCGAATTTTATAGCTATAAGATCTTGCAATGTAACCATGTTTTCTAGCAAATAAATTATTTTGATTTTGATTTGATAAACAAGTAATCCCGCTTATTGCACTGTTCCCCTGAGCACACCAAAGCCATAGTGGCGATAGATATGTTATCCCAAACTAAGGCCCGTCCCCGATCCTCAGCGTCATACTAACAGGTCTCTTGCCATCGCAAGACTCGCGAACTATTCCAGTGGGGTCCAGGATTGCTAAAACCTTATTTTTTACATATAAAATACAGCTCTTTACATATAAAAGCCCGTGGACTCCAAAGCGGTTTACTTCCCTGAGCTGCGTTCGTTTTTTTTGACAACGCGTAAAATTCTGACATCATAAGTGTAAGTCACTCGACACTGACGTTTACCAACGATATCGTGTTGCGAAACATCAAACAATGTTGTTGTCATATGAATTTATTTATTTTCAATTATTATATCAATAATGGATAGTCAACAATGCCGTCGACGACATGCTATAATTATATTGACTGCTATAATACTAATAAAATAATATATATGAATTACCACACACACTACCAATACACACAATACATATATTTCCATAAATCGACTTCTATTCTTTCGTAATCCAATTTGTTAAAATAATCTCCACTATCGTCATTTTTCCAAAACATAATTAGCTTTCGTTCTCCGGTTTAAGATAAATTATTGTATGTCTCTTTGACATTGTCACTAAACGTCCTTGGAGTTAATGTTAGTTCAGTTAACACCGGTGTCGCGACCCAATGTAATTCCGAACGGCTTAGTGTCGCGACTCGGTGTTAAAAACCTTACGCAGTGTTATTTACCGAACGCACATATGCCGCAGAGATATTTTGCGTTACACTGATCCAAATCATGATCAAAAATATGTCCTGTCACTTTTGCTTAGCGTCAATATATTATTTATTTATTTAAATCTTTATTGCACTATGTACAAGGGGCGGGCTTAATGCCGCTAGACATTCTCTGCCAGCCAACCTTTAGGATAATGTAGTAAGTTTAAGGTGTGAGGTAGGTGCAACATGTAATATAGATATTATAAATATGGAAATAATTAGGCTCTGGATAAAAGGATATACTTACATACTAAACTACATCCAAGAATACATATAATACATACAATATACATATATATATACACTACATATAATACATACACATACTACATATAATACATACACATACTACATATAATAAGTACTTATATACTTTGTAGGGAGCTGTTGTAGTAATGCAAGTAGACCATTCTTTTAGTATATTTTAGTGAAAAAAAGAGAGTCTTAAACAGCTAATAAGGCAAAACGTTTATGAATAAATTCGTATAAACGCTTGAAACTTTGAAACTAGAACAATAACTTACGTAAGAAAAAGTGGAAAATAGTATTATGTTCACACAGATGTTTGATAACAAATATTAAGTTTGGGTGCCATCATAAAGGTCAAACAGTCGGAAGAAAGAATTAACTTTTTCAATTTTGTTTCTCGCTGAGGGCATCGGAAGGGCATGATATTATGGCTTTTTTCACAGTAAATGTTTCGCCTAAATAAGGCGCCTTATTCACAATTTATGTTGCTAAGCAAAGGGCTCTCGTTAAATAAAAATTGGATCATGCAAAATTAACAAATTAAATAATTTATTTCCGTATTGTTAGTAGGTATGTAACATTGGATTTTGTATCTCAAGTTATTACATCGACGTTGCTCTGCTACGATCAACTGGAAGCCTTGCTGGACTTTACAAACCCAGTACGATTTTAATTTACTGCGAGATCTACGAGACCTTCTTGGTACAACACGATCCAGAAAAACATTTAATGATATATTTATTAGGACTCTAACAACAGTATATATACTTAATTATTAGATTATTATACAATTTTGAAAAACTTAAACCTAGTACATACACTTGAACAGTTGAGCACTGCTGTATATATATGTTGTTAGAGTTCTAATAAATATATCATTAAATGTTTTTCTGGATCTATATATATATATATATATAATTTATTTACTAATTACAGATTTAGAACTAGATCAAATCAAAATTTGTGTATTAAATGTAATTACAGTTTTGTAGGTCAGCTGAATTTATTCCCACGAAGCTAATATGTAAAAGGGTCGTGGAAGGTACAATACATGTAATTATACCAATGATCCAGAACCTGTCACTCAGGCTTATTTCTAACTCAAAGGAAAAAAATAAAACATAACACAAAATAGCTTCGCAATTTCGGACACCAAATGATGTCTGCGTGACTTGAGTTATAATAACAATTATTTTATATTTAAAAACATTATTGCACGAAAGGAATGCTTCTTTTAGCATATCTTTTGTTACATATTTCGACTTCAAGGTTTAGCTTCTCACGTAACACTTATAGCATATCTTTTAGTAGACGGGTAGCATCAATGGATAGACGGATAGCTTCATATATTTTTTGCGAAATGTAAGTAGCAAAACTACAGCTATATTGCCTTATCATGGATATGTAACTTCTGTACTAAGATATGGACCATAGCGTGAGGAAATTCCATAGATATAATATCTATGGAATTTCCCTACGCTATGAGTAAAGCAGTAAAGCATTTATAACACAAAAAAACTAATGCATCAGAGCTATCTCCTTTGTCTACGATGCATGGTGTTAATAGAACTGTTGTTATTATTTAAAATTTGTTAACTGACATACCAAAATATAACGATTGTTATATAGGTGAAATATACAAAATATATAAATATACAAATATATATCTGTGGGGTTGAACCACTAGAGCCAAGTAGACCATTATTTAAAAAAATTAACTATTAACCCTTACATCCTTGTATATCCTAGAAATAGTAAATTTTGTTGAAAAAATAATGACCTATTTATCAAATGTAATACAGGAAGAAAACTTAGTCGCATGGATACTACAAAACTTAAAATTCCCAGTCATAAAAGTAAATTATTTAGTGTGAACTCATATATTATGTGTATCAAGGTTTACAACAACATATCTAAAGAAATTAGACAGTTACCAAACATTTGTATTATCAAATTAAAAAAGTGGTTATTAGAAAAATGTTATTATAGTTTTAATGAATTCTTTGGTATTACAAAAAAATACATGGTTTATTATTTGTGATCTGTATATTAGATTTAGTATTAAAGTTTTATTTATTTTTTTCACAGACCTAAATGCTCCCATTATATTTTGCACCTGCCTCACATAACAAATGCTCTAAATTGTCCCTAAGGTTGACTAGTAGGAATGCCTAGCGAAATTAAGTCCGCTTGTGTACCTGATGCATAAAGTTTTGAAATAAATAAATTATAATATTATTGTTTTTTTTTAATGTAATGCATTAGAACACACCTGTATAAAACATTTGCTAGCCAAAACTTGGCAAATGTACCCACCCTTAAGTTTACTTTAAGACATGTAAATTTATAAATATGACATTTATGCAAATAAATAAATTATTATTATTATTAATATGGTCAAACGTTACCGGTGACAATCTATGTAATTTTTATGCCACAAAAACAGAAATCTTGTCTGTATCTGTCTCCTTAAATACAGTGATGATGTCTTGTAAATCACGCTCAGTTTTAACGTCTTTTCTTTGCAATATTTTTCTCTTGTCCGTTTGATTTAAACAGTATATTATGTTTTGCGTAATATATGATTACTATAGGTATATACAAAATGTCCGTATTTTTAATCCCTTATAAGTTCATAGAGTATATTTCTTAAAAGTACACTCAGACTTGTACAAACCCTGTTAAGAATAGTATATTTTTAAACCACAATACGAACGATAACACAAAGACGCAATAAAGTATTTTTGTGCCAATAAAAAGAATTAGATCACATTTCTTTCGTTATCAGTAAATGTGGGAACACAATTCCTAGCCGTGCCCTGACGCACAGACAAGCATTTATTCTCTTTCTGTATAGCAGATTTATTCAGTTTATTGAGCCAGAAATGATTGCTAACCAGTCCGTGAAAAGCTCAACCAATATTCTGGATTGGATTTTTTTCGTACGTATCAACATTATTTTAATGAGAAAAATATTTATGTCATCCCATATTAATATTGCTAGGCAATTTATCGGCATCGTGATTTAATACTGACTTGGATGTGTCTTTGATAATTTCCGTATTAAAAATTTTATTCAATTGTTTAAATTTAGATTTTCATTCCTATTATCCAAACTAATTAAGATGGTATAACGCTTTTGCATATCTCTCAATCGCATATATTAATCATATATTTACTTTAGTAAAATACAGAAAATTAGGTATTATAACACAGCCCTTAGAACACAGAGTCCTAGACCCTGCTGTTGAAGATGGGACTTCCAGAAATTTCCGGAGAATTTGGCCTACACTCGCCACGCTGGCCAAACGATTGTTAGTTTTTAATGACAATTTCTTACTGATTCTATAAGTTGGTATTAGTGATACCGTGCTTAACGTGCTTTTTGCACGACAACGGTGGTATTGTAAATTTATGACTTTTATTTATTTAAAAACTTTATTGCACTATGTACAAAGGCGGACTTAATGCCGCAAGGCATTCTCTGACAGCCAAACCTTTGGGACATTTAAACAGTATAGCTGGTATTTGCAATCATTAATTAAGTTATTCTTAACATTATTAATATATACACAACAATATTACATACTGAGACATAAATGCGCAATATATAAAAATATACATATATATAAACATAAAGTACATCATACAAAACAATAATATAAAATAAAAATAAAATAAATGTACGTAAGAAAAGTGTATTTCTCATTGGTACATGTCGGGGAATTCGAACCGACCTTTGTAGGATTTTAAGGAAAGTTGATAGTATATCTCTCAATAGTACATTCACACTTGGAAATTCTTTATAAATATTACATTGTGAGAGCGAAAGGGATGCAAATGCCGTAAACGCCCCTTAAAATGAAAAAACTTTTTTGATGTAGAATATTTATTATTTAATTCCAGGACTTAAACTATAGTTTGGAAGAATCTAGCTTTGTAATTAAACTAAGTAGATAAAAATAAAAAATGTAATTTGATAAGATGAAATTCTGATGCAAATTTTATTACTCGCAGAGTTCTTCCACGCAAAACGGTAAGAATGAATGCTCCCTATTTCATAACAAGCACAAGAATTTTCAGAAATAAAATCTACTATTCGAGAGAAAATCCACAAAAGAAGATACAAGGCTGAAGATTAACTTAAACCTGGGTTATAAATCTTTTAAAGGACAGATAGGGTAGGTCACGTCGTTGTATTTCCGTAGCTGATTATTAAACGAGAAACGAAAGTCCGCAGTAATCTGCGAGTCTTATTTAATGACTCGACGGTTTAAATTGGACCCGACGACGGAAGTCTTGGGACGAAGTGTTAAGATTAAGCGCCTATTTCGGACAACTCCGATAACTAAGACCCCTGCAAGTTTCGTTGCTAAAATTGCTTAAAATTACATTTGGAAAGATACTATCACTACTACTACGCTTTCCTTAACATCCTAAAGAGGTCGGTTCGATCCATAGTATGTACCATTGGGAAATACACTTTTCTTACTTAAATTAATCATAAATTTATAACACCACTATTCCCGTGCCTCGGTGAGCACGTCCTTGTTCCACGAATACCAATTTGTGGACGCGTTAATAATATGTCATTAAAGAATTACATTAGACCCTCGGCAACCCATCTGGCCAGCGTGGCGAGTGTAGACTAAATTCCCCTGTTTTTTTTGGAAAACCTATCTCCGTGTAGGTTGTGTTCTAGGGGCTGTGATGGTAATGATGATGATAACACACTATATAGTTCAAAGAAAAGAGTTGAAATTGAGAATACACAAGTAATACATTTGAATAGAGAACACGTTCGGAAAATTTAAAAGTGAGACGATCTACTGACTCTAATGATAAGTGAGACCAGGTTGGTAATTAGCATTGATCTTCCAAGAAATCTTTCCAACAGTGGCGGCTGATGAAAAACATTCAAGATTAGCAATTAAAAAAATATAAAATTACGATGTATATTCTGAACAATATCACATAGATCACCAATGACATGAACTGATTAGTTTAATATTGCAATGGACGGTCCCTTTACAAGTAATAAAGGTATTGTTAATGCAAATAATTGAGTCTAGATACTCATAGCAAGAAGACATGACAAACTTATAGAAAACGCTGAAACCATTCAAATTGTTAACCAAGTAACTACAAAAGTTCTATACAACAGGAAGATTTAACTGGTTCATTCAGCAAGTGGTTTTTAATTAGTTCGTCCTCAAATAGATACTAATAATAAACGTATAGAAATCTTTAAATAGGCTTCTTGCTCCTAAAAGAACATAATTACTTGGTATATTTATACAGACTCTTCTGAAATGTATATAATGCAATGACTTAAGCTAAAGACCACGAATTATTGTAATGTTTTATGACTCAATCTTATTTGACTTTATCATCATAAGCCTGTCTTTTCACTGCTAGATCAATATTTAGCCTATTCCTCAGATATAATTTTTGGGATATTCATCTATCTGGCGAGAAGACCTCTCTTTGTATTTCCATACGTGATGTCTTAGTAGAAATTCCTCTTGTTGTATAACTAGTCAGTTTGAAATTTTAATTTGATTAGATCAATAAAGTTACATAAAAAGTAAGTTAAATAAAAAATACGGACATTTTATAGATATATTAACGGGTTCAAGACTCAGCTTTACGCAGTGGAAGTTGGTGCGGGAGGAGTTCCAGCTAAATCTTTGTACCACTTACTGAAAGAATTGGGCCTAAGCAGGTCTGCCGTCAATACATTTATGGAAAAAGCTTCCAAGACGGCATTAAGGAATTATACAGTATTTGATTGGGTAGGGAGAGAAGTAGAATGGTGGATTATGGGCGCAATAAAATAAAAAAGGAAGGCTTCCTTTTTAAAACCAGCATATTGTCGGTCGCAAGCCCAAGACACCATTATTCTCATCTCTTACCCAAACACGATGGATCCGGCACCCGCAAGGTGAATCTGCACCATAATCTACACATTTCTACGTGTCCGCACTCGTTTAAGCCAAATGCCAATGTGTTTCCGCTTTCCTGTAACCTGGAGTCGTTTAAGTGTGAAAAATCATCTAGTCAAACCGGTGTAATATTGGGAACTGATGTCAGTCATAAGTGTCTGATTCCAGTCGCTAACATTCATGGATCCACTTAATTACCATCAGATGGGCGCAAGGATGCCGTGCTTGTATATAAAATAGGCCTTAGAAATAGCAGCACCGAACCCTTAAGGACTCCGGCGCCGACCCCCACTTCAGTCAGCCTTTATGAGAAGGTGTTCGCCGTACCCAATAGGTATTACTTTGACCACAATGAGATGAAGATGCCGAAGCTGTAGTGTAGTGTATATTTATATTTTGTATATTTTGGTTTTTAAGGTCTTAATATCTATGGGCCTTTTGTATTTTGATGCGTGAAAATAAAGATTCATTACAGCCCCTAAAATACAGCGTCCTAGACCTTCACTGCTGGAGATCGGCATTCCAGAACATATATCTAGAGAATTTGGCCTACACTCGCCACGCTGGCCTTGGCGAGGATATGATGAAATTTTTTACAATTTATTAACGATTCCACATGTTGGTATTAGTGGAACCGGGACCGACGGCTTAACGTGCTCTCCGACGCACGGGAACGATGGTGTTGTAAATGACAAATGTACGTAAGATATATATTATATATTTATATATAGTATATTTCTCATTGGTACATGCCGGGTGGGTTTGAACTGACCATTGTAGGATTAAAGGAACGCGTTTTTACAACCGAGCCACCACCGCGCTATAAATAAAAATTATTATTACATTATTATTATTATTAATATATATAAAACTGGTCCTTTTATACAATTCAACGGTATAATAAGATCCAATTAGCTGTTTCATTGTAGTAAAAACCAGCTTGTATCGCCATTCAGAATCTGTTTCTAAGTATGTACGCTTTTAGGATTTGTATAGTGAATTATACGAGTATAGGGGATTTTGCTGACTTGTTCGGGTTCCTTGTGTTGCGGCAATACGTAAGGTTGTGTACTGGGGCTTAGGCTCTAAGTAATTATTATGTCGGTGTCGGTTGTTGGCTTTACGTTAATTGGTTTAGAGTAGGTAGTAGTTTATGTGTATTTTACTTTGTGCCTATACTTTTTAGCTTAAGTTATTATTTTATTTGTAACAGGAATACTTACAGATAGATAACAATGCATATAGTATAAGTAATTAAATTTAAAAAAAATCAGAACAATGATGTGAATAAAATCTAGTAATAATTATAAGTCGCACGCTGAAGCTGTGGAACGCTCTTCTAGCCAGAGTTATAAAGCATCTTGAAAGGTAGACATAATGGTAGGGACTGATGTCGTTCGTCAGTGGCTGTCGTCAGTTGCTCCCATTCTAAGACCTCGCGTAGCAACTTACGTGTTTTATAAAACAAACTTACCCTCAATACAAAACAACTCTTCAACACCTCAGGTGACAAGACTGCCCAATATTTGGGACAAAGGATCAGCCTTGCCATTCAACGCGGCAATGTAGTTGTTAACGCGGTTTATTTATATATATACATATACATACTCGTAATTATCTATGTAGTATAACGCTTATAGAACAATCTCACGCTTTATGTATATCCATCCCTTTTATTCCTTATCCATAAAACTTACGGGTGAAAGAGATGGAGAAATGCGCAAGCGCACCTTAAAATGGGTCGGCCTCACGACCCACCTGTCAGTTGGAATTAAATATTTGAACGGTGAACCCGTAAACGCTACTCAACCCATATTTATTAAAATATAAGACTTTAAATTGTGAATTGTGTGTGCTCATAAACTCTGCTCCAACTCTTATGATATGGTGGTGTGTCGTGCCCTACAAACAGTGACCTTGGAGCTATCGAAGAACCCGCAGTAAGTCTCCTTTCTTTTCACCACCAGTATTGTATGTCAGCATGTATTTTTATTATTATGTTTTTCCTTTTTTGTAATTTCGATTTAATTGTATTTTATTATTATTAAGTAGCTTGCAATTTAATTTTAATCCAATGAATAAATGTGGTTTCTAAAGGTCCACTTTAGTATGTATATTTAATAAAATATAATATATTCGCATTGATCTACACACTGTAACTGTCTATAAATCTTTGAGATGCACATTTTGTTATAAAAAACACCATAGGATATATTAAACCTTATTATAGGAGTATTAGGGTTGAAAATTAAAAAGACCTCTATATGTTTCACTAAAGTGTGTGTTTCGTGTCGGTCTTATGTATCTGACGGTAGAGAAAGATTTATTTTTCCTTAGGTACGAGTATGTCCAAAGAAAACAATGTTTCTCTTTCTATAAACACTGTAAAGCAATGTAAATGGATCACTAACATTATGGTGGTTCAGACATGATGGAAGAATTAGTGAAAGAGAAAAGGGAAAGATCGACGTACGAGATATACTAGGGCTGAAAAAACTAATCGTACCTGAATTACAATACCTTTAATTCAAAAAATATTTTTTAATTTTTCTTTAAAACTTATTAGACATGATTTTTAAACACACATTTTTTCTACAACTATCTGGTTAAATGCGATGAAGAACAAATAACACCAGTAAATTAAAATTTAAAATTAAGAGAGAATTTGAAAATTTAGCATATGAAGATATGTAAGTTATTGGGCGCTTGGCGAATTTTTACCGGAAAAATGTTCGACTAAAACGTAGACAGATAGTCAAACATGTACTTAAGGTGTTTCGGTGTTGCAGACTTATTAAGAATAAAAAAGAGAGAAATAGGTATTAAGGTATATCAGTGACCTTAACATTGCTCTTGAGTGTATAAAGAAAAGCCTTCGAGAAGAGACTTGTGGGAGGATGTTGTATAGTAATTTGTAGTAATGGTAATATATTTTCTTTTATTAAGATATCCGAAGGTGGAATTGTCTTGAAATGTTCGGATAAATTGGAACAAGGAGAATTACTACTATACTAATGTAATTAACTACTACTTTTAAAAATATATATAATATTATTAGATGATATTTAGTTTTACCTGGATATGCCCTTGTAAAAAACGGAAGAGCAAAAAAATAATCCAAAAAGTCACCTGGAGATGGGCCTTACATACATTTCTGGAGAATTTGGTCTACACTCGCCACGCTAGCCAGACTGATTGGCGAGGTTCTGATGTCACTTTTCTAATGACAATTTATTAACGATTCCACAAGTTGGTATAAGTCAAACCGGGACCGACGGCTTAACGTGCTCTCCGAGGCATGGGAACGGTGATGTTGTAGATAAATGACAAATGTACGTAATAAAAGGCTATTTCTCATTGGTACTTGCCGGGGTTCGAACCGACCAATTTAGGTTTTTCTTTAAGGAAAACGTTCTTACAGCCGAGCCACCACCGCGATTCTTATTTCCTAGTAGGCACTAATAGATTCTATTTTTTCTTTCTTAAAGAAAATCATTTTGTCAGTCAGTAAATTTGTCATAGATTTACAACACCACCGTCACCATGACTCGGAGGAACACTAGGCCGTGCGTCGGTCCCGGTTTAACTAATACCAACTTGTGGAAGAGTTAATAAATTGTAATTCAAAATTGATAACAGACTCTCGCCAGCTCGTCTGGCTAGCGTGGCGAGTTCGAACGAAATCCAAAAGTGGAGGTTTGGGACAATAAGTTTTAGGCGCTGTGATGAAAAAGACTTAACACAATCATATGACTTGATAATTGTACATTTTAGGGTGTATAATATACTCGACAATCCCCTATAGACTAGAGAGATCTGCAATATACAGGTAGTTCCATAGACATATACAAAGACCAATATATGCATTTTGTAAGTGATAATAAAGCAGTGGAGGCCGAGTTGAGCTAAAATCTAATGACCTCAATTTGGAACCCCGGTAGGTATCAACGACTAATAACCTTTTGAGGTTCAAAACCAGTAAATTCATATTGTTTTTGTTGTTAATGTAATTGTTATTATGATATTAGTATGTACGTAAAGATTTGCAGGTGCAGGTAGAATATACGAGTATGTGAGTAGATACCTAACTATAGTTTTGTGATCACTGAGCTCTATTTATTGCAAATGTTGAATCGGTCAATAGCAGGCATCAATTATAATTAAATGCTTGTATAATGTTTATTAGTTTAAGTAACTTGTGTTTCACTTATATTGTTATTATTCTTCTGTAGCGATGTTTTCTTCTTTTGCTTGTTAATTTGATTAATTTAATTTTATGTTTATATGTGAAAACCTTTAATAGTCCTTAGGGAATTTACTGTTTAATATCTATATACAATAGTCAACTGTTAAGAAATAAGATGACGTCTTTTTTTTATTATTTTTTATTTTTTTATTATTATTTTTTGTTCTATACGTTTGTGAACTATCTGACATATGTATATAATTTCTATACATCATAATTACTAAATTAATAATAAATCCTAATATTTAAATTATTTAATTTTATATTTATTTTTAATTGACACGGCCCTTTTACAGTCACGAATTTAAATTTAAGTTCACTTGACATATAATGTTTTATTTAGATTGTAAGGTGACACGGCCTCTTTACAGCCACGATCTTATTTAAGTAGTTTCTAAGTTAGTTTAGTTTTACTTGCTTATAGCAATAATGTTGTGCATAGCATACATAAATATGGATTATTGCCTGTTTACGGTCCAACCATTATTACCACTTTGATTGTATATATATATATATATAATATGTTGTAAAAAATGTATTGATTTTATTAGTTCTGACTTTATCCAAGTTGTTTCGAGAGAACCAATGGAAATAAATTATTTTGATTTTGATTTTGTTGGTTTAGCAAAAAAAAAAAAAAATAAAAAAAAAAAATATGATAATTAGGTTTCTTACATACATTTAGTTTTTAAAATACCATAGTTATCATATCAGCATTTTAGGCCGTTCGGGCCCGGTTAAAATAGTACTTACCAACTGTGGAATCGTGAAGAATTTCAAAAATATATCCTGTTTTTTTATTTTATCAATACATATTTTCGGCTATGTATTCTAGAAGTTATACAGGTGTATAAAATATATATAAAAACGTACCCGTAAAACCAATCGAAGTCATGTAGCTGCACCAACAGTCGCGAGATAGCAAGCGTCGAGAGCGCCTAATATTAATATTTATATCGAGTAAACAGTCTTTTTGTATGCATTGTGATATAATTTCCGATGAATAAAGCATGTGGCATTATCCTTGCTTGAGAATTGCCCCCCAAAGTTGGTAGTTACACAAAGCAAGCGGCACGTTTTTAAGAGTGCGTTTTGTATTGAATAGGCTTATCTATATACTTCTATGTAAAAAACAAACTACATAAAAATAATTGTTATTAAATAACAATTTGTACTTATGTGACAAATAACACTCAATTGTCTCTGCCTACACCGCAAGTGAGCTGGTGTGAAGATATGTATGTATGTGAGATAGAAGTAAAAAATATCTACCCTAAAAACTTGTGAGATCCATGTAATACAAAATCGGTTAATTTCGGACCCTCTTAAGTTATTACGTAATTAGCTAACTTAACAATATATTATAGTGACCATTTCAATATAAAAAATCTTTTATGTTTTAAATACTTCGACTTGACAATCACACTATACAATCTAATTTAATATAATAAGCTCTCAGATAACGATTTTAAGAACTCTCCGAACTGGCGATTTTTAATGACGAAAATATCCTAATTCAAAGGGGAAATTCTGCTAGTGTATTTCGCACCATGTCACAAGACAGCGATTTGGAGGAGGATTTAATTTTTATTTTCTTTGTATTTTTTTTTGGTTAAATTTAGATTTTGTTGTAATATAGTTTATTTAATTTAAGGTTTTGTATGAAATAAAAGTAAATATAAATATAAATATTTCCAGACAGGTTACACAGCGCCATCTAGTTTCCGTGGTAAGCGTACATATAAACACCCAGACCGAGACAAATTATACAATGTACAACTTGCCCCCGGTGGGAATCGAACCCACGACCTCCCGAGTTCACGGCAACGTTTGTTACCACTAGACCACGGAGGCGGTCAAATTTCACAATTTAATATCTAAATTCCTTATTCTTAGTGATTACATCGTGTGAACGGTAATTATTATTATTATCGACGCAACCAGTTCGTGTGAACAAATTCAAACATATTATTGCATGTCACAAAATAGTACAACTACATATAATGACACCCTGTAGGGACGTAGCAAGTAATAACATTATAATTAAAACTATATAACAATTTCAAACCATTAAACACCTTAAACTATATTACAACACATTTATATCAAGTAAAAGATAAGAAAAAGCAACAGGACTTCGGTGAAGGATCGAAAATAATACCTACTGCATATACGTTAAAGTTTATCTTGCATAAATTTATTTAATACGTAACATTTTTCTAGTAATATATCCTTTAGATTATTCATGGTTAGATTCTTGTTTAATAGATTATGGAAATTTATTGTATATACTTGCGGATATAGCACAAAAAATCAAGCAAACCTGCGATGAATGCGTAGTCGCATTTAATTAGGACAATTTCTTTATTTATTTAAAACTTTATTGCACTATGTACAAGAAGCGGGCTTAATGCCGCTAGGCATTCTCTAGCAGCCAACCTTTGGGACAATACAGAGCATTAACGTTGAAAGGTAGGTTCAACTGGCTATGTGAAACATTTACATAATAAATTAAATCGTTCTTATATATACAATATATATATAACTACACATACATTTAAATATTAATTAAAAATAAAATAAAAATACATATACTACACACTATATACATACATAGATATACACTACATATAACATTTACTTACATACGCTATAAGGAGCTCTTTAAGAAATGTGAGTAAACCATCTTTTTTAATAGTGCTTTGTTGGGAGCTTGACGAATTTCAACTGGCAAGTCGTTCCACAAATGTTGCGTTGGCAAGAAGCAATACATTATATAGAGACAGGTCTTTTGGCTATAAGTCAACTTGTAATTGTCTAATATTATCGTGTCTCATAATTTGATTAGACTAATAATAACATTAGTGGAGCTACGGATTGCGGGAATTGAGCTTGGTATTAATAGGAATTCAACATAAATTATTAAATTTTATTACTATATGACTGTACAGTTGACAAAATCTGTGCTGGATCACCTGAGATTTATATTTATATTAATTCTGACCTTCGGAGCTAAACGGACTTTTTACTGAATGTGAAAAATAAACAAGTCTTATTGCTTTGAAATATCACAAATAAATTAAATATTAATTAAATTTATATATTTAAATTATTAAATATTATTGTGTCCCGACCAGGAAGCGAACGCGGTACCTCCGAGTTTAAATCCACGGACTTAACCGCTAGACCAAAGAGGCAGTTACGGTTGTAAGAACTTTCTTTAAAATCCTACAAAGTTCAGTTCAAACTCCCGGCATATACAGATGAGAAATACACTTTTCTTAAGTACATTTCGCACCCTCAGAATGAAAGAGGCTTAAGTCAAAAAATAGTGAAATTGAGTTACAATCATAGAGAGACATAAAAAGGTATGCTCTATCCGATGAATAGTAAAACAAAGGCAATTATTGTAAAAAAAGGGCATAGCGAATCTTCCGTCCCTATCACACTGTAAAATCCACCCACCCCGGTCCGCGCGAAAGTGACGCAATCAGTGAAGTGCCAACGTTGAAACCGATAAGTACAGGATTAAACAGGCGTAAAACCAATTTCGCCTTTTTAAGCCCCGAAAAAATCGGTAAGTTGATATACGTATGTTGAATTTAGAAGAGGCGTCTTTTGAATTAGTTCTTTACAATACAAAATTAAGTTTATGTAGGTGGGGCTTAATGACGATTGTGCTTTTTTCATACCTAAAACTATTCTAACCAAGTTATAGTAAATCAGATTGGGTCCCTTTCTTTAGAAATAAAGAGGCCTAAGTAAAAATATGTCTTTTTTAGATTGGACATTTCGGAACGAAAAGGGCTTATATTTACCATTTAAAAAAAAAAAAACATTATAAAATAAATAAAAGACACAACATTCATTTTTGCATTCATCAACAAATTAAAACCTAGACTTTCCAATTAAAAAAAAAACACTCACATTTAGAAGGAAAAGTGTGGAATAATTACTCACAAAGTGAAAAGTTTAAACTTTACGATCTTCTTACGCGTTTTCCCACAAACTTAATTTTTTGACTTAAGCCTCTGTCGTTCTGGGGGTGCGATTTGTCATGCATTTACAACACCATCATTCCCGTGCAGAGGAGAGCATGTTAAGCCATCGGTCCCGGTTCCACTTCAACTGTTTACTTATGAAATCATTAAATTGGTCATTAAAAAAAAAAATTAGGATTTGATTGAATCATAATAAATTAAGAGATACTCGTATATTCCTTGTAGGTTGTTTTAAAACGTCTATAGGAGTTTATATATCGTTTAAGACAGTTAATTCTCGTTGTACGTTTAAATAGGATTTATTAGTGGGTAATAAATAATTTTGTCGACAGTACCTTCACGATGTACACATATTCCCGACATATTCTATTACGAACAGTAATGTAATATTGTATGAATTATTAACTTTAATAATGTCTATGTTTAAGATTACTTTTATGAATAAGGTTTCCTTGAGATTAACTGCCTCTTTAATTTAGTTAAGAATTAAATAAGTGATTTAAACGGAAGATATGGTTAAGAAATGCCTCCGTGGTCTAGCGGTTAAGTCCGTGGATTTAGACTCGGAGGTACCGGGTTCGATTCCTGGTCAGGACACAAAAAAATATTCATAAATGTAAATAAATACATTTAATTAATATTTAATTTATTTGTGATATTTCTCGAGTTTGGTACGCCGGAGACATCGACAAGCTTGCCTCTTGTCATGATTGGCCTATAGTAAAGTTGCCTAAATGTGAATCTGCTTATTTATAAGCGTGGTTTCTGACCACCCCGAAAGGGAAACGGTCGTAATGATACTTTACTTTTATATGGTAAAGAGTATTCGTTAAAAACTATTCTAAGTTAAGATTTTTTAATTTGCCGGATTTTTTCATATAACAAGATAAATTAAAAATAAATTATACAGCATGTTTAGTGAAGTCCTGGTCCAAACATAAATCAAATCAAACAATTTATCTATTAGAACTTTAGGACAATTTACATTTTTTTTTATATGTCACTGGTGGTGTACCTATATTGTATATAGATAGGGACTTCGTAGCCGTTATTTCTAGTCCTTGCATCATTCTTATCTCCTCGGTGTTCCAATTTACACTCATTTATTCGAATAAACCCAAAAATAGTCACATATTAAATTTAAATTTTCTTGTCTTACGTGTCACGTGACCTAGAAAAGTCAGTTGTCAAACGTGCGTCTGCGATACGCACATCAATAAAGTGTAAAATTTTAAAGGGTATATATAAGTTGTTCTTTTTCTCCGTGGAGTAAACATCAGGTTATAGGTGGTAGACAGACTGACCGTGGTAATTTGTCCAGTCTGCTGGGGCGGGGAAGTATCCACCGTTCGTGCCGATAAACCCAGAAAAGTGTATCCAAACATTTCGGGATCAGGCTCGAATTGCCGTCATGTCCAGTCAAGCCGGCATAGTGTTAGGAACTGATGTCAGTTATGAGTGTCTAATTCCAGTTGCTAACATTCATGGATCTCGCTGCCGACTTACCATCAGGTGCGCGCAAGGTCACATGTCGTGCTAGTATAAAAAATAAAAAAAAACCTTTTGGTGGGCCTAAATTCTCCCAATTCAAAGAATACACAACCACCGATTGCGTAGAATATTGATGGTTTTCGGAGCCATATGCTGCTCAGGAGTACCCAACATTGTATTTAAAAAATCAGTCAAAGGATTTTGTTCAATTGGTTTATTTAGTCAAGACTTAATATACATATATTTAGAAAAAATCTTGTATTGTATTACAGCAAAAACGTTACTAGTTATTGTAGTTTTATATTTTTTATTATTTTATTTGAAGTAAATTAATACACATCACATATAAATTAAAAGCTACACCTAAATAATAAAGTTAACTAAACTATAAATAAAAAATGTCCTCTAGAGATGTCCCATCTGAGATAGTCCTAAGGATACTGGCAACAATTCCCCTCTGTATAGCGAGGCTAAAACGTTGGCAAAAATAATTGCCATCCAAACATTTCTGTCAGAAGCTTGGCCATATATTATAATTATATTTTAGTTATATACTATATATATATATATATTATTTAAAAACTGCTTATTCATTTACTGCTGTATTTACGGAACACTCTGTATAAAAGTACAATGATGTACTTTTTAATAAACAGTTAATCTAGTTTTAAAAATAAAACGGTTCCGCTTTTGTGTAGAATAAAAAACAATAGTAAAAAAATGGCGAAATAATTCACATGAGTGAGTGAGAACACAAAGGAACGAAACAAAAATATCATCAAAGCATTTTCCTCTAATCCATTTTAATTTTCAATCCTACAAACAATCATTTGTTCTTAGGAATGACTTTTGTTTTTCCCATTTTCCTGTACAACACTTTATTTCCTCCATGAATAATCGTCGCGATAGTGGGACCAGCAGCCCTATTCTGTTACTTAGTCGCAAACGCAAGTAGCCCATTTAACTATGGCCTTAGACAAGGAGCACAAAAAATACTGATATACAAGTATCTATTACAAAGCGCATAATTAATGTTACCATGTAATACAATCGTCTCGAAATGTTACTACAAATTAAAATGCATTGGTCCTAGTGTCTTGACGAACGATACTTTTTTGTTTCCGTCCGGAAGCGACCCGCCTGTCTCTGTACGCGTCTGGAATCTATCGTGACGTCGTCGCGCGAACTTTACAAATCTAGAAATCGTACTCACAGGATTTTGTGAAGTAAACACGCAACACTTCGAAAGGCTGTTAAAAGAATACATGTTAAATATTTAATATTTTTATTAGGAGTCCGTCTTGGAGTTCATAGGCTCTGTTCACAGCATCTGTTTAAAAAGTGCGGGCAAATAATCCCGCCACGGCTTGGCTAACGATACGATCAGAAGGGCTCTAGTCACCATTGAGGTTCCAGCTATTCTGGAGCTTTTTTCTTGCTGAAGTAAACCAAGATGATGGGGAGAGACGTAATGGTGTGACCTCGCCGCGTAGCTCTTCAGGGGGACAGCGCATAAGCTGGGGTCACGGCTGTAAATGCGAGGTCCGGCAAGGGGTGCAAGTATGTATCTATAATGCAATATATCTACATGTATGTTCCGTTTCCTGTAGAAACTCTGAGCCCATGGAATCCCAGTGACAAAAAGTTTATGAAATATATGACACTGCCTTTTCGTCTCTTACAGGGACAAGACGGCTGGTTCTTTCTTTGCCCAAAGAATCGGTATTGGAATTCAGCGAAGAACTGCAGCCAGCGTTCTTGCCACCATTCCACACATTATTATATATATTATTTACTATAATAATAATATATTTTGTTATACGGTACATTCTCCGTAGTTCGCTTGTCACTTAATAATATCAGCTACTACTACCCAGTCCACTGCACCAACTATGGAGAGACTATCATACTCTCAGTATGGATGTTTGATATTATTTTTTTTAAATTTTTTTTTTACAAGTATATACTTTATTATACGGTCAGAGATGGGGACATTCCCTTGTTTTCTCCAGCAGGATCTCAGTAGGAAACCACCCGTTGTTAACTCAATGAACATTTAGAGCTGGGCATCGTTCTTGAGATCTATTTAATAATGCATAGGAGCACTTCTCTAGAAAGTCTCCCGTTGAATGGCCGTGGGCAAGACGGGAGATATTTTGAAGATGCTTAAAGTGTCCGTTCCCAAACCCGATAGAACATACGTATGTCTAGTCAGATCGGCAAAAAAATAATAGGCATCTTCAGATCTCAAGCTATAACGGAACTCTACACAAACCAGGCACCAATGGAATAGCTCCTTAATAGACAAGCCGTCTACAGATATTTGATATACGAACAAAAAATTAACTTGTCAATTAAAAACAATAAAAAAGTAGAGTATCATCACGACTGTATCTCTTGCGGGGTGGTCGAAAACCATGCTTATGTAAGGATCGAGTTCACATTAAGCTAACTTTTTACTATAGGCCAATCTTGTCAAGTGCCGAGCTCGTCGATGGCTCTAGCGTATGAGAATCGAGAAATGTCACAAATAAATGGGGCCAAGTGTTAAGAAGTTCTTTGAAGAACTGTCTAAGCGGCTGGCGCGCAGCAAAGCAGCATAGCTGTGCAGCGGGGGAATGCTACGAGTGTTATTGGCACACTGCCACATGATCAAGTCATGTGTGCATAGTTTAATTTTACAAATAAATTTATTATATTTTTTTGTGTTCTCAACCAGGAATCGAACTCAGCACCTCTACGTCTAAATCTACAGCCGATAGACCACGGAGGCAGTTATAATCTGGGATTGATTAATTTAACCGGGGTATTCGCTACATTATTGTTGGAGCAATCGCAGCTTGTGATTTTTATTTTTTTTTATCTCATCTCCCGGTGTATCATGAATGAGGTGATAGGGAAGGCAAAGGGTCTAGCCCATACAGCCAAGTCTAACGTAATATATCTTTCTTTTTTATGAGACATCATCAAATTCCAGATGCTGCAGAATTTGATGCTTTTCTTGGAGTCACTCGCAGCGTTATAGTCCAAACACGTCGGGTAAAATATGGGAGTCCACAGCGCGGGAAAACCGCAAAAAATAAACTGCAACTTGTGCCCCATATTCAAAGTCCAATTTATTGTTTTCCATAACATTGTAGAACATTATTAAACAAAACAACACCACTTTTGACCAACAATATCCACAGTAAACTAATTTACAAAACAAAAACTTAAACTTGACATGTCCACGCAAAATGGCGCGAAGAACTCTGAGTTTAAAATTAATGAGGAACGGCTGATTTTGACACTTCGCATTCCGTTCCTGAGCGTTCTGTTACTCCGAATTTACGATTTAACGCATCAATACGTTTCTAGTATTCATGAATATAAACTACCATGTTACATTATTCTTATCTACTTTAATACACTTCTGCAACAAGCAGATAAATGAAATGATAAAAAAGGCTTCGTCCATTTCCTGTAATATTATATTTAATTACGGTGTATTTTAAACTGGATTTAAATGCAGTGAATTTCGGTATGGGTTGTTTTCAACGCTGGGCCATTGTTCATGAAATTTACTATTCACAGCTTTCCGGAATGCAATTAGTAAATAATGAGAATACAGAATACGTGAGCGTTAAAAATGTGGGCCTAAAAAGCTTTGAAGGCTTCGACATACTTTTTACGTACCTAACCATTCTAGATCATTCAAAGAGAAAAACGCGTCATAAAATTAAAGTGCGTGGGAAAATTTGCACCATCAGTCCGCCTCACCTATTTGTTGTTCTCGTTAAAAGTATGTGCCATTTCCTATGATGTCCAATGCAATTTTTTACTTTCAAGGAAAACAAATATTGTTAGCTTGCCATGGTGATATTTATATAATTACATAACTATTTATATGTAAATATCTATATATACCTGTATGACATATTATAAATTATTATAATGAGTGCGGTGTAATAAATAATAATAATAGTTTTGATTAATGATTTAATTAATAGACTACCTCCGTAGTCTAGCGGTAAAGTCCGTGGATTTAGACTCGGTGGTACCGGGTTCGATTCCTGGTCGGGACACAAAAATATGTATTAATGTAAATGTATTTATTTACTTAATGATTAATTTATTTGTGATTTTTCTCGAATTTGCTTATTCCCTTCTCCAGAGTCACCAGCAGCGGCAAAAGCAGACCTTGGTTTAACAACTATTGTGCCTCGGCTGTAGCAGCCAAAAACACTGCATACCGGGCATGGGTGAGAGGTCAGGCTCACTCTGACCCCAATATTAGTTCCTTAAAGTCAGCTTATAACAAAGCTTCTAAGGTTTGCAGGAAGGTGTTTGTCAGAGCTCAGTCCCAGCGCGTCTCTCAGATTGGCCGAGACCTAGCCGCGCGACCAAGAGGAAGTCGCAGTTTCTGGCAACTGGCCAAATCTGTAGAGACCAACTTCTGTCGCTCCTCATTGCCACCTCTGCGATATCCGGATGGATCACTAGCCCACACCGCTAAAGAGAAAGCCGACTACTTGGGCAAACTCTTTGCGGCTAACTCTCGACTCGACGATGGGAATGCGCAGCCCCCCACACTGCCTTGTTGCGGCACTTCAATGCGCGATTTACGCATTCGGCAGTGTGATGTGCGGGCAGTGCTCCGATCGCTCGATGTTCGCAAGGCTAATGGTCCTGATGGTATCCCAGCAGTAGTTCTTAAGAGGTGTGCACCTGAGTTGACTCCAGCCCTCACGCGCCTTTTCCGTCAGTCATACTCCTCTGGTGTTGTGCCGGAAACATGGAAGGTGGCCAACGTGCAGCCCGTTCCGAAGAAGGGAGATCGTTCAGACCCTTCCAACTACCGCCCCATTGCCGTAACCTCAGTACTGTGTAAAGTAATGGAACGAATAATCAACGCCCAACTCGTTAGATATCTAGAGGATCACTCCGTAATACATGACCGCCAATATGGCTTCCGTCCAAAACGGTCAACGGGTGATCTTCTAGCATTCGTATACCACGTCTGGGGTGAGGCAATGGACAAATATGGTGAATCATTGGCGGTCAGTCTGGACATCTCCAAGGCCTTCGATAGGGTTTGGCACAAGGCTTTACTGTCCAAGTTGCCGGCATATGGTCTGCCCCCACGGCTGGTGGACTGGATAGCTGGCTTCCTACATGAGCGCAGCATTCGTGTCCTTGTAGATGGGAATGCGTCTGATCTCATGTCAGTGAACGCCGGCGTACCGCAGGGCTCTGTGTTGTCACCAACACTCTTCCTTCTGCATATCAATGATATGTTGTCTCTGGGCAACATTCATTGTTATGCAGATGACAGCACGGCTCACGGGCGGTATCTGAGTCCTCGAGCTTTGGTGGGCAACCAACTAGAGGAGTCACGGCGCATCATGACGGCAGAACTGGACGACACCCTCCACAAAATCTATTTGTGGGGTGTTCAAAATCTTGTCCAGTTCAATGCCAACAAGACCCAGGCTTGCGCGTTGACGGCCAAGAAGTCCCCCTTCTCTCCTCCCCCTACTCTTCAGAGCACCACGCTGGACCTACAACCCAGCTTCAACATTCTCGGGGTGGAAATACGCTCAGACCTTAGCCACCGGAACTACATTGAGAGCATCACCAAAACAGCGTCAAGAAAGCTCGGAATACTGAACAAGGTGAAGCGGTTTTTTCCGCCTTCAATTAGACTGTTGCTGTACAAAGCACAGATCAGATCATGTATAGAATACTGTTCTCACCTTTGGGATGGTTCCGCCAAGTACCTCACAGATGCTCTCGATGTCCTGCAGAGGCGAGCTGTACGAATTGTGGACGATGCCACTACATCTGGAACTCTCGAATCCCTGCAGCTTCGCCGAGATGTGGCTTCTCTGAGCGTGTTCTACCGGCTATACTATGGTGAGTGCTCCGAAGAACTCTATAACCTAATCCCTCCCTCTCCATTCCGCAACCGAACCACACGCACAGGTCAGAATATGCACCCACATACCGTAGTCACCATCCCTTCGCGTACATATAAATTTGGGGACTCATACATCTGTCGTACGATAAAGATGTGGAATGCTCTTCCAGCCTCTGTGTTTCCACTTTCCTATAATTTGGAGTCCTTCAAGCGAAGTGTGAAAAAGCATCTAGTCAAGCCGGCATAGTGTTAGGGACTGATGGCAGTTACGAGTATCTGACTTCAGTTGCTAACATTCATGGACCTTGCGCGCCACTTACCATCAGGTGGGCCCAAGGTCACATGTCGTGCTAGTATAAAAAAAAAAAAAAAAAAAAAAAAAAATATTTGAACATCGACGAGCTTGCCACTTGTCATGATTGGCCTATAGTAAAGTTGGCTAAATGTGAATCCGCTTATTTATAAGCGTGGTTTCTGGCCACCCTGCAAGGGAAACGGTCGTGATGATACTTTACTATTTAATTAATAAATCTTAACCAATTGTATTTTAAATTTGGAGTTAATACCCGTCTTTTGCACGGACATGTCAAGTTTTTTGTTTTATAAATTCCTTTACTGTGGGTATTGTTATTCCAAAGTGGTGTTATTTTGTTTAATAATGTGCTACAAAGTGAATGATAATGACAAACGAGTAATTTGGCTCTGTATACGGGGCAGTAGTTGCAGTTTATTTTTTGCGGTTTTCTCGGGATGTGAACTTCAATATACCCCATTATTATAGGTAAGCTTATTAAATTATATTTTGAAGGCACGCTACAATAAAGTTGGGAAATGGTTTAGGGCAATCCTATTCTTCACATGCTATTCAGTTTTATGCAAAACTACGAAGGCAGTTACGTAATATTTGTTTAAAAATGTGAGAACAAGAAAACGTGTAGAACTTAAGTAGTTTCAAAACTGAAAACAATGTCATGCTTTTTAGAGCCGACTCAGCTGCTGCTTGCAGTTACTCGCGGCCCGGGCACACCGGGTGACATGCACCTCTAGATGTTGACGTGATGTTAGAGAGCGCAGCGTTACATGATTATCAGCCTGTGTCTCTCCACTGCTTGATGTAGGCTTTATTAACGATTCTGGAAATTGGTATTAGTGAAACCGGTACCGTCGCCTTAATGTATTCTCCAAGACGCGGGAACAATGAATGAACAAACAACAAAAATTTTATATTTATTATTTATTTACATAAAATATTGGTAATATTTGTAACAAACGTTGCCGTGAACTCGGGAGGTCGTGAGTTCGATTCCCACCGAGGGCAAGTTGTACATTGTATAATTTGTTTCGGTCTGGGTGTTTATATGTATATATTTACAAAAAAAAGTATAACATGTAGTTTATCAACCATCTAGTTTCCGTAACACAAGCACGTAGCTTACCACTGAAACTAGATGGCGCTGTGTGACCTGTCTGGAAATATTTATTATTATTATTATATACCTAAGAGATGGTCGACTTTTGTTCCTCACAACCACCTGTTAGAACTTAAATGAATGTCCCAAAAGTTAATAAATAAATGATTGATTTGAATGATATTGTAAATCTATGACAGCCAGTGTTCGAACAGCGACTTTGAAATTTGAAAGAAAGCGTCATTACAACCGAACCGCTCTATATTTTTGATATCTATGCATATATTTAACTTGCTATATGAATTTATGGATGGATGGGTATTTTAAGATTTTTCTGGTTATTTCAGTATTAGAAACAGAACAGAGACTTTTGTAAACAAAACTGACTGAAATGACTTGAAGATTATTTTTTAGTTGGTTTCAAAGTTTGTTTTCTATAAAAAATACTTTACTTAATAGAAAGTGTGTAGAGCCGTTTTTTTATTATATTGCTTTTTTTTTAAAATAAATATAAATATTTTTCATCATTTTATTACAGCCCCTAGGTCACAGCGTCCTAGACCTCCACTGTTGGAGATGGGCCTTCCAGAACATATATCTGGAGAATTTGGCCTACACTCGCCACGCTGGCCAGACAATTGGATGATTTTTTTTTTTTTTTTTTTATAAAAATATAAATATTTTGAATTTGAATAAATTCCTAAATCATTCGGTGTGCCCAGACTTTTAGAGATGCCTCAGCTGCCGCTTGCAACTCGCGTTTAATTCCTATGGGGTGAAAATGTTTGCTAAGATCTTCGTGACGTGAAAATTTCTTACTTTTATTACATAATTTAGAAACAGAAAGATAATAAATTAGGTCCATAAGAGCGCACCTGGGGACGTCGGTAATAAAGTTTTAGGTACAGCCCCTTCCGCTAAGCCGGTAGCTTTACCTCGGCAAAAATTAAGAATTATCTTCAGACTTTTACGTCTTCCTCAACCCACCTTTCATTTATTTTTACGCCGGTATATTACTCTACAATGTGGGATTACTGATGTGTTTATGTATTAAACCATATACCAGCCAACGTAATAGTAAGCGGTACGCCAGGGTCACGGTAGAAGCAACTGACGCTAGCCACTGACGGCCGACATCAGTCCCTACCATTATGCCGGCCTATTAAGATGATTTTTTACACTTAGCTTGAAGGACTATAGGTTATATGAAACACACTGGCTGGGAGAGCATGACACATATTTAGTGTGCGACAGAAGTATCTCCTAATATATATATTTGGGCCTGTGAATGTGGTTTGGTTGCGAAACATGGAATAAGGTTATGGAGCTTTTTAGAACACTTACCATAGTATAGCTTGTAGAACATATCTCGGCTGCAGCGATTCGAGAGTGTTAGACACTGTTTGTCGTCCACTATCCGAATCGTCCGCGGCAGGACATTGAGAGCATCTGTAAGGTACTTAACGGAACCATCCTATTATATAATACATACTTGAGTCATGCTTAAAACAAGTGTACATAACTAAACTGTATTTGTCACTAAATACCTATTAATGTAGGTGAATGACTATGATTTTGATGCCGCGGCATCAAATCATGGCTCAGACATCTGGTTAACTGTGTCGGTTCTATTAATATCAGATCACTATATGGTAGTTATTATTATTCCCTTAATAAAATAGATTACTTTAATAAAATTTATATGAAATTAATGATTGCACGCAAAATATAAAATAATGTACATTGGTGGGCATAATAAAGTATGATATTCTCTACGAAATTATTATAATGGGTTCAGTGTAATAAATAATAATAATAATTATGATTAATCATATATATATGATTCCTCGCCAAACCGTCTGGCCAGCGTGGCGAGTGTAGGCCAAATTCTCCAGTTCTAAAATAAACTGCAACTACTGCCCCGTATATAGAGTCAAATTATTCGTTTGTCATTATTATTCACTTTGTAGCACATTATTAAACAAAATAACACCACTTTGGAATAACAATACCCACAGTAAAGGAATTTTTAAAACAAAAAACTTGACATGTCCGTGCAAAAAACGGCTATCTACTCCAAATTTAAAATACAATTGGTTAAGATTTGTGTAGGGTATATCGTCAGCTATTGGACACCAGGGGGTTCGCGGGGGGAGGGTGCCCGGCATCTATATAACCTAACATGTTAGTCCAAATAGACCTCAAAGCGAAGTTGTTTATTTGTAGTTCCAAAACGTATCATTACTAAGTTTTGTGCGAAAAACAGGGAAAAAACGTCGGGTTTGTCAATTACTGTATGTGACATATTGACTCACCCTGAACATTGACTTATGTTTTGATGTAAGCTATTATTTATTATATTTTTGTTAAATATTTTGATATTAAAAAAAAAAGAAAATAATAATAGAAAATATATAGATAGCTGAACTCCGCTCTCAATCTGGTTATCACATGCCACGCCGACCGAAAGTTTTGTTGAATTAATAGTGTTTTTTTATTACTACCCAGATATACAAGACCCAAAAAATAATGTAGCATTTAAAAAGATTATGCTTCAAAAAAACCATTTTTGACACAACTGCTGAAGTCACATAATACGAAAATTCAGTCACTGATACATAACATAATAATAAAAAGTTTATTGAACCAAAGAAAAAAATGTGTGAGCAAAGATATGTAATTAGATACCTAGCGCATTGGTTATCATTTCCATACAAAATGTTTATTACCATTATTTTAATAAATAAAAAATAAATTAATAATAATAATAATTCGTTTATTATCAAGTTAAAAAATACAAAGGTAACATTTATATTACATGCAAAACATTTCTTAAACAATTTTCCAGAATCAGATCAGGAATTGAACCCTGCGAGTCTTAATCTACGGGCTTAACTGCTAGACCACGAAGGCAGCTCGTGATAGTATAAAAACAAATAAAAAAACTCCTGGCCTTGGTAATAGTAGAACCGGGACCGACGGCGTAACGTGCTCTTTAAGGAACGCGTACGGTTATGTTGACAAATGTACGTAAGAAAAGTGTATTTCGCATGTATGCCGGGGTTCGTTCCGCCCCTATAGGATTTTAAATAAAGTGTTATTACACCTGAGACACCACCGCTCTTATAGGATGAATGTAATTCCTATCTAATTGTTATGTTTTACTTATACCTTCATTGCACGTACAATTGTTTAAAATAATCCCAACGGGTTGGCTGTCAGAAAATGTCTACATAAAGAAAAAAGGAATTAATGCCCAAGTCCTTCTTTTTTATTTAACATTTAGAATACAATCATTTTTTTTGTACTTCTTTAAAAATAGTTTTCAAATATTATTATTTTTGCCCTGATTCTAAAATGCAAGTCAATACAGCCGAGTCTATTTATTAGTGGAGGGATATTTGAAAACAAAAACAGATACAATTGCTGCTTTGTCCGCCTTTGTGGCGTAACGGACTAAATGACATTCTAAAAGAATCCTTTATAGCTTTTATGGCCTTTTTAGCTACAAAACCCGCTTTTAAATTAATGAGGAAATCCTTCAAGCGGTTCTCCCTCGACCTCCGACTACCGTGATTATCAACCAAGGAAAAAAAACAATTACGTTTCGTCTCCAGGATGTTAAAGCCTTCTGTTTTAATTAAAAGGCGCACACTTTTTTTACAATTAATTTGACGATTATAATGTGCTATGCAAATTTTTGAGTTCCCTTGTTCGAAAACATTAAAATTTGTGTAAGGTCTGTTTTTTTTGGCAGGATTATTTTCAATGTTGGTTAAGTAATTTTTGCATTCATTGTTGTATGTTATACCTACATAGACATACATATCTTCACACCAAATCCCTTGCTTGGTAGGCAGAGACAATTGAGAGCCACTTGTGGCAGTGGTAGGCGGTATGATGGTGGTAATTTGGCCAGTCTGCCGGGGCGGGGAAGTACCCAGTAAAGTGTATCCACACGTTTCGGAATCAGGCTCGAATTGCCGTCATACCCAGTCAAGCCGACATAGTGTTAGGGACTGATGTCACTCATGAGTCTCTGATTCTAGTTGCTAACATTCTTGGACCTCGCAAGCCACTTACCATCAGGTGGGCGCAAGGTCACATGTCGTGCTAGTATAAAAAACTCTTTATACATGCCTTTTTGTTTCGATGGCTTTTTAATGCACCGTCAGCTATTGTTTTATTTATTTGATCGTGATAGGTGAGTGGTGAGTCTTGGTCAGAGAGTCTTGGTTGCCAGGGCCCCTTTTACCCACATTTTTCGTATTATATATCTGGTTGGTCAATCTTTCTTCGCTCATAATGTCTACATGTTATACCTTTCTTATAAAATTACCCAATGAATGTTTTTTTTCTTTCGTCAAATAAATAAGACGGGTTGGCGAAGTTCTGATGTCACTTTTTTCTAAAAAAAATTATTAACGATTCCACAAGTTGGTATAACCAGGACCGACACGGCTTAACGTGCTCTCCGAGACACGGGAACGATGGTGTTGTAAATGACAAATGTAAGTAAGATAAGTATTTCTCATTAGTACATGCCGGGGTTCCAACCGACTTAATTAGATATTTTTTTAGGTTTGCGTTATTACAATCAAACCGTGGTGGCTAAGTTATTTTTACTTATGTTCATATGATGTTTTCTATAGAAATTAATTCAGGTCACGCAACGAGTCTTGAGCGCTTGGCAAAAGTGTTTGGGTTGATTGTGTATGTATCTAGGGAACACGAGACGATGACTTTCGTCAAACGCTCCAAACTCGTTTAAGCGACCATTAATAAAAAAGTTTTTTTTATATTATTAAAAAGAGAAGGCAGATAGAGAACATATAATTCTTTTGCTAATTTAGGTTAGGTTTCGTTGGGGATGTCATACTCAATATGGGTAAAAACCCCTAATATAATATTATTAAAAATAAAATAAAATAAATCCTTGGCATTTTTCCCATTGTCAGCGATTTGGAACAAATTTTCTATTTTATTCTGTTTATTCTTTATTTTATTTTGTTAAGTAGGTATTATGTATTCAGTTTTTTTTTTATAAGAAAAGTTTTCAGCTTATTTAATATTTTTGTTTTTTTTATAAATTCCTGAACTAGAGTAGAAAAAATAAAATAAAATAATAGTGACAAAAAAAGGTTTAATTAAAGATTGAAATATCAATAATATAAAGTATTTATTAATTCTTTGATTTAAAAAGTAAAAAAAATAGGGTATTTTATATCAAAATTTTAAATATACTTAGTACTGTTTTTCTTTTATAATGATGAAAATATATATTAAATTTAACTCAAAGCTTAACAAAAACAGACACTAATAAATCAATTAGCATTTCTAGCTAATTGAAACTACACAAAGAGAGACATATTCCATTTTGGACTGAGAGGTGAGAGTGCGGTTCACTTGGTCGACTCAATGTCGATGCAGGATAATCACACACAGCAGTCACTATCCAACTATTACGATCACAAGTTGATCTGACTTCATTATTAGTTTGTGTCCCTCCTCTAACACACTTATAAAAAATACATAAACACGCTTCAAGAAGGTTTTAAGGAACGTTGCGATGTACCTTGAGTTTGACAGTTGTAAAATTTTCTTACTTTTTATTATCTGACCGCCTCCGTGGTCTAGTTGTAACAAACGTTGCCGTGAACTCGGGAGGTCGTGTGTTCGATTCCCACCGGGGGCAAGTTGTACATTGTATAATTTGTCTCGGTCTGGGTGTTTATATGTATAATATGTATATATTTACAAAAAAAAAAAAGTATAATATGTAATTTTTTAACCATCTAATTTCCGTAACACAAGCCTCGTAGCTTACCACGGAAACTAGATGGCGCTTTGTGACCTGTCTGGAAATATTTATTTATTTATTTATTAAAGTAAAGTATCATCACGACCGTTTCCCTTTCGGGGTGGTCAGAAACCACGCTTATAAATAAGCGGATTCACATTTAGCCAACTTTACTATAGGCCAATCATGACAAGTGGCAAGCTCGTCGATGTCTCCAGCGTACCAAACTCGAGAAATATCACAAATAAATTAAATATTAATTTAATGTATTTATTTACATTAATAAATATTTTTATGTCCCGACCAGGAATCGAACCCGGTACCTTCCTCGAACCACGGACTCAACCGCTAGACCACGGAGGCAGTTTATTTATTTATTATATGTTTTAATGTGCATTTGTTGTATATACAGAATAAATAAATAAATAAATGATGAAGTATTTATATAACTACAGTTACAATCCTATAATTCTAATCCTACTGTTATCTAAAACAATATGTTCACAGAATGTTCGGTGAGAACATTACTGGGATTGGACCGGCCTTTAAATAGCTTAGAAAATCCAGCCCTTATCCGCCGCCGAGATTTATACCCCAGACCCGCCCTTCCAACTTTAACAATATCTTCGGCCCTCGCCATCATTCGCTTTTTTATGTACACTATCTTCTTGTTGCTATTGGATTTGCTTAAACCAATTTCCTTTTTAAACTTTTACGCTAGAACTTTTTAGATGGAAAGCTATACATTGTCAATCGCTATTACAGTTGACAGTTGGTATTTGACAGTAATTCAGTTGAAACTTACTTTTGGTGATGTACTGTATGCTAATAGACGACCACCGCGTGGGGAGTTGAAAATTTACCTTGCGTAAAGGCAGGTCACACACATTAAATTTAGTAACAATTACTAAAAATATACCTACAGCATTCCATCGCTATTAATATAGGATCATACATAAATAGGTCAGCTTATAAATCCGCTCAAACTGCCTGTATGTCTTTTATATCAAATATCGTAAATCGCACGCGCATAAAGGATATTGCGTAGCGGATTTTGGTTACCTAGTATGTATTTTGCGCTACGATAAGGCCTGCACCGACAAAATATGCTATACCTATACATGGTAACAATAAGTCTTGCTAGTAGGGATGTGCGCTGCGATACAGCCCGTCCCGACACGCTACAACCCGATTTACATAGTTACAAAATGTCGTGCTATTAAGTATTGTGCGCTGCAATACGACCCAACCCGACACGCTACGGCTTGACAAAGTATGCTCATACATTTACATGGTTACAATATGTCGTGCTAGTAGGTATTGTGCGCTACGATACAGAACGTCCCAAAACGCTACGACCCGACAAAGTAAGCCATACCTTTACATGGTAACAACAAGTCACGCTAGTAGATTTGCTCGCTGATATACAGCCCGTAACGACACGCTACGACCCGATTTACATGGTTACAATATTTCGAGCTAGTAGGTATTATGCTAGCCCAACCCGACACGGTAAGGATTGACAAAGTATGCTTATACATTTACATCGTTACAATATGACGTGCTAGTAGGTATTGTCCGCTGCAATACGGCCCAACCCGACACGCTACGGCTTGACAGAGTATGATCATACATTTTTTTACAATACATGATGACAATATTTATTTATTTAAAAACTTTATACACTAGGTACACAGGACCTAATGCCGCTAGGCATTCTTACTAGTCAACCTTAGGGACAATTTAAATCATTTGTTGTGTGAGGCAGGTCGTGCTAGAAGGTACACCGACAAAGTATTTATTTATTTTTATTTGCATGCTCACAATATGTCTTGCTAGAGGGTAGACAAATAAATAATTTATTCGGCCTTTGGTGCTATCATTCAATTTTTTGAAGTACCTGACCTATCTTCTTCTTGTTATTGGATTTATAATTTCATAAAAACAACAGTTTAAAAGAGATTGCCCAAAACCAGGCCCCAACTTTTATGCAGCATGCCTCAACTATATACAATTCAATTATCATAACAACTAAATTTCTCTAAGAAAAATCAGCATTCTCATTTAATTTCAGGTAAGAACAATATTGTAGTTATAAAATATATAGATGTACCGTATATGGTAGACTATAAGATACGACAAGTTTTAAAAAAAATGCTTAATCAAGTGACCCCCAACTTTCACCTCATATCGAAAATAGGTATATTTATATGAAAACATATACGCCAAAGTAATATGATATTATGCTAGTTTGGTACGCAAGAAGCAAACAACAAAGTTAGTAATCCGAGGCCACACAACATCGGTAATCACCTGTTTTTGTGCCCACAACCGCCAAAACGCAGGTCTCGGACCGAATCGACCCCAAACTTAAGTCCTTTCTAGCAAAGTGCCGCTACGACCAATGTTTATACGTAATACTTACTTATTTAATATTAAAGAATTACGCACGATATGACTAATAATAATGTCTTGCTCGAAACACAATAATTTATTTGTGCTGGCCTATAGTATATTTGCTTAAATGTATCTTCTTTGAAAACTTGCACTCCGCAATGTGATGATGGTGAGGTATTTAAGTTTAGTAAATTATTATTATTCTAAATTAATAGTGATCATTAATTTAAAAACAAAAACAGAATTAATTATTTATTTGTATGTGGAAAGAGCGCTCTGGTGGGTTGTTTTCCTTGCAATCTTACAATGGTCAGTTGGAAGCCATGTTCATGTCCATGCATGTTCGAATGAGAAATACACTTTTTTTACGTACATTTTTTGTTGGTACATAGATTTACAACACCACCGTTCCCGTGCCTCAGGGAGCACGTTAAGCTGTTCGGTCCCAGTTCCACTAGTACCAACTTTCGGAATCGATAATATATTGACATAAAAAAATACATCATATCCTCGCCAACCCGTCTGGCCAACGTGGCCAATATAGCCCAAATTTACAGCAGAAATTTCTGCATCTTTCTTAACCATAGAATTATCCATATTAAAATAACTAAAGTAAATAACTGCAAGGAATATGAGTAATTTAATTAAAACATGTAGATTAAATAATAAAAATAAAAATATCTGGTCAGAATATAGGGTACAGTTCGTCCAAAACCGGTAAAACGCACACACAACCTCCAAAACCAAAGTATACGTGAAATCGCAACACTCCAAGAAACTTTATCGGACTAAAACCGAAGGGGTGCGGCGTCCGACTAAACCCTTATCAGGCTGTTCAGATTTATAAGCCAAATCTGCCCTTTAACTAAAGTAACAAAAAATATATAAAGTATCATTATGACTGTTATATCATGCGGTGGTCATTTAGTTAATTTAAGTTTATTGGCCTTTATTATTAGCAGACTATTCAACTCTGACAACAATCAGCGCGGCCCTATTCTGTTACGTAGTCGCAAAAGTTATATAAAGGTAAAATGGTATATATATATACATATCACGCTTTTAAAATTTATATTTGCACGGACGCAGTCAAGGTCGAGCGCTTATAGAGTTGAGAATTAAATAATATTTTGTAATTATGACATAATCTCTGGACGTTAAATGCGATAGATATACTCTGAGGTGTCTGTTAGTCACCTTCTAATATTAAATATAAATATATTGCAGCGCTTACGATAATGACAGATCTCGCTTCAATTTACCCCCAACACTAAAAATGTGCCTCAGTGATAAACATTATCAGGATGTGTTCAGCTTCTTAATTACGGTTAATATGTTTAAAAATATTTAATCCCACTGTAGAATTCATGTGTTATTAGGTGGTCGCTTATGACCATGTTATTAATAGCGACCTTAAATAAATAATTTAAAAAAAAAATCTCTGGACGTAAATAACGAAATCCACTAAAAACTTTTTCAGAATAGCGGCTCTTTCAGCCATTTTTATATTTTTTGAAAGTTCGTAACGTTACGATCTAGGAATCACGTTGCTAATGGAAAAATGAATAAATAAACCCTACATAAAAAATAACTACTTACTTAATAAGATTAAATACAAAACTAATGGCCAGTTTGAATGAAAGAAAAAGGATGACAACCGTGACGATAAAGATTGATGATGAAACTATAGAACTAGTAAATTAAATTAAATTTCTGGGTAGTGTTTTCACTGCGGATGGGAAGTATGATAGGGATGTTGATAGAAAAGTGAACGCTGGAAATAGTGTTAACGGTGCTCTGTAGTCACTGATGGCCAGTCGAAATGTCAGTGACAAAGCTCGACTCGCCATACACAATGTTATATTGGTACCAATACTTATGTATGGAAGCGAGACGTGGATATGTCAGAATACGCATGAGAGTAAAGTTAATGGAGTAGAAATGGCATCATTTTGTCGGACCGCATACGTACTGACGAAATACGTAAAAGGGTAGGTAGTAAAAAAAGCATAGGGACCAAAATAACAAAATACATGCTCTGATATATTTCGAACATGTTGAAAGGATAAGTGATGAGAGATTGACGAACCAGATATATATTGGGAAAGTTGTGGGTAAAAGAGGCCCTGGCAGACCAAGACTTACCTATCACGATGAAATAAATAAAACAATAACGGAAGGGGCATTAAAAACCCATCAAAATAAAAGGGCATGTATGAAGAGGTTGATGAATGTCGAATAAGCGAAAGAGGTACGAGGGGCGTTCAAAATATTCTCGGTATTGATACGTTACAACCTCTTTTATATATATATTTGTTACTGGCCGCTAAGATTCATCCATTGACATTAAAAAAAAGTAAAATTGGAACCGAGATGTTCTTTTGTTTTTCTGCAATTGCCGAACAAACATGAACACCATGAGCGAATTAACAATTTTAACGAAATTAGAGCACCGATCCGTCATAAAATTCTTGACAAAACAGGGTAAAAATCAAAAAACCATAAAAGAGGAAATGGATTGTGTTTACCGTGAGTCTGCTCCTTCTTTATCTACTATTCAAAAATGGTCAAGCGAATTTAAGCGTGGAAGGGAGAGTATTGAAGATGACCCTAGACCTGGCCGGCCTGTAGTGGCTACCTCACAAGAAAATATTGATAAAGTGGAAAAACTTATATTGGAAGACGGCCGAGTGAAGGTAAAATCTATAGCTCAAGTAACCAATCTCTCTATTGGTACCGTACATGACATTATACATGACCATCTTAATATGTCAAAAGTAAGTGCAAGATGGGTTCCGCGAATGCTGACGCTTCTTCAAAAGGATATGCGTGTGGCTTGCTGTTCAGATTTTATCGACCTGTGTGGTGAAAATCCCGATGAGGTGCTGCAAAAAATAGTTACTGGAGATGAAACCTGGGTTCATCATTATGACCCAGAGAGCAAACAGGAGTCCATGCAGTGGCACATTAAGGGTTCAGCTCATCCCAAGAAGTTCAAGGTAATCCCGTCAGCTGGCAAGGTCATGGCCACAATATTTTGGGATTGTGAAGGAGTTTTGCTTATCGATTATAAAGAAAAAGGTGTAAATATCACAGGGCAGTACTACGCTAACGTTATACGTCAATTAAGAGATGCGATCAAAGAAAAGAGGCGAGGAAAGTTAACCAAAGGTGTTCTGCTTCTGCATGACAACGCCCCTGTCCATACTGCTCATATTGCCAAGGCAGCTATTGTTGAATGTGGGTTTGAAACTGTTACTCATCCACCCTATAGTCCGGACTTAGCCCCAAGCGACTTCTTTTTGTTTCCCAATCTTAAAAAGGATCTGCGTGGAAATAAATTTTCTGACGATGAAGCGTTGAAGACGGCCGTGGAGGAGCATTTTTACACCAAAGATAAAAAATATTTTTATGAGGGATTAAAAAAAATAATTGATCGATCTTATAAGTGTATGAACATAGGGGGGGAGTATATTGAAAAATAAAAATATCAAACTTTTCGTACTTGTTTGTTTTTATCCACATACCGAGAATATTTTGAACGCCCCTCGTATGTCGTGACAAGTGGCGCTTAATTTATTTATTCAAAGAGAAAGAACAGAGACAGGCAGTATAAGAACAATTAAGAAACGATACAGTAGGAGCCATTAGAATTATACCCGCCACCAAAATATTTCCCACTGTGGACAATAGTGCACCAATTATATTTTTAGATACGTTAGTACTACATATGTATACCTTGTCCAGGTATAATGGATAATACAATTGCAGTGTTCGAATTTATGGAACTATCAATGAACTCCGAAGCAAACCCCACCCAGTATTTTGTATTGCAGTATTTTGTATTGCCTATCCCGCAAGGGATTTGATGTGAAGATATGTATGTATGTAACGGCCATTTGGAAAATCGATGACTAAAATAATCACTGATCAATATTTATGTGCTACGTGATTGGCAATTGGGTTGTCACTTTGGTTATTTGGGCTAATGACTTACTTCATAAGCATTCGTTAAACATGTCAAAAGATAAAATTCGAAACTTACTTAGAAACATTAAAATAAAAAGAAGCAATTTATTAAAATGTGTGTCTATTATCACCTACTTTTCTTAATTAGATGTGTATATGGTATAATGTCATTAAATATAATATAAAATAAAAATGGCTTAAATAGCTGGCTGTTCTTAGCAAGGAACAGTCTGCTAATAAGGGCATAGTGTCTGAGAATAACAAACTTAGTTCTAATAGGGGATAGCAGCTGTAAGGGCATTGTCTTATTAACCTACACTAAAATAAAGCTAAATGAATTGCTGCAATGACTGCTGAGATTTGAAAATAATATTTTAAGTTTTTTTTTAAAAACGACCACACGTCGTAAGTGGTGGTGACAAGTCGTTTCATATCTTTGCTGCAGCATACCTATAAAGTTCTCACGAAAAGTGGAGGTGACATTTGAGACAAGATTGCGTGGAATTTCGGTTAGGAACCACCTATGTTTATATTTATTTAATTTTTATACCATCAGTGATGTGCTATAAAAAAATAATAAATAAACGCAAAAAGTACTCGGATATATCAATTTCATTCCATATGCAGTTGAAACGGATGGGCCCGCGGTTTGAATAAATACTTTTTACCTTTGAGTATTAAATTATATTGAATAATAAATTAAATTATATTATTTTTAAAACATTGTATTTGTTTTAACTAATATTCATTTCTATAAAAATACTCTTACCTGAAATAATGGAGTTTTGCGTGGCCGAAGGTGACGTCGAAACCACTAGCAAGAGAAACGCAACAATAGTCTGTTCAAACCCTAAATAAAACATTTCGATAATATTTCTAACTAACATTTGTTCTCAAATATTTACACAATAACACAGAGCTATTTAGTTATTAAAATATGACGTACGACTACAATTTTATTAACTTTCGTTTCACTACCACGGCACTTGTTTTCGTCCAAATCTGAAACAAAAGGAAATATAATTTATATAGAGCAAATTATCTTATGGTTCTTATATTTATCATCATCACAACCTCCACTGATGGAGATAAGCCTTCCAGAAGTTTCTGGAGAATTTGACCTGCAATCGCTACGCCTGCCTAGACAGGGTTAGCAAGAGTATTACAAGTATAAGGACTGTAATAATGGATAAAATAGCCACACCGTTAATGAGGCGAAGGCGGCACGAGCGTTACGTCCTGTTATTTATTTTTATTTCAGCTTGCCGCTCAGGTTTTAGGTCTGCATCTACAAGATGGTCATCGTTACCGTCTTACTTTTGCTGCGCTAGCCTGGCATTACCTTCTGGTGAAAACTAATAGGTACAAGATCCAAAATCAGCAGAACATATCGCTCAGAGTGGTCTCCCAAACGCCGTGGTTCGTGCGTAATTCCGTCATAGCTCGAGACCTGAAAAGGCGTATATACTAGACGTATGTTCTATTGGGCCGACAACGGACGCTTCAAGCAACTCCAGAATATCGCTTCGTCTTGTAGTACTCCTGGAAGAGAGCTGAAGTAGTCGAACCAAGACCCTTGGGTTGTTGGCCCAGTTATGGCGGCCAGAACCAAAAGTGCATGAAATACCAGCGGATGGTTACCCGCTAAGATCCTGCCGGGGAAACGGGGGAATGTTCCCATCCCCAACCCAGGCCCATTAGCCATTATAAATTTACATCAGATTTTAGTAAACCCGTCTGACCAGGATGGCCAACTCTCTAACAGAGGAGGTCTAGGACTTGTGATCTAGGGGCTGTGGTGATGATAATATGATAACAATATTAAAAACAATAATCGTTGGTTCAATCCATTACTCAGTCGACATCTAAAATTTAACAAACATTTTGTATTAAGATTGCAACCAATATTCGCTCTATATTATATTTGACCTAGTTGACATTATTTAATTTGTGATATTTGTTAAGTTTGACGGCTCAAAAACGGATACGAGCACAGGCGCCTTCTCTAGGGACTTAAACATTCACTTATTAACCTCTTAGCTCATACAACAGCATATTCCAAGCGAAATGTGTAGGCATTCTACAAGCAGCGCAAGCTTTACTAGTAGAGATGCTAAAAACTTTAACAGCTGCATTCACTCAGACAGTATGGCCGTCCTTCTAGAACTCAAAAGCAATAAATACCTTATTAGTTCTGCACTAATTCTCGACTGCCACCTAGCCTTGGAGGCAGTGTGTAGAGATAATAGTCACGTTACAGTTGATAAAGGGTCATAGTGGTTGACTTCAGTGATGCGGCTGATGAACTGGCCAGAAGGGGGTCATCCATAACACTGCAGACAGTCCAGGTAGGCCCTTCTCAACCCTGACAGGCGCTTACGCGACACCTCTTAAGCCTTAACAGAGCTAAGCATCGTACAATGGTGGGGCTGTTGACAGGACACTATGCCTTTAACAAAAATCTATACATATAGATATTATATAGATAGCCCACTGTGTAGAGGATGCATGGCAGAGGAGAAGATAGTCGCGCATGTACACATGGAGTGCTGCTGTCTGCATGGAGTGAGACTGTAAGTACACTTCCAGAAATCTGCAGGAACGTGACGGGTCTCCTGGTCTTCCTAGAAGAGATCGGATGACTCTACTGAAGGAGTAAAGTTCACGCATAATGTTCAAAAAAATACCAAATTCAGAAAGCTACTGTAATCACAACCACAAGTCTGGTGACATCGACGAACTTGCCACTTGTCATGATGGGCCTGGGACTGTAGTTGGCTAAATTGTTGTGTACACGCATATTATTATTGTTATGAATATTGGCTTATCGCTTATGTTTTTGTTTGTATTCTTTATATTATTATTTCTAGTTTTTAGTTTAGTTTAGTTTAGTTTAGTTTTATTTCCACAAATAAGTACTATTTATATAAAGTAAAGTCATGTATGGCCAATGTGTTACTTATAAGGTATACCTATGTATTTATTTCTGTAATGAGCTGTGGTTTTTGTAATAAATAAATAAAATAAAAATAAATATGAATCCATTGGAGACATTGATTAGCTTGGCAAGTTAGCATTATAGTTTTGCCTGTATTTGTGTACTGCCGACACAAAAAAAACCCATTAAATTCCGAATGTTTAATGACTATTATTTAACGATTCCACAAGTTGGATTTGGTGCAAATTGGGGCCGACTATTTAACGTGCTCTCCGAGTCACGGGGACGGTCGGTGGTGTTGTATATTTCTCATAGATACATGCCGGCATTCCAGCTGACCTTCTGCTTTTAACCAAGCTACCATCGTTTATATATATATATATATATTTTGAATTACCAATGAGTGGACTTTAAAGCTAATAATACAGTTTATTGCTAGTCTAGCTTAGGTCTCACTGACCTAATGGTGTGTTCTATAATCAATATACTATAGATTATTAAAGTGCAGAAATTGACCCAATCGATAATATTAAAATTAATGAATGATATCAAAGTGGTCGTATTGAACAAATGGAGATTATAAACATTTGTTTTATAAAAATATATTACTGATGCAAAGTCTAATTATTAATTATTGTCTTTATCATTTCTTTATTTGTTATTATTTTTATTAACCTTGGTAAGATTAGGTGCGCCTCGAAGGCGCCCGCAAAACATATATACGAGTATAGCAGCCATTTTTTTAATCGACGCGCGTACAAATCTGTGTTTTCGAATCAACTCAGTCGTAAGCACCACTTTTTTGTTGTTTTGGCGACATGTTGCGATTGAGAAGAGAATGTTTGTTGCAACATTTTTTCGATATATTGTTTTTAAGTATTTTTCGACATTTGAGGCTGATAAGATAAGTCTGGAGGCAGGAAAGCCAGCAATTATTTCTGCAAAACGTATTAGCCTACGGAAATAGTGACAGTCTTCTTGGGACTAATCCTTTTAGAGCTTAAAGTTTATTTTATTTTATTTATTTATTTTAAGTACGTAGTTTTAATTATTTAGAATCTAAAATCAATGCTTAGAATATAAAATAAAATACTATAAATGTTACATATTTTTGAAAAGATCTAATTTTCGATATTTTTAGTAAAGAATAAGATATAATAAAAAGAAAAATACAATTGTGTCTTATTTACTTAATAATAATGTTTCATAGAATTTATAAAAAGAAATAATAATTATTTATATTAAATCAGTTTTAAAAGTTGTGCGCCTCTCAAGCTCCTATTTTTTTTTTTAGTTCAATACAATTATCTTCTAGCTTATGTAAGGTGATAGGTAAGTCTTGTTTCAAGCGGTGTTATTTTTATATAAATATCATCATGGCAAGCTTAGAATATAAGTTCTTGCAAGTAAAAAAATGCATGTGACATCATTCCAAATAAAAAATAAAATTCAGTATGACATAAGGCGTGTGAAATTAGACTTGTAACAGTTTATAAGACCAGAAGACTTCTACTAAATTAAGCATGTGCAACACTGTATATTTTTTGTTCTATATGTATATTTTCTTTTGTGTTAATAAACTATTATTATTATTATTTATTATTAAATGGCACATACTTTCAATAAGAACAACAAATAGGTAGTAAGCGGACTAATGTTGGTAATTTGCACTTTAATTTTCCGGGGCGGGGAAGTATCCACCGTTTGTACCGATAAACCCAATAAAGTGTATCCACACGTTTCGGCATCAGGCTCGAATTACCGTCATGCCCAGTCAAGCCACCATAGTATTAGGGACTGATATCAGTCATGAGTGTCTGATTCCAGTTGCTATGGAAAATTCGCGCCACTTACCATCAGGTAGTCGCAAGGTCAAATGTCGTACTAGTATAAAAATAAAAATAAGTATTCGCGTCGTAGATATCTACTTTAACAAATTGGTTTAATGGCATTTAGTTTCGTCATTTCAATGTTCTTCCATTCATAAATTCATATTTTAAATTCCCTTTTATGAGGCGTGCTAGAATTGCTTTTAGCTCTTTATAAATGTCATATACTCTTAATATGACAGTCACATGCGGGTAGGTAATAACATGGACTTTTAAACCATATGCAGTCGATATAAAGTACAAATTGAAATGTTATTGTATTTGTTGATAAATTTTCATACTGATTACTATTTGTGCAGCTCTCAATAGAAAGTGCATTTATTTTATAGTATGTACAAAGGCGAACTTCAAGCCATTTCGGCTCTTTCTACCAGCTAACCTTTGGGAGAGTGAGACAGTATAAATATGTGGGGTGCAATTCTAACCAATAAACTACATAAATAGTATGTATACATAAATACTCATCAATATATACATAGTCGATATACATATATGAAGATAATATATTTTAGGAAGTAGAAATTTGTGGAGTTAAAATATATTGTTCTATAAAGTAAAAATAAGTAAAGTATCATCACGACCGTTTTCCTTTTGGGGTGGTCAGAAACCACGCTTATAAATAAGGGGATTCACATTTAGCCAACTTTACTATAGGCCAATCATGACAAGTGGCAATCTCGTCGATGTCTCCAGCGTACCAATCGAGAAATGTCACAAATAAATTAAACATTAATTAAATTTATTTGTTTACATTAATAAATATGTTTGTGTCCCGACCAAGAATCAAACCCGGTACCTCCGAGTCTAAATCCACGGACTTATCCGCTAGACCACGAAGGCAGTTACAAAGAAAGTATTAAGTAGTTTTTTAAAGATGTGATTTATAATTAAATATATATTAAATATAAAATTTACAAAAAAAAAGTATAATATGTAGTTTATCAACCATCTAGTTTCCCTAACACAAGCCTCGTAGCTTACCACGGAAACTAGATGGCGCTGTGATTAGTAGGAAAATCTTTGCCTGCATGCATATATTAAGAAGGCTGCAGCATATCATTCCCTTTAAGACGAGTACAGAGTAGTGCATGCGTGGCTACTTCAGGAGTGTTTATTTATTAATTAATTTATTATATTTATTTTATTTATTTGTTTCTATACTATACGTATTCTAAGCAACACAAAGGCAACGCTGAGTTCTTTAGTCACTTTACTTCTAACAGTTGTTGTAAATTTTTGCATGCTTATGGCGAAATATGTGAATTATTGATGTTATTAAGACCAAATATTGTTTGTTACCAAGTTTCCTGCAATATTCTGTTTCATTTAATTTCACAGACGAAGATTATGTTAGTGAACTAGTTACTGCTTCCTATAGTAGACTATGCCGATACTTGCTATCCCGATATCACTGAAGAGCTCCTGAATAAACTGGATCGCCTTCTCTACTTATGCATTCGATATGAATTTAATTTTCATAACCAGTTAAAATTGTTCAATAACCGCTTTTGCAGATCTACACGTCTTCTCATACTCTGTCCTCTGCAACTCCAAAACACCTTCGTTTTAAAATTGCAATTTACATTGCTTTGTAACTCGCACGACCGCCTTCTCTGTTTTTCTTATAACAACGAGCGTTAAGTCTATTATTGAGGGTGCGATTTGCTACTGTTTTTATTTTTTCACTATAAACTGATTTTATTTTTCTCTTTTTTACTTTTGTTTATTTTACTAACCAATGTTGTGAATTTATTTTTGTAGTTCCTAGGAAGAGCACTGACTTCTAGGACACAGCCCAACTAGTCTTGGAGTCAGGGTTTTAACTATTTGTTACAAAACTGTTCCCTAAGTTATGTCCATATTTATGAGAGAAAAAAAAGTTTGTGTTTCAATAAACTTTATTTATTATTAATATTATTATGTCTCTGGTAATGTAAGACCTAAATGACTTATACGAAGTAACAAGAGGCTGGCTAAATATAATTAATATATTCTTTATTAACAATCAATTTGGATTTTTAGTACTCAGACAAATTTGCAGAAAGTTTATCTTGTCTGTGGTCCTCATCTAGTTTAAGATGGATCAATCAATATGTGGGTACTTCCAAGTCAAACATTAACTTGAATTGCTTACAATGATGATGTGTGTACAGTATCTAATGTAAATCCATACTAATATTATAAATGTGAAGGAAGCTTTGTCTATGTGTATGTATGTATGTTTGTTTCGCCTTCACGATAAATTTTACTTCTATATCATTAAAATTATAAATATATATCACCTAACATTCACAAAGAAAATGTGTCAAAGACAAAAGAAATTCTCTTCTCAATTGCACAATAGTCAATCTCACATTTCAATGACATACAGGAACACCCACACGGTAAACACACACACTCGTTAACACAAACAGTCTACATAGTCACGCACATGACACTCATAATATTTCATATTTTTATGTTTTTATTGTTTTATTTTTTACATAACTTTATATTATTTACTTAATAATATTACTATAATATAAATATTTTAGGCTAAACAATAAATCTAATTTAATGAAGGAATTGGCTTCTTAAACACTGGCTTGTCGCTTTTAGGAGCCAGAGCCACACTTTGTACTTATATGTGTATTTTTAATGAATAAAGTTTTTATTTATTATTATTCATAAATTATTATTATATACTCCGAAGTCTATGTCTGAGCTATATGACGTCATCATGCTGAAAACCCATAACATCTCATTTCTGTACGTAAGTCTTTTCTAAACAAATCTCTCTGTCATAGAGTTATTTGGTACAGGGAATTAAAAAAATATAATAATAGATTTGAAAATGCAACAGGCAGTGTTCAAAGCAAATATTAAATAAACAATACCTTCTAATATTACATATACAATACATATCATACATACATATAATATAATACAATATTTTACTGCGCGAGAAAATACATACGAAAGAAATTATTATTAAGAATAATATATATTTAAGTATAAGTATTAATATTTAAAGTGGTTTTTTTTTTATACTAGCACGACATGTGACCTTGCGCCCTCCTGATGTTAAGTGGCGCGCGAGGTCCAAGAATGTTAGCTACTGGAATTAGACACTCATGACTGACATTAGTCCCTAACACTATGCCGGCTTGACTGGGCATGACGGCAATTCGAGCCTGATCCCGAAACGTGTGGATACACTTTACTGGGTTTATCGGCACGTACGGTGGATACTTCCCCGCCCCGTCAGACAGTGCAAATTACCACCATCAGTCTGCCTACCACCTCCTTTTCTTATGCATCAGTAAGTTTTTGTTTTTGCTTTTATTTTTATATTTTATTTTTATTAATTATCCGATTAGTATCTACTTTTTTTTTAAGTTGTACAATAATAACTAAAAGGGTCAGGTCATAATCCACCGTGCACGACTTTTGCGGGTTAGTTAGTGGATTTAAAATATACGAGTCAATTAAGATCAATTGTTATTTCTAGACTTCAAAGACACGCCTAAGTATTTTAATTGATAGCACCTAGATTCAAACAATTAAAGTTAAATTAAGGACGATCTAGTTGTTAAATTGTGAAAAGCTACTTGTTAGATCAATTAGGAAGGAATTCCTAATATTTAATGTTGGTCATGTTAATAAAATATCATACGCTTTCTATATTCTAAAGGTTTAATCATTTATTGTTCAGAGTTAATATATATTTATTTGGTTCTACTGAGTCCAGTTCGCTTTTTATAGTTGAGTTTTGTGTGATGGTAATCACGTACCTAGACCGAGCCGCAAACGTCGCAGTCCTCGCAATTAGTATCTACGAAATTTGTACAAGTTCAGTTAATAATAATAATAATAAAATTATTTATTGCACACAAAATATACAATATAAAGTGTTGTACATAGGCGAGCATAATACCATGAAGGTATTCTCTACCAGCTAACCTTTGGGAGAGTGAGAGATTAATATTATGGGTGCACAGTGTGAAAATGGAAATAATATAGTAAAAACCAGAATTAAAATATGTAAATAAATACAATATATACATTTATAATAATATAATACCTAACAGAAAAATAATAATACATAATTAAGATAAATACATAAATAATTACATATACATATATAGGTACTATTAATATGTCAGGTGATTAGGATTCGTTTTGCTTTTTAAGGAAATAAGAGAGAAGAAGTTTTTTGAATATATTTAAAGACGGTGCCTGTCTGATAAACAATAGTAGCCTGTTCCATTGATGACTGCTGACACGGTGAGAGATTCTGAATATCTGCTAAAAGAGTGAAGAGGGATAGAAAGTTGGTTGTTCCTTTGTGATAGTGGTAAGTGAGGTTATAGGCTGCTTATAAACGATAAATCAATAGAACTAGATATTTATATAGATACTTAACAATAACAGAGCATTTATAGCCCAAAAACGATGTGTAAGAGCTATTTTTAAATTAAAACGAATGGATTCATGCCGCCCATACTTTAAAAATCATAATATATTAACGTTTCCATCACTGTACATTTATGAAAGTGCAATATTTGTAAAAAATAATTTGAGTATGTTCTCATATCGTACTCGCGCGCGTCACAATGACCTACTAAGCACAAAAGTATCCAAAACGAATTTTTTTTGCAAAAATGTTATTAGTATGGTGACACAAATTTACAATAAAGTTCCCAAATCCATCCGTGAAGTCGAAAACATGAGCGTCTTTAAGTCAAAACTTCATGGTTTTCTATCTAAAAAATACTATTACAGCGTAGCAGACTATCTTTCAGAAACTTGAGAGGAACAGTTAGCATGCCCTCACCCATCACCAACATTGTAAAATTATTTTTTAATGTTGTGTATATAATTATTGTATGTCCAATGGACGGGACATAGCGACCATCATAAATAATGTACTTATTCAAATACCTATGATCCACAATAAAATACTTTTGATTTGATTTGATTTGATTTGACAATGAATAGCCGAATGTATACGTATAAGCAAATTATACATATCATAACATCTATGTACTTACATACATACTCGTATACAGTAAAGTATCATCACGACCGTTTCCCTGAAACCACGCTTATTAAATAAGCGAATTCACATTTAGCCAACTTTACTATAGGTATAGACCAATCATGACAAGTGGCAAGCTCGTCGATGTCTCCAGCATGCCAAACTCGAGAAATATCACGAATAAAAATAAATATTAATTAAATGTATTTATTAATAAATATTTTTGTGTCCCGACCAGGAATCGAACCCGGTACCTCCGAGTCTATATCCACGGACTTAACCGCTAGACCACGGAGGCAGTTTGTTTTATTAATAGTAGGTAATTTATATGTTTTAAAAGTTTTGTTTTTAGTTTAGTTTTTTTACTAATCATTACATAAATAAATATATACATATAAACCTACATAAATACATATATTTACTATATAAGAGCATTTAACATTTTAAGAAGGTGAATATAAACCAATTTCGTATATCCAATCAATTGACCGCCTACGTGGTCTAGTGGTAACAAACGTTGCCGATTCCCACGAGGGCAAGATGTACATTGTATAATTTGTTTCGGTCTAGGTGTTTATATGTATAATATGTATATATTTACAAAAAAAAAAGTATAATATGTAGTTTATCAACCATCTAGTTTCCATAACACAAGCCTCGTAGCTTACCACGGAAATTAGATGGCGCTGTGTGACCCGTCTGGAAATATTTATTGATATTATTATATCGTTTATTATATGTACGAGTATATATGAGTTAGAATAAGACTAAAAAAAGCCGTGGCAATTATTGGTTGGAGACTAAAGTACAATATTAAAAATACTCTCAGAGAGTTTAGTATTATTTTTTTAACGCTTTGAAGATGGTTTTTTTTTCACAAATGAAAATGTTATTTCACAAATTGTGTCGTTAAATACCTGGCTCCAGGCTTTGGAAATAATTAAGTATCTAGATTATTTTTTAATTAATTTGTCTCGCGCCCTTATTGATGTTTTCCTTCTTAAACATTTTTTTTCATTTCCTTATTTAATTTATGAATGTTTTTTTCATTACAGCCCCTAAAACACAGCGTCCTAGACCTCCACTGCTGGAGATGGGCCTTCCAGAACTGGAGTATTTGGCCTACACTCGCCACACTGGCCAGACGGCTTGGCGAGGATATGATGTCAATTTTTTATAACAATTCATTAAAGATTCCACAAGTTGGTATTAGTGGAACCGGGACCGACGGCTTAACGTGCTCTCCGAGGCACAGGAACGGTGGTGTTGTAAATCTATGACAAATGTACGTAAGAAAAGTGTATTTCTCATTGGTACATGCCGGGGGGGTTTGAACCGACCTTTGTAGGATTTTAGGTACGCGTTCTTACAACCGAGCCACCACCGCGCCATTTTATTTAACGAATAAGTGAGCATAATTATTTATCATAGTTAAAAAGTAAAGTATCATCACGACTGTTTCCCTTACGGGGTGGTCAGAAACCACGCTTATAAATAAGCGGATTCACATTTAGCCAACTTTACTACAAGCCCTTTATGACAAGTGGACAAGCTAATCGATGTCTCTAGATACCAAACTCGAGAAATATCACAAATAATTGAAAATGGTACCTACACGGACTTAACCACTAGATCACGGAGGCATTTAACCGATAGAATAGGTAAAAATCACTATTTATTTATCAGTAAAGGCTTTATTTGAAAATCGTTTCATCCGAAATCCTAGCGACGGGAATAAAATACGAATCGACACAAACACAAATGGACAGAGGCACATGTCGTTTACGAATAAAAAATATTTGCTCTCTACAAATTTATAAGGGCTAGATGTTCGTGTCACATTTTATTTTTTTATCCAATAGGCCTTTGTATGGTAGTTAAAACATAGAAGCATGTTTAGAACCGTCATATATTGATTTTGATTGATCTGAATTCTATTAATTTTAACTATTATAAATTTTCTGGCAGTTTTTTTATGCAAAGGCTCCCTAAATAAAACCATAAAATGGACTTTTGCTACCATTGAGGTTTCAGCTATTTTGGAATAGTCCGCGATGACGGCAAGAAACCTAATAGTATGACACTATTTTTTTTTAAATTCTATTTCCCAATATAAAGTAAAAAGAAAAAAAAACATATACGCTATTTGCTGAATATTTAAAATTATAGTTTTTATATTTATATAGCTTATATTTTTAAATACCTATACAATAAAAAATAAAAGTGTTCTAACCAAACCCAATATTCTATGAACGTTCATATATAAACCCTTTCACTTCTAGCAGATATTCAGATGATTGTACTATTTCCGCTGCTCGAGAGTGTAACAAGCTTTCACTTGTCATTAGACGGGCACGTTCAATAAATGTCTTTAAACATCGACTTATTGCTTTTTTACAAAATAATTTGTCATGATAACTACAATTACCTATGCATTATAATATTTATTTATTTTTCTTAAGAAAAATCGTAAATGATTATGTAATATAAATACAAGTACCTATCTATTAGTCGTGTAATATATCTATATAAATACATATATACATAATTTTAATTATATATCATGTAAGTATTTATGTAATAGTATTTAATTATTTTAAAGTTATTATATTTATTTTTACCGTTAAGCTAATCCAAACATAGATATACATATTATTAGGTTCGGCTATATATACATTTTGACAAATAATTGAGTTGTACGTATACTAGTACATATTCATACATACATGTCTTTACGCCAAACCCCTTGCGGGGTAGGCAGAGACAATTGAGCCCCCCTTGTCACGGTCACGACATAACTCTTTCGCTTCTTCGATATTCATCAATCTCTTCACACATGCCCTTTTGTTTCGATGGCTTTTTAATGCACCTTCAGCTATTGTTTTATTTATTTGATCGTAATATATGAGTCTTGGTCTGCCCACAACTTTCGCATTATATATCTGATTCATCAATCTCTCTTCACTTATCCTTTCAACATGCCCGAACCATCAGAGCATGCGTTTCCTTATTTTTGTCCCTATGCTTTCTTTTATATTTTATTTATTTATTATTTTGCGTATTTCGACATTCAAAGTGACGTCGCATAACCGACGCAACGACCTCATTTCTACTTTATTAACTCTACTCCTACTCATATGAGTATTCTGACATATCCACATCTCGGTTCTATACATAAGTATTGGTACACTTACGTATAATATATATTATATATTAAGGTACATAATGGCATTGTGTATGGCGAGTCGAACTTTTATATATTCATTTGTTAAATAAATAAAAAAAATCGTATGATATAAAACTTTAGTTCGAACATTTTAAAAACATATTTAGGTCTAGATTAATAGTCGTTGCTCCGCCAGTCGTTGCACGAGTCATTGCTCAGAATTGTTAAAGTAACAATTTATTAGTTAGTCTTCAAGCTATTGCCAAAAAACTGAAATAAGTGCGGAATTCAAAATTTTTTGCAACAAAAAGTAATGACCGGGAACTCATTCATTCTAACCTTTGTAACACTTTACTAATCGAGCCTAATTTTGTTAAATTCCGCCAAATATCAATACAAAAATATACCCTAACGTGAATGTAGAAATAAAAATACAAAAATAAAATAAGGATGTGTTTGCTCACTTAAGAAGCACATCCTATTAGAGGTCGAAGGTTTGGTGAAACCATAAGAACAAAAGTGTGCCGTCACCGTTAGGGCCTTGTAGGGCGTTAAGTAGGACGTAGAACTCGGTCTTGTGACGACTCAATGAACCCCACGCATAGGGTGCAACCAATGATCTTAAAAAATACTAGATGTAGGAGTAGTGGCCGTAAAGGGTTAACACAAATAAACAACCTAATTGACTGTATGTGAGTTTCAAATCGAGCTTCGGCATGTACTAATGAGAAATACTTTTCCTATGTACATTTGTCATAGATTTGCAACACCACCATTCCCGTGCCTCGAAGAGCACGTCAAGCTGTTGGTGCCGGTTCCACTAATACCAACTTGTGGAATCGTGTGTGGAATGTAGATCAGACCCTGGTCAACCCGTCCGGCCAGCGTACTAAGTATAGGCCAAATTCTTTAGATATATGCTCTGGAATGCCCATCTCCAACAATGGAGGTCAAGGACTATATATATAAATAATATATGCAACTGGCGTGAAGTATGTGAAATATGTCACTCATACCGACATTTTATAATGCAGTAATACAGAATATATTGTATTTGTATTGCACAAAGACAAAGGAGGGCTTTAATGCTGCAAGACCTTCTATCATAGCTAACCATTGAAAAAATATAAATTAAGACTAAAATGTATTTCGCTAAGATAATTTTATTAAAAACTAATGCTTTGTTTTCTAAATACTAAGTACTTTGACTACTTTTTTGTTTTTATCGATTTATATATTAGGCGCAAACTTTAAAAATCACATAAAATAATTATTTATCCACAAGATATCTCACGCGTCGAGGAACTTAGTTTAAATTTAATTTTGTTAGTGACGCGGTGTCCATGGTAGAAGAATCTTTGGGTGCAACGCCTATTGTTTTAAAGGGCATTCTTTCGCTACATTTACCGGTCATAAGCTTTGTAAAGTACCCGCTTTTTATCATATTTTTTTACACACTCCACTTCTTTCTCTTGGCTGATTTAAGTATAATCCTGTGACGTGTAATTAGCAGCTTGATAGATAGAAATGAAATAATATTAAGTTCCTATGGTCTAAATCGCGAATTTAAAACCCACTACGGACATTTCTATACATGGTGTCTATTCATGAAGTACGCTTTATACGTGGAGTTTCTATCCCAGCATTACTATATCTAGCTAACATCTCAAATAATACAGGCAAGTAAATGATGAGAGCTATCTGATGATAAACTATTTTATAGTTTGGCAGAATAATATTGTATTTAAATGTTATGATACAAGGAAAAAAAAGTATAATAGCAAAATTTCAAGAATCTTTTGAATATTTTAGAATGTTGGTAGAACTGAAATTTGTTAGCGCTCTGCACTATTTTATCTAAAAAAAAGCTATAAAATCATTATTTTGTAAACGTAGTTCAAATCATTAGATCTCAACATCACCAGCTTGCGTCTCTTTACTGCTGGATGTGAGGTTTCATGAGTTCGTTATATCTTTAGCTACTCTTACGACCTTCTATGCATAATATGTACATCTCTATAGTCCAACTAGTACATAGTATTTATCAAGGAGTATAGTAACGCGAAAAAGTGATGTCAACTAAAACCCTAGCGTCGTCAGATGGATAGTAGGTTACTAAAAGTGACATATATACCTAATAGTTTTTTATAATTTTAACGGGTCTTTACGCGATTTACCTTAGAGACATATTTCTCCCGAAGTTTCAGCCAAGTTGCATTGGCCGTGGTCACGGGTCGACTGAAGCTATGCGGTGTAGTCTCGTACATACTGGGCGGTAGATGGAAACCTACCCTCTCTAAGATAAATCGCGTAAAGACCCGTTAAAATTATTAAAAAAAACTATTATGAATGTGCGCGAATGTTTAAAAAGTTTAATACATATATACCTATTTAGGTACCTATAGCTTCTCGTAACTGTGCACGGAAATTGAAAAATATTGTATTTGTTTTAAACTATTTTACCATACGAGTTAGTAGGTACTTTAAACTTACACAATACATTTAAATTATTTTTTTAGGTTGGTAGGGAGGTTTGCTTGTTGGCAACAACAATGGCCGACCTGTTGAATGAATTGATTTATTGAAGAATGACAAAGGTATTATGTTTAAACCACAGACAAGTTTTTACCCTACCAACGAATAGGCTGCGCCATTTTCTATAAAATCTAAATTTGACACTTGCTTGTTCTAATTTGCCACCCCCTGTTCGTTTAAAGCCATTTATGAGGATGTGTAGTTAGAGGTGTAGATGGATTGCTGGATGTTTGTGTCTTATTCGTAACATTGATAGTAATATTTATTTATTTAAAAAAGCTATTGCACAAAGTACAAGGGCGGACATAATTCTCGTAGACATTCTCTGACAGTCAGCCCTTAATATAGGTTACAAATAAAATTATAGGCTATATGACGGCAATATCTAACCACGTCATGTAGCCCCACGGTTAAATTCGCCTACACGCCTGAACCACAAACCGATAAAAAAAAAAAGTTTCTTGGAAGACCTAGGCTATATGACGTCATTGTCCAAGCACGACATGTGACCTTTCAGCAACGTGAAGTTTGAAGTTTTGCTAACTTATTACACGTGCAAAGCTGTGTTAAATAGCTAGTTCTGAATAAATTTAAAACAAGTAAAGTAAATTAAACTTTTTAAACTTTCGCGCACATTCATAATAGTTTTTTTATAATTTTAACGGGTCTTTACGCGATTTACCTTAGAGACATATTTCTCCCAATATATTAGCCAAACTAAGCGCACAATAGCCGAGAGGGTCAAGAAACATATAGCAGCTGTAAAAAACTGCCAATTAAACAAATCAGCAATAGCAGAACACCTAATGGATGGTGGCACAAACCATTGGATTGAGCTGCATGACCCAAAGATACTTTCCACCGATCGTCACTATTACCCTAGAATAGTACGTGAAGCGTTCGAAATAAAAAAAACACAAAAATTTCAATCGAGAGGGGGGTTATAAGCTATTTTCATCGTGGAATCCAGTAATCAATAGTTTTCTACGTCAGGAAAAATCGCCCGGTGTCGCCAAGGATATTGTAAGTGTCGTGTGTCGTGATTTCTAAAAACTTTTAAATGTGATAAGTGGGTAGGTTTACATCTACCGCCCAGTATGTACGAAACTACACTGCTTAGCTCCAGTCGACCCGTGACCATGGCCAATGCAACTTTGCTGAAACGTCAAGAGAAATATGTCTCTAAGGTAAATCGCGTAAAGACCCGTTAAAATTATTAAAAAAAACAAGTAAAGTAAAGACCACGACCGTCTCCATTTCGAAGTGTTCAGAAACCACGGTTATAAATAAGCGCATTCAAATTTAGCCAACTTTACTATAGGCCAATCATGACAAGTGGCAAGCTCATCGATGTCTCCAGCGTACCAAAGACGAGAAATATCACAAATAAATTAAATATTAATTAAATGTTTTTATTTACCCGGTACCTCAGAGTCTAAATCCACGGAGGAAGTTTTGTCTATCAATTTTCTAGGTAATTTTGGACATTTTAACGATATATAAATCATATATTTATTTTCATAAAATAAAGAAATATCGTCATAAATGTTTTGGTATTATTATGTGTCTAAAATTAGGTAAAATATCAGTAATTTCCTAGAAAGTTAATAGACTACATTTCTCAAAAGTTCACTCACACTGGAAAAATCTTTATAAATATTGGATTGGGCAAGCGGACAGGATACAAAAGTTTTCCATTTCTCACAAATACCTAAAACTGTATATTGTAATAACAGCAAATAAAAATAGAAAATCACAAAAAATGGTAATAGAAACCAGTGATTGTACGTAAAGGAACAAAAGACATTTATCTCGGTCAACGTCAAACCTCGGTAACTCAATTCCGGTTCCTGTTATTATTTTCCGAGTAATCCACTTAAAACTTCACTAGTGTGGCCATGCTACGTGTGACGTACCATTTTCTCAGTTTGTCCAGCCTCCCGAAAACTTTCGAGTGCTCGGGATTTTGTCAAACCCTCATTTACTCTATATGACACTTAAACCAAATCCCCTTTTCAAACAAACAACGCCGCAATGTTCACGACGCGTGTTTAGGTTTTTTTCACGCCCTCCTCGACGCGCTCAAGGTTAAGATCAAAATATTCCTGTTTTTGTTTCATAAAAAATACCCTTAGTTCGTGTATAGAAATGAGGACGATTTGCGTGGAACAATAGCATCGTAATACGTTGTTATCTATACAAAAATTCATCGAGCGTTGAATAAGGCTTGGAGCTTGAAAAATTATGAACATTTTGCCTCATAATTTCTTTCTTAATGGATTTTAGGTAAAGGTCATTGCCTTTTGTTGCTGGAAGTTTTCGTAGGCTGTAATTTGATTCCATTATCTCTTTGCAAATTTTAGTGGGTCGAAATGTAGGCTGATTGTTTTGCGAATTGAAATATACAATGTGCAGTTGATTGTAGTACGTGACTGGACTTTTAACGAATAATGAAAGTTTTTTTGGATACCTACTTTGTTAACAATAATTTATAATTAAATTTATTGGTTAAAGGATTATTTTTAACATTGAAATTTCATGCTCTATCATTCAACTCAGATGTATTATTCTGACTTGACAATAATTATATTTAAAATAATAACAATGTAAAGAGCGACTGGCTAGGTTTATTATCACAATAACGTAACACGCGAGCCATACAGCTACAAATAGCCTATGTTTCCTATGCTTCTGGAACCATAAACTTACCAAGTACTAGGTAAAACTAATCTTTTGCCATCCTCACTTAACCTTCTTTTATCCGTTCGTCTGGCGGGGGGTCGGCCATCCATTACGTGTGTAATAGTGCGGTTGAGATCCTCTTTTTGTGTATGATGTAAGTATGTCTTTGTAGAATAAAATCTTCAGAAGTATGTTCTGAAACTCCTAGGTAGAACTCTGTGTTCTAGGAGCTAAGCTGTGATGTCGATATTTTCTTGATAGTAATGACATCAGTTAGTTTAACGGAATTGTATTCGTAAAGACTAATGTTATCTATCTATATCTATTTTTCTCAACGCACTCAAATGGCCACTACAACTACGAGTAAAGCGTGTATATGTAACCTTAATGTAAGCACATAAAATGTAATAGCATTAAACAAAGTTATAATTTTAGGAAGAATTGTAGAATAGTTTTAATTTCATAGTTAGTTTACTTTTAATTATAATTAGTTTATTTTATTTTAATATTTTAGTATCTACTTCGAATAAATACCTTAATTATATATGTTTTTAAATAGTGTCTGATCTAAATTAAAATTCTTATAAAACATAAATAACATAAGTAAATCTATGTCGATAGAGTTAATAAACCAAGCTTGCTAGCTAAATTCTAATTAACTGTATTTATATCGTTGAAGTTCGGAAGTAATTGGTTTGGAAAATAGGCGGGAAAACGATAGTCTTTATTCAAATACGAGTGGTTTGGTTTGATGTAAAAATAATGATTACTTTAATATACAATAATTACCACTCAGAATAACTACTTTGAAGTAATAAAAAAAAGTTTATTAAACGAAAGGAACTAGCGTAACAGGTAATGTTAGTGGTGCCACACTAGGCCTTTAGGCTTGACATGTTGGACCCATGATAGTATTGTGTTAAAATTCAACCAGGATACCTTAAATTAACTTAAACTAAGCTATTACCTGTAACGCTAGTTCCTTTCGTTTAATAAACTTTTTTTTATTACTTATATTATTATACTATATATATATATATATATATATATATATATATATATATATATATATATATATATCACTACAGGACATGGAACACAGCGTCCTAGACCTCCACTGTTGGAGATGGCCCTTCCAAAACATATATCTGGAGAATTTGGAGTATACTGTTTGCAAGATGCTTTGTACTTTTTGGTTAAATGAATCCCAATTATAGAAAAGCCATTATTTTAACACGCATCAAGTGTATAAATCCTAAAAATTACTAATTGTGTGAAAAGAAATACACATTATAATAAAAAAAATAGGAACCAAACCCGGTACCTCCGAGTGTAAATTCAACGATTTAACTGTTAGACCACGGAGGCAGTCAATATAGTTATTGCTCATAATAATATCATCGTTCAGTGAACTTTTAAGTAGAGCTTTAATGTGTCGTATTTTATAAAAGGGGTACTCTCTCGCCCTAAGGATACGGGTATTTAGGTCCAATTGTTGCGAAGGTCAACATTATGCTTGCCCTTTTGTTGTCAATAAGTTATATTGACTCAAATAATTTTCTCTTTATTAAAGCAGCTTTTTCGTAAATATTTAATTTTGTAATAGAGGTAATTATTTAAATATGCTTATTAATTATTTTATTCATTTAAATACTTTATTGCACTTATAAATCACATAGGCGAGTTATAACGCCATAAGGCATTGTTCACCAGCTAACCTTGGGGATCACGAAAGGTGATAAAGGGCAGGATGAAGAAAAATATTTAAATAACTTAAATTACTAAAATAACCATAACTAAGCATTTATAGTACTCAAAAATATATATACGTACATAATATAAAAACAATACACATACGTATGTATAATTCATACATAAATATAGACTATAAATAAATAGATATCCAAAATGCCAAACAACTTTGTAAAGTCGAGAGACATACATTTTGTTTCTCAAGAATTAATGTGGTTAGAAGGTTTTTAAATACGTTGACGGACGGTGCACGCCTTATAGTCACGGGAAGCTTGTTCCACTGACGATTGGCAGCAACAGAAGTTGAAAAAGACAGTTGGTAACGTCCATCTTGTTGAAGCTACATCTGTCATATTAGTTGTTTTTTTAAGTTTGTATTGCCAAATCAATAAGCAAATCACTATATAGCATTCAACAACACGTGCAAATATTAAAATTGTTTTATCAAAATGGGTGTTCTGTTAGGCAAACGTACTGCGCGCTTCGCTCATTTTACGGATCGTCCTACCGAGAGGACTATTCGCAATGTGGTGGATAAATTTAAGTCCAATGGTTCAGTAAACGATCGACCAAAACTTGTACGTCGACGAAACGCAAGATCTGCCGAAAACATCGCCGTTGTCCGTGAGAGTGTGCAGGAGAATCCGAAGCAGTCGTATTTACATATGCAAATATCAAATTCAGCCTGATTTATGCGCCAGAATCATGGAAAATTTGACATTTCGGATGCGGTCCACCCAAAGAAGCCGTGGCAGACATTTGAGTGATGTTATATTCTACACATAATGGCATCAATAGGTCTTTCAAACTATTTAAATAAAATCGATGATATCTCATACACATTTTGTTTTATTTAAATTCAAAAGTAGGAAGCACTTAATAAAAGACAATTTATTTTCCCCGAACCTACCAATATTTTTTGTCATAACTGTCTTGTACCGTCATATCATGCTTCGTGCTCTCTCATCCTACTTCTTTATTATCCTGCCTGTACTTCTTCATCCTGCTATAAACTGTCTAACTCTGTTCTGCCCTTATCTAATTTTTTTTTTTATGACCTTTATCAATAGCCCCACGCTCAATTCCGATTTGACGTCGACTTCTGGGACACCCTGGATGCTACTGTGAGAATATCATACTCCCTAAACTTATCTCTGAGTGAAGTGCAATGATGATGAATTATAACTTATTAAATGAAGCAATTCGTCAAATTTATACTTTTGGTTAAGCTACTAGTCTTCTATGTTGAAAGGGTCGTTCTAATCTAAAACATTTTCCGGTAACATCTCTGTTAAACGCACGAGAAGACGGAAAGCGCCCTCAACCCCTAGTCGAGTGACATTTCAACAACCCCTCTTCAAACAAGACCGGCCTCTGTTCACAAATCTTCGACCTCGCCAATAACTTTACAACCCAAAGACGTATACACAAAAATAAGGACAAGGACACAAGAGTAAGGTTATAATATTATTATTATGTATTGTTTCTTAGCCTCCGTTGTCTAGTCGTTAAGTGCGTGGATTTAGACTCGAAGGTACTGGGTTCGATTCCTGGTCGGGACACAATAATACTTATTAATTTAAATAAATAAATTTGGGTAATATTTAATTTATTTGTAATATTTCTTGAGTTTGAAACGCTAGATACATCGACGAGCTTGCCACTTGTTCTTGTTTGTTTTTACAAATATTTTAATACTATTATTATTATTATTTATGCTTAAGTTTACTAATTAAATTTCATATATTAATCATAATAAATACAATAGAGAAATACTAAGATATTAACATTAAGATTCGAAACATTATTAAAACTACTATTTTATTGCACCTTAAAGCCCAAACCAGGTATTATATTTAAGAGCCGGATCCATAATTTATAGTTACTAATCACATACCTATACGCTTTAAACGCCAAGGACTGTTACGGAGGCCCTAAACCAATGTGTTTAGACCCATTATATAGCTAGGTATCTGAATAATAACTTAATACTTTTAGTCATAATGTCGTTTTCATAAACTCAACAGATCCGACAATTTTAGTGTAATGAAATATTTTTTCTTGTAATATTTAACTGCATGACTGATAAACGCTGGCCCTAAAAAAATGCGCTTATCTTTTTATTAACACATACATATATGTCGATGTACTACTTACAACCCCATCTTTTTATATCTTCATGAGATTTTAATAAGCAAATTTTAAAAGTTTATTACTTAGCAAAGTATCTTGCCATTAAGATTCCAGATTTTTTGGGAAAAGTTTCCCGTCTCGATTTTGTTTTTGTTTTCGAAGTGTTGATTTAAGAATTTTCTCCTATTATCTTTTCTTTTCATAAGCCTTCTTTTTATCTTTAAATCTTTCGGCTTACCTATTTAAATATTGTATTATCTACCCCAAAGTTAGTCCTTTAAATATTGATTTACTCGTTTCAATACGACAAAAAGTAAGTATGAAAGAAACCATAGGATCAAATCGACGAATAAAAAAAAGGACGAACTAATGGAAACCACACTTGGTTCTTCGTAGTTTTTAACGCATTAAAAATTCGTCGTCGGTAGCCCAATATTTATAGCGCAAAAGCTTACGCCAAAGTTACATACATACAAAATATTATACAAATATCAATAAACTTAAGGTAAGTCTTGTTTCAAGCGGTGTTATTTTTATATAAATATCACTATGGCAAGCTTACAATATTAGTTCTACTTGAAAGTTAATATTGGCATTTGACATTATTTGACATAATTTGCCCAGTGTATCCACACGTTTCGGGATCAGGCCCGAATTGCAGTCATGCCCAGTCAAGCCGACATAGTGTTTTTATTTATTCAGGAAACATACAGATCTTAAAGACAGATCCAGCAAAGTTTAAACAATGATTTTGCAAAAAAAAAAAATTAAATATGGATAAGCTTAAAAACAATACCTATATAATAAATACAACTAAATAATATACATATATATATAGTAAAATAATGTAAAATAAAAATTAGTAATTAAAAAATAAATAAATTATAAGTTCTCCAAGCATTCCAATTATGATTCATTTAGATAATGTTATATTAATTTCTTTCTTTAACCTAGCAACACTAACACTGAACAAATCAATATCACCGAAATTTTCATTGTTAGGGACTAATGTTCGTCATAAGTATCTGATTATTATTTTAATGTTATATATATATATATATATATATATATATATATATATATATATATATATATATATATATATATATATATATATAACATTAAAATAATATATATATATATATGTATTTTACTAAACTCATGAGTTTAGTAAAACTGTCTAGATACAAACGCAAAAAAGAGGATTTTTCGAAAACTAATCCAAAACAGTTTACGGTCATACCTTGCTATAAATAACCTTTATCAGTAATTTGAGTATCTACTAAAACTGAACTGAATTACGATTTAAAACAGAGGGGTAACAAAATAAAATAAAAACCGTACCCTTATCAAGAAAAAAATTTCAAGGATGTCAGGAAGATATAAAATTATGGTTACATATAACTTGGCCGGGTGGTTAGCAACCATGATTTTTTAAATAAGCATTTTCATATTTACCCAACTTTACTATGGGCGCATTATGACAAGAAGCAAGCTCCTCGCTAGGGCCTAGTTTAAAAAAAATTAATTACTATTAATAATTAATCAAAAATAATATATTTCAAACACAAATTGTAATTTGTATTTGGTCTGAGGGATGCAATCTGGTGACCTGAGGTACAGATATCCATATCCACTTCAGGTACCAGCTCTTATGCCCAGATTTTTACATTTTATTTTCTGTAAACTTATTTAGGTCATTAGAACTAAGACTAACTGCCTCCTTAGTCTAGCGGTTAAGTCCGTGGATTTAGATTCGGAGGTACCGGGTTCGATTCCTGGTCGGGACACAAAAATATTTATTAATGTATAAAAATACATTTAATTAATATTTAATTTATTTGTTATATTTCTCGAGTTTGGTACGCTCTGGAGACATCGACGAGCTTGCCACTTGTCATGATTGGCCTATAGTAAAGTTGGCTAAATGTGAATCCGCTTATTTATAAGCGTGGTTTCTGACCACCCCGAAAGGGAAACGGTCGTGATGATACTTTACTTTTACTTTACTATTATTATTATTTCTAAAACTAAGTCCATTCGTATTATGTATCAAAATTCGGGTATTTTTTTTATTGTGGTATGTTGAAAATATATGCTTATAGTTAATTTAAATTAATATTTTTAAATTTATAATTTTAAATTGACTATTTATATTCGATATACAGAGGGGAAATGTTCCAAGTCTTTTTGGGACTATCCCTGAAGGATCGTCTCTACTTTTGACTTGTAGTTTATTTTTATTGGGTTTAGTTTATATTTATTTTAATTTAGATTTTTAAGTAGTTCAAATTATATGAAAAAAAAGTTAATTTATAGTTTAAATTGTATTAGGTTTTTTATATTTAATTTCTAAGCACTTTTTAATTGAGTAATAAATACATGTATTTAGGTAATGAAAATCTATTGTTCGCCAAAATTATTACGTTGCGACAAACATTATCCCAAAAAATATTTAATCATAAATTATGACAATTCCGCAGTACTATGCCGAATAAATTTTAATTAATAGTACACAAGTTAATCTAATTTCCTGACTTCATGATAATCTATAATATTATCTTTGCTGGCTATATTACCCGAATATTTTTCTCATATAACTTATTTATTTGGTCAATCCGATCCTCCGTATTGCGCAATGCCGCGTTATGTCATGTCGTAACATAAATATTAGACACAGTGAATAAAAAAACATTATGATATCCGCACTGTATCGCTTAAGAATCTGTAACATGACCTTGTTAGTAATGACAAAATTGGAAATTTATTGCAGAAATATTCGAATGAACATGTAACATTATTTTTATATATATATTTTATTAATGTGTATTTTATCGACACAGTAGAGGTCTTAAAGAAACTAAATTCCCTGAAAACTACGCATAAACAATACATTACACAGCCACGATCTAAATTTATTGACAAATAATTTAACTTTTTTTTTTTTGTATCACAGCCTCTTTACAGCCACGAATTTAAATTTAAATTAATATTATTTGACGTTTATTGACACCGCCCCTTTACTGTGTCCCTTTCGAGGTGGTCAGAAACTACGCTTTTAAAAAAGCGGATTCAAATTTGGTCAACTTTACTATATCATTACAAGAGGGAAGCTCGTCGATGAGTCTAGTCTACCAAACTCGAAAAATATCACAAAAAATAATAATAAATTAATGTGTCGCGACCAGGTATCAAACCCTATATCTCCGCGTCTGAATCCGAGGAATTAAGCGCTATACCACGAAGGCAGTTTTTGTTAGATAAAGAAAAATCTCGTAGATTTATTTAACTCGTAGAACTACGAGAGAATCGAAATTTTATTTTATAAATGTTAAGCACTTTAAAACTTGCGGTTAATAATTAATACTTCTAACCAAAACACTTACCATAAAACCGACGAAACTTTCTCCGTACATCTCCAAGCACATCCTTCACAAAACACTTAATTAATTCAACCTTTTAATTTAAACAGCAAACTTATTTTAAATTTTAAACGAAACCGCAAAAACATACCGAAGAGAAAATATCTAGAGGTATTTAAAGCTTTAAGCGGTTTCTGCGTGCATAGTTAGTATAGCGTGTTTCATTTTAAATTTACGTACTTCACCGCATCCGTTGGTCGTGTGTTGAATGTTTATAACTTCGCGTGCGCGATTTTGTTCAAGGGGTCGTGTATACGCGGCGGGATCCACGATCATACTACATACAGGGCGTCTCTTGACAGCTCGTGACGGCGCATGCGTGGACCCAAGTGACTCTTCGCCCTGACAGACTTATTCACGAGTTAATTAATATATCAACTTTTATCCGGCTTGCTATTAACCGTCCTCTTAATAAAATATTCGGCTTAGTGTCTCTATAAGCATTTAGGCTGTGAGCTATTGTGATCAGCCGTAACTTGAGTTTCCGCGCAATGTTATGCGGAAAAGTAAATTAGGTTAGTAAGTCTTGCGAGCTTTGCTTCGTAGATAAACCGGTTCATTCTACTAATTACTACTGCAAAACAAATTACACTTGATTATTTTTTAAAATTCAAAGCTAATTTTGTTAAAATCTTTCGTTTGAATTTAACTTCCAGAATGATTTAGTTATCAAAGAAAATTAAATGTGTTGCTATTTTATACCTACCTAAAGGTAAGTATAAATCAAACCATGGTACCATTATTATTAGCCTGTGACTATACACTGCTGGATATAGGCTTCTCCCAAGGCACGCAATTTACTACCCATCTCCACCAGCTACCTTCTTTAAGTCATCCGGCCAAGAACGAGTGCCTTCACGACTAAGACTTAGCTGTAAAGGCACACAGGGCCAACATTGAAGTGAGATGGTTTTTTTTATACCAGCACGATATACCTTGGGTCCACCTGATGATAAGTGGCGCGCGAGGAACCTGGGGTTGCTTCTCAGAGACGTTGTCAGCTGCTGCTGGACGTGGTAAGTGCTTCTGCCTCTTTCTTTGGACTTCACGGAGCTGGCTCATCATGACAGACTCCAACCATATACAGTCCACTTAAAACAAAAGTAAGTGACATAAATTGATAAATAGATAAAATAATATATAATTACTAATAATAAAATACATAAAAAAACTCAGTTCACGACTTATTTTTTTTTATTTTGCACTTATTATTTATCGTCTTAATGAAATTTGATTAATGTCATATTTTCATTGACACTCGCGTAATAAAGACGAATCGATTGGCATAAGAATGATCAAAATCGGCCAACGCGTTTGATCTTCAGTATGACATAAAGGAACAAACAAACATATATACATATATACATAGGCTGATAAACACTTAACCCTCCTTTGCGTCGCGCAGTCAGATAATAATATTTGTTAATAGATTCAAATTCAAATTATTATTTATCGTCTTAATGAAATTTGATTAATGTCATATTTTCATTGACACTCGCGTAATAAAGACGAATCGATTGACATAAGAATGATTTAAATCGGCCAACGCGTTTGATCTTCAGTATGACATAAAGGAACAAACAAACATATATACATATATACATAGGCTGATAAACACTTAACCCTCCTTTGCGTCGCGCAGTCAGATAATAATATTTGTTAATAGATTCAAATTCAAATTATTATTTATCGTCTTAATGAAATTTGATTAATGTCATATTTTCATTGACACTCGCGTAATAAAGACGAATCGATTGGCATAAGAATGATCAAAATCGGCCAACGCGTTTGATCTTCAGTATGACATAAAGGAACAAACAAACATATATACATAGGCTGATAAACACTTAACCCTCCTTTGCGTCGCGCAGTCAGATAATAATATTTGTTAATAGATTCAAATTCAAATTATTATTTATCGTCTTAATGAAATTTGATTAATGTCATATTTTCATTGACACTCGCGTAATAAAGACGAATCGATTGACATAAGAATGATTAAAATCGGCCAACGCGTTTGATCTTCAGTATGACATAAAGGAACAAACAAACATATATACATATATACATAGGCTGATAAACACTTAACCCTCCTTTGCGTCGCGCAGTCAGATAATAATATTTGTTAATAGATTCAAATTCAAATTATTATTTATCGTCTTAATGAAATTTGATTAATGTCATATTTTCATTGACACTCGCGTAATAAAGACGAATCGATTGACATAAGAATGATTAAAATCGGCCAACGCGTTTGATCTTCAGTATGACATAAAGGAACAAACCAACATATATACATATATACTCGTACATAGGCTGATAAACACTTAACCCTTCTTTGCGTCGCGCAGTCGGGTAATAATATTTGTTAATAGATTCAAATTGAAATTATTTTTTGACATCAAAAGAGTTAGTAAGTACAAAGTAAAAAAAAAACATAATTAAGGTAAATAAAAGGTGTTAGTAACAACAATAAATCTCTGGTCTGCACACTAGGACATCCTGTCATGTGAGGACTAGCTTTAGTAGGGGTGATTTTTATTAAGAATTATTAAACAACTAAAACATGTTGGAAGTAAGAATAGATAGTAAGAAAGAAAAAAAAAACCATCACATTTATAATATAATATTATTATATTATTCATAAAAAATTGGGTAAACGAATTTTTCAAGAGTGTGGCGATCCCAAAGGCCATAACTACCTAAAACAGAATATTTCGATTATAATTCAACGAGGAAATGCGGCGAGCGTTTTAGGTACCCTCCGTGGTGGTAAGTTTATTTTGTAGAATAGTGTTAATTTCACAGGTATTTTTAGTTTAGTTTTATTTATAATTAGTTTTTTATTCTATTTTATTTTAATATTTTCGTATCTACTTCGATTAAATATATAATATTAGTACAGTATATAATGCCAATTCTTTAAAAGCGTACTGTTACACCCCAAGGGATTGCGGACGTGGTGGTACTTCCATGAGTCATACTCGTAATTTAATAGCGTTTCCCTTCGAATTACTATTTTAACTTGAATTAATTACGCCGGCCACGTCATAGGGTTGGGAGCACTTATTTCACATTTGGTTCAAAATTGCACGTTTCGTATAACGATCCCTTTATGAGTATATGACCTAAGTGTAGTTTGGTTTTATTATGCCCTAATTGTAACATAATTTAACATAAATTACCGTATCGTTTCCAGACTAAAAAAGTTTCATAAGACAAATACAGCAGTTAATATTAATAACATCATTAGGTTAACCGGCTAAATGCCGAGATTCTTTAAGTATTCACATTACATAATATTAGATTCTTTATTGTACAAATTCAAAACATACATACACACATACATACATATCTTCACGCCAGATCCCTTGCGGGGTAGGCAGAGACAATTGAGCGCCATTTGACACGATCACGACATACTTCTTTCGCTTCGTCGACATTCATTAACCTCTTCATACATGCCCTTTGGTTACGAAGACTTTTTAATGCACCTTCAGTCAGTGTTTTATTTATTTGATCGTGATATGTGAGTCTCGGTCTGCCAGGGCCTCTTTTACCCACAACTTTCGCATTATATATCTGATTCGTCAATCTTTCATCGCTCATCCTTTCAACATGCCCGAACCATCGTAGCATGCCTTTCCTTATTTTTGTCCCTATGCTTTCCTTCATACCAACCCTTTTCCGTATTTCGACGTTACGTATGCGGTCCGCCAAAGTGACGCCACATATCCGCCGCAACGACCGCATTTCTACTGCATTAACCCTACTCTCATGCGTATTCTGACGTATCCACGTCTCGCTTCCATACATCAGTGTTGGTACCAACATGGCATTGTGTATGGCGAGCCGAGCTTTGTCACTGACATTTCGACTGCCGATCAGTGACCCCAGGGCACCGTTAACACTATTTCCCGCGTTCACTCTTCTTTCAACGTCCCTATCGTACTTCCCATCCGCAGTGAAAACACTGCCCAGATATATAATTTCATTTACTTGTTCTAGAGTTTCATCATCAATCTTTATCGTCACGGTTGTCATCCTTCTTCTTTCAAACACTAGTACCTTGGTTTTTCTCGCATTCAAACGGAGTCCTTTTTCTGCACATCCCTCCTTCATTCTTGTGACTAGTGATTGCAGTTGTTGTTCGGACGATGCCATAAGAACAGCATCATCTGCATAAAGCAGGCAGTTCACCACTAGATCACTCATCTTTATCCCACAGTCACTCTCTCTCACTCTTTTTAGGCATTTGTCGAGATATAGAGTGAATAATCTAGGAGAAAGCACACAACCCTGTTTGACGCCCATTTGGGATTCAAAGCAAGGCGACATACCTCCCTCCACCCGCACACAAGCTTTGCAGCCCTTGTACAGGGACTGTATAGCTTGTAGCAGTTTGTCATTCACTCCATACTCCGGCAATATGTCCCAAAGCTTCTTTCTTACAACTCTATCAAAAGCCTTTTCCAAATCCACAAAAGCACAGAAAACCTTCTGGTTTAAGGCCAAAAACTTCTCTGTGATATTGCGGAGCGAAAAGACTTGGTCAGTGCATCCTCTTCCAGGTCTAAAGCCTCCTTGTGCCTCCCATAAAAGACCTTCAGTCTTCTCTTGCAAGCGTTTCGTGAGAATCTTGCCATACATCTTGCTCGCCAAACTGATCAAACTAATCGCTCGGTAGTTGGCACAGTCCAATCTAGATCCCTTACCTTTGTATAAAGGAACGATGACTGATTGTCGCCAGTCCTCCGGCACTCTTCCCTCCTGCCAGCAAAGGTTGCACAGTAGGTGGAAAGCGTTCCAGACCGGTATACCTCCGTATTTGATCATTTCAGCGAGCACTCGATCTTTTCCCGCTGCTTTGCCACATTTCAGGCTTCTAATTGCCGATTGCAATTCTTGCACACTTATTTCCTCCTTAAAAGTGGACGTTATAGTTGTGGATAGCTCTGGAGGTAAAGTACCCGTCGTGACGTCGTTAGGAGTACCACTAGCATACATCTCGCTAAAATATTCATTCCATCGCTGCAACACCTCATTTGTGTTTGCAAGAATGTTACCGCTTTTTGATTTCACTCTGTTCATTCGATAAGATGACAAGCAACCTTTGGCCTTCCTAACTTCCCTCCAGAAAAGTTTGGAGTTCTCCTTAAAGTTGCTCGTCATCCTATTTTCACCTATTTCCTTACATCTTTCACGCTTCTCCTTAACCAAAGATTTAGTCTCATTCTTGCAGCGATGGTACAACTCTTTTTTTTCTCTTTTTATACTTTCATTCATATTCAGCGAAGCAACGTAATCTATCCAAGCTTTCTTCTTTCTTTCTACCGAATCTTTGACCTCTTGATCCCACCACGCGTCACCCTTGGTTGCTCGCTTTTTTGCTACTCCACATACTTCTCTTGCCGATTCTACCATACCATTTTTTAGGTACTTCCAACACTCTTCTACATCTTTACTCACATCTTTCAAGTTGATAAGTTTATCTTTGACGCATTTCATATACTCCTCTTTCACACTATCATCTTGTAACTTTTCACTCTTTATTCTCTCTACTGCTGACATATTGCCACCTGATCGCCAGTGGCGCCATTTTGTGAACAGGCCACTAATCCTAGTGATTACTAGGTAGTGGTCTGTTCCCAATTCTGGCCCACGATACGCCCTGGTATCCAGAGTCTGTGTTCGCAGTCTTTCATCAACTATTATTAAATCAATCATACTCTTTTCACTATTCATCGTTCTTGTATACATGTGAATATCTTTGTGAGCAAACATTGTGTTGGACACAAAAATATTCTTTTCTAAACACACGTCAAGAATAAGCTTACCTGCATCATTTACTCTCCTATCTCCAAAATCACCTAGGACCGTTTCGTAATCTGCACGACGTGTCCCCACCCATCCATTCAAGTCGCCACATAATATTATATTTTCGTTCCCAACTGCCAAATCTAGAACTGTCCTGACCTGGTTCCAAAAATTCTCTAGTTCCAGCTGTGGTGCTGAGCTAACAGGTGCGTACACCACGACCACAAATAACTTTTTAAGGCCTATTTTAAGACGAACCCAGAGTATTCTTGGGCTTTCCAGGCAGTACTCGTACATACTGTCGGCCAAGCGACCGGATAGTAAGATGCCCACCCCCTGACTACCGCGATCGCTATCTCCCACTCCCGACCAGAGCGCGATCCCCCCTCCCGGCAAGTCCTGCATCTCACTACCCCTACAATTCAAAACAAATACAGAAATATATTAATTAACATATATAGAAATTAAATAAAACAGGAATACACTTGATTATTTATAGTTTCTGCGGTGCGCAGAAGTTTTTAATCCTAAATATGGAAACTGTTAATTGGCTTTATTGTAATTTAAACATTAACACATAAATGTATCATAGCTGTAAGTTACCCAAATATAAATAAATAAATAAATAAATAAATAAATATATAAATAAATAAATAAATAAATAAATAAATAAATAAATAAATAAATAAATAAATAAATAAATAAATAAATAATTAAATATAGGCGCACAAGACAAAAACTGCGGTTTCCAGAAAACACAACTTTTATAGTCTTTTATTATTTATTTATTTAATGCTCTTAAAAAAATATACAGAGGTAAGCTATAATGGCAGTAGGCATTCTTTACCACTAACCTTGTGGATCGAGTAAGATGATAGGCAGGATGGAAAAATAATACATTTTAACTAATTATAATATAAAAAGTATCACTACGACCTTATCCCTAGCGGGGTGGTCAGAAACCACGCTTATAAAGTAGCAGATTCACATTCAGCCAACTTTACTATAGGCCAATCATGACAAGGCAAACTTGTCGATATCTCTAGCGTACCTACCAAAATAAATATCAGAAATAAATTAAATATTAATTAAATTGATTTATTTAAATTTATAAATATTATTGTGTCCCGACTAGGAATCGAACCCGGTACCTTCGAGTCTATATTCACGGACTTAACCGCTAGACCACGGAGGCAGTTACTTAATTATTACAACACATTATACCTACACACATGAACATACATACAATACATAATTATACATACGAGTACATCATACCGTACCGATTGGTCTAGCTTTGATTATCATACTGTTTGGCTTCGTCCGTGTTCGTTGTATAGCATTTCCAACATTTCGTAGCAACTTCATAAACTAGCGTGAAATGTCGTTTTTGTTAAGAAATATCACTTTTTTTAACAATGCTAACATTTCCTTAAAAAAACGAGCGGTGAGGCTACTTTTTGACAAATATGACAAGTAACAAATAATAACAAATCAATTGGGGTCTTTAAATGTATTACATAAAATCGTTTCAAATACATTTTAAACAAATATAATATAAACTATAAAGTATACAACAATGTAAACAAACCATTTCTTATGTTAAATGACATCTGTCAAAAAGTAACATCAATAACCCTCCTTTAAACACGGTACTGACATACGAAATTAGTATCAAATGTTAGAATTTTCATTAAACGAACGACTTGTGCTAAAAAAGTGGTATTTTCATGCTAACATTTCCTAAAACGAACGCGGCCTTCATATATATTTAATGTCCTTGTTTTATAGTGGGGGTACTATAGTACTTGTTAATTTTAATTACACAAGGTTTTTTACCTTTAAAAGGTAAATATTGCGTTTAATTTACTTATAACAAGGAAACACGACACCCTCGCTGTCAACTATAACATACAGTACACAACATAAATTAATCAAGTATTCAACCAAATGTATTCTATAGAGACACAAGGTCTAGTGGTTAATAGCGTAGATTAAGACGCGATTCGATTGCTGGTCTTAAACACAACATGACAACAACTTGTCAAAACGGGCCTATAGAAAAGTTTGCCAGATGTTAAATAAATTTGCTAAAATAAATCTCATATATGTTACAAATTATTTTAAAGGCTTTAAACCATTTTAAAAAAATATATATTTTTAACTGTATAATAATAAATAAATTACAAATATCTAATTATATCGTACATTTAAAACAAACTAACTGCCTACGAAGTCCTAGCGGTTAAGTCCGTGAATTTAGACTCGGAGGTACCGAGTTAGATTCCTGGTCGGGACACAAACATATTTATTAATGTAAATAAATACATTTAATTAATATTTAATTAATTTGTGATATTTCTCGAGTTTGGTACGCTGGAGACATCGACGAGCTTACCACTTGTCATGATTGGCCTATAGTAAAGTTGGCTAAAAGTGAATCCGCTTATTAATAAGCGTGGTTTTTAGCCACCCCGAAAGAAAACGGTCATGATCACATTTTAAAATATTAGCTCGAAGGCTTGCGCGTTGCTTAAAACATGTTAAAATCACGCTGTTTCTTACTTACTGTCAGGCATTCTACACCAGTCATCTCTGGACATTGTACACCAGGAGTGCTTTTAACACGGTTCGTGTACAATATAATAATGCATTAACTTAATGAAATTTATTTAAATTAAGAGCTAATAGAAAAAAAAAACCTAAAATTAATGCATACTTACAAATTTAATTTAAATATAAATTGTATCCGCGCGGCATGGTGGCAAGAACGCTGGCCGCATATATTTCCTCCCTGAATCGCTATGCTGATTTTCTGGGCGAGGAAAGAACCAGCCCTCTTGTCCCCAGAGCAGACAATTAGACGAGGGCTGATGTTTTTTTTTAATATTTTAGCGCTTGGACCCCACGGGCCTAAAGTCTTTTTATTATAGATACGTATTTGCATTTAATAATGCATTTAGTTATTTTTTTCGATGAACACTATATTATAAAGCAGCTAGGAATACATAATGTTATTTGTGACGTTTCTAAAGGCATTAAGAGCTTGTCACTTGTCATGATGGGCCTATGTTGGCTACATATGCATCAGCTCTATAAAGTGGTTTCTGACCATCCCGTATAGAATTACGGTCGTAATGATACTTAACTTTTTTACCTTATGTTTTAATAAAAAGGGTTGTTTTTAATTCATTTTGCATAAGTTTAATGGTTAAATTGTTCTTTCATTATTTCTTTCTTCAATGGAATATTCTTTAAAAGTCAGCTAATAATACATACTTACCACATACCTTAGATACATAAATCCACAGATACTGCATTAATGATATTTATTCGAAGAGAAAGAACAGAGACAGGCACAATAAGAACAATTAAGAAACGATACAGTAGGAGTCATTAGAATTATACCCTAAAATTATGCCACTAAAATATTTCCCACTGTGGACAATAGTGGATCATTTATATTTTTAAATACGTTAGTACTACATATATATAATTGCAGTGTTCGAATTTATGGAACTATCAATGAACTTCGAAGCAAACCCTACCCAGCGAGCTGAACCGACAACAACTTTGTTCGACTTGAAAGCAAAGCAAAACTTAAAAATTCTATGAAATACATAGAGCAACGCCAAGTCGAATAATAATTTTTAAAGTTAAGTTTAGTGAAAAAAAAGCGCTCTTATAAAGCATCAAGTCAAACAAACAAAGTAAATTTTATTTTATGCCATCTAAGTGTCAAGTATATAATAACTGCCTCGGTGGTCTAGCGGTTAAGTCCGTGGATTTAGACTCGGAGGCACCGGGTTCGATTCCTGGTCGGGACACAAAAGTATTTATTAATGTAAATAGATACATTTAATTAATATTTAAATTATTTGTGATATTTCTCGAGTTTGGTACGCTGGAGACATCGACGAGCTTGCCACTTGTCATGATTGGCCTATAGTAAAGTTGGCTAAATGTGAATCCGCTTATTGATAAGCGTGGTTTCTGACCACCCCGAAAGGGAAAACGGTCGTGATGATACTTTTAAGTGTCAAGTTGCGTATTTATCTATATTATCATTGATTTAAACAAAACCTTTAATATTGACCATAACTTATCTTATTAACAATTATTTACGTGAAAAAATATTTACAGCCGGAAAATTAAAAAAATATCTGCGTGCTTTTATTTATTTATTTTATTCAGGAAATAAACAGTATTCTTATAATCAAATCAATTACATTTACATATATATTATTAAATATCCCGCCAAACTGTAATATTATTATAAAGTAATAAATACTTATGTAGGTAAATAAAAAAGTTGTGCGGGCATGAATCACTCTCCCCCCGCGCCACTGCCCGCCCCGTCCGTATCATACATCATCATATAAATTGCTGGAGAACTACATGCTAATAAGTCGACCAACACCACTCTCTTGCTTGGTAAAAAAATATGAAAATTAAATTAACCATAATTTTAAATTTAAAAGTAAATCATGCGCCATCTATTAGTATTGTTTATCTGTGTTGCATACAAATGACAATTTATGAATTGCCAATGCTCTTTGCGGACTCCCTATGAATTTAGTTCAAAAGGAATTATAAATTCAGCCAGACTTTTAGTTTGGTCGTCTACTTATTGAAATATACTAAGTCCCTGACTATTCATGACTTTAACCTTTAAGGAAGGTTTTAAGGTCATACCTTATTCGAGCCACCTTTACGTGCATAGTACCGCCTCGTCGTTTGGTGTCTACTTGTTGTCGACGGGTGGACTACGGGTGGACTTAAACCTCGCGTAGTCAACCAGTGAACCTCTGTACAAGATGTTCATCCGTTCCGATCTCACATATGCTGCGCCAGACTGGCAAAAGATCTGGCCAAGACCAATAGAAACAAGATCCAAAGTCAGCAGAACAAATCGCTCATAGTGGTCTCCCGAGTGTGTAATTCCATCATAGTTGTAGATCTGGAGATTCTTGCTATTGAGGAGTTTATCGTCGGCCTGACTAGACGTAAGAGTACATATATCGAATTCGGATGAATTATTTATATTATATTTATGTGTTTTATATTTATATGGACGCCTAGTCGGTTTTTAGGAGACATATGTCCCACTGTTTATATATTTAAATCACGGTTATAATATGTTACTCAGTGTACAATAAGTTAAATGGTAATAATTACAATTAAATTTATCATTATATAAAAAAATTTGAACATGAATCGCTCATTATATTTAAATCGTGATTTAATTAACATTTAATTGCACAACAGAGTTTGACCGTGACATAAAGGATATGTGATAAAATCAACGGGACCAACCTGTGTACTTATTTTATCATTGTTTAAAATAATGCAGTATGCGAAAATAGAGCCTTAATTCTACTAAATAAAGTTTTGCAACCAATACAATAGTAAGTCAATAAACATAGACAATATGATTGATCACAAGATGGAGGTTAGCTATTAAATTTCTATTTGCAGTAAGTTCTAATTCACCCTTTATATTTCCATATATGTTTTTTCTATATTGTTAGTAGTTGTTAATTTTTTAATTAAAAAAAATTGGCTGTGAAAACTGATGCCATTATTTAAAACTAAATACAATTAGCATGGCCATTCAGGCCATTTTTTTTTGAGTAAAAAGCTAATATTTGATGTGAGATAGTTTACAAAAACTCCTCGCCTTTTTATTGCACAAAAAGATCTAACATTCTGCACTTCTCTCTACACAACCAAATACTGTATGATTCTGTCTTGGAAGTTTGTATGTTGTATAAATATATTGACGGTAGATCTGTTTAGGCCCAATTCTTTCAGTAAGTGGTGCATTTTGCTGGAATTCCTCTCACACCAACTTTCACTGCGTAAAGATGAGTTTTGAACCAATATTTCCGAGAGATCATAATATTTCTTTGACTTAATAACAAAAGAAGACAAATTCCTTGGATTAACCTTGCGGGAGCCGTGTGCAGGAAAGAGATTGGAGAAGAATGGTGTTATATTACCATCCACTATACTGTTTGTCACCCTATCCAACCATATGTAAATAAAATAATCCACTGTATGTTTCCGTTAATGCCGTCTTGGAAGCTCTTTCCATAAATATACCAAAATTAATAATAATAAAAATAAGTACATGCCTATGTCGTGAGGATAATTAAATATTGGCTAACGTCCGAGACTTTAATATGAATTAATTACGGCAGTTGACAGTTGCGTGAACCACCCTGTCATGCATAGCTTGCCGATGTATTAGTCACACAAATTGTGTTTAATTGTCTTAAAAATGTACTGTGACAACTTGTTTTTTTAGCTAAATTGAACCGTATTTATATGAGGTTTGGAATAGTATGCAGCTATGAATGTGGCCGTTGTGGTTAAAGGTTAAATGATGCTATGAATGCATCAGACAGTTAATACAATCAAGTTACATCTGGTTTAGTAGCAGCTTTTAAAAAAGTTATTAAATTATACCTAATAAGTTGGGGCAAACCGGTTTTAGAATGAAGACTATGTACGGGATTATCCCTGTTAGAAGAACGGATGACCAAAAGATGGTCGCTAGTGAGGGTTGGATGAGTGTTGGCTGATGGTGATAATACCTAATAAGAATACTGGATGACACCTACATCAAAATGTTTCAGCATTCTTATTTCAATTAGTGTTTAGTTGAGTCCGAAAATCAGTTAACAAAATGGACAATGATGATGAATTTGTTCTAGAAGTGCCTGCCGTGTTTCTCGTCACGCGGAAATCAACAACATCGTCTGTAAGGCTCTTGTCAATGATATTAGAACCCTCTGGGATTTCGCAGAGCGATGACAAAAGACCCGACAGCATGACCGTTGGACCTTAGAATCTTGGCAGATAACTGTATGCGACATGTAGACACCTTAACATCCAGTCGACCACGTCCAGCGCGGGGATGGCTGCGGTTTCTGCTGAGAAACTTAAGCTATGATTTAATCCTTAAATATGCCAATCTCGGTACTGGTTGCGCCGTTTGGGGTCGAGACGATGGGTCCATAGGTGCTCTCAAGCGCATGTCAAGGAGTTATCCAAGCGGCTGATGAAGTCATACGGAAGGATGGGAATTATTTCTGCTATATCGGTAGTATGAAGACTAGTCTATTGATACTATCAATACAATTTGGTAGTATTACCACATTTGTGCTATAGATATCGATAGTCCAATCGATAACCTCACTTTTATTTTATTTATTTAAAATTTTATTGCACTATATACAAATATGGATTAAATTCCGCCAGGCATTCAATGTTTAGGACATTTAGACAGGATACGTGGTACTTTCATGACGACTGAGTCTTGAAACCGTCCCTGATCATTTGTTTTGTGATATATATTCAGATGAATATTTCGGTTGAATTGCGAATAAATGACGTCAGAATACATATTCCACATTTACTTTGAATCACGAACTGTTACAGACATTGACGAAGAGACTCACATGTTTGTGGTATTGAGTTGGGTCCATATATAGGTATATAACGTTGCGTTTACTGTATGCGTATCATTTGAAAGATACATTTCATAGCATTCTATTCGTCACCATGTGGAAAAGAGAGGATATAAACAGTGTATCAGGCGACCCTATCTTTACTCAATAAATCAATATAATTACAGCCCGTAGAAGATAGCATCCTAGACCTCCACTGCTGGAGATGGGCCTTCCAGAACATATATCTGGAGAATTTGGCCTACGCTGGCCAGACGGCTTGGTGAGGATATGATATCAATTTTTATTGACAATTTATTAACTATTCCACAAGTTGGTATTAGTGGAACCGGGACCGACGGCTTAACGTACTCTCCGAGGCACGGGAACGGTGGTGTTGTAAATTTATGACAAATGTACGTAAGAAAAGTGCATTTCTAATTGGTACATGCCGACCGAACCGACCTTTGTAGGATTTAAGGAACGCGTTCTTACAACCGAGCCACCATTGCGCCAAATGAATTAAGCTAGCACATTTTGACATTTGAATATATTACACTCATACTTATCAGTGAATTCTTGTTATCGGCTTTATAGTATTATTATCTTTCCTATATTTTTATTGTAGCTGTAAGTTTTCCTAAATAAATAAATAAATAATAGATTTCAAATAATTAAGATTAAATTACTGTAAAATTTTGTATAATATCTTAATTATTGTATGCGAATAATGTGGGCAAATTAAAAAAACGCTGAGGTCCAGGATTTTCTGGAGAATTTGGCCAACACTTGACAAGCTGGTCAGGCGGGGCTGTCTAGGGTCTGATGTCAATTTCTAATGACAATTTATTGACGATTCCACAAGTTGGTATTACTGGTACCGGGGCTGCTGTCCGAGGAATTCTGATAGGATACGCAATGCGGTCAGTTCCATCTTGAGATAGTTTTTGTCCAAACATCAAAAAAAGAAGAAAATGTCCAAACATGAGAGAAATCAGGGATACGATAAGTCACATTGACATATATGTGGACCCAGCTAATAAACTTTTTTCAAATTTTTCTTTGCATTTCCTTCAAAGAGTTTTTTTTGTGTTCATATATTTTTTCTTTGCGAAATGATAATTATACATGATACTGTTGTACGGGTATAGCATTTTTTTAACGAGTTTGTAAATTCTTGTGTATAAAATATTTAGGTTACAATTTTATACGACTAAGTCGTTGTTTAGCAAACGTTTAGTCAAATGTTACCAGTAATTAACTTTAGTATTGTAAACCCTAGCGAGGCTCTGACCGTCTGGCAGTGTAGTCCAAATTCTCCATATACGAGTATCTAAATAAACCGTATATACATATAGGTATATAGATAAATAAATTATATATTACACAAAAAATAAAACATTCAAATGTACATAGGTGTTGTGGAACAAGTAGATAGATTCTAAATATATTTAAATCTAAGACGTCTTCATGACTTTGATTGTCATGGAGGGATAATTCGATCAAAATTTGTAAAAGCCTAAAGTTGTATTTTTAACATATTTTTTTTTTACCACAGTTTTTTAGTGTTTACTTTCTGTATTTATTTTACCATAATAGGCAAGCTTAATGTCTAGGCATTCTCTAACCTACCTACTATGGGAGACCGCGAAGAGAGTGTGGATATGCAGTGTATACGTATAGTATTTTAAAACTATATTCTTTGGAAATTACTACATACATACACATCTTCACGCCAGATCCCTTGCGGGGTAGGCAGAGACAATTGAGCGCCACTTGACACGATCACGACATACCTCTTTCGCTTCATCGACGTTCTTCAACCTCTTCATACATGCCCTTTTGTTACGAAGGCTTTTTAATGCACCTTCAGCCAGTGTTTTATTTATTTGATCGTGATATGTGAGTCTCGGTCTGCCAGGGCCTCTTTCACCCACAACTTTCGCATTATATATCTGGTTCGTCAATCTTTCTTTGCTCATTCTTTCAACATGGCCGAACCATCGTAGCATGCCTTTCCTTATTTTTTTCCCTATGCTTTCTTTTATACCAACCCTTTTCCGTATTTTGACGTTACGTATGCGGTCCGCCAATGTGACGCCGCATACCCGGCGCAGCGACCTCATTTCTACTGCATTAACCCTACTGTCATGCGTATTCTGACGTATCCACGACTCGCTTCCATACATCAGTGTTGGTACCAACATGGCATTGTGTATGGCGAGCCGAGCTTTGTCACTGACATTTCGACTGCCGATCAGTGACCCCAGAGCACCATTAACACTATTTCCCGCGTTCACTCTTCTTTCGACATCCCTATCGTACTTTTCATCCGCAGTGAAAACACTGCCCAGATATATAATTTCAGTAACTTGTTCTAGAGTTTCATCATCAATCTTTATCGTCACGGTTGTCATCCTACTTCTTTCAAACACCTTGTACCTTGGTTTTTCTCGCATTCAAATTCAAATTGGAAATTACTAACTAATCTAATCTAAAATAACTAATAATAATATATCCCATACATACATAATATAAATTTATGTACATATGTGATTTATTTTTCTGAATTTAGCTGTAATAAAATTACTTTGAGATGTTAAGTTTATCCTTGTATATATATATTTTTTTTGTCTAATAAATTAATAATGCGTTTAAATGCAAGAAAAACCAAGGTACTAGTGTTTGAAAGAAGAAGGATGACAAACTTGACAATAAAGATTGATGATGAAACTCTAGAACAAGTAAATAAAATTATATATCTGGGCAGTGTTTTCACTGCGAATGGGAAGTATGATACAACATCCGAAAGAAGAGTGAACGTGGGGAATAGTGTTAACAATGCCCTGGGGTCACTGATCGCCAGTCAAAATGTCAGTGACAAAGTTTGGCTTACCATACACAATGCCATGTAAGTACCAACACTAATGTATGGCAGCGAGCATACGGACAAAAATAAGGAAAGGCATACTACGATGGTTCGGGTATGTTGAAAGGATGAGCAAAGAAAGATTGACGAACCAGATATATAATGCAAAAGTTGTGGATGAAAGAGGCCCTGGCAGACTAAGACTCACATATCACCATCAAATAAATAAAACACTGGCTGAAGGCATATTAAAAAGTAACAAAAGAGCATGTATGAATGTCGACGAAACGAAACAAGTATGTCGTGATCGTGTCAAGTGGCGCTCAAATGTATCTGTCTACCCCGCAAGGGATCTGGCGTGAAGATATGTATGTACATATGTATGTATTAATAAATAAAATATGAAAATAACAAACCAAAAAATAAAGTATTAATTAATTATTTATTTAAAGTTTAAAGTCTTATATATATTATTCATTGTTGTCAGCGTTTATGTCTGTAACAAAAAAAAAAGATAAATATTTATTTAAAAAAACTACAATTATTTGTTCATTTATATTATGTAGTCAGAAACTATTATTTTTTGAGGAGAACAATTTATTAAGAACATAGGAGGATTTAACTTCCTATTTAAAAAAGTAAAAAGTAAAGTATCATCACGACCGTTTCCCTTTCGGGGTGGTCAGAAACTAACAGTAACTAACTCAGAAACCACGCTTATATAGAAGCGGATTCACATTAAGCCAACTTTACTATAAGCCAATCATGACAAGTGGCAAGCTTGTCGATGTCTGCAGCTTACCAAACTCAAGAAATATCACAAATAAATTAAATATTACGTAAATAAATACATTTACATAAATATATTTTTTTGTGTCCCGACCAGGAATCGAACCCGGTACCTCCGAGTCTAAATCCACGGACTTAACCGCTAGACCACGGAGGCAATTTAAACTTACGGATTTAATGTCTATACAACAGTCTTATGCTATTATTGACGATGTTATTCTTATTATATATCTAAATAAATAAAACCATTGACAAAACCCACGCGTCAATAACATTTATATATTATTTTACCAAGCATCTACTCGTGCTTTATATTATAACCAACAAGATAAAGGCAAATTGCTTCTCACCTGTCCTCGTAGGCGCTCTATAAGACTCGATATATTTCTGGAAAGCCGCGGGAAACGTCCCGTTTACTATGGATTTTATGTCTTGGAGAACATGAGATGCAGCATTCGTGAAACCGGAAAACCCAACACCGATTAACCTATTTTACCAAGCAGCTACTCATGCTCAGTGGAAGTTTGCTACAAGAGGAATTTCAGCAAAGAAAGAATTGAGCCCAAAAGCTCTGATGTATTATCCAAAAAACTAGGGGAACTGGGATAGTTCGTTAAGTACCTTACAGATGCTCTCATTGTCTTGCAATTCGGATAGTGGACGACAGTGTCTAATAATGTCGAATCGCTGCATCTTTGCAGACATGTGGCCTCCCTGAGCGTGTTCTACAAGCTATACTACAGTGAGTATTCTGAAGAGCTCCACAACCTTATCCCTTTTTCTCTGTTTCGCAACCGAATCACACTATGACTACGCGTACATACATTTGGACATTCTTATATCTGTCGCATGCTGAAGATGTGGAATGCTCTCTAAGCTAGTGTTTCCCCATTCCTACCTAACATTCAAGCGAAGTGTGAAAAATCATCTTGATAGGCCAGCATAATAGTAAGAACTGATCTCGGCCATCTATGGCTGCCATTTTTTGACCTCGCGTACAGTGTCCCATCAAGTGAGCGCGATGTCACATTTCATGCTCTGTATATATATAAAAAAAAATGAACTAAGTTTCCAAGACGGCATTAGCAAAATGGGCGTGTCTTTTTAAAAAGCCCTAAAATACCCTAATACGAGTATCAGTCGTATACGGTACTATGATTTTCCTCTCGTCCAGCACCTGCACGGTCAATCAATTGATTAATTACTTCTCTTTTTATAGGCAAAATACAGGCAAATGTTTTTTTTTTTTTTTTTTTTTTATATACTAACACGACATGTGACCCTGCGCCCACCTGATGGTAAGTGGCGCGCAGGGTCCATGAATGTTAGCAACTGGAATCAGACCCTTATATCCGACATCAGTCCCTAACACTATGCCGGCTTGACTAGATGCCTTTTCACACTTCGCTTGAAGGACTCCAGGTTATAGGAAAGTGGAAACACAGAGGCTGGAAGAGCATTCCACATCTTTATTGTGCGACAGATGTATGAGTCACCAAATTTATAAGTACGTAAAGGGATAGTGACTACGGTATGTGGGTGCATATTCGGACCTGTGCGTGTGGTTCGGTTACGGAATTGGGAGGAAGGAATTAGGTTATAGAGCTCTTCAGAGCACTCACCATAGTATAACCGGTAGAACACGCTCAGAGAAGCTACATCTCGGCGAAGCTGCAGGGATTCGAGAGTTCCAGATATAGTGGCATCGTCCACAATTCGAACAGCTCGCCTTTGTAGGACATTGAGAGCATCTGTGAGGTTTATTACCTGTCCCGGCAGACGTCCTATAAGACTCGCTATGTATCCCTGGAAAGCCGCCGGAAATGTGCCGTTTACTATAGATCCTCCCACACTCTCAATATCTTGGATAAAATGAGATGCAGCAGTCGTGAAGCCGGTAAATGCATCCCCAATAAAGCTACTATAAACAGACTGGAAAAACAAATAACGTTAACAAAAAAAAACAGAATCAGGTTTTTTTAGACTAATTTATTAATTATAGGCATGTTAAAAAATATTTAAATATTAATTTTTCATAGTAAAGTATTATCACGACCGTACCTCTTTCGGGGTGGTCAGAAACTAATCTTCTTTAAAGAAGCTGTTTCACATTTAGAACTTTACTATAGTATAATTTTATTATGTTATGTTTATGATAATATACTTATATGTACTGCTGTGTGTACTATATAAATATATTTTGACTTTAACAATAAATATATATATTTATTATAATCGTGCAAGGTATATGAATGTTAGCAACTGAAATCATAACTGACATCAGTCCCTAATGCTATGCCGGCTTGACTGGGCATGACGGCAATTCGAACCTGATCCCGAAACGTGTGGATACACTTTACTGGGTTATCGGCACGAATGGTGGATACTTCCCCGCCCCGGCAGATTGAGCAAATTACCACCATCAGTCAAAAATATTTCAAATATGTAATTTATTATTTAAGTAATTAATAATGAATATGTTGCGGGCCAGACATATTTAAAAAAAAAACAACAAAAAGCCAGTCAGGACTGTGATGATGATGATGATAATTATGATGAACCGAAAATCAAACTTACAGTAATAGAAATAATGCAAATAACAACTTGACAAAACAGCTTCATATTTTGAAGTTATGATGACGAGTGTAATATTTTACCTGAACTCTTGTATTTATAGTAAAGGTAAATGTAAATATTTTGTGGGGGTCTTAAATGTCAACAAGTGTGTCCACACAAAACGAAAAAGATCGCGTAACAAATTCCGGTGTAAAGGTCGAGCTAGAAAGATATAAAATATATTTTTAATTTTATTGATAAATTCCTTTATTTAATATTGGTTTTATATAGTTTTTTTATATTATTACTATCACTGCCTCCGTGCTCTAGTTCTAGTTGATTCCTGGTCGCAACACAATAATTTATTAAATTTATTTGTCTTTTTTTCTGGAGTTTAGTAGGCTAGAGACATCGACGACCTTGTCACTTATCATGATGGGCCGCTTAACTACACCAGTTATCAAACATTTTGGCGACGAATCCCTTGGACTTGTTTGTTTCTTTTTAGTTTTTATTTATTTATATTTAGCGTTTAATAAAAGTATTTTTTTACGGGTTTCTATTTTTTTTCTTTTTTTTTTTTTATTAAACACCGATAAGACATACACATCTTACCATACTTACTTAAATTTAGTTATTGTCCTGCATACATTCAAATACTGACATAACAATGTTTTAACGGCTTGTAAGCAGCGGCTGTAACTAGAATTGAATAAATAAATTTCACTCTTTGTAAAATTATTTATTTTATGGAAATATTATAATATAAATAAACGCGTGTTAGAAAAAAGTTTAGTGTTAGAAAAAAGGACCCGCCAAGTTATACATTTTAATAAGTTTAGTGTATGGAATCTTTGTAATCTGCTTCATCGTATTAGCTTTCATTTTGTAAGACAAGTATTAAAATACATTTTTATTATACTAGCGCGACATGTGACTTTGAGCCCTGATTGTAAGTGGCTCGCAAGATCTATGAATGTTAGCAACTCGAATCAGACATTCGTGACTGACATCAGTCCGTAACCCTATGCCGGCTTGATAGGGCATGACGGCAATTCATGGATGCATTTTACTGGGTTTATCAGCACGAAAGGTGGATACTTCCCTGCCCCGGCAGACAGGGCAAATTACCACTATCAGTCCAGCCTACCACCTATTTGTTGTTCTCATTAAAAGTATGTGCCATTTGTAATGATGTCAAATGCCAATTTTACTTTCAAGGAGAACTAATATTGTAAGCTTGCCATATTTATATTAAAATATCACCTCTACAAACAAGACTTACTTAAAATCTGAACATAATTAGAGCAAACTAAATATTTTGTAGCACCATAGTTATTGCTCAAGTCTCGACACACCACATAAATATTAGTTAAAAAAGCCTATTCTTTTGAAGCGCGTATTTCGTTTCGCTTCAGCGGCCGTCAATGATTGATTGATGCGTATGATAATGTGGTCCTTCTAACCTACATTTAAGTATTTGTTGTGAAAATTTTCAATGTCTTGAAAGTGAAATATATTTGTTAGTATTCGATGGAATAAAATAAAATTACAAACTACCAATAAATATAAAATATATTTAAATATAATACTAAACACGAACCCAAAAAAAAAAAACAAATAAGAACTTGAAATATTTTTGTATCATATTTTAGTTTTAATATACATTTTTTTATTTTGCTTATAAACATGACACCGCATCCATTTAATTGTAACCGAAACCTGATATTAGTCACACCACTATGCCGTTTTGAGCCTACTTGTAATATCTTGTTTGATTAAGCGTAAAAACCAAATTACGGCACTTTTGGTATATGTAGAGATTTTTTTTCTAAAAGTATCATCACGACCGTATCCCTTTCGGGGTGGTCAGAAACCACGCTTATAAAGAAGCGGATTCACATTTAGCCAACTGTACTATAGGCCAATCATGACGAGTGGCAAGCTCGTCGATGTCTTTAGCATAAATATTAATTAAATTCATTTATTTAAATTAATAAATATAATTAATTGTGTCTCGAACAGGAATCGAACCCTGTCTCTGAGTCTAAATCTAGAGACTTAACCAGGTAATTTTTAAATATCATATTTAGGTTAATACAAATTACGAAACAAATCCATTTGGGTTTTTTAACGAGCAATGAATGACTCCGTGGTCTAGCGGTTAAGTCCTTGGATTTAGAGGCAAAGGTATCAGGTTCGATTCTTGGTATACAATAATTTATTTTGGTACACTAGAGGCATCGACGACCTTGGAACTTATCATGATGACAAATAATGTCAGACGGCCTGTACTCGCCTTTTAATGTACAATAATAAATAAAATATAAAATTGAAATAGGAAACCTAATTTAATTTAACGCCTGGATTATGTCATCCGTAGTTAAAAGTCATAAGCTTTAATTTCTCCGACGTCTGGTACAAATTGGAATAATTATATTGACCCAAAGTAACCCTCGGCGCTAATTCGGGCCGCGACATCGCATGATGCATGCACTTGCTTTTCAAATAAAGACTACGGTGCTACTTTTGTGCACACATCTATAGAAGGATTTCATAATAAAATTGTAATAATACATATTTTTTTTATTACATAAAAGCAAAAAAAGTAACAATTTAAATATTTATTTTTATAGCACTTGCTGTTTGTCAATGAAAAAACCTTTAGGTTGTCGTAGGTATAGACATCATATCTAACCTTGAAAACATAATAATAAATTATGGTAAGTCTTGTTTCAAGCGGTGTTATTTTATATAAATATCACCATGGTAAGCTTACAAAATTAGTTCTCCTTGAAATTAAAAATTGGCATTTGACATCAATGAAAATGACACATTCTTTCAACGAGAAGAACAAATAGGTGGTAGACGGAACGATGGTAGTAAATTGCCCATTCTGCCGGGGCGGGTATTCACCGTTCGTGCCGATAATCCCAGTAAAATGTATTCACACGTTTTGGGATCAGGCTCGAAATGCCGTCATTCCCAGTCAAGCCGGCATAGTGTTAGGGACTGATCTCAGTCATGAGTATCTGATTCCAGTTGCTAACATGCATGGGCCTTGTGCGCTACTTACCATCCGGTGGGCGGAAAGTCACATGTCGTGCAAGTACTAAAAAAAAAACATCTGTCAAATTCTATAGAAATTTCTCCAAATGCATCGGCGTTGTCAGCTAAGACAAGCACTGACAGATAATTGGCCATAAAAGAAGAAAATTTAAAATAATTTATTTAGTAAATTGGCAACATCACTAACACTTTTAATCGCCAAGTCGTCTAGTCGTAGCGAGTGTAGGCCATATTCTCCAGATATATATTCTGGAGGGGCCCATCTCCAACGGTGGAGGTCTAGGACGCTGTGGTCGAGGGGATGTAATGATGAATGACTAACACTTTATTAACACTTAAGTATATATATATATATATATATATATAAATATATATATAAATCTATTCAATTAAGACATAATATTATAACAATATTAATATAAGTCATAATTATAAAATATGATGACATCGTTAGCCTGTCTGTTCTAGGGTTACAAAGAAAAGTGTATTTCTCATTGGTACATGTTTGATCCGACATTTATAGGAAAGCGTTCTTACAACATCAACGCTCAGCAAAAAAAAAATATATTTTGTCCAATAATAAAATCAATTAACTGAAGCGGCTGAATTGGCTGCAAACGGCAAACGTAATAAGTACATAGAGTTGGCAAATCGTTACCAGTTTGTGCCGTTTGCCGTAGAGACGATGGGCCCTTGGTCTGAGGACGCTAAATCGTTAATACGCGACATAAGCGTTGCCATCCGAGCGTCAACAGGTTTCCTTTGAGTAAGGAATATCTTATTCAGAGGATCAGTGTTGCCATCCAACGAGGTAACGTCGCCGGAGTCCTTGGAACATTGGGTTCATCTTCTCCTGGATTCGATGACATGTAGATTATAATCAAGATATTTGTAAGTATTTAGTTTTTATATTAATTAGGTTTATCTTTTAGTTTATTTAATTTAAGGTTTTGTTTAGTTTATTTTTATTTTATTATTTAGGAAGCTTTTATTAAAATAAACTATATAAATGAATAACAAAAGCGTTAAAGATATTATTAACTTCGCGCTTTTGTTTGCCTATTTTTCAATAGGTATTCAATTAGTGTAATAATAAGTACGCTCTATGAATGTGTGCTTGTTAAAGTTTTAACAGTAGTGCATATTTATTTTGCTGGCGTAATTTATACAGGGAACAACCTAACCTTACTGTAAGTACAGATTATTTTTACTGTATTTGCCTATTTCCTTTTAAAATAATTACTTGCTTAAAATAACTGCTAAAATTACTATTTCAATTTAAAGCTGAGTTTAAGTTTTTAAAATGCGGTTATTTGTATAATTTTCTTGCGTCGAACATTTGAAAACTGCTTTTTGGAACTCAGAATTAATTATCCAGAAGTCACAGACTTATTCAATAAACAAAATATGATCAAAATTTTTAGTTTTTTTTTAGGAATCGGATTCACATTTAGCATGCTTTACTATAGCCCCTAGAACACAGCGTCCTAGACCTCCACTGTTAGAGATAGGCCTTCCAGAATATATATCTAGAGAATTTGGCCTACACTCGCCACGCTGGCCAGACGGCTTGGCAAGGATATAATGTCAATACTTTATCTTGTTTTCTCCTCCGGTGACAAGAGGGCTGGCTCTTTCCTCGCCCAGAGAATAAGTATTGCAATTCAGCGGGGAAATGCAGCCAGCGTTCTTGCCACCATTCCACGCGGACGGGACTTATATCCCTATCCTTAATATTAATTTTATTTTATATGTTGTAAATATTTTTTTCGAATAAATGTATATATTTTTTTTATACTTTATGACAATATATTAACGAGTCCACAAGTTGGTATTAGTGGAACCGGGACCGAAGGCTTTGGTTTTTTAGTAAATGCGATGTAATTATTAATTGAATAAAAAACAAAACTTAGTGTTTAAATTGTTTTTATTCTTAAAAGTAATTGCATTCTTTGAAGATATTTATAAAAGGCAGATTTAAAGCGAAAAACAATACTGCGTCTTCTGCGAAGTGACATTATTTCTCTGCGCCTTCGATAATAAATTTTAAATTTCATAGAGCATTGTTTTAACATACAAATATTCACGACAGGTCCCTTGCGGGGTAGGCAGAGACAATTGAGCGCCATTTGACACGATCACGACATACCTCTTTCGCTTCGTCGACATTCATTAACCTCTTTACACATGCCCTTATGTTACGAATGCTTTTTAATTCACCTTTAGTCAGTGTTTTATTTATTTGATCGTGATTTGTGAGTCTCGGTCTGCCAGGGCCTCTTTTACCCACAACTTTCGTATTATCTATCTTTCTTCGCTCATGCTTTCAACATGCCTGAACCATCGTAGCATACCTTTCCTTATTTTTGTCCTTATGCTTTCCTTTATACCAACCCTTTTCCGTATTTCGACGACCTTATTTCTACTGCAATAACCCTACTCTCATGCGTATTATGACGCATTTGTTAGACCGGCATAGTGGTAGAGACTGATGCCGGTCGTTAGTGGCTGTCGTCAGTTGCTCCCAGTCTTGGACCTCTTGCATCCTTTATCACCAGTATATAAAATGAAAACTCCAGTCCGCCATTTTGTAATGCTCAATCGTAACTCCCCTGAACACAGTACTTTGTCCAATGTAGGCAAGATTCTTTTTCTAATTAATTGGCTTTATTGAATTCTTGATCAGATCATAGTAGGTATAGTAGTAAAAAACCACATGTATTTTTGAAAAGCAAATATGAAAACAAATATGTATTGATCAACTTTATGATACCTGAAAAATTAGGTCGTATGGAGATAAGAAATTTGTGATCTAAGCCGACGATAAGTAACTAAATTAAATTAGATTGTAAATGAGAAAATAACTTCCTTCTCATCTCCGCCAAAACAACTGAAGTGTATAAATTTAGTGTTTACACACGCACGTACATACAAATTTTCTTAAGAAACTTTTACTTACCGCTTCTAACATTATTCAGCATATATCGTTCTTTAAAACCCAGCATCATACTTAGGTTATGTTTAGAATTGTCTTTTTTCTGCGGAATATATCTATATATGTTATATCTATATTCTTATTCGTTACGGTCATCCAATAACTCTGTCCTTGCTATTTCCTCTCATCACACTAGTTTTATGTCCGACTCATTAGCAGTTGTTTCCGCAAATCTGTAAAACAACCTACCCTTAAATATCAGACTGGCACGAAGTATAAACGTCTAACAGAAACAGCTTAGCTATACAGAGGGGAAATTTTGCCAGTCTTCTTGGGACTATCACTGAAATGTCGTCTCTAGAGGACAGGTTTATTGTTTTATTGGGTTTAGTTTATATTTATCTAAATTTTTATTTCTATTTGAACAACTATAGTTACAATAAAATTAAAATAAAGGTTTGTAAATCATAACAATTAGATAGAAATAATAATGTTACATCTAAATATTAAATATATACTTGGAAAAGAAACTCACTTATATATTGACCGCCTCCGTGTTCGAGTGGTAACAAACGTTGTCGTGAACTCGGGAGGTCGTGGGTTCGATTCCCACCGGGGGCAAGTTGTACATTGTATAATTTGTCTCGGTCTGGGTGTTTATATGTATAAATGTATATATTTACAAAAAAAAAGTATACTATGTAGTTTATCAACCATCTAGTTTCCGTAACACAAGCCTCGTTGCTTACCACGGAAATTAGATGGCGCTGTGTGACCTGTCTGGAAATATTTATTTATTATATAATCTACCTAATAATATAAACATAGTAAATACTTAATAATAAATGCACAATATTAAACATAAACTAAATTTTGTTTGGAGCTATTTAGATAATGTATGTAGGCCGTCTGGCCAGCGTGGCGAGTGTAGGCCAAATTCTCCAGATATATGTTCTGGAAGGCCCATCTCCAGCAGTGGAGGTCTAGGACGCTGTGTTCTAGGGGCTATAGTAAAGCATGCTAACAACCCCAAAGAAATTCGAAACAAAACCAGAATGATGAGAAGGGACGGAAAGAAGTGAGTTGTGAGAGGATCGGATATATTTATCATAAAAAGAACAGAGATAGAGATATATATTGGAAACATATTGCCAAAAACTAATCTGATAGGTATAAGTGATTTTTTGTTAAATTTGTCAGTTCTAAACATGTCCTATGACACTGGCTCTTAAACTTTACACAAGTATAATCACCATAGAGTGTTAGAACATTGAGAAGTTAGCTAAATTTATTCTCTGTAGAACGCAGAACCGCTTGTATTCAAAGTTTGTAAATGGCGAAAAGGTAATATATGTAAATTAGTTCAACTTTATTCCCAAGAAACCATTAGAGCTACTTTGACCGTTTGATAAGTGGGATGGAGGGAGAACGTTAAGCTGCCTGCCCACTGTGCCTGACATCTTTGTAGCTTGCATATTGTCTAGCATTTTACGTTAAATGATCAGGAACGGGTTCAAGACTCAGCTTTACGCAGTGGAAGTTGGTGTGAGAGGAGTTCCAGCAAAATCTTTGCATCACTTACTGAAAGAATTGGGCCTAAGCAGGTCTGCCGTCAATACATTTATGGAACGAGCTTCCAAGACGGCATTAACGGAATCATACAGTATTTGGTTGGGTAGGGAGAGAAGTAGAATGGTGGATGGTGAGCGTATTATCGCGCAATAAAAATAAGGAGGCCTCCTTTTCCTAAACCAGCCTATTGTCGGTCGCAAGCCCGAGACACCATTCTTCTCATCTCTTACCCACACACGATGGACCCGGCACCCGCACGGTGAATCCATGGAATGCTTAGAAATTTGTCTTCCTCATATTTTACTAGTTGTTGTAATATATATATATACTGCGTGGAATTTATTAAAGTGCAAATATTTTTATATTATGATCTAGAATTAAAATAAAGAACTGCATTATTTTTATTTTTATTATTCGGTAATAAAATCTTAAGTTACGGTGCAGAGAAGTTTCCCAAAAATATCGCAACTTATTCTGCCTAATCAAGTAGGTAGCGAAAGGTCGACGATCGCGCGAGAGTTGACTTACGTAATTATTTATTTTTTTATTTCGTTTTTAAGTTTTGAGCGAGATCAATTCATAACAACACTTACGGTTGTTTGCAGAAAGCATAATTAAAATAATCTATCATCAACATTTTAATATATTTCACGTGATTGGTAATAAGTTTGCCGCTTTGGGAATTTAAGGCATGGACGTGCGTCATAGGCATACGTTAAACATGTCATCTTTTCTACAACCGTCTATATAACTTCCCTGTCTTTGGGTATTTATCACGATAGATATCGTCATTTGAAGGCGCAGTCTTATTCACCATACATTAGTGTTTTGTTTTTCGGATGATTTATATGTTTAAAGTTAGTTATTATAAAAGTACTCGTATACCTATATACATATATAGGCATGTGTATATAAAACAAAAATAATAGGAGCAAAGAGAGTATGATTGGCATAATCTTTTTGCTTCAATGGACAGTCGGCCTAATAACTCTGGGATCGAGCATTATTTTTTATTAATCCTCGTCAAAGATAACGGTTGAACAAGTTTTTGAAAAATTCCAACATAAGCAAATGTATCACAGAAAGAAATCTCACGGGCATAGATGAAATAGAATTTACCAAATATTTACTTGATCTTTGATATTGGAAATACAATTTTCGGCTTTTTATTGAGCTACAACATATTTCCTGAAATTCGGAATTCTAAATTTGACGAAATACTATAGCATAAAGTACTTATACATTATTAAGACCGTATGTAAGATACTTCACTTCAAGCACCTATCCAAATAAATAAACATGAATTTTAATTGATAGTTTTTATATAAATTATTTAATCATACAAATCGGTTTATGACGTGGCTAGAAGTTAATTTTCTTAACTTTTAGTCTAATGTAGATAGTTAGACGTAAACAAAATGCCCATGCCCGTGATTTATACCTTATGACTTGTATCATTTACAATCTCCCTGTTTGCTTTGCTATACACAATCATCTTAAGAGCCCTTCACACACTTCCAGAAGATATTCAGATTTTATTCTTTCATATAGTTAATTGACATTTGAAATTAACAAAAACTAAGAATAAATTAATCGAAGTTCAGTTCGATTTAAAATTTACATGCAGCCATGCCTAAATAAAATAATAATAACCTAAACCATACTAAAAAAAAGACTCCATATTTTTTATAAGTTACATCTAATTGAAATTTGGGTAAATTAACTCCCATGGATAACTAATAGAGTAAGTTCGCCAAGGTTTTATTATAGAAATAAATTCGTATGTAACCAGTATTATTAATATTTATTTATTTATTTAATTCAAAACTTTAATGCACAAAGTACAAAAGGCGGACTTAATGCCCGTAGACATTCTCTGACAGCCAAACCTTTGGGGCTAATTAGAACAACTGTAGGTGCAAGGTAAGTATTAGTGACACATCAATTAGATATAAATACTTATATAATAAACTTACTTATATATAATCCGCTTATAAATATAAATATACTAAATACTAATACATACACAATAATAAACATACATATAAAACTTACAAATTTTTTAGGAGCTATTTAGAAAATGTGAGTAGACCAGCTTTTTAAATGATGATCTGCTAGATGCCTGCCTTAATATACCTAATAAAATTAACTATAATAAAACTAATACTATACGATGGTATTAAAGGATATCATTCTTTCGAAACAACTATTTTAATTTACAAAAAGTATTAGTATTATTTGGGCTGCAGTTAATGAATCTTTCTAATATTGTTTTTTTACTTGAACGATGACCGTCCTTTATATAAGTCAAATATTTATGTAGATAAACCTTTCATGACAAATTGAATAGGTAATCTCCCTATGACAACGCTTGCTTATTCAATCCATCAATAGAGCTTGAATAGCTAGTAGCTTGACTGGCATCACAAATGAGCTATTGAGCGGTCTAGATACTTAGCATTAGGTTGCATTAAAATTTTGAATAATATGGTAATATAAAAAAAATCGAAGACGCATCGGAATGGCTACGGTAGGTGGGTGAATATTTTGAGCTGACTATGTGGTTCGATTGCGGAATAGAGAAGAAGGGATAAGTTTGTGGAGCTCTTCAAAACGCCCAACGTTGTATAGCTTGTAAAACAAGCTTAGGGGAGCCAATAATGATAGAGACTACCGACTACCATCTACATAGCTGCCCGCGTTCGGATAGTTTAGTCAAGAACATCACCCCGCTATCTCCGCTCCGGGCAGGTTTAAACTGTAATTCTTGGCTGGCACCAACTTCAAAAAAAAACTGTTTATAAATATATATTGTTGATTATCATATAAAGTTCTTTTGAGTTTGTACATGGTATTGTATGGTATAGTTTTAGTTTTATTTTATTTTAATTAATAATGACAAATACTTTTTTTTTTTTTTTTTTTCCTGACAGGTCACACAGCGCCATCTAGTTTCCGTGGTAAGCTACGAGGCTTGTGTTACGGAAACTAGATGGTTGATAAACTACATATTATACTTTTTTTTTTTGTAAATATATACATATGATACATATAAACACCCAGACCAAGACAAATTATACAATGTACAACTTTCCCCCGGTGGGAATCGAACCCACGACCTCCCGAGTTCACGGCAACGTTTGTTACCACTAGACCACGGAGATATAATAGATAGGTTATTCTTTCTTCTTTAAGAATAGGTATTATTAATGTATAATAATTATCACGACGGCTTCTTAATATAAAAATATATTTAAATTAAATTAAATAATACCAACCAATATAAAGGAAAACTTCCTGAAAATCCTAATTAACACCTTTCCGTTACTTGATAATTATCCAGGCGTGTTCTATTTAGACCAGCCTTAACTGGTAAAAGCCATAAATCTCTTCAAAGCTATAAAAGTGTCAAAGCTGGACGATGTAAGCTATTATTAAATATAATTGAACAACGCTTTCTTTCTCGTTTATCATCGTTGTCTTGTCTTGTAGCATACTACCATACTCTTTAAACTATTTTCCGCCTAATTTAGTATATCAAATCAAATCAAAATAATTTATTTTCGTATGTTTAGGACGTAACACTTAGATATTGTCAATACATGTTTTACAAGCAAATAAATAATAAAAAAATACTACCGTTGACTATGGCTGGACCGAACCAAACATCGATACAATAATTATAAACAAAACATTGTTGCCATAAACGAGGAATTCGTTTTTACTTAGAGCTAGATATTCAATATTAAATTCGTGGCTGTAAAAAGGGCGTATCAGCTTACAATCTAAGTAGTAGTAATATAAGTATTTACTATAATTGTGACTTGCATTCTCGCAACACACGCAATAATCACAAATTAGCTTTGCCTTACCTACGCCTCAGTAAAACTCTAAAGTATTTTTTGGGACTTGGTGTTCGTTTTTATAACACACTCCCAAAGGAACTAACTAGCTTGTGTATAGATAAACTAAAAATTCATGTCAAACGTCGACTTATTATAAGATAAATGATTTTATTAGTGACAAAAATGCCTGGTAGATGTGCAAATGTATATTATTAATATATTTTGGACACCTTTTACTGTTGGTGTATGTTTATATTTAGGTCAATTCAATTGTATTGTAATAAATTTAATATAATTTATTTAAATAATTATAACAATGTAATGTGACAATACAAAAGAGCCCGAGAAGGCCAAATTGTAATAAATGATTTGACTTTGACTTTGACTATATTCATAATAATTATGTAAATATTTATTTTAAAATTAAATACAAAACTAACAACCAAAGAATAGGAAAATATATCCTTGTAAATTAAAAACTTGTCCTAATTCATACAAACATATCTTCACGCCAAAACCCTTGCGGGATAGGCAGAGACAATTGAGCAATGGCGCTTAATTGCCACGATCACGACATACCTCTTTCGCTTCGTCGACATTCATTAACCTCTTCATACATGCCCTTTGGTTACAAAGACTTTATAATGTAGCTTTAATCCGTGTTTTATTTATTTGATCATGATATGTGAGTCTCGGTCTGCCGGGCCTCTTTCACCCACAACTTTCGCATTATATATCTGGTTCGTCAATCTTTCTTCGCTCATCCTTTCAACATGTCCGAACCATCGTAGCATGCCTTTCCTTATTTTTGTCCCCATATGCTTTCCTTTATACCAACCCTTTGCCGTATTTCGACGTTACATATGCGGTCCGCCATTTACTTGACTAGAATTTTGTTCACGGTTGTCATTCTTCTTCTTTCAAACACTAGTATCTTGGTTTTTCTCGTACTTAAAGGGAGTCCTCTTTTTGCACATCTCTCCATTCCTGTAACTAGTGATTGTTGTTCGGACGAAGCCATAAAAACAGCAGCATTTGCATAAAGCAGGTAGTGGCGAGTACTGGCCAGCGTGGCGAGTGTAGGCCAAATTCTCCAGATATATGTTCTGGAAGGCCCATCTCCAGCAGTGGAGGTCTAGGACGCTGTGTTCTAGGGGCTGTAATGATGAAGGTAGTTTACCAGTATATCACTCATCTTTACCCCATAGTTACTCTCTCTCACTCCTTTTAGGCATTTTTCGAGATAAAGAGTGAATAATCTGGCGGAAAGCACACAGCCCTGTTTGACGCCCATTTTGGATTCAAAGCAAGGCAAAAAAACTTGGTCAGTGCATCCTCTTCAAGGTCTAAGTCAATCAAAAATAATTATTAATTGTACAAATATTTTAATTAAAAACTATATACCCAACTAAAATAATAATATATACCTACTTAAATAGTTTTAACTGAGTTGTTATTACATTTTGATGTTGAAATTACGAATTAAATTTTAATTATACCATTTTTAATTTTCTTATTTTTTCATCCTGCCTATCACCTTACTCGGTCCCCAAGGTTAGGTGGTTAAAATGCCTACTGGCATTATACCTAGCTTCTGTGCTATTTTAAGTGCATTAAAGCATTTAAATAGATAAATAATAAGTTGTTTTTATAACAAATTGTATATAAGTTGGAAATTAAAATTTATAATGGTATTTAAGGACAATAATTATATTATTATTATTGCATTGTCAGGTAGTGTACACTGCTGTGGATTGCAATACTGTAAACGAACTATACTGTGTGTATATGATGATTGTAATCTGTTTGTTGTACATAAATAAATCGGTACCTCGCCAAGCCGTCTGGCCAGCGTGGCGAGTGTAGGCCAAATTCTCCAGTTCTGGAAGGCCCATCTCCAGCAGTGGATGTCTAGGACGCTTTGTTCTAGGGGCTGTAATAAAATCGGTACCAAAGGGCACAATACTGAGGATACTGGCAGATTTGCTGAGTTGTTTTTTTTCTTCTCTTTTTTGTATCTACCTACATTGTTTGTTTCCAATTAAAACAGTCATCCTAATAAAACATAACATCAGTGAAGCCGATGTAGTATGTGTAGGAACCATTACTAAAGTTTCACTAAGTTGACGGACGCTTGCATGCATTATTACACTTAGACCTAGGACGTAAGATAACGTTCTAAGGACCGGTTCTTTTTTGCTTGATAAATGTTAAGACTGAAACCGATGAACCTGGTCTAGCATAAAGACCTATTTATTTATTTACTATATTGTCCTTTATACGAGAACAATGGGCGGACTTAATGTCGCTAGACCGAATTTTGTTCAAACCCTAGCATGTACCAATGATAAATACTCTCTTCTTAAGTACATTATTTATTACACCACTGTTTCTCGTGCCTCGGAGACTACGTTAAGCCGTATTTTTAATGACAACAGAACCTCGCCAACTCGCCTGGATAGCGTGGTGAGTGTAGGCCAAATTCTTCAAAATTTTCTGGAAGGCCCATCTCCAACAGTCAAAGACTCTGTGTTCTAAGTGTGTGTTGACAGGTGACTGTGAAGTGTTTGCTGAGCATACTAAGCGATAGGTCTCATAAATTTACATGTGTCGATACTGGTTAAAAGACAAATTTAGGCAAACTGTCGCACCTAATCTAATTTTATTTAATTGTAGGATTCATGGGGCTCAGTGAAAATCAGCGCTGCAGCAGAAATGTTGCAGCCTATGCTGACCTGAGTGCCTGTTTGTCGCAGCAGCTCACTCATTTATTTTTATTTTATGTATTTAACTTGTCTATTTTTTTATTTGTTGGTAAATTTATATATATATTTTTACGTCTTTTGTAATTGTATTAGCTGTTGTGTGCAAATAAATATTTTCTTTCTTTCTTCATAAATTGTTCAGTTTTGTAGGGAGCTTTGCAACTCTATATATTTCTTATGAAATGAAATATCGTTTATTTGCAATAAATACAATACAGTGGTCACAAAACTTTAGTCAGGTCTACTCAAATGTATTCTACCTGCAAGCAGGCGTGCAAATCTTTACTTACATACTAATATCATAATTACAACTACATTAAAACAAAAAAAAATATATTAATTAACCTGTTTTGCACTCAAGATACTCTTTTACACTATAAAATCTATGGTCCAGTAGCCATTTCGTCAGTTGTAATTTTAGTTTAGGGCCCTGCAATAATTTTATTTTGTCTTTTTTAATTATATTTACTTTTATAAGCTTATAAATATATCAGTGTTTCTTTTTTATGCACTTTATGCTCCGTGAGCCTGACTACTAGTAGTTCTATTTTAGTCCTACTTGTTTTAATTTTATAAACGTTTTAATTTTATATTTATCTATTTCATTATAAATTTGATTATTGCACGTAAACGATTGTTTGGTGTAGGTATGTTAATTACATTCTCCTAGTTTTAATCATTACGTAGATTCCTATATAGATTATACTATGATTGTCATGCACCTGCTATTCTATTATGTAGCTACGAGATCACTGTAATATGTTTCCCTTGTAAATTAGTTTTTGCCATTAAAGTATATTTGTTTGATATTGAATTACAATTTATAATAATACAACTATTTCCACTTTGCAAATTACAAAAACAATATTTGCAATTAAATTAAAAGTTATTCTTCTTGTTCCGTGGAAATCCAATATTCCAAAGGGCCACAACATCAATATATCTCACAGAAGAATTGATTACGAACAGACGGCTGACCATTCCGTATTTGGACGCATAATTACCGGGTTCGATTGCTGGTCATAATTTATTTCATTTATTTTTATTTATTTAAAAACTTTATTGCACTATGTACAAAGGCGGACTTAATGCCACTAGGCATTCTCTGACAGCCAATCATTTAGGACATTTAGACAGTATAGATGGTAGGTGCAATCATTATTTAAGTTATTCTTAACAGTAATAATACAAACATACCAATATAATACATATACAAATATTATTTATTTGTCATATTTCCCGAGTTTGGTACGCAGCTAGTCTATGATGGGCCCTGTAGTAAAATTAATGCTACATGTTCATCAGCGTCTTTAAAAACGTGATTTCTGACCACCCCAGAAGGGATACGATCTTGACGATAAAAAGTTGATAGACTTCATTTCTCAAAAGTACACTCAGACTAAAACTTAAAAGATTGGATTGTGCGAGCGAGAGAGATGCAAAAACGTTAAAACCCTTATAAAATTACCACTGTGCCGGCTCAATTTGCCAGTCATTAGTAGGTCTATGGCTCAGCCTCTATTAAATGCAAGTTACAGGGTGTTTGCCGGCCGTCCGATAGTTGCTAAGTAATTATTAAGTCTGACTTAAGCACCTTAACTCGGTAGAGCTGGCGCGTACTTAATTACTTTAGATGGCTCATAATTTAACTTAAATTACTGAGATTTTATAATAAGATTTTTGTTGCAGCTCCTGTGTCAAAGTCAAAGACAAAATATCTTTATTCGAGTAAACCTATTACAGGAATTTGTGACACATCATTATTTTAATTATTTTAAATGATTACACTTCTGCTAATGGGAGACTAGCAAAGTGGTCCAAAGAGTAAGCTGATAGCAGATTCCAGTGACTTGTTAATGTTTAATCTGACTGTAAAAAGAATCTGCAAGTACTCGTACAACTCAGCTTTAGCAGATTTACAAATGAAACGAATACAAAATTACACAACAACAATAAGTAATGAAATATTTACAAATTCACCTATGAGTATGTTGTCGCTCACAAAGCGACGAGCAATATTAGCCAAGATCATCGATAGCTAACATAGATATACGCGCGGCGTAACCGTTGAGAAGAGGGCGCTAGTGTAGGGGAAGTATAAAAGGAGGTGCGCGCTTTATAGGATTTTAGTCCGTAGGCGCCCTGGGGCTTCACTAGGAAGCTTCACGGATGAGTCGGGCATGCGACCCCCACCCGCGTTGGCCCTTCAGGCAGGGGGCGTATCATTGATGATTTATTGATTCACCGTCTATAAAAAAAAAAAAAAAAAAAAGGCGCGCACCCACTGGTTCGTGAGCATTCAAGGCAATCGGTCTTACTCATACATATTATCAGAAGTGGGTCCGAACTCAATATATACTTAAAAAATATATATATACGAGTATATGCCGAAATATCGCAAACATGGTAAGCAGCAGAGAGATCATTGTCGAGCAGTGGTATGTATCAGAAAGCGTGCTCATCGTCAACCGTGAGTAAAAGTGCTTTATTGAAACAAATTAGACGACCTGTAGATGGAACAAATTAGAGTAGTATTTTGTTAGATATTTTTGAAACATATAATATGGAATGCATATACGAAAAAATATATTCGGGGTGAGTAATGCAAGTGTAACCAGTGGACGATTAATAAATATTAAATTCTATTTTGACCAGAAAAGATAGGTCAACTTTATAATTTTCTGAACAAAATAATTTCTGTTATTGTAGGACTAATTGGGCACATAAATATTATTAGAACTGCCACCGATGCAGGTATCTTTCGTCATTGTGATAATTGAACCGGATTTTTACGCTATAAGTTTTACTTTTGGCCGTTTTAAAAAACATTCGAAATTTAATAATGCGGTGGCCGAAAATAAGGCCAATTTAAGCACAGAGTTAAGGAAGAATTTAAGTGTAAATATTGAGCCATTAAAATGAACACTTTCCTTTGAAGTGAAGTTGGACATAACAAGTTAAATTGCAAAAAGATCAGTTGAGGTGCGAAACCTGTAAAAATAAATCGGGCCATTCAGTAGCTGTGTGTTGGGAATTTGAGAAATCGCAAAGTTGGGAAATAATAAGGAATAATATATGTTGGCATAAAAAAAAATGTACACTTAAGGAAATAATTAAAATGAGTTTCTGTGAAATTATAAAATAAAGTAAGGTTAACTAGGTTTATACGAGGAATTATTGCAGCATTAGTAACAATCAGTCAGGTAATTTGTTATGTGGAGGATTTATTATTAGCCAAGTTTTATAACAAGTTTTAGAAAATGAAAGAGATTTAAAAAAAAATATTTTTCTTAAATATTTTTGGGTTATGAATTTTCTTACGGACGGTATTCGTCCAGATAAAAACAAATACAACTGTTAAGGAATATGAATTGCAAGGAATATTCATCAAGTAGGACAGCTTTGGGTCTAATAAACTATTTAAGGAATTTGAGAATCAGGAAAGGCCGATCGAAATAAACGAATATGTAATGTTTTAGTACCTACCATTCAGTTGAACTTTTAAGATTTTGAATTTGATTTTGGAATTATTGAGAATTGTGATTAAATTATAATTAGCAAAATTATAATTTTGATGAATAATTTGTAGTTTACATAACCTGAGATTGGAGAAAGGACACGGATGTTGTCAGGTAATAAATTATGTCTTTCTTATTTATAAAATGTTACCTAGTGTATGAAATGTGTTATTAAAATATGTTCTGGTTTATTACTTGAATGATAAAGAGCATCTACATGGTTCAGATCTTAGAAATAGGGATCCATTGTGATACCATGTTTGCAAAGACTTGATTAGTCTCATAACATGGAGAGTTATGATGACTGGTTAGGAAGGAATTTTGTAGATGTTTCCTGATGCTTAAAGATAAAATGTGTTATTCTATATGCTCTGGTTTATTACTTTGAACATAAGGGACATCTATGTGGTGCAGATCTTAGAAGTGGGGATCCATTGTGATACCATGTTTGAAAAGACTTGATTAATAGATGCCTCCTGATGCTTAAAGATAAAATTTGTTATTCTATATGCTCTGGTTTATTACTTCAAACATAAGGGACATCTATGTAGTGCAGATCTTAGAAGTGGGGATCCATTGTGATACCATGTTTGAAAAGACTTGATTAATAGATGTCTCCTGATGGTTAAAGTTGTGATGGAAGAGTGTGGGGTGTAAGTCTAAATGAACCGGCCGCCGATGGAATGGAACATTACACAAAAACAGAAAATGAATTAACTATGTACGTGTAAATGTTATGTTCTCAGCATATACCAGAGCAACACGCATCCGAGGACGGACGCGTGAGCAGAACGGCCGGATGTTGTCGCTCACAAAGCGACGAGCAATATTAGCCAAGATCATCGATAGCTAACATAGATATACGCGCGGCGTAACCGTTGAGAAGAGGGCGCTAGTGTAGGGGAAGTATAAAAGGAGGTGCGCGCTTGCGCCGCTCCGGCATGGTACGCCTTAACATCTAAGGCCCAGCGAGGCCGGCTGCAGGCTCAACATAACCTCACGCTGCGTACCATTGTCGGCGCCACGCGCTATGTGAGAAATGACGTCATTCTCCGCGATCTGCGGATGGAAACACTGGATGAGTTCGTGCGCCGTCTAGCCAAGGGAATGTTCGCACGGGCAGAGAGGTCAAGTTTCCCACTCGTGAGAGATCTGGCCCCTCTGCACGCTAGACCTCCCGAGGTTCCACGGCGCATGGCGCGCGATTTGATAGCCTGATCACGATGACATTCCGCGGCCTCCGCCGCGCCCGCTCGTATTAAATTTAACCTATAATAAAGGTTCCCACGCCCTGTCCGTAGTTACGTGCAGCGAATGCTATTTTTGTTAGGAGGCCAACACCTCGTTACAAATCCCCGTCTTCCCCCGGAAGGGGGGGGTCTGAGATGACTTAGTAGCTAGCGCGCACCCACTGGTTCGTGAGCATTCAAGGCAATTGGTCTTACTCATATTAAGTACGTATGATAATACAATACTACCAGGCACGACAGCATTAAGATACTAATTGCCCCTGTGCAACCCGAAGACGACAAAACGCATAACCTCTACTAATTTTAACAATAAATGTTGAATATGTTAGTGTTCCAGGCCTCGACAGTAGCTCGTAATCATCATCATCCAGACATCCCACTGCTCAATTACTAATTCCTTATAACATTTAATCCTGAATTTAATTCCTAATTAGTAAGCTGTAATTCCTAATTGCTAATCTTTAATCTACAAGGTAATTTCTAATCCAATATCTCCTTTAACCATTAATTAAATTATTTTAATTCCTAATGTTTAACCTGTAATCCCTTATAATCTTTAATCTTTATTTTAACTCACAATCTGTAATCCCTAATTCCTAATCCTAATCAATTATCCATAAACTTTATTCTTTAACAATTAATACATTAATAGGATTATTAAATTACTAAATCTTTAATATAATCCACATTACTTAATTCCTTACCCATAATCTCTTATCATCAATCCCTTTATCATCTTTAATCCTCAATCTTATTCCTTTAGTTCTCAATCCTTAGGGATTAATCCCTAATTCGTAATCCTAATCTTAAATAACTAATCCTTATTCTGCATACTTAAATCTCCAAATATTTCGTTAGTCGCTGACAAACATATTCATTGTATTACTAAAATGATGTTTGACAGTGTTTTTTATGCGATGTACGTCTGTTGCAGGATAGGCAATAAGACTGCCGGTATTTTGGCGTCTAAGGCTGAGTTACATCAAAATGAAGTCTTTGTAATTGTACGATTTGAATGTATCAGTTTTATTTTGAAGTTCAGCCGTCAGCTTATCGTTACATACACTTTGTTTTAGTACAACCCAGCCTAAATTTTCAGTCCTAACCACTACATCTTAAGCACACAAAATTGAATATGATTTTAATTTCATTCGTTAAAGAAATATCTGTAGTTGCAAGAAATGACCAGCTTATCTCTTATAAAGCTTGTATTTGACTCTTGACACCACTTGATGACAGCTGGCGCAATAACTACTTTTAATGGCTCATTCTAGCAAGTGCGCTTAATTGGTAAGTGGATGCAGGTGGAACTTAATACCACTTATATATTTCAAATCAACTTAAAATAATTTATTTCCATATAGTTAGTAAGTAACACTTGGACATTGTCAACACATGTCAATAAAATAAATAAAAAAGAAAAATAATACCATTGACCATGGCTGGACCGAACCTAACATCAATAATTATAACTAAGACATTGTTGCCATAAACAAGGATTTTGTTTTTACTTACAACTAGAAAGAAGAAGACAATTTTCTAAGCATTCCATGGATTCACCGTGCGGGTGCCGGGTCCATCGTGTGTGGGTAAGAGATGAGAAGAATTGTGTCTCGGGCTTGCGACCGACAATAGGCTGGTTTAAGAAAAGGAGGCCTCCCTGTTTATTTTATTGCGCGATAATACGCTCACCATCCACCATTCTACTCCTCACCCTAACCAACCAAATACTGTATGATTCCGTTAATGCTATCTTGAAAGCTTGTTCCATAAATGTATTGACGGCAGACCTGCTTAGGCCTAATTCTTTCAGTAAGTGATGCAAAGATTTTGCTGGAACTCTTCTCGCACCAACTTCCACTGCGTAAAGCTGAGTCTTGAACCCGTTCCTGATCATTTCTTCTGTGAGATAATAATATTTATTCGACTTCATGTTGTGGGCTTTTGGAATATTTGATTCCCAATATTAAATTCGTGGCCGTAAAATTAATTACTTATTAGGCAAGTGACAAAACTAGGAGATAATTATGTTCCAATTTTTCAAAAGTCTATATTGTTGCATCTTGAAAAAAAAATTGAAACTCAAGTCCAACTCGAGTTATCATAGCTTAAGTTTTAACACTGCGTTTAATTAAAAGTTTACCGTTAAGTTCCGTATGTAGTTCGATAGAAATTTGAAAGACGTGTAGCAAATCAAAAGCAAGGATGTCATCCAATAGGCACTCTTTATCATAGCGTATATCCGTACAGTATAGTAATAATACAAAAAGAGACGATTTTTTTCCGCTAAAAAAATGACCGATTTGAGTTACGCTGTGTTAAAACTAAAGCGACGTTATACGAATTTGAACTCGAGACGTGTTTTTTTTTTCAAGTTTGCACACATTAACTTTCTATAGGTGAGATAGCTTGATTGAGATTGAGATGTTTTTACTGAGTAGTAGTTATTTATATATTTATCATTTCATGTATGTAATAATGTGTATGTTTATCAGTATATTTTATATATGTGTTATATATTAGGTTACGTCAAGTTAACTTATTTTTTTATGTAATTATTTTTGCACCTACTCCTAGATTTATTTTTGATCTCTGTCTTGTTCCAAATGTCGACTGTCAGAGAATGCCTTTAGGTATTAGGGTTCGCCTTTTGTACTATTGTGCAATAAATAAAATAAATAAAAATAAATAGCTTAGTTCTAGGCCAGCATTTACCTCGTACCTTATCTAGGGAAGCAGAACTATAGTCAAATCAAGTAAAGTATAGTTAAGTACCATCACGACCGTTTCCCTTTCGGGGTGGTCAAAAACCACACTTATAAATAAGCGGATTCACATTTAGCCAAATTTACTATAGGTCAATCATGACAAGTGGCATGCTCGTAGATGTCTCCAGCGTGCCAAACTTGAGAAATATCACAAATAAATTAAATATTATTTAAATGTATTTATTAAAATTAATAAATATTATTTCTGTCCCGACCAGGAATCGAACCCGGTACCTGCGAGTCTAAATCCACGGACTTAACCGCTAGACCCCGGAGGCAGTTTAATTTTTTAATTAATTTAATAGTTTTATTTTATTTTTAAGCTTAAATTAAAGCAGCGAAAATTACTAGAGCGTTGTTGTTAATTAAATGTATTTATTAAAATTAATAAATATTATTTCTGTCCCGACCAGGAATCGAACCCGGTACCTGCGAGTCTAAATCCACGGACTTAACCGCTAGACCCCGGAGGCAGTTTAATTTTTTAATTAATTTAATAGTTTTATTTTATTTTTAAGCTTAAATTAAAGCAGCGAAAATTACTAGAGCGTTGTTGTTAATTAAATATTATTTTATATACCATTTGAAAGCAGTCCCCAAAGACAAAAGCTGACAAATTATGACCTGAAAATCAAACTACGCTCTTTTTATCGATGGTTAAAAAAAAATCAGTAGACTTCTGAGCTGCGACGTCACGGATAAGTGGACGTTTTGTAAATAGAGCTATAATCCCAAATATATTATACCACTATAAGCAACAGATTAAATGGCTTGTCATTGTAAGTGATAGACATTTCACGGATCGTTGCCTGTGACACGTTGACATACTAAACTGATAGCTATTGACCTTTTTGCAATGACCGGTCATGTGGCGGTAGATCCGAAACGAAAATCAAGAACCATCAAAATTCATGTCTAAAAGCATAAGAGACTACCCAAAACCAGGCCCCAACATTGTTGCAGCGTGTCTTAACAATACATAACTTAATACCTTTTTTCCCCAGCATTATTTTTATTTTTTATTTTATTTATTTATTTATTAAGAAAATCCAAAACAGCAATACATTTTACAAAGCAATACAATTACAATTTTACATGCCAAACCAAAGGATTTCACCGTTTAAAATAAATTTATAATCTGATCTACAAGTAAATTACATTTTGAATCGAATTTAACATTAAATTAAATACAAACATAAATAACAAATTATTAAACATAAACTGAAATAAAAATTACGTCAAAAAAATATATAATAATAATAATGAAACAAAACTAATAAATAATCAAAATGTCACAAATTGCCATAAACACATCAAGTACTATGTGAAATAATATGAATGAGTGTGTAAAGTGTATAGTGTGTATGTGTGTGTATGTGAATGTATTACATTATCATTATATATTTATCATCAATAAAAATAAAATAAAAAGAATTAATAGGAAATAATAATAAATAAGAAAAAAGGACAAAAAAAAAAAAAAGAATTAAAATATAATTTAATTAATTAGTCAGTTTGCGGGAGCCGCGGCGGAAAATACAGAATCCAGCAAGCGGCGCAAGTATGTAAGTATATTAAAAGATTACATATATGTGCCGTTTGAAATAAACCTATTTATTATTATCATTATTAATCTTCACGATTTGCGAATATACAAATAGGTACCTACAAGCCAATCATAACAATTATTCGTATACTCGTATATTAAGGCGCGGTGGTGGCTAGGTTGTAAGAACGCGTTCCTTAAATCCTACAAAGGTCGGTTTAAATTCACCCGGCATGTACCAATAAGAAATACACTTTTCTTACGTACATTTGTCATGGATTTACAACACCATCGTTTCCGTGCATCGAAGAGCCATCGGTCCCGGTTTCACTAATACCAACTTGTGGAATCGTTAATAAATTTTCATAACCAGTAACATCATATCCTCGTTAAGCCGTTAAGCCAGCGTGGCGAGTGTAGGCCAAATTCTCCAGATATATGTTCTGGAAGGCCCATCTTCAGCAGTGGAGGTCTAGGATGATGTGTTCTAGGGGCTGTAATGATGATGACACTATTTATGGCCAGCAAGGCGAGTGTAGATAAAATTCTCTTGAATTATGACTGACATGAGTTTCTGTTATTATTTTTTTTGTCATCAAATCTAGTATGGACTAGAAAAGTATAATAGCGACCGTAGCCCTTGCAGAGTTGTCGGAAAGCTTTTAAATTAAAATTTAGCCAACTTTACTGAAGCCCTATCATTAAAAGTCAAGCTCGTCGATGTCTGTAGCGTACCAGACTCGACATATATCAAAAAAGCATTTAATTGTCTCAACTGGAATCGAACCCGGTATCTCCGTGTCTAAATCTACAGTCCTAACCGCTAGATAGATTTTCAGAATTTTTGCTACGACACCAGACGTTGGCGAGGATCTGATATCAATTTGAATGTTAAATTATTAATAATTCTCCACAAGTTGTTCTTAATAAAATAGGGACCTACGGCTTAACGTACTCCCCGAGGCACGGGAACGGTTATCTTGTAAATCTATGTCGAATGTACATAACTTGGTATTTTTCATTGGAACCTACATATCGGGATAGAACCGCGACTGTTTTGGATTTTGAAAGTTCTGACAACAAGGCTATCAGGTTTCTTAAGACATGATAATACTAATGGTTATAACTTACATAGTTAATCGAGTTCTTTGGATCGAGTGGATCTTCATGGAGTTAAATGCTATATCCCTTGTTAAAGACGATTCTTTCGGGAACATGTCATGTTTAATAGGTGTTAGGCGGACTGATGTTAGTAAGTTAGTACCGTTAGTGGCGATAAACCATGTAGAGTGACACGTTTCGGGATCAGGCTCGATTTAAATAAATAATAAATAAAAATACTTTATTGAGAAAAACATTTTACACAACTTATTTGAAAATACAATTCATAGTTCTTCTTAGTCGCTACACTCTTGGCAGAGTAGTCGTGGTCGTCACTTGAGTGTCAGTGGCACGCTTAACAAGTCGTCGCCACTCGTCTCGAACTGCAGCCTTCCTGGAGCACTCATGTAGGGGGTGATCCATTGCTGCTTTAACCTGGTCAGTCCATCTCATCGGACACCTACCACGCATTCTCTTGCCATCGACTTTTCCCTGAACTACAAGGCGCTCAATGGATGTATCTCCACGCCGTGATACGTGTCCAAAGAAAGTGAGAATGCGTGATTGCACGATTGAGGAAAGGCGTTGTCCTATCTCCAGTTCCTCCAGGACGGATTTGTTGGTTCGGAACTCCGTCCACAATATGCCCAACATTCTCCGCCAACACCACATTTCTAGAGCATTAATACGTTTTATTTCAGTTTCGCGCAGGGTCTCTGCAGCATACAGGAAAATGGGGAACACAAGAGCTCTGACCAGCCGGATTTTAGTAGCTTTCGTAATGTTTCGGTTCCTCCATATTTTCTTAAGCTTCTCCATAGCAGACCTCGACACTGCCATACGACGCTTAATTTCCTCCTCGCATCCACTGCCATTCGATATCAATGCTCCCAGATAAATGTATGATTGGACAACATCGCATTTTGCTATCTGTTTAATTTCTGGCCAGTTATCGTTGGCACGGTCTACAATTCATAGTAACTTAAGCAAAAAATATAAATAAAAATGTTTTACAAATAAAAATTGATATTTGCTTTGAACCTTATCTCCCGAAAAATTTGCTGTCATGCCCATTAAAGCCGGCATAGTGTCAGTAATCTGAGTAGTGTCTGAGCAACTGCTAACATTCATGGACCTCGCGTGCCACATATAATCAGGAGGGCGAAAACTCACCTGTCAAAAAAAAAATGTCATAAGAGGTTGCTTCTTTATGACAGGATATGGTATAGTAGTTTGTTTAGTTAGAGTAAGGTGAACCGGCCAATCACATTCGTGTTCGCACGACCCTAGGTGCGCATATCGCCTTGTTTTCTTAATGGAAATACCGGCCAAGTTGTCATCATTGAATTATAAAAGTCGCTTTTTAATTAGTTTTTGCCAACACGAGCTTTTCAGTTGTAGTGTGATTACACTTACTTCCAAAATTGACTAAAACTACCCCGCAAGGGAAAACGTTCCAGACGTTACACAAAACATTCACATCAATTTACATTTTCAATATGTTGTAGTATTTGTGCTTTGTTCGTATAGTTAACGATTCATGACAGTTTTCTTGTTTCGCCCACCGTTACGGAACGGCGCCTTTGACTCGAAAATAAACTATGCATAACAGTTTGTGTTAGGCATTTACAAAACTAGTTTTCTATTGATCGGGGGGCAACCAAATCTATTCTTATTTTGTAGTTGCTTTTTAAAGTAGGATTTTTTTAATAATTCGTAAGCAAATGAGTCTTAAGTAAGTCATATTTTAGAACTTTTGCTTTTGGGGCTTTTTGGCGAAATATATCATCAGAACCGACGATCGATGGGGCAAACGGGTTCTAGAGTGGAGACCACATACGGGAAGACGCAGAGTGGGACGACCCCCTGCTAGATGGACGAATGACCTAAAGAAGGTCTCTGGTGGGGGTTGGATGAGGGTAGCGAAAGATCGCGTTAAGTGGCGGGCCTGGGGGAGGCCTACATCCAGCAGTGGAGAGATACAGGCTGATGATGATGATTATGATGATATCATCGTCATTATTACAGCTCCTAGAACACAGCGTCTTAGACCTCCACAGCTGGAAATGGGCCTTCCAGAACATATATCTGGAGAATTTGGCCTACACTCGCCACGCTGGCTTAACGGCTTAACGAGGATATGATGTTACTTGTTTATGAAAATTTATTAACGATTCCACAAGTTGGTATTTGTGGAACCGGGACCGATGGCTTAACGTGCTCTTCGATGCACAGAAACGATGGTGTTGTAAATCCATGACAAATGTACGTAATAAAAGTGTATTTTTCATTGGTACATGCCGGAGAGGTTTGAACCGACCTTTGTAGGATTAAAATCCTATCCTAGGAAAGCGTTACTACAACCGAGCCGCCACGGTATAATGTGGATTTTTGTATAAATTGCTAGGTATAATAACTTTAAACTTAATTCTAGTTGTTACAATTCATTGAACGTAGTCAAAGGATCGCTTGTGTTAAAGCTAAAGTTTTTGCTATAAACAGTAATACGAGTAGAAATCTATTGCAAACTTTACAAGTTCTTACACCAATGGTATAAGGTGCATTTTCGCTAGTAGAACTATGTTATTTTGTGTAGTTAGTTCTGTAGTGTAGTGTGCAAGGGAAGATTCAATTTTAATTAGAAAAGTTAGGCAATTTAGTGTTTTCCTGGAAAATTTCAAACTAACCAGGTAGGTTTAGGTCAGTACAAAGTTCATTCGATGTTGGTCAGTGATCTCATATTACTAGAAACGACATTGCGAACCAGATGTTTGCGCCATGATTTGATGCCGTGGCATTAAAATTATAGTCATACCGAAAACGCGCCGACATTATAACTGAACATCAAATAAAAATAACGGTCTTGCGTATTATAAAACATGTGAAAATCAATACATTTCGCTACGTCATGGTTTATTAATTTGGTTAGATGTCCTAATGTATAAGGCATCTTTACAGCACCTAGAACACAAGGCATTTACAAAAACACAATAAATTTACATACTAAGCCAAAAACTAACTACGACGCATCCAACATATTTTTAATGAAATGATATGCGAGATGCAATCTTGCCAAGGATAGTGAAGCTGCTGTTCCACACGCGTTGGAAAAGAGCGACTTTCTTTCGAATATTTGCCGGAAAGCTGTATGAAATATAACTGGAGAATTTGGCCTATACTCGCCAAGCTGGCTGTCTGGGTTAGCGAGGGCCTAATTAACGATTCCACAAGATGGTATTAGTGAAGGGACCGACAGGCTTAACATACTCTCCTAAGCACGGAAATGCTGTTGTAAATATATGACAAATGAACGTAAGCCTCCGTAGTCTAGCGGTTAAGTCTGTTGATTCGATTCCTGGTCGGCACACAATAATTTAATATTGTTAATTTTCGAGTTTGTTACGCTAAAGACAGAGTTTGTCACTTGTCATGATGGGTTTATAGTAAAGATGGCTAAAAGAGAATTAGCTTCTTAAAAAAGAGTGATTTCTAACTAATAAGTGTTTTTTTTTTTTTTCTAACTACCTCGTAAGAGATATGGTCGTGAAAAATTTAATCAGACTGGAACGTAGCTAAAACGAATAAAAACCCAGTAGATACCATTTTTACCAATTCCAATGGAATGTAGGTATCTGATATGCCAATACATAATGTAGTATTTGAACATGTGGAAAACGTATTGGAAGATAAGTGGCTTAGCGTGTTTTCCGAGCGATGCATAGCAAATATAAAGTTTATAATATTTTATGCTAACAAATATCGGAACAAATGTGAAATGTGTCTCAGATATGTTTTTGCTTCTTAAAATATAACTAAATTAGTTAAAGTTAGGTATTCTTAGTATACTTACATTTATCACACTATGACTATTAATGATAACAATAATAAACTATTTATTGTACAAAACCCTAACAAACCTATAACAAGTGCAGGTAACGCACTTGTTATAGGCGAGCTTAATGCCGTAAATGCATCTTCTACCAAGATACCTTATGACAACCTTTGTGACTGATATGTGTGTGAGTGGGTGCAGAAGTTTACGAAGAAAATATCCCTCTTGTGACCAGAGCAGACGATTAGACGTGGGTGATGTATTTGTGGCAACCTCTTTGGCTCCTTGGCCACAGTAAAACAAGATTGTCAAAACTTTTAAATTTAGAATTAAGGTAAATGGATGGATTACAATATTTACACGAACAACATGTGTTTCTTTTAATTAATTAATATTAACGAAATATTTCGTCAATAACGAGAGATAAAGTGTATCTCTAAATATAAAAAAAAAAAAAGTCTTTAATTCGATACGTATTTGCGCCGCTTGCCAGACTGCGCTTTCAGCTGCTGCTTCCGCTTTTAGCGCTGTTCCTGTGACAGAAAGTGTCGACACAAGTAGTATGCCACACTAAGGCCCGTCCCCGCTTCCAGGGGATCAACGTCATAGCATCAGTACTCTTACCACCTTTCTTTTAGCTTTATCACACCTCAGGGGGTAAAAGCGGGATCCGCAGTAAAAGCGCAGAGTTTGGCAAGCGGCGCAAATACGTATCTATAATCAAAGACTACATGTTTGTGCCATTTGCTGTAGAGACTTTAAGTCCGTGGCAACCAAGCTCTAAAACATTTTTAAAAAACATCACCCCTCGTCTAATCGTCTGCTCTGGTGACAAGAGGACTATTTTGATAATCCATTGATTATTACGAAATAAGTTACTAGTAGACGAAGAAGAATTGTAGCTATATCCTCGTACAGAAACCTCCCACTTGGCAATAAGCCAAACGGTAGGAGAATTAAAGCTAGGATAATCGTCTCAGATTTAATATAACAGTGTTTTTTTTAAATTATTTAACTATTGCACGGGTTGGTATTAGTGTAACCGGGACCGACGGCTTCGGTGATGTTGGAAAATGTACATAAGAACAGTGTATTTTCATATTGGTTCATGCCGTGGTTTTACCAACCTTTATTGGATTAAAAGGCAAACGTTCTTACAACTGAGCCACCACAGTCATGTAATTATTAATAAGGAGCCCTACCTGGCCAGACAGCAGGGCATAAAAGCCAAATTTTCCATAACATTGTATTGGAAGTGCCATCTTCAGCAGTGGAGGTTATAAGGTAGAAAATGTTTTCTTGTTTCAAAAATTCTGATAGCTTAGTTTAGTAAAACACTTTGGTACCTGTATCTTTTGTTTAAAGTTGGTTGACACAGACAATATTGTGTGTGACTGTATCGGAAAGCTTTTAAAAGCTTGAAAACGTCGACAAGTTACGGGAGCGAGTGTACTTTTGGTTAGGAAGTTTGCTTGTCACATTGTGTTTTCAACGGAATGGGTCCAAAATGCGGCGCAACCTAAAATTACACATTTACTTGGCACAATATTGTCAGCAAAATTTATAAAATTAACGTAATTTTCGAGTAAATTAACCCTTAGGCGAAATCTATAGAATGATTTTAAAGAAACTAGTTATAAGAATATTTAAGTATATGATATTGTATTATATAAATATGTTTATATTATTATTTATATGTACCTATGTATTCTATTTATATATAATGATAGTAGTCTATTTAGTGTATACCTACTGATTAGTATATAGTATATTAGATTTGGTATTTAAGTTTTATTTATTTTGTTTTTTTCACAGACTTAAATGCTCCTATTTCATTTAGCACCTGCCTCACATAAAAAATGCTCTAAATTGTCCCTAAGGTTGACTAGTAAGAATGCCTAGCTTTATTAATTCCACCTGTGTACCTAGTGCATTAAGGTTAAATAAATAAATGCGCATGTTGCGTAGTAAAGTAAATATTTCGAACTATATGTTTAATAATAACAAACTCATTTATTGTTACTAAACAGCATACAGATGTAAAAAAGAAGATTGTGATATACACGAGGTTGTCCTGTAGTGTGGAATATTGGAGCTCTTCCGTGTTATAATGTTTTAACAAGAAATGATTGTATATCGGTGTGTTTGTTATATATGTGAAAGTATATAAGAGATTTGTTTAGACATTGACTATTTTATTTTCAGTGATTTCAACTGTGCCCCTTATATAGCAGATACCACAGTATTTTTTTTTAATATGAAGTTTGATATTATATTTGAAGCACTAAGTCATAATATAATTTTCTTAGAATAAAACTAGAGCTTAATTATGCAATTGTATAAAAGCTACAGTATCTAGATATACAGTACAGCAGCCTAATTATGGCGCTTTGGACTTGCGTGTCAGTTGGAAATAATCGAAAGAAAAGCGACAGATCTCCTTAGAAAACAGTGAGTTTCATTATAGATATACGAGTATAAAGCAATAAAATTTATATAAATTCCATCGGTCAAGAGTCAATATAGACTGGAATTAAGTCTCTTTATACATAGTTTCTAAATTTTGAAATAATTATAATAATAATAAATATTTCCAGACACAGCGCCATCTAATTTCCGATGTAAGCTACGAGGCTTGTGTTACGGAAACTAGATGGTTGATAAACTACAAATTATACTTTTTTTTTTGTAAATATATACAAATAAACACCTAGACCGAGACAAATTATACAATGTACAACTTGCCCCCGGTGGGAATCGAACCCACGACCCCCGAGTTCACAGCAACGTTTGTTACCACTAGACCACGGAGGTTAATTAGTAGTAGTAAATTAATGAGTAGTGCTGTAAAAATTATAGATTAATAATTTATTTAAGCCAATGTGCAGTCTATAGATAGTATTTCAGCTTACAAGTGGGCGGAAACGGTTAAATCGCACTGAGTTTTGTGTATTTGTTATATTAAGGTCATGCTAATGTTTGATTTAACTATACCTACACGTATTTCGTCCTTGTATTTAAATATTATGTATAGTTTTTACCTTAGTTTGTTTTTCGTTTATGCATGGTTGGACAAGTGGCGTATGTAAGTCATCAATGTCTGCAAAACCGCCGCATTGATGACTTCCAGATTCCGGCAACTACTGCAGCTTCGGGGACAGAATATTGAGTAGACCCTGACCGTAAAATACCTGGGCTGCATCATTGGGTAAAATGGCCTGCAATGCCGTTAATCAGGCGAAAGCGGCCCGAGCCATGTTACGTCCTTAGGAGTTAACTTAAGTTATGAATTCCAGCTTGCCACTCAGGTTAAAGGTCTTGTAGATCTGGATCTACAAGATGTTTATACGTTCCCGTCTTACTTATGCTGCGCCAGCCTGGCATCACCTTCTGGCGAAGACCAATAGGGACAGGATCCAAAGTCAGCAAAACATATCGCTCAGAGTGGTCTCCCGAGCGCCGTGGTTCGTGCGTAATTCCGGCATAGCTCGAGATCTGTAAATGCCTACTGTTGAGGAGTTTGTCGTTGGCCTCACTAAAGGTATGTTCTATCGGGCCGACAACGGACACTTCAAGCATCTCCTGAATATCGCTCCGTCTTGCGCCTGGCCCCCCAATGGGAGACCAAGAGAAGTGCTTCTGGAGGAGAGCTGAAGTAGTCGAACCTAGACCCCTGGGTTCGTGGGCCACACGGGCGCTGTTACACCAGTAACGGCGCTCAGCATTAAAAATGCATGAATTGCCAGAAGACGGATCCCAGAAAATGGACGAATGTCCCAATCCCCATCCCAGGCCCATTAGCCATCCGGGCCCGGGCGACTCCACTGGCTGACTGTTTTTGCTAAGGGAATTTTACACGACACAGTACTTGGTAGTAAGCGGAACGTGATTTTTAAGAATGGTATAGCAACTGACTTTGTTGCTGCCTCCGTTTTCCAAAACGCTCGCCGCATTTCCAATTGAATTATCATATAAATGTTTTGTTTAAAGTTCTTTTCACAAGTCACTTCTTTCTGTCCCCTTGCAGCCATCTGGATTTGTTTCCAATTCTTTTTCAGTCGTCACTTGAGTACACTTTCTGTATACTAACAAGGTTAATAAATGTTTATATACATGTAGTATTTAGCATATAGTAGCTTGGAGTAAGTCTTATTTCAAGCGGTTTTGTTTAAATATAAATATCACCATTGCAAACTTACTATGTTAGTTCGCCTTAAATGTAAGAATTGGTATATGAATTGCAAGTGGCACATACTTTTAACAAGAACTACAAATAGGTGGTAGGGGTCAGGCTCTAGGAACTAACTAACAAGTAGCGAGCAACAGAGACATAATAACTATAATGTAAACTGATTTGGCTCGTTTGTTATTGTATTTTTGTGTAGATTTAGTTATTATTTTCATCTATTATTATTTTTAGGTTAATCATGCCGTGTACAATAGCTTTAGGTTGTGAAATATTTACTTGTTTCTCATTGTATTAAATTGTGCGTATTGTTGTAATTTAATAACTTGTTTGTAGGTAGTACATTTGTCATAGATTTACAACACCGCCGTGTCTCGGAGAGCACGTTAAACCGTCGGTCCCGGTTCAACTAAAACCAACTTGTTGAATCATAATAAATTGTTATAAGACCTTCGCCATGCTCCAACAGAGAAGGTTTAGTATTTGTGTTTTATGTGCTGTGATAATGATGATGAAAAAATGTAACAATGTAACAATTTTGTATGTAAGTACCAATGCCTGCTCTACGAATATCTCATCTTTGTCAAACAATAAGTAGTTGCTCGCAGAAAACTAGCAAAGTCCCTAAGTACCTGTCGAAACTACAAAATCTATTAAAATTGGCTATAAAATTCGATATTATACTTGTACTATGAATATTGATAAATCATCTTCACACTTTAAAAGCCAGACTGGATTTGGATATAGACTGCATTAATACTGGGTGAATTTAGTAGCAGCCCATAAATAAGAGGCGATTAAACGAAACTCACGTGGAATTAAGCTGCAAGAATTTACTATCGATGGAATATTACTTAGCTTATAAGTTACTAGCTGTTGCATCCGGCTTCGCTCGTACAATATAGTGGTTAGCGGAAAAAAAACTTTAGATGGCGTGGTAAGCTGATGGTAAGTCGCGCAAGGTCTATGAATGTTTGCAACTGGAATCAGACACTCATAACTGACACTAGACTAGGCCGGCTTGACTGGGCATGACGGCAATTCGAGCCTGAACCCGAAATGTGTGGACACACTTTCCTGGGTTTATCGTAACGAACGGTGGATACTTTCCCGCCCCGGCAGACCTCTCAAATTATCGCCATCAGTCCGCCCAACACCTATTTGTTGTTCTCGTTGAAAGTATATGCCATTTTCAATGTTGTCAAATTCCAATTTTTACTTTCAAGGAGAACTAATATTATAAGCTTGTCATGGTGATATTTATATAAAATAAAATAACTCCGCTTGAAACAAGACTTACCTAATAAAAGTGACGTGTGACATCGCAAACACCTAATGGTAAGCGGTACGAAAACACGGCAAGTATTAATAAAGTATCATCACGGCTATCCTCATATCATGACTGCATCCGTGATCTAGCGGTTTAGTCCGTGGATTCAGATATGGAGGTACCGGGTCAAAATACCGGTCGGCACAAAATAATTTATTTGTGATATTTCTCGAGTATGTAGGCAGGACGGTCAGAAACAACACTTATCAAGGAGAAGGTTCACATTTAAGCAATTTTACTAAAGGCCCATCATTGGCCATCATGCAACGAGCAAGCTTAAAGATGCTCTGCAGAGGCGGGCGATTCGAATAGTTGATCTAAAACTGTCGAATAACTGCGGCTTTGCCGAAATGTTGCCTCTTAAAGCGTGTTCTACGAGCTATACTACGTTGAGTGTTCTGAAGGACTTTATTGTGATTTCAAAAGATGACAGTATACCGGCTTTTTGAAGAAGGCCCTGCTTGGGGCTTTCTATTTCGCAGGTAAATCACATTCGCAGGCCAAAATATGCACCTCCATACCGTAGCCAATATCCCTGTACATATAAATCTAGAGATTTTTACATCTTTTATGGACATAAATATTATTATTACTAGATTGTAAGCTGACACGGCCATTTAAAGCCACGAATCTATATTTATAGACATAAATATTTTTATTACTAGATTATAAGCAGACACGGCCTTTTTACAGCCACGAATTAAATTTTAAGTATCTAGTTATAAATAAGTACAAAATCCTCGCTTATGGCAACAATGTTTTATTTATTATAATCGTATTGCTGTTAGATTCGGTCCATCCAAGCTTGTATTGTATTAAAATATATGTATTGAAAATATCCAAGTGTTGTGTACTAACCTAAGGAAATAAATAAATGATTTGATTTGATGATTTAATCGTTCGTACACTGATGATGTAAAATGCTCTTCCAGCCAGTGTGTTAAAAAATATGTTTTGATGATCCTAGCGTACCCACCAGACTATTCTCGTGTCACAATAAATTAGGTTACTGTCAATGTATTTATATAAATTTGTTAAATGTAAGTATGAAGTGAGGAAAGTTGAAATTAGTTTGAAAGACAAATTTACTCCTTTTACAAGTTTAAATTACTATTAAAGTAATCAAAAGCTACTTTGTACTGCTATCATTAATGTTTTATAAACTTACTAAGCACTATTTAGATAGCTCGCTTCTATGACTGTAATATAGTGCTTAGGAGTTAGTATCATAAGCCTAGTTTAAAAATTTATTAACAATTAGTTATCTTACAGGTTCCAGCTCTTGAGTCTGTTGAAGTTATCTGAGATGATGGCAAGAGAGAGATGGTATGTCCCCTGGGAACGACAACGTCTGGTGTGAGACGCTACGTGCGTCGAAACCGTGGCCACGTCGCATCTTAGGGGGACAGCGCATAAAGCGGGGCCGCTGCGGAAAATGCGGCGCAAGTATATAAGTATAGTAAAACATTACATATTTGTGCCGTTTTGCTGCAGAAACTCTGGGCCCATGGAGTCCAAGCGCAAAAAAGTTTTTACAAGACATAAAAACCACATCCTGTCGTCTCCTCCGATGACAAGAGGGCTGGCTCTTTCTTTGCCCAGAGAATCAGTATTGCAATTCAACGGGGAAATGCAGCCAGCGTTTTTGCCACCATTCCACGTGGACTGGACTTATATCCCTATCCTTAGTATTAATATTATATTTTGTTAATATCGTTTTCTTCTAAATTTGAAGTTCATTCTAAAATGTCTTCCTGTGTGTATGTTCATCTAGCCTTTACGCCAATATTCCTGAACCGGTTTTTACGAAATTTTCCAAAAAATATCCTTGTCGTGTCGATTTATTTGTATGTCTGTTTTGCATTCACGCCTCAATTATTTGAGGATTTTAATAAAATTTGGCAATGACGTTCCTTGGAGTCCAGAGTTTGACATGACTGGCAGCGTACGGGTCAAACAGCTAGTTTATATACTACTATTATATCATATAATAGTCAGATTCACTTATCACTATCAACTTTCACTACGTAAAACTAAGACAAATTCGTTGATGATAAATTTATATATTTCCAGACGGCACATTAATCTCACGTACGTGGCGATATTTTATTCTTTCAACCTGCCTTTTCTCCAAATACACCATTTTTAAGTAATCATTTGTCTATCTAGAAGCAACCATAGCTCATCATCATCACCACAGCCACAAGAACACAAGACAAGAGTGCTAGATCTCAACTACTGGAGATGGTCAAAAGAACATGCACACATCATAAAAGTCTAAGCAACATGCATCATGAAACAAATTCTACAAAATACTTGAATCAAATGAACTTTTCTTATAAAATTTTTCTTTTTTTTGATTGATGTAAAAAAATATCAAGCTTGTCCTTTAGAGACGTCTGGGCCTATCGTCTCGACCCCAAACGGCGCAAATTCGTAACTGGTACCAAGGTTCGCGTATTTACGCAACTAGAGGATCTCAGCAGAAAACGCCGCACTTGACGAGGTCGCCTGGATGTGAGATAGAGCTAATATGTCTTCACACGTCGCATCCCACACCAGAGACCTGTCAAGTTTCCAGGGCCCAACAGTAATTCCGGCGGGTCACATGGTCAGTGTATTTCGATCAAGGAGTGTGCCAACCGATGATGAGGGAACCTCCTGCAACCAAAAACCCGACTTTCTAGTAAAAACGCCCATGAGGCAAGTAAACTTGGGATACTAAACAAGGTGAAGCGGTTTTTCCCGCCTGCACTAAGACTTATGCTGTATAAAGATAAGGTCATGCGTGGAATACTGTTCTCACCTCTGGGATGGCTCCGCTAAGTATCTTACAGATGCTCTCAATGTCCTGCAGAGGCGGGCAATTCGGTTAGTGGACGACACCACAGTCTCTAAAACTCTCGAATCACTGCAGCTTTGCCGTGACGTTGCCTCTCTGAGCGTGTCCTACAAGCTATACCACGGCGAGTGTTCTGAGGAGCTCCATAACCTTATCCCATCTTCTTTATTCCGCAACCGAACCACACGCACAGGCCAAAATATGCATCCACATACCTTACCCACTATCCCTACGCGTACTCATAAATTTGGAGACTCTTACATCTGTCGCACGCTGAAGATGTGGAATGCTCTCCCAGCCAGTGTGTTTCCCTACTCTTATAACCTGGAGTCCTTCAAGCGAAGTGTGAAAAAGCATCTTGTTAGGCCGGCATCTACTTGTGGTAGAGACTGATGTCGGTCGTGGTGACCGGCGTCAGTTTCTCCCATTCTTGGACCTCGCGTACTGCTTACCATCAGGTGGGCGCGATGTCACATGTCGTGTACAGTATAAAAAAATATATAAAAAAAGTACCAATTTGCAGAGCGGCATTCCCATAGTCGTTAGATTTTTGGTGAATTTGGAACCGAAACATTTTGGACAAGATACATAAAAAAATATATACATAGATATAAAGAAAAAATAATTTCTTATTGGTACATGACGGATATCGAGGCACAACCTTTTTGATTAAAGGATAGGTTTCAACACTATGTTTACAAACTACAAACTTTTCTCAAGAAGCGACCATATTTCATTATAGTCACGACTTTTGCTTGTCGAAAATTTAAGCGAATTTTAAAGTAATAAAATGCAGCTCTATTTTTCAAGCACAAACCGCCAAGTTTAAGTGTGGTAATAGACGCCGAAACTTGGTGTTTGTGAACATAATTACACCGACACTATTGAGGCCGGTAGCTTGTAGGTGGCTAACCAACTTCATTACACAAATACAAATGATTTTTTTCTCTTTATTACTAAAGTTTAAACCAATAAAGGTCATAATGGTTTGAGAAAGGTATATGTATGTGTTTCACTAGATGTGCGGCAGTATGTGCGATCGGAGGAAGTTTGCGTGAAATTGGAAGACTCTCTAAGCGGTATAACTACATAAGTGGGCGTAACTTAATGAAGAAAACTAGCTCTTAATATAGAGGTAGATAACCTACTTGAAGTGATTGAGTTTTTAAACCGCTTCTATTTAGAGCTGCTTGTCTAACGCTTTCCTTCAATCCAAATTACACACACAATTACCCAATAATCAGTTTAAATCTAGAATCAAGAAGCTATTAACAGAGTGTTGCTTTTATTCGTTAAGCGAGTTTTATCCATACAAATTTAGAAATTGTAATAAATAACTGTAATAAATTGTATTAATCGGCTTGTCTGTCGGCTTCTTTGCTGAAGTTGTCGGCTTCTTTGCTGAAGACAGACGCATTCAGCTAAGATGGGCGGCATTCGGGAAACTCCGACACATCCTCTCATCGTCTATACCACAATGTTTAAAGACTAAGGTCTTTAACCAGTGCGTCCTCCCGGTAATGTCGTACGGAGCAGAGACGTGGACACTAACAGTGGGTCTGGTCCATAAATTCAAGGTCGCTCAGCGAGCCATGGAGAGAGCTATGCTTGGTGTATCTCTGATGGATAGAATTCGAAACGTTGATATTCGTCAGAGAACAAAAGTTACTGACATAGCTTTTAAAATTAGCAAGCTGAAGTGGCAATGGGCCAGACACATCTGCCGCAGAACCGACGATCGATGGGGCAAACGGGTTCTAGAGTGGAGACCACGTACGGGAAGACGCAGAGTGGGGTGACCCCCAGCCAGATGGACAGATGACCTAAAGAAGGTCTCTGGTGGGGGTTGGATGAGGGTAGCGAAAGATCGCGTTAAGTGGCGAGCCTTAGGGGAGGCCTACATCCAGCAGTGGAGAGATACAGGCTGATGATGATGTATTAATCAACTGACCAAAATCTCGCATACAAGTATTATCTTATGCGAGATTTCTTAAATTCATGATATTTTATTTATTACATAAATTATTTTCAGTGTATAAATTAGTAATTAATTAAGTTAGTATAAATTTGTGTGCCAGAAATGGCGGAGTATGTGAGCTATTCAAAAACTATGTACCTATTTACCATACAAATAAATATTATTTCATTTCAAAAAATAAGGATTTCGATTGAAACTAATGTACCTGAAAGCTATTTACACAAATTTGTCATTAATTCTTATTATTTTAAATACGTTAGTTGGTTTAGCATTTCATGAAGATATATTTTTTTTCAATTTATAACATTGTATGTTGTAGGCAAGTTTATGCTGTAGTGTTGCTTTAGACTTTTTATCTATCCGCTGACGAGAAAATCGAATCATTTTTTAAAATCATATTATATCTATGTATGTATATAGTGTGTAGTATATGTATTTTTATTTTATTTTTATTTAATATTTGAATGTATGTGTATTTGTAGTTATATACATATTGTATATATAAGAACGATTTAATTTATTATGTAAATGTTTCATATAGCCAGTTGCACCTACCTTTCAACGTTAATGTTCTGTATTGTCCCAAAGGTTGGCTGCTAGAGAATGCCTAGCGGCATTAAGCCCGCCTCTTGTACATAGTGCAATAAAGTTTTAAATAAATAAATATATGTTAATGAGCAATTTATATACACACATCAAAAAAGTCTAGGGATCAAGCATGTTTATGCGGATTTCTTGTGATTGAGATGTGGCTTTGTAATAAATTTATGATTTTATAAATTTATATGGATCCTTTTTGGTGCATTTCATAATTTAAAACAGGAACTGTCAATCAAATTCGAGTAAAAGATGAAAATCAGCTGTCAATATTTTCCCTATAAAAACATAAGACGCATTGAAGACATTATTAGTGCTACTGTTTCCCTACTACTGATTAAAACCAACGTTATTATGGAGCGGCGACGTCATTTAAGCAGGGAAGAAATGATCAGAGCCGTGGGAATGATAGAAGCTGGTTCCCGGCAACGTACTGTGGCTTTAGCTCTGAATACAAGTCAGAGTGTTATCAGTCGACTTTGGACACGTTACCGAGCCACTGTTACCGTGGCTGAGCGCCATGGAGGACGGTATCGCTGCACCACACGGAGACAAGACCGATACATTCAAATCACAGCTCGAAGAACTCCAACAATAACCGCCATGATGTTAGCCGTGAGCCTTCATCGCTCTTCAGGGAACTTAATTAGCGACCAAACAGTCAGAAACCGCTTGCATGAAGTGAACCTTCATTCCCGAAGACCGCTACGGGTACCACCTATAGCAATGCACAATCGTAGGACTCGATATCAATGGGCTCTTGAACACAGAAATTGGACAGAAGAACAATGGCGTTTCGTGTGCTTTTCTGATGAGTCTCGTTTTGGTATGAGGCCGGATACAAGACGTATACGACACTGGAGAACCCCTGGACGCCAACAGCGATTAAAATCCTGCCAGGAAGTCCATCCTTATAGTGGTGGAACCATCATGGTATGGGCGGGTATTTCGATCGGCGGAAGAACTGAGTTGATTTGGATCAGAGGCAACCTCAACGCTCAAATTTATGCTGAGACGGTTGTATCAGACGTCATCGTTCCTCTACAAGTGCATATCGGTCCCTTATTTCAGTTAATGCATGATAATGCACGACCGCACACCGCAAGAGTTGTAAGACAGACTCTCGCCGCAGCTAACATCAATGTCCTGCCCTGGCCTGCTCAGTCGCCAGACTTGAACCCGATTGAGCATGCATGGGATATTCTTCAGAGAAGAGCTCTGCCGAATATGGAGGGTATCCAGTCGCAAGAAGACCTTTTTTTGTTGTTGCAACGAACATGGGCGGCCATTCCACAGCGTGATTTGGATGAACTCATTTTGAGTATGCCAAACCGATGTTCTTGTGTTGTTGGTGTTCGCGGTAGAAACACGGATTATTAATTGTTTAAGTTACCCAATAAAATTAAAAAAAAAACTGTTATTTCAGTCTTTTTTTCGAACTTTAATGTTAGTGGTTCAAATGTCAAAAATCCCTTTATTAGGAAAATGGCAATTTTTTTTACTAATGCAAAGGTGACTTGGTTTATCGTTACTGTAGACAAACGAAAACATTTTATTTGATCAATCCTTAAAGAAAATTTTAATGAATATCAATCAGGAGAAAAGTTATTGCAAAAATATATGTTGATCCCTAGACACTTTTGATGTGTGTATATATATATTTATTCATCATCATTATCACAGCCCCTAGAACACAGGGTTCTAGAACTCTACTGTTGGCCATTTACAAAATTCCTTCCATATTTTTTTGGAGAATTAAGCCTACACTCGTCACGCTGGCTAGACGGGTTGGCGAGGAATTTATTCACTGAACGTTAATCAAAACCTTAAAAATAATATATTTAACAAGTTTTAACGAAAATAGATCACAAAAGCTTCATCTTCTATATTTTTTGTAAAACAAAGAGTTTTAAAAGTAATTTGCGATTTAAAAACAATCACACCCTGGAGGTGTCCCCTGCAGACTATCATCACCTGATTTTCTTTTATTGTTCTTTAAAAGATCATATCTCACCGTATCTTCCATTGAAAAATGACCGCTCGCGTTCTTAATCAACACTACTCAGAGATTTTCATCATACAATGCGTGTTATTGCTAAACTAGCTTTAAGCTTGATACAAAATAACAGACAATGTATAATGAAAATTCAGAACCCGGTTTAAAACGAACGGCTGACTATTGTCGAAGCGTGGAGGCGAAGAACTTTAATCCCAACACCAACAGATCATAATTACTATAATCTAAACAAACAATTCTAACCTTTAATAACAAGCCTTAAAACCTTTAATTCTCTAGCAACGTTAATGATAAAAGTTAGAGACCTAAAGAATTATAAGAACAAAGCAAGCCGTAAAAAACAAAGTCTAAAAATCAAGCTGTGTTTATTTATTACAACCCCTTTCTCTTAGGGATGAACTCCTTTTGTTCCCTTTATTCAGATTTTTATCTGTTTGAAATTATCTAACGTTTACACCTAAAATTAAATGATAATATATTTGGAATCAATTATCGGACAGTTGATTATAATAATAATAATAGTACGAGTAATAATAATAATTTATTTAATGTAAAAACACTGTAACATATAAAGAGTATACTTAGATTATCGACGAACCAGATATATAATGCGAAATTGGTGGGCCCTGGCAGACCATGACTTACCTATAACGATCAAATAAAACAATAGCTGAAGGTGCATTAAAAAGCCATCGAAACAAACGGGCATGTATGAAGAGGTTGATGAATGTCGAAGAAGCGAAAGAGGTATGTATGGCGCTTCTTTTTTTTATTATTTGGCGGGAAGATATGTGTGTACGTGGCATATATCAAAATATAGGACAGAGATTATTTTAATCATCCTTTTAAACATTAATTGTCTATGTACATTTTTTTTTTTAATTATCTTTATTTCATAATAATTCGAATCTCACTGGTTGGCAAAAATTATAACCCCTATAATTTAATCGTGAGTATAATTAATTAATAAGCACACATCACCCCAAATACCTAGTTCACTTAAACCGAATCGTAGAATTAATTTTGCCAACGCCAATTCTTAGCATTGCAAAATTGAGCTCTTTGGCTTTTGTTTTACAATGCAAAGAGTGATTTTTGGTTTTGTATACTTGGAAATGTGGTCTGCAAATGTGTATATATTGCGGACTGTGACCTATGTATGTACTAGGCATTTAATAGTACCTAGTAAAGAAACGATATATTTTATGTAATCACATATTAAATAACTGGTTAATTTAAAAAATAAAAACCCGCCTGCGTAAAAGATATATATAATTATATACTATACTAAAAATAATAAACAAGCCCATGTGTTCCGTCGCTAAAAAAATGATATTTTATTACATATTCCCGACTGTTAAAGTTGCTATGTAATATAATATATAAAAGTATCAAATTAATTTATTGGTGATATTTCTCGAGTTTGGCATGCTGGAGACATCGGCGAGCTTGCCACTTGTCATGATTGGCCTATAGTAAAGTTGGCTAAATTTGAATCCGCTTTTTTTTTAAAGTGTGGTTGCTGACCACCCCAAAAAAAGCAGGTTTTTATTTTTTTATTTAACTTATTTTATTTTGTTCATTTTTATTTATCGTTCTTTTTTATAATAGTATATATATAACAAACTAAAATAAGTTAAATTAAAAAATAAAAACCTGCTTTTTTATCTGAAAAGCGACATTCTTTCCATAGAAAACTGTCAGTTGTATTCAAGCAAATCGAGTACACATGCATGACGAAGGCGCAAGAATCGGCGCCCAGTGTCTAGTTCTTTGTAAGTTTTAAAATTTGATAATAGTTTGATAAAATTGATCTATTCACACTTTATAAATAGATCTAAACCACGTTAGTAAGTTGTATTTATATATGACTATGTATATTGTGTATATATTGGTATTTAGTATATTTATAATATATAACATATATAAAACCATATAAGTACGTATATAATAATAAATAATAATAATAAATATTTTTAGACAGGTCACACAGCGCCATCTAGTTTCCGTGGTAAGCTACAAGGCTTGTGTTACGGAAACTAGATGGTTGATAAACTACATATTATACTTTTTTTTTTGTAAATATATACATATTATACATATAAACACCCAGACCGAGACAAATTATATAATATATAATATAATATATGTTAAGTCATTGTATAATTGTATATTTTTACCATTGCTTTCATTGCACCTATATTTGTTAAAATTTGTCCCTAAGGTTTGGCTGTCAGAGAATGTCTACGGGCATTAAGTTCGCCTTTGTACTTTGTGCAATAAAGTTTTTAAATAAATAAATAAATAAAATATATGTTCTTTGAGGCCGTAGACATTGAATATAAGTAAATGATCGCACGCCCTCGTTGAATAGACGCAGCCTGAAGGAGGCTCAAACCAAGAGTCCTTGATCTAACCCGCACTTGGAACCACTCCACGGCATTCCATATTATCCACAGCAATGCCTTCAACTGAATCTCGAATTAATTTATGAAACTCTGATTGGATATTTTAATTATTCTACGTCCGGTTCTGGATTGGACAGTTCAGTCATTTGTTTTGTTTAAAAATATACCTACGTTTAAATGCTAACTAAATTTTTAAAATGGATTCTTTTATTTGCGCTAACATAATTTAAATTAATTTAAATTTGCATTTTAACTATGTTTTTTTTAAATATAATAATCAACCAGCGACTACATAACTGCAAAATTATAATATAATTTGTCATCATTACAGAGGCCAGGACCTTTACTGCTGGAGATGGGCCTACACTCACCACGCTGGCCAGACTCACTATTCCACAATTTGTATTTGACGGGACCTACAGCTTAACGTTCTCTCCGAGCACATTAGATAAGAAAAGTGTATTACTCATTCTGTACGAAAATGTCTGGATTCGAACCGCGACCTTGTGGATTAAAGAAATGATGTTCATCAAGAATCAAGGCACCACCGTAAAAATATAATTACTTTTTTGCATATTTTTTTAATACTTACCTAACCTAACTAATTATTATTTTAATTACCAACATACAATAGGGAAATTTAATGACGATATAACTTAAAAGAAAATTTTAATGCCGTACTTGTGAAGCAAACGAAAATCATTCTCAAGACTTAAGCCGCTTGGATGAAAATAGGTCACATTCTTACAGCCTAGGTTTAAAACCGCCAACAACTACGTATAGAACACTCTATCTACGACGAAAGGACCTACTATAACTTGTTGTAAAACGTAATTGCATCATTTTCCACCAAACTCACTCATTTGCTTATTAGTTGTTATAAATTTGTATTAGTTCAAGAGTATTTGACTAGATGGCGCTGCCACGCATTTTGATTTTGACGACTGTATTTCAGTCAGATTGCCGCTCAGTTTTAAGGTCCGGATATATAAGATGTTTACCCGTTCCCGTCTCACTTGTGCTGCGCCAGCATGGCACCACCTGTTGGGTAAGACCAACAGGGATAAGATCCAAAGTCAGCAGAACATATCGCTCAGAGTGGTCTCCCAAGCGCATAGTTCGTACATAATTCCGTCATAGCTCGAGATCAGAGATGCCAACTATTGATAAATTTGTTGACGGCCTGAATAGACGTATGTGTGACAAGGGACACTTAATCATCTCCAGAACATCACTCCGTCTTGCTCATAGTCCCCCAACGGAAGACCACTTCCTAGAGAAGTGCTTCTGGAGGATAGCTAAAGTTGTCGAAACTAAATTCCCTAGATTCGTAAGCCACACGGGCAATGTTACCCTGTCCTCCACCAAGGTGCAGTATTGAGTTATCAGCGAGTTGCCCGGTTGCCCGCTGAGATCCGACCGGGAAAAATGGGGGAATGTCCCCATTCCCTACCCAAGCCCTTTTTTAAACCGGGCCTGGACTGGATTGTTGTTTGTTTTACTGTATTTCACGGTGAAATGGCCTGGAACGCCGTCAATCAGGCAAAAGTGACCCGAACCATGCTACGTCCTGTTATAAATTCCAGCTTGCCGTTTAGGATGAATTTACAAAATTTTCATCTGTTTCCGTCTCACATAACTTGCCACCACCTTCTGGCCAAGATCAACAGGAATAAGAAAGATCTAAAGGCAGTAGAACTAATCGCCCGGAGTGGTATCTGCAGATACTAAGTAAGGAATTAAGGAGTTTGTGGTCAAAAAAATTAAAATAATCATCACTACCGTAGTCACTTTGGGTTTACATTTTACTATAGACCAAAATTTGCGGTCGTAACCACTGATCTACGGTGGCAATACATTGTGTTTTATTCTATGCACAAATTTTAGATATCGTATTATTGCGGAATTGCATCGCACAATATTGCTTCTAAAAGTTTTACGATGGTCTCATGTCTGCTAATCGAATTTTAGTTTTATGAAAATGACGTGTTCGTTGCTCCGCTTTTGAAATAGGTTTAATATAAGAGGTGTGAAGGTACGACATGCATACATACATACATAAAACAAACTGGACTTTGATTGGTGTGTTTAATTCCAGATTTTCGGCATACATTAAGTGTCTCACAGCGGATGTCCTGGAATTCACTTATCCATAAAACATATTTATTCAATTCATTTACGATTGATTCAGTGGTTTACAATAATGTATAATTTTGTTTTTTTATTTGTCATTTTATTTTTTATAAGGTAATATATTCATTAATTTAGTTTTTATTGTATTATTTAAATGTATTCTGGAAGTTGTTATGGTGATAGGCGGACTGAAGGTGGTAAATTACCCAGTCTGCCGGGGCGGGGATAAATATAATAATAAAAATCTTTATTGATACATTTTTTTCTTTTACCTATATATAAATGTGCTCTCTTTGTATGACAATAAAAGACGAAAATAATAGAAGCAAAAAACAACACATGAGCAAAACATAAATATAAAAATGAAAAAATATAAGGCGTAGGAATAATATAAAAAAATGACATAATAATAAACAAAGCTATAATATGACCAATATTATAGCTTTGTGGTGGAAGTATCCACCGTTCGTGCTGATAAACCTAGTAAGGTGTATCCATACGTTTCGGGATCAGGCTTGAATTGCCATGACGGCTAAGTCAAGCCGGCATGGTGTTAGGGACTGATGTCACTCATGAGTGTCTGATTCCAGTTGCTAACATTCATGGATCTTGTGCGCCACTTAACATCAGGTGGGCGCAAGGTCACATGTCGTGCTAGTATGTTCTAGGGGCTGGGATAAATGGATTGTTTATGTTACAAAACCATTTTTCATTTTAACGAAAAGGACGTTGCAAAACAGTTTGATACTGTGCGAAGGGACATCGTAACGATTGACAGGATCCAATTTCCGAGTCGTAGTGCGACCCAACGTTTCAATCAGGACATGTCTGCTTCATTGATGTGATACAGCTCGGACGCATCGCTTTCAAATACTAGTGGTGTACGTTGCAAAGAAAAACCGTTTGTAAGAACAGTTTGCTCTTCGACGCTAAAACCGTTTTTAGGTTCCGATTGAAACAGTCTTGGTAGTGGGAACTACCTATTCAGTCGTACTTAATAACTATTTGCCGTTTTGTATGCAAAATAGTTTTGTTATAATAAAACATATATTTATTTATTAAAACTTTATTGCAACAAGGGGCGACTTAATGTCGCTAGACATTCTCTGACAGCCAACTTTAGGGCACATTAAAGACGTAAGGTAGGTGTAATTAGAGAAATATGATTACGTAATAAATATGCAATATATCCTTTATGGTAAATGAAATAGGGTCCTTATTGTATTATTTTATAATTACAGCACCTAGAACACAGCGTTCTAGACCTCCACTGTTGGAGATGAGCCTTCCAGAACATATATCTGGAGATTTTGGCCTACACTCGCCACGCTGGCCAGACGGGTTGGTGAGGAGATTGTATTATTTATTATAAAGTAAATTTAGATTAATTCTACTTAAATTATTATTAATATTTCTTGTTGAGCTGTTTATTGCCACGTCAAGTCGGACAATTACATTTTTATGATACGAGTATATGACAATTACAAATAAATGTAACCGTTTAGGTTAGCAGTTTTATCCATAACATATCTTCGTATTCTATATAAAATAAAATAAAAATATATATCCAATTTACTCGTTTTTTTTTAAAATGATTCCATCAGTATGTGTATAGCTTGATAACACGTAATTTTCATACGGCCGCCGCCGCACTGTCTTAGGGCCAGTTGCAACCGTTTCCGCAACTGAATTTTGTTCTCCCGAAAACGGTTATAGTTCGATTTCAAAAAGTTCGACAATGATCCACCGCTATCAAAGACCGTGAACATTGGAAACATCGTGTTATGGGACGGGTTAAATGTACGAGAAAAAAGGTAACACCTTTTTAGCCGCTAGACAAAAACTGCTACTTTAAATATTTACAACCTATGATTTTTATCAACCAACCAGAAACGATGAACATAAGAGTAGGCTGGTTCTGAATTTAAATTTTGATTATTTATTTTCGAGTGATTTAGTCAAATGTATTACGAACCTAGTTGTGTTCATTTTAATATTGTTACGTCTAGGAATCAGAGATATAATAAGAAATAACTTAACAACTTAGATTTTTTATTGTAATTATGCAGAGGAAAGATAGAGTTCCGTTCAATGCAACGTCTTTTATAGACTGTTATCCCACTATTCAGTGTTCGCTGGTTGGCCGATTGTCAGCCAATCAGCGATAACACTAGGTAAATCATAGTTTGTAATTTATATATAAGGGGTTTTATTTAAAAAAAATTACAATATTTCGCAAGTACTGGAGATTAAAAACGACTTTACAATAAGTATCTACAAATTATTAAAATTATTGTTCAGCCTAAATTAATTCTAACGAGATTAATTCTAGCAGTAATTGTTAATGCCTGATGTGTTGCTGTGATATTTTGCTATGATTCTTATTATTTATTACTTTATTATTATGTTACTTAACAAAATTTGAATAAAATATAATGACAGGAGTGGAATCCGAACCCACGTCCTTACGGACTGGTGCATTAGAATAATTAATAAACAAAGCCGAACTTTTTGTTAGCCTTATTCTTTATAACCGAAACTGGCCATAATAATAAGTTATGATAAAGGATAAATAGAGCTTATTGGGTTCGGCCGTTAGAAACTAATAAAGATTTGCAACATTGATGCAACTATTTTAAAAGCATCACCGTTCACTGAGTTTCATGACGTCATAAACCTAGATGTCATGATATAGCAAAGGCGAGTTATTTACGAACTTTCAGGATAGTCTTACGTGCAGGGTAAATGAAAACATAACTTCAACTCACTTAGGAGGGTTTAACAATTTTGGACTCTCACTCGTACAATCCACTATTATAAAAAAAAAACAATTCATAGTAAACTTTTAAGAAATGCAGTCTACTAACTTTTTAGGAAATTAATATTCCAAAAGACGACAACATGAAGTCCAATAAGTATTATGATCTCATAGAAGAAATGATCAGCAACGCATTCAAGACTCAGCTTTACGCAGTGGAAGTTGGTGCGAGAGGAGTTCTAGCAAAATCTTTGCACCACTTACAAAAATAATTGGGCCTAAATAGGTCTCCCGTCAATACATATATGGAAAGAGCTTCCAAAACGGCATTAACGGAATCATACAGTATTTGGTTGGGTTTAGGGAGAGGAGTAGAATGGTGAAGGGTGAGCGCATACGTAATGCCGAAATAAGCAAAAGGGACAAAAATAAGGAAAGACATGCTCGTTTGGGCATGTTGAAATAATGAGTAAAGAGAGATTGACAAACCAGATATATAATCCGAAAATTGTGGGTATTAGAATTCCTGACAGAGTAAGACTCACATATTACAATAAAATACACAAAACAATAGCTGAAGGTGCATTAAAAAGCCACCAAAACGGAAGGGCATATAGATTAATAAAATGTCGAAGTAGCGAAAAAGGCCGTGATGTGACAAGTAACGCTCAAGTATATCTGCCTACCTCGTAAGGGTTTGCGTCAAGATATGTACTCGTATGTATGTTAATTATCCATGAGCATTGCTTCATGCTCCAAAAATGATGAACAAATAAATTAGTATGTTCATTTTAGATTAATTACTAACATAGTTTTCTTTAAGTTATTATTGTTACTAACACGATAAAGTTTTTGTACCGAAATAAATAATAATTATTATTATTTCGGTAATAATAATAATTATTATTATATATTATTATTTTTCATCATTACAGCCCCTAGAACACAGCGTCCTAGACCTCAACTGCTGGAGATGGGCCTTCCAGAACATATATCTGGAGAATTTGGCCTACACTCGCCACGCTGGCCAGACTGGCTTTATATTATTAATAGAGAGTACTGAATAGGTAACTGATTTAAATATTGTAATACAACAACGGTGTTTTGTTACACGCGCCATTTTAATTGCGACTTGTTGACCTAGATTTATAATGACACACGTTTAGCATTAATTGGTTTTATAAACCGTCAGCCAATTCTTGCAATTATTATGGTAAAAATATCTTCTGAATAGGGTCTTATTTCATCCATTATTCCGTGCTAGGCCAGCGTAGTGATTTTTTTGCTACATGTCATATAGAAAAATTGGCTTTAATGAAAAATTACAATAGTATATCACCACCCTTCTAGGTTACTGTGGTTATAAATTTATTATTTATATATATTTTTAAAAGTTTATTGATATAATATTAAAGGCGGAAATAATGTCTATATGCACTCTTTTTTAATTATTTTATGGGATATTAAAAACATAAGATGTTTGGGCCGTGGGGACCAAGTGCACGTGAAATTTTCAAGACATTGTAAAAACAGCTCATCAACACCTCGGGAGGCAAGAGGGCTGGGCGATATTTGGGCCACAAGATCAGCATGAATGGCAATTCAACGTGGCAATGCTGCTAGTATTCTTGGCACTTTGCCCATTGGCAGCGATTTGGAGCAATTTTTTTATTTATCATAATTTTATATTGTTTTTTCTTTATTTCAGTTTCTAGTTATATTTGTAATTATTAAGTAGTTTTATTTTTGATTATAAGACGTTAGCAAAAATATAAAATAAAGTTAAAGATATTTTTTTAAAATAAACAATCTTCATTATCACAGCCCCTAGAACCCATGAGTCCTGGACTTCCACTGTTGGAGATGTGACGTTTAGAAATTTCTGAAAAATTGGCATACACTTGCCACGCTGAACAGACGGGCCAGCCTTATGTCATTTTTTTTAAGACATATATTAACTGCCTACGTGGTCTAGCAGTTAAGTCCGTGGATACAGACTCGGAGGTACAATGTTCTATTCCTGGTCGGGACACAATATTATGTGTAATTTCGGCCTTTATTTTATCACAACTATATTAAACTACTTACACTACACTACATTACAAAAATAATTAAATATTTATTTTGCAGATAAAACATAAACATTCAAATGTATTAATTTCTAAGCATTTTCTACAGCTAACTTTTATGAGACTGTCAGTGCATAAGTGTAGGTATATTAGAAACTATGGTATACCGTCGCGATGATACTTTACTAAATATGGATAGTTTCGGTGACCGCTAATAGATGGCGCTATAAAGCTTTCTCTAGCTAGCTTTTTGGAGAGCTACCTTTGCTTTGTGAAGTTACGAGTATAAATGACCGCAGTGCACCTAAATACACGAGATTATACAACCACTAAATGGGCTGTTTGAATTTATTACAGGTTTATAATGTGCAGATTTTATGATATTAGAAATAATATTAACTGCTTGTGTTTAGTTTAAACCCTAAATGTAATATATTTTGTTTTTATTTATTTTTAATAAATTAAATAGTAAATTTATTTATTTCCAAAGATGCTCACTACAAGTTGCAGTCGACGCCTGCTAATATTATAAATTAATCTGCTAGGTACTAATCTGGACTACAGCTCAAAATGTGAACATACGGTAAACAATAATTCGCTTATACTAGACCAACTTAAAACTATGATTAAAATAATAATTATAATGTCAAGCAAAAACATGCAAAAAGCTAAAACAATAATAATAAAAATAAAAACATGCCTTAACATCTAAATAATTCATTTATAGTTTACACTATCAAATAATAAAATAGAACATTCCAAATAAATTAAATTACAATTAATAATATATACAAATATGGTAATAAATAAGATTCAATACAGTAAAGAGTCAAAACATATCCATCCATTTGATTTAGTAAAATTCAATAACAATTCATTAGATAGAATACAAATAATGCTTTGATCAGAATAAATTAATTATATGTAGTTTGAATTGGTTCTAAGGATGTCCTGGATGCTCCTTTTCAATAAATAAATAAATTATAACAAATAATTTTTGCATCTATTCAGTTTCAAAACAAAACTCAACAATAATGGATTTACAAAGAACAATTCGGAGTCCTTCGCGTCATTTTGCGCAAACATGTCAAGTGCAAGTTTTTGTTTTGTAAATTTTAGTCTGGACATTGTTAGTCAAAAGTGAGACATTGACGAGCTTGCTACTTGTCATGATTGGCCTATAGTTAAGTTGGCTAAATGTGGTTTCTGATCACCCCGAAAGGGATAAGGTCGTGATGATACTTTACTTTATATAGTAAGTTAAGTTAAGTTTTCATCATATTACAGCTTTTAGAACACAGCCACTGTTGGAGATGGACCTTCGCCGGTGTAGCTGGCCTCCACGTCTTGCTGGGCTAAAACCTGGGGTGTTCTCCATTCCAGGACCCTACGCCCTATCAGAGGAGGAAATGCTCCAGAGCCACCCACGACTTCACGTCAAACAAGTTCGGTAGAGGGGTGCAATGCGAGGCTGAAGAAGCCGAAGACTACCAGCCAGACAATCAGGTCAATAAACATCTTCCGGGCTGTGCAATAATAGGCTAATTATGGATATCAGTTCTAAAAGCTGGTTTTATTGAACCCCTACCCTAGTCTGTCGCAACCCTTGCGACATACTTTTATCTAAACATCAAAAACGCCCGGCAATAAAAAAAAAAACAATTCGAAACCGTTCTCAAAACATTCTATTAACACCAAAAGTGTGCTTCGATAATAGCAAAAGTGTACAAACAGGACGATTGCCAAAAAAACATGAAAATAGCTGGCCAATTCCATCGTCTATATGAGCAATTTCTTTTTTTTCACGTTCCTTTTTCAAATGTCAATACCGTTTGAACGCCAATCAGCGGATGACGGTTTTTGGAGTGCTTTTACGTTAACTCGCGCATCGAACGTCAATTTTATTTAAATAACCTAATTAAGTTAATAAACAACAAGAAAACACGTAATTCAAACGCCAAAAAGGTATCTCGCATTTTTTTTTAGCAGGGTTTTTTTTACAAATACCTGCTAACGTTATATATTTTACAGATGTAGTGCATAATGGTTTATCATCGTATTTTATCGGAAAAGTTCGTACAATAACATTTTACATTTTGTCATTTTTATTAAATATTAAAGTTGTATATTTATGGATATAAAAATGTTACTCATTTAATACAATTTAATTGATACTCCAACCTGTCTGTAGCGTGGCGAGTATATGTTGTGGAAGGCGCATCTCCAACAGGGTGTCTAGGACGCTGTGTTCAATAAGCTGTATAAATAAATGAAAAATGACCCTTCGGGTGCTGTCGTATTCTATTGAGACCCGAGTTTTCTCGATGGAAATACCTTATGCACAATATTTTTAACCAACTGTCAGAGTCAAACGCTACTAAAGTTGATATTCGTATATGATAAACTCACGCGAAAACTGTCAGTTTAATAAATTAAATCCACCATTTTTTTTATAAATCAAACGTTTTCGTCACTTTAAGATTTTATTTTTTATAATAGCACGATATTTGACTTTGCGTTCACGTGACGCGCAAGGCCCATGAATGTTAGGAACTGGAATCAGACACTCATAACTGACTTCAGTCCCCAACACTATGCCGGCTTGACTGGGCATGACAGCAAAGCGATCCTGATACGTGTAAAACATGCACAAATAATGGGTTTATCGGCATGAACAGTGGATGCTTTCCCGCCCTTGCAGACTGGGCAAATTACTACCATCAGTCCACCTACAACCTATTATAGCCTTAATATTCAATCACGTGCATTATAATAAAAAATACGTTCGATATCTTATTAATCCCGTCAAAAACCAAGCGTAATTAACGCTAAACTAACCTACGTATAAGTATAAGTTGACAGGTTGATAAAAATGGAAAGAAAATTTACAAAAAAATAAATAAATTAAATACTAATATTTTTATCATTACGTTTCTTAGCCAAATCGGTTTTCTTTGATAACAAATTATTCTAAAAGCTTACAAAACGGCAATGAATGAGGAAATTACTTTGAAAATAAAAGTTGCTACTATAAGTTTGAAACAACATTATGAACAACGTCTGATCTCTGTTCAAATAATTTTGTCCCCTCTTAAGCTTACATCTATAGAACGCATTTAGACTTTATATTGTATTAACATGATTTTCTACGCATGGATGTAAAATTTTTTTGGGATACTGATGAACCATTCCATTCTTGGACCCTGGGTCCTCGGAGGGTTCAATGGAAATGGTCATTTTATAAACTTAGCATAACAGTGGGAAATACTTTGGTGGCGGGTATGATTGTAATGACTCCTACTGTAGCGTTTCTTAATTGTTCTTATACTGCCTGTCTTTCTCTTCGAATAAATAAATAAACAAGTTATGAGGGTTTGTTTAATAGAAAAACGAAATCATCGTCATTCCTAAACTCCGCTTTGACGCTTTGCAATACTTTGGCCACATTGCAAGAATGCTGCCAGCGTATTTAGCACATGCCACAGGACAGCGATTTGGTGTAGCTTTTGTAAGTATTATATACAAGTATTTACGCATTATTTAAAGTCTTCTCTTGCAATTATAATTTCACGTAATATATCTTTTAAATAAAAAAAAAAAAAATATTTGCAAGAAGAGGTGCTATATAGTTTTTATAAAATTTAATTACGGACCAGATTGACGATAAAAACAAGAAGAAGAAGTCCCAAACGATTGTCTAGTCAAGTGGCTAATCATCTGCACATCTTTGTTCATCAATTTGAAACATTTAAAAACATTATACGTATTCTATATACGAGTATCATTTTCTCTGGAATAAAAGAATTTATATTTATTATATATTTTTTGATGCATTCGGTTTTTTTTAACAGCTCCAATTAATCCACTCGTTCTTGCTTATAAATTATGATAATAGTAACCCGCAACTTTTAGTAATTGTTAGAATTGAAAGTAATAGTCACTTCTATAGATGCCAGGCTTAATCTTAGGCAAATATTAATTTTCTACCGAGAGTGGAAAGCACCAATTAACTTGGTAACTTAAGTTTGTCGTTTCGGATACTTAACTCTGCACTTGTTATCTTTCTTCTTCAGACTCCGGCGTGTTTACTTAAGTCTTCAGCAGTGGGGCATTATGTTTCAAGTTTTATACAACAACACTACTATTTCAACTGAAAATTAATCATATTTTTTTATTTTCTCTCTTTCTTTAACGATTTTATTAGCAACAAGTTAGTGGTAAGTACAACAAGGTAGTAACAAGAATTGATACGTTTGAGATGTGGTGCTGGTGTCGTTTACTCAGAATCCATTGGACCGCACAAAGCACTAACGTTTCGGTGCTCGAAGAGCTTAAACTAGCCAAGGGACTTTCTGCTGTTTACTTTACCCGAATTCAGCAATATTTTGGCGATATTGCTAGAAGAGGTGCCGACAATGTAGAAAAACTTTGAGTAACAGGAAAAGTAGACGGCAGAAGAAGAGGAAGAAGTCTCAGACGATGGTCTGGTGACTGACCACCTAAACATCCCAGTATACCAAGCCATCCACTGCGCTAAGTACCACTGGAAACAGCTGGAGGATTCACAGCCCGTGAAGGAGTCACGATCCGTAACACACCTAATAATCCTTGTATCTAAATCCTGGCACAATAGTTATAAGAGTTTTTTTTTAAACGACTGTCACTACTGAGTGCGTGTGAATTTAAACTCTCATATCGTTTGACATTGAGCTGCTGGTCTATAACGCAGCAAATGCATATACATATCTTCTGTAATTAGAATTAGATAACAAAAGATTTAGATGAAAATAAATCAGTATGCTGACTAGAATCCGAGGCGAATCCGGCCTAGATCCACCTCAATACAACTCCTTGAATATTCAGGTACTAATTACTTTAATGGCTATATTGCTTACTTCTTGCACACAATTTGATAGGTACTTATTTTGCCTAAAACCTGTTTGCTGATTTACTGGGTAATCATTAACATAAATAAAGCTGCCTTGTTTAATTCTTTATTGCACAGAATATAATACATGTTACAGTCGAGCTTAATGTTTTAAAACATTAGAAAATCTATAAAAAAAACTAATAGATTTACACGCAGAGGTGACCGGGTTCATTTTTTTTGTTTTTTAAATACTAGCACGAATTGTGACCCTGCGCCCACCTGATGGTAAGTGGCGCGCAGTGTCCATGAATGCAACTGGAATCAGACCCTTATGTCCGACATCACTCCCTTACACTATGCCGGCTTAACTAGATGCCTTTTCACACTTCGCTTGAAGGACTCCAGGTTATACGAAAGTGGAATCACATCTGTATGAGTCACCAAATTTATAGGTACGCGAAGGGATAGTGACTACGGTATGTGGGTGCATTTTCTGACCTGTGCGTGTGGTTCAGTTGCGGAATGGAGAGGATGGAATTAGGTTATAGAGCTCTTCAGAGCACTCACCATACTTTCAATTCTTGCATAGAGAACATAAACATTTAAATAACTTTGTGACTTTTCTCAAATCCCGTACGCTAGAGACATCGACGAGCTTGCCACTTTATTTATTTATTTATTTATTTATTTATCAATGTAAAGTTGGTTGTAAAATCGCACCTTAAAGAAGTATGGGTTACGGTCGTGATGGTACTTTATTTTCATATCAGCATCATTACTGTTTCTAGAACACAGTCCTAGACCTTCACTGTTAAAGACGGGCCTTCTAGAAATTTCTGGTCAATTTGGCCTACACTTGCCACGCAGGCCACACGGATCGTCGAGGGTTTGGTGACAATTTCTTTTGGCGATTCTACAAGTAGGTATTAGTGGAATCGGGACCGACGACTTAATGTACTATCTGAGACACAGGAACAGTGGTGTTGTAATATGACAAATGTATATAAGAAAAAAAATCTCATTGGTATTATTTCTAGGACTCGAACCAACATCTTTAGGATTTTAAGGAAAGCGTCACAACCGACCCACGCCGCTCATAAATATAAATATAGCATTATAATATCATGTAATAAATATCATTGAATATTTAAAAAGATATCTATGAATAGGGGATGAAATGGTTACCTATTCAACTATATTCTTGTAATACGAGAAAATATTTACGAATAATTTTATAGTTCAAAGGGCTGTTATGAATGAATAAAATGTATGGCCTATAGGCTGATACAGCTAGTTCACGGCATCACGTGATAGAGTAGCATATAGTGGATTGTTTAAATTTACACCAACATTAAATATTTATTAATTTATTTAAATTCTTGAATGCACTTAAAAATCGTAGAGAGGCGAGCTATAATGCCAGTAGGCATTTTTAACCAGCTAACCTTGGGGATCGAGTAAGGTGATAGGCAGGATGAAAAAAAAAGAAATATTAATGATACAGCTAATAAGTTACTTAACTAGTATACTACACATTATACCTACACACATAAACATACATAAACTATAAATAAAATTATACATACAAGTACTTACTTACTTTTGCTAGCTATATTTAACAGTAGTTGAAAGACTATTAGTTTATCTAGCAGCGACACATTTGTCTAAATTACTAGTTCAGATATTATTTGTAAAAGTGCCTACCTACATCTTCTGTAGGATTATTTTTTGTGAAACCCTAGTAATAAGTATTTTTGATTAATAAACTATTTGAATTTAAAGTACATCATATACATTATAACTTAAATAAATATGAAGTAATCAGTGTTTACTTGTAACATTTGTCACTGCTGTAGATTTTAATATTAAATAATAAATAATAATGCGACGAGTAGCATCATGGTAAAGTAGTTACACAATGATACAGCTGGGAGAGTATGATCTGTCACTATCAAGGGAAATCCCCGTAACATTACAAGCGGGAATCTTACCTTTGTTTGTTACAAGGAAAAATGGCGCTTCTCTAGTCAAGCGTTATTCTTGGTTTCATGAAATAACAGCTTTTATACATTACGATTTTTAATAAAATAAAAAAAATATTTGTTGTCTAAAAAAGTATCTTGAAGTAGGTATAATAAGTAAACAACGAATATAATTTAATTAAAGTAGGTATACATACTTTTTTGATCATAAGGTATTATTCACTGGCTAACCTTGGGGATCATGAAAGGTAAGGTAAGAAAATATGAAATAACTTAGGTTACTAAAATATATAATTACGCATTTATAGCATTCAAAAATACATATACATACACAATATAAAAATAATACAAATATATAATACATACATGCATTAACAGCTCAATGCTACGTATTTGTCATCGTCACAATGATTTATGCTTAACCCATAGTGAATTAGATATATTTGACTGTACCTATTCAATGTTTAAACACCACTTACACAAACTGAATCAATAAATATGCTGATTTTATTGTTTGATTAAATGTTATTACAAATACCTATTATTACTACTATTATACATATATATATATATATATTAACTGCCTCTGTGGTCTAGCGGTTAAGTTCGTGGATTTAGACTAGGAGGTACCAGGTTCAATTCCTGGTTGGGATACAAAAATATTTATTAATGTATACAAAAACATTTAATTAATATTTAATTTATTTGTGATATTTCTCGAGTTTGGTGCGCTGGAGACATCGACAAGCTTGCCACTTGTCATGATTGGGCTATAGTAAAGTTGGCTGAATGTGAATCCGCTTATTTATAAGCGTGGTTTCTGACCACCCCGAAAGGGAAACGGTCGTGATGATACTATACTATACTACTATTATATTATTATTATTGGTTTTATATATATATATATAATTTTAGTTATATATAAAATATGTATGCCAAATTGTTATTTTTATGTTTAACTTTCGATATTAATGTTTTCTTTGTATTTTAATCTTGATATTGTTTAATGCATGCTGTGTACAAATGTTAGGTTGGCAAACTTATCACCTATTTATATCACCTATTTACATCGTTGTATTTTGTTAAATGTTTTGTCTGTGAACAGTTTTTTTCACACATTCTAGAAAATCGTAGGATGTAAACGTCTTTTACGCGAAATAAATAGCCTTGTCAACCGCAGTTGCGTGCACCGTCACTGAATCCTGTTTCGTTCTCTTTATAACAGATTTATTTTTTCGAATCGGTTTTATGCTGTTTTTTTTAATTATCATAAACTAGCTATTCGACTCGGATTCTCCCGTGTATAGTTAAAAATAATAATTTATTTTTATCGGTTATATTTTATTGAAAATTGTATATTTATACCCAATGAACATAGGATCATTTCGTGTTACCGATCAGTACATAGCCATACGTAGCAAATAATTGATCACCATTTTCATCATTCGATTTGGATCTGTGTATTGCTTATTTGCATACAATTATGGATACTATGTATATTCCGTGCAATAAACGCGACTTTGAATTTGAAATTTAAATAAAAGATATCTTTTAGAGACGTCCCATCAGTCCCAGCAGTCCTAAGAAGGCGGACAACTATTCTCCTCTATATAGCAAGGCTAATACGTTGTCTCCAGGTTTCTCCGTCAACTGTCTAAACAAATCCTTGGCCAGGCGCTTGGCTGAGGGTGCCAATGGTTTCTTTGTCTCGGCCCCGAACGGCTCAAGCTATTTACACAGCTTCAGGATCTCAGCAGAAATCGCCGCTCTCCCCGCGCTGGCCGAAGTTGCCTGAATGTGAGATAATAATAATAATAATTTATTATTATTTAATTTATTATATATCGGTGGTCGCCCCTTCCTTAGAAGGCCATTGCAGTGGTGGCACGTGAGTCGGGTCCCGGTCCGCACCCTAAGGGCCTGGTTGAGCGGGGGGATGGCTGGCACATGCGTTATATCCGTGATCGGGTGCTGCTGTGGGGGCCTGGGACCTCTGCCGAACACGTTCAATTTATTGTTCTTAAATTAACAGAGGTTTTTGCGTTTTGTCGACTTTCGGGTGGCACATAGGCATGTAGTCTACCTTAATTCTGACTTGCGAGGTGGGTTACTGCTGTACCAGGTATTGTATTTTCATAGGTACTGATAACTAAATTTAAAAGGTTATTAATTGATCGTTGTGGTGCAGTTCTGTATATGTTTTATTTTGTAAATCTGATATAGCTGAGTTTTCCTTGCAGATTCCTTTCTCAGTCAGATTAAACATTAACTGGTCACTGGAATTTGCTAAGCTGCTGGTCTTCTGCTAACAGCTTACTTATTGGATCACTTTGCTGCTTAGTCTTCTACTAGTAGGAGTAGAATCATTCAAAATAATTAAATTAATGACGTTTCATAAATGCCTGTAATAGCTTTACGTGAATAAAGATATTTTGACTTTGACTTTGATTACTTAAATAAAACAATAGCTGAAGGTGCGTTGAAAAGCCAACGAAACAAAAGGACATGTATGAAGAGGTTAATGAATGTCGAAGAAGCGAAAGAGGTATGTCGTGACCGTGACAAGTGGCGTCTCTGCCTACCCCGCAAGGGATTTGGCGTGAAGATAAAGATTAGAGATGTGTTATTAACCAAAATAAAGAGTACAATATAGAAAGGCCTTAAGCCTAAGCATAAATAAATATACTGTATATGGGTAATATGGGGTTCCCTGGCCTCCATGAAAAGTTAACTTGCGTCATGGAGACCAGTTGATTCCCTACATTTTGTGAGCACATGTCGTATCCCACACCAGTTTATATTTAATTTTATTTTAGAGAGTAATTTTATTATTATTATTTGTTTACTTGTTAATTTAAAATATTATTAAGGGCTCTTGTCACTGCTGGTGTACCCGCAATCTTAGAACCATCTGGGATTGTGCGGAGCGATGGCAAGAGACCCGACGGAATGACTGTTGGGCCGTGGAAACTTGGCAGGTCTCTGGTGTGGGATTCGACGTGTGTAGACACATTAGCTCCATCTCACATCCAGGCGACTTCGTCAGGTGCGGGGAGAGCGGCTTTTTCTGCGGAGAACCTCAAATTGCGCAAATATGCCAACCTTAGTTCCGGTTACGAGTTTGCGCCGTTTGGGGTCGAGACGATGGGCCCATGGGGACCGTCAGCGAGGCGCTTGGCCAAGGAGTTGTCAAAGCGGCTGACAGAAAGGTCTGGAGACAGGAAGGCTGGCAATTATTTCTGCCAACGTATTAGCCTCGCATTACAGAGGGGAAATATTGCCAGTCTCCTTGGGACTATCTCGGATGGGACGTCTCTAGAGGACATTTTTTATTTATAGTTTAGTTTATTTTTAATTTTATTATTTAGGTAGCTTTTATATTGTAATTCTTTTATACTGGTTGTATATTACTTCGAATAAAAAATATAATTAGGTAAAATATTATTTAAGTTTGTATTCAATATTGTCAACTACCTTACATTTAAAATGGTCCACATAGTCCCTAAGGTTGGCCATCAGATAATGTCTAGCGGCATTGTATAAAGTGCAATAAAGTTTTAAATAAATAAATAAATGTAAGTATGAAAAAAAAACAATATTATACCTAATAAACTCGTAGTAAAAATAAAATGTTTTATTTTTCTGAAATATGCTCCATTAAACTTTGTCAACGAAAACATTTTCACCTAACATAGACTTTTAACGGTTAAAATTAATGTCTTCCTTATAGGGAAATAAAATTCGACGCGAATTTTACACAGAGCGTGACCAAAATTTTGATACATCCTGAAACATTTTAATTTCAGATTTATGCTTCGGATTTCAGGCTGTGATTTACAGCACTATTTATCAAGCTGCAATATCAGGCTTGTCCAATTATCTCTTGCAGGGTTTGTGTTCAGGTTTTATTTTGATTTTATCTCAATTTTGAATAAAAGAATTGATACAGTTATTTTCAATAGCGGGGTATTTATGCGTAATTTACACATGGTTTCGTTCTGCAAAGAGGCTTTGTTGAAAATATTCATGTGATTTTACAATTACAAACCTGAAGGATTAAAATTTTTCGATATGTACGAGTATGTTAACTTTAATTTTATTAGCATTAATACAGTTTTTTATTTTATTTATATTTATTTAAAAACTTTATTGCACATGTACAAAGGCAGGGATTAATGCCGCTAGGCATTCTCTGACAGCCAAACCTTTAGGACTTTTAGACAGTATAGATCTCTTATTTATTTATGTAGGTGTTATGAATATATATATTTAGACATAATAAATATACAAATAAACCACTTAAACGATGAGGGAAGTAATATAATAATATTAATAAATAATAAATATTTCCAGACAGGTCACACAGCGCCATCTAGTTTCCGTGGTAAGCTACGAGGCTTGTGTTACGGAAACTAGATGGTTGATAAATTGGATATTAAACTTTTTAAACTTTCGCGCATATTCATAATAGTTTTTCAAAATAATTTTAACGGGTCTTTACTAATAGTCTTTATTTAATAGTACGTGAAGCGATCGAAATAAAGAAACACAAAAATTTCAATCGAGAGGGGGGTTATAAGCTATCTTCATCGTGGAATCCAGTAATCAATAGGTTTCGACGCCGGGAAAAATCGCCCGGTGTCGCCAAGGATATTGTAAGTGTTGTGTGTCGTGATTTCTAAAAACTTTTAAAAGTGATAAGTGGGTAGGTTTACATCTGCCGCCCAGTATGTACGAGACTACACCGCATAGCTTCAGTCGACCCGTGACCACGGCCAATGCAACTTGGCTGAAACGTCGGGAGAAATATGTCTCTAAGGTAAATCGCGTAAAGACCCGTTAAAATTATTTTAAAAAACTACATATTATGCTTTTTTTTTGTAAATATATACATATAAACACCCAGACCGAGACAAATTATACAATGTACAACTTGCCCCCGGTGGGAACCGAACCCACGACCTCCCGAGTTCACGGCAACGTTTGTTACCACTAGACCACGGAGGCGGTTAAAGTCATAGAAATAATGATGTTGCTGCAAATGATAAAGGAAAAAAATATATGAAAAAATAGAGAATTTGAAACAGTTAGGTTGATAAGAAGTACTTTATACAATTTTTTTGAAGATAACTTGATTTGAAGCTTGTCTTATATTTAATGTCGTTCCAGAGATTTGCAGCAACAACAGCAAACGAATCGGAATGGAATATATATATATATATCTGTGCCTCCGGTGCTAAATGATTCAACTTAGTTATAACGTCTTTCAGTTATCTAATGCATGTTGCTTAAAACAAAACGCATTTTTTGATCTAACTTATGTATCGCTAGTGATACAATTAACAGTTTTTTTGTGAAATTTTAGTGCTAACTGATATTTGTAAAGTTATTTCACTCAAAATGTATTAAGGTAAACATTTCTTTTGTCTAAAATAATATAACTTTAGACATATTATAACGATATATTTCACTATGAATTTATGGGTGTATTAATATAATAGAAGATAAATTGGTTTGCACTAGCACTTACTTCAACCATATCGCAGGTACAGCACGACTTGAATCTATATATATATATATATATATACTGTTTCAATATTAAATCTCCCAAAGGTTAACGTGAAGAGCTCATGCGGTATTACGTTCAACTCTTGTATAGCATAAAACAAAAACTAAAGTATTATCACGACCGTACATTTTTTTGTCATTTCCGACATATGGTTTCTTAGGAAAAGTTGTTTGTTACTATCAATAGAACATAATAGTCTACCGTAAGACCATACAAAGTCACCCCGTAGATACTAAGCTATTAAGTTATTTATAGAATAAAATATGTTTTTTCGTATTAATCAAATCATTTAGTACTAGAGCTGTCGTGATAATATTATATATATATTTTTAAAGATTTTTTATACTAGCACGACATGTAACCTTACCCCCACCTGATGGTAAGTGGCGTGCGAGGTCCATGCATGTTTGCAACTGGAATCAGAGACTCATGACTGACATCAGTCCCTAACACTATGTCGTCTTGACTGGGCATGACGGTAATTTGAGTATGATCCCGAAACGTGTGGATACACTTTACTGGGTTTATCGGCAAGAAGCCACCACATATTAAACATTTTGCACACCCAAACTATGTAAAATAAAGGATTTATTCCACTTAAATTGTAATAATAATGATGATGTCATTTAAATATACATTTCCAATTCCTATTACAATCTTAAAATTAAATGAATTATGATTGGGAAATATATTAACTTCAATAAATCGCTACAAGATTACTAATTAAATAATAAATTATATTTTTTATCTGTTTAAGATAATTTGTATTGTTTTTTAGAAAGATCCAAAATAGAATTAGAATCTGAAATGTTTGCTCTCACTGGTGACATATTTGAAATTTGAATTATATCAATCTAAAACAATAAAATAATTATGTCCCACTGGAATGCTTTCTCAGAAAAAGCCTGGGTGCAAATGGGTGCGGTGTCACTTCCCAATGGATATATGGAACAAAAAGAAAATCCTTTACTTCCTAAAAAAGGTTAGTTCGAACCCCGTCATGTATCAATAAGAAATACACTTTTCTTACGTACAGTTATACATTACAATCGTCTTTCATGCATCGAGAGCACGTTAAGCCGTCACTCGGTTCCCAGGTCGAGGTATTTCTGGAAGGCCCATCTCCAACAGTGAAGGTCGAGGACTAGAATTTTTATTATATTAAAAAAAAAAAAAAATTTAAACAAAAACTAAATTTAACCTAAAAAATACTTTGTAAATAAAAATAAAATACTTACAAAAAAATTGCTCCTCCAAACCGCTGTCCTGTGTCATGGTGCCCGCATCTCCCCTCTGAATTAAGGTACTTAATTTTTGAGAGAAAAAGCTGCCAGCCCTATTGATACCTGATACGTCTATGGAACAATTTCTTTATAGAAAGCTTTTAGTTCTGATCCCCACGGGCCCATTGTTTCTACAGAAAACGTCGCAAATAAGTAACTATTGCAAATCGTTTCATATTTTGACGCTTGCTGATCTGCGCTTGTTCCGCTGCAGCACCAGTTCTAAGAGAAGTGCCGTGAAGGTTAGAAGGGGCTAAAGAATCCCAACAGGTAAAAAAAACAGAGTTTGTCCTAATCTCCTCAAGGTATTAATGTCATTCCGTCTGGACGCTTGGCATCGTCTCGACTCAGACCGGTTATTTCTTAAATAGATGGGATCGAGACTACTGCAAGCGTTATTGGTGGGGTGTTATCAATTAGGCATCTTGCCCTACATAAATAATAAAATTCTCACACTAGTTACACATAGTAAAGAATACATCATCGGAAGTGTCCTGCGACTGTAAGATTCTTTGAAAGCCCCTCAAACATGAACTGCTTTTAGTTCAATAGAAGATATAACTAAATATCAAACAGAGATAGGTCGGAAGATACAGGGTGCTAACTGGAAAATAATTGTATTTAATTTTATTCAAGGATATAGGAGAACTGTTTAAGAGAGTTGTTACACTCGTATTCCACTTGCTCGCACACTTAAACATTCTGACTGTGGTTTCTGACCACCCCAAAAGGGAAACGGTCGTGATGATACTTTTTTTTTTAAATGTATACATATTTTTAAGCTAGCAAACCCTACAGGATTGTTTGTTTTTCATTTAAATAATTGTTTTGTTTCTTAGCTGTTATCAACCCTGTCGTCGCTATCCAAATGAGCATTTAAAACGTGCACTACTCACCAAACTACAAGATTCTAAAGACCAATGTGCGTATGATGTAAGGCATTTTTGCAACTCTTATTTAACTTTTAATGTACTAAAACATTGTAGTGAGTAGTATAATTAGTCAGCCATGTTATGAGATAATAAGTCATTCGTTTAGTCAGTCTTGTAATCAGTCATGTTATCCAGTGTGTATTTGGACGTATAGTGAGTCGTGTAGTCTATTATGTAGACGAAGAAGAATTAGACGAAGGTACGGTCACACAACTACTAAAATATTTGTAATAAGCTATCAGACGTATCCGTAAACTGCGGCTGATACGTCCAAAGTGTATTCGTGTGTTGCTCGGACGTCTTTCCTGGCATTCATTTCACAATCGTCAACATTATTGAGCCTGATACATCAGAATATTTTATATAAAATTAAATTTCCATTGTCTTTACGCTCTTCTTCAAACACCACGCTCTCTTTCTCCAATCAACACACTGCATTCGTGCCAAGTTGTTTGCAGTTTGTTTTGTCAAGCTCCAAATATAATATTCCTCCGAAAATATGTCCCTAGCTATACTCAAATATCAAAAGCTTACCTGATGATGGCTTTATTTACGCCATGTTTTTTTATTATGAGATTGTTTTATATATTTTGTAATAAGGAAATGATCGCTGGCACACTTTTCCACCCTGTAGATGGTTTCCGAAGCTCTCCGTTACTGGAGTAGCGATCGATCTGGCCGATAAGCCACCCCATTTCGCCGATGAAAAGAAAAGAGGAACTTCGTGAAAATCTTTGAAACGCACACGTAACCTCTATCGTGATCATGCTTTACTAATAACTATGGATTTAGTCAAAGTTTTCTGTCTCTATAGCTAATTTTGGCATGAGTAATTTAAGCTTTGACTGTAATTATATTTTTTTAACAGCATTTTAGAAAAAAATTGCGTGATTCGATAGTTTATATTATTAATGTGAAATAAGCCTTCTTTGTTTGTATGTATGTCGGTTTGTCCGTCTCTCACGCCTATATTAATGAAAACCCTACCTACCTATTCCATTTATTTCTTATGCAGTATGTATTTGTTATGAAAAATATCGACTCGTAAATAATTCCGAAAGCTTAGATTCCTGCTTATACCGGAAACGTTTCTCACGGTCCATCGCATCGGTGCCGCTAAATATTTAAACGGTCCACGCTTTAGATTAACATCCATCGAGAGAAACGACCCGAGAAAATGCTTTTGGCTCAAGCTTACTTTGGAGTTAGGTATACATAGTAACAGTAGTATATAAGGCAGTATACAACTGCATCCGTGGTCTAGCAGTTATGTCAGTGGATTAAGACTCAAAGGTAGTATCAATTACTGGTCGGGGCACAAAATATTTATTATTGTAAATAAATTACATTTCATTTATTTTACCACCATTTCATACATTTGGTACACTCGGTTTCGTCAGTTTAAAAATTATTTATTTTACTAATCATGATAGCAAATAAATAACAGCAAAGAACAGCCTTCGTCGTTACCAGATAAGTACTACCTACACTAATAGATGCTGCTGTAAAAGGGCGTTGTCATGGTAATAATAATATGGTATAATTAAATTAAAACAAAAGAATATTTTCTACTACTAAAGTAAAATTAACATGTTATATAGTATGTACTTAACAAATTGGTAATAATGGTTTCAGTACGTGGTCTCCACTGCAGGACCCGTTTACTCCATCGTTCATCGCTTCTGCGACAGACGTGTCCAGCCCATTGCCACTTCAACTTGCTAATTTTGAAAGCTATGTTGGTAACTTTGGTTCTTTGGCGGATGCCAACGTTTCTGACTTTATCCTTCAGAGAAATCCTGAGCATAGCTCTCTCCATAGCTCGCTGAGCGACCTTGAACTTATGTATCAGACCCACCGTCAGTGTCCACGTCTCAGCTCCATACGACATTACTGGAAGAACACACTGTTTAAAAATTTTAGTCTTCAAACACTGTGGTATGTTCGATAGGAAGATTTGTCGCAACTTCCCGAATGCTGCCCATCCTAATTGGAAGACGCAGAGTGGGACGACCCCCCGCCAGATGGACAGATGACCTGAGGAAGGTCACTGGTGTGGGATGGATGAGGGTGGCAGAAGATTGTGTAAAAAGGCAAACAGGCTGATGATGAATAATGGTTGGACTGTAAAAATTCATATCTATAAAGTAAGGTTACACGGCCTCTTTACAGCCTTTACATATATATATATGAAATTAAGCCTTGTATACTTCTATGCAATGGTATCTTTCATTGCATTTTGTAGCTCATAATAACTATTTATTTTTTAAGTGTACATACATACCATAATACAATAAATTCGGTCTAACTATTTAAATTTTCAAAGTCAAAGTCAAAGTCAAAATATCTTTATTCACGTAAACCTATTACAGGCATTTATGAAACGTCATTAATTTAATTATTTTGAATGATTCTACTCCTGCTAGTAGAAGACTAAGCAGCAAAGTGGTCCAATAAGTAAGCTGTTAGCAGAAGACCAGCAGCTTAGCAAATTCCAGTGACCTGTTAATGTTTAATCTGACTGAGAAAGGAATCTGCAAGGAAAACTCAGCTATATCAGATTTACAAAATAAAACATATACAGAACTGCACCACAACGATCAATTAATAACCTTTTAAATTAAGTTATTAGTACCTATGAGAATACAATACCTGGTACAGCAGTAACCCACCAGGCAAGTCAGAATTAAGGTAGACTACATGCCTATGTGCAACCCGAAAGTCGACAAAACGCAAAAACCTCTGTTAATTTAAGAACAATAAATTGAACGTGTTCGGCAGAGGTCCCAGGCCCCCACAGCAGCACCCGATCACGGACATAACGCATGTGCCAGCCATCCCCCCGCTCAACCAGGCCCTTAGGGTGCGGACCGGGACCCGACACACGTGCCACCACTGCAATGACCTTCTAAGGAAGGGGCGACCACCGGACACGCCACACCATGAGAACCTGAACACTAAGAATGACTTTCGAGAAACACACAAGCATAAGCATAATATATAAATAGACTAATTATCACAGTATTTTTGTACTTTTATCAGACCAAAATAAGTGTAATAAATCTTCATTAGCAGTTTGCGAATCAGAATAACAAATGACCGCAGTTTGGTAAACTTTCGCGGTAGTTTAATTTATGCGTAACTCAAAGTGATTTGCATCAAAGAGGATGGTGCTTGAATAGTGTTATTTAGGTTTCTGCAAGTTACATACTATAGTCCGTGTGAATAGAACAATTGTTATAGGTAAACAATAAACAGATATTTTTTCTGTAACATCGACGAGCTTGCCACTTGTCATGATTGGCCTATAGTAAAGTTGGCTAAATGTGAATCTGCGAATTTATAAGCGTGGTTTCTGACCACCCCGAAAGGGAAACGGTCGTGATGTTACTTTACTTTAGATATTTTTTCTTATTAATGATTATATTAGAACCTTACTGAACCGTTTGGCCAAAGCTATATATATACGTTACATATATTATCCACATCTTAAGTGGATTCTCTTCTAGGTAAAATTACTGTGAAAACTAACGGCCTACGAACTAGGAGCACATCCGTTCTGCATGCCCCTATGTGCTATACTAATTATAGACAAAGTTCTTTCCTTTGGAGGTCATGTAACTATTTCAATTGTAAGGGTTCGGAACTTGATTTGTTTATTTATTTATTTATTTATTCATTAATTTCCACAGCACATTACAGAACATAAAGGTTAGTATATAATTGAGTTTATACATTGGCCAAATTAGGAAACATAGTTTATTACTGATACTTAGGTGTCAAAGAAAAGGAGAAAAAACAAGAAATACAACCAAAAGATATAGAAATTCAATTAAACAAAAAACAATAACACAAATAAAATTACAGATATCCAATATTGAATTAAATTAAATTAAAAAAGAAAAAAAAATTAAGGATTAAATTAATAATTAAATTAAAAAAGATTTCTAAATTAAATAAATTAATAATTCTTGGCTGCCCTAACTACAGGAAAGTGTACACTAACAGTGAGTGAGATGTGATGTAGCCCTGTAGAATTGACAGCAGCACCGCGGACAGCATTAACAACCGGGATCTGCAACCGAAGTACAGATTAATACTAACTAATAGCAAACGTTTGCTCACAGCTACTTAATCACATTTTTCTGTACTACCCATAATGCCTTAGCTGTGTACCCATTGCTACTTGTTGTTATTTGTTTTTTGTATAATTGACTCTTTCTATTTTTTTTTATAATTTTATATATTTATATATTTTATTGTCCGAAAATAATAATAATAATAATTTTAGCATCTTACCAGAAACTAATTTATTTAAATGTATTTATTCAAAATAAATTAATATAAATTAAAAGCTAACTAAATAATAAAATTAAAAATAAACTAAACTATAAATTAAAAATGTCCTCTAGAGACGTCCCATCCGAGATAGTCCCAAGGAGACTGGCAACATTTCCCCACTGTATAGCGAGGCTAATACGTTGGCAGAAATAATTGCCAGCCTTCCTGTCTCCAGACCTTTCTGTCAGCCGCTTTGACAACTCCTTGGCTAACCGCTTCGCCGACGGTCCCCATGGGCCCATCGTCTCGACCCCAAACGGCGCAAATTCGTAACCGGCACCAAGGTTGGCATATTTGCGCAATTTGAGGTTCTCCGCAGAAAACGCCGCTCTCCCCGCGCCTGACGAGGTCGCCTGGATGTGAGATGGAGCTAATGTGTCTACACACGTCGAATCCCACACCAGAGACCTGCCAAGTTTCCACGGCCCAACAGTCATTCCGTCGGGTCTCTTGCCATCGCTCCGCACAATCCCAAATGGTTCTAAGATTGCGGGTACACCAGCAGTGACAAGAGCCCTTCGTTGAGAGCCGCGTGACGAGGAATGCGGCCAGCACTTCTAGCACAAGAATAATATAATTGTTTATTAGTAAATAATAATAATTACTTTGTTTAGTATTAGTTTACAAAAATTGAAATCAACAATACTATATCATTATGCATTATGGTACAAATAAACAAGCATTTGCAGCTGAACGAAGCCTATAGACTCGTTTATATAGGTCTGTCCGTCGGCAGTGAATGCCCAGACACTATATATATTTTAAAGTATAATAGTATATATTATTTAACATTTCAAAAACAAGAGAAATAAACTAGTAAAACGAAATAAAAAAATAATAATAAAAAAGGAAACAACACAAAAAGTAAAATAATAATAAAATGATGTGGTTTAGGTACAACGTTGAAAACAACACGTCACACCCTGTACTAAAATTAACAAATTAAAATTGTTTTTTTTTTCATGTTTCAGTTTTACTTACTATATACAAAAACCGACTGTAACAGTCGATTGATTATTGCAGATTATTTGCTCAATCACGTAGCGATTTTTTATTTTTCTATTTTATGAATTATAAAATGTTGGACCACGTGCCGAAGTTGATTTACTCGTACGTAGCGTACGTGTTCCATTAGGACTGTTATTGGAATTTAACGACGTATAAAACTTTTTGTTGAACCTTTAATAACGGGCTCTGTATCATGAATTTTCAAACTCGTAGTTAAAGGACGAATCATGTAGATGAATATACAGGGTGAAATTTGTGACCTTCAAGGTCAAATCCTAACTCCAAGGAATAGCAAAAATTGGTTAAAGGAGTCTTGACGCAGAATTTGATAAAAACTTAACCAAAAAATTAATTACTACCCGAAAAATGAAGCGGTTGATTTTGAAAAAAAAAAATTAGCTATTTATTTTTGTCGTGCAATTCTGTATTTGTTTCATTTGTAAATCTACTATAGCTGAGTTGAGATTAAACATTAACAGGTCACTGGAATCTGCTAAGCTGCTAGTCTTCCGCTAACAGTTTACTCTTTGGACCACTTCGCACAGGAGTAGAAGCATTCAAAATAATTTAAATAATGACGTGACACAAATGCCTATCTCATAAAAAAAAAAGATATATATATTACGTCTATTACGATATATTGGCGCGGTGGTGGCTCGGCTGTAAGAACGCGTTCCTTAAATGCTACAAAGGTCGGTTGAAACCCACACGGCATGTACCAATGAGAAATCAAATTTTCTTATGAACATTTGTAATAAATTTATAATACCACCGTTCCCATGCCTCGGAGAGCACGTTAAGCCGTCGGTTCCGGTTCCACTAATACCGACTAGTGGAATCGTTAATAAATTGTCATTTAAAATTGACATCATATTCTCTCCAAGCCGTCTGGCAAGCGTGGCGAGTGTAGGCCAAATTCTCCAGATTCAGTTCTGCAAGGCTCATCTCCAACAGTGGATGTCTAGGTCGCTGTGTTCTAGGGGCTGTAATGAATGAATAAATATCACGTCAGACTTGGCTGTATGGGCTAGACCCTTTTACTTCCCTATCCCCTCATTCTTTTTCTATCGGGAGAAGAGAACACAGACACAAAAAAAAACCAATGCGCGTTATACAAGTAAGATCCTAAAATGTATAGAACCAAGTTTATTTGTGAGATAGATAAAAACAACTTTTTCGTGATAGGTGACACATGATCAAACGAATCTAAGAGAACACGGAAACAACCCTAATCACGATGCAAATAAACTATCAAAATAATTAAAGCCACTTCAAATTGACGGCCAACAAATTTACAAGTCAACTATTGGAAGTAGCTCGACACTACTAAAAGGTGTGTTTTAATAAGCAATCCCCGGCATACATTATTCAGTAGTTGACTTTTGGACAAAATAATTGAAATGCTATGAACGGTGTGGCTCGATCCCGGGACCAACCTCTTCGATGCTAATCTCAACGGCCAACGCATAAATTAAACATGTAGTGTCCAAACTAGCACACTCAACTAATTAGCTATTTACGTCAGCGGTGATCGCTTAAGCGTCAATTTAAATTTATTTAAGCACCTGAAATATTTTACTCATTGAAGCCTTGCAGAATCAAATCTAGGAATACCTAATACTACATAATGTATTATATTATATATTGTACACATTATTTGTATATTTCACCTATATAACAATCGTTATATTTTGGTATGTCAGTTAACAAAATTTGAAATAATAATAATTATATTAATATCATGCATCGTAGACAAAGGAGCATCAGGAACACAATACAGTAGAAGGCATAAGACCACAAAACTATACAACTATTTAAACGAATTTTCCGTCGAAGGCATGTCAATAAATTCTGGCAGGTTATAAAAAGCATTATTTTGGAAAAAGAGTTTTAATTTTGTTTTAAATTCACTTGGTTATAATCTCAGGTAGTTTATTGTATAATGTAATTTTCAACGGCAAACCTTGCTTAAACGTTTTTCTCAACCTGGTTTGCCTTATATAGATTTCATTCTTGTTTCTTAGGTTATACTTAGTCAAACTAGAGATTTTCGGGAAATTTGGGTCTCAATTGGAATACGACGGCACCCGAAATGTTAATCAAATCAAATAAAATCAAATCATTTATTCATCCTTAAGTAAATACATATTACAATTTGTATTCAGAAGTTTGTTCGTTCAACTACACTTTATCATTAAGGGTATACTATATGTATATTTAATAATTTAAATGCCCAAGTCAGAATTTTGGTTTAATTCGATTAATGAAAATAAAACAGAAATAAGTTAGGTATAACACAAAAGAAAATATACAAATTATTGTCCTATTTTATAACACACATTATATTATTTATATTATATTATTTTTATTTTTCTAAATTATTGTGGTTTAATATTATCATTTCTATGTTTCTTCTATTTATAAGTTTTTTAGTTGTATAAGATATTTGTGGAAACTTGTAATTGGCATCTAGTTTTTTATATAAGTAATCATTTGTTAGAAGCTGTAAGTTTTCCTTAAAGATAAATAAATAAATAAAAATTATTATATTAAATAATTATTATAATAATTATTATTATGTCAAATGTGAGATTATCGTCAGTCAGAAAATCGTCAATAATATTTTCCCTGTAAAGCTATCTTTAGTTTTGAGCTAAATAATGGCAGAGTCAAGTCCTTGAAACTGTCTGGCAGAGAATTGTAAAACAGTTGTTATATTTAAAGAGTGTAATTTTCATATTCATTAATATGAAACTTTATTATTAATTGTCAAATGGTATTTATGCCAATTAAGAGAGCACGATAAATACGAACTTGTCCGATAAAATACTATGGAAAACCATCATGCACTACGTCTGTAGTTTATATGTATGTAGATATATAAATACTGATATATACATATATATTATTTTTTTATTTTCATTATATTATCTATTTAAAGCCTCTAATCTCTAAAGAGGCTACATTTGGGGTTTTCTTTACAGCAAAGCTGGCCAAGTTATTATCATTGAAAATTGAGATCAAGGTCGCCAACAATTGCATAATAACAAAATTAACATACTATTACGTTTAAAAAAAAATGTTGTCCAAACGTCTAACAAAGAAATCTGGAGGTTGAAGCAGGCAATTATTTCTGTCAACATATTAGCCTCGCTTTGCAGATGAAAAAAGTTTGCTAGTTTCTTGGAACTATCTCTGACATTTTTTGTTAATAAATAGTTTATTTTTTATTAGGTTTATTTTATACCTACTTAATTTTGTTTCTTTAATATAAGTAGTTTTTAATTATTTTAAATAATATTCTTAAAACTTGTAAATATTTTTAATCGATGTATAACGTTGTAACACCTAACAATATGATTATTATTATTATTTGGAAGAGGCTTAATTAGTCGTCATGTTTGTACTATAGATTTCGATCCACGTGTGGCCTGATTACGACGTGTAATTGATAATGTATTCGTTACTCTACCGTAGCTCTAAAGTAGGTGAGCGTCGCAACCTTCAATTGTTTGATTGTAATCGATACCTTCTGTTTTAATTTGTTCCTAATCAGTATAGATAATTTATTTATTTATTAAAACTTTATTGAACAATATTGAATGTCGCTAGACATTCTCTGACAGCCAACCTTAGGGACACTGTAGAATATTTAAGACGTAAGGTAAGTGCAATTAGAGAAATATAATTACGTAATAAATATGCAATATTATCTAAACTACAATAATAAATACTATAAACTAAATACTAATAATACATACACATAACATAACGTTAGATTCCTAGTATAGTTTTTAAATTATTATTTATATTTCAGTTTGGTTCATCATCATCATCATCAGTCTATGTCTTTCCACTGCTGGATGTAGGCCTCCCCCAAAGCTCGTCTTTTGCAACTCTTATACATTACAGCGGCCTTGTTTAGAACATCTGTCCATCTGGCGGGGGGTCGCCTACTCTACGTCGTCCCGTACGTGGTCTTCAATCTAGAACCCGTTTCTCCTATCAATCGTCGGTTCTGCGGCAGATGTGTCCGGCCCACTGCCACTTTATCTTGCTTATTTTAAAAGTAACGTTTCGAATTCTGTCCATCAAAGAAAAACCAACAGCTCTCTCCATAGTTTTCTGAGCAACCTTGAATTTATGACCCACTGTCAGTGTCCACGTCTCTCCTCCGTACGACATTACCGGTAGGACGGACTGGTTAAAGACCTTCGACTTTAAACTTTGTGGTATGGACGATGAGAAGATGTGCCGAAGTTTCCAAAGTTTAGTTATTTTAGATTTGAATGCAGTAAGTACAAAAAAAATTTTTAGATATATAAAATTATTATCATAATTTTAACAATACAGTATCATGTTAATTATATACCTACAATAATTTTCATTAAAACCATTTTTGTTTTCTTGTAACACCTTCATTTTAAAATACCAAATAATTTTAAATAAATGAAATCCAGCTAATACTTCATAAATATATTTTTTTTTTAATAAAAAAACAATAATGTTTATTAACTGCCACCGTGGTCTAGCGATTAAGTCCGTGTATTTAGTATCCGTGTAGATCTGGATGTACTAGTTAGATTCCTGGTCGGGATATCGACAAGCTTGCCACTTGTCATAATTGGCCTACATTAAAGTTAGCTAAATTTGAATCCGCTTTAAAAGCTTGGTTACTGACCCCCCGAAAGGATACGGTCGTGATGATACTATACTATTAATATTAATAAAATTTGTAGCTTTAAAAAGTTAATCTACAAGTCATCAGCCATTTGGAGACGTCAATCTAATGAATTATATTATAATATCAAAGAAAGAAGCGACATTCTAACGTCTAATAAGAATGATCGTGCAAATTTAGTCGTTTTGTTACCAATTTCATAGATACTTGCTTCTTTTGTTATGCTACAAAAGGCCAACCTGTGGAGCTAAAATTTTATTATGAACCAAAACGGAGTCTATTATGATACAATTTTATTATTATTGAAAATTAGACGATTTTTTGTACGGAAGTTTCTTTGTTAAGAAGTTTTAAGGGAGCCATTTTTCTCATTAACTTTTTCATTTTCAACGTTGTTTGTATCATAATTACTTGTTCTAAAAATATTTTTTGTAATTGATTACAATTCTTTGAATTTTATTTAAGTATCACATATTTTCTTCTACTGGAAGTTCGAAAAAACTGCCTCCGTGGTCTAGCGGTTAAGTCCGTGGATTTAGACTCGGAGGTACCGGGTTCGATTCCTGGTCAGGACACAAAAATATTCCTTACAGCCCCTAGAACACAGCGTCCTAGACCTCCACTGCTGGAGATGGGCCTTCCAGAACTGGAGAATTTGGCCTACACTCGCCACGCTGGCCAGACGGCCAGACACAAAAATATATATTAATGTAAATAAATACATTTAATTAATTTTTTATTTATTTGTGAAATTGGTACGCTGGAGTCCTCGACAAGCTTGCCACTTGTCATGATTGGCCTATAGTAAAGTTGGCTAACTGTGAATCCGCTTGTGAATGGTTTTTGACCACCCCGAATGGGAAACGGTCGTGATGATACTTTACTTTTGGAAGTTCGAAGTAGGGTCACTAATGTTGCTTACTTGCTAAATATAGCAAACTGTACAATGGTTTTTTTTTACTCTTTTATTGCATCAAAACTTTGGTACATAGGCGATTTTGACAACTAACCTTTGGGATGGTGAGAGATTATTTATTTATTTATTTATTTATTTATGGGTAGGGTGCAACAATCTAGTAGTCTCATTTATAAATACACCACATATTATGAACAAGTATTCCGAGCATGGTATGTGGGAGGTAGGTGCAAATATTTAAACAGGAAAATAGAGAATAAAAATTCTACTAAATCTAAATCTAATACTAATATAAAACATAAATATATATACTAAATTCTGTATACTTAATTTTAATAAATAAGAATACATACCTACATACAATATTACTTACAGTTGTTAGGAACTATTCAAGAAGTGTGTGAAGACCGTTCTTTTAAATAGCATTCTGTTGGGCGCTTGTCGGATATCTAAGGACAGGATGTTCCACAGATTTGCGACAACAACTTTAAATGAGTCGGACATAAAACTAGAGTGGTGAGATGGTATAGCAAGTACAGCGTTATGCAATGACCGCAACGACCTGTCGTGGAGAGAAGAGAGGAAGGAGAATTTGTTCTTGAGGTATTTCGGTGTCACAGGTTCATTTAATACAGAATAAATCAGAGTAAGGATTCGAAGGTTTCTGCGACAACGAACTTTGTACTTAACTTTAAAACATGTAAAGACCTTAATAGTTATTACAATATTTAATGTTATTTACGTATTTGAAATGGTCAACTATTGGTATTCCAAAATGAATGTTCCTAAAAGAACAACGCACATTTCGAGATTTTCTCTGTTTATTAAATATGTGTGTATTATGTGGATAATAGTATGTGTAATAACTATTTTACGAGTAGGTATATGTTAATATATCACGTATGTTTTTGGCTTATATTAATATTTGGGAGCCAAATTTCAAAATTTATTAGTCGTAATAACATAAGTTGGAGTACGTCGATCGTTCGTATATCTTCCGTATCTGGTATTGAAGTAACACAAATTAATCTGTCTTAATTCCCGAAGCCTCCAATGCTAATTGCTATAAGTAAAGCATAAATTTGGCTTAAACCTGTTTGACTTTTCCGTACCAGTTTGCTAATTTGTTGGGAGCTCGCATAAATTTAGATCGTGGGTAGAAACCTTTCGAATTCAACCCTCTAAGTACTTAATACACCTTCACATATACTTTTGATGTGTTATGAAAGCGTATTTTAAGGATCATTGAAGTAGGTAGGAAGGAGTTCTCAAAATTCTATAATTACTTAAATAAGCTTTGGACTCGAATGAACCGTTAATTCAATTTATTCACGTTATACTCGTAAATACCAGCAAAGTTAAATAGTTAAATACTAATAGGAAATTCTGTTTCGAAACATCTAAAATGGGAATGTATCTCGCGTGAAGTAAAAATCCAAGCTGAATAATTGATAAACTTGCCTGAAATCATTGGGGAAAAAGAAGGTCATAGTTTAGACAGCAATTAGGCAGAGAATTTTCCCCGCATCAACATGACAACAGGATCACAGACTAAAGTTACTAACGACCACAAAATTCTCCAAATACCTGTCTCCGTCGACGTGCAAATATCTACACAGGGGAATCTCAAATACAGAGCTCACTTTCACGAGGAAAAGCGGAACAAAGCCTTCTGTATACATATATTAGTGTATATTTTCTGCATTTCACTGTATGTCGGGTTTGAAATTTAGTTCAGACTATTTGGAAGCGACACCTCGTACGTCAGTTGTCGCGAAGGAATTTGCTTTCAGATTCATGTATTTCCATCATATGTCTAATTAATTTTGTAATATGGACGTAGAACGGTATATTATTGTTACTGACGACTCGTATTTTGAAATGACTTTAGTGTGTTTGTTTATTCTGATTGATGATTTAAAATTACTGATAAAGGATTTATTTGAAATATCATCGAAATTATAATTATTACAAAAGTTTGGTTATGATTAAGTTATGGCGATATGATTATACAAATAATTATTTTCAATACATTTTCTCAAATATAAATCGTATATATTTCCAATTTAGTTGGTGCTAGTCATTAGAGCTACTCGTAGGTACGCAAAACTAACTACGCTAAAGGATAGGCGTCCAATGTTCACAACGTAATAACATTCGTGTTCCACATGAAGGAACATCGGCTTAATTTTAATGTTGCTTGCGATAGCCTATTTGACTAATATAGGTATATGATTTGTACATGCCATCATCATCATCATATTAAGCTATTGTTGGTGTCGGCTATTCTCTTTGCCTTCTAACAAGTTGTTGTAAAATTACAACAGTGTAGATACTTGCCATTGAGTTCTTCGCGCCATTTTGCGTGGACATGTCAAGTGCAAGTTTTTGGTTTGTAAATTACTTTACTGTGGATATTATTGGTCAAAAGTGGTGTTGTTTTGTTTAATAATGTGCTACAATGTGATAATTAAGGAAAACGATAAATTAGACTTTAAATATGGGGTACAATTATTTTTTTGCGGTTTTCCCGCGCTGTCAACTCCCATATTTGTATTTGTCACTCCGCGAGTGAAGCAAGCAAGAAAAGCTTCAAATTCTGCAGCATCTAGAATTTTATGATGTCCTCATTAACTCATTAAAAAGAAAGATATATTACGTCAGACTTGACTGTATGGGCTAGACCCTTTGCCTTCCCTATCATCTCATTCATCATCCATCGGGGGAAGAGAACCAAAAAAAAAGATATGTCCATTTTGCAGTCTAATGTTGTGTTAGACTTGAAGAAAAGAAATGCAAAGCTCGCTGTCTTACCGAATTTTGCTTAAAGTGTATAAAAACCATAGAACAACGCCAAGTCGAACGACCTTCAAAGCGAAATAAAGTGAAAAAAGCACATAAAGCAACAGTTCATACACATGGTAAATATAGTGTCATTTTTAATAATTTAATTCATTCATTCATTACATTCCCTAGAACACAGCGTCCTAGACCTTCATTGCTGTAGATGGGCCTTCCAGAACTGGAGAATTCGGCCTACACTCGCCACACTGGCCAGACGGCTTGGCGAGGATATGATGTCAAATTTTTATGACAATTTATTAACGATTCCATAAGTTGGCATTAGTGTAACCGGGACCGACGGCTTAACGTGCTCTCCGAGGCACGGGAACGGTGGTGTTTTAAATCTATGACAAATGTACGTAAGAGTGTATTTCTCATTGGTACATGCCGGGTCGGTTTGTAGGATTTAAGGTACGCGTTCTTACAACCGAGCTCCCGTCGCGCCCCGACCTACCACCGCGCCGTGCAATAATTTAAATTTAATTAATTAGTAATCACGTGTACCTTAAATATTTTAAATCTGTCTTTAAAAGCTTGAATGTGATGTCTTCTTTTAAATTATTACCAGTCTAATACTTAAATCATATCTTCAGACATTATTCAGAACATCAAAACTTGAAGCACTGCCGCAGAACTTTGGAAGTATGAAGTCTAAATTTTTTGCGAAACAAACTTCTAAACAACGTAACTTTTCACTTGTTTCTTGGTAAGAAAGTTGAAAATAATGCGTCAGTTCATGCATACATGGAGATATGAGTTTGCATTGTAATGCCAGTGCAATTGAAGCGACTTGCAATCTTGACGCTGACATTTTTTCTCGCACGATCGTGCGGGTTGATGACGATTGTTACTATATTTTATAATATAACATAATTGATAAATTTATATTGTCAGAAAATGAAGTATATCAATAACATTAAGATTTATAATAGTTTTTATAATTTTAACAGGTCTTTACGCGACAATAGAGAAGACAATATCTTCATCTTGGAATCCAGTAATCAATAGGTTTCGACGCCGGGAAAAATCGCCCGGTGGCGCCAAGGATATTAAGTGTCGTGTGTCGTGATTTCTAAAAACTTTTAAAATTGATAAGTGGGTAGGTTTACATCTACCGCCCAGTATGTACGAGATACACCGCATAGTTCCAGTCGACCCGGACCACGGCCAATGCAACTTGGCTGAAACGTTGGGAGAAATATGTGTCTAAGATTAATAAGACTCGTTAATTTTTTAATCTCTCTATTTTGTTATTAGAGAATAAAAGACAGAGAAATTAACTACAATAATTAATTTGTTCGTTATAATTAATTAATTTAAATATTTAAATTAGAATACATAATTATCTTTTTTATTTTGGACATAAAATCCAAATATTAATAACAATTTTACTTATATTAACTAATGTTAACGTAACGATCCAGACCATATCGCTTTAAGTATCTATAACTCGAAGTTTATCCTGACCTAGAAACAAATGAAAATACAAATGTAAAATTACTTTTAATCATTTAGGATTAACTACACTTTTACTGGACATATTCGGTCCCAGCCCTATACACTATATACCTTTACAAAAAGGAAATAAACAAAGAAAAAATATGAATATGTTGAGACACTATTGATTTATCGGACTATCTGCTACTGGAGAATGTCTAGTTTGGGAAACTTTTGGGAAAGTACGAGATCATTGCCAAAAGGAAATATTTAAATATATTTAAGAATAATTCCAGTTTTAATCAGTGGTATTTGTACGAGTATATACTCGTAAATATCACCATGGCAAGCTTATAACATGGAATCCATTAACAATGGAATCGAATAAGAATATTTTTTTTATTTTTTTTTTTTTAAACTTTAATGCACAAAGTACAAAAGGCGGACTTATCGCCCGTAGACATTCTCTGACAGCCAAACCTTTGGGACTAATTAGAACAACTGTAGGTGCAAGGTTATACTTTAAGTGACACATCAATTAGATATAAATACTTAGATAATAAACTTACTTATACATAATCTACTTATAAAGATACATATACTAAGTACTAAGACATACACAATAATAAACATATATATAAAACTTACAAATTTTGTTAGGAGCTATTTAGAAAATGTGAGTAGACCAGCTTTTTAAATGATGATCTGGTAAATGCCTGCCTTATAGAACACAACCAAAGGAAAGCGAGATGATACAGGCGTATTTTATTCTGCGTTGCAGATTTTGAATGCTCTTCCAGCCTCTGTGTTGCCACTTACCATCAGGTGGGCGCAGGGTCACATGTCGTGCTAGTATTATAAAACAATAAAAAATATTGCGTCTTACAATGGCGACCTAATCCAAGATAAGAGTAGGTACATTTTTTTTTCCTTTTCAGCATACGATAGATGAACTTTGTTTGCAGGCTTGCTTGTGTTAAAGTTGTGCGAGTGTAAAGACGTGCGAGTCGGAATCGTAGTCAATTGAAGTTGCACTCCACACCGGGAACTTAATTTTGTCGGATTCATCGCGCACCGAGCGTTGCTGAAATGCAGAATACGGAATAATGCCTGTTGGGGTTATTATGGAATTCATCAATGAGTACCCGGCAAATCAGTTTTAACAAACCCATAATGTATTTTTAACTATTATTATTACAGACCTTAGAATATCCTAGACCTCCACTGCTGGGTGTGTCAGATATTCATATTTTTGGAGAATTTAGACTAGCTAACTAGACTTTTAGTCTGATATCAATTTATATTATAAGTTTAAGGTGTGTATCTATAATAATAATAATACAATTATTTATTGCACGTAATTTACAAACAAAGTGTACATAGGCGAACTTAATGCCGAAGATATTCTCTAACACTTAACCTTTGTGATGGTAAAAAGTAAGGTCATACGGTGATTGAGATTGGAAATCATATTTTATTTATTTCAAAACTTTATAAACTATGTCCACAGGCGGACTTAATGCATTACTAGTCAACCTTAGGGCCAATTTAGAGCATTTGTTATGTGAGGCAGGTGCAAGATATAATAGGAGCATTTAGGTCAGTGAAAAAAACAAAATAAATAAAACTTTAATACTAAATCTAATATACTATATACAAAACTATTTACTAATCATACATAGGTACATATAAATAATAATACATACATATTTATATAATACAATATCATATAGTTACTTATATATTTGACCGCCTCCGTGGTCTAGTGGTAACAAACGTTGCCGAGAACTCGGGAGGTCGTGGGTTCGATTTCCACCGGGGGCAAGTTGTACATTGTATAATTTGTCTCGGTCTGGGTGTTTATATGTATAATATGTATATATTTACAACAAAAAAAAAAGTATAATATGTAGTTTATCAACCATCTAGTTTCCGTAACACAATCCTCGTAGCTTACCACGGAAATTAGATGGCGCTGTGTGACCTGTCTGGAAATATTTATTATTATTATATTTATATACTACTTACAGTTAATAATAATAGTATAGATACAACATGAATAAAGATATAAATAAATACTTAGAGATTATTTATTGAATTATATTTATTTATAATAATAATAATGCAAACAAATAGTTATATAAAATAGTAATAATAAAACTAATATATAAATAAGGAAACGTGCATTTCTCATTGGGTATCTCACACACACATAATTTGTGGCCATGGACTTGTTTCCATGCCTTGAGAACGTTAAGCCGTTGATCCTGGTTTTACTTAGATCGACTGGAATCACGAGGATGTTAAAACTAAGTAAATAAATTTAGTAAGGTGAAAGAGGATCAAATTTTTCAGATATATTATGTGTTGGAAGACCCATAGTTGCGAGTCGGTTGCGACGAGCGTTGAGCCTGAAGTATCAGACATTTAAGTTTGTGTTTATAGTATGAATGACTAACGCTGGGTTGTACCAAAACGAAGTCTATATAACTGTAGTGATTAAAGTTGAAAATGGCGTCGACTACACTAGCCGACGACTGACCTTGAAAATAAAACTGATACATTCGACGCCATTTTTTTCAGACTAAGACGAGCGCCTAGTGCGAAACGACAACGACACGACACACGAGCTTTGCGCTTTAAAGAAACCTTACTTGACCGCCTGTTTAAGCGAAACACGAAGTCGAAGACGGTAGTTTCCGAATGTTCGTAGGTTACTACTGGCCTATACTAGTTCGTCAATTACCGACCTGGTGCGCGGGCGGCGGGAATGTCAAATCAGTTTAGTCATGTCGGCGACTTTAAACATTTTTTAACGTAAAATGTCGATTAATACTATTAATAGGTATTTATTTGGCAAAGTAAAGTCCACATCGCTCTAAGTGTACATCGCTAAATTTATGGAGTGAAAAAATAATAATTATTAAAACCTCATCCATGGTTTGCTTGACCGAGTACGTCTAAACACTATAAAGCTTATTTGCACCAAAATAAAGTCTCCATTAATGCAACGATTAAAGTATCAATAAATGTGTAGTAAATGTATTAGTTTTGTTTTGAAGGTCAGCCGTCAGCTTGTTCAATCTACGCCATTTTAAACATTAATCGTCACAATTTTAGACACTTTATTTGCAACTCTACTAACAGTTTGCGATCTGGTGTAGCCCCGCCGCAGCCCTAGTCACCGTGCACTTTTGTATTTCTATGGGCTTTGGTGATGTTTTGGATTGTCGATGAGTTACGCGATGACCCTACTGAACTAGCTTTTGTTACGCTCCACAAGGCACAAGCAAGCGTTCTGTTTGAGAACTATTCGATCGATATTGGCGAATAAAATGCATTTATGTAGGTATAAGGTTAATGAAAATTTAATTGGAATAGCGAACTTTGAACTTTGGTTGTAAATTATTAATTTTAGCTGTTCTTTTACAATATTAATTAAGTTTACAGATTATAACAACTTTATATTCTATAATTCGAAAAAAACTAAGATATAAGTCCCGCCATCGTGAATGGTGGCAAGAACGCTGCCTGCATTTCTCCGCTGAATTACAATACTGATTCTTTGGGAGAAGAGCGCCAGCCCTTTTGTCACCGGAGGAGACGACAAGACGCTTGATGTCTTTTAAAAACTTTTGTGCGCTTAGACTCTATAGGCCCAGAGTTTCTATAACAACTTTTATTTTATTAGTTTATTTTTTTTATACGTAAGTAATTTATGACAGGCAAATAAATATTTCACCGACACTACATATCACTGATACTCAAGATATATACAGAAGTAGAAATACTCCTATATGTTTACCACTGTATATTTGAACAGTTATTTTGAAAACCTAAATCAAACTACGAAATCAAAAGCGTCAATTCAATTATTTTTTATAGAGAGAATTGTTTGATAGCTTGTGTTACATCACGCCTGAACGTGTTTGTTCGTTTCTCCGCAATCCACAGCGGAGTGGAAAGTTTTGCACGCGTTTAGCATTCATATTTTGACCCATGTTTTAAAGTTTCAAAAATACTACAAATGTTATAAACCAACAAGAAGTCCATTTATTTTCTGTATAAGACTTTGACATGTTGAAATCACGATCTCTTCAGCTTAAGTCATTGCTATGAAAAAAAACAATCCATAGTGACACCTACTAGCCGTAACAGGGATTTAAGCACTTAGAATTAAAATTTGCTTTACCATACTTATTTTTTATTTGTGTTATCAAAATCATTATTTTGTGTTGTAAGAATGCTTTCCTTAAACCCTACAAAGGTCGGTTCAAACCCCCCCCCCGGTATGTATCAATGGGAAATACACTTTTCTTACGAACATTTGTCATAGATTTACAACTCCACCGTTCCCATGCATCATAGAGCACGTTAAGCTGTCGGTCCTGGTTCCACTAATACTTGTTGTTAATAAATAATTGACATGTAAGCTGTAATAATGAAATGATGTGTTATATGTACGAGTATATGGGTAGAGAAGTACTATGGCATTGCATTAATTTTTGTTTGTATATCTATTAATCCTATTTTTATTTTATTTAAAATTCAGCTGGTTGAAAAAGCCAAAATAGCGTTAAGTTCACCTTTGTACATTCCTTACAGCCCCTAGAAGACAGCGTCCTAGACCTCCACTGCTGGAGATGGGCCTTCCAGAACTGGAGAATTTGGCCTACACTCGCCACGCTGGCCAAGCGGCTTGTAAGAATTATATTTGTGATATGGTGTGCATAATTTGTGGTTTTTCCAATAAATGTTTTTGGTAAACATCAGTGGTCATTCACACAAAGACCCTGCTTATTTCTCCTAACGTTTAGCTGTTGGTTGTTAATAGACATTAAGCTTGCATACCTACTCAATTTTTTTTTTCTAGGTAAGAATGATTTTATTAATCTACCTATCATCTAATAATATAGGCTTTCCACGAAGCTTTTTATCGAAAGCGATTTTTCGCCGCTACTCAAATTTATCTTTGCTTTGTGTCATCGTCACTCTATGCAATTTCGCATTCGTGGGCATTACTCTAAAGCAAAATCTCATTGCCACATCGTCCTCATTTAAATAAATTTGAATGTAACTTTTATTGATTGTATATTGATAAGACCTCAATGAATAAAAAAGCGATAATTTGACCCTATTAGGTTAAACTTTAATTATCTAATAGGTAGTTTATCGAGTAAAGAGACACGGGAGCCAGTTGCGGAATCGCTTCCCTTCGTAACTAGATTCACATCAATCCTCTTAACTGTTTAGCGATTCGGTTTCCGTTATTTTATTAGAATTAAACTCGCGTCGGTTGTTAATGGGGTAAAATGTTTGCTGGCAAGTCGCTATTTGTTTTGTCATTAGCTTTTAAAATGTAGATTTGTTATCTTTATTATTTGGATTTCCGCAGCCCTACTTACTTAAAGCGCTTATTAGTCGATTTCGTTATTTCAATCAGAGATTGCGTCAACATTTGAAAATTTCTTAAAATTCTTAACTCTATGAGCGCTCGACCTTAATAAGGCTTAACCCTTTTATATCACTCTCGCTCGCACTGTCCAATCTTTTTAAATATTTTTCAGGTCAGTTGTTAGATAATGCCTAACCGGCATTAAACTCGCCTATTTATTTATTTTTATTTAAAAACTTTATTGTAAATCTATACAAAAGGCGAACGTAATGCCGCAAGACATTCTCTTCCCGTTAACCTTTGGGACATTGGGACATTTAAATATGAGTACGGTGCAAATAGAGAAATAAAATATTAAAATGAAACATAAATAATATTAAAAATTAACATATTTAGACAACTATAATATATATATATATAATATATACACATACATACTAATACTACATAAATATAATACAATAAAATTATATAATAATACATAAATACCTTAATGTTAATAATAACTACCTACAATGGATTAAAGTCAGTAAAAAGTTAAGCTAGTGACTTATAAAAATGACTGTACACTCTTTTCTTGAATATTGGTCTGCTGGGTGCTTGTCTGACTTCAACAGGAAGGTTGTTCTATGTACACTAAAAGTATTTAATAAATAAGTCTTAAGAAATGTAGTCTATCAACTTTCTAGGAAATAAATTTACGGACATTTTGGACACATTTTCACTTTTATATTCCTAATTGTATACATTGAAAAATAGCAAAATCATTTATAACATTTTTTCTCTATTTAACCACCTATAACAAATATACTCGTATGATATCTCAATTTTTTATTATTATTTAATTTTATTTAGTTTTTTTATACATTTTTTTGTTTTAGTTTTTTGTTTCCTATTATTTGTATTTTTTATTATTAAATAGTTTGTAATATTATTTTATTAATAAATAATTATTATTGTTAAATTTAATAAATATACAAATAAACCAAAAAGAAATCTGATCGAGATATATGTACATACATATAAAGTATCCGAATATTTCTCGAAAATCATTTGTTAATTTTTTTGGTCCACTTTAGCATTATCAGACCGTGTCCCTCCTGATAAATATAAGCTCTCCACTTATTCGTCCATCTGTTGGGTTCTTCTTCATAACGTAGTCTCCACTCCAGAACTCGCCTACTCCATCATATTAATGAATTTATTGATCTAACCTAGGACATTGTCGTCTCATTGTAATATGTACTTTGAAAATTAGGTATTTATTAAAGATTTATGACTTACACTCTGAACATGACGAATAATTGTAACCGGAAAGGCATACAACCAGGAAATTAGTTTGTAATATTTAAAATTCATACCCTTGACGTTCAGAACAGAAAATTATTATGTTCTGAGAACGAAATGTTCAGTCATGACATGTGAACAATCTCACTGTTCCGGTCTTTGATTTACTGTAGAAGTCATTAAGTTTTTTTGAAAATGATTTCAGACAATTTATGGGTCAGTCAAAACCTTAATTCTAGAACGTCTGGGTAGTCAGTTGTATTATGTAATCAATATATGACTGCCTCCGTGGCTTAGCGGTTAAGTATGTGGAATAAGACTCGCGGGTTTCGGGTTCGATATCTCGTCTGGACATAATAAATTATTTAATTTATTTGTGATATTTCTCGAGTATAGTATTTAGTAAAGTTGGATAAATGAGAATTCCCGTAATTAAAAATTAAAAATGCATGGTTTTTGACTACCCCGGAACGGATACGGCGTAATGATACTTTACTAGTAAAGTATCATTATATATATATATATATGCATAGTTTTTATAGGTATTTGAATTTAAAAAAAATCATTTCTTAATATCCTTAATCAGAACAATAAATCTTATTTGTCCCAACAGTCAACGGTTAGAGAATGCCTTACGGCATTGTGTTCGCCGATTGTAAATGACAATAAAACTTTAAAAAAAATGAAATCAACCCCCACCAGCAACCTTCTTCAGGTTATCTAAACGTTGTTTATTATATATAATAATAATAACCAAATACGTTGGACTAATAAAATGTCGGAAATATTTTTTTTTGGCTTCTCCATACAAATTTACTATTTTAAGATTACCAACATATTACATATACAAACATATGAAGAAACCTGATTTTTTGGTCATTTCCGACATATGCCTTAGGAATAGTTATTTAATTCTGTCAATATAAAATAATTACAATATAAATTAAAACTACTTAAAAGTAAAAATATAAACTAAACCTAATAAAAAATAAACTATAAGTAAAAAATGTCCACTAGAGACGACCCTTCAGTGATAGTCCCAAGAAGACTGGCAACATTTACCCTCTGTATAGCTAAGCTGTATTAGCTTTATTACGTATGTTATTCTATTGATAGAGATAGTTTTTAGTCTAACGTAAGACCATACAAAGTCGCCCATGCCAAGAACTCCTTTAGTAACCTATTCTATTGTATTTCTGGATTTTTATCAAAGAAGTAGGCATGTCTTCTCGACTACCTCAATGGTGCTGGTAGCAAACATTTAGAAACCTCCCCGGAAACATTTGTAATTAAAATGAACGGGATACTGGCTAAATACTTACTTTGCGTTCGTCGGCTATTTCTGGGAATATTATGATCTGTCGGATTTTTGCATGAAAAATAGAATAGTGCACCTTTTAGCCATTAGTTCTGTTCTTTTTTTTTCAATAAGTGCAAATTAAGTCCTAATCTTTCCTCGTGGAAAATGGTAATGTCAAAGCAGAAACACATGCCACGACTCAATATTCACTTAAACCTCTTTTATTTTTCTTGATTTAACATTTGGTAATAAGAGACAAGGCATACTTGTCTGAATATTGGATCTTGAGATGGATTATTTTATACAGGCCCTGGTGTAGGTTAGATATTAAAACCAAACCTAAGAAATAATACATATTTACTGCATACATTTGTATTTGACATTATTATTGACTGCTTCCATGGTCTAGCAGTTAAGTTATTATTCACATTAACAAGCTTGTCACGTGTCATGATAGGCCTATAGTAAAGTTGGCTTAATGTGATTCCGCTTCTTCGAAAGCGTTGCTTTAGACAACCCAGGACTATGGTCGTGATGATAATTTATTTTACTTTCAAAGACAATGAATTAAAAATTCAAAAGTATGAGAATTAAAGCTAAGACAATCATCTCAGAATGAATTAGACTATGACAATGCATTGCAATTCAATTCAATTCGTTTATTTTTGCAAGTAGGCATAGGACAAAAATATATATCTGCACTTTTTCACGTCAAATTTTACAATATTGATATAAAACGATATAATTTTATAGTACATATTGGTGAATCTGGAGCAGTACATGATAACCATCATTTGGAAAGAGAAACAATAAAATAACAAAATTATAAATACAGAATAACGATTAACATTATATCTGCTATAGATAGGCATTGTCACACTATAAGCTAAGACAGACACAATTATAAGAATATAAATGTCAATGTCAGTTAAGACAATGCGGGTTATGGTCGTGTGTAAGGTACACGTCAATTTGTTTATCTTGGTTCACTGACAATAATTCATTGAAAAAAATATCAATTATTAATTCAAATATTAATTGGAATTCCAAAACACGTTTGTCTTCGACAGGAGAGCAACAAGCTTCCACTGACTATCAAAAAAGATCCCATCAAATTCGAATATTAAAAAAAACTACTTAATACTGGAGACATCGACGAGCTTGCCACTTGTCATGATTGGCCTATAGTAAAGTTGGCTAAATTTAAATCCGCTTATTTATAAGCGTAGTTTCTGACCACCCCGAAAGGGAAACGGTCGTGATGATACTGTACTCGTTTTACAATGATCTCCTTGAATAACACTATACATATGTATGTATATGTTGATTACATACATAGTAAAATCGATAGAGCATCCAACCATCAGTCAAATTAGCAACGTGCGTCAGTTTAGAGCAGGACATGATTTAGCCTAATCCTGTTACGTGAGATGAAGCTCGGTTTGATGCTGCCGTGCGTTTGCCATGATAACTCACCCCACAAATTTTGAGTGGTTTAATAATTCTAACATTTTCTGTTGTCGCAGTAGTTACGGTCCGATCACAGATCTTTACTTGGTTTGCATCAGAGTATTATTTCTAATCCTTTAGCGATTAAAGTCGATAGCCCGGTATTTCTTTGAATCCATCCGTCAGAAAATAACAATTAGTCAGTTGGAGTGCCAATGAGCTGGATGGACACGTCTGTAGCAGAACCTATGGACGATGGAGTAGACCGGTTCTGGAGTAGAGACCTAATATAGAAGATGGCAGGAGATCGTGTGAAGTGGCGAGCGTTTAAAGATTACAGTCCCTAGAACACAGCGTCCTAGACCTTCACTGCTGGTGATGGGCCTGCCTACACTCGCCACGCTGGCCAGACAGCGAGCCTTGGGGGAGGCCTATATCTAGTAGTGGAGACATTCTAGTCGTAGTTGTAATTTGTGGATTAGTTCCACGTTTTACCTGCCCTCGTCATTTAAAGTCAATCCGCAGGCGAAAGCGCAGATTTTGGCAAGCGGCGCAAAAACGTATCTAATCCAAGTCTACGTGTTTGTGCCGTTTGCTGTAGAATCTCTAGACCCGTGGAGTTAAAGCGCCAAGACACTTTTAAAACATTACTCCTTGTCCAGTTGTCTGATTCGGTGACAAGAGGGCTGCTACTTTCCTCGCTCACAGATTCACTATAGCGATTAGCGAGGAATTGAGGCAAGCGTTCTTGCCACCATACCACGCAGCTAAATTAACTATTAACTAATTAACTTAGGTTTTGTAAGTACCTTATAAGTACCAAGGCGCGGTGGTGACTCGGGTGTTAGAATGCTTTTCTTAAATCCTACTAAGGTATACCAATGAGAAATACACTTTTCTTCGTACATTTGTCATAGATTTACAACACCACCGTTCCCGTGCCCGTAGAGCACGTTAAGCCGTTGGTCCCGGTTCCTTAGTGGATCGTTAATAAATTGTCATTAAAAATTTACAGCAGATTCTCGCCAACCCGTCAGGCCAGCGTGGCGAGAGTAGGCCAAATTCTCCAGAAATATGTCCTGGAAGGCCCATATCCAACAGTACAGGTCTAGGACGCTGTATTCTAGGGGTTGTAATAAAGTACCTTATATTATTATTTTTGGTATAATTATTTTTTTGATTTCCCATTAATTCCCATCTCACACTTCCAGCAGATATTTAGATTCATTTACCGCATCGGCTGCTCAGAAGTAAAACAAGCTTCGATCCCACTGACGATGAGACAGGCTCCCTCTGTTCATATTTTAAACGTTTACTTACCACCTACTTTCTAAACCAGATAAACAGTGTTTTTTAAATCAATATTACATTTTATATTTGTGTTAATTTTTATTTTTAAGATTTGATATTTACTGTTTATTAGTGTGTAGGCTTATTTATAGTATTTTATAGTTATATGTATGTATTTATTCATTTTTATATGTATTATTAGTATCTAGTTTATCATAATAAATTTGCACCCATACATAGTTTTTCCACACTCCCAAAGGTTGGTTGTTAGAAAATTCCTGCCCATTAAGCCCGCCGATGTACATTTTTAGTGCAATAAAGTATTTAAAATAAAATAAAAAAAGCTTCCACTAATAAAAAAAAATGGAAACATAAAAGGCCAATTAAAAGTTACCAAAAATAAAAATAATATAAATAAATAAAAAGCAAAATACAAATAACGCAGTTATCAGTATTGATTTAATTTATAAATTTTATTTATTTTATTTTCCGTTTAGTAGATTGAATATCGTACAAGTTACAAATTATTGATTGTTGGATGTAAAATAAATTCTAGACAGCATAATAATATTAATTGGCTAGCTAGATGCATGTCCGTGGTAATTTGATGTGTACGTCAGGTAAAGTAATTAGGCTGGGACAATAATTGTGTCACTCGTGTATGCATGCTTCAGATTAGATTAAGCCATTGCTAATAATTAAACTGTACGATATAGTAAAATTATTTTGCATAATTTTATAAGAAATTGTTAAAATTACTGTGAAGAGAATCTTCTGTCCAGAATTTACACTTTTTAACAATAGTTTTTTTTTAACTCTTTAAATCTCTCGGATAATTAAAGTTGAAATAAATGATCATAAAATTAATAATAATAATAATAATAAATTCTTTATTGTACAAAACCAAAACAAGTGCAGGTACATAGGCGAGCTTAATGCCGTAAATGCATTTTCTACCAACTAACCTTTGTGACTGAGATATGTAATAAGCGGGTGCAGAATGTTACGAAGAAAATAGATAGTTGAAATTATTTATTACTATATAAAACACAAATTAATCACATACATATAAGAACTATACTTATACATAAATAAATAAATGTCATACGTAAACAAATAAATATATACCTATATATAAAATACATATATTCATATATATAATAAGTGAGTTATGGCGAATTATTCTGTTTATGAAGTAAGTATTTGTATAACTTAACTTTAAATATTTTAAGAGATGGTGCTTGTCTGATAATTAAAGGAAGTCTGTTCCACTGGCGAGCTACGGATACAGTAAAGGAATCTGAATATCTGCTGGAAGAGTGGGGAGGGATTTTAAGTAGGTTATTATGGGAAGAACGAAGTGAAAGGCTGTGAGAGTCACATAGGAATTGGAAACGATCTTTTAGGTAAGGGGGTGCATTGGGATTATAAAGAATACTGTAAAGAAACGAAAGACTATGTGCAGACCTGCGATTTCGGATATTAAGCCATTTTAACTCTTTACGAAAATGAGATACATGATCATACTTACGCAAGCCAAATATATAGCGAATGCATAAGTTGAGAAGGCGATCGAGTTTATTTAGTAGCTCTTCGGTGAGATCGGAGTAGCAGACGTCTGCATAGTCGATAATTGGGAGAAGTAATGAGCTGACTAACGTACGCTTTGCCGAGAGTGGAATGAAATGCTGTGATCGCCTTAGAGAGTGCATGAACGCGTAAATTTTCCTACTGACTTCTGTTACATGGCAATCCCAAGGCATTACTAATTACTCGCTACCTTGATTAGGGTCAGTATGAGTAGCGATATTTTTAGGAAAACTTCTCTGCACCGTAACTTAAGTTTGTATTACTGAATAATTATTGTAAAAAATACGTAGTGCTTTATTTTTATTGTACCTAGATAATAATATAAAAAAGACAATTAATAAATTCCATGTTGTAGACAATTTTTAAAATTAACGCATCGTAACGTTATTTGCTGTCGTTTGTAGTGAAACCTTTTTACGAGAAAACCAAATTTAATACTGTTTTACACTGACAGGGCTGCAGGTGTACACAGAAAACATAAATCCTTGTAAAAATAATTGAAAATAATTAAGATCTGGAATAGTGTTTACTTTGCATTATCATGGCAGTCTATGAAAATGAAAATACATTTCATTATAAAAATACCCACGTCTCAGATGTCGGGGTGACTGTAACATTTGACCCAGAGCAATTTTATCATCGTTATTGCAATTTCCTTGAATAAATCTTCCGAAATGGCTTTTTGAGGAGGCCGTAAAAAGGTATTGTTAGGAATAAATTAAATAACAGCAATAGGATGCTGTCACACACCAAGCTAGAAACTAGCAAGATAGTAATTGATTTTAATGAAAGAAAAAAAAATAAAAATTGCTGACTATTTTCTGTTCTGAATGAACCTGTGACACCGAAATACCTCAAGAACAGCTTTGCTTATCTCTCTTTTTTCCATGATAAATCACTTTGATCCTCTCACAACTCTCTTCTTTCGATGCCTTCGCATAACTCTAGTTTCATTTCAAACTCGTTTGTCGTTGTAGCGACAAATTTGTGAAACAATTTGCCTCCTAACATTAAGCAAGTAACCACCAGATCGCTATTTAAAAAAATGGTCTATTCGCATTTCATTTCTCAACAAAATTTGTAAGTATATTATTATTATTATGTATGTACCTTATTTATAGGTATGCATGTCAATTTGTCGGTTACAGTGATGCTTCACAAAGTGATACTGTCTTGGATACTCCACTCTATCTGATATGACTTTCAGCATATTGTTTGTGCTGCGTCTAATTCTATTGACTAAAGATGCAGTGCGTTTACAAATGAAAGCAACAAAACTAACAACGATTCACTGCAAACATTCCGGACACATTGCAAAAACGTGGCAACTTAGATACTTAGAACTTAGAAAAATCAATTGTGTGAATATTTGTATTTATTATACCTCTATATATATTATAATATCAATACACATTGATATTATAATATATATAGAGGTATATAAGTAGTTATATAATATTTTTAAATTTATTATATTTATATTATTGTTACAATCACTTTCATTGCACCTATATTTGTTCAAATTTGTCCCTAAGGTTTGGCTGTCAGTCAGGGAATGTCTACGGACATTAAAAGCCCGCCTTTGTTATTTGTGCAATAAGGTTTTATTTTTTTAAATAAATAAATAAAATAAAAATCTACAATAATATCAAAACTAGTTACGTAGCTTTGTGTATGACTGCGGCTTAAGAAAAAAAAAACGCAAAGTGTAACGTTTCCAATGTTAATAAAGGTCCGACTGATGCTAAAGAAAGCGATTTTCTGATCGATTTCACAACGAAACATAATATTGTTTTGAGAAATTTGAAACTCTCACCTCTTTTAATTACTTCTTCTTCTCCTGAGGATGTATTTATTAGAAAACAAAGACGGTAAATCGCGAAAAGACCTATTAATTAAAAAAAAAAACATAATGAAAGTGTGCGAGAGTTTTACTTAACGTTTTCGTAACAAATAAATACGCGTGCAGATCAGTTTGGAGAGTCCGGATCCACAAGATGTTCATTCGTTGCCGTATCACCTATTTTGCCCCAGCCTTTGGCGACACCTAGAAGGTGTCTACATAAAATACAATGCCAGCGGAACATATCGCTCAGAGTGGTCTTCCGAGCGCCGTGGTTTGTGCGTGATTCCGTCATAGCTCGAGATCTGGGGATGCCTTCTATTGAGGAGTTTGTCGTCGACCTGACTAGATGTGTGTTCTATTGGGCCGACAACAAACACTTCCAGCATCTCCAGAATATCGCTCCGTTTTGCGCTCGGCCACCCAACAGTACTCACTTCCTAGAAAAGTGCTCCTGGAGGTAATCTGAAGTTCGTGAGCCACACGGGCATTGTTATACCAGCGCCCAGCACCAAAATTGCACTAATTACCAGTGGTGGTTAACGCTCACATCCTGCCGGGAGAGCGGAGAATGTCCCCATCCCCAACCCAGGCCCATTAGCCATCCGGGCTTAGATAACCAAACTGTCTACGGTACATTTACTACTACTATAATGGACTTCTAGGACTATATGGGTGCTGTAAAAATCACATCTTTATTATTTGTTATAAACTCTAGCCTAGCCTCCGTAGTCTAGCGGTTAAGCCCGTAGATTTAGACTCAGAGGTGCCGGGTTCGATTCGTAGTCGAGACACAAAATTATTTATTAAATACATAAATGTATTTAATATTTAATTTATTTGTGTCATTTCACGAGTTTGGTACGCTAGAGACATCGACGAGCTTGCCACTTATCATGATTGGCCTAGCGTAAACTTGCCTAAATCTTATGAGCGTGTTCCTGTCAACCCCGAAAAGGAAAGCCATGATACTTATTAAGAGGGAGATAATTTAACTTTAAATTTATCAGACATTATATGCCAAAAACATTGTTGTGTTTATAAAAATAGCACTTCGTTTGCGGCATTTATAATGAAAACAAAATAGGTATATATTTGCAGACATCTGTAAATAAAGAAACGCTGCAAGCCGCTCGGCTCTACAAATTAAAACCTAGTATATATAAAGAGGAAAAAAAAACGATAGAATAAAAAACTCCACTCTTTTAAAATTGTACTAAAATTATTTTGTTAGTTTTTTTTTATATGCTAGCTCGAAACCTGATGGTAAGTCGTGCGCGAGGTCCATGAATGACCATGAATGAGGTCCATGAATAATGAATAGTGTTCAGGAGTGATGTCAGACTCCTGAACACTATGCCGGCCTGACTGGGCACGACGGCAATTTGAGCCAGATCCAGAAACGTGTGGATACACTATACTGGCCAGCAGCACAGTTATTGCTTATCTAGGCTTTTATAGTGCTAGAAAGCAGCTTAGTATACTAAGAATTATTTTTAGCACATTTAAAATTGACAATCATGTTTAAAAAAAAAGCTGGTGGCTAAACTAAAAGGCAGTGATGTTGACTTTGCTCACAGAAAATTGGCAAAATAATGAACATGTTACAACCAGTTTTGAGTAAATCTAATAAGTCTTTGTGGGTCTAGTCAAGAAAATTATGGTAGCTCAGCGAGCTATAAACATAACTATGCTTGGTATTTATCTGATGAATAGCATTCGAAGCATTTATATTCCTCAGAGAACCAAAGTTACTGATATAGCTTTCAAAATCATCAAGCTGAAATGACAATCAATAGACACTGGCACAGCACTGATGAACGATGCAAACGGGTTCCAAAATGGGACGACCGCTAGATGGACGGATGACCTGAAGAAGATTGCTGGCGGTTGGATAAGGGTTCTAAAAGACCAAGTACACTGGCAAGCCTCAATGGAGAGACAGGCTGATTATGATACACAGCAGTGTATTATTTACAATGTAAGTTGCTAGGTTTTTGATTTGGTCAGCAGGTCTGTAAAAAGCTGGCATTCAGCCTTTGTGCTCGCTTAGCACCTTTTGTTTTCCTTTGAAAAATTCAGCGAAATGCGAAATGTGTTTAAGTTGGTTTTCGCAAAAAATAATTTTACATGTAAGCGTTTTAAGTTAGTACCTGTATTATATTTTAAAGACGGAAAAAAGTAATTTCACTCGACTCTTAATTATTTTTTAATTTTAATTTAATTAATTAAATTTTCATAATACTTCTGACTTTATAAAAGTTTTTATTAAATTATTCATTGTGCAGTAAGATACATAATCTTGACCCCACCGTCAAATTAGATATTGGGTATTGTTTGGGCCGTTTGGTAAAATTCCTGCTTCCTTATTGCCATTCATTTTCCTCACCATATTTAGAAGTAAAGTAAACATCCAATCATCCTTATGTGTAATTATGTATACACCCTTATATTTGAACTAGGCCTGCTCCAGGACTTTCAAAGATTTTTCCATTCCAGTCGATATTAGGTAATATTGGTAAATCCTTTTATCCTGCATTTCCCCTGGTACTACATTTGACTAAAATAGACTCGGGACATAACCCTTTGGCAACTACAGGTATGTACCATGTGGACTTGCTCCCACATAATAGCAAGATCCAGAAACGTAGGCAACGAAATCAAATATGTACTATACCGGCTTAAGTTAGATAGTTCTTTAAAATGAGACTTTTTTGCATTTACCCACAAACACATACATATGGGGGTTGGGTGTATCCCTAGACCTTTAACGAAACATTTTTAGTTCAAAATACAATTCAGCATCAATTAAAAAAACTGCCACAGTCGAACAAAATCAAATAGTGTTGTTTGCCTTGAACTTTTGCTAACATTCATCGTTCCATATGCAGCGTTCTATTCAGACAGGATTTCAATATATTTTTCAATACACTCAACGGTCCGTGCTGCACGCTACACTGATAAAACATTTCCGTCCTATCCATACTAATACTATAAATACGAAAGAAGCTTTGCCCGTATTCTGTCTGATCGTCACGCCTTAACGCCTATACTATTATACTACACTGGCTTTCTCAGATCCCCCCTGAGGGGGGTGTGGGGAATCTGCCTCAAAGCATTTACCTTCTGACGGAGGTTGCATTACAGGTTAAACTATACGAGCCATGATTGAAGGTGAGCCTTGGAAGAGTGATAAATTATTATAATTGATGAAGTGTAATAGTAAAATATTATCACGACCGTATCCCTTCCGAAGTCGTCAGAAACCACTATTTTTAAAGAAGCAGACTCACATATAGCCAACATTACTAGGCCCTTCATGACAAGTAGCAAGCCTGTCGATGTGTCTAGAGCACCGAACTCGAGAAATATCACAAATATATTAAATCAATTATGGTGTCTCGTCCAGTAATCGATCCCGGTACCTCAGCGTCTAAATCTACAGATTAAACTCCTAGACGGAGGCAGTCCTATAAAGAAGAACAAAGAAAAAAGTTTATTTATGACGTCAGTATTTAGATACGGCATATAACTTCACGGCATTTTGTCTGTCTGTCTGATTGTTTGTTCTAAGACTATTTTATATATATATTTGATAACTAATACCTGTCATTTATATTTTGCCCATCGGCAAAAGACAGAAAAAATCCTTAATAAAGGCGATGCTAAAGAAAAAAAATACGAAAGAAGAAGACGATGTGGAAGAAGTAATAAAGAACAAAATGTTAAGAGACATTTTTATTTATTTATTTAAAACTTTTTGCACTATCTACAAAGGCGGACCTAATGCCGCTAGACATTCTTACTCGGTCAACCTTAGAAACATTACGAACATGATATGTGGGAGGTAGCTGCAAATATTTAAACACGAAAATAGATAATTAAAATTCTACTAAATCTAATACTAATATAAAACATAAATAAATAAATAAATTTTAATTATAAGTTCTAGGGGCTGTAATGATAATGACACAGCCGAAGCCGGGTCAAAGCAGTAAGTTTTAAAATAAATCCATCGTCGTAGCGTACTAGCATTCGTCGGTATCAACCCGCAATACTAAAATGGACTGGGCAAATACGACAACGAACGAAATTGAATTTGTTCAGTACCAGTTGCCGAGGAGACGTGGTGACGACGTCTGATGGTCTCAAGGGACTCTTCCGCTATCAAACTTAAAAACCTAGTAACTGCAAATAAGGAAAAATATCTGGAATTTAAAAAAAATGTTATATTAAATTCTAATATCATTACAACCAAGGGGTGGAAACTTTGATCAAGCAATTGTCAAATTTCCGTTCTTATAGAAAGTGGCGCGGCCTAGTAGATAGTAAGGTCTACTCACACATATTATGTTAGTATATATTAATTTGCTGTTAATTTTTATTGATTATATTATTATTGTCTTTATGATTGCACCTTATCATTACAGCCCCTAGAACACAGCGCGTCCTAGACCTTCACCTTCCTTTCACCTTGTTAGAGATGGACCTTCCAGAACATATATCTGGAGAATTTGGCCTACACTCGCCACTCTGGCCAAACGGGTTGGCGAGGAATATTGATTGCACCTATATTTGGTTTAATTTGTCCTGTTTGTCTGTCACAGAATATCTTCGGGCATTAAGTCCTCGTTTGTATATTGTGCAATGAAGTTTTTAAAAAAATAAAATATTCATTATCATTATGATAAAAATAAACAGAAATATTAAATATATGTATAAATAAAATATGTCCTCTTGAGACGTCCCACTAGAGAAAGTCCTAAGGAGACTGGCAATATTTCCTCTCCATACAAGTATAATAATATTATTATTAAATACTTTATTGCACTTTACTTACAAATTTAGTATGTACAGAGTATCATCACGACCGTTTCCCTTTCGGGGTGGCCAGAAACCACGCTTATAAATAAGCGGATTCACATTTAGCCAACTTCACTATAGGCCAATCATGACAAGTGGCCAGCTCGTCGATGTCTTCAGCGTACCAAACTCGCGAAATATCACAAATAAATTAAATATTATTTAAATTTATTTATTTACATTAATAAATATTTTTGTGTCCCGACCAGGAATCGAACCCGGTACCTCCGAGTCTAAATCCACGGACTTAACCGCTAGACCACGGAGGCAGTTGTACAAATGTACAAAGTATAGTAACTAGGTATTTATTTTATAAGTTCAGTTTTTAGGTTTTTATATTAGACAGCCGACGATTTGGCCATCGAACACTCCTGATTTCAAATTGAAGCCATTTGTCTGACTGAGTCAAGAAATTTGTTTTTAATTTAAATATTCACGCTTTCTTGCACTCTGTAATGAGCCATGCTTTGTCATTACACTCGGGGCTAAATGAGAAAATCTTAGAACAGGTACGAGAATTATTATTTTATAAGCGTTTTGGAATTGAAGAGAAATATTAAATTGGAAAAGTATAGTCTTTTAATAATTAAAAATTTATCATTTATCATCATCACAACCGTTTCCCTTTCAGGGTGGTCAGAAACCACGCTTATAAATAAGCGTATTCACATTTAGCCAACTTTGCTATAGGCCAATCATGACAAGCGGCAAGCTCGTCGATGTCTTCAGCGTACCAAACTCGAATAATATCACAAATAAATTAAATATTAATTAAATGTATTCATTTACATTAATAAATATTTTTGTGTCCCGACCAGGAATCGAACCCGGTACCTCCAAGTCTAAACCACGGAGGCAGTTTACGAGCAATATACAAGTATTAAAGGATATTAGAGGTGTGACCACGAACGCGCAAATGCATTTTTATGCACTGCGTGCCGAGCACTCTCATTAGACGACTGACGCTCGCGAACCCAATGGTATTATTTTTCGTTCGTCGGTAACTGTGGATGTATTTTAATAAACAATATCGATAACAAATCAGATACTGGCCTTATTTAAATATGGCTGTTATATCGCATTCAGCTACGCAATTTACGAATAATATTGTAGGAGCTAAGAACACACTCGTCTGGTTTAAATTAATTTAAACGCGAAATAAAAAACGCGGCGTGCAACGAGGTGAAATATACGCGTAAAATAGAACGGTCATCAAGCACATGTTTATACATAATGTTACATTATTTTTTTCGCTACCTAACGCCCACTAGTAAAACTTCTAACTCTTATAGATAACAGTTTTTTAAAAAACTTAACTTCTGACCAATAAATGGACCTACAACCTATGGCTAGTGTTTCTTAAGATTATCATTGTGTGCAACTATAATAGCGCCATCTATGATCGAATAGAGAAACTGTTTTATCTAAAAGTCAACTGAGCAATAATAGGAGCAAATGTCAACTTCTTATTAGTGTTTTAATCAACACCCCTGTTTGAGTAGTTGAACTATTTATTAATAATAACTTCTAGAATTTTTCGTTTTCATTAAAACCTTTAAAAAAAATATTTATTTAAAAACTTCATGGGTGAGGCAATTTTAATTTGTTTTTTCAATTGATCTAGGAATATAGCTGTAAAGTTTATTATTATTATTATTATTATTAATTAATAGGCGAGCAGCGCATTGCTGATATGCCTATATCAAGCACTGGTGTAGAGTTTATTAAATTGTCAGTTATCACCATAGTCTATTTCGATTGTCACTAGCCACTTGTCCAGTTTGTTTTTAAAAGTGTTTACAGTCATATAATAAATAAATAAATATTAAACCAGTGAAAACAGTACTAACTACATTATTGAGAAAATCATTATTTACACAACTTATTTTAAAATACAATAAATAAAAAATATTTTACGAATAAGAATTGTTTTATCCTTATCCCCTGAAAAAGTTGTCTGTGTATCAAAAGATACTTACAGCTGAACCTAGTTATATTAAAATTATTTGTATCTAAGCTTCCATTATTATTGCATATATAATGTAGAAAGAAAATAATATAATAAATCATAAAGAACTATAAATATATAATAAAACATACATGCACTTGTGTCATAATCTCTATAACTGTAAAAGGTTTATTAATAATAATTCGCGTATTATTTATAAGCTAATATAATTGTGACAAAGTAGGCCAGTATCAGCTAATCCTAAACAAGATCCACGGCGCAAACAAACAATGTTTATTACTCCCACGTATGTAATAAAAGCCGACAACATATGGGGCGTACTGCGTACAACCGTCCGATATGGTTCACTTGCTAAGTCATAGATACTTTTATTACAGACTGGACGCAAAACGTATTTGTGGCAAATGTAAAAAAGTGACATTATTGTTGGCCCTAAGTTAGTACAAATTGATTTTAATAGAAATGGTCTAAAATTAAATTATAAAGTATTTATGATATCAAAGAATATTTTAACTTGTTGAACTATAGGTTAGTGGAACAATATATATATAATTTGCATTTCCCCTATTAAGAAAATTCATTCAAACCTACACGTAATGATTTTATCTTTACAATTTGACGCATAATTAAATAAGGTTATGTATTCAGTCTATAAATTAACCTATAATCGTTCTCAGAAACACACTACAATCTCTCACTTATAACTACTTAATAAGCAGTACACAGTCCATTTATATATTCTTTATTTGATAACATATTTAGAATTCGAAATTCGCGAGTTAGCCAGTCATAAGTCATTATACATATGTAGTTGTAATATTTTCATTTGCTGTTGCTTTTGTTTATTGTATTGTGTGTTTGTGATATCGGCCTTATATACCGGCCTTATATACCGGCCTTTGGACTAGTGAGCGGGATGAGTAATATAGAAAGGAAGCGGCGAGAAAGAGACAGGACATGGTATAAGGGTAACAAATTAGGAATGTATGTTTATTCACCGACGGATCACAGTATCGCCCAACCATCCAAAACTCGTCAAATTACCGCGATCGGCGCGAACAATATAATTATATACCGTTGGTGCTATAAATATAATTTGGCTGCTTGCTTAGTTGTAGGAACTGATGAATATAAGATTCTTTAAACTCGCATTCGATCAAGTAAGCGCGACATAAATGTCATTATCATCATCATTATTACCAGCCTATATCTTTATACTACTGGGTATAGGCATGTACAGTTCACCACTATAGCGATATTTCGCAACCCTTATCCATCTGGCGGAGGTCATCTTACTCTGCGTTCGTACGTCAATTAATGTCATTCTAGTAAAAAAAAATACGTCGTAATCTATAAAAAGCGTTATGATTACTATTCCCTTAAAAACAAATAGCATAATTCATACATCCAATGTGTAACAGATTTAGTGCTTTTTTTCCATCGTATTTTATCGGAAAAGTATAAATGTATCGTGCTCTCTTAATTAGCTTCAGCACAATTAGATAGACACTAAATAATAAAGTTCCATATTAATGGAAATTAAGGGAAATGAGCCGTCTGGCCAGCGTGGCGAGTGTAGGCCAAATTCTTCAGATATATGTTCTGGAAGGCCCATATCTCCAGCAGTGGAGGTCTAGGACGCTGTGTTCTAGGGGCTATGAGGGAGGGGTAAGGGAAATGAAAATGTCACTCAATTAAAACAATAATTGATTGACACTTCGGGTGTCGTCGTATTCCTATTGAAATCCGAATTTTTGCGATAGAAATACATTATGCACTATATCTGTATGTTGATTTATTCCTTTAAAACACTGTTATAAATATATCTTCGAGTTACTGAGTTAACATTGGCCCTAAATTAACAATATTGACCCAGTATAAGGCCGGTCCTTATAAAATAAGTTACGTCTATATACTAGGCCCAATTTTGGTAACACTTCCTATAACGCGTCACGTGCAACTATAAACTCCGCAATTCTATTCATTACCGGCTAATAAACAAACGCGTGCAGCTGTTGGGATTAAGAAGCAGCGATGTATCCTCAAATTCCCGATAGGTTTAGGCGAATCAGTATTGAGTGTAAATAATGATCCTGAAGTTATGTAGATGTAGCATCAACAGACAAAAATCATTTTCACAAATATATGCCTAAAACTGCCCCCGTGGTCTAGCGGTTAAGTCCGTCGATTTGAACTCGGACTGGGTTCAATTCCTGGTCTTGTCACAATAATATTTAATAATTAAAATAAATAATTTAATTTTGAATTTATTTGTGATATTTTCGTGTTTGGTGCGCTAGACACATCGACGAGCTTGCCACTTGTCATGATTGGCATAGGTAAAGTTGGCTAAATGTGAATCCGCGTTTTTATAAGCAAGGTTTCTGACCACCTCAGAAGGGAAACGGTCGTGATAATACGTTTTAGATACCTAAATCGGCAGTAACTATCATTGCCTTAAAGTGCAGAATGTTATAGATTTATGATTGGTGCATCGCTTCGGTCTAAGAAGATTCCACCTATAAGTTTATCTGCGAAACATTTTAATGACGTGAAAATAGTAAGTAATTTCAGTATTGTTTGTTAGCCTAACAACAAACACGTCATATATTTGTATTTTACTAGAAACAAAATGGCGAATTTTTTGTATATACTCGTATGTGCAAGAGTCGTTGCACAAAAAATCAAATAGACTCTGTAATTTCAAACAATGTATTAGTAAGTAGTGTTAATTTTCATACAAAATATCATAAAATTTAAATGGCCTCAGAATGCAGTATCTATTTTTGGAACATCTTTGAGTGTAAAGCTAGGCTTAGTCAAATTTATAGCGGTCGAATGTATATTGATTTTGTTTGGGGCCTTCTTTTGTAAATAATAGTTGGGTCCCGACACTTATAGTTGTTTAAACTTTAATAATGGTTCAGAAAAGTTAGTGTTTAGGAAAATTGGAACATCATTTTCAACACAACTAATTTAAATAAACTTTTGCTCCCCTACAAAAATATTTACCCAAAGTACTACGTTCGAACCTACATATTAATTCTTTCTATGCCCTCATTACTAAGGGTCGTAACGATGTATTGATGTGATCTTGTAAATACTGCTAAAGCCCTTATGTCTTTGGCGGCATCACAGCATAATGGACGCTAGTGTTGGCAGATTTGATGGGACCCACCGTATCGGGCTTCGGCTTCTCGGTCTTTTTTTACGAGTATACAAGCACGACGTGTGTGACCTTAAGCCCACCTGATGGTAAGTGACTCGCAAGGTCCATGAGTGTTAGCAACTGGAATGCTTGCCGGCTTGACTAGATGCTTTTTCACACCTTTCTTGAAGGACTCCATTCATAGAAAAGTAGAAACACTAAGGTTAGAAGAGCATTCCACGTCTTTATTGTGCGACAGATATATGAGTCCCCAAAATTATATGTACGTGAAGGGATTGTGACTACGGTATTCTGACCTGTGCGTGTGGTTCGGTTGCGGAATGGAGAGGAAGGGATTAGGTTATAGAACTCTTCTGAGCACTCATCTATAGCCGGTAGAACTTATGAGATTTAAGAGTTCCAGATATACTGGCATCATCCACAACTCCAACAGCTCCCCTCTGTAAAACATTGGGAGCATCTGTGAGGTACATGACGAAACCATCCCAAAGATGAGAACAGTATTCCACGCATGATCTGATCTGTGCTTTGATCTGTCAACAACAGATTGAAGGCAGGAAAAAGCGCTTCACCTTGTTCAGTATTCCGATCTGTTTTTGACGCTGTTCTCTTTCCTTCCACCTTTATGGCAATTTGTTTAAAATACTGAAGTCCTACGAGGACATATGGTGGATAGTCTAGTCGATTTTATAAGATCTCTACTCTGTCCATGAGATCCTTAGCATTTTCCGCCAACACTACATCATGAAAGCGTCGATGCCTTTTCTAAATGCGCTCTGTACGGTCTGTGTCTCTAATAGATCTACTTATTATAGAAAAAAAAATTACGAAACTTTTTTGCACTTCGGAAATTAATTAATAATAATATTTTACAGAATACGAAAAGCTTATAATTTTAAATAGTGATAATTCCTTATTGTCTATTTAAATTTTATGAAGCTGTTTATTAAATTACGACGTGTTTTAACTGTATTTACACTTGGTACTAATTTATCGCATGTTTGACATACATGTGTATCTTTGTCTTTTTGATATATGAGTTATTTCTAGGTACTAAATGCTGTGGTGGCTCAGTTGTAAGATCGCTTTCCTTAAAATCCTAGTAAGGGTCGGATCGAACCCAGATAATGAGAAATACAATTTTCTAACGTACATTAATTGAAATAAACTGCCTCCGTGGTCTGGCAGTTAAGTCCGTGGATTTAGACTCGGAGTTACCGGGTTTGATTCCTGGTCACATAATAATATTTATTAATTTAAATAAATAAATTTAATTATTATCTAATTTATTTGTGATATTTCTCGAGTTTGGTATGCTGGACACATCGACAAGCTTGCCACTTGTCATGATTGGCCTATAGTAAAGCTGGCTAAATGTGAATCCGCTTCTATATAAGCGTGGTTTCTGACCATCCCGAAGGAGAGGTAAAGTAAAAAGTAAAAATCGTTTATTGAAGCAAAAGTAAATTGAGTTACAAAATTTGGTACAGTAAAAAAATAATCAAAACAAGTAAGCACGAAAGAGATACAGAACTCTGCTCCCCAAACCAGGAGCAGAAAGGCGGTCGTAATAATACTTTATTAATTGTCAAAGATTTACAATATCACCGTTCCCGTGCTTCGTAGAGAACGTTAAGCTGTCGGTCCGGATTCCACTCATACCAACTTCTGGAATCGTAAATGAATTGTCATTAATAATTGCTGTACCCTCACCAACTCGTCTGCCCGAAGTGGCGAGTATAGGCCATGTCCAGAAAATTTTGGAAGGCCCATCTTCAGAAGTAGAGTTCTAAGACTCTGTGTTCTAGAAGCTATTATTAATAGTAATAACTATATAAAAACCTAAAACATTTTTTTATGATAAGTAGAGGTAACTGCAACCATTAAATAGATTAAGGTAATTAAAATTAAATCCAAATATTATATCAAATACAGACAATAATGAACATACTAATATGTACAGAATACTACACATACCTACTACAATTAATAAATATATTATATTCACTACATATATTACTCACACTATAAGAAACTATAATTAATACAGTAGCAATTTTGAAATATGTAAAAGTAATTAAATATATGCTGCAATCAATGTATATTTTTTGTTATTCACTCTCATGCGTTTAAATTATTCAGTTACGTCTGTATTTCATTTGAGCGACGAATTACACATATATTTTGTTTGTCTCTGCAGGCTCTTTTAATTACTGTCCGGGCCGCTACATGTCATAAATTCTAATGTACTGCGACATTGTGACCCCTCAACTCTGGCCCCATCTCGTTTGGGTTATTCCCGTTGGTCCCTTTTTTGCAAGCAACCGCTATATTACTTATAAAAGTCAGTATCTGTTGGAAGTAATAGTTTGATAATAATGCTTTAAATAAGTATAATGAGTAGTAATATAGTATAGTATATTACAATAAGTCTGGCAAGCGGATCAAATACGTGTCTTTAATCAAAGACTATGTATTTGTGCCGTTTACTCTAGAAACCCTAAACCCGAGGAGCGCCAAGACATTTTTTTTAAAACATCACCCCTTGTCAAATTGTCTGCTCCGGGACAAGTGGGCTGGTTCTTTCCTTGCTCTTCCTCGCTCAAGGAATCAGCATAGCAATTCATCAAGGAAATGCGGCATGATTTCTTACCACAATGACGCGCGGACACTATTTATATTTAGGTTTTGTAATGACCTAAAGTTTTTTCACATACAAACACAACAAAATTACTCGCCCCAAAAATATTATCAATATATATTTTTTGTGTCTCTTCATTGCTTCTTCCAAGGCTCACTACTACATGCAATCTTTTGCTAATTTCATCCAAACCCCATCAGCGACGCCCTTGTTTAGTTCCTTGTCGAATCATACGTGGTCCGTTTGTGAGTTCTACTGTAAATATGTTGCCATTGCCACTTTAGCTTGGTAATCGAAATATGTATCTTCAACTTTAGTCCTCTGACGCATATCAATGATTATTTTGTTTATGCTATCATAAATTCGAATATAATTATTGACAAGTCCAAGTGTTCCCATAGATTCTTCAGATGAGCAATAATATAAATTCTTAAACCTAAATGAGACAAACCCGTCCCTGTGCCGCTATTCGTTCACAAATTGCATTTTAGAATTTATAAACGTAATCCGCCTGCGTATTCGAGTGATCGAAATTTGAAATATTAATCGAGTTCTCGAAAATAATGTCATCTGTCACGATATTGTGAATTGTTTCTCTAAATTTGAAATTGAGGTGTGTTTGTGATTCATATTTGGAGATATAATTAACTGTTTTGTTGCAAAGGTATTGTTCATTTTGATTTTATTTTCGTAATAATTTATTGATTTATTTTGCAATATGACTGTAAATTAAGTTTTGCTACGTTTATTTTGTCAGTTTGATTTAAAATAATTTGAAGTATTAATTTAAATATTTTAAGTATAGCCCTGTCAGCGTTTTTATGTCTGTACTATAAGATATTTTATCTTCCATTAACACGAAAGAGCGGGATTGCCTCATGGCTGTCTCCACTAGGGAGTCAGGTCTCTGGTTGCAGGCTTTTCCTTCAGCATCGGTTGGGACACTCTTTCACTGAAATACATTAACTATGGCAGCGTGCCTTCGTCTTGAAGCTCCGACTATCCACCCACAATAGTTTCGGTGTGGGGAATCAATGGAACATCTTAGACACCACAGGATTACTTGTTCTAGAATTGCCGCATTTCCCGTCAGGCAGCTCTTAACGACATCATCCGAAGGGCTCTTGTTACTCTTGGAGTGCCCGCGATCCTAGAACCCTCTGAGATTGCGTGTATCCGATGGCATGACCGTTGGGCCATGGAAACTTGGCAGGTGTGGAATGCGACTTGGAAATAAAAAATAATCTCTAGAGACGTCCTATCGGAGATATTTATTTATTTAAAAACTTTATTGCACAAAGTACAAAGGCAGACTTAATGCCCGTGGATAGTCCCAAGGAGACTGGTAACATTTTCTTTTTGTATAGCGAGGCTTTAACAACTCCTAGACCAGGCGCTTTGCTGAGAGCCCATCGTCTTGACACCAAACGGCACAAATTCGTCGCCTGTACCAAGGTTGGCGTATTTATGCAAATTGTGGTTGTCAACAGAAACCACCCCACTCCCCGGTTCACTATGGACGCCTGGATGCGAGGTGGAGCAAATGTGTCTACACACGTCGCATCCTACACACATCTGCCAAGTTTACACGTCCATTTCGTTGGGTTCTAAGATTGCGGGTACTCCAGCAGTGACAAGAGCCTTTCGGATGAAAACATTAAAAGCCGCGTGACGAGGAATTCAGCCGGCACTTCTACTTCTTCTTTTTTCACAGATTTAAATGCTTTAATTTTATTTTTGGACCTACTTCTCACAATTGTCCCTGAGGTTGACTGGTAAGAATGACATAAGAATGAGTGATAATTTAAAAAAAATAGTTTAATTTGACAGTAAAATTAATGTATTTTCTATGACCCATCTGTGTTTGCATGTTAAAGAAATCCCAGATTATGTGAGTCTTACAGCACGCAATTAGACTTTTATGGCCGGCGTATGGCTATTTATATTACGGCTTCGTTAAATAATTTTACGAGTTTACGCCCTGAAATTGCCTCATTTTCTTTTAATACAGTTCACACGACTTTAAATTTTACCTAAAGCCAGATTATAGTCTAGCTAAATATAACCATGATCTCAAGCTTCTAAATGTCATAATTGATGTATTTATTACAACACTGTCACATTTGACATTTGGGTTGAATAACGAAATATTATGATCAAAGCATTTTTTTTTGTAATTTAAAATTGGCTAAATATGAACCAGCTATATTTAACGAACTTTACTATAGGCCCATTGTGACAAGTGACAAATGTACGGATAAGAAGAAGACCAGACAGAAAACAGACAGAAAACTAGCAGTGAAAAGACACATACTGATGATTATGATGAAGAAATTATTTTTTGAATACTTTAAATTAACTAATAATATTTTTATACCTCTCTAGGTAGGTACTAAATTACACCGAAGGATGGCGATCATTAATTTATTATAATTATATGAAAATAATTAATAACAGCCTATAGTAGGAACAGCATTACATCTTTATTTGATCATTATCGGAATAAATTCGGTGGTACAATTTAAAAACATAGCAACACATAGTTAAATATTAAAATGCTGTAGAAAAAAGTAGCTGATAGCTAAAAGGCCATTTCTTTTTAAATCGTAAGAATATATGACGGATTATATTTTACTTGGGATAAAAACAGACATACAGTAAATAACACCAATTAAATGGTAAACAATAGTTTATCCAAACACATTATTTTTAATTTTCTATGAAATCAACGTCATTAAGCGATAAAAAAAGCAAAGTATAAATTTAAAACAATAATGCATCTACAAATTGCCTTCAGTATATCAAATCTAAAGTCTTGTACCTTATGATAGCGCGAATATGTCTACTTGAGTAAGGTTATTATTGTATGCTGACACAAGTCTATATAAAGGCGCACGTTCACCAGCTGCTGTCCACTACTTATTCGGTAGAAACAACTTGTAAGATTATTATTATTCAACATTTAATCCAGGATAACTAAATATTAGCTATGATTTAAAAAAACCGAAGTAAAATTATCATTTATATTATCCTGATACTGTTTAATTTTATTTTTGTCGTTTAAGGTCTTTTACATTTCAGCTACAGTTTAATGATCTTGTATCATGAATACATTTGACTGTAAACTTATTATGGCATGTCACGTTCTAATTACGAGATTATCTATAGGTTTATCATTAGGTATGTAATTTATGTCTACTCTAGAAATAAAAAAAAAATGTTTCGATAGAGGTACCGTTGTCCTCGAGTTGATTACTGGTCGAGAGAGATTTACTTTATATTACTTAGTTATTAATGGAAAAAAATGTAGTAGATTTTTTCTTTTGATTTATTTCCATTCTTGTAGATAAAATGTTTCTAAATCGTACGGCCAAATTAACGAAGTCTACATTTGCCGGGATTCACTTTACACGCAGAAAATCTCTAATTAACGAGCGACGTCATTACTCAATGTAAGATTTAAATGAAAGACTAAAAAAAAAACTTATTTAGTTAGTTCCAATATCTCAGCTATGATTTTATAAAAACAGATATGATATCCGAAGTTCGCAGAATCAAATCTCAATACCAATTTGTACGAATGTGTCTCGACGTTTTTGGCAAATGACCTTGAAAAGGTTGCTGGATGATGTAGTGGAATGTATGTATGTATTTTACTCCTATACAGGCTGTCCCATAAGTCACTAACCACTACAATGCACGGGCAACGCCGGGTAGTATATTATATATTTTATAATAATTTTCAATATCTATATTTTATTTATTTTTTGTCACTCTTTCTGTAATTGGTTATATCTCATAAAGGTTAGCCAGGAAAAGCCTTAAGGTATAAAACTCGCCTGTACGCTTAGTTTTAAGTTATTTAATTTTTAACTGTGCCATAAATAATATTAATTATTATATTATTATATCGAACAGCTGAGAGACACCGGCTGATGATAATGACAAAAAAAAAATCGTTCCTAAAACCACATTTTTTTAAATAAATTAATATCCTAGATAATATTAAACTTATATATTTTTATTTTTCAATGTAAAATTTTAAAACATTATACATTAAAATAAACCTTATTTGCCAACATCTAAACATTAAAGCTATTGGTTGTTCCAATGTCACTCTTTAACCGTTTTCGAAATACATATTTAGAAACTTGGAATGCTAGTGAATCATTGGTTGACTTTATAGGCAAAATAGCAACACTAGTGACAAAGTTCCAGACGCCATACTCCTACTATCACAATGCAATACATTCCATGACATAATTTGGAACTTCATCCGAATGCACTATACAAATTACTGTGATAGGGTAGTGCAATCGTGAACATAAATAATTTCGTATCGTGTAAGACTCAGGGTATGACTACAAGATAGTCGAAAGAGGGAGCGGGTAACACGACTGTGTAATAAAGAGATGCAGCGTTGATCACTACGGCCTATCATGTCACAAAAGTGCCGATCGTCGCTTCCGCTACGGTTCATATAGTAGTTCAGGTAGTAGTGATAACCCGACGGATTAACCTTGGTGCCTTGGACAATGGATGTGGGAAGCTAATTGTGAGCTAATCGAAAAGAATCCTTGCAGTTCTGTGGAACTTTAGGTGAAATAGAGGTAAAAGGTGTCGGAAAGTGGAAAAACATCTATTGGAGTTAGTTCGTGGAAATATCAGGTGATCTGAACAAAACTGGAATAGATTAAAAACGAATTTGAACGGCTTGTGAAGTAACTAATGAAAAAATATCGACCTCAATCATGGGGAGAATAGCGACTAAGAAACTCAGACCTATAAAAAAATCCGGATTCGACGACTTCTCTGTCTGCTGTTTTATCTGCATCTATGCAACCACCCAGTGTTGTGCCGCATCGGTTGTAAGAATGCTTTCCTCAAAATTAAAAAGGTTGTGGATTCGAAACTGGGCATGAACCAATGAGAAATACACTATTTTACATACATTTATTCGCATGTTAAGTTTCACGACTACCAACTTGTGGAATTGTTAATAATTTGACATTGTACCCGTCTGGCCAGAGCGTGACGAGTGTAGGCTAAATTCTCCAGAAATATATTATTGGAGATAGTAGTGGTGGTCTAGGATGATACAGCCTCTGTTTGTAGGTAATAAATGAACAAAATGCTGACTCATGTTTGAAAAAAGCTTCGAGCGGGTTCTAAACGCTTTTACATTGTTTGTTTCCGGACACACGCCGGGTAGTGGCCACAAATAACAGCCGGCAAACGTAGCAGTCGCAGCAAAAACGGACACCAAACGGTCCTGTGATTAATTTTAATTGCAAAACTTTGGCAAATTCGCGGCAGTAACACTATCGTAGCTCGCAGACACTCTATCGACATGATAAATTACTAACCTCTATGGGTAGTAGTAGTATTTCTTGTGAAATATTATATGTAAAATATATCTGCTGGTTTTTATGTTATTACGTTTTCGTCAAACTGTAATCAATATACAGTTGACCATGGCGGTGCATCTTCATCTCGAAGCCAGGTCTGTCCACACACACCCATATGTGTGACACAAAGGTATGGAGAACGAGTCGATCATCTCGGACACCACGTGCTTTTTTGTGCTAGAAGGGCTCTTGTAGCTGGAGTACCCGCAATTCTAGAACTTGACAGGTCTCTGGTGTGGAACTGGTTTCTCCTGAGAACCTTAAGCTGTGTAAATATGCCAACCTCAGCACAAATTACGAGTTTACGCTGTTTGGGGTCGAGACGATGGGACTATAAGGGCCCTCAGCCACGCGCCTGGCCAAGGAGTTGTCAAAGCGGCTGACGGAAAGCTGTCAAATATTTCTGCCAACGTATTTATTTTAGTCTCGCTATACAGATATATATATCTGATAAAATAATGTATCTGTAGAGATTTTCTTTAGATTTATTTTAATATTTTATTAGGTTTAGTTATATGAATCCGCTTCTTTATAAGCGTTGTTTCTCACCACCCCGAAAGGGAAACGGTCGTGATAATACTTTAGATTAGTTTATATTCAATGTTATTATTTGAGTAGTTATTTATTTATATTAATAAAGAACATACAGTTTTACAGGATTACTTTTGGCGCATACTTGCACTGTCGTATTTTTTACTATTTATTTTTTATTTATATTTCTACTGATTTATAAGAATAATATTTATGTATATTCGAATAACATGATTCAATAGGTTAGTAACAAACTTATAAAACTATGTTAGTAATAACCTTATTTGCATTTTTTCTAATAAACATTTAAGATGTCTTAACACCCCCCTCGCTCGCACAATTCTACACCTCAAAAGAGGGAGTGCCACCTGTGCAAATGCAGTACATCAACCCTGGATATATTTTCATATACCTAATTTTAGACAGAGGAAAAAAAAATCTTAAATACCTATGATGATATGAGTAAAAGCCATTAATATTTTTGCAATATTTTATTTACAAGCTCTATTTAAAATCTGAAGCCGGGCTGCTTAAATACCTATTTTGTCACTAACATTGACATTAATAATAAGAACACATACGCCGTTTAAAAAATATATCAATATTTTTTTGAAAAAATATTAGTAGATAATATTTATTAAAGGATTAATAAATGATAAGGTAAAGTAGCGAAATTAACGAGCAGGTTAATTCACCGCAAAAGGATTTATTTGGAAATGTTTATAAAAAATCTCCCAGAAATACCCTAAACACAAATCCGAGCCCACGCGTAAAAGCTTACGACCTTCCAAATAATCTTTATTCTCGCGTGTGCCGTAACATTCGTATTAAAATACGGAACTTATCTATTCTGCGGAAATCTTTGACGTGTAAGAAATAGAAATTTACCTTTGGTTACGCCCGAATGACTGTCGGGGGATTCGGCCGATACACCCGTATAAATTTTATAAGACTTCAGTTCACAACTTTAATGGAGGTAATGGTCTTTAGTTTCAGTAATTTTACATCAATTTATTTGAAAGAAAGAAATTTTATTTGTCACAAAAAAACACAAGCAGTAAAATAATAATAATACAACAAACAAGATAGTGTGGTGACAAATAGGGAATCAGCTCAGCAATAAACTGCAACACTCGGTCACAGCGCTGATTTTCAGCTGATTCCTTACAACGACATACCTAAATATAAATAACATTATACATAAATATAAAACTACCAAAAATACTATACAAGGAATATACTCGTAATAATGATTATTGTATCAACACAAACTCATTACGTAAAAATTAAAGAAAAGCAATAATAAATTAAAACTTGTCCTTAAAAATATTTATTATTTTTACAATTCTCTTTTTGAACTTACGGTGGTTCGTTTTTTGATTAAGCACTAATTACTTCATTTATTTGTGAGTCAAGTGTAGTGCAAGTTTTGTATTTTAATTGCCTATCTATATCTATTTATTATTCCACACAACACTGACATAATTCTGTGTTTCTAATTACTATAGTATTATACAAATACAAATCGTTTATTAGCACAATAAGAATAAGTATTGTTATTATAATTACTCTCTAAAACAGTTCTAATATAAATTGTAAAAAAAACCTTTCCTAAATATTTTATTTATTTATTTATTTATTAAAACTTTATTGCACAATATATACAAGGGGTGGACTTAATGTCGCTAGACATTCTCTGACAGCCAACATATTATATGTATAAACTATACATATAATATGTATAGTTATAGTTAAACTATTATACATATGTATAAACTATAATTATATAATTTGTATAAAAAGAGCGGGGCACCCTGAGACACAGGCATCACGTTAAGTTTAGTGGCATTCGTAAAATGTAAATAAGTACTTTGAGAAATAAACGTTTATTTTATTTCATTATTTATATTTATTATATATGTTAAAAACTTTAGATAATTTATAGTTGAAAAATGATCGTTAATGAATTTGTGCAGAGATCAATTTACTAAACAAACATTGGTCAGTCTTATTAATGAAATGAAATTGAGAGCACAATCCTTTCAACCTAAATAAACGTAAAACGTATCAATATTTAAAGAGGTGATAAATTGAGTTGTGAATACATACTCTAAAAGATTTGCCATGTAACTGTACATGGTATCTATAATCATCATTTATTTATTTATATAGTACACACAGCAGTACATATATTATACACATAACATAGTATAATTATAACATATCTAATATATGTACCAATTAGGTGTCACAGCATTCACCAATATAAAAAGAAGAAGAAATTAGAAACATATTACTGTTAAAACAAAAAATAATAATAACAAAAACTAACAAATTTACAAAATAAAAATATGACTTCTAGAATAAAATTATACTCTTTTTCTCTTTTTTAATAGAACTAATAAGAAAACATAAAAATTGCACAATTTTGGTACCTTAAAAAATATAATGATGGTTTGAAATGTTCAAGAACATTTTTTGTGAATACATTGTAACGGTCATGAAATATGTCTATATCATTATTGGCACTGCAGAGACTACTGTAGGTGTTGCACATTCGGGATGTTGACTAATGTGAACCTACATTAGTTCTTGAGGGAGGACAGCACAGGATCTTGGTTATAGGACGACGTGGAATATTATAGGGTACTGTCAAGGAAATGTGTTGCAAGAGTTCGATACATCATAGAGTCTTAGACATAGTTCGTCGACTTTAGTTTTTTCTTTTCTACAATATGGCGTCTGGTTCTCGCGTTACTGAAATTTGATTAATGTCATATCTTCAGTGACACTCGCATGAGTAGGACGAATGGATTGACCTCAGTCGGAACCAATTGTTGGGAACTGTTAAAGCAATAGTGCGTAATTTCAGTCTGGCAAAAACAACCAGCGCCAATAATAATAGCGCGGTAGTGGCTCGGTTATACGAACGCGTTCCTCAAATCCTACAAAGGTCGGTTCAAACCCACCCGGCATGTACCAATGAGAAATACACTTTTCTTAAGTACATTTGTCATAGATTTACAACACCACCGTTCTCGTGCCTCAGAGAGCACATTAAGTCGTCGGTCCCGGTTCCACTAATACCAACTTGTGGAATCGATAATAAATTGTCATAAAAAAAAACATCATATCCTCGCCAAGCCGCCTGGCCAGCGTGGCGAGTGTTGGCCAAATTCTCCAGATATATGTTCTGGAAAGCCCATTGGAGGTCTAGGACGCTGTGTTCTAGGGGCTATAATGAAAAGCAACCAGATGACTCTTGGTTTTTAAGTTCCTGAGGTAATTTGGATTTTTATTTGTATAGTACCTTATGCTTGTAATTACACGACCGTTTCCCTTTCGGGATGGTCAGAAACCACGCTTATAATAAGCGGATTCACACTTAGCCAACTTTACTATAGACCAAGCTCGTCGATGTTAATGATCACAAATAAATTATTGGGACACAATTGAACCTGGTACCTCCGAGTCTAAATCCAAGGACTTTACCGCTGGAAGACAGAGTCAGTCATATATACGAGTACATAGTAGATTTTTTCATTTATTTTTTTCTTTTGTAGATTCCGTTAATTTTTTTCGTTGCCTTATTGCTAATAATATGATGTAACTACTTGTATACATATTATTGTAAACTTGAAGTTAATGGATACAAGAGTACGATTTTGTTCGATATCTTTAATAAAAACAATAATGAAACGAATTAATTGAACGTCACAAAAAAAGATATGAAAAAATCTACAAAACCATTTTCGAATGGCCTGTAACTGACAGGGATAATGTAGAAATCCAATACGAAGAATGAATTCATATTAATTGTCTATTTTTTTTAAAACTATCCTATTATTTTCAATAAATGACTATTTCTTTCATGTAGTTAAGAGCCCCGGTGGAATGACTGTTGAATGATGTATGTCATTCGATGTGTCTTAGCTCCATCTCACATTTAGGCGACCTGATTTCTGCTGAGAACCTTCGTAAATATGCCAACCTCGGTACAAGTTACGAGTTTGTGTCGTTTGAGATCGGGACGATGGGACCAAGCGCCTGACCAAGGAGTTGTCAAAGCAGCTGACGGAAACGGCTGGATACAGGAAGGCTGTAAATTTTCTATCAACGTATTAGCTTTGCTTAACAAAGGGGAAATGTTATTAATCTTCTTGACTTTATCTATGACCGGACGTCTCTAGAGGATATTTTTTATTAATAGATAATTGTCATGTTTGGCCCATTGCAAAATTAACTTATTATTATTTTTTTATTTAAAAACTTTATTGTACAATAGTACAAAAGGCGAAGCTTAATGCCGTTAGGCATTCTCTGATAGTCGACCTTTGGGACAAGAGAGAGATCAAAAAATAATCTAGGAGTAGGTGCAAAAATAATTACATAAAGAGAATAAGTTAACTTGACGTAACCTAATATAGTATAATACATATATGAAATACATATTATAAATATATATATATACTGATAAACATACACATTATTACATACATAATAAGATAAATACATAAATAACTACTACACAGTAAAAACAATAACACATTTAAAATGAACTACACCTAACCATAAAACAAACAAAAAAGAAAATAGTAAAGATTCAATGCGACTTCATAAAATGTGTGAAAACTAGTTTTCTAAAGGTGGCTTTGCTCGGTGCTTGTCGGATAGCAACAGGCAGGCTATTCCACATGGATACTGACCACACTTGTTCTGAAGATTACGGTCGTGATTATATTTTACTTTTAAAACTGACATTAATATCCTACCCGATCATTAAATTCGGAATTCATTACATAGTTTTTCAATACCGTCTCCCATTTCGATCGCGATAAATTGTCACAGAAAAAATCTAGCGAAGAAAGAATCGTTCAATATTGCGGTTCTGAGGTTCTCGTAAGACGCCACACATGACGCTCGTAAAAAATGTGAATGGCATATTGAAATATTTCTCGTGACCCTTTCCCAAATTTTCTTTCTTTGCGTTGTATGTTTTTCAGAAAAAAATGTGTTAATAGTTGTATGTCTATCTGTCTGTTTGTTGCGCCTTCAAGCCTATATTTCTTGTTAAATATTTCTTGGAATCCATAGATTATTGTGGCAGTATTTGCAGTTGTTGCCGCAAATCTGTTAAACGACCTGCGCTTAGATATCAGACAAGCCAACATAATGCTATTAAAAGAAAGGTGAAGTGGAATGGAATGTCTGAAGACACTTCTTGAATAACTCCTATTTTAAATATATGTATGAAGTATTATTATATATGTTTATAGTAATTTATGTTTTATATTAATATAAAATTTAGTTTTAGTAGAATTTTTATTATCTTCTATTTTTCCTGTTCCTATATTTGCACTGACGTTCCACATACAATGTTCGTAATGTCCCTAAGGTTGACCAAGTAAGAAAATCTAGTGGCATAAGGTCCGCATTTGTACAAGGTGCAAAAAGTCTTAAATAAATAAATATAATGTCAGAATTTAAACATATGACCCACCGTCTGTCTTTTTGTAACGCAATTTATCACTTATATTTTTACTAATGAATATAATTTGTTACATTTTGTTACAGAATATGTTCCTTAAAATTCATGGATGTGACGCCATTATATCTATACGACATCCCACGGTGGCTACATTATTGCTAATGATATTTTTTTCTTTTGTTATTTGGCAGGCGAAGCCGCGTCAAACTATACTAGAAAAAGTATTTGGGGGGAAAACGTTTAACACCACTCCGATTCGTGTGTTTATGATACGGGCGAGCACTTGAGGAGAATTGAATTTTGTATTTGTATGGTAGTAGAGACAATTTGGCAGGTTTGTTGCGAGCTCATGTTTCGATTATGAAGGCACACGCTCAACATTGTATACCTATATACATTTTAATCTGAGTACTCATATGTTTCAGTTTTCGGAAGCACTAGCATGTACAAACTCAGTTATCGAATCAATTGAACATGAAGATTAACAGAGTTATTTCATGGTAGAGTTACGGTTAACTAGATCGCTTTTTTGTCGAACCTGAAATCATCAGAGGTATTTTGAGACTCCCTGAAAAAGAAGTCCAAAGTGTATATAGTAGATTTTTTTTTCCGTATTCCATAATAACGATTTTTAAAATATTTAAAATTGTAAATATAAAAATAGTTTTAAATAATATTAAAATCACATCAGCCACTAACGAAGGTTACCTGGTACAATGACTAATGGCGTTATAGCTAGCCTATGGACTAGATTTTAAAGTGCTATTTAAATAAATAAATAGTCGGGCAAAAAAAAAGGTGTTTATGTTAAACTCGTAGTAGACAATTTCGAGCTTATGTTTCGATTATGGAATCACACGCTCAGCGGCAATTTCTGAATTTAACTGGAATCTTCGGAGGATTATTGCTAAATGCTTGAGAGATTTAATGCAGAACCTGTGTGCGGAGTACATCGATTGCACATTATTATGGATGAAGCTCCACTTAAATGGCAAGATTCAAGATTTCATATTCATTTATTCAAGAACATGACATTCAACGTTAACCCATAAGAGGCTTTTATACTCGTAGATATTACAATTTAGACATAATTGTTATACTAAATTGATTATGCAAGTTTAACTTCATATTCAACCTCGAGCAGCAGTCTTGATATTTCATAACGATCCCAAACTATTTAATGACGAAATTTGAAAGCCTGCAAAGTTATCGAATATTATTGTTTTTTTTTTTTCAAATGTCTTTAAAGGACATTGTACAGAATACTCGTACATCAGCCATAAACCCGTAATTTATTTACATAACATATGTTCATAACAGAGTTCATAACCGAGTTGGGGATCATCAAATTTCAAGTGTTGCAGAATTTGATGCTTTTCATCGAGTAATTCACGTCAATATCGCCCAAACATGAAGGGTATACGGGAGTTCACAGCGCGGGAAAACCGCAAAAAATAAAGTGTAACTTCTGCCCCATACACTCGTATAGAGTCAAAATTATCTTAAATTTATCTTATAATTTATATTAAAGTGCAGATGTTATGTTTTTATTTAATATTGTCAATTAATCAAAATCAAATATTTATTCCCTCTGATAGATATACTATCAGAGGTATCAGTACTAATATAAATAAATTTCAATAAATATACATTTGCTAAATAAAAGATTGCTCAAAACTAGGCCCCAACTTTTTTGCAGCAGTGTTTTTTTTTTTAAGATACTTGATTTTTAAGGCAAATTGGCGAGAGCGAGGGTTTTACTATAATCCGAACATGACAGTATAATTTGGTTAGGTTCCTGACTTAAGGTGACCACTGTCCATTAGATATTCCCGTTGACAGGTGGCATGATTGAACACCTTAATCCTATGAACTCAATTATATCCTCCCAGGTAATTCAAATTAGATACATGCATCACATAACGTCATCATTAACTAAGTAATAGAATAAATAGACATAGCTTAGCTTGTTATCCAAGTTTACCTATACGTGCTGAGAATTTGTTTTTTAAACCACAAAGAAAATCACGCTCAATGATCATTCAAATACATACACAAACTGGCTATATTAAAAAAAAAAAATGTCAATCGATAAAATGGTAAATATTTATGTTGAAAATATAAAAAAGTATTATCACGACCGTTTCCCTTGCGGGGTGGTCAGAAACCACGTATTTTAAATAATTCACATTTAGCCAACTTTACTATAGGCCAGTCATGAAAGCGTAGACTCGAGAAATATCACAAATAAATTAAATATATATATATTTATTCGAAGGAAGATAATTAAAACTATTTAAAGAGTAAACATTAAATATAAACTAAACCTAATACAAAATAAACTATAAGTAAAAAATGTCCTCTAGAGAAGACACTTCAGGGATAGTCTCAAGGAGGCTGGCAACATTTCGCTTCTGTATAGCGAGGCTTATACGTTGGCAAAAAATAATTGCCAGCCTTCCTGTCTCCAGACTTTTCCGTCAGCCGTTTGGACAACTCATTAGCCAGATGTTCAGCTAAGTGTCCCCATGGGCCCATCTTCTCGACCCCAAACGGCGCAAATTGCTAACCTGTACCGAGGTTCGCGTATTTGCGCAGCTTGAGGTTGCGGGAGAAACCGTCGCACTCTTCGCGCTTGACGATGTCGCCTGGATGTGTGATGGGGCTAATGTGTCTACACTGTCGCATCCCACACCAGGGACGTGCCAAGTTTTCACGGTCCAATAGTCACGCCGTCGGGTCTCTTGCCATCGCTCCGAGCAATCCCAGAGGGTTCTAGGATCGCGGGTACTCCAGCAGTGACAAAAGCCCTTCGGATGATGTCATTGAGAGCAGCGTGACGAAGTATGCGGCCAGCACTTCTAGTGCCCATGGTGTCTGAGATGTTCCACGGGCTCTCCACACCGACACTGGTATGAGAGACGAAGGCACACCGCCTTACATTAATTGAATATTAAATTAATGTATTTATTTACAATAAATATTTTTGTGTCCCGACCAGGAATCGAACCCCGTACCTCCGAGTCTAAATCAGTTACGACAAGTAACACTTAATACTATTTACGTAGGTTAATAGGATTCTACGTTTAACTGATCGTATTAATTACCAAATAAATATTTTTACATTCGGGTTTTATTTCGTACATTATGTAAATATAATCAGTATATTTTATTATTATGTAAAATATTTTTCGGACATATTAGTATTGTAATTAAAACAAAACAAATAATTTTAATAAAGTTAGAAATCTGTAATTTTTATATTTATTTTATTTAAAATTTATTGCACTATGTACCTTTGGGACAATACATAACATTACAGTCATGAGGTTAGGTGCAAACGATTTTAAGAAACATTCCCAAATAAATTAATTTAATCTTACATACATACAAATATGTACACAATAATACATATACTATACACTATATAGTACTACATACAATATATACTTAATGTGAAGAAAATAAAAAGGTCCCCGAACGGGTCTATATTTGCATGTCGGACTGTAGCAGTAGACGTTAACGTGACGTGGAGCGTCTAACTTGTACAAAAAGTAATGTACAAAGCTCTTTGAATGACATCACACCACTTGCGTGACGTCAAGTCTTTTAGAAACCTTTGATTTAGTATTAGTCAGTACAATATCGTTAAAAGGGTTTCTTCGACCCCAATTAGTACCTATGTTGTACACAGTAACATATCAATCTTGTAATTCAGTACATATAGTAAATACGTCTAATAGAATAGGTCTAATAGAATCGACGATGGTTTATATGGGAAAATAAAACATAGAATAACGGCAAGGGCACATAAAGCATTAAATACACAATATGGATATTAAAACTAGACCAATTGGTACAAAATGAATTAGTGTATGTGTGTTCTCTTCTCCCGATGGATGATGAATGAAGTGATATGGAAGGCAAAGGGTCTAGTCCAGGGTTGCACAGACTTATTAATACTAGGGGCCACTCGGCCAAATCATGAACTGATAGCGGGCCGGCCGCCAGAAGTAGGTATAGGTAGTTAAAGACAATAAAGAATTGATAAAAATTTATTAAAATTAAAAAAGAAATTATTAATTTGAAGCGTGGCACTGCATAGTGCTTACAATCTTTTTTATATTTGGCTCAAATTTACTTGTAGCAACACGTAAAACTGCTTCCAAACTTTCATTTGCAAGGCGGTTTCGATTTTTTGTTTTATTATTATTTAGTATTGAAAAAGTTTGTTCACATATATAGGTAGAACCAAATAAGCTGGCACATTTCAGAGCGTTTATGCGCAACTCTTCGTACATATTTTTATCAATGCAGCGGTAAAAGTTCAGCAAGTCTCCTTCGTTGAATTTGTTGCGTAAATCTTGGTCATTTTGAATGTCGATAATTTCTAACTGCATTGACTCTGGCGCATTTTCAACTGAAATAGTGAAAGGATTGCTGAATATGTCCAACAGAGGTTTCACTTTTTTAAACTCCGAAAATCTGTCTTCAAAAGATTGAATCAAAATATCTAGCTTTTCTACATAACTGAAATTAATCGCAGTTTTGTTGAATTTTTCAGCCATTTTCTTATAATTCGGAAAATGATTATAATTTCCAGAATTCAATTGTGATCTGAAAAGTGTCAGCTTGCATTGAAAGGATGTTACATGAGCATAGAGCTGGGATATCAGTTGATTTTTGCCTTGAAGCCGTGTGTTCAAGACATTCAAATGATTTGTAATGTCAACTAAATAAGCTAAATCACACAACCAATCAGGATTTTTAAGTTCCGGGACATCCCTTTGCTTTTCCGCCAGAAATATTCCAATTTCTTCTATTAAATTTAGAAATCGTTCCAGTGTCAATCCACGACTTAGCCACCTTACTTCTGTATAATACAGTAAATCTCCGTATTCGCTTTCGATGTCATCAAGGAATTGTTTGAATTGTCTGTGATTGAGTCCTCGTGATTTTATGAAATTTACAGTCGAAACTACTACTTTCATTACATTTTGAAATTCATTTTTTTTAGAACAGAGGGCTTCCTGGTGTATAATGCAGTGAAACTGCATGAGATCTTCAGTGTTTATGTTTTTTTCATGCAGGTGCTTTTTCAGCAAAGTAACTAGCCCGGAATTGATACCAATCATGGAAGGAGCACCGTCAGTCGCAACTCCCGATAACTTAGATAAGTCCAAATCAGTTTTTGAACACTCGTCCAAAAGTCCATTGAGTATATCAACTCCTTTGGTTTGACCTTTCAATGAACACATTCCTAATAACTCTTCGAAGACTTCAAAATCTTGAGTAACACCTCGTATGAATATGAGAAGTTGAGCTGTGGAACTAATATCAGTCGATTCGTCGAGTGCTAATGAAAAAAATTCCATGATCTTAGTTTTTTCAATTAATTGTTCCGCAATATTACCTGACAAGGACATAATTCGTCTTTGGATAGTCATACGATTCAGTTGAATTTTCTCAAACTTTTTTGCTGCTTCTGGACACATTTTCTTATCGGCAATTTCCATGCATTCTTTTACAAAATCGCCATCATTGAAGGGGCGACTTCGCTTTGCTATCATTCGAGAAATTTCATAACTAACTTCTGTAGCCGTTTCTGAATCTTGAATGTGTTTTGTAAACATAGCTTGCTGACCAATAAGCTCCCGTTTTAAAGACAACATTTTTTGCTTTCTTAATTCGCCTGTAAACTTGGTAAAAGAAGGATGCTGCGTTTCATAGTGCCTTTTTACATTATAATCCTTTGCAATCGCAACAGAATTCTTGCAAATTAAACAAACGACTTTGTTATGCGACCATACAAAAAAGTATTTCTCAGTCCAAATTTCTTGAAACTGCCGATTTTCATCTTTAACCTTACGTTTTTTACTAGGTCCTGGCTTCTCCATGTTGCGTTCTAATCCTGGCTAGGATTAACACAGCACCTAAAAACAATTACAGTACCCACTTAAATTACCTATCCTTTTTTAAATTATCAAAAATAATTGATTAAATATTATTTCTCAGAAATTTTAAGATTTTTATACAGATTTTATCTGAAATAATGACGTAATTATTACAGTTAGAGAAATTCTTATAAAAATAGTAATTTCTTTGTTTATTTTAATATTTAGCCAACATTAAAGCTAAATTTGATTAAAATTGATTAAATAGGTAGGGAAACACTTATTAATAACAGAGTTTTACTTACGTTTTCACAACACAATTATACACGGCACTTGACGGGTTAACACTGCAACAGGAAATCTACGTTGAATGTGGATCAAAATATATGACACCGGCTAGTCGAGTTAAAATCTACACTAGAACTATTGCCTCCCAAAAACACTAATAAACTGCACTTATTCTCAATCACTTATTACTTCGCTTTGTATTTTCGCGCTTATTTCTTTCTGTTGTTGACACTTCACTCAAATGAAAAGCGAACTGTTCGGCCGCTGCGGTTAACGTGATTTTTATACCGCGCAAACGACTCTGGAAGCTTCGTGTAGATACGCGAGCAATCGGGAATACGGGACTATATCTATCTCGCTTGCTCACCGCGCTAGAAAATTCTTGATTTCTATAGCGAGCGATGTTACTTGACTTAGCAATTTTGGGCGCTAGATTCAAATTGCGCGCGCGCGAGTTTCACATTACTTTTCGAACATATTTTTTTTTTGTTTTATTCTGGAATAGAATTCAATATTTTTCGAATGCACGAGAGTATTATTTTTGCTGTCGGCGGGCCACCAGTATTCGACCCACGGGCCGCATGTGGCCCGCGGGCCGCGGTCTGTGCATCCATGGTCTAGTCTATACAGCCAAGTCTGACGTAATATATCTTTCTTTTTTATGAGTTAATGAGGTCATCATCAAATTTCAGATTTTGCAGAATTTGATGCTTTTCTTGGAGTCACTAGCGGCACCATAGCTCAAACACGCCGGGTAAAATATGGGACAGCGCGGGAAAATCGCAAAAAATAAACTGCAATTTGTTTTTAAAGTCCAATTTATGGTTGTCCATAATTATTCACATTGTAGCACATTATTAAACAAAACCACTTTTGATCAATAATATCCACAGTAAATTAATTTTCAAAACAAAAACTTGCACTTCACATGTCCATTGGTGTTTGACAGACTTGACACAAAGTTTTTTTTTTAAAGTAATAAAAATGTATTAGGTATATAATATTTAGTTTAATAGCTAACTTTTCTCTATCAGTTTATCAGACAACATTGGCTACATTATAGCTTTAATAGCTCCGTTTTATGACAGGATAAGCGCAGTTAATACGATTATGTTTGAATATTTCCCATTTTAAACCCGCCAATAAAAGTCTAGTTTTGTAATATTCGTACAACATAATACATTGTGAGCGTTAGTGCAATATCCGAAGGTGCTGGCCAAGCAATTTTCACCCTTATGAGTCGTAAACCTTATAAAATGTAAGCTTATTTTCCGCTGGACCTTTTAGTCTCAATTTCCCCAAGCCGTGAGCAGCTTTAACATAAGTTTCTCGTCGTCATATTTTCCTTACAATACCGATACATATTTTATGGCGGTTCAAACGTGTTCTGATAGTGCCAATAAAGTTTACCCTTCAATATGGTTTTTTCTTCGTTTCCATTTTACGATGGCTATCTGTTCAGCTGACAGTTTGTTTCCAGTTATTACACATAGAGGGAGAGGGAGTAAGTAAGAGAAAGATAAACATTTATTAGCATTTAATAGATCGAAGAAAAAAGAAAAAAAAAACATATATAGGAATAATATAGTAACATATATGTATGTATACCGCGTGTAATTCTGTTACTTATTGCTCTTTTGACAATTAGACACGGTATTACTACCATTTTCATACTATAACAAAATAATAATAATAAAAAAAATATTGTCACATAACAGTATTTATTTATTTATAAACTTTATTGCACAAAGTACAAATGTTAATGCCCGAAGACATTCTCTAACAGCCAAACCTTGAAGACAAATTTGATCAAATGTAGGTGCAATCATAAAAATAATAAGAGAAAAGAATAACTATTTAAATTAACATCAAATTAATATATTCTAACTTACAATATATATGGAATAAATATTATAATATCGATACACTAAATACTAATACATACATATTATTATACATAAACATGCATATATACTACTTACTAACGCCGTATGGAGCTATTTAGAAAGTGTGAAAACACCAGTTTTTTGAATAATGCTCTGGTAGTTGCTTGCCGTATGTTAACAGGTAGATTATTCCACAAATTAGTAGCAACAACTACAAAAGAGACACAAATGAAGAATGATGAGAAGGGACAGATAGCAGAGAGTTGTTAGCAGAGCGAAGGGATTTGTCATGGAAAGAAGAAAGATAGGCGAAATTGTCCTGAGGTATTTCGGTATCGCAGGCTCATTCAAGACAGTATCACATAGTTTTACAATTTCAAACAATATGTGACAAAAGGAATCAGGTGTCAGCTTTTATGGTGCAGCAGTACAAGTACTTACACCTGCACGACGCTGTTTTTCAACCTGTTCCTGTTCTCACGTAGTAATAATATATATTTTTTTTTAATTACTGGGTAGACACTTATAAATTAAAAGAAACACAATTATACTAAACAGGCAGAGTAGATAAATGAGGCTCGCTTCGTCAGGAATATCAACATTGTTGCAGTCCCTTTAATTATATATTTTCTAGAGCTAATAATTAAAATATAATAAAATACAACCTAAATAATACATACATACATACATATCTTCACGCCAAATCCCTTTCAGGGTAGGCAGAGACAATTGAGCGCCACTTGACACGATCACGACATACCTCTTTCGCTTCTTCGACATTCATCAACCTCTTCATACATGCCCTTTTATTTTGATGGATTTTTAATGCACCTTCAGCTATTGTTTTATTTATTTGATCGTGATAGGTAAGTCTTGGTCTGCCAGGGCCTCTTTTACCCACAACTTTCGCATTATATATCTGGTTCGTCAATCTCTCTTCACTCATTCTTATTCAACCTACTCGTAAATAATAAAAACTAATAATCGTATAAAAATATCATTAACAAAACAATTTAAACAAATATATTATATTAATATATAAATAAATCAACATCAAATATTATTATATTATATATAATATATATCATTATCCACACTTCTCTTTCTGCTCCTCTAAAAGTATTTTTCTTAACAACCTTTTCACTGTCTGGGTAGAAAATATTATTATGTACTAACAATATTAATTTCTGACTCCTAAATGTAGGTACAAAACTTTATATTGTATATTTTGTTTGCAACAAAGAATCTTATTATTATAATAATATTCGCCTAAACTCGCGAATTTCTAAAGAGAAAACTGACAATAAAGAAATTTTTTTTTTTTTTTTATTGTTAAAAAATATACTTGGGCATTTTTATTAATGTTAACTATGCGAGCGTCCGGCCCAGGGTGTATGGAAAACTAAGAGCGGTAGAGTATAACGAAAATAAATTTAAAAATAAAATATAAAAAAAAACGGTAAAAGAGAGCTTTCGCTGCCGGATCAAAAATACGTGTTTAAGAGTAAAAACCTGGGATTTAACAATAAAAAGGATTTTAATATAATGTGGAGAAATTGTGGTGCATTTCTGTGGAGCGAGCTGGCTTCACGCTTGGTGTGACATACATAGCAAACCACTTAGGTACTACACGTACTGAGCGGTATTGCATGAATGAATCTCTTTCCGTTCCAAGACCTTTGTACGTATTATGCCATGATATTATGACTACCATGCCAGACCAATATCGTATTATATCAAGTTAAACATGTCTATTAAATTGCGTTCAACCAGAGACAATAAATATAATTTAACCATAGAGTAATAAATGACGCGCTTTCCTACTTCTATGAATTTAACAAGACGGGGCAAGAAAATAAAAAAGACAATAATTTTATTAATTTATATGTGATATTTGTCCAGTTTGGTACGTTAGAGATATCAATGAGCTTGTTATGATAAGACTATAAGTAAAGTTGGCTAAATGTGAATCCGCTTATTTTTTTATCCAACTTCGCGACACCTAACTGCTCGACGCAAAGAAGAGTTTTGCGTTTAGAGTCAATGTATATTTGTATGTATGAGTATGTTTGTTTCTTTGTGGCACACTGGAGACCACACGCGTGAGCCAAATTATCAAGTCAATCGATTCGACTCAAGTGTGGTATTAATCAAATTTAAATAAGGCGACAACCAACTAACTTTAACTTTGACTTTAACTTCAACTTCGACTTCGACTTCGACTTCAACTTCAACTCCAACTTCAACTTCAACTTCAACATCAACATCAACATCAACATCAACATCAACATCAACATCAACATCAACATCAACATTAACATTAATATTAACATAATGTAATTATTTATTCGAAAAAAATATTTACAAAATATAAAATAAAATTAATATTAATACTAAGGATAGGAATATAAGTCCCGTCCGCGTGGAATGGTGGCAAGAACGCTGGCTGCATTTCCCCGCTGAATTGCAATACTGATTATTTGGGCAAAGAAAGAGCCAGCCCTCTTGTCACCGGAGGAGACGACAAGACGCGGTGTTATGTCTTTTAAAAACTTTTTTGCACTTGGACTCCATGGGCCCAGAGTTTCTACAGCAAACGGCATAAATATGTAATCTTTTAATATACTTACATATTTGCGCCGCTTGCTGGACTCCGCATTTTCCGCCGCGGCTCCCGCTTTATGCGCTGTCCCCCTGAGATGCGACGCGGCGAGGGTGTCGACGCACGTGGCGTCCCACACCAGAGCACGTCCCCGTTCCCAGGGGACCAACGTCATACCATCGGGTCTCTTGCCATCGTCTCGGATGACTCCAACAGGCTCTAGAAGAGCTGGAACCTCGATGGTGGCTAAAGCCCTTTTAATGATATCGTTAAGGGAGCCGTGGCGGGAAAATCTGCCCGCACTTTTGGAACAGGAGAGCCCATGAACTCCAAGACAGTCGACCTCCTTTCCACACGGACATCTATGTAAGACACATAATGGTGCCCCTAACCTAAGACCAACGGCGATACGGAAACTTTCGTCGTCAAGCAGTGTGCCGAGGTTCGCAGAAGGCAGTGCGTGTAACCAGTGGCCGGATTCCTTTTCTACTGAAGCCAGAAGCCGGGCGCGATGTTGATCACTGATTGGATTTTGAGCCAAATGTTTATATGTGTTTTGTACCAATGGTGTATCCCAAAGTTTTTGATAGTTTGATTCCTTTGGAATATCATCATTAGGACATTTTATTTTCCAGGCTCTAATTGCCTCCAGTGCACATGTTAATTCAACACAATTTTGATTTAAGATTTTTGAACTTAAATCTTGAACACTGTGCACCGAGGATAAGAATGCCGGTAAAGCAATACTAGAAATTTTTCGCACGCCGATGCCACCAAATTTAACTGGCAAAGTTGCTTGGGACCAAGAAATTTCATCAAATGATAAATTTAGAATTTTTTCAAGAGTATCTTTTAAGGTGGCATCTAATTGATCGAGCAGGGCCGGAAATTTCCAGATTGGGCTTGCGCGGAGTGCATATATTAATTTTGGAACAAAAAGGCAGTTTTTCAGTAATGTAAATGCTATATGCGAATTTAAAACACCCAATCTGTTTGAATTTTCAGAAAAAAGTTTAATTTTATTATCCAAAAATGGCTTTATACCTTCATTTAAGAGCGATCTTTAAAAATGATTTTAATATTAGGAGCATGTTCGTTAAATTTTTTGATAATAGATGGAATGTTATTTGATAAATTCGAACCAATATATATTTCACATTTTGAAGGATTTAGCTCGAGACTTATTTCCTGAAAGGCTTGTTTAATGTGGATAAGGTCATTAATTACCGTATTCGCTTTGCCTCCTATGGTTCTATCGTCTAGGTACCAAACGTTGAATTTTGAATTTAGGGATGATATACAATGATGGATACCGAGACTAAATAGAGCTGGACCAAGTGGATCACCCTGCTGAACGCCTACAGCTGAATCAATATAATGTACATCGTAAAATAATTTAGAAGGAGAACTGTAACATTGCCAGATATATGGGAAGATATCCGGAATGTGTGAGGCAGCTTCGTTGAGCAGGGTGGTCCTATCTAGGGAATTAAAGGCATTCCTCACGTCGACTTTGAGAAACACTTCCATCTCATCTGATGCAATGAAAGTGCGCGCGGAGTGTACTGCTGCTTCACAGCCTCCTTTGCTGCCAAATCCAACCTGTACTGGTTGGAATTTTGTTCTTAGAGTAGAGACGATGTGTCTACAAGCTAGTTTTGACGACAAGCGGCGGAATGTATTTCCTATGGCAATAGGTCGAATGCCGCCTTCCTTTTTGTTGAAGGCACATAGTCTTGCACCGTATAAGAATGGTAATATGGCCTGATGAACTGTTCCAGAGAGCATTAAATTACATAATTTTGTTATGTAATTTAATATATTATGTTATGTTATTTAATTTAATATATTAACATTAGCATTAACATTAACATTCACATTAATGTCAACTGTTGGTATTCCAAAATTAAAAATAAATAAATTAATTAATTAATTAGCTACTAAGGTAGCTAACTAGTAGTTAGCTACCCTAAAACTAGTTTTACAATTCATTTAAAGCCGTCTAAAATTCCGCACACGGAAAGCACCGACATGTAGAAAACATGGCTGCAAGGCGCCGAGCACGGAAGCGGAAGTGGCTGCGGAAGCCACAAGGACGGCGACAAATAGTGCCTCCGGTTCATGTTGACATCTCTTATTACACCAAATTAAGCTTTAAATACGAGCGCGGCTTACTTTTTGGATATTTTGGCGGTTCTGTTTTGGTCTGTGTTTCCCGCTCGATGGTGGCCGTTATTTTTCTTTTAAATCACGTTAATATTATCAAGTAAGTATTACTGTTGTCGCACGTTTTATCGTTAATTCATAATACTGAACATAAATCTCTAAATTATTTTATTATTTTTATTTATTTTATTTATTTTTATTTAAAAAACTTTATTGCACTATGTACAAAGGGCGGGCTTAATGCCGCTAGGCATTCTCTAGCAGCCAACCTTTGGGACAATACAGAGAATTTTGATTAAGAGGTAGGTGCAAAGAGCTCAAATATGAAACTTAATTTAAAGGTAAAATAAAATAAACTTATTCTATGATATCATAATACATATTAATATACATACAAATATGTACACAATAATACATGTACTACACATTATACATATTTACACATTAATATACTACATACTATATATCTTACATACGCTGTTGAGAGCTATTTAAGTAATGTGAATATACCATTTTCTTAAAGAGTGATCTATTGGGTGCTTGGCGAATTTCTACTGCCAAATTGTTCCACAAATTGGCGGCCACTACTGCGAAGGAGTTTGACTGAAAGCTGGAGTGATGAGATGGGATAGATAAAACAGAATTGTGGGCCGAGCGAAGTGACCTGTTATGAAGTGATGAGAGATAGGCAAACTTGTCCTTGAGGTACTTCGGTGTTGCAGGCTCATTGAGAATAGAGAAGAGCAAACAGAGGATTCTGAGGTTCCTGCGACAACGAATTGGTAGCCACTTTAACTTAGCGCGATACTCAGAGATGTGATCATACTTGCGTAAACAAAAGATAAACCGGATACAGGTATTTAGTAACCGGTCCATCTTGTTGAGCAACACCTCTGATAGATCGACGCTACATACGTCACCATAGTCAAGGAGAGGAAAGAGTAGGCTTTGGGCAAGGGTAATTTTAGCTTTCAACGGCAGAAAATTCTTTAGCTTATTAAGAGAGTGCAGTGAAGCAAATATTTTACGACTAGTATTGGTAACCTGGGAAACCCAATTTAAGTTAGAATCCAGGTGTACACCCAGATTTTTCACTTCGCTATTAAACGCAATAATAATAATAAACTTTTATTTTGGACTTCACATCCATAAATTGTTAGTAACAATTTTACTTAATCTATATTTAGTATAACTAATAATTTATTTTATACTATCCGCTACTGGAGGCTGTCTACTTGACTGTATGCAGCTGTATGACAGCGGAGAGTCCCACTGATCTGTCAATACGTTTAGGAGCCTGTTGGTATCGCATGTCACAAACAATTATACAAGATAGTACCAATATTTTGTATTTAAAATTCTAAATAATTAAAACTAAAAATGAAAATAAATATAACTTATCCTAATAAAAAAAACTATAGTATAGTAAAAAATGTCCTCTAAAGACGACCCTTCAGGGATAGTCCCAAGAAGACTGACAACTTTTTCTCTTTGTATAGCAAGACTAATACGTTGGCAGAAATAATTGCCAGTTTTCCTGTCTCCAGACTTGTCTGTTAACCGTTTGGATAACTCCTTGGCCAGGCGCTTGGCTGAAATAACATAAGTTGTTGCTTGGGCAATGGAACAAACTTCCGTTGTCAATTAGACTGGCACCTTCGTTAGACAAATTTATTATTTATTAATAAAATAGCGCATTGGTGGCTCGGTTGTATGAATTTAGATTTACAACACCACCGTTCCCGTGCCTCGGAGAGCACGTTAAGCCGTCGGTCCCGGTTTCACTAATACCAACTTGTGGAATCGGCAATAAATTGTCATAAAATATATATATATAAGACTCACGATCACATAAATAAAACAATAGCTGAAGGTGCATTTAAAAGCCATCGAAACAAAAGGGCATGTATGAAGATGTTGATGAATGTTAAAGAAGCGAAAGAGGTATGCTCAATTGTCTCTGCCTACCCCGCAAGGGATTTGGCGTGAAAATGTGTATGTATGTATGTGCCGATAAACCTAGTAAAGTATATTCACACAATTCGGGATAAGGCTCAAATTACAGTCATGCTCAGTGAAGCCGGCATAGTGTTAGAGACTTATGTCAGTCATAAGTGTCTGATTCTAGTTGCTAACATTAATGGACCTCGCGCTTAACTTACGGGTACAAGGTCACGTGTGTCAGTATAATAAAAGACATAACACAGACATAAGATAATCACCCTTTCTGCGACCAGCCGTATGACTTACCACTGAATGTTATGTGAAGGTCATGTGCACATTTTTTATAGCTTTTAATAATAGATTGTACTAATATTGAAACCTTAAAATATATTTCAATATGTTTATATTATGTTCCATTACGTTTACCATTAAACAAATATATATATTCTGCTATCGATGATTACATCCAAAAATGGTATATCACTATTACGCTATATCTGTGTCGTCACAACACATTGAACAAGAGTGTAGATTGTTCATTTTGTGACGACCAAAGTGAACCACCCACTGCGAATAATCTAAAGTCCTTCCGTAATTTTGAAGTAATTAGAATATAAAAACACTAAAAAGCGCATAAATGAGAGATTTATTAATTTTGTGTAATGTGCCGTCACAATATCTTCAACCAAGAGTTAAGGGTTTTTGAACAGCGTTTAGTTTTTTTTTCAAATAATAATTTTTTTTAATATATCATTTGGAACGCTAGAGACATTGACTAGCTGGCCACTTGTCATGAGGAGCCTATAGTAGTTGGCTAAATGTGAGTCCGCTTCCCTAAAAAGCGTGGTGTCTGACCACCACTAAAATGAAAATATAGATTTCTTATGTTACATATTGTACGCGTATAAATAAAAATATTTTTTTATTAAATAATAAAAACAAATAAAGCCTACTTAATTAAATTGAATGCTCGAAAAACGCGAGCGCGTATAGTAATAACCGTTCCGAATTTGCAATTTGGCTAAATATGCCAACAGCCCATCTGGCCGCCTTCCGATAACGTTATGAGTTATAACAAATATTATAAGCTGTACCACATAATATATACCTAATAATAATAAAATTTGTAATAATATTATTATATTAGGCTATATAAAATTATCATCACGACTGTATCCCTTATCCTCAGAAACACGCTTTTTAATGATGATGCGGGATTAGCCATTTTTATCCAACTTTTGAAAATTAAAATTTTTACCTGAACTTTATTGCATTAAATCTCTAAATTAAAAATATACATTAAATATAAATTAAAAGCTACCTAAAATAAAAAAAATCAGACTATAAATAAAAAATGTTCTCTAGAGACGTCCCTTCCTAAACAGTCCCAAGGAGACTGGCAACATTGCCCCTCTGTATAGCGAGGTTTCACCTTTCCGTCAGCTGCTTTGACAACTCCTTGGCCAGGTGCCTTTCTGAAGGTCCCCATGGGGCCATTGTCTCGACCCTAAACGGCGCGCAAAGGTTGACGTAACTTCACAGCTTGAGGTTCTCAGCTGATAACGCTGCACCTGTAACCTGAATACTGTTAATGTTATTTATTAAATTATGTTGAGAAGATTTGAACCTGTCTTAGTTTTTAATGGGTCCCGACTGTTAAAGGCACCATATAATGAAATACAATATAAAAATATTTTAATGTTTTATGTTTATATTATGTTTATATTTGTTATGTTTATATGCTAGAAATAGCGAAGCATGTGATACAATTACATATAATAATTTACATCCCTGTACCTACCATGTTTCTGACAAATTATTTCATTTCATTTCAAACTTTTAGGTGACAGAACCCTTGGGCTTGATTTTTTATATTTTTTATTAAAGTTCATTATTACTTGGTTTATTGATTTTTATTATTTCTGTATTTAATTAAAGTTTTTTACGTCATCGGGTATTTTAAAATTAATTTTATCTTATTTTGTTATTATCAAATTAAATATACACCCACTTTAATAGGTTGGTAATTCATAACAAGGAAAAAAACACTTATAGTTCTTCACATATTGTATAACGAATAAGAATAAACGCACACAAACATTATTTGAACACAACAATGGGTTCCAAAGGTAACATACTTCCTTTAAAGCCGTATTCAAAGCCTCGTTTAGTTTATTTTTGCCATTATAGAAGGGTAGTTTGCGAATTATCAGGTTTCCTTCGTCTAGATTCCCTCAGCTTTGATAAATTTCAAAGAACCTACGTTCCTACGTTTATATCATGTTTTTTTTTTATATAACAAAGAAGCTGAAAGCTTTCTATGCAATATAAAATCTACAGGATGTGTAAAACACGTTAACATCGGTTTAGACCAGAGACATTTTTTTTCTCTGTCTAAAATTAGGTATATGAAAGTATAATTAGAATATCAGGGTTTTGTTTTGTTTTTTGGAGGGTTGATGAACTGCATTTGAAAACATAAAAGTGATAGTGCTTTACGAATATGAAGAGCGAGTCAGTTTCACTGGCGAGTTGCTGATACTGTGTAAGAATCTGAACATCTGCTGGACGAATGTGGCGGGACTTTTAATTGATTATTATCAGGTGAGAAGCTAAGAAAACAACCGTGTGTGCCGCACTGAAATTGGAAAAATATTTTAATATTGAACTATTATATAAAGAACAATTTATACTGTTATACGAGTAACATAAATGTTTTTAAATTACCTATTTTTATTATTATATATTTTTATTAAATATATATAAATTTTATATTTAAAGTCACTAACACTAACAAGGTTCTCTGTGTTCAAGTTAACAGAAATCTGATCCAAAGAGGCAACTACTAAGGAATGTTTATAGTAACTTTGTACCAACTATGCTTCGCTTTTCAAAGCGTTAGTGACACTGTTCACGCTCATAAAATAGGACATTCCTCAAGTTATATAGGTAGGCATCTGACTGATCTGTAGACACTGACGCTATTTGTCAAGCCAAAGGAGAAGACAAAGACCATTAAGCACTTTTGTATGAAACATTTACCCAGTGTTTGAAATACACAAAGAGAACTTTAGGGGTTGCATTGTTGTGCGAACTGCAAATGTTAGAAAAAAATGTCATCTCAAATAAAATGAAAATATCGTTCGGATTATTGTTAATTTAATTTGTTTGTAGTTTTATATTGATAATCTGCTATTGGGGTTAAAAAAATCGTGAAAAAATATATAAAACGGAACCACAACCGCCCGCGCGCGCCTACTACAGGATATATTTTAACAATGGAGGATTTAAAGATATTTGCAATTCAAAAAATAATTTATAATAATTTAATAAATTTCACTGCTTCCCGAAATACAACATAATAGTTTGGTTTGTTTTTATACTGTACCTTTTTTAATTGTAACACACATAATAACAATAAAACTGAAAAAATATATCTTTATTGAAAAAACAAATATTGTTATTACATAGATTAGGACATATAATATGTATGTATTAAGATTTATTTTATTATATTTATTACATAGGTATATTATGATCTTATTTACAATTTATCTAATACTATTTTTTTTTCTCATTTTTTTTAATTATATGTATCATTTTATTTTTCTGACTCACCCATAATATACATTCTGTCACCCTCTCAAAGGTTAGCTGGTTGAGAATACCTTTTTGGTATTATGCTCGCCTATGTGTACATCTTTTTATCTGGACATATTATATAACACTGGCATCATCAAATAATAGTTGAGCGTAGGTATATATATATATATATTATATTATATATATTTTATTACTGTTTCTCCTAAAAGTAAAAGACGGCCACCGCAGTCTTGCAGTATCTTCCAGGAGATTTTCAGATTCTTTTACAGTATCAGCAGCTCGCCAGTGGAACTGTCTTCCACTTAGCATTTGGAAAGCATCCTCACTTAAGTGTCTTAAAAATATACTCCCCTTACACATTCACAAAAAGCAAAGACGAGTCTTATTTATTTAAATGGTATAATGTAGTATTATTATATATTTATTTATTAGTGTATAAGTACTTTAGCTTTAATTGTTAGAAATAGGTAAATAATAAAGAATTTTTAAATTCCTATTTTAAATTAGTGATTTAATGCACCCACAATCTCTGCGGGGTGAGATTTATCTATCTTGTCTTAGCTTATAATGTGACAATGCCTATATACAGCAGCTATTATCTTAACTGTCATTTATATTTGTGTCTGTAGCTTATAGTGTGACAATGCCTATCTACAGCAGCTATAATGTTAAGCGTTATTCTGTATTTATAATTTTGTTATTTTTGCAATGTTATTGTTTCTCTTCCCAAATGAGGGTTATCATGTACGGCTCCAGATACACCAAAATGTACTATAAAATGATATTGTTTTATATCAATATTGTAAAAAAAAATATGTATAAGTGCAGAATACATCTCATTTTGTCCTATACCTACTTAGAAAATAAACGAATGGAATTGAATTGAATCTATTTATTGCAGGATCATTAAAAATCAAAATAATTCGAATTATGAAAATTTTGATAATCTTGGTCACACTAGTGAAGTATTAGGATTCTACACACAAACTCTTGAATGTTACTCTCGAACATATTAATAGAACAATATTGACGCTGCTATTTGTTATATTAGATCTACATACAAACTGACTTATTGTTTTCAGCAATCTTACATCATTTGCATAAATATACGAGTTTATCTACCTATTTATTTATATTTAAAAACATAATTGAACTATATACAAAGGTGGACTTAATGCCGCTAGGCATTCTCTGACAGCAAACCTTTAGGACATTTAGACAGTATAGATGGTAGATGCAATCACTAATTAAGTTATTCTTAACAGTATACATACAGTATGAACAAAACACCTATAAACATTTGGCTCAAAATCAAATCACCCGCACCCGGCTTCTGGCTTCAGTAGAAAAGGAATCCGGCCACTGGTTACACGCACTACCTTCTGCGAGCCTCGGCACACTGCTTGACGACGAAAGTTTCCGTATCGCTGTTGGTCTTCGGTTAGGGGCAGCATTATGTAAGACACATAATAAAGCATAGATGTCCGTGTGGAAAGGAGGTCGACTATCTTGGAGTTCATGGGCTTTCCTGTTTCAAAAGTGCGGGCAGTATTTCCCGCCACGGCTCCCTTAACGATATTATTAAAAGGGCTCTAGCCACCATCGAGGTCCAGCTCTTCTAGAGCCTGTTGGAGTTATCCAAAATGATGGCAAGAGACGCGATGGTATGACGGTGGTCCCCTGGGAATGGGGACGTGCTCTGGTGTGGGACGCCACGTACGTCGACACCCTCGCCACGTGGCATCTCAGATATTACATACTAATACATATACAAATACATAAAATGGCGAAAGTGCATAGATAATAATGGTACATACTTTGATTAATTAAATAAATAAATTCAATATTATTTTTCTTTTTACGTAAATTATGTAAATTTCATATGTAAGGAAATTAGGTCCTATGTACAGACGCGGCGCTTATATTAACCCACTAGCACTCCAGCTATGAGAATTTAACTCACGGAAATTTTAAAACTCGTGCTGTTTTGGATAAAGCTTTCCAAGAAGTCTCGTTCACACAGTAGCTGAGTTTTATGAGAGATTATATATGAGAGGTGATGGTGTGTACCTGGCACGTACATGAGGATTTTTGTTCAGCTGGTCTAAGTTCCGCGGCATTTCGCTCCTCGCGAGAGCGTCTATGCAGGTAAATACCTTCTTTTTCGATCTACATTTGTGTTTTAATGGATTTTTATTTTTTATTATATACTCGTAATAATAATACCTGTTCAAAATGAACTTTTGTGTTTTAAATAGAAAACGAACCTGAATCTGTTGTGACCAAATACAAAAAGAAGTGCCGGGTGACGGCAACGGACGCTCACCATCCACCATCCTACTCCTCTCCCTACCCAACCAAAACTGTATGATTCTGTAAATCCCGTCTATAGGTTTAAAAAAGACATGTATTTCAAATATTTTTCCACCAGGTTCTGAAAGGCTAAACATTTTAATAAAAGCCGTCTCATAATATTTCCCACACGTCCAATAACATGGACGAATCGTCAAACGCATACCATCAATTACTGGTAGTCACTGTAGGGGGCATTACGATGGACTGGCATATTCTGGAAACCAATCTCAATTATAAAAAAAATGACATCATTACAGCTTCTAGAACACAGAGACCTAAACCTCCACTGCTGGAGTTCTTCTTAGTCGCTACACCCTTGGCAACTCTTCCACTCGGTCGTGGTCGCTATTTGAGTGCTAGTGGCATGTTTCACAAGCCGTCGCTACTCCTCTTGGACCGTAGCTTTCCTGAAGCACTCATGTAGTGGATGATCCATGTCGCCTCACTTGTATTTTTGTTAAATGTAGCGCCATAAACTCAGTCGTATATTATGAAATAAACACCTGCATAAATAAAAAATATCCTCAAGAGACGTCCCATCAGAGATAGATCCTAAGAAGACTGGCAACGTTTCCCCTCTGTATAGCGAGCCTAATACGTTGGCAGAAATACTTTCCAGCCTTCCTATATCCAGATTTCCCCGTTAGTAACCTGTACTGTACGTTGAGGTAGTTACGCAGCTTGAGGTTTTCAGCAGAAAACGGCATACTCCCCGCGCTGGACGAGGTTGCCTGGATGTATGATGGGGCTTATGTGTCTACACGTGTCGTATCACCCATCAGAGACCTGCCAAGTTTCCACGGCTCAAAAAACAGTTGCCAGTCTCCTTGGAAATATCTTTGATAGGATGTCTCTTGATGATATATTTTTATTTATATTTTATTTTTTTGTTAGGTTTAGTTATTTAATTTTATTTTAGTAGTTTTTAATTATTATCTGACGAGTATATTTTGTTATTAACACATGCTAATACTAACCTACTCGTACACTGTAAAATCTTATTTTGTGATGACATAATACATTTATTTTATTTCTTTTTAAATTGAAACAGCGATTACAAACAAGAATACGCCCCGGACCACTGATCGTTCCCAATAAATCTGCATAGACAACCAACGAATACCTCCTCGTTTGGTTGCACGATCAAACTCTATTACTGCTGTTGCAACCATGTTAAACGACATAACTTGGATTACCTTTGATCTGACATGTTTGGACGATGATTTGTAAATAGCCCAATTTTACACCGTCATTCTAAAGTAAGGTTCTAAACATTATTTCACCACAACCACTTATCGTTTTTTAATTTAACATAGCAAATGCTTATATGTAATAATACGAGACGTAATGCTAGAAACTTAAAATAATAACGCCTAGAAACAAAGTACGCGCACTATGAGTGAGGCAATTTTACTGAGCCATAACGGCTCGGTTACCCAACAACACGTGTTAGTCAATAGCCCAGCAGCTCTCCAAAATTAACAATTATGATGACGGTTTCCGTGCTATTATTAGATGTCACGATGCACCGAAAAAACTAAATATAAGATAAACAAAAATAAAATAGTAAGTTTAAGTGGCAATGAGTCGGACATGACCGCCTCCGTGGTCTAGTGGTAACAAACGTTGCCGTGAACTCGGGAGGTCGTGGGTTCGATTTCCACCAGGGACAAGTTGTACATTGTATAATTTGTCTCGGTCTGGGTATAATATGTATATATTTAAAAAAAAAAAGAAGTATAATATGTAGTTTATCAACCATCTAGTTTCCGTAACACAAGTCTCGTAGCTTACCACGGAAACTAGATGGCGCTGTGTGACCTGTCTAGAAATATTTATTATTATTATTATTATGTTTGTCGTAGAACCGATGATCCTTGGATTAGATGGGTTTTCGAGTGGAGACCACGTACGGGAAGACGCAGGGTGGGACGACCTCCACCAGATAGACGGATCTCCTGTAAAAGGTAGCTGGTGAGACCGGGAAAGGGTGGCGAAAGATCGTGTGAAATGACGAGCCTTGGGGAAGACCTATATCCAGCAGTGGACAGGCTGATGATGATTTTAATCAATCAATGGTAGATAAATGAATAATGTAACATCTCTTATGTATTAGCAATCAATTAATTTCCATAATGAATCGCAAGTGGATATGCAAAGTGCTTGAATAACGTAACGCAAATTTGCTCTGGAATCGAGTGCCGGACTGTGAGTACCATCAAACTCATTAGACAACACGCGTTCAAGTTCTAATGTAAAGCTTAACTTTTATTTTACTTTCATTCATTCATGATAGCTAGAGGCTATCACTACATATACGAGTATATACTATAGTTCCCCACTAATATCACAAGATCCATTAAACAGCTATGATCTGCGGGGTGAGGTGCAATGCACAATACTGCACAATCTCCGCATACGAATCGTCTAAGATCGATTACATCTGTCAGAAATGTCAAAAGTTAGGCGGAATGCCCAATATTTTTACATTTCTGACAGGCGATAAGCGTTCCGGACATCTTTACAACAAAATAAACCAATCATTGAATATATACCCTACTGTGCACTTAGAAGCAAAAGTTAAAATAACAGATTGGTTTAAGACATTTGACTATAAAGCTACAGAACAGCTACTTAATGTGCTTACATAAAAATATATATGATATATATTTAAACGATTTATAAATACGAGTATATTATTATATTTTATTACTTTATTAATAATTATATATTGTATATTTGTGTTATGTATTATTTCTCTACTTATGTATTAATAAGATATTAATAGTATATATATTTAATTTTCTTTTTATTATTTAACCATAGTTATAAGTTTTTAAGTCCAATTTATTATTATTTATTTTCTTTTCATTATATAAACTCTGGAAGTAGTCTCTGTTGTTAATTTTGTGAATTTTAAAAGAAATAAATACATTTTTGATTTTGATTCGTTTTACGACGATTGTACACTTCGCCTCACCCCACTATTATCTTATACAATATGAATCGGTTCAAGGCTATTTTTTTAAATTTGTTGTATACAACATTTATAACCAAAGCCAATTAATGAATCAATAATAATAATATCCTCGTCAACCCTGGCTCTGGCGAGCGTGGCGAGTGTAGTCCAAATTTTCCAGATATATGTTCTGAAATGCCCATCTTCAACAGAGGTCTAGGACGCTGTATTCTAGGGGCTTTAAGAAATGAAACAATAATATATAGTTAGCGAGTTTACACAAAAAAAAAATGATACTTACAATATAGAAAAATAATAATAATAATTATTAAAAACTTTATTGTTTATTACAAAAAGCGTATGTAATGCCGCTTGGCAATCGAAGTTTAGGCATGGCAAAATAAATTAAAACACAAAAAGAAAATAAAAATAATAAAATCACTTACTTATTAGTACTAGTTAAGTTAAATATACGATAAACATCATAAAAATAATAATACTTAAACTACATAAATAATTATATTCTTACATAGACTAGATAACTAATTATATACATAATAATAATAAATGGTTATTAATAAAAAAGCCCTAACCACCTGAGTGCTTAATCATTGTGTATGTGCGAGTATGTGTAGTTATGACAGTGTGGCCCATCACAGCTCCTAAAACAAAGAATCTTAAGCCTTTACTGTTGGAGTTGGGCCATCCAGAAATTTCTAGAAAATTTGGCCTACTTTCGCTGGCCAGAAGGTCTTATGAAAAATTATTGACGATACTACTAGTTGGTATTAGTTGAACCGGCACCGATAGCTTAACGTGCTTTCCGAGTAACGGGAATGGTAGTGTTGTAAATCTATAACAAATGTAGGAAAGAAAGGTGTATTTCTCATTGGTACATGCCGGGGTTCGAACCGTGACCTTTTGGATTAAGGAATACGTCCTTACAACAGGGTCATCGCAGCTCTTCTTATATGGCTGTAAATAATGCAACATTAATATATTTGGCATACTTCTAAGGTGTGTCCAGGAAAAAGTAATTTATGTTCTGAGCAGTAATAAAATTGATTTAGATGCAGAAAAATAGCTTCATTAAATTATAGCTGGGGTATAATATAATAAAATATATATAGAAAGATAAACTATACTTCAGAAGCATTCGTACTTCTGCGACAGACCTGCGACGTTTTCATTGTTTAATACTATTTTTAAGCTAAATAACTGCCTTCGTGGTCTAGCGGTTAAGTCCGTTTAAGACTCAGAGGTACCGGGTTCGATTCCTGGTCGGGACACAAAAATATTTATTAATGTAAATAAATACATTTTATTAATATTTAATTTATTTGTGATATTTCTCGAGTTTGGTACGCTGGAGACATAGACGAGCTTACCACTTGTCATGAAGGGCTGCAAAGCTTGTGTGCGGGTGGAGGGGGGTATGTCGCCTTGCTTTGAATCCCAAATGGGCGTCAAACAGGGTTGTGTGCTTTCTCCTAGATTATTCACTCTATATCTCGACAAATGCCTAAAAAGAGTGAGAGAGAGTGACTGTGGGATAAAGATGAGTGATCTAGTGGTGAACTGCCTGCTTTATGCAGATGATGCTGTTCTTATGGCATCGTCCGAACAACAACTGCAATCACTAGTCACAAGAATGAAGGAGGGATGTGCAGAAAAAGGACTCCGTTTGAATGCGAGAAAAACCAAGGTACTAGTGTTTGAAAGAAGAAGGATGACAACCGTGACGATAAAGATTGATGATGAAACTCTAGAACAAGTAAATGAAATTATATATCTGGGCAGTGTTTTCACTGCGGATGGGAAGTACGATAGGGACGTTGAAAGAAGAGTGAACGCGGGAAATAGTGTTAACGGTGCCCTGGGGTCACTGATCGGCAGTCGAAATGTCAGTGACAAAGCTCGGCTCGCCATACACAATGCCATGTTGGTACCAACACTGATGTATGGAAGCGAAACGTGGATATGTCAGAATACGCATGAGAGTAGGGTTAATGCAGTAGAAATGCGGTCGTTGCGGCGGATATGTGGCGTCACTTTGGCGGACCGCATACGTAACGTCGAAATACGGAAAAGGGTTGGTATGAAGGAAAGCATAGGGACAAAAATAAGGAAAAGCATGCTACGATGGTTCGGGCATGTTGAAAGGATGAGCGATGAAAGATTGACGAACCAGATATATAATGCGAAAGTTGTGGGTAAAAGAGGCCCTGGCAGACCGAGACTCACATATCACGATCAAATAAATAAAACACTGACTGAAGGTGCATTAAAAAGTCTTCGTAACCAAAGGGCATGTATGAAGAGGTTAATGAATGTCGACGAAGCGAAAGAGGTATGTCGTGATCGTGTCAAATGGCGCTCAATTGTCTCTGCCTACCCCGCAAGGGATCTGGCGTGAAGATATGTATGTAAAGGTAAAATTCAATATAATCTATAGTGAAAAGGGTATTTGACGCCAACACAAAATAGCCTGCGACCTTTAGCCTTATAACATTTAATTTTTATAGTCAATGTCATATTATAATTATTATTTATTTAATTCCAACTAAATTATTAATATTGTTATATATGTATTAATACCGTTAATAATAATTTAATTAATGATTACCATCTATACTGTCTAAATGTCCTAAAGGTTTGGCTGTAAGAGAATGCCTAGCGGCATTAAGTCCGCCTTTGTACATAGTGCAATAAAGTTTTTAAATAAATAAACAAATTATTATTATGCTGAGATATATATATATATATATATGTACATTTTTTTATAGATTTATCCGTGTAAAGTTTGTTCGCGGAGAGTTCATAAAACTAAATCAGGAATTAACTATCACTTTACAATTCGTGTCCCGCTCGCCGCGCCTCGTACCATACTCAGTACCTATGCTCGGCATTAAGCGAGACGCTCGTCATACAGTTAGCAAAAAGTAGCGACAGTTGTTATTCCGAAACGTTATCATACTATTTATCAACTCTCAGCGAACAGACTTTAGCATGTTAGATTCATTGTTAAGAACCCAAAAATCTTTCATTTATTTATGTCGGAACATCCTATCATCGTCTATACTACAATGTTTAAAAACTTAAGTCCTTAACCAGTGCGTCCTCCCTTAGATGTTGTACAGAGCAGAGACCGTGGGTCTGGTCCATAACTTCAAGGTTGCTTAGCGAGCTATGGAGAGAGCTAAGCTTGATATTTCTCTGATAGATAGAATTCGAAACGTAAATAACCGTCAAAGTTCCAGACATAGCATTTAAAATTAGTAAGCTGAAGAGGCAATGGGCTGGACACATCTGCCACAGAACCGACGCCGTCGCGACGGTCGATGAGGCAAACACTTTTAGAGTGGAGACCACATACGATACCTAAACTGGTGGTCGCGCGGGGGGAGAGTGGTTCGCGCCCGCGCATCTTTTTTATGTACCTACTATAAATATTTATTATTAAGCTTCGAGAGTAATTGTCCCCGCCAACAAACTGTGGTTACAGTTTGGCGGGCTATTAATAAGTTATATGTAAGTATTGGAGAGTAAATAAATTATCGATTTTTTTTTTTTCTTTTAAAGAAGATTGCTGGCGGAGGTTGGATAAGGAGTTCCTAAATACAGTTGCGTGCAGTGGAGAGCCTTAGAAGTCCTACATCCAGCAGTGGAGAAACAGGCTAATGATTTATTGCTTGCAACAACTTCTTGAAAATGTGTGGCTTTTGACCACCAAGGTCGTGTTTTTTACTTTTTATCTATGTTAAAGGTAAAGTATCATCACGACCTCCTTTCGGGGTGGTCAGAAACCACGCTTCTAAATAAGCGGATTCACATTTAGCCCTATACAAGCCAATCATGACAAGTGGCAAGCTCGTCGAAGTCTTCAGCGTACCAAACTCGAGAAATATCACAAATAAATAAAAAAACAATTAAATGTATTTATTTACATTAATAGATATTTTTCTGTCCCGATCAAGAATCGAACCCGATACCTCCGAGTCTTAATCCTCGGACTTAACCGCTAAACTACGCAGGCAGTTTTTATCCATGTCCTTGTTTTAAAACGTTTTGATCCATTATTTCAATTTATTATTTAGGATTATAATGATAAAAGCAAAGGTCAAAGTCAAAGGAAACAGTACTTTTTTTTGTTTCAATTAATCATGGGACGTAGAGTTTTAACGTGAATTCCTAAGCTAATTACGGATCACCGTCTATTTTCCCAATAACACGCGTTCAAAAAACGTTTTTGGTTTTATCTATAGAAACCTATTTTTTATCAGTATAATCAGTACGAATATCAATTTAGAAGCTGTTTGACCCGACTTTATCTGCGTAATATAGTAGAAAATTAATGCTTTGATAGGATTTCATTTTGTGCCTAAATGATGGCTTTATTCCTCGAGGCAAACAAAGAGCTTTTACTATGGATAGTTAGCAAGCAGCGTACTAGAAGAGCATTCCACAATTGCATTGGTAACGAATTGATCGCAACTGTGAGCGATGTTTAGAACCCAGTGAAACTATTGGTTTGGTAATTGAACAAATACATTCGATTCACACACCGGCACCGCTTTCCAAGAACAATGCTTTTGAGCTGGGATTTATTGACCTTTGCCGGACCTAGCTATTCAAACTAAACGCTTTAAATGAACCAATTGAGATTAACACAGCTGTAATAATGATTGCAATGGCTATTATATTAACTATCATGAAAATGAACACGTTCAAAATATTATATCCAAATTAAGTTAAAAAGTTAATGCGCTATTTCATTGCTGCACACTGTCCATAACTTTAGCTCATTCTATGTCTAGATTAAAACAAAAGGGAAAGAAACGGTACGAAAACTTTACGCGTGGAACTAGCATACTACGTCTAATTGACGCATTTGAATCAGTAGAAAGATAGCTATCGAGCTGAAGTACGCCGCCGACGCATTTTATGCACGCACATGAGCCCTTCCTTTGCATTCTTTTTTGCTAGCATTCCACTGTGTATTTCACATAATTATTTCTACGTATACGTAAAATTTCTTGTTAACAACATCAGTAATGTAACTATAGGGTGTAACTGAGTGTAGTGGTCTATCAGATCCACATTTTATAGTGAACAATATAGCGCGTGCCGTATTTTCGCATCTTCTCCTTTATTTTCCTGAAAATTAAACGCGAGGATAATAAAAGATACAAATGTTATAAATAAGCAAATTTATTTATTCGAAAAACTTTACAATTGACCTAAACTTCGTAATTTGTAATTAAAAATAATCAGTAATAAAAATATATATAAACTTTTATTTATTATTAAATCATAATTAAGACTTAAAATTATTTTACAAATTAAAATATTAATTTTGTTTTAAAATTATACACGTAATTGCAAATAAATCTTACTCATAAGTACTTACACGAACGCTATACTTAATTCATTGCAATATATTATAATATATTATTATTTAACATATTCTTTTATTATACATATTTACAATTATTTATCTAAATTTAAGTAATTATTGTTTAGTGTATTTACAAAGATATGACAAAATCACTTTAAAGTGAAGTACGATATTTTTTATAGCATCACAGTAAATTCATTTATCATAGTAGAGCACAATACAATTAAATTATTCCTAATTTATGTGCTTAAAAATAATATTTTTATACATGCTGAAGTAATAATGTTTATTAATATAATTAAAACTATTTAAAGAGTATAAATTAATTAGCAACTAAACCTTTTAAAATGGGAAAATGTTGCCAGCCTCCTTGGGACTATTCATAAAGATGTATCCAAGGATATTTTAAGTGTCGTGTGTCATGATATCTAAAAACTTTTAAAGAGATAAGTGGGTAGGTTTACATCTACCGCCCAGATGTACGAGACTACACCGCATAGCTTCAGTCGACCCGTGACCACGGCCAATGCAACTTGGCTGAAACGTCCGGGAGAAATATCTCTCTAAGGTAAATCGCGTAAAGACCCGTTAAAATTAAAAATTAAAAAACTATCACTAATGGGTCGTCTCTAGAGAACATTAGTTTTTAATTATATGTATCAACTTTATTACTTCAGTATGCTTAATAAAATTAATTTATCTAATAATATTGATTTACAGTGTTATTCAAAGACTTTTTCCTTAACCTACGGAAATGTATACAAAGAACACAATGAAAAAACACACCTTAGTCCTGACTTTGATTAAGGCTAAGTTTGGAAAACATATTTGAATAACTCTGTAATCGTTATAGAATAAAAAATATAATGCAATTCTTAAAATATCTATTCCTTCAACACCACTTTTTTGATTCTTACAAAAAAAAAATCTTCAGTTTTTGAAATTTACTAGAAAAAGGTTATGCAAACAACGTTCTTGACTAAACCATATCGAACTAAACAACAAAATATATTTTAGTGACCGTCAATACATAAAAATATAAATAAATGCCATATACAAAAAGGATGGTTCGGACATGTTGAAAGAATGAGTGAAGAGAGATTGACGAACCAGATATATAATGCGAAAGTTGTGGGTAAAAGAGGCCCTGGCAGACCAAGACTTACCTATCACGATCAAATAAATAAAACAATAGCTGAAGGTGCATTTAAAAGCCATCGAAATAAAAGGGCATGTATGAAGAGGTTGATGAATGTCGAAGAAGCGAAAGAGGTATGTCGTGATCGTGTCAAGTGGCGCTCAATTGTCTCTGCCTACCCCGCAAGGGATTTGGCGTGACGATATGTATGTACAAAAAGGAAAAAATAAATAAACAATATTCATTAGTGCAATTACTTGTAACTTAAAATCACCGAACTGTCATTCCCAGTCAAGCCGGCATAGTGTTAGGGGCTGATGTCAGTCATGAGTGTGAGATTCCAGTTGCTAACAATCATGGATTTTGCGCGCTACATACCATCAGGTGGACGCAAGGTCGTGCTAGTATAAATTAAAAAAATGTATATATATATTGTTGATCCGTGTTGTTAAATGAGTAAGTTTTACATAAATATTTTGGAAAGAACACTATGAAAACAAATGTTATGGGTTTATTTTTTTAATTATCAGATAAAGTTGTATGTTAACTTGTATGGAAAGAAAAACTTTTAACTTGTATGAAAATATTGACTTGTAACTTGTATGGGAAGTTAAAAATACGATCATAAAAGGTAACATTAAAATGGAATCTGATGATTTAAAAATATACCCTAACGACTTAATTATTTATTGTCGTTTTTTGGAATTATTAAAACCTGAATTTTTTCAAACTAAATTGTTATTTTTTCTATAAATATTGTAAGGATTTCTGTTTATACCGATTCAGCTAAATAAATTAATATTTTTATTTTTTTACCTATAAAAGTGTAGTTTTTTATTATAATTACCTAATTATTTATCATATAACAGTGTCAGATATAAAGGGCATGTGGGTCAAATTTTATTATCAAATTTAAAACACCAATCTGTTTTAGTTTTAGTTATTTAAGTTAAGGGTTTAAAGTAAAAAAAATAAATAGTATTGTTGTTTTTTATTATTGTATTAAAATGTGACCCACATCTCAGTTTTCAATAAAGTATATTAACGTATTTAGAAACCTAAAACTAAAACGGTATTTAATTTTATTCGAGGTTTTACTGTTAGGTTTAATTACCTTTTTGTAAAATAAAAAAAAAAAAAAATGAAAAAAAAAATACATACCTGTACAAGTACTTATATAGTAAGATATAATGTATTACAAATAATTCCACAGTGATATTTGATACAAAAACTATGCTAACTCATATTAATTACCAATTGTTTTTATAAAAGTGAACATTAATATGAAACAAAAGTTTTCAATAAACCAAAGAGATCAAATATAAAATAGAGCAGGCATTGGTTGTTTGGTATTTTTTTTACACCATCTACTTTTAGTTATAAGTTTTTTAATTAATAAATATCTTTTTTATCTTATTAGCGGTCATATACCCCTGCTTACATCTCCTTAGAAAAATATTTATAGACAAGCTCGCCTATGTATAATTTAGTATGTATAGTTTTATTTTAGTGCGATAGAGAATTATTCTATCTATCTACTTTGTTATTTTTCTGTTGTTGAAGAATAATAAATGTTTTAAACTTTCGTAGCATATTGTCAATAAAACAATAAAAAATATAAAAATAAAGTGCACGTCGCACACTACCATAGCCAGCAATGCATTCATAGACGATTGTCCTGAGACGATTCTTCTAGCTTTAATTCTCGTACCGTTTGGCTTCTTGACCTGTCTTGTTTATTTATTTAAAAAAATACTCACAAAAAGTTGCAGGATCTCAGCAGGCACAACCACCCGCCGGTAACTCAATACACACTTGGTGCAGGACGACGTTACTAGAGTAACAGTGCCCGCGTGGCTCACGGACCTAGGTTGTTTAGGTTCGACAACTTTAGACACTTCTCTAGAAAGTGGTCTTCTGTTGGGGGGCCGTGAGCAAGAAAGACCGATATCCTGGAGATGCTTGAAGTGTCCGTCGTCGGCCCCATAGAATATTCCTCAATAGTAGGCATCTCTTGTCCTCAATAGTAGGAAACTCCGGCACATCCTCTCATCGTCTATACCACAATGTCTAAAGACGAAGGTCCTTAACTAGTGCGTCCTCCCGGTAATGTCGTACGAAGCATAGACGTGGACACTAACAGTGGGTCTGGTACATAAATTCAAGAGCTATGCTTGGTATATCTCTAATGGATAGAATTCGAAACATTGATATTCGTCAGAGAACGAATGTTGCTGACATACACAGTTACTGGCAATGGGCCGGACACATCTGCCGCAGAACCGACGAACGATGGGGCAAACGGGTTCTAGAGTGGAGACCACGTACGGGAAGACGCAGAGTGGGGCGATCCCCCGCCAGATGGACAGATGACCTAAAGAAGTCGCTGGTGGGGGTTGGATGAGGGTAGCGAAAGATCGCGTTAAGTGGCGAGCCTTGGGGGAGGCCTACATCCAGCAGTGGATAGATACAGGCTAATGATGATAATGATGATGAGTAGGCATCTCCAGATCGAAACTAAATCGAATTTCACCATGTTTGAAGAATCAGGATTAAACGGAGAGTTTAAATGTTACGTGACGAGAACGTGACGTGCGATACACGATACACCGAGTCTTAAACACTGGCGTTATTATTCATCCGACGTTTCGCCTCTCCACTCTTTATCATGAATATTTATGACAGCGCTTGCATCCTGAGACGATATTAATGCAAATGTTAAAAATTGCATTGTATTCCCTTAAGTTTATCTCTTTTCTTGAAAGCATTATCTAGGTACAGTCAGCAAGGTCGGCTAGTATACAAAGCAATGCTAAACTTGACAAAATCAATCTTTTTTTATAGGTATTTTTTATTATTGTTATCTCCCGATGGATGATGAATGAGGTGATAGGAAAGAAAATACAGCCAAGTCTGACGTATCATATCTTTCTTCTTTATGAGTTAATGAAGTTATCATCAAATTCCAGATGTTGCAGAATTTGATGCTTTTCTTGAAGTCACTAGCAGCATATCCCAAACACATCGGGTATAATATGTGAGTTACCTGCTCGGAAAAACCACAAAAAATAAACTGCAACTTGTGCACTATATTTAAAGTCCAATTTATCGTTTTACATAATTATTCGTATTGTAGCACATTATTAAACAAAACAACACTACTTTTGACTATAAATATTCACAATAAATTAAATTACAAAACAATAACTGGCACTTTTTTGGCGAAAGGCAGGCTGTGATAATGTCTTTCTGAGAAAGATAGCTTTCGCGCTTCGATAGCTTTTAGTTATGTTATGTATGTTTAGTTAGGAGTTGTAACTAGGAGTGAGTAAAGGCCAAGTAGTTTATTTTAGTCGTGTAGCGTCACCTGATGGTAAGTGGCGCGGAAGGTCCATGAATCATGGAAATGGAATCAGACACTTATGACTGACATCAGTCTCCAGCACTATGCGGCTTGACTACATGGTTTTTCATTCCGCAAGTTGTATATCGTAAAGTAAGGAGAGATATAACTAGTGCAAAATTACGAGTATCTGCACATTCTTGCTGATATTTAGCGACTATTTTCTTATATGACCGACAATAGTTTTGTATGACTGTACCTACATTTACTTTGAAAATATACATTTTTATTTCTATTCCTTTATTTGCATTGTTTTGTTCAACTCACTATGGAACTCTTTATAATACTTTTACAATTAAAATTTATTAAATTTTTCGTACAAAGTTGTAAAGTACATTTTTATTAAACTATCGACAAAATTTAACATATTCAGACTTTAAATATGATCAATGCAGCCTTTCACAATATACTGCGTGTAAATGTCATAAGAGCAAATATATTTTTAGGCTTCAGGTGTCATTAGTAGAACGTCTATTTGAAATAAAAAATGATACTTTTTGAAAAATATATAAATCATTATCCGAAAAACAAAACACTAATGCATGGTAAATAAGGCGGCGTCTGAAAATCGAAATTTTCATCGTGATAAATACCTAAAGACTGGGGAGTGTTATTACGCCCACAGCCGAGACACAAAATTAGAGAGAGAAAGAATTACGAAGTCAACGTTCGCACGATCGTCGACCTCTCGTTACCTACTTGATTAGGCTTAGTATGAGTTGCGATATTTTTAGGAAAACTTATCTGCGTCGTAACTTAATATTTTATTACTGAATAATTAAAATAAAAAATATGTATTATTATTATTATTATTATTATAAAATCATACAATAAAATTATTATGCTTACGTTAATAATAATTTTATAACAAAATATATCTCAATTATAAATACAATTTAAAATATTGTTGAAAGCAAACGTAGACATAGTTATTGAAAACAGACTTTATGTGCATTGTTGTACAAAATTACTACCTGCATTTTTTTTTGTAAAATAAGTAAATTATCACCACGACTGTATCCCTTCTTTAATTAATATTTAGCCAACTTTGCAATAGACCCATCATGACAAGTGGCAAGCTTATCGATGTTTCTAGCGTATCATAGTCAAAAATTATCACAAATAAATTATTGTGTTTCGAGCAGGAATCGAACCCGGTAACTCCGCGTCCAAATCAATGGACTTAACCGCTAGACCACCAAAGCATTTTTTTTATTCAACTTATATTTGGTAAATAGAGTTTTAGCATTGCCCGGTATGGGTAGTTTGCTAAATTTATTGCTATGCGTCTGATTAGGTTCAAATTAATGAATAATGTACAGGTGTATTTGTATTTCGCAATGCAGCTACAATAATTTAATGACGTGAATATTATTTAGAAAATGTATATCATTATGCGACATTACCAACACGAGTCAATTAATCATAATTAATCCAATTACCTTCTGTTGTTCACACAAGAGTATTTATGTAGGATTAAGCTGGATTACCAACAATGACACATTTCGTTTATTATCCAAACAATTTGAAGAGGCCACATTGATCATGGAAACCTTTGTGTATATCGAACAATATAATTTAGTTACATTATATCGATAGGTATTATTAAATTTAACATATGTAGTGAGACCTTTTATTGTATATAGGTATAATATCGTCATAACAGATATACCTATTTTAAAGTTGGTTTATAAAAAAAAAATGTTTTCTAGACAAATTAATTATTTTTATCGACAATAAAAACATCGCATTATAATTTAATAAAACCCATCAATAAAAGTTAACAAATTGATTTACCTACGAAATTATGCTATAGTAATATTTATTTTCAGTAATCGGCTGGAAAAAGTCGTTACAAATAATATATTTTTAGTATTTTTATATGTAAAACTGACTTATCTGCAACAAATAAAATGTGTTAGATGTGTTTCTTACTTGGTAAAATATATAAATTGAAGCTTAAAATATTTTTTGCCAAATATTTCGCCTCTCTTTGGAGCGGCGTCATCAGTGACAGTGACTGAAGGTCTTTGTCATAAATTTTGAAAAAAGTAATTTTATTTCTTTTAGCAATGGTGAAGGCAATGCACTATATAGTTTTGTATTTATTTTTTAGAAAAATATCATCATCACCTCGCGCATCATGGAAAACATAATCAGTATGTTATGTCCATTGTTGGTTCGATATTAATAAATTTACAAAACAAGTTAGACAAAACCTAATGCATTACATTCAGACCAGGGCTATAGTATGCACCAAGCTGCCATATAAAAGAGCTTTCCCATGTTTAACTTTATATGTTTAACTTTTTTCTTTTATATGTAAAACTGTTAATGATATTACATTTAGGTAGGTATATCCGAAAAATTTTTTTTAATTGGATTGTTTTTTAATTTTTTAGCTTAATTTGACGAGATCGCCATCTTGAATTTAACGTGCATTTGTTTTCATTAGTCTCTTAGTAGTAGTGTATATTTAAAATAAATTGTGATTTGCATTCTCGTATAAACACAATTTGCGTTATACGTCTTTTTTGGGACTTGATGTTCGTTTTTATAACACACTTTTTTATTTATTAAAAAAAAAAAAAAAAAACTTATAGGCAAGGCCTATTATAAGATAAATTATATTATTATTACAAAATTAACGTGCATTTGAAAGATTTTTTCAAACCGATTACTGTTCATATCAAGCTCTTAAAGGCAGAACATTGTAGGCGCTAAAAGTCTAAAAACCCGTATTTTATTATACAAGTTTAAAAAAAAATGTTACTTTAACACTTGACGCATAACGGTCGATTGTGTTTTGGTAATGAAATTTATATAAAAAGTGTGTATGACATGGTCTAGAGTAAGAAAATCAACCAGTATACTAGTATATTAGTTTATACGATAAATATTGCTGTAAATTATATAGTTTGGCGCTTACATTGTTCTGTTTTTCCAGATCGATATTTTTTTTCTTGTAATATACTATGTACAGATTTACCCTAAACGCAAGATTCTCTATGCGCGTTGGCCAACAGCGGCGTTCTCGTGGTGACCACTTCGCGACGTCGAGACAATGTCCCGCTTGTAACACTTCTCCTGTCTTCAGCCATTGTTCCTATACTCTGGTTGAAAAGAAAACATACATTAATAAATAAGCTAAAACTTAATATTTGGATATGCAATCAGCAAAAACTACGCCGCATATTCTGTTGCTTCAACTATGTCTGTTATAAAATAAATAAAAAATAATATTCCGCATGATTTTGTATGGTCTTACGTTGGACTAATATGTTACTCTATTGATAGAATCAAACAACTTTTCATAAAAATATTTTTTTTCCAGACAGGTCACACAGCGCCATCTAGTTTCCGTGGTAAGCTACGAGGCATGTGTTACGGAAACTAGATAGTTGATAAACTACATGTTATACTTTTTTTTTGTAAATATATACATATTATGCATATAAACACCCAGACCGAGACAAATTATACAATGAGGTAGGAATCGAACCCACGACCTCCCGAGTTCACGGCAACGTTTGTTACCACTAGACCACGGAGGCGGTCAATAATAAGAAACCCTATGTCGGATATGACAAAATAATATGGCTAATTCATACAAACTGTTAATTTTGTATTAATGTTATGTAATGAATGTACCTAATGTATTAATAAAACGTTATGTGTATGTATTATTAGTATTTAGTTTATTATAGTATTTATTATTGTTGTTTAGATAATATTGCATATTTATTACGTAATCATATTTCTCTAATTGCACCTACCTTACGTCTTTAATGTTCTACGTTGTCCCTAAGGTTGGCTGTCAGAGAATGTCTAGCGACATTAAGTCCGCCCCTTGTATATATTGTGCAATAAAGTTTAATAAATAAAATAAATAAATTTTAGGCCGCGTTCGTTTTAAGAAATGTTAGCATAAAAATACCACTTTTTTTTTAGCACAAATCGTTTATTTAATGAAAATTCTAACATTTGATGCTAATTTCGTATGTCAGTACCGTGTTGAAAGAAGGGTTATTGATGTTACTTTTTGACAGATGTCATTAACATAGACAATGGTTTGTTTACCATTTTTTAATTCTTTATAATTTTCTATTATATTTGTTAAAAAGGTATTTTAGACGATTTTATGTAATAAATTCAAAGACCATAATAATATCATGTGTGTTGGATGCCATGGTATGATAAAACATGAACGAAAATACTTGTCAAAAACAAGCCTCACCGTTCGTTTTATTTAAGAAATGTTAGCATTGTTAAAAAAAGTGGTATTTCTTAACAAAAACGTCATTTCGCGATGGTTTATGAAGTTGCTACGAGATGTTGGAAATGCTATAAAACGAACACGGGGTTAAAATAGCCAATTTGTATAGAGAAAAAAATGACATATAGTTTCTCAGGAAAAGTTGTTTGTTTCTATCAATAGAATCATATATTAGCCTAACGTAAGACAGTCACCCCGTATATTTTATAATGGTCTAAAATACTTAAGAAAATTAATAATACATTCAAAATAAAAACAGAAGGAGCTATGTCTTTTAATATCACATTTAATTAACTTATAAAATTAAACATTGGAATGCCCTCCGCACTTGTCCGCATAAACGGATCTACTGTTCCTTCGGCGCGGACAAGTGAGCGAGGAGTCATACAATTTGAAATTCCATAATTTCGGTTATTTTGGCGCTTTCAGCTCTAAAAACTGTGCGATTACCTTTAAACGCTTTGAGTTCTTATTACTCGTAGATATCCGATTCCCGGTCTGAAATATATATTTTTATTAATTTATAACTTTTATATTATATGTTCTTTTTATATTATTAATCCATGAACAATATTTTGATATCGCCACGTGATTGGTAGTTAGCTTGTCACTTTGGCCATTTCAGGCATGACGTCCGTCATAAGTTAAACATGTGAGAAGATTATCATTATTTTTGCAACCGGTTGTAATAACCCTATCTAATTAGTAAAGATATAAACCAACCTGAGCATCAGATAGAGGTGTATTAGGCGTATGTGGTGTATGGGGTCTTGCGTCGTGCGCGTCGTGTATCCTGTGAAGACTATGAGCACTTCTGGAAGACCCAACTGGTGGCGACACGACTGACCCGTAAGGCGGAGGTTCAGGAGGCCGTTCCATATCTCGAGATGAGTTGAAATCTTGAACACAATCCGAAACATATAAGCATTTAGGAATTACTTTTTTATTTTTAGTCTTCTTTCAAGGTTTACTGCTGGGGTAAGGCTGGGGTGTGTTGGCGGCATACGAGATGAGCAAATTCAGTTATGAGACTGTCAGCGTAGCGTTCGATACGGCAATACTGAAAACACGTGAGTTAGAGGGGCGACATTGGACACGCGATAGGCGTTTATACGAGTTTGAACTTGATCGAGTCATTAGGTTATGCTTATTACTCTCGTAAAACCGTATTATTTGAGCAACGGTTTACTATAAGTTTTAACTTAAGACTCGGGTACAGTGCAACAGAAACTTTTGCAAAACTTCAGCATCATAAAGACAGTATTTTGTCAAGAGTTTTATCGGTGGTTTAAGCATATTGTGAATATGCCTCAAATACACTGAAAAAACTCTTGACAAAACAGGAGAGTTGATGAAAGATGCATCTGCAAGAAGCGATAAAAAGTGGAACCCGGGAAGTTTGCGATCAGATCGTCGGTTGACGATCAGAGTTAACAGGGAACAGACATATATTTGAGTCACACCACCGTTAGTCACTTTTTCACCAATAAATTGGGGATGAGGAAGATCTGCGCTAAAATAGTTCCAAAAAACAGTTCGCAGGAACAAAAGGATATCTTTTTAAAATCGATTGAATGTGACTTGATTCCTGCTGACTTTTTCCTCCTCCATAAATCATCTGAAGGGACGTCATTTTGGGACACTCAAAAACATTTTAACGGCTGTAACCGACCAGCTAAAGGCTATCCCATTATCTAAAATCCAGCACTGCTATGAGGAGTGGAATAACGAACTTCTACGATGTGTAGCTTCCCAAGATAATTATTTTGAAGAAGACCAGATTCAATTGTAATATTATTTGAAGATAACTAATTTAAAAAAATAGTGTCATCATTTACTTTCCATACCTTGTAATCGTATATACGAGTATGCTGTTCTATCTGGGGCGGAGATAGCGTGGAGGTTGTTGAACGTGGAGTTTTTGACATACTCGTAGGTAAACATTAGATTCATTCATTAATATTTAGGAATTATTATTATATCAGTTGATATTATATTCTTAGATTATGTAAATTAATATTTGCTTTTAGTATTACATTTTCAACAAATATAATTTGCAGTTAGTTTTGCTTCTGAATCGTTTATACAGCATAAAACTTTAATGCTACAATGTGTTTAAACGACCCAGATATTTGTATGTTTTGGTAAAACAGCACTTTCAAACCGTCTGGCCAGCGTGGCAACTCTAGGGATTGTGATAATAAAATCCACGAAGAGATAATTGCAGCAAGATTAAGGAATGACCTGAAGAAGGTCGCTGGTGGGGATTGAATGAGGGTAGCAGGAGATCCTGTAAAATAGCGAGCATTGCGCGAGGCTGTAAACTGCCTCAGTTAAGATCGTACATCTCGTGTTCCTGATCGAGACACAACAATTTATAAAATTTATTTGTGATAGCTCTAGATTTTGGTATACTAGGGACAACGACAAGCTTGCCACTTTTAACGCTGGGTCTATAGTAAAGTTAGCTAAATCTTAATCTGCTTTTATAAAAGCATGGTTTCTGACCACCCCAAAAGGGGTACAGTCGTGATGATACTTTACCATTGCGCGAGGCCTACATCCAGCACACACATAAGCTAATGATTTTGCAAGAACTTAATTTAGTAAGCAATACAATATTACACAAAAAGATTGACTCACCTTTGCCCAAAGGCACTACGTCTGGGTTTTTGTCGTCGGGCGGTAGAGGCGAATGGTTAGCACTCGGCATCGAAGCTTTATAAGCCTTCGCCCCCGAAGGCTCTGTAAAAATAAATCGATATTACTATCTTATCTTTGGAGTTTTCACAGACTAAAATGTGTTATGAAAATGTTAACACTGAAAAGAGTGGGCCTCGTGATGGCAGGACTCGAAGTAGTTTCATTAAAAAAATACTTAAGAACGTTTAACGCTGAATGTACTATTGAGAATTGAACCCTATCAACTTTCTACGGTTTTATTTGGTGATATATTATAAAATGCTCAGAAACGGGTTCAAGACTCAGCTTTATGCGGTGGAAGCTGGTGCGAGAGAAGTTCCAGCAAAATCTTTGCACCACTAACTGAAAGAATACGGTCTTGTCAGATCTGCCGTCAATATATTTATGGAAAGAGCTTCCAAGACGACATTAACGGAATCATACAGTATTTGGTTGGGTAGGGAAAGAAGTCTAACAAAATAAAATAAAGGAGACCTCCTTTTCAAACCAGCCTATTGTCGGTCGCAAGCCGAGACACCATTATTCTCAACTCTTACCACACACGATGGACCTGGCATCCGCACAGTGAATCCCTGTAATACTTAGAATTTTGTCTTCGCCCTCTCATATATTTGTTTTATTAAAATATATGAAAATTTAAATATATTAAAAGTTATAAATCGTGCGAGCGAGAGAGATGCGAAAGCAATAAACCTTCTTTGCGAGACAAAATAGTAGTACACAGGTTTAAATCCTTCTCCCAAAAGCCAAATATATTATAACATCGTTGTTACCTTCTTTAGTTGAAAAAGTTAAGGGAATTTTGATTATCTTATCATTTCTGACGACATCACTAAGCCGATTACATTTTGATACATCTGATACTATTTAACTGATCACGACATTACCACATCCACCTAATGGAAACTGGAACGAAAGATCGAAGAATAGGATGATAAGAATTACTGACGACTTATATAGTTATGTATTTTTATTAAACAAAAAAAATATTATCAAATAAAGAAAAAAATGTCTACCACTAAAATCATACTTATACTATACCAACATTCGAAAGAAGCTTTGTATATTAAATGTCTGTATGTATTTTAAAAATACATACATAAATATATGTATGTATTTTGTGGGGGAGAAGACGCACTTCCTGGCTCAAGAACCTCAGAGAGTGGTTCGGGATGAGCACCAGATCCTTGTTCCGGACAGCGGCTAACAAAATCAAAATCGCCTTAATTAGAATCCGATAGGAGATGGCACCTTAAGAAGAAGAAGATGTATTTATATCTCGCTTTCACGCCTTTTTTACTGGACAGATTTGAAATATTTTTTTCTTGGAACCCAGGAACGAATATATGCTATATGATTTAATAATCGGATATATGTAACAATAGCTCACCTCACAGCCTGTTAAATTCGCCTTCACCCCTATATTACTAAACTGATTACGATAAAATGTGGCAAAAAACTTATTGTAATACAAGACAAGCTGCCAAAATCTATATATAACATGTGACCCTCCCTAATTACATCCAAATGATGTTTTTTCGCTGATTGATATATTATACGGGCAAAGCCAAACAAAACAAACAGCTAGTAAAGCATCATGGCGACCGTATCCCGTCCGAGCTTGACAGAAACCATGCATTTCAGAAGTGAATTCACATTTAGACAACTATAGGCCATGACAAATGGCTCGTCGATGTCTCTAGCGTACCAGATACGAGAAATATCACATTGAAAGAAGACGAATAAATAGCTATGGACCCGACTGTATTGACGACTACAAAAGAATAGCGTATACTGTGTTTATCTTTCAAGAAAGGATGTAGAGAGCACAATGTATCTATTTACGGCTACATCGATTTTATGGGAACAAAATACATAGGCACAAGTTCAAATTTAAATTACTTGTTCACTTACACCGCTAGATCTCCACTCCTAAAGAATATATTTCTAGAAAATTTCGCCTACAGTTCCCAACTTGTTGTTTACAATCATTAATAATTCCACTGCTAAAATGTTTAACTCTGCGGGGTTTATTTCCATAATCAGGATATATTTCCTTTAGGTTATGGGCCCAGCAGGGATTGCATAGTGTACTTAGTTGTAGTGTACTTAATCGTACATAGTTGTACGTGTATTGCACTTTATGTAATTTTTTTCCTCTTCTACAAAAATAATAATAATTTAATGCTTATATTTTTAAAATTGTATTGGTACCAAGTTCTAGGTAAAATAAGTAAGGTATTAGGCGTTAAAATAATTCCTGGTAAAAATAAGGAAGAATTACGCTTGCTTTTCTAATAAAATAATTTAAAAAAAACTTCAGGTTGTTGTCAATTTCAATTTATATTTAATATCAACATGTGACATATAGTAGTATCATCACGACCGTTTCCCTTTCGGGGTGGTCAGAAACCACGCTTATTCACATTTAGCCAACTTTTACTATAAGCCAATCATGACAAGTGGCAAGCTCGTCGATTGAAACATCATACCAAACTCGTGATATATCACGAATAAATTAAATAATATGTAAATATATAAATTTACATTAATAAATATTTTTCTGCCCCGACCAGGAATCGAACCCGGTACCTCCGAGTCTAAATCCACGGACTTAACCGCTGGACTACGGAGGCAGTTAGCATTTTAGATATCTATTTATTCATAATGTATTTTTTACCCGAATGCATGTTTGTTCATTTGTGGCGCACTGGAGACCAAACGCGTGGTCTGATTTTGATGATTTTCACGTAAATCGGTTCGTTTTACCTCGTCAAGCGAGGAAAGTGAGGCACTTCCTGCTGAGAACTTTTAAACCTGTGCAAGTACGCCAACCTCAGTACAGTACTTGGTATCGAGACGATGGTCCCATATTGGGACACTAAGTGTGCCCAAATTATTTCTGACAACCTATTAGCCTCGCTATACAGAGGGGAATTATTGCCAGTCTCCTTGTTTTTTTTACTTATAGTTTATTTTTATTAGGTTTAGTTTATATTTAATTTAGATTTCACTTTAAAGAAGTTTTATAAATTAACAAAACTTAAACCAGATAATTAGTAAAGCCAGAACAGACGAACGTGTTTTACGAAAACGGTTGTGTTGTAAATCTGTGATAATTGTACGTAAGAAAAGTGTACTATTTATTATTATATTTGGACTGTGTATAAATAAATAAATAGTTAAATAAATCAATAAATTTGGTTGGGTAGGGATAGAAGCAGAATGTTGGACGGTGAGGATCAAAATAAGTACAAGGCCTCCTTTGTAAACCAGCCTATATTATAGTCGGTCGCAAGCCCGACATATCATTCTTCTCCTGTCTTGTAATGTAGTAATGTATTAACCACACGCATAGGCCAAACACTATCCCTACGCGTCCTCATAAATTTGGAGACTCTTACATCTGTCGCACGCTGTAAGATGTACAATGCTCTCCGAGCCAGTGTGTTTCCTATAGCTTAATATTACAAAAATAAAAATCCGTAAAATTATTTGACTCCCTCCGGAGTTTATCGGTTAAACCTATAGATTTAGATGAGGAGGTTCGATTGCTGGTCGTGACACAATTATTTATTAGTGTTATGTCACGACTCTGGTATGCTAGAGACATCAACGAGCTTGCCACTTGTCATCATGCGCCAAAGTAAAGTTGGCTAAGTGTGAATTCGCTTCTTTAAAAGCGTGGTTTCTGACCACCCCGGAAGGGATACGGTCGTAATGATACTTTACTTATAACAATTAAAAATTAAAAAATCTTCTACAATTGGGCACTACTACTTTATGGTCACCATGACGTCATATTTGTTTACAATATATTCTAGGTAAAACAAAACAGAGTATCGAGAGCAAAATATACCATAAAATTTCTTCCACAATATATCTGAAGAAAACACCCAATCAATCATAACTTGCCTTTTAAAATGTAAAATGGCTTTAATATTATATGAACAGCTCACTCACCGATCATAACATTGACTTAAAATTGCATAACGACCAGGTCTACGTGGTAAGGTACTAGTGTTTGAAAGAAGAAGTATGATAAAGAGTAATGATGAAACTCTAGAACAAGTAAACGAAATTATATATCTGGGCAGTGTTTTCACTGCGGATGTGAAGTATTAACGGTGCCCTGGGGTCACTGATCGCCAGTCGAAACGTCAGTGGCAAAGCTCGCCTCGCTATAAACAATGCCATGTTGGTACCAACACTTATGTATGGAAGCGAGACGTGGATATGTCAGAATACGGAGTAGAGTTAATGCAATAGAAATGAGGTCGTTGCGTCGAATATGCGGCGCAACTTTAACGGACCGCATACGTAATGATGAAATACGCAAAAAGAAAGCATAGGGACAAAAAATAAGGAAAGGCATGCTCCGATGGTTAGGGCATTTTGAAAGGATGAGCGAAGAGCAGCGAAGAGATATTGACGAACCAGATATATAATGCGAAAGTTGTGGGTAAATGAGGCCCTGGCAGACTAAGACTCACCTATCACGATCAGATAAATAAAACAATAGCTGAAGGTACATTAAAAAGCTATCGAAACAAAAGGGCATGTATGAAGAGGTTGAAGAAGCGAAAGAGGTATGTCGTGATCGTGACAAGTGGCGCTCAATTATCTCTGCCTACTTCGCAAGGGATTTGGCGTGTATGTATGTTTCGGTTCAAACCTGTGAGAAATATTTAGTTACAGATTCAACAGCGCTTAAATTTGAAGTACGCTAAAGACATCGACAGTGGTGGCTCGGTTGTAGTAACTATTTCCTTAAATCCTACAAAAGTCGGTTCAAAACCCCACCGGCATGTACCAATGAGAAATACACTTTTCTTATGTACATTTGTCATAAATTCACAACACCATCGTTCCCGTGCCTCGAAGCGCAAGTTAAGGCGTCGGTCCCAATTCAACTAATACGAACACGGTTTCACTAATACCAACTCCTTTAGTTTATTCATTATATTATTATATGTAGTGTATGTAGTAATGTTATGTAATGTATGTACCTAATGTATTAATAATTAAAAATTATTGTATTATTATAGTATTTATTATTGTAGTTTAGATAATATTGCTTATTTATTCCGTAATCGTATTTCTCTAATTACATTTACCTTACGTTTTTAATGTTCTACAGTGTCCCTAATTATGTATATTGTCATTAAAAAATTACTGCAATTTATTATAATAGACTTACATACTATTATACATTAATACCTACTTACCAATAATATATTTTTATGTATATTATAATTAAGTTAAATTAATACACAAATGCTTAAAGTAACAGTTGATTTAGAATAATAATAATAATAATGATTATGTTTTGTTCCTTAAGATAAATAGTTTTTTATTAGTATTTGTCGGGCTTTAAATGTAGGTCAATGGATTACACTATATTATTCCATCATGTCTAGACAGGCAATAAAGTCACAGGCCACGAAAGATTTTAAATCGACTTTTTTCATGCCACGTCAATAATATTATCACGAATGACGCTGCACGCTAGCTTACCCTGCAGCCCTATTCTGTTACCTTAGCGCAAACGTTATTAGTTGATTTCGTTATTTATAAATAAATAAATAAATATAAATAAATAAATATATCCAGACAGGTCACACAGCGCCATCTAATTTCCGTGGTAAGCTACGAAGCTTGTGTTACGGAAACTAGATGGTTGATAAACTACATATTATACTTTTTTTTTTTGTAAATATATACATATTATACATATAAACACCCAGACCGAGACAAATTATACAATGTACAACTTGCCCCCGGTGGGAATCGAACCCACGACCTCTCGAGTTCACGGCAACGTTTGTTACCACTAGACTACGGAGGCGGTCTAATTGAATGTTATCTTTGTCTATCGCTGTCAATGTATTAGAATTTTCAAAGATTTCTTAATCTGAGTATACTTTTAAGAAAATTAGTCTGTCAACTATCTGGGACATAAAAATTACGATTTTTTTTGACATTTTACAGGGAAAAATAGCAAAACATTTATTATGATTTTTTTTCTTTTTACTAAAACAAATACATAATTAATATATACTCGTACATATGTATTATATAATGAAAATGATGTTGATGATTCGCACAATATTTCATTACAAACAAGATTGTATTACTCCCTATGATTGTACCTACGTTAACTACCAAAATTGCCTTGATGTAAAGCTAAATTGTGCAAGCAAATTGAATTAGCCGGATTTGGAATATTGAAAGCTAAGTTTCAGTGTGTCGAGGAGTTTTCAGTTTATCGCTATATTTATTTATTTTAGACTTTATTGCACTACTAGGTGACCCGGCTAACTTCGTACCGCCTGACAGTCAATAAATGTACTCCTATCGGACAACAGTAGTACTATCAAAGTTTCATCCCGATTGGTCAAGTGGTTTTGAAATGCATAGCGAACATACATACACACAGACATTCATTTTTATATATAAAGATCCACAAGAGGCTTTATGCTGCTAGACATTCTTTGACAACCAACCTTTGGGACAATAAAAAGCATATTGTATATTGTTTATTCATTATCCTTAGGAGCCTATAGGAACACTTGGATTCGTCAAATTTTAATTTTTCTTATTTAATACCTATTAATATTAAGTCAATACACATAAAAATGGCTGAAATAGCTGGCTGTTGTTAGCAAGGAACAGTCTGCTAATAAGGGCATAGTGCCTGAGAATAACAAGGCTTAATTCTAATAATGGATAGCAGCTATAAAGGGGCATTGTCTTATTTACCTACACTAAAATAAAGCTAAATATTAAATGTATAATTATTAAAAATATTATGTCAAATCTATATACCTACTTAAATATAACTAGACTACTATAAAAAAGTATTTATTGCAGCTGTATAGAGGCATTGTCAGAATTAATATTAATCCTCTTAATAGTGTCCTAACTAATAACTAAAAATAATAATGTCTTAACTAATAACTAAAAATAATAATGTCATAACTAATAACTAAGATAATTAATAATGTCATTACAATTGAAAAATATGGTCGTCCTTTAGAGCTTCATCCACAGTATAATAAGCTTTTTAACAATTAGTATTTTTTTATATGTTGCTTAAAGTTATTATATTAACTTAGATTAGATTAGATTAAATAACTTAGATCAAGGAGTAGGTATATTTTTATCTTTTAATAAGAGTGATCCTTTTTTGTTTTAAATACAGTTTCCACTAATGATACCTGAAGCTTAAAAAAATATTTGCTCTTTTGACAATAGACGCGGTATATTCGATATTTACTTATTCCTTCTTGTTTTTATTAGTTCTTCTATTAGTTATTTCCTACTAATGGTCATTCTTTTGCTATCCTGCCTAGACACGCCGCTAGTTGAAGCTCTAGTTTCACTACTTACCGCGGCGTGGCGTGTACGTCTATTGGTATAAATACCGGGCGGCCACACGCAGCAGCGTACAATTATTTTTCGTCCTAGTGGACATAATTTATTTCTCTCGTGTGACCTCGTCACCGTACCGCATAATTTAATTTTTTCTGTCCCAACCGCCTTGCTACTATTATTTTTTCTTAAGTTTAAAATTACCACAGTGCTCGCCCAAAATATTAACGATTACTCAGAACACACACAGAACAGACAATAAACACTCCACATCATTCTACACTGACACACATGTGAGTATTAGTGGAACGTGGATTGTGGAGATCTGGGTAAGTTGCTTTCATTTCATATACGACCCCTAATTCGCAATATTATCCCGCCTAACCAGGCTTAACACGTGGGGTGTGAAGACGCTGCGTGGCCTGGCTATAGTTTTGGTGCCTCCTGTGAGGAATGAACTCCTCATTTTCTAGAAATTTCTTCGTTTTTATCACACGTTTACGTGTAACCCCGCATTTTCCTAAAATTTTGTGATTTATGCATGTGGTAAATTTAACTTTTAAACCCGCGTTTTTTTTTGTACCTACATAATTTATTTATTTTTTGTGTCGCCACCGCAATTTATTAATTTTCTATCATTTTGTTAATTTAAATTTAAATTAACAACGCATTTTTATATTTATTCTTTTTTATTTGTAGGCTATTTTCATATTTTACTATGTCTAAAGGTGTTAAGTCTCTAGGTTCTCAGCTTTCCATGCTGCACAAGTGTCGTGAAGCTTATTTTTCTCGTTTACAAAATATATTTGATAGTTCTTCATCGCTTAATACTAGTGAACGCCGCGAGGAGTTTTTATCATGCTCCGAAACTATCGATGACATTCGCAAAGATTACATGCAATGTCTTCGAGATATAAACGATACCAACACACAGCTGGATCCCGATTATTCACCAAATTTTTCGGGATGGAGTGCTTTCGAAGACCTGTATTGTCGAGTACGTCGTATCAAAAATAAATTAACTCAGGTTTCATCAGACCCCGACACAGTCTGCTTTGAATCTTCAAAGCCTAGATTGCCGCCGATTGATATTCCAGAGTTTTTTGGTAATCCAACTCAGTGGGGTATTTTTTACGAAACGTTTAAAAATACAATTCACTGTAATCCGAAACTTAGTAAATCTGAGAAACTGTATTATTTACTCGGAAAGTTAAAGGGTAAAGCGCAACTTGTTTTCTCTGGCATTTCCCCCACCTCCGAAAATTACGAAACGATTTGGAAGTTATTATTATCCAAATACGAAGACAAGCGTTTTTTAGCTACTACTTTTCTCGACCAGATTTTTGACCTAAAACCTTTGCCCAATCCAGCCGGCGCAGCAATGATCGAAACTTTTATTGATAAATTCGCCGCGTCGATAGCCGCGCTAAAAGATTTAAATATTGAGAAATTATCTGATTACATTTTCATATATCTTGCTTTAAAACGTTTGGATAAGGATACTTCAAAGGCTTTCGAAATGTCCGTCCGAGATGTGGACATACCTAGCTACGATACTTTTATAAATTTCGTAAAAGGGCAGGCTAAAATCGTGCAACGTATAAATCCCGGCACTTCTAAACCTACTGTAAAAATAGACGAAAAACTTAAATATGTTTCTCCTAAAATCGCTCATTCTTATTTAAATACCCATTCTGAAAATTGTTTATTGTGTAAAGACTCCCATGAGTACATTTATAATTGTCCTAAATTTCTCGATTTTTCTCCTAACGAACGTCTTCATTTCATAAAAGAACAACAATTTTGTACCAATTGCCTCAGCCAAAAACATAGGTGGAGTAATTGTAAAAGTGCAAAAACTTGTAGGTACTGTAATTACAAACATCATAGTTTATTACATTTGCATCAAACAAAGTACCCAAATATGACTAATCCAGATACAAATTCACGACTACCCTCATGCGCTCAAACTGCAAAAAGTTCTCTCGTCTCGTTCTCGACCGCCGCACGGCCCGAGCAAAACACACCTCCCGCTCACACTTCCGATGGTTCAGCTGGCAACGTATCGCTAATGTCGGCTAACTTCGCGAATGACATAAACAAAAGATTAGTTTCTCGTAGTGTTTTGTTAGGTACGGCGCGAGTGAATGTTTTAGATCGTTACGGAAACTTAAAAATGTGTCGGTGTATCATTGATCCTGGTTCTCAAAACCATTTCATAACAAGTGAGTGTTGTCGTAAACTTGGATTAAGTGTAAACCAACTCAATCGTAAAACAATTATCAAAGGATTGGGTGATAACTGTAGCAGTACAAAAGGTAAGGTTTTTATTAATTTTTCATCTCGTGTTTATCCCGATCAATCTTACGATATCGAGACGTTAGTGTTGGACAAGATTACCGATAAGTTACCGACTTGTAAAATTAACTTAAATTCTATCGATTATTTACGAGGCTTATCTCTTGCCGACGAGGAGTTTGGCCAACCAGACTGTATCGATATATTGATCGGCGCAAAGTTATTTGTTGACTTATTGTTACCGGTAAAAATTACCGGTCCTCCGCATATGCCTTCAGCGTTTTCTACCACTCTTGGTTACGTGATTATGGGCGAAGCAGAAATATCCTCGGAATCTGACTGTACTCTTTCTTATTTTTCTACCACAGATTCCATTCACGATGATCTAAGCAAGTTCTTTAAGTTAGAAGATGTTAATGACGAGCCTATTTTATCCGACCAAGATAAACAATGTGAACAATATTATACTTCTTCGACGTCCCGCGATCCCTCTGGGAGATTTATTGTTAGTTTACCATTTAATTTAGAACCCGCTCGCCTCGGCGATTCGCTTAAAATTGCAACTAAACGTTTTTATAATCTAGAACGCAAATTTACTAAATATCCCGCATTCAAACGTCAATACGACGAGGTTATTCTCGATTATATAAACCAGGGTTTTTTATGTGAAATATCGGAACCCAAAAATTATACTGAGGGTTATACCATACCTCATCATGGTGTACTACGAGAGGACAAACTGACCTCAAAGCTGAGGGTCGTTCTTGACGCCAGCTGTGCGACGGATTCTAAAGTTTCTCTGAACGATATTTTACATACTGGCCCACCTCTTCAAAACGATTTATTTAATATTTTATTAAACCTACGTCTTTTTAAAATTGCTATCACCGCCGACATACGTCAAATGTATCTCCAGATTATTGTACGTGAACAGGATCGCTCGTTTCAACAAATAATTTACCGTTTTAACAAAAATGAACCGCTTAAATATTTTTCTTTTAGCCGCGTCTGTTTTGGACTTTGTGTCAGTCCTTATCTAGCCATTCGTACAGTTCATGAGCTTGCTAAGCAGGAGCAAACTAAGTATCCCTTAGCGTCCGAGCTCGCTTTACGTGATTTATATTTGGATGACTTGGCCAGCAGCTTCATGGAGGTCCAGGAAGCTACGGAAGCCGCCGAACAAATTATTAATATGTTTTCCGCCGGTGGTTTCGAGATGGTCAAGTGGGCAACCAACTGTCGCGAGTTGTTGTCGTGTTTGCCGGAGTCATATCGTCTTACGGACCCGGTCAATCTTGACAATGATGATTCTCTTAAAGTTTTAGGTATGCAATGGCTCCCCGCTAGTGATGTATTTTTCTTTACTATCTCTCTCTCTCCGCGCTCTTGTACAAAGAGAAATATGCTATCCACTATTGCCCGTTTATGGGATATTCTCGGCCTCGTTGGCCCTGTTATCGTTTTCGCCAAGCTTCTTATCAAACAACTTTGGTCTCTAAAGCTTGACTGGGACGATACGCCGCCTGATCACGTGATCAACACATGGTCAAGATTTCAATCTGAGTTGTCACTTTTGGATCAGCTCAGGTTTCCCCGCCATTTAAATGTTTTTAAAAATAGTCGAGTTTCTATAGTTGGTTTCGGCGACGCAAGTGAACAGGCGTACGGCGCAGTCGTATACCTGCACGCCAACACCGACGGCGACTGTACCACGACGTTGTTATGTTCAAGGTCAAAGGTCGCTCCTGTAAAAACTATATCTCTCGCGAGACTCGAACTATGTGCCGCGTTATTACTCGCGAAATTAATTCGTGCTGTTTTAACTAATTATTCTCCTCGTATCAATATCGAAAATATATATGCCTTTTCAGATTCAACTGTTACTCTTCACTGGATTAATTCCTCTCCGCACCGCTTTCAAACTTTCGTAGCGAATCGAATAAGCAAAATACAAAACTTATTAGATTCAAAATATTTTTATCACATATCCGGTATCTCCAATCCGGCAGATTGCCTCTCCCGCGGATTGTTACCTTCGCAGTTTGTTACACATCCACTGTGGTTTGTTGGTCCGCCTTGGATGGACATGGACGTATATCAGTGGCCTGTCCAAAAGTTTAAAGTCGATAATTCTGATAATATCCCGGAAATAAAAACTATCGCGCTTACTTCTACTAATCTTCTGGATTGCGTAGAAGAAGATTTTTTTATATAAAATCGCACTTAAATATTCTTCGTGGGGCAAGCTGCTTAGGATTGTTGTATACATTTATAGATTTTTAAAACGTCTCCCTCATAATAAATTTATTTCTACTTCTGATTATAAAAATAGTTTATCACATGAATTGTCTGAGTATAAAATAGACTGGCAATTCATCCCTCCCATCGCTCCACATTTCGGCGCTTGGGAACCTATGATTAAAAATGTCAATTCTCATTTATTCCGCGTTGTAGGTAATCAAATCCTTACTTATGAGGAAATGACTACAGTTTTGTGTCAAATAGAGAATATTATAAATTCTCGTCCGCTTTGTGTAAATTTAAGCCAAGATCCCGGGGAACCGTTAGCTCTCACTCCGTCTCATTTCCTAACACTTACCCCACTGAAGTATTTACCATCGCCGCCAGTCGAAGATACTCCGTCGCATTTATTAGAACGTTATCAGTTACTCGATAAGCTTGTGCAGTCGTTTTGGGACAGATGGTCCTTAGAGTATCTTAGCACCTTACAGACTCGTCAAAAATGGAATGTTTCATCCGACAATGTCAAACTTGGAACTATTGTTGTAATTAAACAAGATGGTAAGATTTCTCCCTTACAATGGGAACTTGGTGTCATTTCAGAGGTCCATCCTGGTCGGGATGGAATAGTCCGGGTGGCCACGGTCAAAACATCAAAGGGTTTTTATAAAAGACCCGTGGTTCGCTTATGTCCGTTGCCAACGCAATAGACATATATTATTTTCCTTCCTTTTTTTATTTTTTTTATTTTTGTTATTTGTTTTATTTTTGGTTTTCTTAGTTTTATTTTCCGCATGCATATATTCTTATATCTATTTTTTTATTATTTTTCTTTGTTTGTTCCTTGTTTTGAAGGATTATTCCTTCAAGGCGGGGGCTATAGACACGCCGCTAGTTGAAGCTCTAGTTTCACTACTTACCGCGGCGTGGCGTGTACGTCTATTGGTATAAATACCGGGCGGCCACACGCAGCAGCGTACAATTATTTTTCGTCCTAGTGGACATAATTTATTTCTCTCGTGTGACCTCGTCACCGTACCGCATAATTTAATTTTTCTGTCCCAACCGCCTTGCTACTATTATTTTTTCTTAAGTTTAAAATTACCACAGTGCTCGCCCAAAATATTAACGATTACTCAGAACACACACAGAACAGACAATAAACACTCCACATCATTCTACACTGACACACATGTGAGTATTAGTGGAACGTGGATTGTGGAGATCTGGGTAAGTTGCTTTCATTTCATATACGACCCCTAATTCGCAATATTATCCCGCCTAACCAGGCTTAACACGTGGGGTGTGAAGACGCTGCGTGGCCTGGCTACTGCCATTGTTGGTAAACTGATGATTGTAATACTGACAAAACCGAATGTAATTAAAGTATCTTATTTTTAGGTATATATTTTTTATATTTAGGTATATATTTATTTGTTTACGTATGACATGTATTTATATATAAGTATAGTTCTTATATGTATGTAATTCATTTGTGTTTTATATAGTAATAAATAATTTTAACTATCTGTTTTCTTCGTAACATTCTGCACCCGCTTATTACATATCTCGGTCACAAAGGTTAGTTGGTAGAAAATGCATTTACGGCATTAAGCTCGCCTATGTACCTGAACTTGTTTTGGTTTTGTACAATAAAAAAAATATTATTATTATCTTTTGGTGAATAAATAAATTAATTGAATTAAATATACATGCTGTTGGTAGGTGTTTAAGTAATGTGAGATGATGTAGGATGTTTGCTGAATATTGACCGGGAATTCGAAAGTTTTACTGCAACAACTGCAAATGAGTCAGATATATATATATATATATATAGTTGTAATAGAAGAAGGTAGTCAGAAAACACTTTTCTTAAGGAGCGAGTTTACGTTTAGCAAACTTTAATATAGAACCCATAGCAAGCGTTCCAGACTCGAGAAATGCCATAACTAAATATACTCCTATATTTTTTGTGTTTTAGAACAGGAATCGAACGTCTGCGTTTAAAAGAGACTGCCCAAAATCAGGCCCCAACTTTTAAGCAGCGTGCCTCAACCAAATATAATAATAATAATAATATTTTCAGACAGGTCACACAGCGCCATCTAATTTCCGTGGTAAGCTACGAGGCTTGTGTTACGGAAACTAGATGGTTGATAAACTACATATTATACTTTTTTTTTTTTTTTTGTAAATATATACATATTATTATTATATTATAAACACCCAGACCGAGACAAATTATACAATGTATAACTTGCCCCAGGTGGGAATCGAACCCACGACCTCCCGAGTTCACGGCAACGTTTGTTACCACTAGACCACGGAGGCGGTCAAATATAATTTAATAATCATAACAATTAATTGTGTTTTTTAAAATTTAATTACAACTTTTTTTTTAATTAAATTAAATAGTCATTTGTTAACCAAATTCATATATGAAATAGTTACAAAGCACTATTTATACGATTAGGTTCTTTATTATGACCAGGTACTTTATTATAGATAAACTACTGGATTTCAAATCGGCGGGATCGAAACTATCTAATTATTAACGTAAAAAAGTGTTTGTGAATTGTCGTTATGCTAGGGTAAAATAAATAAAATTAATTACAGATTATGAAAACACAATATATTAACTATTAAATAAAAAAGAAATCTTTATGGCACGAGAACATTTTATTGGGCCCATTTCTCTAAGAAAAATGGGTATTCACCACAGGGGCACTTATAATGCTCGTATGAACTGTTTTTTTATTTGGTAAAAAGTAAGTGAGCGCTTTTGCAGATAGTTTTTTTTTGCAAAATATGTCAAAGGATTTTTTAACAGAGTTGTAGGCAATTTCGTAAAGTGATATTGCAGCATTAATTTACTTTTTTGTATAGCGTTCTTATTTACATAATGATATTTGCATTTTTAATTAACGAGACTGTATAACATTTTTTTTATTCTCTTCTCCCGATGGATGATGAATGATGTGAAAGGGAAGGCAAAAGGTCTAGCCCATACAGCCAAGTCTGACGTAATATATCTTTAATTTTTATGAGTTAACGAGGTCATCATTAAATTCCAGATGCTGCAAAATATGATGCTTTTCTTGGAGTCACTCGCGGCATTATAGCTAAAACACGTCGGGTAAAATATGGGAGTCCACAGCGCGAGAAAACCGCATAAAATAAACTGCAACTTGTGCCCCATATTCAAAGTACAATTTATCGTTTTCTACAACTATTCACATTGTAGAACATTATTAAACAAAACAACACCACTTTTGACCAACAATATTCACAGTAAATTAATTTACAAAACAAAAACTTGCACTTGACATGTCCACGCAAAATGGCTCGAAGAACTCCTTTTTACACTTTATAACATTTATTTTTAATGTTGTTTATAGGAATGGGGAAACTCACTGGATGGGTTCGATGGGAGAGCATTCCACATCGGGCTTCTAAACATTGTTATTATTAATTGATCTCGCCCACAGCCGAGAGTCGAAATAGAGAGAGAGAAAAATATGTAAGTCAACGTTTGTGCGATCGTCGACCTTTCGCTACCTACTTGATTAGGGTCAGTATGAGTGGCGATATTTTTAGGAAAACTTCTCTGCACCGTAACTTAAGATTTTATTACTGAATAATTCAAATAAAAAGTACGTAGATCTTTATTTTTATTCTAGATTATAATATAAAAATGTATTGTATATACATATATGTATATATATAATTATACTCGTGAAATATATAAATATAATATATGTATATATATATATATATATTTAACAAGTGTATTTATATTTATTTTTAACGCTTTTGGAATAAAATTACTTAAAAGAATATAATTTTACTGCGAGTGAGTTTGCAGAGTTGTTCCATCCGTTACTTTGTGACTTTGTTTGGCGAGTGTTATTGAATCTTTTTTTTCAAACTACCTGCATTTGATGTGTTATTTTATATTTGCAGTTACATTTGTTTTTATAGTTACTACAATTATATATAGTACTATTGGTTTTAATTATTAAGTTTGTTTATAGATATTTTAATGTAACTATGCTCATAAATTGTAGCGAATCAACTGGTCTCCATGACGCAAGTTAACTTTTCATGGAGGCCAGGGAAGCTTATATTTACAGTATATTTATTTGTACTTATATTTAAGGCTTTTTTATATTGTACTCTTTATTTTGGTTAATAAAATTATTATTATTATTAATGTGTGGGATGCGACGTGTGTAGAAACATTAGCTCCATCTAGACGACTTTGTCAAGCGCGGGGAGAGCAGCGTTTTTTGCGGAGAACCTCAAATTGCGCAAATACGCTAACCTTGTTATCGGTTACGAATTTGCGCCGTTTGGGGTCGAGGCCCATGAGGACCGTCAGCGAGGCGCTTGGCCAAATAGTTGTCAAAGCGGCTGACAGAAAGGTCTGGAGACAGGAAGGCTGGCAATCATTTCTGCCAACGTATTAGCCTCGCTATACAGAGGGGAAATGTTACCAGTCTCCTTGGGACTATCTCGGTTGGGACGTCTCTAGAGGACATTTTTTATTTATAGGTTAGTTTATTTTTAATTTTATTATTTAGGTAGCTTTTAATTTATATTTAATGTACTAATTGACTTCGAATAAATTTACATATTAAATAATTTAAAAACAAAAATGACATTATTATTATTTAAAGGTATGATTTTAGCACTGTCGCAGTAGTAAGTAGTCACTGTGATGTGTGAATAGACCTTAAAGACAACATACTAAGGTAGTTGTGAATAACTTTCTAGAAGCCTAAGGTGAAATATTTATCAAAGAATGTGAATCCGCAAAAGCTTTAGGAAAGTCTCCGGTATTGCAGAAGATATAAATCATTTTTCGCATTCGCAACAATGTGGCACGACACTGTGTTCTTTTGCCAAAAAATCCGGCGACTACGTGGATTCCGATAAATCTCCTCGTTTCAGACTGGCTCTATAATAAATTACTATATCTACACCATTTATTTATCTAATATGAGATTCACTCGGTCATAGAATTCAAATATATAAATGTTAGGTCAAAATGTGGTTTTATTATTATTTATTTATTTTAAATACTTTATAGCACTAAAATTGTACATAGGCAGGCTTAATGGCTAGGCATTTTCTAACAACCAACCTTTGGGAATGTGGAAAAATTATGTATGGGTGCAAATTTATTATGATAAACTAAATACTAATAATCTATAAAATAATAAATATATACATACATACATATAACTATAAAATATTATTATTTTTTGTACAATTTTAAATATCATTACAACAGTAATCCTTTGCAGAATAATCAGAAATAATTCTTTTTTTTTACTTTTCATTATACTTGTAGCACAGGATTCACATCAACTTTATTATTATTTTATAGTAGCCCTCACATGATGGTAAGTGGCGCGCAACGTCCATGAATGTTAGCAACTGGAAACAGACAATCGTGACTGACATCAGTCCCCAACACTATGCCGGCTTGACTGGGCATGACGGCAAATCAAGCCTGAACCCGAAACGTTTGCATACACTTTACTGGACCTTCCCGCCCCGGCAGACTGGGCAAATTACCGCCATCAGTCCGCCAACCAATCATTTGTTGTTTTCGTTAAAAGCATGTGCCATTTGCAATGATGTCAAATGCCAATTTTTACTTTCAAGGAGAACTAATATTGTATGCTTGCCATGGTGATATTTATATAAAAATATCGCCGCTTAAAGCAATACCTACTTAAAAATATATATTATAACAATTAGCACACCAAACACTAGTTGCTGCCTAGAGGTGCCTAAGTCTTAACATCTTTCGTCACGTGCATTTGTGACATGTCATTATATAAATTATTCCAAATGATTATACTCCAGCTAGTGGAAGATTAACTGCGTTTATGTCTAGCGGTTAAGTCCGTGGATTTACACATGGAGGTAGTGGGTTCAAATCAAATGAAAACATTTATTTTCTAGAATACGGTACATATTGTGGCTAGTAGTAGTAGTTTTCCGGCGTATCCTGCCGTCATGCAGCGTGAAAATATTTACATTTATATAGTATATGCATCCACATACCTTACCCACTATCCCTACGCGTACTCATAAATTTGGAGACTCTTACATCTGTCGCACGCTGAAGATGTGGAATGCTCTCCCAGCCAGTGTATTTCCCCACTCTTATAACCTGGAGTCCTTCAAGCGAAGTGTGAAAAAGCATCTTGTTAGGCCGGCATAGTGGTAGAGACTGATGTCGGTCATAGTGACCGGCGTCAGTTTCTCCCATTCTTGGACCTCGCGTACTGCTTACCATCAGGTGGGCGCGATGTCACATGTCGAGTCCAGTATAAAAAAAAAAAAAAAAAAAAAAAAAAAAAATACAGTCAATAGTTTCAACACAGCTATACATAAAAAACTTACATGTCAATTACTTACTTATATTATGTCAAAGATTTATTATGATATTATTTATGATAATAATTTAATTATCCTACTCAAGTACATCACTAAGAAATTCCTTATTTGAATAGTATACCTTTAGTACCAATAGCTTTCGATTCCTGATCAATGGGACACAATAATATTTATTACTTTAAATAAATAATTCAATTAATATTTAATTTAAATATGATTTTCCCGAGTTTGATACGCTAGAGACATTGACGAGCTTGCCACTTGTCATGATTGACCTATAGTAAAGGGAAAACGGTCGTAATGATACTTTACAATTTAACCCAAATCCCCATAAGATAAATGATGTCCAGTATTTCCAATAGTAGGTACAGCAAGTGACTTTTAAAGCTAATTATTTTATAGTAAAGCTGGAGTAATGTATAGGTGTGTTTTTGTTATCCCGTCAAGGTAGAGGCTTTGTACGCAGATCATAGAATCGACGTGTAATTTCCGCCCTGTACCGCACACGATCGGGACGTCAATCACCGCCCACCACTTTACTGTACTGCAAATCAAATGAATTTCGACAATACAACTAGTTCATTTGCCGGCATAGTGTTAGGGACTGATGTTAACAGTGTCTGATTTTAGTTGCTAACATTATTGGACTTTGCGCGATGGTAAATCAGATGGGGATGAGGTCACATGTAGGGCTCAGTATAAATATAAATAAACTGATATTGCCGTCGATATTGTGTGTCGCCATTTCTAAAAACTTTAATGTCACCTCATTATTCCGAAGTTTTACACATATTTAGCCTTTTATTTTATTTTATTTAATATACGAGTATATATTGTTTTATTTAAGTAATTTTAGATTTTAAATAATTTTAGTTCTTAAATTATTTAAGTTTTAGTTCCTTGTTAACTTGACTATTTTTTAACTGTTGTTTTATAGAATGTGGTGGTCGCCTATAATAGGTGCACAATCAGACTTTTGATTTAGCCTTAGGTACAAATGCATGGGAGCTGGTAGTACGGTTGGCGACCCTATTATTATTAAATTAAATTAAGTACAATGATTTATAGAAATATAACTTTAATAAAATATCTATAAATAAACAAATCTGATACAAAACAATACAGAATGAGCCTCTTATATGCCATGGTTTCCTGTATGCAGGTTTAACAGATCACTTGTTGTTCATACATTTCGCCTTAGTTCTGGGCACAGTCCCTTAAACGATTCGGTTTTCTAATGAAAAAGATTACTTAACTCAACGTTGTGGTAAAGCAGAAGATGTAGATCAATAAACGATAATTAAACTCAGGTTAAGTAACATACCTACCAAAATTTATAGGCGAGAAGGCAAATCAAATAGACAGACAGACGACAGAAAAACAAACAAAGCTTGTTTAGCATTTTAAAATATTAGAAAAGATATTTAAAAACACTTTTAAATTACTTTTGAAACGATATATTACTTCGCAGATATTATATATATCATACTAAGTTGACATTGCCTCTTATTCAAGTAGTTACTAAGTTACAATTTTTTTTTTTTTTTTATAAATAAATAAAATAAATAATAAATATTTCCAGAAGCTACGAGGCTTGTGTTACGGAAACTAGATGGTTGATAAACTACATATTATACTTTTTTATTGTAAATATATACATATTATACATATAAACACCCAGACCGAGACAAATTAACAATGTACAACTTGCCCCCGGTGGGAATCGAACCCACGACCTCCCGAGTTCACGGCAACGTTTGTTACCACTAGACCACGGAGGCGGTCACGGTACGAAGGTACGGAGACGGTGCTTATGGCAGTAACACACATAAGAGGGTTTAACGATTTAGTATGCCACTCGCTCGCACAATTTATATCTTTTTTTTTATTAACTTTATAAAACCAACAGTTATAATTACTATTAAACAATTATTTTAATAAATATTATGCAGTAAATTTACTAAGATTATTATTATTATTATTGATGACAGACAGATGAACTACAATAACTATAAGAAGTTGTAACGGTTATCTGCAGATTAAGAAAATAAAAAACAATATAATAAATTAGTTGGTAAAAAAACAAACATAAAAAATAAAGCCGATGATCGATTTAACATAAGTGTTAACGCCGTTATTCATATATATACATATACATTATACATACTCCTTATTATCTATGTAGTATAACGCTTCTAGAACAATCTCACACTTTATGTATATCCATCCCTTTTATTCCTTATCCATAAGACTTACGGGTGAAAAAGATGGAGAAATGCGCAAACGCACCTTAAAATGGGTCGGCCTCGGGACCCACCTGTCAGTTGGAATAAAATATTTGAACGGTAAACCCGTGAACGCTACTCAACCCATATTTATTAAAATATAAGACTTTAAATTGTGAATTGTGTGTGTTCATAAACTCTGCTCCAACTCTTGATGCTATGGTGGTGTGTCGTGCCTTACAAACAGTGATCTTGGAGCTATCGAAGAACCCGCAGTAAGTCTCCTTTCTTTTCACCACCACAAAGCGTCATTAGACGTCTAATATCTGTTGCTTTTGAGTTAAATAAATCTATGTCTAAGTCTTCCGCAAGAATATTATAATCGTTACATATTCCTTATAAATAACTGTTCTGTCTATACCTAGTACTAGCATATAGTAGAACAAGAGTGGGAGACATAGAAGATTAAGCCTTGGTGTCGGTAAACCTAAATGTAGTGAAATACAAATTCAGGATATTGTAAGGACAGAAACAGAGTTAAAATACCAAGGCCTAAAATATATCTAACCTTATTATTTTGGTCGGGACGTGATCAAGGATATAATATTATTTAACCAATATATTATCGGAAGAGTTATAAATAACTTGGGTCCAAAAATACCTATTAATATTCATATATTGTGTGTGGGTGTAACTCGCATTGGACCCAAATACTTTGGTCAGCAAAGTAAGTAGATATCTACGAAGATAGATATAAAGAACACGAAACATCATGTATTATACATGTACATAAGTGCTTTAATTTAGTTATTAGAAATCTAGCGACATTAAATCTACCTCTTGTATACGAATATATTGTGCAAAAAAAAAATTATAAATAAAATAAAATAAATCAATAGACATTAATCTCATTCTATACATACCTACATGCTAAATTAAAATAAATCCATTTACTGTGCAATAATGATTTAGTTGACTATCTAACAATATTTTAGGAACCTAGGAATTTAAATGTATTGATGCTTCTAAAAAGTTCATATATATATAAAAAATAATGTCTGTGTGTGTGTATGTTCCCTATGCATTTCATAACTACTTGACCGGGATGAAACTTTGGGAATATGTTGTGTGAACATTGGCAAAGGTTACTGACATAGTACTAATGTTGTACGATAGGTGGCGTGCAAGAGCGCTGATTTGTGGGTCATACCGACCGACAGTACCGAGCGGGAGCCTAAAACTTCCTAGCGCTCTTATTATATATAGAGTTACTCAGTCGTTGTTCTTGAGACTCCTGGGCGAGCCCACTCTGCGCATGACTGTCGTCGTATACAGAAATAAAGCCAAGTCAAACCATTTACCTCTCAACGGTTAAGTTAAGTTCTCCCAGTGAGTGTGAGTAGTATTATTATTAATAATAACATTCATTGACTGTCAGGCGGTACGAAGTTTGCCGGTTCAGCTAGTAAAATATAAAATTATTTAACGTAAACGAGAAAAATACTCTACCATGCCCATTTCTCGGAGACCCTTGGTCCTAGTTCCGATAGTAAAACTTGTGACATCGTATAGAAATTAACAAAAAAATACACCAGCAGCTCTGACCAGAGCCAGAGCCAAATTCGACAGAAATATGTTCTAGAAAACTTCAGCTGTCTTAAATTGAGTCTGTATAAGAAGCTTTAATAATGATAACCACAATAACGAAGACTAATAAATATTATAATACTATTACTAAATAAATAAACTTCAGTTTACGTAACTAAAGACTGACGGATTATGGCGCAGTAAAACTGGACATAGGAAATGAGCTGACAAAGATTCAAGTAATTGTAAATATATAACAAAATACTTACGTTGATATAGTAAAGGCCGATGCTTCTTTTTAGCAGCAAGTATAGCTAAGCACGCTATCGCTGCTAATGTTGCGCCTGCGCCGGCCATGCCACCAAGCGCCCAGCCGTACTCCCACTTCACACCACTTTTTGCTTCTGTTAGAAACAAAAAAACATAGTTAATCAGTTTAGCCAAGCATAAATTTGTTATTATTAGTTTTAATTTAATAACGTATTTTATTTAATTTTATTTTATTTATTTTTTCTTCTTTAATATTATTTTATATACTATACGTGCGTTGTATGTGCTCGATTGAAGGAACGCTTTCTTTAAATTCTACAAAGGTCGGTTTAAACCCCCCCGGCATGTACCAATGAGAAATACACTTTTCTTACGTACATTCGTAATAGATTTACAACATCACCATTGCCGTGCCTCATACCATTCTCATACCAACTTCAGTAGCCCTATCCTGTTACTCAGTCAAAACGTTATAAACTCGTAAAGAAATCCGTTAACTATATATATTTCACGCTATTAAAGTTGATATTTGCACGGTCGCTGGCAAGGTCGAGCGCTTATAGAGTTCAGAATTGAATAATATTTTGTAATTATGACGCAATCTCTGACGTAAATTACGAAATCCACTAATATCGTTTGCGACTAAGTAACAGAATAAAATCATTAATTAATAGTTATTAATAATTTGCATCAGACCTTTGCCAACCCATCTGGCGAGCGTGGCGAGTGTATGCAAAATTCTTCAGATACATATATATTATATTATACTAGCACGACATGTAACCTTGCGCCCACCTGGGATCAGACACTCATGACTGACATTAGTCCCTAACACTATGCCGGCTTGACTGGACATGACGGCAATTCGAGCCTGATCCCGAAGCGTATGGATACTTTACTGGGTTTAATAATATGTACAAACGATTGATACTTCATACTATCGTCATAGCAGACTCGGCAATCATAGCCTTTCGCGGCAGTTTTCGTTATCAGGCAACGAAGTGTTGGAATAATATTCCTCCACCACTTCGTCTTCTAACATCAAAATATGCTTTTAAAAACAAACTCAGGCAATATTTATTAGCGATTCAAAAGTCGTTGCCCTAACGAATAAAGAAACATAGGTGTGTTTGCTTTGATTGTGGTCATATTCAACAAATTAAGTATTTTATTTTATTTATTTATCTTCCTTGTTTTATTCAATTTAAATGCATTTTTGGGTAAAATGTACTTATTTTACTGTGTGTATTGTATATTTCAATTTGTATATTTGTATTTATGTAGATAAGTATTCGTATGGTTATATGTAAGTATATATTTGTTATTTATTATTTATTTAAAAATATATATTTTATTGGGTACTAGCGGAAGAACAACGTCGCGGATACAACTATGTAATTCGCGACACATGCTGAGCTTAGGGCCCGTTCATCGCTGCAGGAATTACGGTGTGAATTGTAGTGCAGCGCGCCTCGATGGTTGCCTGGTGGTGCTCGGGATGTGGCAGTGGATGTGGGGGCGGCCAATTCCATATTTTAATATTAAGTCATGGTCCGTGCCACCCCATATCCTATGCGCGGCTATATCCTGGAGTACTGTTTGGTGCCTGTCGGGGCGCGTTGTGCTGCATATCCTAATCTTGTGTAAATTGTATCTGTATTGCGATGAATAAACGTATTTCTTTCTTTCTTTTTCAATTTACCATAATCAGCCTACCACCTATTATAAAGGAAGTTAATGTTTTGAGAGGCCCATATCTATCAGTGAAAGTCTTGGATTCCGTGTTCTGCTTTGTATAATGATCTCTCTTGTATATAGTTGAATCATTTTTAAATCTTATTTTCTTAATTTACTTATACAAATGCACCCACGCTCTTTTACCACTCTTCCAAAATTTAGCTAAAAGTTAATTAATCCTATAAATTAAACTCACCTATGTTACATTTACATTATAATGTTTTTGTTTTAAGTCCAATAAATAATTTATCTATCTATAAGCATCACAATGTGATTTTAAGGTGATTATTATTAGTAAATATAATGTAAAAAAATATTGCAAATAGTACCTACGAATTTGTCGGTTATTCTAAAAACCCAATCCCATAATGCCTCCAATAACACAGAACAAAACTCAATTTGCAAAAACAACAGCGAAAAATTGTATAAAGATACCTTCGCGGTTTCAAATAACAATTCTGACGATACCCAAATGTGGAGAATGACAAATGTAACACGACACAAAATTGGCTGTATTTTAATAAATCGAAATCCTCCATTTCTGCTTTACTTATATCGATTATTCTCAATAGTTTGGAGTTTTTACGTTTTCGAACAAAAATACAAAAAGGACTATCCGAGAAAATTAACAAAATGGGTTATGAAAATCAAATAATTTTATTTAACATATTGCACATTTTCTTACAAATTAATATTGAAGTTCAAACTTAACACTTAATATCTATCCAATTGCGGAATAAAATTTCCGGGGTGGTCTGAAACCACGCTTATAATAATAATATACGTTTATTCAAAACAACTAGGCTCACTTGTTAGTTACAAAATCCTTACAACTAATGTTAGTATAAAAATGAAAATAAAAGTAAAAAAATATGATAATACTAAAACAATATGACCGTGCAGTAACCACTCCGCCCCCCACCAATCTGACAGGATGCACCTTACTCCCGCCAGACCAGCAGCCGCACGAAGCAGCCAATGCACGGTGATCCATATCTTTCAGATATCATCTTCAGGATACTGTTAGTGCTTGTCCACACTCTGTTAAGCAATCATCAGTGGTTATAAAGAAGCGGATTCACATTTAGCCAACTTTACTATAGGCCAATCATGACAAGCTCGTCGATGTCTCTAGCGTACCTAACTCGTCAAATATCACAATTACATTAAATTTATTGATTTAAATTAATAAATATTATTGTGTCCCGACCAGGAATCGAACATGGAACCTCCGAATCTAAATCTACGGACTTAACTGCTAGACAACAGAGCAATTAAACTTTACAGAAAACCTATTTACTACTTAAAAATAAAGATACGATAACAAAAAAACATCATATCCAAGCATCATTATGTCAAGTGTGTATCATTAAAATTTATTTTTATTTTTCATCCTGCCTATCACCTTACTCGATCCCCAAGGTTAGCTGGTAAAGAATGCCTACTGGCAATATAGCTCGCCTTTGTACTATTTTTGTGCATTAAATAATTTTAATATATAAATAATAATAATTATTTATTTATTTAATACTTTGTTGCACAAATAAAAAGGCGGGCTTTTATGCTGCAATATCATAATATTGGAACAACTTGAATAACTTTATACTAAAAATAACATGCAAAAAAAAAAACAAAATAAAAAAAAATAATAATAATTGACTACATGTATAAATATGTATATAATATACTACGTAATAAACTATATTACTTTTTTATATTACTTAGGTACTTCCAGTAGTTTATTTACCACCTTTAACTTAGCCTAGATTGTAGCCAATGCCTGATGAACGCCTTTTTGTCGTTATACATGTGTCTACTGGTAAACTAAACAAAAAATAATTTAAAAATTGTCTTTATGTTATTTAGTATTAGATTTTAATTTTCTAGTTCTTATTTTTAATTTTCTTTTTGCGATTGAATATATTTACGTCAACAAATAGAGTTTTCTTTCTTTCTATAATTAAACTTCTATTTCCTGCGACTGACGTAGGTAGTTCCAGGAGTGTTTAGTGTGATATTATGTCATGAGCTCCGGTACTTTCAAGCAACCATAAAACCGTCCACGGCTATTTCACACTAACAATGTTCTTAAAGATCAAATGTCTTTTAGCGTAACCTACTCTTGAGTTTTAAAACTTGGGTACGTGGACGTATATATGTTGGATTCACACAAGACATTTTTTTAAGCATTCGATGGATTTACGTGTGGGTAAACATAGATTAGCCGGGTTCTAGACTGATGCTGTACAAAGCACAGATTAGATCAGGCGTGGAATACTGTTCTCACTCTTAGGATGGTTCCGCCAAATACCTTACAGAGGCCGTTTATATGCCAGCATAGTGGTAGGGACTGAAGTCGGTCGTCTGAGGCTGGCGTGTACCGCTTACCATAAAGTGGGCGCGGTGTCACATGTCAATTGTGGATGATGCCAATAAATTCAAAGCTCTCGTATCCCTGCAGCTTCGCTATGTGGCTTCCCTGAGCATGTTCTACTGGCTATACTATGAGCTATTCGAAAGAGCTCTATAACCTAATCCCTTCCTCTCCATTCCGTAACCGAACCACACGCATAGTTCAGAATATGTACCAACATACCGTACTCACCATTGCTACGGGTAAGTATACATTTTGACCGGTGTGAAGTTAGCGGCCAAAAGTTTTCTGCCAAGATAACCCGCCCAATTTGAAAAGTCAATTAAAAAAAATAATTAATTTATGAAGAGCGATCCAATATTCATGATTAGTAAAAGGCCCAGAGTAATCTCGAGTAAAGTGTATGCCATATATATTTTATTTAAAACTCGAATCCAGTTTTTTAGAAAAACTATTTATAATTTGAGTTTTTTGAAAATTAGACTACCACATCCCCTGTGTAAGCCACGAGGACCTAGTACATTATAAAGAGGGCTTCAGTATTATTTACTGATAAAAGGTACAGGGTGTACTCATGACTAGTTATTGCGATATGATTTTTTGAAATAACACTAATTAAAATTTTAGGAAAAAATACTTTGTTTCAAGTATTTTGGCAATTAGACTAACTTGTCCCCTGTGTAAGCCATATCCACCTAGTACATTATAAAGAGGGCTTTAGTATTATTTATTGATAAAAGGTACAGGGTGTACTCATGGCTAGTTATTGCGATATGATTTTTTGAAATAACACTAATTAAAATTTTAGGAAAAAATACTTTGTTTCAAGTATTTTGGCAATTAGACTAACTTGTCCCCTGTGTAAGCCATATCCACCTAGTACATTATAAAGAGGGCTACAGTATTATTTATTGATAAAAGGTACAGGGTGTACTCATGGCTAGTTATTGCGATATGATTTTTTAAAATAACACTTATTAAAATTTTAGGAAAAAATACTTTGTTTCAAGTATTTTGGCAATTAGACTAACTTGTCCCCTGTGTAAGCCATATCTACCTAGTACATTATAAAGAGGGCTTCAGTATTATTTACTGATAAAAGGTACAGGGTGTACTCATGACTAGTTATTGCGATATGATTTTTTGAAATAACACTAATTAAAATTTTAGGAAAAAATACTTTGTTTCATGTATTTTGGCAATTAGACTAACTTGTCCCCTGTGTAAGCCATATCCACCTAGTACATTACAAAGAGGGCTTCAGTATTATTTACTGATAAAAGGTACAGGGTGTACTCATGGCTAGTTATTGCGATATGATTTTCTGAAATAACACTAATTAAAATTTTAGGAAAAAATACTTTTTTTCTAGTATTTTGAAAATTACACTATCTTATCCCCTGTGTAAGCCATATCCACCAAGTACATTATAAAGAGGGCTTCAGTATTATTTACTGATAAAAGGTACAGGGTGTACTCATAGCTAGTTATTGCGATATGATTTTTTGAAATAACACTAATTAAAATTTTAGGAAAAAATTCTTTTTTTCTAGTATTTTGAAAATTACACTATCTTATCCCCTGTGTAAGCCATAACCACCTAGTACATTACAAAGAGGGCTTCAGTATTATTTAATGATAAAAGGTCCAGGGTGGACTCATGGCTAGTTATTGCGATATGATTTTTTGAAATAATACTAATTAAAATTTTAGGAAAAAATACTTTGTTTCAAGTATTTTGGCAATTAGACTAACTTGTCCCCTGTGTAAGCCATATCCACCTAGTACATTACAAAGAGGGCTTCAGTATTATTTACTGATAAAAGGTACAGGGTGTACTCATGGCTAGTTATTGCGATATAATTTATTGAAATAACACTAATTAAAATTTTAGGAAAAAATACTTTGTTTCAAGTATTTTGGCAATTAGACTAACTTGTCCCCTGTGTAAGCCATATCCACCTAGTACATTATAAAGAGGGCTTTAGTATTATTTACTGATAAAAGGTACAGGGTGTACTCATGGGTAGTTATTGCGATATGATTTTTTGAAATAACACTAATTAAAATTTTAGGAAAAAATACTTTGTTTCATGTATTTTGGCAATTAGACTAACTTGTCCCCTGTGTAAGCCATATCCACCTAGTACATTACAAAGAGGGCTTCAGTATTATTTACTGATAAAAGGTACAGGGTGTACTCATGGCTAGTTATTGCGATATGATTTTCTGAAATAACACTAATTAAAATTTTAGGAAAAACTACTTTTTTTCTGGTATTTTGAAAATTACACTATCTTATCCCCTGTGTAAGCCATAACCACCTAGTACATTACAAAGAGGGCTTCAGTATTATTTAATGATAAAAGGTCCAGGGTGGACTCATGGCTAGTTATTGCGATATGATTTTTTGAAATAATACTAATTAAAATTTTAGGAAAAAATACTTTGTTTCAAGTATTTTGGCAATTAGACTAACTTGTCCCCTGTGTAAGCCATATCCACCTAGTACATTACAAAGAGGGCTTCAGTATTATTTACTGATAAAAGGTACAGGGTGTACTCATGGCTAGTTATTGCGATATAATTTATTGAAATAACACTAATTAAAATTTTAGGAAAAAATACTTTGTTTCAAGTATTTTGGCAATTAGACTAACTTGTCCCCTGTGTAAGCCATATCCACCTAGTACATTATAAAGTACATATATAACTTGTCCCCTGTGTAAGCCATATCCACCTAGTACATTATAAAGAGGGCTTTAGTATTATTTACTGATAAAAGGTACAGGGTGTACTCATGGCTAGTTATTGCGATATGATTTTTTGAAATAACACTAATTAAAATTTTAGGAAAAAATACTTTGTTTCATGTATTTTGGCAATTAGACTAACTTGTCCCCTGTGTAAGCCATATCCACCTAGTACATTACAAAGAGGGCTTCAGTATTATTTACTGATAAAAGGTACAGGGTGTACTCATGGCTAGTTATTGCGATATGATTTTCTGAAATAACACTAATTAAAATTTTAGGAAAAACTACTTTTTTTCTGGTATTTTGAAAATTACACTATCTTATCCCCTGTGTAAGCCATAACCACCTAGTACATTACAAAGAGGGCTTCAGTATTATTTAATGATAAAAGGTCCAGGGTGTACTCATGGCTAGTCATTGCGATATGATTTTCTGAAATAACACTAATTAAAATTTTAGGAAAAAATACTTTGTTTCAAGTATTTTGGCAATTAGACTAACTTGTCCCCTGTGTAAGCCATATACACCTAGTACATTATAAAGAGGGCTTTAGTATTATTTACTGATAAAAGGTACAGGGTGTACTCATGGCTAGTTATTGCGATATGATTTTTTGAAATAACACTAATAAAAATTTTAGGAAAAAATACTTTGTTTCAAGTATTTTGGCAATTAGACTAACTTGTCCCCTGTGTAAGCCATATCCTCCTAGTACATTATAAAGAGGGCTTTGGTATTATTTACTGATAAAAGGTACAGGGTGTACTCATGGCTAGTTATTGCGATATAATTTTTTGAAATAACACTAATTAAAATTTTAGGAAAAAATACTTTGTTTCAAGTATTTTGGCAATTAGACTAACTTGTCCCCTGTGTAAGCCGTATCCACCTAGTACATTATAAAAAGGGGTTTAGTATTATTTATTGATTAAAGGTACAGGGTGTACTCATGGCTAGTTATTGCGATATAATTTTTTGAAATAACACTAATTAAAATTTTAGGAAAAAATACTTTGTTTCAAGTATTTTGGCAATTAGACTAACTTGTCCCCTGTGTAAGCCATATCCACCTAGTACATTATAAAGAGGGCTTTAGTATTATTTACTGATAAAAGGTACAGGGTGTACTCATGGCTAGTTATTGCGATATGATTTTTTGAAATAACACTAATTAAAATTTTAGGAAAAAATACTTTGTTTCATGTATTTTGGCAATTAGTCTAACTTGTCCCCTGTGTAAGCCATATCCACCTAGTACATTACAAAGAGGGCTTCAGTATTTAAAAAGGGGTTTAGTATTATTTATTGATTAAAGGTACAGGGTGTACTCATGGCTAGTTATTGCGATATAATTTTTTGAAATAACACTAATTAAAATTTTAGGAAAAAATACTTTGTTTCAAGTATTTTGGCAATTAGACTAACTTGTCCCCTGTGTAAGCCGTATCCACCTAGTACATTATAAAAAGGGGTTTAGTATTATTTATTGATTAAAGGTACAGGGTGTACTCATGGCTAGTTATTGCGATATCATTTTTTGAAATAACACTAATTAAAATTTTAGGAAAAAATACTTTGTTTCATGTATTTTGGCAATTAGTCTAACTTGTCCCCTGTGTAAGCCATATCCACCTAGTACATTACAAAGAGGGCTTCAGTATTATTTACTGATAAAAGGTACAGGGTGTACTCATGGCTAGTTATTGCGATATGATTTTTTGAAATAACACTAATAAAAATTTTAGGAAAAAATACCTTGTTTCAAGTATTTTGGCAATTAGACTAACTTGTCCCCTGTGTAAGCCATATCCACCTAGTACATTATAAAGAGGGCTTTGGTATTATTTACTGATAAAAGGTACAGGGTGTACTCATGGCTAGTTATTGCGATATAATTTTTTGAAATAACACTAATTAAAATTTTAGGAAAAAATACTTTGTTTCAAGTATTTTGGCAATTAGACTAACTTGTCCCCTGTGTAAGCCATATCCACCTAGTACATTATAAAGAGGGCTTTGGTATTATTTACTGATAAAAGGTACAGGGTGTACTCATGGCTAGTTATTGCGATATGATTTTTTGAAATAACACTAATTAAAATTTTAGGAAAAAATACTTTGTTTCAAGTATTTTGGCAATTAGACTAACTTGTCCCCTGTGTAAGCCATATCCACCTAGTACATTATAAAGAGGGCTTTGGTATTATTTACAGATAAAAGGTCCAGGGTGTACTCATGGCTAGTTATTGCGATATGATTTTCTGAAATAACACTAATTAAAATTTTAGGAAAAAATACTTTGTTTCAAGTATTTTGGCAATTAGACTAACTTGTCCCCTGTGTAAGCCATATCCACCTAGTACATTATAAAGAGGGCTTTAGTATTATTTACTGATAAAAGGTACAGGGTGTACTCATGGCTAGTTATTGCGATATGATTTTTTGAAATAACACTAATAAAAATTTTAGGAAAAAATACTTTGTTTCAAGTATTTTGGCAATTAGACTAACTTGTCCCCTGTGTAAGCCATATCCACCTAGTACATTATAAAGAGGGCTTTGGTATTATTTACAGATAAAAGGTCCAGGGTGTACTCATGGCTAGTTATTGCGATATGATTTTCTGAAATAACACTAATTAAAATTTTAGGAAAAAATACTTTGTTTCAAGTATTTTGGCAATTAGACTAACTTGTCCCCTGTGTAAGCCATATCCTCCTAGTACATTATAAAGAGGGCTTTGGTATTATTTACTGATAAAAGGTACAGGGTGTACTCATGGCTAGTTATTGCGATATAATTTTTTGAAATAACACTAATTAAAATTTTAGGAAAAAATACTTTGTTTCAAGTATTTTGGCAATTAGACTAACTTGTCCCCTGTGTAAGCCGTATCCACCTAGTACATTATAAAAAGGGGTTTAGTATTATTTATTGATTAAAGGTACAGGGTGTACTCATGGCTAGTTATTGCGATATAATTTTTTGAAATAACACTAATTAAAATTTTAGGAAAAAATACTTTGTTTCAAGTATTTTGGCAATTAGACTAACTTGTCCCCTGTGTAAGCCATATCCACCTAGTACATTATAAAGAGGGCTTTAGTATTATTTACTGATAAAAGGTACAGGGTGTACTCATGGCTAGTTATTGCGATATGATTTTTTGAAATAACACTAATTAAAATTTTAGGAAAAAATACTTTGTTTCATGTATTTTGGCAATTAGTCTAACTTGTCCCCTGTGTAAGCCATATCCACCTAGTACATTACAAAGAGGGCTTCAGTATTTAAAAAGGGGTTTAGTATTATTTATTGATTAAAGGTACAGGGTGTACTCATGGCTAGTTATTGCGATATAATTTTTTGAAATAACACTAATTAAAATTTTAGGAAAAAATACTTTGTTTCAAGTATTTTGGCAATTAGACTAACTTGTCCCCTGTGTAAGCCGTATCCACCTAGTACATTATAAAAAGGGGTTTAGTATTATTTATTGATTAAAGGTACAGGGTGTACTCATGGCTAGTTATTGCGATATAATTTTTTGAAATGACTCTAATTAAAATTTTAGGAAAAAATACTTTGTTTCAAGTATTTTGGCAATTAGACTAACTTGTCCCCTGTGTAAGCCATATCCACCTAGTACATTATAAAGAGGGCTTTAGTATTATTTACTGATAAAAGGTACAGGGTGTACTCATGGCTAGTTATTGCGATATCATTTTTTGAAATAACACTAATTAAAATTTTAGGAAAAAATACTTTGTTTCATGTATTTTGGCAATTAGTCTAACTTGTCCCCTGTGTAAGCCATATCCACCTAGTACATTACAAAGAGGGCTTCAGTATTATTTACTGATAAAAGGTACAGGGTGTACTCATGGCTAGTTATTGCGATATGATTTTTTGAAATAACACTAATAAAAATTTTAGGAAAAAATACCTTGTTTCAAGTATTTTGGCAATTAGACTAACTTGTCCCCTGTGTAAGCCATATCCACCTAGTACATTATAAAGAGGGCTTTGGTATTATTTACTGATAAAAGGTACAGGGTGTACTCATGGCTAGTTATTGCGATATAATTTTTTGAAATAACACTAATTAAAATTTTAGGAAAAAATACTTTGTTTCAAGTATTTTGGCAATTAGACTAACTTGTCCCCTGTGTAAGCCATATCCACCTAGTACATTATAAAGAGGGCTTTGGTATTATTTACTGATAAAAGGTACAGGGTGTACTCATGGCTAGTTATTGCGATATGATTTTTTGAAATAACACTAATTAAAATTTTAGGAAAAAATACTTTGTTTCAAGTATTTTGGCAATTAGACTAACTTGTCCCCTGTGTAAGCCATATCCACCTAGTACATTATAAAGAGGGCTTTGGTATTATTTACAGATAAAAGGTCCAGGGTGTACTCATGGCTAGTTATTGCGATATGATTTTCTGAAATAACACTAATTAAAATTTTAGGAAAAAATACTTTGTTTCAAGTATTTTGGCAATTAGACTAACTTGTCCCCTGTGTAAGCCATATCCACCTAGTACATTATAAAGAGGGCTTTAGTATTATTTACTGATAAAAGGTACAGGGTGTACTCATGGCTAGTTATTGCGATATGATTTTTTGAAATAACACTAATAAAAATTTTAGGAAAAAATACTTTGTTTCAAGTATTTTGGCAATTAGACTAACTTGTCCCCTGTGTAAGCCATATCCACCTAGTACATTATAAGATAAAAGGTCCAGGGTGTACTCATGGCTAGTTATTGCGATATGATTTTCTGAAATAACACTAATTAAAATTTTAGGAAAAAATACTTTGTTTCAAGTATTTTGGCAATTAGACTAACTTGTCCCCTGTGTAAGCCATATCCACCTAGTACATTATAAAGAGGGCTTTGGTATTATTTACAGATAAAAGGTCCAGGGTGTACTCATGGCTAGTTATTGCGATATGATTTTTTGAAATAACACTAATTAAAATTTTAGGAAAAAATACTTTGTTTCAAGTATTTTGGCAATTAGACTAACTTTTTTCCTGTGTAAGCCATATCCACCTAGTACATTATAAAGAGGGCTTTAGTATTATTTACTGATAAAAGGTCCAGGGTGTACTCATGGCCAGTTATTGCGATATGATTTTCTGAAATAACACTAATTAAAATTTTAGGAAAAAATACTTTGTTTCAAGTATTTTGGCAATTAGACTAACTTGTCCCCTGTGTAAGCCATATCCACCTAGTACATTATAAAGAGGGCTTTAGTATTATTTACTGATAAAAGGTACAGGGTGTACTCATGGCTAGTTATTGCGATATGATTTTTTGAAATAACACTAATTAAAATTTTAGGAAAAAATACTTTGTTTCAAGTATTTTGGCAATTAGACTAACTTGTCCCCTGTGTAAGCCATATCCACCTAGTACATTATAAAGAGGGCTTCAGTATTATTTACTGATAAAAGGTACAGGGTGTACTCATGGCTAGTTATTGCGATATGATTTTCTGAAATAACACTAATTAAAATTTTAGGAAAAAATACTTTGTTTCAAGTAATTTGGCAATTAGACTAACTTGTCCCCTGTGTAAGCCATAACCACATAATAATTATATGCGATATTATTTTTTGAAATGACACTAATTAAACTACTGGTCTGTTCTACTTAAAATTTGAAATAGGTATACATCTTGTTGACCAAAAATGTTTACAGAGGTTGTAACAAAACTCTGTAGGAATACGCTTAACATGATGACTAGCCATGAGTACACCCTGTACCTTTTATCAGTAAATAATACTGAAGCCCTCTTTATAATGTACTAGGTAGATATGGCTTACACAGGGGACAAGTTAGTCTAATTGCCAAAATACTTGAAACAAAGTATTTTTTCCTAAAATTTTAATTAGTGTTATTTCAAAAAATTATATCGCAATAACTAGCCATGAGTACACCCTGTACCTTTAATCAATAAATAATACTGAAGCCCTCTTTGTAATGTACTAGGTGGATATGGCTTACACAGGGGACAAGTTAGTCTAATTGCCAAAATACTTGAAACAAAGTATTTTTTCCTAAAATTTTAATTAGTGTTATTTCAGAAAATCATATCGCAATAACTAGCCATGAGTACACCCTGTACCTTTTATCAGTAAATAATACTGAAGCCCTCTTTATAATGTACTAGGTAGATATGGCTTACACAGGGGACAAGTTAGTCTAATTGCCAAAATACTTGAAACAAAGTATTTTTTCCTAAAATTTTAATTAGTGTTATTTCAGAAAATCATATCGCAATAACTAGCCATGAGTACACCCTGGACCTTTTATCATTAAATAATACTGAAGCCCTCTTTGTAATGTACTAGGTAGATATGGCTTACACAGGGGACAAGTTAGTCTAATTGCCAAAATACTTGAAACAAAGTATTTTTTCCTAAAATTTTAATTAGTGTTATTTCAGAAAATCATATCGCAATAACTAGCCATGAGTACACCCTGGACCTTTTATCATTAAATAATACTGAAGCCCTCTTTGTAATGTACTAGGTGGTTATGGCTGACACAGGGGATAAGATAGTGTAATTTTCAAAATACTAGAAAAAAAGAATTTTTTCCTAAAATTTTAATTAGTGTTATTTCAGAATATCATATCGCAATAACTAGCCATGAGTACACCCTGTACCTTTTATCAGTAAATAATACTGAAGCCCTCTTTGTAATGTACTAGGTGGATATGGCTTACACAGGGGACAAGTTAGACTAATTGCCAAAATACATGAAACAAAGTATTTTTTCCTAAAATTTTAATTAGTGTTAAACCAAAAAATCATATCGCAATAACTAGCCATGAGTACACCCTGTACCTTTTATCAGTAAATAATACTGAAGCCCTCTTTGTAATGTTCTAGGTGGATATGGCTTACACAGGGGACAAGTTAGTCTAATTGCCAAAATACTTGAAACAAAGTATTTTTTCCTAAAAGTTTAATTAGTATTATTTCAAAAAATCATATCGCAATAACTAGCCATGTGTACACCCTGGACCTTTTATCAGTAAATAATACTGAAGCCCTCTTTGTAATGTACTAGGTGGATATCGCTTACACAGGGGACAAGTTAGACTAATTGCCAAAATACATGAAACAAAGTATTTTTTCCTAAAATTTTAATTAGTGTTATTTCAAAAAATCATATCGCAATAACTAGCCATGAGTACACCCTGTACCTTTTATCAGTAAATAATACCAAAGCCCTCTTTATAATGTACTAGGTGGATATGGCTTACACAGGGGACAAGTTAGTCTAATTGCCAAAATACTTGAAACAAAGTATTTTTTCCTAAAATTTTTATTAGTGTTATTTCAAAAAATCATATCGCAATAACTAGTCATGAGTACACCCTGTACCTTTTATCAGTAAATAATACTGAAGCCCTCTTTATAATGTACTAGGTGGATATGGCTTACACAGGGGACAAGTTAGTCTAATTGCCAAAATACTTGAAACAAAGTATTTTTTCCTAAAATTTTAATTAGTGTTATTTCAAAAAATTATATCGCAATAACTAGCCATGAGTACACCCTGTACCTTTTATCAGTAAATAATACCAAAGCCCTCTTTATAATGTACTAGGTGGATATGGCTTACACAGGGGACAAGTTAGTCTAATTGCCAAAATACTTGAAACAAAGTATTTTTTCCTAAAATTTTTATTAGTGTTATTTCAAAAAATCATATCGCAATAACTAGCCATGAGTACACCCTGTACCTTTTATCAGTAAATAATACCAAAGCCCTCTTTATAATGTACTAGGTGGATATGGCTTACACAGGGGACAAGTTAGTCTAATTGCCAAAATACTTGAAACAAAGTATTTTTTCCTAAAATTTTAATTAGTGTTATTTCAGAAAATCATATCGCAATAACTAGCCATGAGTACACCCTGGACCTTTTATCTGTAAATAATACCAAAGCCCTCTTTATAATGTACTAGGTGGATATGGCTTACACAGGGGACAAGTTAGTCTAATTGCCAAAATACTTGAAACAAAGTATTTTTTCCTAAAATTTTTATTAGTGTTATTTAAAAAAATCATATCGCAATAACTAGCCACGAGTACACCCTGTACCTTTTATCAGTAAATAATACTGAAGCCCTCTTTGTAATGTACTAGGTGGATATGGCTTACACAGGGGACAAGTTAGACTAATTGCCAAAATACATGAAACAAAGTATTTTTTCCTAAAATTTTAATTAGTGTTATTTCAAAAAATGATATCGCAATAACTAGCCATGAGTACACCCTGTACCTTTTATCAGTAAATAATACTAAAGCCCTCTTTATAATGTACTAGGTGGATATGGCTTACACAGGGGACAAGTTAGTCTAATTGCCAAAATACTTGAAACAAAGTATTTTTTCCTAAAATTTTAATTAGAGTCATTTCAAAAAATTATATCGCAATAACTAGCCATGAGTACACCCTGTACCTTTAATCAATAAATAATACTAAACCCCTTTTTATAATGTACTAGGTGGATACGGCTTACACAGGGGACAAGTTAGTCTAATTGCCAAAATACTTGAAACAAAGTATTTTTTCCTAAAATTTTAATTAGTGTTATTTCAAAAAATTATATCGCAATAACTAGCCATGAGTACACCCTGTACCTTTTATCAGTAAATAATACCAAAGCCCTCTTTATAATGTACTAGGTGGATATGGCTTACACAGGGGACAAGTTAGTCTAATTGCCAAAATACTTGAAACAAAGTATTTTTTCCTAAAATTTTTATTAGTGTTATTTAAAAAAATCATATCGCAATAACTAGCCACGAGTACACCCTGTACCTTTTATCAGTAAATAATACTGAAGCCCTCTTTGTAATGTACTAGGTGGATATGGCTTACACAGGGGACAAGTTAGACTAATTGCCAAAATACATGAAACAAAGTATTTTTTCCTAAAATTTTAATTAGTGTTATTTCAAAAAATCATATCGCAATAACTAGCCATGAGTACACCCTGTACCTTTTATCAGTAAATAATACTAAAGCCCTCTTTATAATGTACTAGGTGGATATGGCTTACACAGGGGACAAGTTAGTCTAATTGCCAAAATACTTGAAACAAAGTATTTTTTCCTAAAATTTTAATTAGTGTTATTTCAAAAAATTATATCGCAATAACTAGCCATGAGTACACCCTGTACCTTTAATCAATAAATAATACTAAACCCCTTTTTATAATGTACTAGGTGGATACGGCTTACACAGGGGACAAGTTAGTCTAATTGCCAAAATACTTGAAACAAAGTATTTTTTCCTAAAATTTTAATTAGTGTTATTTCAAAAAATTATATCGCAATAACTAGCCATGAGTACACCCTGTACCTTTTATCAGTAAATAATACCAAAGCCCTCTTTATAATGTACTAGGTGGATATGGCTTACACAGGGGACAAGTTAGTCTAATTGCCAAAATACTTGAAACAAAGTATTTTTTCCTAAAATTTTAATTAGTGTTATTTCAGAAAATCATATCGCAATAACTAGCCATGAGTACACCCTGGACCTTTTATCATTAAATAATACTGAAGCCCTCTTTGTAATGTACTAGGTGGTTATGGCTTACACAGGGGATAAGACAGTGTAATTTTCAAAATACTAGAAAAATAGTATTTTTTCCTAAAATTTTAATTAGTGTTATTTCAGAAAATCATATCGCAATAACTAGCTATGAGTACACCCTGTACCTTTTATCAGTAAATAATACTGAAGCTCTCTTTGTAATGTACTAGGTGGATATGGCTTACACAGGGGACAAGTTAGTCTAATTGCCAAAATACATGAAACAAAGTATTTTTTCCTAAAATTTTAATTAGTGTTATTTCAAAAAATCATATCGCAATAACTAGCCATGAGTACACCCTGTACCTTTTATCAGTAAATAATACTAAAGCCCTCTTTATAATGTACTAGGTGGATATGGCTTACACAGGGGACAAGTTAGTCTAATTGCCAAAATACTTGAAACAAAGTATTTTTTCCTAAAATTTTAATTAGTGTTATTTCAAAAAATTATATCGCAATAACTAGCCATGAGTACACCCTGTACCTTTAATCAATAAATAATACTAAACCCCTTTTTATAATGTACTAGGTAGATACGGCTTACACAGGGGACAAGTTAGTCTAATTGCCAAAATACTTGAAACAAAGTATTTTTTCCTAAAATTTTAATTAGTGTTATTTCAAAAAATCATATCGCAATAACTAGCCATGAGTACACCCTGTACCTTTTACCAGTAAATAATACTGAAGCCCTCTTTGTAATGTACTAGGTGGATATGGCTTACACAGGGGACAAGTTAGTCTAATTGCCAAAATACTTGAAACAAAGTATTTTTTCCTAAAATTTTATTAGTGTTATTTCAAAAAATCATATCGCAATAACTAGCCATGAGTACACCCTGTTCCTTTTATCAGTAAATAATATTAAAGCCCTCTTTATAATGTACTAGGTGGATATGGCTTACACAGGGGACAAGTTAGTCTAATTGCCAAAATACTTGAAACAAAGTATTTTTTCCTAAAATTTTAATTAGTGTTATTTCAGAAAATCATATCGCAATAACTAGCCATGAGTACACCCTGGACCTTTTATCATTAAATATTACTGAAGCCCTCTTTGTAATGTACTAGGTGGTTATGGCTTACACAGGGGATAAGATAGTGTAATTTTCAAAATACTAGAAAAAAAGTATTTTTTCCTAAAATTTTAATTAGTGTTATTTCAGAAAATCATATCGCAATAACTAGCCATGAGTACACCCTGTACCTTTTATCAGTAAATAATACTGAAGCCCTCTTTGTAATGTACTAGGTGGATATGGCTTACACAGGGGACAAGTTAGACTAATTGCCAAAATACATGAAATAAAGTATTTTTTCCTAAAATTTTAATTAGTGTTATTTCAAAAAATCATATCGCAATAACTAGCCATGAGTACACCCTGTACCTTTTATCAGTAAATAATACTAAAGCCCTCTTTATAATGTACTAGGTGGATATGGCTTACACAGGGGACAAGTTAGTCTAATTGCCAAAATACTTGAAACAAAGTATTTTTTCCTAAAATTTTAATTAGTGTTATTTCAAAAAATTATATCGCAATAACTAGCCATGAGTACACCCTGTACCTTTAATCAATAAATAATACTAAACCCCTTTTTATAATGTACTAGGTGGATACGGCTTACACAGGGGACAAGTTAGTCTAATTGCCAAAATACTTGAAACAAAGTATTTTTTCCTAAAATTTTAATTAGTGTTATTCCAAAAAATTATATCGCAATAACTAGCCATGAGTACACCCTGTACCTTTTATCAGTAAATAATTCCAAAGCCCTCTTTATAATGTACTAGGTGGATATGGCTTACACAGGGGACAAGTTAGTCTAATTGCCAAAATACTTGAAACAAAGTACTTTTTCCTAAAATTTTTATTAATTTTATTTCAAAAAATCATATCGCAATAACTAGCCATGAGTACACCCTGTACCTTTTATCAGTAAATAATACTAAAGCCCTCTTTATAATGTACTAGGTGGATATGGCTTACACAGGGGACAAGTTAGTCTAATTGCCAAAATACTTGAAACAAAGTATTTTTTCCTAAAATTTTAGAAAGAAAGAAAGAAAGAAAGAAAACATTTATTTATCAAAAAACAGCTTAGACATAACAATTACAAAAGAGAAAAAAAAGTAATAGTAAAAAAACTTAAAATAATATAAACTTGGTAAAAAAAAAGAAAAGAAAATGAGCTGCTATGACAAATAGGTGTTCAGGTCAGCAAAGGCTGCAACAGTAGATGCTGCAGCGCTGATTTTCACTGAACCCTTTAACAAAACCAAAAAATAAAATAAAAATTCAATAAGTGTAACTCTGAGTATTATAATAAAGAAACATGGAACCAAAATAAAATAAATTGAAATATATAATGGATAAATAATAAATATATGTATATGTGTGAGTAAAGTAAAAAAAGAAAAACAGAATATTAACAAATATACCTATAATAAAGTAAAAAAAATTTTTGTAATTTAGTTTTTTAGCTTTATTTTTCTAATTACCAATATAGTAAACAATGAGTAAGAGATAGACGGGTATAACTCTGGAATTTATGGTTGAAAGTAAAAATAAAAAATAAAAATATATACTAATATTTTAATTAGTGTTATTTCAGAAAATCATATCGCAATAACTAGCCATGAGTACACCCTGGACCTTTTATCATTAAATAATACTGAAGCCCTCTTTGTAATGTACTAGGTGGTTATGGCTTACACAGGGGATAAGATAGTGTAATTTTCAAAATACTAGAAAAAAAGTATTTTTTCCTAAAATTTTAATTAGTGTTATTTCAGAAAATCATATCGCAATAACTAGCCATGAGTACACCCTGGACCTTTTATCATTAAATAATACTGAAGCCCTCTTTGTAATGTACTAGGTGGTTATGGCTTACACAGGGGATAAGATAGTGTAATTTTCAAAATACTAGAAAAAAAGTATTTTTTCCTAAAATTTTAATTAGTGTTATTTCAATAAATTATATCGCAATAACTAGCCATGAGTACACCCTGTACCTTTAATCAATAAATAATACTAAACCCCTTTTTATAATGTACTAGGTAGATACGGCTTACACAGGGGACAAGTTAGTCTAATTGCCAAAATACTTGAAACAAAGTATTTTTTCCTAAAATTTTAATTAGTGTTATTTCAAAAAATCATATCGCAATAACTAGCCATGAGTACACCCTGTACCTTTTATCAGTAAATAATACTAAAGCCCTCTTTATAATGTACTAGGTGGATATGGCTTACACAGGGGACAAGTTAGTCTAATTGCCAAAATACTTGAAACAAAGTATTTTTTCCTAAAATTTGAATTAGTGTTATTTCAATAAATTATATCGCAATAACTAGCCATGAGTACACCCTGTACCTTTAATCAATAAATAATACTAAACCCCTTTTTATAATGTACTAGGTAGGTACGGCTTACACAGGGGACAAGTTAGTCTAATTGCCAAAATACTTGAAACAAAGTATTTTTTCCTAAAATTTTAATTAGTGTTATTTCAAAAAATCATATCGCAATAACTAGCCATGAGTACACCCTGTACCTTTTATCAGTAAATAATACTAAAGCCCTCTTTATAATGTACTAGGTGGATATGGCTTACACAGGGGACAAGTTAGTCTAATTGCCAAAATACTTGAAACAAAGTATTTTTTCCTAAAATTTTAATTAGTGTTATTTCAAAAAATCATATCGCAATAACTAGTCATGAGTACACCCTGTACCTTTTATCAGTAAATAATACTGAAGCCCTCTTTATAATGTACTAGGTCCTCGTGGCTTACACAGGGGATGTGGTAGTCTAATTTTCAAAAAACTCAAATTATAAATAGTTTTTCTAAAAAACTGGATTCGAGTTTTAAATAAAATATATATGGCATACACTTTACTCGAGATTACTCTGGGCCTTTTACTAATCATGAATATTGGATCGCTCTTCATAAATTAATTATTTTTTTTAATTGACTTTTCAAATTGGGCGGGTTATCTTGGCAGAAAACTTTTGGCCGCTAACTTCACACCGGTTACATTTTGGGACTAATACATCTGTCACACGATGTAGATGTGGAATGCTCTTTCAGGCTCTGTGTGTAAAGTGTAAAAAAAACTTCTAGATAATCCAGCATAGTATTGGGAACTGATGTCAGTCATAAGTGTCTAATTCTAGTTGCTAATATTCATAGAATTTGCGCGCCACTTATCCTAATGTGGAAGCAAGGTCATATGTCAACCTAGTATTAAAAAAAAATGTGCCGGGTCCATCATATTGCGCAATAAGATGCTCATTTTTACTATAATTCGAATAAAATGCACCAAAATTTTGGTTTCTAGGTGAAATGATTTAACCAACTCGAACTTACTTCCAAATTAATTAAACTAACGGATTTAATTAAATCATGTGCTTGACACAAATCGCAAGTCGACCGAATATATTTCAGAAAAACCTTTCCTATAAAATTACTATAATTATTCACGCTTTTTATTTTAATGTATTCAGACTGAAAAATTATTATGGATACATTGTAAAATAATTATATGAACTGGAACTATAAAAAGTTATTTGTATTGAATTTCGATCCATGGAAATCAAATATTCCAATAGACCACAACATTAGGTCAAATAAATATTATCATCTGATAGAAGAATTGGAACGGTTGCAAATATCAGCTTACGCAGTGAAAGTTAGTGCGAGAGTTCCAGCAAAACTCTTTTTTTGGGCCTAAGCAGGGTTGCCGTCAATACATTTATGGAACCATCGATGTATATAGATAGGCCCTCACTGATATAAAAACGTTCCCGTAAAACCAATCGAAGTCATGTAGCTGCACCAACAGTCGCGAGATAGCAAGCGTCGAGAGCGCCTAATATTAATATTTATATCGAGTAAAACAGTCTTTTTGTATGCATTGTGATATAATTTCCGATAAATAAAGCATGTGGCATTATCCTTGCTTAAGAATTGCCCCCCAAAGTTGCTAGGTACACAAAGCAAGCGGCACGTTATTAAGAGTGCGTTTTGTATTGAATAGGCTTATCTATATACATCGATGTATGAAACGAGCTTGCGAGACGGCAATAGTATTATATATATATACGTATTTGGTAGGTAGAGGAGCAGAATTGTGATTGCGCAATAACCCGAATATTGTCGATCACAAGCCTGAGAAACTTCTGCTCATCTCTTGTGAATCTATGACATGATAAGAAATCTGTCTTCATTATAGTAAAATCTATATTGCATATAATTATATATTTAAGAATAAATAATTATGTAATTAACATAGCGCTAGAAGTAGGAGAAACCCCTATGATCTTATTGTTGATAGAAATCCTAAGAAAACTAAATGTAATAAAAAAAAGTAAAAGTAAAGTATCATCACGACCGTTTCCCTTTCGGGGTAGTCAGAAACCATGCTTATAAATAAGCGGATTCTCATTTAGCCAACTTTACTATAGGCCAATCATGACAAGTGGCAAGCTCGTCGATGTCTCCAGCGTAATAAACTCGAGAAATATCACAAATAAATTAAATAGTTATTAAATGTATTTACTCACATTAATAAATATTTTTGTGTCCGACCAGGAATCGAACCCGGTACCTCCGAGTCTAAATCCACGGACTTAACTGCTAGACCACGGAGGCAGTTTAAATGTAATAAAAATTGCCTAATTATGTGTATACGAACTTATAATAAAATACCTAACAAATTAAAATTGTTGGGAAAAAATGTTATTAAAAATCTATTCATAATTTTAAATAAGTTTAAAAGAGAAGATATTTTATAATTTAAAAGAATATTTTGACAATTGTAATACCTAAAGTTTACGCTGACAATATTATATGAATACGTACATGTAAGTTTTTGGATATATTTTATTAAAATTTTTATAATAATATTAATGTTTGATATATTTGCTCGCCAATTTACTTGACAAATGTTGTTGTTTACTATAAGTTAGTTTACTATAAGACCTGTAAATTAGACTAACATTTATGCATTTTTTTTATTTTTTTGCTTTTCTTTTTTGAATTCTTTTCAGTTCTGTGCTTTTAATTTAAAGTTAAATAAATTTTGATTAAAAATACTAAAATATTTTCTCCCTACAAAGAGCAGAAATTAAATTCGAAAAAACAATGCGAATGCAAAGTCAATTGAATAATTGTTTTGCGAGAAAGAATGAACACCGATTCAATAGAATTTTGTTTTGTTTTTCGTTCACCTATATTTATATTCTAAGAATGGTTCTTACATTTCAATTCCATATGAAAGATATACAGAAAACACTCGAATACTATTTATTAAATGAATTTTACCTTTTTTAAATTAAAAATATTATATAACTACTTATATACCTTTATATATATTATAATATCAATACACAATTGCTTTCACGCCCAGTCAAGCCGGCATAGTGTTAGGGACTAATGTCAGTCATGAGTGTCTGATTCCAGTTGCTAAAATTCATGGACCTCGCGCCCCACTAACCATCAGGTGGGAGCAAGGTTAGTTGTGCAAATAAAAAAAAATATACATATATATATATATATATAAATGCAAATGTTTATACTATATTATACATAAACATATAAATATTACTACCGTGGTTGGGAGAAAAAAAGGTGAATATACTAGTTTTATAATAATATAAAAAAAAATATTGAAAGGATGAGTGAAAAGAGATTGGCGAACCAGATATATAATGCGAAAGTCGTGGGTAAAAAAGGTCCTGGCAGACCAAGACTCACCTATCACGATTAAATAACATAATAGCTGAAAGTGCATTAAAAAGCCATCGACACAAACGGGCATATATGAAGAGGTTGTTGAATATCGAAGAAGCAAAAGAGGTATGTCGTGATCGTGACAATTGGCGCTCAACTGTCTCTGCCTACCCCGCAAGGGATTTTTACATCCAGTAGTGGCACACAGGCTGATGATACATTATGTATACAAATACCTTAAGAGATATGCAGTTGCCAAGAATTATTTAATTATTTTAATTTAGAATTCTCTGATTTTTTAAATTTAATATTGAATATCTGTAATTTTATTTGTTATTTTTTTTTAAATCTGTATCATTTGATTGTATCTGTTGTTTCTCCTTTTCTTTGACACCAGTAATACACTTTATGTTTCCTAATTTGGCCAATGTATAAACTCAATTATATACTGACCTTTATGTTCTGTATAATGTGCTGTGGAAATGAATGTTATAATAAATAAATAAATACAAAATAATAAACAATATAAATCTATACAATATTAACAATTGAAAACATTGACACAACCAGGCTCGAGAAATATGACATATAATTTAATAAATGATTGTGTCCCAAGAATCAAACCTGCATCTAAATCTACGGATTTTACCGCTACAATAATTTGAATTGTTGAAATAAATGTCAAATATGACTTACCAGTGTGTAACGCTAGCCTTGAAAGCGTGTGTATCCTTAACGAATTGGTTTCTGATCTTCCCCTAGCATTGAATGCATAAAACAGAAGTTTCAAAGCTCGACCAGCGCCCAGTGCCTTTAGCCTCCAAACCGGAGTTGAAGCCGAGGAATTTGCTATTAGTAGACCACTTGACCATGTTTCAACCATGTACGTTGTATGCAGACCTCCATCGTAACCTTCAAATATGTTACACATTATTTAAATATTATAGTTCATCGAATAACGATGGTGGCTGGAATGTAAAAACTCACAATAGACTCGACATCCGCACGGTGAATCCATGCTAATAAAAGTTAAAAAATCTGAATAAACAAAAAAAATAAAATTACCTGCAAAACATCTTAGTTCTACGGAATCATCAGTCAGATTTTGCGCAGAACAATTGACGAGGGAATCTGGTTTGACAGCGGGCAGTAGCGTATACCGACATGGCTCAATTTGCTGTCCGGCTAAATTTGTAGCCCGACAGGCCAGAGAGCCGTAATCCGTCTCCGAATTCGGCGTGTACGACAAGATGGAACGACCGATGCCTTCAATTGTGAACCTTGTCTGTTGAAATAATTTTCAAATTAGTTTCGATTGCCTATGCAGGCAATGGTAGCCAAATTTGTTATAGTTTATATTAGAAGGTCTCCATGACAATTACATAAAGATTTCAATATATTAAAGGTACAGATATAGTGGATAATGTTATATCATGGGGAAAACTTGCGTCGCAATCGGAATACGACGGCAACCGAAGTGTCAATCAATTATTGTAGTGAGTGAAATGTTTATATCCAAAAACATGAACTTAATTATTTCGTGTTAAATAATTAAGCTGTAGCTAACTGAGAGAGCACGATAAATGCGAATCTGTTGCTGTTCGAATTATGGACACCACAATCTCTAATACTTTCGAATAACTGCACCAAGATGTTGCTTATCTGAGTGATCTACCATGTCTAGGTACACTCTCTAACGTCATCACCTTCTTTCCATTCCAAAATCAAACCAATAGGTCAGATTAGGCAGCCACAACCGTAATCAACACTATCCCTATGCTTACATATGAATTTAGGACTCATTCGCACGATAAAAATGTAGATTTCTCTTTTAGCCTCTATATTTCCACTTTCCTATATTTTGAAATCCTTTAAGTGAAATGTAAATAAGCATCCTGTTAACGCGGCATAATAATAAAATACTTTATTGCACAAAATTACAAAAGCATTGTGTAAGGGCGAACTTAATGCCAGCTAACCTTTGTGATAGTGAAAAGTGTGTTTAGACCTAACCTTTGTGATAGTGAAAAGTGTGTTTAGAGGGTGGTTCTAAACGATAAGTCAATAGAACTAGATATGAATATAGATACTTAACAGCAACAATAAACAGCCAAAGTAAAAGCAAACAATACATATTATTAACATCCATGTACATACACATATACACAATGAAATATATACATATATATCTACATATATTTAGTATATGATTGGGACTGATATCATATTACAATTTCTCACATTCCAGCAGCGGTAATCTATTACTTAAGCGCAAACTAAAAATTGACACAATAGTTATTGACATTGCTCGTACGAATATCAACTCAAATAGCTTTTAACATTAACAGTTTTAGTTATTAAGATTTAATTATATAATTTTCCGCTACAAACTATAATCCGGCTGCTGGAACTTGTATGTATTATTTATAGTTAATTTACATCAATTGTTATATTTACCGGTTCCAATTCCACAGTGCCCATGGAGTTGTTTAAAGTCCATTGAAAGTTTTTGGGTGGAGGATAAGCATCTACTTCGCACAACACTTTGGCTGCCTCATTAACAGCTGCACCGACTATTAGCGTCGCTGTGGTCTTGCAAATTGGTTTATCTGTGGAAGAATTATATTATTAGTTAATTGACTATTTTAAGAGTATGTTTCACGTCCTTATTTAGTGGTCTTGTTATAGACAAGTTTTCTATAAAAGTTAAGTAAGTATGACATGTGACCTTGCGCCCACCTGATGGTATGAGGCGCGCGAGGTCCATGAATGTTAGAAACTGGAATCCAACATGACTGACACCAGTCCCTAACACTATATCGGCTTGACTCGGTATGACGGCAATTCGAGCTTGATCCCGAAACGTGTGGATACTTTACTGGGTTTCCCGCCCTGGCAGACAAGTCAATTTACCACTATTAGACCGTCTACCATCTATTAATGGCAAGCTTGTCGATGTCTCTAGCACCAAACTCGAGAAATGTCACCAATTAATTAAATTTATTTATTAATAAATATGATTGTTTCCCGACCAGGAATTAAACCTGGTACCTCCGAGTCTAAATCCACGGACTTAACCGCTAGACTACGGAGGCAGTTAAAAAAATAATATATATTTTTTGTTTGAATGAATCACATTTGTAACAGTAAATATTATAGACAGGGTTCATTCAATGGAAAATGGAATATGTAACGGGCTTTATTGTGTCGTTTTTTAGGGAGTTGTTAGTTTTTACCGGCAGTTTATTTAAATTGGAGCCTGGACACATATATTGTGAAGTAATTGGACCGACGCACAGTGGTGCTGATACATCAACATGGAACACTGATCACAAAAGTGTATATTTGTATATTTCACCTATATAACAATCATTATATGTTGGTATGTCAGTTAACAAATTTTAAAATAATAACAATAATGCTACTAATACCATGCATCGTAGACAAAGGAGCATTAGGAACACAATACAGTAGAAGGCATAAGACCACAAAACTATACAACTATTTAAACGAATTTTCCATCAAAGGCATGTCAATAAATTCTGACAGGTTATAAAAAAGCATTGTTTTGGAAAAATAGTTTCAATTTTGTTTTAAACTCACTTGGTTGTAGTCTAGTTATAATCTTAGGTAGTTTATTGTATAATGTAATTTTTAATGACAAACCTTGTTTAAACGTTTTTCTTAACCTGGTTTGCCTTATATAGATTTCATTCTTGTTTCTTAGGTTATACTTAGTCAAACTAGAGATTTTTGGAAGTTCATTAGCTTTCGCATGAACCTCCTGTAAGCAACAATATACATACAAAGACCTGACTGTGTTTAACAAACGAAAACACTGTGTAGTTTAACTCGAGAAATTTCACAAAAAAATATTGAATCCCGACCAGGAATCTAACCTGGCACCTCCGAGTCTAAATCTACGGACATAACCGCTAGACTACGGATACAGTTAATTAAACATATGAGTATAAAAAGCGATAGTAATCCGCCTTCTAACTAACATAACTGCCTCCGTGGTCTAGCGGTTAAGTCCGTGGATTTAGACTCGGAGGTACCGGGTTCGATTCCTGGTCGGGACACAAAATATTTATTTATTTGTGATATTTCCCGAGTTTGGTACGCTGGAGTCATCGACAACCTTGCCACTTGTCATGATTGGCTAAATGTGAATCCGCTTAATTATAGGTGTGTTTTCTGACTACCCCGAAAGGGAAACGGTCGTGATGATACAATAGTAATCTCAACTTATTTATATAATATATGTAGAGGCATAGTTACGAGGAGGCGCATTGCTTTGACATGAAAATCGCTTTGCTGTGACAATTTGCAAGCCCAGACTAGGTTGAAGTGCAAGTAAAGTTGTCGTCGCTTCGCAGTACAAGTGGGTTTTTAATGAACACAAAATTTCTATAGTAAAGTTGGTGTTTTCATTACCTTTAGCATGTATTCGTGGGGTAATATGAGCCTGGCAAACTTCTGACGTAAAGCACAGATGAGCAACCTTTATAGTAAATTTTATTTTAATTAATGCGAGCAATATTTTGTTATATCCGCAGTAAAATATATTTCATATCTCAACCTTTAGATAGATAGATAGATAAATTATTTATTGCACAGAAAATAATACATTTTACAGTACATAGGCGAGCTTAATGTCTAAAAACATTTTCTAACAGCTAACCTTTGGGAGATGGGAGCAGGGATTGTAAGGTGAATGACCGCTAATATTTGATATTTATTTTTACTTTTTATTTAGTAACACTGTTAGCAACTCCAATTAAAGCGTAGTAGTAACGTGTGTGTTATTAAATATTCTTTAAATCTTATTGATTTTTGGTATACAATTCCATTGGACATGTTTAGTAAATTTCCAACACATGAGTTTTAAAGAGGACTACAGCGGTACGCTGGTAGTAAACGTAATCCCAAACTACGGGCATAAATCCAACCCATATGTAGGAACGTTTCACAGCGACTACATCGAAGAATTAGGTGTGTTTCCAGTCTATTTGCAAGTCGTGTGCCAGAGTGCAATATCCACATGATTGCACACAATTCCATTTGCGCATTCGATCGGGCGTAACACATCGGGATCCCTGAATAAATTGATGCCGTGCTCTCGCCTTGTTACGAAGCTCTAAGAGGAAAAAAAATCATGTGCGTATGTATTATATTTATATTGCCTTCCACCTAATTTCTGTAATTACAGAGTTTATTATATCTTTTATAATTTGGCACCACAATTTTTTAATTATTATTCTACTATTGAAAAAGGAAAAACCATCTTGTGTCAAAGCCAAAGTCAAAATATTGTTATTTACGTAAACTTATTACAGGCATTTGTGACACGTCATTATTTAAATTCTTTTTAATGATAAATAATACAACAATATTTATTAATTTAAATAAATAAATTTAATGAATAATTAGTTTATTTGTGATATTTCTTGAGTTTGGTACGCTGGAGACATTGACGAGCTTGTCACTTGTCATGATTGGTCTATAGTAAAGTTGGTTAAATGTGAAGCCGCTTCTTTAGAAGCGTGGATTCTGACCACCCCAAATGGGAAACGGTCGTGATGATACTTTACTTTTTATTTCTATTACATTAAAATTTAACAATACTTACAAATAACTTGTAGATTGACAGGTGGTGATTTCCCATCGCCTTCGACATTGGAAGCGGTGCACTCATAGCGCCCTGCCTGTTCCCTCGACACAACTTGAAGCGCCAAATGGGCCGACCCCGCGATGACACCAGCCCTTTGGTTGTGGGTCATCACTTGACCCTACGAATACAAATAAAACTTGTATATTTAGGGTTAGTTCGATACTCGAAGTCCCTTCTGACTTATAAACCGATAGTAATATTTCTGGACCTTTATTATTGAGTTTGGAAAGAAAACTAAAATATTGAAGTAGGTTAGGTGTATTTAAGTAATATTTTATTCAGCTAAGGATAATATTGTTGGGACTATATATAAGTACGAACTATTTTTTTGTAGTAATACAATGCATTTTATAAATAATACTTAGTTTGCTATTTATTAGGAAAAAAAAAAGTTAACAAACAATAAGAATAAACAAAAATACAATTCAAACAAATATGTAGTAAGTTTTCTAACCTAATATAATGAACGCAGCAAAAAACATAATACCAAAGAAGAAGCGTAACAACATAGAAGAAAAATGTGCCAGTTTTCGGAGCGCTACGGCGGCACCCCAGCGAACTAGAATAGGCGGTAAATCAAACTTCTCATTGTTCTTTATTTGTTTTTCTTTTTAGTTATTTTTGTTATAATCGCAGTTCAATTATGAAAAATAGCAGAATAGAAATCGTCACTAAAATCTTGTAACTTCCCAGCCCCGGAAGACTGGCCAAATTACCACCACCATCAGTCCGTCTACCACCAATAATAAACTAAGACATACTACAATTATGAATTATACATTTTTAAAAAGGAAAATATGTCACCTCCATATTCTTACAGGATCTTTTATACGTTGTATATTTTACATCATCAACTTTATTCTCCAGTTGCTTTGGCCCTTACTCCCCTCCGGCCTGAGACAAGGGCCCTTGTCTTCAAGAGCCCCCTTAGTTTGTCGAGGTGGGAAAGCATTCGCATTCCATGTTGTGATTTTAAAATTATATTTCATATTACTTTGATGTTTAAAAAGGTAATTATTAGTTATATTTTGCGCATGGCTTCATTAATTATTATAATTGCATGTTCTTGATAAAATATGTCGGTTTTAGTAAAATATAAAATATTAATTATATAGTGTTGCCCAATCTTTCTAAAAATGTTTTCTATGTTGGGATTTAGATTTTTATCAATTGTAATTGCATCGTGTATGAATTTTGAAATATATTCATTCTTTTTTTTTCTCTAGTCGTAGTCTCTAGTAGACGAATAAACATTATACGAATATATGAAGTTTTCATCTTTGTATACATATTAGGTTACAAAGTCAAAGTCAAAATATCTTTAAACACGTAAACCTATTACAGGCATTTGTTACACGTCATTATTTAAATTATTTCAAATGATTCTACTCCTTATTAGTGGAAGAATAAGCAGCAAATTCTAGTGATGTGTTAATGTTTAATCTGACTGAGAAAGGAATCTGCAAGGAAAACTCAGCTATATCAGATTTACAAATGAAACAAATACAGAATTACACAACAATAAATAAATATCTGTAGAATAAATAATACATCTTGGTCAATTAGATCTTTAAGTAATTCAGATTAGTAGTTTTTGAGTAGCTTGCGGACATATACTGGAGTCTCACAAAGTACAATTAGAAACAAATATATATTTGGAGTCTTGCGAGACTCTTGCGCAAGACCAAGACCAGCTGTTTTAATGCAAGACTAAGACCAAGACTGAGCAATTCTTAGACTTAATATTACTTTGGAAAACACTATTTATTTTTCATTTTGGAAAACCAACAGTCGAATATTGTATATAGATATTAAACAGTAAATTTCCTAAAAACTATTAAAGGTTTTCACATATAAGCAATATAATCTATTAATGTTTATTATTAGAAATTTTCTATAATTCGCATTTTTTAAAATGATTATTTGAAAAGGATGAATGTTGGTTTAATACAAATTAAATATTAACTTATTATGATTACCTACGAGTATATTTTTTTAGATAGGTATGGTAAGAATTTGTATATGGTATCTTCACCTAGAAATCACAAAAGTTTATTCAACGTAAATTCGATACTCACATTATGTTCCCAAACTACTTTATAAGCAGGTGGGTTGGCTCGAACGACACATTCAAAGTAAACATCATCGCCTTCTTCAATGTCGTTAGGGTTTAGCTTAGATCCCAGTTGAAGTACTACTATGGGCATATCTGCAAGAAACGTGTTATGCTCGTAATAATATTATGAAAACAATGATGGAATGGCAACAAATATATTTAATAAGCTTCCAGTTACTATAAGGGAGCTGCCACTAAAACTGTTTAAATTAGGAGTCAAACAAATGCTGGTTAATAAATGTTTCAATTCGACAAAAGAATACCTAGACACTAAGCTCGACAAAGTCATGTGGCTAAATAAATATTTGTATGCTAGAAATAGCGAAGCATGTGATTTGATTTACATCCCTGTATCTACCATGTCTCTGAAAAATAATTTAATTTTATTTCATTTCAAAAACAACTTGTAATAAGACGTGAAATCTTAAAAATAACTTTTGAGTTATGAGTCTATATTTCCTTTTAGTTTTTAAAATTCGTACAATAATAATAAAATATAATAACATTAAACAAAGATACAACTTTGTTGCATTTGGAGTTAAAATAATGAGAGTATAACAAATTCGTAAAAGAGCCTGGGTAAACGAATTTATCAAGAGTGTGGCGACCCCAAATGCCATAAATACCTAAAACAAAATAGTTACATTATTATTCAACGAGGTTAAAGGTGGTAAGCCCTCAGTTTATTTTGTAAAATAATTTCAATTTCATAGCTATTTTTTAGATTACTTTAATTATTAATTAGTTTCTAATCTATTTTATTTTATTAATTTTATATTATTCTTCGATACAAAAAATACATAATCGCATTCGTTCAAGTTAATAAGTAGACAGCATTTTTTATAATAAAATTCTTATAATATTTATATATTTAATGGAAAAGTATCGGATACCATAGTTTACATTATAATTAATTTACGAGGTACTTGCGTGCACATAAAACACGTCATGTGTTATATTGGTTTAAACAACTAAATAGCCAGACACTAAGCAAACTATTTAAATAAACTTACAATGTAAATTGAGCGACATGGTGGTCTCTATGGTGGCCTGCGGTAATTTCTCATGAGACGCTCTGCACGTTAACACGTGTCCGTCGTCCTCCATTTTCGGAATCCACCGCAAAATTGAGATTGTCTCGTTCATGTCCAATGAATTCTAAATGCAAACAGTTAATACAATGTCAGAGAAGCAATTAAAGGTTTAATTATTAATAATACATTAAAACTAAGCAATCTATTGCATACACATATATTAAGTCTAATTCATATTAGGTAAATTACAAGAATTTTAAGAATCAAATTAATGTATTTAAAATAAATTAAATTTAAATTAACTGCCTCCGTGGTCTAGCGGTTAAGTCTGTGCATTTAGACTCGGAGGTACCGGGTCCGATTCCAGGTCGGGACCCTAAAATATTTATTAATGTAATTAAATACATTTAATTAATATTTAATTTATTTGTGATATTTCTCGAGTTTTGTACGCTGGAGACATCGACGAGCTTGCCACTTGTCATGATTGGCCTATTATAGTGAAGTTGGCTATATGTGAATCTGCTTATTTATTAGCGAGATTTCTGACCACTACGAAAGGGAAACGGTCATGATGATACTTTTAAATTAATTATAAACAAATACCAACATTGTTATTCTAATCAATAAATAACTAAATATCAACAATTTTCGTAGTATATATTTTGTAGTAGATGATGGGGTAATTAGTACTATTGAACATATACAAAAATATTATCTACTATAACTCACTTTCTGCGGTTCAGTTGTATGAAGTTGCTTCGTATCAAGCCACCATGTGATGAGTGCTGGAGGTCTGGATCCCAACGCTCGACATGACAGTTCAGCTGGTACTCCCACTGACAATGGCTGCTCACGTGTTAATATTTCTACTAAAAGTGGTCGTACTGCGGACAATAAGATAAATATTAGAATAATAAAGATAGAAAAAAACTTAATTTGTTGATTGTTAACGTATTGACCGCCTCCGTGGTCTAGTGGTAACAAACGTTGTCGTGAACTCGAGAGGTCGTGGGTTCGATTCCCACCGGGGGCAAGTTGTACATTGTATAATTTGTCTCGGTCTGGGTGTTTATATGTATAATATGTATATATTAAAAAAAAAAAGTATAATATGTAGTTTATCAACCATCTAGTTTCCGTAACACAAGCCTCGTAGCTTACCACGGAAACTAGATGGCGCTGTGTGACCTGTCTGGAAATATTTATTTATTATTATTATCGCGCAATAAAATTAAAAAAAAACTGATTATTTTTAAACCAGCCTATTGTCAGTCGTAAACCCGAGACACTATTATTCTCTTACCCACACACGATGGACCCGGTATCTTGTGTAACACTGGAGTTCCTTTATCTACATATATTTCGTTTACTATATCTATGTATTTTATATTTATTTATTGAAAAAAAAAAATGTGTTTAGTATCATTAAATTTTCTCACCTAGGTGAATTTGCCTTAGCCAAAAGTGACGTAACCCTATCGCCACTATTGACACGCACGATAATATGCGTGAAAGTGCTATATAATGGGATATAATTTCCTATTTCGGCGTGTAGAAATGGGTTGGCAGACAGGACAATGCATAACGCAAATAAAAACGAATGGTTCACGCGAAGGGTCAGTAACAATAGCACGTGTTAAGGCATGGATACACTGAATGCCTTCATGTCGACGTGCACGGATAACTTTACGCTTTATGTCATCCAACCAGACATGGAAACCATGGTGTGACGATTACTTCTCAAAGCCTCTTGAGCGGAGAGAAAAATATATTTAAAAGTATTGTACCTTCTGATGGAGGTTGCATCGGTTTATGACTAATACGTGATCGCGGCTACGCCGTTTGGCTCGTACACTTTAACCGTAGAAATATATTTAAATAAAAAAGCTAGGTAAGTAATAATATAAAATAACTTAAACCTTTACTCAGCACTATTTTAGTGAAAGTTATTTTTCGGGCGAACATCTGTGGCCTCGATGTACTTGACCGCGAATGAACCTGGCAGTAAAATTTTAATCGAAAACGGTAATAAAATTGTAGCAAGAATTTGTAGAATGAAATATTTTATCCGTTTGAAGGTAAATCGTAAAGTATCATCACCAACGCAATCCCATGCGGTGGTCAGAAATACACTTTTAAATAGTAGGTTCTCTTTTAGTCAAATGAAATTTAGTCAAATTTTAGTCAAACCCGACGGAATGACTGGCCGTGGTAACTTGGCAGGTCTCTGGTGTGGGATGCGACGTGTGTAGACACATTAGCTCCATTTCACATCCAGGCTACCTCGTCAGGCGCGGGTAGTGCGGCGTTTTCTGCGGAGTACCTCAAATTGCGCAAATACGCCTTGGTATCGGTTACGAATTTGCGCCATTTGGGGTCGAGACGATGGGCCCATGGAAACCGTCAGCGAGGCACTTGGCCAAGGAGTTGTCAAAGCGGCTGACAGAAAGGTCTGGAGAAAGGAAGGCTGGCAATTATTTCTTCCAACGTATTAGCCTCGCTATACAGAGGGGAAATGTTGCCAGTCTCCTTGGGACTATCTCGGATAGGACGTCTCTAGAGGACATTTTTTATTTATAGTTTAGTTTATTTTATTATTTAGGTAGCTTTTAATATATGTTTAATGTACTATAATTTTTATCAACTTTACTATCATGAAAAAAATTATACAAATAAATTAAATATATACTTTGTGTCCTCGATCAGAAATCCAACCTGCCTCATAATCTAAGGTCTTTACCGCTAGACTACAGGATATTTTTTTATATACGCCCGTGGAATGTTTCTACATACATACATATCTTCACGCCAGATCCCTTGCGGGGTAGGCAGAGACAATTGAGCGCCATTTGACACGATCACGACATACTTCTTTCGCTTCGTCGACATTCATTAACCTCTTCATACATGCCCTTTGGTTACGAAGACTTTTTAATGCACCTTCAGTCAGTGTTTTATTTATTTGATCGTGATATGTGAGTCTCGGTCTGCCAGGGCCTCTTTTACCCACAACTTTCGCATTATATATCTGGTTCGTCAATCTTTCATCGCTCATCCTTTCAACATGCCCGAACCATCGTAGCATGCCTTTCCTTATTTTTGTCCCTATGCTTTCCTTCATACCAACCCTTTTCCGTATTTCGACGTTACGTATGCGGTCCGTAATGTTTCTGATGGGAAAAAAATCTTATTTAAATTTTTATATTTTATACTTATCCTAAAATTACAAGTAATGTGAATCCGCTTATTTATAAGGTAGGTTTCTGACCACCCCGAAAGGGAAAAGGTCGTGATGATACTTTACCTAACTTTTTACACAAATTACCTTCATAAAAGGTATAGAATTCTGTTGAATGATTTTTTTGAACTGCAGCGGATCATGGCTGGGACTGTAAACCGAACTGCTGTTTGACCAAATTTGATCGTTGGAATTGTGTTCCTTGATTGTGGTTGCATTTATATATATAAAGCTGGAAGCTACCACTGACTGACTGACATAAATACAGGGCCAAAACTGTAATAGTTGGGGGTAGGGTGAGTATCGGATCGTATAGGTATGGTGCTCAAACCTATGGGAAAAATCCGAAAACCAAGACTTTCCATCAGGGAAAAAAGTCGGTGAGGGTTCCGGGGAAACGGTAATAGTTGGAGTGGGGGTGTTCAAACAAACTTTGTAGAGGACCCCCGGAGACGAGGTGACGTCATGATTTTTTTTTTTAATTCCAAAATTCTTTTGTTTTTTTGTATGGAAATTTTTGAAAAACTTTGTGGGTCAAACGAAAAGAGCACAACTTGCCAAATTGCAAATTTTGTATAGACTTTGTCTTGGTTAATACGACAAAGGTCATCGAGGGGGGCTGAAGCGTCATTTTGATGTAACGTCGAGAGGTTCCCGGAGAACCGTAAGAGGTAGTCGGGGGGTGCTCAAGCAAATGTCATAAAGGACCCTGGGAGAGGGGGTGACGTCACATTTTTTTTTTTAAATTCCGCGATTTTTTTTTTTTTTCATACAAAAGTCGAAACACGTACTTTGGAGGCTCGTAGAAGCGAAACCTGCAAAGTGACAACTGCAAATTTGGCATGGTTGCATACACTTGGGGCTGATGAACACCAAAAGTGTCATCAATGAAATTTTAAAAGTGAACCTGATGTGACGCTGACGGGTTCCCAGGAAACCATAAGCGATGGCGAAAAACGCTAGAACCCAATTTTGGAGAGGGCTTCTGGAGACGAGGTGTGGTAACTTTTTTTTTTTTAAATTCCCATTTTTTTTTTTTTTTGCATTCGCGGCCGACTTTGAGCACTCGCAGAGCATACTTGGAGCATACCCAGAATGCCCATTTTTGGCTGGTTGTAGTCACGGGGGTCACCCCATGTGGAAAAATGTCTTCAATGATTTTTGAGTAGTCATCATGATGTAACGCTGAGAGGTTCCCAGGTCACCAGAAGAGGTGCATAAGGTGCCTTGCAACCCCATATAGGAAACCCTTGAAGACGAGTAAAAGTTTTTTTTTTTTTTTTAATTTCCGATTTTTTCTTTTTTTTTTCATACATTTTTTAAAAAAAACTGTAGCAGCCAAACGAAAAGATTGCTACTTTCAAAATTACAATATTTGCAAAGCTTTCATCATTTTTTATCCCACAAAGGTCACTAAGGGGTAATGAATCATCATTCTGATGAATCGCTGACGGGTTCCGAGTTAACCGTAAGAGATAGGTGGTGGGTGCCGGAACTAATGTTGTAGAGGACCCTTGGAGACGAGGTGATGTAAACTTTTTTTTTTTAATTTCCAAAGTTTTTTTTTTTTCATACAAAAATTCGGCCATGGAGCTACAGGAGCTAACCGAGCGCAGCGAGGTTGGCGAGTGTGCGACATTTATGAAGAACTGAGTATAGTAACCTGCAAAAAAGATATTGGAGAAATTTAAGTAGTCATTCTGATGTAACGCTGACGGGTTCCCATGAAACTATAAGAGATGGGTGGTGGGTGCCGAAACTAATGTTTTAGAGGACCCTTGGAGACGAGGTGATGTAAACTTTTTTTTTTTAATTTCCAACTTTTTAAAAATTCTCCATACAAAAATTAGGCCATGGAGCTACAGGAGCTAACCGAGCGTAGCGAGGTTGGCGAGTGTGCGACATTTATGAAGAACTGAGTATAGTAACCTGCAAAAAATATATTGGAGAAATTTAAGTAGTCATCCTGATGTAACGCTCACGGGTTCCCATTAAACTATAAGAGATGGGTAGGAAGTGCTTAAACTAATGTTGTAGAGGACCCTTGGAGACGAGGAGATGTAAACTTTTTTTTTTAATTTTCAACGTTTTAAAAATTCTCCATATAAAAATTATGCCATGGAGCTACAGGAGCTAACCGAGCAAAGCGAGGTTGGCGAGTGTGCGACATTTATGAAGAACTGAGTATAGTAACCTGCAAAAAAGATATTGGAGAAAATTAAGTTGTCATTCTGATGTAACGCTCACGGGTTCCCATGAAACTATAAGAGATAGGTGGTGGGTGCCGGAACTAATGTTTTAGAGGACCCTTGGAGACGAGGTGAGGTAAACTTTTTTTTTTAATTTTACACTTTTTAAAAATTCTCCATACAAAAATTAGGCCATGGAGCTACAGGAGCTAACCGAACGAAGCGAGGTTGGCGAGTGTGCGACATATATGAAGAACTGAGTATAGTAACCTGCAAAAAAGATATTGGAGAAAATTAAGTTGTCATTCTGATGTAACACTCACGGGTTCCCATGAAACTATAAGAGATGGGTAGGAAGTGCTTAAAATAATGTTGTAGAGGACCCTGGGAGACGAGGTGTTGTAAACTTTTTTTTTTAAATTTCCAAGGTTTTTTTTTTTTCATACAAAAAATATGCCATGGAGCTACAGGAGCTAACCGAGCAAAGCGAGGTTGGCGAGTGTGCGACATTTATAAAGAACTGAGTATAGTAACCTGCAAAAAAGATATTGGAGAAAATTAAGTTGTCATTCTGATGTAACGCTCACGGGTTCCCATGAAACTATAAGAGATAGGTAGGAAGTGCTTAAACTAATGTTGTAGAGGACCCTTGGAGACGAGGAGATGTAAACTTTTTTTTTTTTTTTCCAAATTTGAAAAAATTCAACATTCAAAAATTATGCCATGGAGCTACATTTAGGAGGAACTGAGTATAGTGACCTGCAATAAAGTTAATAATACAATTTAAGTAGTCATTCTGGTGTGACGCTGACGGGTCCCCATGTAACAACTTATAAGAAATATTAATTGGGATATTTTATCGATACATTGATATTCGACAGGGATTGTTTGGAAAGTACAACAATATATATAGGATTTTTTTTTAAGTACAATCTATGAGTACACAAAGCAGACCACGCTCACGACAATCCTCACTGTAGTTTTTGATTTTTAATGAGTTTTCCATTGAAATATTTTATCAAGTTGTAATTTACGAATTTGATTCCAAATGTAATTAAAATTTCGACAGGGATTTATTTACGAGGTTTAGAATCAAATATATTTTATTTTAAACATTTAAATATTAGTATTTTAATAACTTTGACTAGATTTTTTTATTGAGTTTTAGCCAACGATTTTGATCCCAATTTAAAATAAATATCGATAGGGATTTTTTAAAAGTACAACAGACACAAAGCAGACCACGCTCACGACAATCCCCACGGTCCACTCGTGGGCCGTGCAGTACGAAACAACTAGTTTATATATATAAAGCTGGAAGCTACCACTGACTGACTGACATAAATACAGGGCCAAAACTGTAATAGTTGGGGGTTAGGTGAGTATCGGTTCGTATAGGTATGGTGCTCAAACCTATGGGAAAAATCCGAAAACCAAGACTTTCCATCAGGGAAAAAAGTCGGTGACGGTTCCGGGGAAACCGTGATAGTTGGAGGGGAGGTGCTCAAACAAACTTTGTAGAGGACCCTCGGAGACGGGGTGACGACCTGTTTTTTTTTTTTTATTCCAAAATTCTTTTGTTTTTTTGTATGGAAATTTTTGAAAAACTTTGTGGGTCAAACGAAAAGAGCACAACTTGCCAAATTGCAAATTTTGTATAGACTTCGTCTTGGTTAATACGACAAAGGTCATCGAGGGGGGCTGAAGCGTCATTTTGATGTAACGTTGAGGGGTTCCCGGAGAACCGTAAGAGGTAGTCGGGGGGTGCTCAAGCAAATGTCATAAAGGACCCTGGGAGAGGGGGTGACGTCACATTTTTTTTTTTAAATTCCGCGATTTTTTTTTTTTTTCATACAAAAGTCGAAACACGTACTTTGGAGGCGTGTAGAAGCGAAACCTGCCAAGTGAGAGCTGCGAATTTGGCATGGTTGCATACACTTGGGGCTGATGAACAGCAAAAGTGTCATCAATGAAATTTTTAAAGTGAACCTGATGTGACGCTGACGGGTTCCCAGGAAACCATAAGAGATGGCGAAAAACGCTAGAACCCAATTTTGGAGAGGGCTTCTGGAGACGAGGTGTGGTGACTTTTTTTTTTTTAAATTCCCATTTTTTTTTTTTTTTGCATTCGCAGCCGACTTTGAGCACTCGCAGAGCATACTTCGAGCATACCCAGAATGGCCATTTTAGGCTGGTTGTAGTCACGGGGGTCACCCCATATCACAAAATGTCTTCAATGATTTTTGGGTAGTCATCATGATGTAACGCTGAGGGGTTCCCAGGTCACCAGAAGAGGTGCATAAGGTGCCTTGCAACCCCATATAGGAAACCCTCGGAGACGAGTAAAAGTTTTTTTTTTTTTTTAAATTTCCGATTTTTGTTTTTTTTTTTCATACATTTTTTTTAAAAAACTGTTGTAGCCAAACAAAAAGATTGCTACTTTTAAAATTACGATATTTGTAAATCTTTCATCATTTTTTATCCTAGAAAGGTCACTAAGGGGTAATGAATCATCATTCTGATGAATCGCTGACGGGTTCCGAGTTAACCGTAAGAGATAGGTGGTGGGTGCCGGAACTAATGTTGTAGAGGACCCTTGGAGACGAGGTGATGTAAACTTTTTTTTTTTAATTTCCAAGGTTTTTTTTTTTTCATACAAAAATTCGGCCATGGAGCTACAGAAGCTAACCGAGCGAAGCGAGGTTGACGAGTGTGCGACATTTATGAAGAACTGAGTATAGTAACCTGCAAAAAAGATATTGGAGAAATTTAAGTAGTCATTCTGATGTAACGCTGACAGGTTCCCATAAAACTATAAGAGATAGGTGGTGGGTTCCGGAACTAATGTTTTAGAGGACCCTTGGAGACGAGGTGATGTAAACTTTTTTTTTTTAATTTTCCACTTTTTAAAAATTCTCCATACAAAAATTAGGCCATGGAGCTACAGGAGCTAACCGAGCGCAGCGAGGTTGGCGAGTGTGCGACATTTATAAAGAACTGAGTAAAGTGACCTACGAAAAATTCATTGTAGAAATTTTAGTAGTCATCCTGATGTAACGCTGACGGGTTCCCATTAAACTATAAGAGATAGGTGGTGAGTGCCGAAACTAATATTGTAGAGGACACTTGGAGACGGGGAGACGTAAATTTTTTTTTTTAATTTTCAACATTTTTAAAATTCTCCATACAAAAATTAGGCCATGGAGCTACAGGAGCTAACCGAGCGAAGTGAGGTTGGCGAGTGTGCGACATTTATGAAGAACTGAGTATAGTAACCTGCAAAAAAGATATTGGAGAAATTTAAGTTGTCATCCTGATGTAGCGCTCACGGGTTCCCATGAAACTATAAGAGGTGGGTAGGAAGTGCTTTAACTAATGTTGTAGAGGACCCTGGGAGACGAGGTGTTGTAAACTATTTTTTTTTAATTTCCAATGTTTTTTTTTTTCATACAAAAATTCGGCCATGGAGCTACAGGAGCTAACCGAGCGCAGCGAGGTTGGCGAGTGTGCGACATTTATGAAGGACTAAGTATAGTAACCTGCATAAAATATATTGGAGAAATTTAAGTAGTCATTCTGATGTAACGCTGACGGGTTCCCATGAAACTATAAGAGATAGGTGGTGGGTGCCGGAACTAATGTTTTAGAGGACCCTTGGAGACGAGGTGATGCAAACTTTTTTTTTTTTTTTTTTCACTTTTTAAAATTTCTTCATACAAAAATTAGGCCATGGAGCTACAGGAGCTAACCGAGCGCAGCGAGGTTGGCGAGTGTGCGACATTTATGAAGGACTAAGTATAGTAACCTGCATAAAATATATTGGAGAAATTTAAGTAGTCATTCTGATGTAACGCTGACGGGTTCCCATGAAACTATAAGAGATAGGTGGTGGGTGCCGGAACTAATGTTTTAGAGGACCCTTGGAGACGAGGTGGTGCAAACTTTTTTTTTTAATTTTTCACTTTTTAAAAATTCTCCAAACAAAAATTAGGCCATGGAGCTACAGGAGCTAACCTAGCGCAGCGAGGTTGGCGAGTGTGCGACATTTATGAAGGACTAAGTATAGTAACCTGCATAAAATATATTGGAGAAATTTAAGTAGTCATTCTGATGTAACGCTGACGGGTTCCCATGAAACTATAAGAGATAGTTGGTGAGTGCCGGAACTAATGTTTTAGAGGACCCTTGAAGACGAGGTGATGCAAACTTTTTTTTTTAATTTTTCACTTTTTAAAAATTCTCTATACAAAAATTAGGCCATGGAGCTACAGGAGCTAACCGAGCGCAGCGAGGTTGGCGAGTGTGCGACATTTATGAAGGACTAAGTATAGTAACCTGCATAAAATATATTGGAGAAATTTAAGTAGTCATTCTGATGTAACGCTGACGGGTTCCCATGAAACTATAAGAGATAGGTGGTGGGTGCCGGAACTAATGTTTTAGAGGACCCTTGGAGACGAGGTGGTGCAAACTTTTTTTTTTAATTTTTCACTTTTTAAAAATTCTCCAAACAAAAATTAGGCCATGGAGCTACAGGAGCTAACCTAGCGCAGCGAGGTTGGCGAGTGTGCGACATTTATGAAGGACTAAGTATAGTAACCTGCATAAAATATATTGGAGAAATTTAAGTAGTCATTCTGATGTAACGCTGACGGGTTCCCATGAAACTATAAGAGATAGTTGGTGAGTGCCGGAACTAATGTTTTAGAGGACCCTTGAAGACGAGGTGATGCAAACTTTTTTTTTTAATTTTTCACTTTTTAAAAATTCTCTATACAAAAATTAGGCCATGGAGCTACAGGAGCTAACCGAGCGAAGCGAGGTTGGTGAGTGTGCGACATTTATGAAAAACTGTGTATAGTTACCTGCAAAAAAGATATTGGAGAAATTTAAGTAGTCATCCTGATGTAACGCTCACGGGTTCCCATGAAACTATAAGAGATGGGTAGGAAGTGCTTAAACTAATGTTGTAGAGGACCCTTGGAGACGAGCAGATGTAAACTTTTTTTTTTTAATTTTTAACTTTTTAAAAATTCTCCATATAAAAATAGGAGCTAACCGAGCGAAGCGAGGTTGGCGAGTGTGCGACATTTAGGAGCAACTGAGTATAGTGACCTGCAATAAAGTTAATGATAAAATTTAAGTAGTCATTCTGGTATGACGCTGATGGGTTCCCATGTAACAATTTATAAGAAATATTCATAGGGATATTTTATCGATAGGGATTTTTTGTAAAGTACAACATTATATACAAAGCCCACAGCAATCCTCACTGTACTTTTTGTTTTTTATTGACTTATCGATTACAATATTTTATCAAGAGGTAATTGACGATTTTGTTCCCAAATTCAATTAAGATTTCGACGGAAATTTATTATCGAGGTTTAGGATCAAACATATTTTTTTTTAAACATTTAAATTTTAGTCTTTTAAAAACATTGACTAGATTGTTTTATTGAGTTTTAGCTAACGATTTTGATCCCAATTTAAAAATAAATATTGATAGGGATTTTTTTAAAGTACAATCTATGAGTACACAAAGCAGACCACGCTCACTGTAGTTTTTGATTTTTAATGAGTTTTCCATTGATCTATTATCAAGTTGTAATTTACCAATTTGATCCCAAATGTAATTAAGATTTCGACAGGGATTTGTTATCGAGGTTTTGGATCAAACATATTTTATTTTATACATTTTAATTATACTATATTTATCACTTTGAATATAATATTTTATACAGTTTTAGCAAACGATTTTGGTACCAATATCATATCACTAGAGATTTCGATAGGGATTTTTTTTAAGTACAACAGACACAAAGCAGACCACGCTCACGACAATCCCCACGGTCCACTCGTGGGCCGTGCAGTACGAAACAACTAGTTTATATATATAAAGCTCTAATTACCACTCACTGACAGAAATACAGGGCCAAAACTGTCATAGTTGGGGGTTAGGCGGCTATCGGATCGTATTGCTATGGTGCTCAAACCTATGGGAAAAATCCAATATCCGAAGTTTTACACCAGGGAAAAAAGTCGATGAGGGTTCCCGGAAAACGGCTATAGTTAGGGGAGAGGTGCCGGAACTAATGTTGTGGAGGACCCTGGGAGACGAGGTGACGTCGTGTTTTTTTTTTTAAATTCGCGTTTTTTTTTTTTTTTTCATACAAAATCTTCCCCCTCTTCTGGGGACCATACGAAAGGAGCAATAGTTGAAGTGTATTGATATTTGTATACAGTTGGGCCTGGTGAAGAGGCGCTATGACTTTAGGGGGGCAGAGTTGTCATTTTGATGAAACGTCCATGGGTTCCCAGGGAACCATAAGAGATAGTCGGGGGGTGTTCAAGCAAATGTCATAAAGGACCCTGAGAGACGAGGTGTCGTGACTTTTTTTTTTTTTAATTCGGACTTTTTTTTTTTTTCTGATTAAAAGTTGACTTTGAGCACTCACCGGCACCAGCTGAGCGTAGGTAGAGAGTCGTTCTTTAGCTGGTTGTATGCCCGGGAAAAAATGGTATTTCAAAAAGGTCTTCAATATTTTTTAAGAAGTCTATCTCGATGTAACATTGAGGGGTTCGTAGGGAACCAGGAACGGGAAGTCGTGCTAAATTTAACCCCATGTAGGAAACCATTGGAGACGAGGAAAAGTGTTTTTTTTTTTTTTAATTTCCCATTTTTTTTTTTTTTTTGCATACAAAATTTTCAAAAAACTGTAGTAGCCAAACGAAAAGATTGCTACTTTCAAAATTACGATATTTGCAAAGATTTTATCATTTTTTATTCAAAGAAGGTCACAAAGGGGTATGGAATCTTCATTCTCATGAATCGCTGACGTGTTCCGAGTTAACCATAAGAGATAGGTGGTGGGTGCCGGAACTAATGTTGTAGAGGACCCTTGGAGACGAGGTGATGTAAACTTTATTTTTTTAATTTCTCAAGTTTTTTTTTTTTCATACAAAAATTCGGCCATGGAGCTACAGGAGCTAACCGAGCGCAGCGAGGTTGGCGAGTATGCGACATTTATAAAGAACTGAGTATAGTAACCTGCAAAAAAGATATTGGAGAAATTTAGGTAGTCATCCTGATGTAACGCTGACGGGTTCCCATGAAACTATACGAGATGGGTGGTGGGTGCCAAAACTAATGTTGTAGAGGACCCTTGGAGACGAGGTCATGTAAACTTTTTTTTTTTTATTTTCCACTTTTTAAAAATTCTCCATACAAAAATTAGGCTATGGAGCTACAGGAGCTAACCGAGCGCAGCGAGGTTGGCAAGTGTGCGACATTTATGAAGAACTGAGTATAGTAACCTGCAAAAAATATATTGGAGAAATTTAAGTAGTTATTCTGATGTAACGCTGACGGGTTCCCATGAAACTATAAGAGATAGGTAGTGTGTGCCGAAACTAATGTTTTAGAGGACCCTTGGAGACGAGGTGATGTAAACTTTTTTTTTTAATTTTCCACTTTTTAAAAATTCTTTATACAAAAATTAGGCCATGGAGCTACAGGAGCTAACCGAGCGCAGCGAGGTTGGCGAGTGTGCGACATTTATAAAGAACTGAGTATAGTAACCTGCAAAAAAGATATTGGAGAAATTTAGGTAGTCATCCTGATGTAACGCTGACGGGTTCCCATGAAACTATACGAGATGGGTGATGGGTGCCAAAACTAATGTTGTAGAGGACCCTTGGAGACGAGGTCATGTAAACTTTTCTTTTTTAATTTTCCACTTTTTAAAAATTCTCCATACAAAAATTAGGCCATGGAGCTACAGGAGCTAACCGAGCGCAGCGAGGTTGGCAAGTGTGCGACATTTATAAAGAACTGAGTATAGTAACCTGCAAAACATATATTGGAGAAATTTAAGTAGTCATTCTGATGTAACGCTGACGGGTTTCCATGAAACTATAAGAGATTGGTAGGAAGTGCTTAAACTAATGTTGTAGAGGACCCTTGGAGACGAGGTGATGTCAACTTTTTTTTTTTAATTTTTAAGGTTTTTAAAATGTTCCATACAAAAATTGGGCCATGGAGCTACAGGAGCTAACCGAGCGAAGCGAGGTTGGCGAGTGTGCGACATTTATGAAGAACTGAGTATTATAACCTGCAAAAATGATATTGGAGAAATTTAAGTAGTCATCCTGATGTAACGCTCACGGGTTCCAATGAAACTATAAGAGATGGGTAGGAAGTGCTTTAACTAATGTTGTAGAGGACCCTTGAAGACGAGGTGATGTAAATTTTTTTTTTTTAATTTTCCACTTTTTTTTAAATTTTCTATACAAAAATTAGGCCATGGAGCTACAGGAGCTAACGGAGCGTAGCGAGGTTGGCGAGTGTGCGACATTTATGAAGAACTGAGTATTATAACCTGCAAAAAAGATATTGGAGAAATTTAAGTAGGCATCCTGATGTAACGCTCACGGGTTCCAATGAAACTATAAGAGATGGGTGGTGGCTGCCGAAACTAATGATGTAGAGGACTCTTGGAGACGAGGTGATGTAAACTTTTTTTTTTAATTTCCAACATTTTTAAAATTCTCCATACAAAAATTAGGCCTTGGAGCTACAGGAGCTAACCGAGCGCAGCGAGGTTGGCGAGTGTGCGACATTTATAAAGAACTGAGTATAGTAACCTGCAAAAAAGATATTGGAGAAATTTAGGTAGTCATCCTGATGTAACGCTGACGGGTTCCCATGAAACTATACGAGATGGGTGGTGGGTGCCAAAACTAATGTTGTAGAGGACCCTTGGAGACGAGTTGATGTAAACTTTTTTTTTTTTAATTCCAATATTTTTAAAATTCTCCATACAAAAATTAAGCCATGGAGCTACAGGAGCTAACCGAGCGAAGCGAGGTTGGCGAGTGTGCGACATTTATAAAGAACTGAGTAAAGTGACCTGCGAAAAATTCATTGTAGAAATTTTAGTAGTCATCCTGATGTAACGCTGACGGGTTCCCATTAAACTATGAGAGATAGGTGGTGAGTGCCGAAACTAATATTGTAGAGGACCCTTGGAGACGGGGAGACGTAAACTTTTTTTTTTAATTTTCAACATTTTTAAAATTCTCCATACAAAAATTAGGCCATGGAGCTACAGGAGCTAACCGAGCGAAGTGAGGTTGGCGAGTGTGCGACATTTATGAAGAACTGAGTATAGTAACCTGCAAAAAAGATATTGGAGAAATTTAAGTTGTCATCCTGATGTAGCGCTCACGGGTTCCCATGAAACTATAAGAGATGGGTAGGAAGTGCTTAAACTAATGTTGTAGAGGACCCTGGGAGACGAGGTGTTGTAAACTATTTTTTTTTAATTTCCAATGTTTTTTTTTTTTTTCATACAAAAAATATGCCATGGAGCTACAGGAGCTAACCGAGCGAAGCGAGGTTGGCGAGTGTGCGACATTTATGAAGAACTGAGTATAGTTACCTGCAATAAAGTCATTCGAGAAATTTAAGTAATTATTCTGATGTAACGCTGACGGGTTCCCATGAAACTATAAGAGATGGGTAGGAAGTGCTTAAACTAATGTTGTAGAGGACCCTTGGAGACGAGGTGATGAATACTTTTTTTTTAATTTCAAACTTTTTTTAAATTCTTTATACAAAAATTATGCCATGGAGCTACATGAGCTAACCGAGCGAAGCGAGGTTGGCGAGTGTGCGACAGTTATGAAGAACTGAGTATAGTGACCTGCAAAAAAGTGATTGCAGAAATTTTAGTAGTCATCCTGATGTAACGCTCACGGGTTCCTATGAAACTACAGGAGATGGGTAGGAAGTGCTTAAATGTTTGTTACAATGTTGTAGAGGACCCTTGGAGACGAGGTGATAAAAACTTTTTTTTTTTTATTTCCTACTTTTTTAAATTTTTTTATACAAAAATTATGCAATGGAGCTACAGGAGTGTGCGACATTTATAAAGAACTGAGTATAGTAACCTGCAAAAAAGTAATTGGAGAAATTTAAGTAGTCATTCTGATGTAACGCTGACGGGTTCCCATGAAACTATAACAGATAGGTGGGGGGTGCTTAAACTAATGTTGTAGAGGACCCTTGGAGACGAGGTCATATAAACTTTTTTTTTTAATTTTCTACTTTTTAAAAATTCTCCATACAAAAATTAGGCCATGGAGCTACAGGAGCTAACCGAGCGCAGCGAGGTTGGCAAGTGTGCGACATTTATGAAGAACTGAGTATAGTAACCTGCAAAAAATATATTGGAGAAATTTAAGTAGTCATTCTGATGTAACGCTGACGGGTTCCCATGAAACTATAAGAGATAGGTAGTGGGTGCCGAAACTAATGTTGTAGAGGACCCTTGGAGACGGGGTGATGTAAACTTTTTTTTTTTAATTTCCCAAGTTTTTCTTTTTCATACAAAAATTAGGCCATGGAGCTACAGGAACTAACCGAGCGAAGCGAGGTTGGCAAGTGTGCGACATTTATGAAAAACTGAGAATTGTAACCTGCCAAAAAGATATTGGAAAAATTTAAGTAGTCATCCTGAAGTATCGCTCACGGGTTCCCATGAAACTATAAGAGATGGGTAGGAAGTGCTTAAACTAATGTTGTAGAGGACCCTTGGAGACGAGCAGATGTAAACTTTTTTTTTTAATTTTCAACTTTTTAAAAATTCTCCATATAAAAATTATGCCATGGAGCTACAGGAGCTAACCGAGCGAAGCGAGGTTGGCGAGTGTGCGACATTTATGAAGAACTGAGTATAGTAACCTGCAAAAAAGATATTGGAGAAAATTAAGTTGTGATTCTGATGTAACGCTCACGGGTTCCCATGAAACTATAAGAGATGGGTAGAAGGTGCTTACACCAATGTTGTAGAGGACCCTTGGAGACGAGGAGATGTAAACTTTTTTTTTTTTTTTCCAAATTTTTAAAAATTCAACATACAAAAATTATGCCATGGAGCTACAGGAGCTAACCGAGCGAAGCGAGGTTGGCGAGTGTGCGACATTTAGGAGGAACTGAGTATAGTGACCTCCAATAAAGTTAATAATACAATTTAAGTAGTCATTCTGGTGTGACGCTGACGGGTCCCCATGTAACAACTTATAAGAAATATTAATAGGGATATTTTATCGATACATTGATTTTCGACATGGATTTTTTGTAAAGTATTATCTATTTTTTTATTCTAAAATTATACTATGGAGCCACAGGAGCTAACCGAGCGAAGCGAGGTTGGCGAGTGTGCGACATTTAGGAGAAACTGAGTATAGTGACCTGCAACAAAGTCATTGGAGAAATTTAAGTAATCATTCTGATTTAACGCTGACGGGTTCCCATGAAACTATAACAGATAGGTGGGGGGTGCATAAACTAAGGTTGTAGAGGAGTTTGAGTTTTAGATAACGATTTTGATCCCAATTTAAAAATAAATATCGATAGGTATTTTTTTAAAGTACAGTCTACGAGTACACAATTCAGACCACGCTCACGACAATCCTCACTGTACTTTTTAATTTTTAATTAGTTTTCCATAGAATTATTTTGTCAAGTTGTAATTTACCAATTTGATTCCAAATGTAATTAAGATTTCGACAAGTTTTCGACATTTGTTATCGAGCTTCAGGATCAAACATATTTTATTTTAGACATTTAAATCTTAGTATTTTAATAACTTTGACTTGATTGTTTTATTGAGTTTTAGCTAACGATTTTGATCCCAATTTCAAAATAATTATCAATAGGGTTTTTTTTAAAGTACAACCTACGAGTACACAAAGCAGACCACGCTCACGACAATCCTCACTGTAGTTTTTGATTTTTAATGAGTTTTCCATTGAAATGTTTTATCAAGTTGTAATTTACCAATTTGATCCCAAATGTAATTAAGATTTCGACAGGGATTTGTTATCGAGGTTTAGGATCAAACATATTTTATTTTAAACATTAAAATTTTAGTATTGTAATAACTTTGCCTAGATTGTTTTATTAAGTTTAAGCTAACGATTTTGGTACCAATCTCACTAGAGATTTCGATAGGGATTATTATTATTATTATTAAAAAGTACAATCTACACAAAGCAGACCACGCTCACGACAATCCCCACGGTCCACTCGTGGGCCGTGCAGTACGAAACAACTAGTTTATATATATAAAGCTCTAAGCTACCACTCACTGACTGACAGAAATGTAGGGCCAAAACTGTAATAGTTGGGGGTTGGGTGATGATCGGATCGTATAGGTATGGTGCTCAAACCTATGGGAAAAATCCGAAAACCAAGACTTTCCATCAGGGAAAAAAGTCGGTGAGGGTTCCGGCAAAACGGTAATAGATGGAGGGGGGGTGTTTGAACAAACTTTGTAGAGGACCCTGGGAGACGAGGTGACGTCATGGTTTTTTTTTTAAATTCCAAAATTCTTTTGTTTTTTTGTATGGAAATTTTTGAAAAACTTTGTGGGTCAAACGAAAAGAGTGCAACTTGCATAATTGCGATTTTTGTATAGATTTCGTCCTGTTTATTACGAGGAAGGTCATCGAGGGAGGCTGAAGCGTCATTTTGATGTAACGTCGAGGGGTTCCCGGAGAACCGTAAGAGGTAGTCGGGGGGTGCTCAAGCAAATGTCATAAAGGACCCTGGGAGAGGGGGTGACGTCAATTTTTTTTTTTTAAATTCCGCGTTTTTTTTTTTTTTTCATACAAATTTCGCGAAAATCGAAACTGGCCAAGCGAGGATTGCGAATTTGCGATAATTGCGAAGATTTCGCTCTGTTGACCGCGAAAAGAGTCATCGATGACATTTAAGTAGTCAATCTGATGAAACGCCGATGGGTTCCCAGGGAACCAAAAGAGATGGGAAAAAAATTTCAACACCATCATATGGAGGACCCTTGGCGACGAGGAAATTTTTTATTTTTTTTTTTAAATTCCATTTTTTTTTTCTGTTTTTCGAACAAAAATTTGAATAAACTGCTGTGGCCAAACGAAAAGACCGCAAGTCGCGAAATTTCAATATAGTAAAGATTCTTGCTTTTGTGTATCCCAAAATTTTTTTTTTGTCGTTGAGTAGTCGTGGTGGTGTAAAGTGATGGGTTCCTCGGAAACCACAAAAGATATCAAAAAACCCTAGAACATTTTATTGTAGAGGACCCTTGGCAATTAGCAAAAATTTTTTTTTTTTTTTTAAATTCCGAAATTTTACGTTTTTTTCATACAAAAAATATGCTATGGAGTCACAGGAGCTAACCGAGCGAAGCGAGGTTGGCGAGTGTGCGACATTTATGAAGAACTGTGTATAATGACCTGCAAAAAAGTCATTGGAGAAATTTAAGCAGTCATCCTGATGTAACGCTCACGGGTTCCCATGAAACTATAAGAGATGGGTAGAAAGTGCTAAAACAAATGTTGTATAAGACCCTTGGAGACGAGGTCATCAATACTTTTTTTTTTTTAATTTCCATTTTTTTTTTTTTTTTCATACAAAAATTATGCCATGGAGCTACAGGAGCTAACCGAGCAAAGCGAGATTGGCGAGTGTGCGACATCTATGAAGAACTGCGTATAGTGACCTGCAAAAAATTCATTGCAGAAATTTAAGTAGTCATCCTGATGTAACACTCACGGGTTCCCATGAAACTATAAGAGATGGGTAGGAAGTGCTTAAACTAATGTTGTAGAGGACCCTTGGAGACGAGGTGATGTAAACTTTTTTTTTTTAATTTCCAAAGTTTTTTTTTTTCATACAAAAATTCGGCCATGGAGCAACAGGAGCTAACCGAGCGCAGCGAGGTTGGCGAGTGTGCGACATTTATGAAGAACTGAGTATAGTTACCTGCAAAAAAGATATTGGAGAAATTTAAGTAGTCATCCTGATGTAACGCTCACGGGTTCCCATAAAACTATAAGAGATAGGTGGTGGGTGCCGAAACTATTGTTGTAGAGGACCCTTGGAGACGAGGTGATGTAAACTTTTTTTTTTATATTCCAACTTTTCAAAAATTCTCCATACAAAAATTAGGCCATGGAGCTACAGGAGCTAACCGAGCGCAGCGAGGTTGGCGAGTGTGCGACATTTATGAAGAACTGAGTATAGTAACCTGCAAAAAAGATATTTGAGAAATTTAAGTAGTCATTCTGATGTAACGCTGACGGGTTCCCATGAAACTATAAGACATGGGTGGTGGGTGTCTTAACTAATGTTGTAGAGGACCCTTGGAGACGAGGTGATAAAAACTTTTTTTTTAATTTCCTACTTTTTTGAATTTTTTTATACAAAAATTATGCAATGGAGCTACAGGAGCTAACCGAGCGAAGCGAGGTTGGCAAGTGTGCGACATTTATAAAGAACTGAGTATAGTAACCTGCAAAAAAGTAATTGGAGAAATTTAAGTAGTCATCCTGATGTAACGCTGACGGGTTCCCATGAAACTATAAGAGATGGGTAGGAAGTGCTTAAACTAATGTTCTAGAGGACCCTTGGAGGCGAGGAGACTTTAAACTTTTTTTTTAATTTTTAACTTTTTTTAAATTCTTCATATAAAAAATATGCCATGGAGTTTCTTTTCTAAAGAACGTATATTATTGAGTTATCGATTGCAATATTTTATCAGGTGGAAATTGACGATTTTGATCCCAAATTCAATTAAGGTTTCGACAGGAATTTGTTATCGAGCTTCAGGATCAAACATATTTTATTTTAGACATTTAAATTTTAGTATTTTAATAACTTTGACTTGATTGTTTTATTGAGTTTTAGCTAACGATTTTGATCCCAATTAAAAAATAATTATCAATAGGGTTTTTTTTAAAGTACAACCTACGAGTATACAAAGCAGACCTCGCTCACGACAATCCTCATTGTAGTTTTTGATTTTTAATGAGTTTTCCATTGAGATATTTTATCAAGTTGTAATTTACGAATTTGATTCCAAATGTAATTAAGATTTCGACAGGGATTTATTATCGAGGTTTAGGATCAAACATATTTTATTTTAAACATTTAAATATTAGTATTTTAATAACTTTGACTAGATTTTTTTATTGAGTTTTAGCCAACGATTTTGATCCCAATTTAAAATAAATATCGATAGGGATTTTTTTTAAGTACAACAGACACAAAGCAGACCACGCTCACGACAATCCCCACGGTCCACTCGTGGGCCGTGCAGTACGAAACAACTAGTTTATATATATAAAGCTCTAAGCTACCACTCACTGACTGACAGAAATGTAGGGCCAAAACTGTAATAGTTGGGGGTCGAGTGAGTGTCGGATCGTATAGGTATGGTGCTCAAACCTATGGGAAAAATCCGATATCCTGAACTTTCCATCAGGGAAAAAAGTCGGTGAGGGTTCCGGCGAAACGGTTACAGTTAGGGGGGGGGTGCTCAAACAAACTTTGTAGAGGACCCTCGGAGACGAGGTGACGTCATGGTTTTTTTTTTAAATTCCAAAATTCTTTTGTTTTTTTGTATGGAAATTTTTGAAAAACTGTGGGGGTCAAACGAAAGGAGCGCAACTTGCATAATTGCGATTTTTGTATAGATTTCGTCCTGTTTATTACAAGGAAGGTCATCGAGGGGGGCTGAAGCGTCATTTTGAGGTAACGTCGAGGGGTTCCCGGAGAACCGTAAGAGGTAGTCGGGGGGTGCTCAAGCAAATGTCATAAAGGACCCTGGGAGAGGAGGTGACGTCACATTTTTTTTTTTAAATTCCGCGTTTTTTTTTTTTTTTCATACAAATTTCGCGAAAATCGAAACTGGCCAAGCGAGGATTGCGGATTTGCGATAATTGCGAAGATTTCGCTCTGTTGACCGCGAAAAGAGTCATCGATGACATTTAAGTAGTCAATCTGATGAAACGCCGATGGGTTCCCAGGGAACTAAAAGAGATGGGAAAAAAATTTCAACACCATCATATGGAGGACCCTTGGCGACAAGGAAATTTTTTATTATTTTTTTTAAATTCCATTTTTTTTTTCTGTTTTTCGAACAAAAATTTGAATAAACTGCTGTGGCCAAACGAAAAGACCGCAAGTCGCGAAATTTCAATATAGTGAAGATTCTTGCTTTTGTGTATCCCAAAATTTTTTTTTTGTCGGTGAGTCGTCGTGGTGGTGTAAAGTGATGGGTTCCTCGGAAACCACAAAAGCTATCAAAAAACCCTAGAACTTTTTTTTGTAGAGGACCCTTGGCAATTTGCAAATTTTTTTTTTTTTTTTTTAAATTCCGAAATTTTACGTTTTTTTCATACAAAAAATATGCTATGGAGTCACAGGAGCTAACCGAGCGAAGCGAGGTTGGCGAGTGTGCGACATTTATGAAGAACTGTGTATAATGACCTGCAAAAAAGTCATTGGAGAAATTTAAGCAGTCATCCTGATGTAACTCTCACGGGTTCCCATGAAACTATAAGAGATGGGTAGAAAGTGCTAAAACAAATGTTGTATAAGACCCTTGGAGACGAGGTCATGTATACTTTTTTTTTTTAATTTCCATTTTTTTTTTTTTTTTCATACAAATATTATGCCATGGAGCTACAGGAGCTAACCGAGCGCAGCGAGGTTGGCGAGTGTGCGACATTTATGAAGAACTAAGTATAGTAACCTGCAAAAAATATATTGGAGAAATTTAAGTAGTCATTCTGATGTAACACTGACGGGTTCCCATGAAACTATAAGAGATAGGTGGTGAGTGCCGGAACTAATGTTGTAGAGGACCCTTGGAGACGAGGTAACGTAAACTTTTTTTTTTTAATTTCCAACATTTTTAAAATTCTCCATACAAAAATTAGGCCTTGGAGCTACAGGAGCTAACCGAGCGAAGCGAGGTTGGCGAGTGTGCGCAATTTATGAAAAACTGAGTATAGTAACCTGCAAAAAGTAATTGGAGAAATTTAAGTAGTCATCCTGATGTAACGCTGACGGGTTCCCATGAAACTATAAGAGATGGGTAGGAAGTGCTTAAACTAATGTTCTAGAGGACCCTTGGAGGCGAGGAGATGTAAACTTTTTTTTTTAATTTTTAACTTTTTTTAAATTCTTCATATAAAAAATATGCCATGGAGTTTCTTTTCTGAAGAACTTATATTATTGAGTTATCGATTGCAATATTTTATCAGGTGGAAATGGACGATTTTGATCCCAAATTCAATTAAGGTTTCGACAGGAATTTGTTATCGAGCTTCAGGATCAAACATATTTTATTTTAGACATTTAAATTTTAGTATTTTAATAACTTTGACTAGATTGTTTCATTGACTTTTAGCAAACGATTTTGGTACCAATCTCACTAGAGATTTCGATAGGGATTTTTTTTAAGTACAACAGACACAAAGCAGACCACGCTCACGACAATCCCCACGGTCCACTCGTGGGCCGTGCAGTACGAAACAACTAGTTATATTATATAAAGCTCTAATTACCACTCACTGACAGAAATACAGGGCCAAAACTGTAATAGTTGGGGGTTGGGTGATGATCGGTTCGTATAGGTATGGTGCTCAAACCTATGGGAAAAATCTGAAAACCAAGACTTTCCATCAGGGAAAAAAGTCGGTGACGGTTCCGACGAAACGGTTATAGTTAGGGGGGGGGTGTTCGAACAAACTTTGTAGAGGACCCTGGGAGACGAGGTGACGTCATGTTTTTTTTTTTTAATTCCAAAATTCTTTTGTTTTTTTGTATGGAAATTTTTGAAAAACTTTGTGGGTCAAACGAAAAGAGCACAACTTGCCAAATTGCAAATTTTGTATAGACTTCGTCTCGATTAATACGACAAAGGTCATCGAGGGGGGCTGAAGCGTCATTTTGATGTAACGTCGAGGGGTTCCCGGAGAACCGTAAGAGGTAGTCGGGGGGTGCTCAAGCAAATGTCATAAAGGACCCTGGGAGAGGGGGTGACGTCACATTTTTTTTTTTTAATTCCGCGATTTTTTTTTTTTTTCATACAAAAGTCGAAACACGTACTTTGGAGGCGTGTAGAAGCGAAACCTGCCAAGTGTGAATTGCGAATTTGGCATGGTTGCATACACTTGGGGCTGATGAACAGCAAAAGTGTCATCAATGAAATTTTAAAAGTGAACCTGATGTGACGCTGACGGGTTTCCAGGAAACCATAAGAGATGGCGAAAAACGCTAGAACCCAATTTTGGAGAGGGCTTCTGGAGACGAGGTGTGGTGACTTTTTTTTTTTTAAATTCCCATTTTTTTTTTTTTTTGCATTCGCGGCCGACTTTGAGCACTCACAGAGCATACTTCGAGCATACCCAGAATGCCCATTTTTGGCTGGTTGTAGTCACGTGGGTCACCCCATATCACAAAAAGTCTTAAATGATTTTTAGGTACACATCCTCATGTAACGATGAGGGGTTCCGATGCAACCAGGAATGGCAAGTCGTGCTAATTTTAACTACGTGTAGGAAACGTGTGGAGACGAGGAAAAGTTTTTTTTTTTTTTTTAATTTCCAATTTTTGTTTTTTTTTTTCATACATTTTAAAAAAAAAACTGTTGTAGCCAAACAAAAAGATTGCTACTTTTAAAATTACGATATTTGTAAAGCTTTCATCATTTTTTATCCTAGAAAGGTCACTAAGGGGTAATGAATCATCATTCTAATGAATCGCTGACGGGTTCCGAGTTAACCGTAAAAGATAGGTGCTGGGTGCCGAAACTAATGTTGTAGAGGACCTTTGGAGACGAGGTGATGTCATCTTTTTTTTTTTAATTTCCAAGGTTTTTTTTTTTTCATACAAAAATTCGGCCATGGAGCTACAGGAGCTAACCCAGCGCAGCGAGGTTGGCGAGTGTGCGACATTTATGAAGAACTGAGTATAGTAACCTGCAAAAAAGATATTACAGAGATTTAAGTAGTCATTCTGATGTAACGCTGATGGGTTCCCATGAAACTATAAGAGATGGGTGGTGGGTGCCAAAACTAATGTTGTAGAGGACCCTTGGAGACGAGTTGATGTAAACTTTTTTTTTTTTAATTCCAATATTTTTAAAATTCTCCATACAAAAATTAAGCCATGGAGCTACAGGAGCTAACCGAGCGAAGCGAGGTTGGCGAGTGTGCGACATTTATAAAGAACTGAGTAAAGTGACCTGCGAAAAATTCATTGTAGAAATTTTAGTAGTCATCCTGATGTAACGCTGACGGGTTCCCATTAAACTATAAGAGATAGGTGGTGGGTGCCGGAACTAATGTTGTAGAGGACCCTTGGAGACGAGGTGATGTAAACTTTTTTTTTTATTTTCCACTTTTTAAAAATTCTCCATACAAAAATTAGGCCATGGAGCTACAGGAGCTAACCGAGCGCAGCTAGGTTGGCGAGTGTGCGACATTTATGAAGAACTGAGTATAGTGACCTGCAAAAAAGATATCGGAGAAATTTAAGTAGTCATTCTGATGTAACGCTGACGGGTTCCCATGAAACTATAAGAGATAGGTGGTGGGTGCCGGAACTAATGTTTTAGAGCACCCTTGGAGACGAGGTGATGTAAACTTTTTTTTTTTTTTTCCACTTTTTAAAAATTCTCCATATAAAAATTAGGCCATGGAGCTACAGGAGCTAACTGAGCGAAGCGAGGTTGGCGAGTGTGCGACATTTATGAAAAACTGAGTATAGCAACCTACAAAAAAGATATTGGAGAAATTTAAGTAGTCATCCTGATGTAACGCTCACGGGTTCCCATGAAAATATAAGAGATGGGTAGGAAGTGCTTAAACTAATGTTGTAGAGGACCCTTGGAGACGAGGAGATGTAAACTTTTTTTTTTTTTTTTTCCAAATTTTTTAAAAATTCTACATACAAAAATTATGCCATGGAGCTACATTTAGGAGGAACTGAGTATAGTGACCTGCAATAAAGTTAATAATACAATTTAAGTAGTCATTCTGGTGTGACGCTGACGGGTCCCCATGAAACAACTTATAAGAAATATTAATTGGGATATTTTATCGATACATTGATATTCGACAGGGATTGTTTGGAAAGTACAACAATATATATAGGATTTTTTTTTTTAAGTACAATCTATGAGTACACAAAGCAGACCACGCTCACGACAATCCTCACTGTAGTTTTTGATTTTTAATGAGTTTTCCATTGAAATATTTTATAAAGTTGTAATTTACGAATTTGATTCCAAATGTAATTAAAATTTCGACAGGGATTTATTATCGAGGTTTAGGAACAAACATATTTTATTTTAAACATTTAAATATTAGTATTTTAATAACTTTGACTAGATTGTTTTATTGAGTTTTAGCTTACGATTTGATCATAATTATCGATTAGAAAAGTAACAATGTAGATTTTTTAATCGATTACAACTAATACAATAACACACAAAGCAGACCACGCTCACGACAATCCCCACGGTCCACTCGTGGGCCGTGCAGTACGAAACAACTAGTTATATTATATAAAGCTGGTAGCTACCACTGACTGACAGAAATACAGGGCCAAAACTGTAATAGTTGGGGGTTGGGTGATGGTCGGATCGTATAGGTATGGTGCTCAAACCTATGGGAAAAATCTGAAAACCAAGACTTTCCATCAGGGAAAAAAGTCGGTGACGGTTCCGGGGAAACGGTAATAGTTGGAGGGGGGGTGCTCAAACAAACTTTGAAGAGGACCCTCGGAGACGAGGTGACGTCATGGTTTTTTTTTTAAATTCCAAAATTCTTTTGTTTTTTTGTATGGAAATTTTTGAAAAACTGTGGGGGTCAAACGAAAGGAGCGCAACTTGCATAATTGCGATTTTTGTATAGATTTCGTCCTGTTTATTACGAGAAAGGTCATCGAGGGGGGCTGAAGCGTCATTTTGAGGTAACGTCGAGGGGTTCCCGGAGAACCGTAAGAGGTCGTCGGGGGGTGCTCAAGCAAATGTCATAAAGGACCCTGGGAGAGGAGGTGACGTCACATTTTTTTTTTTAAATTCCGCGTTTTTTTTTTTTTTTCATACAAATTTCGCGAAAATCGAAACTGGCCAAGCGAGGATTGCGGATTTGCGATAATTGCGAAGATTTCGGTCTGTTGACCGCGAAAAGAGTCATCGATGACATTTAAGTAGTCAATCTGATGAAACGCCGATGGGTTCCCAGGGAACCAAAAGAGATGGGAAAAAAATTTCAACACCATCATATGGAGGACCCTTGGCGACGAGGAAATTTTTTTTTTTTTTTTTTAAATTCCATTTTTTTTTTCTGTTTTTCGAACAAAAATTTGAATAAACTGCTGTGGCCAAACGAAAAGACCGCAAGTCGCGAAATTTCAATATAGTAAAGATTCTTGCTTTTGTGTATCCCAAAATTTTTTTTTTGTCGTTGAGTAGTCGTGGTGGTGTAAAGTGATGGGTTCCTCGGAAACCACAAAAGATATCAAAAAACCCTAGAACATTTTATTGTAGAGGACCCTTGGCAATTAGCAAAAAATTTTTTTTTTTTTTTAAATTCCGAAATTTTACGTTTTTTTCATACAAAAAATATGCTATGGAGTCACAGGAGCTAACCGAGCGAAGCGAGGTTGGCGAGTGTGCGACATTTATGAAGAACTGTGTATAATGACCTGCAAAAAAGTCATTGGAGAAATTTAAGCAGTCATCCTGATGTAACGCTCACGGGTTCCCATGAAACTATAAGAGATGGGTAGAAAGTGCTAAAACAAATGTTGTATAAGACCCTTGGAGACGAGGTCATCAATACTTTTTTTTTTTAATTTCCATTTTTTTTTTTTTTTTCATACAAAAATTATGCCATGGAGCTACAGGAGCTAACCGAGCGAAGCGAGATTGGCGAGTGTGCGACATCTATGAAGAACTGCGTATAGTGACCTGCAAAAAATTAATTGCAGAAATTTAAGTATTCATCCTGATGTAACACTCACGGGTTCCCATGAAACTATAAGAGATGGGTAGGAAGTGCTTAAACTAATGTTGTAGAGGACCCTTGGAGACGAGGTGATGTAAACTTTTTTTTTTTAATTTCCAAAGTTTTTTTTTTTCATACAAAAATTCGGCCATGGAGCAACAGGAGCTAACCGAGCGCAGCGAGGTTGGCGAGTGTGCGACATTTATGAAGAACTGAGTATAGTAACCTGCAAAAAAGATATTGGAGAAATTTAAGTAGTCATCCTGATGTAACGCTCACGGGTTCCCATAAAACTATAAGAGATAGGTGGTGGGTGCCGAAACTAATGTTGTAGAGGACCCTTGGAGACGAGGTGATGTAAACTTTTTTTTTTATATTCCAACTTTTCAAAAATTCTCCATACAAAAATTAGGCCATGGAGCTACAGGAGCTAACCGAGCGCAGCGAGGTTGGCAAGTGTGTGACATTTATGAAGAACTGAGTATAGTAACCTGCAAAAAATATATTGGAGAAATTTAAGTAGTCATTCTGATGTAACGCTGACGGGTTCCCATGAAACTATAAGAGATAGGTAGTGGGTGCCGGAACTAATGTTGTAGAGGACCCTTGGAGACGGGGTGATGTAAACTTTTTTTTTTTAATTTCTCAAGTTCTTTTTTTTCATACAAAAATTCGGCCATGGAGCTACAGGAGCTAACCGAGCGCAGCGAGGTTGGCGAGTGTGCGACATTTATAAAGAACTGAGTATAGTAACCTGCAAAAAAGATATTGGAGAAATTTAGGTAGTCATCCTGATGTAACGCTGACGGGTTCCCATGAAACTATACGAGATGGGTGGTGGGTGCCAAAACTAATGTTGTAGAGGACCCTTGGAGACGAGGTCATGTAAACTTTTCTTTTTTAATTTTCCACTTTTTAAAAATTCTTTATACAAAAATTAGGCCATGGAGCTACAGGAGCTAACCGAGCGCAGCGAGGTTGGCAAGTGTGCGACATTTATGAAGAACTGAGTATAGTAACCTGCAAAACATATATTGGAGAAATTTAAGTAGTCATTCTGATGTAACGCTGACGGGTTTCCATGAAACTATAAGAGATTGGTAGGAAGTGCTTAAACTAATGTTGTAGAGGACCCTTGGAGACGAGGTGATGTCAACTTTTTTTTTTTAATTTTCAAGGTTTTTAAAATGTTCCATACAAAAATTGGGCCATGGAGCTACAGGAGCTAACCGAGCGAAGCGAGGTTGGCGAGTGTGCGACATTTATGAAGAACTGAGTATTATAACCTGCAAAAATGATATTGGAGAAATTTAAGTAGTCATCCTGATGTAACGCTCACGGGTTCCAATGAAACTATAAGAGATGGGTAGGAAGTGCTTTAACTAATGTTGTAGAGGACCCTTGAAGACGAGGTGATGTAAATTTTTTTTTTTTAATTTTCCATTTTTTTTAAATTTTCTATACAAAAATTAGGCCATGGAGCTACAGGAGCTAACGGAGCGTAGCGAGGTTGGCGAGTGTGCGACATTTATGAAGAACTGAGTATTATAACCTGCAAAAAAGATATTGGAGAAATTTAAGTAGGCATCCTGATGTAACGCTCACGGGTTCCAATGAAACTATAAGAGATGGGTGGTAGCTGCCGAAACTAATGATGTAGAGGACTCTTGGAGACGAGGTGATGTAAACTTTTTTTTTTAATTTCCAACATTTTTAAAATTCTCCATACAAAAATTAGGCCTTGGAGCTACAGGAGCTAACCGAGCGCAGCGAGGTTGGCGAGTGTGCGACATTTATAAAGAACTGAGTATATTAACCTGCAAAAAAGGTATTGGAGAAATTTAGGTAGTCATCCTGATGTAACGCTGACGGGTTCCCATGAAACTATACGAGATGGGTGGTGGGTGCCAAAACTAATGTTGTAGAGGACCCTTGGAGACGAGGTGATGTAAACTTTTTTTTTTTAATTTTCCACTTTTTAAAAATTCTCCATACAAGAATTAGGCCATGGAGCTACAGGAGCTAACCGAGCGCAGCGAGGTTGGCAAGTGTGCGACATTTATGAAGAACTGAGTATAGTAACCTGCAAAAAATATATTGGAGAAATTTAAGTAGTCATTCTGATGTAACGCTGACGGGTTCCCATAAAACTATAACAGATAGGTAGTGGGTGCCGAAACTAATGTTGTAGAGGACCCTTGGAGACGAGGAGATGTAAACTTTTTTTTTTAATTTTCAACGTTTTAAAAATTCTCTATATAAAAATTATGCCATGGAGCTACAGGAGCTAACCGAGCAAAGCGAGGTTGGCGAGTGTGCGACATTTAGAAGAAACTGAGTATAGTGACCTGCAATAAAGTCATTGGAGAAATTTAAGTAATCATTCTGATTTAACGCTGACGGGTTCCCATGAAACTATAACAGATAGGTGGGGGGTGCTTAAACTAATGTTGTAGAGGATTCTTGGAGACGAGGTAATGTTAACTTTATTTTAAATTGTTACCCCTTTTTCTATTTTTTCATACAAAAATTATACTATGGAGCCACAGACATTTAGGAGGCACTGAGTATAGTGACCTGCAATAAAGTTAATCATAAAATTTAAGTAGTCATTCTGGTATGACGCTGACGGGTTCCCATGTAACAATATATAAGAAATATTATTTGGGATATTTTATCGATACATTGATTTTCGACAGGGATTTTTTGGAAAGTACAACAATATATATAGGATTTTTTTTAAAGTACAATCTATGAGTACACAAAGCAGACCACGCTCACGACAATCCTCACTGTAGTTTTTGATTTTTAATGAGTTTTCCATTGAAATATTTTATCAAGTTGTAATTTACCAATTTGATCCCAAATGTAATTAAGATTTCGACAGGGATTTGTTATCGAGGTTTAGGATCAAACATATTTTATTTTAAACCTTTACCAACCTCACTAGAGATATCGATAGGGATTTAAAAAAAAATACAATCTACACAAAGCAGACCACGCTCACGACAATCCCCACGGTCCACTCGTGGGCCGTGCAGTACGAAACAACTAGTTATATTATATAAAGCTCTAATTACCACTCACTGACAGAAATACAGGGCCAAAACTGTAATAGTTGGGGGTTGGGTGATGATCGGATCGTATAGGTATGGTGCTCAAACCTATGGGAAAAATCCGAAAACCAAGACTTTCCATCAGGGAAAAAAGTCGGTGAGGGTTCCGGCAAAACGGTTATAGTTAGGGGGGGGGTGTTCGAACAAACTTTGTAGAGGACCCTCGGAGACGAGGTGACGTCATGGTTTTTTTTTTAAATTCCAAAATTCTTTTGTTTTTTTGTATGGAAATTTTTGAAAAACTTTGTGGGTCAAACGACAAGAGCACAACTTGCCAAATTGCAAATTTTGTATAGACTTCGTCTTGGTTAATACGACAAAGGTCATCGAGGGGGGCTGAAGCGTCATTTTGATGTAACGTCGAGGGGTTCCCGGAGAACCGTAAGAGGTAGTCGGGGGGTGCTCAAGCAAATGTCATAAAGGACCCTGGGAGAGGGGGTGACGTCACATTTTTTTTTTTAAATTCCGCGATTTTTTTTTTTTTTCATACAAAAGTCGAAACACGTACTTTGGAGGCTCGTAGAAGCGAAACCTGCCAAGTGACAACTGCAAATTTGGCATGGTTGCATACACTTCGGGCTGATGAACAGCAAAAGTGTCATCAATGAAATTTTAAAAGTGAACCTGATGTGACGCTGACGGGTTCCCAGGAAACCATAAGAGATGGCGAAAAACGCTAGAACCCAATTTTAGAGAGGGCTTCTGGAGACGAGGTGTGGTGACTTTTTTTTTTTTAAATTCCCATTTTTTTTTTTTTTTGCATTCGCGGCCGACTTTGAGCACTCGCAGAGCATACTTCGAGCATACCCAGAATGGCCATTTTTGGCTGGTTGTAGTCACGGGGGTCACCCCATATCACAAAATGTCTTCAATTATTTTTGGGTAGACATCCTCATGTAACGATGAGGGGTTCCGAGGCAACCAGGAATGGTAAGTCGTGCTAATTTTAACTACGTGTAGGAAACGTGTGGAGACGAGGAAAAGTTTTTTTTTTTTTTTAATTTCCAATTTTTGTTTTTTTTTTTCATACATTTAAAAAAAAAAACTGTAGCAGCCAAACGAAAAAAATGCTACTTTTAAAATTACGATATTTGCAAAGCTTTCATCATTTTTTATCCCAGGAAGGTCACTAAGGGGTAATGAATCATCATTCTGATGAATCGCTGACGGGTTCCGAGTTAACCGTAAGAGATAGGTGGTGGGTGCCGAAACTAATGTTGTAGAGGACCCTTGGAGACGAGGTGATGTAAACTTTTTTTTTTTAATTTCCAAAGTTTTTTTTTTTTCATACAAAAATTCGGCCATGGAGCTACAGGAGCTAACCGAGCGCAGCGAGGTTGGCGAGTGTGCGACATTTATGAAGAACTGAGTATAGTAACCTGCAAAAAAGATATTGGAGAAATTTAAGTAGTCATTCTGATGTAACGCTGACGGGTTCCCATGAAACTATAAGAGATAGGTGGTGGGTGCCGGAACTAATGTTTTAGAGGACCCTTGGAGACGAGGTGATGTAAACTTTTTTTTTTAATTTTCCACTTTTTAAAAATTCTCCATACAAAAATTAGGCCATGGAGCTACAGGAGCTAACCGAGCGTAGCGACGTTGGCGAGTGTGCGACATTTATGAAGAACTGAGTATAGTAACCTGCAAAAAATTTATTGGAGAAATTTAAGTAGTCATTCTGATGTAACACTGACGGGTTCCCATGAAACTATAAGAGGTAGGTGGTGGGTGCCGGAACTAATGTTGTAGAGGACCCTTAGAGACGAGGTGATGTAATTTTTTTTTTTTTTATTTCCTACACTTTTAAAATTCTCCATACAAAAATTAGGTCTTGGAGCTACAGGAGCTAACCGAGCGAAGCGAGGTTGGCGAGTGTGCGACATTTATGAAGAACTGAGTAAAGTAACCTGCAAAAAAGATATTGGAGAAATTTACGTAGTCATTCTGATGTAACACTGACGGGTTCCCATGAAACTATAAGAGATAGGTAGTGGGTGCCGAAACTAATGTTGTAGAGGACCCTTGGAGACGAGGTGATGTAATTTTTTTTTTTAATTTTCCACTTTTAAAAATATCTCCATACAAAAATTCGGCCATGGAGCTTCAGGAGCTAACCGAGCGCAGCGAGGTTGGCGAGTGTGCGACATTTATGAAGAACTGAGTATAGTAACCTGCAAAAAAGATATTGGAGAAATTTAAGTAGTCATTCTGATGTAACGCTGACAGGTTCCCATGAAACTATAAGAGATAGGTGGTGGGTGCCGGAACTAATGTTTTAGAGGACCCTTGGAGACGAGGTAATGTAAACTTTTTTTTTTAAATTTTCCACTGTTTAAAAATTCTCCATACAAAAATTATGCCATGGAGCTACAGGAGCTAACCGAGCGAAGCGAGGTTGGCGAGTGTGCGACATTTATGAAGAACTGAGAATTGTAACCTACAAAAAAGATATTGGAGAAATTTAAGTAGTCATCCTGAAGTAACGCTCACGGGTTCCCATGAAACTATAAGAGATGGGTAGGAAGTGCTTAAACTAATGTTGTAGAGGACCCTGGGAGACGAGGTGTTGTAAACTTTTTTTTTTTAATTTCCAATGTTTTTTTTTTTCATACAAAAAATATGCCATGGAGCTACAGGAGCTAACCGAGCGAAGCGAGGTTGGCGAGTGTGCGACATTTATAAAGAACTGAGTATAGTAACCTGCAAAAAAGTAATTGGAGAAATTTAAGTAGTCATCCTGATGTAACGCTGACGGGTTCCCATGAAACTATAAGAGATGGGTAGGAAGTGCTTAAACTAATGTTCTAGAGGACCCTTGGAGGCGAGGAGATGTAAACTTTTTTTTTTAATTTTTAACTTTTTTTTAATTCTTCATATAAAAAATATGCCATGGAGTTTCTTTTCTGAAGAACTTATATTATTGAGTTATCGATTGCAATATTTTATCAGGTGGAAATGGACGATTTTGATCCCAAATTCAATTAAGGTTTCGACAGGAATTTGTTATCGAGCTTCAGGATCAAACATATTTTATTTTAGACATTTAAATTTTAGTATTTTAATAACTTTGACTAGATTGTTTCATTGACTTTTAGCAAACGATTTTGGTACCAATCTCACTAGAGATTTCGATAGGGATTTTTTTTAAGTACAACAGACACAAAGCAGACCACGCTCACGACAATCCCCACGGTCCACTCGTGGGCCGTGCAGTACGAAACAACTAGTTTATATATATAAAGCTCTAAGCTACCACTCACTGACTGACAGAAATGTAGGGCCAAAACTGTAATAGTTGGGGGTAGGGTGAGTATCGGATCGTATAGGTATGGTGCTCAAACCTATGGGAAAAATCCGAAATCCAAAACTTTCCATCAGGGAAAAAAGTCGGTGACGGTTCCGGCGAAACGGTTATAGTTGGAGGGGGGGTGTTCGAACAAACTTTGTAGAGGTCCCTCGGAGACGAGGTGACGACCTGTTTTTTTTTTTAAATTCCAAAATTCTTTTGTTTTTTTGTATGGAAATTTTTGAAAAACTTTGTGGGTCAAACGAAAAGAGCACAACTTGCCAAATTGCAAATTTTGTATAGACTACGTCTTGGTTAATACGACAAAGGTCATCGAGGGGGGCTGAAGCGTCATTTTGATGTAACGTCGAGGGGTTCCCAGAGAACCGTAAGAGGTAGTCGGGGGGTGCTCAAGCAAATGTCATAAAGGACCCTGGGAGAAGGGGTGACGTCATATTTTTTTTTTTAAATTCCTCGTTTTTTTTTTTTTTTCATACAAATTTCGCGAAAATCGAAACTGGCCAAGCGAGAATTGCGAATTTGCTATAATTGTGAAGATTTGGGTCTATTGACCCCCAAAAGAGTCATCAATAACATTCAAGTAGTCAATCTCATGAAACGCCGATAGGTTCCCAGGGAACCAAAAGAGATGGGAAAAAAATTTCAACACCATCATATGGAGGACCCTTGGCGACGAGGAAATTTTTTATTTTTTTTTTTAAATTCCATTTTTTTTTTCTTTTTTTCGAACAAAAATTTGAATAAACTGCTGTGGCCAAACGGAAAGACCGCAAGTCGCGAAATTTCAATATAGTAAAGATTCTTGCTTTTGTGTATCCCAAATTTTTTTTTATGTCGGTGAGTAGTCGTGGTGGTGTAAAGTTGATGGGTTCCTCGGAAACCACAAAAGATATCAAAAAACTCTAGAACATTTTGTTGTAGAGGACCCTTGGCGATTAGCAAAAATTTTTTTTTTTTTTTTAAATTCCGAAATTTTACGTTTTTTTCATACAAAAAATATGCTATGGAGTCACAGGAGCTAACCGAGCGAAGCGAGGTTGGCGAGTGTGCGACATTTATGAAGAACTGTATATAATGACCTGCAAAAAAGTCATTGGAGAAATTTAAGCAGTCATCCTGATGTAACGCTCATGGGTTCCCATGAAACTATAAGAGATAGGTGGTGGGTGCCGGAACTAATGTTTTAGAGGACCCTTGGAGACGAGGTGATGTAAACTTTTTTTTTTTAATTTCCAAGGTTTTTTTTTTTTCATACAAAAATTAGGCCATGGAGCTACAGGAGCTAACCGAGCGCAGCGAGGTTGGCGAGTGTGCGACATTTATGAAGAAATGAGTATAGTAACCTGCAAAAAAGATATTGGAGAAATTTAAGTAGTCATTCTGATGTAACGCTGACGGGTTCCCATGAAACAATAAGAGATAGGTGGTGGGTGCCGAAACTAATGTTTTAGAGGACCCTTGGAGACGAGGTGATGTAAACTTTTATTTTTTTATTTTTCACTTTTTAAAAAATCTCCATACAAAAATTGGGCTATTGAGCTACAGGAGCTAACTGAGCGCAGCGAGGTTGGCGAGTGTGCGACATTTATGAAGAACTGAGTATAGTAACCTGCAAAAAAGATATTGGAGAAATTTAAGTAGTCATTCTGATGTAACGCTGACGGGTTCCCATGAAACTATATGAGATAGGTGGTGGGTGCCGAAACTAATGTTTTAGAGGACCCTTGGAGACGAGGTGATGTAAACTTTTTTTTTTTAATTTCCAAAGTTTTTTTTTTTCATACAAAAATTCGGCCATGGAGCTACAGGTGCTAACCGAGCGCAGCGAGGTTGGCGAGTGTGCGACATTTATAAAGAACTGAGTAAAGTGACCTGCGAAAAATTCAATGTAGAAATTTTAGTAGTCATCCTGATGTAACGCTGACGGGTTCTCATTAAACTATAAGAGATAGGTGGTGAGAGCCGGAACTAATGTTTTAGAGGACCCTTGGAGACCAGGTGATGTAAATATTTTTTTTTAATTTTCCACTTTTTAAAAATTCTCCATACAAAAATTCGGCCATGGAGCAACAGGAGCTAACCGAGCGCAGCGAGGTTGGCGAGTGTGCGACATTTATGAAGAACTGAGTATAGTAACCTGCAAAAAAGATATTGAAGAAATTTAAGTAGTCATTCTGATGTAACGCTGACGGGTTCCCATGAAACTATAAGAGATAGGTGGTGGGTGCCGAAACTAATGTTGTAGAGGACCCTTGGAGACGAGGTGATGTATACTTTTTTTTTTTAATTTTCCACTTTTTAAAAAATCTCCATACAAAAATTAGGCCTTGGAGCTACAGGAGCTAACCGAGCGCAGCGAGGTTGGCGAGTGTGCAAAATTTATGAAGAACTGAGTATAGTAACCTGCAAAAAATATATTGGAGAAATTTAAGTAGTCATCCTGATGTAACGCTCACGGGTTCCCATGAAACTATAAGAGATAGGTGGTGGGTGCCGGAACTAATGTTTTAGAGGACCCTTGGAGACGAGGTGATGTAAACTTTTTTTTTTATTTTCCACATTTTTAAAATTCTCCATATAAAAATTAGGCCATGGAGCTACAGGAGCTAACCGAGAGAAGTGAGGTTGGCGAGTGTGCGACATTTATGAAGAACTGACTATAGTAACCTGCAAAAAAGATATTGGAGAAATTTAAGTTGTCATCCTGATGTAGCGCTCACGGGTTCCCATGAAACTATAAGAGATGGGTAGAAAGTGCTAAAACAAATATTGTATAAGACCCTTGGAGACGAGGTCATGTATACTTTTTTTTTTTTATTTCCATTTTTTTTTTTTCATACAAAAATTATGCCATGGAGCTACAGGAGCTAACCGAGCGAAGCGAGGTTGGCGAGTGTGCGACATTTATGAAGAACTCAGTATTATAACCTGCAAAAAATATATTAGAGAAATTTAAGTAGTCATTCTGATGTAACGCTGACGGGTTCCCATGAAACTATAAGAGATAGGTGGTGGGTGCCGGAACTAATGTTTTAGAGGACCCTTGGAGACGAGGTGATGTAAACTTTTTTTTTTTAATTTCCAAGGTTTTTTTTTTTTCATACAAAAATTAGGCCATGGAGCTACAGGAGCTAACCGAGCGCAGCGAGGTTGGCGAGTGTGCGACATTTATGAAGAAATGAGTATAGTAACCTGCAAAAAAGATATTGGAGAAATTTAAGTAGTCATTCTGATGTAACGCTGACGGGTTCCCATGAAACAATAAGAGATAGGTGGTGGGTGCCGAAACTAATGTTTTAGAGGACCCTTGGAGACGAGGTGATGTAAACTTTTATTTTTTTATTTTTCACTTTTTAAAAAATCTCCATACAAAAATTGGGCTATTGAGCTACAGGAGCTAACTGAGCGCAGCGAGGTTGGCGAGTGTGCGACATTTATGAAGAACTGAGTATAGTAACCTGCAAAAAAGATATTGGAGAAATTTAAGTAGTCATTCTGATGTAACGCTGACGGGTTCCCATGAAACTATATGAGATAGGTGGTGGGTGCCGAAACTAATGTTTTAGAGGACCCTTGGAGACGAGGTGATGTAAACTTTTTTTTTTTAATTTCCAAAGTTTTTTTTTTTCATACAAAAATTCGGCCATGGAGCTACAGGAGCTAACCGAGCGCAGCGAGGTTGGCGAGTGTGCGACATTTATAAAGAACTGAGTAAAGTGACCTGCGAAAAATTCAATGTAGAAATTTTAGTAGTCATCCTGATGTAACGCTGACGGGTTCTCATTAAACTATAAGAGATAGGTGGTGAGAGCCGGAACTAATGTTTTAGAGGACCCTTGGAGACCAGGTGATGTAAACATTTTTTTTTAATTTTCCACTTTTTAAAAATTCTCCATACAAAAATTCGGCCATGGAGCAACAGGAGCTAACCGAGCGCAGCGAGGTTGGCGAGTGTGCGACATTTATGAAGAACTGAGTATAGTAACCTGCAAAAAAGATATTGAAGAAATTTAAGTAGTCATTCTGATGTAACGCTGACGGGTTCCCATGAAACTATAAGAGATAGGTGGTGGGTGCCGAAACTAATGTTGTAGAGGACCCTTGGAGACGAGGTGATGTATACTTTTTTTTTTTAATTTTCCACTTTTTAAAAAATCTCCATACAAAAATTAGGCCTTGGAGCTACAGGAGCTAACCGAGCGCAGCGAGGTTGGCGAGTGTGCAAAATTTATGAAGAACTGAGTATAGTAACCTGCAAAAAATATATTGGAGAAATTTAAGTAGTCATCCTGATGTAACGCTCACGGGTTCCCATGAAACTATAAGAGATAGGTGGTGGGTGCCGGAACTAATGTTTTAGAGGACCCTTGGAGACGAGGTGATGTAAACTTTTTTTTTTATTTTCCACATTTTTAAAATTCTCCATATAAAAATTAGGCCATGGAGCTACAGGAGCTAACCGAGAGAAGTGAGGTTGGCGAGTGTGCGACATTTATGAAGAACTGAGTATAGTAACCTGCAAAAAAGATATTGGAGAAATTTAAGTTGTCATCCTGATGTAGCGCTCACGGGTTCCCATGAAACTATAAGAGATGGGTAGAAAGTGCTAAAACAAATATTGTATAAGACCCTTGGAGACGAGGTCATGTATACTTTTTTTTTTTTATTTCCATTTTTTTTTTTTCATACAAAAATTATGCCATGGAGCTACAGGAGCTAACCGAGCGAAGCAAGATTGGCGAGTGTGCGACATCTATGGAGAACTGCGTATAGTGACCTGCAAAAAATTCATTGCAGAAATTTAAGTAGTCATCCTGATGTAACGCTCACGGGTTCCCATGAAACTATAAGAGATGGGTAGGAAGTGCTTACACTAATGTTGTAGAGGACCCTTGGAGACGAGGAGATGTAAACTTTTTTTTTTTATTTCCAAATTTTTAAAAATTCAACATACAAAAATTATGCCATGGAGCTACAGGAGCTAACCGAGCGAAGCGAGGTTGGCGAGGTGCGACATTTAGGAGGAACTGAGTATAGTGACCTGCAATAAAGTTAATAATACAATTTAAGTAGTCATTCTGGTGTGACGCTGACGGGTCCCCATGTAACAACTTATAAGAAATATTAATAGGGATATTTTATCGATACATTGATTTTCGACAGGGATTTTTTGGAAAGTACAATCATATATAGAATTTATTTTTAAAGTACAATCTATGAGTACACAAAGCACACCACGCTCACGACAATCCTCACTGTAGTTTTTGATTTTTAATGAGTCTTCCATTGAAATATTTTATCAGGTTGTAATTTACGAATTTGATTCCAAATGTAATTAAGATTTCGACAGGAATTTGTTATCGAGGTTTAGGATCAAACATATTTTATTTTAAACATTTAAATTTGAGTATTTTAATAACTTTGACTAGATTGTTTCATTGACTTTTAGCAAACGATTTTGGTACCAATCTCACTAGAGATTTCGATAGGGATTTTTTTAAAGTACAACAGACACAAAGCAGACCACGCTCACGACAATCCCCACGGTCCACTCGTGGGCCGTGCAGTACGAAACAACTAGTTTATATATATAAAGCTCTAATTACCACTCACTGACAGAAATACAGGGCCAAAACTGTCATAGTTGGGGGTTAGGCGGCTATCGGATCGTATTGCTATGGTGCTCAAACCTATGGGAAAAATCCAATATCCGAAGTTTTACACCAGGGAAAAAAGTCGATGAGGGTTCCCGGAAAACGGCTATAGTTAGGGGAGAGGTGCCGGAACTAATGTTGTGGAGGACCCTGGGAGACGAGGTGACGTCGTGTTTTTTTTTTTAAATTCGCGTTTTTTTTTTTTTTTTCATACAAAATCTTCCCCCTCTTCTGGGGACCATACGAAAGGAGCAATAGTTGAAGTGTATTGATATTTGTATACAGTTGGGCCTGGTGAAGAGGCGCTATGACTTTAGGGGGGCAGAGTTGTCATTTTGATGAAACGTCCATGGGTTCCCAGGGAACCATAAGAGATAGTCGGGGGGTGTTCAAGCAAATGTCATAAAGGACCCTGAGAGACGAGGTGTCGTGACTTTTTTTTTTTTTAATTCGGACTTTTTTTTTTTTTCTGATTAAAAGTTGACTTTGAGCACTCACCGGCACCAGCTGAGCGTAGGTAGAGAGTCGTTCTTTAGCTGGTTGTATGCCCGGGAAAAAATGGTATTTCAAAAAGGTCTTCAATATTTTTTAAGAAGTCTATCTCGATGTAACATTGAGGGGTTCGTAGGGAACCAGGAACGGGAAGTCGTGCTAAATTTAACCCCATGTAGGAAACCATTGGAGACGAGGAAAAGTGTTTTTTTTTTTTTTAATTTCCCATTTTTTTTTTTTTTTTGCATACAAAATTTTCAAAAAACTGTAGTAGCCAAACGAAAAGATTGCTACTTTCAAAATTACGATATTTGCAAAGATTTTATCATTTTTTATTCAAAGAAGGTCACAAAGGGGTATGGAATCTTCATTCTCATGAATCGCTGACGTGTTCCGAGTTAACCATAAGAGATAGGTGGTGGGTGCCGGAACTAATGTTGTAGAGGACCCTTGGAGACGAGGTGATGTAAACTTTATTTTTTTAATTTCTCAAGTTTTTTTTTTTTCATACAAAAATTCGGCCATGGAGCTACAGGAGCTAACCGAGCGCAGCGAGGTTGGCGAGTATGCGACATTTATAAAGAACTGAGTATAGTAACCTGCAAAAAAGATATTGGAGAAATTTAGGTAGTCATCCTGATGTAACGCTGACGGGTTCCCATGAAACTATACGAGATGGGTGGTGGGTGCCAAAACTAATGTTGTAGAGGACCCTTGGAGACGAGGTCATGTAAACTTTTTTTTTTTTATTTTCCACTTTTTAAAAATTCTCCATACAAAAATTAGGCTATGGAGCTACAGGAGCTAACCGAGCGCAGCGAGGTTGGCAAGTGTGCGACATTTATGAAGAACTGAGTATAGTAACCTGCAAAAAATATATTGGAGAAATTTAAGTAGTTATTCTGATGTAACGCTGACGGGTTCCCATGAAACTATAAGAGATAGGTAGTGTGTGCCGAAACTAATGTTTTAGAGGACCCTTGGAGACGAGGTGATGTAAACTTTTTTTTTTAATTTTCCACTTTTTAAAAATTCTTTATACAAAAATTAGGCCATGGAGCTACAGGAGCTAACCGAGCGCAGCGAGGTTGGCGAGTGTGCGACATTTATAAAGAACTGAGTATAGTAACCTGCAAAAAAGATATTGGAGAAATTTAGGTAGTCATCCTGATGTAACGCTGACGGGTTCCCATGAAACTATACGAGATGGGTGATGGGTGCCAAAACTAATGTTGTAGAGGACCCTTGGAGACGAGGTCATGTAAACTTTTCTTTTTTAATTTTCCACTTTTTAAAAATTCTCCATACAAAAATTAGGCCATGGAGCTACAGGAGCTAACCGAGCGCAGCGAGGTTGGCAAGTGTGCGACATTTATAAAGAACTGAGTATAGTAACCTGCAAAACATATATTGGAGAAATTTAAGTAGTCATTCTGATGTAACGCTGACGGGTTTCCATGAAACTATAAGAGATTGGTAGGAAGTGCTTAAACTAATGTTGTAGAGGACCCTTGGAGACGAGGTGATGTCAACTTTTTTTTTTTAATTTTTAAGGTTTTTAAAATGTTCCATACAAAAATTGGGCCATGGAGCTACAGGAGCTAACCGAGCGAAGCGAGGTTGGCGAGTGTGCGACATTTATGAAGAACTGAGTATTATAACCTGCAAAAATGATATTGGAGAAATTTAAGTAGTCATCCTGATGTAACGCTCACGGGTTCCAATGAAACTATAAGAGATGGGTAGGAAGTGCTTTAACTAATGTTGTAGAGGACCCTTGAAGACGAGGTGATGTAAATTTTTTTTTTTTAATTTTCCACTTTTTTTTAAATTTTCTATACAAAAATTAGGCCATGGAGCTACAGGAGCTAACGGAGCGTAGCGAGGTTGGCGAGTGTGCGACATTTATGAAGAACTGAGTATTATAACCTGCAAAAAAGATATTGGAGAAATTTAAGTAGGCATCCTGATGTAACGCTCACGGGTTCCAATGAAACTATAAGAGATGGGTGGTGGCTGCCGAAACTAATGATGTAGAGGACTCTTGGAGACGAGGTGATGTAAACTTTTTTTTTTAATTTCCAACATTTTTAAAATTCTCCATACAAAAATTAGGCCTTGGAGCTACAGGAGCTAACCGAGCGCAGCGAGGTTGGCGAGTGTGCGACATTTATAAAGAACTGAGTATAGTAACCTGCAAAAAAGATATTGGAGAAATTTAGGTAGTCATCCTGATGTAACGCTGACGGGTTCCCATGAAACTATACGAGATGGGTGGTGGGTGCCAAAACTAATGTTGTAGAGGACCCTTGGAGACGAGTTGATGTAAACTTTTTTTTTTTTAATTCCAATATTTTTAAAATTCTCCATACAAAAATTAAGCCATGGAGCTACAGGAGCTAACCGAGCGAAGCGAGGTTGGCGAGTGTGCGACATTTATAAAGAACTGAGTAAAGTGACCTGCGAAAAATTCATTGTAGAAATTTTAGTAGTCATCCTGATGTAACGCTGACGGGTTCCCATTAAACTATGAGAGATAGGTGGTGAGTGCCGAAACTAATATTGTAGAGGACCCTTGGAGACGGGGAGACGTAAACTTTTTTTTTTAATTTTCAACATTTTTAAAATTCTCCATACAAAAATTAGGCCATGGAGCTACAGGAGCTAACCGAGCGAAGTGAGGTTGGCGAGTGTGCGACATTTATGAAGAACTGAGTATAGTAACCTGCAAAAAAGATATTGGAGAAATTTAAGTTGTCATCCTGATGTAGCGCTCACGGGTTCCCATGAAACTATAAGAGATGGGTAGGAAGTGCTTAAACTAATGTTGTAGAGGACCCTGGGAGACGAGGTGTTGTAAACTATTTTTTTTTAATTTCCAATGTTTTTTTTTTTTTTCATACAAAAAATATGCCATGGAGCTACAGGAGCTAACCGAGCGAAGCGAGGTTGGCGAGTGTGCGACATTTATGAAGAACTGAGTATAGTTACCTGCAATAAAGTCATTCGAGAAATTTAAGTAATTATTCTGATGTAACGCTGACGGGTTCCCATGAAACTATAAGAGATGGGTAGGAAGTGCTTAAACTAATGTTGTAGAGGACCCTTGGAGACGAGGTGATGAATACTTTTTTTTTAATTTCAAACTTTTTTTAAATTCTTTATACAAAAATTATGCCATGGAGCTACATGAGCTAACCGAGCGAAGCGAGGTTGGCGAGTGTGCGACAGTTATGAAGAACTGAGTATAGTGACCTGCAAAAAAGTGATTGCAGAAATTTTAGTAGTCATCCTGATGTAACGCTCACGGGTTCCTATGAAACTACAGGAGATGGGTAGGAAGTGCTTAAATGTTTGTTACAATGTTGTAGAGGACCCTTGGAGACGAGGTGATAAAAACTTTTTTTTTTTTATTTCCTACTTTTTTAAATTTTTTTATACAAAAATTATGCAATGGAGCTACAGGAGTGTGCGACATTTATAAAGAACTGAGTATAGTAACCTGCAAAAAAGTAATTGGAGAAATTTAAGTAGTCATTCTGATGTAACGCTGACGGGTTCCCATGAAACTATAACAGATAGGTGGGGGGTGCTTAAACTAATGTTGTAGAGGACCCTTGGAGACGAGGTCATATAAACTTTTTTTTTTAATTTTCTACTTTTTAAAAATTCTCCATACAAAAATTAGGCCATGGAGCTACAGGAGCTAACCGAGCGCAGCGAGGTTGGCAAGTGTGCGACATTTATGAAGAACTGAGTATAGTAACCTGCAAAAAATATATTGGAGAAATTTAAGTAGTCATTCTGATGTAACGCTGACGGGTTCCCATGAAACTATAAGAGATAGGTAGTGGGTGCCGAAACTAATGTTGTAGAGGACCCTTGGAGACGGGGTGATGTAAACTTTTTTTTTTTAATTTCCCAAGTTTTTCTTTTTCATACAAAAATTAGGCCATGGAGCTACAGGAACTAACCGAGCGAAGCGAGGTTGGCAAGTGTGCGACATTTATGAAAAACTGAGAATTGTAACCTGCCAAAAAGATATTGGAAAAATTTAAGTAGTCATCCTGAAGTATCGCTCACGGGTTCCCATGAAACTATAAGAGATGGGTAGGAAGTGCTTAAACTAATGTTGTAGAGGACCCTTGGAGACGAGCAGATGTAAACTTTTTTTTTTAATTTTCAACTTTTTAAAAATTCTCCATATAAAAATTATGCCATGGAGCTACAGGAGCTAACCGAGCGAAGCGAGGTTGGCGAGTGTGCGACATTTATGAAGAACTGAGTATAGTAACCTGCAAAAAAGATATTGGAGAAAATTAAGTTGTGATTCTGATGTAACGCTCACGGGTTCCCATGAAACTATAAGAGATGGGTAGAAGGTGCTTACACCAATGTTGTAGAGGACCCTTGGAGACGAGGAGATGTAAACTTTTTTTTTTTTTTTCCAAATTTTAAAAAATTCAACATACAAAAATTATGCCATGGAGCTACAGGAGCTAACCGAGCGAAGCGAGGTTGGCGAGTGTGCGACATTTAGGAGGAACTGAGTATAGTGACCTCCAATAAAGTTAATAATACAATTTAAGTAGTCATTCTGGTGTGACGCTGACGGGTCCCCATGTAACAACTTATAAGAAATATTAATAGGGATATTTTATCGATACATTGATTTTCGACATGGATTTTTTGTAAAGTATTATCTATTTTTTTATTCTAAAATTATACTATGGAGCCACAGGAGCTAACCGAGCGAAGCGAGGTTGGCGAGTGTGCGACATTTAGGAGAAACTGAGTATAGTGACCTGCAACAAAGTCATTGGAGAAATTTAAGTAATCATTCTGATTTAACGCTGACGGGTTCCCATGAAACTATAACAGATAGGTGGGGGGTGCATAAACTAAGGTTGTAGAGGAGTTTGAGTTTTAGATAACGATTTTGATCCCAATTTAAAAATAAATATCGATAGGTATTTTTTTAAAGTACAGTCTACGAGTACACAATTCAGACCACGCTCACGACAATCCTCACTGTACTTTTTAATTTTTAATTAGTTTTCCATAGAATTATTTTGTCAAGTTGTAATTTACCAATTTGATTCCAAATGTAATTAAGATTTCGACAAGTTTTCGACATTTGTTATCGAGCTTCAGGATCAAACATATTTTATTTTAGACATTTAAATCTTAGTATTTTAATAACTTTGACTTGATTGTTTTATTGAGTTTTAGCTAACGATTTTGATCCCAATTTCAAAATAATTATCAATAGGGTTTTTTTTAAAGTACAACCTACGAGTACACAAAGCAGACCACGCTCACGACAATCCTCACTGTAGTTTTTGATTTTTAATGAGTTTTCCATTGAAATGTTTTATCAAGTTGTAATTTACCAATTTGATCCCAAATGTAATTAAGATTTCGACAGGGATTTGTTATCGAGGTTTAGGATCAAACATATTTTATTTTAAACATTAAAATTTTAGTATTGTAATAACTTTGCCTAGATTGTTTTATTAAGTTTAAGCTAACGATTTTGGTACCAATCTCACTAGAGATTTCGATAGGGATTATTATTATTATTATTAAAAAGTACAATCTACACAAAGCAGACCACGCTCACGACAATCCCCACGGTCCACTCGTGGGCCGTGCAGTACGAAACAACTAGTTTATATATATAAAGCTCTAAGCTACCACTCACTGACTGACAGAAATGTAGGGCCAAAACTGTAATAGTTGGGGGTTGGGTGATGATCGGATCGTATAGGTATGGTGCTCAAACCTATGGGAAAAATCCGAAAACCAAGACTTTCCATCAGGGAAAAAAGTCGGTGAGGGTTCCGGCAAAACGGTAATAGATGGAGGGGGGGTGTTTGAACAAACTTTGTAGAGGACCCTGGGAGACGAGGTGACGTCATGGTTTTTTTTTTAAATTCCAAAATTCTTTTGTTTTTTTGTATGGAAATTTTTGAAAAACTTTGTGGGTCAAACGAAAAGAGTGCAACTTGCATAATTGCGATTTTTGTATAGATTTCGTCCTGTTTATTACGAGGAAGGTCATCGAGGGAGGCTGAAGCGTCATTTTGATGTAACGTCGAGGGGTTCCCGGAGAACCGTAAGAGGTAGTCGGGGGGTGCTCAAGCAAATGTCATAAAGGACCCTGGGAGAGGGGGTGACGTCAATTTTTTTTTTTTAAATTCCGCGTTTTTTTTTTTTTTTCATACAAATTTCGCGAAAATCGAAACTGGCCAAGCGAGGATTGCGAATTTGCGATAATTGCGAAGATTTCGCTCTGTTGACCGCGAAAAGAGTCATCGATGACATTTAAGTAGTCAATCTGATGAAACGCCGATGGGTTCCCAGGGAACCAAAAGAGATGGGAAAAAAATTTCAACACCATCATATGGAGGACCCTTGGCGACGAGGAAATTTTTTATTTTTTTTTTTAAATTCCATTTTTTTTTTCTGTTTTTCGAACAAAAATTTGAATAAACTGCTGTGGCCAAACGAAAAGACCGCAAGTCGCGAAATTTCAATATAGTAAAGATTCTTGCTTTTGTGTATCCCAAAATTTTTTTTTTGTCGTTGAGTAGTCGTGGTGGTGTAAAGTGATGGGTTCCTCGGAAACCACAAAAGATATCAAAAAACCCTAGAACATTTTATTGTAGAGGACCCTTGGCAATTAGCAAAAATTTTTTTTTTTTTTTTAAATTCCGAAATTTTACGTTTTTTTCATACAAAAAATATGCTATGGAGTCACAGGAGCTAACCGAGCGAAGCGAGGTTGGCGAGTGTGCGACATTTATGAAGAACTGTGTATAATGACCTGCAAAAAAGTCATTGGAGAAATTTAAGCAGTCATCCTGATGTAACGCTCACGGGTTCCCATGAAACTATAAGAGATGGGTAGAAAGTGCTAAAACAAATGTTGTATAAGACCCTTGGAGACGAGGTCATCAATACTTTTTTTTTTTTAATTTCCATTTTTTTTTTTTTTTTCATACAAAAATTATGCCATGGAGCTACAGGAGCTAACCGAGCAAAGCGAGATTGGCGAGTGTGCGACATCTATGAAGAACTGCGTATAGTGACCTGCAAAAAATTCATTGCAGAAATTTAAGTAGTCATCCTGATGTAACACTCACGGGTTCCCATGAAACTATAAGAGATGGGTAGGAAGTGCTTAAACTAATGTTGTAGAGGACCCTTGGAGACGAGGTGATGTAAACTTTTTTTTTTTAATTTCCAAAGTTTTTTTTTTTCATACAAAAATTCGGCCATGGAGCAACAGGAGCTAACCGAGCGCAGCGAGGTTGGCGAGTGTGCGACATTTATGAAGAACTGAGTATAGTTACCTGCAAAAAAGATATTGGAGAAATTTAAGTAGTCATCCTGATGTAACGCTCACGGGTTCCCATAAAACTATAAGAGATAGGTGGTGGGTGCCGAAACTATTGTTGTAGAGGACCCTTGGAGACGAGGTGATGTAAACTTTTTTTTTTATATTCCAACTTTTCAAAAATTCTCCATACAAAAATTAGGCCATGGAGCTACAGGAGCTAACCGAGCGCAGCGAGGTTGGCGAGTGTGCGACATTTATGAAGAACTGAGTATAGTAACCTGCAAAAAAGATATTTGAGAAATTTAAGTAGTCATTCTGATGTAACGCTGACGGGTTCCCATGAAACTATAAGACATGGGTGGTGGGTGTCTTAACTAATGTTGTAGAGGACCCTTGGAGACGAGGTGATAAAAACTTTTTTTTTAATTTCCTACTTTTTTGAATTTTTTTATACAAAAATTATGCAATGGAGCTACAGGAGCTAACCGAGCGAAGCGAGGTTGGCAAGTGTGCGACATTTATAAAGAACTGAGTATAGTAACCTGCAAAAAAGTAATTGGAGAAATTTAAGTAGTCATCCTGATGTAACGCTGACGGGTTCCCATGAAACTATAAGAGATGGGTAGGAAGTGCTTAAACTAATGTTCTAGAGGACCCTTGGAGGCGAGGAGACTTTAAACTTTTTTTTTAATTTTTAACTTTTTTTAAATTCTTCATATAAAAAATATGCCATGGAGTTTCTTTTCTAAAGAACGTATATTATTGAGTTATCGATTGCAATATTTTATCAGGTGGAAATTGACGATTTTGATCCCAAATTCAATTAAGGTTTCGACAGGAATTTGTTATCGAGCTTCAGGATCAAACATATTTTATTTTAGACATTTAAATTTTAGTATTTTAATAACTTTGACTTGATTGTTTTATTGAGTTTTAGCTAACGATTTTGATCCCAATTAAAAAATAATTATCAATAGGGTTTTTTTTAAAGTACAACCTACGAGTATACAAAGCAGACCTCGCTCACGACAATCCTCATTGTAGTTTTTGATTTTTAATGAGTTTTCCATTGAGATATTTTATCAAGTTGTAATTTACGAATTTGATTCCAAATGTAATTAAGATTTCGACAGGGATTTATTATCGAGGTTTAGGATCAAACATATTTTATTTTAAACATTTAAATATTAGTATTTTAATAACTTTGACTAGATTTTTTTATTGAGTTTTAGCCAACGATTTTGATCCCAATTTAAAATAAATATCGATAGGGATTTTTTTTAAGTACAACAGACACAAAGCAGACCACGCTCACGACAATCCCCACGGTCCACTCGTGGGCCGTGCAGTACGAAACAACTAGTTTATATATATAAAGCTCTAAGCTACCACTCACTGACTGACAGAAATGTAGGGCCAAAACTGTAATAGTTGGGGGTCGAGTGAGTGTCGGATCGTATAGGTATGGTGCTCAAACCTATGGGAAAAATCCGATATCCTGAACTTTCCATCAGGGAAAAAAGTCGGTGAGGGTTCCGGCGAAACGGTTACAGTTAGGGGGGGGGTGCTCAAACAAACTTTGTAGAGGACCCTCGGAGACGAGGTGACGTCATGGTTTTTTTTTTAAATTCCAAAATTCTTTTGTTTTTTTGTATGGAAATTTTTGAAAAACTGTGGGGGTCAAACGAAAGGAGCGCAACTTGCATAATTGCGATTTTTGTATAGATTTCGTCCTGTTTATTACAAGGAAGGTCATCGAGGGGGGCTGAAGCGTCATTTTGAGGTAACGTCGAGGGGTTCCCGGAGAACCGTAAGAGGTAGTCGGGGGGTGCTCAAGCAAATGTCATAAAGGACCCTGGGAGAGGAGGTGACGTCACATTTTTTTTTTTAAATTCCGCGTTTTTTTTTTTTTTTCATACAAATTTCGCGAAAATCGAAACTGGCCAAGCGAGGATTGCGGATTTGCGATAATTGCGAAGATTTCGCTCTGTTGACCGCGAAAAGAGTCATCGATGACATTTAAGTAGTCAATCTGATGAAACGCCGATGGGTTCCCAGGGAACTAAAAGAGATGGGAAAAAAATTTCAACACCATCATATGGAGGACCCTTGGCGACAAGGAAATTTTTTATTATTTTTTTTAAATTCCATTTTTTTTTTCTGTTTTTCGAACAAAAATTTGAATAAACTGCTGTGGCCAAACGAAAAGACCGCAAGTCGCGAAATTTCAATATAGTGAAGATTCTTGCTTTTGTGTATCCCAAAATTTTTTTTTTGTCGGTGAGTCGTCGTGGTGGTGTAAAGTGATGGGTTCCTCGGAAACCACAAAAGCTATCAAAAAACCCTAGAACTTTTTTTTGTAGAGGACCCTTGGCAATTTGCAAATTTTTTTTTTTTTTTTTTAAATTCCGAAATTTTACGTTTTTTTCATACAAAAAATATGCTATGGAGTCACAGGAGCTAACCGAGCGAAGCGAGGTTGGCGAGTGTGCGACATTTATGAAGAACTGTGTATAATGACCTGCAAAAAAGTCATTGGAGAAATTTAAGCAGTCATCCTGATGTAACTCTCACGGGTTCCCATGAAACTATAAGAGATGGGTAGAAAGTGCTAAAACAAATGTTGTATAAGACCCTTGGAGACGAGGTCATGTATACTTTTTTTTTTTAATTTCCATTTTTTTTTTTTTTTTCATACAAATATTATGCCATGGAGCTACAGGAGCTAACCGAGCGCAGCGAGGTTGGCGAGTGTGCGACATTTATGAAGAACTAAGTATAGTAACCTGCAAAAAATATATTGGAGAAATTTAAGTAGTCATTCTGATGTAACACTGACGGGTTCCCATGAAACTATAAGAGATAGGTGGTGAGTGCCGGAACTAATGTTGTAGAGGACCCTTGGAGACGAGGTAACGTAAACTTTTTTTTTTTAATTTCCAACATTTTTAAAATTCTCCATACAAAAATTAGGCCTTGGAGCTACAGGAGCTAACCGAGCGAAGCGAGGTTGGCGAGTGTGCGCAATTTATGAAAAACTGAGTATAGTAACCTGCAAAAAGTAATTGGAGAAATTTAAGTAGTCATCCTGATGTAACGCTGACGGGTTCCCATGAAACTATAAGAGATGGGTAGGAAGTGCTTAAACTAATGTTCTAGAGGACCCTTGGAGGCGAGGAGATGTAAACTTTTTTTTTTAATTTTTAACTTTTTTTTAATTCTTCATATAAAAAATATGCCATGGAGTTTCTTTTCTGAAGAACTTATATTATTGAGTTATCGATTGCAATATTTTATCAGGTGGAAATGGACGATTTTGATCCCAAATTCAATTAAGGTTTCGACAGGAATTTGTTATCGAGCTTCAGGATCAAACATATTTTATTTTAGACATTTAAATTTTAGTATTTTAATAACTTTGACTAGATTGTTTCATTGACTTTTAGCAAACGATTTTGGTACCAATCTCACTAGAGATTTCGATAGGGATTTTTTTTAAGTACAACAGACACAAAGCAGACCACGCTCACGACAATCCCCACGGTCCACTCGTGGGCCGTGCAGTACGAAACAACTAGTTATATTATATAAAGCTCTAATTACCACTCACTGACAGAAATACAGGGCCAAAACTGTAATAGTTGGGGGTTGGGTGATGATCGGTTCGTATAGGTATGGTGCTCAAACCTATGGGAAAAATCTGAAAACCAAGACTTTCCATCAGGGAAAAAAGTCGGTGACGGTTCCGACGAAACGGTTATAGTTAGGGGGGGGGTGTTCGAACAAACTTTGTAGAGGACCCTGGGAGACGAGGTGACGTCATGTTTTTTTTTTTTAATTCCAAAATTCTTTTGTTTTTTTGTATGGAAATTTTTGAAAAACTTTGTGGGTCAAACGAAAAGAGCACAACTTGCCAAATTGCAAATTTTGTATAGACTTCGTCTCGATTAATACGACAAAGGTCATCGAGGGGGGCTGAAGCGTCATTTTGATGTAACGTCGAGGGGTTCCCGGAGAACCGTAAGAGGTAGTCGGGGGGTGCTCAAGCAAATGTCATAAAGGACCCTGGGAGAGGGGGTGACGTCACATTTTTTTTTTTTAATTCCGCGATTTTTTTTTTTTTTCATACAAAAGTCGAAACACGTACTTTGGAGGCGTGTAGAAGCGAAACCTGCCAAGTGTGAATTGCGAATTTGGCATGGTTGCATACACTTGGGGCTGATGAACAGCAAAAGTGTCATCAATGAAATTTTAAAAGTGAACCTGATGTGACGCTGACGGGTTTCCAGGAAACCATAAGAGATGGCGAAAAACGCTAGAACCCAATTTTGGAGAGGGCTTCTGGAGACGAGGTGTGGTGACTTTTTTTTTTTTAAATTCCCATTTTTTTTTTTTTTTGCATTCGCGGCCGACTTTGAGCACTCACAGAGCATACTTCGAGCATACCCAGAATGCCCATTTTTGGCTGGTTGTAGTCACGTGGGTCACCCCATATCACAAAAAGTCTTAAATGATTTTTAGGTACACATCCTCATGTAACGATGAGGGGTTCCGATGCAACCAGGAATGGCAAGTCGTGCTAATTTTAACTACGTGTAGGAAACGTGTGGAGACGAGGAAAAGTTTTTTTTTTTTTTTTAATTTCCAATTTTTGTTTTTTTTTTTCATACATTTTAAAAAAAAAACTGTTGTAGCCAAACAAAAAGATTGCTACTTTTAAAATTACGATATTTGTAAAGCTTTCATCATTTTTTATCCTAGAAAGGTCACTAAGGGGTAATGAATCATCATTCTAATGAATCGCTGACGGGTTCCGAGTTAACCGTAAAAGATAGGTGCTGGGTGCCGAAACTAATGTTGTAGAGGACCTTTGGAGACGAGGTGATGTCATCTTTTTTTTTTTAATTTCCAAGGTTTTTTTTTTTTCATACAAAAATTCGGCCATGGAGCTACAGGAGCTAACCCAGCGCAGCGAGGTTGGCGAGTGTGCGACATTTATGAAGAACTGAGTATAGTAACCTGCAAAAAAGATATTACAGAGATTTAAGTAGTCATTCTGATGTAACGCTGATGGGTTCCCATGAAACTATAAGAGATGGGTGGTGGGTGCCAAAACTAATGTTGTAGAGGACCCTTGGAGACGAGTTGATGTAAACTTTTTTTTTTTTAATTCCAATATTTTTAAAATTCTCCATACAAAAATTAAGCCATGGAGCTACAGGAGCTAACCGAGCGAAGCGAGGTTGGCGAGTGTGCGACATTTATAAAGAACTGAGTAAAGTGACCTGCGAAAAATTCATTGTAGAAATTTTAGTAGTCATCCTGATGTAACGCTGACGGGTTCCCATTAAACTATAAGAGATAGGTGGTGGGTGCCGGAACTAATGTTGTAGAGGACCCTTGGAGACGAGGTGATGTAAACTTTTTTTTTTATTTTCCACTTTTTAAAAATTCTCCATACAAAAATTAGGCCATGGAGCTACAGGAGCTAACCGAGCGCAGCTAGGTTGGCGAGTGTGCGACATTTATGAAGAACTGAGTATAGTGACCTGCAAAAAAGATATCGGAGAAATTTAAGTAGTCATTCTGATGTAACGCTGACGGGTTCCCATGAAACTATAAGAGATAGGTGGTGGGTGCCGGAACTAATGTTTTAGAGCACCCTTGGAGACGAGGTGATGTAAACTTTTTTTTTTTTTTTCCACTTTTTAAAAATTCTCCATATAAAAATTAGGACATGGAGCTACAGGAGCTAACTGAGCGAAGCGAGGTTGGCGAGTGTGCGACATTTATGAAAAACTGAGTATAGCAACCTACAAAAAAGATATTGGAGAAATTTAAGTAGTCATCCTGATGTAACGCTCACGGGTTCCCATGAAAATATAAGAGATGGGTAGGAAGTGCTTAAACTAATGTTGTAGAGGACCCTTGGAGACGAGGAGATGTAAACTTTTTTTTTTTTTTTTTCCAAATTTTTTAAAAATTCTACATACAAAAATTATGCCATGGAGCTACATTTAGGAGGAACTGAGTATAGTGACCTGCAATAAAGTTAATAATACAATTTAAGTAGTCATTCTGGTGTGACGCTGACGGGTCCCCATGAAACAACTTATAAGAAATATTAATTGGGATATTTTATCGATACATTGATATTCGACAGGGATTGTTTGGAAAGTACAACAATATATATAGGATTTTTTTTTTTAAGTACAATCTATGAGTACACAAAGCAGACCACGCTCACGACAATCCTCACTGTAGTTTTTGATTTTTAATGAGTTTTCCATTGAAATATTTTATAAAGTTGTAATTTACGAATTTGATTCCAAATGTAATTAAAATTTCGACAGGGATTTATTATCGAGGTTTAGGAACAAACATATTTTATTTTAAACATTTAAATATTAGTATTTTAATAACTTTGACTAGATTGTTTTATTGAGTTTTAGCTTACGATTTGATCATAATTATCGATTAGAAAAGTAACAATGTAGATTTTTTAATCGATTACAACTAATACAATAACACACAAAGCAGACCACGCTCACGACAATCCCCACGGTCCACTCGTGGGCCGTGCAGTACGAAACAACTAGTTATATTATATAAAGCTGGTAGCTACCACTGACTGACAGAAATACAGGGCCAAAACTGTAATAGTTGGGGGTTGGGTGATGGTCGGATCGTATAGGTATGGTGCTCAAACCTATGGGAAAAATCTGAAAACCAAGACTTTCCATCAGGGAAAAAAGTCGGTGACGGTTCCGGGGAAACGGTAATAGTTGGAGGGGGGGTGCTCAAACAAACTTTGAAGAGGACCCTCGGAGACGAGGTGACGTCATGGTTTTTTTTTTAAATTCCAAAATTCTTTTGTTTTTTTGTATGGAAATTTTTGAAAAACTGTGGGGGTCAAACGAAAGGAGCGCAACTTGCATAATTGCGATTTTTGTATAGATTTCGTCCTGTTTATTACGAGAAAGGTCATCGAGGGGGGCTGAAGCGTCATTTTGAGGTAACGTCGAGGGGTTCCCGGAGAACCGTAAGAGGTCGTCGGGGGGTGCTCAAGCAAATGTCATAAAGGACCCTGGGAGAGGAGGTGACGTCACATTTTTTTTTTTAAATTCCGCGTTTTTTTTTTTTTTTCATACAAATTTCGCGAAAATCGAAACTGGCCAAGCGAGGATTGCGGATTTGCGATAATTGCGAAGATTTCGGTCTGTTGACCGCGAAAAGAGTCATCGATGACATTTAAGTAGTCAATCTGATGAAACGCCGATGGGTTCCCAGGGAACCAAAAGAGATGGGAAAAAAATTTCAACACCATCATATGGAGGACCCTTGGCGACGAGGAAATTTTTTTTTTTTTTTTTTAAATTCCATTTTTTTTTTCTGTTTTTCGAACAAAAATTTGAATAAACTGCTGTGGCCAAACGAAAAGACCGCAAGTCGCGAAATTTCAATATAGTAAAGATTCTTGCTTTTGTGTATCCCAAAATTTTTTTTTTGTCGTTGAGTAGTCGTGGTGGTGTAAAGTGATGGGTTCCTCGGAAACCACAAAAGATATCAAAAAACCCTAGAACATTTTATTGTAGAGGACCCTTGGCAATTAGCAAAAAATTTTTTTTTTTTTTTAAATTCCGAAATTTTACGTTTTTTTCATACAAAAAATATGCTATGGAGTCACAGGAGCTAACCGAGCGAAGCGAGGTTGGCGAGTGTGCGACATTTATGAAGAACTGTGTATAATGACCTGCAAAAAAGTCATTGGAGAAATTTAAGCAGTCATCCTGATGTAACGCTCACGGGTTCCCATGAAACTATAAGAGATGGGTAGAAAGTGCTAAAACAAATGTTGTATAAGACCCTTGGAGACGAGGTCATCAATACTTTTTTTTTTTAATTTCCATTTTTTTTTTTTTTTTCATACAAAAATTATGCCATGGAGCTACAGGAGCTAACCGAGCGAAGCGAGATTGGCGAGTGTGCGACATCTATGAAGAACTGCGTATAGTGACCTGCAAAAAATTAATTGCAGAAATTTAAGTATTCATCCTGATGTAACACTCACGGGTTCCCATGAAACTATAAGAGATGGGTAGGAAGTGCTTAAACTAATGTTGTAGAGGACCCTTGGAGACGAGGTGATGTAAACTTTTTTTTTTTAATTTCCAAAGTTTTTTTTTTTCATACAAAAATTCGGCCATGGAGCAACAGGAGCTAACCGAGCGCAGCGAGGTTGGCGAGTGTGCGACATTTATGAAGAACTGAGTATAGTAACCTGCAAAAAAGATATTGGAGAAATTTAAGTAGTCATCCTGATGTAACGCTCACGGGTTCCCATAAAACTATAAGAGATAGGTGGTGGGTGCCGAAACTAATGTTGTAGAGGACCCTTGGAGACGAGGTGATGTAAACTTTTTTTTTTATATTCCAACTTTTCAAAAATTCTCCATACAAAAATTAGGCCATGGAGCTACAGGAGCTAACCGAGCGCAGCGAGGTTGGCAAGTGTGTGACATTTATGAAGAACTGAGTATAGTAACCTGCAAAAAATATATTGGAGAAATTTAAGTAGTCATTCTGATGTAACGCTGACGGGTTCCCATGAAACTATAAGAGATAGGTAGTGGGTGCCGGAACTAATGTTGTAGAGGACCCTTGGAGACGGGGTGATGTAAACTTTTTTTTTTTTTTTCCAAATTTTTAAAAATTCAACATACAAAAATTATGCCATGGAGCTACAGGAGCTAACCGAGCGAAGCGAGGTTGGCGAGTGTGCGACATTTAGGAGGAACTGAGTATAGTGACCTCCAATAAAGTTAATAATACAATTTAAGTAGTCATTCTGGTGTGACGCTGACGGGTCCCCATGTAACAACTTATAAGAAATATTAATAGGGATATTTTATCGATACATTGATTTTCGACATGGATTTTTTGTAAAGTATTATCTATTTTTTTATTCTAAAATTATACTATGGAGCCACAGGAGCTAACCGAGCGAAGCGAGGTTGGCGAGTGTGCGACATTTAGGAGAAACTGAGTATAGTGACCTGCAACAAAGTCATTGGAGAAATTTAAGTAATCATTCTGATTTAACGCTGACGGGTTCCCATGAAACTATAACAGATAGGTGGGGGGTGCATAAACTAAGGTTGTAGAGGAGTTTGAGTTTTAGATAACGATTTTGATCCCAATTTAAAAATAAATATCGATAGGTATTTTTTTAAAGTACAGTCTACGAGTACACAATTCAGACCACGCTCACGACAATCCTCACTGTACTTTTTAATTTTTAATTAGTTTTCCATAGAATTATTTTGTCAAGTTGTAATTTACCAATTTGATTCCAAATGTAATTAAGATTTCGACAAGTTTTCGACATTTGTTATCGAGCTTCAGGATCAAACATATTTTATTTTAGACATTTAAATCTTAGTATTTTAATAACTTTGACTTGATTGTTTTATTGAGTTTTAGCTAACGATTTTGATCCCAATTTCAAAATAATTATCAATAGGGTTTTTTTTAAAGTACAACCTACGAGTACACAAAGCAGACCACGCTCACGACAATCCTCACTGTAGTTTTTGATTTTTAATGAGTTTTCCATTGAAATGTTTTATCAAGTTGTAATTTACCAATTTGATCCCAAATGTAATTAAGATTTCGACAGGGATTTGTTATCGAGGTTTAGGATCAAACATATTTTATTTTAAACATTAAAATTTTAGTATTGTAATAACTTTGCCTAGATTGTTTTATTAAGTTTAAGCTAACGATTTTGGTACCAATCTCACTAGAGATTTCGATAGGGATTATTATTATTATTATTAAAAAGTACAATCTACACAAAGCAGACCACGCTCACGACAATCCCCACGGTCCACTCGTGGGCCGTGCAGTACGAAACAACTAGTTTATATATATAAAGCTGGTAGCTACCACTGACTGACAGAAATACAGGGCCAAAACTGTAATAGGTGGGGGTTGGGTGATGATCGGATCGTATAGGTATGGTGCTCAAACCTATGGGAAAAATCTGAAAACCAAGACTTTCCATCAGGGAAAAAAGTCGGTGACGGTTCCGGCGAAACGGTTATAGTTAGGGGGGGGGTGTTCGAACAAACTTTGTAGAGGACCCTCGGAGACGAGGTGACGTCATGTTTTTTTTTTTTAAATCCATAATTCTTTTGTTTTTTTGTATGGAAATTTTTGAAAAACTGTGGGGGTCAAACGAAAAGAGCACAACTTGCCAAATTGCAAATTTTGTATAGACTTTGTCTTGGTTAATACGACAAAGGTCATCGAGGGGGGCTGAAGCGTCATTTTGATGTAACGTCGAGGGGTTCCCGGAGAACCGTAAGAGGTAGTCGGGGGGTGCTCAAGCAAATGTCATAAAGGACCCTGGGAGAGGGGGTGACGTCACATTTTTTTTTTTAAATTCCGCGATTTTTTTTTTTTTTCATACAAAAGTCGAAACACGTACTTTGGAGGCTTGTAGAAGCGAAACCTGCCAAGTGACAACTGCAAATTTGGCATGGTTGCATACACTGGGGGCTAATGAACAGCAAAAGTGTCATCAATGAAATTTTAAAAGTGAACCTGATGTGACGCTGACGGGTTCCCAGGAAACCATAAGAGATGGCGAAAAACGCTAGAACCCAATTTTGGAGAGGGCTTCTGGAGACGAGGTGTGGTGACTTTTTTTTTTTTAAATTCCCATTTTTTTTTTTTTTTGCATTCGCGGCCGACTTTGAGCACTCGTAGAGCATACTTCGAGCATACCCAGAATGGCCATTTTTGGCTGGTTGTAGTCACGGGGGTCACCCCATATCACAAAATGTCTTCAATGATTTTTGGGTAGTCATCATGATGTAACGCTGAGGGGTTCCCAGGTCACCAGAAGAGGTGCATAGGGTGAACTTTACCCACGTATAGGAAACCCTCGGAGACGAGTAAAAGTTTTTTTTTTTTTTTTAATTTCCGATTTTTTAATTTTTTTTTCATACATTTTTTTAAAAAAACTGTAGCAGCCAAACGAAAAAATTGCTACTTTTAAAATTACGATATTTGTAAAGCTTTCATCATTTTTTATCCTAGAAAGGTCACTAAGGGGTAATGAATCATCATTCTGATGAATCGCTGACGGGTTCCGAGTTAACCGTAAGAGATAGGTGGTGGGTGCCGAAACTAATGTTGTAGAGGACCTTTGGAGACGAGGTGATGTCAACTTTTTTTTTTTAATTTCCAAGGTTTTTTTTTTTTCATACAAAAATTCGGCCATGGAGCTACAGGAGCTAACCGAGCGCAGCGAGGTTGGCGAGTGTGCGACATTTATGAAGAACTGAGTATAGTAACCTGCAAAAAAGATATTGGAGAAATTTAAGTAGTCATTCTGATGTAACGCTGATGGGCTCCCATGAAACTATAAGAGATGGGTGGTGGGTGCCAAAACTAATGTTGTAGAGGACCCTTGGAGACGAGTTGATGTAAACTTTTTTTTTTTTAATTCCAATATTTTTAAAATTCTCCATACAAAAATTAAGCCATGGAGCTACAGGAGCTAACCGAGCGAAGCGAGGTTGGCGAGTGTGCGACATTTATGAAGAACTGAGTATAGTAACCTGCAAAAAATATATTGGAGAAATTTAAGTAGTCATTCTGATGTAACACTGACGGGTTCCCATGAAACTATAAGAGATAGGTGGTGGGTGCCGGAATTAATGTTGTAGAGGACCCTTGGAGACGAGGTGATGTAAACTTTTTTTTTTTAATTTCCAACATTTTTAAAATTCTCCATACAAAAATTAGGCCTTGGAGCTTCAGGAGCTAACCGAGCGAAGCGAGGTTGGCGAGTGTGCGCAATTTATGAAAAACTGAGTATAGTAACCTGCAAAAAAGTAATTGGAGAAATTTAAGTAGTCATCCTGATGTAACGCTGACGGGTTCCCATGAAACTATAAGAGATGGGTAGGAAGTGCTTAAACTAATGTTCTAGAGGACCCTTGGAGGCGAGGAGATGTAAACTTTTTTTTTTAATTTTCCACTTTTTAAAAATTCTCTATACAAAAATTCGGCCATGGAGCTACAGGAGCTAACCGAGCGCAGCGAGGTTGGCGAGTGTGCGACATTTATGAAGAACTGAGTATAGTAACCTGCAAAAAAGATATTGGAGAAATTTAAGTAGTCATTCTGATGTAACGCTGACGGGTTCCCATGAAACTATAAGAGATGGGTGGTGGGTGTCTTAACTAATGTTGTAGAGGACCCTTGGAGACGAGGTGATGAAAACTTTTTTTTTTTTATTTCCTACTTTTTTGAATTTTTTTATACAAAAATTATGCAATGGAGCTACAGGAGCTAACCGAGCGAAGCGAGGTTGGCGAGTGTGCGACATTTATAAAGAACTGAGTATAGTAACCTGCAAAAAAGTAATTGGAGAAATTTAAGTAGTCATCCTGATGTAACGCTGACGGGTTCCCATGAAACTATAAGAGATGGGTAGGAAGTGCTTAAACTAATGTTCTAGAGGACCCTTGGAGGCGAGGAGATGTAAACTTTTTTTTTTAATTTTTATCTTTTTTTAAATTCTTCATATAAAAAATATGCCATGGAGTTTCTTTTCTTTTTGATCCCAAATTCAATTAAGTTTTCGACAGGAATTTGTTATCGAGGTTTAGGATCAAACATATTTTATTTTAAACATTTACCAACCTCACTAGAGATATCGATAGGGATTTAAAAAAAAATACAATCTACACAAAGCAGACCACGCTCACGACAATCCCCACGGTCCACTCGTGGGCCGTGCAGTACGAAACAACTAGTTATATTATATAAAGCTCTAATTACCACTGACTGACAGAAATGTAGGGCCAAAACTGTAATAGTTGGGGGTTGGGTGATGATCGGATCGTATAGGTATGGTGCTCAAACCTATGGGAAAAATCTGAAAACCAAGACTTTCCATCAGGGAAAAAAGTCGGTGACGGTTCCGACGAAACGGTTATAGTTAGGGGGGGGGTGTTCAAACAAACTTTGTAGAGGACCCTGGGAGACGAGGTGACGTCATGGTTTTTTTTTTAAATTCCAAAATTCTTTTGTTTTTTTGTATGGAAATTTTTGAAAAACTTTGTGGGTCAAACGAAAAGAGCACAACTTGCCAAATTGCAAATTTTGTATAGACTTCGTTTAGGTTAATACGACACAGGTCATCGAGGGGGGCTGAAGCGTCATTTTGATGTAACGTCGAGGGGTTCCCGGAGAACCGTAAGAGGTAGTCGGGGTGTGCTCAAGCAAATGTCATAAAGGACCCTGGGAGAGGGGGTGACGTCATATTTTTTTTTTTAAATTCCGCGATTTTTTTTTTTTTTCATACAAAAGTCGAAACACGTACTTTGGAGGCTCGTAGAAGCGAAACCTGCCAAATGACAACTGCAAATTTGGCATGGTTGCATACACTGGGGGCTGATGAACAGCAAAAGTGTCATCAATGAAATTTTAAATGTGAACCTGATGTGACTCTGACGGGTTCCCAGGAAACCATAAGAGATGGCGAAAAACGCTAGAACCCAATTTTGGAGAGGACTTCTGGAGACGAGGTGTGGTGACTTTTTTTTTTTTAAATTCCCATTTTTTTTTTTTTTTGCATTCGCGGCCGACTTTGAGCACTCGCAGAGCATACTTCGAGCATACCCAGAATGGCCATTTTTGGCTGGTTGTAGTCACGGGGGTCACCCCATATCACAAAATGTCTTCAATGATTTTTGGGTAGTCATCATGATGTAACGCTGAGGGGTTCCCAGGTCACCAGGAGAGGTGCATAGGGTGAACTTTACCCACGTATAGGAAACCCTCGGAGACGAGTAAAAGTTTTTTTTTTTTTTTAAATTTCCGATTTTTTAATTTTTTTTTCATACATTTTTTAAAAAAAACTGTAGCAGCCAAACGAAAAAATTGCTACTTTCAAAATTACAATATTTGCGAAGCTTTCATCATTTTTTATCCCAGGAAGGTCACTAAGGGGTAATGAATCATCATTCTGATGAATCGCTGACGGGTTCCGAGTTAACCGTAAGAGATAGGTGGTGGGTGCCGGAACTAATGTTGTAGAGGACCCTTGGAGACGAGGTGATGTAAACTTTTTTTTTTTAATTTCCAAGGTTTTTTTTTTTTCATACAAAAATTCGGCCATGGAGCTACAGGAGCTAACCGAGCGAAGCGAGGTTGACGAGTGTGCGACATTTATGAAGAACTGAGTATAGTAACCTGCAAAAAAGATATTGGAGAAATTTAAGTAGTCATTCTGATGTAACACTGACGGGTTCCCATGAAACTATAAGAGATAGGTGGTGGGTGCCGGAACTAATGTTGTAGAGGACCCTTGGAGACGAGGTGATGTAAACTTTTTTTTTTTAATTTCCAACATTTTTAAAATTCTCCATACAAAAATTAGGCCTTGGAGCTACAGGAGCTAACCGAGCGAAGCGAGGTTGGCGAGTGTGCGCAATTTATGAAAAACTGAGTATAGTAACCTGCAAAAAAGTAATTGGAGAAATTTAAGTAGTCATCCTGATGTAACGCTGACGGGTTCCCATGAAACTATAAGAGATGGGTAGGAAGTGCTTAAACTAATGTTCTAGAGGACCCTTGGAGGCGAGGAGATGTAAACTTTTTTTTTTAATTTTCCACTTTTTAAAAATTCTCTATACAAAAATTCGGCCATGGAGCTACAGGAGCTAACCGAGCGCAGCGAGGTTGGCGAGTGTGCGACATTTATGAAGAACTGAGTATAGTAACCTGCAAAAAAGATATTGGAGAAATTTAAGTAGTCATTCTGATGTAACGCTGACGGGTTCCCATGAAACTATAAGAGATGGGTGGTGGGTGTCTTAACTAATGTTGTAGAGGACCCTTGGAGACGAGGTGATGAAAACTTTTTTTTTTTAATTTCCTACTTTTTTGAATTTTTTTATACAAAAATTATGCAATGGAGCTACAGGAGCTAACCGAGCGAAGCGAGGTTGGCGAGTGTGCGACATTTATAAAGAACTGAGTATAGTAACCTGCAAAAAAGTAATTGGAGAAATTTAAGTAGTCATCCTGATGTAACGCTGACGGGTTCCCATGAAACTATAAGAGATGGGTAGGAAGTGCTTAAACTAATGTTCTAGAGGACCCTTGGAGGCGAGGAGATGTAAACTTTTTTTTTTAATTTTTAACTTTTTTTTAATTCTTCATATAAAAAATATGCCATGGAGTTTCTTTTCTGAAGAACTTATATTATTGAGTTATCGATTGCAATATTTTATCAGGTGGAAATGGACGATTTTGATCCCAAATTCAATTAAGGTTTCGACAGGAATTTGTTATCGAGCTTCAGGATCAAACATATTTTATTTTAGACATTTAAATTTTAGTATTTTAATAACTTTGACTAGATTGTTTCATTGACTTTTAGCAAACGATTTTGGTACCAATCTCACTAGAGATTTCGATAGGGATTTTTTTTAAGTACAACAGACACAAAGCAGACCACGCTCACGACAATCCCCACGGTCCACTCGTGGGCCGTGCAGTACGAAACAACTAGTCATCTTATATATATTTGCTTACTCAATTATTATTGCTTTTGTAATTGTATTGTGTTTTTATTTAGGCTACTCAATTAATGCATACTGTAATAGCATGTGGTGGTTGGCTGTAATTGGTTCAGCATCTGGTTTCAGTCTTAGATATACTCGTAGGTGAAAATCCATGTATGTATTGTTTCTGACACTGTTGGTGATCCAAATAAATAAATAAAATAAATTAAGTATTCTTGTAAAATATAAAACAATACAATTACGTGTTTACATGCCAATTCAAGATTTGCTGGCTTACAACCTGTCCGCCAATTATCAATACGAGCGAAAATTAATATAGCAGTTTCAATTTTAAGCATACGTTCAATTTCCAGATATATTTTGATAATAAGTAAAGTACAAAGATTTAAAAATAAAATAAATTCGAAACTAAAGTACACTACAAATAAAACTAAAAAACTAATATTTTAACCGTCCTATAGGCATAGTGTACCGAGGACAATCGCAGCGTTTCCCCGTTGAACGGCGAGGCTGACCCTTTGAGCAAAATATTCTCTACTTAAAGGGTCAACCGTCGCCAAGCGGTGTTTTCCCAAGCTCACGAAAGAACGTCAGAGCCTCCTCGGACCACGGACCCATCGTTTCGACAGCAAATGAGACAAAGTGATGATTTATGATGATCACCGCGTACTTGTTGCGTTTAAGGCACACAGCTGACTCTGCAGCGGCCCCAGGTTTCTTATGGCTGGATGTCACATGTGAGTGTTAATAATTATTATTTTTATTTTAATAGTTATCTAAATGTAGCTAAAAAAAGTTTAGTAAAGAAAAAAGTTTGAAATTATAGATAAAATGTGTAAGTACATGAACTAAAATTTCGAGATACATAAAAATATATCGAAATTTATTTGTCATATTTATCGAGTCGACGACGTACGCTTGCCATTTGTCATGATGGGGCCTATAGCAAAGTTGGCTACATGTGAACTCTTTCCTCGTTGAATTATTATGGACATATTCTGTTTTAGGTAGTTATGGCATTTGGGACCGCCACACTCTTGGAAAATTCGTTTACCCAGCTCTTTTATGAATTTGTGGGTATCAAGAGAATATACCCCCATTGTTTCAACCCCAAATGCCACAAAGTTATAATTTTGTTTAATGCTATTGTATTTGATGTGCTTTCTAAATTCGGCTGTATGAGCAGCCGAACCGGCCTTTTTTGATGTAGAGGAAATGTGGCAAGCGGCAAAGGTATCCACACAGGTGGTAATATTACATTTAAACAATGTTGAAAGTTCTAGCAATTGCCACATCAGTCAGCCTTCGCAGATCGTAACGTCTAAAGGGTTAACAGACAGAATAATTCTAATTAATTAACATAATTCTTGACATAATAAAATAATGAATGAGTAACCTTCTACCCCTATTATCTTCTAAGATGCCTCCACACTTCAAAAGCAGACACCTCTCCATAAGGACCACGATACACGAGCCTAGTATAACAAGTCCATTCATCAGTCATCACATCCCCTAGATTTCCACTCACGGAGATGAGCATTTCAGAAGTATTTTCTAAAATATAACCAACACTCGCCACTCTGACCAGACGGCTTAGCTGGTCTGTTTCAATTTTAATGACAATTTTACAAGTTAATATTAATAGAAATGGCATCGACGGCTTAACTTGCCCTTCGAGACACGGAAATTATAATAATAATAATAATATAAAAATCGTTTATTTACTTTAAAAACTAGTACATTTTTTAGGAATTGGCCACTGGTGCCCAAACAAAGTTAATCTGAATCTCAGGCACCAGTTCCATTACACAAATAAGTATAATATACAATACAATACATATAGAATTTTAGCTTTTTTTTTCCACTTAGTTTATAGATTTTCTTACTTTTTACTATTCGCAATTACAAATTGAATTTTGTACCCTCTATTTTAATATTTGTAACAATTCTTCTGTTGCTTCGTAGTTTAATTTATTTAACCAAGAACTTAAAATAATTTTACATTTATTATAGTTCAGAGAATTTACATTAATAGCTTTATTAATTTTCTTATAGAGATAAACTGCAATACAGGGGTAAAACTTGCTCATAAAGGCAGTCTTAAATAATTTAGGATAAGGAATTATATGGGTTCTCTTAGTTTTATTGCAGACAGGATCATTTGAGTTTCTGTGTTTATTAAGAACTGTTTGCAAAATAAAAAGTTGTCTCACACTCAAAACCTCACATTCTTGAAACAAGTCAAATGTAGGGTATCTAAAGGGTCTAAAAGTACTCACTTTGAGGACGGCTCTAACAGCTCTCTCTAAGGATATTATGGCAGTCTTGTCGGAGCCGCCCCATACAGTAACTCCATATAGAAGCAGAGACTGGTGTATAGAATTGTGGTGTTATATGACAAATATCATAAAGCTTCGCGCGGTCGCTAAATATTATTGGATAATGTATGAGCAGTGGTGTCTAGGTTCTAAGAATGCTCTCCTTAACATCCTAAAAAGGTGGGTTTGAACCAATGAGAAATACACTTTTTTACGTACATTTGTCATAGATTTACATCAGGAACGGGTTCAAGACTCAGCTTTACGCAGTGGAAGTTGGTGCGAGAGGAGTTTCAGCAAAATCTTTGCATCACTTACTGAAAGAAGTGGGCCTAAGCAGGTCTGCCGTCAATACATTTATGGAACGAGCTTCCAAGACGGCATTAACGGAATCATGCAGTATTTGGTTGGGTAGGGAGATAAGAATGAAGGAGGGATGTGCAGAAAAAGGACTCCGTTTGAATGCGAGAAAAACCAAGGTACTAGTGTTTGAAAGAAGAAGGATGACAACCGTGACGATAAAGATTGATGATGAAACTCTAGAACAAGTAAATGAAATTATATATCTGGGCAGTGTTTTCACTGCGGATGGGAAGTACGATAGGGACGTTGAAAGAAGAGTGAACGCGGGAAATAGTGTTAACGTGCCCTGGGGTCACTGATCGGCAGTCGAAATGTCAGTGACAAAGCTCGGCTCGCCATACACAATGCCATGTTGGTACCAACACTGATGTATGGAAGCGAAACGTGGATATGTCAGAATACGCATGAGAGTAGGGTTAATGCAGTAGAAATGCGGTCGTTGCGGCGGATATGTGGCGTCACTTTGGCGGACCGCATACGTAACGTCGAAATACGGAAAAGGGTTGGTATGAAGGAAAGCATAGGGACAAAAATAAGGAAAAGCATGCTACGATGGTTCGGGCATGTTGAAAGGATGAGCGATGAAAGATTGACGAACCAGATATATAATGCGAAAGTTGTGGGTAAAAGAGGCCCTGGCAGACCGAGACTCACATATCACGATCAAATAAATAAAACACTGACTGAAGGTGCATTAAAAAGTCTTCGTAACCAAAGGGCATGTATGAAGAGGTTAATGAATGTCGACGAAGCGAAAGAGGTATGTCGTGATCGTGTCAAATGGCGCTCAATTGTCTTTGCCTACCCCGCAAGGGATCTGGCGTGAAGATATGTAGGGAGATAAGTAGAATGGTGGATGGTGAGCGTATTATCGCACAATAAAATAAAAAAGCCTCCTTTTTTTAAACCAGCCTATTGTCGGTGGTAAGCCCGAGACACCATTCTTCTCATCTCTTACCCACACACGATGGACCTGGCACCCGCACGGTGAATCCATGGAATGCTTAGAAATTTGTCTTCTTCACCACTGTTTTCGTGCCTCGGAAACACGTTAAGCCCTCGCTCCTGGTTTCGCTAATATCAATTTGTGGAATCGTGAATAAATTGTCATTAAATAATGGTCATCAGACCCTGGTCAACCCGTCAGCGTAACGAGTGTAGGCCAAATTCTTCAGAAAATTCTAGTAGGATCTTCAACAGATGAGGTTTAGGATTGTAAAGATCATCATTAGCCCGTGTCTCTCCACTGATAGATGTATGCTTGTTTCAAGGTTCGCCAATCTACGCCTAGATCCACCAGCGATCGTTTTCTTTAGTTTGTCCGTCTGTCTGGCGTCACCCTCTAATCCTTCTTATACGTGTTCTTCACTCCAAAATACGTTTAATTTATCATTCTTGCTCCAAATTTTTTAGCTTCATTTACTCGTAAACAGTAGCTCTAGCTCGTTTATAGTTAGGATACTACGTACTTCCTATTCAAGCAATTTCTTCCTATTAAACCATCAACGTGTATACCGGGCATTACTGGCTAAACCTCGCAAAATTACACCTAGTTTCATTAACATGTAGGTTTAAATTTCGATAGACCATATTTAGCGTAGCAATATATGTAGCTACAAATATAGAGGTATTGTTCACTGTCACCTGCTAACATTGTATTTCAGTAATAAATAGGACTATAGATATTACTACATAATACGAGTTTGCATTACATAATACCTTTGCCCTTATATTGTCTTTATTATACGTTAACTAACGACGTAGGCCAAATGAAAGTTACCGATTTAGCCTTCAAAATTAATACGCTGAAGTGGCAATGGGCTGGACATGTCTGTCGCAGAACCGATGAACGATGGAGTAGAAGTGTTCTAGATTGGAGATTACGCACGGGAAGACGTAGAGTGGGACGATCTTCCGCTAGATGGAAGAATGACCTGAAGCAGGTCGCTGGTGGGTGTTGGATGAGGGTGGCAGGAGATCGTGTGAAGTGGTGAGCCTTAGGAGAAGCCTATATCCAGCAGTGGAGAGAGAATGATAATGATGACGAATAATAAAATAGAAAAATGTTTATGGAAATATAGTAAAGTAAAGTATTATCACGACCGTATGGCTTCCGGGGCGATCAGAAACCAATTTTTGTTTATTAAAAAGCCGGGTTCACATTTAGGCAACTATACCATAGGTCCATCATAACAAGTGACAAACTTATCGATATCTCTAGCGTACCAAACTCGAGAAATATGACAAATAAATTAAATATTAATTAATTTTAATAATTTAAATTAATAAATATTATTGTGTTCCGACCAGGAATCTAACCCGGTACCTCCAAGTCTAAATCCACGGACTAAACAGGCATCCTTTTAAATGGGCTAGCTACTGGCGACCAACATCAGTCCTTACTGTAACACCAGCCTAATATTTTTTATTGTTAGACTATTAATTGCTGTACAAAAATACAGCAAAAATACTTATTTCCAATGTCCAAAACTAAATTGAGCTGTCCAGACATGACTTCATTTTCTGATTGATTTAGAAATATTCTCTGGTCAAAAGCTGCCGTCTAGTCAACAATAACTAACAATTTTGGAAAAATCCATGGATTTACCGTCGTGTGCAGGTTTCTTCGTATGTGGGAAATAGAGAGGAGAAGAATTGTATCTCGGGCTTGCGACCGACTGTAGACTAGATTAGAAAGGAGGCATCCTTTTATATATATTTATAAAGAATTGTAGAGGCTAATCATCTACCAACCTACTTCTCTCCCTACACAACCAAATACTGTATAATTCCATTAATGCCGTCTTAAAAGATTATTCCATAAATGTATTGTCGGCAGACCTGCTAATGCCCAATTATTTCAGTATGTGGTGCATAAATTTTGCTGGAATTCCTCTTGCACCAACTTCAGCTGCTTAAAGCTTAGTCTTAAACTTAAATCTGAGATCATTTTCTGCTCAAAAAAGTACGAATAATAATCGTTTAAATGATAAATTAAAAACTATACTCACAATACAATTTAATCTGTACATTAACCCTCAAAGGCGGGACGAGTGGAGTGTTGTCTGCTGTGCAGGTATAGACTACATCCAGGTAATCCCGCGTCAGTCTCGATATCGTCAGGTCAAGGGTCGAGAGACGAGAGCCGTCGTCCAGTGGAGCCAAGGTCTCTATCACTTTGTCTTCTCTCCACCATCGAACCCGCGGCATTGGCTTTCCTGTGATCAAAAAAACATTTACCCTTATATGCACCGAAGGCAAAAGACCACGTGGCTGAAGCCCCATACGCTGGTCTGACCAGATCCGCACCTCACTAAACACCCAGATGCATGAACAGACCCGGATGGCGCAGCATCGTCCGGGACAAAGTGATCCGTGGAGGGGGTCACGACCCTCAGCAGTGAGGAGAACGATGCAAGGAGGAGGAGGATATGCACCGTACTCGAAACTATTTTATAGCAGCGGCAATATCAGGCTTTTCAGATCCTTGTGCGTTCAGATAAATTAAAAAGTCTTCCTTGACAGGGATTTCTGGATATTCCCAGATTCATACGTGCATATGTATATATAATTATGTGATACTATATTATTAAGACGCGTTGGTGGCTCGGTTATAAGAACGCTTTCCTTAAATCCTACAAAGGTCGGTCCAAATCCCCCCGGCATATACCAATGAGAAATACACTTTTCTTAACAACATTTGTCATAGATTTACAAAGCCACCGTTCCCGTGCTTTGGAGAGCATGTTAAGCCGTCGGTCCCAGTTCCACTAATACCAACTTGTGGAATCGTTAATAAATTGTCATAAAAATGACATTATATCCTCGCCAAGACGTCTGGCCAGCATGGCGACTGTAGGCCAAATTCTCCAGATATATGTTCTGGAAGGCACATCTCCAGCAGTGGAGGTCTAGGACGCTGTGTTATAGGGGCTGTAATGATGAAATGATATTATTTTTGTTTATATAGATATATGTTTTTATTACTTATAATATTATTAATCTACGAGTTTATATATTTGTTTATTTCTTGTATATTTATTATGCTCAATACTTACACATAATTCCAATTATATATTAAAAAATATACCTATTATATATTTTTTATTTATTAACGGGGAAACCGTCCAATATTTCAATTTAACAAAACTTCAAATAACGTACCAACAGGGTAGTAAATTTCGGCACAGGCGTCGAACCTTCGTAACCTCAAATTGAAACCAGTCATTAGGGGTTAGTTTCGGCGAAATTCTGTTTCTTACCTGATACGTTATATAAAGAAGATGTTAAACGAACGGACACTGACAATGTCAACCGTTATTATTATTGATGTAAGCTATGTTCGGAAATAAATTAAGCAATTCATTATTAACAATTTAATATGAATAAAGACCGTAGATTTAGACAAGGAGATACCGGGTTCAATTCCTGGTCGAAAACACAAAATATATGTAAATAATATATAAATAAAAAATGTATATAGTAGTTTATGAAACTGTTGCATAATAAGGCGTATTATACACGAGTGTGTGTTTTTAATAGTATCACACGAGTGTTTTAATACCTAGTTATGTGCAGTTTCATACACTAATTTATCTACTCTCATACATTGGGATATATTGGAACCTACTAAATGAAAGATAAAAGTTAAAAGAGTAAGAATTTTAAGCAAGAATAAAAAAATCACACGAAATGCTATACAACAAAACGTATTGAATGGCACCAATTTTTATTTTTATTTTTTTTAAATGACCATGGTACAGAATACATAAGTCCTAAACAATGAAATGGCGCCAAAACCTAGCTTATGATCGCGCACGCGCTATAGCGGTCCATAGACAAGTAAAAATTGGAATCAAAACTTTTTTGTAATGGAACCTTTGCCTTAAAAAAATAAGTGTTTTATAATATGTATGATTCTATTTTTAAAATGAAATATAACATTATTTTGATAGAGAAAAAGTGTTATATAGTAAATCTATTTTTAAATTTCAACAGTATGTTTATAAAGTATGTCAATATAAATTCGTTTGTAATTCGCATTTTACGATATGAAAGTAGATAAAAATATTTATAACACATGAAAAAAAAAACTCTACCAACGAAAATTTACTGAGAGTACCTTACCAATAACACTGCATTCACAATTTGCACTGCTATAGTTTATTTCGTTTTAATTATTTTTTAGAACAGACTAATTTTAATTCTAAATAACAAGGACCTAATGTTTTTATTGCGAAAGAAAGGAATATATAATGATTTATTAGAATTGGGTATTTATTGTGTTTTAGTTTAGCTGCCTTTTTTTAAAATATATATTTGATAAATTAATTGATTTATTTGTAATATTTTTCAAATCTGGTATGCTAAAGACATCGCTGTTACTTGTCGCTAAATCGTGATAACTTTGCTTTTTTTTATATTTGCGGTTAAACTAACAGACTAATGCCTGAACACGTTAAGGACCAATCAAATTGCCGGAGATGTTCAACTGGCCTTCGACTCGGACGCCGTCTACTGGTGGTTTTATGCACCGTCTAGCTTCAGTAATTAAATGCCACTTGACCGCTGCTAATTGGTTCTCACTTAACAGTTTTAGCAAGGGAGTTCAAATTACACTGATTTCCTTAGTGCGTTCAACGTTTTAATTTTAATTTAATCTCTTAATTTTTATTGCAATAAATAAATGTACATAGGCAGTGTGGAGAATAACAACGAAGGGTGCAATTTATCATAATACATATGACTAATACTGACGACAGAAACGATTCAAAAAATCCAACTATTTACAAAACCTATTTTATTTTCACAGCTGTTTGTTTGTATACGTTTTTTTTTTTTTTGGTAATGCGAATATTGACGAAGTTGTTTTTCTCTGTTATCGAATACTAAAGTATGATCTAAACAAGTTTTACCTCCACTTACAACGCACGACAGTTTCAGTCTTGAGTCTTCATGGTAGGGACCAGCTATGCCATTTACCTCTTCCCCTCGCTCGTCCAAAATCTTCGGTCTTTCTGGTAATTCTGCAAATAAATTTTCATATTAGACTTTTAGTTGTCTTAATCGCATTTTAGTTATGTAACGTTAGTTATACAGTTATTACTTGGCTTTATAAATAGCCATCACGAAGCTAGTAGGTAAATGTAGTTATTTAATTAAAGTAGGTATATGAAATACTTTAGTAATAAAGTGCTGATAAACAAAGCTAGACCAATCGGAACAGATTAAATTAGTGTATATCATTGCCGGTTATGGTCAAATTCTAAATTATACTTTTGTTATTTCACGAATAATATGCTGACCTGTGTGCTTCGAAAGTGTAAAACACCTTTTTATTTGTCAAGAGAACGTCAGTTTCCTTTCATAAGTAAATGTTACTTAATTAATATTTTTTTAAAGTTTTGAATTAAAATATACGACACACCCTAGTTGACATAGTTTCGATACTGGATCATAAATGGCGCTATGATAGATGCACACATTTATAGCCTTAAAGTACTAACCATAAGGTTGCCATTGGCTCCAATAATTGCTCAGTTGACGATTAGACAAAAAAGTACCTCTAGTCGATCATAGATGGCGCTATTATAGTTGCACACAATTATAGTTTTAATGAAAGGGCTGGGATAAACGAATTTATCAAAAATGTGGCGACCCCAAATACCATAACCACCTTAAACAAAATATTTACCTTATTATTTTTTAACGAGGAAATGCGACTAGCGTTTAAGGTATAGCCCAGGTGGTAAGCTCTTAGTTTATTTAGTAGAATAGTTTTTGTTTTCTACGCATTTATAGTTTAGATTTTAGTTTTATTTATTGTTAGAAAAAAAAACTTTCAATTATTATTTATTTAATTTTAAAATAAAATTGTTTTTTTATTGTTTTTTAACGCGTTGTTATGTTGGTATAATCTGGTAAACTATAACTTCAATTGAGAATATATGATGTAAATATAAGAATAATAAAGACTATTTTCTGCAGTTAGCGTTTCATTTTACTATAATGTTGATTTTCTATTAACGATGTAGATAATAGTTATATAGCTGTCGTACCTAATTCAGTAGATACCAAGAACAAGCCCACACCTCATGTACAAGATAATTTCCATTACTCGTTCATGAAATTGTCTCCGTACAAAGATAATAAAGCGGAAGCATAAAAGCTTTTAGCTCCCTGAGGCTCCGCCAATGAAATTCATAGGGATAAATTTCATTTTGAGTCGCCACGCACGATGGAAACTTGCCCATAATTGAGTTACCCTACATTAAACTTTTTCATCTCCCCCCCGGTATATTGCTAAAATAAAAGATTTCGTCGCACAAGATCGTTGTCTGGAATGTCCCGGACACAAATTACTTTCGACCCAAAGCAATCTTATTACCGTTATTGTGATTTTTGGAGACACTCGCTTTTTAGTGTTCGGCTCGGAGATGAGCGGAGGCGTTTTCAATCGCTTTATTTTTGCAATAGTATTGGGAATCAATTTATCAAACGTCTTACTATATTAGCCCAACAGAACACGACTGCTGGACTGGTTAATTATGGCATTGTCCCTACCAAAAAAGACGTTCGCTCAGCAGGTAGGCGTTATTTTTCTCAGGGTTTATAACCGAGGTTCTCTATTTTAATTTTTTCTAACAGTATAAATAAGACGACGAAAAAAAAAGTATATTGTGATAAATATTGTTTTATATACATTAATTATACATTGCCACAGAGGCACTAAGATAGAAAAGATTGTTTTTTATTTCTATGAATAAATAATAAATAGATATGTGATATATTTGTCTAACTATTTATTTAGTTCGAAATTTTTGAGATTAGGCAGAGACGTTCCTTGGAAGTTAAAGTTGACATGACGTCGACATTAACATATAACATAGTGTTGTGTGCTCGTGGGAGAAATTTAAAAATAGTTTTTGAATTGTAGGTACTTTATGGTTTTGTGTCGCTATATCCTCCACTTATATCACTCCACGGCTAGCATCCAAGCCACTGGAAGTGTCTTGGAAGTTACTTAAAGTCAGCTGGAAGAAAACACCAGGACAAAGTATAGGAAAGTCAAGTCAAAGTCAAAGTCAAAATATCTTTATTCACGTAAACCTATTACAGGCATTTATGAAACGTCATTAATTTAATTATTTTAAATGATTCTACTCCTGCTAGTAGAAGACTAAGCGGCAAAGTGGTCCAATAAGTAAGCTGTTAGCAGAAGACCAGCAGCTTAGCAAATTCCAGTGACCTGTTAATGTTTAATCTGACTGAGAAAGGAATCTGCAAGGAAAACTCAGCTATATCAGATTTACAAAATAAAACATATACAGAACTGCACCACAACGATCAATTAATAACCTTTTAAATTTAGTTATCAGTACCTATGAGAAAACAATACCTGGTACAGCAGTAACCCACCAGGCAAGTCAGAATTAAGGTAGACATGCCTATGTGCAACCCGAAAGTCGACAAAACGCAAAAACCTCTGTTAATTTAAGAACAATAAATTGAACGTGTTCGGCAGAGGTCCCAGGCCCCCACAGCAGCACCCGATCACGGACATAACGCATGTGCCAGCCATCCCCCCGCTCAACCAGGCCCTTAGGGTGCGGACCGGGACCCGACACACGTGCCACCACTGCAATGACCTTCTAAGGAAGGGGCGACCACCGGACACGCCACACCATGAGAACCTGAACAATAAGAATGACCTTCGAGACACACACAAGCTAAACATAACAATTACTTCCTAAGTACCCAAATGTTGCCGTGCAATTCCGTTAACAAACTTATATATTAGTTAATAAAATAATAAATACATAATAGTAACTAAATGTTACATAAAAAATAATTATATAATAATAAGGTAATAAAAAATATTACTGTATCACAATAAACAGTATTTACTAATTAGTCAATAATGTATTAGTAACTAATTGTTACATTCAAAATATTTCTACATAATAACTGTAAAGTAAATCAAAAATAAAAATAGATTATTAAAAAAGAACCTAATGTGCTATTAACTAATTCTCTAATCTTTGCAGAGCGGCAATATTCCACACATCTTTGTCATTAATAAAATCATTAATTTTATAATATGCTTTTGCAATTAGAATTTTCTTAATACTACTCTTAAATTTTGTTTCCCCTAATTCTGTTACAGGTTTTGGTATTTTATTATATAGTCTAATACTATTAATCACAAAACTTTTATTTGTTTTTTGAAGCCTAAATTTAGGAATATAAAGCTTATCAGCATTTCTTAATTTGCGAGACTGCATGTCTCCATTTTTTTAAATAACTTTAAATTATTCCTTACATATAGAATATTTTCAAATATATATTTCAAAGACAGGATACTCACACCGCGTGGCAGGGGTCCAGGTCACGATTTCACGGCACAATAACTTATCACTACCTACATCGATTCTTACACCAATACATGGCTCAATGTTCACATTGTCCTTTAAATTACTTATTAGAAGTGTTTAGTTAAATGTATTAATATTTAATTATAACGGTGTCACTTAACGACGAAACCGAACTCTCTTCAACTCCAACCGTTATGAATAAGTTGACAACACTATGCCATTTAAAATATGTCGTAAACATAAATAAAATAAAGAATGTACACAATATTCGAATATCCGACCAAAAGTTTAACCCGATTTCCGCATTTAATCATACAAACCGCAACACCACAAAATGGAGGCGATATACCTTCAAGTATAGTATCGTTTAGATTATGCAGAGCTATTTACAGCGCAGCGGCTTTGGTCATCTAATGAATGACACCTATTTATATACCGCGTGATTTTGTATGTTCATTATCTATTGATAGAAAGGGACAACTTTTCTTAAATTTCCATATGTCGTAAATGACATTATTTTTTTTGGATTCTCTATACAAACTGTTAATTTTAAAATAGCCAATTTAATGGAGAAGATATAGTTACAATTATAGTAACTTTTAACGAGTAGGATCTGATGTAAGTTGCCCTTACCGTTGGAACTCGTGTTCCGCTGACCCACTATGACGTGGGTGCAATAATATACGTACCTATACGGCATTAATTTGTAGAATAGATTTGATTTCTACGTATAAATAGTTTAGTTTTATTTATAATTAGTCTTTTATTTATTTTATTTCAAAATAATACTTTTGATTATTATTTATTTAAGTTAAAAAAAAATGCGCAACAAAATGTAAATAAAGAAACAAGTGGTTCCCAAACTTTAATAAACGAAATATGCACGCACTGCTTGGTCCAGGATCTTTTTTTTAAAATAATTAACTAGTATTATAACAAAAACAACAGTGATTAGAGACTTGCATCCACAAGAAGATCAAGATCGAGAGCAGATATACTCCTGCTAAATATAAAACAATATATTTTTGCCCAAAATGGTTAAACAAAAATGCATTTAAAATTTTGAAATCATTGTCATTTTCAGTATTTATTTGTTGTAAACATTAATTAAAAGTCGATTAAATTTAATATAGCATTGAAAATAAAATAGGCCTTCCCCAAGGCTCACCACTTCACACGATCTTCTGCCACCCTCATTCCTCAGGTTATCTGTCCATCTGGCGGGGGTCGTCATACTCTGCGTCTTCCAGTACGCGGTCTTCACTCCAAATCCCGTCTACTCCATCGTTCATAGGTTCTGCGTCTAGGTCTAGCCCATTACCACTTCACCTTGCTAAAAATATTATAGCATTATATAAATAATTCATAACTTCCTTTTACGGTATATAAATATATATCGTTTTTACAAAATTTTGGTTGCTTCAACAATTGCTATGTAGTAGATAATTGAGTTCTTTTAAAAAACCTTTTTGGTGTTTTGTTGACATTTTATATCAGAGCTTGATGAATGCCGTGTGGTGCTTGACAAAAACGCTATTGGAGATTCCATGTTTTGTAATCACACCTTTATCCCGTCCGTCCCTTGATATAAAATATCTTTTTCGGATTCCATTCGGGATTGCGGCAGCTTCGGTGTTAGGTAGGTTATTGAAAAACGTAGAGATTAGGTTTTTTTAAGCGCTTTTGCACTATATCTGATGGGAAGCATGCTAATTTAATCGGGTTATATTGTATATATTTCCCGTGTTTGGTACGCTAGACACATCTAAGGATTTGCCACTTGACATGATGCCGCTTGTCATAGTAAAGTTGGCTAAATGTGAACCTGCTTATCCCATATCCCTTATAATATACTTTTTATGGCTGGCAAAAAGTTAGTTACATTAAAATAAATATATAATTATAAAACAAAACTAAAAATCTAATTATGAATGCTACTCATAGCACAGTTCTTTAATTTAAAAACATGGTAACAGCAGATTATTGCAAACTCCCTCCCGATTTTTTAAAACTGATCTGATGTTAAGCGACATTAATTGTTCGGCAGTTTTTAATCTGCTAGTTTTTGTACGCTTGTAGACCTTTTTTTATACTACCACTTAGTGTGACTCTGCGCCCACCTGATGGCAAAGTTCCACGAATATTAGGAACTGCAATCAGGCACTTATGACTGACATCAGTCCCTAGCACTATGACGGCTTGACTAGATGCTTTATCACACTTCGCTTAACCCATTCAGCGCCATAAACGCATATGCGCGTCATTCAAAACCTCCTGTGACGCATATGCGCGTCACGAATATTTCGTTATTTATACATTCTTAAAGCGATAATTTAAATATCAACTATATGCATAAAAAGGCCTTGTTTTATGACGATGATAGAAACTTGGAAATACCGTGTCGAAAATAATGTTTTGATTAAACACTAAAAATAAATAATATTCTTTTTTATATTAAAAAAAAAAAACTTTAGAACATGACGCACACATTATGACATTAGGCGTCTCGCAACGATAAAAAATAGTATGGTGGCGCGGCACGAGTGTTTTTACGGCTAAGCTTGGCAGTGAATGTGTTAAAGGACTAAGGTTATAGGAAAGTGGAAACACAGACCCTGGAAGAGCATTACACATCTTTATCGTACAACATATGCATGAGCCCTCAAATGTAAACGTACGCGTAGGGATAGTCACTACGGTATCAAGGTGCATATTCTGACCTGTGCGTGTAATTCGCTTGCGGAATAAAGAGGAAGGAATTAGGTTATAGAGCACTTCAGACAATGTGACCCTTTACACAATGAGTCAAAGCAAATAGAGTCATCATCAATCAACTCTCAATTCCTCTTCACTCTTCCAGCAGATATTCAGATTCTCTTACTGTTTCTGCAGCCCGCAAATGGAACAGGCTACCTTTATCTACTAGACAGGCCCCGTCTTTAAATATATTCAAACATTTATTAATTACTTTCTCAAAAAACAAAATGACCTCTAATTTCCACATCTTGACATAGATAATTATTATATTAGTATTTATTTAATTTAAGTATTTATTATATCGTATGACATATTTATATATTGGTATGTTATTTATACTTAATATGGTATATATATGATTGATTTTAACTATTACTATTATTCTTATTTCGTACTCTGCACCCATTATAATAATTTCTCACTCTCCCAAAGGTTAGCTGGTAGAGAATACCATACGGTATTATGCTCGCCTATGTACATTATTTTATATGTTATATTTTGTGTGCAATAAAGAATTATATTATTATTATTATATTTTCTACATTGTCAGTTGCTGGATTTTTAAATTAGACAGCTGGGCAGTCTCTATACTAAAACTAGAGCAAACATAAATTAAATTTTACTTAGCAGGTGTAGTGCGCATGAATGATATACCCCAGGGTTTCCTGCAGCCGAGGACATCGCTGCTCTGTGGTATTATTATTTACCATTTATAATCGTAACAAAAGTTTTATTTCATGTAAATTATTTGAATAATAATAAAGCTTTGTGTACAAAATACAAAATATAGTATTAATTTTAATTAAATTTATTAGGAATGTTCTATTTTATTATTTGATAGTGTAAACTGTAAATGAATTATTTAGATGTTAAGGCATGTTTTTTATTTTTATTATTATTGTTTAGCTTTTTGCATGTTTTTGCTTGACATTATTATTATTATTTTAATCATAGTTTTAAGTTAGTCTAGTATAAGCGCATTATTGTTTGCCGTATGTTCACATTTTGAGCTGTGGTCCAGATTATTACCTAGCAGATTAATTTATAATAGTAGCAGGCGTCGACTGCAACTTGTAGTGAGCATCCTTGTAAATAAATAAATAAATAACTTAAAATGAATGTGCATAGAAAAAAAATATTCAGTCAGTGTGTCAAATTATATATCAGACTAGCTGTTTTTTGCCGGCGTGTAAACGGCGACACGAAATTATTTTCATTCGGCATTATTTTTATTTCGCTATATATCCTAAGGTATTTATTTAATTTCCATGTTGTAAAGGGCAAACATTATCAAGCTAACTACATATTTAAAATTATAAGGATTAATACTGTGTTTGTGTAAGTAGCTTTCCAATTACCGGTTCATAATTGCCCTTTTTTTAGAGTATTAAAATATGTAGATATAATAATAATAATAATAAAAGTATTCACTCACTTCCATAAATAATGCTCCCTTAGCTAAGGCTCGCGAGCATTATTAAAATCCGGCCTAAAAATCGAGTTTGTCATATTTACCTAAATAATAATAATAAACGTTTATTTCCCAGATCGATTTTACACAGTTAAATACAATCCAATTAATACAACTAATAGAAAACGGTAAAAACTAAGTATATACTTGTAAAATAAAATAAAATAAAAAATATTAAATATAGTATGTTATTCTTAAGAGATAGACATATGCCGTCGCGGACTTTTCTCTAGACCTATATAAGATACACAATTCCACCTTACATTATTTTGTTGTATCTCAAAGGGTTTAGGCAGCGTATTCGTTAAAAGCTCCCAGATGGCTTATTTTTTTCCAACATTTGTTGGAACAAATGACGGTAATGTATACAAAAACTTAACAAGTTATATATTACAATCTTCTTCGAGAACCACTCTATCCATTGGTGAAAACCAAAAACAGAAAAACAGATGCGGCGGAGGACTTTGTTTTATAACATGTAGTAAAGACACAAAAAGCCTAAAATACAGTGGTTATAAAAAAAAAACACTATATCATATGGGAAATTTGGATCAAACAGCCAGTTACATATATTTCTGTATTATCAATCATGAATCGAATGCAATACCTCCGCGTCTTAATCTACAGCCGAAACTGCTACACCATCAAGGCATACCGCCTCCGTGGTCTAGTGGTAACAAACGTTGCCATGAACTCGGGAGGTCGTGGGTTCGATTCCCACCGGGGGCAAGTTGTACATTGTATAATCTGTCTCGGTCTGGGTGTTTATATGTATAATATGTATATATTTACAAAAAAAAAGTATATTATGTAGTTTACAACCATCTAGTTTCCGTAACACAAGCCTCGTAGCTTACCACGGAAACTAGATGGCGCTGTGTGACCTGTCTGGAAATATTTATTTATTTATTTATATTAGATCTGTAAAAAAAAATATATATATGGACGAAATGTAACATTTTAATATGGCCAAAATGTTATAGAACGGGGTAGGAGTATCTCTATCAGCGTTGTCAAGGATTGTTCTATTTGTCCAAACATGATTTCGTCACAAAATTAGATACAGTTTCACAATAATATTCCACTTTTGTTCAATTAAAGATGCGGATCGCTTAGGCTAAACGTAGGCAAACTATGGATTTTTCCTCCAAGAACGGGAATCAAAATGACGTCCAATTATTTGATTCCCTACCCCCATTTACACTTTTAGATACAGATATAGATTCTTCGAAAGCATACACATCAGAACCTAACGACCTGATAACAATATTAAACAATCATTTAATAAAAGGATTATATTATTATTCAAAATATAATTACATAATATAAAATAATATTAATAAGTCCTGTCCGTGTGGAATAGAGGCAAGAACGCTGACTGCATTTCCCGCTGAATTGCAATACTGATTTTTCTAGCGAAGAAAGAGTCAGCCCTCTTGTCACCGGAGACATTCATAGTTGGTAGGCGGACTGATGGCGCGCTAATTTGCCCAATCTGCCGGGGCGGGAAATTATCCACCGTTCACACCGATAAACCCAGTAAAGTGTATCCCACACGTTTCGAAATCAGGCTCGTATTGCCGTCATGTCCAGTCAAGCCGGCAAGTGTCTGATTCCAGTTGCTAGCATTCACGTTCCTTGCGCGCTACTTAGCATCAGGTGCGCGCAAGGTAACATGTAGTGTTAGTATGTAAAAAAAACTATTTTGCTTGTTTAGAAAGATAGTGGTAAGTAAGAAAATTTGCTCACTAAACACTTTCACAAAAAGCAAGACGAGTCTACATAACTTGACTAAATCGGTATATTATTGTATGTATATATATATATATATATATACATACAATAATATACCAAGCAATAGTGCTTCCGAAACTATCCAATACATAACGGGAGCTTGCAAATCTTTGGTGCAATCAGATTATAAACATAGACACGACCAAGTAGCCGCAATAGTACACCAAATATTAGCAAGCAAATATAAATTAGTCAATCAAATTGTTCCATACTACAAATACAAGCCAAGCACCGTTCTGCAAAATGACAATATTCGACTATACTGGGACAGAACGATTATAACTGACAAAACAGTACACTACAACCGACCTGACATTACTTTGATAAACAAAGAAAATAAAACAGCATATTTAATAGACATAGCCGTACCTAACACTCATAACCTAGTACCTACACATACAGAAAAAAATACTAAATATAGAGACCTTGCAATAGAGCTTAAATCCCAACTCAAATTAGAAAAAGTAACAACTGTACCCATATTAGTATCCACGACCGGAGTAATACCCAAAACATTACATGACAGCCTCAAAACTATTAATGTAGACCAGCACACATACAGACAATTGCAAAAAGCTACAATCCTCAATACTTGCCGTATAGTTAGGAAGTTTGGAGTTAAAGAATCATGATGCTCACTTGGCCGAGGCCCGTGAACATCATTAGATTAACCGGTTAAATACCGAGATTCTTTAAGAATGCACATTACATAATAATAATACTTTGTAAAATCGCTTTCCAATTCAGGAAAGTAATAATTAATTCTTAGAGGCCCGGCATGTACCAATAAGAAATACTGCTCATACGTACTTTTATTATAGATTACCAACACCCGGGAACTTCCCGGTTTCACTAATAACTACTTGTGGAATCGTTAATAAATTGATATAAATCCGTCTGGACAGAGTGGCAATTGTAGGCCAATTCAGGAAGGCCTATCTCCAACAGTGAAGGTATGGGACTCAGCGTTGAAGGGGCAGTAATAAATGAAAATACTGTTTTTAATATTTTGATTTACGTAAATTCTTAAAGTAGAAGTGTATCTATGTATCTGGCCCTGCCATAATAAAGGACGACGTTAATTATAAAGAAAAAAAGTACCTATTTAAATTTGTTGTGTTTTATTATTGTGTGACGAAACTGCACTATGACCAAAAGTCACAGAGGCAAAGCGAAGTACGAACAGTCCAGATATTCATGCAATAAACTCGGCTACTATTTGGCTCCCGGCCGAAATAGGTGGCCATAAATTTAAAAGGAAATGGCCACGCGGAGCTACTATGACACGGGGTACAGGTGAAGTGTCTTGCTTTTATAACTCGCCGTTTTCTTCCTTTTTATGAACTACAATTTGCATTTTGGGTAGTTGGTTTAGGAGTTCATTGAATGTTTTAACCCCCGACTACAAAATAACAGTGTTATGAGTTTTACTGTTTAAATTGCGTTCCAAATTAAAACTATGAATTGTATTACATAAATATTAATCTTATAAAAATGAAAGTTTTTAACTAATGCGTTCTTCCAGTATTGTCGTACGGAGCAGAAACGTGGACACTGACAGTGGGTCTGATCCACAAGTTTAAGATCGCTCAGCGGGCTATGGAGAGAGCTATGCTCGGTATTTCTCTGATGGATAGAGTCCGAAACGTGGACATCCGTCAGAAAACTAAAGTTACCGACATAGCCTTCAAAATTAGTAAGTTGAAGTGGGAATGGGCCGGACACGTCTGTCGTAGAACCGATGACCGATGGAGTAAACGAGTTCTGGAGTGGAGACCACGTACAGGAAAACGAGTGGTAAGACTCCCCGGCAGATAGACGGATGACCTGAAAAAGGTCGCTGGTGGGGGCTGGATGAGAGTGGCAAAAGATCGTGTGAGATTTTTTTTAATCATTCATTACAGCCCCTAAAACACAGCGTCCTAGATCTCCACTGATGCAAATGGGCCTTCCAGAACATGTATCTGGAGAATTTGGCCTACACTCACCACGCTGGCCAGACCGCTTGGCGAGGATATGATGTCAATTCTTTATGACAATTTATTAACGATTCCACAAGTTGGTATTAGTGAAACCGGCAGCTTAACGTGCTCTCCGAGGCACGGTACCGGTGGTGTTGTAAATCTATGACAAATGTACGTAATAAAAGTGTATTTCTCATTGGTACATGCCGTGTGGGTTTGAACCGACCTTTGTAGAATTTAAGGAACGCGTTCTTACAATCGAGCCATCATTGCTCTATAGAAATGATTGGCGTAGCTTTAATATTCTCATACTGTTTGGTTACATGACATTCGTCACGAGAAAGAATGGTCTATTTGCATTTTCATTCCCATCAAAGTTTTGTAAGTATATTATTATGTACAAGTATGTATATGTTAAGTTTATGTATTAGTTTTAGTTTATTATATATATATATATGTATGTATGTATATGTAGTTATATGTATGTGGTTACTTATTAAATAATACTTACGGTTTTTATATTTTATATTTCAGCAACTAATTTCCAGTAAACTGTTTAAGTATTAAATAAATAAATGATTTTGGTGCAACCAACCCTAAATGGCTCTGGTTAAATGTTTAGTTTTGTAAAGATGTCGGGGGTTTTTTATTTAGTAATTCATAATTTTAGTGCTCGTAGCACCTGCTGATGTTAATAAATCATGATTTAATCAGTAAACGGTGTTACGATGACAATCTTTGTTTGCGACATTATCAAGATTTTGGGTTAATTCTATACCTTGTCTGGCGGTTAAGGCCTTGACATAGTCTTTCACTGCTTTGGGTTTGCGTGCTTCTTCTTAAGTCTATGACCAAGTGATAAACTTATTCGACAAGAACCGTCTCCAAATGTATTCAAAACACTACTAATCTCTCATCTTTATAACTAACAAAATATAACTTAATCTCATCACCATGATTTTTATTATTATTTATTTAATTAGTATTATGTAAGTATGTATACTATTACTTTTAATATTCGTTTTTATTACATAAATAAATATGTTCAAATTTTCATTTCACATACATATCTTCACGCCAAATCCCTTGCGGGGTAGGCAGAGACAATTGAGCGCCACTTGCCACGATCACGACATACCTCTTTCGCTTTGTCGGCATTGATCGGCCTCTTTATATGTACAAGTACATGCCATTTTGTTACAAAGGTTTTTTAATGCCCCTTCAGCAAGTGTTTTATTTATTTGATCGTGATATGTGAGTCTCGGTCTGCTAGGGCCTTATTTACCCAAAACATTCGCAATATATATCTGGTTCGTCAATCTTTCTTCGCTCATTCAACATGCCCAAAATATCGTAGCATGCTTGTCCTTATTTTTTCCCTAGGCTTTCTTTGTTAATGTTTCCTCACAATATATTAATATGTGATAGGTAGTTAAAACGTAAATTAATATATATTAAAATATAATTAAAAGCTACCTATAAATTCGAAGTAGTTACAAACATCTTAAAATAAAATAGGTTTAAAAACTAATTATAAATAAAATTAAACTAAAAATACCTATGAAATTAAAACTATTCTACAAAATAAACTAAGGCCTTACCACCAGGGAGGGTACCTAAAACGCTCGCCGCATTTCCTCGTTGAATTATAATGGAAATATTCTGTTTTAGGTAGTTATGGCATTTGGGGTCGCCACACTCTTGAAAAATTCGTTTACTCAGCTTCGCTTTATATATTAATTACAATTTGGAATACACAAAGATATTCGTATTCAGGTTTGTAAGAAACAAAGAGAACAAATAGAATATTGAAATATCAAATGTCCTCATGCCAATCAAAATAATATCAAAAACCAATTCAATAGAAATTACCTATACAATATGAAGTAAATAATTTAACAGCGTCTCTTATTTGTTGTATCTTTTGTTTTATAAGATATTTTATTCTCGAATAATGCAGAATTCAATCGAATTATAAAACAAAGTATTATTCTATGGCCCGAAAGCAATAGAAAATGCAATGTTTCAATAAGCTCTTAAGTGGGAAACGGCATCGTATGCAATGAGATCGCATGGCCCCGGGCAGTATTGATCCCAATTTGACGTATTTTTTTGTCCCATGAAGTGCCTGTACGTCCCGTAGATAAATCGTTATTTACTAATTTTATAATTTACACATAATGTGCATCCATAGTCTAACGGTTAAGTCCGTGTATTTAAGACTCAGAGGTACCGGGTTCGATTTCTGGTCGGGCTAGAATAATTTATTTATAATATGTCTCGAGTTTAGTACGCTAGAGACATCGACCAGCTTGTCACTTGTCACGATGGGCCTATAGTAAAGTAGGCTAAATGTAAACTGCTTCTTAAAAAAAAAGCGTGGTTTCTGACCACCCCCAAGGGACACGGACCTGATGATACTTTACTCTATACTTTTACATTAAAATACTAATGAATAAAGCAATATCTATTGATGTTTGTTTAGATCACGTGAACATGTATGCTTATATATACGTCAACATGAATACTAGAACGCTTTGAAAGAACTACTTTGAGAAACTCTTTGATAAAAAGCAGATAAAATATTCACTATAATACAGCATTCACTTGTTTGGTTTAAACTCACCTTCATACAGCCGTTTCTCTTAAGTTCTCATAACCCAAATTATGTATATTGTAAATTATAACTTTTGTTTTATGTTAAAATGATAATAATAAAAGACAGACCAATTTATAAATTGTGTATATTGTATTTGTTTATTTATATAATATATTTGTTATTTATATTAGGAGGTAATTATTAGAATATAATATGTCTTTTAAAAACATTTTAATCAAATATCTATTTTAAAAAGGATTATGATAATATGTCAAGGTCGTAAATAGCACAATATTTTTAAAACAAAAAGAGCTTAAATTTTTAAACAATATATTTGTATGTTTCCCTCGCCAACTCGTCTGGCCTGCGTAATCGTAATTCATAATTCTCCTAAAAATATCTTAGCATGAACCATCGATAAATACACTTTTCTTAGCTACATTTGTCATAGATTTACAACACCACCATTCCTGTGCTCAGAGAGCCTGTTTAGCCGTCGGTTTTCACTATACCAACTTGTGGAAATGTTAATGGATTGTCATTAAAAAATACATCAGACCCTGGACAACGTTGCAAGTGTAGGCTAACTTCTCCAGAAATTTCTAAAAGGCCCATCTCCAGCAGTTGAGGTTTAGGACTCAATGTTCTAGAGGCTGTGGTATTACAAAAACGTTGGGGACATATGGGCTCTAGTAAGAATATTGGACACAAATGTAGGGTTTACAGATACACTAGTAGTTCCCAGCGCGTCCGAAATAGAGTGCAATAAATTTTAAAGAAAATGGCCGCGTAGAGAAACCATGACAGTCGCGTCGCAGGTAGAGTGCACTGCTATTTTAATAAATATCTGAACGTTGACTTCAAACATGTTAACTGGTTATAATAAATTGAAAACCACGTAGTCAAGATTTGTCTCCCATTTCTGATATTTATATTACTCGTAAATTATTTTTTAGAACATAGAGCGCCTTATTTAAAGAAACAAAAAAATATTTGTGTGTGACTATGAACAATAATTTCTTGAGGTGCTAATTAATGTACGACGGTTATTTCTAATTTAACTTTTAACTTTAAAACTTTGATAATGTCCAGACCGCGCAGTTTACCCGGTATACTAGTCCTTAACTCAAGCAACAAGGAAATGTTAAATTAGTGATGTGGTATTCTATCTCCTACTTGAGGTTTACTGAACTATAGGAGACAGTAAACTTATTATTATTATTCGATTCTTATAATTCATCGGACAATTCATTTATTCACCATAAGATACATAACGTACACTTGGTTTTGTCAGTTATACAATTAACAGTTTACATATCACGGAAAGATAGCAAAAGATCGACTATTAGTGCAAAGAAAAACCATCGTCATTACCAATGAAATATATATAAGCAATCCATTATATTATTGATGTTTTTTTTTTAAAGTGAAAAAAGCTTTTTCTGTATGAACTCGTATGTCTGTCTTTGGCGCCTATATTATTGGACCAATATGAAATTTGCTGTAAAATGACGACTACGTCTTAAATTGACTAAAATCTCGCAATTATCTAATCGTAAAAAATACATATGCCAACTAAATTCATGACATTACTCTTATGTAAAACTAAGTCCTCCACCGCGTCTGTCTATCTGTTCGCGATAAACTTAAAAACTACAAATACTGATAGAGTGGTTCTCGAAGAAGGGTTAAGTATATAATTTGTTAGGTTTTTCTATACATTAACGATATTTGTTGGAGGCGTCGGAAAAAAATAAGCCTTCTGGGAGCTTTCAACGAAAACACTGCCTAAACCCTTTGAGATATAATAAAATAATGTATATTTTATTTAGGTCTACAGAAAATACCTAGATGACATATCTCTTAACAATAACATACTATTGGAGATGGGGGCTTCTCAACATCAAAATAACTTGTTAAAATGTAAATAAAATTATATTAAAATAAAAATACATCTTTAGATATTGACTTTTAGAAATCAACAAGATCCGATTGTCAGAATGACACTCGCGATCTTTTTTACGACGGATACTTGAGGATTACTAAGAACCTTATTTCAACACTTCCCCTTACTCAAGTACCTGTGTAATAAAACAAAATATAAAGAATTCAAGAACTAAACCTAAATTAAACAAAACATACTACAATAAAATTATTAACATTAAATTAAATTAAGATTATCTATAAAATAAAAAAAAATATAATTACACTATGGTATCAGATAATCCTAATTCGTTAACAAAATAAATATGTTTAACTTTAGGTAAAGCTTTAGTTAAGACATCAGCAACTAATTCTTGACTTGCTTTATATTGAATATTAACTAAACCTTCATTTACAGCATCTCTTACAAAGTGATGGCAAATATCAATATGTTTAGTACGTCTATGCGTTTGTGAGTTTTTAATTATTTTATGGGCACTCTGATTGTCATTGTAAATTGTAATTGGAGTTTGTAGAACAGAAATCTCAGAAAGTAAATTAATAATAAATTTAGCTTCCTTAACCGCATTACCTAAACAATAATATTCAGCTTCGGTACTGGAACAAGCCACAACGCCTTGTTTACGCGATTCCCAATTAATAGTACAATCGCCGTATTTAACAACAATACCTGAATACGATTTTCTGTCAACAATATCGCCGGCCCAATCAGCATCAGCAAATATATCAAAATGACTATCTCCCTTTTTAAATAATAAACCATAATTCATGGTCCCAGCTAAATATCTTAGCACATGTTTTGCAGCTACCCAGTGTGTTTTATCAAAACACGAATTAAACTGGCTTAATTTGCTACAAGCAAAAGATATATCCGGTCTGGTACAAACAGCTAAGTACATTAAACTGCCTATTAATTCCCTATACGGATATGTGTCGTCACATTGTGACGCTTTATTTAATTGAAGATTAACTTGCATTGGAGTGGATACTGGATTACATTGCGCCATCTCAAACTTATTTAATAAATTCCTAATATATTCAGTTTGTGAAAGCTTTAAAACACCAGTTTCAACATTTCTATCCACTTTAATACCTAAACAATGTTTAACAGGCCCAAGAAGTTGAATTTTAAAATTCCTCTTCAAAATATTGATTAATTCAGTTTTTAATAAAATGTCATTACAAAAAATAAAGAAATCATCAACATATAAAGCTATAATAATTTTCTTATCATTAATATTTTTGTAATAAACACATTTCTCACATTGTGATTGTTTAAAATAAATATTTATTAAAACATTATGTACCTTTAAATTCCAAGCACGACTGGCTTGCTTAAGGCCATAGATACTCTTTTTGAGTAAACAAACTTTATGCTTCCCCTCAACCTCAAAACCGGTAGGTTGCTCCATATAAATGGTTTCACATAAATCACCATTTAGGAAGGCGGTACTAACATCAACATGTTCAATATCCATGTCATGTTCTACTCCTAATGCAAACAATGTGCGTAAAGTAGAATGTCGAACTACAGGTGCAAATGTTTCATCGTAGTCGATACCATATTTTTGTGAATAACCTCTGGCAACAAGACGAGCTTTATATTTGCAAAAATTACCATCTGCATCAGTTTTCTCTTTGAAAACCCATTTGCATTTCACAATATTAGTATTTTTCGGACGATCTACTAATTCCCAAACCTTATGAGTTATCAGAGAATCGAACTCGACCTTCATGGCTTCCATCCATCCTTCACTATTAATTGAAGTGGTTACCTCTTTATAATTTCTAGGTAAGTTTTCGGAATAGAAATTAAGTTCATAATCCTTTAGCCATGTGGGTAAACGTCGTTCTCTCTGTGGTCTCTGGGGTAGATTTGATGATGATGATTGCTCATCGTTGACAGGAGATGTAAGGTCATTGCTCTGCATGTCACCTTCATCAACTGATTCATTCATCTGTAAATTATCATCCTCATTATTTTGTACATTATCGCTATCAATAATTTGTACATTATCATTGTTATTAGTTTCATTATTTTGTGTATCATGGTCAGGATTAACTAAAGAAGAAGATGGAATTACTGCACGATTAGAATTATTATTTACATTAGTATTTACATTAATAGAAATACTATCAGTAATAACATCATTATCATTAATATGTACAGGTTCAACATCCCTTTTATTTTCTATGAAAATAACAGATCTAGCTTTAATTAAACTGCCATCTGAAGGATCAGTTAATCGATAACCTTTAGTATTTTTACAATAACCTACCATTATATACAGTTTAGATTTAGGATCTAACTTCTTACGTTGTTGTCGTGTAGTCAAAGCATATGCTTTTGAACCAAAAACTTTTAAATGACTCAAGTCAATTTTTGATCCAGTCCAGACTTCCTCTGGAATAGAATCCACGATAGCAGCAGTAGGTGAAATATTTTTTAGATACACGGCGGTAGAAACAGCTTCCGCCCAATACTTTTTACCTAAACCAGCATCTTGAAGCATACAACGCGCCTTTTCCATAATTGTCCTATTCAGACGTTCAGCAACACCATTTTGCTGAGGCGTGTGTGGTACAGTTGTTTCATGGATTATACCATACTTCTTAAGAAAGTTACTGAAACTTTTATTGCAATACTCTGTACCGTTATCGCTTCTGATGCATTTAATTTTTAAATTAGTTTGATTTTCAACCAAATTTTTAAAATTAATAAAACATTTCAATACACTAACCTGATCTTTCCTATTAAGAAAATAAACAAATGTTTTTCTAGAAAAATCGTCAGTAAAAGTAATAAAATAACGCATATTTCCCCAACTGGTTTCGGACATAGGTCCACATAAATCCGAGTGGATTAATTGTAACTTTTCAGTTGCACGTTTGGCTTTGCCTTTGGGAAATACCTTATTTTGTTGTTTTCCTTCAATACAGGAAACACAAGAAGACAACGAACCGTTAGGAAACGAAATACCAGTACATAAACTGTCTCGTAGCATTAACATACCTTTCATGCTTAAATGTCCTAATCGTCGGTGCCATAGTTCGAGATCTGAAGATACCAAAGCAGTATTATCACTGCCACTGCTACAATGTGCTGTGGGTTGCTCCAGTACGCTCGATTTTAAAACGTTTTTGAGATCTAATTTGTAAACGCCACCAGAGTTAGAGGCTGTGAACTGACAAGCCCCAATTATATTTACATCTGACTTATCATAAACGCTACATTTCTTGTCATCAAAAACTAAAATATAACCTAGTTTAGTCATTTTATTAACAGATAGTAAATTAGCGGTTAAATCCGGTACATATAAAACGTCAGAAATGGTTTTAGAAACATTGTTCTTCAGTGTGACTTTAATATCGCCTATACCTTGACTATATAACTTATTATTATTAGCTACAGTTATTTCGGCTTTATTATGAACACTAGAAAAAATATTAAACCAATCGTTACGATATGACATATGAGTCGTACAACCAGAGTCTATTAACCAAGAACTATTATTACCAAGAGTACTAACCAAACTATTGTGGGTTGTATAATTTAAATTGCTACCTTTCTTTTTAGAATGAGCACCTGAATTTTGCTTAGATGTAGAAGGAAGAGGTGAAGAATGTCGTCTATGCTTATTCTTCTTGAACTTATTTTTATCCACTTTTAACTCTGGGCATAAAGGTTTAATATGACCTTCCCTGTTACAATGGTGACAGATAGGAACAAACTTATTAGCATTATTTGCATTCAGTGCTTTTCCATCGTCTCGTTCAATACAATCATTTCTTCTAACATCATTTTGTAATAGTCGCGACTTAACAAATTCACTCGTCAACTTTGTTTGAGATCCTTCAATCGCCATTACTAAAGCATCAAATTCATCAGGCAAACCAATGAGCATATACTCAGCCATTTCCTCATCATCGATGAAACAGTCAATATCGGCAAGTTCTTGACATAAAGATAAAATTGCCCCTAAATATAAATCCATGGAATTAAATTCATTATATTGGATGTGTGAAAGTCGTTTCCTTAAATGCAAACGCCGGCTTAAACCAGGACTTTCATAGGCTTTTTGTAAATTTATCCAGGCTTCATGTGCAGTTTTACAATTCCTCACATGAGGGTAACACACCTTATGAACGCACAAACAAATCTTTGCGTAGGTTCTTTGGTCTCCCGTAACATCAAATAAATCGCCATATGACAGATCGATGTATTCCCATAAGCCGCTGTCTAATAGTACTATCTTCATTTGAAATTTCCAAGTACTATAGTTTTTGGCACCCTCCAATTTCTCAATATTAGCATGAGAATTGTTAATAACATAAGGAGAAGGAACGGACAAACCTGAATTGGGTGTTTCTGCCATTTCAAACAATATTTGTAAAAATTGTAGAAATCATGAAATATTTTCCTGAAATATTATGCAGAATAGCATCGGCCCATAACCTATTGGAGATGGGGGCTTCTTAACATCAAAATAACTCATTAAAATGTAAATAAAATTATATTAAAATAAAAATACATCTTTTGATATTGACTTTTGGAAATCAACAAGATCCGATTGTCAGAATGACACTCGCGATCTTTTTTACGACGGATACTTGAGGATTACTAAGAACCTTATTTCAACACATACTATATCCATTCTAATACTAAAAAAATAGGCAATTATAAAGCGGATATTGAAAATTTTGAAATTAAATCTTAAATTAAAAACTAATTTTGAATAAATTAGTAGGCTTGAGCAGTTCATAAAGATATTTTTTTCGTATTACACCATGCAAATTAAATGAATTCCTTAGGAGATATAGCAAAAATAACATAATGCGCAACGAAATTAATTTCGTGCCGCTGTTTACACGGGTAAAGCCAGGTAAAACAGCTAGTTATTATATAAATAAATTTACGTTGTATCAATTATTATGAATATAAAATTGTGTGCCAGAAATGGCAGACTATGTAAGCCATATAAAAACTATGTATCATATTTCATACAAAGAAACTTAATTTCGTTTCATATAATTTTATTTTTTTTGCAGCATATTGTTGTTGTTGTAACTGCCTCCGTGGTCTAGCGGTAAAGTCCGTGGATTTAGACTCGGAGGTACCGGTTTCGATTCCTGGTCAGGACACAAAAATATTTATTAATGTAAATAAATACATTTAAATAATACTTAATCTGATATTTCTCGAGTTTGGTACGCTGGAGACATCGACGAGCTTGCCACTTGCCATGATTGGCCTATAGTAAAGTGGCTAAATGTGAATCCGCTTATTTATAAGTGAGGTTTCTTACCACACGGAAGGGAAAACGGTCGTGATGATACATATTGTTGTGGCATTCGGCCACTATTAAAAAAAATCAAGTTCAATCAGTAGGCACATTATTATGAGTATTTTTTACTTTATAAACGGATGGTAATGGGTCTGGTGGTAAGTACGCATTAAAGGTAAATAATGATCATTAGCCTTATAAAAATGATTTAATATAATAGCCCACGAAAAATACATTTTGAGTTGCGAGAAAATTTTAGCTGTTAGTCTAAAATTGGAGTGAACGAGACATAGACGTAAAAATAAGTGTTTTTTATACTGTTAGGAATTTCCGTACAATCTTCTAATAGTAATGCTAGAACGATAGGTAAGGTACAACTAACAGAATTATTTATTTATTCGGAGAACAAAAACAGAAATGATACATACAAATAGGCAAAGGATACAACAAAGGGTCATAAGTTAAATTCGAATTACTTCCTTTGATATTTCTCACTAAGAACATATAGGAAGATAGTTTGGTGGTTTGAGGACAACACGGACCTAATTATCGTTTTTTTTTTTTTTTTGCCAGTTGCATCAATAAACCATTCAATTAACAATTTTGCTGATCGTCAATAAGTACCTTAGTGATATTGGTTTTGTAACTGCTGCAGCTTTGTGTGAACATGTCGACCAAGGCTAGTCTGTCGTCGACATTCTGGCGAGTTGAGGGGTGAGTGGATTTTGGTTTATATGGTATGGCTACTTAAACCTTTAATGGGTGTTCGAACAAATTGTGTTCTTCGTGTCATCAGGGGTCAATCGAATAGAGTATAACTTCAGTATTTACTATTTTCAACGAAAAATCAACCTTGTTGTTGGATGACGTGAGAATAAATCTCAACCATAAGGTGGTAGACCTGCCGTCAAAACAGTATTCGTATATAAAAAATACATTCAATTAAAAAGCCGAGGAGTTGTTTACGAATATAAACTTTAAAAGTTAATATTAAGTATCAGTCCGTTAAATGAATGTTACATTTGCTCTTGAAACATACTTAGGCCACATGGCCACTACATAGTTAATGTATATAAGCCGGTACGTATTTATTTGGTCTATGGCAGGTACAAGACAATTTTTCCGTCATAAAAAATAATTTGCGACTCGTTATTTAAACATGAATCTATTATAGGTAGACCATTTATAGCGTTTTTTTATTATTATTTTAAAGAGAGGTGGTAGGCTGACTGATAGTAGTAATTTGCCCAGTCTGCTGGGGCGGGGAAGTATCCACCGCGTGCCGATAAACCCAGTAAAGTGTTTAACACGTTTCGGGTTCAGGCTCCAATTGCCATCATGCGTAATCAAGCCGGCATAGTGTTAGGTACTGATGTCAGTCATGAGTGTCTGATTCCAGTTGCTAACATTCATGGACCTTGCGCGCCACTTACCATCAGGTAATTAAATAATTAAATATGAATTTAATAAATTTATTAAAATTAATTCTCGCCGTTTCAAGCCGTCTGGCCAGCGTGGCGAGTGTAGGCCAAATTCTCCAGATATATGTTCTGGAAGGCCCATCTCCAGCAGTGGAGGTCTAGGACGCTGTGTTCTATGGGCTGTAATGATGAATGATGATTAAAATTAATAAATATAATTGTGTCCCGACAGGGAATCTAACCGCTAGACTACAGAAGCAGTTATAATAAATAAGTAAAAATAAAAATATAATAATAAAGTTATGTTATGATAAGATATGTAGTATATTATTATTAATATAATACTTTATTGCACTTAACTTAAATTATTTTTACTATATATTATAAAATAAAATAAATAACAAGTTATTTATTATCTCCCACAAAGCTTAAAAATATGTAACAATATTTTTAAAACATTTATGTAGGAGACTGGAGGCAAAACTAAACTAAGCGAAAGCATAGTCTGTGTGAAAGCACTCCAGGTTCCTCTGACTCAAACTTAATAATAAATACATCTATAGTGTAGTTTAATGTAGTGTAGTGTAATCTAGTATAGTGTAGTGTATATATTACTTTATTTAATATAGAAATAGTTTATATATGTATTGTTAGTATTTAATATATCATAGTTATTAGTATGCATTTTAGTAATATAATTGTATTTATATGTAAGACTTATTTATTATTTTATTTACCATAAGTTGGTATTAAATATTTGCACCTACCTTATATTTGAAATGGTCCACATTGTCCCTAAGGTTGGCTGTCAGATAATGTCTAGCAGCATTAAGTCCGCCCCTTGTATAACGTGCAATATAGTTTTAAAACAAATAAATAAAGAACCGCTATATTAAAATGTAAAATTAGATGAAGAAGAAAAAAGAATTCCGGACATTTTACTTTGATAACTTTTAACAGTAAGAAATAAACAAACTAAGTTATTCTTCTGAGTTATGAATTTTGAAATCTAATATCAATTAATTTTAAGCTCTTTGAAAGTGTTCGTTTATATTTTGACTCAAACCGACGGTGAAATGAGTAAATCGATATTAACCGTCAAACTTTTGCCAAATAGTCGAGTTGTAAATCTAATTAAAAGTTATTTTCTAACTTTATAAATCAATCGGTTATTAACTTTTAGCTTTTTATAAATAATATTCATGATAAATATGAAAGCAACAGTCATTTGACTTGAAATTTGATTTGACGGAGATTCACAAAAAATATATAAAAGATGGGCTGAACTTGCGTCTGAATCAAATTGCCGACAAAATAAATTATTATTAAAAAATATTCTTTAATTTATTCGATGGAAAATTTGATATATCGTATTTAAAAAGATAGGTTAAGTTTTCCCAACCACAACGAACATATATGTATTTATATATATACTACACTTAATACCGTCTCCCCGAATGACATAATATAAAGAACAGCATAACAGCTAGCAGTTTTGTAAAAGTTTTGTTTTATAAGTAATAACTCACCAATCACATCTAAAGAAATTTTATGATTTCTTGTCGGCGACACTTTGAAGTCAACTCTACATCGATACATAGCGCGGTCTTTGGCCACTATGTCCCGTATCCTTAGGGCCGAGGGCGGCGCTGCATGCCACCGGGCCCGTCCGCCCAGAGCGTCGTCAGCCCAATGAGCCGACGGACCCTTCACTCGACCGTCATAACTGAAACAAGTTTTATAATTACATTTGTGCATCAGCGATGCCAATAGCGGCATCACACTCTCGGCGAGTGGACATTTGTCGAAGTGGGTGCGATACAAATAACATTTTTGTAACTTGACAATTATTGACAGCGTTTTTAAGCCCTTGGTCAATGCACAATTTCTATACAAACAGGAGAACTGCCTCCGTGGTCAAGCGGTTAAGTCCGTGGATTTAGACTCGATGGTACCGGGTTTTTTTTAATTTTTAATTTAATTTAATTTAATTAATATTCAATTTATTTGTGACATTTCTCGAGTTTGGTACGCTGGAGACATCGACGAGCTTGCCGCTTGTTATGATTGGCTGAACTGAACTTTACTAAAGTTGGCTAAATGTGAATCTGCTTGTTCATAAGCGTGGTCTCTGACCATCCCGGAAAGGAAACGGTCGTGATGATACTTTTACTTTACTTTACTATAATAGTCTATATGTGTAATTTATATAACAGGGTAAGTATCTATTAGTATGTAGCGTGTGATATGTGATATTCGATATTCTCAATCTTGATATCGGCACTACCCCTAATCTCACACTCTCCCTTATTTATTTATTTTTTAAGGAAAACTATTGACGTTTAATTCACAAGTATAGATACAAAAATAGAAACAGAAAGTCATTTACAAGTTACAAGCCACTAGTAGTGTTAGAATAATAGATATTATGAACGACGAAAGCATCTAAAAACTATCACTTCATGCTATAAACTAATAACTGTACAATAACAAAAACTATTATCGTTTAGAGATCCTTAAGTTAAACGCATTTGTCACCACTATTACCTTGTCATGAAAGATATCAACATCAATTTCATCAATGAATGTATTAAGAGTATTACAAGCTCTAATTAAAAATGAATTTTGCCTGTAGTTAGTGCTCGCCATTGGTATGCGAAAGGTGGGCTTGTACCGATTGGTCCGCACCGGTGTATTTATGTTCAGCCGGGATAGCAACGAAGGGCAGTCTACGGCTCCCCCGATCTAATGTTGGAAAATGTCTTGTAGGAATGAATCTTTGCCTTTGCTCACTTATTTTGTGCAATAAAGAATTTATGAACAATAAGAGAGTGTAACTGATTTAATAGTTAGATATTACTGTTCTGATCACACATAATAGACATGAGGTTATTGTTAAACTCACTTTATTTTAGTATCGTTGCGTGGGTCACCATTGTAACTCGATGACAAATCGGACGAACCCATTATTTTTATACAGATGAGAGCTCCGACCAATCCATTGTGTTTTTAATAGTTTTTTAAACTTTAAGAGATCTAGTGTCGATCTCCAAAATAAGTCTGGTAAATGTTTGTCACGAACATCTGAACGCCTCTGCAGTGCGAGAGTGTGGACGCAGCAATATACGAGAATTTCAACGGATTTACAGTTTTGTAAAAGTCCATTGTATGCTGCATAGTTTTTTTATTGAATTATAAATAGAGTACGTAAAATTGCAGTTATGCTCAGTTGAAAGATTATACATACAACAATAGCATCCACTTTATTGCAAAGGACAATACATTTATTATATACACATACACCTATTATAAAGCAATAATTAACGTAATTAAAAATATACATTAAATCTAAATTAAAACTACCTAAATAGTTAAATTAAAAATAATTATTTATTTTATTTATTTATAAACTTTATTGCACAAAGTACAAAGGCGGACTCCTGACAGCCAAACCTTGGGGACAAATTTGATTAAATGTAGATGCAATCCAAAAGATAATACGAGAAATAAATACCTATTTAAATTAACAGCTAATTAATATATTCTTACTTACAATTTATATGGAATAATAATTATAATATCGATAAACTAAATACTAATACATACATATTATTTTAAACATACATATTACTAACGCTGTGTGGAGCTATTTAGAAAGTGTGAAAACACCAGTTTTTCGAATAAATTTCTGGTAGTTGCTTGCCGTATGTTAACAGGTAGATTATTCCTATTATATAAATAAAAAATGTCCTCTAGAGACGTTCCATCCGAGATAGTCCTATGCAACATTTTCCATCTGTATAGCGATGCTAATACGTTGGAAATAATTGCCAACATTCCTGTCTCCAGACCTTTCCGTCAGCAGTTGACAATTCCTTTGCCAGGCGCCTTGCTGAAGGTCCTCAGAAGGTTCCAACACAGCAGACATGTAAAACGACAACTAGCATAGATAGTTATTTATAACTATTGGCATTTTAATGTGGAGGTTAAATAAAGTATACTATTGCAAAAGTCTTTGGTCTTTTGGTCTCAGCTCAGCGGCGTATGCCATTAGACAGGTGAGGCGTGTGACAGATTAGTTTATTTTAGCTATTTCCATAGTATTATGTCTTATGGAATTTTACTGTAGGGAAATGCTACTGACATTGAAACTTTCTTTATTTTACAAAAGCGAACTATTCGATATATTTATAACTTGACCGCTCGCACTTCGCTAAGAGATAAGTTTAAGGAGTATGATATTCTTACAGTGGCATCTCAGTATATTCTAGAGAATATTATGTATGTCCACAAGAATATAAAACAATTTAAAAGGAATTGTGACTTGCATTCTCGCAACACACGCAATAATCACAAATTAGCTTTGCCTCACCTACGCCTCAGTAAAACTCTAAAGTCTTTTTTGGAACTTGGTGTTGGTTTTTATAACACACTCCCAAAGCAACTAACTAGCTTGTGTTTAGATAAACTAAAAATTCATGTCAAACGTCGACTTAAAGGCAAGGCCTATAATAAGATAAATGATTTTATTAGTGACAAAAATGCTTGGTAGATGTGCAAATGTATATTATTAATATATTTTGGTGTATGTTTATATTTAGGTCAATTCAATTGTATTGTAATAAATTTATTTAAATAATTATAACAATGTAATGTGACAATACAAAAGAGCCCGAGAAGGCCAAATGTAATAAATTATTTGACTTTGACTTTGGTCACAAAATATCGTGCTATATGAATATAAAACTATATCTTTTTTTTTTTTTTTATATGTTCAGTATAAAAAGTAAGCATATATTTTAATTAGGTTATAAGTTATCAGTCATTACAGTATAGTTAATGCAAGTTCGTGGCTGTTATCTAGGGTGCACCTTGAAAAGCTTACCTTGACAACCGCCGAGGTCGGGTATAAAAACACATTACGATAAAACCTAACCAAAATACACAACACGTTAAAGGCCAAAACACACATACAACAGGATCACACTGGACATGCTACAATTTCAGAAAGATATTTAAAATCATTTATACTTATTTAAGCGTGCTAACACTCAGATAGCGTCCATATAAACTCTATCAAGTATTTAATATTTAAAATAATTTGAACCGCTTTACAGTATTAGACCTATAAAAATATAACAATTATTTAGCAGTGAATATAATCTTATAATAATAGAAAATATTGAGCAATGGATAGGCGAAACTAAATAAATATATTAAAAATATTAACATATATATATTTAAAGTAAATAAATATATTGCATTTTGGTTGTAATAATTATTTAAGCAGTTACCTTGTATGTGTTGTAGCCTTAAAGCGTGTCCGCCGGCAATAAATAACAACTCACAAACATCTGAAAATATTTCTCATGAAATGTAACAATCAACGTTGTAAAAAATACTGAAGCAATTCGTACCTCGTTGAGCCAAGGGGCAATAATTACGCCTATTTATTTTCTTTAAAAAACTCCTAACCTAGTTACGTGAAGGAGCTTAGCTCTATTGAAATTAAACCATTTTGTGTCATAAATATTTCATAAGTAGGGCGACTATTGTTATAGAATTATAAAACAGGACTGGCATTATAGTCACCAACATCATCTACATTTTTTTTTGTTTAAGTAATTTTATGGATTTTACTCAAATTGAACATCTACCTATCAATTTTTAACATAAATATTGCTAAAAAATACTAACCTAGCCTATTGGGAATTATCAACATGTTCATCGCGGCATAGTAATCAAGTATCCTGCTGCGGGAAGATACACATCCAGGCGACCGTGACAATCGTGAAGCGCGGGAAGTGCGGCGGTTGCTGCTGAGAACCTCAAGCTGCGCAAATACGCCAACCTCAGTACAGGTTACGAATTTGCGCCGTTTGGGGCCGAGACGATGTGCCCATGAGCCAAGCGTCTAGCCAAGGAGTTGTCCAAACGGCTAACGGAAAAGTCTGGAGACAGGAAAGCTGGGAAATGTTTCTGCTAATGTATTAGCTTAACTATACAGAGGGGAAATGTTGCCATTCTTCTTGGGACTATCACTGAAGGGTCGTCTCTAGAGGACATTTTTTACTTATAGTTTATTTTTTACTAGGTTTAGATTATATTTATTTTAATTTTTACTTTTAAGTAGTTTTAATTTATATTGTAATTATTTTATACTGTTTGTATATTACTTCAATATGTACGAGAATATTAATTTGCTGCGGGATTACATTTACTTAAACTAACAGACACATTCCATGTTAACCCCCGTTAGAGTTAAAATACATGTATTATTTTGTAATTATGACGTAAGCGTTTTTGACAAACTAACATTTGCGCTTAAACGACGAGAAGTTGAAAACATGAGAGTTTTTACGTCAAAGCTTCAAAGCTTTCTGTCTGTAAGATGCTACTACAGCGTAGCAGACTATCTTTCCGAAACATGAGAGGAACAATTATGCCCCTTACCATCACCCATCAACAACATTGTAAAAACCTTTTGTAATGTTTAAATAATTATTGTATGTCCAATTATTATTATTATTATTATTAATGGACGGGACATAGCGATTATTATAACAGCATGTACTAAAAACCTATGATCCACAATAAAAATATTTTGATTTTGATTTTAGACTACGGCCGATAAATTACTACGATTTTTGTTGATTTTTACCTAGTCAAAACTTATTGCCACTTTTTTATTCATTACTAAAATGTGCTAAAATATGTTTCTTTATCGATAACAATATTTAATATAAGGTGTACGATGAGAAAAGTAAACAAATATATCGTCCAGCTGCGATGTTCTAGGTGAATCACTGTTCAGTGTTTTCGAAATGCACATATCCGATAATAGAGGGCTCTGTTTTAGGGGCTGTAATAATTGTCAGATATAATTTTAAAATTTCCTATATCTGACGATTGAGGAACCCAGCCCTTAGTAAATAGTTCAAATTGCTAAATAAATACTATTCGCATCCATGCAAAGTGGAAGCAACTATTATGTATTCAAAATACGTACCTACATCAAACAATAAAATTCTAAAAAAAATCATTGTTAATTTATCGAAGAGAAATTCCGTGAGTTCCCAAAAATACTTTATTGAATATTGCATCTTGCACTACGTAAACCTTAAATTTAAAGAAATATTGCGAGACGAAGTCCATGAATCAATCTTGTTCGCAGTGGCAATGTCGTCTCCGATAGATTGAAACTGATATGCATCTTCATACCACCTACACGTTTCTAGATATTTTTAGCTAAATTCGTGTATTGTATTTCCAAACCGTTGATTAATGTCTACACAAAAATTTGATTGTGACTCGGTTTGTAACGACACTGTGTTAAAAGTTATCTATATTCTTAATATAACAACAATCTAACACTCCCTCCTCCTTCTCCTCCCTTTCCCAGTCCCCTCACCTTTTTCTACATACACACACACACACACACACAAACACACATACTGTACTTTACATGCTATTTGTGTAACCTCTTTTTGTTTTTTTTTTGTCCTGTCTCCTTTTATACAGCACAGCTCATGCAGGAGACAGGGTTTACCATAACGATCCAACATTATTTTGTGCTAAGAAACGATTTGTATTTCCACATACTATATTAATAGTATTTATGACCGCCTCCGTGGTCTAGTGGTAATAAACGTTGCCGTGAACTCGGGAGGTCGTGGGTTCGATTTCCACCGGGGGCAAGTTGTACATTGTATAATTTGTCTCGGTCTGGGTGTTTATATGTATAATATGTATATATTTACAAAAAAAAAGTATAATATGTAGTTTATCAACCATCTAGTTTCCGTAACACAAGCCTCGTAGCTTACCACGGAAACTAGATGGCGCTGTGTGACCTGTCTGGAAATATTTATTATTTATTATTATTATTTATTTATGAGAGACGAAACTACATGAACCTACCGCGAGACCAAAAAATCCTTGGAATAATAATGACGCATATAACGAGTTTTATACAAAAAGTGGTTACTGTCTAATGTGTTCTTCCGATGCAATAATTGCACGTAAGTCATAATCAAATATTAATTCCGAGAGTTATGAACACGATGATTATACTTTGAGGCTTTCTAGTTTGAGATTTACTGAAGTAAATCTTACCTCATTTGTATGCGTTATTATTCTAAGTTACCTCTGCTGGACCTTAGCAAATACATTTTCTCAGAATAAATCCCAAGAACCTTCAGGTTCAACACTTTAGTGTTCATTTCCAGATATGAGGCGAAACTACGTGAATCTAGGCCAATAATGCGATTTACGGAAAAAGGCAAAATAATTTCCTTAGCCTTTGTTAGTTACGATTGGCACGTGTACGGAATGGATGGTTCATCGAATCCACATTTTCTTATTTTCTATGATTCATACTTTATAACTTCTCCGGCTTTATCATAATAATTCCATTTTATATCCGCGTTAACTCCTACAATATATTTTCACAACGAATACCATACACACTAAAATTGAAATTTGTTTGACATGCACATCTGTGCAGTTATCCGTGGAGTTTAAACAGGCTGTATGACGACGCGGACACCTCTACTAGAAGTAGCGCCTACAATAAACAAACGTGTCACTTTCTCATACACAGAAACATGTATACTGTTACAACGCTTAGATATCAATTAAACATAGACATCGGACGCAAAAGATTTTTTTTCAAAAAAGACTAACATAATGACATTAGACATTCTCTGCCTTAAGGACAGTTTTAGAGTTTTAAGTGAAATAATTAGGCGCACAATAACTAATAGTGATTGAAATACATAATATCTAGCATTTAGTAGAGGCACGCGCAAAATATTTAGAGCAGTTCCAGGACAGGCAAAGAATAACCTCGCCAGTGGTGTGTGTCACTTTAAAAGTAAGTAAGTTTTAAAATGGATCATTATTAGAGTAGGAATAAAGTTAATAAAATAGTTCAAAATAAGAAAAAGGCAAATAACTAAGTCGTACCTTTTGATAAAAAAATATAAAAATGTCTTTACAATTTTAATTCACTGCATTTAAACGAAACAACATGTGTTTTTGTAAATTCCCCAAAATTGATAAATAATGGGCACCATGGTTATAACCGAAGCAGGATTTACGAGCTGTACTGTAAACTCCATCAATCAACTTCGGTGCAGACAGCCCAGCTCCTTGTACGAAATATCGAAATTTGTAATTTTCTTAACACACTCACGATCAAGAATATCGGATAAATAAGATAAATCATCAAGGCGCGGTCGTGGCTCGGTTGTAAGAACGCGTACCTTAAATCCTACAAAGGTCGATTCAAACCCACCCGGCATGTACCAATAAGAAATACACTTTTCTTACGTACATTTGTCATAGATTTACAACACCACCGTTCCTGTGCCTCGGAGAGCACGTTAAGCCGTCGGTCCCGGTTCCACTAATGCCAACTTGTGGAATCGTTAATAAATTGACATCATATCCTCGCCAACCTGTCTGGCCAACGTGGCGAATGTAGGCCAAATTCATCAAGAGATATGTTCTATAAGGCCCATCTCCAACAGTGGAGGTCTAGGACGCTGTGTTAAGATAAATCATTTAGGAAGCTTGAAACCTAAACATTTATAGCTTTACGCAAAAACTTCGCTTGACCGGGCTGAATAGATCTCATTAACATGCAGCAACACACAGTAAACTGATATTATTTAATCATTTAATTCTTTATTGCACAAAGACAAAGGCGGGCTCATTATAAGCTATACATTTTATCCTAGCGAACCATTGGGACAACTTGAGCACTTAATTGACAGGTAGGTGCAATTTGTGTTAAATTCTACGGTTTAACCATATTATTATATATACACATATACTACATATACCCATAGATATTATTACATACACTAAATATTATATATCAATAATAACAATATACTAAATTCTATTACTAGAACAGACACCGCGCACTAGATGTTTGCACCATACTTTGATGCCATGACAATAAAATCATACGCTCTCATATACGTCCATTGCAACCACACACCAAAAATGCAATTAAACATCAATCTAAAAATGCCCGTCTTGCATGTTGAATTCAATCAATAGCGCTGAATGTTTTAATACTCATAGTTTGGTTAGACGAAATTATTTTAGCACGCTGGCATCTGTGTTCCGACATATTATTGTATATTTTTTGGATTAGCCTCTCAATATGTGGTACAAATGTGGTGGAAATAATTGAATAGTTGGATCTAAAAATCAAATAGTAAAAGGTATCCATGAGCAATCTTCTATGTTCAAAAAACAACGGTCCATCAAAATATTTTGTATATACTCGTAGTAGACTAGTTCTAACATAGTTTTTTTAAGATTCCATTGTTACTTACAAAATTTATGACAATGTTCAAAATAAAAATTACTCCCCAATAATGTGCTTGCAGTTTAATTTTGTACTTAAACTATAATATTGAGTAAAAGCGTGAAACTATAGATTTAAAATATATATATATATTTCTAAAACTATTAGGATTAATTTAGTGTAAACTGGACACTCGCTTTTTACGAGATTTAAAAGTATTTTAACATACACGCTACACTTATTACAGCAGAAAATTAGTTAATAACGTGGATAAAGAACTAAGTGCCCCAACACAGCTGCAGTGTACCTAATTTCTCTCCGTCCCGGTAATTTTGTTCGTGAGTACATTTTAATGCTCGCTTGTGTTTCTTTTTAACTGGAAGTGATTTGTGCTAAAAGCGTTACATTAAGCTTTCATTCAATATTCAAAAAACAAAGAAAGGAGCTATAATTACATTTGTCTTGCTTTTCTTTATAGAATTTCATAATAAGATGTTTTTTAATGCTCGATTCTTGTATATTAATTTAACCTTAACACAAAAAATATATGTTTACACACACTCAATGCGTGCTTCGTAGCTAAACACGTTCTTTTTTGACAAAAGATCGTTGACATTAGCCCCATCACACATCCAGGCGACCTCGTCAAGCGCGGGAAGGGCAGCGGTGTCTGCTGAGAACCTTAAGCTGCGCAAATACGCCAACCTCAGTACAGGTTACGAATTTGCGCCGTTAGGGGTCGAGACGATGGGCCCATGGGGACACTCAGCCAAGCGTCTGGCCAAGGAGTTGTCCAAACGGCTAACGGAGAAGTCTGGAGACAGGAAGGCTGGCAATTATTTCTGCCAACGTATTAGCTATACAGAGGGGAAATGTTGTCTTCTTGGGACTATCACTGAAGGGTCGTCTCTAGAGGACATTTTTTACTTATAGTTTATTTTTTATTAAGTTTAGTTTATGTCTATTTTAATTTTTACTTTCTGTGTCAGTTTATTTTCGTTAGTTAATTAAACTATTTCTTTAAAAAAAATCAATTAAAATGCACGGAACATTTTCGAAGTTGTCATTACGAATAAGTTTCGCTATTCGATCATAGAAAGATCGATTATAGTTGCACCCAATTATAGCCTTAAAAACACTAGTCTGTAGGAGTCTTTTCTGTAGACCTAAATACACAATTCCACCATACATTATTTTGTTATCTCTTAAAGGGTTTAACAGCGTTTTCGTTGAAAGCTCCAAGACGGATTATTTTTTTCCCACACCTCCAACAAATAAATAAATAATAATAAATAAATATTTCCAGACAGGTCACACAGCGCCATCCAATTTCCGTGGTAAGCTACGAGGCTTGTGTAACGGAAACTAGATGGTTGATAAACTACATATTATACTTTTTGTAAATATATACATATTATACATATAAACACCCAGACCGTGACAAATTATACAATGTACAACTTGCTGCCCCCGGTGGGAATCGAACCCACGACCTCCCGAGTACACGGCAACGAGGCGGTCAATATATACAAAAACTTAACAAATTATTTACTAAAACCTTCCTCGATCTCACTCTATCCAATGGTAAAAACAGCATGAAAATCGGTGCCGTAGTTTTCGAGTTCATCGCGAACAGACAGACAGACAGAGACGCGGCGGAGGACTTTCTTTAATAATAGTGATAGTATTATATAGATTGTATTTAGGTATATAAGTATTTGTGTGGGTCGAATTAATGTAATATGTATTAAATAAGTATTTATATTTTTATGTACCTAATTATTTAATTCTAATATATTTACATTTACTTAAAAAATCTCATACACCTATCATATCAATCTATCACTCTCCCAAAGGTTAGCTGGTAGAGAATACCTCCATGGTATTATGCTCGCCTATGTACATATTTTTATTTTGTATATTTTGTGTGCAATAACAAATTTTAATATTATTATTATAGTGATTTGTCATCTTTGTAATAGCGGTTGATATTGACAGTGTCCGATCGTTAAAAGTACGTTTATACAACGTTTGCGGTTGCAGCAACAGAAGTTGTCCACTGGTAGTACAGCTAGTAATATTAATAAAATAATTAAAGCTACCTAACGTAAATAAATTTTAAACCAAGTCACTGAAACTTGTAACGACTCCATTTCAAATATGAAGTTATGAAATTTTGCCTTATTAAAACTGAAGTCGAATTTATGGCTCCCATTACTTACAATTATATTTCTATGTTATTTTGTCTAGACTAGACCAAGTTAAATGGTACATTTAAAATTTATTTAAACAGCTATTATTGAAATTACTATACTAATCATACTACTAATAAATAATCAAGGTCAAATAGCACATAATACAGTAGGTAAGTATACATTACATGCGGCATAAAAGCGAATGAGTTATTCAAATGAAAATAAAAGAAGAAAGGATATAGTTTACCAATTTAAAAAAAAAATCAGGTTTCTTTGCTTTATGGGTGTCTTCTTTATAATAAGCTCAATGGTATTCTTTCTATTTATTTATTTAAAAACTTTATTGCACAAAGCACAATGGCAGACTTAATGCCGCTAGGCATTCTCTGACAGCCAAACCCATAGGACATTTAGACAGTATAGATGGTAGGTGCAATGAAAGTAACAGTAATATACAATTATAGTATAATTCAACAAATATTATATACGTACTTAATTACTCTTATATATGTATTATAATATTAATACGAGTATACTAAATACATACACAAAATTGTAGATAAACATACACAAATACAACTTACTAACGTGGTTTAGAGCTATTCATAAAGTGTGAATAGACCAGTTTTTAAACGACAATCTGTTAGTTGCCTGCCTTATGTTTAGTGGAAGATCATTCCATAATTTTGTGGCAGCTACTACGAAGAAGTTGGAGACAAATCGAGAATGATGTGAGGAAACAGAAAGAAGAGAATTGTAAGAAGAACGTAAAGATTTATCGTGGAAAGAAGAGAGATAGGCAAAATTGTCCTTGAGGTATTTCAGTGTTGCAGGTACGTTTAAAATAGATAAAAGAAGACAGAGAACTCTAAGATTTCTACGACAAAGAATTCTATTCATAAAATAAATAATATTAATTGTAAAAGAAAATTAAAAGAATGGCAACTGACAATGGAGTATGTTAAATATGACAATATGATGATACGAGTATAGGCAAGTTTACATAAAAGTAAAATCACAATATTAATACCATTTATTTAATATAATGTGGTAACGGAAATTTTATCTTATTTATTATTTTTATATTTATTGTAATTATTATATTCTATTTGGCTTTTGCTTGCATAAAAAAATGGTTAGATTAATTTTAGCTTTAAGTTTTATCTAACCAATTTAGTTATTATTATTTCAAATTGTTATTATTTTATTAAAGTTACTTAAATTTAGTTTTTATACTTTAAGAATCAAATTGTACGTTAACTGTGGAATAAAAATATCATCATCTTTATCATCTATGTCTTTCCACTGCTGGATGTAGGCCTCCCCCAAGGCTTGCCATTTCACACGATCTTTTGCCACACTCATTTAGCCCCCACCAGCGGCTTGTAACGTGGAACCGGGACCGGCTTAACGTGCTCTCCGAATCACGGGAACGGTATTGTATTTCTCATATATTTTTTATAGCATAGTTTAAAAATATATTTATATTACTAAAAAGATGTGTTTTTTTTAATAACTCCATTAAATCACAATAATAGATAAAAATGAAGCCGCAGCGACTTCTTTAATTTTTAATTTAAAACCGTATTTTTTAAAGCGTATTTCACACAAAGGTCCTGCCGTTAAGTTTCTGTGAGTACATACTAAGTAGCAAAATAAGGCTTAAAGAATACCTCTTACATTTATAATAAATGTAAGAGGTATTCCGTACAAACTTTCCTGGAAGTATCTCAGCTGTCAAATTTGCCTGTGAGAGTTGTAACCACGACTGTCACTATATCCAGTCATTTCTTGGAAAACAGTCAAGCACAGAGGTCAATTTATATGTCAATTATCGACGACTTTAACCTCGCCAAAAGTTATTCAATACTTGTTTTTTTCTGTTTGATGTCTCTATAAGTATCTTTAGAGATTTAATTGTGTATTCCTTGAAAATAAAAACAGAGAAAGTGATAAATATACTTGCTAAGTATATTTAAAGTACATTAATATCGATTAATACTAATCAAATAGTTTGAATTGAATTAGAAAGCACCAGACCAGTTTGGTATCCCCACTACTTCCCAGGTCATTCAACTTGTGGGTCTATCCCGTGTGGTATCCCCACCATGTCACGGATTATTGAACACGTGACCTTCGTGGTGTAGGTACTGTTTTATGTATTTTTTTAATTAACAAAATTAAACTAAAAACATTATTAAATACATTCTCGTATCAAATGATTTCATCATTACAGCCCCTAGAACACAGCGTCCTAGACCTCCGTGTTGGAGATGGCCCTTCCAGAACATATATCTGGAGAATTTGGCCTACAATCGCCAGGCTGGCCAGACGGTCATTTTTAATGTCAATTTATTAACGATTCTAATAGTGTCTATTAGTGGAACCGTGACCGACGGCTTCACGTGCTTTTCGAGGGAACGTTGGTGTTGTAAATCTAGGACAAGTGTAGTATTTCTCATTGGTACATGCCGGGGTTAAAACCGGCCTTTGTAGGAATTAAGGAAAGCGTTCTTACAACCGAACCACCACCGCGCATATGTGATATTATTGTGTGACTATAAAATGATTGTTATTTCTTTATTAATTTATTTACTTGAAAATAATATGTGTGGTATCTGACCACCAAAGACCTTCAAAGAATTACAGTCGTGAATACCTATCTCTTTTTATAAGTTTTTTTGTAAGTAACGATTTATTGAAACCGTCGAATTGTTAATGAAATGTGTGAAGTTGTGGAATCTCATTAGCACCGACCTAGTTGGATTCCAACCAGAAGGATATCTGGATTATGTCCAAAAATCACCGCTTTCGATGTTACGCTATTGTGAATATACTTGTAGTACTTAAAATGCTATGAGTTTATCTAGCAGGGACACATTTGTTTTTTGGATACACAAGTTACAATATACACATACATACATATCGTCACGCCTTGCGGGGTAGGCAGAGACAATTGATCGCACTTGACACGATGACGACATACCTCTTTCGCTTCGTCCAAATTTATCAACCTCTTCATACATGACTTTTTGTTACGAAGGCTTTTTAATGCACCATCAGCCGGTATTTTATTTATTTCATCACATCTCACTCACTGTTAGGGTATACTTTTCTGTGGGTAGGGCAGTTAAGAATTATTTAATTTAGAATTCTTTAATTTTTTATTTAACATTGGAAACTTTCAAATTTTGAAGAATATGTTTTTTTCTAAAATTGAAGATTTAATTTATTTGTAAAATTGATTTTCTGTATCTTTTTTATTTCTATTTTGTATTTCTTCTGTTTTTTCTCCTTTTCTTTGACACCTAAGTATCAGTAATAAAGTATGTTTCCTAATTTGGCCAATGTATAAACTTAATTATATACTAATGTTCTGTAATGTGGTGTGGAAAATATTGAATTAATAACTGCCTCCGTGGTCTAGCGGTTAAGTCCGTGGATTTAGACTTGGAGGTATCGGGTTCGATTCCTGGTCGGGACACAAAAATATTTATTAATGTAAATAAATACATTTAATTAATATTTAATTTATTTGTGAGCTTTCTCGAGTTTGGTTCGCTGGAGACATCGACGAGCTTGCCACTTGTCATGATTGGCCTATAGTAAAGTTGGCTAAATGTGAATCCGCTTATTTATAAGCGTGGTTTCTGACCACCCTGAAACGGAAACGGTCGTGATTATAATTTAATAATAAAACATATATCTATTAGTATTTTTTAAAGGAATTTTATTTAAACGTGTTAAAGATAAAATTCCTAAAAAAAGTAACAGATCCACTCGTAAAAACACAGTATAGCACGTGAGGTCGTTATACTGGCAAATCTGGTCGGTTTAACCTAAACCCCTCTGCATAATACACATTGGGCTGAGCGATTTATAAAATATGCACACTGTGTCAGATTGTGATTTCGCCATGAATCTTGTTTGATATTTCAAGCACGCCACTTTATGGGACCGGCAGACCTATTCTTGACATATTACAGTATTGCCATACAGTAGAATTTTTATTTTTGTTAATTATTAAATACTAGCTGTTTTAGCTGACATTGCTAATATAATTAAAATGGATATATGTAGTATGTTATCCTTAAGAGTTAGACCAACGCGGACTTTTCGATAGATAAAATATACAATTCCATCATACATTATTTTGTCATACCTCAAAGGGTTTAGGCAGCGTTTTAATTGAAAGCTTTCAGACGGCTTAGACGACAAATATCGTTAATGTATACAAAAACTAAACAAATTATATACTTAAACCGTCCTTGAGAACCACTCTATTCATTGGTAAAAACAGCTTGAAAATCGGTGAAGTAGTTTTTGAGTTTATTGCGAACAGACAGACAGACGTGGCGGACAACTTTGTTTTATAATACGTAATCAATAGTATTTACTATTACTTCCTCGAGAACTATTCTAAATTTTGGTGAAAACAGCATGAAACTCAGTGCAGAGTAGACATTATGTGAGATACAGATGATAAAAAAGTGTATGCATAATAGTTTGTTCTTGGCAAAACTCCATTCGGTACAAAATCGATTTCAAGAATAGTCCCCCTAGTTGTGGTTAGTGGCGCCTCACGCGATATGTAGTCGACTTATTATGTATTGTAGTTTGAAATAAAAAGTGTAAAATGCAAAACTTTGTTCGCAACCCGTCGCCTGAAAATTGAAGCCTTGAAAATAGGAGGAAACTTGTTTAGGTGAAAACGAGAATTCGTGAAAATATTGCAATAACAGAACAGACAAATTATTCTTTGTAAAAATATGATACTTATGCGTACGAAATGCACACTTACGTACAACTGCTTCCGTGGTCTAGCGGTTAAGTCCATGGAGGTACCAGGTTTGATTCCCGGTCGGGACACAATTATATTTAATAAATAAATTAAATTATTATTTAATTTATTTGTGATATTTCTCAAATTTGGTACGCTAGAGACTTCAACGAGATTGCCACTTGTCATGATTGGCCTATAGAAAAGTTGGCGAAATGTGAATCCATAATAATATACATAAAGTATTTTACATAGGAAAGCATAGAAGTATCATCACAAACGGTTGTGATCTCGACTGTGACTCTTGGGGTGGTCAGAAACCACGCTTATAAAGAAGCGGTTTCACATCTAGCACACTTTACTATAAGCCAATCATGACAAGTGGCAAGCTCGTCAATGTCTCTAGCGTACTCTTATAAATTTGACCGCCTCCGTGGTCTAGTGGTAACAAACGTTGCTGTCGTGGGTTCGATTCCCACTGGGGGCAAGTTGTACATTGTATTATTTGTCTCGGTCTGGGTGTTTAATGTATATATTTACAAAAAAAAAGTATAATATGTAGTTTATCAACCATCTAGTTTCCGTAACACAAGCCTCGTAGCTTACCACGGAAACTAGATGGCGCTGTGTGACCTGTCTGGGAATATTTATTTATTTATAATATGCACCGTATGCTAATCCATTGTATAGTTGGCCATGCATTGTTGCTACGTTTCGCGTAAACAAGGCGTCAGCTAAAGTACCGTGGATGATGCAATCATTTCTATAATTACGAGTTTCCATGCGTTTTCAAGTTAGTTCAGAATCAGGCTTCGTCAAGAAAAATAAACAATCTACAAAGGACTAACACGTTGTTTTAAAAAAGTCCCCACGTTCCTGGCCCGTAACAGTACCAAAATAAATAAATATTATTGGGACAGAAGGGCGAGCGTGAGGAATGCAATAGCCTTAAATGCTTTTAAGGAAGTGAGAGAAAAGATTTAAAAAATATATATTTAAATTTGAAATCTTTATGTATTTATTCTTGTATTTAAATATTTAATTATCGCCATAGGATCCTACCGAAACACGCGGTTATATAAAAATTTATACTGACGTGCAATAAAAGAGTATTTATGGCTAATATTTATTATAAATAATTACGTATAGTTTTTGGCTATTAAGGGACCTTGTCGGATATTTTAATCAATAATAAAATTATATTTAAATCTAAAATGTAAAAATGAAGCGAATTCATATTAAGCAAACGTTTCTATAGACCCATCATGGCAAGTTTGCCCCTCGTCGATTTCTCTAGCGCACCAAACTCGAGAAATATCACAAATTAATTTAAAATTTAAATTTCGATTCTCGACCTTGCAACATGCATGTCGATTCGATTAGTTCGTATGACCCTGACAGTTTTCTATTGAGGTCTGTCACTTTTCACTCAAATATTTCGAACCGACACGTAGGTCAAAAGCGCCAGAATTAGCCCTCAGGAATCGAATCCGGTACCTCCGAGTCTAAATTCACAGACTTAAACGCTAAACCACGGAGGCAGTTCAAACCTATAAATAAACACTATAACTAAAAAAACATCATGAAAATTATTCAAAGTCGTGTATACAGCAAAAAAAGTCAAGGTAGGTAACCTATAGCCTGTAGAATATATCTAAATAATAACATATAGAGATCTAATATTATTTTTATTTTTTTATACTATCACGACATGTGACCTTGCGCCCACCTGATGTTAAGTGGCGCGCGAGGTCCATGAATGTTAGCAACTGGAATCAGACACTCATGACTGACATCAGTTCCTAACACTATGCCAGCTTGACTCGGCATGACGGCAATTCGGGCCTGATCCCGAAACGTGTGGAATACGCTTTACTGGGTTTATCAGCACGAACGGTGGATACTTCCCCGCCCTGGCAGACTGGGTAAATAACCATCATCAGTCCGCCTACCACCTCTAAGAAATAGTACACAAAAAGTAAATATTACCTATAAACAGGTACATCGTCCTTGTACCAAACTACTAGAAGCAAGGCATCAGGCGGCTGAGGCGAGTGCGTATCACAAGGCAGGGTTGCTTCCCCGCCCGACACCGCAGACACTTTGATGCCGTCCAACACTTCTGCTGCACCTCCATGACCGATACCTGATGAAGAAAACAGTTGTTAAAATATTTGAAGCTATTAAATTAATGCGAATTTTAAATATGCATAATAATGTACTAAATTATGATTACAGCCCCTAGATCTGAAAGGATCTAAAATCAATTTGTTAACAATTTTACAAGTAGATATTAGTCACGTACTTCTTTTATGTTTATATATAAAGATGTATCATCACGACCGTATCACTTTCGGGGTAGTCAGAAACCACACTTATAAAGAAGCGGATTCACATTTCGCCAACTTTACTATAGGCCAATCATGACAAGTGGCAAGCTCGTCGATGTCTCTAGCGTACCAAATTTGAGATATATCACAAATAAATTAAATAATAATTTTATTTATTTATTTAAATTAATAAATATAATTGTGTCCCGACCAGAAATCGAACCTGGACCTCCATGGACTTAACCGCTAGACGACGGAAGCAGTTGTACATACGTGTGCATTTATCATTTGTTACATACCGGGGTTCGAACCACAACCATTTAGGTTAAATGACCTGTCTAACAACCGGACCAACTCCGCTGAAATGAGAATGCCCATTTTTTTTAGAGAAATGATGTAAAGATTTGTCAATAATATTTAAATAAATAAATAAATATTTCCAGACAGGTCACACAGCGCCATCTAGTTTCCGTGGTAAGCTACGAGGCTTGTGTTACGAAAACTAGATGGTTAATAAACTACATATTATACTTTTTTTTTTTTTTGTAAATATATACATATTATACATATAAACACCCAGACCGAGACAAATTATACAATGTACAACTTACCCCCGGTGGGAATCGAACCCACGACCTCGCGAGTTCACGGCAACGTTTGTCACGGAGGCGCCATAATATATAAATTTATAATATATAAAGGATGAGAAAAGAGAGATTTAGGTAAAAGAGGCCCTGGCAGACCAAGACTAACACGATCAGATACAATAGATGAAGGTGCATTAAAAAGCCATCGAAACAAAAGGGCATGAAGAAGACGTTTATATTTGTTGAAGAAGCGAAAGAGGTATGTCGTGATCGTGACGTGGCGCTCAATTGTCTCTGCTTACTCCGCAAGGGATTTGGCGTGAAGATATGTATCTATGTATGGACTTTATATTAAGAAATAAATTTAAACTGTCAAAGACGAAAGACTCGTTTTTTTATATTATACCAAAATTTTATTAATTATAATTAATAGATAAAAACCATTTAAAAAGTTCTGTTACAGTATAAAGAATCTATACTATATGTGAAACCCATAGAAAAAGAAGAAATAAGAAAGAAAAAAAAAATATTAAAATAAAATATATTTGAAATACTAATTATAAATAAAACTAAACTAAAAATACCAATGAAATTACAACTATTCTACAAAATAAACTAAGGCCTTACCACCAGGGAGGGTACCTAAAACGCTCGCAGCAATTTCTCGTTAAATTATAAGGGAAATATTATGTTTTACGAAGTAAAAAAGTAAGTTGTATCTTGTTTTTTTTAATGTACGAGTATATTAATTTACTTTGAATAAAATTTATCACTTTTATCTAGTGTATTGTTGGTTTGAATAAATACTTTATTGCACAAAATAAATGTACAAAGGCGAGCTGAATGCGGGGCACAAATAAACTGTTTAGATATAAATTTGTACATCAATTTTGAGTATTGTTATTATGTCGTAAGAATTTACCAAAGTTCGAATTCGGTGCAGTCCAGTACCGAATGTTCGGCCGAAGTTCGTATTCTGCATAATCCACATCCGGCCTATCACTACTAATTGCACTTACCACCTATCCTGTCTAAATTTCCTAAACGTTTTACTGTCAGAAAATGCAAGTCCGCTTTTGTACATAGTGCATAAAAGTTTTAAAATAAATAAATAAAATTGACGAGCCAGATATATAATGCGAAAGTTGTGGGTAAAAGAGGCCCTGGCAGACCGAGACTCACATATCACGATCAAATAAATAAAACACTGACTGAAGGTGCATTAAAAAGTCTTCGTAACCAAAGGGCATGTATAAAGAGGTTAATGAATGTCGACGAAGCGAAAGAGGTATGTCGTGATCGTGTCAAATGGCGCTCAATTGTCTCTGCCTACCCCGCAAGGGATCTGGCGTGAAGATATGTATGTATGTATGTAAATAAAATAAAAGAATGGATAAATCTTACTTTAAACTTCAATTCTACAAGAATGTGCATTGGACAAAGTGTATTTAATGTAAATCTCTTATCCATGTCGCTGCTAAAAGCCAGATTGATGAAAGTGATAATTGTTGAAATAAAAGTTCAAATGATCCACAGGATTCCTTAAAAAGGTAGTAAAATATTGGATCGTTAGTCGCACGATCTCCTTGAGAGAGCCAGGAGCTAAAGGTCTACTCCGAATACTCGAAAGATTAGTAAAATTTAAGTATCATAGCGACTGTATCCCTTTCGGGATAGTCGGAAACCACATCATTTAGTCAACATTATTGCCTGCCCATCATGACAAATGGCAAACTCGTCGATGTCTCTAGCGCACTAAACTTAAATAAATTAAATAAAGTATTGTGTTCAGGAATCGAACCCGGAGGTCCAAATCTAAATCCATGGACTTAACCGCTACACCACGGAGGCAGTCTATAAGTACTAAGATAAAATTAAAATTTAGGTATTTAGTTTGGGCTCAGATAGTTTATCGCCACCAGGTTGGAGCTTTGCATGGGGCTTCTTTCTTTTGTTTGTATAAATATGCAACAATGCATCTAACAATGTAAATTTATCATTAAACTTTATTTTAAATGCCAAAGGTGCAAAACCAAATACGAGTAGTGTCGCTAATAATTCCAGGCTAGTATAAATTTAAAAAAAATATATTTACTAAATATAAAATAAAATAAGTATTAATACTTAAGATAGGGATATAAGTCCCGTCCGCGTGGAATGCTGGCAAGAACGCTGGCTGCATTTCCCCGCTGAATTGCAATACTGATTATTTGGGCGACGAAAGAGCCAGCCCTCTTGTCGCCGGAGGAGACGACAAGACGCGGTGTTATGACTTTTTAAAACTTTTTTGCGCTTGGACTCTATGGGCCAGAGTTTCTAGAGCAAACGGCACAATATGTAATCTATAAAGTAATTTAAAAAATATATATATAAAAAACCATTCTTTAGAACATATCCATCCACGTTCACTTGATAAATTTACTCTGTATAGCCATAACATTTTTTCGTTTGGCAACCCATTCGTTTTTTTTTTCTGATATCCTATCGGTTATTTCTTCTATGGATCTTGCACTATTGTGCACTGATATAGAAGCGAGAGGAAGAGGGTGAGCTAATACATTTTCAAAAGGTGCTTTCAATGTATACCCCCGGTAACAATGTTAATCGAGTCATTTGTCACAATACTCCAGAGCCAAGACTTTACGCGGGAAACTGCCTCCGTTATTTCCAAGTTTGATTTGGGAAATAAATTGCTATTAAATTCAATTTGGGATACTTTTAATTGCTACTGTTTTGAGAAATACTTCGTAGATTGTGAGAAATTATCGCAAAACTTTTTGATAATGTAAATACGCGTACACTTCGCACGGCTTGCAGTAATTTATTATCGTTTAGTCCAACTATTGTTTAAAGTACAATTTCATAAAACAAATATTGAAATTAGACTCAACATCACTCTATGCTTATTGCTTGTGCTACATATTAATAATGTATCCCGTCTAGCCAGCGTGGTGAGTGTAGGCCACATTCATCAGAAATATGTCAAGGCCCATCTCCAACAGCCCATTCTTTCCCATCTCTGAAATGAATTGAAATATTTTTTTTTGCTAACAAACACATGGTTACAGATTCGAGTATGGTCTCAGTTATTATAGACAACTCACATGTTTCGCCAGTGACGGCAATGCCAATATCAAATATAATTCATTAAATAATTATTCTAGATGTCAATTGTATTGCGTAACTAATATTAGTCAGGTATATAATTTTCTTTTCTATCATTTAAGAAGTCATTTATGGAATAATAACACCGTTTATTTAACCACTTTCGGAGTATTTTTTAAACCGTCAAAACTGGAATGTGATTGTAGACTTTTATTGCCATGCTATATAAATTATTTTGGTATACTCTACTTTTCGGAATGGTCAGTTGAATCAGCCTATCTACATTCCGTGTAGTTCTTGGCATTAGTTCTTTAACAAACACGGCTATTTCATGTCTGTCGTTTATTATTATTTAGGAGCTGTGGTCATTTTTTTTTTAAAGACGGTGAATCGATAAATCATCAATGATACGACCCCAGCCTGAAGGGCCACCGTGGGAGGTCGCATGCCTGACTCACCGTGAGACCTCATAAGGAGACCTCAAGGCGCCTACGGACTAAAACCCTATAAATCGTCTCTCTTTCACTGTTGGCCCTGTGTGCCTTAACAGCTAAGTCTGAGTCGTGGCTACGGAGTGAAGGCACTGATAATGATAATATACTTATCAACAAATACTTATTTAATAATAATAATAATGAATTATTTATTGCACAAAACCAACAACAAGTGAAGGGTACATAGGCGAGCGATGCCATAAATGTATTTACTACCAATTATCTACGGCTATACTGTTGTGAATGCTCCGAAGAGCTCTATAACCTAATCTCTCCCTCTCCATTCCGCAACCGAACCACACGCACGGGTCAGAAAATGCACCCACATACCGTAGTTACAATCCCTTCGCTTACGTATAAATTTGGGGACTCATACATCTGTCACACAATAAAGATGTGGAATGCTCTTCCAGCCTCCGTGTTTCCACTTTCCTATAACTTGGGAGTTAACTTACCATCAGGTGGGCGTAAGGTCATATGACGTGCTAGAATAAATAAAACATATAAATAAAATAAAAATAGAACATATAAATAAAACTACATACAAAACTACATAAATAATATAAAATATAATATATTTTAAGGCGTTGTCAAAACAGCTCGTCAACACCTCGGGAGACAAAAGGGCTGGGCAATATTTGGGCCAAAAGATCAGTATTGCCATTCAACGTGGCAATGCTGCCAGTATCCTTGGCACTATGCCCATTGGCAGCGATTTGGATTTTTTGGACAGCATTTTTTTTATTTATAATAGTTTTTATTTTGATTTTTCTTCATTTTAGTTTTTAGTTATAATTTATTTATTAATTAGGTTTATTTTTATTAATAGTAATTTATGTTTTAAAATGTATTTTTTTAGTTTAATTTTTTTTTTAATCATTGTACCTTATTTCCTTCGAATAAATAATAATATAAATATACATACATTCATATAAACAATTATAATATTGCCTACAATAAATAAGCATCTCAAAAGGACATCACCTTTACTGCTAAATATGTGCCTTCCAGAGCATATTTTGGCCTTGTCTTGTCGATTGACGCACTCTAGTTGGCTAGGATTTTGTATGTGAATAAATATTGTGATTTATTAGTTAGATTCCGAGATATTAAATTATAAAATGAGTATTCAACGACGATATGTATGTGTATGACGATACATTACTACCCTCGCTGCTGAATGATAGAGAGCGAAGCGTTGTGGTTGACAATCAAATCATAACAAATTGGTCTATTTAAATAAAATAAAAACTAATGTATTTGTTTACATACAAGCTATATTATGATAAAGTCTCAAATAATATTTTATACCTTTTAATATTCCATCATTGTAAATTCTTTATTCATAATCTCATAGAGACATATAAAAGTATCATCACGACCTTTCCCTTCCGCGGTGGTCAAAAACCATTCACATTTAGCCAATTTTACTATCATAACAAGTGGCAAGCTCGTCGCGTACCAAACTAGAAAAATATCATTAATAAATGATTGTGTCTCGTGCAGAAATCGAACCTGGTCCCTCGCGTACTAATCCACGGATTTAACTGCAAGAAAATGGAGGCAGATTTTTATTGAATTTATAGTATTTTATTCGTATAAAAGGCAAATGTTTAGTGTCAAACACAAACTATTTATTATTATTTTTGTGTAAATTTTTATTTTTATAATTTTATTTACTGTTTAGTTTAATTTAGTGTTTAAGCTTATTTTTAGAATTTACAGTTATGTGTATATGTATATATATATTCTTTTTTTATTATTAGATTATCATAATAAATTTGCACCCATACATAGTTTTTCCACACTCCTAAAGGTTGTTAGAAAATGTCAGCCCATTAGGCCCGCCTATCTACAATTTTAGTGCAATAAAGTATTTAAAATAAGTAAATAAACAATTAGATGTTCTTTCAACAGCACTTTAAAAACATAATAATAACATTGTAGAGCATGTCAAAGTCTCTCCATTTATCCAGCTTTCCTCGAGCGAAGCGATATTAGGAATGGTAATCGGACCATTTGTTACAAGAAGCGAAGGAGCTAAGAGAAATTTGGCTGCCGTAGTTACCTCGAGAATTTCCTGAGGTACTCGCATTTTATATTCTATCTTTGGTTTATAAGCACCTATTGATTTATCGGCATTGAAGTATTTATTTATCGTTTACATACATAGGGACATATCTTCACGCCAGATCCGGGGTAGGCAGGGACAATTGAGCGCCACTTGACACGGTTACGACATACCTCTTTCACTTCGTCTACATTCATTAACCTCTTCATACATGCACTTTTGTTACGAAGCCTTTTCAATGCACCTTCAGCCAGTGTTTTATTTATTTGATCGTAGTATGTGAGTCTCGGTATGCCAAGGCCTCTTTCACCCACAACTTTCGCATTATATATCTGGTTCGTCAATCTTTCTTCGCTCATCCTTCCAACATGCCATCAACCATCGTAGAATGCCTTTCCTTATTTTTGTCCCTATGCTTCCTTTTATACAAACCCTGTTTCGTATTTTGATGTTACGTATGCAGTCCGCCAAAGTGACGCCACATATCAAACACAACGACATCATATCTACTATTTTACGTTTAAACATGAGTATATTTATTTATTTATTTACAAACACATAAACCTAACATAACATTCTAATATACGTAAGTAAGTGTTTTTCACATATGGTTAATATTTTTTGTGTTAAAACATCTTCGGCGAACAAAAGTATGTCAGCCACCCTAACAACGGATGCTAAATCGTTAATAAAGATTAAAAATTGCAACGGTCCTAAATTACTACCCTGACTTACCCCCGACAATGTTCTGTACTTGCTCGATGTTTCACCTTTATACTATACAAATTGTCTTCTGTTGCATAAATAGCTGGAGAATAATCGCAGTAATTTGGGTGTAAATCCAATCATGGGCAACCTGTGAAGTAATATATCGTTGTCGACTGTATCGAATGCCTTTATATGTAGGTTGTCCTACTGAGATTATAAAAAGGCTGGTCAAATGACTTTAAAAATATCCTTGTAATATGCCAAAGCAATAAGTATGAAAAGAAATTACATTTTAATATTACAAAAAAAAAGGTTATTTTTTGCTTCTAAATATTTGATTTTCCAATAATTCTTTTGGCATTACTTAGTGCAATAAATCACATTAATTTATTCGTGTAATATTTATTTGAGTCTAGTACGCTATAGGCATCGACGAGCCACTATAGATATGGACCTATAGTAAAGTTGGCTAAATGTGAATCCGACAAATCCGTGGTAATCCAACAAAATATGCAGATGCATATTTCCCAATGATCACATCAACTTTTGCGTATACTACCTATAGTTTAGATATATTGACATACTTTAGTATGTTTACATACATACTAATGTATGTTAATTATTTCATTATGATGAGTTATTTATATTTTAGATTATAGTGTAGCAATGCCATTTCACAGCAGCTATAATAATCGTAAACACGTTATTTTGTAATGAATTATTATGTAATGCTCTAAATCCACCAATATGTAGGTATTATAAAATTATATTATAATTATCTATTTGTTTGTTTGGTTTGGTTTGGTATGGTTTTGTTTTGTTTTGTTTGGTCTGGTTTGGTTTTGTTTGGTCTGGTTTGGTTTTGTTTGGTTTGGTTTGGTTTTGGTTTGGTTTTGTTTTGTTTGGTCTGGTTTGGTTTTGTTTGGTCTGGTTTGGTTTTGTTTGGTCTGGTTTTGTTTGGATTGGTTTCGTTGTGTATTGTGTATTTTTTTGTACAAAAGTTATCTAAGTCGTTTAACTTAATCTTTAACTATCCCATATAATGATAAATTCGTTTATTTTTTAAATAATTATTTGTAATCCTTCTTTATTTGTTTTCTGATATCCGTGTAGGTAGATTTAGGTTTTTTTCATGTTCAAGTCCTAAAATCAAGTGTGTCTTATTGAAAAGCTTTTACTGTAATCTAATTACGATCGCAAAGACAATTTACTTTACTATAATTAGATCGTCCGTCTGGGATTGAATATAAACAAAAAACCAGCTTTGAAAAATAAATAAGACAACTTAAGCGATTATTTGAAAACAACCGTGACAATGATCTTATAGAGATTACGAATACATTTGGAAACGTCGCGTGAGAAAGCAAAAATATATTTGAAGCCAAAGACATAATACACATGATGGACCTTCCCATTCCATTCACACGTAGTTTACAGCAAACTAGGAAAAGGGGAAAAAAATATAAATAAATAACATGTTAGAAATTGCTTCCAAGCAGCATTGAATGGAAATGCTGATCTCTTGGCCTCAATGCTGCCCAGCCCTCTTTTCTATTGAGGTGTTGACGAGCACTTGGTCCCAACGGCCCGAGTTTTAACTCCAAGTGTAACAAATGAATTATTTACGACGCGAATATACATATAACTGATATTTACATACTTTAATAACAATTGTGAAATTTTCTTGATGGAGATGATAGTTCTTCTTGTTAAAAATTGGAATGAATTTTTAACAAGCATTCTATTCGAATGTATGGATGGAACTTGTAATATTCAAGGCCTTCGTAAAATAAAAAAAGGGGAATTGACTTGTCATTTTTGAAGGATCGGTAGAATCAAAATAACGAGTAAAAAAGGAGAGTCCTTTGCGCCATTTTGCGTGGACATGTCAAGTGCAAGTTTTTGTTTTGTAAATTAATTTACTGTGGATATTATTGGTCAAAAGTGGTGTTGCTTGGTTTAATAATGTGCTACAATGTGAATAATTATGGAAAACGATATTTAAAGTCCAAAATATGGGGCACAAGTTGCAGTTTATTTTTTGCGGTTTTCCCGCGCTGTCTGTCTCTCCCATATTTTACCCGACATGTTTGAGCTATGGTGCCGCGAGTGACTCCAAGAAAAGCATCAAATTTTGCAGCATCTGGAATTTGATGATGACCTCATTAACTCATAAATAAGAAAGATATATTACGTCAGACTTGGCTGTATGGGCTAGACCCTTTGCCTTTCCTATCATCTCATTCATCATCCACGGGAGAAAAGAACCAAAAAAAAAAACGAGTAAAAAGGCGAAAGAAGTGGTAGTGTTTTTAAGAAAAGGGGAATGGTTGGGTGCTTATTTCGGTGATGTGTGTGTGTCGGAAATATTTAACATTCTGTATAATAAAGAGTTTATAATAGGATATTATTTATTTTTTAAAAATGTACAATACATTTATAACATATAAAAACCTTTTTAAACTATCTACCAACGAAAATTTTGCTGCAAATAAATAAATAAAAATGGAGTATATACGTCTCAGATAAACCCACATAGTATACTTCTCGCAATGTCACACTGATTGTATAAAAAAGATCACTGAGAAAAGAAAACAAAATTGCTTTATTCGAAAATGTTTCATTTGTACAATACATGATATGTTTACATCCCCTAGAACACAGCGTCCTAGACCTCCACTGTTGGAAATAGGCCTTCCAGAACATGTATGTAGTGAATTTGGCCTACACTCGCCACGCTGGCCAGATGGGTTGGCGAGGATCTGATGTCAATTTTTAATGACAAATTATAATAGGTATATTAACGTTTTAAACTTTTTAAACTTTCGCGCATATTCATAATAGTTTTTATAATTTTAACGGGTCTTTACGCGATTTACCTTAGAGACATATTTCTCCCGACGTTTCAGCCAAGTTGCATTGGCCGTGGTCACGGGTCGACTGAAGCTATGCGGTGTAGTCTCGTACATACTGGGCGGTAGATGTAAACCTACCCACTTATCACTTTAAAAGTTTTTAGAAATCACGACACACGACACTTACAATATCCTTGTCGACACCGAGCGATTTGTCCCGGCGTCGAAACCTATTGATTACTGGATTCGACGATGAAGATAGCTTATAACCCCCCTCTCGATTGAAATTTTTGTTTTTGTTTATTTCGATCAATAAAAAAATTATTAATGATTCCACAAGTTGGTATTAGTGGAACCGGGACCGACGCGACGCCTTAACGTGCTCTCCAAAGCACGGGAACAGTGGTAAATCTATGACAAATGTACGTAAGGGGTTCGATTCCTGGTCAGGACACAATCATATTTATTAATTTAAATAAATCAATTTGATTAATATTGAATTTATTTGTGATATTTCTTGAGTTTGATACGCAAGAGACATCGACGAGTTTGCCACTTGTTATGATTGGCTTATAGTAAAGTTGGCTAAATGTGAATCCGCTTCTTTATAAGCGTGGTTTGTGGCCGCCCCAGAAGGGATACGGTCCTGGTGATACTAACTAATAATAATATAGTATTAATTACTAGACTAGATAGGCTCGGTTATAGAAACACTTTATTTAAAATCCTATTAACCCCGGCATGGACGACACGGTACGGTACGACAGATACCAATGAGAAATACACTTCTTTCGAGTACATTATCATATGTATATCATAGATTTGGAACACCACCGTTCCCGAGCACGTTAAGTCATCGGTCCCGGTTCCACTAATACCAACTCGTTGATGAGATGTCATTAAAAATTGACCCTCGCCAACCCGTCTAGCTAGCGTTGCAAGTGATGGCCCATCTTCAACAGTGGGGGTCTAGGACTCTGTGTTCTGGGGGCTGTGTGTTGACTAGACTAACTACAAAAATTGTCAATCAAATATTTAAAAAAATATAGTCTCTTTATTGACTAATAAATTATAGGTTTTACATAAAAATCAATTTTAAAACTAGTTCACGGCCAGTGGGTTATATAAATAAATCCACTTTAGTATTATTGGAAAATATGATCACTCTATTATTATCATAGCTTGATATTATTGATAGAAGTTTTTTTTTAACATCATAATATTTATTTAATCTATAATTCATTATTCTATGTCCTGCAACATAATTGCCTAAACATCTACTGCTACCATTATACTCGTAAACATATTTTTGGAGAATTTTGCCATCTCTAGCCACGTTTACGGATATTTTGTAGAGTCGATGTTAGTGAAACGGGGCCGACACAGCTTCGAGTGCTCTCTGAGCTACGGGAATGGCGGTGTTGTAGGGGAATGTGGGGTAATTATATCAAATGTTTCAACAGACATTGCATGAGTGACATTGGTAATATACCTACATAATAGGATATCAAAATGAAAATAATAGAAATTATACAAAGCGGCGACCTTTTCTTAAATGTGTTTTATTTAACACGCTGATTTTCTTTTATAATATTAAGGCATCTAAAACAATTATCTAATGTTAGAATTATTTTATATTATCAATCAACTACTTGGGGTAATAATTCTCATTCACCTTATTGCCGCTGTTACCAATTACCCATTAGCAATTTAAACAAAAATGGCCGTGACTCGCTTTTTACTTAATATTAAGCTTAATACTACTTGGCACTATATTACTTGTATCAGATAGTACATACTCGTAGATGGTAAAAAATATGAGGTCAATTGTTACCAACATCTCAATACAATATCATATATATAATCTAGTCGCAAATGGCGCCTTTAAAGAATGCGACCTCTCACTCATGTGTTTGTGGGTGTACGAAGAGACGATTGACGCGTTTATAAAAAGTATGTTTTTTCACTGTTTCCAATTACCCGTCGTTCCTAATTACCCCACTTTCCCCTAAATGGCAATTTTACGTAAGAAACGTGTTTTTCTTATTGTAAGTTCTATTTCATAAAATGAAGACTGCATTCTATTGACAAGTCTCAGACGTTGTGATCGCTTCACTGTGCACCAAAGGGTACCAATAAGACAGATTGAAATGTCATCTTGAGAGAAGAACGGATATAGTATGAAGGTTATTGCTGTTTTGTGCAGGTTCCAATCTTCAAAGGAAAACATATATTACTCTAGAGACTAAATATAATAATAATATCAAATCATAATATTTAAATAGAATATAAGTAGGTACTTCTTGTTAACCTTACTGTCTTAATTACGCTAATTAAAAAAAAAACCTTTCTTTATTTGCTGCAACATCATTATAATAGGTGGTAATTGGTCCAGTCTATTGGGCCGGGAAAGTATCCACCATTCGTGCCGACTTTCTCCAAATATCAGTAGACTATACAAAATCATCCCGTATTAATATCTACTACTTTGAGTTGAAGTCGGTCACCGTAGCGCCGAAGCAGCCAACGAGAGGTAAATAACAGAGGCCCATGAAGAACCTTAAAGAAGGCGCAATCCGCAAAGAAGACAGACGCTTCGAAGTCCCCTTAACCTGGAAGAAGAAAAACGTTACACTCCTGGAAAATTACGGGTTACGTGCTCGTAGAAAGAGTACAATAAGGAGATGTAATCTCTTATCTAGAAGCGCTACGCGAAGCTGGCACCTGCTAGTTCCTGGTATCTTCCACACTTCGTGGTAGTAAACATCCTGAAACCTGAAAAGCTCCGTACCGTCCATGATGCAGCAGCGAAGTGGGAAGGTACTTCGCTCAACGAAAACCTGCTCACCGATCCGGATCTGCTGTAGTCACTTCCTGGGTTTATGATGAAATTCGACGAAAATAGTATCGCCGTTTCTGCTGACATCCAGGAAATATTTATGCAGGTGAAGATTCTACCAGAAGACCGCAACGCGATACGTCCTCTGGAGAGGCGACCGTCGAGACGAATCCACGCCTAATAATAATATAATATATTACTGGGTGTTTTGAATTATTAAGATAAATTACATTCAAAATAACAAACTTATTCGTAAAGAAGAGATAAACACCAAGAACAAATAAATCATGCAGCGCCATTTAAAACTGATAAGAACCCCATACAATGTAATATTTACCATTTTACCATGTACATAAGGGAATCAATATCCTGTATTGGCAGCAAAAGTTAGGCGTTTGCTGGGAAAACTCACGCAAACTTCTCCGCCGAGCTACAATGGACCTATTCTTGAAAATAAAACGGAACTTTGGAAGTCCGGATAAACGAATTTAAGTTTTTTTAGAATTGTTACAACTCCTAGTCCTACACCTCGATTCAGAACATAAATAAATAATCAGAATTAAAAAACGGCTGATTTTATTTTCAAGAAATAAATTCTCTTTTTTTTTGCTTTTATAATAAACTAGCTGTGCCCGTGTAAACGCCGACACGAAATCAATTTTGTTGCGCATTATTTTGATTTTGCAATATCTTCTAAGGTATTCATTTAATTTGCATGGTGTAAAGAGAAAAAATAATCTTCGTGAATACATAATTAACAAACGAATTAGAAATGATAATAAAAAATAAATAATAATAATACTGTATTTGTGTAAATAGCTTTCCATTTTTTTTTTTTTTATTTCCAGATGGGTCACACAGCGCCATCTCATTTTCGTGGTAAGCTACGAGGCTGTGTTACGAAAACTAGATGGTTGATAAATTACATATTATACTTTTTTGTTTTGTAAATATGTATATACATATTATACATATAAACACCCAGACCGAGACAAATTATAAAATGTACAAATTACCGCTTTATAATTGCAAATTTTTTTAAGTATTAAAACTGATATAGTATGTTATTCTTAAGAGATAGGTATATGCCATCGAATACTTTTCTGTAGACATATATAAGATACACAATTCCACTTTACATTATTTTGTTATATCTCAAAGGGTTTAGGCAGCGTTTTCGTTGGTAGCTCCCAGATAGCTTATTTTTTTCGACACCTCCAACAAATATCGTTGTAATAATGTATACAAAAACATTGCGGTGGTGGCTCGGTTGTAAGAACGCGTTCCTTGAATCCGTCGGTTCAAACCCACCCGACATGTACCAATGTGAAATACACTTTTCTTACTCGTAAGTAAATTTGTCATATATTTACAACACCACCGTTCCCGTGCCTCGGAAAGCACGTTAAGCCGTCAGTCCCGGTTTCAATAATACCAACTTCTGGAATCGTTAATAAATTATCATAAAACATTTACTTCAAATCCTCGCCAAGCCGTCTGGCCAGCGTGGCGAGTGTAGGCTAAATTCTCCAGATATATGTTCTGGAAGGCCCATCTCTGGTAGTGGAGTTCTAGGACGCTGTGTTCTAGGGGCTGTACTGATAATGATATAAAAACTTAACAAATTATATATTTAAACCTTCCTCGAGAATCACTCTAATAATTGGTGAAAACAGCAAGAAAATCGGTGCCAAGGTTTATGTCTGTAACAGGTTGACGTGAATAAATATATTTTGACTTTGACTTTGCCATAGGAGGAGTTACAGTTAACCGTCTCCAAATAGAAAATACAAATATAATTTATTTATTTATTATAAACTTTATTGCACAAAGTAGAAAGGCGAACCTAATGCACATTCTATACTGGTCAAACCTTTGGGACAACTAAAGCAGTTACGACAAGATAAGGCAGGTGTATCAAAACTAATAGAAAAATATTAGACTTCAATATATACTAGTGAATAAATACTTATTTACATACTAATACATACACAAATACATACAAATAAAAATACATACATACGTTCTATGAATATACAAAAATATAATATACCTACTATATGATGACTATAATGCGAGAAATAAATATAGCAGAGAGTGTATTAAGCTTATGGTAAATTTAAATAATAGTTAAATCATATAAAAATCGATTTGTATTCGTTTCAAGAATCAGTTAATTCTTTCTTTATATTTGAGAACAGACATCTACAAGAGGCAATTGTTCACTAGTCAGACGTAAATTGAAGTGCTTGGCGAGACAACTGCTAGCAGTCAAGACAAATAGCTCCTATTGTTTTGGGATGGCAAACACCAGACGCTACTCGTACATATAACACACTATTATGTTTGTAGTAAAATTAAGTGTCTAAATAAAGTCGTATGATTTAATAATAAATCAGATAGTGATATAAGCCATATGGGCGGATAAGGAATTTTTAAGGCATTTTGTCAATCTTTTTACACGAGCGGCCAATGGGTTTGCTACACGCAGAAGGCCTACAACACTCTGCGCGTGCAATATAATAACGCTTTGAGGATGCTGTCGGGACTCCCAAAATTCTGTAGTGCCTCTGGGATGTTTGCTGAGATGCGCATGGATGGCTTTCCCGCCATTATACGAGTACGTAAGAAAGTCTCATCCCTGATGGCGCGGGTATGCGGGAGTCCCAATAGCATCCTGAGGGTGGTCGCAGGCAGTGTGGGGGGCCTATTGCGCAACACTGGACTGCAGTACTGGTGGAAAGTTAGGTTAAGTTTATTTATAGATAGAAATATAATAATAATTATAATTAATTATATAATAATAAATATATTGTAAAGTAATATTAATATGTTAAATATACGAATATGGTATTATCTGAAATAAAAATATTTGAATTGAATTAAATTGAAAAGATACCAAGCAAAGAAATGACTATATCTAGCAGTAAAGTGACACAAGCTGATGATGTAAACATTTTTTTTAAATTTAAATATTGTATTGCACTAAAAAAATTGGAAGTATGGAAAAATTATGTATGGCTGCAAATTTATTATGATAAACCACATACTAATATGTGCCTCCGTGGTCTAGCGGTTAAGTTCGTGTATTTAGGATTTAGACTCTGAGGTACCGCGTTCGTATCCTGGTCGGGACACAATAATGTTTATTAATGTAAATGAATACATTTAATTAAAATTTAATTTATTTGTGATATTTCTCGAGTTTGGTAAGCTGGAGACATCAACCAGCTTGCCACTTGTCATGATTGGCCTATAGTAAAGTTGGCTAAATGTGAATCCGCTTATTTATATGCGTGGTTTCTGACCACTCTGTAAGGGAAACGGTCGTGATAATATTTTACATACTAATATGACTGCGTTCGTGAGCTAGCGGTTAAGTTCGTGGAATTAGACGCGGAGGTACCGAGATCGATTCCTGGTCCCGGGACACAATAATTTATTTAATTTATTTCTCGAGCTTCCCATTTGTCATGATGGGTTTGTTATTCAAAAGCGTGGTTAAGACTGATTTAGAATTACTAAGAATTGATTAAGACTACACTATTTTTCATATTTGTTGAACTACTCGTATTAGTAGCGTTAACCCATATTTACATTTTATCATCAAAGCGGAATAAAACTGACGTCAACTATTGTTATTGGCAAATTAGTTGCATTAATTAGAGAGAAAAACCCAAATCCAATTTAAATATTTCATATGGCGCGGTGGTGGCTCGGTTGTAAGAACGCGTTTCTGAAATCAATGATTCAAACCCATTTCGTATGTACCAATGAGAAATTCACTTTTCTTACGTTAATTTCTCATATATTTACAACACCACTGTTCCCGTGCCTCGGATAGCACGTTAAGCCGTCGGTCCCGGTTCCACTAATACCAACTTGTAAAATCGTTAACTAATTGTCATAAAAAAATACATCATATCACATCACATCACCAAGCCGTCTGGCCAGCGTGGCGAGTGTGGGTCAAATTCTCCAGATATATATTCTGGAAGACCCATCTCTGTGGAGATCTAGAACGCTGTGTTTTAGGGGCGGTAATGATTATGAATGATGAAATATTTCTTAAATAACAAATAATTTAAGTACCATATGAAATTGATATAACAAAATAATGAAACTACAAAAAATAAAATCAAAGGAGTAACTTATTCTAAAGGGAAGGAGTAAAAAAGAAAAAAACAAAACAACCAATTCTTTTTTAGTAGAGAAAAAACTGAGTCCGAAAAATAGCTGTTCCCTACATGGGCAACTGGGTATGAACCGAACCCCTATCTCTGCGAATTGTCACTTTTTATCCTCCGTTCAGAGACTGCAATCACCCGGTCCACTGGGCGGGTTAATTAATGAAATCTATTAACCTTTCTTTTGCTTTACCCATTGGGGAATAGATTTGTATGAAGGTTTTTTCGTGCACGCTTTTGCGATTCACATTTAATGGTACAACGTTTTAGATTAGAATCGCTTTAAAATTGGTCTCGTTTATTTAAAGTTCTGTTTTTGTTACTATATTCATTTTGTTCTCCATTGTTGGGGATAAAAGCTTTTTGCACCGCTATTAGCTTACGTATAATAAAGCAAGTACTTTCGCGTATTCGCAGACGAAAAACGTTTAATATCCTTCTTCGTGCCGGCTGCTAATTATTCTATCGCGATAAAACAGTATGTATATTACTTAGTACGCTTAAGAGCTAATAATTTTGCTTTATTGAACCTATTCCAACGTATTTCGTCGACAAATATTCTAATTTAAATTTGGAAGAAATTATTTCGTTTATTTTTAGCATATTTTGGTTTAAGGGTTTTGTTTAATTATTATTTTTATTTATTGGTTTTACAAAATCACAGCATTAAATTAATACATATTTGACGATAGGATTTTTGTTATACATTAGCCAAAATGATTTTTATTTTATAGACAGCACTTAAATTTAAATTGAGCCGAACCTAACATCAAATTAAATTAAATCGAATAAAATTAAGTAAAATTATAAATTAAATTAAAACTAAACTAATAATAAAATAATATTAAATTAAATCAAAATTATTATCAAATCTAAAACAAATTGTCAGTAGCGAGTGCAACTAAATCTATACCTTAAATAAACAAGTAAAAAAAAAATAATCATAATATTAATAATAATCAGATATATAGACTACCGTCAAACATTTAAGTAGATGGGTTCTATATGTAGATCACCTACATAAATAATAATATTAATAGTTTATTGACACAAAATAAAATATACATAGATATTGAACAAAAAAATAAATTACATTGTTGTACATGCTTAATTTAATAGACGACTTCTGTCCCCTATACTAAGGTTGCCCTGGTCTTATAGGGGACAGCTAGTTGGCACTATATAATGAAAGCCGTCTTGCAGCAGAGTCGTTCAATATCAGTTACATGTCTAATTTCACCTTATGTCATACTTAATAAAAATAATATGCAATCAAATTAAATATAAAATAATAAATATGTAATAAATAATATAAAAATACAAAAAGCTATCTTCATCATGGAATCCAGTAATCAATAGGTTTCGACGCCGGGAAAAATCTCCCGGTGTCGCCAAGGATATTGTAAGTGTCGTGTGTCGTGATTTCTAAAAACTTTAAAAGTGATAAGTGGGTAGGTTACATCTACCGCCCGTTATGTACGGGACTACACCACATAGCTCCAGTCAACCCGTGACCACGGTCAATGCAACTTGGCTGAAACGTCGGGAGAAATATGTCTGTAAGTTAAATCGCGTAAAGACCCGTTAAAATTATAAAAACTATTTAAAAGTTTCAAAAGTTTAATTAAATGTGGTTTTTTGATTATTGAAATACGTGCAAGTAACTTTACATCAAGTTACACAAGTCTTCCAAACGCATACCTATTGGAAACTCGGATGTTAAGGATAGGAGACAGCTGGAGAAAGAGAAAGTATCAAAAGGATAGGATATTAACTTCTCTCTTACCCAAAAAAACTTCGACTTTTAGCCGATTATCGTCCTTGTGATAGCAGAAGCGAGTAGCGGGTACAAATAAACAATAACAGTTTAATGACCTTAACACGTTCTAATTCTAAGCCTTAGATTATTTTTTTATTTTTAATTACTTACATAACAATAACTTAATAGGTACGGTAATTGCAAAACATAAGAAGTATATAATTTCAACAAAAACCTGATTAATAGGTTCGTATCTTAAAAAAACAATGTTATAATTATATTGTCAAGTTATTACCAGACAAAATGTAATAATAAATTATTAATAATAAATGATTATTCTTAGAGAAATGGGCCCAAAAAAAAATGTTCTCGTGCCATATATTATTTTTTATTTGATAGTTAATATATTGTGTCTTCATAATCTGTAATTAATTTTATTTATTTTACCTAAGCATAACGACAATTGACTAAAACTTTTTAAACCTTAATAATTATATGGTTTTATCCTGCAATGGCCGTGCCGATTTAATATCCAATGTTTTATCTACAATAAAGTACCTAATCATGATAAAGAACCTAATCGTATAAATAGTGCTTTGTGACTATTTCATACGTAAATATTAACCAATTGACTGTTTAATTAAATTATATTTTAATGCTGGGGTAAAAGAGATGGTGATGTTAAATTAAAAAAAAACACAGTGCCTTATATTTTGTCTTGCTTTGTTTGATATATATAATTATTTGCATGAAATACGGTACATTTTAGGATCTTATACTAGGTACATAGTTTTTCATATTTCACCAAACATTGGCGTGCAAAACATATAATTTATTATTGTCAATATGATAATAAATAATTTAATATATTATTTTTAATTAATCTTGTATTGTATAACAACACTTGTCAAATTTCAGATTTCATTTGGCCCAGTTGATCAGGAAATTTGTTGTATATATTTGGGCATACATTACATAACATTTTTTTATAATGCACCAAAATAAATATACCGAATGTCGATCTATGAGTTTCAAACAACCAGTTTCAAGTAATTTTAAAATATCGGATTAGTAATTTAGGCGTGAAGGTCCGGTACACATACAGACGGCCAGAGCTTCTTTCGTATTTCTAATATTGCTTATTCCTTCTACTTCTTACGGTGCTATCGGAGGTCGGCTATCATTAAGTCGATTTTGATTTTGTTGGCCGCTGTCCGGAACAAGGATCGGGTGCTCATCCCGAACCACTCCCTGAGGTTCTTGAGCCAGGAAGTGCGTCTTCTCCCCGGTCTTCTGCAGCCTTGTATCTTGCCTTGCATGACGGGCTGCAGCAAGCTATACTTTTTATTGCGCATGATGTGTCCCAAGTACTATTGTTTATTTACAAAATCCTATGTACATATCAGATTTACATCCAAATAATACATATTTTTTATGACATATGTATGCCTAATGTGGGCAGATTGTTTCAACAATGATGTATATGAATGTTTACATGTAAACAATTCTGACAATGAATTATTTTGGAATTTTAAATTGACAAGTTATGGATTAACTATAATGGCTCCAAGTACTATAAGACAACCTGTTTGCTTTCTGCATTAAATGATGCGAAAACGTCAAAGCTCTCATTAGACTGCACAATTTTGTTCAATGAAACCATTGCACTGGGGACTGGGATTAGTATGGATGCCTGATAGAACATTTTAATGTGAATACTCGCACAATAGTAACCCGCACCGCTTATGCATACGCTGTGACTTGGACCACAAAGTTAAGCTACCGTTTGAGAGATCCTTTAAAATTGGTATTCGGATCACGTAGAAGCCAAATATTTTCCGATTTCCCGGTCAACCCAGTACGTTTTCAGGTGATTTCAGTACTTTATTTAGTAAAACGACGACGGGATTTCAATATGAACGTGTCCTTTGGCTATGTAAATTGTATCCGCGGCTCCTTTTTATCAATTTTCATATTGTTATCGATTTTAGATATCTTATAGTTTTTTTTTGTTTTTTTATCCTTATAGAATATGTTTTATACTAGTGCGACGTTACACCAGGTGGTAATGAGGTCCATGTATGTTAGCAAGTGGAAGCAGACACTCATGACTGACATCAGTCCCTATCACTATGCCGGTTTGACTGATCATGACGGCATTTCGAGCCTGATCCTGAAACTAATCTGAGTTTTTCGGAACGAACGGTGGATGGAACCTCCCCGCCCCGGCAGAGAGGGCTACCACCATCAGTCCACCTACCACCTATTTAAAATTGTATATTATTAACATTATAGGTATGTATGTATATTTATTGTTTATGTAATAATATTTAATATATTATAATATGTAGTTATAAAATATTACTCTTAATTTATATTTTATTATGTATAGGTACACCTACTTTTCAGTAGTAGTGTTTAAAGTTGTCCCAATTATGGATAGATGCATAGATGCATTCAGCTAGGATGGGCAGCATTCTGAAAGTTGCGCCACATCTTCTTATTACACATACCACAGTGCTTGAAGACGAAAGTTTTCAACCAATGTGTTTTTCCAGTACTGTCGTACGGAGTAGAAAAGTGGACACTGACAGTGGGTCCGGTCCATAAGTTTAAGGTCGCTCAGCGAGCTATGGAGAGAGCTTTGCTCGGTATTTCTTTAATGGATAAAGTGCGAAACGTGGCTATCCGTCAGAGAACCAAGGTTACCGACATAGCCTTCAAAATTAGTAAGCTGAAATGGCAATGGGTCAGACACGTCTGTCGCAGCTGATAGGGGCTGGATGAGGGTGGCGGAAGGTCGTATAAAATGGCGTGCCTTGGGGGAGGCCTATATCCAGCACTGGAGAGATACAGGCTGATGATGAATGACTATCAAAATATGGGCAGCGGGGTAAGGCGGAGTGCACAATCGTATCTTCTAAGATGGAATACGTCTGTCAAATGCTAAGCGGAATGCTAAGGTTTTGACATTTTGCGCGGACATGTCAAGTGCAAGTTTTTGCTTTGTAAATTAATTTATTGTTAATATTGTTGGTCAAAAGTGGTGTTGTTTTGTTTATTAGTGTTCTACAATGTCAATAGTTATGGAAAACGATAAATTTGACGTTGAATATGGGGCACAAGTTGCAGTTAATTTTTTGCGGTTTTCCCGTGCTGTGGACTCCTATATTTTACACGACGTCTTTGGGCTATAATGCCGCGAGTGACTCCAGGAAAAGCATGAAATTCTGCAGCATTTGGATTTTGATGATGACCTCATTAACTCATAAAAAAAAAGATATATTACGTCAGACTTGGCTGTATGGGCTAGACCCTTTGCCTTTCCAATCACAATTCATCATCGGGAGAAGAGAACAAGCAAAAAAAACAGCAACAAACCAAAGTTTTGACATTTCTGACAAACGTAATCGATCTTAAACGATACGTTTCCGGCCGATTGTGCACTCCGCTTCACCCCGCTGTTGTGATATTATAATAATTTATTTACTACCAGTATATTAACTTATGTTAAATTCCACAACATACAATTAAACTCTAAACACATTGTAATTGTTCGAATTTACTAATTATTAACAATAATTAGAGCCATAATTAGTGGTCTCATAACAAATCCACTGGGTTTCGTCGAATTCGTACCCGATTGCGTGTGGCAGTGTTGTCTGTTTCATACAATAATAACAATAATTCCTCTATTTTTAGATAGTTTAATTTTATTTATTCCGGGTTCGATACCTGGTCGCGACACAATAATTAAGTTTTAGATTACTTCGGTCGTATTGATACTTTACTCTTTTAAGCTTTGTAAATTGAATAATTTGATTTTTTAGAGTAGGTTTTAGGTATAAAAAAACATATGAAATTACTTGTCAATATTGTAAAACAGGCCGAGTCGACGTGTTAGTTGTATTTAGGTCAGATGTAAAAGAAAAACATTTTTCAAAATCATCTTTAACACGATTACTCCACAAAAATCGTTAACGAAATTCCATTAAACGTGAGATCGAAAAATATCGTCACATCTACGAGTACAGTAGGGCAACATTTATAAGTCTCTGTCATAACTGATATTTTCCAGCAAACACGGACACCGCTGAACACGAACTTGACCAATAATTAATAAAGATTTCCTAGCCGTAAAACGTTTTCGTAAATTTAGAAATGACAGCAAGTACTATTAGTATTACTTAACCTAGTTCTGTCTAATTTTGGGGATTTTTTATTTATTTGTCCAAAAATTCGATTACATAAATTTGTAAATTTTGTTTATTAAATTATTTAATACTTTTATAGTACATGTTTTGTTTTAATTTGTTCTTTTTTTAATGTTTTATTTTGTTGTTTCGTTTTTGCTTACACGACCTTTTTACAGCCACGAATTTAATATTAAGTATCTGCTGTAAGTAAAAACAAATTCCTTGTTTATGGCAACAATGTTTTAGTTATAATTATTGTATTGATGTTGGGTTCGGTCCAGCCATGGTTAATGGTTGTATTTTTTATTTCATTTTTATTTCTTAGCTTGTATGTATTGACAATATCAATACATAAATGTTACGTACTAACCATACGAAAATAAAATATTTTTTGATATAGAATTATTTGAATGAATCGACAGTGAGACGTTTAATTACAAAATTTGAGACCAAATTTAGCTGATGGATCAGAAGATCATTGTTCGTCATCGTCCTTGTCAGTCACTCGATATAGACACAATCGGAATCTGTAGCCGAGAATCCAGGAACTTCCATTCGTCATTGTAGTCAAGGATTAAACATTTCCAGACTTTCTATGCAACGAATTTTAACTAAACCTGCATTTGCCCGCGTACATTGTACAAGGTTCAATTGGTGCAAGAAAACAAGCCATTTTTTTCTTTAAAATCAAATCCGGCGCCTTTCTTGGGACACCCTATATTAGGGTGGGTCAAAAATTAATGTTTGTTTTTATTATGCGTTCTAATAGCGATAATATGTTGTCATTTGGGATTATTATGATGTGTACAAAATATTATTGCAATCGGTACAACTGCCTCTATATTTGGTTCATAGTTTTTAAAATCTGTATGAAAATCTACACTATTTGTAGCCATTTCTACAAATAGTGTAGATGTTTATATTAGAATAACATCTATTGTTACAAACGATACCAAAAATTTACACAAAATATTTGTGGGCAAGTGTAAATATTTTATTAAAATAACAACCGCAAAGTGATTGATTTAGTCGTTTTGTAGTAGTAGTAATTATAACCTTACAATTATTTAAAACATAGTATTCTTATATAAAGTTTTAATAATTACAACTAACCTGGAACAAAATAATAATTAGTTAAAAAAGTTTGAAGAAACCGAAATTTATTAAGTTTTTTAAAATCTATCCAATATGCAATTCGGCTCGAAGGACCATGAACAAAGACCATCTCACGGGAGTCTTCGACTATTTATTGGTTATTGATAAAATCAAACAATTTTCTTTTTCGGATTGCATACAATTTGTTAAGCAATAATTTAAACAAGACTTTACAAGATTCCGCCAAATCAAGGACGTTCTTATACGATGCCAGTGCCATCTAGTGGAGAACTTCTGACACTAGCGATTCGTACTCAAACAGTTATGTATATACTACTTACAATAAATTATTTATATATATATATATATATATATATATATATATATATATATATATATATATATATATATATATATATTATGATCTATTACAGTAATGAGAATAAATCATTATTTTAACACAATTCTAAACATCTTGTCGAATTTCAAGCGGCAGGTTGTTCCAAAGATTTGACGCAAATACCCATAACCGTAGCTGATAAATTAAGGCGTTATCTTAAAGTAACTTATAAGCGTGGCAAGTACTTGCTTAAGGTATATTCGCAAGTTTTCTTATCTTGTTACAAACTTTCCTGACACTCGAATCCCAAAATTAGGTGACTCAGTATTTCCGTAAAGTTGTTAGCAATTACATATTCCTAAACAACCAGTCGTATGAGGAAGTTTTGTCGTCTTCGAAGAGCCCCGGCTTTGAGTACTCTAATATTATAGAACTGAGGTGTATGTAGGTCGACTCATGCCCGGGATACACGAGGCTAGTTTAAGGACTGGTGATTATAACAACAAGAATAGTTTTACCCAAATATAGTGAATGAGACAATACAATATAAAAAACAATACAATATTTAAAAAAATATGTGTTTACTAGATGACTCGGTGAACTATAAACCACGCACGGAACGCGAAATAAACAGTTATATTATTTCATTACAAGCCCTGGAATACAGCATCCTAGACCTCCACTGTTAGAGATTCGCTAGCCAGACGGGTTTGCGAGGATCTGTTGTCAATTTTTAATGATAATTCCACAACGATTCCGACATTTTGATGACTAAAAGTAGACACTGCCGTTAATTATTTATTATTTATTTAGGAAAACTTACAGCTACTATACATATATAAAATTAACGATTAAACACAATTACATATATAAAAAAAAATGAAAAACATAAATAATAAAATTAAACTAACAATGTTAAATAAATGAATAGTACTCTACACGGATAAGCTAAACACACTTCCCTACCTGAAATGCTGATTTGTCATTGCGCGTCTAATGGATATGATACTGTCATTAAACATATCAACATCAATGCTCAGGTCGTTGACGAACTCATTTAATTTATTGAAAAACGCGTTACGTTTGTAAATGGTGTTGCAGCGAGGAACATGTAAGAGCTGCCTGAGCTTAAGTGAATATATATAAATAGACCGTTTTAATCGAACTATTCGAATAAACGTGCGTTCAATTATCTGGCAGACTGATGATCATATGTCGCATTTAGCATTCGCGATGCCATTTCTAAAAAGATTATCAAGCTAACATCGTCGTTACTAGTGGCAGCGGCGCAACGCAAAATAAACTGAATGGGCGTAGACGTAATCCAAGGCTGTGATGCGATTTGGTCTGTTGCAAGGCTCGTCAATGGCTACCTTGAATCGCAAAGTTAGTGATTATTATGAAATGCTGCCCTACGAGGGGCGTTCAAAATATTCTCGGTATTGATACGTTACAACCTCTTTTATATATATATTTGTTACTGGCCGCTAAGATTCATCCATTGACATTAAAAAAAAGTAAAATTGGAACCGAGATGTTCTTTTGTTTTTCTGCAATTGCCGAACAAACATGAACACCATGAGCGAATTAACAATTTTAACGAAATTAGAGCACCGATCCGTCATAAAATTCTTGACAAAACAGGGTAAAAATCAAAAAACCATAAAAGAGGAAATGGATTGTGTTTACCGTGAGTCTGCTCCTTCTTTATCTACTATTCAAAAATGGTCAAGCGAATTTAAGCGTGGAAGGGAGAGTATTGAAGATGACCCTAGACCTGGCCGGCCTGTAGTGGCTACCTCACAAGAAAATATTGATAAAGTGGAAAAACTTATATTGGAAGACGGCCGAGTGAAGGTAAAATCTATAGCTCAAGTAACCAATCTCTCTATTGGTACCGTACATGACATTATACATGACCATCTTAATATGTCAAAAGTAAGTGCAAGATGGGTTCCGCGAATGCTGACGCTTCTTCAAAAGGATATGCGTGTGGCTTGCTGTTCAGATTTTATCGACCTGTGTGGTGAAAATCCCGATGAGGTGCTGCAAAAAATAGTTACTGGAGATGAAACCTGGGTTCATCATTATGACCCAGAGAGCAAACAGGAGTCCATGCAGTGGCACATTAAGGGTTCAGCTCATCCCAAGAAGTTCAAGGTAATCCCGTCAGCTGGCAAGGTCATGGCCACAATATTTTGGGATTGTGAAGGAGTTTTGCTTATCGATTATAAAGAAAAAGGTGTAAATATCACAGGGCAGTACTACGCTAACGTTATACGTCAATTAAGAGATGCGATCAAAGAAAAGAGGCGAGGAAAGTTAACCAAAGGTGTTCTGCTTCTGCATGACAACGCCCCTGTCCATACTGCTCATATTGCCAAGGCAGCTATTGTTGAATGTGGGTTTGAAACTGTTACTCATCCACCCTATAGTCCGGACTTAGCCCCAAGCGACTTCTTTTTGTTTCCCAATCTTAAAAAGGATCTGCGTGGAAATAAATTTTCTGACGATGAAGCGTTGAAGACGGCCGTGGAGGAGCATTTTTACACCAAAGATAAAAAATATTTTTATGAGGGATTAAAAAAAATAATTGATCGATCTTATAAGTGTATGAACATAGGGGGGGAGTATATTGAAAAATAAAAATATCAAACTTTTCGTACTTGTTTGTTTTTATCCACATACCGAGAATATTTTGAACGCCCCTCGTAGCTTTCTTAAAAGCTTAAAAATAAAATTAATTATGTACACACAAAGCCAGCTACTAGCTATCGTGGCTTCGTAAAACTAGCCTCATGTATTCCGGGCATCTATGGGGGAACCACGGATGTGGTTTGATCCAATTTTGCGACAAATTTTCGACTAATTTTCAACTCATTTAGATTAAACTCCATTTAAAATTATCTGGAACATATTCTGCTTTGGTAATATTCTTACACATTAGATGAAGTTAAAAAAATAAAGTATCATCACGACCGTATCCCTTCCGAGGTGGTCAGAAACCACGCTTTTTTTTTCCAGGAAGCCAATTCACTTTTAAGACCGAGTAAGAAGCCAAACGGTGGGAGAATTAAGGCTAGACCATTTGGCACAAAATGATATAAAGTATATATATTATTTTATTGGAAAACAAAAAATTCGTAATAACTAATTACATAATCAAGCATATATCTACAGTCTATTAATATATGTTTATGTTTTCACATATAGGAAACCACGAAAGCAAGTTAACAAATAAATAATAAAGAAAGCAAGTAGTAACGAAATGTAAGTAATTAAGTATGTCAAAGTCAAAGTCAAAATATCTTTATTCATGTAAACCTATTACAGGCATTTATGAAACGTCATTAATTTAATTATTTTGAATGATTCTACTCCTGCTAGTAGAAGACTAAGCAGCAAAGTGGTCCAATAAGTAAGCTGTTAGCAGAAGACCAGCAGCTTAGCAGATTCCAGGAATAACAGTTTAGATAGTTTCGATGACACTACAATAAACTCTGTCAAACCAATGTTTTTATGACAGTGTAAGCGGTGATGGTCGTATTTGACGTGCACTTTCAAACTGATTCTGTTCTTTCACTGACAATATGCCGACCTGCATGCTACGGACATGTAAAACCTGTTCTTCTTTGACAAGAGAAGAATAATAAAGTAGATGGCAAAAAAATAATACTGTACCACAGATTATGTATGAAAATGACAACCGATAGCCGCTCTATCTTATATTTGTTCTCATTGACACTTTTAAGTAGTAAGTTTATTGAAGATATAGATTGACAAAACTGAACCAATAAATATGCTGATTTTATTATTTGATTTATTATATTATTATTGATTTTGGGTTTATTTATTAAATCTTTATTGCACAAAGTACAAAGGCGGACTTAATGCCGCTAGGCATTCTATGACAGTCAAACCTTCGGGACAACAAGAGCAATTAAACAATGAAAGGTAGGTGCAATTACAGGCTTAATTAGACAAAATAATGACATATATAAATTAATACATACTTATTATACATACTTATACACATACAAATAAATAATATTTACATATCTACATACTAATACTACATGCAAATACATACATATAAACTACACATATAAACAATAATAATATACATACATATTAAATTAAATCTATAACCATATCAAATACAAGTATAATTATCAGCAACGCCAGAACTAAACTAAGTTTATTATGACTTCATGTAGTGTGCATATACAAGTTTTTTAAAGATAGCCCTGCTCTGGGCCTGCCGGATTTTTATAGGCAACTGATTCCAGAGGTTTACGGCTACAACTGCAAAGGACTTTGAGATAAAAGAAGAATGGTGAGTGGGAATGGACAGAGTAGAATTAGAGGAAGAACGGAGAGTTTTGTCATGGGTAGCGCCAAGGTTTATATACATATATATAATTTTATGTTTAAATTTAGATATTAATGTCTTTCTGTAATTCATTCTTGATATTGTTTACTGCATGCTGTGTACAAATGTTAGGTTGGCAAAATACTACTTATTTATATCACTGTATTTTGTTAAATGTTTTGTCTGTTAACTGTCTTTTGTACCTTAATAAATAAATAAATAAATATTACCTGATAAAATATATAAATTGCCTTTACCATTGCTAAAAGAAATAAAATTACTTTTTCAAAATTTATGACAAAGACCTTCAGTCACTGTCACTGATGACGCCGCTCCAAAGAGAGGCGAAATATTTGGCAATAAAATTTTTAAGCTTCAATTTATATATTTTACCAAGTAAGAAACACATCTAACACATTCTATTTGTTGCAGATAAATATTACCTGATTAAGTTGATAAATTATGCAATTAGTGAGCATATTGGGATGACTGCAGATAAAGATAAATCGCTGTGAAAGTTGATTGAACGAGTATTGCAGTAGATTTATACGTAGACGAAAATAATAAAATTTTATGACAAAAAAACATATTTATTAATTACAAAAACCACAGCTCATAACTTGATATAATACATAGTAACTCTATAAATTATGTGTCCGGTTGTAAGAACGCGTTCCTTAAATCCTACAAAGGTCGGTTCATAACCATCCGGCATGTACCAATGAGAAATACACTTTTCTTACGTACATTCGTCATATATTTACAACACCACGTTAAGCCGTCGGTCCCGGTTCCACTAATACCAACTTGTGGAATCGTTAATAAATTGTCATAAAAAATTGGCATCATATCCTCGTCAAGCCGTCTAGCCAGCGTGGCGAGTGTAGGCCAAATTCTCCAGATATATGTTCTGGAAGGCCCATCTCCAGCAGTGGAGGTCTAGGACGCTGTGTTCTATGGGCTGTGATAATGATGAATAAACCCTATAAATAACAGATTGGCCATATATGGCATTACTTTAAACAAATTGTACTTATTAAGACCATTTTTTTTTTTTTTTTTAATTTTAATTCCTTATACCATAACATTTAAATACAACATTATTCTGTCAAACTATAAAATAGTTTATCGGCAGATAGCTCTCATTACAATAATGATATATTAGAGCACAGTTTAGTTTATTGAAGATTAAATAACATAAAATACAACTATAATAGATTCGGTAGCAGTTAAATAAAATAAATAAAAATAATAAATGTGTTTGCGCGATAGTATTTAAAGTAACGTTGATATCTAAAATCAACCCTTTGTATGATAAAACAACTGTATTACCTTATCTTATACTTAGTATTATTATTCATAACATCCTAACAACTCGACTACATACTGGACTTAGTTTGTTCTTCAACTATGGAGTGAACTTCAGGTGAATATGGTTGTTGAGATCTTAACTATGTTTGAACAACATTGCATGGCCCATTTCCGTTCTGCACTATTCTAAGATTCCCGCTTTTAAATCCCCTCTTTCGCGTGTTAGTTTTCTAGTTAAACTTATACTTACACTCAGTATTGCTGCAGCATACAGATTCTAAATAATCTATATTCCTAGTGTTGTATTCCTTGTGTCAATGACATCCAAGATAAAGTGTTTTAAAAAGAAATTTGGTGTATACAACGAAGGCGTATTTATATACATTAATAAATATTTTTGTGTCCCGACCAGGAATCGAACCCGGTACCTCCGAGTCTAAATCCACGGACTTAACCGCTAGACCATGGAGGTAGATTAAAAAAAAAAAAATGTTTATACTTATCCAAGAAAACAAAAAAATTCAACAAACTTTTTTATGTTTTAATAAAAAGTTAAAACTTTTTAATGAAACAAAAATAACCTTTTTAAACATTCCTAACACAAATAAAAATCAATAATACTTTTTTTATAAAAGGCTTCGACAACTTCATAAAAAGAAACAATAAAATGTTATAGTACTATAGCTGCTGAGTGTAAAAAGATACTCTCCCAAGAAACGGTACAAAAGCACATAAACAGAACGAAGTTATATTCCCTATCCTCTTAACAATTTATAGTTTGCTAATGGCACGGGAATGCTCAAATAAAGAAAAATATACCCACAATTGCATCCAATATTCTTTATACTACTGCAGAATAGAGAGAAGACTTTATTTTGAAACCTAAACCTCGCAACAATAGTTGTATTGCGTTATTTCACGGTCGATACTCCTTCCATATGAAATATAAAATCAAAGGCAAACTCAATTTGAGCAAGTTCCACAGAGAGTGTTGCACCGTCTCAAGTTTCCACCGTTTCTTGGCTATAAACTGAATCCTAATTCATTTAGGGTCCTTCTGCACCGTCAATAAGTAATGTCTAATTCCGCGGTTCGAAACTTGGGACTTTATTCGAGCTTCTATACACCTGCGAATGCTCCAACAGAATTAAATCAGGTAGACTTGTTCAAGAAAGTTGTACAGCGCCGTTAATATTATAGTGGTTTTAAAAGCTTGCCTTACGTATGTAGGAAGTTATATAGTTTTATCGATTAAATTACTGGATTCTATCAATATGTCTAAAAATAAAAGTAGAAACCATTTATATAAAAGGTGCTAATGAACTATAATTGTAGGTATTATATTTTTTACCAACTCTATGACGTAGTTAAAAAATAATTTGTACATATTTTTTACTTCTATTACCGAGGTCAAAGATACAAAGACAAACTATGTACCCCATCTCAACGCTTGGAGATTTACTCGAAAAATTGTTACTGTATGACAATTAAAATATTTAATCATTTGCCATCTGATCTAAAAGCATTAAATGTAAGGGATTTTCAAAAAAAGTTATTTAAGCTATTGGTACTAAAGGTATACTATTCAAATAAGGAATTTCTTAGTGATGTACTTGAGTAGGATAATTAAATTATTATCATAAATCTTTGACATAATATAAGTAGGTAATTGACATGTAAGTTATTGTTCCATTTAATTTTTAATTTTTTATTTTTATGTATAGCTGTGTTAAAACTATTGACTGTAAAATACTAAATGTAAATGTGTAAATATTTTCACGCTGCATGACGGCAGGATACGCCGGAAAACTACTACTACTAGCCACAATATGTGCCGTATTCTAGAAAATAAATGTTTTGATTTTGATTTCAATTTAATTCAAAAATTATTTATTGCACTAAAAAATATTGTACATAGGCGGGTTTTATAAACTAAGCATTTTCTAACAACCAACATTTATACCATAAATACCTACATACCTATAATATATATTATGATTAAGTTAAATTAGTACATACAAGTTCAAATAACTTCACGTAAAGCAAACTTGGAATCCTTAAATGTATTTTTTTTTACAAAAAACCTTTATAGACACTCACCACCTTTTTTTCTAAATAAGCAGAATAGTGTCTAAAAAGGATTTTTGCAAAAAGCATTAACATTTAAGGATTCCAAGTTTACTTAACGTGAAGTTACATTTGAACTGTATAAAGTTTCTCGAATTTCAACGTATGCGTTCGGAATTCAAATAATTGCATTCAGCGTCCTTCTTTGAAGTTACCGAAAGTTTGGAGGACGCGAAAAACTTTCCGCTCCGGGAATTCTTATCTTAGTTAGGAATACTAGCACCGCGTACATACTATATAATGACTACAAGGAAATTTTCTTGTAAAAACTTTAATGTTATCTGCAGATAATTATTTACTACTTTTAAAGAAAGTTTCTCTTTGCAAGAAATTGTTAATAGCTTTTAAAATATATTTTTAATTACATAAACTGCCTCCGTGGTCTAGCGGTTAAGTCCGTGGATTTAGACTCGGAGGTACCGGGTTCGATTCCTAGTCGGGACACGAAATATGTATTAATGTGAATAAATACATTTAATTCATATTTAATTTACTTGTGATATTTCTCGAGTTTGGTACGCTGGAGACAACGACGAGCTTGCTATTTGTCATGATTGGCCTATAGTAAAGTTGGCTAAATATGAATCCGCTTATTTATAAGCACGGTTTTTGACTAAAGGGAAACGGTCGTGATGATACTTTTTTTTACTATTAAGTAGTACATTATTACATTAATTACTAGTAAAATACTTGTAGACTAACAATGGGTGAACATGTCAAAACTATAATAATAATAATTACACATTCTTTATTGTACAAAACCAAAACAAGTGCAGGTACATAGGCGAGCTTAATGCCGTAAATGCATTTAAAGGTCGGTTCAAACCCCCCCGGCATGTACCAATGAGAAATACACTTTTCTTACGTACATTTGTCATAAATTTACAAAATCCCGTCGGTCCCGGCTTCACAAATTCCAACTTGTGGAATCGTTAATAAATTGTCATTAAAAATTTTACATCACATCCGCCAACCTGTCTGGCCAGCGTGGGCCAAATTCTCCAGATATATGTTCTGGAAGGCTCATCTCCAACAGTAGAGGTCTAGTAACACAGCGTGTATTCTAGGGGCTGTAATGATTATTACAGTTAATTATACAATAATAACAGGAAGAGAAGGAGAATATACCAGTATACTAGACTTATAGGAAGCATGTGTTCGCTCTAAATTTTCGTCCAAATTCCCTCTACTTTCCCAAACAGGATGTAGTTAGTGTAACCGGTTAAACTTTATTGGCCAATATTAAACATCGATTTTGTACCGTTTCGCATACCTCACAAGTCGAATAATTTAGTTGTCCAAGGTGTCAACTGTCATTTAACGTTCCGTGACCCCAAAATTCCACTTGTTGCCAGTCCTGTTTAGACATTCTGCCCATTTCCAATTAAACTTGTCAACTTGGTTGGCAACATTCGTAACTTCGCTGCCTTATTAAAATTGAAATTGCAAAGATTTCCTGTTTCATCGCTTCTTATTCCGCTTTTCAGAATTGCTTAAGGATGCCTTGTTTATGCCAAAAGTTTTCGCCTCACTCTTTCTTTACTGTTGCGTTAACTCGCTCAAATTTCAATTCAATATAAACCGTAACATCAATGAAGTAAAACTTATTTCTGTAGAACTTATTTCTTTGTCGAATTCAGTAACTAGAACATTTAAATTTATATCTTTAGCTACTAATTATCATAAATTGAAAAGTGGTTCAACATCATGCCAAAATTGAATTTCCATAGAACTGTGAATCATAGAAGAATTAATCAGGAAAAAAATCAAGACGCTGAGTCTCAAAAAAATCTTTATTACTAAATTAATTGGGCCTAAGCAGGTCTGCCATCAGTACATTTTATTTCATTCTAAGACGTCATTAGCAATATCATACATATTTTATTGGCTAGGGAGAATTGCAGAATAGTGGATGATGCGTGTATGTACGTGATACGTGATATTGCACTTACTACCCGCACGGTAAATCCATGGATTACAACAAAATTAAAATAAGCCTTTTTCTATTGTTTGAATCATCTCGTTTAACCAGTCCAGTTCCAGTTACGTCGATCTCAATTCCAGTAGGTATTCTAAAGAAAAATAAACACATTACATCTCTTCTGCGCTTTTTAACTCAGTTTACCTGGCTTAAGAGTTATCGGGGCTCGAGAGCGGACCCTTACTAAAGTTCGCCCGCAGTCGTAAATAGACTAAGCCAAAACATTTCGTTTTGAAATGAGACCGTAATACGTCGAAATAAGCCGGATGTATTCGTATAGTCCAATTTAATGCTCGGCGAAGGTAAAATCTGAGAAGGGTAAAATATGAATTTCAAGTAGTATTTTAAATTATTATTCCACGACACTTAAAGCTTTTATTGGTTTGCAAAAGTAGATTATATAAGTCCAGATAATGATAGATTATTGGTAATCATATTGAACCTGTGCGCTGTGTAAGACAGGCTGATTTCAATAGTTTCAATAAGAATACAATCTGCTCTTAAATATTCGACAAGCGCCCAACAGAATGCTATTTAAAAGAATGGTCTTCACACACTTCTTGAATAGTTCCTAACAACTGTAAGTAATATTGTATGTATGTATTATTATTTATTTAAATTTAGTATTATTATATATATTTATGTTTATATTAGATTTAGATTTAGTAGAATTTTAATTATCTATTTTCCTGTTTAAATATTTGCACCTACCTCCCACATACCATGTTCGTAATGTCCCGAGTAAGGTTGACCGAGTAAGAATATCTAGTGGCACTAGGTCCGCCTTTGTACATGTGCAAAAAGTTTTTTTAATAAATAAATAAAAAAATGTAATCTCACAAAATTTACAATAAATAAGAAATAGATTTACTTAAATAAGCTTATTTTTTTAAAATCAGCTTCTAATCATACATGTCACCAGCCACAGAACCCAAATTTTAAATGTTTTTTGTTTTATAGTAAATATTATATAATATATATATATATAATATAAGCTTATAGTAAAATACGTTAACAAAAGTAATAGTGGTGGGTTGTCTAACAAAATGTGGTCAGGGTAATTTTTTTGTTTATTTTGTACAAATAAGAACATTCTGTATAGCATATATATATATATAGCATAGCTGATAGTGTCACTTATAAGGGTCAAATTTTGGAAAGTAATGTTAAACGTCAAACTTAAGGAAACTGTAGGAATCGATCATTATTTTTATTATTATGTTTTCTTTAATTTTCTTTATTTATTTTTGTACTTTATTTTTATGTACCAAAATGTTAAAAACAGTTTTTGATGTAGATTTGCGATATATTTGGTGAGTTTAAAAACTGGCCAAGTCGTAAAGGATGTGTTTTAAGACTCCAGGCAATCCATTATTCAAAGGCAACTTCCGACAGACGTTAAGAGAATTTCGACGAATAAACACAGCCTCAATTATATTGCCTGCCTGATCGTTTCGGATGCTAATTTCCTGATTCCTGCATAAATTTAACAATCTGCGAGGTACCCGTTTGTTGTTCCAACCCATCAGGACTACTCAATATTTATTAGCTGACCGTAATTATATATTTACTTTTATTTAAAGTTTAAAATTTATATTTTTAAATATAAATATATATATATGTGTATATATGTAATTTTTATTTTTGTATTACAGCTCCCACTTCAATCCGTAAAACACAGCGTTCTAGACCTTCACTGTTGGAGATAGGCCTGGATATATAGCTGGAGAATTTAGCCTAATTCATTTATTTTTGCAAGTAGGAATAGTAAACGTATCATCACAGCCGTTTCCCTTTCGGGGTGGTCAGAAACCACTCTTATAAATAAGCGGATTCACACTTAGCCAACTTTACTATAGGCCAATCACGACAAGTGGCAAGCTCGTCGATGTCTCCAGCGTACCAAACTCGAGAAATATCACAAATAAATTAAATATTAAATAAATGTATTTATTTACATTAATAAATATTTTTCTGTCCCGACCAGGAATCGAACCCGGTACCTCCGAGTCTAAATCCACGGACATAACCGATAGACCACGGAGGCAATTAGAATAATTTATATTTTTTCTAATTTAAGATGAATGATGTCCTATAAGTCATTATTAAATAGTAATTTAAAATGGAAAATAATCTAGATTGAAATTAACCTACGACTCAAGACGAAGAGCTTAGTCTGTGTCGCAGTTTATACATACGTGAAGAATACCCTAAAAAGTTTTTTTTATACCTAAATCCCCTGCGAACGGCGCAATTGTAATACAGCGTAACGCCAGCTCGTCTCGTGACGTCACGCCGGGGCTTTAGTGGAGATTTATTTTTCTCTAGCTACGGTATAATACAATGCTGTCATATCTTAAACCACAGTATGTGTAATAATATTTTTTTTTAATTAACTTTTTGCACTATGTGGAAAAGCCCCTAGACATTCTTACTCGGTCAATCTTAGAGACATTACGAACATTGAACATTGTGCAAATATTGGAACAGGAAAAATTGAACATAAATAAAATTGTACTAAAAATATTTCTATAAATCTAAATCCAATATAAAACAGTATTGTGTGGAGTTTTAATAGGTGGTTGGCGGACTGATAGTGGTAATTTGTCTAGTCTGCCGGGGCGGGAAAGTACCCACACTCGTGCCGACATACCCAGTAAAATGTAACCACACGTTTCAGGATCAAGCTCGAATCGCCGTCATGCCCAGTCAAACCGACATAGTGTTAGGGACTGATGTCAGTCATGAGTGTCTGATTCCAGTTGCTAACATTCATAGACCTACCGTGCCACTTTCCATCAGGTGGACGCAAGGTCACATAGACGGCCTATTATTATTTTTATTTTTTTTCCGCCAACTTAAACAAATATCGTTAATGTATACAAAAACTTAACAAATTATTTACTTAAACCTTCCACGAGAACCACTCTATCCATTGCTAAAAACAGCATGAAAATTGGTTGAGTAGTTTTTGAGTTTATCGCGAACAGACAGACAATCAGGTAGACACTCGTTAAAATTATAAAAACTGTCATGATTCTACGCGAAAGTTTATTTCTACGTTGTTATAACTGTGTTTAATAATAATACAGCAGCTGATATAAAACAAAGCTGACTCATAAAGCCTGTAAACATAGTACAACGAACCGTTATAGTGGTCGTGATGTAAATATGAAGAGACGTGGGTGTAGGTTATTAAGTTTTTACGTTCGCCAAAGTTTGTTAAACGTCTTAGGTATATAACATTGCTGTTTAGCTTTATTATTTTATTAATCCCAACATGACAGTGGTAACATTGTTTCGTCATTTTAGTTACTAGACCAGATAATCCTTTTTTTATACAGTCCACCTGATGGCAAGCAGTACTGACGACCGACGTCAGTTGAATGAATAAGCATGCGACAGATTTAAGAGTCTCAAATTTATTGTTTTTTTTTATACTGAGCACGAAGACCAAGATGCTGTTTTACACTTTGCTCGAACAACTCAATGTTATAGCAATGAGTAAACATAGTGGCTGGATGAGCATTCCACATTTTCAGCCATAAGAGTCTCCAAATTTGTACGCGTAGGCTTGTGCGTGTGGTTCGGTTGGGGAATAGATAAGAATGGAGCTTATCAGAATAATCACCGTAGTATAATTTGTAAAACACGCCCGGGGAGGAGAGGACGGCTTTTCACATCTTCAGCGTGCGATAGATGTAAGAGTCTTCAAATGTATATGTAGGCGTAGCGATAGTAGTAACGGGATGGAGGAGCTTATATTGGGCTTTCCGTGTGTGAATGAATAAGCTGGAGCTCTTTTGAACACTCACCGTAGTATAGCTTGTAGAATACGCTTAGGGACGCCATAACACGGCAAGGCTGCAGTAATGTTGTCCACTCTCCGAATTGCACACTTAGCAGGTCATTGAGAATATATGTAAGGTACTTAGCGAAACCATGCCAGAGGTGAGAACAGTATTTAAATTTTTATGGTTAACTAGCTGTTTGTCCTGACATTACCTGTGTAATAAAGTGATCATCTTTTATCAGAAAAGCAAATTCGGTAAAAACGATCGTTGTTGATCATGAATATCTAAGATATCAAGATATAATAATGTCATGTTTCAATGTTTAAAAAGCTGGTTTACTTTCATTACATAAAGAGCTCCTCACAACGTATATAAGTATGTATTGTATGTAGTATATGGTAGCCAATATAGTGTGTAGTATATGTATTATTGTGTACATATTTGTATGTACGAGTATGTGTATTTATTTTAATATCTATTGTATGTAAGATTAAATGAATTTATTTGGCAACGTTTCTTACAATTGTTTGCACCTAGCCTCATGACTGTAATGTTCTGTATTGTCCCAAAGGTTGGCTGCTAGAGAATGCCTAGCGGCATTAAGCCCGCCTCTTGTACATAGTGCAAAAAAGTTTTAAATAAATAAATCCTTTGAGCATACATTGAGGGCCACAAGTTTATCTATCTTGCATTTAAGCCTAAACTACTCATGTGATTTAAATAAAAATAGTGGAAAATTACGTGGAACCTCAAGTGGGCATGTGGTACAGGACCTTACCATCTGAGGACCACATACATTATCATCACATCCCCTAAAATACAAAGTCCTAGTCGACTGTGGAGATTGGATGAGAATTAGGCCTAGACTCGCTATGCTGGCCAGACGGGTTGGCGAGGTTCTGATGTCACTAATGTGCTCTGCGAGGCACGGTGGTGCATTGTTAATGACAAATGTACGTATGAAGAGTATATTTCTCATTGGTGCATGCCGGCGTTCGAACCGAGCTTTCACCGCTCTACGAACGACATGTATACTGAAAGTTATTTATTTGCTGGCACAATATTTCAAGGGCAAAGCCAATTGAAGCAGCTAGTTTAAAATAATGTAATTCAGTTAATGTAATAACGCAAGAGCAAGTTGTTTTTAGTCTTTAAAACAGAAAATAGAAATCCTAATAGTTGTTGCCGTAAATTCTAAGAAAACAGTTTTACCTACCTTCCTGCTTTCCCCTGGGAACTATATTTTAGAGTGGTAAAAAAGGTATACGTGGAGAGTTTAAATAACATTTTAAGCCATTCTTTCTAATGTAATAATTTAGCTGTTTAATAATATTAATGTATTTATTATAATATAGTAATTATATGTAGTATGTCCTCGCCAAGCCGTCTGGCCAGCGTGGCGAGTGTAGGCCACATTCTCCAGATATATGTTCTGGAAGGCCCATCTCCAGCAGTGGAGGTCTAGGACGCTGTGTTCTAGGGGCTGTCATAATAAAATGTAGTATGTATGTTTACCTCGCCAACCCGTCTGGCCAGCGTAGCGAGTGTAGGCTAAATTCTCTAGAATATTCTAGAAGGCCCATCAATAAAGTTTTTAAATAAATATAATAAATAAATGTTAATTTATTCATATCATGTTTAACCATGACTTTAAGTGATATTTTCCTTTAAAGTCATGACTTTCTTCCTGCTATTTTTTTTATTAAAATCGGTCGAGTATTATTGCCGTGAAGGAGAGTCAGTCAGAAACATGACGTCATAGAGTCTATGGTTATCTTAGTAGGGTTCCAAGGAATGTTTCTGCCAAATTTCATCAAAATCGATCCAGTAATATAGGCATGAATGAAAGACATACCTACATTAACGGATATAAATAATCAGACCAGTGCGTGAACTGATATTACTGTAACCGACACCACGAACCAGATGTTTGCGTCATCAAAATCATAGAGACTCTTACATCTGTATCACGCTGAAGATGTGGAATACTCCCCCAGCCAGTTTGAAACATTCCTATAACTTGTAGTCCTTCAAGCGAAGTGGAGGTCTAGGTCTCTGTGTTATATTTAAAATAAAAAACATAATCATTGTCCGTATACGGTCAGACCGTCACCGCATTCTCAACGCAATACCCACAAAATACGACTATCTACTAAACTATTAAATCAAATAATTTATTTACGTAACACTTGGATATTGTCAATACATATTTGTTTTATACAATACAAGAAAATAAAAATAATTATTAATTATTGTAATATACAATAATTATAACTGAAAACATTGTTGCCATAAAAGAGGATTTTGTTTTTGCTTACAACTAGGTACTTAATATTAAATTCGTGGCTGTAAAAAGGCCGTGTCAGCTTACAATCTAATAATAATGATGTTTATGTCAAATAAATTGACATATTCGTGTCTGTAAGAGGGCCGTGTCCGCTTACAATCTAAAAAAAATATAATTTTAATAGCTATGTCAAAATTAAAGACATTATATTCGTGGCTGTGAAAGGGCCGTGTCAACTTATAATCTAAAAAAATAATTTTAATTATTTATACTTAATGGTAATCCGTAACGTTAATCAATCTCTATTATACAATATCGACAAAGTATATTTATTGACTCTTCTGTACTGTAGTATTTTTTTAAGTCTTGCTATAGAGTGACGTGTAATATATATTTTACATGTTCTTTTAATATTAGCTTCATTTTGCTGAAGTAAGCATCGCCGTAAGGTACATGAGTTATCACGCCCAAGGGTTTTGCTTGAGGCATCTTGGCTTCAGATTTTACACAGCAATAATTTTACGTTACGACTCAGAGTGACATTCACGCCTTTGCCTTTATTTCTACACATTTTTAGAGAGTACCTCCATGCTCTAGTAGTTAGGTACGATATCAGATTTATACGCGGAGGGCCGGGTTCAATTCGGGGCGACGAAGTACTTCTCTTTTGAATTATTTGTTTTAGGTTTTAAAATCTCTTTATTATTATAAATTAAACTTTTATAAGTACACTTGTCATACATTTATAAAACTACCGTTCCCCTGAGAACATGATAAGCTATCGGTCCTGGTTACATTAATACCAACGATCGTGGAATCAAAAATAAATTGATATTAAATATTTACACGCTCGCCTACTCGTCTCGTCAGCGGGGCGAGTGTAGGCCAAATTCTTCAGATAGATGTTCTGGAAGGCCCCACCACGACAGTGGCGCTCTACGACGCTGTGTTCTAGGGGCTGTAATAAGAAACATTTACATTAGACCCTCGTCAACCCGTCCAGCCAGCGTGGCGAGTGTAATCCAAACTCTTCAGAAATTTCTGGAATACTTCTGTGTTTTAGGAGCTGTGATTATTATGATTATTATTATAATTACATCTGTATACATTTACTACCTTTCCTGATCTGTATAATTTTATTGTTATTATTATTTCAATTATTAAAGCTATTTAAATATAATAAAAAACATATTGAATTATTTACACTATAATACAACTAAAGGCCTTCTTATCAAGCCATTCTTATCAAGCACAATACTACTGTCGTACTGCGACCAGCGGATAGTAAACGGTACGCGAGATACAACGATTGTCTGTCGACTGACATCAGTCGACCTACTATACCGGCTTAAACAAAATGCTTTTTGCCACCTCGCTTGGTGGCGAAGCTTCGTAGTGAGGTTATAGGAATGGTAGAGCACACACACATGCTGGAAAAGCATTCTTTACCGCGAGACAAACTTATTTTTTTCTCAATATTTATGTTGCCGAGATTGCGTTACATACGTCTGCATGTATTCTGTATTACTCTGCATGTCGGAAAAATAATTAGATTTTTTGCTTAAAATATTTTCTAGCATGAATATGCTAATCCTTTTATCTCTGTAGACAAACCTTATTTGTTTTTGTCCCAGCGAAATAAACTGTCAAAAAATTTATTTTAGGATTTATTTTAGTTTCTACATAGCACACAAACCTCTCTCCCCCTCTTCTCCTTCTCCCCTCTCGTCTCCCATACACACACACACACACACACACAGACATACTGCTGGATATAGGTATTTTGCAACTCACATTCAACCCCCTCCAGTAACCTTCTTTAGGTCATCCGTTCATCTGGCGAGGGGTAATTCTACTGGTCGTTGGAGTGTGGATACACTTTACTGGGTTTATCGGCACGAACGGTGGATACTTTCCCGCCCTGGCAGACTGGGCAAATTAATAGCATCAGTCCGCCTATATTTTCATTTTATTACTTTATTTATTCTGGAAACATACAACACTTAGAACATAATAATAACAATTATTATAAATGTAACATATTTCAACAAATATTCAACACATAAAAAATACCTATATATTGCAAAACAATACCTAATCTTGAACTTGGAGACCAGACCCACTTTCAGCGTCTACATCTCCGCTCCGTACGACATTACGGGAAGGACGCACTGGTTAAAGACTTTTGCCTTTAATGTTTAAGGATGTGCTAATTAATGTTTACTGAACGTACAATAGATAGATAAAATAAACGACAGTTAATATCAACTTATAAATTGACTAGCATCCGTATTCTAGCAAATCAAATCATGGATGTAAACGTTCGATAATTTATTCGTCTTTTCAAAAATTCATGCTTTATGGTAAGAGCAGAGTTCAAAATTAAAAGTTCACGTAATAAAGCGAAGTGGTTTAGCAATAAAGACACAGAGTTACACTCAAAAAAAAAATATAGTTATGTGATTTTCGCACACTAAATGCGGTCCTTTTTTGTATTTCGAATGCTTGTTCTTTGGTCTTTTATTGCGGTTCTTTGTTCGGTTTTTAACATGGACTTATATCTAACATTTCTAATTCCAAAAATTTATTACCAGTGTAGTACGCTTAACATCAGTCGCCACTTCTCTCGGATCGCAGCTTTCCTGGTGCACTCACGTATGGGATGATGTAACCTTCACCTGATCAGTCCATTTTATCGTGAACCTACCACGCATCCTCTTGCCAACGATTTTTCTTAAGATTACCAGGCGATTAATGGATGGTTTCTCCACGCCATGAAAAAATTAATTTGTAACAACTTGGATATTGTCAACACAAAAATAAAGACTTATACAATAAAATTTACATATACAAAACGGTTCGGAAATTATGGTTGGACCGTAACAGGTAATAATACAGATGTATATGTGTTATAATAACATTATTGCCACTAAGTTTATTGTAACTTAATAACTACTTAATATAAAATCGTGGCTGTAAATAGGCCATGTCAACTAAAGATAAATTCTGGCTGGCTGTAAAAGGGCTGTGTCGTCTTATATTCTTAATAACATAAACATTAATTTATATTCGTGGCTGTAAAAAGGCCGTGTCAAGTTATGAACTAACAATCATAATAATAACTATAAAAAAAATTAATGTGTGATTATACAGTCGAGGAAAGGCGTTGTCTGATCCCCATAAGATGGTCGTGAATATTGTGTTTTCCCACCAATTCTAAAAACTGTGTTTTGTACTTGGATAAGTATGAGCAAAGTAGTTATTTGTAGGGTAGTAATGAAATGTAATGATTTTGAATTTAATATAATATTTGTGTAATAAATAAAAATAAAGTTTAATTGCCAAAGTTAGGTAGTTTAATTTAATACTTTAATGCAGTAAAGATATTTTTAGTTTTGACTAAAATAATGGCCAAGGTAAGTCATTGAAACCGTCTGGCAATGTATTACTCGTACAATTTTGGTCCCATACCAAAAATACTGTTACTCAAAAGAGCTGTTTGATGCTTCAATAAGTACCTATATCTGAGGTCATATTATGTTATATTGTACTTATTTTTTATATGGTGTGCAATGTCTGGGTCCAGGAGTCTAATGAAACTAAACTTTTAGGGCCATCTTTTTCTGGACAAAATTTCATGTTCCTAAATTTAGTTTTGTAAGTCTACGGTTTAGAAAATAAACGGTGTGTGAGCGGGTTGCGTGTGGGAGTAGTTGTGTTTTGCATGAAAAAGAGCCACGTAGTTCGCCTGTCCAATTTATAAACCTAGTATCTACAAATAAATTACTTAGCATCCTTTGTCATACATTTTTATTTTTATTATGATTTTGATTATTATATGATATATTTGTTTGTTTATATTAGACATTGGATCTAATAATTTGAAAGAAACAAGCAAGTCGAATTTCATTATGATAAGTTCCCCAAGATATACCCCTAGCTGTGGAATACAGTCACGAATAATATGATTTTAATAATTAATTTATTAAAATTTATTATTATAAATATTTAACACGCAACATTTTCTCCTTTTAATAAAAAATGTATCATCGCGACCGTATCCCTTGTGGGGTAGTCAGAAACGATGCTTTTAGTTTTATTTTTAAAGAAGAGGATTTACATTTAGTCAACTTTACTATATGCCCAACAAAGTAGCAACCTCGTCGATGTCTCTAGCATGACAAATTTGAAAAATATAAAATAATAAATCAAGTAAATCATTGTGTACTGAACCCGGTACCTCCGCTTCTAAATCTACGAATTTAACCGCTACACCACGGAGGTAGTATTTTAATGACTACCCGAACATAGTTCTAGAGACTAATGATGTCTTAAGTTATTTTACTTTTCTAAAGAATGCCTGTTGCCGGCAATTATAACTGTATTTAAACAGCACGGTGCACTGAACGAGGGGGGAAACCGGCTAATTACATTCGTGTTTTCACGACCATTGGCGCGTGTGTCGCCTTGTTTTCTCGATAGCAATACTGACTAAGTGTCCTTATTAAAATATAGAGGTCGCTTAATAGTCGCCAGCACTAGTGTAATGCCATAACAACAAGCAACAACTTTCATCTGTCTCCGACAACTGACATTCGTATTCACATTGGTACTCCCACTTTTATAATCCGTGTACCGTGACCGAAACGACCGAAGCCCTTTATTAAAACTGTGCGATGCTAGGTTTTTAAATTAGACAGCCGAGTTAGAGCAACAAAAGTGCGTGCTCCTTTGTGGCATAACAGGACGGCCACAATTTATTACTTCATTGTGCTATAAGTTTTATTAGATAACATGTCCAGGCTGAGGTCACGGCCGATAATAGCTGCCTATAACATGACGTAATCACAGCTTATCTCTAGGTGCGTAGGTAATATGAATATTATTAATGATGGTGGATTGATCAATGTAGTTAATTCAACAAGGTCAAATATAAGACAGAGCGGACATCGAGGATATTTTCATACAAAAAAATTGTTACATTATTTTTTACTAGCAAAACTTCTAACTTTTATATAGGGGAAGGTTGCGATTATTGGACTAGCTCTTTCATTGGACCACTAAGGTATTTCTAAATCTGGGCAAGCTAGCAACACCCAAACTAGTTCTTACCTCTTAACTCAGTATTGCTGCGATACGTGGCGAGAAGTGACGCGTATGGTTGTGTTTTCGGCTGTCAAAATCTAATTATTTCACTTGGGACAATTTAACGTAAGTATCATTGTATTCATATTTGTGTGCGTGAACTGTTATGAAATATTAAACAATTTTACTGTGATTCTATAAATGTTATTCAATTTTTCCTAATCATGAACATGTAATTTCAGTTTATTAATTTATTGACAAGTACCTTGTTGCCATCAATGGACCACAAGAGAGTTCCACCGTTGGACCGGACCAATGATAGCAACTTTTTATTGTATTTTTTGAAGGATCTCAGCGGATGACTGGGCTGGCAATTCATGAACTTTTGGTGCAGGGCGTCGTTACTGGTGTAGAAGCGCCCGTGTGGCTCACGATCTTAAAATGTGTGCAACTATAAAAGCGCTATCTGTGATTGACTAGATGAACTTTTTTATCTAATGGTGAACTGATAAATTAAAGCCAATGTCAACCTTATGATTAGTGTTTTAAGGCTATTATTGTGTGCATTTATAATAGCGCCATCTATTAGAGAAACTATTTTTTTCTAATGAATTCTACAATATTCCGTGTATTTATTATAAGATGACACGAGGTAATGTTGCATAAGAAGAACGTGTTTTGCACTTTCGTATTAGTCAGATCGAAATATTGTACGTTGTTTAGCTGACCAAACCATCATCACATGCTTCATGTTCTCGACTCTAGGCTGCAGCCTTCACATAATAGACAGATTTTAGATTAAACATGTATAAATATACGAGTAAGGATAATATAGCTTCGTGCCATCGGTGTAAATAAAAATTTAGTATTTAAAGTAACTGTACAAAGTAAAATAAACCAGTTTGCAAAACTACATTGTTTATCTCATTTCCTACACATTGCCCAAGACACCTTTGCGTACTTTCTCTTCTAGGTACGAAACAATAGACAAAATTAAATCACAGTTCAGTTTAGTTTAAACATAATGACTTCAGGTGAGCCCCCGCCAATAGGACAGATGACCTAAAAAGGTCGCTGGAGAGGGTTGCATAAGGGTTGCAAAAGACTGCGTGCAGGGCCGTGCTCAGGAGAGGCCTACATACAGTAGTAAAGAAACACTATAATGATAAAACTGTGATTTCTCAAAGATAAAATAAATGAGATGGTAAAAGCTGACCCTAAAGCGGTACGTCCCGGAAAATCCGGGACAGTTGGCAAGCCTAGTTGTAATAGAGTACATAACAATCGAAAAGTTTTTTACATTTTCCCCACATGCAGGTAGTTTGATAAAGTATATGACTATCTTGGAAGTCGCTACTAACTTTACTTGCTCTTTCACATAACCATGCCTATTCACACAATTCTGAGCTCTAATACCACATACATAAGCACCACAATGGCTTAAGCTTCGATAGGAGTTCCAGTAGTGAATGTCTATTTTTTTAACCGCAAATTTTAAAGTAAGTTGAATCGTTAGTAATGACAAAGGTATTCCGAACATAACCAAGTTAAATCAAAATTACAAAATATTCATCATAATCGCTTCTCGTGTCTCTCCACTGATGGATTTAGGCCTCCCTCCAAGGCTCGCCACTTCACACGATCATTTGCAACCCTTATCCATCCCTCACGTCATCTGTCCAACTGGCTGTGCCTTTTCTCTCTGCGTCTTCCTTAACATGGTCTCCACTCCAGAACCATATATAGTCCATCAGTTCTGCGACAGACACGTCCAGCCCATTTCCACTTCAGCTTTCTAATTTTAAAAGCTATGTCTGTAACTTTGGTTCTCAGACCGGTGTCAATGTTACTGAATTTATCCTTCAGAGAAATTCTGAGCATAGCTCTCTCCACAGCTCGCTAAGCGACCTTGTACTTGTGGACCAGACTCACCGTCAGTGTCCACCAACTGCACCAACAACATTTCTGGAAAAACGCACTGGTTTAAAACTTTTATCTTTAAACACTGTGGTATATTCGATATATTCGAGTCTGGCCAAGGTAGACGTATTTTTGCACAACATTGAGAACGGCGTTTCCCACGTAGATTGGTATCAGCGGGACATCGTTGAACACGAACAACATGCTCATTTTTTATGTGTATTATAACAATTATCTGTACAATATGTTTTAATAATAATCTGTATGTAATAAGTGTGACTAAAATTATATATATAATAATAATATTTTAACATTGTAAATAATGTTTAACAAAATTTGTGTGCCAGAAATGGCTGAATGTGCAGAACTAACTTACTATTAATATTTAAATACAAATAAATATTTTCATTTCATTTCATGATTTTTGTCTTGTCCAATTTCATACTGAGACCAACCCGCTGAGATGCCACAATTAAGCTGTTCAGCATTCTGCTAAGATCATCCAGCGAGCTAGTCATTATGACTATGTCATCTGCAATTTGGAGGTGGGAGATGTACTTTCCATTGAAACAAATATTATTCTTAATAACTGTAGTCTTTGACTGTGCCCATTCGTTAAATGATTATTTTATATAACGAATTGAGCTTAAAAAAACAGACTTTGCAGCAACAAAACCGTGATGTTTTTCTTGCGAAAGGTATTTTAAAGTTTTTATACGTTTATTTCCGAGCGTATTGAAGTTCGCCAGTTTGGTTTCAAAATAAACCTCATATTTATGCAGATTTTGTTTTAGGATAATATGCGCTCTTCGTTACATAAAAGAAAATATTTTTGTAACTAATAAGTGAATATTAAATGGATCTTTAACTAAGTAGCTAGGTACATCTATTATATATACTATAATACGCCAACCTCAGTACAGGTTACGAATTTGCGCCGTTTGGGGTCGAGACGATGGGCCCATGGGGACACTCAGCCAAGCGTCTGACCAAGGAGTTGTCCAAACGGCTAACGGCTTTTCCGTTCTGGAGACAGAAAAGCTGGCAATTATTTCTGCCATCGTATTAGCTTAGCTATACAGAGAGGAAATGTTGCCAGTCTTCTTGGGACTATCACTGAAGGGTCGTCTCTAGAGGACATTTTTTACTTATACTCGTTATTTATTTTTTATTAGGTTTAGTTTATATTTATTTTGATTTTTACTTTTAAGTACTTTTAATTTATATTGTAATTTATATTTATACTGTTTGCATATTACTTCAATATAAATTAATAAATAATTATAAAGGGACATGAAGCTAAACAATATGATAATAAAATGAAAAACTATTACTAGTAAAATAATAATAAATATACTAAATCTTCAATGTTGCCAGAAAAAAAACTTGCTCATCGGAAATATTTAAAATGGTAACATTTATGCCCTTCAAGGTATGGAGAGTTTACAACTAAAAATTCGATGTCAAGGATCCGTTGACGTCGTTTGACAGCTGGATGGATTTTTTGAGTGGAGGATCCGCTTAGGATCTTCTGAATTGGAGGACACGTGTTCTAACAACCTGACCAAACCGCTATTTATGAATAAACTTTCTACGTGACTATATTTTATGTGTTTAATGCTAGCACGTGCGAGTACTAGCTGAGTGAAAAGTTCAGAACACTTGAGAGGCTTTTAGCCATTTAATATTATTTCGAAGGCTTTTTCCACAGTTTTTTATAAGCTTTTATGAAACTGAAAATATGAGAGCACTCCACACAATTATTATTATTATTTATTATATTAACGTGAGGAATTAAAGACGGTTTGATTTAACTTTTAACTAGGGTTTCCCAATCTTGGTCTTGGTCTTTTTTTGCTTTTTTGCAAGACCAAGACCAACAATAAGTTAGCAACTCCAATATCAAGACTAATTCTAGTTAAAACTAATATTTTTTAATGTTTTTTTTTATTGTAAGTGTGTATTTTTTAGGGTCCAGAGGGAAAAATATCGAACTTTTATAGATGACTCTGCAGCCCTATTCTGTTACTTAGTCGCAAACGATATTAGTGGATTTCGTTATTTACATCAGAGCTTGCGTCAAAATCACAAACTATTACTCAATTCTCAACTCTATAAGCGCTCGACCTTGACAGCGGCCGTGCAAATATCAACTTTAATAGCGTGGTATAGACTCGTATAGTTAACGGGTTCCACTATATAACGTTTGCGCTTAAGTAACAGGTTGTGTATGTATGTCCCCATGAAATATTTCCAAAACTACCTTGTGGACCGATGTGGAACTAACGATTTTTTTTGCTCTGACAAAGTTGTTCGTATTGATAAATGGTATGTAAACTGTATACATTTTCGGATACAATTTGGTCAAAAAGATCTATAACTATTCTAAATTGTAAGTAAATCAGACCTGTATTTCACGAGATTTCCTTGCAGATTCCTTTCTTAGTCAGATTAAACATTAACAGGTCACTGGAATTTGCTAAGCTGCTGGTCTTCTGCTAACAGCTTACTTATTGGACCACTTTGCTGCTTAGTCTTCTACTAGCAGGAGTAGAATCATTCAAAATAATTAAATTAATGACGTTTCATAAATACCTGTAATAGGTTTACGTGAATAAAGATATTTTGACTTTGACTTTGACCTTGAGATAGTAGTGGACAAACACAAAAGTCGCATAAGGTTTCCCTACTGCTGCAATTAAACACAAATATATATATATTTTGGTCAGAGCAAAAATCTTGCGTAAGACTTGGCCAGTCTTGCTTTGGGCATCACAACTTTTCACCACAGTCTCTAAAGAAAAAAATAATCCATAACTTTTTTTTTGGTTTTATTACAATTAAACCAATCAATAATAGTGTCTACAAAGGTACAACCAGCGAACAATCAATACAAGTCGGCTCCTACCAACTTTCAAAGCAATTATTTTTCTGATTCTTATTCTTGATTGCGGCAAAATTGGCCTTAATAACTCTTTTTGATTCAAGAAATGAATAATTATGGGACTTACAAAATTATAGAGTCCATTGTGCCGACGCGAATCAAATTATTGTTCAAGTGGTGAATAATATTAATTTATTAAAGGCCTACATTTAGACGAAAAATTAATATTTATATTCATACACATCTTCAGTACATATATACATAACATTACGCCATCTCCCTTATGTGTAAAGATAGATATCATACACTAAAATATCCTGTCCCGGTTCCACTAATACCAACTTGTGGAATCAATAATAAATTCTCATAAAAATTGATTTTAGATCCTCTTTAGAGCCAACTCGTCTGGCCAGCGTCGCGAGCGTATGCCAAAATCTCTAGATATATCTTCTGGAAGGCCCATCTCCAGCAGTAAAGGTCTAGGACCTTGCGTTCTAGGACCTTGCGTTCTAGGGTATTTGATTAATTAATTTATTTATATAGTACACATCTTTAGTACAATAACTTATCTAATATATATACCAATTAGGTATTCAGCATTCACCAATAAAAAAAGAAGAAATTAAAAACTTAACACTAATAATAATTACTTTTAAAACTAAACCAAAATTAACAAAACTTACATAATATAATAAAATCATATTTGTTAATTATGTTGTACAATATTTCTACTAGATGGCGTCGCTTAAGAACGTACTGTGGTTTGGCGGCAACCTTTATATGAGTGTCATGTAAAACGCCCGTGAGGGCCTCTAGCAAGTAAAAGTGATTTGAAGAAAAATAAATACAGTGAGTTAAGTTAATTAGTGTTTCAATTCGTAAATTCCAAGTGCCAGTAAAGTGATAAGTAAAATCAAAACATGGTCCTTCGAGCCGGATTATTTTCAAAAAAAAAACAATGTAAATCTGGTACCTTAGAAATGAAAATAAAAATTGTTACATTAATTATAAGCTACCTGATATATATATATATATTATATGATATGATATAAATATTGATTTGAAATGTGCGAGAACATCATTTCTGAATACATTGTAACGGTTATGAAAGATGTCTATATCATTATCGGCACTGCAGAGACTTCTGTAGGTGTTGCACATTCGAGATTGACGATACATTAGTTCTTTATTAGTTTAGATTAAAGAAAAAATAAATAAATAAATACCTTAAGAATTATATCATACCTCAAAAGACAACTGTATCCAACATACATACATTAATATTTTGCTATCGATGATTACATCGAAAAACTGTACATCACTATCACGCCATCTCTTTAACGTTACATCACATTAAACAAGATTGTGGTTTGTTTGTGTATTGTTTAAAATTAATTTTGTGACGATCAAACGAACATCTGTCTCACCGGGAATATTCTAAAGTCCTTCCGTAATTATGAATTAATTGGAATATAATAAAAACCCTAAAGAAGCACATAAATGTATAAGAGAAGTTTGTTTTGTGCGATGTGACGTCACAATATTTTCAACCAACCGTTTTGGAACAGCGTTTAGTTTCAGAAAATAAATGTATTTATATATTCATTTAAAATAACAATAAATTTACAATCGGCAAACACAATGCCGTGAGGCATTCCCTGACCTTTGATCGTTGAGACAATTGACAATTATTTGTTAGATCAAGGATAGTGAAATAATATTAAGAAATTATTTTTAATCCAATAAACTTATAAGTACCTACTATTGAAGCGGTGGTAGCTCAGTTGTAAGAACAATTTCTTTAAAAAAAACCTAAATTGGTCGGTACATTTATTTACAACACCACCGTTCCCGTGCCTCAGAGAGCACGTTAAGCCGTCTGTCCCGGTTCCACTTATACCAACTTGTGGAATCGTTAATAAATTGTAATTAGAAATGTGACATCAGAATTTCGCCAACCCGTCTGGCCAGCGTGGCGAGTATAGGCCAAAGTCTCCGGAATTTTCTGGAAGGCCCATCTCCAACAGTGGAGTTCTAGGACTATGCGTTCTAGGGGCTATGATGATGACCTACATTATATATATATCAAAACACAAACATATACATGTATGTGTAATAATATAATAATAATAAATATAGCAAAAAAGATTAACTATAAAAAAAATGTCCTCAAGAGACGTCCCCTCAGGGATAGTCCCAAGAAGACTGGCAACATTTCTCCTCTGTATAGCGAGGCTTGACAGAAATAATTACCAGCCTTCTATAGGTACCTCTTCCCTTCGTCGACGTTCATCAACATTTCCGTACATGTCTTTTCTTTTTAATATTTAATGTAATTATAAATAATTCAACTAGTTTAAAGATTAATATTTAAATTTTAAATCTATAAGATCAGTCTTTAAGAATACAATGTCTTAAAACACATGTTATTATTATCACGATTCTACGAGGTGCTGGATCTTGCATGCTAAGAAATTTGTGTTCTCTCTTGCATCGAATTTATTACGCTACCCTAGACAGTTAACGTACTCAAACAAGTGAACCATGTGACCATAACTTGGTCATGGTCAAACACTTGACATTGTTGACAACTACGCAGAAGCTTGTTCATAAATCATCTCCTATTTGCCTTAACTCGGCCCAACTTCGTCCCAAAGCAAATTTCATATGAAAATTAATAGCCTCTATGTCTGGCTGCTGTGTGTAAGATAAAGCTAGCTTCTAACATTTGAAATAGAGACTTCTACATCTCATCATCATCATCATCATCATCATCAGCCTGTATCTCTCCACTGCTGGATGTAGGCCTCCCCTAAGGCTCGCCACTTAACGCGATCTTTCGCTACCCTCATCCAACCCCCACCAGCGACCTTCTTTAGGTCATCTGTCCATCTGGCGGGGGGTCGTCCCACTCTGCGTCTTCCCGTACGTGGTCTCCACTCTAGAACCCGTTTGCCCCATCGATCGTCGGTTCTACGGCAGATGTGTCCGGCCCATTGCCACTTCAGCTTGCTAATTTTAAAAGCTATGTCTGTAACTTTCGTTCTCTGACGAATATCAACGTTTCGAATTCTATCCACCAGAGATACACCAAGCATAGCTCTCTCCATGGCTCGCTGAGCGACCTTGAATTTATGGACCAGACCCACTGTTAGTGTCCACGTCTCTGCTCCGTACGACATTACCGGGAGGACGCACTGGTTAAAGACCTTAGTCTTTAAACATTGTGGTATAGACGATGAGAGGATGTGCCGGAGTTTCCCGAATGCCGCCCATCCTAGCTGAATGCGTCTGTCGGCTTCTTTGCTGAAGTTGGCTGCTCCTAATTGGATAGTCTGCCCGAGGTATACGTAATTTTGCACAACTTCGAGAGTGTCGTTTCCTATGCAGATTGGCCTCGGCTTGACATGATCATTGAACATGACTTTCGTCTTGTCTAAGTTCATTTCGAGACCAACCCGCTGGGATGCTACGTTTAAGCCGTTCAGCATTCCGCTAAGATCCTTGAGTGAACTGGCCATAATGACTATGTCATCCGCAAATCGGAGGTGTGAGATGAATTCTCCATTGATGTTTATGCCGCAGTAATTCCAGTCTAGCATTTTAAAAACATCTTCCAACGCGTTCGTGAACAGTTTCGGGGATATGACATCCCCCTGTCGCACGCCTCTGCGCAGTTGGATAGGCTTTGTATGCTGACCCTGTAACTGGACGGTCATAGTCGCAGAACTGTAAAGACATCTCAGCACCTCAACGTATCGATAGTCTATTAGGCATCGCTGCAAGGATTCCAGAACAGCCCAGGTTTCGATTGAGTCGAAGGCTTTCTCATAGTCCACAAACGCTAGACATAGCGGCAGATTATACTCCTCGGTTTTCTGTATTATCTGTCGCAATGTATGAATGTGATCGACCGTACTAAAGCCTTTTCGAAACCCAGCCTGCTCCGGGGGCTGGAAATCATCCATTCTCTGAGCGAGTCGATTTGTGACCACCCTTGAAAACAACTTATAGACATGGCTCAGGAGTGATATGGGCCTGTAATTCTTTAAAAGGGAGATGTTACCCTTTTTAAAGAACAGGACCACAACACTCCTGGTCCATGCCTCTGGCGTGGTTCCGTGGTGAATGACGTAGTTAAATAGTCTTGCGAGTTCTTTGAGTACTGGTTTCCCGCCTACTCTCAGAAGCTCAGCCGTGACTCCGTCATCACCAGGCGCCTTGTTATTTTTAAGTTGTCCAAGGGCTATATCGATCTCGCCTAGATTGACATCCGGGATATCCTCGGTATAGTGGCGAGTTAAAACAGCTCGTTGGTCGTCGTCCCTGCGGGCTATAGAGCGAGTTGCGTGTGAGGCATATAGGTCTCCATAAAATCTTTCAACTTCGGCAAGGAGCTCTGGTCTCGAGGTAACGGTCCTACCATCTTCGGTTTTAAGCTTCGTCAGGTGGCTACGTCCAAGAGACTGAGAGAATACTTTTGAGCCTTTATTCTTCTCAATGGCCTCTTCAATGAGTTTAGTATTGAAGAGGCGTAGATCCCTTCGTATCAGTCTCTTGACTTGCTTGTTTAGAGCTCTATCTGACGATGCTACCAAAGATAGTTCCCGTCTCCGTTTCATGAGTTCCAGAGTCTCAGTTGAAAGCTTGGATTCCCTGCCAACTCGCTTAGGCTTGAAATATTTAAAGCCCACATCTCGGACGACGCTCACGAAGCTGTCGGCCATCTCGTCAACACTTTCAGTGGTTTCCAATCCGTCGAATCGATTCTGCAGCTCCAATTGGAACTGCTCTGACCCTAACATGGTTTGTGGCAGTGACGGCCTAAGACTGGCCTTCATCATGCGGTACCTCTCAAGCTTGTAGTTTATATTCAGGGAGCCTCTTACAAGGCGGTGATCACTACCGGTATTAAACCTGTGAATCACAGAGACATCCCTGAATATACGCCTTTTGTCCGTCATGATGAAGTCAATCTCATTTTTTGTATTGCCGTCAGGGCTTTGCCAGGTCCACTTTCTTTGGGGCTTCTTCTTGAAATAAGAGTTCATCAAGTGAAGCCCCTGCATTTCGAGGAAGTTGACCAGCATTTGCCCCCTGCGGTTTCTCTGCCCAAATCCATGTGGTCCCACTTTCGATTCGACGCCGTCGCGTACTCCCACTTTAGCATTGAAATCTCCCATAACAACGGTGAAGTGTGTTTTGGCGGAATTATGAAGAGCCTTGGTGACATCCTCATAAAACGCTTCAACAACTTCATCCGAGTATGTTGAAGTGGGCGCGTAAACCTGTATAACCTTAATGTAATATTTATTCGTAAGTTTTAGTACGAGGTACGCCACCCTCGACGACACACTGGTGATCTCCACTACGTTGTTATGGAACATTTTGTTGACAAGAAAGCCGATGCCGCCTTGGGAGGTTTGGTCGCCTTCGCGGTAGTATAGCAGGTTTCCGGAGTCTAGGGTTATGGTGTCCTCGCCCTCTCGTCGGACTTCTGATAACCCCAGAACGTGCCATTTCAACCTGCTTAACTCCGCTTCCAGCTCTTCCAAACTCTCCCGCGTTCTCAAAGTCCGGGTATTATAGCTAGCCAAGTAAAGTTCGTTGGGTTGGTGACCGGGTCTTCGCCGGGGATTCTTAGCACCCCCTGCCCCACCGAATCCTCGACCGCCACCGTAGTCGAGGGCGGCAGGGCTGCCGGGTACTGGGGGCCGTTTTGTGGTTGTGCTGTGCATTAGGGGGTAATTTGCCATAATCACCACGCTTGGCAGGCGGGTTGGTGATCGCAGTAAGGAAAGGTTACTGACGGATGACGCTGCTGCCCATCATCAATCAATTGGCGGAAATATGAAGGATGGAGGTAGGTTTAGTATGAGGAATAGGGGGGGAGAGGAAATGAAGACCATGGTAACCAGATAGACATGAAATCTATGTGCATGCCTAGCTCGTTACCATGGTCGACGGAACACAGGAATAAGGTAAAGGTATTGCCATGGGCATTGATTAGGATTACCCACAGCATCTTCCGCTGTTCGGGACCCCTAAGGGGGCACAGTCCTTTTTGCCAACTTACTCATTGACAAAGAGGGCCGCTCTGGCTATCCACAACCTGCCATCCCGCTCGGTTGCATCGGAAGTTGCCTCCTCGTGGTAGAGGTCAGCTAAACAAGTTATATGACCCCCACCACAGGCCGATTTCTTAGTCTGATTTCTCAGGCCACTTCTACATCTATCGCACGCTAAAGATGTGAAATGCATGTTAAGATGCACCCTCATAACGTATTTATAATCTCTACTCATATATGTAAAGTAGATTCTTACATATATTATATTATATTATATTATATTATATTATATTATATTATATTATATTATATTATATTATATTATATTATATTATATTATATTATATTATATTATATTATATTATATTATATTATATTATATTATATTATATTATATTATATTATATTATATTATATTAGAGATGACAATATTCTGAGCATTCCATGGATTCACCGTGCCGGTTCCATCGTGTATGGGTAAGAGATGAGAAGAATGGTGTCTCGGGCTTGCGACGGACAATAGGCTGGTTTAAAAAGGAGGCTCACCATCCACCATTCTACTCCTCTCCCTACCCAACCAAATGTTGTATGATTCCGTTAATGCCGTCTTGGAAGCTCGTTCCATAAATGTATTGACGGCAGTTCTGTTTAGGCCCAATTCTTTCAGTAAGTGATGCAAAGATTTTGGTGGAACTCCTCTCGCACCAAATTCTACTGCACTTATATTATATTATATGTAAGAATCTCGTTAAATTTCTCTACAACGTACAGGTTTCCTGTAGAATTGTATATAACATATATATTTTTTTAAATAACACAAAACAAAGTTAGAAGAAAAATATGATGGTCATTAATTTAACAATAGAATCTTAAAAATGGAGATATTTTCTTTCTGTGTAAATTTACCTAAAGTAAAAAACAACACATTAAGACATCACAAAGAACACGAGAGACTAATTCAGACGAAAATGTACAGCCATTTCAAAATTAGGATTTACGGCTTTCTGCGGAGTCGATCATTACTCTTGCCTTATTATTTAGCCAGTATTCGCTTTAAAACTGACAACTCTTAATACCAAATAGTTTTTAAATGTACAAACCCGTAGATTTAAAATGTAATTGGTCAAGAATATAAAAAAACTTTCATTTGTGATATTTCTCAAGTTAGGTACGCTAGAGACAACGACGAGCTTGCTATAGTAAAGTTGGCTTCTTTATAAGCGTGGTTTCTGACCACCATAAAAGGGAAACGGTTGTATGATACTTACTCTAATACCCAGTTTTTTAAATGTACTACCACTTTTTGATTGGCTCTTGATATTTCATTTATTTGTGATAGCATATCACTTGTCATGATGGGTTTATAGTAAAGTTGGCTAAATATGAACTCGCTTCTTCACAAAGGCTGGTTTCTGATTCACAAGGGATTAGATACTTTATTTTATTATCTTTATCGAGACGCCACACAAACCAAACACTTGCCAAAAAATGCATTCTCATAAATAAATTTGGAGAATATTGGATCTGTCGCTTACTAAATATTTGGGATGCTCTCCCAGCTCTGCAACGTTATCTCTTTAAGGTAAGGTTGGAAAAGTGTCTTGTTCGGTCGCTTTCTAGTCGTCAATGGCTTGAAGTCAAATGTTTCCAATAAAAAAAAACCAGTGCATTATCGAATATATAGAAAATGTAATGGTAATGCATTAAAATAGTAATAAGTATAGTTCTATTTTACAGTTTTGGCACTCCAGGTCTAATTATATGTATATTGTTCGTTATGTAAATTGTATTATGACTGTTTTTATAAAATCTAAAACGGATTGGTATCTGATTAGATTTTGAGAGTGGTCCTTTATGAACAAACTCTTGGGATGTGTTTTATTTATTTAAAAAAAATGTGTATGAGGTGAGATATTTATTTAAAATACAAAGTATCATCACGACCGTAGGTAGCACTTACGGGTGGATTCATATTTAGCCAACTTTACTATAGGCCCATCATGGCAAGTTGCTAACTCGTCGAAGTCTCTATAGCTTACCAAACTCGAGAAATATATAAAAAATAAAAATATTATGTCCCGGCCACAAATCAAACCCGGAACCTCCGCGGCTGAATCCACGGAAAAACTGCTAGACCACGGAGGGTTCTTTATTAGCTGACTGTTATCCAAGTTAGTTAACTTGAGTTTATGATGCGGTGAAAATTTATTTATTTTTTATTAGAAAATAAACTGCCCTCTTTTTCTTTCAGAAGGTAACAGCGTATAATAAAGCAAATTCAAAGTTTAACATTATTCAAATTATAGTTTATTATTACAGGCAATTGTCAAACGTTTAATTTTTTTAACTCAACAACTGCTGGACCGATTTTTTAGGTGTTTGATTTGTTGGATTACATATAGCCGAATAGAAAATAAATTATAAATGACCAGTAAAAATCTATAGTAACGTTGGCTAAATGTGAATCCACTTATTCATAAGCGTGGTTTCTGACCACCCCGGAATGGAAACGGTCGTAATAATACTTTACTTTACTTTTAGTAAAACTCTAAAGAACAATGGGAATTTTTATATGGGTCCTCAATATTCTAAAATATCTCTAGCATACTTACCAGACTTTAAAAATATCACAAATAAATGCTGAGCGATTAGTTTGATCAGTTTGGCGAGCAAGATGTATGGCAAGATTCTCTCGAAACGCTTGCAAGAGAAAACTAAAGGTCTTTTATGTGAGGCACAAGGAGGCTTTAGACCTGGAAAAGGATGCACTGACCAAGTCTTTTCGCTCCGCAATATCCCAGAGAAGTTTTTGACCTTAAATCAGAAGATTTTCTGTGCGTATGTGGATTTGGAAAAGGCTTTTGATAGAGTTGTAAGAAAGAAGCTTTGGGACATATTGCCGGAGTAGGTATGGAGTGAATGACAAACTGCTACAAGCTATACATTCCCTGTACAAGGGCTGCAAAGCTTGTGTGCGGCTGGAGGGGGGTATGCCGCCTTGCTTTGAATCCCAAATGGGCGTCAAACAGGATTGTGTGCTTTCTCCTAGATTATTCACTCTATATCTCGACAAATGCCTAAAAAGAGTGAGAGAGAGTGACTGTGGGATAAAGATGAGTGATCTAGTGGTGAACTGCCTGCTTTATGCAGATGATGCTGTTCTTATGGCATCGTCCAAACAACAACTGCAATCACTGAATAATATTTTGTAATTATGACGCAACCTTCGACGTTAATAACGAAATGAAATGAAATTAAATAATTTATTTGTCAGAAACATGGTAGGTACAGGGATGTAAATTATTATATGTAATTATATCACATGATTCGCTATTTCTAGCATACAAATATTTATTTAGTCACATGACTTTGTCGAGCTTAGTGTCTAGGTATTCTTTTGTCGAATAAAAACATTTATTAACCAGCATTTGTTTGACTCTTAATTTGAACAGTTTTAGTGACAGCTCCCTTATAGTAACTGGAAGCTTATTAAATATCTTTGTCGCCATTGCATAACAATTTCGGCTATATTGAGTACTTTTATGAGCTGGAATAATTATTCTACTAGGATAACGCGTTTTAAAATTGCAATTATCCCCAAGAGTTTTAAAAAGTTCCGGGTGGCTTTTTACAAATAAACAGCATTCAAGTATATAGATAGAAGGAACAGTCAGTAATTTTAGTTTCATAAATAAAGGACGACAGGAAGTCATAGGAGGTGTGTTACAAATAGCACGAATGCATTGTTTTTGTCCAATAAAGATTCTATTTATTTCCACTGCATTACCCCACAATAATATGCCGTACCTTATATTTGACGCAACATATCCATGGTATGCCTGAAGGGCGGTTTTTTCGTTAGCTACTTTAGTTAATCGCCACAAAGCGTAGACAAATCTATTTATTTTAGTTGTTATACTACATATATGTTTTGTCCAAGAGCAACATTGGTCAATCGTTATGCCTAAAATTTTTATTTCATTGGATTGATTTATTTGGTCGCCATTTATTTTTATAGTAACATGTTTCTTGTTAACGTTGTGTCCAATCAAATCCACTAATAACGTTTGCGACAAAGTAGCAGAATAGGGCTGCTGGGTCCTTATCTTTAAATCTACGGTCGTAACTGCTAGACTATAGAGGTAGATAGACTGTTCTTTATTTAACCCTCAAATGCATACTGTGCAAAAATGCAATAAAAAAAAATCGCCATAGGATTCTATCGGAACACTCGGTTAAGTCATTTTTTTTAAGAACAATTCTAAACAAAATACCTGGCCAGATATGGTGATACAGTTATGGCAAGGAACAGCCACAATTTCCATTATTGTTAGAAGAAGACAAATTTCTAAGCATTCCATGGATTCACCGTGCGGGTGCCGGGTCCATCGTGTGTGGGTAAGAGATGAGAAGAATGGTGTCTCGGGCTTGCGACCGACAATTGGCTGGTTTAAGAAAAGGAGGCCTCCTTTTTTTTTTCTATTGCGCGATAATACGCTCACCATCCACCATTCTACTTCTCTCCCTCCCCAACCAAATACTGTATGATTCCGTTAATGCCGTCTTGGAAGCTCGTTCCATAAATGTATTGACGGCAGACCTGCTTAGTTTATTATCATTATTATTCACGTAATTAATGTATTTTAACTTTCTTCTTTTATTAATTGCTTCAACATAATTTAACCATAAAAATAGGAGAAGAATAATGTATCGGGCATGCGATCGACTATAAAAGGAATTTTTTTTATTGCGCAATGTAATATATTTTAAAAGAAAATATATCCACACTAGTTTAGTCGAAACGTCGTCGTATTAATCAAAGTTCAAAGCCAAATCGTCGGTTAGTCTAGTTTAAAGGACTCTATTCATTGAATTGTACATTAAATACGTATAGACCTAGCCCGCTGGGAAACTATCAATGGATAGCCACTTGAAATGCAAGCGGAATGCCATCAAAAGGGCAGTGAGTGGATTGCTGCAGCTATTCAAAGCATAGCATCCAATCAAATGACTTTCTATCGAGAAGCAGAGCAATGAATTCAATAGAGTAGTATTGTTAATTGTAAATAAATATATTTGGCAAAAGTCTATATACTATATATTTTATATGGGGTGACTTTGTGTCACCCCGTATACAATAATAATAATAATAAATAAATAATAAATATAATAAATATTTCCAGACAGGTCACACAGCGCCATCTAATTTCCGTGGTAAGCTACGAGGCTTGTGTTACGGAAACTAGATGGTTGATAAACTACATATTATACTTTTTTTTTTTGTAAATATATACATATTATTCATATAAACACCCAGACCGAGACAAATTATACAATGTACAACTTGCCCCCGGTGGGAATCGAACCCATGACCTCCCGAGTTCACGGCAACGTTTGTTACCACTAGACCACGGAGGCGGTCTATCTTTATTTCGGACATAGACATAAATTGTTAGTAACAATGGAATCTTAAGTATTTATTAAAAATCATTATTCCACTGTGTACAAAGGGCGGGCTTAATGCCACTAGTAATTACTATGTTGGTAACTAGTCTACTACGATTATATACTAAATAGTTTGTTGGACCAGTGTTTTCTAAGAATAAAACAGTGCTAATGGATATCTATAAAAAGTCCTGTACGATTTTAAATTTTGGAATTACTTAACAGCTGCAGTAAAAATTTACTTGTTTTAAAAAATATATATAGATTTGAAGTTCAGATGTACGTAATAAATAGAAAAAGATATAAGTAAAAAAACTTAAAATTAATTGTTTGTTAAATTAAAACAAATGTCAGCTCTATTACCTACCATATTCTAAGAATGAATTTACATTTACAAATTACAAGAAAAATATTGTTATTTTAAAGTGAATGCAATTTTCCTTAAATATAAATATTCCCCAACAAATTAGATGCCAAGAAAAACAGACAGTAACCATACTCGAATCATGGCATAACGGAAATTTAACACAAAAAGCTTAGCAAATCGCGCGAATGTCGCATAAAAGCAACAAGAACGTCAAGATGGTCATGCCAGTACTTACGATAATTATTTACATAATTTTTAAATTGTTGTGATATTTCTCGAGTTTGACTTGTCATGATTGGCCTATAGTAAATTTGGCTTAATGTAAATCCGCTTCTTTATAAGCTTAGTTTCTGAACACCCCGAAACGCTCATGATGATTATATTACATTTAAAATATATATACTATTTTTCTATACACTATAAAAATAACGCTTCGCCGTGACGTTGCCTCTCTTAGCGTGTTCTACAAGCTATACCACGGCGAGTGTTCTGAGGAGCTCCATAACCTTATCCCTTCTTCTCTATTCCGCAACCGAACTACACGCACAGGCCAAAATATGCATCCACATACCTTACCCACTATCCCTACGCGTACTCATAAATTTGGAGACTCTTACATCTGTCGCACGCTGAAGATGTGGAATGCTCTCCCAGCCAGTGTGTTTCCCCACTCTTATAACCTGGAGTCCTTCAAGCGAAGTGTGAAAAAGCATCTCGTTAGGCCGGCATAGTGGTAGAGACTGATGTCGGTCGTGGTGACCGGCGTCAGTTGCTCCCATTCTTGGACCTCGCGTACTGCTTACCATCAGGTGGGCGCGATGTCACATGTCGTGTCCAGTATAAAAAAAAAAAAAAAAAAAATAACGTAGTGATATAATAATTCAGAAGAAATCCGACAAACATCCAACCAAAAAATGTTTTAAAAAATGGTGTCATCGGATTATAATAAATGGTTCATAAGTTATGTAAACGTATCATATGTAGTTATTAGTATTTAATATTACATAGTTATTCGTATGTATTTAAGTAATATATTTGTATATATTTGCATATAGACTTGTTTATTATTATAATATTTACCATAATTTGGTATTAAAAATTTGTACCTACCTTACATTTAAAATAGCCCACATTGTCCCTAAGGTTGGCTGTCAGATAATGTCTACGGGATTAAGTTCGCCCCTTAAGTTTTATATACTTATTTATTTTTGCTCTATATGCTGGGTCATCTAGAGGATTTATTTATTTTTGTTTATTTTTTATAAGGTCTGTAATTATATATAAATTATATGACGATGTTTTTTAATAAGCCATGATCATGTTTGTTTTTGTAAAATTAACTTTGTATAACTACGAGTGTGTATGTCTATTTTTAAAATGTAACTAAAATACCTACTGACATTTTTATTGCTTTTATGTCTTCATTCTATACAATTATTTTAGTAATAGTATAGTATTACTAAGACCTTTAAACATGTACCCACCTAGTGGTAACCAAATTCACAGGCAATTACGACATATGTCACAGCACCAGACGTGTATAGTGCCACCAAATAATATTTTGATTGAATGTTAAATGTTTTAATTATTCGATTGAATGGCAATGCTGATCCTTTGTCAAAAATATTACCCAGCAATTATGACAATTTAAATTTTTCTGTGCACTTGATCCCCACGTTCCGAGAGTTTCATCTCAAAACACAAACTGCAATAAGCCGGATGTATTTGAGGTTGTGCAATTAAAAATACAAATAGACCCCGCCATGTTGACATCCACAATGAAACAAATAGTGAGTAGGTATATGAAAAACCTTTGCGGGAAGGTAACAAAAGATTTATTAGGCGGGAATTTTCTTGTCGCGCTCTCATCCTTTCTTGTGCACTCATATCTTTAGTCGCACGCTATTCTGACCATTAAACTATAGTAATAAGGGTGAAAATTGCGTGTATAAATTTGGTTACTTGTGTTATTTGGCTTACATTTTGTTCTCGCAAAATTGGTTTATTAGCGAAGGGGGACGCAATGTGTTTACAGAAGCCTTGTCCTACTTTCTGTTGATTAAATATTGCAGGAGGTGGTGCGGTTTTGATAAAATAATTCGCTACTTGTACAGTCGGTTGCTTTATTAAGTGGATCTAATTTTATATCTAAGTTAAGATGTCATGACTTGTATTTTACTACTCGAACCAGCTACTTTTTACGGGTTCTTAAGAAAAGTTGATTTCATAGCTGTGGTGGCACGTATCGGTCCGCAACCTAAGGGGCTGGTTGAGTGGGGAATGGCTGGCACATTTATTTATTTGAAATATCTGCTATTTTTCTTACATAGTTGAGGTTATGCGTTTGGTCAACTTTCGTGTTGTTCACGGTCTATAGATTAATCTAAATTCTGACTTACCTGTTAGGGTTGGTACCCTGTACCAGATATTGTATTAATTCTCATAGGTATACTTATATATCGATATATATAAAGCGATGGTGAATCAGTTGTAAACTCTTTCGCTAATACCCTAAAAAGGTGCATTCGAACCCTGTCATGTACCAATGAGTAATACACTTTTCTTACATACGAGTACATTTGTCATAGATTTACAACTCCGTTCCCGTTTACAGCGCTTTAACCCGTCAGTCCCGGTTCTACTAGTACCTACTTGTGAAATCGTTAATAAATTGTCCATACAAATTGACATTAGACCCTTGCCAACGTGGTAGAAGTGGCAATTTCTGGATGGCCCATCTTCAACAGTGGATGTCTATGACTCATTATTTAGATTATTTTTACTAATTCTACTTCTGCTATTTATTTATTTTATTTTATTTAAAACTTTATTGCACATAAATATATAAAGGCCTGACATAATGTCGCTTGACATTCTCTGCCTGTCAGACCTTCGGGACAACGAGAACATTTATGTGAGGTAGGTGCAATATATCATTTAAATTAAATATATTAAAAATATAAGTCTATAGAATCTTATAGAGAAGACTAAGCAAAAAAGCAGTCCAAAAAGTAAGCTATTAGCAGAAGACCAGCAGCTTGGCGGAACTGTTAATGTTTAATCTGACTGAGAAAGAAAGAAATCTGCAACAAAATAAAATAAATACAGAATTACACAAACAAATATAAAACTTATTTTATCTTAAAATTCACCTATAAGTATACCTCATTACAGCCCCTAGAACACAGCGTTCTAGACCTCCACTAAAGGAGATGTGCCTTCCAGAACATATATCTGTAGAATTTAACCTAAACTCGCCTCGGTAGCTAGACGGGTTGGCGAGGATCTAATGTAAAATTTTAATGACAATTTATTAACAATTCCAGAAGTGGGTATTAATAGAACCGGGACCGACGGCTTAACGTGCTCTCCGAGGCACGGGAATGGTGATGTTGTAAATCTATGACAAATGTACGTAAAAAAAGTGTATTTCTCATTGGTACATGCCAAGGGGGTTTCAACCGACCTTTGTAGGATACATTGCAAATTGTATTGAATTTTCAATATTAGTAAAGTCGGCTTAAAGTTAATAGCGCATGGTATTTCGCGAAATCCAATATCCTTCAGCTAACTGGCTTAGATAGGGTTTAGAGAAAACTTAGTATTTATATTTTTCTTAGTTTAGTTAAAGTTCCTTTTGTAATTATAAAAATAAAATATAAAAAATACACACACACTATATTTATTGCCTCCGTCGTCGTCTAGGTGTTAATTTCAGACAGACGAATTCGATTTTTTTTTTAAAAAGACGGGGATAGATAAATCTCCTAACGAAACGACTTCAGCAAAAGTCTACTCAACGGAAGCAGACCCAACCTGAGGGGTAGGGGTCTGCGGTGGAGACATCGAGGGGGAAATGGTGGACGAAGACAGCGGCGGCTGGAGGTGTTGTTTTTACATAAATATCACCATTAATTGTCATTCGACATTATTGCAAATGACACATTCTTTTAACGAGAACAACAAATAGGTAGCAGGCGGACTGATGGTGGTAATTTACCCAGTTTGCTGGGGCGGGAAAGTATCCACCGTTCGTGCCGATAAATACAGTAAACTTTATCCACACGTTTCGGGATCAGGCTCGAATGATCATGTCCAGTCAATCCGGCATAGTATTAGCGACTGATGTCAGTCATGATTGTCTGATTCCAGTCGCTAATATTAAAGGACCTTTAGCATCAGGTGGGCGCAAGGTCACATGTCGTGCTAGTATATGTATATACAAAAAAGGTTGTAGATTTAAACGCGGAGTTTTTTTTACTTTTTTATACCAGCACGACATATGATCCTGTGCCCACCTGATGGTAAGTGGCGCGCATGGTCCATGAATGTTAGCAACTGGAATCAGATACTTATAACTGACATCAGTCCCTATCACTATGCCGGCTTGACTGAGCATGACGGCAATTCGAGCCTGTTCTTGAAACGTGTGAATACACTTTACTGGGTTTATCGGTACGAACGGTGGATACTTCCCTGCCCCAAATTGCTGGATTCGATCTTTAAAACCTTTTTTTATTCCAAGGAATATTGACGTTTCTGATAATAATAGGGCTGGCAGTTTTTTCTCTCGAAAATTAAGTATTTTAATTCAGAGGGAAATGATGGCAGTGCATTGGGCACCATGCCACATAACAGCAATTTGTGAAGTTTTTTTTTGTATATATTTTTTTAAATTAGCGTGGCGACTTTTAGCCAAATTCTCCAGATATATGTTCTGGAAGCCCATCTCCAACAGTGAAGGTCTAGGACGAAGAGGATGAATATGCAATATGTTTGAAGTTTATCTGTATTTTTGTTTTGTTACATTAAATAAATAATCTTTTCTTTTGATTTAGAAAATATGTGAGTATCATTTCGTTTCCTAGTTTAGTAATACATTTTCATTATCTTAGTGATTACAAAACCAATAACATAGAAACATCCTAATTATCTCTCACGGCCCCAAAGCCATTACTATCTCCATTTTGTATAGAAATAAATCTGGCCCTATCTTTGGCATTTAATAGATATTTGGCCCTTTCATTCGGTTCATTAAACGTGTTAATATCAAGTGACACCAGGTAAATTACGCCCAGGATAAAGTATTACCAGTGTCCTCATCCCTTCATTTTGTTCGGCACAAAATTGGTTTATTAGGGAGACCATTCTGTGCCCTACTTATAGCCGAAACACTCCCGGCTTGAGAGCAGCATAGCGGGAAGCGATCAGAATTTGTTGATTTTAAATACCCATCATTAGATGACTAAGTGAATTTTGTTTCACCTTAAATTGATAATATTAATAAGTAAGAAAAATTACGAGATATAAATAAAATAAAACTAAAAACTAAACTATACTCGTATATAGAATTCACCCATGACTTAAATATGTGGCATTGTGCCAAGAACACTTGCAGCATACCTCCGTCGCACACCTATGCTCATTTAATTAGATTGTAAATCAATAAATGCCTGACTCAAGAACAAAAACTAAAAAAACATACTCCACCATTTTAGAGTTTTAGCCAGTCACACAGCATTTGTTTTTTATATGTAGGTAGATAGATTGATAATAATAATATTTTTATTATTGCATAAGTAAAACTGTTTTATAATACAGTTTGTTAGTACAGTCCTTAAGGCAATCTGCATTGCATCTGAATCAGAGTCCTAGTTCTCCAATGCTGAATATAACCCTTCTAGAATTAATTTTCTGAAGAAATCAGTCTACTCTTGCCACGTTGTCTAGACAGCTTTTACCAATAATATAATTAAATTTTGTTATGTTTTATTGTTAATATATTACGAGAATGAAAAGATGTATTTTCTGTATCTTCTTAAAGTTTCATAGTCCAACTCAACATACTACTTTAACCTACCCTATCCAAAATATGTAGTTTTATCAATATTGTGTCAAATAAGTTCTTTAGTACCAGAGCTATCATAAAAGTAATCTTGTTAGAAAAAAATCATACATCAATCATCATCAGTAAATACAATTTAACTCAAATCCCCATACACAATGAATCTCATTATTATATTTTGTAGGAAATAGCTATCCCGCTCCACTTATGCCTGGCCTTAAGTTTAGTGAGGAACGCCGCAGTAAGCGGGGCTTCATATGATTACGCCAAGATAAGTTTATTTGTTTCGCCATACATATGGGACTTCAGGCCAAAGTTCCTAAGTATCTCCGACTATTATGATTAAGTAATTGAAGATGCCTGTTTCGCGAATTTATTACGGGAAATAATTTGACTTTGTACGATCTCTTTGTCAACGAGATTGCGAACGAGTTGTAAAGTTTGTCGGATTTTCTAGAATGTTCGAACAAATGGGAAGCGATTCAAAAGACAACTCAAAGGATATATATATTTGCGTGCACCGAGCATAAGCGTCCGTGCGGTAGTGAAGTAGACCGCTTTGGCGTCACCAGGCTTTCATGTGTAAAAAGCGCTGGTAGATTTTTACGCCATGGTTCCCTAAATAAAATCATAAAACGGGAACTGGCCACCATTGAGGTTCCAGCTATTCTGGAATCCACTAAAATAGTCAGCGATAATGGCAAGATTGGTGGTAGTTCAGTTGTAAGAATGCTTTTTTAATATCCTACAAAGGTCAGTTAAAACCTCCAAGCATGTACCAATGAGAAATACACAGTACAGTGTATTTATCATTGGTACATGCCGGGATTCGAATTGTTGGGAAGATTTGAGTCGGTTCCGGATTTGAATTGGTACCTAATTTAAAAGCCATTATGTTTCGCATTAGGATTTATTATTTGTTTTATGTATGTATCAATAGTGAAATTATTTCAATTTTAGCGGTTTTTTTTTTAGCGACGAAGTACTTGGACTTGTTTTATCTTTTTAGATTTTATTTAAAGTTCTTTTTTACTCATTTTGGTTTATGGTTTTTTATTTATTTCTTCTCAGTTTTTAATAAAATTTCGTATTTTACGTAGTTAGATTTTTGTTAAATTTTAACTTAAATTATCTATCTATGTAGGTATAATGCGTATGCTATGTATCTCTTGGGCAGCGCGAAGAACTAATGTGACAGTTCTCGCAAATCACGACTCGTCTTTGACCTAGTCGAGATCTTACGAGGATGATTGTTTATTATCTATTTATTTATTTCCATGAAAATGTACATAACAAATTATACGTCTAAACAATACATATTTCATAACAAAATTCAAACACAAGTATAAGTGACTAAATGTGCGAATTAATATGGCTTCAAGTACTTTAGAACAATATTTTTACTTTCCACATCCGTTGATGTGAACACATCAAAATTCTCATAGGCTGCACGATTTTGTTCAATAACACAATTGCACGGGGAACGGGGGCACTCTGGAGTAGGTGTGTTCGAGCACTCTCCTCAGCAAATAGTCGATGGCCGCGCGCGCGCAGGTACTTGTTAGGTACAAACAATGAAATTAATTTTAATATAGCAGGTAGATATACATAATTTACCTCTAAGAATATTTAATATATATAAGAATGCTTTATTGCGTCTAACTTCTAAGGAGTTATAACGCAGCATAACTAATATAAATAATGTGGGGTACAGAAAGGGGTAGTAACCATATGTCTTCTTGTACATGGCTCTGAGAAATAGTTTCTGCACCTTTTCCACCATTAGTGTGTTTGTACTTTCTCTTGGATTCCAAACTATGGCGTCAAATTCAAGAGAACTGCGGACATGTGAATTGTACAACATTGCCAGTGTACTCGGGTCAGTAAAGTCTCGCGCTTGTCGCATCACCCATCCTAAGTTTCTTCTGGCTCTTCCACACATTTTAATCATATGCGCATGGAAGGTCAGGTCACTGCTAAATAGTACCCCCAGATCTCTCACCTCATCACGGACACGTGTGAGTAAAGCATCAGTTAGTGTGTACTGGTGACAAATAGGACTATGTGATTGTGAAGGGTCAATACTAAAATATAGAGTGGTTAGTGTGTGCGTGAGGAACCACACAAAAGTGAAAGTACGATGGCATCCTCTTATTCACTGGTTGTATCGGTGGAAGGGGTTTATGTAGAATAAATAGTATGTTGTTTCAGAAAGAATTGGTGAGATGGTCTCCGTATGTACAAAAAATATGTATTATTATATGCTCAATAGAATATTGAACAAATAATGATCATCACAAACCGTAGAACAACACAGTGGTGGGTACAGGCAATTCTGGGAAACGAGAAGTTTCCCATAGACTATCCTTGAAGAAAGGGGTATTAAAGAAAATGCTGAGAAATCCTAAGAAAGTATCAAGGATATTTGATTAAGATGTATGGAGATTAACAAAGAGAATCTAAGTAAAACAGAGGTAGTTTTGCGACAGTATTAAAAGGAGGTAAAAATATTCCATCTACAACGATTCCTTGAGTATTAATATTAAATTATAGTATTTAAAGAACTTTACAATTGATGGTTGTAAACGTAGAAAATAGTATGCCTAAATTTTGAGATGACATCTCTGGATTGGTTAATAAATAGTTGAATAACTCACCTGCGAAATTAAGGCTTCCAATAAGAAGTGTCCATATAGTGAGCAGTACTGGGTTACCACGAAAGAAGCACACCATGGTGGTACAAAATACAACTAAACACAGAAAACTTATATGTTACATTTTCAATGGCACTTCACACGTCTTTTTCATCTGAAAAGAAAAAAATATTTATATTAATTATCTACCGCTTGGCTGGTTTAAAAAGGGGATCTACTATATACTATTAAATATATTATGTATTAACAGTTAAACAATAATCAAGTCAACAATGAACTAAAAATTATGTGTATACGAACTTATAATAAATTACCTAACAAATTAAAATTGTTGGGAAAAAATGTTTTAAAAAATCAATTAATAATTTGAAGATGTTTTATAATTTAAAATAATATTTTGACAATTCTACTACCTAAAGTTTAAACTGACTATATTCTATGGATACGAATGTAAGTTTTTGGACATATTTTATTTAAAATTTATATTAATGTTTGTTATATTTGCTCGCCAATTTACTTGGCAAATGTTGTTACGTTAAGTTAGTTTATTGTAATATCTGTAAATTAGACTAACATTTATGCAATAAAGATTTTTTATCTTTATCTTATAAGATGGAGCATATTTCTGAAAAATTAGCATCTCGCCACAGTATAATATTCCATGATTACAATTTGAAGCATTTTGCTAGGGTAACAATGGTAGGAAAATTTTATTTAAATAACCTCAAGAAATATGCGTGATTGAAAATCTATGTTGATATTCGCAAATAGTGTTTGCATATCGCCTCCATGATGAAAGCGCTTCTTCAGGAAGTTCAGAACTATCTCAAAGTGCATTGTGGAAGTTCTACGACTGCGCTGCGAAGACAAACAGACAAAGACGTCGGCGTATAGACAACCATTAGGTTGCAAAAAATTGTCCAAAGATTTACATTATCTTATTCACTTTTTTTTGGATTTTTGGCTACTACTAACTTTTGTGATAGACGTACTTGTCTTTCAATATCTTGTAGTTATTTTTGCTGAAATGTGGTTTTTTTTTTGGTAACACAAATAAATGTTATTCGAAGTAAATTAATATAAATAAATAAAATAGTTTTATTTAACGTGGTTAAATCAAAGTCAAAGTCAAAATATCTTTATTCACGTAAACCTATTGCAGGCATTTGTGACACGTCATTATTAAAATTATTTAGAATGATTCTACTCCTGTTAGTGGAAGACTAAGCAGCGAAGTGGTCCAAGGAGTAAGCTGTTAGCAGAAGACTAACAGCTTAGCAAATTCCAGTGACCTGTTAGAGTTTAATTTGACTGAGAAAGGAATCTGCAAGGAAAACTCAGCAATAGCAGATTTACAAATGAAGGAAAACTCAGCTATAATAGATTTATAAATGATGTTTTTTTATTAATATATTTATTTTATTTTTTATATTCTCATGTTGCCTGTCTTTGTCCTTTCTCGTTAAATAAATAAATTATTTTTTTGTTCAGTATTGTTATTCCCCCTCGTATACCTATGTTAATAGATGAATTTAAAATTGTGTAAATGAAATATTATAATATTTTTACGCTTTAAACAGTGATGTGTATTTGTTAAATAGTCAAACAAAGAAAAAATTGTAACAAATATTTTGTATGTAATTAACAACCAATTCTTTTTCAATTCAATTCAAATTCTTTATTGCATAAAAACATCTTAACCTAATATGTTACAACAGTAATAAATTAATATTAACATTTTTATATATTTATATATAGGCTTTGTGATAATGTCTTACTGAGCCTCAGCATGCAATGTAGGTATGACTTGATGTCAGCACCATATATGAGTACATTAAAGGGTTCTTATGTCAGAGAATTTATGTAATTTCAAAACTTAAATCTAAACAGCTATACAATGTCAATATTTCATTTTAGTTATTTTATTGAAGAATTCATTTGTAGAATATAAACAAAACTCGCACAACCAGACGTAAATTACTTCGTTAAATTTAATTGTAGGCAATTCTTAAAATGTAGTAGGTATTTTATTGTACAATTTTATTTTGCTTGCTCTAATAAAGAATATATCTTTGATAGCGACATTTATATTTTAATATAATAACTTGGAGAGTGTTGCTATTGGAAAAACAAGGCGACAATCGCATTAATGGTCATACGAACTCGAAAGTAAAACGTAATGGCCCCACTAGTGCGGTACGGCGCGGGCTGTTTTAATACAATTGCATTCACTCAACATTCGGTTAACAATAAGCTAACATGCTGTCTATTATTAAGAGTAGCAATATACATGTATCATTTTCATCATTCCAGCCCCTAGAACACAGCGTCCTAGACCTCCACTGTTGGAGATGGGCCTTCCAGAACATATATCTGAAGAATTTGGCCTACACACGCCACGCTGGCCAGACGGCTTGGCGAGGATATGATGTCAATTTTAATGACAATTTATTAACGATTCCACAAGTTGGTATTAGTGGAACCGGGACATATATATATATATATAATACTAGCCGATGAGATAAAGAGGTTATAGAGCTCTTCAGAGCACTCACCATAGTATAGTCGATAGAACACGCTCAAAGTAGCCACATCACGGCGCAGGGATTCGAGAGTTTCCAGATATAGCGACATCGTCAACAATTTGAACAGCTCGCCTCTGCAGGACATTAAGAGCATCTGTAAGGTACTTGACGGAACCATCCCAAAGGTGAGAACAGCATGATCTGATCTGTGCTTTGTACAGTAACAGTCTGATTGAATGCGGGAAAAACCGCTTCACGTTGTTTAGTATCCCGAGTTTTTTAGATGCTGTTTTAGTGATGCTTTCAATGGTTAAGGTCTCATCGTATTTCCACATATCTAATAACTATACCACTCTGTCTTTAATAATCCTTAGGTTACTTTATTAAGGAAGTACAAATTCGGCTACAGGGTCTATGGTAAAAAAATGGTGTTAGAAGCAGGATTACACTAACCATTTATGAAATATGTGAAAGGAGTAACGGATGAAATTGGTACAGCTTTCAAAAAGTTATCTATCAATGCTGTGTACACCCCATTCTCCAAAGTAGCAAAACACGTACGCACCCCAAAGGATGTCATTCCTTTCCAAACGCCTGGCGTATATAAAGTGGACTGCAGCTGTATATATTACTATTTAACGACAGCCGAGAGGGTCAAGGAACATATAGCAGCTGTAAAAAACTGCCAATTAAACAAGTCAGCAATAGCAGAACACCTAATGGATAGTGGCACAAACCATTGGATTGAGCTGCATGACCCAAAGATACTTTCTACCGATCGTCACTATTACCCTACAATAGTACTTGAAGCGATCGAAATAAAGAAACACAAAAATTTCAATCGAGAGAGGGGTTATAAGCTATCTTCATCGTGGAATCCAGTAATCAATAGGTTTCGACGCCGCCGGGAAAAATCGCTCGGTGTCGCCAAGGATATTGTAAGTGTCGTGTGTCGTGATGTCTAAAAACTTTTAAAAGTGATAAGTGGGTAGGTTTACATCTACCGCCCAGTATGTACGAGACTACACCGCATAGCTTCAGTCGACCCGTGACCACAGCCAATGCATCTTGGCTGAAACGTCGGGAGAAATATGTCTCTAAGGTAAATCGCGTAAAGACCCGTTAAAATTATAAAAACTATTATGATCATGCGCGAAAGTTTAAAAAGATTAATTACACTAACCTCTATTATTTTATAGGGGTTTAATATGTCAAAATACAAATATAACATGTAACCCTACAGCCACCAGAAGTTATACATTTTTTTTTTGTTATATTAGTAATATGGCTTGGTCTTAAATGAGAATGTATGCTTTGACGGCAAGTTGCAATCGCACGCATCGTCGGCAGAAATATCGGATATGGCACCGGAAAGGATTCTAAAGATTTTTTAAAATTGAGTTATAATTCTTGTTCGACGGAAAAAGTGTCAGTTTTGGCGAATATTTGCGGGATGTTGAACTAACTTTTTAATAAAAAAAGTATAAAGATTTACGGTCTAATGGATTTTGGTTAAGAAATGGAATTTCAATGGTAATATGAGTCATAAAAATTTGGACAATAGCCTTTTGCATACAAAATGTTAATTTTTAAATAACCAATTTGTATGGAGAAACCAAAAACAAATATTTCCGACATATGATTTCTTAGGAAAATTCTAAGGAATTTTATTGGCTCACTAGACCTTAGGGTACACTACAATTTCATTTTGGTACAACCCAGCCTACGTAAACAATTAACAATTCTCGTAGCATAATACTTCTTTGCATCGCGTAGACGAATGTGTCGTAGGATTTTTAATATCGTAGAAAAGTAAATACAATGTTTATTGCGCAATGAATATCTAAAATAAAATTTAGTAGATAGGCGAGCTTTAGTATTAAGTATTTATTGAGTATTTTCTAACAGCTGACCTTTGGAAGAACGACAAAATATATTATGGGATGCAGAGTTAAAAGGAAAAATGTATAATAACTAATAAAAAATAATAATAAAAAATATCATCACGTCCATTTCCCTTTCGGGGTAGTCAGAAATCAAAGTTCATCGATGTCTCTAGCGTTACAAACTCGAGAAATATTACAAATAAAGTAAATAATAATTAAATGTATTTACTTACATTTATAAATATTTTTGTGTCCCGACCAGGAATCGAACCCGGTACCTCCGAGTCTAAATCCACTGACTTAACCATTAGACAACGGAGGCAGTATCATAACTAATAGCAATAAATATATATATAATACTTACATACATATTATTCTATGTTAAGTTCAGAAATTTTATCTAATTTTACTTTTTAAAAAAGTAAGAAGTTAGTAGATGCCGAAATATGTTTAACGAAGGTGCCAGTCTGATTGACAATAAAAGTTTGTTTTATTGGCGAGCTGCAGAAATAGTGATAGATTCTAAATATCTACTTGAAGAGAGAGGAATCGCAAGTTGATTGTTATGCGAAGATCAAAGAGAACATGCGTTGGAGTCATAAGGGAATTGGAAACAGGGTGTTTTCGGATTGTTAAAATAGAAGCGTGTGAAATTTGAAAAATAATTTCAAATGTTTACATTTCCTTATATAAGTAAACAATCGTTGAGTGTCATAAAGTTCTCCATATATGATAATAAGGTCCAATAATATGAAAGTACGCTTAAGAGCAATGCGGCTACGAGAGGACCATTTTAAAAATTCAAGAAAAAGAGGCTCCCTCACAGTTGTGCCACTTGGGGGCACTTAACAGACTCCACCTGAAGTAATGAAAATACTTAATTCATAGACATATATATAGCTTTGGACTAAACGCATTTTAAACATTCAAATCCATAATGTGTATTGCATTTCACAAATAATTTAATACACATCATATCACAACCCCTGGAACACGGAGTCTTTTTCGGACTCAACCGTATTTTTGGTACTTGATTATTACTTTTAGGCTTTTATTGCATTTCACAAACATATCTTAGGAAATACTTAAGAAATAATTAATGACAGTCATTTACACAAATGTTTGGAAAGTTATTAATTTCGCGTTTCACAAAACAATAAGAAATAATTAAGTAGAGTTTTCAAAACTGTTTTCTGTACCATAAAAAACATTCTATAATTTTAAACAATATATGTGTAATTTTTACTAAAACGATATGTATTAATTAATATATTTTTTTACTAGATTGAAATATTTAAGACTTTGTAAAATAACTTGTCATTGTAAAAAAGTATCATCACGACCGTTTCCCTTTCGGGGTGGTCAGAAACCACGCGGATTCTCATTTAGCCAACTTTACTATAGGCCAATCATGACAAGCTCGTCTATGTCTCCAGCGTACCAAACTCCAGAAATATCACAAATAAATTAAATATTAATTAAATGTATTTTTATTTACATTAATAAATATTTTTGTGTCCCGACCAGGAATCGAACCCGGCACCTCCAAGTCTAAATTAACGGACTTGACCGCTAGACCACAGAGGCAGTTAATTGTCCAACTAACTTAATATGATTCTCTTTAGCTAGCTGTAAAATATAAAATAATAATTTATGGACAGGTTACTTGGCATAGGTCTATGACTTAATGCCCCCACGAAAACAAGGCAAAACTTGCTCAAACATTGTTAGTAGATATTTAAATAGGGAATTAACGTTGACGTGCGTTAAAGTAGCAAACACTCTAAATTAATAATAATAACTGTGTTTTTTAAACGGCGTAAGACTAACAGCCGGTTGCAGAAAGACTGATAAAAATATACAATGATAAAAATATTGGTATACTCCATGTGATTGATTGTTAGCTGCCAACTTTGGTTGTTTAACCCAATCACGTCACTAATACTATACGTTAAACATGTCAAATGTTAGATTCAGTTGTACTAAAGTGTCCATTAAAGTTACACTTTATTGTTCAAATTAAATCAAAATCTTTATTTGAAATAAATGTGGTATAATTGTTAAACAATTAAATTTGGCTCAGCAACATGGATACAGCATGCAAAGTCATAGTTATCGGACTTACTATATACAAACTTATGCTTATGATTATATGATATTTAATCCATCGAAACAACAAAGGCAATTAAACAATGAAAGGTAGGTGCAATTACAGGTCTAATTAAATAATATAATGACATGTATAAATTAATATATACAAATATATCAATATTTATAATAATAATAAATAATAAAAATCGTTTATTGATCCAATGAACTTAAATCTATTACATTTTTATATTCTCAATGACCTGCACTGGTAGCAACCGTGCCGCAGGTCGTAGAATACCATTTTGTTTTATGCGGTCGACAGTAAATACAAGTTATTTTATTATTAAACAACAGCACAACAAATACCCACCAAAATTGTTCTGTGTGGGTATGTAGGTATGAATAAGTCAAAGTCAAAGTCAAAATATCTTTATTCACGTAAACCTATTACAGGCATTTATGAAACGTCAATAATTTAATTATTTTGAATGATTCTACTCTTGCTAGTAGAAGACTAAGCAGCAAAGTGGTCCAATAAGTATGCTGTTAGCAGAAGACCAGCAGCTTAGCAGATTCCAGTGACCTGTTAATGTTTAATCTGACTGAGAAAGGAATCTGCAAGGAAAACTCAGCTATATCAGATTTACAAAATAAAACATATACAGAACTGCACCACAACGATCAATTAATAACCTTTTAAATTTAGTTATCAGTACCTATGAGATTACAATACCTGGTAATATATAGTTATGTGTGTCTGTATCAGCGTGGATCGGTGTAGAGGCCAGACTACCTAACGTTACGTTTACATATCATCAATCAATCAATCAGACTGTTGCTGTACAAAGCACAGATCAGATCATGCGTGGAATACTGTTCACACCTTTGGGATCGTTTAGCCAAGTACCTCACAGATGCTCTCAATGTCCTACAAAGGCGAGCTGTTCGAATTGTGGACGATGCCACTATATCTGGAACTCTCGAATCCCTGCAGCTTCGCCGAGATGTAGCTTCTCTGAGCGTGTTCTACCGGCTATACTATGGTGAGTGCTCTGAAGAGCTCTATAACCTAATTCCTTCCTCCCCATTCCGCAACCGAACCACACGCACAGGTCAGAATATGCACCCACATACCGTAGTCACTATCCCTTCGCGTACCTATAAATTTGGTGACTCATACTCGTACATCTGTCGCACAATAAAGATGTGGAATGCTCTTCCAGCCTCTGTGTTTCCACTTTCCTATAACTGGAGTCCTCCAAGCGAAGTGTGAAAAGGCATCTAGTCAAGCCGGCATAGTGTTAGGGACTGATGTCGGATATAAGGGTCTGATTCCAGTTGCTAACATTCATGGACCCTGCGCGCCACTTACCATCAGGTGGGCGCAGGGTCACATGTCGTGCTAGTATAAAAAAAAAAAAAAAAAAAAAAAACATAACGTTACATAATGTACATACTAATACTATATTCAAATACATACATACGACTATAAGTAAATGTAATACTATCTAGAACCATATCAAATACAGGTATTATTATTAACAACGCCAGAAACAAATGCTCAAAATATCTGAAAAAAATTCTGTAACAAAAAAAAATAACTAAAAACTTACGTAAGTACCGACGTGCGGCCTGAAAGGTCGCGTCGGAATTTCAAATCGTAATTACTCACCAAATGGGCATGCGACATCACCACTTTCTGCTCCGAAGTTAACGTGGGCACTATCCTTGCAGCTACTTAAAGCGGGGATCGTAAACTATCAAGTCGGAGCATCTCAGACCGCACGTCGGTACTTAAAGGTTAAATATTTCTTTTGTAAAAAAATAAACAAATATTATACAAATTAAAAAGGTTATTAAAACGAGTGCCTGCAAACACATGCAATGCTAGGGCTTATGGTCAGTACAAAAAGATCTCGTAAAGTAGCTATTAGCAATGAATGGCTTTACGGTAAATAAATGAAGCTCAAAAATACTGATGTCTCTATTTATATCAAAAACGAAATATAACGATGGGCCCGTGGGGATCGGAACGTAAAGCCTTTTATAAAGAAATTGTTGCAAGGCTCATTGACGTCTCTGGTGACAATAGGGCTGGCAGTTTTGTCTCCCAAAAAATTGGTATCCTAATTTAAAGGGGAAATGCTGCTAGTGTATTGGGCACCATGCCACAAGACAGCGATTTGGAGGAGCTATTTTTTTTGTAAGTATTTATTTTTATTATTTTTTATGTTATATTTACATTTTGTTTTAATATAGTTTATTTAATATTGTAATTATTTTATATTGTTTGTATATTACTTGAAAAAAAAAAAAAAAACGATTCGTTTTACCCGTAACCCATACTTTGAGAAAGACTTTACTATTTTTATAAAATTAATTCATATAAAAGTAAAAAATGCTGTTTAGCGACAAGTTTGCGTGTTGGTGACGCGTCATTTCCATTAACCCCACTATTATTACGAGGTGTTATTACTGGAACTTTCACGTTGCAACAGGCAGATAGAAACGATTTATAAATTTGCGCCAATTTGCTAATGTAAATATCAGGTAATGGGTTGTTATTTGTGGAAATTTAACTAAAAATAACATAAGTTCACGTATTTAAAGCTATAGAGCTCCAAATTGTGGTAATGATTTTGCGTTAAAACTTTTTAATAAATTAATTAAGTAATGGAGACAGCTGCAGAACCTTGCGCTATGCTTTCCATCAGGTGGACGCAATGTCAGAATTGTATACGCTAGTGTATATATATTTATTAAATATATCTGAGCAGTAATAACTAAATCTATACTTCATTTTTGTTTACTTATTTCATATTTCTGTGTTATTTTTTGTATTTAATTTAAAAATATATATAGGTATATGTGTGTATAATATAAAAAAAAAATTCACCCATACAACTTTCCACACTCCCAAAGGTTGTTTTTAAAAAAATGCTTAGTCATTAAGAGCCCGCATATGTACATTTTTAGTGCAATAATATATTTTTTTTCTTTTTTTTTATTGTGTAGTAAATGTATGTATATATTATTGATTGTTTTATATATGTACGAGTATGTATTTTTTTATATCACAATACATTACATTATATCATACTATCCTTTATCTCATACAGATACAGAACATTTTATAACAAAGGTTAAATAATAGAAAATACTTTGTAATTTTTTTCGTGCAATAAATAATTTTAATAATAATAATATGCTGTCTGATTTATACAAAAAAATACTTAAATGAAAATACATAACCTACATTGTTATTTTACAAATTCTTAAGTCTAACTTGATTTATGTATATTTAGATTATAAGCTGACACAGCCTCTTTAGAGCTACGAATTAATTTATTAACCTGACATGTGTAATTTATTTTATTCTATAAGCTGACACGGCCTTTTTACAGCCACGAATTAATATTAACTACCTAGTTTAAAGCAAAAACTTATTTATGGCAACAGTGTTTTAGTCAAAGATGATGGTGTAGCTGATATGATGGGTCCACCCATAGTAGCTGCTGGTTATTTTATATTCTACATGATAATAAACTATGGTGAAAAAATGTATTGACAATATCCAAGTGTTGTTTGGGACAACCAAAGGAAATAAATGATTTGATTTGATTTGATTAATGGAAAAGTTTGTCAATTTTGTAACAAAATAAAGACATAAGATTTCTGAATCGGCATTGTCAACGCAAATCCCAGCAAATTTATCTAAATAGGCACCTGTATAAAAAGCACTTGGACGCGAACCGTTTGTTCAGATGGCAACCTAAAGGTTCGCTTAAACTGACGCGTCCAATCCGCGCCGCGTGCTTTGTCTTTTTTAATCTACTTGCGTCAATTACATCATGTATGTGCCTGCAGGACGTTAACCATTGTTAGCGAAATAGCGTGGCAGCTGTCAGGCAAAGGTGGCCTGAGCTATGTTACATCCTGTTATGAATTCTAGCTTGCCGTTCAGGTTGAAGCCAGAATAATCTTCAAGATGTTCATTCATTGGCCGCCTCCGTGGTCTAGTGGTAACAAACGTTGTACATTGTATAATTTGTCTCGGTCTGGGTGTTTATATGTATAATATGTATATATTTACAAAAAAAAAAGAATAATATGTAGTTTATTAACCATGTAGTTTCCGTAACACAAGCCTCGTAGCTTACCACGGAAATTAGATGGCTCTGTGTGACCTGTCTGGAAATATTTATTATTTATTATTCGTTCCCGTCTTACCTACGCTGCGCCAGCCTGGCATCACCTTCTGGTAAAGACCAACAGAGACAAGATCCAAAGATAGCAGAGCGTATCGCTCAGAGTGGTCTCCCGGGCGCCGTGGTTCCGTTATAGCTCGAGATTTGTAGATGCCTACTATTGGCGAGTTTGTCGTCGGCCTGACTAGACGTATGTTCTATTGGACCAAGAACGGACACTTCAAGTAACTTTAAAATATCACTCAGTCTTGCGCATGGTTTCCGAAAGGATGCCACGTCCTAGAGAAGTGCTCCAGGTGGAGAGCTGAACTAGTCAAACCTAGACTCCCTGGGTTCGTGAGCTTTTATACCAATAACAATACCCAGCACCAAAAGAACATTAATTACAGACGGGTTGCCCGCTAAGATCTTGCCGCAAAAAATGGGGGAATATCCTACATTTACAAACTAACCCTGGGACGACCCCAACGCCTGTCTGGCATAAACGTGTAATCTGCTTCCGCAGTGGCGCTCAATTTCAAAGTTCCATTATTTATTTTATTTTTTTATTTTTTTGTGATTATTTTTATCGTACTTTGATAGGTAATTAATTCGTGCTTACAAATGCTATACGTCTACTGATCGCTGCATGCAGTCGCAGATCTCGCGTTACTACAATCGCAGTAACTGCTGATCGCTACCGTGCACGCCATCGCTGACTCAAGCTGAACGCTTTAATTTGATCTGCGCTTTAGGAGATTGAACCTCCTATTCTTTTCCCCGAAGTTATCTTTACCTAGATCTCTTTATGGCTGACGGCTATCTATGCATTTAATCCACTTTCCCCGGTTTATCTTAAGACAAGGGGCAGAAAAGCGGGCGAAATTCTGGGAGGGTGTAACCTCTTTTGTTCGGCCACTCTGATAAGGACCTTTTCTTGTTCCATTCATTAAAACAAACACCTGCCCAAAGGCCTCAAAGATCATTAAAATATGGATACTGCATGAAGTAAATACTGCGTATACTCTATTGCTTTATTCGTGATATCATGTTGTCTGTCCCGGTCCTTTTTTTAAATATTAATAAGTGAAAATTTCGTATTACGTTTTAATTTTACTAGCTGTGATTCCTGGCTTCGCCCGTGTAGTAAAGTAATTACTAAACAAATACTTTAAGGCAGCTATGTCATATTTAAAAGTTGACGCCATATACTCTATTTCGATCTCTGGCTTTCAAAGAACATCTATGGTAATGTTTACTAAAATCGGTTCTGGAGTTAAGTCATGACAGCGTGACAAACAAACTGACAGACAAATGGCTGCGGGGTCCAATGTCGTGCTCTGATCATGATGTCACTTTATTCATTCAAAGATTCCAAAGAATATGTCTATTCTTTAAAAACAAACCGGTTTTGTAGTTGTTGTTTTCGTATCTTTTAAACCATATTAAATAAAGTTATTATTGTTACCGTTTGGCTTCTTGACCTGTCATGTAATATATATATTTAACTCCGTTAATGTGTTAACTTAACTTAAGACCCGCTGAGGCCCGTAATGTACGAGTATGCTCGTTCTTTCGTGAAAACCATTTTTCCCGCTAATACCATATCCACGTATTTTCAAAATCATTGGGTCGCCCAGTTGCTTGTGGTAATGTGATAACCGTTGTTTGTTTAATTATTTTGTTTAAAATGTTTGGACAAATGCGGAAGTTGTAATTGTAAAGGTCACAAGAATTCTTAAATCCTTGATTAGTTTTATTTACCTATTTTAAGTAAGGTCCTTATTTTAATGAATATTATAAATTAAAAGTAATTAAATAAATATATACAATTTTAGTAGGCTATTAGCTTTAAGTATTGACGTTGAGCCGAATCAAATAGACGGATATATGGCGGTGGGGTCACATGTCTTTGTCAGAGGATGACGTCATATAGCCTATATTAATATGAGGATATATATTTTTCTGAAATACATTTTTATTTGATATTATATAAAAAATATAATTATTTGCGGGTAAATATGTTTACAACCATTAAATGTATTTACATAAATTTACTGTAAAATTTAAATAACGGACTCAATTAATTAAAATAATATTAACCAACTAATATAGCTGTACAAAAATATATATATATATACATAAGAAATACAAACCAAAATTAAAGCCAATAAAAGCTGATTAAAAACAACTAATTCCTCGCCAACCCGTCTGGCTAGAGCGATGCAAGTGTAGGCCAAATTCTCCAGATATATGTTTTGTAAGGCCCATCTCCAACAGTGGTGGTCTAGGACGCTATGTTTAAGGGGCTGTAAAATAGAAAAACTGACGCACAATAAAGATGTGGGATGCTCTTCCAGCCTTTGTGTTTCCACTTTACTATAACCTGGCGTCCTTCAAGCGAAGTGTGAAAAGGCATCTAGTCAAGCCGGCATAGTGTTGGGGACTGATGTCGGACATAAGTGTCTGCTTCCAGTTGCTAACATTCATGGACCATGCGCGACACTTACCATCAGGTGGGAGCAATGTCACATGTCTTGCTAGTATAAAAAAATACAAAAAAATTACATAGTCAAATGTACGAGTATGTCAATTTCAGTAATAATTAATACTCTTTTAAGCTAAAAAAGGAAGAAAGAATATTTATAAATAGAAAAAAAAAGTATCATCTCGACCATTTCCCTTTCGGGGTGGTCAGAAACCACGCTTATAAAATAAGCGGATTCACATTTAGCCAACTTTACTGCCGGCCAATCATGACAAGTGGCAAGCTCGTCGATCTCTCCAGCGTACCAAAGTCGAGAAATATCACAAATAAAATAAATATTAATTTAATGTATTTATTTACAGTAACACATAGTTGTGTCCCGACCAGGAATCGAACACGGTACCTACGAATATATTATAACATGTTTCGCTATTTATTATTTTATATTTAATTTCAAAGAATAATTCTACAAAATCGGTTTATTAATATATAATATTATAAATAAATATGGATTATTCGTAAACTGGTTTCTAAAAGCCGTGTTCTCGTCACTAGGTTTATGACAGTACTTTAGAATATTGTAAGGACGTGAATAATTCATTAATATTACGTAATCCATCACACATTATCATCACACGTGACAGTCAGTCAGTTAGGCACACACACACACATTTGGCAATTTCTCTCACACTAAACATAACTAAAGTTTATAACTTATATTAAGTATCATCACGACCGTAAATTAAAGTAAAGTCCTTTACCTAATTACGATTTTTATTATGGGGCGAAGTCAAAAGAGTTTTCAACTAAATATAATTCAATAATCATATTATTATTATTGTTTATACTAGTACGACATTTGACCTTGGGCCCACCTGATGGTAAGTGCGGTAAGTCCATGAATGTTAGCAACTGAAGTCAGACACTCATGACTGACATCAATCCATAACACTATGCCTGCTTGACTAGATGCTTTTTCACACTTCGCTTGAAGGACTTCAAGTTATAGGAAAGTGGAAACACAGAGGCTGAAGGAGCATTCCACATCTTTATGTGTTTTTTTAAAGTTAATATAAACATTTGTTTTGCCCCAGCATTAAAATATAATTTAATTAAATAGTCAATTGGTTAAGATTTATGTATTGAATAAGAGCGCTACGATTAGGTACTTTATTATGATCAGGTACTTTATTATAGATAAAACACACCTACACAAAATATTTGTGACGTTTCTGGAGTATTTATTTATTTTTATTTAAAAACTTTATTGTACATAGTAAACGTCACAAATATTTTTACTTGAGATTTAAGACCAGGAACAACCGCTCGGCAACTAAATCTACGTTTTTAACCGCGCCTTTGGTCATATTGCCGACCAAAGTTTGTATCTTATCCAATCCAAATTCAAAATTTTCACTAACTGAAAATTTTAATTGTCGCATGTACTTGGGGTACTGCCAATTCGGTTTGAAGGCCTGGGAACCCGAAAAATATCAAGTGTAGATTAGGTATTCTGCGATACTCTCCGATTGTTTAGGTATTATTTTATTCAACGTTTGCGGTTTAAGAACAGGCTGCAAGAATCGAACCCGGTACCCCCGCGATTAAATCTACGTTCGTAACTGCTAGAGCGCGGAAGCAATATAACAAAAGTTTATAACTTATATAATTGACATATAATATAATACATTAGACCTGAGACATTATCCTATAACACAAACTAAACTCAGCATCACGTTACCACTAACCCATTATTAATTACTTAGAATTTCAGAAAGGACCAACTACTATAGTACTCATTCGCTAAGGTTAGTTTTTGTCACAACTCTTTAACAATTTTAATGAACTTGTTCTTCAACTAATCACCCCTAGAACACCTACACCTCACCTAGACCTCCACTGTTGGAGATGGGCCTTCTAGATCATATATCTGGGGAATTTGACCTGCACTTGCTACGCTGGCCAGAAGGGTTGGCGAGGATATGATGTAAATTTTTAATGACAATTTATTAACGATTCCACAAGTTGGTATTAGTGGAACCGGGACCGAAGGCTTAACGTGCTCTCCGAGGCACGGGAACGGTGGTATTGTAAATCTATGACAAAAAAATGAGGTTTGAACCGACCTTTGTAGGATTTTAATATTTTTCTTTTTGAAAGAATTTCTCCCGCTGCACAGCATCGCTCAATTGCCAGTTCTCTAAAGAACTCCTTACCACATTGTCTCACTAAGCTTTAGCGTGCAATGTAGGTATGACTTGATATCGATATGAATGAATTTATATAATTTGAAAACTTAAATTTAAATAGCTATACAAATTCATAATTTATTTTAGTTTTGCATCTAAAATTTAATTTGAAGAATCCAGGCAAAACCTATAGTTACTATCACAAAGGTCTGTGACGAAATTACCAAGTATTGTGTGACGAAACTTAGTGGTGAAATCCGATTAGTACTTACAACTTAGCTCTGTCAAGACATTGTCAATTAAGTTAGACAAGTATTCACTACCCCCATCCCTCCTCTGTGTAACCTTAAAGTTTTAACACGACTTTCGACACGCTTATACGACTTCGCCAAGTTCGATAATTTCTACTAAGGTGAGAAGTTTGCTCAAACCTATTGAATTGTTTATACAGGTCAGCCTTTGTTTGTATCGCTAAATGAACAGTATACTAAAACGTCAGAGATAAAATGAAAAGGTTAAATGACACAAAGAAAATCACAGCCTGGACTAGTGTTTCCTAAAGCAAGACCACACCAAGAACTGCCCAGTCTTGGTCTTCGTCTTGACATCTTAATCTTGGTCTTAAACAAGAGTGTCTTCTCTTTTTCAACTTAGGGAAACGCACACCAATTCAATGTTTATTAACCTGAAATAACTAAACATAAATAAACTAATAATAATAAATGGCCTCTAGAGACTACCCATCGGAGACTGACAATATTGCCCCTCGGTTTGGCAGAAATAATTGCCAGCCAATCTCCAGACATTTCCATCATCTGTTTGGACAACTCCTTGGCATGGGCCCATCGTCTCAACTCCAAACGGCACAAATTTGAAACCAAGTTTGGCTTGAGGTTCTCAGCAGAAACCGCCGAACTTCCCGCACCTGACGTCGCCTGGATGTGAGGTGAGGTTACATATGTCGCACCAAGTTTCCATGATTATGCCGTCGGGCCTCTTGCACTAAAAAAGTAAAATATAAAAAAAACGTTTTAAATCCCTTGAATTTACTCTAACAAATAGCGAAAGATTAACTATAAAATTATGACAGTAAGGAAATCATAAAAGCGGGCTGAAGATTCGAGCATAAGGCTAGAATTACGCTTTAACGAGATTATTACAGCGACACAATTGATGGCAACGTCGGGCGGGTGCCGACAGTAAATCAACGTCTGTAATCACAAGCGGATTCCCCGTGAAATCCGTTAGCGAGAAAACGGTTCAATCTCACCAAATTATGTTTCAAATTTAATACCAACCAATTTTGTCTTAATTCTTTTATTAGCGGTTTCGACACGCTTCCTTACTTTTTTTTGTAAATCAACCTCGCTGTGACTTCGTGGCTTCGTCTTCCGTAGGCTTAAACAAAAAGGTACTGAGTTCACTTGTACAGGTTGAGACCTTAATCTTCTTGAAGGTTTATACTAACACCAAACGAGTAAATGATTGTTCCATCCACTCATTATGAAATTAGAGTAGTGGTAAAACGAGTGTGGTGTTATCAGTGTTGTAAGAACTTTGGGTTGTATCTTTACATCATAATAATGAGACATACACTTTTCTTACGTAAATTTGTCATAAACAATACCATCGCTCACATGCCTCGGACAGCAAGTTAATCCATCGGTCCCGGATCCACTAATACCAACTTGTGAAATCGTTAATAGAATGTCATTAAAAATAGACATCAAACCCACGCCAACTCGTTTGGCCAGCTTGGCGAGTATAGGTCAAATTCTCCAGAAATAAGTAAGTAACTGGTACGGCCCAACTCCAATAGTGGAGGTCTAGGACTCTGTGTACTAGGGGCTGCCAGCTGTGATGATTTGTGACATATAGCATACTTCCGTTGTTGCCACGGTTATAAGGTTTACGCAGTCGACAAGGGGCTGTACCATAACTGTATTCGTCATTATAACCCATAGAACTACGAGTTCTAAACCTCCACTTTTGGAGATGGGCCTTCTAGACTATATCGCTTAAGGTGGCCTTCGAGAATATTTTTTATTTTTTATTTTTTTTTATTTTGGAAACATACAGTCACATAAAGTAAAAATACATGAAACAGATTAAACCAAAATTAGACCTAGAGTTCCAATAATTAACAATTTTGCAAACACATCGTCTCCACCAAACCATTAGAAAAAAAATATATATATATATAAATCAAGAAATATATTGATAGTAAGGATGGAGAAGATATGAAAGCGATATTATAAATAATAATGACAGATTTAAAAGAAAAACAGTTTTAATAGGTAAATAAGTAAAATTACCACAACTAAAATATCAAGTAATAATATACAGTTACAATAAATGTTTCAGAAGTCGTTTCTTTTCGTTTCTATATATTTCTACATATTTCTAGGAATATGTTTGTTTCATTTTACGATATCCTGACGTGTAGACGAGCTGTTACTGGGATTAAAAATATAGTCAAAGCTTCTCTAAATATACTTGTATCTCTAGAATTTCAAATTAAATATGACAAGGACAATAATGCCTACTTTATTTTGACTGATAAAAAAATATGTTGAAAACAGAATACTACATTTATAACGTCTTTGATTCTGAAATATAAAAAGATAGACAACTTATAAATAGGTCTTTAGCAAACAGATCCGCAAATAAAAAGCAATTTTATACCTAACATAATTATTAATTTTAATTGTGAATCAAGTGTGTGAAGAGAGATTGACGAAACAGATATACTCGTATAATGCGAAAGTTGTGGGTAAAAGAATCCCTGGCAGACCAAGACCATCACGATGAAATAAATAAAACAATGTGTATTAAAAAGCCATCTAAACAAAAGGGTATGTATGAAGAGGTTGATGAATGTCGAAGAAGCGAAAGAGGTATGTCGTGATCGTGACAAGTGGCGCTCAATTGTCTCTGCCTACCCCGCACGGGATTTCACTTGAAAATATGTATGTATGTACGAGTATAATTGTTAAAAGTTTAACTAAATTTTGTCAAATGCAATATAATATATATATTATATTTCTAAAATGTGAAAATTGGTTATCACATCAAAAACATACGAAATATAAACTTCATTATCATCATTACAGCGCCTAGAACAGCGCGAACATATATCTGGAGAATTTGGCCTACATTCGCCACGCTGGCCAGACGACTTGGCGAAGGAATATAAACTTAATAAATACAGAAAATCATAACAGCAAGAATATTTGCAAAATTCAGCGTAAAATTTATATTTGTGCAGTGAAACCGTGAACCTGTACTGTACGTGTTTTAGTCTACAAGTCTGAAAACTCACGTCTGCGTGATTCACGTCTTTCGATATACAACCAACTACGTAATATCACGTTTATTAAAGCTGTATATGAAATTGAATGAGTTTGAAATGAAAAATATTATTTGAATTCTCGCCTGAATTGGTCGGGACGTTCGGAACTAAAATTAAACTTAACGTTTAGGGTTGCCAATAACGAATAACATCGAATTCAAAAAGTAATACAACAACTTTAATTTTGTAACATCCTTATATTATACATCAAAAACTATTTAATTAATCTAATAATTTATTTGGTAGAAATACTATAATTATTATTCAAATAATACAGTAGGTATATTGCGTGGAATTTATTAAAAAGCAAATATTTTTCTATTATAATCTAAAATAAAAATTAAGATCTACGTACTTTTTATTTTAATTATTTAGTAATAAAATCTTAAGTTACAGTGCAGATAAGTTTTCCTAAAAATATCGCCACTTATACATAGCTTAATCAGGTACGTCGACTATCATGCGAACGTTGACTTACGTAATTCTTTCTCTCTCTAATTCGTCTCTCGGCTGTGGGCGAGATAAATTATTAATAACACTTTAGGTATAATAATAAAGGTATATACTTCAGGTATAATATATAATAATAACAGCCTTTAGGTATTTATCACGATGGATATCGCGACTTTTAAACGACGTAAGGGATCTATGTCTAAAAATCGCCATGCAGTAGTAGTTTTGTTTTTCGGATAATTTTTTTTTCTTTAAAAAAAGAGGCCTTTTTTATTTTAAATAGAGGTTCTACTAATGACACCTAAAGCCTCTAAAAAACATTTGCTCTTTTGACAATTACACGCGGTATATACTCGTGGTCCAAGATCATCAGTCCCTAACATTATGCTGGCCTATCACGATGCTTTTTCACACTTCGCTTAAAGTTACAGGTATGGAAATAGACTCACTGGGAGAGCATTTCATATTTTCAGCATGGGACAGACGAAACCTCCAAATTTTTATTACGCATAGCAATAGTGGTTCCGATACATTTACCGTAGATCACGCTTGTAGATCACGCTTAAAGAAGCTACATCTCGGCAAAGCTACAGCGATTCGAGTGTTTTAGACAGTGTATTGTCGTCCACTATCTGAATCGCCCGCCTCTTCAGGTCATTGAGAGCATCTGTAAGGTACTTATAGGGAGCATCTCAGAGGTGAGAACAGTATTCCATACATGACCTTATTTATTCATTTTAAAACTTTATTGATTTAAGTAGAAAGGCGGAAAACTTAATGCTGGCATTCTGTGACAACCAAAACCTTTAGGACATTTAAACAGGATAAGTGAAATTGTAATAAAACAGCAATATAATTATATTATAAATATATACATACCAATATCTACAAACTAATAAATACATGAGTTTTACTATATGTAGATATACTAATACAACTTAAATAATACTACTTACATGATGAGGAGAGTGTGATAAAAATAATTTAACAATGTGATAGTGCTGCTGCATATTAAAGAAATTAATATAAATGAAAAGATTAAAAAAAAAAAAAATGATGGTTTAGGTTTATTCAATTTGTTAAAAATTGTTTGTATGCCTGGTTTTTAAATATTGCACGATTGGGGGCTTTTCTGATATCGAATGGTAAGTTATTCCATGGGGTTGCAGCGACTGAGTTCGAAACGTAGGAAGTGTGGTGAGAAGGTATAGAAATTGTGAAGTTTTAGGAAGAGCGAAGAATCCTATCATAAAAAAAGTTTAGAAAACTGAGATTATCTTCAAGATACTTTGGGAATTGAGCTTATTTGTGATTTATAAAGCATAAGTCTGAGTGAGGAAGGGAAAAATTCCACCTCGTTCGGTATCCCCAGATATTAAATACGACTTACTAAAATTGGTTTCCCAATTAATTCCTACACGTAAAGCTGGGTTAAACAGCTAGCCTTTTATAACTTTGTACCATATTTTAATTAAATTTAAACATGTTTAAACAACTATTTAGAATACTTTAAACAACTCATTAACTTTGACGTGACCATGTCAGTAGTTTTAATTTTTCATTTTACTATTATTTTCGTCCCTAATACTAAAATTTATCATTCATCAACATTATTACAACCCCTAGAACACGGCGTCCAAGATCTCCACTGTTGGAGATGGGCCTTCCAGAACATATATCTGGAGAATTCGGCCTAGGGTATGATGTCAATTTTTTTATGGCAATTTATTAAAGATTTTACAAGTCCCGGCATCACTAATGTGGTGCCGGGACCGACGGCTTAACGAGCTCTCCGAGGCACGGGAACGGTGGTGTTGTAAATCTATGAGAAATGTACGCAAGAAAAGTGTATTTCTCATTGGTACATGCCGGGTGGGTTTAAACCGATGTAGGATTTAAGGAACGCGTTCTTACAACCGAACCACCACTGCGCCGCGCCTATAATTTATATTATTTCACATATTTGTTTCAAGAGGGTTGTCACACTTTACATCCATCTTATTTACACATTCCAACAAGATTTTTTAAGTATAAATTAATTATTGTATCAAATCAAATCAAATCAAAATAATTTATTTCCGTATGGTTAGCACGTAACACTTGGATATTGTCAATACATACAAGCCAATAAATAAAGAATAATGATAAAAACAAATAAAAAATATTACCATTGACCATGGCTGGACCGAACCTAACATCAATACAATAATTATAACTAAAACATTGTTGCCATAAACGAGGAATTTGTTTTTTCTTAGAGCTAGATACTTAATATTAAATTCGTGGCTGTAAAAAGGCCATGTCAGCTTACAATCTAATAATAATTATGTCCATAAATATAAATATAAATTCGTGGCTGTAAAAAGGCCATGTCAGCTTACAATCTAAAAATATTTATGTCCATAAATATTAATTCGTGGCTGTAAAAGCCGTGTCAGCTTACAACTACACAAGTATAATATTAATGTCAAATAAATTGATAAATAACATGTCCGCTTACAATCTAAAAAATAATTGCTATGTCCAAATTAAACATATTATATTCGTGTCATAAGCAAGGTAACTTAATAACTACTTAATATAAATTCGTGGCTGTAAAAGGGCCGAGTCAGCTTACAATCTAACAATAATAATAAATATTAAATCTTAATACTAGTTCGTGGCTGTATACGGGCCGTGTCATCTTACAATGTAAATAATAATAATATGTCAATTAAACATATATTAGAACATTTTTTTAAGCCAAGTACTTGTATGCAATAGTATCTTTCATTGCATCTTTAAGCTCATAATAACTTTTTTTTATTAAAATGCCTTTAAGCAAAGTTTTATATTTCTCAAAATTTAAATTAGTTATATCTGATGATAATTTATTATATAGCTTGATACCATTGCACAGAAAACTCTTTGTCGATTTAGTTAGTCGAGCTTTGGGACATCTGATCTCATTATTTGACCTTGTTTTATTTACATTTCTAGGGAGTTCTTTTTCTTTCTTTTTTATATACAGTAAACATTCCAATACATATATACTATTTATGGTTAAGATGTTTAATTGCCTAAAAGACTCCCTGCACGTATCTCTGGGTTTCATTCTGAGAATGTGTCTGATAGCGCGTTTCTGCAAGATAAAGATTCGTTTAGCGTCTGCAGCTGTACCCCATACTAGAATCCCGTAACGAGCTATACTTTCAAAGTAAGCATGGTATACAGCTACAGCCGCATTTATACCACAAAACTCTCTAACTTTCTTAATAGCATAGCAAGCAGCACTCAGTTTTTTAGCCAAAGTATCTATATGTGACCTCCACATTAGTTTATTGTCAACTTTAACTCCTAAAAATACTTGTTCTTTAACAAAATCTATTAAAGAATCTTTGGCTACAAGGTCATTGAGGCTGCTTTTGTCATTGGTACCAAGGGCAAAGTTAACAAAATTAGTTTTTGATAGATTTAATAGTAAATTATTACATTCAAACCAATCTGTTATGTTTTTTATTGTACTTTTTACCTTTTCTAACACGTCACCACGATCCCTACAACTAAATAACAGTGAGATGTCGTCTGCAAACATTATGTTGTTTATGTCATTATCCAAACAAGAATTTATGTCATTGACATATATCAGAAAAAGCAATGGGCCCAACACTGATCCTTGTGGAACCCCGTACTGAATACATTGTTGGTTAGATTTTATTTTGTTAACGTCAACAATTTGTTGTCTTGCTGTTAAATATGATTTAAACAGTGACAGTTCCTTGCCCCTGATACCGTAGTGTTCAAGCTTAGCAATAAGGATGTCATGATGCACGCAATCAAACGCTTTAGATAGGTCGCAAAAGATTCCAAGAGTATAATTCTTGTTTTCCAATGATTCCAGTATCATGTTAACCATGCTGCTAAGGGCGTCTGTAGTCGATCTCTCTTTTCTAAACCCAAACTGTTTACAGTAAATAATGTTATTTTCGTTAATGTGCTTAAGTAAACGAACATATAAAATTTTTTCAAAAATTTTGCTAAATACTGGACGATAGTTTTGTGCATCACGACGATCCCCCTTTTTGTAAAGCGGGATGACTCTTGCTATTTTTAAAATGTCCGGAAATACTCCATCTAGTAAACAATTATTAACTAGATTTGCTAACGGACCTGCAAGTGAATCTGATAATTGTTTTAGTAAAATGGGTGAAATGTTCCACAGATCCTGTGACTTTTTCGGCTTAAGTGTCTTAATTATCATAATTATTTCGTATTCTGTAGTTTCCTTGAAGTTTGCACTAGGAACTACTTTTGGAGTACACATACTTACATAATCCAATGTTTTATCAATATTTATATTAAGTTTCCTTGTGGCATTCTTAGCAATATTTGTAAAAAAGTTGTTAAATTCGTTAGCAATATCATTTTTGTCCGTTAATTTTATATTATTTTCTGATACCAATTCTATTTGTATGTCTTCTTTTGAACATGCTTTACCAGTTTGTTCTTTAATAATTTGCCAGGATGTTTTTATTTTGTCTTGTGATTTTTCTATCCTGTCTCTAAGACTAATTTGCTTTGCCTGGATAGAAACCTTCTTAAATATTTTACTATATATTTTTATATAGTCCATTATTTTTTTGTTATTAAAATGCTGTTTAAAGTCGTATAGGAAATATAGTTTAGACCTTGAGATTAAAATTCCTGTTGTCATCCAGTTATTTACCTTCTTTTTCATATGCCTAATATTTTTTAGCGGTAGATGAAAATTAACCAAATTTATGAATTCTTTAAAAAATAATGAAAAGTTATTGGTACTATTTATGGTTGTGTTGAATCTTATTGAATGTTTAAGTTCAACAATATTATTATTATTAAATTTACGAATACTTAAGTTATTATTTTTATGTGTTTCAATTTTTTTTGGATATTTAAGTACTACTTGTTGAAGTCTGTGGTCAGATTTAATTCCTAGCTGCACCGTGGAACTTAACACAATCCCATCCGTAAATACATTATCGATACACGTTCTACTGATCGGTGTTATACGCGTGTACTCAAATATTGTTTGTTTCAGTAAATAGCTACCCATAATATCCGATAGTTCATGTGTAAGATTCTTGTCCAATGGGAAGTTGACGTTAAAATCACCACAAAGAACTATGGTCTTACTGTGTTGTTTACTCAATTTTCCTAAACATTCGTCCAGAAGATCTATAAATATTTTTAGCTCTGCTGAAGGCGATCTATACAATACACATACGATCAAGTCATTCAGCTCCACACAGCTTATTTCAAACACTTTATCCCTGCTCATGGCAACAATGTCATTCCTATTTTTCGCTTTAATTTTATTATTAACATAAATCATAGAATTACCTCTCCTAAATTTTATTCTATTACTACTACTAACAATTGCATAATTTTCAATTTCGTAAGTTTTCAGTGATTCTCGATCCAACCATGTTTCCGTTAGACATAAAATATCTATTTGACTGTTAAACAATAATAATTCTAAATTTAAAAATTTATTATTTAACCCTTGTACATTTTGATGTGCTATGGTTAAATTAGAATAATTATTATTTTTATACTTTGTGTTGTTTGTTTTATTAATCCTTGTATGTTTGTAATATTCTTCTCGTGGTTCTACGACTTTGCTCCTGTTATATGGCTTAATGGAAAATTTGCACAAAAATTTGTTATGTAGAATGTCATGACATTTATTTGTTCTGTACTCCTAATTTTGTTAACTTCGATATTACTAATATTTATTAAATGTGCAGCTTGTGTATAAAGCGTCAGGAATTTAATTTGATATTAATATTCTGTATAACTTCGTTAAATTTTAGGTTTTTATAATGATACATATTATATGGTATATTTGAGAATATTATTCTAATATTCTTCTTAATTGCGCTGTCAATTAAATTGTTAATATCATTTAAATAATTCGCAACTTCCTTTTCGTCAAATTGTTTTATAAGTACTATTATTGTACTTATATCATGCTTATCTATTATATTATGTGCTGATGTCATAATATGTTTAACTGGGGCATTGCTGTATGTTTGACAATAAACATTATAGTGATTATCAAGTTTTGTCCTCAGTCTTACTCCCAATCCTGCGGCTATACTATCTCCAATAATTACAATGTTTTCCCTGGCTTTTATACTTTGTAAACTTTGTCTATTTGTGGTTTGTCCAATAATGTGGTTAATAGCAACACCTTTGCTCGTTGTTATTTTATTTGATTTTGACTGATTCTCATCTATATGGTCTTGAAATTCTTTACATAAATTTCCGTCATTTTCTTTTCGTTTCTTTATTATTATTTTTTTCTGTCTTCTTAAGATCTTGCATCTTTTTTCAAGTTTCTCAATTTTCTTCCTTTGTAAATTTATCTTTCGGTTTAGTTTTTTGTTATTGTATATTTTAAAATCGTTTTCTGCTTTCTTCTTAAACACACTAGTTCTGGTATGTTCTAATTCTGCTTTAAGTAAATATATACTATTAAGATATAAACTTTCTAGGAAAAAAAAAGACGGACAATTTAGAGATAATAATATTATAGATTTGTTTTAGTAAAATAGAGAAAAATCATAATATTTTTTTGCTATTTTTCTCTGTCTATAATTAGGCATGTGAACGTGAAAATATAACTAAAATTACAGTTATTTTATTTCCTAGAAATCTAATTGACTACATTTTTAATACGGAAATCTGAGTAGCGGTATACCCGTCTTTTGCAAAATTGAAACATGTGCAATACTTGAACGCATTCGGTGTGCCCTGTCCCTAAACCATTATATTTTAACATCGTTATTCGTTTGTTTGTTATAAATTTTAGTATAAACTACGCAAAAACATAGAGAGGGCCACATGTGAAAAACTCATATAGGCAATATTCGTCCCATGGGCCAAAAATGTTGTGTCGAACCGTGAACAGGTCGCTATAACGGAGTCATACCATAGACATTAAGTTTTTTAAGGCCGTCTCAGAATTAAAATAATTAATGTATGCTAACGCAGAGTAGTGGCAAAGCAAGGAATATATGCCGCCAACTGTTCAGGGTGCAAAAAGAAAATCCTGAACAAGCAAACACTTGAGTGCGCTACTTGTCAACTAATTTTCCATTTTAGTTGCGTCACCACTGGAAATAGCTTATTTAGTGATCTCACAGAAGAGTATAAATCGTCGTGGCTGTGCCCTGGTTGTAGCAGCAAGATACCAAAAGGCGATAGCTTAAACACTCCCATACGACCATTCTTTCAACTTCATGGTGACAGTGAGTTGCACTCCAATATCACCCATCGACGTAGAGATACTGTGAGTGCTGAGGAAATCCGTAACATCATTAAGTCCGAATTTCAAAACTTCCTTCCAAACCTGAACAAAATAATAAATGACATAATTTCAATTAAGACCAAGGATATTATAGATGAAATTAGCGCATCGATGACATTTATTGAAAAGCAATACGAGCAGATTAAGGAAGAAGTAGAGTCAAAGCTTTGTGATATTAAAGTGCTGGAAGATGAAAATAAGGAATTGAAGGCAACAGTGAAACATCTTGATGCTAGACTTACTGATCTGGAACAACATGGAAGAGCTAATAATGTTGAAATTCAATGCCTTCCAGAAAGCAAATCAGAGAATTTAGTGGATACTGTATTACAAATAGCTAAAATAACGAAAACTACTATCAAATCTGATGACATCCATTTTTGCACGAGAACTGCTAAACTCAACAGTGATAATCCTAGACCACGGTCAGTGGTCGTCAAATTTTGTAACCCCAGGACCCGGGCTCACTTTGTCGCAGGAGTTATTAAATACAATAAAAGTAACCCAACGAACAAACTTAACAGTGGTCTTCTTGGCCTTGCTGGAGAGAAGAAACCTGTATTTATAGCCGATCACCTAGCTCCCAAGTTAAAACAACTACATGCTGCCACCAGACATAAGGCAAAGCAGCTTAATTATAAATTTGTTTGGGTCAAGGACGGAAAAATACTTATACGAAAGACTGAATCTTCCCGGTACATTGTGATAAACAACGAGGACACTTTATCAAAGTTACAGTGATAAAATATTATAAACTTTCCTTCTATTTTTTTTTTTTATATTTTTTGCAATCTATATTTGTTTGTGTTTGTTTATTATTAGTGCTTATTATTATTATATTGTATTGCTTGTTGTCTCAATATTTCCAGTGGGTACTTGAAGATAGATTGCTTTCACACTTTAGATTGTTTATGCATGCGGTACGGATCTTAAACTTGACTTATAATTCTGATTTATGATCAGATGGATAATTTAAGTATATACTATCAGAATGTCAGGGGTATGAGAAGTAAGACGGGCAGAGTGTACCTGGAAATATTAAAAAATAACTTTGATGTAATAGTGTTCACGGAGACATGGTTAAACAGTTCGGTTCATAGCAACGAGTTTATGGATGATCGATACTTGACCTATAGGCGGGATAGAGAGTCAGCGGCTAGTGGGGATGCTTATAGCGAGGGGGGTGGCGTCTTGATAGCTGTATCTAAACACATTGTATCTCATCGGCTTTATAATTTTGAAACGTTGTGTGAGGATGTATGGGTTTCATTGGAAGTCGGAAAGGGTAAAAAAAGATCAAAGTTAAATCTCGGTGCAGTTTACTTGCCACCGCCAGTAAGAAGAGATACTCTTGATGTTTTCTTGGATGGCGCTAATAGGGTTTTGGAGACCGAGGAATGTAATCTTATCTTCGGTGACTTCAATTTGGGGACTCTGGACTGGCAGTCTTACAGCGTATTGGCTTCTGACAAGACCTATATTTCCAATGCTTTTACGGAATTCATAGTTTCCAACGAATTTAAACAATATAATGAGATTCGTAACCATAACGGCAAAGTTCTTGATTTGGCCTTGTCTAATCACTTCGAGTTAAATGTTTCTGAATGCACTGATCCCATCTGTAATGTGGACAGGCATCACCCGCCGCTGGTGATTGACTCTGCAATACCAGCGGTTGGTGGACTTCGAGACAATAACAAACCCCGATATAATTTTTTCAAGGCAAACTATGAGGCCATAACCAGCGACCTCATTAACATCTTATGGGCTAATGAGTTTCAGACTTTTAATGACGTTGATATAATGGTAGACTTTCTCTACTCCAAGTTAAATGAAACTGTCGTTAAACACGTGCCGAAAACAATTTGCCGAAGTAAAAAATATCCGATATGGTTCACTCAGAAACTTGTGCATGCGCTTAAGGAAAAGAATAAGCTCAGGTTAAAAGCCAAAAAATATAAAAACCCGCTCGATGTAATTTCATACCAATCCCTGCGTGCATATTGCAGTAAGCTAATTAATGTCTGTTACAGTAATTACGTTCGGAGTGTTGAGGACAATATTAATAAACACCCAAGGCACTTTTGGACTTTTGTAAAGAACAAAAGAAAGAAGACTGATGATTGTCCATCCGAAATGTTTAAAGATGGCACAAAAGCTTCCGATGGGGCTGCAATCTGTAATTTATTTGCTGAGCAGTTTGCATCTGTCTATGTTGATGAAACGACGCCTAATGGTACTTGTAGTCAGGTTGTACCTAATTCTTGCAGCGGTTTTGGCCTGTGTAATATAAGTATTTCCAGGTATGAAGTTTGTAAATGCTTTTCGCAGCTCGATGTATCAAAGGGTGCAGGTCCAGACAACATTCCCCCTTTGCTGGTATCTACTTGCGCGGTTGCCATGTCTTATCCTCTGACTTTTATTTTCAATTACTCTTTGCAAACTGGCAAGTTTCCGTCTAGGTGGAAGGAAGCCAGAATAGTCCCAATCTTTAAAGGTGGAGACAATAAACAAATTGGAAACTATAGACCAATTTCCATCCTATCGGTTTTTGCCAAGGTATTTGAGCGCTTTATCCACCCAAATGTGTACCGGGCAGTAAGTCATTGTTTGTCACCATCGCAACATGGTTTTATGAGCGCTAGATCGACGAACACAAATCTGGTTACCTACACGTCGTATCTGATGACTAATGTAGATAAAAGGGTGCAAGTCGACGCCGTTTATACGGACTTTTCGAAGGCATTCGATAAGGTAAATCACGCTATTCTAATATCTAAACTTTCAAAAGTGGGTATAGGTGGTAATTTGCTTAATTGGTTTACCTCGTACCTAAATAATCGTAGGTCTCGTGTTGTAGTAAAGGGATTTGAATCAGGTACGTTTTTCGCCCCATCAGGTGTCCCACAAGGCTCTCATTTGGGACCTCTCCTCTTTAACGTCTTTATTGACGACATCGTAGAGAGAATACATCACTCTCGATGTTTTCTCTTTGCAGACGACCTAAAGTTGGTGAAAAGTATCGCTAACATTGGTGATTCGGACTTGCTGCAGGAAGATATTAACAGTCTGCAGGAATGGTGTATTGAAAATAAAATGCTCTTAAACAGGGAAAAATGTTATCATCTAAGATTCACCCGGAGCCGAAATATCTTTAACACCACTTATATCCTAAATGGTGTACCATTGGGCACTGTGGATCAGATACGAGATTTGGGTGTTATCTTCGACAGTAGACTGAGCTTTGAATCTCATAGAGAAATGACACTATCTCGGGCATGGAGAATGCTGGGTTTTGTTATTAGATGTTCCAAGGAGTTTAAAAAGCATCGAACAAAACTGAAACTGTTCAATTGTTTTGTGCGTTCTGTGCTTGAATATTGTAGCACTGTGTGGTCACCTCAGTATAGGGTTCACATCGATCAATTCGAACGTTTGCAGAAACGGTTTATGTGGCATTTGGCGTATGCATGTAAAATTGCCAGAAAAGAAGGCTCTTATCGCAAAAGACTTAAATACTTTGGCTGCGAAAGTCTCGAAACCAGGCGAGCTGTCCTCGATCTGACACTGTTATACAAGGTAGTAAATGCAAAGATTGACTGTCCTCAAATATTGGAACAAATAGCTATTAACGTTCCCAGACGCTTGCCTCGGTACCCCTGTCCACTATTTCATACTCGTGGATTTAAAACAAACCTCGCAAAATTTTCACCACTTGTCAGACTTCCTAGACTGTATAACGAAATGTCTTGCAGGTCTGGAGACTTGGATATACTGAGTGATTCTCTGCACATGTTTAAGAGAAAGGTTAGGTTGGGCTGCTTAACGGACTAATACCGCACGTCTGGACCCACGGGTCACGGCTCGCTTTGCGAATTGATACACAGCAATTTGATGCGAATATTTATAATAGCTTTATTAACCATAGTTTACCACTTTATTTTTGTATTTAAAACCTTTGTTTTACTTAGTTGTAGCTCTTCGGCGGTACTTGTGGACGGGACAGGCGCGCCATATCTACTATTAACTGCTATTATTACTACTTTTATCCTTGTATAATAATATATAATAAAAAAATAAAATAAAAAATTTAAACAAAAAATATATATATTAAAATACCTACATCTATACACTTGACTATACATTGTTTGACTGGTTCTTCCCTATACTTTATAATACTACTATATTTATAAAAAAAAAAAAAAAAAAAACAATAACTATATCTTTTATGTAGGTAATTGTATATTAAAATTAAATATAAGATGGTTAATTAAAATTGTCAGTCTAATAACGATATGAATTCATTATACGTAATGAAATAAATTAACTGTAAAACGTGTGGTAACCCTTGCGAGTATCTGTCAAAACTATTATCTGACATTCTGCCGCGTTCACAGGTGGCGCTGGAGGGCTATAGTTGTAATGTTTTCATTTGTTGTTGCTTTTGTTAGTTGTATTGTGTATTTGTAAAGTAGCTTATACCTTTCTATTCTGATATTTTACGTATTCTTCTTCTCAGTTGTTTATTTTGCTTTCAATGAAGTTTGTATATAAGATACTTTTATCATTTAACTCTGTAACTGTAAGTATTACTTTTAGTCATAGTTCTCATTAATTTTTAGGTTTTAAGTATTGTTAATATTATTATTTAAATTTCTTAAACATATAATGTATCATAATTGAATGTAGTTTGACATGTTGTGGTCACCTGTTACTGGGGTACCATTCACTAATGTTTTTTTTTTTACTGTTTTCTTCTATTGATAGAATTGGATTCAATGTGTACTCTGTTGGTGATCCTAATTAAATAAATAAATAAATAAATATTACCAATACGGTAGCGTAATTTTATAAAAAAGAAATGTGGCAATTTAAGCAGCGCCACTGTGGTTCCCCGCCAAACTAAAATATTTTTAAGCATCTTTATCGCATTATAAATAAAGGAATTAAACTATTTACTCGCGTAAACAAACAAAAAAACACATCCGCATTTGCAACAGCCAAATTTTTTTGGTCTGCCACAGGCCTATTTTTTAAATCGAAGGACAAGTTTATTAATGTATGAAAATGAATAGCCCATATTTGCCAAAGCATTACTATGCAACGTAGTACTGCCTACAAACATTTTCATACTTATAAACGAAGCGACATTGATTAATCCATGCCTTTTTTCCCAACCTATGGAATTAATTTATTCATTTGATTTAATTTTTGGTCCGCTTACAGCCGAATTTTACTAAATGGAAAACAAGTTCAATGTACAAAAGTTAGTACATTTTTATACCTAGAGTTTGAGACTTATAAGCGAAGCGAAATCGACTTGTTTCCCAATCTATGGAATGAAACCATCATCAATCCATTTGATTTTATTTTTGGTCCGCTACAACCGCTCTCTTGCCTTACCTATAAATTATATTGCCAGTCCATCTATGTAGGTCTGTGGGACAGACCAATCGTGCTAATGAAAACAGGGCATGCGATCCGGTCATGGAGTCCCTCCTGAATATTCAACGGGTTGCTTCCAAAACGGCACTTTACATTTTACCTGCAGTATGTAATTATGTCTACGCAACGATTATGTTCTCAATAATCGAATATTTCGCTAACGGTTACGGTCTTTGTTTAGATTTTCACAAGTTCACAATTTTGTCCAAAGTGACAATGCTGATTGGGAGATTTCCTTTTATTACATTTACTAGCTGTCTCAGCAAACTTCATACCATCTAACAGTCAATGCATGTCGTGTGACTTGATTATGATTTTCAAATCGGAGAGGACAGACTACAGACCGGTTCTGCATCTGAATAATGAGCCGTTGGAAATCGTGCAGTCCTTCAGATAACTTGGTCATATAGTATCTGAAGACCTTAAAGACAATCTGGATGTTGAGAGAGAGAGGCGTTCGGTTGCTGTACGTGCTAACATGATCGCGAGGAGGCTCTTCAAGTGTTCCCGTGGTGTTAAAATATCTCTATTTAACACTTAAAGTCGGTCTCTGTACACACCGCAGTTGTGGTGGAACTACACTAAAGAGTACAGAAGACAGAAGGTGCAATACAATGATGCCTTTAGAATTATGTTTCGGCTTCCCAGGTGGTGTAGTGCATCCAGCATGTTTGCCGAGGCACGTCTGCCGGTATTAGACGCGGTAATCCGACATCGTATGGCCTTATTCAGAAAATGCATAATGAACACTAAACTTATAATTTTAAAGAATATCCATGAGCATTGCTTCATGCTCATAAATTAATGGACAAATAAATTAGTATGTACATTTTAGATTAATTACTAACATAGTTTTCTTTAAGTTATTATTGTTACTAACACGATATGGTTTATGTACCGAAATAAAGAATTATAATTATTATTAGCTGAATTAAATCTATGATTCTATGGAAGTAATATAAAGAATATAAAATATTATACTACTACTTTATTAAGATAGTATATTTATTCAAATAGTATACACAGCAGTACATATATTATCACACACATAACATCGTATAATTATAACTTATATCTAATATATTATGTATGTACCAATTAGGTATCAAACCAATATAAAAAGAAGAAGAAATTAGAAACTTATTACTTTCTAAAACAAAAAAATAAATTTAACAAAAACTAACGAATTTACAAAATATAACATAAAAATATGAATTCTAAAATAAAATTATACATTTTTTGTTTTTATTTTAATAGAACTATAAAGGAAACATAAATATTACATGGTTACTTAAAAAGTAACACAAAATAAAAAAGTACAAAAATCAACTATGTATATCAATCGGTTTAATAATAATACTCAAAACATTTTTATTATTTTTGTTAATTTTAGTTAATTATTTGGTTATTTGTCATTTGTTCTATATTTAAAGAGCTTGATATAAATTTTTGAACGCAAGAACCAACCAACATTTTATATGGGAAAATGTTTTTTATTTTATTTTATTTTTTCGTCAATTTTTCAATGTTATTAATAGTTATTCTGTTATTCGGGATGAAGACAAATCCAACAAATCAATAACCATGAAAATCGGTCCATATGCTGGTTTATCATCAGCCTGTGTTTCTTCAGTGCTGGACTATTTCACACATTCTTATGTCAACCTAATGGGGTGTATCAGGCAAAGCTTTTTGTAGATGTCGCTAGCGGCACTGGTACCTTGTTTACACGTATGACGGGTCCTTTTTAAATTTATTTATAGTTTTTTATTTTTATAACAGAAAAATGTATTTAAACTTAACGTTACCTAACTTAAAAGACGAATTAGGTAAGCAAACACCGTCTTTAAAATAAGAAAAAGGTTAAATTAATAGAACGGCAATTTTAAGATCACCATATCTTTGCTTTCGCTTGGAAATCTCGATTTGTACACTTAATAGCTGCTCACTTCTGCATAATATCCAGAAAATAATATATTTCGTAATAAAAATACAACATTTCTATGCAACTGGCAGTTATATTAGGTACCATCTATAATGCGCCATCTGTCGTGATAAAAAGTTAGTGATACACCCCATTCAGCCCCCACCTTTTTTGAGTCAATCGTCCATCTGGCCGGGGATCGTCCCACAATGTGTCTTCCCTTACGTGGTCTCCACTCCAGAACCAACTACTCCAACGGTCATTGCCATTTTAGCTTGCACATTTTTAAGCTATGTCGTTAACTTTGGTTCTCTGAGAAATTTCATCTCATGTATATCAATCGGTTTAATAATAATACTCAAAACATTTTTATTATTTTTGTTAATTTTAGTTAATTATTTGGTTATTTGTCATTTGTTCTATATTTAAAGAGCTTGATATAAATTTTTGAACGCAAGAACCAACCAACATTTTATATGGGAAAATGTTTTTTATTTTATTTTATTTTTTCGTCAATTTTTCAATGTTATTAATAGTTATTCTGTTATTCGGGATGAAGACAAATCCAACAAATCAATAACCATGAAAATCGGTCCATATGCTGGTTTATCATCAGCCTGTGTTTCTTCAGTGCTGGACTATTTCACACATTCTTATGTCAACCTAATGGGGTGTATCAGGCAAAGCTTTTTGTAGATGTCGCTAGCGGCACTGGTACCTTGTTTACACGTATGACGGGTCCTTTTTAAATTTATTTATAGTTTTTTATTTTTATAACAGAAAAATGTATTTAAACTTAACGTTACCTAACTTAAAAGACGAATTAGGTAAGCAAACACCGTCTTTAAAATAAGAAAAAGGTTAAATTAATAGAACGGCAATTTTAAGATCACCATATCTTTGCTTTCGCTTGGAAATCTCGATTTGTACACTTAATAGCTGCTCACTTCTGCATAATATCCAGAAAATAATATATTTCGTAATAAAAATACAACATTTCTATGCAACTGGCAGTTATATTAGGTACCATCTATAATGCGCCATCTGTCGTGATAAAAAGTTAGTGATACACCCCATTCAGCCCCCACCTTTTTTGAGTCAATCGTCCATCTGGCCGGGGATCGTCCCACAATGTGTCTTCCCTTACGTGGTCTCCACTCCAGAACCAACTACTCCAACGGTCATTGCCATTTTAGCTTGCACATTTTTAAGCTATGTCGTTAACTTTGGTTCTCTGAGAAATTTCATCTCCTAATGAAATGAAATGCGTTTTTTAGTCATCGTGTTTTTTTTTTTACCAAATATTGGTATAAATATTATTGAGCTTTGATAGTATTAATGAGTGATATATACAGTGCTGTTTGATTTGCAAATTAATCTAGCAGTATCATAAGAATAATTAATTAGCTAAGTGCGTAATATTAATATTTAATACAAATTTCGTTGGTGCAAAATTATTTGCATAACAATATTTGGGCCAAAAATTCAGCATTGCCATTCAATGTGGCAATACAACCAGTATCCTTAGCATTATGCCTATTGGTAGCGATTTAATGCAAGTTTTTTATTTATATATATTTTTTAATTTTTACAAAAAAATACCTACACTTTACAAGTTAATCATGGCTGCGGAAATTATGTTAATATTTATAATATGGCACATCGGGATTAAGTATGATAAGTGCGGTTGATTTCGTTTTTGTCTATCGTTGACCTTGTATTATGCGACAGTGAGAACGCTCTACAAAATCCTTAGCGGACTTCTCACGTATGTTTCTGATGTGCCATATCATGTATCATGTACGAGTATCATTTGTGCCAAGCCAAATTAGATTTTTTTATATTGACAAAAAACGTAGTCTGAAAATTCCAACACCAACGAGCTCCCTTTAAATATAAGTAAATTATAAATAAATAAATAAATATTTCCAGACAGGTCACACAGCTCCATCTAGCTTCCGTGGTAAGCGTAGCTTGTGTTACGGAAACTAGATGGTTGATAAACTACATATTATACTTTTTTTTTTTTTTTTTTGTAAATATATACATATAAACACCCAGACCGAGACAAATTATACAATGTACAACTTGCCCCCGGTGGGAATCGAACCCACGACCTCCCGAGTTCACGGCAACGTTTGTTACCATTAGACCACGGAGGCGGTCGAATTATCATGACGCCTTGTTGTCGCGATGTTGGCTAAATGTGAATCCGCTTATTTATAAGCGTGGTTTCTGACCACCCCGAAAGGGAAACGGTCGTGATGATACTTTACTTTACTTTTATATTGTACCAGTACCATATGAGTTTATAGATCCACACAGACCCTTAGTAGGTACAAAGGCGCTTTCTCGTCACCTCTCGAAGGGCTTTTTTCTTTCTAAGTAGTTTGATTTATTACCGCTTGGGCCCTCCGATATCATCAATTTAACTTCTTTGTTACTCGTACGAACATCTGAGATTCAATGATTCAAAATGAAAAATAGTCTTGTCGAAGTTTTCCTCACTTTCATTATGGTGCCGATTGAAATTGTCTTTAATCCTATACTTCCGATATATGATATCATCACAGCTCCTACAACGCAAATTCCTAGAACTGGCCCGTCATCAAACCCCGTACTATATACAGTCCACTCACCTACCACGGGTGAGGGAGTTGGAAATCTCCCCCACAAACCATAAAAGACACGGATAGAGCAAGGATTGTTGCGTTTGAGATGTGGTTCTGGCGTCGTTTGCTTAGAATCCCTTGCTTAGCTTAAGCTGACTAAAGAGCAAAGACTCTCCACATTGCAAGAAGAGAAGACGATAATTCAGAAAAACTTCTAATCACGGGCAAGGTAGACGGTAAAAGAACAAGAGGAAGAAGCCCAAAGCGATGGTCCAGTCAGGTGACTGATCAACTGAACATCACTGTACACCAGGCCATCTACTACGCCAAGGACCGAACCGGAGAGGTCTGGTGAATAATCTGCGATTGCGATCACGTCACGATCCCCATCAGTGGGGTACCGGCTGGGGTGGTTGAGGAGGTAATATTTTTCATAAAAAAAGTTATTCTTAAATAAAAATGTTGGATTTTCGCCTCGTGTGGACGTATTAGATATATACTCCATTCCTGCTTACTTTAGCCTCTTTGGGTTATTTTCGAAAAATAAAAAGGGACATCTAATCAAGCTACGCTCGCGACCAATCGTAAATCTATGTTTTTTACAACTCAAATGTTTTTTTATTGTGGGTAGTATAATAAATCCACTAATAAATTCACGAAGTTAACGAAAAGCTATATAATTATGTTTAAGGCCACTTTAGCGGAATCTATTCATGAAAATACTCTTCATAATAAAGGCTTTTCATCAACAATAGACCATTAACGTCGATTGTCCGTCTGTCATAGCCCTAAATACCGTAATACAATAGTTTTACGTCATAAGTTGGAATTATTATTACATTAGCTTGCGACCTCAAATTAGTTGGTATATTGCGCGTTGGTTATTATTGGCCGTTTACAAAACTTTTTTTAATGACTCTTTCACAGTTTCATATACGGGTGGGTATAATATAAAATTAAAAACTAAATTGGGCCTAGTAATGCAAAAAGGATACAATCCACATTAAGTTAATTTTAAGTTATAGGCCATTCGATTAGTCCAACATTAGATACGTTTTAAATATGTCAAAACTGCTATTTTTATACGGATTGATAAGCTAAGCTGCTGGTCTTTTGCAAACAGCTTACTTATTGGACCACTTTGCTGCTTAGTCTTCTACTAGCAGAAGTAGAATAATTAAAATTACATTAATGACGTTTCATAAATGCCTGTAATAAATAGGTTTACGTGAATAAAAATATTTTGACTTTTAAAGTATAAGATATATCATCTGACAAATTGTGAATTGGATCTTTTTGTGTAACTGTGTCCAATTATAAATAAAATAAAATAAATATAACCGTTCGATGGGTGTACTGGGCCGAGGACACACGCTACGTTCCCCGTTGAACGGCTTTGATCAAAATATTCTCTAGTCAAAGAGTCACCCGTCGCCAAGCGGAGTTTTTTCCCAAGCTCATGAAAGAGTGCCAGAGTCTCTTTGGACCACGGACCATAGATAGACGGATAGAAAACTATTTACATTAAGTTCACAAGTATAAGACATAAAAATTGAAACAGAGGATGTATTTTTTTTAATAATCTCACCTATTACGATCAAATAAATAAAACACTGAAGGTGCAGGCTCCTTGAGCCTTCGAAACAAAAGGTTGATGAATATATACAAAGCCAAAGATGTGTGTAAATTTATGAACGATTCAATAAGTTGGTATTTTTTTTTTTTTGTATTAGTGAAACCGGGGCTGACGGATTAACAAGCTTTTCGAGTCACGGGAGCTGCGATATATCTTTTTCGCGGGCGCCTACCTTACCATTAACGGGCACGTTATGTTTTCTAGAGTTACCTACATTATAGTGTTAGATTAAGATTGGAGTTCCTAGAAAACAGAATTTGTGCCAAAAATAAGGTCATCGTAGAGCGGTAATAGCGGGCGTTGTAAAAACGCTCTAAAAAAATAATAAAATTCGAAGTAGATACAAAAATATTAAAATAAAATAGATTAAAAAACTAATTATAAATAAAGCTAAACAAAAAATACCTATGAAATTAAAACCATTCTACAAAATAAACTAAGGACTTACCACCAGGGAGGGTACCTAAAACGCTTGCCGCATTTCCTCGTTGAATTATAAGGGAAATATTCGGTTTTAGGTAATTATGGCATATGGGGTCGCCACACTCTTGAAAAATTCGTTTAAACAGCTCTTTTACAAATTTATGGGTATCAAGAGGGTACCCTCATTGTTTCAACCCCAAATGCCACAAAGTTATAACTTTGTTTAATGCTATTATATTTTATGTGCTTTTGAATTCAGCCGAACGTATTTATAATTAATTAAAGTAGTAAAAATAACATTTACTATTCATTAGTAAAAGTAATTGTAAAATTAAAAACTAATAAAAAATAGTTAAGTTTATTAAGTCATTTGGCGCCTGTTAAAATCACCAATTCAATTATGACTTAACTTCGCTTATTTTTATCATACGAGCTACAAACAAGTGTTAAACATAAATACCTCATTTGTACGCTTTTGAATTTGCCTAAAATATGCCTAATCTTTTTTTTACCATCTTTAAGGTGAGAAATATTGTTATGATGAGGTTTGAAGGCAAAAATTTAATAACGGACGGTACTTGGCACGAGCGAGCGTAACATCAATAGAGAATACTTACAGTTTTGAAATAAATTACATCAATAATTATATCACCTATAGCTGTCTGATTTTACATCGTTTCTGCTCCGTACGACAGTAGTACTGGAAAAACGCACTCGTTAATTTTTATCCGTATTATTTATTTAATTATATAATTTTTTAGTTTTACAAAATCACATCATTAAATCAATCCATATTTTGTGATAAGAATTTTGTTACAAATCTAACATCGAATTAATTAAATAAACATTAACCAATATTAAATTAAATCAAATTATTATTATTACTAAAACAATGGTCAGTAGCAAGTACAACTAAATCTATACCGTAAGTAAATAAGTTACATTAATTGACTAATAACTTTAATTTGGTAGACAGCAAGGGGGGTTGTGGCTACAAATAGGCATATACTCGTAAGTACAAATCGAGTATTTTTATTAAAAAGCAAATATTTTTATATTAAAATGTAGAATAAAAATGAAGAACTACGTATTTATAATTTCACTTATTTTATAATAAAATCTTAAGTTACGGTGCAGAGAAGTTTTCCTAAAAACATCGCTACTCATACAGAACCTAATCAAGTAGGTAGCGAGAGGTCGACGATCGCGCGAACGTTGACTTACGTAAGTCTGTCTCTCTCTATTTTGTCTCTTGGCTGTGGGCGAGATCAATTAATAATAATTCTCCCCAGACTATAGGCATTTATCACGATGAATATCGCCATTTTCAGACGCGGCCTTATTCACAATGCAGTAGTGTTTTGTTTTTCGGATAATATTTTTTATTAAAAAAAAAAAAGATACTTTTTGTTTCAACACCTGAAGCCTAAAAAAATATTTTGCTCTTTTAACAACTACAGGCGGTATAACCAATGGGCAATCAGAGGTTTAGTAATAAATAAATGTAAATATACATAATATAAATAGTATATGTGTAATAGAATAACTACATATATAGGCATGTGTGTAAGAGTCAGTAGGGTTGGGTGAGTATTGGTGTAGTGTACCTAGGAATGTAGTGTGTGTGTTTGTGTGGAAACAAACTTATTTTGTAGGTAGACCAAGCTGTATTAGTTTTTTAATTTTAAATTTAGTTTTGTTAAATAATTCAAAATCAGCTTCGTACACTGGGGTTTGTTTGATAATTCTGTCTTATACATTTCACTAAATTGTTGCAGTTATTTGAAACTTTTAAAAAATACTTAGCGTTAAGCAAAAGGTTTTCAGCATTACATGCAAGAAAGCGGAAGCCATTTGGCCTAGTGTCGATCACGCAGCGTTTCACTACGATCCAAATTACGCTGTTATGGCCACTTATAAGTATACCTTCGCAAAGAGCAGAATAATTCAATAATTATATTAATACATATCTTCACGCCAGATCCCTTGCGGGGTAGGCAGAGACAATTGAGCGCCATTTGACACGTTCACGACATACCTCGTTCGCTTCGTCGACATTCAATTATCTTCTTCATACATGCCCTTTTGTTACGAAGACTTTTTAATGCACCTTCAGTCAGTGTTTTATTTATTTGATCGTGATATGTGAGTCTCGGTCTGCCAGGGCCTCTTTCACCAACAACTTTCGCATTTTATATCTGGTTCGTCAATCTTTCTTTGCTCATCCTTTCAACATGCCCGAACCATCGTAGCATGCCTTTCCTTATTTTTGTCCCTATGCTTTCCTTTATACCAACCAATATTTATAATAATAATTCAATAAAATCCATTTCAGTTAAGTTATTTTTATTTTTTTACCTTCATTTTTAGGAAAATAAATTTCTTAGTAATCTGACCAAATGCAATCCATACTAGTGCCAGGTTCATCATGACTGTGTAGGGATGAGAAAAAAGCAATAGTGTCTCTGGCTTGTGTCCGACATAGGCTTGGCTGCTTTTTTCATTGTGCAATCACGGTGGTGACTCGGTTGTAAGAACGCTTTCTTTAACATCCTAAAAACGTTGGTTCGAACCCCGGCATGTACCAATGAGAACTCCACTTTTCTAACGTTATAGATTTACAAGAGCACATGAACCCGTCGGTCTCGATTACACTAATGCCAATTCGTGGAATCATTAATAGATAGTTATTTTAAAAATTGACATACGACCTTCGACAATCCGGCCAGCGTGGCGAGTGTACGCTAAATTATTCGTAAATTTCTGGAAGGCCCATCTCCAACAGTGGAGGTCTCGGACTCTGTGTTCTATGAGTTGTAATGTTGATGAAGAAAAAACCCAATCAATAATTGTATTATTCAGCTAATACTGCTTTGAAAGCTTGTTATAAGAATGTACTGACGGCAGATATGCTTAGGTCAAGTTCTTGCAGTAAGTAGTTTTTTTAAATATAATAATAATAGTTGTAATGAAGTTTCTAAATATTTGTATAAAAAAAAACGCGTGCCATTCAGCGGGCTACCAAGTCTCTCCCGCTCCTAGGTACCTTGCTATTACAGTCTAATCGCAAACTATAGAAATAATATATGAAAAAAAAGCTTTATGCCAGTACTTTTGTAAGTATCCAAATGCTCTTTTTTAGTCCTATCAATATAAGAATTGTTCACAATAATAAAGGTAACATAGGTAGGTGTTAACGCTTGAGTGCTTCTGTGCAAGTATTTTATTGAGGAAATGAACAAAAATAAGACAACAAAGGCGTTAATGGAAGACACTAAAAAATATAGCTCAGAGAAAGGATTATTCAAGTTCACACAAGAGTAGAAGTAACGTAATTTCCGACGCAGTTCGTTCGCATTATTTTTATTTTGTCTTCATCTTTTGTACGCTAATAAACATTTCTGCCTCAGCTCAGCGGCTGGTATATTCTGGTAAATATGATTTAACGCTTTTGGATTCTTTTCGCTTGCACAAACTAGCAATTTAAATGTTTTTCTAATATGAGTGTCATTTAAAAAAATAAAATTACGGACATTTTCATGTTCAGACGTTATGTAGTTGAGTTCCAAAAAGCATATATTTTTTTTATTAAAATCAGTTATGTATGTGTAATTGTGTATATAGTTTATGTATGTTTATGTGTGTAGGTATAATGTGTAGTATATTATAATTAGTTAAATAACTTATTAACTGTATGATTAAATTTTCTTATTTTTGCATCCTGACTATCACCTTACTCTATCCCCAAGGTTAGCTGGTAAAGAATGCCTACTGGATTTTTATAGGTTGCCTCTGTACTATATTTTAAGAGCATTAAATAATTTAAAAAGAGAAATAAAATGGTAATTTAGGCACGAGGGCAAATCAAAAAAGGCAGACAAATAATATGGAATTGAGGTCACATGTCGTATTCAGACGACCTATGCCCCTTTTTAGGGTACTAAGAATTAATTATGCCAAATTTCAACAAAATCAGTTTGGTAATATAGGCGTGAAGGCGAGATAAACATACTCTATTTATTTATTAAGGTACAAAAAACAGTTAACAGACTAAACATTGAACAAAATACAGTGCTATAAATAAGTAGTAAGTTTTCCAACCAAACATTTGTACACAGCATGCAGTAAAGAATATCAAGAATGAATTACAGAAAGCAAATTATATATCTGGGCAGTGTTTTCACTGCGGATGGGAAGTACGATAGGGACGTTAAAAGAAGAGTGAACGCGGGAAATAGTGTTAACGGTGCCCTGGGGTCACTGATCGGCAGTCGAAATGTCAGTGACAAAGCTCGGCTCGCCATACACAATGCCATGTTGGTACCAACACTGATGTATGGAAGCGAGACGTGGATACGTCAGAATACACATGAGAGTAGGGTTAATGCAGTAGAAATGCGGTCGTTGCGGCGGATATGTGGCGTCACTTTGGCGGACCGCATACGTAACGTCGAAATACGGAAAAGGGTTGGTATGAAGGAAAGCATAGGGACAAAAATAAGGAAAGGCATGCTACGATGGTTCGGGCATGTTGAAAGGATGAGCGATGAAAGATTGACGAACCAGATATATAATGCGAAAGTTGTGGGTAAAAGAGGCCCTGGCAGACCGAGACTCACATATCACGATCAAATAAATAAAACACTGACTGAAGGTGCATTAAAAAGTCTTCGTAACCAAAGGGCATGTATGAAGAGGTTAATGAATGTTGACGAAGCGAAAGAAGTATGTCGTGATCGTGTCAAATGGCGCTCAATTGTCTCTGCCTACCCCGCAAGGGATCTGGCGTGAAGATATGTATTATTGCGCTTATGTCCGTAGTCATCTTGACTATGCCTCCCAGGTGTGGAACCCACAATACAAGGTTTACACTGAGCGCATTGAAAGAATACAACGACGTTTTATTAGGTTTCTTAATTTTAAAGCTAAAACTAGATTCGCTGATTATGCTGCTTCCTGTCGTCACTTCCACCTATTACCTCTAAACCATCGTCGCTATATAGCAGATATAACATTTCTATTTAAAATACTAAATAATCAAATTGATTGTCCTGAATTACTGGCCAAAATAAGGCTTGCAGTCCCTGCGCGCATCTCTAGGTTTAAACCCACGTTCCGTATTCCAGCGTCCAGCACCCTATACAGACGTAATTCATACCTAATCAGAGCATGCAACACATTCAATGAGCTTATAATTAAGTATGACACCGATATTTTCTTTTCAAGTATTAAGATGGTGAGGCATGTGCTAAGCAATCGTTTTTTTACTGAAAATTATTTTGATTAATTCTCAACTACTTATTGTTGTTTAATTGTATTTGTTTGTGGATGCAAGTATTCATTAGTAGTACGTTGTGTAGTGTTTATGTGTTACTTTGTATGTTTCAGTATGTTTTTTTTTAATCTTTGTCATCTCATAGGCTTTTTGTTTTTTGTGTTTTTTACATTGTTAATATGTTTCTATTTGTGAAAACTTATAAATGACACTCTGTTGCTAACGTTTAGTTCTATTTGTTGTTGGATATTGTCAATAGTTTTCCTTAAATAAATAAATAAATAAATAAATAAATGAATTACAGAAAGACATCAATATCTAAAGTTAAACATAAAAATTTGGCATACATATCTTATATATAACTAAAATTATATACATTTATATAAACCCAATAACAATAATAATATAATAGTAGTAATAATAAGTATTCTTAATAACATTAAATCAAACAATAAAATCAGCATACTCTTCATACATGCCATTTTGTTACGAAGGCTTTTTAATGCAACTTCAGCCAGTGTTTTATTTATTTGATCGTAATATATGAGGCGCGGTGGTGGCTCGGTTGTAAGAACGCTTTCCTTAAAATCCTACAAAGGTCGGTTCAAACCCCCCCCGGCATGTACCAATGAGAAATCAAATTTAATTACAAACTAATACCAACTTGTGGAATCGTTAATAAATTATAATTAAAAATATATTCTATTAATAATACAAACATATATTAATTCTATTAAATAGAAAAAATAATTATGATATAAAAAAATAATTGATAAAAAAAAAACCTACTTACAAAACATAATTTAAATATAAATTGTATCCGCGCGGCATGGTGGCAAGAACGCTAGCCGCATTTCCTCGCTGAATCGTTATTTAAAATTGTCATCAGATCCTCGCCAACCCGTCTAGCCAGTGTAGGCCAAATTCTCCAGATATATGTTCTGGAAGGCTTATCTCCAGCAGTGGAGGTCTAGTAAGCTCTGTTCTAGGGGCTGTAATGAAAAAATATATATGAGTATCGGTCTGCCAGCGCCTCTTTTACCCACGACTTTCGCATTATATTCCTGCTTTGTCAATCTTTCTTAGCTCATTCTTTGCGTGCCCGAACCATCGTAGCATGCCTTTCCTTATTTATGTCCCTATTTTTCTTTCATACCTACCCCTTTCCGATTTGACAAGAATAACTTCCCGGTATATTAGACTTTATTCACAGGCGTTAGGTGATGCTTTATATGCGCAAGTTTTCACCAGAGAATGAAATTTTATTTTACTTTCATGTATGTCTTGGTCCGTAATGTTTGCTTTTTATTTAGTGGATTTGTTAACGTAACATTTCTTTTGCGGTCTTTTGCTTATAAACTCATATAAATTATATGAGCAAGTTTTATGGTTTTGCGCTTTGATTTTATGTGTACATTACTGTTATTACTTAATAACAGCAGCAAATGATATCGTCTATTTGTGGTTTTATTGCAAACATTTTTTTTTCTCTGTAATAAAATTCCATAAAATCTGCCCACTTGCATGCAATTCAAGAGGTGTCGTACTAATCAGTTATATTCAAAACAGCCCCAGCAATTGCCTAATTGTAATATAAGATACGTAGAAGAGTCCTCCACCGATCTGGTATTCAAATATAATATTTTTAGTCGACTTCAAAAAAGGAGGAGGTCAATCGATTCTGATGATTCTTTTTTTGTTTGGTGGGCAATACTTCATAAGTGGTCCCATATACATTTCATCGAAATAGATTTTTATATTTCCCAAGTCACGACTTACTTACAAGTTACGTTAACGTTCTATATTATTATCTCAGTCTATAATTTATGTAGTTTATATATGTATGTGGGTAGATATTAGTATGTAATTTTATTAATAAATATTTATTATAATTAATAATAAATATTCTATAGACTTATATTTTTTATATATGTAATTTAAATTGATATATTGCAGGCAGAGAATGTCAAGGGACATTATGTCACGCATTTGTATATTTATGTGCAATAAAGTTCTAAATAAAAAAATAAAAAAAAAGGTCGCGTAACGTAACGTAACGTAACATGGCTCGGGCCGCCTTCGCCTGATTAACAGCATGGCAAGCCATCTCACCCATTGTTAACGTCCTGTTGATGATGCAGCCCAAGTATTTGACGGTGGGAGTCCACTCGATGTCCTGTCCCCGAAGCTGTAATGGTGGAGGCAGCCGGCATCTAGACGTCACCAATGCAGCAGTTTTGCCGACATTGATTGACATGCGCCACTTGTCCAACCACGCAGGGAGGAGATCTAGAAGGTCTTGCATTTTATCTGCAGCAACATATTGACTTGAAGAAGAGCTAAAGTAGGCACTGTCATCTGCAAACAGTGCAAGCATGACATCCTGCTCACCCTCTTCCAGGACTTCGGAGAGAGTAGGAATATCATTGGTATACAGCGCGTAGAGTACGGGAGATAAGCAGCTACCCTGTGGAACCCCAGCTAAAATGGGTTTTTCCACAGAGATGTGATCCTCCACAGCGACGTGAAATCGTCGTTTACCCAGGAACGACGCCAGGATCCTTACTGCCATTGCCGGGACTGACGTATCGAGAAGTTTGTACAAGAGGCCGTCGTGCCAGACTCTGTCAAATGCCTTCTCGATATCGAGAAAGACGCCGACAGAGCGAAGGCCCTCGTTCTTCTGGACCGCCAGGTGGTGCAGCACCCGGGTCAGTTGGAGCGTGGTGCTATGTCCCGAATTTTAACGTATTATTTCTGCTAACGTATTAGCCTTGTAACGTATCTTTTGATGGATAAAGTCCGAAACGCTTACCGATCTAGCCTTCAAAATTAGTAAGCTGAAGTCTTAGTACTTAGTCTGAAGGTTTCTGGAGTCTGACGACCATCCGCCAGATGGACGGATGACCCGAACAATGTCACTGGTGGGGGCTGGATGTGGGTGGCGGAAGATCATGTGAAATGACGAGTCTTGGAGGAGGTCTTTATTCAGAAGTGGGCAGACACAGGCTGATGATGATGATGATAATTAGCCTTGCTATACAGAGAGGTATTGATATTATACTCGTATTTGTAATTTCGATGTTTAGCACCCAAAAATCTACCTACATGCTTGGTTGGACGGTATTTTTTTAATGAAGAAGAATTATAAAGTTCGGTGGTTTTACTGCATCTAAATGTATCTTACTTACGTTTAGGGCTATCCCTGATTTACATCTAAGCTAGGAGAACCTGCTGAAATCAGTAGTACAAAAAGGCATACGACTGGGGGTAACAAAGATATATACTCACAGATCTCGAAGCACACTATTTCCAGCTTGGCCAAACATTGCACTTTGCACAAATCTTCAATTATTATTATTAATTAGTTTTTTAGTTGGATTCACCGATTTTCGCCGTACAAGCTCGGGCATGCCAAACGTTGTCAGTTTATCAAAGCTAGACACGACTAGACTTTTGGTATAGGGAAAGAACTTGAGGAATTTATATATTATATTTCATTATTATATATTGTAATAAATATTAAGCTCAGAAGTGGAAGAGATGGAGATAATAACAATAAAATAACAATAATGGAAATTGAGGCTGTTCCTTGCCATGCTGTATCACCATATCTGGCCAGGTATTTTGTTTAGCATTGTTATTTAGAAAAAATGACTTAACCGAGTGTTCCGATAGGATCCTATGGCGATGAATATATAAATAAAATAAATAAATAGGATAGCAAGCCGTAACAATGCTAAAACAAGCGCTGTTAACAAATAGCGTAAAAGAGAAGAATTTAGCTTCACAAGAAACCAATTATCGATAATAATAGAACATAGAATGTGACTTTAAAAGCGAATACGATAAACTTTGTGTCCTCCTTTAATTTCTCAATGAGTGCCTCCTTTACTCAGAGTCTTTTGTACTTTGCACGTCAATATTGTACGGGACAAAGGACAGGGTGATATTGGATTCTCAAAGGCAAAATTGAACACGGGTATATTTTTTTACAATTTGTTTAATTATATATTCAAGGTAAAAATATTGTTTTACCCTCATTATATTTATTTCTGTAAAAGTAAAGTATCATCACGATCATGTTCCTTCCGGGTTAATCTGAAACCACGCTTTTTTATGAAGCGTTATTATTTATTTATTTATAAACTCTTTATTGCACAAAAAACTTAAAAATAATGTACAAGGGCGAACTTAATGGGCATTTTATAACAGCTAACCTTTGGGAGTGTGGTAGAGGATTTGCGGAGTGCATTATTATAAATATACAATTTACATACAATACATAATAATCGTTACATACTACTACTTAAATACATAAATATATATATATATATACACAAATACGAAACTGTTAAAGAATCTGAATATCTGTTGAAAGAATTTATCCAACTTTACTATAGGCCCTTGATGACAAGTGGCAAGCTCATCGATGTCTCTAGTCTACCAAACTCGAGAGATATCACAAATAAATATAATACTTTATTGTGTCCCGAACAAGAATCGAGCCCGGTACCTCCGAGTCTAAATCCACGGACATAACCGCTAGACTACGAAGGCAGTTATTGTAAAATTATTGTTTACTTAAAATTATGTTACTGTAAAAGCCCGAAATCCTAAGATTTTCCAGTAAAGCCTAAAATTTACCAACGTTTAATGAGAAACGTCCAAACTGTTTTGTAATCATCGTTCATTTCAAACTCCAATCATATAGATACATGTCGGGGTTCGAAATTTTAATTCTATTGACATCACCGCCTCTACTGCTGGGACATGAACAAGTGTTTTAAAGGTTTTAAAATAATAGTTTTTTGTTTGTTTTATTATTTATTAGCTTATGTTTATTATTATTTAACTGTAAAGTTCATGCAAATATAAATATGTGGTTAACGTGGTGGGTATTGCATACATACATACATACATATGTTCACGCCAAATTCCTTGCGGGGTAGGCAGAGACAATTGAGCGCCACTTGTCACGATCACGACATACCTCTTTCGCTTCTTCGACATTCATCAACCTTCTCATACATGCCCGTTTGTTTCGATGGCTTTTAAATGCACCTTCAGCTATTGTTTTATTTATTGGATCGTGTTAGATAAGTCTTGGGTATTGCATGATCATAATCTTATTATTGTTAAAATATAAAACCTGTGCAATAATATTTGTTAACCCTCATAAAGAAAAAGAAAACGTTTTTACAACGAGATATACAAGTAGTTTTTTAATTATAAAACTAAACGATTTCATATACTTTTTAAAAATGTATTTTATTATAGAAAATGTAAGGTTAAGTCTCAAGGCTTATGTTCAAGTGATTTAAGGCAAAATGTTCAAGTGGTGTTCCGACGAGAGGCTGGACTCTTATCGCTTCCATTATTCGATGTCACACGCACCCGTCTCGCAACTACAATCTCGAGGACTTTTGACTTTAACCCGCTTCTGCGTAAGGTGGGTGAGAAATGGATACCAATTCGTTTTTCACCGAATTGAATTCTAAGATATTGAGCTCTTATTGGCAAAAGGAAATAGCGGAAAGTAGCGTGTTCAATATGTTGCCAATCTCTTGTGACTCGTCATTTATTTCGTTTCTTACATTATTTTAGAGATTCCAAAACGGCATAAATGGAATACAGTTAAGGTAGTACAATAGTTTCGTTACTACTCTATAAGGTGTATCTGTTATATATATGAATATATATATATATATATATATATATATATATATATATTCTATATATACTATGTGTATTTTATGTATGTATTATAGTATTATTATATAAACCCTTCTCCTTCTTCCCATACCTTCTCCTCTCCCTCTTGCACAAGCTTTTATGCATATAAAATTAAAATAGATGAAAATAATAATAATAATATATATATATAAATATCACCATTAAAGATAGGAAAGCACTGGGTGGGTCTCCATAGCACAGATCCCATGTTGTGGAGCCCAGGGCACATTATTAGTTAAAGCACCAGCCTGCCCCATACATTACTTAATTTTTATTTTAAAGTAATGTAGTATTTTGTTTTTTATTTGTTATTTTATGTAACTACTACTATTTTATTCATATTCTTTTACAGTTTCCGCTGCTCGTGAGTGGAACAAACTTCCTCTGGTTATCAGACGGGCGCCGTCTATTAATATATTTAAAAATCGCTCACTTTCTAAACAAACAACATAGATCTTCCTAGTACCTATATCTATCATACTATTTTTATTGTGTGTAAACAGTACTATATACTTGCTTGGTTTCGTATTTGTGTGTATATATATATATATATATATATTTATGTATTTAAATAGTAGTATGTAACGATTATTATGTATTGTATTTAAATTGTATATTTATAATAATGCACCCCGCAAATCCTCTACCACACTCCCAAAGGTTAGCTGTTATAAAATGCCGAAAGGCATTAAGTTCGCCCTTGTACATTACTTTTAAGTTTTTTGTGCAATAAAGAGTTTATAAATAAATACATTTTTAAGCTATTTTGTATTAGGCTTTTTTGATTATTAAAATATTTGAATTTAAAGTGAACAGGCTTCAGAAGCGGATAGTTAAATAAATCAATGATGCTTCAACTTTTTGTTATGCTTTGTTAATTTAATTTTTTGGTGCTGACTTGATCAAATCGAATATTTTCAGTGGAAACGTAGTAACTCCTAAATTAATAAAAGTCTATTTACATTCATATTTTGTTTTTAGGTCAGGATACATTATGAGCACTTATGCAGTATGGTCAAGTTATAAAAAGTTTATTTTTGTTATTAACGGAATTATAAAGTGTATGGTTGGAAAGGGAAAAAGTAGAATAGTGAGAGTCTTTTTGCGCAATAAAGAGGAGGCCTCCTCCTTTGTCGGCCTATAGTCGGTTGCAAGGCCGAGACACTATTCTTCTTATCTGTCTTTCCTACACACGATGAACCTGTACAGTGAATCCATGGTATCTATTCTTCGCATTAAAGGATTAGCGTCGCTTATAATAATAATAATCGAATATACATTCAGCAAAAACTAAGACACCTAGAAATCTCGTAAAAGTGAAGAAATCTAAGTCACTTGGAATTTTTTTGTGAAAAGTGCACAAAGTGGATTTTTTTTCAAACTTTTTAAACGTTAGTATTAGTTTAAAAAATATAAGGAAATAGCTTGCCTCGTTGCTTCAAATTAGCAAGACTGACAGCTGTCTCTTTTGACAACTCCAAAAAAAAAGTTGTTTTATAATTCGATCAAAGCAAAAAATATAAAATGAGGAAGATGTAAGATAAAAATAAAAGTAAATTCATATTTTAGTTGGGAGGGTTTAACGCTTGTGTATGCCTCTCGCTCGCACAATCAAACATTTTAAAAGATTTTTTTAAATCTGAGTGTACTCTTAGATGTTTCTAGCATATCAAACTCGATAAATATCACAAATAAATTAAATAAATGATTGTGCCCCGACCAGGAATCGAACCTGGTACCTCCAAATTCAAATCCACGTATGTAACAGCTAAAACACGAAGGCAGTCTATCAACTTTCTAGAAAATAAAACTAAGGACATTTTCAACCTATTTTTACTTTTATATACCTAGTTATAGATAGAGAAAAATAACAAAAAATATTATATTATATAAATTATAACGATTTTCCTCTAATTTACCTAAACATATATATGAATAATGTATCTCAAAAAAGAGGTAAATTATTCTTAGAAGGTGTTAAATAATTAAGCATTTTTTTCAAACAACATCTGCAATTATTTCTGCCAACGTATTAGCTTAGCTATACAAAGGGGGAATGTTGCCAGTTTTATTGGGACTATCACTGAAGGGTCGTCTCTAGAGGACATTTTTTACTTATAGTTTATTTTTTATTAGGTTTAGTTTATATTTATTTTATCTTTTAGTAGTTTTAATTTATATTATAATTCTTTTATACTGTTTGTATATTACTTCAATATAAATAAATAAATAGTAAAACAACATCTATGCTAGAAATATATGAATATAAAAACACGTATTATCAGGTAAAAAACAATTTGTAACAAGCACACGATCTTGCATTATCAAGATAAACCTGATGATTGTACTTCCCTCGCGTCAAATGAAGTGATTACAAAAATACAAGCACACAAGACGCGGAGATGAAAGTAAATTGAAACTCAGTACAGGCAAGCGAAATCAAGATAGTACTTGAAGCGTTCTTGAGACGTCATTACACTCGAAGTCACATGCACGGTCCCCGGCACCCTTCGCGTTCTCCCGAGCACTTCACGTGACGCGCGCTCTAAAAGGGTTGATGTTTTAGAAAGGAAAGGAAATTAGTATAAATAAGTTTTCCTACTAAATTAATATAAGGTTTGTGGGATTTAATTTAACTAGATTTTAGAACGCATGCGTGTAATATATTTACCTATAGCTCAATTTAATTAATTTTGCCCCGTTTGGAGTAAAAACTCTCGGGCCGTGGGGACCAAGTGCACAGTAAATGTTCAAGGCTTTGTTAACACAGTTCGTCAACACCTCAAGGGACATAAAAAAATGAATAATTTTATTTTAGAAGCCATATTTTTTTTTGTGTTATAATAGTAATAAATTTCTAATTTCTTCTTCTTTTTTATTGCTGAATGCTCACAGCATACCTAATTGGTACATAATATATTAGATAAGTTTCAATGAATTATAGTATGTTATGTGTGTGATAATATATGTGCTTCTGTGTGTACTATATAAATAAATAAATGAATATGAGACAAAAGGGCTGGGCAATATTTGGATCAGAGAATTAGCATTACCATTCAACGCGGCAATGCTGCCAGTATACTTGACACTTTGCCCATTGGTAGTGATTTGTAGCATGTTTTTTATTTATTTTATTTTATTTATTTGTTTCTTTTAGATTTTAGTTTCCTATTTAATTGTATTTTTCATTATTAGGTAGTGGTGTTCGTGGGAGAAATTTAGGATTAGTTTTTGAATTGTAGTTACTTTTGGTATTGTGTCGCTTATATGCTTTTCCTGACTGACTCAGCTAGGGGATACTCAAACATGTTATTTTAGATGGAATAAAATACCAGGATAAAGTATACGAAAGACAGGATACTCAGACCGCGTGGCAGGGGTCCAGGTCTCGATTTCACTTGCAAGATCGACGAAATCCTAACTCTGATTGACTCCTCCTGTTCACACCAGAGGGCGTAAGCGTCTAATTTTACCTGACTGCGCGACGCAAAGATGGTAATGTGTTTATCAGCTTTTGTAGGTATGTTTGTTCTTTTGTGGCACATTGGAGACCAAACGCGTTGGCCGATTTTGATTGTTACGTCAATCGATTTGTCTTAAATTCTGTTAAGGCGACAATCAGACGTAATATTTTCTTATCATTTTTGATTTTGAGTAACTATTTGGGATCTACGAGTATAAGGATTTAAAGTTGCTTAGCAACCATTTCAATAAATTTAGGTCCTATCTACACTTACTTACCCATAATGATTTACCAACTTATAACAGAGAGCGATAAATAATAATATATATATATATAAAATTAAATAACACGACTGATTAAAAAAATATCATTAAACACTAAAAATAATAAACAATAAAAATAAATACTAATGCGAAACATAGTGGCTTTAAGAGTCGGGATCCAAAAACTTATTATAAATAAAAATACTCACCCATGATTTGTTCCTGTGGCAGTGTGCCAAGAACACTTGCAGCGTTCCCCCGCTGCACAGCAATGCTGATTTGCTGCGCGAGAAAACTGCCAGCCCTCTTGTCACATACAGCATTAACCAGGCGCTTAGACAACTCTTTATTATTTGTTTTATGGCTTATTTATATATCTTAGTGTTTAATGAAATTTATTTTTTAACTCAGTCTTTTTTATGTTTTATAAATAAACTTTTTTTTTTTTAATAAATAGTGAGTTTGATGATGGATAATAGTTAAGGAAGGAATCAAAAGGAGAAAATAATACCAAGCCACAACAAGTAGTTTGTTATTAATATTATTGTGTAATTTTATTTTATTTCTTCAATTAAATAAATATTATTTTTATATAAGAATAAATTTAGAATATTGCTGGGACTGCCACGTTATTTAAATAAAAACAAGACTGCAAAAATTATAACTGTTAGTTTTTTTTTTATTATTATTTAGATAACTATAGTGAATTTTTTTAAATGCAAACATCCAGATTTAAATACATTTTATTATGTAACAATTTGTCCGTCAAATCGTTCCAACCAGTTTTATACTTCGCAATGTTAACTAAAAAACAAATTCACGTAAAAGGTTTTAAGCAAATAATAAATCGGGAATGTTTTAAAAAAGAATTCAGTGGCATCAATCATTTGTAACAGGTTTCAAAATATTTCAGCCAGTTGCGTATTTATTTGTAGAGGTGAAATAATGAAAAATAGATAATTGAATGGTAGAATATAAAATATGTTTTTTGCACAAAAACATCTTGTTTTAGTATGATTCTAGAAATAACATTTAAAGTGCGGGATTGAGATTGGGTTGAGCAATTCAGCACAGCAATCTTACGGCTTAAACTTACAGCGGCAGTAATAAGCTGCGGGATTGAAATCCCTAATCATTAGCAAATGTAATTGTTAAGTTTTAAATACTATCCTCCATTATCATTTTTTTAAAACACAAAAGGGCCAAGGACATTATAAAATTCAAAAAACAAAAAAATGTGTTTCCTCTTTTGTACGTGATCAAAGTAACCATTGCGAAACAAAGACGTAAAAAAACTTAAAAAAATAATTCTGGCCGAATATTTTGATTCTTATAGAAGTCGAATCACGTGCTCAAAAAACGTCGCGAGTTAAAAAAGAAAAGTTTTTTACGTGACTTTTTTAAGGCCGAGAGAGTTTCATAATGTTATTGTATGTAGTGCCTTTACATTGTACTATGTACTACAGTACATACACCACTACAGTAAAGTATCATTACGACCGTATCGCTTGGAAACCCCGCTATTAAATACGCCCATTATGACAAGTGGCAAGCTCGTTGATGTCTCTAGCGTACCAGACTCGTCTGAATCCCCTTAACCACTAAACTACGGACACAATCTAGAGTAAGAATCAAATTAGCTATAGCCGTGTTTTTTTTAAGTACTTATATGTAAATAAAGATTTCAATAAAAAAAAAAATTGGTATATTGCCGTATTGACGCGATCGTCATCAAAATCCTTAATAACTTGGTAAAATATATACAAATGTCATATTAAAGTCTACTTAAATAGACACTTGAAAGATGCTTAATTTCCCAAATTAGAAAATTATAATTGGTTCCTTGTTTACAGTAAAAAGTTATCAATTCCTACGTATTAATGACGACGAGGCGTGATTGACACTGTAGCCGCGTTTACACTGCCAATTATAATACCTAGCGTATACTCGTAGTCAAGTGAAATGTTTGTAGGTACTTAATGAGCTCAGAGAATACTTCACATTAAATCTAATTTTAATTTAAACCCTGTTGTTTAATTATTGTATATATCTAAATATTTATTTATTTTGAGTATTATTGCTATTATTTTATCCGTAGGTGGTAGGCGTAGTTTGCGGGGAAATACCCACCGTTAGTGCTGATAAACCCAGTAAAGTGTATAGTGTGGTATAGTGTTAGGGACTGATGTTTTATGCTTGTATAACAACCCGTATATCCAAATGTAAAGTAAGTAAATAAAATATATATATATCATTTGTTAAGTAGGCTCTATTATTGTTATATATTTATTGTTAATAATTTGATTAGGAAAATTTTGAGAAATAATAAAAAGATAAAAATATTGGTCTGATTTCATCATCATCATCATCAGCTCCACTGCTGCTGCTGAATGTGAGGAAGGCCCTAGGCTCGCCATTTCATACGATCTTTTGCCACCCTCATTCAACCTCCACCAGCGACCTATTTTCGGTCATCCGTTCATCTAGCGGTCTTCCCACTCTGCATTTTCTTGTACGTCCCCATTCCAGAACCCGTCTACTCCATCGGTCTTCGGTTCTGCCACCTCAACTTACTAATTTCAAAGGTTATATCGGTTACTTTGGTTTTCTGACTCGAGGAATACAAAGCATAGCTCTCTCCATAGCTCGCTGAGCGACCTTAAACTTGTGGACCAGACCCACCTTCAGTCCAGTCCACGTTACTGCTCCATATGACAATATTGAAAGTTTATTATAAGGATATGGCGTAACTTCCTGAATTCAGCCCATCCTAGTTAAATGCGCCAGTCAGCTTTCTTGCCTAGTTAGATAGTCTGACCAAGGTAGATTTATTTTTGCACAACTTCGTCACTCACGCAAATTGGTCTTGAAATGACATGATCGTCTATTATACTGGGTAAATTAAATTTTTATTTAAAATTTTATTGTACCTAATACAAGGGGCGGGATTAGTTTCAGAGTCAACCTTACGATCATCTGCATATGAGGTGTACAATATATAGGCAAATAAAAATAAACTTTAAAATTACCAATAAAACGAACACAGCAATAAACAATATAATTATATAAACATATACATTCAAGCTGAATTTGATGCTTATCTATTATACTTAGGACAGGTTATTCCACAAGTTCGCGGCAACAACTGCAAACGAATTTATAACAAAGCAAGAATGATGCGAGGGAATTGAAAGGAAAGAGTTATGTGAAGAACGAAAGGATCTGTCATGAGAATGTAAATAGATAGGCAAAGTAGTTATTGCGATATTTCAATATAATTTCAAGACACTTCATATTTTTTCACTTTTGTAGCGTACTAGTAAGGACGGCCAGACGTATCTGACGTCTCACTGGATCACTCCTTTTAGCCTTCAGACTCGTGTCCTGGAAAATGTTGAGTGAAAGATACTGAATCATTTACTTCCTACATTCCTACTTAGTTGCATGGTAGTCTACTATGTCACTAGTGTGAGGGTGGCCGTGACTGGATCGTTAGCCTCTGCATATCCTAGAAAATAAGGCTAGAGAAATAATAAACTACATTTCCTATGTTACTTGCTACTTTCCTTATTTACATGGTTTACTTGTTACAAGTGTAAAGGGAGGCCAGACACGTCCGTCTGACGTCTGACCAAATAGATACCCCCCACATGCGTGTCCTATAAAATGACGCTAATGCGAAATACTAAATAATATTTATTGCGGCCAACAAGTAGCCACGGCTCAGACTAAGCTGGTAAGGCACACAGATTCCACAGTGAAAGAGAGACGGCTCTTTATGAGGCCCACGATGATTCAGGCATACGACCTCTCGCGGTGGTCCTTCAGGTTGAGGGCGTATCCTTAGGCGATCTTTCGGTCTCAAACTTCAACTAACTAATTTACTGGTTATATTCGCTACTTTCCTAAGTGTAAGGACGGCCGGACGTGTCTGACGTCTGACTGGATCGTTAGCCTCTAGACGCGTGTCCTAGAAAATGACGCTAGTGAAAGATACTGAATAATTTATACACACAAACTGCCATAAATTGTATTGCTGTCATTGACCTATATGTTTTGACAACGAATTTAATTTAGGCACCTTTTTGGTTCAAGAAGTTTTTAGAAAAGTACCACAGACTGCATCCGTATCTAGCGGTCAAGTTACTGGGAAGCAGGTTCCAACAACCTTTGTTATTATACCTTAACCTACATTTAAATTTAGTGGAACAGTAATAATAATAAAAGTTATAAAAAAAACAATATTGATTGAAAATTAAAATAAAACAATTTAAAAAAATAATAATAAATAAAAAAAAGAAACCTAGACGGGAGCTGCCCCAGCCTGCTTCATATAAAGTCCTTTTTTTTACTAAACTTATACATAAATATACAAAATAAAAAAAAATTAAGAAGACTTTATTAGCAATTCATGAATTCATTGCATTACATTTATACTTTGCGGTTTACCGCGCTGTGAACTGCTATATGCCCGATGTGTTTGGCGATATTGCGAGTAAATTATTATTATTATTAAAATATTTTATTGCACTTTGCCTAAAAGTATATACAAAGGTAAACTTAAAGTCATTTCATCTTTTTCTACCAGCTAACTTTTAGGAGAGTGAAACAGACAAAAAAGAAAAATTTGTTGGTCTCCAAAAAGCATAATTAAATTCTGTACAGATATGTAATTAAAGAGCGCTAGTGGCTCAGTTGTAAGAACTATTTCCTGATAATCTTAAAAAGGTCGGTTCGAATTTTCCCCGAAATTTGTCTTAGAATTTAATACACCGTGCCTGTGCCCCGTAGAGTACTTTAAGCCGTCAGTCCCGGTGCCACTATTACCAACTTGTGGAATCATTAGTCAATTGTTATACAAAAAATACATCATATCCTCGCTTAATTCTCCAGATATTTGTTCTGGAAGGCCCATCTCAAGCTGTGGAGATCTAGCTGTGTTCTAGGGGCTGTATGAGATAATATATAAAAAATGACCAGGTATTAATTGTAAGTCAATAATTGCCCTACTTGAAGTAATAAAGACACATTTTACGGAAGGATGAGTTATTGCGTAGAGTCAAAGTTAAGGTGAAAAATTGATCACGTGACGTCACGGAGCCGAGTGGAAACTTTTTTACAGCTTTTTCCATGTCAAAAATACTTTTATTTAATCATCAAATTGACAAAAATCATAAAATAAAAGAATAAGTATCATAACGACCGTAATCCCCTTTTGTGGTGATCAGAAACCACGCTTTTTTAAGAGGCGAGGTCACACTTTACTATAAGCCTTAGTGGCAAACTCGTCGATGTCTCTAGTGTACCTGATTTGACCAGAAATCAAACCTGGTACCTCCGCGTCTAAATATACGTAGAAATGTCACAAAAAAGTATTTGTTAAAGAGCTTGCCACATAACATTATAAACTTTTTTAGAAAACAAAGTGGTATTTGACTACCCTGGAAGGAATAGGGTCACGATGATATTCATACTGACACTGTTAGTGTCAAATGCTACATTTGATATTCATATAATTTATATAAATTTGATAGTAATATTTTGATAATCAAACTTACGCGTTTGAACTAATAGACTGCCTCCTATATCCTAATTAATTATTACTTTTTCATCATCTTTATCAGGCTTTATCTCTCCACGGCTGGATATATTTATTTATTTAAAACTTTATTGCACTATGTACAAGAGGCGGGCTTAATGCCGCTAGGCATTCTCTAGCAGCCAACGTTTGGGACAATACAGAGCATTAACGCTGAAAGGTAGGTGCAACTGGCTATATGAAACATTTACATAATAAATTAAATCGTTCTTATATATACAATATATATATATAACTACAAATACATATACATTCAAATATTAAATAAAAATACATATACTACACACTATATACATACATAGATATAGGCCTCCCCTAAGGCTTTATCACCCTTATCCATCCCCATCGACCTTCCTCATGCCATCTGGCCATCTGGCAGGGAATCATCCCTCTCTGCATCTTCCAGTACGTGGTCTCCACCCCAAAACCCATCTACTCCATCGTTCATCGGTTCTACGACATATGTGTCCAGCCCATTGCCACTTCAGCTTGCAAATTTTGAAAGCTATGTCGGTTACTATGGTTCTCTGACGGATGTCAACGTTTCTGACTTTATCTTCTAGAGAAATCCCGAGCATAGCTCCCTGAGAGACCTTGAACTTGTGTATCAGACCAAACGTCTGGTGATTCTGCACCATACGACATTACTAGGTTCGTTTTGAACTGGTTGAAAACTTTTGTCTTCTAAGACTGTGGTATGTTCGATAGAAAGATGTGACCTAGTTTCCCGAATGCTGCCCATCCTAGCTGAATGCGTCTATCGGCTTCTTTGTTAAAGTTGACTACTCCTAATTGGACGGTCCAAGGTAGACGTATTTTTGCACAACTTCGAGAGTTGCGATTCCCACGCAGATTATTTTTTTTCTGCAGCATAATTTTATTATAACTATTAATTACTTCCACTTTCACTTCATCAATTTCTAGCACAGATATTAAGGTCAAATCAGGAGGTAGTTATACCTAGTAGGTACCTAGTGAAGTGTCATGACCACCGTATCCCTTGCGGGGTGGTGAAAAACCACGCTTGTTTAATATATATAGGTACGTTATGTAGTAAATAAAACAATAGCTGAAGGCGCATTAAAATACCAACGAAACAAACAGGCATGGTTGAAGAGATTAAATAATAATAATAAAAAATAATAAAAATCTTTATTGACACATTTTTTTTTCGTTTACCTAATATATAAATGTGCTCTGTCTCCTGGACTAGTCTGATGAAACAGACTGTGTTCCAGAAGACAAGTGCTCTTCGTTAAAGTTACATAATGTATGACAATAAAAGACGAAAATAATAAAAGCAAAAAACAACACATAAGCAAAACATAAATATAAAAGTAAAAAATGAAAGGCTATAAGGGGCAGAAATAATATTTAAAAATTAAATAATAAACAAAGCTATAATATGACCAATATTTAGTTGGATATTTAGATAATATTTTATTCATTTAATTTCTTTTAGAAGACATTCGGTTTCGTCATAATTAAGAGACATAAGCCATTTGTTTAATACTTTCTTGAACAATGATTTGGTTAGTGGGTATATATTTAATTTACTATTAACTTTATTATATATTCGAGAGCCAAAGTTATAGTTGATAGATTGATGAAAAAGCGAAAGAGGTGTGTCGTGATCGTGGCAAGTGGCGCTTACGTGTCTCTGCCACCCCGCGAGGAATTTTTTGTGAAGATATGTATATATGTAAATGTAGTATACACATCTACATATATACATATACACATCTAAGTCTTGGTCTGCCAGGGCCTCTTTTATCCACGACTATCGCATTATATATCTGGTTCGTGAATCTTTCTTCAGTCATCCTTTCTACTTGTCCGAACCATCAGAGCATGCCTTTCCTTATATTTGTCCCTATGCTTTCTTTAATACCTATCCGTTTGCGTATTTAGGTATATCTAAAAATAATATAATATATATAAATGAAGAATAAAATAAAACACAAAATTTCATAATGTAAAATAAATAAATAACAATACCTTTACGAGTATGTCAAAGAAAGGAGATTGAGATACATTTTGTTTTTTAAGAAGGATATATCGACACGAATATACTAAAAACATCACAGATCATCCCAAGGAGACTGGCAACATTTCTCCTCTGTATAGCTCCATATATACAAGTATACCTATATATAACATTATTATTATTAGATTGTGAGCTGACTCGGCCCTTTTACAGCCACGAATTTATATTTAGGTAAATCGGTCTATTTACAGCCACGACCTTATACTAAGTAGTTATTAAGTTACAATTATCTTGCTTACAGCAATAATGCTATTATAACACACATAAATCTGGATTATTACCTGTTACGGTCCAACCATGATTATATTGTTTATATTTTCGTTTTATATTATTTTAGTGCTGACAATATCTAATTTGTTACAAGATAAATAAAGGAAATAAATGATTTGATTTAATTTAACACGTTGGCAAAAATAATAGCCAACCTTCCTGTCCTCAGACTTTTCCGTCAGACAACAAGGTAAATATAATTTTAATTAAAGGAGTCTAGTCATGCAACAACTATATTTGTATAGTACACAAAAAAAGTATACCTATTCATCTCTAACGAGATTGGCGTTGAAAGGAATTGATTTTAAAATTTCGGAAAGGACTTGTTTTAAACTGAATGGATAATTACATTTCTTGCACAAACTATGCAATTAATTTCACTATTCGTGGATTTCTGCAGAAGGAATTTCAATCTACGACTGGATCTGTTTGGTTTGAAATTTCATTATAAATGTTAAACTCTTTTAAGGCCTGTGCACACTAGATCCGTACATGTGGCGTAGGTGGTTGTAGTTTTTTATTTTATTATTCTAGCACGACATGTGACCTTGTGCCCACCTTATGTTAAGTGGTGCGCGAGGTCCATGAATGTTAGCAACTGGAATCAGACACTCATGACTGACATCAGTTCCTAACACTATGCCGGCTTGACTGGGCATGACGGCAATTCGAGCCTGATCCCGAAACGTGTGGATACACTTTACTGGGTTTATCGGCACGAACGGTGGATATTTCCCCGCCCCAGCAGACTGGGAAAATTACCACCATCAGTCCACCTACTCACACCAACAAACGACAAGAGGAAGACAAGCATGGAATTCCATGGAATCTACGTGTGCAATTTGTATTGTACATGCCGGGTCCAACCTGTCTGGCCAGAGCGTAGCGAGTATTTTTTATTTTTTAAACTAGCGCAGATTTGGTCACAAGCCCGATATATAGGTTTATAGGTTTGGCTGTCAGAGAATGTCTTCGGGCATTAAGTCCGCCTTTGTACTTTGTGCAATAAAGTTTTTTTTTAATTAATAAATAAATATATACGATGGACCCGGCTTTTTTTTTTCGTTACAGCCCTTAGAACACAGCGTCCTAGACTTCTACTGTTGGAGATGGGCCTTCCAGAATATACATCTGGAGAATTTGGCCTGTACTCGCCACGCTGGCCAGACGGATGGGTAGACGAGGAGACCTTGTTTGAATACTTTATCAAAAAGTAAATAAGTTTTTTTTTTAAATTTATACTGAACACGACATGTGACATCGCGCCCACCTGACGGTAAGCAGTACGCGAGGTCCAAGAATGGGAGCAACTGACGCCGATCACCACGACCGACATCAGTCTCTACCACTATGCCGGTCTAACAAGATGCTTTTTCACACTTCGATTGAAGGACTCCAGGTTATAAGAGTGGGGAAGTAACTGTAAATACAATTTAGCCTAAAACCTTAATACAAAATGAATGATGACAACATAATGTTTCTAAAGTAGTCTGGCCTGTCTCTCCATTGCTGTATTTTAGAACCCCTTACCATAACACTGTATGACACTGGCTATGGCCAACGCTGTAAAAGACATCACCTATTGCCACTTGAAGTCCGCCGTAGCATTGCGGATATAACGTATCTAGTTGGTGTTGCGCGTGGGGCTGTGGACTGCCCCGAGCTCTTGGGTAAAATCACTTTGAGAGTACCAACGAGGACAGTGAGGCGGCCCGCACTCCTGCCCAACCCAGGCCGTAGCACCAATTATAGACGCAATGCATTTTTCAATAGGGCGGGTAAAATGTTTAATGAGCTCAGTGTCGACATCGATCTCTTCAATACTAGTACGGCGATGATTAGGCGGGTGATGGCAGGTGAGTACTTCGAGGGATTAGAATAGTTTTATATTTTCAAGTTTATGTATGCCTATGTGTATGTGTGTGTGTATATATGTATGTCTATTTCTGTTGTAGTTATTCTGTTATTGATGTAATGCCTATTCCTTCGTAATTCTTGTACTATTGTATTCATTTTTATTTTTAAATTTATTATCATTGTTTTCTTTGCTTACTTTTATTGTATCTGTCAGCGAACTCTTATTATTGGCTTTATCGTATTACTATTTTCTCCTATATATGTATAAATTTGCTGTAAGATTTCCTAAATAAATAAATAAATAAGCTACACGCTGTTTCACATGAAAAAAATCACAGCCCAACTCACACCGTACTAGACTTGCTAACAAAAGCCAATGCGACACTGCTAACGAAAATTTAAATAACACTGCATATTAAGTAGATAATTTCCATTCATTGAAATTGCGGAAATGCACGAAATGATACCACAGTTTAATAATGTCACTCATTAATGCCGCTGTCACAGTCGCAGATAAGTAAATATTTTGATCCTCTTCCATTTATGCTGTGAATAAGAATTTTGTATTTAAGCCATGGAGACCACGTACTGGAAGACCTAGAGATGGACGACCTGCTGCCAGATAGATTATCTGAATTAGAGTTGCGCATAGTACTCGTAGTTCCTGGCGAAGAACGCTGCTCGTCGCTCTCTAGGGCCACAGTTGGTGCGATTATTTTTCACACTGCCTTCGTGGTCTATCGGTTAAGACCGTAGATTTAGACGCGAAGGTACCGGGTTCGATTTCTGTTAGAGATATAATATATATGTTTATTTGTTTTTTTTTAAGTATAAGTATATTAATATTACAGTATATAACATAAAAGTATATTATTCACTATATTTTTCTGTATGCTGCGGAGACGTGGATCCTACGCGAAACAGATAAACGAACGAAACATATATACAAATAAACGAACTAATGTTCTAGAGATGTGGTATTGACCGCCTCCGTGGTCTAGTGGTAACAAACGTTGCCGTGAACTTGGGAGGTCGTGGGTTCGATTCCCACCGGGGGCAAGTTGTACATTGTATAATTTGTCTCGGTCTGGGTGTTTATATGTATAATATGTATATATTTACAAAAAAAAAGTATAAGTAATATGTAGTTTATCAACCATCTAGTTTCCGTAACACAAGCCTTGTAGCTTACCACGGAAACTAGATGGCGCTGTGTGACCTGTCTGGAAATATTTATTTATTTATTGGCGAAGAATGCATACTGGAGGAACTGGGGATGAGACAACGCCTTTCGTCGACTGTACAATTACGCATTCTCTTTCTTTGGACACGTGTCACGGCGTGGAGAAACATGCATCGAGCGCTTGGTAGTCCAGGGGAAAGTCGATGGCAAGAGGATGCGTGGTAGGTCTTCGATGAGATGGACCGATCAGGTGAAGGTTGCAATGGATCATCGCCTACATGAGTGCCCTATAATCAAATAGATATGTTTTAACTTTTTTACTGTATTGAATCTTATTTTTTATCATATTTGTATATAGTATTAATTTTAATTTAATTTATTTGGAATGTTTTATTTTATTATTTGATAGTGTAAACTGTAAATGAATTATTTAGATGTTAAGGCATGTTTTTATTTTTATTATTATTGTTTTAGCTTTCTGCATGTTTTTGCTTGACATTATTATTATTATTTTAATCATAGTTTTAAGATAGTCTAGTATAGGCGCATTATTGTTTGCCGTATGTTCACATTTTGAGGTGTGGTCCAGATTATTACCTAGCAGATTAATTTATAATAGTAGCAGGCGTCGACTGCAACTTGTAGTGAGCATCTTTGTAAATAAATAAATTAATAAACTAGGAAAGCCGGGGTCCGAGAGGAGTTGCGACGGCTTGTTAAGCGTGCCACTAGCACTCCAATGGCGACCACGACCACTCTGCCAAGAGTGTAGCGACTAAGAAGAATATTATTCACATACATTTTTAAACAAAAACAATAATAAATGTTCTAATTTGTCCCCAAGGTTTGTCTGTCAGAAAATATTTACGGGAAAGTCCGCCTATGTACTTTAAACAATATAGCAATTAGTTTTTAATAAAATCGCAGCGATATAATGCCTGCTGCTGCAGCGTGGAGTGTGCTATGAACTTGTCTTCGAAAGAGGTCTGTCTCTACATACCCCGTAAAGAAACTCTAGCATTGGGATATTCTAAGTTGATGATGATGTCATGTATAAATAATTGTAGGCCTTTCTGATTAAAGGAATTATAAAAGCAATTTCATTATTATCACGCCAGTCCCTCGCGGGTTAGGCTAAGTCATTTGTCACGTTCGTCACTTTTTTCGCCTCGTCCTCATTCATCAACATTTATACGTACCTACCTAACTTTAGTATCATCACGATCGTATTCCCTAGCGGGGTGGCTAAAAAGCTTTACGTTTAGCCAACTTAACTATAGGCCTATTTTATAGGCCTATAAGTGGCAAGCTTGTACGAATTCTGAAGCAATTAAGATAAATGTCACATTCGACATTATCGATATATCTGTCAAAATGCATACAAAAACCTTTACTCGACATAATATATATAATACTGATAAGCTGCTGGTCTTCTGCCAACAGCTTACACTTTGGACCGCTTTAGTACTTCACGTAGAATCATTCAAAATAACTTAAATAATGACGTGTCGCAAATGCCTGTAATGGGTTTAAAATTAATGAAAATATTTTGACTTTTAACTTTAACCCCGCTAGACATGAGAAATGTCACAAATAAATTTATTAACTTTGTGCTCTCGATCAGGAATCGAACTTAATACCACCGGGATTAAATCTACGCCCTTAACCGCTAGACTAAGGCAACAGTCAACACACCTATCTAGTCTACTCATTTATTTCATGGCGTTTCCAATGCTGAGATTACGTAGCGGGTGATATATGTTTATTTTTTAGTGTTAAGAGTTTTGGTAACCCCTCTCGCTTGCACACTTCAACATTTTTCATGTCTTTCATGTCTTAGGGTTCGATTCCTGGTCTGGACACATTTTATTTTTTTGTATTTCTTCAATCCATACCTCACTCTAGTTGTGACGACATTTTACGTTTTTTAAAGTTTTTCAAGTTATACTTTCGAGAAATTTAGGCAAAGATACAAGTAGGTACTCATAAATTTGAACTAGTAAACAAGAGTAAAACGTTATAAATATTTTTAAAAAATATGTTTTCCCAAAGTTAGGTATATAAAAATGAAAATATGTCCAAAAGTACCTACACTCAGACATGAAAAATCTTTGTAAATATTGGACTTTTTAAACCCTCTGAAAATAATAGTTAGGTAGGTATTAAGTTATTCTATCTTAGCGTGGTGGTTTTGCACTAGGAAAATATCAGAAAAATAATAAAATAGGAAGCGAACAACACCACCGTTTCCGTGCCTCGGACAGCACGTTAAGCCGTCGGTCCCGGTTTCACTAATACCAACTTGTGGAATCGTCAATAAAAATTGACATCATATCCTCGGCAAGCCATCTGGCCAGTGTGGCGAGTGTAGGCCAAATTCTCCAGATATATGTTCTGGAAGGCCCGTCTCTATCAGTGGAGGTCTAGGACGCTGTGTTCTAGGGGCTGTAATGAAACACCCTCTAAGGATTAATAACTTAATCTTTTTTATACTATATACTATCTATCTTACCTCTACAATTTCTTTCTAATAAATAAATAAGTAGCATTGACGAACTATTATTTTAACACTAAAATGGCGGCAAATTAATTACAAGTATTCTGCTTTATTTAATATTAAAGTGTACATATCAAATGTAATTAAAATTAAATGTATGAAATTGATTGGGAAACCTTGTGATATCGGGTCGCTTTGGGGGTCGAAGCTGTTTATGGTACAGCATTCGACACTCCCTTATTACACTCATACCGGGCATTGTGAGTTTGAACTCACATCTAATAAATCAATGTAATATTTCCGCCTTTGTCAACTAAACTCAAATTCATTTGTTTGTGATCATAAAGTGTCGTTTGTGTTATTAACTATTCTGTGGTGGAGGCGTGAAGGAAATAACTGTCGGAAACTATTTAGAAGTAATTTAATAACTAATATCGTCTTATAATAGTAATTAGTTCTTCTCAATCCTAAAATTACCAATTATAACTATGATAGCGCATAAAGCGGGGCTGCGGCGAAACATGCGGAGTCCGGCAAGCGGCGCAAGTATGAGTATATTAAAAGATTACCGCGTTGGTAGCTCGATTGTAAGAACGCGTACCTTAAATCCTACAAATGTCGGTTCAAACCCCCCCGGCATGTAGCAATGAGAAATACACTTTTCTTACGTACATTTGTCATAGATTTACAACACCATCGTTCCCGTGCTTCGGAGAGCACGTTAAGCCGTCGGTCACGGTTCTATTAATACCAACTTGTAGAATCGTTAATAAATTGTCATTAAAATTGACATCAGACCCTTGTCTGGCCAGCGTGGTGAGTGAAGGCCATATTCTCGAGAAATTTCTGAAAGCCCCGTCTCCAACAGTTGAGGTCTAGGACTCTTCTAGGGGCTGTAATGACGAAAATTACAGCCAGTACCCGCTCTATCTTATTTAATATTTTTGAGAGAGGTCTATATCCAGCAGTGGCGATGCTTCACCCATATGAAAGACATCACGCTGCCTCTTGCGTAGTATAGTGTATGCATCATCTTTTAGTGTGCACAAGCCTCTATGCTACTGTTAGTTGTTTTATTTTATTTTAAATACTTTATTGCACTAAAATTGTACATAGGCGGGCTTAATGGCCAGGCATTTTCTAACAACCAACCTTTGGGAGTGTGGAGAAACTATGTATGGGTGCAAATTTATAATTATAAACTACATACTAATAATACATATAAGAATAAATAAATACATAAATACATACATACAACTATAAAATGCTAAAAATAAGCCTACACACTAATATGTTTTCACTAAAACCATAAGGTTAATAATATTTGTTTACCTAAACTCGAATACTGGCAAGATTGTAGGTACCAACTATTTTGATAGGCAACTGGTAAAATTACTAAATTACAAGTATATTGCAAACATTTCTCAAATGCTTTGATCATGTTGCCAAAATACCTACTTGTAATATTCTGAACCGAAATATTCCCCATTTTGGTATCTACAAATAATTTTAAATTTATGCTATATTCAAAATTGTATAATATCCTATAAATTAATTTAAACCAGGTAATAACTGAAAAAGCTAAGAGTTGTGGGGACTCAGTTGTAAGAACGCTTTCACTGAAATCCTAAAAAGGTCAGTTCGAACCCAGGCCAAGTACCAATAAGAAATAGACATTTGTCATTGTTTTCAACACCATAGTTCCTGTGCCTCGGAGAGCGCGTTAAGTACTGACGTACCAACTAGTTGCATCGTAATTGTCTGGCCAGCGTGGCGGGTGTACGCCAAATTCTCAGAAAATCTGGAAGACCCTTTGTTAAATAGCAGAGCATATCGCTCAGAGTGGTCTCCCGAACGCCGTGATTCGTGCGTAATTCCGTCATAGCTTAAGATCTGGAAATGCCTACTATTGAGGAGCTTGTCGTTGGCCAGATTAGACGTATAATATCACTCCGTCCCACGCTCTGCCTCCCAACTTCCGAGAGAAGTGGTCCTGGAGGAGAGCTAAAGTAGTCGAACACCCTGGGTTTACTTTTACACCAGTAACGGCACCCCGTACCAAAAGTGCATGAATTACTAGCGGGTAGTAACCTGCTGAGTAGCGAGCCAGGGAAAACCGGGGAATCCCATCCCGAACCCAGGCCCATTAGCCATCCGGGCCTAGACGACTCCACTGTCTGTCTGTTTTTTTAAATTTGTTAAAAGATTGGAAACATATATGAAAAAGATTCATTCATTCATTACAGCCCCAAGAACACAGCGCCTAGACTCCACTGTTGGAGATGGGCCTTCCAGAACATATATCTGGAGAAATTGGTCTACACTCGCCACGCTGGCCAGACGGCTTGACGAGTATATGATATCAACGTTTAATGCATGTATTAACGATTCGAAAAGTTGGTATTAGTGGAACCGGGACCGACGGCTTAACGTGCTCTCCGAAAATATTAATTTATTAAATAAGAGTTTTTGTCACGTTGCTGTGGCGTGCATATGGCCTCAAACGCTTATTGTATTATTATTTTTTATACTAGCATGACATGTGACTTTGCGCTCACCTGATGTTAATTGGCGCACGAGGTCCATGAATGTTAGCAACTGGAATCAGACACTCATGTCTGACATCAGTTCCTAACACTATGCCAGCTTGAATGGGCATGAAGACAATTCGATCCTGATCCCGAAACGTGTGGATAGTTTTTCTGCACGAACGGTGGATACTTTCCCGCCCCGGCAGACTAGGCAAATTACCAGCATCAGTCCGCCTACCACCTCCAGATAAATAATAATAAAAAAAAGCTTATGTAAATTAGGTTAGTACTAACATACCTAGTTGTATAAAATTGTTTGTTACTAACCAATTATATCTGTTTATTCATATATTTTTTTTAAAGTTTAACATCTAATTTAAGACATTGTGTACCTAATACGACTTTGTTTTAAACACATATTAAGATAACAAGCTACAATAATTATAAAAGCAAAAAAGTAAATATTTATTTATTTATTATAGGTACACAAACGGATCATAATCGGTAATCATCATCATCAGCCTGCGTCTCTCCACTGTTGGATGTAGAGGCTCGCCACTTGACACGATCTTCTCCCACCCTCATCAACCTCCCACCAGTGACTTTTCTTCCACAGGTCATCTGTCCATCTGGATGGGGGTCGTCCCACTCTGCGTCTTCCAGTACGTGGTCTCCAGTCCAGAACCCGTCTACTCCATCGTTTATCGGTTCAAATATGTGTCCGGCCCATTGCCACATAAGCTTGCAAATTTTTAAAGCTATGTCGGTAACTTTGGATCTCTGACGGATGTCAACATTTCTGACTTTATCTTCTACAGAAATCCTGAATATAGCTCTCTCCTTAGCTTGCTGAGCAACCTTGCAACCTTGAACTAGACCTACCGTAAGTGTCCATGTTTATTCACCATACGACAATTTAAACACTGTGATATATTCGATATTTTTTTTACCAATTAAATCATGTAACATTGCGCCCACCTGATGTTAAGCGATACGCGAGGTTCAGAAATGGGAGCAACTGACGCCAGCCGCAGACGACCAACATCAGTCCCAAATGATAATAAAAATTATATTAAATATTAAAAGTTCCTAGAAAGTTACTAGTTAGAAAGTACTTATTATTCCGTTATTTTTGTAGTCATTTAAATAGGAAATCTACGACCTATTATTTAATTTCATAATAAACTGTTATCAAATTTATAATATAATGAATTTGGGTGAATATTTAAACAGGGCGACCTTAGTTTGTTCTTATAATAATAAGTGCCTAGTTTTTTACTAATATACCAACACATATGGAAGCGAGACGTGGATATGTCAGAATACGCATGAGAGTAGAGTTAATGCAGTAGAAATGTGGTCGTGGCGTCGAATATGCGGCGTCACTTTGGCAGATGGCATATGTAACGTCGAAATACGGAAAAGGGTAGGTATAAAAGAAAGCATAGTGGCGAAAATGAAGAAAGATATACTACGATGATTCGGGCATGTTGAAAGGATGAGCAAAAAAAGATTGACGAACCAGGTATATAATGCGAAAGTTTGATCAAATAAATAAAACACTGGCTGAAGATGCATTAAAAAGCCTTCGTAACAAAAGGGCATGTATGAAGAGGTTAATGAATGTCGACGAAGCGAAAGACCTACCCGCAAAGGATCTGGCGTGAAAATATGTATGTATATTAGTTGAGACTGACAGACTGAGCTCAAAAGTATAGTAAATAGTTTTTTTTTTGTACTCGACAAGGTAACCCGGTACATTCCCGTCTAAATTTATAGACCTAAACCGCGGTGACCGGATATCAAGTTAAAACAAAATACGTGGAGCATCGTAGAGATACAACCGGTAGGACTAGAATGTACAAACTCCGTTCATGAATCAAAACCGAAATAAGGACGGGAAAGGATGGCCACATATTTTTTTGATGAATATTTTTCGATTTCAATTGTAAAAAAAATATTACAACATCTTAACCCTTTTAGGATCATAAGGTTTTTAGAACTGATTGACATTGAGTGTTTTTTGAACTCAAATGCTAACTCACAATTAGCAAACTTTACTATAGGCCAATCATGACAAGTGACAAGATCTTCGATGCATACTCAAACAATATCACAAATAATTAAATTGTGATCCGACCAATAATCGACTCCTTACTACCACATCTAAATATACGGTATTGACTGCTAGACCAAGGTAACAGTACAAAAAGTAGATAGTCAGTTGTATTAGTATTATTATTAATATTTTTTAGGACATGTCTTCTTCTTTAAAGGATTAAGAGAAGAGTTAAAATTAATTGTGAATAATAATAATAAACATTACAAAATATTGAACCTAAGAACCCTTGGATTGAACTTTTAAACTCGCATAAAAAATAAACGAGGCCTCGATTCGTAAATGTCCGTTAAAAACTCCAAGTTAACTAATTAACACTTCAAAGCTGAAAGTTGACTGAGGGCGGATGAAAGCCACTGGGGAACAATGTCCTAATCCACCCCCACATAGAGAGAACCAGAAATTGAAGGTGGAAAGAGGAACTTTCAAAAAACAAAACGATTTTCATGTAAAGCATGGAACGGTCGGTTTTTTCATTCAGGCCATTGACCTAATACGAATTGCCGCTGGTCTAAAATTGTTTGTTGATGTTACGTATGAATCTTACGTAAGCGCGTCATGAGAAGAAGAAATTGTCTAGAAATACCTATGTTTTGGAAATCCCATTTCCTGCAGTAGAGTTCTGGGTCTCTCCCTTCCGCCCAACATAACAAAAGAAGGACAAATTTTACAGAAATATGTTTTGGAAGGCTAATCTCCAGCAGTGGAGGTCTGGGACCTGAGTGTGAGAATGCCAAATTCTCCAGAAATATGTTTTGAACGGCTTATCTTCAGCAGTGGAGGTCTGGGACCTGAGTGAGATAATGAAAAATTCACCAGAAATATCTTTTAAACGGCTAATCTTCAGCAGTGGAGGTCTAAGACCTGAGTGAGAGAATGACAAATTCTCCAGAAATATGTTTTGAACGGCTAATCTTCAGCAGTGGAGGTCTGGGACCTGAGTGAGAGAATGACAAATTTTACAGAAATATGTTTTGGAAGGCTAATCTCCAGCAGTGGAGGTCTGGTACCTGAGTGAGAGAATGACAAATTTTGCAGAAATATGTTTTGGAAGGCTAATCTCCAGCAGTGGAGGTCTGGGACCTGAGTGAGAGAATGACAAATTTTGCAGAAATATGTTTTGGAAGGCTAATCTCCAGCAGTGAAGGTCTGGGACCTGAGTGAGAGAATGACCAATTTTGCAGAAATATGTTTTGGAAGGCTAATCTCCATCAGTGGAGGTCTCTTTCTTAGCCAAACGAATCAGTATTGCAATGCAGCGGGGAAATACAGCCAGCGTTCTTGCCACCATTCCACTTATTTTCCTATCGGTAATATTAAATCAGTACATACTTGTATATATATATATATATATATAATTTGTTAACTTTTTGTATACATTAACGATATTTACCGGAGGTGTTGGAAAAAAATAAGCCGTCTGGGAACTTTCAACGAAATCACTGCCAAAACCCTTTAAGATATAACAAATAATGTATGGTGAAATTTGTGTATCTTATATAGTTCTACAGAAAAGTCCGCGATGGCACATGTCAATTTTAAGGATAATTACATAAATACCTTATTATTTTGGCTTGAAGATATTTTTTCCATACATCATGCAAATTAAATGAAAACCTTATTAGGAGATATATACCAAAATCTAAATAATGCACGACAAAATTAATTTCATGTCGCCGCTTACATGGAAAAAGCCGGGTAAAACAGCTAGTTTAATATACGAGTAAATGATATTATGTGTACTTAAAATCTGTCCAAGATTAATTTTCGAGCGAGTGTATTGAAAACGTTATGTTGTAACCCGACCTGATGTCCATTGTATATTAGGTTAATGATTCCAACCAAACAAAGTGGCCCCTTTTTACAAGTTCACACGCAAATTTGAAATTACACCCTTTGGTGGTGAGGGGACCACTTATACGAAGAAAGGTCATTTCATGTCAGGTTGGCCCTGAATTTGTGTGTCGCCAAAGGATTACACGATTAAATGTACTTTTTTAAATAATTTTAACGGGTCTTTACGCGATTTACCTTAGAGACATATTTCTCCCGACGTTTCAGCCAAGTTGCATTGGCCGTGGTCACGGGTCGACTGAAGCTATGCGGTGTAGTCTCGTACATACTGGGCGGCAGATGTAAACCTACCCACTTATCACTTTTAAAAGTTTTTAGAAATCACGACACACGACACTTACAATATCCTTGGCGACATCGGGCGATTTTTCCCGGCGTCGAAACCTATTGATTACTGGATTCCACGATGAAGATAGCTTATAACCCCCCTCTCGATTGAAATTTTTGTGTTTCTTTATTTCGATCGCTTCACGTACTATTCTAGGGTAAAATTATTAAAAAAAACTATTATGAATATGCGCGAAAGTTTAAAAAGTTTAAATGTACTTTTTTCAAATTAAAACTTATTTAAAACTTTTATTTTTCCGGGTTCGATTGCTGGTAGGGATACAATCATATTTATTTATTAAGAAACACATTTATTCGAAGTAAATTAATATACAATAAATATAAATTGCGCGGTGGTGGCTCGGTTATAAGAACCTATAATCCTACAAATGTCGGTTCAAACCCACCCGGCATGTACCAATGAAAAATACACTTTTCTTACGTACATTTGTCATAGATTTACAACACTCCTCGGAGAGCACTTTAAGCTGTCGGTCCCGGTTTCACTAATACCAACTTATGAAATCGTTAATAAATTGACATCATATCCTCGCCAAGCCGTCTGGCCAGCGTAGCGAGTGTAGGCCAAATTCTCCAGATATATATTCAGGAAGGCTCATCCCCACCAGTGGAGGTCTAGGACACTGTGTTCTAGGGGCTATAATAATGATGATGAAATGATACCTAAATAATAAAATTAAAAATAAACTTAACTATAAATAAAAACTCGTCGTCGCATAGACTGGCAACAATTCCCCTCTGTACAGCAAGGCTAATACGTTGGCAGAAATAATTGCCAGTCTTCCTGTTTCCAGACCTTTCGCCAGGCGCTTTGTTTGGCCCATTGTCTCGACTCCAAACGACGCAAATTTGTAACCGGTACCAACATTTGCCTATTTGCGCCTTAAGGTTCTCAGCAGAAAACGCCGCACTTCCCGCGCCTGAAGAGGTCGCTTGGATCTGAGATAGAGCTAATATGTCTACACACGTCGCATCCCACACCAGAGAACTGCCAAGTTTCCACGTCCCAACAGTAATTTTTTTAATGATGTTTTGCTTTAATACTTTTAAAAGTCGTTAAAAAAGTGTTAACGTGGAAATTGTAGGCTGTATTCACTTCACTATGGGCGGGCGGAAGCGTTTGACTCCATTTTTCATTATTTGAAGCCGACAAAGAGTTCTATTAAACCCTATCTGAATACAGTAAGGGGGTTTTAAGCGTACCTATCGGACGCTACGTTAGTATTTTACTTTACCACCGTATAGGAAAATACACTTTTCTGTTGTGATGTAAGGTTCAAAATCCAGAGGTTATGTGTCGAATTTTTCTTATCAAATTAATGTGTAGAAATAATGGTCTCTTTTAGGTAATTTTAAAGAGTAAAGCAATTTTATTGCTTATGTTATAGGGGTGTTTTGGAAGTTTATCTTGTATCATCCTTACAGCCCTGTTACATCCGACCTCCACTGTTAGAGATAGGCCTTCCAAAATATATAACTGGAGAATTTGAACTACACTCGTCCTGCTGTCTAGTCGGATTAGCGAGAGTTTGATGTCAATTATAATAATAATAATAATATAATAATAAATAATAAATATTTCCAGACAGGTCACACAGCGCCATCTAATTTACGTGGTAAGCTACAAGGCTTGTGTTACGGAAACTAGATGGTTGATAAACTACATATTATACATATAAACACCCAGACCGAGACAAATTATACAATGTACAACTTGCCCCCGGTGGGAATCGAACCCACGACCTCCCGAGTTCATGGCAACGTTTGTTACCACTAGACCACGGAGGCGGTCAATTTTTGTCAATTAATGACAATTTATAAACGATTATACAAGTTGATATTAGTGGAACCGGGACCCGACAGCTTTACGTGCTCTCCGAGAACGGTGGTGTTGGTAAATTATGACAAATGCACGTAAGAAAAGTACTTCTCATTGGTACATGCCAAGGTTCGAACCGCGAACCTTTTTGGATTGGAAAGCATTGTTACAGCCCAGTCTCGACATTTCATAACTGTCGCTGTCTTAGCAAATTCGTTCGGTAAGACATAAAAAAAATGTTGCCACCTACAAAACCAAAGTAAAGGGAAAAAAATCTTTATTGCACAATTAATATTTAAGATAAAATAAAGTACATAGGCGAGCTTAATATTTTAAAGGTATTCTCTAACAGCCAATCTAACATGTATGTTTATATTTTGTGTGCAATAAAGAATTATATTATTATTATTATTCTAATAGAATAGGTCAGAATATGCACCCACATACCGTAGTCACTATCCCTTCGCGTACCTATAAATTTGGTGACTTATACATCTGTCGCACAATAAAGATGTGGAATGCTCTTCCAGCCTCTGTGTTTCCACTTTCCTATAACCTGGAGTCCTTCAAGCGAAGTGTGAAAAGGCATCTAGTCAAGCCGGCATAGTGTTAGGGACTGATGTCGGATATAAGGGTCTGATTCCAGTTGCTAACATTCATGGACCCTGCGCGCCACTTACCATCAGGTGGGCGCAGGGTCACATGTCGTGCTAGTATAAAAAAAAAAAGAAAAAAAAAAAAAAAAATAGACGTGCGTCCAATTATTTAGTAGACTAATAATCAATTATGTCATACAGCGTCCGCGTTGCCATTTTCAAGAATATTATCAAGCTGACGTCGTCACTGGCGGCGGCGCACCGCAAAATAAACAAAATGGACGACGTGTGACGTCGTTGGAAAGATAATATAAGTTTTCGACAATCATAAACATATTTTGGAAAGTGACCACGCGATTTGGTATGTTGGAAGGCTCGTCAATGCACCTTTAATCGCTAATAAATGTCGAGACTGCTTCCCCAGGCAAATAGGCGTGTATTATTTATTTATTTAAAACTTTATTGCACTATGTACAAGGGGCGGGCTTAATACCGCTAGACATTCTTTGACAGCCAACCTTTGGGACAATAACAAGTATAACTTAGGTCGAGGAGTAGGTGCGAAGACGTAATTAAGACTGATCATTATTAAATAATAACGATATTTATCAATAATATTATACACTATATACTACTATAGTACTATAATAGTACTAACATACATACATATATACGTAACTATAATGTATGGCTTAATTATAAACCATGAGAATTGTTGAAGAATATGTATGATAAATCTATTTAAAAATCTCCTCATTGCCCATTTCCTAAATAAACAAAATAATCCGACTACCTGATATCTATTTCTGTCTCTTTTTATTTGTTGTGTAAATAATACGTATTTTTTTTCCTTCATTTTCTTATGTATTTCTTACATAAATTTAGTTAAATGTATATATTATTATTATATATTTTTATAGGTATTTGTGTATTAGTATGTAAATTATTGTTATGTATGTATGTATGTTTAAGTATTTGTTTTTATTTCTAATGCACCCGCAATCGTCTACCACACTCCCAAAGGTATAAAATGCCGAGAGGCATTAAGTTCGCCCTTGTACTCAACTGTTAAGTTTTTAAGTGCAATAAAGAATTTATAAATAAATAAGATTGCAATTTTAATTTTGTTTCTTTAGAATTGTTAAATGTATTTAGAATTAATTATTTAAAGATTTAGAATATATTGTATTTTGAATTAATAAAAAAAACACTAATGAATCAGCATTTACGCTGACTTGAAAAAATCAACCTGTATAATTTGTAGTGGATGTGTAGTTTTGAGTACTGAGCGGTTGAGATTGTACGATAAGTTTTAATATGAGCCGGAAGCGCCTAGGCGGGGTGGAGGCCGTTGTACGAAAATACTGCAATTTGTATCAGATTTTCCAATGAAATGTTGCCGTAAAGGTTCTTATTAGAATAAATTAAGATGCCAAGCCGTAATGTACGGTTAAGTGTGTGACAAGTTAATACCCAGTGTGCGTGTGGATACAGTTTTGTTTACTAATCATATAGCTCTTAAGAATTACGTGGTCTAAACTAACTATTCCCATCATTTATCATCATCATTACAGACCCTAGAACACAGCGTTATAGACCTCCACTGATGGAGATGGGCCTTTCAGAACATATATCTGGAGAATTTGGCCTACACTCGCCACGCTGTCCAGACGGCTTGGCGAGGATATGATGTCAATTTTTAATGATAATTTATTAACGATTCCAAAAGTTAGTATTAGTGGAACTGGGACCGACGGCTTAACGTGCTCTCCGTGGCACGGGAACTGTGGTTTTGTAAATCTATGACAAATGTACGTAAGAAAAGTGTATTTCTCATTGGTACATGCCGGGTGGTTTGAACCGACCTTTCTAGGATTTAAGGAACGCGTTCTTACAACCGAGCCACCACCGCTCCTACCATACTATTCGCATACCTAAGTCATAATAATCTAAATTATAATATCCATATTATCAAGTCATATATGAAATTGACGTTATGTCGGAATGGCCACTTTGGTCTTAAATATCTGGCGTTTGGCTAGGAATTTATTATTTAATTTATTTTAAATTTAGGCTGGTGTATTTGTGTTTCTAGTTTGGTGATTCATTTGTTTTTACGCCATTAGGTTTTTCTTTGACATCGGTCTGTTCACAATATGGCTTTATCTTATTCTTACTTGGATATAATCAATAAATTAAACCACTATAAATAACTTATTAAAAATAAATAAAATAATAAATAAATATTTCCAGACAGGTCACACAGCGCCATCTAATTTCCGTGGTAAGCTGCGAGGCTTGTGTTACGGAAACTAGATGGTTGATAAACTACATATTATATATTTTTTTTGTAAATATATACATATTATACATATAAACACTCAGACCGAGACAAATTATACAATGTACAACTTGCGCCCGGTGGGAATCGAACCCACGACCTCCCGAGTTCACGGCGACATTTGTTACCACTAGACCACGGAGGCGGTAATAAATTCACCACTCACAGTGAATTCATGAATTGTATCTTATTTTCTTGTATTGTAATAATAATGCGTGTTTATCTTTCTAATAGATCGCCCACACTTGTTTAGATAAACAATATGAACATGTTAAATTCAAATAGTAAAATTCATTTATCGACAATTTAAATAATAACAAGGAAATTGTGTGGTGTAATTATTGCGAAACTTTATTAGCATTTTAAAGCGTGCATTAGTCTTTATTGGTTGTTTCTCCGAAGCCAATTTTATGTAAATACCAGGCTGACCTGACGAGCCTGACCAAAGATATTGAAACTATAGATACCGCACCCAAAACAAAATGTTATTAAAATTTGGTTAATTACTTTTTTGTATATATGTCTACATACATATAGGAAAATATTATTTTGTTTATTTAACCAATACTATACACTACAATAATAATGTGTCAGTTGTACCACTCTGGTCAACTGTTATAAGTTTGTGTATCGATTTTAGCCGTAGTAATTTATCGTAGTATCTGATTGTACATATTATTAGTTACAATTATTGTTTTTTATTATTATATTTTTTTAAATTATAAAAAAAAAAAAATATATTAAATAATAACTGTTTAGCTGACTAATCATGCAGCACAACGTGTTTTATCGAAGGCTGCAGCATTTATAATATTATTAGTGTTTTGCGTAAACATGTTTATATTTAGTGAGGATGAATATGGCTACACACACCATCCCAGACCCTGATAAAAAGTCCTAGATGCCTATCAGAAATTTCTGGAAAATTTGGAATACACTTGCCACGCTGGTCAGACGGGGTGCACACATGTTAACAAAAATTAGGTATTTAACTAACTCCTTCAAGTAAAATAAACAGCTACGTTGTTGATCTTATTTCCTATCCTACATGTTACCCAAGCATCTTAGCGTGCTGTCTTCTAGATACGATCTTATGAGCCTGCTTGAGCGAGCGTGTCTTAACTTATGATAAATTACAATGTTATTATGTAAACTTAAGGATAGGCATAAGCCTGAACTAAGTGATATTGTGTATTAGGCAGCAGTGGTCAAAAAAATTATGTTTATCGCTCGCACTGCTATTTTGCACGCTCGAAATTTCACGCAACACTGCGCACTTATTTGTGGTAATACTTTTCGGTCGCTAATGCGTCATCATTAATTTGAATATCATGGGGTTCGGCTTAATACCGTGGCCGCTAGCCCAATTAATAAACCTCAGAAATTCAAACCCCCGTTAAAGATAACAACCCCGGTATAAAAATAATGCAGGCAGGTTATAAAAAGCAATTTAACATAAGGTTAGGTTTGTTTTGGTCTTCTAGAATAGGTATCAGGTATCTAGAGTAGGTAGTCAGAACTGTAATGGAGCTGTATTTAGAGACATTATTATAAACATACAATAGAGATGAAAACCAGGACCTCTGTGCAATCACGTGCTTCCATGTCTATGTGATAGTGTCAAAAGACAGATTTGAAATAAATTTATAAGCGCGTTTATATATTATGGGTTCTCTTGGCAGAGTGGTCGTGGTCGCCATTTGTGTGCTATTGGCACACCGTCGCCACTCCTCTCGGACTGCAACTTTTTCTGGTGCACTCATAAAGGGAATGAGCATTCACTTCATCAGTCCTTGTCAACGGAGACCTACCACGCATCCTTTTGCCATCGACCTTCTCCTGGACCACCAGCGCTCGATGGATGTTTCTCCACGCCGTGACACGTGATTGTACAGTCCAGGAAAGATCCTCAGTTACTCCAGTATGAATTTGTTAGTTCGTGCCCAACGTTCTCCGCATTCATATTATAGATACTAACAGTTAATTGTAGCCTTTAGTGTAAGCCATGGTTATGAACATAGCGATCGGAAACACACTTTTATTATATACTCGTACATTTGTCATAGATTTACAATACCACGGTTTCCGTGTAAGAAGAACACGTTAAGCCGTCTACCCCGATTTCACTTGTTGTAACTTGTGGAATAGTTAATACATTTTTCATATCAGACCCTCGGCAACCCATCTGGCCAGCGGGGCAGGCATAGGCCATATTTTCTAGATATGATTTCTGGAAAGCCCATCTCTAACAGTGGAGGTTTAGGATTTGTGTGCTGTGATTACTATGAATATTATTATTATTAGTGTGACTTCTTAAAGAATGTCGGCATATAGCCGGTTAACCAAATGATGCTTACAGTCCTCGGCCAAGTTTTCTCCAAACTCCTGATACGGTAAGTACTAAGGATTTTAGCTTTTTGTAGTTGTCTGTAAATGTATTGGTCTATTTTTATAGTTTTGAGGCCAGTTTTTTTTTTATTTACTTAATTTTAAAGGTATATTTAACAGTAAAATGCACTTAAAATGGTGACAAAACTGCGCCTACATACATGCACTAACCCTCTGGCCGTACGGGCCAAAAGCCGTGTGTATTCATAATTATAGGGTGTAATTAGGAATGAAAAATTGTCCACTTTGGGCGTGCTGGCTTGACATTCAGATAACCTTCAAACGTTTTAATAATAAATACTACCTGTTTGTCTTTTGTAGGACATTGTATTTGATTTAATATTTTACATTCGGCTCGTTGTACGTACAAAGGCAAGGAACATAACACAAGTACACAGGGGATATGTTGACAGTCACTTTTTTTTTTCTTTTTTTTATACATGGAATTCGGTAAATCGAAAATCATTAGTGATATGAACCACGGCCTGAAGGATCCAACCTGAGTTGTTGTTCATATGCCCAACTAACCGTGGGGAGAACCTAACCAAACCTAACCAAAGCAGACCTTTTGGCGCCTATGAGCTTAAATCTTATAATCGTCTCACTTCAATGTTGGCCCTGTGTGCAAGGCACTCATACTTGGGACTATATATAATGGGACTTATCTAAAGGATATATAAGGTCTGGAGACAGGAAGGCTGGCAATTATTTCTGCCAACGTATTAGCCTCGCTATACAGAGGGGAAATGTTGCCAGTCTCCTTGGGACTATCTCGGATGGGACGTCTCTAGAGGACATTTTTTATTTATAGGTTAGTTTATTTTTAATTTTATTCTTTAGGTAGCTTTTAATTTATATTTAATGTACTTGTAATGTAATTAACTTCGAATTAATTTACTTCTCTAGAGGATATTTGTTTTTTATACACAGTGACAAAGGTAAAGTATCCTTGTGGCCACCCCGCTTATGTAAGTAGCGAGTTAACATTTCGTCAACTGTACTATAGGCACATCATGACAAGTGACAGGCTCATCGAATTCTAGCTTACAAGGGCTGTTATTTGCTACTAATGGTCATTCAATCATGATTAGTCATTATCATTATAATTCATTTGCTATCATACCATGATTAGTAAAATAATTCGTTTGTACAACACCGAATGTTACATTAGGTTTGTAACTACTTCACATCACATCACATCACAGCCCCTTGAACATAAGAGTCCTAGACCTCCACTGTTGGAGGTGGGCCTTCCAGAAGTTATTGGAGAATTTGGCCTACACTCGCCACGCTGGGCAGGTTGGCGACGGACTGATGTCACAAGTTGTTATTAAGTGCAACCGAGACCAACGGTTTAAAGTCTTCTACGAGGTACGTAAGGACAGCGTTCTTTTTACCGAGCCACCACAACTTTCTTAACTACTTAGTTATGAATAAATAAATGATAGAAATAATTTCAAGTTGTATGTATTTAATCTGTCGGTCGTAAGCACGAGACACTATTTCTCTTCATTGAGCGAGGAAATACTTAGTTGATTACCAGCTTTTTCGTCGGTCGCACGCCTTACCTTAATAAAGTGTTTCGTAAGTAAAATTAGGTCAAATTGAAAAATAGTCATGGGGTCGAACAAATTATTGAGGTCAAAGCATGAAGTTGATTTGTCCAATTACTTATTTAATACCTTAAGCTTCCAAGACTGCTTTGGCAGAATTACACAGTATTACAAAAATGTGCTTGAGCAATAAAAAGGGGGCCATCAGTATAAATCCAGCTCATGTCGGATACAAGTCTATTTATTTATTTGGACTAATATAAAATTTCATCAAACAATTTTTTTTAAACAATTTACACATAAAAATAGATATCTAAGAGTAAAAACAATCAATTAAAAAAGTGCATAAAACCATAATAATGAAATAATAAAGAAATAATATTTAAACTATTAATTCATTATTATACTACGTGGATTTTTTAAAGATCAAATATATTTATATTTTAATCTAGAATAATACGAAAGAACTACGTGATTTAAATTTTGTATTACATTCATTATTATTATTAAAAAATCCAAAGTTACGGCGCAGAGAAGTTTTCCTAAAAATATGGCCACTCATACTCGACTGTAATCAAGAGGTCGACGATCGTGCGAACGTTGATTATGTAATTGATTCTCTCTTAATTTTGTCTTTCGGCTGTGAGCAAGATCAATTAATACTATTATTCTCCATTTTCCCCAACACACGATAGAACTAACTGTACTGCTAATAAATATTATCCTTTCTCTCGTTGAAAAAACTGTCTGCTTTTGAGACTATATTCTTATAAATAATTATCGATTTTTATTAACTGCTACCAGTTGTCTAGCGGTTGAGTCTTTGGATTTAGACTCGGAGGGAGGTACCGATTCCTGATCGGCACATAATATTTATTAATTTAAATAAATATATCAAATATTATTTATTTGTGATTTTATTCAAGTTTGGTACGCTAAAGACAAGCTTAGGGAAACGGTCGTGAAGATACCTATTACTTTTATATATTATATTTATAGGTGTGCATGCTTCGAACCTATTATTGAACGCATCGGATGCTGCCTGACCTAGGCTAATTAATTAACCAAACGGTACAAATTGGTTTCCTTTTAGGAAACGGATGGGGATTTATTTACTATGTGTGGTCAATTTAGTTTTACAATTAACTCTATTTAGTTTAAAATGGAAAGCTTACGTTGTAAGTTTTAACCATATATATTTTTAGCATTTGTTTTTTTGAAAAATTTACAGCTTATACAAAATAATGAAAAAAAAAAGTTTATTGGATCATAATCAAATAGTTTAAGTTAGTGAGCACTGCCTTGTGGAAAAGAAACTCTGGGCTCCAGAATGCAGTTTCCCTATTTTTGACACAGTAAAACTATACAAGTAGTTACATAAATTAATAATACAGTGCATTCCCATCCTCATCAAACATTGTTTTTCTGTAGCCAGCCTCTCAAATTGAAGCCATTTAAATATTTCACATATGAATACATAAACTAGTAGAAAAGTTATATGATTAAATAAAAAATATAAGTAGGTATACAGTAAGTACATTATTAGTGATTTTTTTACCCTATTTAAGGCTCAAATAGTTAAACCACACGCACAGGCCAAAATACGAAGCCCCATACGGTAGCTACTATCCCTACTAGTACATTTTGGAGTCTTACATCCGTCGCATGCTGGAGTTGTGGAATGCTCTTCTAACCCGAGTGATAAATCATTATTCCTATAACCTGGGGACCTTTTTTTTTTTTTTTTACCATCACACCTTCATGGAGACTTGCTCCTACGATCATCTCAAGTCCTTTCGGAAGAGGCGTAGACCCAAAAGTGTTTTCCAAGACACCGAAACTCTTTACCATCCGGCTGATTTAGCTGATGGAGCTCTCAGTTTTCTTATAGATGGCTCCCCTCATGTAGAGTCTGTTACCATCGAATAATTATTGCATGTACGAGTATACTCAGTGTGTCTGGTATGTATGTTTGCTGAGAACAGAGTCGCCTACCTATTTACCATACTCCGAAAGCCTCTTTCGTGGGCCGACTGAGACAGTCGGATAACGAAATAATTAAGGCTATTTTTGACACAAGTTCGCTTCACCGTCTATTTTATACTCGTATATATGTATATTATAGTATAGTATATGACTTTTTTTTGGCTTTTCCAAAGAAATTGTCATTTTGAATGGAGAAGCCAATATTTTTGTCATTTCCGATATATGGTTTCTTATGAGAAATTGTTTGTTTCATACAACTTGTTAATCTAACGTAAGACCATACAAATTCACCCCGTATTTATATACATATATATATTGATTTCTGTAAGAAGTTTTAATATGATAATATGAAATTGGTCAGTTTTTATTTATAATTATATATATAAATCAAATATATATATATATATACATCCTCCTTGCGTCGTGTTTCCTCATTGATGAGGGTCGTAACCTCCCGATGAATTGGTGTGCGTCTTGATGATAGCACGCAACCCGTTCCTGTCTTCGGCGGCATGCACAGCATCATGGACGCTAGTGTTGGTGGTGGAGCGGATTTGGTCGGACCGGACTACGGCCTCTCGGTCTCTTTCCTTTCACCTTGCCAGTAACAAAAAGTTTCTCCAGGTTATCCCCTCCTTTTCTGGCAATGTGTCCGAAGTACTGGAGTATCCGACGAAGGCATATGGTGGATAGCCTAGTCGATATGGCTAGTTGGTTTAAAATCGATACGTTAGTACGATGCTCAGTCCACGAGATCCTCAGCATTTTTCTCCAACACCACATCTCAAAAGCATCGATACGCTTTCGGTCAGCGCATTTTATAGTCCATGTCTCAGCGCCATATAGGAATATGGAGAAAACCTGTGATCTAACTAGCCTGGATTTCGTTTTTATGGAGATCGTCCTGTCCGTCCATATTTTGTTTAGCTGAGACATGGCGTTCTTGGCCATTCCGATGCGTCGTCGAATTTCAGCCTCGCACGATCCAGTGTTGCTGATGCTAGAACCCAGGTAAGTGAAGCTCTCTACAGTTTCCAGATTCAATGCACCGGTGAGTTCTAGCGTGTTGGACCGGTCTACCACTAGAAGTTTTGTTTTGCTTCTATTGATAGAGAGGCCGAGCTCTTGACTGATGCGTTCCATCTTCTCGAAAAATGACAGCATTTCGGTTTCCGTAGAAGCCAGCAGAGTAGTGTCATCAGCATATCGCAGGTTTGAGACTTTGACACCTCCGATTGACACTCCCCCACGCCATCCTTCGCACGTGCGCCTCATAATGTATTCACCGTAGATGTTAAAATAAATATATACATATATATGTATATATATATTTAGAAAGATAAACTGACCAATCTCATATATATATATACTTTCTGTAAGAAGTTTTAATATGAGATTGGTCACTTTTTATATCTATATATTAAATATTTTTGTTCAGTTTTTTTTTGTAGCTGTGTCTTGTTAAATAAATTACGATTATGTTATTTAACGTGTTAAAGTGCTAATTGTATGCCTATTTGCTGAATGAACGAATTTGAACTTGTGATCCTACGGGGTCCACTACAAAACCTTACACAGGCGCCCCGGGTCCAACCTAGTTTAAGATAAAAACCATTTTAAATTCAATTTCAAATTACGATGAAACAGTTTAATTTTAGAATGATGGATTCGACAGAAATATAACTTTAATTACAGTTGTTATTTCGTTTAAAATTTATAGCTAAGTATCTGAAATGATATTACGGCAAAACCTCCCCTAATCCTTCTTTAGTATTCATATTTCCAAAAGTTACTTGAAAACTCCGCCTCTATGGTCTAGCGGTTGAGACCGTTGCGCGTTTAAACCGTAGTAGCCGGTTTCGATTTCTGGTCAAGAACACAAGTGTGGGTCGCTTGTTCCATTATAAATATTTATTTCAACAAAATAACAATAATAACTAAAAAATACAGATAACTAAATATATAAAATCATCTAACATTCATTCACATTTAATCATTCATTCGTTCCTTCAAACATACCTGCTCCATCCTCACATCCTATCCATCTCACTCGCTTTTTTGTTCCTCTGATCCTTATTAATAAATGATCTCATTCGTAGGACGCTTGTAGTAGACTCGATCCCATCTATTATAGAACCAACCGGTCTGAGTAGAGACAATCGTAAGCGTCCAGACAGAATGAAATTAGTACCTTGGAGATTAGGCCAATCCTTGGTGTAGGATTTTACTGCTGGGATAAGAGCTTTCTATAAAGAATTTATTCCCAGCCTCATAGACGTCTTTGGTGATAATAGATTAGGAGGAGCTATGTTTTTCGTATTTAATTTTTAATTTCCAAGTTTTTTTTTTAGGTTAAAAGTTTTTGTTGTATTATAGTTTATTTGATAAAAAAAAACAATTAAGAGCAAAATTTATTTGAAGAAATAAAATAAAATTACAAACTACTTAAGAGGATTTAACGCCTTTTCAAAGGTTTTTTAATTATGACTGTGCTTTTGAAAGATGTACAGCCAGTTTGTCGAACGTATTTTTGGTACTTAATTATTGCATAATTAAAATTAACAGGTTTTGCAAGATATGCGTTTCACAAACATATCTTAAGAAGTACTTAGGAAATAATTGAGAAGGGACTGTCATTCACACAAATGTATAGGAAGTTCTCAATGTTGAGTTTTTCAAAGCAGTAACAAATAATTAAGTAAATTTTGACAACTGTTTTATTAAGTAGCCGAACTTTTTATCAACTTTAATTATTTTTTATTATTTACATATCTACGAGAATATGAACGAAAGTACTGGTGTCTTTGGACATATTCTCACTGTCACTTACCTAATTTTGACGGATGAAAACAGCAAAAACATTTATAACAACTTAAGGCTAGCAATTATATCTGCAAACGTATTAGCCTCGCTATTAGAGGGGAAATGTTGGGACATTCTCGGATGGGACATCTCTAGAGGATATTTTTTATTTATGGTTTAGTTTATTTTTAATATTATTATTTAGGTAAACAACTTAACTATATTTTACTAAAACAAATTAATAATTATTATATCTTTAATGTCCAAAATTGTTAAACCCGAAAGCAGTAGTTACAAACTACTTACTAGTTCTTAATGGATTACGGTCGTGGTGATACTTTACCTTAGTTAATAACTCTTAAAGATAAGATCGCCAAAAACAATGGAAAGATAAAAAGTACCCTCCAATCATAAAGTTTCGTGAATATTTTAATTAGTAAGGAAGTGTTTGCGTGATTCGTAGAACACCGCTAAAGGTGGGTTTTGACCACCCGAGCGAATGGTTATTCTATCTGCTTTTTATCAAATATTTTTTTGTGTAAATAGAGTATGACTTAGTATCACTTTACTATGGCCCATCATGACAAGTGGCAAGCTCGTCGATGTCTCGATGTATAGACAGATCATTATTTATTTTATTTATTTTATTTATTTTATTTATTTTATTTATTTTATTTATTTTATTTATTTTATTTATTTTATTTATTTATCTCGAATCTTCTAAGAATGTTCTGACGCTTGATGTAAATTGCGCACAAGCGAGGCCTTCGGAGGTACGCGTTTCTTGAAGCGGATTCTTCAAAGTGTTGTAGGTGACAAATAACCACGGAGCACTTGTCTGCATGATCTAAACGTCAATCGAGCTTTTGTAATAATTCTAGTTCCTCTTCTAATTTTCGTTTGGTCTAAACCTACCTTAATACAATACTACAAACACTTGATAAAACACTTTTACTTTGCTACTTATAAATCATATCCTCATCGTCATCATCAGCCTGTCTCTCCACTGCTGGAAATGCAAACACCTGTTTGTTTGACATATTCATCGGTCGTGGGATCACATGCCGTGCTTGAATGATGACGCCTGGACTTTAAGTAACATATCTATATTTATTTTGTCGAAATCCGTTCAGTAGTAATGACGTAAAGGCAAGACAATCAGATCAATCAGATTTTTGCGAGGTTTGCACATGGCAATGGATTTGTATAAACGAGTATTAGAAGTAAATGTCATAAATACTCAAAGAAAAAAGTAAAAACTCCGTCGCTACATGTCCAGGTATTCGTAGACTGATCCTGTAAAGTGTTTTTTTTCTTTACATTATAGCACATGTGACCTTGCGCTCACCTGATGGTAATTGGCGCGCAAGGCCAATGAATGTTAGCAACTGGAATCAGACATAAGACTGGCATCAATCCCTAACAATATGCCGGCTTGCCTGAGCATGACGGCAATTTAAGCCTGATCCCAAAACGTGTGGATAAACTTTACTAGGTTTAACGGTGGATACTTCCCCGCCCCGGCAGACCACCATCAGTCTGCCTACCACCTTTTATTGCTTGATAGTTTTCGTTGACGATCGCAGCTTCCGCTTTTATAAGCTGTTATTTTAATTAAATAATGTAGAAAACATAATTCAATTTTACTGTTCCAGTTTATTGTTTTCAATTAATTATCTGTTTCAAGGCGCTTGTGCTATTGCACTATTCAAGTGAGTTTAATTTAATTTACGACTTCCGTCTATGGTTTTATTTGCATCAGAATAATATTATTTCTTAATGGCTGCAATTCTATGGAACAGGAATCTTTAACTCCTGGCCATGACCATGTCAAAGCGTGGACTCTAAATGCAGTGGGCCTAATACCTAAGTCTAAGCTCTGAGCGAAATATATAAATCTAACAATATATACATTATAGTGGTAGTGTATAGATAAGGTAAGGTAAATAAGGCAGCGAGGGAATAGGGAAGATGGTATTCACGTCCAGGCGCGCAGGCTCACGCGACTGTGCCTAGAGGAGGCAGGCGGCTAGGTGTCTTGTCCAACGTGATGGATCCTAACAGGTCGGGCAGGGATTCAAGGTGGTGGATACACGTTCGATCTAGCAGGCTCACAAGATCGTATCCTCGATCTAATAAAGAAATCTCATTTGTCCAAACGGTTTAAAAACATTTTATTTGCAATATTGAATAGAGATAAAAGAGATGGTATTATACAGGTAATGAATTAATTCCATTCGGTGCCCAATTACGTTAAAAGGATATATTTAAATTCAATATAAAGGAGATTTGAACATTCTCATCGGTACACTCAGACAGATAAACGCGGATTCATTTAGGAAAATAATTAAAATAATAATAACACGATAACAAAATAATAAATAAGGTAACAATACTACAATAGAATATATGCTTAAACAATATCCAATTTATTTTTTTAATTATTATATTAATCATGTCGTTAACATGTACACCTATAAGACACTAAAATAAAAAAAGGCACACGCGTTTCGTTACGTGAGGAGCGACGTTATTCATAGGGATATAGGAAACCTGGTCCGCCGGACGCCAGACAATGCTACGCTTGACACCTGCTACCAATCATAGAAACGTAAACGCAGCCCCGCCACTAGGCTCGTATACTTCAACCTTTAATGGTTACCCATGCCCTGTCTGTAGTTACGGAAAGCGAATGAAACCTCTGTAGAAAATGACTTAGTTATGCAAAATACATTTATACTAATAGCCATTAGAACATTTAATACTTCTGATAAACTTCCCAGGCTACATATTAAAACTGCTCTTGGTACAGTTCCCGAAGAATATCTTGAGAATTTAGCCTATATTCGCCACAGGCAGGCCAGACATGTTGGCGACAGATTATATTAAGTTATATTATTACGTCAGTGATCGGGTGCTGCTGTGGGGGGGCCTGGGACCTCTGACGAACACGTTTAATTTATTGTTCTTAAATGAGCAGAGGTTTTTGCGTTTTGCCGACATTCAAGTTGCACATGGGCATTAGACTACATGCCCATGTGCAACTTGAATGTCGGCAAAAGCAGCACCCGATCACTGACTTATCTGGTGGGTTACCGCTGTACCAGGTATTGTAATCTCATAGGTACCTATAACCCAATTTAAAAGGTTATTAATTGATCGTTGCAGTGTAGTTCTGTATATATTTTATTTTATAAATCTAATATTGCGGAGTTTTCTATGCAGATTCCTTTCTCGGTAAGATTAAACATTAACAGGTCACTGGAATCTGCTAAGCTGCTGGTCTTCTACAAACAGCTTACTTATTGGATCACATTGCTGCTTAGTCTTCCACTACAGGAGTAGAATCATTCAAAATAATTGAATCAATGAGGTTTCATAAATGTCTGTAATAGGTTTACGTGAATAAAGATATTTCGACTTTGACTTTTTAGTTGTATATATAATGTAAATTTATTTTTATATTTCACTTCTTTATTCCACTAGCACCAGCTTATAAACCGTGTTAGATTGAGTTAAAATTAAAATTGTCTGCTTAACATTGCAGCTCAGAAAGCCAGTGCAATTGTAAAGTGATTACTGCTGTTCGCCCGTCCCTCGAGACTAGCACTGTCAGATAGCTAAGAGCTTAGCTTGCCATTTCTTTCTTATTGCTACCACGTGAAGCGAACTTTGCTTTATTTTACTCGTAGATTCGCTGACATTGACTTAAATCTATGTTCATCGTTTTAATTGGATAAATATTATTTTATTCTACCCTCATCCAACTTTCACTAGAGGTTCTTATTTGTGAATAATAGTAATCATAAACAAAGAAAACAAAATAGTATATTTAATAGATATAGCTGTACCTAACACATTTAACTTAATAACACATATTAAAAAAAATACCGAATACAGAGACCTTGAAATTGAGCCTAAATCCGAACTCAAACTACAAAAAGTAATGATTATACCAATATTAGTATCTACAACCGGTGTATCTCCCTAAACTTTTTTTTTAACTATTAAAATTATAAATTAATAACCATTAAAATATTCGAAGTAGATACAAAAATTGTAAATAAAAAATATTAAAAAACTAATTATAAATAAAACTAAACTAAAAATACCTATGAAATTAAAGCACACACATTACATATCAACCTCAAAACTATCAAATTAGACTTATGAATTTACAGACAGTTTCAAAAAGATACATTTAAATTATTATTCACATTGTAGCACATTATTAAACGAAACAACACCACTTTTGATATTGTTATCTACAGTAAAGTAATTTACGAAACAACTTGACATGTCCATGCAAAATTTATTATGAAATCATTGCGGGTTCAAAATTCAAATTTAAGGGCCGATATTTTACCGATGTCAAGTCAAAATATCTTTATTCACGTAATACTATTACAGGCATTTATGAAATGTCATTAATTTAAATATTTTTAATTATTCTACTCCTGCTAGTGAAACACTAAGCAGCAAAGTGGTCGAATAAGTAAGCTGTTAGCAGAAGACCAGCAGCTTAGCAGATTCCAGTCACCTGTTAATGTTTAATCTGACTGAGAAAGGAATCTGCAAGAAAAACTCAGTTATATTACATTTAGAATAAAATATATTTATTTATTTATTTATTTAATTAGGATCACCAACAGAGTACACATTGAATCCAATTCTATCAATAGAAGAAAACAGTAAAAAAAAAAAACATTAGTGAATGGTACCCCAGTAACAGGTGACCACAACATGTCAAACTACATTCAATTATGATACATTATATGTTTAAGAAATTTAAATAATAATATTAACAATACTTAAAACCTAAAAATTAATGAGAACTATGACTAAAAGTAATACTTACAGTTACAGAGTTAAATGATAAAAGTATCTTATATACAAACTTCATTGAAAGCAAAATAAACAACTGAGAAGAAGAATACGTAAAATATCAGAATAGAAAGGTATAAGCTACTTTACAAATACACAATACAACTAACAAAAGCAACAACAAATGAAAACATTACAACTATAGCCCACCAGCGCCACCTGTGAACGCTAAATATATAGAACTACACCACAACGATCAAATAATCATGGTCCTATGATAAAGGTCAATGTTTGCTGCACTTTATAATGCAAAATGTAAGGAACAGGGAGAAATATTATTTTCGTTTTGCTGTGTATTCACATATTTTTCGTATGTCTGAACTTTTCTAAATCCCGCGCTATTATTTTGGGGTGCGTGGATTTATTTCTTTTTCAACTTCATATGCATTATTATCTTTGAAATCTCTGTCTTTGTTTTGTTACTGAATATTATTGTTTTTCATTCCTTTATTATTAGAGCTTTTCATAGTTTTTCTAAACTTAGCAAGATCTATTTATTAAATCTTTTAGTTTAGGTCATTTTGATTTATAATCAAGTTTTATATAATATACTTTTATCATTTTACTCGTAGGTATTACTTTTAATCATAACTTCTATTTATTATTATTTATTTTTAAATATTATTAATAATTAAATTTCTTAACCTTATAATGTATCATAATTAAATGTAGTTTGACATGTTGTGGTCACCTATTACTGGGGTACCATTCGCTTATGATTTCTTTAGCTGTCTGCTTCTATTAATATAATTGGATTCAATGTGTACTCTGTCATCCTAATTAAATAAATAAATAAATAATCTAAATCTCGATCAAGATTTGTTTTAAAATATTTGTTTCAAGTCAAAATTAGTAGGTAAACTTTTAGTAATGTTTTGTTTGCAATAGTTATCTTTTACATATTTTTTAATTTACATAATTCTACATGTTTCTAGAACATTAATAATAAATAATAATAATAATAACGTTTATTGAGCTTTCTTATTGGTACCTATATACAAAGTTGAGTAAACAATATATAAAATATTCCCTGAATTTACATACATTTTTGATTGAATGCAAACCACAAGGATAGGGAATTTTAAGATGGTCCCTGACTCCTAACCAAGATAACTTGTGTCCTAGGATGTCAGTCAGATTAATCCTAGATTTGCAGTTGACATTATAGAAGATCAAGAGACTAATATTAATAAAATAAGGAATTTTACTATGTTAGTTTTTTGTATAAAGTGATAATAATAAATTATTTATTGTACAAAACCAAAACAATTGCAGGTACATAGGCGAGATTAATGCCGTAAATGCATTTTCTATCAACTAACCTTTGTGACTGAGAGCTGTAATAAACGGGTGCAGAAGGTTACGAAGAAAATAGATAGTTCAAATTATGTATTACTATATAAAACACAAATTAATTACATACATATAGTACTTATTAAATGCAATACAATATACATAGATAACCATCCTAAATATAAAATACATATATACTCGTATATATACAATATATAATTATTATATAAATAATCAGCTAAGATTAGCGCTACAACATCAATGTGAAGAGTAATGATGGCATCGAAGATGTTTTAATAATTATAACAAAGTAAAAATTCCGATGAAAGTTTAAATATCCAAGCGTTTATTAATTTGACAACTTCTTCAGAGTATTCTTTGAAAAGATTTTTAGTAGTAGTTTTACAAACTTGTTAGTTTATTTCTCTTAAAATGTTTAATTAAAAAGTTTTACAGGTTGATCGGAATGCAATTCGACTTGAGTGGTGCAAAGGATCATTAAATTTAATTGCTTTTAACTGTAAATTATAAGGGAGCTGGATCGGGTTACAATCATCATCAGCCTGTATCTCTCCACTGCTGGATATAGGCCTCCCCCAAGGCTCGCCATTTTACACGATCTTCTGCCACCCTCATCTGTCCATCTGGCGGGGGGTCGTCCCACACTGCGTCTTCCAGTACGTGGTCTCCACTGCAGGACCCGTTTACTCCATCGTTCATCGCTTCTGCGACAGACGTGTCCAGCCCATTGCCACTTCAGCTTGCTTATTTTGAAAGCTATGTCGGTAACTTTGGTTCTTTGACGGATGTCAACGTTTCTGACTTTATCTTTCAGAGAAATCCCGACCTTGAATTTATGTATCAGACCCACCGTCAGCGTCCACGTCTCTGCTCCATACGACATTACTGGAAGAACACACTGGTTGAAAACTTTTGTCTTTAAACACTGTGGTATGTTTGATAGGAAGATGTGTCGCAACTTCCCGAATGCTGCCCATCCTAGCTGAATGCGTCTGTCGGCTTCTTTACTGAAGTTAGCTATTCCTAATTGGATGGTCTGTCCAAGGTAGACGTATTTTTGTACAACTTCGATAGTGGCATTTCCCACGTTGATTGGTCTCGGTATGGTATGGCCGTTGAACATGATTTTTGTCTTGTCCAAGTTCATACCGAGACCAACCCGCTGAGATGCCACATTTAAGCCTGTCAGTATTCCGCTAAGATCTTCCAGCGAGTTAGCCATTATGACTATGTCATCCGCGAATCGAAGGTGTGTGATATGTTCTCCATTGACTTTTATGCCGTAGTAACTCCAGTCCAGCATTTTAAAGACATCTTCCAACGCGTTTGTAAACAGTTTCGGCGATATTACGTCGCCCTGTCTTACACCTCTACGCAGTTGGATCGGTCTTGTATGCTGGCCTTGTATCTGTACGGTCATAGCCGCTGCATCATAGAGACATCTCAACACCTCAACGTATCGCCAGTCAATCAGGCATCGCTGCATAGAGTCCAGAACAGCCCAGGTCTCGATTGAGTCGAAGGATCGGGTTACAAAGATGTTGTTAATAATACTTTTTTTTTACATTTTAATTTGTGGATGTACTCGTAGTTTGTTACTTTGGGTCCAGCTTACCTTCCCCAAAAAAATATATGACCTGTTAGATACCTTTAATATAACTAAACGTAAAAACGATATTTATTTAGTATTTGTTAAAATGTTACTGGCAAGGTGGAAGGAAAAAGACCGAGAGGCCGTAGCCCGATACGCTGGTCCGACCAAATCCGCTCCACCACCAACACTAGCGTCCATGATGCTGTGCATGCCGCCGAAGACAGGAACGGGTGGCGTGCTATCATCAAGACGCACACCAATTCATCGGGAGGTCACGACCCTCATCAATGAGGAAACACGACGCAAGGAGGAAAGTAACTCAACAAACCAAAGGAAAGTGCTAATTTCTTAAAAAATGTGTTAATTGTTTTTTAAAATACTATATTAAAGAAAAATTAACAAGTTATATAAAAAAAAATACAGGTTTTGAGCTTATTGGCCCTGACAACTGACAGACTAGACTTTTTCTAAATAACCATATAATATATATAATAATAAAAAAGTAGGATTTTTTTCTTCACTGCACTCTCTCAATAAATTAAAGAATTTTCTGCCGTTGAAAGCTAAAATTACGCTTGTACATATTAATTACCATTTTAATTACATGGTAATTAACTGTATAAGGCCCACTCTTAATCTCAGGAATTATCAATGAAAATATTGTTTAAACTCGTACTAGGCCAGGGTCGTTGATTGTTGCCTGACCCCTTTTGTTATTCAGACGAAGTGCTCTTGGACAAGAGCTGAAGTAGCTGAGGTCACACAGTAACTGCTAGGAAAAACAGGGGAATATCCCCAATCCAACCCAAGTCCGTTAGCCGGATTGGACGATCTCACTATCAGTTCTATAAACAGCAAAAAAGTTAAGTATTATCACGACTAAATTCCTTGCGAGGTGATCAGAAGCCACGATTTTGTATGGAGATAGTTCACATTTAGCGAACTTTACTATAGGCCCATCATGGCAAGTAGCAAGCTTGTCGATATCTCTACCAGACTCAAAAAATTACACATTTTTTTTTTTTTGTGTTCTCTGCCAGGAATCAAACCTAGCATCTCCGCGTTAAAATCTCCGGCCTTAACTGCTAGACCACGGAGGCAGTCCATATCTGTTGTATGATGATTTAAATAGTTTTCTTTTTAACATATATAAGTTAATAGGCCCAAAGGCTCGCCAACGACCCACCACAACTACCTTAATTTTTTTAAATATAAAAACACTGATTATACAGAGCGTGGTATGTTGTATGAGTACCAGCAAGCCGTTGACTACAGATTTAATTATATATTTTTTTAAAAGCGGTTTACCGTCATTTTCGATAATTTTTTAGAACGTTTTATTTACTCACGTATAGAATATAAATAGTACGAGTAGCATTACTATAAATGAATAAGAAGCAAGTTCATTTAATTATAGTTCACCATATTTGGCAAACGATTAAGTTAACAATTTTTTTATTAACTTTACATGATATTTTAAAATGACTTACGAGTACCATGGTATTTTCTATCTAGGTTCATCATTCATTACAGCGTCCTAGACCCCCACTGCTGGAGATGGACCTTCCAGAACATATATCTGGAGAATTTGGCCTACACTCGCCACGCTGGCCAGACGGCTTGGCAAGGTCAATTTTTATGACAATTTATTAACGATTGCACAAGTTGGTATTAGTAGAACCGGGACCGAACGGCTTAACGTTCTGAGGCACGGGAACGGTGGTGTTGTAAATCTATGACAATTGTGCGTAAGAAAAGTGTATTTCTCGTTGGTACATGCCGGGTGGGTTTGAACCGACCTTTGTAGGATTTAAGGAACGCGTTCTTACAACCGAGCCACCACCGCACTATGTAGGTATCTTAAGGTTAATATATTCAATTATGAAAAAAAAACTTGATTTAAATAATTACGGGCATATTCGTTAATAGGTTAAAAAGTTGCCTCGAAAGCTTTGTTCCATTTGAAATAATCGAATATATTAGTATGCAATCTATTTTGGTTTGTGTCCTGTGCTATATATAAATCGTAGATTAGTCCGGAGTCAATCAATGGATCGGACCAATGCGCTACTAAAGGTAGCAGATACAAAGCCAATGTTAGGTTAGTCTCATCAACGGAATGAACTTTCCTGACAGAATGTCGGATTCGAATGAACAAATAATTTACTTTGATACAAACTAAGGGGAAAACGAAAATACGAATAGGATTTATAGAGCCAAACATACACTAAACCAGGATATAATTTATTTTTAATTATACAATTAAGAAAACTAACAGCTAAACAATGCCTACATAGTAAAGTAAAGTATCATCACGACCGTTTCCCTGTCGGGGTGGTCAGAAACCACGCTTATAAATAAGCTGATTTACATTTAGCCAACTTTACTTTATAACAAGTGGCAAGCTCGTCGATGTCTCCAGCGTACCAAACTCGAGAAATATCCCAAATAATCTACATGTCATCGAATCCAGGAGAAGATGAACCCAATGTTCCGAGGACTTAATAAATTCCCAAATAAATTAAATATTAATTAAATGTATTAATTTACAATAATAAATATTTTTGTGTCGCGACCAGGAATCGAACCCGGTACCTCCGAGTCCAAATCCACAGACTTAACCGCTAGACCATATCCCTACATATATAGAAAATAGATAAAGTAAGAAAGGGCGAATTACAAGCCATCACAGAAATAGATATTAAAACATGAGTAAATATTTATTGAGTGGATTTCTGCAAATAGAATGGTGAGATATAACAATAACAATTATTAAAATGATAAACAAACAGACCTCCTCCTTTTTTGAAGTTGGTTAAAAATAGAACATTACGATAGATCGATTTAAGGCTTCCAAAAGTAGTCGTGTGTTAAGCTACGCGGCAGGACATGATACACGTATGTAATGTTTATTGAAATAGTTACATTATATTTAGACCATCGGACTAACGTGTCGATTTTAAAACATTTAGACGTATCGACTAGGCTATCTTCGTCAGATACTCCAGTACTTAGAACACATTGCCAGAAAAGGAGGGGATAACCTGGAGAAACTTTTTGTTTCTATCAAGGTGGAAGCAAAGAGACCGAGAGGCGGAAGTCCGACCAAATTCGCTCCACCACCAACAATAGCGTCCATGATGCCATGCATGGAAACACGACGCAAGGACGAGGATATTTATAAAAATATACATACATACATAGGCTGATAAACACATAACCATTGATTTGATTTGAGGAATTGTTAAAACTGTATCATAAAATAATAAAACATACACACTAACGCAAATACACATACACATTAACGCACATACACACACACATTGAAACTTACACCGACACTCACGCGTTACACACAATATGAAAACCATAATTATTGTATTATTAATATTTTTATTCTATTATATATATATATTATATTATTTATTTTTTACATTATGCAATATGCAAAAAATAATAATGCTTGGTGATGGGTAGGTTATATACAAAATAATGCATAATGCTAGCATAATAAGGTTCGGCTGTAAGTACATATCTCCTGATACACAGACTACTTTTTCGGGAGATAAGGTTCAAAACAAATGTCAATTTTTATTTGTAAAACATTTTTTTTTTTGCTTAAGTTACTATGAATTGTATTTTAAAATAAGTTGTGTATAAATGTTTTTCTCAATAAAGTATTTTATTTTTATTTTTTATTTTATTCTTAGCGTCGCACAATTGGGTATATCGGGTACATATAAAAGAAGATATAAAGTTTTTATTAATTCAATACTCAGCTAAGCTAATTCTATTAGCCAGACCGAAAAATAAAGTTCTCAATCAACCCTGTCAAGAGAAAAAATGGTATAATATTACAAAAAGCCCTAAAAAGCATTGATTGTTTGTCTTAGATTACATCCCTTCTGGAAAACATCAAGTCAAAGATGACAACAAACAAAATAGAAAATTGGTTTGCGAAAGAAATACAGGAGAGAATTTTTCCTTGAAATTGTGAAGCTCCCTGAAGCCTCTTCTCAGACGACGTTTCAATATTTTATCATAAAATAATGTCGTATTTAGTTCGGTGCCTTGTCCTTTACTAAACCAGGGCTGAAAACCCGATGTAAATGGGCCAATAAAAACAAAAATGACAAATCTGAATTGTTTATATTTGACATAGACTCGAATAAACGGTGTAATTTTTATATAAATATCACTATGGCAAGCTTACAATTTTAGCCCTCCTTAAAAGTAAAAATTGGCAATTGACATCATTGCGAATGGCACATACTTTCAACGAGAACAACAAATAGGTGGTAGGCGGACTGATGAAATTGGAGAAGTATCCACCGTTTGTGCCGATAAACCCAGTAAGGTGTGTCCACACGTTTTAAGATCAGGTTCGAATTGCCGTCATGCCCAGTCAAGCCGGCATAGTGTCAGGGACAGTCAGGCATGAGTGTCTGATTCCAGTTGCTAACATTCATGGACCTTGCTCGCCACTTACCGTCAGGTGAGTGTATCTAACTAAGGTTTACCCTCCTTCCCCTCCTTAGTCGGTACACCACTGTTGGGGATTGTGACTCCGTCGCAGTCTATCAACCAGCTGTTTTCAGTGGTCGCGGTCCTCGGTGCAGTAGATAGCTTGGTATACTGGGATGTTACGGTAGTCAGTCACCTGACTAGAACGTCGTTTGGGACTTCTTCTTCTTGTTCTTTTATCGTCTATTTTTTCTAGTACTAAGAGTTTTTCCAGTTTGTCGGCATCTCTCATATGGCCAAAATATTGCAAAAATTGTGTAAAGTAAACAGCAGAACGTCTCTATCCCTTGGCAAGTTTGTGCTTGTACCCAACAGGAGTGTTGGCACCTCATTCATTTTTAAAAACAACTTTAGCGTGGTCTATTAATTTTGTATATTGCCATACCTATCATATATTTCTCCCATACGCACTAGGAAAATGGTGTGCCTATCTCGCTCTAAAAATTGCGAGAGCTTTCCCAATGCACTTTGAGAATACGAAGAAAACAAAAATATATGAACGCGACTTATCTGCACTGCACAGAATTTAAAGAAGAAACATCAACCGTTTGTAATTTCATGAAATAGAAGCCTGACCGCGGCCAGCAGCAACCTGGTGACCTAAGAAAAGCCCAAGACCACCTGCAGCAAATACAAGTGCGTGTGTCCATCCAGCCCTTTCCTACAGTCCACTATTAAAATTTGTTAATTTTGCTTAATTTTGCCAGGGACTATTCATTTCCATACATTGCACTTGTATCCGCATTGGGAAATATCGAGGGTTGCCATTAATTCTTTTTCTGAAGGTTACAAATAATATTTAATCAGTTTTGTTGTTTATATTTATGAATTCATAGATATTATTTAATATTTAGTATCTCTTTATTTAAACTATTAAGATTGTTATGCAGTTTTATACTATACGCTTTAATAATTTATTACAAAGTTTTTTTTTAATATAATGGTAAAACGTAAAAAAAAAACAAATAATTTATTTTATAATTTGCCGCCAATGCTAGTTCGCCGCTAAAACTGGCTTTTTTTTTGTATGGTGTTACATATTATGTTTCTTCTTTGCTGCCGCTCAATGAGGTTTACCCTAACATTTATAAATACAGCTATTAACCTTCTTCAAGTTTTTAATGATAGTCTCCTTTACAATAAATTCATGAAAAAATCAAACACAAATACATCACACATGTTTGCAATTGTGTGTATGTCAGGCTATTGTAGTACGTCCTTGGGAATAGGCGAACTGAAGGGGCCAAGCCCTTAAGTACAGTCGACCATATACTCAGCACAACACTATGCTCCTTCAAGCTTTGTATTAAAGCTTAAATTAGAAAACAAAATTGGTAAACTCATCTCGGCTGTTCAATTTTAAAGCCAAGCAACTGACAGTGTAAAAAATAATTACGCTGCCCCATTTAATAATAATAATAATAAAAACGTTTATTGACTAAAAAACCTAGATACATCAATCAGTAAATACGGGGATCCCTGTACTATGTCCCAGGAGGTCTGTGATACAGGGAGCCCCACTCTTGCTTACAAAGGCATTCGTGATCAACATGCATTAACAATAAATTTGAAAACAGTTTAGACAAGTATAAAAATAAAAATAACACGATATAAAATCAAAAAACTACAGTATTTAATTTTACCTTGAGCATTTGTATATCTATATGTTTAGTGGCGTGGAGATACATTCATTGACCGCCTGATAGTTCCGGGGAAAGTGTATGGAAAGAGGATGTGTGATAGATCTCCGATGAGGTGGATTGACCAAGTCAAAGCAGCAATGGGTCACCTTCTATATGAGTGGGCCAGGAAAGCTGCAATTCGAGAGGAGTGGCGACGACTGTAAGCGTATTGACACTCAGATCACGACCACGATCACTCTGCTAATTAAGAAGAATACGTTTCAAAGTGAATATTTGTAGTTTAAGTATTCACTTATCACAAAAATAAACATTATTGTAATCCAAGTTAGTGCAAAACTTTCTGATATACCTTACGATAGAATAAGACATAACGATTAAAGAGCCAGAACGAGAGCGTCGGTCGTTTTTATTTTGGTATAAACTAAAAGTCATTTTTTAACAATTATACTAAAAGATTACCAACAAGCAAACAAGATATGAACTAGACTGACCTTCACCATGAACTAGAATGTCATGTCATGCGTGTCTGATTCCATTTTCTAACATTCATGGACCTTGCGCGCTACTATCATCCATCCATCAGGTAGACGCAGGGTCACACGTCGTGCTAGTATAAAAAATTAAAATATGAAATCATTTTTTCGCAGGTTAGCAATTTCTTCATTTCCAGTTAATAGGTTTTTAAATTGTAGATCCAATGAATTGCTACTGTTCGCGTGTCCATATTGAGCGTTTGAACACGCCAACAGTTTTAAAACTTTATGATTATAGTTTTAAAAAGGTTACAATTACAACGAGGTCACATATTCAATAGTTAAGTGTTTTATTAAATAGAGGGTGTTAAACTTTGGATATTATGAAACATACTTAAATATGTGTGCTTGCAACTTTAACGACACTGAAAAAAATCAAATCAAAATCAAAATATTTTTATTGTGGATCATAGATTTTTAGTATAGGTATTGTACATGCTGTTATAATGGTCGCTATGTCCCGTCCATTGGATACACAATAATTATTTAAACATTACAAAAGGTTTTTACAATGTTGTTGATGGGTGATGGTAAGGGGCATGCTAATTGTTTCTCTCATATTTCGGAAAGATAGTCTGCTACGCTGTAGTAGCATCTTTCAGACAGAAAGCTTTGAAGCTTTGACTTAAAAACTCTCATGTTTTCAACTTCACGGATGTATTTGGGAACTTTATTGTAAATTTGTTTAGATACTTTTGTACACAATAGGTGATTGTGTCGTGCGCGAGTACGGTACGAGAACATTCTTATATTATTTTTTACAAATATTGCACTTTCATAAATATATAGTAATGGAAACGTTAATATATTATATCTTTTAAAGCATGAATCCATCCGTTTTAATTTAAATTTAAAAATGGATATTTCATATAATTTTAGGTACTTAATTCGACTGTATGTTTTTTTTTGTTTTTGTTACGCGATTTCTCCTACAATCATGAATTGATTTTTTTTTAGCTTATAAGTTTAGTATGTAGTATGACAATGCCCGTATACAGCTGCAAAATACATTTATGACATTATATATATATATTCAGAATGTATATAAAGTTGTTTGGTAGATTAATGTGTCTGTTTTGTCTTAATTTCAATTGTTAAAATAAATAATTGTTATTGTATTGATGTATTTGACGTGTAAAAGTGCCTAAAGTAGGCCTACTTACTGTTTAAATTAATTTAAAATTTGATTTTGATAATATTTTTTTTGTATGGTAGGTTCTTCAGAGGTGGTCCCATATTTTTTTTTCTAAATTGGTTCAGCACTGTTTGAGAAAATCAACTAAAACAAAAATATATACATATGTAGATTGTTGAGGCGCCTGAACTTATGTTACCATAAAGTCACTTGCTTTATATTAAGTTCGGGCGGTTGGGTATATATCTCGCAAGTGATTTTTGAACCGTAGTTATTAATTGATCGTTGTGGTGTAGTTCTGGAGATATTTTATTTTGTAAATCTGATATAGCTAAGTTTTCCCTACAGATTCCTTTTTTAATCATATTAAATATTAACAGGTCACTGGAAATTGCTAAGCTGCTGGTCTTCTGCTAACAGCTTACTTATTGGACCACTTAGTCTTCTACTAGCAGGAATATAATTATTTAAAATAATTAAATTAATAACGTATGTTTAACGTAATAGGTTTATGTGAATAAATATATTTTGACTTTGACTTTGAGACATATATTTTCAAATTGTGGCGTGTGGTTGACGCCTTAACGAAATTTTATTAATGTCATATCTTCAGCAACAATCGCGTGATGAAGACAAATCGATTGATATGAGAAACATCAAAATCGGCCGTCGCGTTTGATCCCCAGTGTGTCACAAAGGAACAAGCATACATACATACATACATAGGCTGATAAACCTTATTTGCATCGCGCATTTGGGTAAAAATACATAGCACATAATAAAGCCAATAATAACCTAAATTTAATTTTCGCCACATTTACTTGCATATAAATTTGTCCCACTAAACTAACATAACTAAATTTAGACTAATTTAATTCTATTTTATGAACGGCTGAGTACAGTGCGAGCCATAACGCTCGTCAACGTTTACGAGTTTGTTAAGCCATTGTTACAGCCTGGACTATAAACGAGCCATTATGTTACACCAATCAACATCTGGTCTGTCCGCGTCACACAGACCAATTGTTTATTATTCAGTTCCTTATTTAATTTAATTAAAAGGTTTTAGATGCTGTTGTACGAAAGCTTTCTTTAAAATTTCGTTTGTTTAAAGCCCGGAATGTACTGTCTGTCCTGGTTCCACATTCATTATGACGAAACCGAATGTCTCCAAAAAGAAATCAAATACATAAAATATTATATAAATGTTATAGCTTTGTTTATTATTATGTAATTTTTAATATTATTCCTACCCCTTATACCCTTTCATTTTTTTTTTATATTTATCTTGTGTTGTTTTATGCTTCTATTATTTTCGTCTTTTATTGTCATACATTGTGTAACTTTAACGAAGAGCACTTGTCTTCTGGAAGACACTCTGTTTCATCAGACTAGTCCAGGAGATAGGTAAAAGAAAAAAATGCGTCAATATTTTTTGTTATTATTATTTTTGTTATATCAATATATAATATTTAATAAATTTTCGTCAAACCCTCTCAATCCCGTCTGGCTAGCATGGTAAGTGCAGGCCTAAATCTCCAGAAATTTCTGGAAAGCCCATTTCCAATATTGAATGTCTAGAATACACAGAGTTCTAGGGGCTGTGACGTTGATGCTATAAAAAGGTTTTCCTATATGAGACGTTACAGTTCGCAATAATTAATTTCTAAACTTTTAAACTGTAAAAAATATTTCAAAACAGTTATGTTATGATTTCATGATCATGGTCAAGGAGTTGTCCAAACGGCTGACGAAGAAATCTGGAGACATAAAGGCCGGGATTTTTTTCTGTGAACGTATTGGCCTCGCTATGCAAATATGAAATATTGCCAGTCTTCTTAAGACTACCTCTGATCAAGCGTCTATGGAGGACATTATTATATTTAAGTAAAGTTTGGTTTGCAATTATTATTTGAATAAATACTTAATTCCGAATAACGTTTAGATCTTTAATTAAGTTCCAATAATGAATTAGTTAAAATTTGAAAATAATTAAAATTATTTATAACATAAAAATAATATTTTCATCGGTAGATACTTGGCGAACGAAAAAGTCGAAAGCCTGGAGTAGCTTCCAAAAATAAATTAGATAATTAATTAGCTGCTGAGCTTAATAGATGTCGTCGGAGGCTGACAAAATAGATGGTGTACAGTCGACCACACATAAAAGTATCCTATTTAGCCTCAAAACACAAACATAGGCATAAACAGAGCTTGGTCTACTGTCTATACTATGGTGAGCTGTAGGTATAACCTTATCCCTTCTTTCCTATTCCGCAACCGAATAACACGCACAGATCAGAAATATTAGAATTTACCTGAAGAGAAGAAGACAAATTTCTAAGCATTCCATGGATTCACCGTGCGGGTGCCGGGTCCATCGTCTGTGGGTAAGGGGTGAGAAGAATAGTGTCTCGAGCTTGCAACCGAAAATAGGCTGGTTTAAGAAAAGGAGGCCTCTATGACAAATGTACGTAAGAAAAATGTATTTCTCATTGGTACATCGCCAACCCGCCTGGCCAGCGTGGCGAGTGTAGGCTAAATTCTCCAAAATTTTCTGGAAGGCCCATCTGAACAGTGAAGTTCTAGGACTTTGCGACAACGAATAGGCAGCCACTTCACCTTAGCACGATATTTAGAGATGTTATCATATTTACGTAAACAATTGATAAACCGGATACATCGTTCAGTAACTAGTAGTAAAATTACTAGCTTTATGTTTTCACAAATTAATTATTGAAATAAAGTAACTGTGGTTGACTGTACAGACGAAAAAGTTCGGATAGCTGAAAGTTTTATACAAAAAAGTCATGGACAAGAGATTGTCAGCCTCTTAATCAATTACCTTTCGGGTACTTCTTATTCTTGCTTTTGTCATGCGTAATTCAATACCTACAATCGTGCAGTAGACGTACGATTTTATACGATCACGTACGCGACGATGATGGATGAATGACCTAAAGAAGGTCGGTTATAGGAGTTGGATGAGGGTGGCAAAATATAGATAGATAGATTAGCTTAGAAAGAGAGAGAGATAGTACCTTTAATTAGCAGCGAATTATGTCTTTTAACAATCCTGATTTTAGCTATACCATCCCATATGAAAAAAAAAACTGAATATTTGACACTTTTTTTCCATATTATATAGATTGCCTACTGGCTAAGTCCGTGGTTATAGACGCCGGGCCTGGGATCGATGCCTGGCATATATACATTAATGTATTTATGATATTTCTCGAGTTTGGCATGCTAGATACATCGACGAGCTTGCTCTTGTCATGATGGGCTTATAGTAAAGTTGGCTAAATGTATATCCGCTTCTTTAAAAAGCGTGGATTCTGTCTGGATAAGAATTTTAGTAAGTAATGTTTTTAAAACAAATAATTATAATTATAATTAGTTGCAGCTTGTGGCAACCGCGCGCGGCCGTTGCGTCCGAGTCTTGTTTTCGAACTGTGACTGTTTTATGCTCGCCATCCTCGTCAGAGGGCGCGGGCGGCGTGGAGTAATGGAACACAGGGTTTGGAATCAATTAGGACCTTGGATAGAGGTACCAAGCCACAACAAATTTTGTTTTATGAAAATATGACCTTCTTAGTCATAAGTGTCTTAGCTCGGTTGTAACAACCTACAAAGGTTTATAATATTAGGTTTATTATATAAACGGTTTATACCCCTGTCATGTACCAATGAGAAATACATTTTTCTTACATACATTTACAATACCACCCTTTCCGTGCCACTAGTTCCACTAATACCAACTTGTGGCATCGTCAATGTCGCATTAAAAAAAAATGAATCATCCATTCGTCAACCCGTCTGGCCAGCGTGACGAGTGTAGGCTAAATTCTCTTGAAATGGAAGGCCCATCTCCAAGGTAGCTAAGCTAATGAAAATAAATGTAGTAAAATAATCATCACGACCGTATCCCTTCCAAGGTTATACACTCGTGCAAATATACATATACATACATACAATAAACTAAAATGGTGAGACATACACACATACAATAAAGAAAACGTTATTTAAAAATTTATTGCTGGCCTCTTTTTCCTATTCCTATTTTTATTGTTTTGTATGTTTAGCCTGTTAATAGTGTTCTTATTTTATTATTTTTAATTGTAACCTATTTCACTGCTAATATTATAATCAACTGTTTAAATTGTATATTTGTAAAAAATATAAAATTTTCTTGGTCGATGTTCTACCAATACTAAACAGTTAATATGTTTAATAATAGGGGCTGTGATTTTTCTTAAAAATAAATAAAAGGTGGTCAGAAACCAAGCTTCAAGTTCGTCGATGTCTCTAGTGCACCATAATCGAGAAATATAACAAAAAAAAAATGTGTCTCGTCCAGTAATAATAATCCAATACTCTAAATCCACGTAATCCAGATAATCTAGGTATGTTACTATTTTGTAAATAAAAAATATAATATAGGTACCTATAAAGTATATATCCTAGCTGCCTGATATAATTGCTTCCAACTACCTGTTTAATAATGTTAACAGCTTTTAATGACTGCCCATTAAAATTTATTTTATAATTTATAGTACTTTAAACAGTAATGAGGATATGGCGTGTGTTCACGTTCTACTATAGGCATTTACTTTTTTATTTACTCATATCTAATCCCTACATATTTATCTTTTTTTTTTAAACTAGCACGACATGTGACCTTCCGCCCACCTGATGGTAAGTGGCGCGCATGGTCCATGATTGTTAGCAACTGGAATCAGACACTTATGTCCGACATCAGTAACACTATGCCGGCTTGCTTCACTCACTCACACTCACACTTCGCTTGAAGGACTCCAGGTTATAGGAAAGTGGAAACACAGAGGCTGGAAGAGCATTCCACATCTTTATTATGCGACATATGTATGAGTCACCAAATTTATAGGTACGCGAAGGGATGGTGACTACGGTATGTGGGTGCATATTCTGGAATGGAGAGAAAAGAATTAGGTTATAGAGCTCTTCAGTAATCAATATTAAGTAAGTTGGCCTAAGTGTGGCCTAAAAAGACGAGAGATCATTTTTAAATGATGATCAAATAAGGTTACTTATTGTTTACGAGTTGCTGGCCGCCTAGGGTTGCTCGCTCGCTAACTAGTAAAAAAAATCCTACATATTTGTGACTTTTTGAACCTCGTATGCAAGACATCAAAGAAACATACCTACTTCTCATATTATTAACCTAGACTTTACAAAATGTAACTTTTTTTTTTCATTTTCAGCATATGGTAAAGGGTTCGGAAAATCCCCGTAGACTAAAATATTACTGAGTTTTATAGATATTTTTCAAATGTAGGACATTTATTACAGTCCCTAGAATACTAAGTCCTAGATCTCCACTGCCGGAGAACATATTTCTGGAGAATTTAGACTACACTCTTTACGCTATACTGGCCAGAAGGGTTGGCGAGAGACAATAAGATAAATAAATAAAAATATATTTTATTTATTTATCTTCAACGAAAACTTACAGCTTCCAACTTATTATTACTTATACAACTAAAAATATAAAATTACTAATAATAAAAAAGCAAACAATTCTAGCAACACAAAAAGAAAATAAAAAAAAACATATACTCGAAAATAATAATAATAAACCACAATAATATAGAAAATAAAAAAGTATCTAAATCTATAAATCAGATAAATGTAAGCTCTGTATGCACACCATTACTATATTTCTGCTGTGGCATACTGCTAGCTGGATAATACGACCCCAGCCTGAAGGGCCACCGCGGGAGGTCGCATGCCCGAATCACCGTGACGCCTCATAAGGGGACCCCAAGACGCCTACGGACTAAAACCCTATAAACCGTCTCTCTTTCACTGTTGGCCCTGCATGCTTTTCAGCTAAGTCTGAGTCGTTGCTACGCAGTGAAGGCACTCGTTCGCGTGACATCGCCGGACCAACTGATTTAGGCGATGTACAGAAAATGTCAATATCTATGGCCTGAACTATATTCCAGAAAACATGCAATTACTTAAATTAAATAAAAATACATTTAAAATATATTAAATTTAGAAAGTAAAGTATCATAATGACCGTATCCCTTTCGGGGTGGTCAGAAACCAGGCTTTTTTAAAGAAGCGGATTCACATTTAGCCATCTTTACTATAGGACTAGCATGACAAGTGGCAAGCTCGTCGATGTCTCTAGCGTACCAAACTCGAGAAATATTACAAATAAATTATTGAATCCACAAACTTAACTGATCGTATTCGTTTAAGTATTATTATTAATAAATACATTTATTATTATTATTAGCTGGTTTTGAAAACCTAAATTAAAATTCCCAAAGGTGTAGAGAATGCCAATCGGCATTACATACGCGTTTTATATAGACATTTTTTAAAAAATAAATATAAATGCAAGTGTAGATAGAAATACATTTCAAAATTCATTAGTACGTATTACATTACAAAAAAAAAACAATATAATTTGGTCGGTCAATACTCTTTATCGACACGCTAAATCAAACTTGGGTAATTTTATGTCAAACATAAAGTAACTGAGTAAATAGTTATTAGACTTTATGGAAATTTTCTTTGTATTAATTTGTGTTATTTATTATTACATTGCATGTTCAATTACGCACGAACTAATCTTTTTTATTTTTTAATTAATTCTTAAGTATATCTGAAAATAAAAAAACCTATTCAATAGATTTAAATAATACTTACTCAAAAACCATCCATATGTATGCAACACTAACTATAATCACTTAGGTACTCACAATTATCGACATCCGTATAAATCCAATCAAGTATATTGTTAAAAAACTTAATAACAAAAAAATAACTTTCATCTAGTTTTAAAAACCATTAAAAATAAACCACGTCACAAATCTTCAGAAAAACGCAAACTGTTGTAACAATTTTGTTTTTGAATTCAACGAAGTTACAGGTGCGAAATACGCGATTGCTTTTCGCGTGAAAAATTCACGCACGTTTTGATCCGACCAGACGTCGCGGCGACGGCCAATTACTGAGGTCTCCGGCTTCGTCCTCTGGCGGGAACAACTGCGCATGCCCAGCCCACAGCCATGTCAAAGCGGAGGTACACCAAGGAATATTCATAAGTTACTTTTGTTTTGTTTTGACGAATACTTCCCGTGGGCACGTGAGCCTCGGACCCCAGTAGATTAATAGACTTTAAAGAGATAACGCTAGGTAAAGGCTCAGAAACAAGCTGAAAGCGCGATGTTGATATCATGGGTAACTTTTTTGAGATTTTAGTTTGAGATGGGTTATTAACTTTTTTGTCAGTATAAATATTTGCATTATTTAATGTAATTGATTTAAGTGAAGCGTAGATAGTATTATATTTAATAAATAATTATAAAATACTTTAATAAAAGAAATAAAATTAATTACCTATAAATAAAACCTGGTCTAGCGGTCAAGTCCGTGACTCAGAGGTACCGGGTTTCAATCCTGGTCGAAACACAATAATATTTAATAATTTAAATTAATAAATTTAATTTAGTTATAATATTTATTGAGTTTGGTTTTTGACTTGTCATGATTGGCCTATAGTAAAGTTAGCTCAATGTGAATCCGCTTCTTTATAAGCGTGGTTTCTGACCACACCAGAAGGGTTACGATCGTGATGATACTTTTATAAATAAAAAATGTCCTCTAGAGACTTTCCATCAGAGATAATCCCAAGAAGACTGGCAACATTCGCCCTCTGTATAGTGAGGCTAATACGTTCGCAGAAATAATTATCAGCCTTCCTGGCTGCAGATTTTACCGTCACCCGTTTGGACAACTCCCTGGCCATGCGCTTGGCTGAGGGTCACCATGGTCCCATTGTCTAGAGGTTGGCGTATTTGCGCAGCTTGAGTTTGTCAGCAGAAACCACCACACTCCCCGCGCTGGACTAGGTTGTCTGGATGTGAGATGGCACTAATGTCACACGTCGCATCCCACATCAGTGACCTGTCAAGTTTCCACAGTCCAACGGTCACGCGAGAGAGTTCTAGGTTCGCGGGTACTCAAACAGTGACAAGAGCTCTTCGGATGATGTCGTTAATAGATGTGTGACGAAGAAATAATTATTACCGTAAGTGTTCGTATTTCCTAAAGTTGATAGACAAGTCTTTTCAAAAATACGCTCAATTTTGAAAAATCATTGAAAATATTGGACTGTGCGAGCGAGAGAGATGAAAAAGCGTTAAACCCTTTTCGTGCAATAATAATAATAATGATAATAATAATAGCGGCCGAGGCCCGTGAACATCATTTGGTTAACCGGTTAAATACCGAGATTCTTTAAGAATACACATTACATAATAATAATAATGATTGTAATACTAATATCATGTTCGTTTATTTACATTTACGCCTATATATGTACAAAGAGCAAATATTTTTTTTCATTAATAAAAGTTTTTTTGAAAGAAAAAAATCATTACCTGAAAAACAACACACTACTGTATGGAGAATGAGGCCGTGATAAATAACTAAAGGCTGGGGAGTGTGACAGATTTTATTTTACTAGGTGTTATAATTAATGAATCTCGCTCACACACAAGAGACTTCCTACGAAATAGAGAGAGAAAGAATTACGTAAGTCAACGTTCATGCAATCGTCGACCTCGCGTTCCTACTTGATTAGGCTCAGTATTAGTAGCGATATTTTCAGGAAAATTTCTCTCCGCCGTAACTTGAGGTTTTAGTATTGAGTAATTAAAATAAATGTTCTTTAATATTATTATTAATTATGATATAAAAATATTTGCTGTTTAATATATTCCACGCGTTATTGCATCTAATTATTCTTAATACCCAATCATTAATAGATGTCAAAAATACTTATAAATAAACAAAATGAATATAATTTTTCAATAGAATAAGTTCAGTATTGAAACGAACTCTTACTTTAAATATACAAAAAAGTTTCATTGCTATTAAAATAACTTTTTTTAACTTTTCCTCGATTTATTAAACTTCAGCAATTTATCAGGATTCAATAAAGTGCTTATATTTTTTAAGGAAATAGAAAGTTTGGAACATCGCGATAAAGATACGCTTATTTTCATCGTTTAGAGACATCTGTCGCACGCTAAAAATGTGGAATGCTCGGAAGAGATGGGTGGAAACCCATCCTAAAACCTGTAGTTACCGGAACTACATTGAGTGCATCACCAAAAAGCGTTAAATAACCTGAGTGTAGAGACTGATGACGGTCTTCATTCCTGGACCTCGCGTACCGGCTTACCATCAGGTGGGCGCGATGTCACATGTCGTGTTCGGTATAATAATAAAAAAAAGGATCAAAGTGAAGCAGATTTTCCCGCCTTTAATCACGAACTGTTGCCATACAAAGCACAGATCAGATGATGCGTGGAATACTGTTCTCACCTTTGGTATGTTCCAGCCAAGTACATATGCTAATAAACCAATAACCTTTCTATACATCGCGCAGTCGGTAAAAAAGATGCAAAGGCGCGAACCATTTCCTACGTGGCCGCTCGACCGTCTACAGAGAACAATTCTTAGGATGATGATCTGTCCTGAAGATTATTTTAAAGATTTAAAGATGGCCCTGCGTGGCGGATATTAACTGGCAAGCTGTTCCATATAGCTACTATAGAAAAATAATCATAAAGATCTTTGTGTAGTGTAAAGGAATAGTAAGGACACAGTTATTAGTTATTTATAGCTGGTACAAACTTCAGTCACCTGTATATCCCCCCATCAGTTGCTTCTATTCTTGAATTTCGTGTTTACAATCAGCGCATCGTCACATGTTTTAGGTACTGAAACTGGTACATATAGTTATATTTAAATTTGAATGAAGTCAAGAATGACATAGTCGAGGGATTTTGTGTTGAAAGAAAAAAGAGAACCAGGGGAGCTCGGACAGAGAGGTCGACAGAGTGAGTATTTTTATAAGCATTAAAATTCAAATACAACTCTGTAACCTTCATGTACTAGATAATTGGATTAAGTTTTTTTTTTTTGTATTAGTGGTAAATAGATATTGTGTTGAACGCATATGCTATGCTGTGTAACAAAATCCCTCGACTATGTCGTTGTCATATTTATGACCTATTCTCCATTACAATTCAAACACAACTCCGTAATCTACATGTACCAGTTAGAGTACCCAGTATTAATAATAATAATAAAAACTTTATTTCAGAATAAATTCCATGTGTTAGTAATAATTTTTAAAGAAATCTTATAATATCTAGTGTTGGTAAAAATACAAAATTATAATACAAAAATATTATTATTTTTACCTTTTCTGGGGCTCACGTCACCTGCTGACATGCAGGCGTATTCAGTGCCCCAAGAACGGAGAGTCACACCTATCAGCCCACACGGCCAGGATGTTGCTGGGGCGAGGATTGAGGCACAGCGCTTCCTCGTAATAGCATGGAATCCATCCACCCGCGCCTCTGCTAGCATCCTAGAGGCACTGCAACGACGGGGCAGCCCCATCAGCATCCTGAACGCGTTTTTGTACTGGATCCGAATAAAATGTCCTGAAAGTGATTCACCTCACTGTACATTTTGGGGAAAACACAAAATTGCCATAGAAACAGACATTTACGTCATAAACATCAAAGGAAGGCGTTGTTATAATACCTAGATAAGTAATTTCAAAATTCCTTGAGCTGAAAATTCAAGAAGTATTATAGTCGAGGTCAAACGGACTAACTTTATTATAATTAGTAAAATCTATTATTAAAATCCTAACTTAATTGGTAATATTATATTCGAATAATGTTTAAACATGAACAAAATATCATCACGATCGTATCCTTTCCGCGGTTGTCAGAAACCACGCGTTATGTAGACCTTACACGCTACGGTCAACTGGAGAGGTTACCTGTCCAGCAGCCCTATTTTGGTACGTAGTCGCAAACGTTATTAGTGGATTTCGTTATTTATGCCAGAGATTGCGTCATAATTACAAAATATTATTCAATTCTCAACTCTATAAGCGCTCGTCCTTGACAGCGGCCGTGCAAATATCAACTTTAATAGCGTGATATATAGTTACCGGATTCAATTAAAAATTTTTTGCGCCTAAGTAACAGGTCAACTAGACGTCGATAGCGCAGGCATACTCACTAACTACGGTTCACCGGAGATGTCTGCCTGTGTAGGTATGTCTGCGTCAGATCCGGTGTACCGGAGATAACTTCAGTTCACCGTACGGTGTCACTCGAAATAATCGATTTTTGATCTAGCGCCGGTCGCCTGCGCAGGTTTAAAAAGTTGCACAGGTCTATTCCCACACACCCATCATGACGTTTCCCTTTCGGGGTGGTCAGAAACCACGCTTATAGATAAGCGGATTCACATTTAGCCAACTTTACTATTGGCTAATCATGACAAGTGGCAAGCTCATCGATGTCTCCAGCGTACCAAACTCGAGAGATATCACAAATAAATTAAATATTAATTAAATGTATTTATTTGCATTAATATTTTTTTTTGTGTCTTGACCAGGAATCGAACCCGGTACCTCCGAGTCTAAATCCACGGACTTAACCGCTAGACCACGGAGGCAGTTGTATTGTACACTGTATTCTAGAGGGGCTGTAATGATACTATAATTTTAGACTGTGAAAAATAGCAAAAACATTATAATTGTTTTACTAAAATAAATAAAAGTCCTTTCAGAATATATATCTGGAGAGTTTGGCCTACACTTACCGTGCTGGCCAGCAGTCTGATATCAACTTTAATGACAATTTATTAACGATTCCAGAAGTTAGTATTAGTGGACCTGTATCGACGTCTTAACGTGATCTCCGAGGACCGGAAACGCTGGTGTTAGTAATCAACGACAAATGTACTTAAGAAAAGTATTTCTCAATCACAAACCATTTTTTGAATTGTAAATACCTAGTTCTTCCAGCCGAGGTACTTTAATTCTACTGCCCTTTATTATATTTAAACAATACAAATAGGTAGTTATAATCCAAAAAACAAGGACTAACCGCAACTATGACAATGTTAATATAAAATAGATTACGTACCTATTTTAATCAAAATGATTATTTCGTTTCAAGCAGCCAGCGCGCCGATAAATCCGCCAATAACATAGAAGTATATATAATGGCAGGTCCGGCATAAGTAGTCATGTTTAAGCTCAGTTAAACTTTAATCATAAGATTAAAACAGAAGGAGAATATAGGTACCTCATATTGTTCACTGCAAAATGCGGAATCCATAGACAATTATGGTCAAACTTAAAGTTGCAATTATATCCACCGGGCACAAAGCTTCCTGGCCGCTAAATGTTCATGAAGGATTTTGTGCACTTGACTTATAACGATGCCTAAGCTTGTCTGAATCTGCTGATAGGTAACTCTTTGGCCAGTCTCAATTCTACGCCGCAAACGCTGATGTTATATTCAGTCGTCGCCGTAAAAAGCATCCGTCAGATTATCTGTGAGATTAGTACGACCACATTTAAACTCATTAAACAAAGTTGTAAAAAGTGTCAAGATGACGGGGCTTCATCATAACTTTCTTGTTGACCTAAATGACATCGAAAGTCATAAACAATCAATGCACAAAAAAAAAATCGCGTTAATATTATGCTGACGTGACACATACACTTTTTTTACTTTTATATTCAGCATTTTTTTAATCGACGTTAACGGAAACGTTTTGAGGTACAACAGTACTTACTGATTGTTATGGCTCAACTAATAATACTTGTAACTTAGAAACGAAATAATTTATTTATGTGAGGTTAATTTTAGAGACCGTGACAATAACGTAGATACTACAGCTCATTGAAGTAAAAGACTGAAAAATAAGACCGGCTTTTTCTAACCCTGCGTCTAAAACGATCACACAAGACCGGTTGCTTATGTATAAATGTAATTTTTAGAGTTGATTAATTCTACGTAGGTGTTTTTTATATCCGTATGACAGTTTGGACGCGAGCTCTAAACACCAGCCTTGACAAGATCGGCATGGACTGGCCTTTATGAATACGTCGACGGGCGATAGAGATTTTGTAACCAATTAAAACCACCGTCAGACTGAAACTGGTGGAGATTTATTATTGTTTTTGTTTCTATTTAGGAGACAACAGATTTGAACGGAATCCTTTTTCCTTGTTATTTTCACAGGAGAACAAGCGGGCGAATTCCATTAATGTCTACTAACGACCGGACGCACTTCGGATTCGGGTTTAAAAGGGTTGAGTGGTTTTGTAGAATCGTTCTGATAAAAAGGGGGGTAAATGTTAAAGCTTTTACCGCTTTGAAGATGCTCCGACGATGAGACAATTAATTTGGATGTCGATGAACTGATAACGCCAATTGCACGAAATTAAGACCACCCACAATATTTAAGTATTAGCACACTCTGTCAGTCACATGTGACATCCAGCCATAAGAAACCTGGGGCCGCTGCAGAATCAGCCGCACGCCTTAAGCGCAACAAGTACGCGGAGATCATCATCAATCACCATTTCATTCCATTTGCAGATGAGCCCGTGGTCCGAGGAGGCTCTTGTGCTCTCCCGCGAGCTTGGTAAGAAACTCCACTTGGCGACGGGTGACCCTTTGAGTAGAGAATATCTTGTTCAAAGGGTCAGCCTCGCTGTTTAGCGGGGGAACGCAGCGAGTGTCCTCGGCACACTACGCCCATCGAATAGTCGTAATTTTATTTATTAATTTTTAGTTTTTATAATTTAGTTCCTAATTTATTTTATTTTTTAATCTTTGTACTTTACTCCGAATAAATACACTTATAATTTAATTATTATTAGCACTCTTACATCACTATAGTTTTATAAGTTGCATAACTAAAGCTTGTTTTAATTGGTGTTATTTTTTATATAAATATTACTATGGCAATATTATTTATTTATTTATTTATTTAATACTTTATTGTACAAAGACAAAGGCGGGCTTTAATGCCGCAAGACATTTTATCATAGCCAACCATTGGGAAAACTTTAAACTATTTACTGGAAAGTAGGTGCTGAAATATTAAATATAAATATCAAAAGTATTATTTAATAACTAGCCACATACATACAACTTCATATACATACATACATACAAATATACATATAATAAACTAAATACTAATACATAAACCTACACATACATACATACATACATAATAATATACTTACAAATTTTGTTGGGAAATGAAATGCGAATAGACCATTTTTTTAAATAGCGATCTGGTGGTTACTTGCCTGATGTTAGGAGGCAAATTGTTCCACAAATTTGTCGCTACAACGACAAATGAGTTTGAAATGAAACTAGAGTTATGCGAAGGGATCGAAAGAAGAGAGTTGTGAGAGGATCGAAGAGATTTATCATGGAACGAAGAGAGATAGGCAAAGCTGTTCTTGAGGTATTTCGGTGTCGCAGGTTCATTCAGAACAGAAAATAGTAAGCAAAGTACTCTAAGATTCCTGCGACACCGAATTGGCAGCCACTTCAACCTAGCGCGATACTCAGATATATGATCATATTTACGTAAACAATAGATGAACCGGATACATGCGTTAAGTAACCGATCCATCTTGTTAAGCAATACCTCTGAGATATCAACGCTGCACACGTCACCATAGTCGAGAAGAGGAAGGAGAAGGCTTTGGGCTAGGGTTATTTTAGCTTTTATCGGCAGAAAGTTTTTGAGTTTATTGAGAAAGTGCAGTGAAGAAAAAATTTTACGACTCGTGTTTTTCACCTGAGTTGTCCAGCTTAGGTTGGAATCTAGGTAAATACCTAGATTCTTTACTTCGCTACTAAACGGAATTGGAACGTTGTCAAACCGTACCGGGTCGACAGAACTAAGATCAACTTTGCATAGCTGTCGGGAACTCCCTATTACTATTGCTTGACACTTGGTCGGATTGACAACTACTCCAAAGCGTTTCGACCATGAGCTGATATTAAATAGATCTGAGTTAAGCCAAGCTATTGCACTATTAAGGGTGTCGACATCTGTCTGCACATAGAGCTGTAAGTCATCCGCATACAGGTGGTAGTGGCAATGAATAAGTGACGTAATGGCATTAATGAATAAAGAAAACAGCAGTGGGGAAAGAATGCCACCTTGAGGTACGCCCGTGTCCAAGTCGCACCACTCCGATGACACCTGATCAACCTGTACCTGTTGCTGACGACCATGAAGATATTGAGAAAACCATGACAGAGCATCCGGTGAGATTCTAAGACGAGACAATATAGAGATAAGCAAATCAGGATCCACTGTATTAAAGGCATTTGTGAAATCAATGAGTACAAGTACAGTTACTTTAGTTTCATCCATGCCTATTCTGATGTCTTCAGTTACTTTAAGTAAAGCTGAAGTTGTGCTATGACCAGAACGGAAACCAGACTGGTAGGGGTTTAAAAGATCATTAACACCTAGGAATTGGGACAGCTGTTTATGGACAACAGACTCAAGGACTTTAGATAAGAAAGGTAAAATTGATATTGGTCTAAAATGGGTAGGAAGTGTAGGTGAAGAAATTTTCGGAAGTGGGATAATATAAGCTTTGCGCCATTGAGAGGGAAATTGACCAGAAGTAAGGGAAAAATTAATAATATGACATAAAATAGGTAAAAGGAGGTCAATTATGGTAATGATCATAACACGACTTATGGAATCACATCCTACTGCTTTGGAAGTTATTGAGGTTATCGCCTTAAGAACAACATCACTAGAAACCTCTGTCAGGTAAAATGGTTCAACATCATCAGGCATGCACATCTCAGCAATCTCGGCCAAGGTACTAGTTTTTACAACACTGTCCAGCACTGGAGCAGCAGAAAAATGAGCGTTAAGTTGATCAGGTGTCACAGAACCCAGATTGACTTGACCGCGACAGCGCCCCAGCCCTAGTGAATTGAAGAATTGCCATATTTTTGAAGAAGATTTGTTGGTTATGTTTTCAAAGAAGTAGTGACGTTTGGCAATTCTGCATACCTGATTGCAGCGGTTCCTCGCAACCCTATACGCAGACAGATTATCATCACAGCGGTTCCGTCTATACTTTCGGTAAGCACGGTCTCGTCTCTTCATTGCCATTCGTACATCCTCCGTCATCCATGGAGCAGGTGCCCGCTTTAATTTTGTGGGTCGAAGTGGAGCATGAGCATCATACAGCTTGATCAGCTCGCGATTAAATATGTCTACCATATCTTCAATTTTATTGGCAGTAAGTAAGGAATCCCAATCAATACGAGCTGCGTCTTCCCGCAGTTTAGTCATGTTCATTCGAGAATAATGACGCATCCGCGCGTAAATATATGGCTACACCACCTCCATTTGCGCCTGTGCGATCGTTCCTGATAAGAATATAACCTGGAAGAGAGTAAGAAGTAGAAGCAAGAGAAGGTTTAAGCCAAGATTCAGATATAAGAATAGCATCAATTAAATTTGGAGAAGTGAAAGTAGATAAAAGATCGGAATAATGCGCTGGCACGCTTTGAGAATTAATGTGACATAGGTTAAAGTTTTTTTTATATGGGGAAAATTCATTGTCTAATAAGATATCTAAGCTAACTTCGGCATCGTGAACGGAATCTAAACTAACTTCGACATCGTGAAAGGAATCACCAGATGTGCTACTTGAAACGGAATAAAAAGAGTCATCCTCACTATATAAATTCATATTTTAAGTTGTAAGTAAAGTATATAAATAATATATATATATATATCTAAATATATTGTAAATAATTATATTAAACTAATAGATAAAAACTAATCTTACTGCATATCCTGCCGGTTGGCGATGATTTATCAGATTTATCGTTAAAACAATACTAAAGTGACATTATACAGATAAAATTTACATAAAGCATTGGCATTGATATGAATTTTATCAAATTAAATACTAAAACTACAATGTAAGACAAAACAAAAACAAGTTATAAAATGAAACAAATTCTGAACGGACAGTAAGAATCTATGCCAATACTTAATTTAAAAATAAAAAACAATAGTTTCGCGTTCAAAACCGTCACCGAACTGTTCAATCACGCTGTACACTGCGGGTTCACTAATAATCTAAACTAAAAACAAATAATCACGCAATGTACCTACAATATAAATATAAACAAGCACTTTTTAGTCCGTACCGAACGCGGCCCTGTTATTTAAAATTCCTTATTACAATTTACATTGGTCTGGGTTAGGTTATCTTTGGTGAAATATGTGCTGCATTGCATTATTAATTGATTGTTCATTATGCGGGCTATTTGTTACAGACAAACATAGTTGCCCATTACACCCTAATGTTGTGTTTGCCACCTAAAGCTTGTGTACTGCATGTGTTGACAATAGGTACATAAAAAAATATTAAATATCACACAAATATAGTGTACCATTATCCTGCATATACCCTCTCCACATCAGCACCCATCACCTCACATGATGGAACCCGAAAACATCATTAAAATTTACCATTTAAGTTTATTCTTTAAACATGCATTATCTAGGCAAAAGGAGAACTTAACAAAGTGACAGTATGATGCTGATACCGAAAGTGATGTGATGTAAAACAATAACAATACCAAACCAAACTAAGATACACTTGACCGTCTCAGAAAAGGGTTTCTACCAGACTAAACAATGATTATGTGTATAAATGTAAATAAAAAGGAAAATCATTCTAATACAAGTTTAATATAGCCGGCCACACTCCAAACCAGTTAGTTATACAGAGTTAGATCAATTTGCAGTAGATGTAAAGTCATCAGTATAATTTGTACCACTTGCGACAGGTTGATCCAATACTTATAAATCTTTATTTAACCAACTTTACCAAACTTATCATGCCATCATGTGCATGCTAGTTATTGTCTTAGTGCCTGATTTAAGAAAAGTCACAGTTAAATACAGTGTTCACAACCAGGAATCAAATACAGCAACTCCGTCTAATCTAACAACACTGAAAGTACTTACATTAACAAACCTAAGGTGGCAATACAACGCAAAGATAACACCATTCAAATGTAAATTAAGGACACAGACCACAACATTTAGCTAATAACTTTCTAGACACACTATCTTCTGGCTGCTGCTCTCCTAACCCTCTCCTTTGGAACCTGCTGAGATAGAACCTGATGAGTAGATGAAGGGGCCGGGTCAGTTTTATTACAGGCAGCCATCAAGTCATTTAGATCTGAACGATGCAGAATCTTATGTTTTGCACCATCGGGGAGTTTCACCACAATGGTGCCATCCTGCGTCCAGCAATCACGAACACCAAAGGTTCTTCGTGCCTCCACAAACAATAGCTGTCTAGCTTTAATAAGGAATTCCGAGCAACTAAAAGGAGAACCCTTAAACTTAGTTTTATTGGTCCAGACTGTTTGTCTCATGCGATAATCCCAAAATCGAACAAGGATAGACCGCGTAGCAGCCTCGTTACTCCTTCCAATGCGGTAGCAAGCTCGAAAGGACTGTAGATTGATATCTGTAATGCTGAGTCTTTCACGCAACACCTCCGCCACTGTTAGGAACACATTTTCATCTTGTTTTTCTGGGATGCCTTTCAACAACAAGCAATTGCTTCGATCCCTGGTCTCCATCTGGTCCACAGCAGCCTGAAGCTGGGATATCTGCTGCCTCAGGAGTGACAGCATCTCAACCGAAAATGTTTTAAATTTTTGGAACTCCCGAGCCAGCTCCTCAACTTTAGGACTTTCATGGTGAGGGTTGTCCTTCATCTCTGAAAGCTGTTGCTCAAACTCGGCCATTCTCTTCGCCAGTTTTTCCTCCAATTGTTGTTGATGTTGCTCGATTCTCTCTGTCATTGTGATTTCGTATTGTCACTTGAAGTTCGATATTTACCGACAGGATAAGTGCAGACTTTTACAAATATATTATTGCATGTAAATTAGATGAAGATAATCACCAAATATAACATAACTTTTTACTATTATTACTATTTTAACTTTTTATTTGTAATCACTATTAAATTTTTACGTCTTGTCTTGCACACCTACCCTCCAAAAAAATATTAGTTCTTTTTGAAAGTAAAAGTTGGCATTTGACATCATTGCGAACGGCACAAACTTTCTACGAGAACAACAAATAGGTGGGAGGTGGACTGATGGTGGTAATTTGCCCAGTAAACCTGGTAAAGTGTATTCACATCAGGCTCGAATTGCCGCCATGCCCAGTCAAGCCGGCGTAGTGTTCGGGACTGATTCCGTCTTGAGTGTCTGATGCCAGTTGTTAAGATTCATGGACCTCGGACGCCACTTACGATCAGGTCAACGCAAGGTCACGTATAGTGCTAATATATAAAAAAAAACATACACACACCAAAACGTATACACTAACACAACACAGGTACACTAACATAACACACATGCTCGCGAGTCCATCAAACATTTTTTTTCTTTTTTTTTGTCCTCTTAAGATTGACTTTATTGTTGTGTACACGCATACTAGTATTATTATTATCGGCTTATTATTTATTTGTATTATATATGCGACTTGCTTTAGTTTTGGTTAATATCTATGTACCAATACGAGATATACAATTTATATGTTAATGTAAAGCCATATATGACCAATGTATTACTTATAAGGTATATTTTTGTATTTATTTATGTAATGGGCTGTCGTTTTTGTAATAAATAATCCCAATAACTTAAAGAAATGCTTAAGCTTCAAGAGTTTGTGTTTTGAAAATTATAAACCACGTTTGCAGCTTTTCCAACAATGTTTTGCAAAACGAACTAGCAAATGCCTGCTTTTCGAAACAAAAATAGCACCGTGAAATTTTTACATAGTTTCTTTAAACTATTTTTATAACAATTTTACGTAGATACTCGTTTAGCTATACAACATTAATTTATAACATTAATTTCAACATATTTGTTCATATGGCAGCATCGTTGACTAACTTGGTCACCACGGCCTGTCTTGTCAGAAAAGTGCTGGTCGTCGTTGCCGCCACGGTTTTGTCGATAATTAAATCCACCGGGCTTTGGTTACTGCCGGGATCCCTTCGGTTCTTGAACGATCTGAGATCTCTCGCAGTAATAGTAAAAGACCCGATGGTGACTTTGGTGCCGTGGTCCATGGGTCGAGCATTGGTGTGGGACGTCACTTGTGTCGACACCCTTGCCCGGTATCATGTCCAGAGCTGCGGACTCGACTGAAAAGGCCAAATGTCGCAAATACGAGTCTTTTGCTGATGACTATGTGTTTGTGCCTTTTGGTCTTGAGTCAATGGGACCGTGGGGACCAAGCGCTAAGAAGTTATTTAAATAACTGTCTACGCGGCTGGTCAATGTTGTATGTGACAAGAGGGCTGGCAGTTTTTTTGCGAAGCAAATCAGCAAACCTGTGAAGCGGGGGAATGCTGCGAGTGTTCTTGGCACTCTGCCACATGATCGAGTCATAGGTGAATCATTTTATATATAGTTTAGATTTTTGTGTTATTTTTAATTTAGTTTCTATATTTACATTCGGACAACTTTTATTATTGTGAGAAGTCACAACTCCAACCCAAAAATATGTCAAGTGAGCGAGGACACCTTTTATTCATAACTTTTGTTACGAGTTGTGAAATCGTATATAGACCCATCATGACATGTGGCAATACTCGTATGTCTTTGGCGCATCTACTATTAATTGTAACTTTATCTTTAATCATTAAAATTTATAGTTTAAAACATTGTAGTTGTTGTTTTGTTCTCTTCTCTCGATGAATGAGGTGATAGGGAGGGCAAAGGTTCTCGCCGATACAGTCAAGTCTGACGTAATATATATTTCTTTCTTATGAGATAATGAGGTTATCATAAAATTCCAGATATTGCAGAATTCGACGGTCTTCTTGGAGTTACTTGCAGCATTATAGCCCAAACACATCGGATATAATATGGGAGTACACAGCGTGAAAAAACCGCAAAATATAAATTGCAACTTGTGCATTATATTTAAAGTCCAATTTATAGTTTTTTATAATTATTCACATTATAGCACATTATTAAACAAAACAACACTACTTTTTACGAATAAAATCTTGAATACAAAGCCTGTAAGCCTGACAGCCGTAGTGACGTCCAAGCTGATTAGTGTTGTAGTCTTTGACTATAAATTAAATTATCATTACTCGATGCATTCACAATAAATACATCAAAGTCATAAAGTATTTTTTTTTTGTCGTTGAGTAGCAACTGAACCCATTAGCTTCTCGTCTAAATCTACTGTTATATCTACTAGACTGCTAATAAGCAGAAAGTTGAAAACATCATATCCAATATCAAAACTCGTAGGATATAAATTTAGTATTCTCGTCTCATCCCCTCTGCCGGGATTGAAACTTGGTAATAATTATTATTAACCTAACATGACACTTATTGGAAAAGTTTTGGATTAACGGATTGGAACCGTTGTCTATCGCACGAACTATTCATCGACCAAGCCAACTAGACGCTCGGGTGGAATCGGTTCGCAGCATCGAAACATGTTAGAGTCTACGGCACAAGTCCACGCGACTAACCATTTCCGTGTATCATCACAACCGTATCCCTTGCGGGTATGTCACATTTAGTCTCGGTGGTGGTTCGGTTGTAAGAACACTTTCCTTAAAATCCTACAAAGGTCGGTTCAAACCCCCCCGGCATGTACCAATGAGAAATACACTATTCTTACGTACATTTGTTCTGTCAATGTTTTTAAACAATTAGTCACTAACTTGTTTCTTGATAAACAGGAGCCAGTACACATTAAATATTTGGCACGCAATATGTTTATGTATGTTTATTTGTGTGTATATATATGTAGTTTATGTAATTGCTTGGTATTTAGTGTATTTATAAATTAGACTATTATTATTAGATTGTTGCGCCCTGCCCATAATCTCTCACCATCTCAAAGGTTAGTTGTCAGAGAATGCCTAACAGCCATTAAACTCGCCTATGTACCTAATTTTAGGTTTTGGTGCAATAAAAAAATTAAAATAAACAAATAAAATTTGTCATAGATTTACAGCGGTTGTAGTTTATATTTTTTCTAAGAAAAAAATAAACAAGCAAGTATTTCCAACTCACCTAAGGTTCAATATCGCATAGCAAACTAGATTGTTAGGTCTACGGGACCAGGCGGAAAATGTTGTTGAGGTTCCAAAATTATAACACGTAAATACTCAAAATAGTGGAAAACGATTTTTTACAATTTGCCGCGTTACCTATTTTTGTACACATTTTTCAATCACAAAATAAAATTCTATTGACATTTAAAGAACTGGTAATATAAAGACAAATTAGTTAAAAACAATAACTTCTTGTATATTCAATTTTAGCATGAAAGGAGGTATTTATTAGAAGTAATAAAAATTATTTACGTTCAATAGATATACAAGTATTAAAAACCTATTTAAGTGTGTAGCGAATAGAACGATTCGTATTGGAAAGATGAAGTGTTGGATAAATCGTTTTTTTGTCCAGTTAAGACGATTTACTGGCTTACTTTCTCTCGGGATTTTTACCCAAAAACTTATGAAACAATTGTGGTCCATAGCCGACTAACGACAAATACATAGCTGTTATTACCCAGCTTTGCTCGTAGAATACGTAGTAGTCTAGCGGTTAAGTCTGATGATTTAGACTCGAAGGTACCGGGTTCGATTCCTGGTTGGGATACAAAAATTTATATTAATTTAAATAACTCAATTTCATTAATATTTAATTTATTTGTGATATTTCTTGAGTTTAGTACGCTGAAGACATCGACGAGCTTGCCACTTGTTATGATTGGCTAATAGTAAAGCTGGCTAAACGTGAATCCGCTTCTTTATGAGCGTGGTTTCTGGCCACCCCGGAAGGAAAACGGTCGTGATGATACTAAGTAAAGACAAGTTGATATTCGTCAGACAACCGAAGTAACTGATATAGCTCTTTAAATTAGTAAGCTGAAGTGACAACGGGCCGGACACATCTGCCACTAAACCAACGACAACGGCAAACTGGTTTTAGAGTGACGACCATGCAGAGTGGGACGACCCTCCGCCAGATGGACGGATGACTTAAAGAAGGTCGCTGGCAGAGGTTGACAGAAGTTACGAGCCTAGTCCTACGTCTACGTCGAGATACAGGCTGATGAAGTAATGTAAAAGGAATTATACTTAATAACTAAATCTTCTTTATACTTCGCACTATCAACCTTAATTTACTTGGATTTATTCTCTTTTATTTACCTTATATCGTGTAAAAGTGAAGTTTTATCATGATCATCGTTATCATTGGTTAGAAAACACGTATTTTTCAGTAGTTAGCATGTAATTAGCTAATTTTATTTTGAAGTGGCAAGCCCTAGGTATTTTACTTGTATATTATCGACCAGGAATCAAATTGAGTGATTTTGCGTCCAAATCTACAGTCACTTACCAGAGAGATTGTAAAAAAACATCGTAGCATGATAAATGTGACCTTGCGGCCACCTAATGGTAAGTGGCGCGCGAGGTCCATGAATTTTAGCAACAGGAATCAGATACTCATGACTGACATCAGTCTCTAGCACTATGCCGGTTCGACTGGGCACAACGGTAATTAGAGCCTGATCCCGTAACGTGTGCATACATTTTACTGGGTTTATCGGCCCGAACGGTGTATACTTCCCTTCCTCGGTAGACTAGGCAAATTATCACCATAAGTCAGACGGTAGGCGGTGGTAACCTATTTGTTGTTCTCGTTGAAATTATGTGCCATTTACAGTGATGTCAAATGCCAATTATTACTGTCAACTCAAGAGTTCTAGGGGCACAGTTGAAGAGAAATAGCATTTATCAACATCAATTAAATTCTCTATTTATATACTTTTCACAAAATATATATTTCAGTATATTTATCAGCAGCATTTAGATTCGTATACTGTGTCTGCAGCCCGCCAGTGGAACAAGCTACCACTCGCTATTAGACACACGCCGTCTGTGTCCATGTTTTTAAGCCCTTGGTCACTGCTTTATTTCTAGACAAACATAACATCAGGCTAAAAATATATATTTGGCATAATATCTATGTATATAAAAAGGAAGACAAATTTCTAAGCATTCCATGGATTCACCGTGCGGGTGCCGGGTCCATCGTGTGTGGGTAAGAGATAAGAAGAATGGTGTCTCGGGCTTGCGACCGACAATTGGCTGGTTTAAGAAAAGGAGGCCTCCTTTTTTTTTCTATTGCGCGATAATACGCTCACCATCCACCATTCTACTTCTCTCCCTACCCAACCAAATTCTGTATGATTCCGTTAATGCCGTCTTGGAAGCTCGTTCCATAAATGTATTGACGGCAGACCTGCTTAGGCCCAATTCTTTCAGTAAGTGATGCAAAGATTTTGCTGGAACTCCTCTTGCACCAACTTCCACTGCGTAAAGCTGAGTCTTGAACCCGTTCCTGATCATTTCTTCTGTGAGATCATAATATCGTTTATTTATAAGTATATGTGTAATAAGTATATGTGTAATTTATGTAATATTGTTAAACTTGATATCGGCACTACCCTTAATCTCACACTCTCCCAAAGGTTAGATGTTAGAAAATGCCTTGTAGGCATTAATCTTCGCCTTTGTACACTTATTTTATATATATCAGTAAAACTGCGCGAGTATTATGAATTAAATATGAACAGAATTTAATATAACAAAAATGTAAATCTAACTAAACCACTCATACAATTTTATCCCCAAAACATAGCTACATAGGTAGAATACTTCATACAGATTTTAGGGATTTGGTCCTATGTCCACAAAATAAAATGATCAAATATTTTATCATCCCACAAAATTTTAAGCACCGAACGAATATTAACTAATAATAATTTCATACTCGTAATGGTTTACACTATTTGTTGTAAAATAAGTAGATGACTCGAGAGGCGCGGTAGTGGCTCGGTTGGATGAACGCGTTCCTTGAATCCTACAAAGGTCGGTTCAAACCCACCCGGCATGTACCAATGAGAAATGCACTTTTCTTACGTATATTGGTCATAGATTAACAACACCACTGTTCCCGTGCCTCGGAGAGCACGTTAAGCCGTCGGTCCCGTTTCCACTAATACCAACTTGTGTAATCGTTAATAAATTGTCATTAAAAATTGACATCATTTCCTCGCCAAGCCGTCTGGCCAGCGTGGCGAGTGTAGGCCAAATTCTCCAGACATATGTTCTGGAAGGCCCATCTCCAGCAGTGGAGGTCTAGGACGCTGTGTTCTAGGGGCTGTAATGAAAGTAGATGACTTACGCTTTTCATATTTTAATCTTGATCTATGGCACTAAGTTGTCATAGAGACGACGAGTCGATATGAAGCTATTTTGGAAAAAAAAAAATGTATTTTTTAATATAATTATTTTACCTTAGTCAGGTGTTATTCAGTCTTTATTTCTCCATACTATTGTTCTTCTTAGGTGGCTGGGTTTACTTAAGTTTATATTTCTCTATAAACATTTTTTTATTAAATTAATCTACTTAGTTGATTTATTTATTTATTTACAGATTCAACAGCGCTTAAAACTAATCTACAAAAATTATTAACTAAAGCCAATTAATAAATGAATAACAATAAAACATAAAATAGAAACAAAAAAAATAAATGGAAAAATAATAACACTTGATAAAAAGAAAGTATTGAAGTCAAAATCTCTCAAATCGCTTCGCAGCTTCACCAAGATGTGCCCTTTCTGAGCGGGTTCTACAAGCTATACTATGGTGAACGTTCTAAAAAGCTCCACAACCTTATCCCTTATTCTCTATTCCGCAACTAAACCACACGCACAGGCCACAACATGCTCCCAAATACCGTAGCCACTATCCCTAAGCGAATATATAATTTTGGAGAGTATTACATTTGTCGTTTGCTGAAGATGTGGAATGCTCAGCCAGTGTGTTTCCCCTTTTCTATAACCTAAAGTCCTACAAGCGAAGTGTGAAAAAGCTTGATAGGCTGGCATAATGTTAGGGACTAATGGTGATCGTCAGTGGCTAGCGTCAGTTGCTCTCATTATTGGACCTCGCGTACCGCTTACCTTACGGTGGGCGTAATGTCTTAATTCGTACTCAATATATATTAATAAAAAACATTATTATTATTAGCACCAGCCCCTATAGCACAGAGTACACCTCCACCATTAAAGATAGGCCTTCTAAAACATAATTATACCTGGAGCATATAAATAAATAAATAAATAAATATTTCCTGACAGGTCACACAGCGCCATCTAATTTCCGTGGTAAGCTACGAGGCTTGTGTTACGGAAACTAGATGGTTGATAAACTACATATTATACTTTTTTTTTGTTTTTGTAAATATATACATATTATACATATAAACACCCAGCCCGAGACAAATTATACAATGTACAACTTGCCCCAGGTGGGAATCAAATCCACGACCTCCCGAGTTAACGGCAACGTTTGTTACCACTAGACCATGGAGGCGGTCATATAATATGACAAATATCAAACAATAATCTAATTTCATCACAAATACCCACCTATACTGTAATCAATCATCATATCACAGCCCTTAGAACACCTCCACTGTTGGAAACGGCTTTCCAAAATTTTCTGGTGAAATTGGCCTACACTTGCCACCTACACGGGTTGACTAAGATCTCATGAAAATTTATTTTCGATTCCACAAGTTGGTACCTGGTGTAACCGAGACCTACGGCTTAACGTGCTCTCCAAGGCACAAGAACAACAGTGTTGTAAACCTATGACGTATGTATTTCTCATTGGTACATGCCGTTCGCCGGGGTTCGAATTGCGATCTTTTTGGATCAAAGAAAATAAAATTTGACAAACGAGCCACCATCAAGGTGGATTGAATTACTTGCCCTCAAAGTGTAAAACACTATTTTACTATGGTAGAATCTTAAATTGTCATAAATGTAAAATAATTATAATAAAATAAAATTATTTTATGAACAAAAACTAAATTAACCTATAATTAATGTCATCACAGCAAACATATTCTGATCATTTATCAATCTTTTTATTAATACGCGCCTATGAATATAGATAGATATGTATATATATAAATGATCGATGCCAAACTTGAGATCAACTTGTCTCTTTTTACCAAATGTCAAATCCAAAAAGAAAAACAGAGACAACTTAAACTCATGTTCGGCATCTGTCATGAGATCAATTTATTCATAATTATGTGCCCTTGACTGTAAGTATTTTTACTTCTGTCGTTACGCTGCTGGCCAGACGGGTTAGCGAGGTTACGATTCTTTCTCACTATTTAACAACGTTCATTAGTGATAGTGGTTGGTGAAACTTCTTCTTCCAAGCACAGGAATAGTATATAACTCATTGGCATCAAAAATCAATATTTAAATTTTAAAAATATATTCATTAATTCATTACAGCCCTAGAACAAAGCGTCCTAGACCTTCACTGCTGGAGATGGGCTGGCCAGACGGCTTGGCGAGGATATAATGACAATTTATTAACGATTCCACAAGTTGGTATTAGTGGAACCAGGAGCGACGGCTTAACGTGCTCTCCGAGGCACGGGAACGGTGGTATTGTAAATCTATAAATGTACGTCAGAAAAGTGTATTTCTCATTGTTACATGTCGGGGGTTTGAACCGATCTTTGTTGGATTTAAGGTACGCGTTCTTACAACCGAGCCACCACCGCGCCAAAAAATATATATTGAAAAAAAAAAGATGATTAAGGAGAGCACACACACAGAAACCGTATAGTAAAACGCATATAACTTTGTAATATATGAAACAGGCGCCATCCATCCTATGTCAACATTGGAAAAAAAAACAGAAAAACTGGACTTCAAAGATGTCATCTTTTAATCATACTACAGATAGGCCTTTTTGGGGTCCCAAGCGACATAATTACCTTTAGCTACACATATTCGTATACATGTTATAATACATTCTCATTTCCTAACAAAACAGATGCCCTACTATGAACAATTTTGTTAAATATAACAAGGCCTAGGACAACCGGTATGTAACTAACAAAAATAGTATGTAAGTCTATTATAATAAATTGCACCCTTCGTTGTTACCTCTCCACACTTCCAAAGGTTGGTTGTTAGAAAATGCTTAGTCATTAAGCCCGCCTATGTACAATATTTTCAGTGCAATAAAGAATTTTTGAATTGAATTTGAACCGGGTTTAGTAGAACACTTAGACGTTGACGTGACGTAGGGCAAGTCGTGATATACAAAAGTTTATGAAAGAAGTAATTCATCTCATTTATTTATTTTAAACTTTTTGTAATAAGTACAAAGGCAGCTAATACCGCTAGTCATTTTTACTCGGTCAACCGTCAAAAATAAAATAACATACAAGCATCGATATATATATACATAGATTGGCCCTCACTGATATGGAAACGTTCCCGCAAAACCAATAGAAGTCATGTAGCTGCACGAACAGCCGCGCGCTAGCGAGCGTCGAGAGCCCTTTATATTATTATTTATATCTAGTAAAACTTCTTCGTATTTTTGTATGCATTGTGACAAAATTTACGATAAATATCTGTGATAATATTTAATATATTTGTTTTTTTTTTTGAGAATTGGCCTCCAAATTTGAAAAGCAGCACGTTTTTAGAGTGCTTTTTGTATTGAATAGGCATATCTATATACATCGATGCATACAAGAAGAAATAAAATACTATTATAAAAATAAAAATAAACTACTAATACTAAACAACTTACTAGTAAATAATATTAATAAACTAAACACAAATTGACATATTAAACTTAAAAGTATTATCACGACCGTTTTCCTTTCGGGGTGGTAAAAAACCACGCTTATAAATAAGCGGATTCGCATTTAGCCAACTTTACTATAAGCCAATCATGACAAGTGGCAAGCTCGTCGATGTCTCCAGTATCACAAATAAATTAAATATTAATTAAATGTATTTATTTACATTAATAAATATTTTTGTGTCCCGACCAGGAATCGAACCCGGTTCCTCCGAGTCTAAATCCGCGGACTTAACCGCTAGACCACGAAGGTAGTTTAGTCATTATTTATAAATACTATTTATTAATGTTAATAAATACATTTAATTTATTTCTGATATTTCTCAAGTTTGGTACGCTCGCGCTGGAGACATCGACGAGCTAAATGTGAATCCGCTTATTTATAAGCGTGGTTTCTGACGACCTCGAAAGGGAAACGGTCGTGATGATACTTTTAATCTATGATTATGTCAAAAACTTAATTGTATTTTTTTTATTTTCTAACGTCACTATTTTTCATTTATATGCTTCAGCTAGCCTTCGTATTTAAATTTAATTTAATTTATAAGGCGGTCATAGTATAGCCTTAGACAATTTTGTATGAAAGACAAAATGATAGGTATGTTTTTTTAGGGACATACTTTCTGATGACACAAGCTCAAGGCCCATGTGATACTCGTGGAAACTCAATTTTGAATAACCCTGAAATGGTAAATTGAATTACTCAGTACCTTAAGTTATCTGAGCGTGCAGAGTTTTCTTTTAGTTATGTCCTTTTTATTTGTAATAAAATTAATAAAGCAATAGCTGAAGGTACATTAAAAAGGCATCGAAACAAAAAGGCATGTATGAAGAGGCTGATGAACTTCAAAGAAGCAAAAGAGTTATGTCGTGACCGTGACAAGTGACGCTCAATTGTCTCTGCCTACCCCGGAAGGGATTTGGCGTGAATATATGTTTGTATGTATGTATTTGGAATTAGATTTGGTGTGACGAAGGTGATGATCATGAAAATATATATGTACGTAATCGAATGGAAAGAGAAATGCTGGTAATTACTTATGCCAACGTATTATCCTCGCTATACAGATGGGAAATGATGTGACAATCTCTAGGTCGGCTCTAGAGGACAGGAATTATAGTTTATTTTGAATAGTTTCAGTTTATATTAAATTTCATTTTTTACTATTTAAATATTTGGTTAGTGAAATGAATGCGAGAAGACAAATTCATTTATTAAGTTTGGTACAGTATCAATAAAGGATTTTATTGGTAATAATATTTTGGAACAACAAAACAGTCACTATTATTGTCTCTCGCTATTGACATAAATAAAATCAACATTAATAACACGTTATGTCCATAAATAGTCTGACAAAAAAGGTATTTATTGACATTCATGCTGACGACATAAAATTTCGTTTTTTGAAAATAAAAATCTCCTTATTTTCAATCAGTTTTATTTTTATTTCAGTCTTTTTCCGTGAACGCGGCAAATATATACATCCGTATCATGTTATTTGCAGTTTTAATAGGTTATTTGCCTCTCAGCTTCAAATTGTCTGGTTAAGCAATGGGCTAGATATCCTCACAATTTTGTAACAATTTAATACCGGAAATAAAAGTTATTGAATCTATATTCTCGCTATTAGTCTCTGTAGACTGACCTTAAAAGGTTTAATGCTTTTCATCCCAATATTTAATTTTCTTACGCATATCTGTCTGCCTACGACTGGGCATAAAAGTATGTGAACCACATCGTTGTCCATGTGGCAAAGATGTCGATGAGCTTGGTCACCACGGGCTGTCGTGTTTCAAAAGTGCGAGTCGCAACCAACCGGTCTGAGTCGAGACGATGGCAAGCAACATTAGTTCCTTGGAGATTGGGTCAATCCCTGGTATGGGATTTTACCTGTTAGGATTCCCTAGCCCCTTTCCACCATCAAGGAACTTCTGTTAGAGCTGGTGTTGCAGCGGAACAAGCGCAGATCAGCAAGCGTCGAAAATATGAAACTATTTGCAATAGTTACTTTTTTTTCGACGTTTGCTGTAGAAACTATGGGCCCGTGGGGATCGAAACTTAAAGCCTTTTATAAAGAAATTGTTCCATGGCTCATTGACGTCTCTGGTGACAATTTTGGCAGTTTTTCTCCCATAAATTAAGTATCACCATTCAAAGGGGAAACGCTGCTAGTATATTGGGCACCATGTCACAAGACAGCGATTTGGAGGAGCTTTTTTTAAGGTTAAGTGAGAGAAGAAGTTTTGACTTTAATTTCCTATATTTGTTAAAATTTATTCATTTATTTATAACTGCTTCAGTGGTCTAGTTGTCCTTGGAATTAACCACCCCGGGAGGGATACGGTCTTGATGATATATATAATATTTATAATTTACATATAACCCTGTAAATTAACGCTTTGCCCGTGATTTTGTAATACACGGGGTCTATATACAAATACAAAAAAATAAAATTCCCATTGTTATTTTTTTAATATAACATTTCGATAAACTTTAATAGTTATCATTTTACATAATCAGAGCATTCAATACATTTATATATATTGTGAAATAACTTCTCCGTAAAAATAAGTATTGAGCAAATAAATAAATATTTTATTCTTTAAAAGATGTTGGTCGGTTAGTCGTCGTAGTCAGAATGTAAGAAGTCTGAGTGAAAAACAAATTCGAATCTATTCAGGTCTTTAAAACCTTCTTATTCAAACGACGCACGCTCTATGTCATTAAAATGAAGTTCTGTCTTAAAATAATCAAATCAGCGCCGCGATAAAATTCATGCAATGTTATAGATTCCTACCCACAAAACACTACAATATGTAGTCGAACAAATATTAATATTTTATAAATATAATAATAATATAAATATTTCCAGACAGGTCACACAACGCTATCTAATTTCCGTGGTAAGCTACAAGGCTTGTGTTACGGAAACTAGATGGTTGATAAACTAAATATTATACTTTTTTTAAATAAATATATACATATTATACATATAAACACCCAGACCGAGACAAATTATACAATGTATAACTTGCCCCCGATGGGAATCGAACACACGACCTCCCGAGTTCACGGCAACGTTTGTTACCACTAGACCACGAAGGCGGTCTCACAGAAGAAATAATCAGGAACGAATTCAAGACTCAGCTTTACGTTGATGAAGCTGGTGCGAGAGGAATACCAGCAACATCATAGCACCACTTACTGAAAGAAGCCATCAATACGTTTATGAAACGAATTTCCAAGACAGCATTTTTATTATTCTGTCTTCAGGTCTATCTGGACAGCTCGGTCGCTCTGGAGTTGCTGGCGAAGGTTGGATGAGAGTTCCAAAAGATCGCGTGAAATTACGAGCCTTGGAGGAGGCCTACATCCAGCAGTGGAGACACACAGGATAATGATGATGATGATAATCTATTTTCTTCGTAACCTTCTGCACCCGCTTATTACAGCTCTCAGTCACAAAGGTTAGTTGGTAGAAATTCATTTACGGCATTAAGCTCGCCTATGTACCTGCACTTGTTTTGGTTTTGTACAATAAATAATTTATTGTTATTATTATTATGAGGGATAGGAGCAGAATGGTGGATGGTGAGCATCTTGTAGCGCAATAAAAAAGGGGATCTTCTTTGTAAACCAGCTTATAGTCCGTCTCAAGCTCGAAACATCATTGTTCTTCTTTCTCTTTCCCACACACCCAGCACACGTACGGTAAATCCATTTAAATCAAATAAATTTGTCCTATTACCAACAATCAACGTTTGCTTGATTATGAAACAAATAAATAAATAAAAGATAGAAGTATACCTTTATAAACGGATCATCCAATCTATTTTTATCAATAGCTATATTAAGTTTAATCCGTGTCGTCTGTTTTTATGTCATACTGGACTAACGAGCTTTTGTACTGATATAAATTTTGACATATTGAAAAATAAAATATTATTTTACAATCATATTAATATAAAATTTTATGTTATTTCATTATTAACGATGCATTACCTTTACATTACGTTTCGATATAAATTAAGAGAGTTATTAAGCTTAAATGTAAAGTAAATTTGTTCGAAGGAATAAAATAAAACTAACGTACTAGCACGTAGTGGTAGTATTATCATCATGACCGTATCCCTTGCGGGGTGGTCAGAAACCACGCTTATAAAGAAGCGGATATACATTTAGCCAACTTTACTATAGGCCAATCTTGACAAGTAGCAAGCTCGTCAATGTCTTTAGTACCAAATTTATATACACATACATATCTTCACGCCAGATCCCTTGCGGAGTAGGCAGAGACAATTGAGCGCCACTTGACACGATCACGACATACCTCTTTCGCTTCGTCGACATTCATTAACCTCTTCATACATTTCCTTTTGTTAGGAAAGCTTTTTAATGTACATTCTGCCAGTGTTTTATTTATTTGATCTTGATATATGAGTATCGTTTTGCCATGGCCTCTTTCACCCACAACATTCGCATTATATATCTGGTTCGTCAATCTTTCATCGCTCATCCTTTCAACATGCCCGAACCATCGTAGCATGCCTTTCCTTATTTTTGTCCCTATGCTTTCTTTTATACCCACCATTTTCATGGGTCCATGAATGTTAGCAACTGGAATCAGACACTCATGACTGAAATCATTCCCTAACACTATGCCGGCTTGACTAGATGCTTTTTCACACTTCGCTCGAAGGACTCTAGGTTAAAGAAAAGTAGAAAATCAGAGGCTAAAATATATGATTTGATCATGTTGGAGTGTGTGCAAAGAAACGCAGCATTCTTCCGCTACACAGCAATTCTGATTTGCTTCACGAAAACACTGACAGCTCTCTTGTTAGATTCAGCATCCAGCCGCTTAAACTGTTATTTAGAGAACTTCTTAGCACTAGGCCACACGTAGTCATGACTCGTATTTGCGAGTAGTAACTACTACTAAGAAATAATAAATTAACATTTGTAACGATTGTATCAGATCCAGCCATGAAATAAATATTGTTGGCTGCAATATTAAAAAAAAAAAAAAAAAAAAATAACTAGGTGTTCGCTTTCTACAGTGGATTATTTCTGGCTTTGGGAAGGAGTAATTTGCTGTGGACGGCGAGCAGACTGAAACTAAATTGATTTTTATGAACTATGCTCACTGTGGGTATTGTATTGTTATTTTAATTTTTAAATATATGTAAATGTTTCATAATTGCTTGCTGTGTGCACATGCTTTTGGAGATGGTACTGGAACTGTATTGTAAAGATTTGAAATTTAAAAAATGTTTTGTATCCATTTCAGTTGTGTGTACCTAATAAATAAATAAAAAATAAATAAATTGACATCCTTTGCCTTGCAATTATGACGTCACCTGTCATGTAGATTTTGACATTCCATTATTTTTAAACAGACTGTGAGCAACGTGTAGCTAAACAAATTAATTCTCTCTTTTACATAACTTCGAATTACAATTATTATATGCTTTTCACTCCAAACCTACTGAAAATTGTCAACTCCTAAGCTTGGGTAAGTATTGGATAAAAAATAGTATGGGTCACTTCATGCCCACGTGCTGTAGATTCATATTTATTTGTGCACCACCGGAACTACATGGTATCTTGTCTTGGTGTGAACTGGAGTGGTGGTGGATCTAGAGATGGAACGTAAAGAATGCTCCACGTGCTTTCCAAGGTTTTTAAAGTAGGACTTCTAGGTCCCCATGACGCCTCGCTTGGGGTCGGCAGCCTCTCCGGGTCCCTTCAGCTCTTCACGGAAGGTACCCCGACGTTCGGTCAATGAATGCATAAAGAGTGATAGGGCTCAATTTTGGCTAACAATCCTCCCCTGTGTAATTTTAAACCCATTCTCTTTACGCCTAACGTGACACATTTTATAAATTAAAATTTTTAGTTATTCTATGTTTGTACAACTTTAGATTGTTTCTCATCGGAGTCGCTTATGCGCGCCAAACGATTTTCATAGTGCATTAATCCAAATAAACGAATATCACGGTCGAGTAATTCGGTTTGCTGTTAGCGAAATAGGTGACAAAAACTCACAAAATTCGATTGCATAAAACTAAAAACAACCGCCGTGAAGCTTTTTTAGAGAATTCAAATGTTTTTAAACTATATTATAGTACAGGTTTTGTATATTATCAGAAGAACATACAAATTATTCCTTAGTAAACCTAGCACGAGAAAACCTTATAATGGAATGTTTACCTTTCTAGGAAAAAAAATAACGGACATTTTGGACATATTTTCACTTTTATACTCGTATACCTTATTTTAGACAGAGAAAATAGCTAAAAAATATATAACGGTTTTTTTTTTTTACTAAAACAAATATATGAATAATACACACACATATGTAATATTAGTATGTAAGTCTATTATAATAAATTGCAGTCAATAAAGAATTATTGAATTGAATTGACATACCGTAGTCACCATCCCTTCGCGTACATATAAATTACGGGACTTATACATTTGTCGCACAATAAAGATGTGGAATTCTCTTTCAGCTTCTGTGTTTCCACTTTTCTATAACCTGGAGTCCTTCAAGCGAAGTGTGAAAAAGCATGTAGTCAAACCAGCATAGTGTTAGGGACTGATATCAGTCATGTGTGTCTGACTTCAGTTGCTAACATTCATGGACCTTGTACGCCATTTACCATCAGGTGGGCGCAAGGTCACATGTCGGTCTAGTATAAAACAAAAACAGAATCTCCATTTTTTTTTTATATCCTAGTAAATTAATGTACTACATTTATCAAAGGTAAATTCAGACTTGGAAAAGACTAAAGACTTTATAAATATAGGGTTGTGAGAGCGAGAGAGATGCCGAAGCATTATACCCTTTCAGGAGAGTTTTATTTATTTATAACTCTACTATTATTATTTACTGTATAAACCTTGGACAATGGACATTATGATTTTAGATCACGAATTCTAAGTGCGTCCGGCATCACAACCCGCCATTGTGTGTGGGGTAAAAACAACATGATAAGGTTTTTGTCACAATAATCTCCACAAATTCGAGACCTATTCTTCGTTTATTCGATCTAAAACTGTTACGATTATTTTATGTTCGTTGTGTTCTTCAAAACCTGGCCATTATATGTGAGGTACATACAACATGATACGGTCTTTGTCATTATAAGCTCCGCAGCTTCGAGACCTATTTTTAGTACATACAAAATCGTTTTATTCAAAAAATATTATTATTATTTTTTCGATTACCGTTTTGAGTCTAGACCCGTTTTCTAAGTACGTCCGACTACCCAGGCACTGTGTTTGTGGTAAAAACAACATGATAATGTTTATGTCACGATAATTTGTGGAGCTTCAAGCCCTTTTTAGTACAACCATTTTAATCAAAAAATATTATTACTATTTTATGTATTATCGTTGACCATTTTGATTTTAAATCCCGTATTCTAAGTACGTCTTGAATTGACTAAGTCTGGCCATTGTGGGTGAAGTGAAAACAACATGATAAGGTTGTCGTCACGATAATCTCCACAGCTTCGAGACCTATTCGTCGTACATGCGATAGTGTTTCGATTTAAAACTAGCATCCTAATTACGGTTCCTTCTAAATATGAGCTAACTGGCACGTGATACTTGTTTATTTTATTTACCAGAATAGACGTCCCTGATAATAAAAGGGTGACCACATAATCCATTGTAATTATGTAATAAAATTCGTGTCCAACATGAAAAAGGTATTGATCCCTTTTTTGGACATGTAGGTTTGGATGGCTTAGTACATTCACAAAATGGCACGTTAGCGTTTTTTAAAAAGCGACTATAACAAGCAAGAGACTCGACGGCATGACCGTTGGGCCGTGGGAACTTGGTAGGACTCTGTTTTGGGATGCGACATGTGTAGACACGTTGACCCCATATCACATTCAGGCAACCTCGTCCAGCGCTGGGAGTACGGCGGTTTCTGCTGAGATCCTCAAGCTGCGCAAATACTCCAACAATTATTTCTGCCATCGTATTAGCCTCGCTATACAAAGGGGAAATATTGCCACTCTTCTTGGGACTATCTCTGATGTGACGTTTCTAGAGGACATTTTTAATTTACATTTTTTTTATTTATTTTTTATTCGACTTAGTTTATAGTTATTTAATTTTATTAGTTTGTTATCATTAATTTATATTTGTTAAATAGTTTTTATTTGCAAAATATAAAATAATAATAACAAACTAATAAAAAAAACCTTTTGTATGTAATTAAAATAAGCTGAAGTGGCTGTACCAATGTCAAATCAAACGAGTTCTAGAGTGGAGGCTGTGAAAGATGTACTAGTTGACGCAGAGCCATTGTCTCGACCCCAAAGCTTGAGATTCTCAGCAGAAACAGCCGCACTTCCCGCGCTTGACGAGGTCGCCTGGGTGTGTGATCGGGCTAATATGTCAACACCAGGGACCTCACAAGAAATAAAAATAATTATCACTAAATTTAAGAATGAATAATGTAATAAAATTGTTGACAATACAAATACTGAAGATGCAATTAAAATAATAAAGCACGATTCTGCAGCCGGTCACCCGTTTTTATTTTAAAATATACAAAACATTTTTCGTAAACAAAGTTCGTTTGTTTTGCAAGTTTTAATTTTATCCAATAGAAACTATTTTTATCTCGGAAATAAACTTTTAATCAGTTTTAGATAAGTATGATTGTGATATGTAAAACAACGGTCGTGGCTCGATTATCTTCTATTACTTTAACCATGAGTGTACTTATATTGTGGTGGTGGCTCGGTTGTAAGATCGCTTTCAGTAACATCCTAGAGATGGGTTCGAACCCCGGCATGAACCAATGAGAAATACACTTTTCTTAAGTACATTTGTCATAGATTTACAACACCACCGTTCCCGTGGCTCGGAGAGCACGTTAAGCCGTGGGTCCCGGTTCCAGTAATATCAACTTAAGGAATCGTTAATAAATTTTAATAAAATATAAAAAAGTGATATGAGATCCTCGCCAACCCGTCTGGCCAGCGCGTAGCGAGTCTAAAACTATACTGAATAATGCGATAGTAAAATGTATTTTTCGAACTATTCCAACAAACCGTTTCTCTATTGGACTAACTATTACATGATGGAGCACAGTGATTTATAGTTGAACACGCCCAGTCATTCGGACTACTTAAGCGCCCGGTTTCAACTAATTAATGGTTGTTTACTTCTATACTGAACACTTACCTTACTACCTACTTACCGGAATCGGTCTTTATAAACGCTCTGTCAGTTTAACAATAATGCATCACATATACATATTGTAACATGTTGTAATACGAGGGCCAAACTCTTACTTTAGAAAATCAAAAATAATGTGAAATTAGTACCAGCTAGTATTACGTACATACTTTATTAACTCAGGCAACACTGGTAATAAATTGTAATATTATAAGGTTTGCAGCGTTGTTCACCTAAACGAATGTACAGAAAATATTTGAACTAAATGAATAATCCTAGTTTATTACTTAATTTTATTTGTCGTCACGCGGCTCTCAACGAGATCATCCGAAGGGCTCTTATCACTGCTGGTGTACCCGCAATCTTAGAACCATCTGGGATTGTGCGGAGCGATGGCAAGAGACCCGACGGAATGACTGTTGGGCCGTGGAAACTTGGCAGGTCTCTGGTGTGGGATGCGACGTGTGTAGACACATTAGCTCCATCTCATATGCAGGCGTCCTCGTCAGGCGCGGGGAGAGCGGCGTTTTCTGCGAAGAATCTCAAATTGCGCAAATATGCCAACCTTTGTGCCGGTTACGAATTTGCGCCGTTTGGGGTCGAGACGATGGGCCCATGGGGACCGTCGGCGAAGCGCTTTGCCAAGGAGTTGTCAAAGCGGCTGATAGAAAGGTCTGGAGACAGGAAGGCTGGCAATTATTTCTGTTAATGTATTAGCCTCGCTATACAGAGGGAAATTGTTGCCAGTCTCATTGGGACTATCTCGGATGGGACATCTCTAGAGGACATTTTTTTTTATAGTTTAGTTTATTTTTAATTTTGTTATTTAGGTAGCTTTTAATTTATATATATATATAGCACTAAACTATAATTGTACACTTATCAGGTTGGCATCATTAAATTACTAACATTGTTAGGTTGGCATTATTGTAATCATTGGTTAAGTGGGAGGATTGTGCAGCAGTGCTTTCGCCCTCTTTTGTCTGGGAATCGTCGAAAACTGCTCAACCTTAGTTACATTATATTTTAGCTTAAGACATTATCATTGCTTAAGAATTGGCCAACAAAGTCGGTAGGTACACGTGGCAATCGGCACGTTTTTATAGTGCGTTTTGTTTTGAATATGCCTATCTATATATATCAATGTCTTTGGTATATGAATGGTAAGGAAGCACTACAGCTCACTATCTCGCATTCTCCTTTTAAATTTTATAACTAATGCAATTACTAATAAAATTTAAGAACAACTTCATTCATGGAGCAATTCATAAATACTTACATCTTTGTAAATATCTCATAAAAGCTGTAATTTGGTGGACTTTTCAAATAAAACTACAAACGTAACATTGCAACAAACGAAACAAAGAAATAACCTTCCTATAACACTCACTCGTTCTCCAAAGTAGCACTTAACTTCTTAATGAACTTTTCTTTGGTCCGACCTAAGTCTCGCCTACACTAAGCATGCACTCAAACTTGCAACATTGGGCGATCCCGACATAATCCTTCTTCTCAACAGTTTAGATAATTCTAAAATTGTTTGTACTTAATCTACAAGCTAGCAGGCAACTAGCTAAAGTAGGAATCTTATAGACAATAACTCTATGTCTATGAATTACCTTTCATGATCATCAAGGACCCTGTGAGAACTATTGCAGCGCTATAGTTTATGAGGTATGCGTCAGAGGAACCAAGTTAAAGATTAAAGCGTACTAGTGTGTACATAGCTTATAATATTATATATTTATAGATTGCATTTATTGCTGAATTTCTGAAGATTCTTTTGTTGCTTGTTAAAGCCCGTGTTCATGGATTCTTACCCTAAGACACGTACCGGTGTCTGCCACTTGCTCGCATCTGCTGCCAGTAGTAACATCAGCAATTACACTGACTTCAGGCGTCTGCAGGACACCGGCTTATATGCAATAAACCAACCACTGAGGTCTGAGAAGGTGGGGAGGTCAAATACCAAACCTTTTTGGATGCGGTAATCTTATGTACATTTGCAATACCACTGTTAAGATGTCGGTCCTATTTTTGTTATTTTTTAATTTCCTGGAATTGTCACGAAATTGACGAGACTCTCGTCAACCTGTCTAACGAGCGTGGCAAAGGATGAAAAAGGGTGGCTGGAGGTTGCATCCTCCTCCTCCTCCTCCTTAGGGATATTTGGGGATCGTGACTCCGTCAATCGCAGCTCATCCACCAGCCGTCTCCAACAGTTTCGGTCCTCGGCGTAGCGGATGGCCTGGTGTACAGGGATGTTCAGGTGGTCAGTCACCTGACTGGACCATCGCTTGGGGCTTCTTTCTCTTGTTCTTTTACCGTCTACCTTGTCCGTAATTGGAAGTTTTTCTAGATTATCGTCTTCTTTTCTTGCAATGTAGCCAAAGTATTGCAGAGTTCGGGCAAAACAGACGGTAAAAGAACAAGAGGAAGAAGCCCCAAGCAATAGTCCAGCCAGGTGACTGACCACCTGAATATCCCTGTACACCAGGTAGAGTAGGAGAGTCTTTGCTACCTGGTACGCTTAAGCTCTTCAAGCACAGAAATGTTAGTACGTCGTGCAGTCCAAGGGATTCTGGGCAAACAACGCCAGCACCACATTTCAAACGCATCAATCCTCGCTCTATCCGCGGCTTTTATGGTCCATGTCTCCGAACCGTACAGAAAAATGGAGAAAACAAGTGTCCTGACGATGTGAATTGTTGTTTTTCTGGATATGTTGCTGTCGCCCCATATTCTGTTAAGTTAAGTCATTGCAGTTTTGGACATTCCAATTTGTCGACGAATTTCACCTTCGCAGCCTGTCTTATTACTGACAGTGAAGCCGAGTTATAGCAAATCGTCCACTGTTTCATAGGCATCAAGGTCTGTTGTGCGGATGTATTTGTGAGATTTGTCGACCACCACCGGATCTGCCTCTGTTAATGGATAGGCCAAATTTTTCACTGACGACCTCCAACCAATTCAGAAGTTCCACCATTTTATTTTCTGACGAGGCAAACAAGGTTGTATCATCGGCATAGGTTGGAGATTTTCTTACCACCAAATGTCACACCGCCTTTCCAGTCTTCAAGAGATTTCCGCATGATGTGTTCGCCATATATATTAAACAGAATTGGCGATATCACTCATCCTTGTCTTACCCCTCTCTCAAATTTAAACTAGTCTGATGTGACAGTGCCAACTTTTGGTTTAGAAGTTGCATAAAGGTGGTAAAATATCTTATCATCATTATTAGCCCGTATCTCTCTACTGCTGGATATAGGCACCTGCCACCCTCGTCCATCACCCACCAGCGACCTTCCTCAGGTCATCTGAACGTCTGGCGGCCTAGCATAGTCTAGCGGACCAGTACGTAGTCTCCACTCCAGACCCAGTGAAATATCTATATTTTTTTTAAATATCTAAAAGAAGAAGGATGACAACAGTGGCGATAAAGATTGAACTCATAACGAATAATCATCATCGGGACATCTTGATTTATTGCAACTTGATTTATTGTCACCATCTTTATTTATTTAACATCGGTTACTGTAAAAACATTATGAAAAGTATTTAAGTAAGCCGTATCCAAAACCGTGTACATCCAGGTTGAGACAGTTTTAATTAATAAATAACGGCACGAAAAAAGGGATGAAGCTACCGACTGAGGCCTTCGTCGCAACTTAATTAAAGTGTGCCGATTAAAAAACCTCGGGGGTTTCATAAAACTTCAAAAGTGTTGACTGCTGTATTTCCCATAAATTAGGAGGCATAGGCCAAATGGTGCTATGGTAGTATTGGAGTAGATTTTACGTTTGATTTTTACCAAATCAGCATTTTTTTTTAGTAAAATTGCTTTTTTACACCAGTCGTTTAAAAAAAAGTAAAAAGTAAAGTACCATCACGACCGTTTCCCTTTCAGGGTGGTCAGAAACCCCGCTTATAAATAAGCGGATTCACATTTAGCCAACTTTACTATAAGCCAATCATGACAAATGGCAAGCTCGTCAATGTCTCCAGCGTACCAAACTCGAGAAATATCACAAATAAATTAAATATTATTTAAATAAATACACTTACATTAAAAATATTTCTTTGTCCCGACCAGGAATCGTTTAAAAAAGTTCTGCTTTTACCAGTAATAAAATCGACTGAGCACTGTCAACGAAAGGTTTTAGCCGAAAACGCAAATTCAAAAGTAATATTATTGTGTGTAAAGATGGCTATCTTAGTTGGTTTTTATAGAATAAAAACGTCGATATGTTCTGGAAGAGCAATGGAGATCTAGAGGACTTCGTGTTTTAATGTCTCTAACGATAATGAATGAATGATAAGCAAGTACTGAAACTTTACTAATTTGAGTATAAAATTATTTTTAATAATAATATATATAAAATCTTCGTTCCTTGGTAGGTTATTTTTTGAGTAGTATTAAATAATAATAAAAAACAAACTATTATACCCACCAGAACAGTGATCATCAATTTAAACTCGCTGCTTATATGGGGTCTTCGTACCTACAAGTTTTTAATACAATAATACAAAAGGACATGTGCTGTTTTGATTTCAGGGTCTTCAATATGAGCATGTTATGTATGTGGTAATCATAAATTTCATGAATGGAAAATAAGGCTTTGATGGTTTTCATACAATGTAGAATGTATGAGAATAAAATTCAAATTACTCTTAGGTGAATAAGTAAATAGTTGAAGGTAATAACATTTTTATTATTATTTAGAATTTTATAAAAGTAATTTCATAGTAATTTCTTTTTTTAAGGCTGATATGATTAGCTATGTTTTTTTTATGTACTACCTATAATTTATTCTAAGGAAGGTACAATAAATTCCACGCTTATATAGAAGCGGATTTACATTTAGCCAACTTTACTACAGGCCAATCATGAATAGTGGCAAGCTCGTCGATGTCTCCAGCGTACCAAACTCGAGAAATATCACAAATATATGATACCAATGAAATTTGACTTATTTAAATTATTGAATATTATTGTGTTCCGACCAGGAATCGAACCAGGTACATACGAGTCCAGCGGTTGAGTCCGTGGATTAATCGATGAATTAATCATATGGCAGTAAGCCAAAAACACTTGCAGCATTCCCCCGCTGATTTGCTGCACGAAAAAACTGCCAGCCCTCTTTTCACATACAGGATTAATAATTTATTTATTTAGCTGACTTTGTTATTATTACTCGTATTCTTTGTATGAAAAGAAATAATAAAAATAAATTAAGTACTAATTATATAAATATATACCTTAATAATACATATAATATCAATCTCGCACCAACTTCTACTGAGCAAAGCTAATATTGAATATGTGCCTGTTTTTTTTCTTATTTTTATTATAATCGAAAAATCATCAGTAACACGAACCACGGTCTGAAGAGCTCAACCAGAGCGTTGTGGTTTGCATGCCCCGTAGGGCCTCATACTCATAAGGAGAACTGAAGGCGTCTACGGACTAAAACCCTATATCTTTCACTGTTGGCCCTGTGTGCCTTTAGCTAAGTCTGACTCGTGACTACTCGTTCGCCTCGTATCGTGCCTGATAATTTTTTCAGTGAGAATCTTATTTCTTATATCAATTACGTATCCTAGGCTAATAAATTAATATACGACAAACTAAAAGAGATTAGTTTTTAAAATTTAATGGGTCTTTACGCGATTTGCCTTAGGGACATATGTCTTCCGACGTTTCAGCCAAGTTGCATTGGCCGTGGTCAAGGGACGACTGGAGCTGCGCGGTGTAGTCTCGTACATACTGGGCGGTAGATGTAAACCTACCCACTTGTCACTTTAAAAGTTTTTATATATCACGGCTATATAAGGTAAATCGCGTAAAGACCCGTAGAAATTATAAAAACACTATTATAAATATGCGCTAAAGTTTAAAATTTGAACTGTTTAAATTATCGACAAATATTGTTGTGGTGTGAAATAAAAAAAAAAAAAAAAAAAGCCGTCAAATGTTTTACGTTGTCGTAAAAGTGATTATGATGCAGCCGGCCATTTGTGGGTTTTAACTAAATTATGTTTGTCAAAGTTCTAATTAGATACGCATATGAGGCAATAAGACTGCGTATCCACCAGCTGCTGGTCTTCTGCTAACATGTTACTCTTTGGACCACTTTGCTGCTTAGTCTTCCACCAGCAGAAGTAGAATCATTCAAAATAAATAAATAATGACGTGTCACAAATCACAAATGCCTGTTTACGCGAATAAAGATATTTTATATGATATTTAATAGCTAGCTGCTATGTTAATATAACAACATATACTTCTAACTTTTAATTAAAAACTACATAAAAAGTAAAAAATAAATTAAATATAAACGAAACGTAATAATAAATCAACTATAAATATATAATGTCCTCTAGAGACGACCCTTCTGGGATAGTGCTAAGGAGACTATCAACATTTCGCCTCTATATAGAACGGCTAACACATTAGCAAAAATAATTGCCAGCTTTCCTGCTTTCAGACTTTTCCGTTAGTTGCTTGATAACTCCTTAGCCAGACGCTTGACTGAGTGTCCCCATGGGCCTCTCGTCACGACCCCAAACAGCGCCAAATCGTAACTTGTACCGGCAAAAAAAATTGTATATTTATGCCACATAAATACAATTCATCCGATTTGCCCGGAGAAATCTCAGCGTATTTTTTTTATTGTTCCCATCTATAATGTTCTTTTGTCAGTGTATTGTTATTATTGAATTATAATATTTTCAAAATTGTAATTGGCTCGATTTGCCTCTATTTGTATCTATACCAACTAGTGGTATCGTCAATAATTGTCAATAAAATAGACATTAGACCTTCGCCAACCTGTCTGGCCAGAGCGTGGCGAGTGTAGGCCGAATTCTCCAGAAACATGTGGCCTTTCTCCAATAGTCGAGGTCTAGTTTTCTAGGGGTTGTAATGTGATGTATGCGTACGAGAATATCCTTTTCTTTTTTTTTCTTTTTTTTATTTATTATTTCATTAAATAAATAAAATGATTAAAACTACTTAAAAGTAAAAAATAAAATAAATATAAACTAAACTTAATAAAAAATAAACTATAAGTAACAAAATGTACTCTAGAGACGACACTTCAGGGATAGTCCCAAGAAGACTGGCAACATTTCCCCTCTGTATAGCGAGGCTAATACGTTGGCAGAAATAATTGCCATATTTTTTTTATTTGTAAAGAATAAAATAAATTGTCTGGTCTGTTTATTTCAATATAAGTATATGTCTTTGGCAAACAAACATTAAAATTGCCAGTCAGGGACGTCCCTTTACGAGTTGAAAAACTACTTAACTACTAGCATTTTAATAACGTCATTGAAGCAAACAAATGAAATATTTAACTATTCATCAAAAAGTATAAAAAGTTGGTGCTTAATTGGAGTTTTTTAAATTTTACTTCAACTGCACCATTATTTTGACCATATTTGACCATAGTCGACCTTTCCGCGCTATCCGAATAGGCGCTAGTAAAGTTGTATGGGATTCCATTACTGTCGAGTTTTAGCCACCAACAAACTGCCTCCGTGGTCTAGCGGTTAAGTCAGTGGATTTAGACTCGGAGGTACCGGGTTCGATTCCTGGTCGGGACACAATAAATTTCATTTATTTATCATATTTCTCGAGTTTGGTACCCTGGAGACATCGACGAGCTTGCCACTTGTCATGATGGGCATATATAGTAAAGTTGGCATTTAAAAATCCATTATTGTCGAGTTTTCTTTTAAGGATATTCAGGTTCAAAAATACATTATTATTAGGTGAATCCTTTACATGAATAAATACTTCATTTAGTTTCGTTTGCGCCTCATACATATTTAAAACCAACTTTAGTGTTGTCTATGACTTTTATATATTACCATACCATTTTATATATATATAAGTATACGATATTGTATTATATTAATTTGTAAGTATTATTATTTATATGTACCTATGTATTCTATTTATATATAATGATAGTATGTAGTCTATTTAGTGTATACCTAGTTTAATAATAATTAGTATATAGTTTTGTATATTAGATTTAGTATTTAAGTTTTATTTATTTTGTTTTTTTCACAGACTTAAATGCTCCTATTTTATTTAGCACCTGCCTCACATAACAAATGCTCTAAATTGTCCCTAAAGTTAGACTAGTAAGAATGCCTAGTGGCATTAAGTCCGCCTTTGTACTTTGTGCAATAAATATTTAAATAAATAAAAATAAATACCTATCCTTTTTGCCTCTTATACGTACAAAACTGCGAGCATAGAAGCCTGCCCGCTGACGACCTAAGAAAGCCCAAAACTACCTGCACCAAATACAAGTAAGTGCGTGTGAGCATCCTGCCCTTTCCTACAGTCCACTTTTAATAATTTTGGAAGAGGGTTAACGCTTTTGCATCCCTTTTGCCCGCACAATCAAATATTTGCACATGCAAGAAATACAAGTAAGTGCGTGTGAGCATCCAGCCCTTTCCTACAGTCCAACTTTATAAATTTGGTAAGAGGGTTTAACGCCTTTGCGTCCGTTTTCCCCGCACAATTTAATATTATAGTAAATACAATTGAGCGTTGGTAAGGTTATTATTAGTAGATAATTATTTTTATTTATCATGAATTGTGTTTATGTTTTAATTTATTTTTTATAACATCAACTTGTTATTTTTATTCCCCACCGAGCTATAATCAAAGATTGTGTTATTAGGATATTGCAAATATTATTTAATCGGGATTTGCAAGGTGGGGAGCAAGTAGATTTGTGAAGTCTCTATGATATAATGTTGTCATAGAGACAGACTGTCAATATGTGGCTTTTCGGAAAATGTCCTAATTTGTGTTGTGAATTTTATTATATTTATTTTTCCACAGTCAGTGTTTATTTCCGCCTTTATTTTTCCACACCTTTCGTCTTATGTACTTATTGGTTCTACAAGGACCATGCCAGTTATCATTAGTAACTCATTTTCTAGACAAAGCATAATATACCGCCTGACGGACGGCTGGACTCGTGGCACCCAGTACGGATCACTATTTATTATTGTTTTAAAAATAAATTAACTGTGTCTAAAAATAAGTTTCTATGCTATTTATGTGAATGTTACAAAGTTAAAATTAAAAATCTAAATGAAAAAAGTAGCCCGGACCAGTCGTCGAGTGTATAAAACTACAAACAGTTCCCTAAAGCCGGTATTTGTACAGCTATCGGAAAAGCTGGAGGTATTGTGCTTTCTACAACATTCTACACAAAAGGCTGTAAATAACAATAAAACAATATTTAATATATTATTATATAATTTTAAATAACTTTATTTTACGATACTTTCTTAACTTCCCGCCCACATGTGTCAACTGACAGACAGACAGTGGGGTCGTCCAGGCCCGGATGGCTAATGGCCCTGGGTTGAGGATGGGGACATTCCCCCGTTTATCCTGGCAGGATCTCAGCGGGTAACCACCCGCTGGTAATTCATGCACTTTTAGTGCTGGGCGCAGTTACTGGTATAACAGCGCCCGTGTGGCTCACGAACCCAGGGGTCCTAGGTTCGACTACTTCAGCTCTCCTCCAAGAGCACTTCACTATGAAGTGGTCTCCCGTTGGGGGGCCGAGCGCAAGACGGAGCGATATTCTGAAGATGCTTGAAGTGTCCGTTGTCGTCCCGATAGAACATACGTCTAGTCAGGCCGACGATAAATTCCTCAATAGTAGGCATCTCCAGATCTCGAGCTATGACGGAATTACGCACGAACCATGGTGCTCGGCAGACCACTTTAAGCGATATGTTTTGCTGACTTTGGATCTTGGCCCTATTAGTCTTAGCCAGAAGGTGGTGCCAGGCTGGCGCAGCATAGGTGAGTCGGAAACGGATGAACATCTTGTAGATCCGGACGTCAACTTCTGTTTATTTGTTTTCTGCAGCGCCATCTATATTATTATTTAATATATCCATATTAAAGCAGTTAAACTACCAAGTCAGTTTGCAAACATCTTAGTTCTAATTCAACACTTTAACGCCAGTTTCGCATGTCTTGCGGACAATTCTAAACATTATCTTACAATATTTAAAAATATATATATTAAATAGACAGCCCCTTGAACACAGAATCCTAGACAGTTGAAAATGGGATCGACAACTTAACGTGCTCTCAGAGGCACGGGAACAGTGGCATATTTTTCTCAATTGTGACTACTAATACTACTCTATTCTGTCACAAAGTCCTAGACGTCTACTGTTGGACACTGGTATTCTAGATTTTCTGGCCAGACAGGTTAACAATGATCTGATGACAATATAATAACTATTTCGCGAGTTGGTTTAAGCGTAACGGGGCGGCTTAACGTGCTTTCCGGGAACGGTGGTGTTGTAAAGCTATGAAAAATGTATGTATGAAAATTATTTCTCATTGGTACTTGCCGGTGTTCGAATGGCGAACCTTTTTGGTTTGGAAAGCGTTCTTACAACCGAGCTACATCCGCTCTCATTAAATTAAATAGATTTAAGGTACTAAATTGTTTTTAGATTGGTACATCTACTTTATGAACTTATTTGTATTTTTTTTTTATTGTTTTGTACAGTGAGACTGATCCTACTGGGGGGGGCTGATATACCACTTTTTGACTACAGCGGTAGGTATATTACGGTCGTGTTGATAATTTAATTATTTTTTAAAATAATACTCTTAGTTATATTTGTTATAATATATGTTTCTCAAAATCTTTAAAATACACTTACACCTATTTTCCGAGTACAGCGGCACCTATTAAAGACATCGCCAATCGACGGGAAAACGGTAGAAAATGTCAATAACTGCACCACAGGCATGTGCAATAACATTTGATAGTAGCTGGAAAAACAACCGTTTGGAAAGAAAAACTCACTGTGGTTGCCTTTTTTTGGTTTATTCGAAACGTGTTTTTTTTTTGCCTGATGATGTTAGCAACTGACATAAGTCCCTAACACTATGCCGCCTTCAATGAGAAATCGAAACGTTTAGATACACTTTACTGGTTTCATCGGCACGAACTGTGGATACTCCCCCGCCCTGGCAGACTGGGAAAATTACCACCGTCAGTCTGCCTACCACCTATTTGTTGTTCTCGTTTAAATTGTGTGCCATTTGCAATGATGTCAAATGCCAATTTTAACTTTCAAGGAGAACTAATATTGTAAACTTGCCATGGTGATAGTTATATAAATAGAGCAAGTGAGTTCTTCAATGACCTGAGCATTGATGTTAATATATTTAATGACAGTACCATATCCATTAGACGCGCAATGACAAATGAGCACTTCAGGTAGGGAAGTGTGTTCAGCTTATCCGTGTAGAGTAATATTGGTTTATTTAGCATTGTTAGTTAAATTTTTTATTGTCTCCATTTTTCTAATATTTTCTTTTATGTAATTGTGTCTACCTATATGTGAAAACTTGTCATTAGCTTAATTGTGTTTAATCTTTCATTTTATATATATATAGTAGCTGTAAGTTTTCCTAACATAAATAAATAAATAAAAATAACATCGCTTGAAACAAGACCTACTAAAAAGTTGTTGGTTTGTTAAAAGTGTACTCGTACCTACAGATAGTAAAACGTATGCTGGACAACCTATGGGTTACCTGTGAGTTGGGTTTTTTATTTTTAAATTAATTTACAAAGTACTTAATACTTTCTTCTCTAACAAGCAGAACAATATATCGCAAAGCTTAAATCACGCTTTAAGCTAAGTATAAATATATAAAAAAGAAAAAGAAAAGTTGTTTGTAAGTTAAATTAAAAATATATTTAAAACTTCCAAACTTAATCAGACCAAGCTCGCAGATTATTTAAATCCTCATAGTAAAGTATCACCACGACCGTTTCCCTTTCGGGGTGGTTAGAAACCACGCTTATAAATAAGCGGATTCACATTTAGCCAACTTTACTGTAGACGAATCATGACAAGTGGCAAGCTCGTCGATGTCTCCAGCGTACCAAACTTAAGAAATATCACAAATAAATTAAATATTATTTAAATGTATTTATTTACATTAATAAATATTTTTGTGTCCCGACCAGGAATCGAACCCGGTACCTCCGAGTCTAAATCCACGGACTTATTCGCTAGACCACGGAGGCAGTTAAATCCTCATGTTATACTTTTATACAAAAAAATAAGCATTGAATTTCATAATTCGCTCGCCACGTTCTGAAACAAAATGTAAACTCGACTCGATATTATTTGGGCAAGTTTCAGTGAATTCACAAAAGCTTCACAAAGCTTAAACTTTGTATGCTACCGTGTAAAGCAAAAAAAACTGTAAAAACCGTAGACTTACATGTAAAGCTTTGTTCAATAGTACAATTATTTTGAGCAACGCTTGGTCCTAAAATTTGGGGCCAACAAAAAACCATGTGCCCTACTCAACTGCATTATAATTCTTGTCTATATTTGTTGTTGTTTAGATTTATATTGACAAAAATATCGTCTATAGACAAATCAAACACAGAAAAAGTTAGATGACATCTGTTTATGGACAAATAATAATAGCCTATTATATACGGGTACCTAATTATTTTACGTTAATTTAAAGCAACTATGTTAATACAAAAAAATAATATCACCGTGCAGTAACGCCTTCGTCCCCCATTAACCTGATAGTACATACTCGTACCTTACCCGTACTTAAGCAATTATACAGTGGTCTAATGTTAATAATAAAACGTATGTAAAAATATATAGGGAATCGTTGTTGTGTCGAGAAAAATAGTAAACTAAAGTATCATAACAACCGTATCCCTTTCGGGTGGTCAGATTTTTTTTTAAGAAGGGTATTCACGGTTAGCCAACTTAACTATATGATGATTTTATTTTACCATTGTATTAGTTGTTTTGTATAAATTATAAGTTTTCCTTAACCAATAAATAAAGTAAATAAATAAACAATACTACCTGGTAAATAAAGCGTCATGGGAACGTTTGATGACGTCATAAACATATTCGAAGCAAGCTGCGATCCTACAATAACAGCGCTTAAATTAAGGCTTAAATGGAGCTACGTGAACTACAAAAATTAGCTCTAATGTCATCATTATTCATTTTGGACAGTAAATCAAGCAATAAAAAAACTAGCAATAATAATTGACGTCCGGTCCATATGTACACATCTATGGTAAAAACTGCCTCGCGACGACTGTCGAATACAACACCTAGTTACCCATTTCAAACTACACCATAGCAACTTACATTCTTATGTATTTTGAAATAAGGGTCATCATTTATTTGCCTACTTGTATATTGAGATCTGTGGCCGTTAGTATGTTCTTCCGAGTGGCTGACATAGACAAACTGCTCAATTTCCACATTCAACAGAAATGATACTATTTTCTCTTGCTGAAGAGGTTTTAAATTAATGACTCTTTCGTCACTTTTCGATTAGCACAATAACAAGCGTTTAAACTATCGCGTCGGTTAGTAACTTGTTGGTCGTACGTCAAATTAAGAAAGACGAACTGACCTTCCTTCTCCTCTTCTTTGCGTCATGTTTCCTCATTGGTGAGTGTCGTGACCTCCCAAAGAATTGGTGTACATCTTCATGATATCACATACAGGGTGTCTCAAAAGAAATTTTATATTTATTTAGCTTACTGCGTGAACGCAACGTATCCGAGGGGCGCGGGGGTTATGTCAATCGATAGCCTGGCTCTTGGGAATTCAGTCGCTATGGAGTGTTTCTCAGGAGCAGACCGCGCGTTGTGTGTGCGAGAGTTTTACAAAATCGGTGATTCGGGGACTGTAGCGCGTAGAAAATTGTGCAGTATTCGAGGTTTTCGCCACTTAAATGATGCGCCAAGCATTCCTCTCATTCGACATTGGGTTAAAAAGTTTAAAGAGACTGGTACAACGCTGGACGAATCAAAATCCGGGCGACCTAGAACACTCACAGAATGGTGATTTTTTGCTGGTCGGTCACCGCATCTGGAAAAAATTCCTCTATAATTTTTAGGTAGACATCCTGATGTTACGCTGTGGGGTTTCCAGATAACCAAAAAAGGTGCATAAGGTGCCTTGCATATACGGTATAGAAAACCTTCAACGACGAATTTTTTTTTTTTTTAATTTTGATTTTTAATTACATTTACTTATATGTATGTATTTTTTTATTGTATAACATATTGATATATAAGTGTATATTTATTTATATATGTCATTACATTAACTAATTAAGGTACCGGTAACTCCTTTCTCAGTGGCATTTGGTCACCTTAATACAGAAATTAGTATGAAAACGCGGCTATTTAAGTAAGCGAATTCCACAAAAGAAGGATTCAGTTGCCGACTCTAAGCCTGTAACATGTTCATTGTTTGATTGCTTTTGTTGTTCCGAAGTTTTGACTGTCGTAGAATGACAGCGGAATTAAGTCCGCCTTTGTACTCAATTTGTACGCAATAATGATTTAAATAAAGAAATTATTATAATGTTTTCGTTAAAAGAAACAGAATTTCGCTGCTGGGTTTATAAAAAAAAGTTCATCGATTTTAGTAAAAGTTTACCATTTTTCCAAATCTGTTTTTGTTATTGCTCACACATGATATTTCAAACCGGATTGTCCAGTGTCAATTGTGACGTCATGAATGTTATCCAGGTGATAGATATTGGCGAGTCCACAACCCTCACGTCCGGGTGATTTAGGGCTCACCCTCGCCCCTACGCCTGATCGCTCACTTAATTAATTACTCCACCTACATCCGATGAAATATTTTCCTATTTTCCAATAATATTTAATCGGTTGCAGGAGATTCGGGTTTAAATCTAAGGGAAGTAAAAAAAGTAGATGTATGATCAAAACTTATCACGTTTAACATTTAGTTTAATTAACTATGTATATCGAAGAAGCAAGGAAGCCGGTAGACGCATTCAGCTAGGATAGGCAGCATTTAGGAAACTCCATACCGCAATGTTTGAAGACATTTAACCAGTGCATCCTCCGACAGTGGGACGTGTCCATAAATTCAAAGACGCTCAGTGAGCTATGATAGATATACTTCGAAGCGTTGATATTTATTAAAACCTTTATTGTTTAATACAAAATGAATATGTAATGCCGCTTAGGATTTTCTTACTATCAACCTTCGGGACAAGAAATTTAAGTTTAGGCATGGCAAAAAAAAAAAAAAACAGTACTAGTTAGATTAAATATACGATAAACATCATAAAAATAATAATATTTAAACTACATAAATAATTATATTGACTGTCTCAATCGGTCGACTAAAAAGGCTTGCGAAATATGGCAAAAAAAGTCGTCTTAACAAACATAATAATAATAATAATGCTTTATTGGACAAAAACTAAAATGACTTAAAATTTATGTGCACAGGCGAGCTTTATGCCGTGAGGCATTATCCACCAGCTAACCTTTGGGAGTTTTGAAAACATGTGACAGGCAGAGTGCCAAGTAAATATTAAATAAACAATACATACTAATACTACATATACGATACATGTTATACATGTAAACTTACCAGACGCACTATACCCCCACAGCAACCTTAGTGCGTACTAACAACACGTAACAACCTAAGCGTGTTAGAAGCGCTCCGCGTGTACAATCTCCAGGGATGACTGATGTAGAACGCCTGGCAGTTGGCAACAAACAGATTTTTTTTTTATATACTAGCACGACATGTGACCTTGCGCCCACCTAATGTTAAGTGGTGCGCAAGGTCAATGAATGTTAGCAACTGGAGTCTCGTACATACTGGGCGGCAGATGTAAACCTACCCACTTATCACTTTTAAAAGTTTTTAGAAATCACGACACACGACACCTACAAAGTATGTACGAGACTACGCCGCATAGCTTCAGTCGACCCGTGACCACGGCCAATGCAACTTGGCTGAAACGTTGGGAGAAATATGTCTCTAAGGTAAATCGCGTAAAGACCCGTTAAAATTATATACTATCGTATCCGGTTGTGCCCTGGCTTTTACCTGATAATTTATCATCATCATCTTCAGCCTGTATCTCTCCACTGCTGGATGTAGGTCTCCCCCAAGGCTCGCCACTTAACGCGATCTTTCGCTACCCTCATCCAACCCCCACCAGCAAACTTCTTTAGGTCATCTGTCCATCTGGCGAGGAGTCGTCCTATTCTGCGTCTTCGCGTACGTGGTCTCCACTCTAGAACCCTTTTTCCCCATCGTTCGTCGGTTCTGCGGCAGATGTGTCCGGCCCATTGCCACTTCAGCTTGCTAATTTTAAAAGCTATGTCAGTAACTTTCGTTCTCTGACAAATATCAACGTTTTGAATTCTATCTATTAGAGATATACCAAGCATAGCTCTTTCCATGGCTCGCTGAGCGACCTTGAATTTATTATTATTATTATTATTTAAAACTTTATTGTACTATGTACAAGAGGCGGGCTTAATGCCGCTAGGCATTCTCTAGCAGCCAACCTTTGGGACAATACAGAGCATTAACGTTGAAAGGTAGGTGCAACTGGCTATATGAAACATTTACAAAATAAATTAAATCGTTCCTATATATATATATATATATATATATAATTTGTAGTTATATATATATATAACTACAAATACACATACATTCAAATATTAAATAAAAATACATATACTACAAACTATATACATACATAGATATACACTACATACAACATTTACTTACATACGCTATAAGGAGCTCTTTAAGAAATGAGAGTAAACCATCGTTTTAAATAGTGTTTCGTTGGGAGCTTGACGAATTTCAACTGGCAAGTCGTTCCACAAATTTATGGACCAGACCCACTGTTAGTGTCCACGTCTCTGCTCCGTACGACATTACTGGGAGGACGCACTGGTTAAAGACCTTCGTCTTTAGACATTGTGGTATAGACGATGAGATGATATGCCGGAGTTTCCCGAATGCCGCCCATCCTAGCTGAATGCGTCTGTCGGCTTCTTTGCTGATAATTTATATATATATATATACTTTTATCTGAGTAGATAAACGAGGAAAATAATTTATCCTATTATACTTTTTCATTCAGTTAAAAGGAATCTATTTAAAAGCGAAACTTTTTAAAATTCCGATCTCCTTTTCTGCTGCTAAAACGTGGGCTCTTCGAACCTCAATTTATATCAACCCCTTAACGGCTTCCATTCGCGGTATTAAACAGAACAAATCGACTGCACGCTTCGGTATTTTTATTTAGTTTCGCGTATAAATTCCGCTTTTAAAGGAAAACAATATGTTTAGTACTGCCACCGCGGTCTAGCGGTTAATATTTAAACTCGGATGTACCGGGCTTGATTCCTGATCGGGACACAAAAATATTTATTAATGTAAATAAACACATTAAATTATTATTTAATTTATTTGTGATATTTCTCGATATTGGTACGCTAGAGACATCAACGAGCTTGCCACATGTCATGATTGGCCTATAGTAAAGTTGGCTAAATGTGAATCCGCTAATTTATAAGCGTGGTTTCTGACTACCCCGAAAGGGAAACGGTCGTGATCATGATACATAGAATCATTTGTTGTTCTTAATCTAAACACAAGCTGATTATAATATAATTATTTATTTATTTATTTATCTGGAACTCCAACAGCATAACCAAAAATACAATATTATCAAATTTTACACAATAAATAAGGCCATGAATGGGTTCACAAATTATACACAAAAATATAAATCCACTGTGAAGACAGATTAAGAAATCAACAAAAATAAAAAGTGCATATAACTAAGGAAATTTACAAAATCAAGACAATAAATTGGATATATAGATATATAAATTGGATTCAGTTAAGAATATTGTAGACTATGTTTCAGTTTAAGCGCTGTTGAATCTCTGACTTAAATAACGGAATTCACTAATAACGTCTTCAAAAAGACAAGTTTATTATGTGTCTTCTGACCACTCCGCAGAAGATTACGTTCGTAATGATACTTCACAATATGTTTAGTAAGAAATGAGATCTATGGTCGTTGGATCAGCGCGTGTGGTGGTTTTCCAATGAGAATAGACCTAGTTACACAAAAAGATCAAATATAAATAACTAGAGCGGGTATTGGTTGGTATTTTCATATAAAATTATTGTTACTGTATTTGTACGGAATCTATTTGTTCTTGTCTTATTGAAGTAAAACGAGTTTTACACGTGCGTAAAGCTACATTTTCAATTTAAAAATATAAATCGAATATCCATCATCGGCGCGGTGGGTGGCTCGGTAGTAAGAACGCGTACCTTAAATCCTACAAAGGTCGGTCCAAACTCACCCGGCATGTACCAATGAGAAATACACTTTTCTTACGTACATTTGTCATACATTTACAACACCACCGTTCCCGTGCCTCGGAGAGCACGTTAAGCCGTCGGTCCCGGTTCTACTAATGCCAACTTGTGGAATTGCTAATAAATTGTCATAAAAAAATTATATCATATTCTCGCCAAGCCGTCTGGGCAGTATGGCGAGTGTAGGCCAAATTATTTATTTATTTATTTAAAACTTTTTGCACTATGTACAAAGGCGGACCTAATGCCGCTAGACATTCTTACTCGGTCAACCTTAGGGACATTACAAACATTGTATGTGGAAGGTTCGCGCAAATTATAGAACATAATATAAGGGATAAATTAAAATACTACTAAAACTAAACTACTTACTAGTAAATAATATTAATATGCTAAACACTAATATACTTATAATACTTAATTTATACATAAATACAATATATACATACTTACAGTTGTTGCAATTATCCAGTTCTGAAAGGCCCATCTCTAGCAGTGGAGGTCTAGCACTCCTGTATTTATTTATTAAAACTTTATTGCACAATATATACAAGGGGCGGACTTAATGTCGCTAGACATTCTCTGACAGCCAACCTTAGGGACACCGTAGAACATTAAAGACGTAAGGTAGGTGCAATTAGAGAAATATGATTACGTAATAAATATGCAATATTATTTAAACTACAATAATAAATACTATAATAAACTAAATACTAATAATACATACACATAACGTTTTATTAATACATTAGGTACTATATATTATTAATACTAGGTAGTACTAGGGGTTGCAATGAATGAATGAATGAATTCCCCATCTTATTACACTCGAATATTTAGATTCCATTAACAACGTGATCCACTGTAAGTTACTGCAGGGATACTTGAACCTTCCGGGATCTCTTCATTTGTGTCTAACTCTTTTGTAGTTGTTGCTACTAATTTGTGGAATAATCTGCCTGTTAACATACGGCAAGCAACTACCAGAACATTATTCAAAAACCTGGTGTTTTTAAGTAGTATATATGTATGTTTATGTATAATAATATGTATGTATTAAGCGGTTTCTGACTGTTTGGTCGCTAATTAAGTTCCCTGAAGAGCGATGAAGGCTCACGGCTAACATCATGGCGGTTATTGTTGGAGTTCTTCGAGCTGTGATTTGAATATATCGGTCTTGTCTCCGTGTGGTGCAGCGATACCGTCCTCCATGGCGCTCAGCCACGGTACCAGTGGTTCGGTAACGTGTCCAAAGTCGACTGATAACACTCTGACTTGTATTCAGAGCTAAAGCCACAGTACGTTGCCGGGAACCAGCTTCTATCATTCCCACGGCTCTGATCATTTCTTCCCTGCTTAAATGACGTCGCCGCTCCATAATAACGTTGGTTTTAATCAGTAGTAGGGAAACAGTAGCACTAATAATGTCTTCAATGCGTCTTATGTTTTTATAGGGAAAATATTGACAGCTGATTTTCATCTTTTACTCGAATTTGATTGACAGTTCCTGTTTTAAATTATGAAATGCACCAAAAAGGATCCATATAAATTTATAAAATCATAAATTTATTACAAAGCCACATCTCAATCACAAGAAATCCGCATAAACATGCTTAGTGTTTAGTGTATCGATATTATAATATTTATTCCATATATATTGTAAGTAGAAATATATTAATTTGCTGTTAATTTAAATAGTTATTTATTTCTCTTATTATCTTTATGATTGCACCTACATTTGATCAAATTTGTCCCCGTTGCATTAAGTCCGCATTTGTACTTTGTGCAATAAAATTGATAAATAAATAAATAAGGGGCTGGTTATTGCTGTATGTGACAAGAAGACCACCAGTATTTTCGCGCAGCAAATCAGAAGTGCTGAGCAACGGGAGCATGCTGCAAGTATTCTTGGCACACTGCTACATGATCAAGTCATAGATGATATTTATAGATTAGTTTTTTTATTGAAATACTTTGTCCGCCTAACAGTTATTGAATGGTCAAGCTTGATGTAAATTTCTGAACGCACCCAATATATTTCACAACCCACATTATTTGACAGATACGAAACCCACGAACTTTTTGTATGGGAAAAAAAATCTTTTATTTTTTTCTTCTATTTTCCAATTTTTTTTATAGTTATTCTGCTATTCAGGACGGAGGCAAATCTAACAAATAAATAACCGTGAAATTCTGTCCAACCGTTCTCGAGTTATAAGTGTTCTAACAAACCCAACTTTGTTTTATATAATAAAATTTACTTATTATGCAATCTAATATGTCAGAAACCTTCCCCGATGTTCACACTACATATTCCCAAAGTTTCATCATCCCGATCGGTCAAGTAGTTTTGCAATGCATAGGGAACACACACAGACATTCACCTTTATATATATATATATAGATTTAACTCATAGTACCATACTTGCTTCGAATAAATACTTATATAGGCTCTTTTCATATTTATGTATGGATTTTACTCCAAACTTATCAAACGTAGCTAAGTTGATAAAGTAAGATGAATGTAATTCAATTGGTCTGCAAATCTTCGTCGGTGATAAAAAAGAAAAAACTTTCGCTTAATTTATAAACGAGGGAATGAAGCCTAAAAGGGGAAAAATCCCAAAGTAAAACAATCTCATAAACCTCAACACCTTATTTAAAAGTGTTTTTTGCGTAAACCGTTGCAGCACCGAATAGCTTGAGCAAGCGATTTTTTGGTTAACCCAACCACACATTTAACCAAACACTTCGGTTGAAAGTTCAGCTTTATTACAGTGGAATAAAGAATTGTATAGTTTGATGTGTGACATCCAGCTCTGGATTTGTGAAGGCGGCTGCACTTTGCGGCACGCAGATTTATTGTGGAAAAGCACACTCAACTCAAAACTTGAAAACAATACGATTTTAATTTGAAATGAACACGTTTAGGAAGATGCACAGTGGGTAGATACTAAGAAGAACAGATGACATTAAGATGGGTCATATTGAACGAGTAGATAATATTTCATATGTACAAACAAACACATATTTTACAACAGTACTTGTTTACAAAATTAAATAATAATTAATCTGAAGAAACGTATATACACACATCAAAAAAGTCTAGGGATCAAGCATGTTTATGCGGATTTCTTGTGATTGAGATGTGGCTTTGTAATAAATTTATGATTTTATAAATTTATATGGATCCTTTTTGGTGCATTTCATAATTTAAAACAGGAACTGTCAATCAAATTCGAGTAAAAGATGAAAATCAGCTGTCAATATTTTCCCTATAAAAACATAAGACGCATTGAAGACATTATTAGTGCTACTGTTTCCCTACTACTGATTAAAACCAACGTTATTATGGAGCGGCGACGTCATTTAAGCAGGGAAGAAATGATCAGAGCCGTGGGAATGATAGAAGCTGGTTCCCGGCAACGTACTGTGGCTTTAGCTCTGAATACAAGTCAGAGTGTTATCAGTCGACTTTGGACACGTTACCGAACCACTGGTACCGTGGCTGAGCGCCATGGAGGACGGTATCGCTGCACCACACGGAGACAAGACCGATACATTCAAATCACAGCTCGAAGAACTCCAACAATAACCGCCATGATGTTAGCCGTGAGCCTTCATCGCTCTTCAGGGAACTTAATTAGCGACCAAACAGTCAGAAACCGCTTGCATGAAGTGAACCTTCATTCCCGAAGACCGCTACGGGTACCACCTATAGCAATGCACAATCGTAGGACTCGATATCAATGGGCTCTTGAACACAGAAATTGGACAGAAGAACAATGGCGTTTCGTGTGCTTTTCTGATGAGTCTCGTTTTGGTATGAGGCCGGATACAAGACGTATACGACACTGGAGAACCCCTGGACGCCAACAGCGATTAAAATCCTGCCAGGAAGTCCATCCTTATAGTGGTGGAACCATCATGGTATGGGCGGGTATTTCGATCGGCGGAAGAACTGAGTTGATTTGGATCAGAGGCAACCTCAACGCTCAAATTTATGCTGAGACGGTTGTATCAGACGTCATCGTTCCTCTACAAGTGCATATCGGTCCCTTATTTCAGTTAATGCATGATAATGCACGACCGCACACCGCAAGAGTTGTAAGACAGACTCTCGCCGCAGCTAACATCAATGTCCTGCCCTGGCCTGCTCAGTCGCCAGACTTGAACCCGATTGAGCATGCATGGGATATTCTTCAGAGAAGAGCTCTGCCGAATATGGAGGGTATCCAGTCGCAAGAAGACCTTTTTTTGTTGTTGCAACGAACATGGGCGGCCATTCCACAGCGTGATTTGGATGAACTCATTTTGAGTATGCCAAACCGATGTTCTTGTGTTGTTAGTGTTCGCGGTAGAAACACGGATTATTAATTGTTTAAGTTACCCAATAAAATTTAAAAAAAAACTGTTATTTCAGTCTTTTTTTCGAACTTTAATGTTAGTGGTTCAAATGTCAAAAATTCCTTTATTAGGAAAATGGCAATTTTTTTACTAATGCAAAGGTGACTTGGTTTATCGTTACTGTAGACAAACGAAAACATTTTATTTGATCAATCCTTAAAGAAAATTTTAATGAATATCAATCAGGAGAAAAGTTATTGCAAAAATATATGTTGATCCCTAGACACTTTTGATGTGTGTATTTAATAAATGGATTGAAATTTTAGATTGAGTCAGCAAATAATAACTAAGAACTACGAGTAATTCAAAATATGAAACTATTTGCAATAGTTACTTTTTTTCGACGTTTGCTGTAGAAACGATGGGCCCGTGGGGATCAGAACTTAAAGCCTTTTATAAAGAAATTGTTGCAAGGCTCATTGACGTCTTTGGTGACAATAAGGCTGGCAGTTATTTCTCTCAAAAATTAAGTATCATTATTCAAAGGGAAAATGCTGCTAGTGTATTGGGCACCATGCCACAAGACAGCGATTTGGATGAGCTATTTTTTTTGTAAGTATGTATTTTTATTTTTTATATATTATTATTATTATTTAGGTTAAATTTAGATTTTGTTTTAATATTGTAATTCTTTTATATTGTTTCTTTTATATTACTTCGAATAAATAACTAAGAGCATAAACATTTTTTTTTTTTTTAATAAGGTAAAGTAGAAATCTACGAATTATTTGTCTGCTTTTTTCTATACTGAATGAGCCTGCGACACCGAAATACCTCAAGAAGAAATTTTCTTTTCTCTTTTCTCTTCATGACAGGTCGTTGCGATCGTCGCATAACTCTATCCTTGCTATTCCCTCTAATCACACTAGATTTATGTCCAACTCATTTGCAGATGTTGCTGAAAATTTGTGCTTTTTTACCTTCCCTTAGATATCCGACAGGCTCCAAATAGAACATAGTTTAAAAATAAGATTTAAAACACCATAATTCCCGTGCCTCGGAGAGTAAGTTAAGCTATCGGTCTCGGTTCCACTAATATCAACTTGTGGCCTGCGTGGCGAGAGTAGGCGTGTATTCTTCTTTAAAAATAATTATAAAAACTCTCTTTTGACATACCAACAGCTACTGTAGCAGCATACCTTCTTAATATTTTATAGTTTGTTTTTTACGATAATTTTGTTTTACATATATATATATTTAATGTATTAGTTATCATTTTATGCGTACATACATACACCACACTATATATATTATCCATTAACACCTCTCCTAAAAAGGGATTAGCCGAAAATCAGCGCTGTGGCCCAGAGTCGCAGCTCCATGCTGAGCTGATTCCCTATTTGTCACCACACATATTTTTCTTTCTTTCTTTCTTTCTCCAGATATACATACAAGGCCATCTCCAACAGTAGAGGTCTAGGACTCGGTGTTCTCGGGGCTGTTTAATTAATTATTAAGGTATTTAAACCTTGGATACCTCAATGTTATTTTGGCAGTTATTTATCACAGTCCTCTCTTTCCTTTTATTCAATATTATTTTTAATTTAGGTTTTAATATTTTTTTTATTTTTATTTTTATGTTTTTATTTATTAATATTTTACTTTTTATAACATTCATTAATTTAGATTTTACGTTAGGTATTTAGTAGATATTAAATGAATTTAATTCAATTTTAATTTTAATATTATTATTATTTATTTGCTTGTTTTTTTGTGTCTGTTGTGTAACTTTAAAACTTTTTTCATGTTTTTCCTTATTTTTTGTGTAGTTTTAAGTTGCTTGCTAGCGAATATATTGTTCAATGATGTGTACTTCAGAATTACAGTCTGATCCTTTAATATATAATATAAATGTTAATTTTCAATGATTGTAATTTGTTTTGTTACACTATAATAAATTGCACTATATATAATAAATAAATAAATCTAAATGAGCATTTTTATAATAATTTTGATTCAGTTTTGTTTACATCTGGAATAGTGCTCCCTAGTCCAGCCGCCAAAATAGAGGCGCACTGTTCTTTTTGTGCGAAATTTCGCCTCGTAGGTGAATTTTTGGGAGCAAAATCTTTTGAGATGGGAATTTTGTCCGGCTCTTACAGGGATTCACACATTTATGCTTTAGCTACTTTAGCCACAAAATGCAGTTTTACTATGTTTAAGTCTTACAAAAGGCGTACAAAATACCATTAGATTCCTTTTTCGACGACAAAGCACAACCTGATTAATTAGTTACTGTATTAGCTATGGGGGGTTACGGTTCACTGTTTGTAGACAAATACTCGTATATTGCCAAGCAATCAAATCGCTATACAGCTCATAGTTGACAAATGCTCTTATGTCTGTAATATGACAAGCTTAATAATAATGATAAAATTCTTTATTGCACACAAAATATACAAAATAATCGTTTTATTGAACAAAATCGTGCAGTCCTATGAGAATTTTGATGTGTTCGCATCAACGGATGTGGAAAGTAAAAAAAATGTCCCAAAGTACTTGGAGCCATACTAATTCGTACATCTAGTCACTTGTGTTTGAATTTTATTATGAAATATATATTGTTTAGACGTATAATCTGTTATGTACATTTTCATGGAAATAAATAAATAAAAAATATGTACATAGGCGAGCATAATACCATTAAGGTATTTTCTTTCTTAATCTTTCATCTACATTTAATTCATCCTTTTGCCACTTAACTACATCTTCATACCTCACTATTTTATTACTACTATTTTATTGCCAGTAAATTTAAATAGTTACACTATATCCTCTTTTAATTCATCTTTCTCATCTTCGATAGTCTTCCCTTTTAAATATATTCTTATTAAAACTATTATTCATTAATTACTATTATTATTATTATATTCTGAAAATGTAGCCAGTATTATTGCCACTATGCCACGCGGACGGGACTTATATCCATATCCTTAGTATTAAATTAAATTTTGAATTTTACGATATATTTTTTTTATATTATAATCCTGCCGGTAATTATTACCATCGTCGGGTCCATCGTGTGTGGGTAAGAGATGAGAAGAATGGTGTCTCGGGCTTGCGACCGACAATAGGCTTTTTTGCGACAATAGGATTTGATTGCGCGATAATACGCTCACCATCCACTATTCTACTCCTCTCCCTACCCAACCAAATACTGTATGATTCCGTTAATGCCGTCTTGGAAGCTCGTTCCATAAATGTTTTGATGGCAGACCTGCTTAGGCCCAATTCTTTCAGTAAGTGATGCAAAGATTTTGCTGGAACTTCTCTCGCACCAACTTCCACTGCGTAAAGCTGAGTCTTGAACCTGTTACTGATCATTTCTTCTGTGAGATCATAATATTTATTCGACTTCATGTTGTGGTCTTTTGGAATATTTGATTCCCACGGAACGGTAAGTTCAATAAGGATTACTTTTTTTAAGTTCCGAGATAACACTAAGATCTGGCTAGTTCATCTGGGATCTTATAATAATGTTCAAATGTATCCATGAGAATTAAGTACATAGATCTACTCGTAAAATACAACGTAAAACTTGAAACTGAAAGTCATTGATCAAGCAGTTGTTACGGCAAGTCTTGCCCAATAACCGTGTATATTAGTTAGCCAAGTAATTTAGCGGGGCACTGCCCGTGCCTGTTCCCAGAAGTACCCTACTTCGAACTTAACTTACAATTTAATTTTATGTTTTTTTAAGGCAACAAAGATTCATACCATGCTCTAAGTAACATGATAATTTAGAGCCTCAAAACTATTCCATAAGATTAGCAGTGACAAATTTTCCCATTGAGAAAGTGTGTGTTTCAATCGATAACTGGCCACAACGTATACTGGCCATCATCTAGTCCCGATCTTAATCCACTTGATTATTAATTATGGTCTATTTTAGAGAGTATGTCATGGTCTATAAGATTAGATGTGACAAATTTTCCCATTGAGAAAGTGTGTGTTTCAATCGATGGCTGGCCACAACGTTTACTGGCCATCATCTAGTCCCGATCTTAACACTTGATTATTAATTATGGTCTCTCTTAGAGAGTATGTCATGGTCTTAACGACATGATAATTTGGAGTCTCTAAAACATTGCATATGATTGGCAGTGACAATTTATGATAATTTGGAGTCTCTAAAACATTGCATATGATTGGCAGTGACAATTTTTCCTATTGAGATTTTTAAATTTTTCCTATTGAGAAATTGCGTGTTTTAATCGATAACTGGCCACAACGTTTAAAGGAGTGTGTATATTGAGGCCGGCCAATAATGATAATTTTGAATGATCTTCAAATTTTTAAAATGTCATTACTATATTATTGTATACACGATTACTAACGCACACTGCAGTAATAAATGTTTTATGTAATAGAACAAAAAACGATGTTGTCCTTGTAACAATACGTATAGCATGACCATAACCGAACTATTTATTTATATGTAGTCGATGCCCAGCTTCATTTATACTATCGATACTCTTCTTAGTCGCTACACTCTTGGCAGAGTGGTCCTGGTCGCCGTTTAAGTGCTAGTAGCTCGCTGAACAAGCTGTCGCCACTCGTCTTGGATCGCAGCTTTCCTAGTGCACTCATGTAGGGATGATCCATTACAACCTTCACCTGATCGGTCGGTGAATGTCATCGAAGACCTACCACGCATCCTCTTGCCATCGACTGGACTATCAAGCGCTCGATAAATGTTTCTCCACGCCGTGACACGTGTCCGAAGAAAGTGAGAATGCGAAATTGTACAGTCGAGATATGTCCAGCATTCTCCGCCAACACCACATCTCTAAAGCATTAATTCGTTTTTTTTTGTTTCGCGTAGGGTCCACGTCTCCGCAGCATACAGAAAAATAGGGAACTCAAGAGCTCGATACATCCTGATATATTTACATAAGTACCTACCTTTATTTAAATAGTTATAGGTACATAATCATGTAAATACATAAAATAAACATCAAAATTATTTATGACTAAAAACCATTACTAATTATATTTAAACTTCATTGGTACGATTAGCATTACGGTGACTGTGTTTAATAATTCTGATTGTTCCCAAATATAATTAACTCAACATAATATTCATTGTTACTGCATTTTGCTTCATGAAAGGAGAATTTTCTGCTTCTTCGATCATGAATACGGGAACTGCAATCAAAAGGCCAAAACATGCAGACGAAATGTACAATAATTTACTATAAACGATTCTTGTTTACTTAACGTCACATTTAAGTCATATGCACACTGGATGCGTACATCCAGACTTATTTTTATTATCTTGAACTTTTTTAACAAACTAAATAATCATTGACAATAAAAAAAAATAAGAGTAAGTAAATAGTAGCATGAATCGCGTAATTAAAATAAAATTCCCAAAGAACCGGTAATCAAATTTTATTTCTCGGTTCCATTTTATTGAACTGAGAATCGAGAATTCCCGGTACTTTCAAGATTTTTCGGTTCTGAACCCTAATGGCGTTAAACTGAGGGCGTGTTCCCACCATATCGTCACCGGTGATAGTCTGGCTATACATACTGTTACATTATATTATTTTATTTTGATCCGCCTCCTTGCGTCGTTCTCCTCGATGCTGAGGGTCGTGATCCCCTCCACGGATCACTTTGTCCCGGACGATGCTGCGCCATCCGCGTCTGTTTTCGGCTGCAAGTAGGGCATCGTGCATTTGGGTGTTTAGGGAGGTGAGGACCTTGTCAGACCAGGCGCAGCACAAGCCTTTCCAGGTTACCAGATATTTTACGGGCTATATGGCCGAAATACTCAAGGACTCTTTTTAGGCAGATGGAAGACAGCCTAGTAGAGATTTTGAGCTCCTTGTGTATTATTTTAATAGCACATGCCTATCTTGTCGTAACTGCTTTAGTTGTCTCAAAGGTTTGACCAGTATAGAATATCTAGCGGCATTAAGTCCGCCTTTGTACTTTGTGCAATAAAGTTTATAATAAATAAATAAATAAAATTAAATCCTGTTCGAAAGCAAAAAAATATATATCTAAGGAAACATGATGTTAAGGAACGTGTTCTTACAACAGCTCATCAACAAATAACTTAAGTAGTGTTTACTTGCTCCGTAATTATTAAGACGTCGTTAATTTACACGAAGTATGAAGCTGATCCCGTTGTTGGCATGCTTTGTGACGAAACACTCAATAAACTAGATACAAAGTTTCGGGTACCTGCTTGAGTTAATAGAACGCTATAAACATTTAAGAAGCAATGATCTATTGGTACGGGTATTAAAAACAACACATTTTAACGACCAGTATAAATGTGTTCCAACCCAACTATTACGCATTAAGTTGATCGCACACGTTATTTTGATGTTGTGAATCTATGACAAATGTTCGAAAGAAAGGTCTATTTCTTATTGGTTCATGCCGTGGTTCGGTCGCGTTCCGATTTTTTTGTACGAGGGTGGAAACTTAGAACATGCAATTGTATATTTTTTTAATTATTTCGAAAATGGCGCTGCCTAGTAGGTAGTTAGTAGAGAGAACTAAATTATTGTCTGTAGTTTAGATATAATAAAGTTTCCATTCATATAATTTATTATTATTTTTTACTTATACATTCAATCAATTGATTAAATTTATTCAATAGATCAGCGATTGTTGTTGTCAAAAAACGAAACTAAAACTGCCTAAAAAAAAAAAAATATACTCGTATTTTAGAAAATACCCAAAATAAGCATCCCGTATGTGGTCAGAAACCACGCTTTTTTATGGAGCGAGTTTACATTTTGGCCAACTCAACTATAGGCCAATTATGACAAGTGGAAAGCTCGTAGATGTCTCTAGCGTACCAAACTCGAGAAATATTATAATTAATTATTGTGTCCTGACCAGAATACCACGGACTTAACCGCTAGTCCACGGAGGCAGTTATATAAGGAAAAATATATGTTTATACTTGTTTTTATCAAAATTTAATATTTAACAATATTAACGTTAACAAAGAGGTTTGAAACGGTAAACTTGATTCATGCGGCAGCGTAAGTGAAAGAAAATTTTGTAAAAGCTACTACGGGCGTTACGCGAATGTTGTCGCCATACGGGCTTTTCTTTTGATGCCAGTTAATTAGTTCTCCGGTTCGTTTTCGGCACACTACGACTGTCCAATTTAAAAACCTATTACCATTTTATTTTCCACACATTTGCACAGTCCTCTATTTTATTCGATAAAAAATATTTTCAAAATAATAATTACAAACTACTTAAATAAAAATAATAAAATGAAATAAAAGCTAATACGTTGGCAGAAATACGCTTGGACAATTCCTTGGCCAGTAGCTTGGCAGAGGTCCGCACGGTCCCATCGTCTCAACCCCAAACGGCGCAAACTCGTAACGTGTACCGAGGTCGGCGTATTTGCGTTCTCAGCTGGAACCGCCGCACTCCCCGCGTTGTACAAGGTTGTCTGGATGTTAGATGAGGCTAATGTGTCTATTGTCTACAAACGTCGCATCCCACACCAGAGATCGCCCAAGTTTCCACGGTCCAACGGTCATGCCGTCAGGGCTCCGCCCAATCCCAGAGGGTTCTAGGATAGCTGGTACTCCAGCAGTGACAAGAGCCCTAAAACCTGTTAACTGAATTTAATCAAAAGTAAGCGCTGTTTAAACTACTTAGCAACCAATGGATTCAACGTTTGAGTGCCGGGTGCACCATGTATGAAATAGAGTCTCGGGTTTGTGATCGAATTATCTGGGTTTCGGGATTAATTACACAATAGCACTATTTACCACACTACACTACCAAATACTGTATGATTTTTATAATGACATTATCAGTCTTAGAATAGCAATGCTTTGAACCGAAGTACACGCACGATGAGTGGGGCCAGTAAAACTGGGCCATATTGGCCTATTACGCAATAGAGATTTTTTTAAATGGCAGGATCTAGGTTGAGCATTGATTTGAGTTTATCTTAAGTTATTATTATTTTGTCTGTTTTGCATTAAATGTTTTGTAGGGTTAATATTGACATTTCTAATTGTTTTTTATTCATATGTTTTATTTTGTTTATTATTTTTCTTTGGACATATATACTCGTATAAAAATACGTTATTTTTGTTATTTGATAAGATATATTGACTATTTAATTTTTAAAGCAAAATGTAATTGTTAAAACTTAGTTTAAAAAGCATGCTTGATGGTCAGTTTTTTGAGAACACAATACTAATAAGACCTTATTGTAAAAAAAAACTTGCTAATTTAAAATTTAAACAGTTTCGTGACTGATTTTTATTTAACTACAAAGGTTTTTGTGTAATTAATGGGTGACACAATACATAGAAATATTTTAACACTCAGTGCACCTTATTTGAGAATGTTTGTTTGTATATTAAGGCTAGCTACAAGTTTTCTTATAAATAATAAATAAATAAAATAAATAAAGTTTTATTTCAGGTATGCACCCATACCGAATAAATTTTACAATAAATTTACAATTATAAAATATAAAAATACATATATAATAGATATATGTTATAATAGATCAATAAAGTTATTAAGTGAGTAATTATCTAAATTTTAGTTACTAGGTTTTTAAATTGTAGAGCCGGACTTTTGTCGAAAATTTAAGTTTCCCCTTTTGCGGTTTACAAATTGGTTTTCTTTGATTTGCTAAATGTTTGTGCTGTTGTTTTATGTGTGACGAAATAATAAGCTCTTCAAGATGTTTATAATATATAAGCGGTTGTTTTCATAATTAACAAGGGTTTTAAATAAACAGAAAACCCTTTATTCACGTCACAGTTTATTTTCAGATATGTAATAATTTTTCGTACATTTATCATAGATTTACAGCCCCTAGAACAGAGCTTCCTAGACATCCACTGTTGGAGATGGGCCTTCCAGATCATATATATATCTGGAGAATTTGGCCTACGCTCGCCACGCTGGCCAGACGGGTCGGCGAGAATATGATGTAATTTTTTTATGACAATTTATTAACGATTCCACAAGTTGGTATTAGTGGAACCGGGAGCGACGGCTTAACCTGCTCTCCGAGGCACGGGAACGGTGGTGTTGTAAATCTATGACAAATGTACGTAAGAAAATTTGATTTCTCATTGGTACATCCCGGAGGGGTTTGAACCTACCTTTGTAGGATTTAACGTACACGTTCTTACAACCCAGCCACCATCGCATTATTATTAGTTTTTTTTTTATGTTTTTATTAAAACCTAATTGCACAAAGTACAATGGCTATAATTTGCATGTCATCTAACAATAAGGTTAATTTTCCCTTGAATATAGTATATAATAGTACGATCATTTCACCTTATATCCATTTTTTAATTACAAAGGAAGGTTTGTCAAAACTGATAGACCTCTTTCTTGGTCCACTGTACATAAGGTAGGTACAATACTAAATAAACTTGAAGAGTTTTAATGCAGGTAACATATACATAACTGCCTCCGTGGTCTAGCGGTTAAGTCCGTGGATTTAGACTCGGAGGTACCGGGTTCGATTCCTGGTCGGAACACAAAAATATTTTTATAATGTAAATAAATACATTTAATTAATATTTAATTTATTTGTGATATTTCTCGAGTTTGATACGATGAAGACATCGACGAGCTTGCCACTTGTCATGATTGGAAAAGGAAACGGTCGTGATGATGAAAACCTTATTACATTTTACCTAAATAAAAATTAAATACTTACCAAAAAAAATCTCCTCAAAATCGCTGTCACATTTATAATAATAGTATGGATTTCTCGAGTCTGATACGCTAATGATTGACGACCTTACTACTTGTCGTGATAGCCAATAGTATAGCAAATTTAATGAAAACCGGCTCTTTAAAAAAAAGGTTGATTTCTGACCATCTCGCAAGAGATTACCGTCGTGATTTTTTACTATTACCAATGGCTAGTTAACAAATTTGATTACTTTATGAGCTCCCAAGGGAAAGAAAGAATCGTAATGGTTGGCCAAACTTTTGCGATCAGTTTCAACAATAACGCAAGCATAGACTTATATGTAACTGGGTATAAATTTGCGTAAATATGTTAGGTATGGCATTATTTGAATCGTATAGTAACCGACTAAAAAGTAAGGTAAAGGGAACAACTGACAACAGCCACAGACGACCGACATAAGTCTGTACCATTATGTTGGTTATCAGAATATAAAACATATGGGCTCGAAATCATTTTCTTTGCCCAAACTCTGGACACTAGAGTCTTTACACAAGCGCAGCACCTTAAAAATGTTATAAGGGCATTCCTGCAAAAGCTGTCATTCATTTTCTCACTTCTACATTGAGGGTCGTGATGTGAACTGTATATACATGTATCAGTTACAGCAACGCTGTAAGTGATACTGATTTAACGTGTGATGTAAGATGACTAAGATGTGATCGACATTATATATGGGGCATTCCATAGTGACTATTGGAACATATGACTTCAGAATTTCAACTTTAATAATAGTGACATAAGATGTATAGAGTTTATGGCCTTTCCCTAAAAGGAGTATAAGAAAATAGATAGAGATATATGTTTTATAATATTTCACTGCTGTATAAATTATGGTGACATAGTCGTAGTTGTCGTATATGTCTCAATAGTCACAATGAAATGCTCCATATATCAAGTCGGTCACTAATACGTGTTTATACACATCACGTCACGACCCTCAATGTAGAAGTGAGGTGGCGGCGACGTGGGAATAACCCTTTAAAGTTCTAATTAGAGTCATTTAAAGTCCTCCAGAAGTTGAATGACAAATTTTATTTTTATTTGCTTCACCAATCGTGTGTTAAGAAATTCCCCATAACTTACACAGAACTATATTTTTTGACGTGACTCATCGGCTACGTGATGACGACTTGACGGCAACAACACTGCTCTGTGGGGATTATCCTAGACATCTTTAACACAATTATTTCATTACGGCCCCTAGAAAAAGCGTCCGTGATCTCCATTGTTTTAGATGGGCCTTCCATAATATTTATTAACGATTCCACAAGTTGGTATTTGTATAACCGGGACAGATGACTTGACGTGCTTTTAGAGGCACGGATACAGTGGTGTTGTGAATCTATGACAAATGTACATACCAGTGGGGTTTAAAATGACCTTTATATGAGTTTAAAGAAAGTGGGCTTACAACCACGCCACCACCGCTCTGATTGTGAAAATGAATTTAACAAGCTCGAAAACACGACTTGAATTCAACACCTTTTCTTATGTTCCTAGTCCTTAACTATTGATCAATGACAAAATGTTATTTATGATGCAATACAAAATAATACATTTCTGTTTATTTTTCAATGAATTACCGATATTCAGAGCGTTATGTATGTGTTTTTTATTGGAGTTGAAAATGGTTTTGTGCAGCCATGAGTATGCTCTTGTTTATGTTTCCAGTGAATTATTATTGAAATTTCTTCAATCGAGAAAATACTGGTTTTCATTTGATTGCGTTAGAGTGGACAGACCATGAAATGATGCAGATTGGGACGATGTCCCTCTAGTTGGGCCGTTAAAAGTCTGGGGGGTTAAGCTAGGTTTATTTTTACGTCTATGAATTTCAAATAATATATTCGATTTAAAAAAAAATGTTTTAGTAATCGTGAAGACAAATTTTAAACTTTTAAATTGCTGTAGAGTGACGTGGTCAAATTATCCTATGTGTAATTCTGATATATTTAGGCTACTGATTTTTATTTGTATTTTCAAGCCAGCTTCCTTGCGGGAAAATCAGAGACAATTGAGCGCCATCTATATAGTCTGTGAGCGCCATTTCTCACGATCTACACATACCTCTTTCGCCTCGTCGACATTCATCAACCTTTTCACAAATATATCTGCCTATTTGAACAACAACCATCCATTTATCCTCATAAATTTTCGCGTTTCTAATATTAATAGGATAATTATAAAATATCTGTATTTATTTGAGTACTCTCATATAAAGCCTGTTCTACTATATGACAACAAAAGCTATCAAAGGGACACGTCCCAAATTCACAATCCAACAAAAATACTGATTACCTCTCAAGTTTCCTTCTTCGCTCAGCAGATGTTTCTAGTGTACATAAAAATATATCCCAAAAGTCCAGTGGATAGTGCTGCCAGATAAAATAAACTGAACTATACGGAGCAAAGAAAGGTTAGAATCAAGACGGAGTCTGTCGAACAATAATTATATAGAATTCCCTTCGCCAACTAAGCTAGCGCTGGCTATATAATTAAAAAATATGAGTTTATTTTAGTCTGTGATAATAATTTAGAATTAATAATTCCTTTGTGTGCTTAAATTTGTATATATTTGTATATTTCACCTATATAACAATCGTTATATTTTGGTATGTCAGTTAACAAATTTTAAAATAATAAAAATAATGCTAATAATACCATGCATCGTAGACAAAGGAGCATCAGGAACATAATACAGTATAAGGCATAAGACCACAATACTATACAACTATTTAAACGAATTTTCCGTCAAATGCATGTCAATAAATTCTGACAGGTTATTAAAAGCATTATTTTGGAAAAAAAATGTTTTAAATTGTAATACGATGTAATTGTTTTTAATAAATAAGCCAGCTTATAAACCTTAGTCAACATGTTTGTTATATCAGGAAAGGAGATGGAAAAGTATGGAAATGCATATGCATTGCAAATTAACAAAATACACAACCTACTCAAGAGCTTGAGGCCCGCGTACACAGGGGCCACTACCCTGTTTTTTTTCCAAAAGAATGCTTTTTATAACCTGTCAGAATTTATTGACATGCATTTGACGGCAAATTTATAACATTTTTTTTCCAACACGCGCGTTCGTTGGACGAAGCAAGCCATTAACGCCCATATTGATCCACTTAGAGCAGCTACACAGTTCATATGCAAAGTCGTGTGTTAAAATGAATCCTCTATGTGGTTAATACTTGAGTCTAAATTATCCGTAGCTCGTCATTGCATTCACGGCTAAACTGCGAAAAAAATCGTCGCCGGTGTCGCAATCGTCGATGACTCTAGTTTTCCAGACTCACGAAATATCACAAATAAATTAAATAAATTATTGTGCCCCATCCAGAAATGGAATCCGGCACAGAGGCAGTCCACTAGATAGATACAAGTGGCTTAAACGCGTCCACTCAACTCAACTTATTGAAATTATGTCGCAGCCTCAGGTTATCATCTAGCCGTCTCTAGCTTTTATTTCTTGTTCTGCCTTGTTTACCGTCTACCTTGCCATTTTCTTTCATCAAGTAGAAAAAAGAACTGGCAGCCCTGTTCGGACGAGTTATCCCAGATCGCGGGTCGATCCCGTGGCACGTGCCGTACGAGCACCTACCAAATGAATTTCAGCTACTGCTTGGTATAAATTCACACACGCCGATACTTAGACTAATTCAAGCATTTTCTTATATATCTCCTAAATAGACTTTGGTGGACCTACTTCATGAGAATAACTCTCCATTAATAACATAATGGCCGAATGGTACGAGTATTAGACGTAGTTATAAAAATACGTAGGATTTCTTCGCGGCTATTTGCACGGACATGTCAAGTGCAAGTTTTTGTATTATAAGTCAAAAGTGGTGTTGTGTTGTTTAATAATGTGCTACAATATAAATAATTATGGAAGATGATTAATATACTTTATATTGGCACAAAATTCAGCTTATTACTTGCGATTTTTTCGCGCTGTGAACTCCTATATTATACCCGACATGTTTGGGCGATAATGCCGCGAGTGATTCCCAGATATGCATCAAATTGTGCAACATCTGGAATTTCATGATAAATTTATTAACTCATTAAATGTAATATATAGTACGCCAGACTTGGCTGTATGGGCTAGACCGTTTGCCTTCCCAATCGTCTCATTCATCATCCATCATGTGAGAATGGAATAAACAAAAAACAATATTGTAGGATCGAGCCGCCAAATGTGCCTAATATTTGTAGCTTTTTTCACATAAGTATTGTAAAAAAAACATTGTGAGACATTTTCCATGCTAATTGCAGGTAAAGACATCGTCAGTAGAAGCTATAAATTAAAATTCATGGAGTCGCAACAAAATTAATAAGAAAAAAAACAATAATTATATTATTATTATTATTAAAATACTTTATTGCACTTAACTCAAAAGTATGTACCAAGGCGAACTTAAAGCCATATTGGCATTTTCTACCAGCTAACCTTTGGGAGAGTTAGACAATAATAAATTGTTATAAATCAATTTTAGGCCAATGTCGATTTTTATCGTTACAAGTAAATAAAAGCCATGGCGATCAAGGTAGAAGAACTACAATAGTCCAGCTGTTCCAATAAAGATATTACAACAATTACCAGAAGATTACTCTTTTAGATTTATCTAACTTGTTTGAATAATAACTCATTCAAGTTTTAATAGTTTTATTATCGTTACGCAGATCCAGTCGCTTTCTTTACGTTCCATTCCGACGCTAGTAGTTAGAACGGAGACTATATAGCAGAAAATGGATTTTTTAAAAATCCTAGGGACATCACAAAATCATGGAAGATGCCGAATACTACAATTTCTTACCTCTTCTTACTAAAACACATATTTTAAGTGAAAAGAAGAAACCAGGGATTGTATTAAATTCCTGGGAATATCATTAAATCATAAAAGATGTTAAATACTCCTTGTTTATCATTACAGCCACTAGAACACAGCGTCCTAGACCTCGACTGCTCTAGATGCGCCTTTCAGAACATATATCTGGAGAATTTGGCCTACACACGCCACGCTGGCCAGACGGCTTGGCGAGGATACTCCTTGTTACTACTTCATTTTTATTTTATTTATAAAAGTCAACAAACAGCTTGGCATCAGTCGTTTCACCTAGTAAAATGGTAAAAGGAGGATAGCAGCGAATTGTGAAGTATATATAGTGACCTAGAATAGTGAAGGGGGTTTTAAAAAGTAATGCAAAAAACACACTTTGCTATGGAATTCAAGGTGCCATTATGCTTTGTGTTGCTTAAACTCATCTTTAATGAATCATTTTTATTTTTTTATTTGCAACTCTAACAGCATTACCAGAAAATACAATATTGTTAAATTTTATACAATGCATAAGATCATAAATGGGTTAACAATTTAAACACAAAAAAATTGAGTATATACAGTGAAAATAATCAATTAAGAAAAGTGCATCTTATAGTTTTTATAATGAGTTAAAATCAAGTGAACTTACAGGTGTAGTGGTGGCTCGGTTGTAAGAAAGCTTTCCTTAAAATTCTACAAAGGTCGGTTCAAACCGCCCCGGCATGTACCAATGAGAAATACACTTTTCTTACGTACATTTGTCATAGATTTACAACACCACCGTTCCCGTGCCTCGGAGAGCACGTTAAGTGTGGTCCCGGATCCACCAATACCAACTTGTGGAATCGTTAATAAATTGTCATTAAATTGACATCAGATTTCGCTAACCCGTCTGGCGAATCATTGCGAGTGTAGGTCAAATTCTCCAGATATATGTTGTGGAAGGCCCATCTCTAACAGTGGAGGTCTAGGACGCTGTGTTCCAGGGCCTATAGCTATAGTAGTTAGTTTGGTACGCTAGAGACATCGACGAGCTTGCCATTTGTCATGATTGGCCTATAGTAAAGTTCGCTAAATGTAAATCCACTTTTTTATAAGCGTGGTTTCTAACTATCCTGGAAAGGAAACGGTCGTGATAATACTTTACTATTTTTCGATTTCACATATTAGGTATATAAAACATATAAACAAAATACACTAAGCAAACCACTTGCGCTGCTTGGCTGGGCCTTAAATTTGTAACATTACATAATATATTAAGCTAGAATCTTTGAGAATAGCCAGCCCATTCTCTGTTCGCTTCGCTAGTCTATAACCTCGCTACACAATTCCCATGTGGTGTGGCCGGCACTTACTTTTCTATATGGAAAAGCGAAATGGAGTCGTTGAACGAAGAAAACCGGCACTAAAGGCAGAGATCCATTAAGGCTTGAGCACATTTTATGCGTACACACGTGTAGATCGCGTTTCAATAGCGAACTCTATGACATCAATGTTACGCATATACGTGTAGGTACCTCTAAATATATATTATTTTATTTTATTATTTTCTTAAGTTGACACGGCCCTTTTACAGCCACGAATATTAATTAACATTAATGCTATTAGAATATAAGATGACACGGCCCTTTTTGCTATGAATTTATGTTTAATTAACATAGCATTATTATTATTTAGATTATAAGAAATTATTTAGAATGTAAACTGACACGGCCCTTATACAATCACTACCTAGTATTTAAATTTATTTCATACATTATTATCATTATTATTATTTAATCTAAATAATAATAATGATATGTCAATTAAACATAAATTCATAGCTGTAAATTAATGTTAATTAATATTCGTGTTTGAAAAATGGCCGTGTCACCTTAGTTTGCTTTATTGTTATTATAACTATTATATTTTTAACTAACTCAGCCCTTACAGCTCGAATCTATACTTAGTTGACACGGCCTTTTTACAGCCACGATATTATTTAAGTAGTTTCAAAGTTAGTTAGTTTTACTCGATTATGGCAGTAATGTTATGACTAACATAGTCGTAACTATGGCCTTTTACGTTACCACCATTATTACCAATTTGCTACCAATAAATAAATAATAAATTAAACTAATAAATATTTTTTATTAGATTTTTATACTTTTTAGTAAGTATTTTAGCATGTACAGTTTAGACATGCCTGGCCAAACGGGTTGGCGAGGGTCTGACTCATTCGAATTATTAACGATTCTATGAGTTGTTATATTAGTGGAACCAGAACCATCGGCTTAACGTGTTTTCCGAGACACAGTGGTGTTGTAATTCTACGACAAATGTACATTTATTTCTCGATTTTCTTAATTAAACTTAAATTAATATTAGTATTTGTGAAGTGCGCAGCAGAGGCAGTAGGAGGCAGTATTTTAAGCTTAAATGTTAGAATGCCTAAACCGACAGTAACGTTATGTAATCCTATTTTAAAACCGCAGTTTAGTAGGTCCGTTATTGGTGGCCTTACCTCTTGCTCGCCGGCTCGCTTGCCAATGGATCACCCACTTAAATTTACTTCCAACTGACTAAGCAGTCTAGACACGAACTGCAGCGCTCAAAACTTGTGCTGACATTTCCACGTTAGCGTATGTTCGATTAATAAAGTAAATTCGTTGTAATTATATTTGTTGGCGCTTCTTTTTGATGCAGAATGAATTTGTTCCTGTATTATCGTGCTACATGTTTTTAGGTATTATGTCATTATACACACGCAAGGATAAGGCCCCCAGTAATTAGGTTGATGATGCTCTTAAATGTAGGTAACTTTTTTTTTTATACCAAATGTGGCCTACATTCTTTAGATATATATTCTGGGGGCTGTGATGATGATGATGATTTTATTCAAAAACGAAAATTCAAAGAATAAAGATAGGTCGTCTCTTAAGAACATTTTTTATTTATAGTTTTTTTACTAGGTTTCTTTCGTTTATAGTTAATTAATTTGAAAATTTTTATTTATGTAGTTTGAGATTAAAACTGTATTAATAAATAGAATAATTTGTCACGGTGTTGGGTTTTCAAAAAAGCAAAAACTTTTCGTGTTTTTTTTAAACTGTCTAGGTAACACGGCCTCGCAAATGTTTCGATTAATTATTTGTAAACTTATTATGTAAAACGATTACTAACGATTTAAGCCATCTAAATGTGTAGTATGACAACTTCAGTTTTTTTTTCTCATCAACACCTGTATGAATGGTGGCCCTTATACTAGCGCATTATATTCAGAATTCTAGACTTTATAATCAAAGCACCAAAGGCTAGATTGGGCTGAATATTACGCATAACAAAGGTAAAGAGTTTTTTTTTTACGCTGCGGTGCTAATTAACCAAGGACATTATATTCAAGGACTGGCTCAAACAATAATATTTATATTTATTGTGCGTTGGCCCTAAATCTTAGGATCAAAGTATAATTAATCATTTTTATAATTTCCCAAAGACATAGTTAGTAATTAGATAGATAGGGATGGTAGTTGCCTGGCATCGTTTTGGCATCGCTGCCATGCATCGTTATTGTAATAACCGCTATATAAATTCAACACTACCTAGCCGAATATGATAAGGTAAATAAAGTTAAATGTAGTTAAAATTATCCTACAATGTCTCCCTTCATTGTACGGCGCCCATTTACTATATAAATAACTGTCAAATACACATTAATACTGGCTGTATTTAATTTAAGGTTCAATCTAGTGACCTTTATTATTTTAGATGTCGAAGCGGCCTAGGAGAAACTTGATAGTAAGAGAAGACCGACCAGCAGAAGATGTCTTCTACGAGGTGGACTGATTAGGCCATAGCTGCAACGGACGGCCTTTTATGAGTGCACCTACGCGTTCGGTTGACGGATGCATATAGAGTAATAGGGTTAAGTTTTGGCTTACGACCCTTCCCTGTATAATTGTAAACTCATTATTTTTGTATTAACTTCATTTTTTACCTAACTATACTTAATCCCGTACTATCCCTCGGCAGCTCGCCAGTGGAACAGACTTCCCCTCGCTATACGAAAAGCACCTTCACTCAACATTTTTAAAAATTTGCTCACCAAGCACTTACATGAAAAGCAAAACAAGACCGCATAACATGACCATATATATGATGTATTTTATATATATATAAAATACATCATATATATGGTCATGTTATGCGGTCTTGTTTTGCTTTTCATATATATATATATATATATTGTGTAGGTATATTATATAATTATGTATATTATATAGGTATAACATATATTATTATTTCTATATGTATTTTATTGTTGTATGATATATATTTATTGTTTATTTAGTTGATAAGTATTTTAGTTAGTAATTTTAAATCATAGTTTCTAAATATTCTTATACACATGCACCCACACTCTCTTCTCACTCTCCCAAAGGTTAGCTGTTAGAAAATGCCTAGACATTAAGCTCGCCTATGTACATTGGAATGTTTTTTTATTTTTTTGTGCAATAAAGAATTTATCTATCTATCTATCTATCCCTCTTAAACTCTTGTATTTTTATTTAATGTCACGCCTAACGTGACATCTGGCATATACATACATTGTTATTTATTTTTGCCCTTTTTGGATTAGACAAACGCGTTCTTACAACCGGGCCACTGACACTTTGTAAAAAAACATATACACGTCTATGTAATTAACTGATTTTTGAAGCGAACTGGCGGGGTTCGCGTGAAAATTGTGGTAGGCCTCGGTTTCCACCGATTACCTTCAGCTCGGCATATTGTTTAAATATCCATAAACTTTTATTTAGTAAACAAATTGTTTTTAAAATCGAGTTTTAATTAATAGCCGCAATTATGGTTTTAATGATAATGATTATTTCAATTGCGTACGTTTTGGGAGGGATTTTGGTTTAAAGTCAATCGGTTTATCCATGTTATAAATTTTCTGCCATAATTGTGTGGGGTTTTTGTATTCTTATAGACTCTGAGGCAGAAATAAATGTTAAGTGAAATTACTTTATTCAGGTAAACATTTAATGCAAGTTATTATTTATTCATTTAGAATCTAATTTATACACAAATAAATAAATAAACAGTTATAAAATTACAACAGTGCACGACATTAAATTTAAAATTAGGTGAAATTAAAATGGATAAAAATATTAACTAAAGTAATCATAATAAAAAAAAATAAAAAACCTGTCAAAGGACTTTATAAAATGCAAATATCTACACGCTACCCGAAAACGAATAATAATTTTAAAATTCAATTTATATTTACACCTAATTACAAATTTTATACAAATTTATTTATTTTAAATGATTTTTTTCTGCTAGAGAAGCATCTAGGCCGGTTACAGTGCTTGATGTCTACAGATGTGGAAAGTAAAAAAAAAGTTCTAAATTACTTGGATCCATTTTAATTCTCACATCTAGTCACTAATTCAATAATATTTATTCGTAAAAAAATATTTACAAGATATAAAATACAATTAATATTAATACTAAGGATAGGGATATAAGTCCCGTCCGCGTGGAATGGTGGCAAGAACGCTGGCTGCATTTCCCCGCTGAATTGCAATACTGATTCTTTGAGCGAAGAAAGAGCCTCTTGTCACCGGAGGAGACGACAAGACGCGGTGTTATATCTTTTAAAAACTTTTTTGCGCTTGGACTCCATGGGCCCAGAGTTTCTACACAAATAGAGATTTAACATAATTACATACTTGCGCCGCTTCTGGACTACGCATTTTCCGCCGCAGCTCCCGCTTTATGCGCTGTCCCCCTGAGATGCGATGCGGCGAGGGTGTCACTTATCCTTATGTTTGAATTATGTTATGAAATATGTATTGTTTAGACTTAGAATCTGTAATGTACATTATCATGGAAATTAAATAAATAATAATATAATGATGTTTTTAGCGGGTTGCAGTCGGTTTTACCATACTATTATTATAACCAATTTCATATGACATTGTGGTTTACAAACCAGAGAGGGTTGTGTGCCTGCAAACGATTTAAATTTAATAGCTACTCTTGTTTATAATATAAATAGAGAATATTTAGTAAATTTGACTTTAGCAGAGGTGCTGCGTAGTTTTGTGGTTGCGCCCGTCATGTAAAAAGTTGGTAATTATTTTACAGGAAAATCTAATTCAATCCTTGTACAGACAAATCGGCTTGGAGACGTTTTTGTGTTAGAATTAGTAGCGTACGGTCATTAGATGAATGAATAAATAAATATTTTTTTGTAGGTACTGTTACCTGCCTTTGCAATCACAGGATTATCCAACGCTTGCTTGCGGTCGGATGTAGTTGCTTTTATTTGATACGGAGAGGATTCTACGGAACTATTAAAAAACGATAAAACTGTTTATATTTTTGTTATACGAGTAATTACAAGTTTACAAAAACTAAACACTTTCCTACGCGGGACACTATTACGCGATTGACTTTAACCGGAATTATTATTTTAATCCCAATATTTATCAAAATACTCTCTTTGTCGACCTCTCGGTCCTGGGACCTGGCTCCCGATTCTCTCTTTTCTGATTAAAACAAAATCCAACGACTATGTCATTGTCAATACGACAATACTATTCTTCATTAAAATTTAAATAAAACTCCGTCACCTACATGTACCTGTTACAGTACATATTATATTGCACAAGTATATATTAAACGTATTAATTGAAATTTCTTTAACTTCTTTCGTATTTATCCGATAAATCATTTAGATTAATTTATAATTATTTCTAGAATTATTATTTAATAACATACGTCGTCCTATAACCAAGATCTTGTGTTGAAGAACTAATGAAGGTTCACATTCGCCTATAATATAATGTGCAATACCTACAGTAGTCTCTGCAGTGCCAATAATGACTGTCATGACATCTTTCATGACCGTTACATTTTATAATACAATACATATACCGACCGCCTCCGTGGTCTAGTGGTAACAAACGTTGCCGTGAACTCGGGAGGTCGTGGGTTCGATTCCCACCGGGGGCAACTTGCACATTGTATAATTTGTCTCGGTCTGGGTGTTTATATGTATAATACTTATATACACACATCAAAAGTGTCTAGGGATCAACATATATTTTTGCAATAACTTTTCTCCTGATTGATATTCATTAAAATTTTCTTTAAGGATTGATCAAATAAAATGTTTTCGTTTGTCTACAGTAACGATAAACCAAGTCACCTTTGCATTAGTAAAAAAAATTGCCATTTTCCCAATAAAGGGATTTTTGACATTTGAACCACTAACATTAAAGTTCGAAAAAAAGACTGAAATAACAGTTTTTTTTTTAATTTTATTGGGTAACTTAAACAATTAATAATCCGTGTTTCTACCGCGAACACTAACAACACAAGAACATCGGTTTGGCATACTCAAAATGAGTTCATCCAAATCACGCTGTGGAATGGCCGCCCATGTTCGTTGCAACAACAAAAAAAGGTCTTCTTGCGACTGGATATCCTCCATATTCGGCAGAGCTCTTCTCTGAAGAATATCCCATGCATGCTCAATCGGGTTCAAGTCTGGCGACTGAGCAGGCCAGGGCAGGACATTGATGTTAGCTGCGGCGAGAGTCTGTCTTACAACTCTTGCGGTGTGCGGTCGTGCATTATCATGCATTAACTGAAATAAGGGACCGATATGCACTTGTAGAGGAACGATGACGTCTGATACAACCGTCTCAGCATAAATTTGAGCGTTGAGGTTGCCTCTGATCCAAATCAACTCAGTTCTTCCGCCGATCGAAATACCCGCCCATACCATGATGGTTCCACCACTATAAGGATGGACTTCCTGGCAGGATTTTAATCGCTGTTGGCGTCCAGGGGTTCTCCAGTGTCGTATACGTCTTGTATCCGGCCTCATACCAAAACGAGACTCATCAGAAAAGCACACGAAACGCCATTGTTCTTCTGTCCAATTTCTGTGTTCAAGAGCCCATTGATATCGAGTCCTACGATTGTGCATTGCTATAGGTGGTACCCGTAGCGGTCTTCGGGAATGAAGGTTCACTTCATGCAAGCGGTTTCTGACTGTTTGGTCGCTAATTAAGTTCCCTGAAGAGCGATGAAGGCTCACGGCTAACATCATGGCGGTTATTGTTGGAGTTCTTCGAGCTGTGATTTGAATGTATCGGTCTTGTCTCCGTGTGGTGCAGCGATACCGTCCTCCATGGCGCTCAGCCACGGTACCAGTGGTTCGGTAACGTGTCCAAAGTCGACTGATAACACTCTGACTTGTATTCAGAGCTAAAGCCACAGTACGTTGCCGGGAACCAGCTTCTATCATTCCCACGGCTCTGATCATTTCTTCCCTGCTTAAATGACGTCGCCGCTCCATAATAACGTTGGTTTTAATCAGTAGTAGGGAAACAGTAGCACTAATAATGTCTTCAATGCGTCTTATGTTTTTATAGGGAAAATATTGACAGCTGATTTTCATCTTTTACTCGAATTTGATTGACAGTTCCTGTTTTAAATTATGAAATGCACCAAAAAGGATCCATATAAAATTATAAAATCATAAATTTATTACAAAGCCACATCTCAATCACAAGAAATCCGCATAAACATGCTTGATCCCTAGACTTTTTTGATGTGTGTATTTACAAAAATAAAATGTAGTTTATCAACCATATAGTTTCCGTAACACAAGCCTCGTAGCTTACCACGGAAATTAGATGGCGCTGTATGACCTGTCTGGAAATACATAAAATATAATAAATAAAACATTGTTGCCGTACATCGTTGCCATTGAATGTCCGTATTACACTACTACAAACTCAAAAACGTATTCAAGCTTATTTATCTGTAGGTACACGTAATACTATAGTATTTTTCTAAACTTTTGGAGTATCTACGCAAGCTAAGAATATGGTATGCCTATATGTTTTCTCATTCTAATAACCGAACAGGCAAGTATCTTTCATCAGGTGGCATCTCAGACAAGACATCTTACATTTATAATAATCATCTAGATTTACAGACATAATAATAGAGCAGACGAAATTCTATTACAAAGGCAAAGTACATTAATTTAACGAAAAACTTAAGCGTAGAAATGGTGTTGTCTGGAAACTGACGTACAATCAGTCAGAACTCATTACGTATTCAGAGCATTTAATTACAAAGGGAACGAGCGCCAACTTCACAGGATATAAAACATACAGTATCATAACATATAACGAAACTCATGTCAGTATAAGAACATCTAGGTTCTCTGCCACACTGTTAATAAATAACTACACGACTGTGAATGATTGCTTTATTGTTCTGTTTATTGTTTTATAATATTTTTGAAAATGTGTTTCTATAGTATAGACTGTTTCTTAAAGAAAATACTTTGGTGCCGTGTCTGTTATTTCTATCTGTAAAAACTTTTTAGTGGTTTAATGACTAATGATAATTTGACAAAGTTCTCTCGAAAACAAATCATAATACTTGGTGGCCAACAATGTGTCGGTATGGGACCAGCCCTGACACATTCACGACAAAGAACAAGCTACGAAAACTATCAGATCTTGTCAATCACCAAACCATTTGCGAACTCTGAGGAACTACTAAAAACCAATTTAAATATTAAGAACCCTAATGACAAACTAATTATAAGTATAGGAGAACACGATACAAAATATTTTCAGAATTATCTTACTTTTTAAAATGTAACAATAGAATAGAAATTATTGTTCTTAGTGTTGTTAAAAGTACATACCTAAATGAAAAACCATTAAATCATCAATTAAGAACATTATGTAACAGTTTTGAAAATTGCACATTCTTGGACATTGGCAATAACTATGACAAATATGACTCTAAATTTATTAAGAACCTTTGTTTTAAAATAAATACTCTAATTGACACAATATTCTATAAGGAAAGGTTTCTACAGTTTTCAATTCCAAATTTTACAGACTCAAAAGTAAATAAATTTATTAGGCCTACAATAAATAAGAATGATAAACTTACCATTTAGGAGTGAACAATAAAATTATAAATCAAGTACCAACAAAGGGCACAATACCGTATTACTTTCACCCTTACTCCATAAAATCAATAAATAATAAACCAAAAAAAACGTTACTGGATTACTTTCAAAGCAGCAGGAAACAAAATAAAAAAAGTAAAAACGTCTCTTTAAATAAAAAAAATACGTTTTTTCGCGACCAATAATATTAAATTATTGCATCAAAATATAGCAGGGTTTTTAAGCAAAAGAGATATTCTCGAATGTGCACTTTATGAATTAGCACAAAAAGGAAAAGAAATTGACATCATCTGCCTGTCAGAAACTTTTATTTTACGTGGTAATGAATCTAACGTTCTAGTGAACGGTTATAGACTAGCCTCATCGTTTAGTAGGACTAAAAAACGTGGAGGAGTGTGTATAATTTGTAAAAATTATATGGAAATTAAAGAACTAAAAATAGTAAACGAACTCTCAGAGGAATTAAATTTTGAATGCTGTGGTATCGAGTTAATAGAATACAAAATAATTATAGTGTGTCTATATAGAACTCCCAAATCAAATGCAAAAATATTTTTAGATAAACTTGAGTTTCTACTAGATAAACTTAAATTTAAATTAAATAAACGAATAATTATCGTTGGTGACTTTAACATTGACACCCTTAAAATTACAAAAGTATGCCAAAACCTAAAAAATATTCTGTGTTGTTATAACATGACTCTTCATATAAATTCAGCTACTAGACAAGGTTCCTGTATAGATCAAATAATAAGTAACACCAAGGATAGCATAAGTGAACTTCATCATTTAGGTATATCTGATCATGAAACAGCTCAAGTGCTCATTGTAAAGGTCGAAAAGAAACCAAAAGTTATAAAAAAATGGTTCAAATTTAAAAGAGATTTTTGTAGCAATAATATAAAAAAATTTAAAGAATGTATTATGAGTCTCTCATGGTCAGACATAATGAATACAGATGACATGGACGAAGCTTACTCATCTTTCCACGAAGAATTTCGTTTGTACTATGACTTATGTTTTCCAACATTTAGAATTAAAATAAATAACTTGCCTTACGACAAACCTAAATGGCTCAGTAAGGGTTTAAGATCATCATGTCTCACAAAAAGAAAACTTCGTTTTAAGTACTACAAACAAAAAAATACAACAAATAAACTAAAATACATACAATACTCAAAAAAACTACGATCCTGCATAGAGCACGCGCAGATTAACTATAATCATGACTATATAATAAATTCAAAGAATAAATGTAAAGCTACATGGAACCTAATAAAGAAAAATAACGACACTAAACTAATAACCGATATTGACAAAATACAAATTTCAGGAAAAATAATTCAAGATCCGCGAAAAATTGCTTCAGCGTTTAATAAACATTTTATTGAACTTACTAAATCTAAAACAGGGTCTCAAAACAGTGCTGCAAATAACATTCAATACCATAATAGTAGTATATTTATACGACCTTGCAACGAGTTTGAAATCGTTAAAACTATTATAAATCTGAACAACACAAACTCTACTGGCTTTGATGACATTTCAACAAAAATAATTAAACACTGTGCATTTGAACTTGCTCCGATTTTAACCAATATGGTAAATAAATCCTTTTCTCAAGGTACATTTCCTAAACTATTAAAATCCTCTATTGTTAAGCCGCTACTAAAAAAAGGTTGCAAATCAGATCCAAGTAACTACCGTCCGATAGCATTAGTAAGTGTAATATCTAAAATATTTGAAAAAATAATGCACAATAGACTAACATCATTTTTATTAACATATGACATAATTAAACGCCAACAAAACGGTTTCCAAAAAGGAAAATCGACTACACTAGCATGTTATACTCTGGTCAAAGAGTTAGCTGCAAATATGGACAAGAGGATACCAATTATGACAATTTTTTTCGACATGACAAAAGCTTTTGACTTTGTAGACCACAATATACTCTTGCAAAAATGTGTACGTTACGGTATTCGCGGCCCAGCTATTGATTGGCTCACCAGCTATTTGACTGGACGGACCCAATGTGTAACAGTAACAAAACTTAATAAATTATCAGAAAGTAAAAATTATCAGTCGCCTTACCTTGAAAATAAATATGGTGTGCCGCAAGGCAGCGTATTGGGGCCCCTCCTTTTTTTACTATATATAAATGACCTGCCTGACATTACAAATCATAAATGCACTTTATTTGCGGATGACATATCTATAATAATTAAATATAACGACAAATACGAGTTTGACATAAATAATACAATAATTAGAGTAATAGACTGGTTAAATATAAATAACTTACAAATTAATATAAGTAAGACTAGTTACATGCAATTTATTAACAAAAACGGACATCCAAAAAGTATTAACATAAATTATAATAATGAACCTATACATGAATCTAATAGTTTTAAATTTTTAGGTATATATTTTTTTTTTTTTTTTTTTTTTTTTTTTTTTTTTTTATTTATTTAGGTTTACAAACAGTAACACACATGTATATAATAACATTTAAATAAACAAATTGTTAAGTATGTTACCAACGACGTAAACCACAGATTATATAAATAGGTAACGTCAGATAGTGAAGTTAAACAACAATTAGCAACAAAAGAAAGATATGAGTAAAGAAGATGAAAAAAATAAGCACACTACAACAATGATACTACAATAATGATAAACATAAATAACACGTTATGGTTTTAGTATATCGAAAATAGACTTCCTAAAAGCACCGGCAGTCGAGGCAATGATGTCTATAAAGTGAAATTTGTTATTGAATGCGTTAACCAGTCGGTATATTGGCGATCGTTTACCCGCGTTAGTGCGGCAGCTTCCTACTGAGAACAGCTGAAAGGGTCTAGATGATCGCTGATGCACTCGCATAGGAACCCTGTAGCACAACCTGTTATTGAGGTCACTACAGTCATATCGGTTATGACATAAATCATACAACAGCATTGCCTCGAGCTGTTTTCGTCTAGAACATAAGTCTAACATTTCATATTTTTGTAATAGTTGAGGATAGTGTAGTCTACTATGGAAACATTTATATTGCATAGATCGGAGAAATTTTTTCTGCACCATTTCAATAGAGTCAACATACTTATTATAGAAAGGGTTCCAAACCGGGACAGCGTACTCGAGTTGCGATCGAACCAGCGATTTATATAGGTACAAAAAAGTCTGAGCATGCCTAAAATCATGACCAGATCTAAAAATAAAACCAAACATCCTATATGCCTTATTAATGATTTGTTCAATATGGATGTTAAGGTGAAGCTTAGAGTCCAACACTACACCCAGGTCCTTGATAGATGCTGTCTCTTCCAGAGCTGTATCACACAATATATAAAAGTGGTTTTTGATATATTTCTTTTTAGTAAATGTTATCTTTTTACATTTATTAAGACTAAGACTTAGTTTATTAGTTATGCAGTAGTTTGAGAATCTATCTAAGTCTTCTTGAAATTTTATGTGGTCATCGTCAAACTGTATTGTGTGGTAAACCTTCAAATCGTCAGCATACAAAAGAAATTTACAAAATTTAAAACATCTGTCAACATCATTAATGAATAGTACAAAGAGAAGAGGACCCAATATTGAGCCTTGTGGCACACCGGAGCTGATGGTGACTGTGCTGGACTCATAACCTTCCCTTAGAACTTTTTGTGTTCGATTGGTAATATAAGATTTAAACCAGCGCCAAAGATTACCTCTTATCCCATTATATGCTATCTTCTCCAATAGCATCTTGTGGTCCACCCTGTCGAACGCCTTACGATAGTCTGTATAGATGGCATCAGTTTGGAGGTTGTCGTCCAATGCCTCGAAAAGATCTGTGGTGTATACCATTAAGTTAGTGGTCGTAGACCTATTTTGTACAAAGCCATGTTGCTGGGGGATGATAATGTTATGTAGCAAGGGATAAATTTCTTGATAGACCAGCCTTTCGAAGAGTTTCGACAGAGTGGATAATACAGAGATAGGTCTATAATTTTCAACCATCATTTTAGAACCTCCTTTATGAACTGGAGTAATGTTAGCAGCTTTCCAGATGCTGGGGACATCACCTTGAGCTAAACTTTTATTAAATAATATGGATATAGGTTTGTATAGACTAAGAGATGTGCATTTAAAAAATATAGGTGGAATACCATCCGCTCCCGGGCCCTTGGTAGTGTCCAATGTTTTAAGCTGCTTAAGAACTTTGTCACAGTCTATAGTTATGTGATGAATATTCAAGTCTGATTGACACAGTTGCTTACGTTCAATGTCAGCAATATCAAAACCATCCGTTACATCTGATGGTTCAAACACCGACTGAAAAAAAGTTGAGAACAAGTTACATACTCCCACCGGGTCTGACATAGTAGTATTATTATATGATACAGCATCAGGTATATCACCTTTATTCTTACGATTTGAGATGTATGTCCAAAAGAATTTACAATTTTTTCGTATTGATTGTTCTACTAAATTCATATAATTTTGGTAACATTTTAATGATTCTATTTTAAATCTTCGTCTGTATATAGAAAAAGTCTGATAATCATTTATGTTCCCATACTTCTTCCATTTGATCCAAGCAGATTTTTTATTTTTAAAGATATGTGTAAGGGAAGCTGAAAACCAAATTGGGAAGCTATTACATTTATTAATTTTTAAAGGTATATGCACTTTTATTATTTCATAAATTTTCTCGTAAAATAATGAGGCGCTAGCCTCTGCAGATTTATCACAAAACAATGTATTCCAGTTTATTTCTTGAAGTTCCTTATTTATAATGTCGTAATCAGCCTGTTTATAATTATATTTTAGTATGGTTTTACGTGAATTATTTTTATATTGACCAGTTGATACAAAGGGCATAATCACATAAAAAGATATTTGGACAGTCAGCTATCGTGGAAGTCACACATAGATTATGTGTTTAAAAAAATCAATAAATTTGTGTATCCAATATATAGGCTTTCCAGAATATCTGATCAAAAAACTGCTTTAATTGCATATCATGCGTACGTTGCCTCTATATTAAGATATGGAATTGTTCTCTGGGGAAATTCTGTTGACATAGATCGTGTATTCCTAGTCCAAAAAAGATGCATCAGGGCTATGTTTGGTGTAAGTTCCATTGAGTCGTGCAGACCCCTATTTACGAAACTCAACATTTTGACACTAGTAGGTATATATATATTCGAATGTTGCAAATTTGTAAAGCTTAATTACAACTTGTTTACAAAAAATCATCAGGTTTGTACTTTTAATACAAGATATCCAAATCGTTTGGTATTACCTTTTTGCAAAACAACAATGTGTTCTAGAAACAGTCATGCAATGTTAATTAAACTCTTTAATAACTTACCAGAAAATATCAAGGTATTACCGATTAACGGTTTCAAAAAGGATCTGTACAATTATTTAATAAAAAAATGTTTTTATACAATTAAAGAATATCTAAGCAATAACTGATGCTAAAGCGTAGCTTCAATGTACCTACTATTTTGCAGTCTGACTTTTCTCATATTGTAATTGCCCAATATTTGCATGCCATTGAGGTGAAACATGTGAAGCGAATTTTATAGCTATAAGATCTTGCAATGTAACCATGTTTTCTAGCAAATAAATTATTTTGATTTGATTTGATTTTGATAAGTATTTATGTCTAATTAAAATTCTATAACCATAAGTTTTCCTAATAAAATAAAATAAATAAAATACCAGAAGGCATTAAGTTCGCCCTCTTAAAGCATTTTTATGCAATAAAGAGTTTATAAATAAATACATAAATAGGTTAATTGTTTTGTAATTAACTGCCTCCATGGTCTAGCGGTTAAATCCGTGGATTTAAAATCGTAGGTACCGAATTCGATTCCTTGTCGGGACACAAAAATATTTATTAATGTTTATAAACACATTTAATTAGTGATATTTCTCGAGTTTGGTACGCTGGAGACATCGACGAGTTTGCCTCTTGTCATGATTGGCCTATAGTAAAGTTGGCTAAATGTGAATCCGCTTATTTATAAGCGTGGTTTCTGACCACCCCGAAATAATATAGTATCGTGATGATACTATACTACTCATGATACTTACATAAATAGGTCAAACATAATAACTTAGGACATCGATTTTTAACTTGCGTACTTTCGACTTGCTGTATGTACCTTATACCCATAGTAATTATATAGCAAAACAGTTTTATGCTTAGAGCAGATACATAGATAGATTTAACTCTCAAAGTCATGATTTAGATATTGACTTGTTTTATGATAGTATTTATTTCGTGAGAAGCGTAATTGTTTCAAATTTTGTAACAATTAATGTGTAATCTGTTATTGTGTCGCTTTTAATAGTATAATATATAGTTGCACATAATATATGTAACTCTTTTAACTTGGAGTTTATATTTTTTGTTATATTTGTTGACTTGTTGTTAGCTTGTAGTCATTCATGTATCATTATCATTACAGACCCTAGAACACAGCGTCCTAGACCTCCACTGCTGAAGATGGGCCTTCCAGCACATATATCTGGAGAATTTAGCCTACACTCGCCACGCTGGCCAGACGGCTTGGCGAGGATATGATGCCATTTTTTTTCACAATTTGGTATTAGTGTAGCCGGGACCGACGGTTAACATTTCATTATAAGAAGGTGGGTGACAAGTTCTTGACCGCCTCCGTGGTCAAGTGGTAACAAACGTTGCCGTGAACTCGGGAGGTCGTGGGTTCGATTCCCACCGGGGGCAAGTTGTACATTTTTATAATTTGTCTCGGTCTGGGTATTTATATGTATAATATATATATATTTACAAAAAAAAAAGTATAATATGTAGTTTATCAACCATCTAGTTTCCGTAACACAAGACGAAGCTTTACCACGGAAACTAGATGGCGCTGTGTGACCTGTCTGTAAATATTTATTTATTATATTTATATCTGTATCTCTCATTGGTACATTCCGGGGAGATTTGAACTAACCGTTTTAGGATCCAGCGTTACTTAAACACCGTTAAATAAATAAAGTTTAGGTACTGTTTTGTTTATATACTGTGCCATCGTTGTGATGCAAAATGCGTTCGAAGAAGACGCGCATAGTTGTGATTGTGGCAGATCTCAATTAGCCGAGACTACATAAAACAAAGTTCTATTATAAAAATCTTCAACCCATTTCTAATTCAAACGTTTAACAACCTTACAATTTTATATTTTTACTATCTAATAAAACTTGTAATTTGCATTTGTGATAAGATTTCTGTTGTACTTTGATTGCGTTAGTAAGACCACGTATCTGAATTTCGTTCAAGACTTAAGTGGTTACATACGAATATATGGTCTTGCCGTAATTTAGGAATTACCTGCCCTCGTATTAACTCTCTTTACCTACATATTTAAAAGATACATTTTATTTTCTTTATACATACATACCTTTTTATACGGCATTCTTAATAATCCAAAAACGCCCCCTTATCTTAGTGATCGTTTCGAGTACCTGCGTGACTCGCACTCCCGCTCCCTTCGCTCTACTCACAACAATCAACTCTCAATTCCTCTTCACTCTTCCAGCAGATATTCAGATTCTCTTACTGTTTCTGCAGCCCGCCAATGGAACAGGCTACCTTTATCTATTAAATATATTCAAACATTTATTAATTACATACTTTCTCAAAAAACAAAATGACATCTAATTTCCACATCTTGACATAGATAATTATTATATTAGTATTTATTTAATTTAAGTATTTATTATATCGTATGACATATTTATATATTGGTATGTTATTTATACTTACTATGGTATATTTATGATTGATTTTAACTATTATTATTATTCTTATTTCGTACTCTGCACCCATTATAATAATTTCTCACTCTCCCAAAGGTTAGCTGGTAGAGAATACCATACGGTATTATGCTCGCCTATGTACATTATTTTATATTTTGTGTGCAATAAAGAATTATATTATTATTATTATTATTATCTTCACGCCAGGTACCTTGCGGGAGAGGCAGAGACGATTATCACGACATACCTCTTCGCTTCGTCGACATTCATTAACCTCTTCATACATGCCCTTTGGTTACGAAGATTTTTTAATGCACCTTCACAGTCAGTGTTTTATTTATTTGATCGTGATATGTGTTTGTTTTGTTATTGAGATAATTCTTCGTTCTGCTCATAATTCTATCCTTGCTATTCCTTCACACCACACAAACTCTGTTTTTGATTCTTTTTCTGTAGTAGCTGTACTGATTTGGAACAGCTTACTCTTAATACTCGTCAAGCCCCAAGCAGGGCCATCTTAAAAAAGCTGGATAACTCACACCTTTTGAAATCAATAAAGTCCTTGTGTGTATCGTTCAAAGCTGATAAGTTCACACACGATAGTTCTGCACGGTGAATCATTGGAATTTACAAAAATAAATATTCTCTTCTCAGTGTAAATTTAATAATAATATATTATTTACTTTTAGCCGTCTGGCCAGAGTGGCGAGTGTAGGCTGAATTCTCCAGTTCTGGAAGGCCCAACTCCAGCAGTGGAGGTCTAGGATGTTGTGTTCTAGGGGCTATAATGAATGAAAAAAAAAATACTTTACAAAAAATGCCTTATAACTAGTTACATCAAAGTATCTTAACCCTTTCAGCACGGACGATACCAAGGGAGCGTTATTTCAAATAAAATCTAGACTAATCTAAAAAAAACTGTTTTTCGCTCTGAAACGGCCTAGATACGAGTAGTTCGTACACCCATCTAACTTCTTAATTATTATCTCTATTAAATTGTTAGGGCTAGTAAAGAAAAAACCATACAAAAAACGAAGATGTTAGCTATGCTAGCACATTAGAAAACGACAACGCATGAATATGCGGAGCGGGTCTTGTAGAATTCCCTAGGAGAGGATCGGATTCACTAATTATATGAGATATTACCTCAAGGATCTTAAAGTTATCAATAAACCCTTCAATATCCAAAATATTTTTTGTCGAGCTGAAAGAGTTAAGAGTACACTGGAGTACGATATATTACAGGCAATTAACAAGTTGTTAAAACTCTGTATACAAAATATAATATACTTCTGGACTCCAAAGGTTGGTTAGTGTAAAGATAGTTAATATTATTACCAGCCTGTGTCTCTACAAGGCTCGCATTTCACATAACATTCTGCTAACCTTCATCAGATGTTTTATTTATTTATTTAATAGTACACACAGCAGTACATATATTATCAGTAGTATAATTATAACTTATCTAATATATGTACCAATTAGGTGTCACAGCATTCACCAATATAAAGTGAAGAAGAAATTAAAAACTTATTAGTGGAAAAACAAAAAAATAAATTTCACAGAAACTAACAAATTTACAAAATATAACATAAAAATATGACTTCTAAAATAAAATTATTATTTTTTTCTTTTTTAATAGAACTATAAAGAAAACATATAAATTGCATAAATTTGGTACCTTAAAAAAGGAAAACAAAACACTTGTTAAATAAATTATAAGCTGTTTTATTCAAGTAATCTGTCCATTTGGCAGGGGGTTGTCCCACCGTATGTCTTCTTGCCTTTGTCTCCAATCTAGAACCCGTATATTCCATTGGTCACTGGAACTGCAACAGAAGTTTCCGTTAAACATTTTAGTTACTCATAATTATAAAATTTTAATTAATTTTTGATAGTGTTTTTTTAAAATTAAATATCCAACGCATGTATATGGGAAACAATAAACATCCCTCAGGAGATTTTCAAGTAATAACATTAATTAAAAACAGTTTGAAAAGAACGGAATTATGCCGAAAGGAACCTTTGAATTCTCTTACTCTAATTAAGTACCTAATTAATTACATCGCATTCAGGAACAGTCAAAGAGGAATTCGCAAGTTTTTTTCTAAAAGCTCACTCTTTAATAAGGGTATTAACGCTGTTTGCGGGTTTAGTTTGACCTGATGTTTACAAGTACCCGTTTGACCTATTTTTATTTGTAATAACAAAATATAATTATTAATTTTCTGACTCCAAATTAATCAGAAACTAATAAAAAAACTTCTATAGGTACCTACTATGTTTAACGAAATATGTTACTCTCCTACCACAAAAATGTTATGTGTACCATATCGTCATCATCATCACAACGCTCAGAACGTAAAGTCCTATACATGTCTTGTTGGAGGTGGACCTTCCAGAACCTTTATTACCAATCGGTTTGGCAAGGGCACTATATACACATATACTCTTTAAATTATTTTAAAACATATTAGTTTTTTTTTTAAATAACAGTTATGCATTAATGTTTTAACAGCTGTTTGAGATACGAGTAATTCGATAATTAATTTAAGAATGTATATTTCCTTCTTTAATTTAGAAGTACGAGTACGGTATAACATTAATTTATACTTAATAGATAAAACCTAGATTTAATTGTTTATTATATTTTAAAGTCAAGGCTATTTCGTGTAAAAATTAATAATACCAAAATATAGTATGTATGTATCCGGGATACTTATAATCTTTTTAGATTTTTTTTTTATAAATATATTCACATTACAAATTACAAAACATACGAGGTCATAATTTCTATTTTTCATAAAGGATCAAATTTTTGGGTGTAAGTTGTAACATCATTTTAATGAAGAGGCGTTTAGATATTTTGTTCGCCAAATAGGCTAATTAAATACCAATAGGCATAGAATATGTGCTTTGTACAATCTAATGGCTGGTTGCAGAAAGGATGATTATGGTTGGACAACACAATTTTACTTTTCCATAGAATTTTGGAGAATGTCTGCTTCATTGGGATTTTCAGGTATTTTCATTAAAAATGTATCCTTTTCCAACAATAGTAAAAATAAATACTATTACCCAATTTATTTACCTATACGCCACCTACTATGAAATAATGGTTTATTTTAAAAATATCTAGATTATATTGAAATCTTAAGATAAAAACTTTCTTCAGGTGGACGCGAGGTCACATGTCGTGTTTCGTATAATATTTACTTACATACGTTTTGAGAAGCTCTTTAAATATTATGAGTATACCATCTATTTAAATAGTCGTTCCACAAATGTGCAGCAACTACTGCGATTAATAAAATATACATACATCTTCACGTCAGATCCCTTGCGGGGTAGGTAAAGACAATTGAGCGACACTTGACACAATCACGACATACCTATTTCGCTTCGTTTACATTTATTACGAAGGCTTTTTAATGTACCTTCAGTCAGTGTTTTATTTATTTGATTGTGATATGTGAGTCTCGGTCTACCAGGGCCTCTTTTACCCACCACTTTCGCATTATATATCTGACTAGTCAATCTTTTATCGCTCATCATTCCTTATTTTTGCCCCTATGCATCGTTTTATACATACCCTTTTCCTTTACCGCACTGCGTGAAAGCTAGAGAGTGATAGAAAGGAATAGACAAAACAGAATTATGAGACAAACGAAGGGATCTTCGGATTTCTGTGTATGTTTTATTTTATAAATCTGATATAGCTGAGTTTTCCTTGCAGATTCCTTTCTCAGTCAGATTAAACATTAACAGGTCACTGGAATTTGCTTAGCTGCTGGTCTTCTGCTAACAGCTTACTTATTAGACCACTTTGCTGCTTAGTCTTCCACTAGCAGGAGTAGAATCATTCAAAATAATTAAATTAATGACGTTTTATAAATGACTGTTATAGGTTAACGTGAATAAAGATATTTTGACTTTGACTTTGATCTATCATGAAGAGAAGAGAGATAGGCAAATTTTTCCTTAAGGTATTTTGGTGTCGCTTGTTGAGTATAGTAAGGATTCTGAGGTTACTTAAGGTTACGACTAAAATAAGTTAGGTTTCTGATAAAAAAAACCTATTTTGGATATTGACAGCGTCTCGTTATTGAACCGAAAATCTTGACAATAATAGTACAATAGTTAGGAACACAATAGTCACATCATATCTTCACAATCGGATGGTCACTGGTAATTCGATCGATCACAGTTCAGCTTCACTGATTTTGTAACATTAACTTACTCTATATTCGCAATAGCAAAAACGTTTATGTAAACAAACAGCTATCAAAAATTAAATAGGTTTTTAAATTAACGGATTTCAATTATCATTTTTCTTCTGGTGCACCCGCTTATTACATATCTCAGTCATAAAGGTTAGTTGGTAGAAAATGCATTTACGGCATTAAGCACGCATATATACCTGCACTTGTTTTGGTTTTATACAATAATTATTTTATTATTATTATTATTAACAGATTTCTGATGAACATGCAAATAGCGTCATTAAAATTGAAAAAAATACATTTGTTGTTTTTACGAGTATAACTTGAGTAAGTACCTTATTTTATATACGAGTAAATATTAAAAACAGTTTGAGAACCATTAGTTTTTTTTATAAACTTTATTGCATTCTCTAGCAGCCAACGTTTGGCAAAGGGCTTTAAAATGAAATTAATTAAAAATATTAAATAAACTGAATCTGAGATAAAACAATACATATTAATATACATTCCAATACATAAAAATATGTACGCAATAATACATATACTACACACTATATATATATATATATATCTTACATACACTGTTGGGAGCTGTTTAAGTAATGTGAATATACTATTTTCTTAAAGAGTGATCTATTGGGCGCCTGGCAAATTTGTACTGACAAATTGTTCGCGGCCACTACTGCGAAAGAGTTTGACTTGAAGCTAGAGTGATGAGATAGGCTAGATAAAACAGAATTGTGAGCCGAGCGAAGTGACGAGAGATAGGCAAACTTGTTTTTGAGGTATTTCGGTGTCAGTAAGAATAGACAAGAGCAAGCAGAGGATTCTGAGGTTCCTGCGACAACGAATTGGTAGCCACTTTAACTAAGCGCGATACTCAAGAATTGTGGTTGTATTTGCGTAAACAAAAGATGAACCAGATACAGGTATTTAGTAACCGGTCTATCTTTTTCAGCACCACCTCTGATAGATCGAACTACTTTTTCTTGTTTACATTATATTTTTTGCTATCTCAAATAAGGTATACGCATAATGTAAAAAATGGGTTAGATTTATTGACTAACACATTATTATTATTATCATCGAATTGGTGGTGCTGTGATAGTTAAAACGCTGTCCTTCTTAAAGAATAATAAGGATCTTTTTACTGCTGGACTACCCGCTATCCTGGGATTGCAGAGAGAAACTCAAGCTGCGCAAATACGTCAACCTACGTACAGCTTACGAATTTGCTCCGTTTGGGGTCAAGACGATGGGACCATAGGGACCCTTAGCCAAGCGTCTGGCCAAACGGCTCATGGAGAAATCTGGAGACAGGAAGGCTGGCAATTATTTCTGCCAACGTATTTGCCTTGCTATACAGGGGGGAAAATACAGAGAAAAAATGTTGCCAGTCTTATATCTGATGGACTCTTTGAGGACATTTTTTATTTATAGTTTAATTTTATTTATATTTTTATTTGGCTTAGTTTAATAGATAGTTTCTAATAGTTTAGTACATCATTTTATTACGTAATTTATTATTATTTTGTAAATATATTTTTTTAAATATTTCAAGAATAATTATTTTAATTTGTAAAATAAATAGGTATTTTAATTTGTCGCCTAAACTGTCAAAATATGTCCGGCGAATAAAGTTATTAAAGATTAACGTACCAAAATGTTTAGCGTCATTAACTTTAAGTATTAAAATAAATAAATAATTTAGGAAATATAACTTTATACCAACGTTTCACTGTCGTAAATGTACACGTTTTATAGTGCAGTTTCATTTTGTATTCTACAGAGTTAATTGCGAGCTCGAAGGCACCGCGCTTGGGACGCCGACTGAATTGCCAGTCCACCGCTGCATTAAGTGTTACTTGTAACAATGTTTATTCACCATCTTAATTAACGGACTTAAGTGAATCTTCCACCATGTTTTTCTGAGTTCTTTCTTAATCTCAGTCTTTGTACTTACAGTCTATACAATTATTTATAATTTTATTATGAGCTCGAAGGTAAAGTGCCTTGGACACTGACTTAATTGCCAATCCACCGCGCATTAAGTGTTACACGCAACAATGTTTATTTTCCATGTTAATTATTGGACTTAAGTGAATCTTCCACCATATTTTTCTGAGTTCTTTCTTAATCCCAGTCTTTGTAGTTACAGTCTATACAATCATTTAATATTTTATTATACGCTCGAAAGTAAAGCGCCTTGGACGCCGACTTAATTGCCAATCCACCTCGCATTAAGTATTACACGTAACAATGTTTATTTACCATGTTAATTAACGAACTTAAGTGGATCTTCCACCATGTTTTTCTGAGTTCTTTCTTAATCTTAGTCTTTGTAGTTATAGTCTATAGAATTATTTAATATTTTATTATGAGCTCGAAAGTAAAGTGCCTTGGACACTGACTTAATTGCCAGTCCACCGCTGCATTAAGTGTTACTTGTAACAATGTTTATTCACCATCTTAATTAACGGACTCTTAATCGAATCTTCGACCATGTTTTTCTGAGTTATTTCTTAATCTCAGTCTTTGTAGTTACAGTCTATACAATCATTTAATATTTTATTATGCGCTCAAAAGTAAAGCGCCTTGGACGCCGACTTAATTGCCAATCCACCTCGCATTAAGTATTACACGTAACAATGTTTATTTACCATGTTAATTAACGAACTTAAGTAAATCTTCCACCATGTTTTTCTGAGTTCTTTCTTAATCTTAGTCTTTGTAGTTACAGTCTATACAATTATTTAATATTTTATTATGAGCTCGAAGCTTCTTGGACGCCGACTTAATTGCCAATCCACCGCGCATTAAGTGTTACACGTAACAATAGTTATTCACCAACCTTATTAATCGACTTATTCATTATATATTATCGACAATGTTATTTTTGATCATTATTATTATGTCTCTTTACTGCTGGATATATGCATCCCCAGGGGTCGCTGTTTTACACTATCTTCTGCCACCCTCATCCAGTCCCTCCCAACGATCATGTCTTGTCATTTCATCCGTAGTTCATAAAATTCTAAGACTTCTTGTGTTACTAAAATACCATCTTATTATTATTATGAATAATTATTATTATTGACATAAGCACACATATTAAACAAGATATTTACATGATTCGTGCATGCCTAATTTATTAAAAATACCCCTTTTATAACTGAATCATAAATAGCTTTATTTTGAAAGTTTTGTTTAAATTTTGCTATCAAATAATCTGTCGTGAAATATTTAAGTAAGTCAAATAATGCAGTAACATATAAAATGTCAGTTTTGTCACTTGTTACTCGCGCTAACCCCAAGTGACTAAACTCCTTGATTAGATTCTGGAAAGGGAATCCTCGACCGCGACGAGTAATGAACCCGTTTGTCAGCGCTTCTGATTTGTGTCCCCAAACTTACACCAAGTCGTGGAACCAAAGACATATATACAAAAACATACAATGCGGATGTTATTGCAATAGACATGATGTAATGACAGTAGAAATAGCTGACAATAAAAAAACTATTTGAATTCGTTCGAAAGTATATTTAATAAAGTATTTTCAAATAATATCAGTATATAAAAGCAGTATTGTAATTCAGCGGAAAAATCAAGCTAGTGATCTTGCCACCACTCCACGCGGACGTGAGTTATATTTCTATGAGTAGCTTCAATTTTGTTTAATATTAGGTAAATATTTTGAGGAATAAATATTCTTTAAAAATATCTTACACTTAAAGAAAATAAAGGTTAAGTGAAACAATGAATAGTCATTTTTTAAATTTGCTTTCAAACGTTCACATTTTTATGAAATCGCTCGTGACATCTGTGTTTTCGCTTTTACATTGCGTCTTATTTTGTACCAATATAGTGTTTAGTTAAAAAATAACACGCAATGGACAACGAAAGTAGGAACCCTCTTAATTCTTGACTCAACTCAATGTATACAAAGAATATTATCTAAATCGCCCTGTTTGCTGTTCAATCTATCATAGCGTTTTTTGTGGTTTTCTCTAATTAAACTTGATTTTAGTCGTGCTCCAACTATAGTATCCAATAAACGAATACTTACTACTACTAGAATTATATTTTTACGATTTTGTGCGTCTTATACAGGCATTCTCACAGACCAATTTGATAGTTTGAGATCTCTGGATTAGGAACAAGGCATGACAAACTTACATACAAGAAATACATTCCAAAACAATAATTTAAAATAACAGAAAAATGATTGCGAAATATCTTAAAGAATGTCATATTTCAAAATAATAAAGGTTAAGTTCAAAAGTGCAAATTAAATGAAGTATAGGTACTATGAAGTATACTTACATACAAAACAAGAATTTAAAATGATGGAAAAAATAATGTCATATTTCAAAATAAAAACATAAAAGGATAAAGGATATATAAAATGCTAAAAAGAAGAACGCGACAATAGCATTTCACAAATGTCGCACAATTTTTAGACTGTAATGGGTTGTACCACCGAATGTTGACAATAATAAATGAAGGAACAGTTCATTTATTATTATGTCCATGCATAAAACTGTTTTATTTGACAATGCTCACATAAAGTTGTTATTTTTAACCTGAAACTTTACTGCTCGGTCTAGAGGTTGGACGTTTGGCCAAGTTCGATTTCTGGTCGGGGAGGTGACACGATTTAAATTATTTTAGTTTATAGTCATTTAATTTGATTATTTTTATTAGGTTTAGTTTATAGTTATTTAATTTGATTATTTTTATTAGGTTTAGTTTATAGTTATTTAATTTGATTATTTTTATTAGGTTTAGTTTATAGTCATTTAATTTGATTATTTTTATTAGGTTTAGTTTATAGTTATTTAATTTGATTATTTTTATTAGGTTTAGTTTATAGTTATTTAATTTGATTATTTTTATTAGGTTTAGTTTATAGTTATTTAATTTGATTATTTTTATTAGGTTTAGTTTATAGTTATTTAATTTGATTATTTTTATTAGGTTTAGTTTATAGTTATTTAATTTGATTATTAGTTTTAGTTTATAGTTATTTAATTTGATTATTTTTAGTTTATAGTTATTTTATTTTATTATTTTCATTAGGTTTATAGTTCTTTAATTTGATTATTTTTATTTATGTAGTTAGTAATTATTATTTTATCTTTTTTATCTTTTGTAAATACTCTTTCAAATAAATATTTCATATAATAATATTTATTAGGTAAAATAAAGCATATTTAATGATAAATCCTTCCTGAGATTTGCAGCTTGATGTTGTATCAAACTCAAAATAAATAAAATAAAAATAAAATAAAATCAGTTTTTATTTGTCACAAAAATAGTTAATAAAAATGTAAAATATAGTTAAAAAATAAAACAAAGTTATAATGACAAAAGGGTCTATGGTTCAGAAAATGGTGTTGGAAGCAGGTTCCAACAACCTCTGTTATAGCCGACATTTAAATTTAGTGGAACAGTAATATAAAAAAAAGTTATAAAACAATAATGAAACATAATTAAAATAAAATAAATAAAAAAACCAAGAACATAAATAAATAAATAAAAAACAGAAACCTAGACGGGAGCCTTGGACTAGGAACCTAACGACTACTTTCAGTCATCTTTAGTATGTGTTTTATTTTATTTATTTATTTCATGAATCCTGTATATATTTAATTATATGTATTGTATATGTAGTATTAGAATGTATTGTTTATTTAATATTTGCTTGGCACTCTGCCTGTCACATGTTCAAAACTCCCTAAAGTTAGTTAGTGGATAATGCCTCACGGCATAAAGCTGTGCACATTCATTTTAAGTTATTTTAGTTTTTGTGCAAGACAGCATTATTATTATTATCAAACAAATAGGAGACAAAGTAAGAGTGATGAGAAGGAATAGAAAGTGTGATTAAAACTAGACAAAGAGCTTGATTATGAATAGAGCCAAGAAAAGTGAATTCTTTATGATTCTAAGGTGTGCCGGTACATCAAAATGACAAAATATTTTACAAATATCATAGTGGTTGACAACTTGTATTATGTTTCAAAAATATATTTAAAAAAAAAAAAGTTAATTATAGTTATACCTACTTGGGTAATGAAATAGTGGATTACGATGCGATTAATTGCAATTGATCGTTGTAAATGAGTCGACGAGATTTTCTCGTTTCTCAATTTAATCCTCAATAATGACCGAGCGAGGATTATTATTTTAAAATGACAGGATTTAATGCTGCTCCACACAATGTATCATATACAGAGCTGTATTCTGACACATAGAAACAAAATGTTCGATCGTCTATCTTGTACTGTATATTTATTAATTTTATTTATTAAAAAATATTGTACAATGTACAAATGCGGACTTAATGCCCGTAGACATTTTCAGACTGCCAAACCTTGGGGACCAATTAGGACAATTATAGGTGCAATTAAATAAAAAATAATATAGAATAAATTTAACAACTTAATGATGAATACTTACCTAATAAACTTTTATATATATACTAAAATATATATATGTATATTATTTAGTAAGCATTTATTCGAAAAAAAGATTTACAAAATATAAAATAAAATTAATATTAATACTAAGGATAGGAATATAAGTCCCGTCCGCGTGGAATGGTGGCAAGAAAGCTGGCTGCATTTCCCCGCTGAATTGCAATACTGATTCTTTGGGCGAAGAAAGAGCCAGCCCTCTTGTCACCGAAGGAGACGACAAGACGCGGTGTTATGTCTTTTAAAAACTTTTTTGCACTTGGACTCCATGGGCCCAGAGTTTCTACAGCAAACGGCATAAATATGTAATCTTTTAATATACTTACATATTTGCGCCGCTTGCTGGACTCCGCATTTTCCGCCGCGGCTCCCGCTTAAAATATTAAACATACTAATGAGTAATGACTAATACATATACACTTTCATGTTTCATAAATTTGTAGCGACAACTGCAAAAGAATTTGAAACAAATCCAGAATCATGCAAGGGGACAGAAAGAATTGAGTTGTGAGAAGAATGAAGGGATTTGTCGTGAAATGAAGAAATATAGAACTTGTCCTTGAGGTATTTCAATATCGCAGGCTCCTTTAAAATAGAAAAAGAAGACAGAGAACTCTTAGATTTATTTCCAAGTACATCAATGAATTGACAGCTACTTCACTGAGCACGATATTCAGTGTTGTGATCGCATTTACGTAAACAGAAGACGAACTGGATACATGTATAATTTCTGGTATATTTATTGCCACAAAAACTATATATACTCGTATATACTACGTGGGTTTTGTTAAAGATGAAATATTTTTATATTATAATCTAGAATAAAAATAAAGAAAGTACCTATGTATTTAAAAAAAATAGTAATTAAATCTTAAGTTACGGTGCAGAGAAGTTTTCCTAAAAATATCGCCACTCATGCCGAGCCTAATCAAGTAGGTAGCTAAAGGTCGATGATCGCGCGAATTTTGACTTACGTAAATAAAGTAGGTACCTTGAGATTCGTGCGAGGTTGCCGAACTGCGCCTCCCGGCCGGGCGGCGTTTGACCTTGTCACACTCCCCAACCTTTAGGTATTTATCACGATAGATATTGTGATTTTCAGACCTATTCCCCATACAGTAGTGTTTTGTTTTTCGGATAATGATTTTATCTTTAAAAAAAATATTACCTGTTTTATTTTAAAAAGTGGTTCTACCAATGACACCTTAAGCCTAAAAAAAATATTTGCTCTTTTTGCAGTTACACGTAGTATATAATATTGACACTAGTCTTTCTTTCGTACGCTTAATTAATGTTGTTTTATAATTAATTTAGATTCCCTATGTAAGAGACGCTATAGTAATGAAGCCTCTTGTCCGTTTATTAACTGGAAAGTTTCCGAGCAAACTTTAATCCTGTGCTGAGAACTTCATTCACAAACTTTAACTTCAATACTAATTTGGACGATTCAGTTGAGAATTTAACTAAACGCTGTTGCACTTTTGCTGTGTGAATATGAACACTTCCAAGTTATGTATTTGGGTTAAATTATAATTACCTGAAGCTAGCGTTCAATGAACGTAAATTAAATTTAAAAAATAAAACCTATATCTGATGTTAACGAACCTGAAACTGCAAACATCAAAATATCCTTAAAAGGTCGCTTTGTACTCTGGCATGTACCAATGAGAAATACACTTTTCTTAAGTACAGTTGTCATTTATTTACAACACCACTGTTTCTCGTGCCTCGGAGAGCACGTTAAGCCATCGGTCTCGGTTCCACTAATATCAACTTGTGAAAACGTTAATAAATTGTCATTAAAAATTACCAAATTCTCCAGATTTTTCTTGAAGGCCCATCTCCAGCAGTGGAGGTCTAGGACTCTGTGTTCTAGGGGCTGTGATGATCATGATGATAAATAATTAATTGTTTGACTTCCATTTTATTTGAATTTAATAAACGCATGTGTCTGCAGTGGGCAGCAGTTCGTTCTAAACCTTACTCCCGAACATTAACTCTTCACTATGTGGGCGATCTGCTGTCCACTATATCCACTAACTGACGTTACCTGTTTATATTATTCTTTACATAGTTATTAACACACATAACAATTTGTCATATAAATGTATATTGTGTTAATGTTTGTTAAACTCAATAACAACATTGAAAAAATGATAGTAAATGTCATTTTCCACATGTTAAAAGGATTAACTTAGTACATAAAGAAATATTGAAAAGCCAGAATTACAAAAGTTGTAGGTGAAAGTGAGTCTGACAGACCAAGACACATCTAACCCCAAATATATTTTTCTTTTGAAAATAAATAGATAAACCTGAAAATGCAGTAAGGGGTCTACGCAAATGAGCATGAATGAGAAAATCTAGGTATTTGACGAAGCGAAAATCGTATGCGATGATCGTGACAAATGATGTTCAATTATCTCCACCTACCTCGCAAGCGAAATGTCATAAAAATGATGATGAAGAGGGATGAAAACCTTAACTTAACTTAACTTAGTTTAACGATTTTCCCTCTCGTTCGCACTATGAATATTTACTTAGATTTTTCAAATCTGACTGTACTTTTGAGCAATAAAGTCTATCAATTTACTAGGGAAGAAAATTACAATCATTTTGGACTTTGAATTTTTATTTAAACAAATACTCGTAAAATAAAATACATATATAATAATATTCTCGAAACATAATATTATATTGTGAGAGCGAGAGGGGTGCAGAAGCATTAAACCCTCGTAATCATCTACTGAAAAAGTTAATTAAAAATGTGTTTTATTTAAGTAGGTGCTTAGCAAGTAAATAATTAAGTATATTAATCATAATGAAACGAAAACTAAAATAAAACAGCAGTAACAATGTACAAGCGTGGGATTTAATTAAATTTGTCCCTTCGGTACACATATTTACGAAATTGCTTCACCGTAAAATTTGTTTAACTATGCGAAAACTGGATTTTATGCCCACCTATAGACAGGAGGTAATTTCCACGAAATAATTAGATTATTATTTAAAATTTAATTACAGTATCGTACGAGTATGTGAAATTCGGGATTTATAATCTGAACTGAAGCGACTGGTAAAATTTGATTTATGCCTCTTCAGTTATAGGTGCAGATGATTTTAATTTTCATTGTTAACAAGGTAAGTTCCATATTAATGGACACGAAAATGTCACCCATTTATTACAATAATTAATTGACACTTCTGGTGCTGTCGTATTGAGACCCGAGTTTTATAAATAATACATTATGCACTATGTCTGTTAAATATATCAATTAAAAACCCCGCCACATTCGTCCAGCAGATTCTTATACAGTATCAGCCGCTCGCCAGTAGAACCGACTCCCTCTTCATTTTTGTAAAGCACCATCACTTATATGTTATAAAAAGTTGCTCACGAAACACTTGCACAAAAAGCAAGACGAGTCTTCATAATTTGACTAAATCGGTATATTATTGTATGTATATAAATATAGTATGTAACCAGTATATGTATGTGTTATCTATGTATTGTATGTATTTATATTTTAGATTTAATATCGTTATTTTTTTAGTTATAAGTTATTATTTTTAACTTAATAAATCTCTTTATCTCAAATATTAGCGGTCATGCACCTTACAATCCCTGCTCAGCTTAGCTGTTAGAAAATGTTGTTAGACATTGAGCTCGCCTATGTACTGTAAAATGTACTATTTTCTGTGCAAAAAAGAATTTATCTATCTATCTGAATGTACAGAATATTATTATATATTATATACAGAATAATATTCAAAAGATTGATATACTCACATTACTTAAATAGCTCCCTACAGCGTATATAAGTAGATATTGTATGTAGTATAGTTATGTATATATGTATGTATGTAAGTACTATTAGTATGTAGTATATATATTATTAATAGATATAGTTATTATTTAATACTTAATTATTATTTAATCTTAAATACGTCTTCGCACCTACTCATCGATCTAAGTTATAGTTATCATTGTCCCTAAGGTTGGCTGTCAGAGAATGTCTAGCGGCATTAAGCCCGCCCCTTGTACATATTGCAATAAAGTTTTAAATGAATAAATAAAAATATATGTAGCAATCGAAAGGTTTCTGGAAAAGCTAGGAAGTATAAAACTAATTATAATTACATTATTATTGTCATATTGACATGTTGAACGGCGTTCAAGTAGCGCTTTACTTACTACGCGAGCATGAGTTGTTCTAAAATTCTAATCGGATAATGAAATTTTTTTTGAGACCAATGCTGCATTTAACTTATATATTTTTAATTTCATTTATTTACTAAATTACTTATAATTCCCAGTTTATAAAGTAAATTTAAACTTTAAGCGTGTTCTACAAGCACTACGGTATGTGTTCTTAAGAGTTCCACAACGTTATTCCTTCTTCTCAATTTGGCAACCGAACCACACGCATGGTCCAAAATATATAAAATACATCCCCATACCGTAGCCACTATCCCTACTCGAACATACTCATCTGTCGCACGCTGATGTGGAATGCTCTCTCATTCCTATAACTTGAAGTCCTTTAAGCAAGCAAACCGTCTTGATAGGCTGGCATAATGGTAGAGATTAATGTCGGTCGTCAGTTTCTCCCATTCTTGGACTTCGCGTACTGTTTACCATCAGGTGGGAGCAATGTCACATGTCGTACTGTGTATTAAAAAAAAGTAATTCAAGGTGTAATTATACATGGGCATGACAAAGACGTTGATAGACATATTTTATTTAGAACGATAGTTTGAAAACGATTTATGTTAACAAATAAAACTTTAACCTTGTTCATAAATTACGCCAACTAAATTAATTATTTTGAGAGAACGAACAAATTAGGATCTAAGCAACAACGTTGGGGATTGTTGAAATATTTGAAACATCTTCAAGACAACGCTCAAATGGTTATAACACTTCGCGAGAACTCAACTGATAAATAACTGTTTACTCTCAAACAATAGAGTTTAACAGAATTTCAAAATGTTTGTTTTGTCTATATTTGCTGCTCCTACATTTGCTGTAACTAAGGAAAGTTTATCTGACTTTTAATAGAATATTTGTAACGAACATAGGTATAATGTCTTAACTGGATTAAATGAGATTTAAAAAACGTTAAGCGAAAGAATTTTCCAATTTATTCAAAGGAAGGTAAGAATTTAAAGGAATTAAAAATAAAACTAAATAAAAATATTCACCCACCAATAAAAATATTGCTACTGTGGCAGTTTGCCTATAACACTTGCAGCATTCCCATACACAGCTATGCTGATTTGCTGCGCGAAAATACTGCCAGCTCTCTTGTTACATACAGCATTAAGTTATTTAAATAACTTCTTAGCACTTGGCCCCCACGGTCACATTGTTTCAACACGTAGTCTTTACCAACAAACTCGTAGTTGCGACATTTGGCCTTTTCAGCTGAGTCCGCAGCAGCCCCAGCCCTGATAGATGTGCCCTGGATATGAGAACGAGCACACAAGTAGCGCCGTTGGACCACGACACCAAAGTTATTAAATTAAAGTTAGTGAAGAAACACTACCGTAAACAGAAACCATGCATTTTAAAGGAGAAGTGAGTTTTAATTTATTCATTTAATCAACTACGATGCTATAGGCCCATCACGATAAGTGGCAAACTTGTCGATGTTTAAGCTCGTTAATTAAATGTTAAGGGTGTTAGGATTATAATTAAATTCAAACTCAAAATCAAAACTCAACTCGTCTCCCGAATAAGTAGAAAACAGAAGTGCTACAATGATTTTAAGGCGTACGAAATAAGGATAACACCAATTGGCGTGGATATGAATTAATAAAAGCAGTCGATATGAGGCTGTGGATCGAGTAGAATTCATAGGACAATTTCTATATTTGTAAAAAAAAATAAAGACGAAAGTTTATTCATCGCACAATATAAATAGTGCAATTGAAATATGCAGCACAACGTGCCCTAACAGGCACACAACAATAGCCCAGGATATAAACCCGCACGGAATATGGAAACGACGACCGCCCACCAATTTATCACAAAATTAAGCAGGTAAAAAGTATTATCATGACTGTATCCCTTGAGGGGTGGTTGGTTACTAACTACGCATTTAAAGAAGCAGATGCATATTTAGCTTCACTTTACTACAGGCCCATCATGATCATGACAAGTGGAAAGCTCGTCGATGTCTCTGTCGTAGCAAACTCTATACATACCACAAATAAATAAAATAAACTTCAACCAGGAGGCGCACTACGGGATTTTACATTTTACAGCAAACTTCGTACTAAAAAGAAAGTTGAAAGAGTGGTCGGTCAGGCCATAATCCACCATGCCAGGCCCAGTGAGTATTGGAGAATAAACAGCACATACGAATATAGTAAATGCAATTTCTAAAATAACATGACAGAGACTAAAGGTGCAAAATAGTGTCGACGTTTGTCGAGGGAGGAATTCTCAATTACTCCACAAGTCGTATTGCGAGGAAGGAAGGAATAGGGTACAGTGGGCTTAAGCATAAGGGTGGCCATCGGTTGTTGGATTGAAATTATAATATTTTCAGAAGCATGAGGTTACAATATAACTGTTGATTGATTTGGCCACCGATGAAACTCACAGATACAAGCAGCAGCAGTCTCCAATGTTTGTGATCCTTGGCGTAGTACCTAGGGCACAGAGATGTTCAAGTGGTCACTCACCTGACCTTTTTTTACCGTTTACCTTGTTCGTATTGGTAGTTTCTAGAGATTATCGTTACCTCTTTTTGCAATGTGGAATATTCAGATAATGCAGACGGTAGTGAACCTTAGTAAGCTCTTTGAACACAGAAATATTAGTACATCGTGCGGTTCAAGGAATTCTGAGCAAACGACGCCGGCACCACATTTCAAACTCATCAATTCTCGCTTTATGGTCTCTAAATTCTCTTCTGACTAAATTGTGTTCTGACGATGTCATTTTTTGTCTTTCTGTATATGTTGCTGTTGATCCATGTTCTGTTAAGTTGTTTTGGACATTCCAATACGTCGACGAATTTTAACTTCGACGATCAAAAATTATTTTGCATTATTGATATGAAAATGCTTGTACGTCTTACGTTTTATTGTTATTTACCTCTACTATTATGTGCCCTATAGCACATTTTTTTATATTCTGTACAATATCCTCATAAAAATATAACACATAAAAAAGGTCGTTATTGTCACAGAATCTTTACAATTATAATTTATATATATTTTTTTTATTTGTCCTCGATCATTGTGAGATCATGGAGTGTGGAGTGTAGCGACGCAGACATACTGCTAACACGGTAAACTCGCACAAGGACGTGGATACCCTTGTAAAATATTTCCCCAAACAGTTTTACAACATTTTACATTGCCAATGACCTAGAAATTACATAGATGTAGCAATAACAGTCAAAAAAGAACAAGAACCACATCTCTATTTTAATGTAAGTACTAGTATTGTGGGACCACCCGCTAGGTCAGAAAAAGGGAGCAACTGATGTTACCAGCTATTGATGATTGACATCAGTGCCTACAGACATAACTGTTTCTCAAGTAATTCAGAGTTTAGCGTGCTTTAAATAATTAATGTAGGTAAATTAATTTTCCTAGTATTTTAAGTTAATTAATAGTATTACATACACATGCATGATTTGCACAAACAGTAACTTCAATTGCCAGTAGAAAATCCCAGTGTTGAATGAACCTCCAAGGTGCAAGATGTTAGATAAATAAAATACTATAACTGTTATTAAATATGTCAATATATTTTTGTTCTATGACTTTTAAGGTTCATAAATATAGTTTTTTTTTTAAGTTAAGCTTAAATCAAATGTTAAAACGAAAAAGTATTTTTTGTCACCTAATAGCACGTTATGAAATAAAAACATTAAGCAAAGTATACGTAAGTTATTCTCTATGTATACTATATCGTAGCGTTTTTACTATTTCGTAAAAAAAATAGTGACAAACAATTCGTTACATGTAGTTTCACATATTATGAGCTAAACTTTTATTAAGGTTTTTTCTTGATGCGGTATCTATGTTTGTAAAATCTTTGTTGCGGGGTTATTTAAATATGAGAGCGTTCTCAAAATTACACAATTTGGGTCAATAATTTTGTTGGGTTTAATTAAATTTTATTAATCTCAAAGGTGTTCGTTTAACAAATTTTAATTTATTTATACAAAAAGTATTTCTCATTCTCACGGACATTAAATAGTTTGCCAGAACATTTGGCATAAAACTTTGAAATTGGTGCTGGAGACAAAGGCTCACCCAAATTTAAGTGAAATAAATAAAAATAATAAAATAAAATGAGTTTTTATTTGTCACAAAAATAGTTAATAAAAATGTAAAATATAGTTAAAAAATAAAAAAAAGATATAATGACAAAAGGGTCTATGGTTCAGAAAATGGTGTTGGAAGCAGGTTCCAACAACCTCTGTTATTATACTATAGCCGACATTATTGTTTTATAAAAGTTATAAAACAATAATGAAACAAAATTCATTAAAAATAAAAATAAAATAAAACAAATAAAAAAACCAAGAACATAAATAAATAAAAAAAAAACAGAAACCTAGACGGGAGCTGCCCCAGCCTGCTTCACAAGCTGCCATGCTGCACACATTTTACGGAAAGTGGGTAACGTATATATATATATATAACTTTATTTATATTATTATACTTTCTTATTATACTTTCCGTAATAAGAAAATATATATATAATTTCTTATTCGTTATTCGTCTATACGGTAAATAGATGTCGTTCTGGTTCAAGTTTAATAAGTTCGTGGTAATAATGATAATCAACACCAACACAGCCATTTACTGCCTCCGTAGTCTAGCGGTTAAATCAGTGGATTAAGACTCGGAGGTACCGGGTTCGATTCCTGGTCGGGACACAAAAATATTTAATAATGAAAATAATTATATCTAATTTATTTGTGATACTTCTCGAGTTTCGTACGCTGGAGACATCGACGTGCTTGCCACTTGTCATGATTGGCCTATAGTAAAGTTTGCTAAATGTGAATCCGCTTATTTATAAGCGTGGTTTCTGACCATCCCGAAAGGGAAACGGTCGTGATTATGATACTTTACAGCAATTTAATTTGACCGCCTCCGTGGTCTAGTTGTAACAAATATTGCCGTGGACTCGGGAGGTCATGGGTTCGATTCCCACCGGGGGCAAGTTGTACATTGTATAAATTGTCTCGGTCTGGGTGTTTATATGTATAATATGTATATATTTACAAAAAAAAAGTATAATATGTAGTTTATCAATACAATCTAGTTTCCGTAACACAAGCCTCGTAGCTTACCACGGAAACTAGATGGCGCTGTGTGACCCGTCTGGAAATATTTATTATTATTAATAGGTGGTAGGCAGACTGATGGTGGTAATTTCTCCAGTCTGCCTCCTGAAATATACGTATTTAAAGTGTATTTTGCACAGGTACATACAAATATGTTGTATTTTTGGATTGTAAGGAATGCGTTAATGCCACCGGGTCATAACCGCTTTTAGCGGTAATATTGTATATTATCAATATTATACTGAGCACAAAATGTGAAACCGCCTCCACCTGATGGTATGCGAGGTTCAATAATGTTAAGATCAAACATCCCTATGTAGCACTGTCTCCCTCTTTTTTCCCGTGTCCCTTCAGGATTGGTCGGAAACCACGACTATAAATAAGCGGATTCGTATTTAGCCAACTTTACTATAGGCCAATCATTACAAATAGCAAGCTCTTCAGCGTACCAAACTCGAGAAAATATCACAAATAAATTTAATATTATTATTAAATTTATTTAGGTATTTAAATTAATAAATATTGTTGTGTCCCGACCAGAAATCGAAACCGGTACCTTTGAGTCTGGTTGTCGTTTTACTTAAATTTGAATAACGTCATATCTTCCGTGACACTTGCCTGATTAAGACGAGTCGATTGACGTTATAATTATCCAAATCGGCCCAGACATTGGTCTGGCATATACAGGAATGTTATATGCAATAGGAAAATACACTGGCTTTCAGCTCATCATTACACATCATCATCATTCATTACAGCCCCTAGAACACAGCGTCCTAGACCTCCACTGCTGGAGATGAGCCTTCCAGAACATATACCTGGAGAATTTGGCCTACACACGCCACGTTGGCCAGACGGCTTGGCGAGGATATGATGTCAATTTTTTATGACAATTTATTAACGGTTCCACAAGTTGGTATTAGTGGTACCGGGTCCGACGGCTTAACGTGCTCTCCGAAGCACGGGAACGTTGGTGTTGTAAATCTATGACAAATGTACGTAAGAATAGTGTATTTCTCATTGGTACATGCCGGGTGGGTTTGAACCGACCTTTGTAGGATTTAAGGAATGCGTTCTTACAACCGAGCCACCATCGCGCCTTTTGGCTTTAAGCTCATTTCATACATTTAGCGTGCGACAGATGTGGGAGACTATTCTCATTTTTTACGTAAATCCAAGTAAATGAAATAGAGATAGAGTTAAGTAATTAGGGATAGCTATGCTTCTGGTATCTTGATGTGTTCTAAGACTGATATAACACAAATACAATACATGTTGACATTATTGTTGGTGACAACTGAAGCTTTAATTATGACGAATGATAAAATTATTGTAATACCTACTTTCCAGTGAATTGTTCAAAGTTTTCCCAATGGTTGTCTATGATAAAATGTCTTGCGGCATTAAAGCCCACCTTTGCCTTTGTGCAATAAAGTATTAAATAAATATGAAATGTTATTTATTTATACGAGTATAGTACCCGCAGCAGTACAATATTATCACACACATAACATAATTAAATTATGACTTATCTAATACTAGCTGCTTTACCCGGCTTTGCCCGTGTAAACGGCGACACTAAATTAATTTCGTTGCGCATTATTTTGATTTTGCTATATCTTCTAGCGTATTAATTTAATTTCAATGGTGTAAAGGTTAAAATAATCTTCATGAAATGCTCAGGCCAACTAATGTATTTAAAATAATATAATGTGTATAATAAATCACAGCCTTATTGACAATATAGTATTAGTAGAACATAGACCAAGAAGATTTTATATTATTTAAAAGTTTTTAAAAGACATAACACCGCGTCTTGTCGTCTCCGTCGACGACAAGAGGGCTGGCTCTTTCTTCGCCCAGAGAATCAGTATTGCAATTCAGCGGGGAAATGCAGCCAGCGTTCTTGCCAACATTCCACGCGGACGGGACTTATATCCCTATCCTTCATATTAATATTATTTTATATGTTGAAAATTTTTTTTTTAATCAAAGTAATTACTTATTATTTACATATACCTACATAATTGAAACAATTGATTACAATATTAAGAGTGAACCAGGCGACGAATACAAATAGTAAAATAATAAAATGATAAATAGGCCAAAAAACAAAACAATACAAATAGGAAAAAGAGGCAGATCAAGCAATGGATTGACTTGTAAATAATAAGGACTAATAAGAAATTGGATTAATATTTCCTCCAGTCCCCAATTAGATGCACAAAAATTGAAATGATTTTAGTTCCTTTCGAAATGATACACTTCTACCGAACTGTCAAATATTACTATGAAGCAAGAGCCTGCATCACAAAAATCAGATTTTCATAAAGGCCAGTAATATTACTTTAGGTTAAGCTCGGAAATCACCATTTACCGGTCGTGGCTGCTTCAGTAAAGTGGTGTCTTTCAATTTTGCATGTCGTAAAGGCCAATTTAGTAATACTTGGCGCGGTAAAACTGGATAGTGTAATCGTGCAAATTCATTCTATATTCTAGACGATTTTGTTAACGTATTTTTGGGACAATAATGTTAGAATTTGTTACTTTGTATAAATTTACTAATGCGGTAACAATTCTATAAATGAGGTTAGCGAGTTAAAGAAAGTACTATTTTATGAATGATGCTTATTAAATGTTCTTTAGTGTTTTATACAATAATTTATTGCGATTTATAGGTCGCTAAGATAGCGTTACAAAATTTAAAACTGTTTGCTTGTCAGATAAATATTCACAGAAAGAGACAGTCTTATGGTTATCAAAGGTGCTAGAGCGAGTAGAAATGCGAATATTTATTTGATAAGACTCATTGGAATGCGGCATTTAGTAAGTAATTTAATTGTATTGGCGTTGTAAGCCATCGTATGATTTTAAGGTAGGTATTAGAACATTGAAAAGTAATTTAAACTAAACAATTATTTTAATAAATTACCGAGTGTTATCGCTGATTGGCTAACAACCGGCAAACCAGCGAACACTGAATAGTGGGGTAACAGACCCTATAAAATACGTTGCCTTGAATGTCATGCAAGACACCAATGACCCGTTCACGACGAGGCACAATCTTCTGATTGAGGCCTCCTCCATGTCCTCTGGCAACCAACGTAAGTAAGGACCCCCCGACCGTCCCACCATTACAGTCGTAGATCCAGCCGCCGCAGTCTTCATCCCCCATATCCCCCTCGATGGCTCCACTGCAGGCCCCTTACCCCTCAGGTTGGGTCTGCTGCCGTCTAGTAGACACTCCGTAGCCACGATTCAGACTTAGCTGTAAAGGGCCAACAGTAAATGAGAGTCGGTTTATATGGTTTTAGTTCGTCCTCCATTTTAGTATCATCACGACCGCATCTCTTTAGGGGTGGTCAACAACCACGCTTAGAAAGAAGCGGATTCACATTTAGCTAACTTTAATATAGGCCAATCGTGACAAGTCGCAAGCTCGTCGATGTCTCTAGCGTATCAAACTCATGAAATATCACAAATAAATTATTAAAATATTTTATTTATTTAAATAAATAAATATTATTGTGTCTTGACCAGGAATCCAACCCTGTACCTCCAGGTCTAAATCCACGGACTTAGCCACGGAAGCAGACTAATAATAAATATTAGATATTATAAAGTTCGCATTTAAATTCAAATATAGACTTTGTTTTATTCAGTAATTATTATAAAGGTTTCTATTACCAATACTTTTAATCCTGCAGTCTGTACGTCAACTAACCGGCAGCATACAGCGCCCGACGAGTCCAGTATAACAATGGAATTGGGGTATTGTTGCGGCTGCCACATTTTTGCAATCCGTCAGGAACATTTGCACAATATCGTGTAGATAGTTTTTCTGTGAGAAATCTGGAGACAGGAAGGCTGACAATTATTTTTCCTTGCTATACAGAGGTGAAATGTTGCCAGTCTTCTTGGGACTATCTCTGATGGGTCGTCTCTTGATGACATTTTTTATTTATATGTTGTTTTTTTATTAGGTTTAGTTTATAGTTATTTGATTTGATTATTTTTATTTAGTTAGTTTGTAATTATATATATAAATATATATATTATATTTTGTAAATATTCTTTCGAATAATCTGTACAATGTAAAAATACTTTAAATATTTTAGATCAATAAGTATTTTTTTTTGTAATTTATTAGGTTTTTTATATTAACCATAATGTATTATATTAACCGACTATAAAAAAGGAAAGGGTCTCAATTCGAATGTTTTTTTTATTTTATATTTTTTATTGCATATTTGTTTTAAAATTTACTTGTATTTTTTATTATTAAAATTAATAATTAATATTAAATTTAAGATTATTTGTCTCATCTATTATATATTAATTTGACATTTGGTAAAGACAGACAACTGGATCTTAAGTTTGACATCGATTCTGAGATTTATTTATTAATACGGGTCTAAGTGATGATTGCCATCCAAGCCTGTCTTCATCAATACACTCCCATAGGCTGACTTAATCTGGTCCAATCCAACACCCTTGTCGCACGAGACGGCTATGCAATTTCTCGCATGACTAAACACTGATATTACCAACTGTCCATTCCTCGTGTCGGATTCGCTGAAATTTTTACGTTATGACAAAAAATATATACATACATATGTATTTGTGCTTCGACCGCTTAATTTGAATTTTTAATGTGTGCGAATTTCAGAAATTATTTCTTTTGTTGTTTTGCTTTTTTCTCGATTTGGAAGAGTTGGATAAAATACAGAGGTAATTTAGGAATCAGTGACATGAAACTTGATTCTAATTTCAATTGTTCATTTTTTACAAAGATATTTTATTAACATCTACATATATCACGCTTTTCTAACGACGCGTCAGTCAGCTTTCTGTTTAAACTTGTTTATTTATTTATTTATTTGTGGGAAAATTTACAGCCTTTACAATATTATGTATACAAAAATTATCTAATCTTAAAGCATTACAAATTTTCACTGTTAGCTATAATAAAAAAAAAGAACCAACAAAATCAATACAATAACAATGAGATATGAAATAACAATTGCATTTGTATACTGATCCCGTTTTACAACTTAGAATCATACAATATAATAAAAGTAATTAAGTGTAATAACAAGTATTAGTAACAATAAGTAGGAACTCAAACAACACTTTACAAATTTAGACAATAAATATAAATGAAACATAAGTAATAGAAAAATATATAAAATAAAAAAACTAAAACAAGCTGTTTCATTAAACCTAGACTACTAGGAACAAAAGTGACAAAACACCGTTAGTGTGCGTATGTTTTAAAATTAAAATAGTTAATTTCCATATGGTTCACATCGTAACTCCTGGATATTGTCAAATACATTTTTTCATTTACAAAAAAACTAGATTAAAATCATAAATTGGACCGTGAATGTAAATCAAGCTTTAAAAATATTCTTAAACATTGTTGCCATAAACAATTACTAATATCTTAACCTAAGAATGTATAAATAAATAAATTCGTGGCTGTAAAGAGGCCGTGTTAATATCAATGAGCATGTTTTTTTTTCGTTTTAATTAAAATTAAGCACGAGGCAAAAATAATGCAATATAAATGTGTTAAACAATCCATAAATCAGGTTACAGGAGTGACGTAACGAATTATCGCCCCATAGCCATTCTTTCCTGTTTTCCCAAACTGTTTGAGCGTCTTATGTACCCTCATTTATCATTTCACTTTGATAAATTTGTAAGCACACGCCAGCATGGATTCATCCACGGCCGGTCAACCAATTCAAATCTTCTAACCTATACCCAATTCATATGTAACGCATTTGAAAGAAGAACGCAAGTGGATTCTATCTACACTGATTTTTCCAAGGCCTTCGATCGAGTTGATCATGACTTGCTGTTGAGGAAAGCGGCGATGATGGGCATACATGGCAACCTTCACCGCTGGATTCGCTCCTATCTTGAAAATAGATCTCAACTGGTTTCCGTGTATGGTTACGATTCCACCCCTTTTGTTGCTGCATCTGGTGTCCCTCAAGGGTCGATTCTCGGTCCTCTGTTATTTCTGCTATTTATCAATGACCTCCTAGCTCAGTTAGACTCCGAATGTCTTGCCTATGCAGACGATCTGAAGATATATCGCACGATCTCGAGTCAACATGATTGCTCCTTGCTTCAACGCGACCTAAACACAGTAAGCAAATGGTGCAAAGAGAATGCTATGTCGTTAAATACTAGCAAATGTCAATACATAAGTTTTACGAAGAACAAGCTCATGATTAGGTATCCTTACTCCTTGGGTGGGGTCCTATTAGAGCGCGTATCTTATATAAGAGATTTAGGTGTGACACTTGATTCATCACTGTCTTTTCGGTCTCATTATGAAAGAGTAGTATTAAAGGCAAACAAAATGCTAGGGTTTATATTCCGCACATGTCAGCCTTTCAAAAATCCGAATACACTAATCATACTATATGGCTCTCTCGTGCGATCAATTCTGGAATATTGCCCCACGGTGTGGTCTCCAATTTACCAACTACATATTAACCGACTGGAATCCGTTCAAAAACGCTTTCTAAGACTGTTGTGTGGCAAATTTGGTTTAAAGCGAAAACTAAAATCATACGAGGATAGGCTTCTGCATTATAAAATGAAAACCCTAAATGATCGTCGAAAGGTGACTGACCTATGCACGCTACACCGGATCGCTAATGGTTCCTTCGGAGAGGAATTGACCATGAGCCTGAGCTATCGTGTACCTAACCGACCTGTCCGTATACCCAGTCTTTTCCTCTTACCACGGGCTACCAACAATGTCTCGTTTAACAGCCCACTACTACGTATGTGTCGTCGTTACAATGATTTATGTTTAACCCAGAGTGAAATAGATATCTTTAACTGTACATATTCAATGTTTAAACACCACGTACATAAACTGAACCAATAAGTATGCTGATTTTATTGTTTGATTTAATGTTATTAAGAATACTTATTATTACTACTATATTATTATTGTTTTTGTGTTTATATAAATATATATAATTTTAGTTATATATAAGATATGTATGCCAAATTGTTTACTTATATGTTTAAATTTAGATATTAATGTCTTTCTGTATTTTATTCTTAATATTGTTTACTGCATGCTGTGTACAAATATTAGGTTGGCAAACTTACTACTTATTTATATCACTGTATTTTGTCAAATGTTTTGTCTGTTAACTGTTTTTTGTACCTTAATAAATAAATAAATAAATAAATATAAAGACAAACTATTGTATAATAAATAAAACTAAATACCTATAAACTAAACCTAATAAAATGAACTAAGAGTAACTAAATAAAAAATATTCTCAAGATACATCACATCACAGTCATAGGAAGACTGGCAACATAATTAGCGAGACTAATACGTTGGCAGAAATAATTCGTAGCCTTTCTATCTCTGAATTTCTCTGTCAGCCGTTGGGACGACAACTCATTGCCAAGGCACTTGACTGATGTCCCCATGGTCCCATCGTCTCGACCCCAAACGGCGCAAACTCATAATCTGTACCAATATTGGCGTATTTGCGCAGCTTGAGGTTCTCAGCAGAAACCGCCGCATATCCCGCACTGGACGAGACTGCCTGGATGATGGGGTGTGTCTATACATGTCACATGCCACACCAGAGACCTGTCAAGTTTCCACGGCCCAACGGTCAGGCCAATGAGCCTCTTGTCATCGTTTCGCGCAATCCTAGAAGGTTCTAGGATAGCGGTTACTGCTGCAGTAATAAGCCCTTCGGTTGTTGTCGTTGTGAATAAAATGTGTTAATTTCACAGCACATACAATAATGTAGACTTCTCTAAGTATGTAAGGGAAATTCTTTAGTATTTGTCACAAAAGGAATTCAAGATTGCGTTTCACGTATTGCACCGAAGGAAATACTAGAATGTTCTATAGAAGTAGCACATTCTGTGACATTGACAAACTGTTAATGCGCTTTAAGTGCTGCAATCGCTGCTTTTACACGTTTCGCGCTATTTTTATAATACTGAACATAAATCGTTTCAAATTTAATTTGAGAACAATTTAACTTCGACAAATAGCTATTGACGCTTCAATTTTTATTTTATTTCAAAGGAACTTGTTTTTACTGAATCAATATTAGAAGACTTTCTTGGAAAATTATGGATGAATTCACCGTACGTGTGGGTAGTTCATATTTATGGAGGGAGAAGGGAGTCCAAATTATACTTATAGACAAACAAATTGACCGCCTCTGTGGTCTAGTGGTAACAAACGTTGCCGTGAACTGGAGGTCGTGGGTTCGATTCCCACCGGGGGCAAGTTGTACATTGTATAATTTGTCTCGGTCTGGGTGTTTATATGTATAATATGTATATATTTGAGAAAAAAAGGATAATATGTAGTTTATCAACCATCTAGTTTCCGTAACACAAGCCTCGTAGCTTACCACGGAAATTAGATGGCGCTGAGTGACCTGACTGGAAAAAAAAAAAATTACAACCATTGACAAATTATTATTATTTGTTTTTTTCTTTCTTATGTTTTCTTAGGGACTTTAAGAGTCTGGTTAATAAAAATAGATCAAAAAAGGGCGGCAAATTAAAAAAATATAAGTATATTGGGATACAAAGATTGAAAAAGAAACAAAATATCCTATCAAACAATTGATCATCTACGTTCGGGTTATTAAACTTTAACTATATACGGCAAAAAATAAAAACAAAAGCGAAATGCTTTCACTGAGAAGATTATTTGTTGCACTTGCAAGTATTAAAATAATAAATCTAAGCTAAGAAATTCAAGGAGTCTTTCGCGCCATTTTGCGCGGACGTATCAAGTGCAAGTTTTTTTTTGGTAAATTAATATACTGTGGATATTATTGGTCAAAAGTGGTGTCGTTTTGTTTAATAATGTGATACAATGTGAATAATTATGGAAAACGTAAATTGGACTTTAAATATGGGGCACAAGTTGCAGCTTATTTTTTGCGGTTTTCCCGCGCTGTCAACTCCCATATTTTACCCGACGTGTTTGAGCCATAGTGCCGCGAGTGACTCCAAGAAAAGCATCAAATTCTTCAGCATCTGAAATTTGATGATGACCTCATTAACTCATGAAAAAGAAAAATAAATTACGTCAGACTTGGCTGTATGGACTAGACCATTTGCCTTCCCTATCACCTCATTTATCATCCATCGGTAAAAGAGAACACAAAACAAACTAAGAAACTCAACACCACACATAAACAATCTTGTTTTTGGTTAAATTCAGCTTCTTTTCGTATTGATTTTCTTGAAATTTGGACATCAAAATAATGTCTTTCGAACTCCACCATTAATAGCTTTATTCATATTTTACAACACAAATGAGGAATTAACAACAAAACAATTTAAAGCAAATGTTTGACAATAGTCATATTGAAAAACTGTCACAATAGTGTTGCTATTTGAAAGTTTACAAATAATTCGATTATCTACTTTCATTAGCCAGACTCTACCCAAATTGATCGTAACAGCCTAACCCTAATAAACAAATAATTATATTTTTTCTATCTGCCTATTCTTAATATAAATATTTAAAAAAGAAAATACTAAACTAGCCGATTAGGAACAAGGGTCAGCTAACACCGAATTAAAAGCACCAATGGATTCAATTTAGATGTTGGATTAGGTATTCCCTTTCGCTCCGGCTCCAGATACATTCTTTAAAAAAAAAATATAATATAATTGCAATTATACGACCAAACCGTAATTAAAAGCGTGGTTTCTGACTACCCCGGAGACATCGACAAGCTTGCCGCTTACAAGCAAGGTACTTAAAAGTACGCACAAAATAAAGAAATATCATGAAAAAAGTAAAAATTAAATATAATCAAATTTATAATATACATACAGGCCGTGCACTGGTTTGGAATGCTACATGTGCTGACATACTCTGTCCGTCACATGTGACATTCAGCCATAAGAAACCCGGCGTCATCGCGCAAGAGTCAGCCGCGCGCCTCAAACGCAACAAATACGCGGAGATCATCATTAATCACTTCTTTATTCCATTTGCAGTCGCAACGATGGGTGCGTGGTCCGAGGAGGCTCTGGCGTTCTCTCGTGAGCTTAAGGAAAAACTTCGTTAGCGACGGGTGACCCTTTATGTATACAATATTTTGCTTAAAGGGTCAGCCTTACCGTTCAACGGAGGAACGCAGCGAGTGTCCTCGTTACACTACGATCATCGGACGGTTATAATTTTTTTATTTTTTTATTTTTTATTATATAATGTTAGGTTTTCTTTTTAATCATTTAATATTGTAATTATTTTTTTATTTTTTCATCACAGCCCATAGAACACAGCGTCCTAGATGCTGGAGATGGGCCTTCCAGAACATATATCTGGAGAATTTGGCCTACATTCGCCACGCTGGTCAGACGACTTGGCGAAGAATTATTTTATACTGTTTGTATATTACTTCGAATAAAATATATTGCATATACAAAATATCTGTCTCCCTGCTTCTTTAAATGGATGGTTCCTGACCACCCCGAAAAGGATACGGTCGTAACAATTCTTTATTTTACAAAATCATCACAGAACACAGAGTTCTAAAACTCCACTGTTGGAAATGGGCTTTCCAGAATTTTTTGGACAATTTGCCCTACACTCGCCATGCTGCCCGCTGGCCAGACGAGTTGGCGAAGGTCTGATGTCAATTTATTAACGATTTCACACGTTGGTATAAGTGGAACCGGAACCGACGGCTTAACGTGCTGTCCGAGGCACGGCAAACGTAGTGTTGTAAATCTATGACAAATGTATGTATGAAAAGTCCATTTCTCATTGGTTCATGACAGGGTTTGAACTCACCTCTTTAGTTTAAGGAAAGCTATCTTACAAGCTAGCTACCACCAAAATTTGGTATATGAAAGTGAAAATATTCCCAAAATAGTCCATAATTTTATTTCCTAGAAAGTTGATAAATAATTATAGTTAAAAACTGACGCGAAGTTCTTATTTCTAAAGGATCACACCCAACGGCATCTGGTGAATTTGAAAATTTAACGTGACAATACACAAATTTAATTTCACGAAAAGGAAGCAGTCCCTACACTAGAATCTCCCGGTAATATTAGTTAATGGAGAAACAGGAAACCTTAGAGAATATAATATGGGTAATAATGCTTTTAAACGAATAACATGTAGGTAGGTAATAACATATATTGTATACATGTTTCATACGCATTTACTAGTACTTATATGATGACGTCATATTAAATACCTAAATTCAATTTAATATAGATTTAGCGACGTGTGTAAATACATTAGCTCCATCTCACATCCAGGCGACCTCGTAAGGCGCGGGAAGTGCGGTGTCTTCTGCTGAGAATCTCAAGTCGCGCAAATACGCCAACCTTGGTACCGTTTACGAATTTTCGCCGTTTGGGGTCGAGACGATGGGCCCATGGAGACCTTTAGCAAGGCGCCATTATGGAGACCATCGAGCAGTTTGTGGCTCTCGATGTCCATGTTCGATCGAGCCGACCACAGCCGCTTCGACCATCTTCGGGGAATCGCGCCTCTCCAGGCACGGCTACCGGAAGGCCGCCCCCTGCCCCGGGAGATCCTGAAAACCGAGGCGTAGCCCGTGCCGTTGTTACCATATAGACACCGCTCACAAGAGGCCACAACTTTCGTAGCCCCTTCCTTGGCCACCCTTAGGCCGGGGTAAAAATAGAAACCGGCGGGTTGTTGCCCGCTGGGACAAACTGGGCCACCTCATAGGCTTCCGTACGCTAGCGCGTGCGATGAAACTTCATCAGCAAGGCGCCCGGCCAAGGTCAAGGTCTGGAGACAGGAAGGCTGGCAATTATTTCTGCCAACGTATTAGCCTCGCTATACAGATGTTGCCAGTCTCATTGGGACTATCTCGGATCTCTAGAGGACATTTTTCATGTATAGTTTAGTTATTTTTTTAATTTTATTATTTAGGTAGCTTTTAATTTATATTTATTGTATATTAATTTACATCGAAGAAAAAAAAAATATAGCCTTGAGTTTATTTATTTATGCCAAGCGCCAAAAAGATTTTATTAGACTTCTGCGTCTTGTCGTCTCGTCCGGTGACAAGAGGGCTGGATCTTTCGTCGCCCAAAAAATCTGTATTGCAATTCAGCGGGGAAATGCAGCCAGCGTTCTATGCCGAAGAGACTTATAGACTATTCGTAGTATTAATATTAATTTAATTTTACAGTTTGTAAATATATTTTTTGGCCTACACTCGCCACGCCTGGCCAGACGGGTTGGCAGGAAAATATTTATATTGACTTCTTATGAATGTAAAATTAAATTTTGCAAAAGTAGCTACTATGTTTTGAAATAGGACAGCCAAATTTGGTTTAAGGCGAGTTCAAAACTCGACAAGACGAAGTGGACGTCCAATTTTCTGGACACTTGCCTTAATTTTGATTGTACGGAATAAAAGGTACCTACAGAACAGCAGAAAATTGGAATCTTGTTTCTAAGACTTAGAACTTATTTTTCTACGAATCTATTAATCTGATTGTTTGATAATACGGTTAAAATTTATACAATGGATTTTCCATAAATGGATTTACCTGAATCTGTTGATGCACAGAAAATGCATTACGCATGCTTACTTGAAGCATATAAAATGGTACGAAGGACCAGGAAATGTAAAAAACACACACACACCCTTAATTTGGCTCTTCCGTATTTCTATCTTCAGCGGTACCAGTTCGCCACAAGGAATTAGATGATCATCATCGGGTGTTGGAGGCAAAAGTAGTTATTAGGAGTTGACAGTACAACATATACAGTTTACAGTATTATGTGCCTACAGATAATAATTTAAAATAAAAAAATGCGACTTCGTTTTTAGGATCATCTCTGAGTATTAACAATGGACATCTATCACGTTAAGTATGCTAACTAAAAATTTAATTTCTGAGATGATCCGGTATAGAATTGGACCCATGACATTGTTCGTAAAACAACAAAAAAAAAATTTGAAAGTTCGCGTCGAACATGACTATTATACATAAATTCATTTATGTAACGTCTCTGAGATATAGTATACGAGTGAGGCCAGGTCAAATAACTAGTTCTAATAAGCGAATAGTAAGTAATCTACATTAATTAAAGGATAATAAACTCCATCCCTTATATTATGGGCAATTATACAAATACAATTCCACACAACTGCCCCTCCTTTTATACTGCAATCCACCATTTTTATCATCAGCTTAAGAGCTGTCTGCCACTAAATTGAGTTTTAATTATCCAAAAACTACTCCAGGGAACGTAGCTATTACGATAACTGATAAAATCGGTTCGACGCTTTACGATGGGTAGACTGAAAAGTGCCTGTTCGACCTCTAAAACTTGACCCTATTCTATTTATTTATTTAACACTTGGAATACAAACGGAGATCATGGCTAAAGAATGCATTCAACAATAGGTATTAACAATATGTGAGCCAGATTCCATAAAAAATACTTAATCATCCCAATGTACAAATTTAAATCTAAATAGTTAACAAAATTACATACACATACATACATACATATCTTCACGCCAAATCCCTTGCGGGGTAGGCAGAGACAATTGAGCGCCACTTGTCACGGTCACGACATACCTCTTTCGCTTCTTCGACATTCATCAACCTCTTCATATATGCCCTTTTGTTTCGATGGCTTTTCAACGCACCTATTGTTTTATTAATTTGGTCGTAATATGTGAGTCTAGGTCTGCCAGGGCCTCTTTTACCCACAACTTTCGCATTATATATCTGGTTCGTCAATCTCTCTTCATTCTTCCTTTCATCCTTTCAACATGCCCGAACCATCGTAGCATGCCTTTCCTTATTTTCGTCCCTATGCTTTCTTTCATACCTACCCTTTTTCGTATTTCGTCATTACGTATGCGGTCCGTCAAAGTGACGCCGCATATCCGACGCAATGATCTAACAAACAATTTAAAGATAAAAGCTAACTTAAACTAAAACTAAAAGCTTCAAGTGACATAGGGTTACAGTGGCCTGGTATAAATGACAAAATAAAGAAAAAATATAAGTTTAACTGTAATGCTCTAAGAACTATGCGAGTTTTTGTAGTATGGAGCCTATACACGAAACAATAGACAAATTTCATGATCAAAAAGTTAACAGACTATTAGTTCTTGGATAATTAAATCTCAAGTTAGTGGCAGCAGCTCCTTACCTAATGACAAAAATGGTGGATTGTGTGGAATATCTAACTTGAGAAATATCACAAATAAATTAAATGTATTTATTAACATGAATAAATATTTTTGTATCCCGACCAGGAATCGAACCCGGTACCTCTGAGTCTAAATCCACGGACTTAACCGCTAGACCACTGAGGCAGTTAATAATTATAATTCTTTATTATTAATTTAGGTCAAAAATAAATTTGAATATTGCAGCCTTATTAAATTACAAGCTTAAATATTGGGAAAAAAATATCGTAATAAATAAAAAAATATTATATATATAAAATTGACGTCGTTGTTAACATTAACGTTTAAATTACAATATTTATAATTTATATATTTTTAAAATAAATTAAATAGTAGGTATAATATATGTGTTTGTGGTATTGTTATGATTTAATTTAATTTAAATTTATTTATACTTGCCTATTTCATAATATTATAAAGATTTTCATTTATGGAATAGTCCATTATCTTTTAGTTTACTTTCAATTCATTCTTTAAATTCAATTCATTTTATTATATTTATGAACAGAAATAACGCCATTGAGTATATATTTTTATAATTATAATAAATAAGATTTGAATCGTAGTAGTTATGTTGAAGCTAAAGATACATTAGGCACTTGATTTGAATATCTATGAGAAAAGGAATATGGATGATTTTATATTTAATGGAAAACTAGGGTCAAAATTTACAGGTGGTTATTCAGTCGATGGAATATCACGTCACTATAGCAACGACATGCGGTATCCACTTGGGTAATATCCGTTAATTACTCGCTAGATTAAGTTAGCAATACAATCATGTTAGCTACAACCTAGTCCAATATAGATTTGTCCAAAATTCCCACGTGTTATCCTAATATCAAATTTAACACCAGCTACAGACATCGGCATGGGTTTAGAGAGTTAAAATTCAATTCTTTAATAATAAAGCGTGGTTTATAACAACCCTGCAATAGATGAATGTCGTGGTGAACTTTACAGTCAAAGATTTAGATTTAGATGTAGATTTAACTCAATATTAACATTTTAATTCCATTTTTTTTGCATTTTTGTGTTTAATTTAATGGTTACTACTACCTCACAACACAAATGGTTTCACTGTCCCAAGGTTGGTTTCTAGAGATTCCATTAACCCCACCTCTTGTACATAGTGCAATAAAGTTTTTAAATTATTAAATAAAAATATCTAATAATCTTACTAACCTATCTTATTAACCTTAACCGCCTCCGTGGTCTAGTGGTAACAAACGTTGCCGTGAACTCGGGAGGTCGTGGGTTCGATTCCCACCGGGGGCAAGTTGTACGTTGTATAATTTGTCTCGGTCTGGGTGTTTATATGTATAATATGTATATATTTACAAATAAGTATAATAAGTATGTAGTTTATCAACTATCTAGTTTCCGTAACACAAGCCTCGTAACTTACCACGGAAACTAGATGGCGCTGTGTGACCTGTCTGTAAATATTTATAAATATATATATATATATATATTATTATTATTTTTATTGCTAATCTTTCTTCTTTTACAACTTAATTATTATGGTCAATATCCAACGAAATTGCTACTGTTAAATATGTGTAAAATTAATAAATAAAAAATAGAAAAATACATATTATATACTACATAGAGTACTAACTTATTTACATAGATTATAAAAACTACATAGAGTAAAAATTAAATTAAACCTAATTAAAAATAAACAATAAGTAAAAAATATCCCTTAGAGACGACCCTTCAGGTGACGAAATAGCCTGGATGGGGCTAATGTGTCTACATATGTAGCATCCCACTCCAGGGACCTGCCAAGTTTCCACGGCCCAACGGTCATGCTGTCAGGTACCGCCTCCGTGGTCTAGTGGTAACAAACGTTGCCGTGAACTCGGGAGGTCGTGGGTTCGATTCCCACCGGGGGCAAGTTGTACATTGTATAATTTGTCTCGGTCTGGGTGTTTATATGTATAATATGTATATATTTACAAAAAAAAAAAAGTATTAGGTATGTAGTTTATCAACCATCTAGTTTCCGTAACACAAGCCTCGTAGCTTACCACGGAAATTAGATGGCGTTGTGTGACCTGTCATGAAATATTTATTATTATTATTATTATAAATATTTATTATTATATAGGTCTCTTGTCATCGCTCCGTGCAATCCCAGAGGGTTTTAGGAAAGCGGGTACTCTAGCAATGACATAAGTTCTACGGATGATGTCGTTGAGAGCAGCGTGACGAGGAATGTGGTCAGCACTTCTAGCGCAAGAAATCCCATGGTGTTTGAGATGTTCCACGGCAGTCCGACGAAGACACAGAGCCAAGGTCAGTGTAATTCGATCAAGGAGTGTACCAATCAATGCCGATGGTGAGGGAAAAGCCTGCAAACAGAGACCAGACCAGAAACTGACATAAGGGGAGCCCGCTCTTTCATGTTACTGACTCATCCACTCACCTGTATGTTCTGTAATATTCTGTGGGAATGAATAAAACAATATTTAAATCGCAATATGAAAGACCTACACAGACAGTATGAAGACGCATTATGAATATCGGGCTTAGGACTTAAATAAACTAACAGTTTGTTGGAGAACAATTTATCCTCATTACGGCGTGAAACAACTCGAATTTACTTTTTAGTTCGCTTTAATTCTTTCCTTGGAAATGTTTTCATTTCGACTGCAAGCATAGACGACTATAATTTTAGGACATGCCACTTTATGACTGGCTGGACTGTATATTTTGTAATAATATGTTATTTTTATCGGGTACTATGAGGCTATAAATAAATAATAATAATAATACCTTTACCCACGGACTTAACCGGTAGACCACGGAGGCAGTTTTTCTTTTATATATTTTTATTTTATAGTAGTTATAAGAATAGATATACATAATGCATTAAGGTTAGTATTAGAATAGTTTTAGCTTAAAGTTTTATCAAAATTTTTATTATTATTTTAAATTGTAAATATTATATATAAAGATTAAAGTTTTGTTTTATACTTTACGAATTATATTATACGTTAATTATGAAATTCAGGTGAAATAAATAACTGTAGAATACTAGGGTAGCTGGTGCAGCTGGAACCCAAGACACAAGAAGAAAATTCCTGGTTTGGGCTCCAACGTGCAATACAATTGGAAATATGTAGTATAATTTTGTACACATCAATTAGTTTAATATCTAAATATTTCACTATTGTATTTATAATTGTAACTAATTTCTACTGTATAAATAAAATAAATAAAAATAATTATTATTATTAGTATTGTAATAATGCAATAAGAAAAATTGCCTATAGGTACATATATTGTGTCCCTGGGTTCCGAGAAATGTATTTTGAGTAAGTAAATAATTAATAGAGCAATTTTGTTGTTTTGCATTTGTCAAAAAATAACTAAACCGTTCCATTAATCGAAGCTAACGGAGCTAAAAAAAGTATGCCAGCTTTAATGAAACGGTTTGTGACGCTGGTTGATGATGCATGTGATGTTAGTGCGGCTTATAACTGGAACGCGGATATGTATGTCTTTGACTTGAAGTATTTTTCTACCCGCCCAAGTGCTAACGAGAAAACGGCTGCCCATTAACTGTTTTACATACCTCCTAGTCAGCGTTGTTGCAACTACAAGTCTACATTCACTTTGGTATACGTTATGGTAAACATTTCAAGCAATTGTAGTTTACGTAAATTATAGTGCTGTTATCTGTGAAATGACGATAATAGGAACTAATATCGCTAAAGGTTTAATGTCAGTCTTTGTTAGTAAATATTTTTAGGGTATAATAATTATTTAATTTAGTTCACTTGACATTCAAATATATTCAATAAAATTCAAAGTTCAAAAATACTCGTTTATATTCTTATTGCCTTCAAAATATAACATAGAAACGAAAAAAAACCGTATTTGATCCAGCGAAGTAATATTTATGCTTTATTAATTCTATGGCTTTTCATTCATAATTTAAAAGATGACATTTTCACAGTTAAAATTTAGATTATTAATCGGCAAATCCGGAAAACCTCTCGTTGAAGAAGTGGTAAAATTCAGCCGTTTGGACAAATTCTTGGGCAGTCGCTTGGCTGAGAGTCCCAATGGTTCCATCGTCTCGACCCCAAACGGCGCAAACTCCTAACCTGTATCGAGGTTAAGGCTGAGAACAGCAGAAACTGCCGTACGCCCTGCGCTGGACGAAGTTGCCTGGTTATGAGATGCGGCTAATGTCTCATCCTACACCATAGACCTGCCAAGTTTCATCATCCCAGCGATTATACTGTCGGGTCTCTTACTATCGCACCACGCAAAGATCTTAGGTCTCGGGTACTCCAGCAGACATAAGAGTCCTTCGGATGATGTTGTTGATAGACGTGTTGTTACAGGAATGTGGCTGACACTCAAAAAATCCGATGGTGTCAGGAATATTCCACTGGTTGCCCACACCGACAGTTATGTGGGTTGATGGTCACACCGCCATGGTCAATCAATTTCGGATACCTTATATTACTCGTATATTTAATAAAATGACAATGATTTTGCCAATAAAGATTATTTTTAAATATATACACCTATGTTCTCGTATCACGAAGAGCACGTTAAGCTGTCAGCGCCAGTTCCACTAATATCAACTTGTGGAATTATCACGGTAGTCAGAAACCAAGCTTATTTTATACAAGCGGATTAAATCTTGTAATTAATAAATTTGCAATGAAATTGACATCAGACCCTCTTCAACCATAGCGTGGCAAGTATAGGCCAAATTACATCTTTAGCAATGGAGGTCCAGGACACTGATCTGATAGTTATTTGTCTTGGTCTTGCGGAGTGGTCTAAGTTTAAGACCATTATTTACAATCATGTATCGAGTGCTGCCTCGTTATTTGTAACAATTTGTATCAGACAAGCTTGTTACAGTAACAACTTCAGGAATACCACTCTGTCCATGAAAAATAAGAACCACCAGACGAATTTACGAATCAAAATCTTTATTTTTCATTAATTTCCTACAATAGTCGGTTCAAACCCCCCGGCATGTACCAATGAGAAATACACTTTTCTTACGTTTTTATTTAATTTAACTGCTTCCGTGGTCTAGCGGTTAAGTCCGTGGATTTAGATCTGGAGGTACTGGGTTCGATTCGTGGTCGGGACAAAATAATATTTATTAATACTAGGGCCTAGAGATACCGACGAGCTTACCACTTGTCATGATTGGCCTATAGTGAAGTTAGCTATATATGAATCTGCTTCTTTATAAACGTACGGTCGTGATGATACAATTTAAACTAACTCACTTGTGAACACAAGTGAATGATGAATTGCCAACTTAGTAGCAATTGCTCGATAATAGCATGCTTTCGTTCAAGTAATCAGCATGTAGCTTAAACTACGTAACGGGGTCTCTGCATGCTAGAGCCTGACTTTTGTTTATTGACATCATATCGATTTAATGAAAGTTGAAATTCTTGTAACTTAAGAGTAACCACGCAGACTCAGAGATGAAATGATGTTGGTGACTACAAATATTGCTTCGCTACGGCATGTTTCCTTATATTGTTCAGTATATAAGATTTTTTAAAGAAGTTGCAGCTTGTCTTTGATAACAATGTTTTGGCATGATCGTAGTTTAAATCTTTTGTGTCAATTTAATTTTGATCGAACTCTTTGCTCTTCTTCTAACCCTTGCCATCTCTTCTCATCACACCTCTTTTGTCTCTTCGTTAGCTATTGTTACTGCGAATCTTTGGAGTTAAACTTTAGGAATAAGACAAGCTTCAAATCGAGCCATCTTCAAAAATATGGTTTACTTCTAATTTCTTTCTAACTTCATTACAGCCCCTAGAGCACAGCGTCCTAGGCATCCACTGTTGGAGATGGGCCTTCCAGAACATATATCTGGAGAATTTGGTCTACACTCGGCGAGGATCTGATGTTATTTTTTAATGACAATTGAATAACGATTCCATAACTTGTTATTAACCCGGGACCGCAGGGTATCGTGCTCTCCGTGGCACGGGAATGGTGTTGTAAATATATGACAAATGTACGTAAGAAAAGTGTATTTCTCATTGGTACATGCCGGGGGGGTTTAAACGGACTTTTGTAGGATATCAAGGAATGCGTTCTTACAGCCGAACCACCGCGTTTTCTAACTTAACTGTCCTAAATTCATGTCTCTATTCCATTACCTTACTATCCTTAATTACAGCAACATCCTATTTCACTTTTCTCCTCATGTAAGTAGTTTTATTTTATAGTTTCATCAGTAACATGGTAGGTACAGGGATGTAAATTATTATATGTAATTATATCACATGCTTCGCTATTTCGAGCACACAAATATTTATTTAGTCACATGACTTTGACCGCGTTCGTTTTAAGAAATGTTAGTATGAAAATACCACTTTTTTAGCACAAGTCGTTCGTTTAAAGAAAAATCTTACATTTGATGCTAATTTTGAATGTCAGTACCGTGTTGAAAGGAGGGTTATTGATGTTACTTTTTGACAGATGTCTTTAACATATAAAATGGTTTGTTTACTACTTTTATATACTTTATAGTTTTCTATTATATTTGTTAAAAAGGTATTTTAAATGATTTTATGTAATAAATTCAAAGACCATAATAATATCATGTGTGTTGGATGCCGTGGTATGATAAAACATGAACGAAAATACTTGTCAAAAAGTAGCCTCACCGCTCGTTTTATTTAAGATTTTTTAACAAATACGACATTTCGCGCTGGTTTATAAAGTTGCTACGAGATGTTGGCAATGCTATAAAACGAACGCGGGGTTTATCGAGCTTAGTGTCTAGGTATTTTTTTGTCGACTAAAAACGAATGTATGTATAACTATCATTTATACTGTCCAAGTACCATGAAGGTTTGGCTGTCAGAGAATGCCTAGCCGCATTAAGTCCGCCTTTATACATAGTGCAATTAAGTTTTTAAATAAATAAACAAATTTATTAGATTTTATTTAACATCTGTTAGGGCTGTAGATCTAGAAACGGAGGTACCGGGTACGATTCTTGATTATTGCGTCCCAATAATTAAATTGTTATATTTCTCAAGTCTACGCAAGAGACATCGACAAGCTTGTCACTTTTCATAACGGGCCTATAGCAATGTAAACAAATCCGCATTTTTAAAAACATGGTCGTGATGATACCTTACTTAATTTATTTTCTTTTAATATATTTTACAATTTATTGCAATAATTACTAAGACTGCATTTGAGGTCTAGCGGTTAAGTCCGTCGATTTAGACTTGGAGGTACCGGGTTCGATTCCTGGTCGGGACCACCGCCTACCAACTATTTGTTATTCTCGTTGAAAGTATATGCCATTTGCAATGACTTCAAATGTCATATACTTTCTGATATTTATATAATAATAATAATAAAATGCTTTATTGCAGAAAAACTAAATTAACATAAAATTATAAATATAAATTTATTTGTGATATTTATATAAAAATTACCTAAATTATAAAATAGTTTTTTTTTATTATTACATAAATACATATTAAATATATACAAGACAAGAACATTCTGAGACTTTAAAAGACATCAAACTATGGGAATCTGCGATTGAATTTCTAATATTAATCGGCAAAATTAAAAAGCTTTCCATAAAAAAATAAACAATCTAATTCAAATCCAATAAGTAGCCGCAGCGCCGGAGACTAACCACCCCTGCAACGTTTTAACTTAGCTTATCTTAACTACAGGGTACTAACACCACTGCTGGACAATAATAGCGGATATATATGACTACTAATTAACCTTCTAATACTAATCAAGTTGTACTTTCCTTTTCCTTATACACTATACACACAAATACACCTGCCAAATTATTTTTATATTCATTACAAATGCATCTTGCCTAAATTTCAGTATAATTGTTATTGTTCTTATCATATTATTTACGCCAATTCCAGTCAGTTTAGAAATTATTTGTTATTGGTATCTTTTACACTTCATGTGCTATTAAAACGTTATCTGATGTTAATAACTAACGTCTATTGCTATTATAACTTATTACTTAATTATCTGTCATCTAATTTTAGAGCAATATGGTTCTCTCATACTTTACCGGCCTCAATATAAAAGACATTGTCAACGACATTGACAAAATTGCTGTCTCGGACTCTACTCTAAGTGACGTTGCAGACTGTAAATCATTTTTACCAAAAAATCACAAATGTCTTAAAATTATAAGCCAAAATATTAGAAGTATTGGACGGAATATCCCTGATTTTTTTGTTTTATTAAATCAACTTGACATTGACTTTGATATTTTAATATTGACTGAATGCTGGTTGTCTTGTAATCCACAAATTCCTCAAATAAAGGAATATGTGATGTACTCCACAGTAAACAACATCTTGCAAAATGATGGAGTAGTGGTTTACGTTAAATCTGATCTTCAGGTAGTGGTAACCGAACCCAAATTTCACGAAGGAAATTGCCTTTTAATTAGCTCAAAAGACAACTTTTCATTAATAGCAATATATAGGTCGCCTTCTTATAGGAAGCTTGATACATTTCATCAGTCACTAGACGACGTTCTATCCACCCTAAAATGTATTAGAGATGTTGCTATTTTAGGAGATATCAATATTAATATTAACCCTAATAATGACAATGACAGCTCTTCAAGGGACTACTTAAATTTATTAGCCTACTATGGTCTTCTGCCGGGACATACCATAAACACTCGAGATGAGTCATGCCTAGACCATGTCATATTAAGGACAAATAACCCAGCTATTACGGTTGTTGCACGTTCATCTGTAACAGACCATCAGGCTGTTTTGCTGTTTCTTACTAATAAGCCTAAAAGAGACTATTCAGCAGTGAAAACAATTTCATCTATTGACAAGGAAGGTCTGACAAGGGATTTTAATAACATAGATTTTCATCCACTGTTTAATTCTATTGACCCAAACTTCGCTGCGGAATACCTGATATCTTCCTTACAAAATGCCTTAAATGTCAACACCGTTATCAGGACATGCCCAAATCGAAAGAGAATACTCAAGCCCTGGATTACCCCAGGGCTGTTAATATGCATAAAGAATAGAGATAAATTATACACAAAATTTAAGAAGGACCCTAATAATATAATTGTAAAAACGACATACACAAGATACAGAAATTTCTGCAATAGTCTATTAAAAAATTTAAAAAGAGAGTTTGAAAGGGAACAGCTAAGAGAGTCGGGTAATAACGGGAAAAAGCTTTGTAAAGCTATTAAAACTATAACTCATACCAATAAAACAACAGGTACAGTTTCGGAACTCTTATCAGCAAACTGCTCAGCAAAGAAATCGGTTAAGTCTTTAAATAATTTCTTTGCCAATGTAGGTAAGAACTTGGCTATGAAGGTGACCGGATCTAGTACCGATAACACTCGCAAAAATGTTGGAGGTTCTGAAAGACAAAGACTGAAATCTTTCGTCTTGCTCGTGACTGATGATGCGGAAGTGGAAAGGTTAATTGTGGGTTTGCGTAATGACTGTGCCATTGGACATGATAATCTGTCAAACAAATTATTAAAAGAATTTAAGCACATACTTGTGCCTCCTCTCACCTATTTGTGTAACCTGTGTATTGAAAAGGGAGTCTTTCCACGTTGTCTTAAAGTATCAATAATCCATCCAATCCACAAGGGTGGCGACAAAGACCGTTTTGATAACTATAGACCTATATCTATCTTGCCTTCGCTTTCTAAGATCCTAGAGCGTATTATCAATGTTAGACTCGTAGATTATTTGGAGAAAAATAATATTCTGGCTTCCACACAATTTGGCTTCAGAAATGGTAAATCAACCAATGATGCTGTTCACGAGCTGACGGATTTTGTAGTTGGCAATCTAAATAAAGGTAAAAAGACGCTGTCAATTTTTCTGGACCTTGCCAAAGCCTTTGACACGGTCTCGGTCCCCATCCTTTTAGACAAACTTAATTCAATTGGCATCCGTGGTACCCAACATAAATTACTGCAAGATTACCTGTCTGACAGATATCAATGCTGCAATGTAAATGGTCATATTAGTGACCAGCTTCCTGTCATGTATGGTATTCCCCAGGGTAGCATTTTGGGGCCTACACTCTTCCTCATTTATATCAATGACCTATGTCAACTTGTTCCTCGCCAGGGTAAAATAATTTCTTACGCTGATGACACAGCACTCGTTTTTTCTGGCGATACCTGGGAGGACGCCCATAATGCTGCCCAAATCGGTTTGAACAGGGTAACTCACTGGCTTAGAGACAATGTTTTGACCTTGAATGTTGAGAAAACAAAGTATCTGGCTTTCTCTATTAGCGATCTGTCACAGCCGGGTCCTATACATTCTATTACTGCTCACAACTGTCCTGATCCTCTAGGCGATTACTGTTCTTGTACAGCTTTGGAGAGGGCCCAGTCGATCAAATACTTGGGTATTATTCTAGACAGTAATCTTAATTTTAAGCAACACATAAATCAGTTGACTACGCGTATCCGAAAACTTATCTATATATTTAAAAACTTAAGACATGTAGCAGAACCAAAAATCATAAGGATGGTATACTGTGCTCTCTGCAAATCTATTCTAACGTACTGTATCACCGTCTGGGGTGGCGCTTCTAAGACTGTCTTGAAGCCACTGGAGATTGCTCAAAGAGCTGTACTTAAGGTTAGCACTTTCAGACCCTATCGCTTCCCAACTTTTCAACTTTATCAGTCTTGTGAAGAGCTCACCGTACGTCAACTTTTTATACTCCAAACCGTTATTAAAAAACACATGCAACTTAAATTTGATGCCCAACTTGTTGATAGAAAGAGACGTCATGATATCGTGTGCCAGCCTTATGTTGGTAAATTTTCGTTTACACACAGATTCTTTTGTTTTCTTGGGGGATACCTCTACAATAATTTAAATAGAACACTTTCAATATATTCCTGCACAAGACATGAATTAACTAAGATAATAACTAAATGGTTTTTAACTGTAACATATAATGATACAGAACAACTTCTAAGCGTAGTTATATAAATAGTGGCTAAATTAATGTGTTATACTCAATTTACTAGTTAATTTATTATTGTGGTATATATAATATATGGTAGGTATATGTGATTGTCGATATGTTCCTTCATCGATGCATTTATTCTTTTTATTTATTTCTTCTTACACACCCTCTCACAGACACTCATACACATTCACATAACACACAGAGAGGATACACGGAATTCCTAAAATACCCACCAACAGCCCTATAATACTATTTTTTATTATTATTATTATTATTTATTTGTTTGTACTTGGGTAAGCTTTACAATGTTTAAATAAATTGTATAAGCTTGTTATTGTGTCACCTGGGAGTGAACTGACTCCTGTCATTCAGAAATATCTACGACAGGGGTCAGGACATCCAATCTAAATTTAAAGTGTAAAAAACATACTTGTTATATAGTGTCAATAAACGATTTTTATTTATTATTATTTATTTATTTATATATAATGTACACATCAATGCAAAACATATTACGCGGCGAACGAGTGCCTTCACTCCGTAGCCACGACTCAGACTTAGCTGTAAAGGCACACAGGGCCAACAGTGAGATAGAGACGGTTTATAGGATTTTAGTCCGGAGGCGCCCTGGGGCTTCACTAGGAAGCTTCACGGATGAGTCGGGCATGCGACCCCCACCCGCGTTGGCCCTTCAGGCAGGGGGCGTATCATTGATGATTTATTGATTCACCGTCTATAAAAAAAAAAAAAAAGCAAAACATATTGTTATCTAGTTAGCTTTTATGAACAATTTCCTAGTTCTTAGAATAATGACACAATACTTATTATATTTAATTATTTAACTAAAATTCTATTGACTGCCTCCTTGGTCTAGCGGTTAAGTCCGTGGATTTAGACTCGGAGGTACCGGGTTCGATTCCTGGTCGGGACACAATAATATTTATTAATATTCAATTCATTTGTGATATTTCTCGAGTTTGGTACGCTGGAGACATCGACGAGCTTGCCACTTGTCATGATTGGCCTATAGTAAAGTTGGCTAAATGTGAATCCGCTTCTTTATAAGCGTGGTTTCTGACCACCCTGAAAGGGAAACGGTCGTGATGATGATACTTTATATATAATTTATTAATTTATTGCCTAAATTATACTGCCTTTGTGGTCAAGTCCGTCGATTTAGACTCGCAGGTTTAATAAATAAATAAAATAAAAAATAAAAAAAATGTAATGTTACTCGAGTTTGAGTACGCTGGAGACATCGACGCCACTTGTCATGATTGGCCTATAGTAAAGTTGGCTAAATGTGAATCCGCTTCTTTATAACAAAGATGACTTTATGAGAGTCGACGACTTTTTTGCCATACTCCGCAAGCGGCACGCCTCTTTTGTGGACCGACTGAGACAATCAGATAACGACATAATTAAAGCTATTTTTGACATAAGGTCGTTTGACCTTGTTAATTATAAATTTATTTTGATTATAGTTTAGAGTAAAATTAGAATGATTGTTATAGATTAATTATGGGTTTCTTGATGCCTGAAATAAAATATATTTAATTCAATTTAATTTTAATTTTAATAAGCGTGGTTTTTGGCCACACCGAAAGGGTAACGGTCGTGATGATACTTTTATTAAATTTATTAACAAAAAAATATATTTTGTGGATTGCTATAGTTAGGGTTGCCATACGTCCCGTATATACGGGGTCTGTCATCGTATTTGACTATCCCGTCTCATAGATATTTATAATTTTAACGGGTCTTTACGCGATTTACCTTAGAGACATATTTCTCCCAGCGTTTCAGCCAAGTTGCATTGGCCGTGGTCACGGGTCGACTGAAGCTATGCAGTGTAGTCTCGTACGTACTGGGCGGCAGATGTAAACCTACCCACTTATCACTTTTAAAAGTTTTTAGAAATCACGACACAGGACACTTACAATATCCTTGGCGACACCGGGCGATAATTTCCCGGCGTCGAAACCTATTGATTACTGGATTCCACGATGAAGATAGCTTATAACCCCCCTCTCGATTGAAATTTTTGTGTTTCTTTATTTCGATCGCTTCACGTACTATTCTAGGGTAATAGTGATCCCGTCTCATATTTCGACAGAAAAACATAGTACTCGTATATCTCTCGTAGTACATATACGTTATATACATGGTGCAGTTAAAAAGCCACGTATCAGCGTTAAATGTGTTATGAGTTTTGGGCATCGGAAGAGAAAACATTCCGTAGGAACCAATCCTAGAAGTTTTTATTTATTTTAAAACTATATTGCACTACGTACAAAGGCGGACTTAATGCCGCTAGGAATTCTCTGACAGCCAAACCTTTAGAACATTTAGACATGATAAAACAACAATATATAATATAAATATATACATACCAATATCTACATACAATAATACATAAATAAGTTATACTATATATCTATAAAACATAGATAAAACTACTTATTACTTAACTTAGTCATCATTTACAAAACTGGTCTACTCACATTTTCTAAATAATAATAATAATCATTCACAAAAATTGCCTTATAACTAGTTACATCAACAAAATTAAAATAAAATAGCTCCTAACAACATTTGTACGTTGTATATGTATGTTTATTATTGTGTATGTATTTAGTATATTTATATTTATAAGTAGATTAAATATAAGTAAGTTTATTACATAAGTATATATATCTAATTGATGTGTTATTATACTTTCATTGTACCTACAGTTCTAATTAGTCCCAAAAGTTTGGCTGTCAGAAAATGTCTACGGGCTTTAAGTCCGCCTTTTGTACTTTGTGCATTAAAGTTTTGAAATAAATAAATAAAACTACTTATATAATAAGGAAAGTGTAATAAAATTAACAATGGCATAATGCTGTTGCAAATTAAGGAAATTAATATAAGAGAGAAAAAGTAGATTGATAAGCAAAGTGTAGGTTAATTTAATTAGTTAAAAAGTGTTTGTATACCTGTTTTGGTAATTTATGATAACCCTAGCTATAGTAAATATATGTGAGTGTTATAAGTTAAAATTAATTAATATTTACATTTCCCTCTTCTGTTATTAGTTTAAAGAAAGTACCGAATTTCCTCGCACTAATTTAAGAAGAAAAAAGTTTTTATTTTATTTATTTATGTTTATTTAAAAACTTTATTGTAAATCTATACAAAAGGCGAACGTAATGCCGCAAGACATTCTCGGAAGACAACTGGAAAGTTACCTTTGGGACATTTAAATATGAGTACAATGCAAATGAAGAAATAAAATATTAAAATGAACATAAAATTAAAAATTAACATACATAGACAACTATAATTAATTAATATATATATATAATATATACACAATAAATATAATACACTAAAATTATATAATAATACATAAATACCTTAATGTTAATAATAACTACCTACAATAGATTAAAGTCAGTAAAAAGTTAAGCTAGGGACTTATAAAAATGACTGTACACTCTTTTCTCTTTTCTAATATTGGTCTCCTGGGTGCTTGTCTGACTTCAACAGCAAGGTTGTTCCACAGGGATGAAGATGACACAACAAATGATGAGGAAACAAAGTTTGTGTGATGGGAAGGGATAGATAGGAGGGAATTATGTGAGGAGCGAAGAGTTTTATTGTAAAAGGCGCTGAGGTAGAAAATTAAATCCTTTAATAATTTAGGTGTATTATTAATAGGTAAAAAAGATTTTATTAAATTTATTTTAAAATCTCACGTTGGCGATGATATCCATGACTGGCATTGCTACCCGGCTCCAAAGTTACTTTTCCTATCTGTGCTCTTTTTATTTTTAATCTCCGGTGGAGCTCGGAACACTATCGGAGTTAAATTACTTTCTTATAGCCTTTCTTCTTTCATACTCAATATCGGTGGCTAAACTTAAATCTCCATCAAAATTAACCTGCGACTTGAGTTCACTTTTGTTTAAAATCATAGTATCTTTACGAGAAAAAAGTTTGTACGATCATACATAGTTTGGCTATAAATACTGGTACATTAATCCGATGCAGCTATAGTTTTTTTTCTTATTATTAAAAAAAAAACAATCTCACTCTGAACCTTTGATATTTATTCTGTCACTCTCTCAAAGGTTAGCTGTAAGAAAATACATTCATGGTAATATACTCGCCTATCTACAACATTTTATATTTTGTGTGCAATAAAGGATTTTATTATTTATTATTATAACATTAAAAAATAATATTACACTTGAAATTGGAACCTGACATTCTCATATTTATTTATTATTTAAGGTTACAATTTATATGCATTATAATATTTTATAAGGTATTAATATATTAATTTTAACGAGAATAAATAAACATATTAGTGTCAATTTGTGTTAGGAGTTATATTAAATATTTTATATTCATTGGTTTTCTTATTTTCGCACCAATCTTGTATAGACTTCTTTTTTTTTTTAAAAGTGCAAAGCAGTATTTATAATGTAATGCTATTATTATATTAATGTATATGCTAACGCACATTCCATTAATAAATATTTTATGTAATAGAAAAAACAATATTTTTCCTTGTAACAATATTTATTGCAAGACACGATCAGCTAACACCATTCGTCAGAAATTTATTCAAAAATACAAAAATGTCCTACTACAAATACACTCCTGGGGGGTGAGGAGGCCATATTAGTATTAGAACGTATCGATTACGTCTATCATAAATGTCAAATGCTACGCGGAATGCTCAAGCTTTTGTCATTTTTGACAGACGTAATCGATATTAGACGATACGTTTTCGGACGATTGTGTACTCCGCCTCACCCCGCTGATGTCGTTCTTGAAAACTCACAAGGTTTACTTTGACTGAGCCATTCTCACAGATAAAACAATACATTGCAATAGACCAGATATCGACTAGGCTATCCACCATATGCCTTCGTCGGATACTCCAGTACTTCGGACACATTGCCAGAAAAGGAGGGGATAACCTGGAGAAACTTTTTGTAACTGGCAAGGTGGAAGGAAAGAGACCAAGAGGCCGTAGCCCGATACGCTGGTCCGACCAAATCCGCTCCACCACCAACACTAGCGTCTATGATGCTGTGCATGCCGCCGAAGACAGGAACGGGTGGCGTGCTATCATCAAGACGCACACCAATTCATCGGGAGGTCACGACCCTCATCAATGAGGAAACACGACGCAAGGAGGAGGAGACCAGATATTACAATATTTGACAAAATTAATAAAAAGACTCATTATTGACATTCATCACATCCCAAATACACACAACTTGCAAATTTTCTGTTTTTTTAGTTAATGTTTTGTAAAAATTAATAAATATACTTGCAAAGTACTATAACGGAAAAAAAAAATACTGACTTTAAAGATGAAATTATCCCACATGCGTCACGTGTCAATAGTATTAATGGTACTTGAATGACTAAGGTATTAGTATTTTTTTTTTTTGTTTTATTTAAAAGCACAACATATTTATTATATTCAACAATGCTTTTATTGAACTCATTTTCTATAGTAATAATGTTATCATAGACAATAGACCCGTCTATCAAATACGCCCTCGAATTATTTATCGTAACTCGAGAACTTTTCCTTTCCCCAACATAAACAATTAGGAAATAACATAACGGCACCTATTATTGACTTCTCGCAATGAGCACCTAATAGCGAACGGTTATTTATATACATATATTATTACATATAGTATGACAAACGTGGCGATAAAGATAGATGATGAAACTCTAGACCAAGTAAATTAAATTATATATCCGGACAGTGTTTTCACTGCGGAAGAGAAGTACGAGTTAGGGATGTTGAAAGAAGATTGAATGTGGCAAATAGTTTTAAAGGCGCCCAGCGGGGTGAGCCGGAGTCCTCAATCGTATTAAAACGTATCGTTTAAGATCGATTATGTCTGTTAAAAATGTCAAAAGCTAGGTGGAATGCCCAAGCTTATGACAATTTAGACAGACGTAATCGATCTTAGACGATACGTTTTGGACGATTGTGCACTCCGCCTCACCCCCTGGGCCGGGAGTCTCGGAATTTGATAACGAACGCTATCTTAGCGCCTACGGTCGGTAAGTCATAAAAAAAAGTTGACCCTCACAAAATCAAAAAAATAATTTGGTCAGTATCATTAGTTTCAAAGATCGATAATATTTTAATATGAGATCTTATGTCATTGAAAACTGAAGAAGCTCCATATTAACCGAGTTTATGCCCTAATATGTGTATTATTTAATAACTAGAAGCAAATGTCAAAATATCAGCCGGCTGTTACTACACAGTAAAACTGTAGCGCTAATATTTGACACATTTGCGGGCTGCCAAATTTCGTCGCTAAATTCGATAAGATTTCGTAATTTTTAGGACTAATAAATAAACTAAATGGACGTAGACGTAATCCAATGCCGTGATGTCGTTTAAAATACAATATACGTTTTCGACAACTATAAAAAAAATTGAAGAGTGACCACGCGATTTGGTTTATGGGAAGGCTCGTCCATGGCCACCTTAAATCGTTAAGTTAGCGATGGCTATAAAATGTCGAGACTGCTACTCCTCAGGTTACTGATCGGCAATCGAAATGTTAGTGATAAAGCTCGGCTCGTCATACACAATGCCATGTTGGTCCAACACTGAAATATGGAAGCGAGACGTGCATATGTCAGAATACGCATGACAGTTGATGCAGTAGAAATTAGATCGTTACGACGGATATTTGGCCTGACTTTGGCGGACCTCATTCAAAACGACGAAATTAAGATGGTTCTGGCATGTCGAAAGGATGAGTGAAGAAAGATTGTCGAACCAGATATATACTGTGAAAGTTGAATGTGCAGTAAAGAGTGAACGAAACAAAAGGATATGTATGAGAAGGTTAATGAATTTAAAAAAAGCGAAAGAGGTATGTAGACATCTCCTCTAATAAAATTACAATAAAAATAATAATAATCAAATTAAAACTGTTTTCGAGGTACCTTGATAATAGTTGCTAATTTTGTGTGGGCCGATAAATAGGTTCCGTTACGTCAATCCATATACTACTTGACCGATTTTGATTAAATTTATCACAGATAATCCTCAGCTTCCAAGTACGGATATAGGTTAACAACGTCATTATATAACTACGACATGTGTACCTACAGCCACGTAATCTCGCTGGCAATTATATGACATGGACAAAGCCGGGTCAGACAGCTTGTAATAAATAATATTGATACGTACATCAAAGTTGCATATGACGTCATCGGGTCCACTTCATTCAATCAGTCTTATTAACGTCAGAAATCAGTATCACGCTACACCCAGTATAACCAACCGATCGGATGTTAGAATTGGCATGATAAGTCGCCTTTACAACGAAAGATTTAATTGGCGACTGATGTAAAAGCGCTTTCAAAATCTGACATCCTATATACACAACTCTCCGTACCCAACCGAATACTGTATGATTCCGTTAATGCCGTCTTGGAAGGTCTTTCCATAAATGTATTGACGGAAGACCTGCTTAGGCCCAATTCTTTCAGTAAGTGGAGCAAAGATTTTGCTGGAACTCCCTATTGTAGAAAAGTAGATGAATTACCATACTTTATATTCAAATCTTAGTCTCTATGACAGAAGATTATCATAGCGATTATTTCTTCTGTGAGATCATAATACTAATTCGACTTAATGTTGTGGTCTTTCGGAATATTTTTGATAAAAATAATTAATTGTGCGAGTGAGATATTGATAAACATGTGTGTCAAATGTGATGAGATAAGATATTGGGTTTGACCGTTAGTAGTAAATTATGATTTAAAGGTGTTAAACCGTTTTAAATTAAATTTTGCCTAATGTAAAATACTAGCAAAATAAAAGGTTAAAATAATTTAATGATTTCTTCATGCGACAGGTGCTTTTACAATCACATCGTAATCGCATAGTGTAAATCACCCTATAGAGATTAGATTGGCAGCGAGCGGCGAGCAGCCATCAGAGCAAATTCATCCTGACGTCATGTGAGAAACTTAATTTTCTTCAGCCAACCAATCTTGCCCATATTCCTTCCGATAGAGTAACATTTCAGCACTATTTTAATCTCTCAATATAAAAAAGTCAAGCAAAAAATAACTAAGGCTTGGTTGTACCAAAACGAAATGTCTGTAATTGTAACGATCAAAGTTAAAAATGGCGTCAATGTACCAGATAACTTTTTTAACTTTAGGCGTTATTTTCAGAGACTTTATTTTGGTGCAATTTAACTTTGATCATTACACCCTAGACCACAACACACAGTCCTAGACCATTGTTGGCCAGACGGGTTGGCGAGGATCTGATGTCAATTTAAATTTATATACCACGGTTCCACAAGTTGGTATTAGTTGCACCGGGACCAAACGGCTTTTAACTCTTAACTCGCGTGCAGCCTGTGGGCGGATTATACATACATGGAGAGCATACAGCAACCGGCGCGTCCAGTATAATAAAGCGTTTAAGATCCTGATGGGGTTGCCGAGGTTCTACAGTGTCAGATAGTTTAAAAAAATAAAAATAGAAAGATATCTGGGATTGCGCGGAGCGATGGCAAGATACCTGACGGCATGACCGTTGGGCCGTGGAAACCTGGCAGGCCTCTGGTGTGGGATGCGACATTAGTCCCATCTCACATCCAGGCAACTGCGCCAGCGCGGTGAGTGCGGCGGTTTCTAATGTGAACCTCAAGCTGCGCAAATACGCCAAAATCGGTACAGGTTAGGAGTTTACGCCGTTTGGGGTTGAGACGATGGTATCATGCGGACCCTCAGCCAAGCGTCTGGCCAAGGAGTTGTCCAAAGGGCTTTTTTTGTTATTTCTGCCAACGTATTAGCTTCGCTATACAGAGGGGAAATGTTGCCAGTCTTCTTGGGTCTATCTCTGATAGGACATCATAATTTTATTTAAGTAGTTTTTTAAATATAAAGTATATTGTTTCTAACAATTAAATTATGGATTATTATGTTTATTATTATTATTAACGTGCTCAAGTAACAGTAAAGTTTATATCAAGGCTAGAAACAAATGCAACCCTATTCTGTTAGTTAGGCTTATGCGTTATTAATGGATTTCGATATTTACGTCAAAGCTTGCGTCATAATTACAAAATATTATTTAACTCTCAACTGTATAAGCGCTCGGCCTTGACAGCGTCCGTGCAAATATCAACTTTAATAGTGTGATATACAAGTATATACATAGTTAATGGATTCTATTAAATAACGTTTGCGCTTAAGTAAAATAATAGGGCTGCTGGCCGCGACTATACTTTTTAAAATGGCGGGGCATCGGGCACCAAAATTCGGTTTCTGCGCTATTTCCGCTCAGCGCTTTTTATCTGTCGGTAATGTTAATAACCATACCAACCATATTTATTTTTGTTAACAATTTGTTTTATGACTGTCGTAAAATTCATTGCACTAGACACAAAATGTCGCAATACTATTTGTGCAATAATATGGCTTGAAGCCAAATATTTTTTATATACGAAACTTTTCAAAGAAAATCCAAATTGTTGACTGCGACGTAAGTTAAACTTCATTATAATAGCTTAAATGCTAATATAGCCTTTAAGGCAGTTTCAATAGAGAATACAATTCCGTGTTTAATTTGTGGGTGGTTAGGTTGTTTGAGGTGCATAAAGCGAGTACCATTGTTCTAACGAAAACCAATTTAAAGTTATGAAGCTGTTTACCTAAATTCTTATTTTTTATTATCTTCAAGATAATATCACGACGTCAAATGTAATTAGGGATTTTTTTGGTCATACCTTTTTTGGGGTTGAATATTTTTTTATTAAGGTTTAAGCGTATATTTTTACTCGGACATGATTTTACATTCAATGAATTCACCATGCCGGTGACGGGTCCATCATGTGTGGGAAAGAGAGATGAGAAGAATTGTGTCTCGGGCTTGCGACCGACAAAGGTGCTGGTTTACAAAGGATTCTCCTTTTTTATTTTAGAGGAGACGCTCACCACACCATTCTGCTATAGGGAGGCAAACAACCCTAGCCAAACAATTACTCAAATAATATGTGTTGTTCCGTTAATAAAGGATCAATTATTTTAGTAAGTGGTGTAAAGATTTAGCTGGAATTCCTCTAACACCAACGTCCACTGCGTAAAGCTGAGTATTAAATCCGATTCTGATCATTTCTTCTGTGAGATTATATAATTTGTTCGACTTGTGGTTGTTTGCAATATTTGATTCCCATAAAACGGTAATTTTAATAAAAATAACTTTTTTCAAATTCCGAGAAGATAATTATTATTAGATAATTAAGATGTCTGGCCTATAGGCTGATACAGTTAGATCATCTAAGGTTAAAATGAATCTATGAGAATATTCCGTTCTGATGCGGCTCCAAAGATCGAGGTGGGATTGCAATGAGTTTTCGTACTTTGGCCTTCCTTTACAAATGTCTTTAAAATTTTATTTGTAGTCAGTCCTTTCCAGCTCTTGCAAAGGAATATGGAAGGATCGTAATATCACTATTAGGAATAAAACGAGACCTGTCTCTAATTTTCCATATTCCTATATGCTGCCGAAATCTGGACCCTCAGAACCACTAATTGTATCGCCGTCGACGTCTTTGAGATGTGGTGCTTGAGGCGTATGTTGCGCATTCCGTGGACAGCGCGGACAACCAATGCATCAAAACTCAAGGAGCTCGTAGTCACTACCAGGCTCTCCTCTGCCTGCAACGAGTCCTTGAGTGTTTTGGTCATATAGCACGGAAAAGTTCGGCCAATCTAGAAAAGCTAGAGTCATCGTGGCCGAAGCCCGATACGTTGGTCTGACCAGATCCGCACCATACTTACCACCCAAGTTTGAAATGCACTGCATCCCGCTGTGTGCAGACCAGGATGGCGCAGGATTATTCGGGACAAAGTGATCCGTGGTTACGATCCTTAGTATTAAGGAAAACGATGCAAGGAGTAGGATAAAACATATGAAAGAATATTTTCTTTTTAATAAAAGAAAGTCTATAAGATTCTGGAAATACAAAAAGGTATGCATTTGACAGGTGAATCTAGATTTTCATGCAGAACAAGCGAAATTTAGTTAAACCTTAGAATAATCTCAGTGCATAAAGTTTCTGAGCTCTGCTGAACTTTTTGACAGCCCCGGACAGTTCTACAGGGTAAGTGGACCATTTGAAATTATTATACACTGGCTCACTTAGCACTACAAATATTATTAATGTAAAAAAAAGTTTTGTCTGTATCAACAAGTTTATTTAATATTTTCATACAAAATATATATTTTTTTGTTTTTACGCCACCTAACGTCAATTATCAAACCTTCTAACGTTTATATTTAAAAAAAAAGTAGTTTTCCGGGATTATAATTGTGCGCAACAATAATAGCGCTGTCTATGATGGACTAGGTAAATTGACTTTTTATCCACACACACACACATACACAGATAGGTTGTTTACTGACTTTTCCGCCTTCAGTTATATCTAAGTAAGTGCATTTTATACGTCAATAAACATTATTACTATTATTATAAATTAAACTTTGCTGTGTTTAATATAAATTACTTTACTAAAATTCATCAACAACTCCACAAGTGCGTGTCAAACGTAGACATGAATGGCTGAAACATTTTGGAATCTCAAGGAAATTGCAATGCAATTTGATTTGAAACCTCACTCGGAATGCAACCTATATCAAATTACGAAACGTTGAGTTAATTATTTAGGTACACTCGGACATCTCCCTTGGCAATCTCAGCCAACTAGGTGGCCAAATTCTGTTTCTTGAACCGCAAATGTTAAATTATCAAAATAGTGGTATTAAGTGTAATTAAGTAAAGTATAATTTTTGTCAGGTGTATCCCGAGCTTAACAATACTTTCTTAAAAAAAAAATTACAACCAAAATATATTCCTGGAAAATTTGGCTTACACTTGACACCGTACTGGCCAGACGGGTTTGCGAGGGTCTGATGTCAAATTTAATGTCAACATGAAGGATTCCACAAGTTGTTATTAGCGGAATCCATGTACTCGTACATGCCGAAGTTCGTACCAAAAACATTTTTGGATCAGACATCGTTTTTATATACCGAGTATATATATATATATTTATTTATTTATGGTAAATACATTTGTCGTCTATACACGTCTAAACAATTATTACAAAATATGCGAATATTAATTAAAAGCAGTTGACATTGACGTTGTCCATTCGTTAAAGGAGTGGCTTAAATAAACATAATAGTTGGTATAGGGCCAGCATAGTAGTACGTAAGTAGGCATGTAACAAAATGGACATCACATTTTGCCAAAACAATTTCTGTTGCCATAAAATTATATTCTAGGGGATATGACAGTTAAATTATTATAAAATGGGCTCTTGCCACCATTGAGCTTCCAGCTATTCTGTAACTCATGGATTAGTTCGCGATGATGGCAAGAGACCTGATGGCATGACGCTGATAGCCTGGGAGCGGGGACGGGCCTTAGTTGTGTCGATACTTTGGCTTTGTCACATCTTAGGGGAACAGCGCTAAATGTAGGAGCCGCAGCTGAAAGCGCAGAGTCTGCCAAGCGGCGCAAATACGTATCTATACTCAAAGACTACGTGTTTGTGTCGTTTGCTGTAGAGCCTTTAAGATTTAGAGCAAGGTCACAGCGCTAAAATATCTCTCCTCTAATTGTCTGCTCTGGTGACAAAAGGGCTGGTTCTTTCCTCGCCCAGAGAATCAGCATAGCGATTCAGCGAGGAAATGCGGCCAGCGTATTAAAATTACATAATAATATTAAATTATTAAATTAGGTTTTGTGAGTAGGTTTTTTTTTTTGTTTTAGTTTTTTTTTATTAAAATTAATATGCAATATACACACATCAAAAAAGTCTAGGGATCAAGCATGTTTATGCGGATTTCTTGTGATTGAGATGTGGCTTTGTAATAAATTTATGATTTTATAAATTTATATGGATCCTTTTTGGTGCATTTCATAATTTAAAACAGGAACTGTCAATCAAATTCGAGTAAAAGATGAAAATCAGCTGTCAATATTTTCCCTATAAAAACATAAGACGCATTGAAGACATTATTAGTGCTACTGTTTCCCTACTACTGATTAAAACCAACGTTATTATGGAGCGGCGACGTCATTTAAGCAGGGAAGAAATGATCAGAGCCGTGGGAATGATAGAAGCTGGTTCCCGGCAACGTACTGTGGCTTTAGCTCTGAATACAAGTCAGAGTGTTATCAGTCGACTTTGGACACGTTACCGAACCACTGGTACCGTGGCTGAGCGCCATGGAGGACGGTATCGCTGCACCACACGGAGACAAGACCGATACATTCAAATCACAGCTCGAAGAACTCCAACAATAACCGCCATGATGTTAGCCGTGAGCCTTCATCGCTCTTCAGGGAACTTAATTAGCGACCAAACAGTCAGAAACCGCTTGCATGAAGTGAACCTTCATTCCCGAAGACCGCTACGGGTACCACCTATAGCAATGCACAATCGTAGGACTCGATATCAATGGGCTCTTGAACACAGAAATTGGACAGAAGAACAATGGCGTTTCGTGTGCTTTTCTGAAGAGTCTCGTTTTGGTATGAGGCCGGATACAAGACGTATACGACACTGGAGAACCCCTGGACGCCAACAGCGATTAAAATCCTGCCAGGAAGTCCATCCTTATAGTGGTGGAACCATCATGGTATGGGCGGGTATTTCGATCGGCGGAAGAACTGAGTTGATTTGGATCAGAGGCAACCTCAACGCTCAAATTTATGCTGAGACGGTTGTATCAGACGTCATCGTTCCTCTACAAGTGCATATCGGTCCCTTATTTCAGTTAATGCATGATAAAGCACGACCGCACACCGCAAGAGTTGTAAGACAGACTCTCGCCGCAGCTAACATCAATGTCCTGCCCTGGCCTGCTCAGTCGCCAGACTTGAACCCGATTGAGCATGCATGGGATATTCTTCAGAGAAGAGCTCTGCCGAATATGGAGGGTATCCAGTCGCAAGAAGACCTTTTTTTGTTGTTGCAACGAACATGGGCGGCCATTCCACAGCGTGATTTGGATGAACTCATTTTGAGTATGCCAAACCGATGTTCTTGTGTTGTTAGTGTTCGCGGTAGAAACACGGATTATTAATTGTTTAAGTTACCCAATAAAATTAAAAAAAAAACTGTTATTTCAGTCTTTTTTTCGAACTTTAATGTTAGTGGTTCAAATGTCAAAAATCCCTTTATTAGGAAAATGGCAATTTTTTTTACTAATGCAAAGGTGACTTGGTTTATCGTTACTGTAGACAAACGAAAACATTTTATTTGATCAATCCTTAAAGAAAATTTTAATGAATATCAATCAGGAGAAAAGTTATTGCAAAAATATATGTTGATCCCTAGACACTTTTGATGTGTGTATTTACAATCGTAAAAAAAATACATATATGTAAAAATCGTTGTGAAAAATTATTGTGTGGGAATTTTATTTTTATTATAAATTAATAGCCGAGATCGTTATCATCGTATGTGATTGTTAAATTCACATTAGTTAAACCGCCATAATGTCGAAATAAAATGGAACTAAAATTGAGAAAGTCGTTTACAGTGTCTCCATAGCAAAAAGCCCATGTTTTGCAGACCGGCAGGCCTATTCTGTTACTTAAGCGCAAACGTTATATATTGGAATCTGTTAACTATACATATATCACGCTTTTCAAGTTGATATTTGCACGGACGCTGTCAATGTCAAACGCTTATAAAGTTGAGAATTAAATAATATTTTGTAAATATGATGCAAGTTCTGACGCAAATAACGAAATCCACTAATAACGTTTGCGCTTAAGTAACAGAATGGGCTGCATGGAACACTGTTACTTATAGCACCAGTGTACTAGTAATGTAAAGTATCACCACGACTGTCGAGGGATACCCTTTCGAAGTGTTCAGAAGCCATGCTATTTATCAATTACGCTCGTCGATGTCTCTAGCGTACCAAACTCGAGAAATATCAATTTAAATAGGGTTGTAGACGGACTGATGGTGGTATTTGCCCAGTCTGCCGGTTCGGGGAAATATATATATATATATATATATATATTTTATACTGGACACGACATGTGACATCGCCCCCACCTGATGGTAAGCAGTACGCGAGGTCCAAGAATGGGAGCAACTGACGCCAGTCACCACGACCGACATCAGTCTCTACCACTATGCCGGCCTAACAAGATGCTTTTTCACACTTCGCTTGAAGGACTCCAGGTTATAATAGTGGGGAAACACACTGGCTGGAGCATTCCACATCTTCAGCGTGCGACAGATGTAAGAGTCTCCAAATTTATGAGTACGCGTAGGGATAGTGGGTAAGGTATGTGGATGCATATTTTGGCCTGTGCGTATAGTTTGGTTGCGCAATAGAGAAGAAGGGATAAGGTTATGGAGCTCCTCAGAACACTCGCCGTGGTATAGCTTGTAGAACACGCTCAGAGAGGCAACGTCACGGCGAAGCTGCAGTGATTCGAGAGTTTTAGAGACTGTGGTGTCGTCCACTATCCGAATTGCCTGCCTCTGCAGGACATTGAGAGCATCTGTAAGATACTTAGCGGAGCCATCCCACAGGTGAGAACAGTATTTCACGCATGACCTTATCTGTGCTTTATAAAGCATAAGTCTTAGAGCAGGCGGGATATGCACCGTTCTTGCCGATAAACCCTGTAAAGTGTATCCACATATTTCGGGATCAGGGTGAAATTACCGTCATGCCCAGTCAAGCCGGCATGGTGTTAGGGACTGATGTCAGTCATAAGTGTCTAATTCCAGTTGCTAACATTTATGGATCTCGCGCGCAACGTACTATCAGGTGGGCGCAAGGTCATCTGTTATACTACTGTATATAAAAAAACACAAATAATTTCAATAAATTATTGTGTCCCGACCAGGAATCGAACCCGATACCTCTGCATCTAAATCCACAGACTTAACCGCTAGACTATGGAGGCAGTTTAATTTACTCTCTAGGGACACTATCATTATTTGTGATATTTCTCGGATTTGGTACACTAGAGATATCGACGAGCTTGCCACTTGGGCCTATGGTAAAGTTGGCTAAATGTGAATCCGCTTGTTGATACGGTCGTGATGATACTTTACTTTTATTTTTATGTAATTACTAACAATGTCTATTATAGAAATGTTACATAAAAATATAGACTAATTACAACATGTCCAGTCTGGTCCCAACTGTGATTATTAGTAAAGATTTTTATATTATTATTGTGTTACGAAAATATTCGGCAAACATTCCGCATTATTAGTAAGTTGTCAGAATAAAGAAACAGGCTTACAAGTAGGCACCGATAATATAACATTTTTTTATTTTCAAAGAGAAATATATTTTATTCATATTTCGTTCAGTCATGCGGAATGAAACGTCGGTATTCCAAGCACGGCCGATATGGTAAAGCGTACTAGACGAAAGAAGACAGTTTTTTTCTATATCATAGCTATAGTTGCATCAGTGTTCTAGGAGTTAGGAGCGTAGATTTTACGGGGCGAACGAGTGCGTTTAATCCGTAGCCACGACTTAAACTTGGCTGTAAAGGCACACAGGGCAGACAGTGAAAGAGAGACAGTTGTTATCTTCGCCCTGGGGCGGACCGCTCCGGGGTGATCCCCATTCAGCGTGCGTTAATCACGGCGGGCAACAACCCGCCGGTAGCTTGTTTTACCTCGGCGACGAGAGACGCTGGGGAGGGGGCCACTGATGGATCTGTGGCACCTGTAGGACAGTTTCTGTTGAGAACTCTTTATATAGCTTTTCCAGTATGTGCAGGTTACGCCTCGGCCCCCAAGATCTCACGGGGTAGGCGACGGCCCTCCGGTGGCCGTGCGTGGAGAGGTGCGATGCCCCGAAGATGGTCGAAGGGCTGTGGTCGGCTCGATCAAACATGGATTTCGAGAGCCTGGCCACGAACTGCTCGATGGTCTCCATCTTGAGGTCATCGTGGAGGACTGTTTTGCGCACGAACCACGGAGCTCCGACTGTCGCGCGCAAGGATTTGTTTTGCTGTGCTTGGATTCTAGCCGCTATGGATGGCGACACCAGGTGGTGCCATGCCGGCCCGGCGTAGGTAAGGCGCGAGCGGACGAACGTCTTATAGATGTTTAGTTTTACCCTGGGTGGTAACGACGAATGCAGCAGCGGCCTCAGTTGGGCCCGAGCGGCTTTCGCGCGATTGATTGTGTGCGTGCCATAGGGCCCATACGCAGGCCGCGGTCGATCACGCACCCCAAGTACGTGACATGTTCAGAGAAACAGATGGTTTATATGGTTTTAGTCCGTAGGCACGACATCCCGCGGTGGCCATTCACATTGTTATTGGTCCAGTCGTATCGTAGGGCGATTTTTCGATCTCCGTCTTTAATAAATAATAAAATGTATTTTAGACGGGGAGGAACCGAGTTTGATTTCTGAGACATTATATTTTGTTATTCATCGACGAGCTTGCCACTTGTCATGATAGTAAATAATAAATTTAAAATAAAAACGTGGTTTGTAACCACCCTGCAATGAATACCGTTGTGATGATACTATATTTTTTTAGGTGTAGTTTTTGTATTCATTACAGCCCCTAGAACACAGCGTCCTAGACCTCCACTGCTGGAGATGGGCCTTCCAGAACTGGAGAATTTAGCCTACACTCGCCACGCTGGCCAGACGGCTTGGCGAGGATATGATGTAATTTTTTTTTTTTTTTTGACAATTTATTAACGATTCCACAAGTTGGTATTAGGGAAACCGGGACCGACGGCTTAACGTGCTTTCCGAGGCACGGGAACGGTGATGTTGCAAATCTATGACAAATGTACGTAAGAAAAGTGTATTTCTCATTGGTACTTGCCGGGTGGGTCGGCCGGCCGTTCTTACAACCGAGCCACCACCGCATCAGTTTTTGTATACTGTGTGTAATTTATTATAGAGCATTTTTTTAATATTATAATCTAGAATAACAATAAAGAACAACGTATTTTTTATTTTAATTATTCAGTAATAAAATCTTACTTGGTAAAATATATAAATTGAAGCTTAAAATATTAAAAAAAACATTTTAAAGAAACCAACAAGTTACAGTATCTGCATTACAGTAGTTGCCACCCGTCGCACACAAAACGGTCTATACCACATTCACTTTCTATCCGCGGTAAAAGAATTTGTAATAATTCAACATCTTTGGCTAAATATCAAGGCAAAATCTTTAATGGGTTATGTAGGCGCGATTATCCCCCAAACTTTTTACACAAACACATGAACAGGCCTTCTAACACTCCAAACGCTATACACACACAACAACAAAATTCCCTTCGGCTTATAATACCATACTTCCACGGGGCACACAAAATTCAAAATTTATTAAAGGATAGCTTTTCTATCCTTAAGAATAATAATATTACACGAAATCTTTTGGAAACGTGCCCTAGTGTAACGTATAAACAAAATAAAAATTTAAAAGCTATTTTAGCAAAAAATAAAAATACACGGAGTAATAATACATTGTTAGGTACACACAAGTGCAACCAATCTCGTTGCAAAACATGTCCCATAATAAATTCCGATATCAATATACAAACTCATCATAACCCTGTTGTCATCAAAATTCAAAATTTCGCACAATGTACTACTTCTCATTGCGTATATATGCTGGAGTGCAGATTTTGTAACAGTTTTTATGTGGGAGAGACTACGACACCCCTTCGTACTCGCATGAATGGACACAGACATTCAGTAGATTCTCAAATTAATAATATTTTACCTGTGCCCACCCATGCGCGTATACATAACACTACCTTTAACAATTGTTTCACAGTAAGAGTATTAAAGAGTTTTCCTAAAACTATTCGGTCTATTGATTTAAAAACATGGGAAAGCTCTTTTATATGGCAGCTTGGTGCATACTATAGCCCTGGTCTGAATGTAATGCATTAGGTTTTGTCTAACTTGTTTTGTAAATTTATTAATATTGAACCAACAATGGACATAACATACTGATGATGTTTTCCATGATGCGCGAGGTGATGATGATATTTTTCTAAAAAATAAATACAAAACTATATAGTGCATTGCCTTCACCATTGCTAAAAGAAATAAAATTACTTTTTTCAAAATTTATGACAAAGACCTTCAGTCACTGTCACTGATGACGCCGCTCCAAAGAGAGGCGAAATATTTGGCAAAAAATATTTTAAGCTTCAATTTATATATTTTACCAAGTAAGAAACACATCTAACACATTTTATTTGTTGCAGATAATTCAGTAATAAAATCTTAAGTTACGGTGCAGAGAAGTTTTCCTAAAAATATTCCCACTCATACTGAGCCTAATCAAGTAGGTAGCGAAAGGTCAACGATTTCGTCTCTCGGCTGTGCGCGATAATAATTATTAATAACAACACTTACGGCCGGTTGCAGAAAGCATGATTAAAATAATATATAGAAAGAGAAAGACAAATTCCTAAGCATTCCATGGATTCACTGTGCGGGTGCCGGGTCCATCGTGTGTGGGTAAGAAATAAGAAGAATGGTGTCTCGGGCTTGCGACCGACAATAGGCTAATTGATTTATGATTCCGTTAATATTTTGATATATTCCACTTGATTGATATTCAGTTTGGTATTTTGGGTATTTAAGGCAATGACGAGCTTCATACGCATACTTAAACATGTCAAAATATAATAATAATGCAAGCGGCCGTATAACTCCTCAGCCTTAACTTATAGACGCGGCCTTATTCACTATTCAGTAGTGTTTTATTTTTCGGATAATAATATTTTACTTAAAAAAAAAACATTATTTACTTCAAAAGTTTGTATTAGTGGAATCGGAACCGACAGCTTAAGGTGCTCTCCGAGGCACAGGAGCCGTGCTGTTGTGAATCTATGACAAACGTACGTAATAAATATGTTTATTGGTACATGCCGGGTTATTGCTAAGTCTGTTTAGTGACGTTGAAGTTAAACGGTGTAATATAGGGAATATATTCATTTCAAATTCACAGCTCAATAAACATTGAAACGCATAAGAAACCAGGTTAAGTAGTACATAAGAACCCGAGTTACGGCCAAGAAATTGTCTTAAATAAACAGCATGAGTATTTTACCAACCTGAAGAAATGGGTTCTTTTGGACCTTGAAGATTTGACCTCTTTGAGTTTCAGGGTCAAAAATTAACACAGCACTGATTAAGTCAAGTCAAGCTCCAAATAGAATACTATTTAAAAAACTGATCTATGCGCACTATTTCAATTCACCATAAGCTTAATACACTCTGATATATTTATTTCTCTCATTATAGTCATCATATAGTAGGTATATTATATTTATGTATATTCATAGAACTTACAAAATTATGTATGTATTTGTGTATGTAAATAAGTATTTATTCACTAGTATATATTGGAGTCTTATATTTTCTATTAGTTTTGATAGCACGTGCCTTATCTTGTCGTAACTGCTTTAGTTGTCCCAAAGGTTTGACCAGTATAGAATGTCTAGCGGTATTAGGTCCGCCTTTGTACTTTGTGCAAAAAAGTTTGTTATAAATAAATTATGATCGTACTAACTTGTATTTGATGGTCACTTGTGTTAGGTACGTACTTAATTAGCTCTGGCAGCACTGGTATTAACTTGTAATATTATAAGATTGGCAGCGTTGTCAACCTAAACGAATGTACAGAAAATGTTTGAACTAAATGAATAATCCTAGTATAAGGCAAATATTTAATTTAATTTATAGCACTAAGCAACAATTGTACATTTATCAGGTTGGCATTACAATTTTTATTTAAATAGAATACATCATAAATCATCAAATTGTGTTCTTTGGTTACGTGGGAGGTGGTTTCACCCTCTTTTGTCTGGGAATCGTCGAAAACTAAGGTTTAACTGCTGCCCTGTCCAGTGTGAGTAGATCTTAATTAGTTATCGCAATGATAAGTTAGAATATTTGAATAAGTGTAGAAATATTATCGTGATTAGCGGTTAATCAATTAATTTAAATATGAAATGTAATGAATAAACCTAAGTTGTTTCTTGACCCGTATGTTTTTTATTTGTCAATCCTGAGCTAGCCAGTTTTCTTGTTTGGATAAAGAGAGAGAGAATAGTTAAGAATAATTATACGTAGTGATTATATATACTCGTACGAGTAAATCGTAGTTAATATTTTTATAAACCTTTATTTTAATTGTGCGACATTTAAAATTAAGGATAACAAATAATTCGTGTGTTACTACGCCAATCTTTATCAGATGTATATATTTTATAAATAGTCAATTTGATTTGTTAGTGTTATAAAAAATATATCACAATCCTCAATAGCGTGAAATAGAACGTATCACAAGTAAAACTAATGTAACTATAAAAATTAATTAAATATTATTTAATGCAATTTTAAATTAGCAGCCATATTTTATAAATACTGATACCAAAAAAATACGTTTTTCCTGGAATTGAGGATATACTTGACATAACTAATTAGACTTAGATATAGTTTTTAAATTCAAAGTGGGTTCAAACCGACACGGCATGTACCGATGAGAAATGCACTTTTCTTACGTACATTTGTCATAGATTTACAACACCACCGTTCCCGTGCCTCGGACAGCACGTTAAGCCGTCGGTCCCGGTTTCAATAATACCAACTTGTGAAAACGTTAATAAATTGTCATAAAAAATTACATCATATCCTCGCCAAGCCGTCTGGCCAGCGTGGCAAGTGTAGGCCAAATTCTCGAGATATATATTATGGAAGACCCATCTCCAGCAGTGGAGGTCAAGGTCGCTGTGTTCTAGAGGCTGTAAAAAATAATGAAATAGTTGTTAAATTAAAACTTTTTGTTTGCTAGATACTAAAACTAACTAAAATTACTATGAAAACGTGTTAAATATGTTCCTTATTTACTGCAGCAATGATAAATAATAATTTATGATAAACAATGTAGTATTATTGGAAAATTAATCATCATCTTGAGGCATATTAACTACATGGATTTGGAAGAGATATCAATTAATCGCGCTCGCAAATCGCTGATTACGTGCTTCTCAGCAAACCACCAAATCCCGCAATAGCGAAACTAATAAAATAGCGCGGGATCTCGAAGTACCGATGGGAAACCCCAAGATTTTTTTTATCATCACAGATCCTAGAACAGCGTTTAACCTAGATCTATTAGCGATGGGCCGTCCAGAACATATATCTGGCCACGCTGGCCAGACGGATTGGCAAGGATCTGATGTCAATTTTAATGACAATTTATTAACGATTCCACAAGTTGGTATTAGTGGAACCAGGACCGACGGCTTAACGTGCTCTCCAAAGCACGGATAAAGTAGTGTTTTAATCTATGACAAATGTACGTAAGAAAAGTATTTATGACATGCCGGGTGCTCGAACAGCCAATCTTTTTTATTGTTTTATTGGAAAGCGATATTAGGATTAAATATATATATATATATATATATATATATACATATATATATATACTATAATAAATGATTCCAAGACAATTAGAAAACACCGCAGTCTTTAAAATGGGACCAATTCACTAGGTTGAATGAGAACACATCTGTAAAAGGCAGTAAACACTCAACTGGCGGTACAGGCAAAAGCTTTCTGCTGCGGAGGGAATGTGGCCCAACATGGAATACATAAGAGATTTCCAATATTTGTCCATAAATGTATTTATTTTGTCTTAAACTTTGCAGTGTGTATTTACATTTTTATAGCCCTTTGACTACTATACTAAATGGACAACTGCAGCCAAATTATCATTCTTTAACCGTATACGTACATGACGGAATGCTTCAACGGAAACAATAGGGTATATTTATCATACACCCGTAATCTTCGAAATTTCGGTCGATATCATATAATCGATAATGTATGTAAATGTAAACCTACCCACTTAGACAAAATATGTCTCTAAGATCGCGTAAAGATCCGTTAAATTTATCAAATCTATTTTATTAATTTCAGACAAATAGTACGATATAATTATTATTCAAATATTAATAGCACTATGTACAAAGGGCGGGATTAATGCCGCTAGGCATTCTCTAGCAGCCAACTTTTAGAACAATGCAGAACGTTACAGTCATGAAGGTAGGTCCAAAGATTGTGAGAAACGTTGAAAAATAATGTATTCAAATCTTGCTTACAATACATTCCCCGTAAGTCTTGTTTTAAGCGGTGTTATTATTATATAAATATCATCATGGCAAGCTTACAATATAAGTACTCCTTGAAAGTAAAAATTGGCATTTGACATCATTGCAGATGGCACATACTTTATATTCCGTTGGAAATCGTGCAGTCCTTCAGATACCTTGGTCATATAGTATCTGAAGACCTTAAAGACAATCTGGATGTTGAGAGAGAGAGGCGTTCGGTTGCTGTCCGTGCTAACATGATCGCGAGGAGGCTCTTCAAGTGTTCCCGTGCTGTTAAAATATCCCTATTTAACGCTTACTGTCGGTCTCTGTACACACCGCAGTTGTGGTGCAACTACACCAAAGAGTCGTACAGAAGACTGTAGGTGCAATACAATGATGCCTTCAGAATTCTGTTTTGGCTCCCCAGGTGGTGTAGTGCATCCAGCATGTTTGCCGGTATTAGACGCGGTAATCCGACATCGTATGGCCTCATTTAGAAAATGCATAATGGACACTAAAAATATAATTTTAAAGAATATCCATGAGCATTGCTTCATGCTCCAAAAATTATGGAAATTATATTAGTATGTACATTTTAGATCAATTACTAACATAGTTTTCTTTAAGTTATTATTGTTACTAACACGATATGGTTTTTGTACCAAAATAAATATTTTTTTTTTTTTATTTATATTTAATTTAATGATGGTGGTAATTTTTCCAGTCTGCGGGGGCGGGGAAGGATTCACCGTTCGTGCCGATAAACCCAGTAATGTGTATTCACACGTTTCGTGATCAGGCTCGAATTGCCATCATGCCCAATCAAGCCGGCACAGTGTTAGGGACTGATGTCAGTCATGAGTGTCTGAATGCAGTTGCTAACCTTCATGGACCTCTCGCGCCACTTACCATCTTCAGATAGGCGGAAGGTCACATCTCGTGCTAGTATACAAAAAAAATATAAATACATATACGAGTATATACATAAATTATACATATGCTACTATACACTACATACAATATGTTATCTAATCTAATCATTGCAATCATGAATAATTCAATTCAATTCGTTTATTTTCTGTAAATGTCTGGCATAGGACAAAAAAAAAATATTTTGCACTTTTACATGTCAAATTTACAATAAGTATGCTTTATTATTAGGCTACATAATTTCACAGCATTCTACCAGGTGGAACGCCATGAAACTACACAACCTTACTTAAATGTAGAGCAGTGAGTTACAATACAAACATAAAATAACATAAAGAAAAAAACCTATGTGATTTATACACACAATAATAGTTCCACACAAAACTACACTTATAATTATGGCTGCATATAATACAAGGCAGCCGGATCCAACATCCCTACCGTAGGCTGTACTGACAGCAGTTCACCGTGTCTCCTATGGCTGCCCCCGCGCCCTTGTAGATGTCGCTCTGCCTACAACAGACATAAATTATTAAATTTAATGTACGCATCCGGTGTGCCGAAGCCTTAAAAGTTTAATGTACGTGTTTGTCATTGTCATAATTTAGCGCTTATTTTAATGAGCCGGTATACAGAGCCATTCTCCAAACAGGGTAACCGTTGCTCTGTGACCGGCTAATGTTAGGGTATTGTGTTCATTTTGTGTGCACTAATGGGGGGCTTTATTGTTAAATGACAGATCATCCACACAAATATTACACATATAAAAGAAGCTTTGTCGGTATGTATGTATGACATTTGGTATATATGTTCTCTGGAATCCTGAGACGGACATGATATGACTACGACATGTAACTACTTTATTTATTATTTTTATTTATTTTCTATATACTAGCATGACATGTGACCCTATGCCCACCTGATGGTAAGTGGCGCGCAAGGCCCGTGAATGTTAGCAACTGAAATCAGACACTTATAACTGACATCAGTCCCTAACACTATGCCGGTTTGACTAAATGCCTTTTCACACTTCGCTTGAAGGACTCCAGGTTATAGGAAAGTGGAAACGAAAGAGGCTGAAAGAGCATTTCACAACTTTATTGTGCGACAGATGTATTAGTCCCCAAATAAGAATGCCTATTTTTCTTAGTGAAATGGGCCCAAAAAAATGTTCTCGTGTCATAATGATTTCTTTTTTATTTCATAGGTAATATATTGTGATTTTATAATCTGTAAAAAAAAATATTTATTTTACCCTAGCATAACGACAATTGACAAAAACTTTTTTTACCTTAATAAATTACATAGTTTCTATGCCGCCAGTTTGAATCCAGTGTTTTATCTGTAATAAAGTACCTGATCATAATAAATAACTTAATATAAAGTGTTTTGTAACTATTTCATACATAAATCTTAACCAATTGACTATTTAATTTCAAAATCAAAATATTTATTTCCATAGGTTATCTTGTAACAACTTGGATATTGTCAACACTAAAATAATATAAAACAAAAACATACAAAATATATATAACATAAGTTAGGTAATCATGGTTGGACCGTAACGGGTAAACAATCCAGATTTATGTGTGTTTTAATAGCATTATTGTCATAAGCAGGGTAATTGTGACTTAATAACTACTTAATATAAGATCGTGGCTGTAAATAGGCCGTGTCAACTAAATATAAATTCGTGGCTGTAGTAGGCCGTGTCAACTAAATATAAATTCGTGGCTGTAAAAGGGCCGAGTCAGCTATCAATCTAACAATAATAATAAATATCAAATCTTAATACTAGTTCGTGACTGTATACGGGCCGTGTCACCTTGTAAGGTGTGTTGTAATGTAAATAATAATATGTCAATTAAGCATATATTCGTAGCTGTAAAAGTGCCGTGGCATCTTATATTCTAAATACCATTAACAATAATTTATATTCATTAAATTTATAATTTATATTTATTAATTAAATTATATTTTAATGCTGGGGTAAATCAGATGTTAAAATTAAATTAAAAAAAAACACACAATAAAAAAATATATATTGAATTATATTTTGTTGACGCACGCTCCAACAAAGTTGGGGCTTGGTTTAGGGCAAACTCTTTAAGAGATGGTGTGGGTGCATATTCTGACCTGTGTGCTTTTTTGACGATGTTTTGGTGCACTCAATGCAGTTTCGGTGGTTAAATTCAACCTACACTCGTCACGCTGACAGAACAGTCCAAGAATACGGGTGTGTTCCAGGGGCTGTGCTGATGTGTGATAAATGGATTTTAAATAAGTTTTCTGTTTAACGAAATGATATTAGACCGCCGTGTGGTAAATATATTTAACATATAAAATATAATATTTTATTTCACTGTCACCGACAATATTTAATAGAAATGGCAAATGTTGCGAAATGGATGAGGGAATTGAGGGTGCATGGATGCATATTGGATAGACAGTATTCCCAACAGTAAACCGGGATAGAAAATATACTTCGATAAAATATCATTACAATATCTGCTTACTACAATGTCACAATACTTTGAAAAAACTATGTTACAAGAAAAGTATCATGCATCCTTTCGGGGTGGTCAGAAACCTTTACATTTAGTCTACTTTACTATATATAACTTTACTTTTTTTATATTGTTTATTTATTTATCTTTAAGGAAAACTTACAGCTTCTAACAAATGATTACTTATATAGAAAAACTAGATGCCAATTACAAGTTTCCACAAATATCTTATACAACTAAAAAACTTATAAATAGAAGAAACATATAAATGATAATATCAAACCACAATAATTTAGAAAAAATAAAATAATATAATATAAATAATATAATGTGTGTTCTACTGTAAAAAATGCTCTAGACATCGCCCGACCAACTAATTTAGTTTTATTTTAGTTTGTGTACGTATTTTATATATGTATTTTTGAGTGCTATAACTGTAATGTAATTATATTTATTTTACTAATTTAAGTTATTTTAATATTTTTCTTCATGCCGCCCATCATCTTACATGATCCCCAAAGGTTAGCTGATGAAGAATGCCTTATGGCGTTATAGCTCGCCTATGTACTAGGTTTTAAAGTGCAATAAAGTATTTAAATAAATAAATAAAATAGGCCCAGTGGCAAGCACGACGATGTCTTTAGCATATCAAACTCGAGAACTATCACAAATAAATTAAATAGATTATTGTGTTCCGACGAGGAATCGATCCCGGTACCTGTGTTTAAATCTGCTAGACTACAAAGGAAGTTGTTGACTAAGACTTAGCTGTTAAGGCACGCAGGGCCAACAGTGAAAGAGAGACGGTTTATAGGGTTTTAGTCCGTAGGCGCCTTGGGGTCTCCTTATGAGGCCTCGCGGTAATTCGGGCATGCGACCTCCCGCGGTGGCCTTTCATCGTCAGGTGATTATGCAAGTTTCCGTCCTAAAAAATTAGACATTTGTGGTAGTAAGGATAGGTAGTAGTCGTCAGAAATTTTGAAGGTTGCCTTTTTCAAGACCAACGTCTGTTATTGATATTGAATTAGTTATTATTATTGTTTTGTTTAACTTTTTTTATTGTTCAATTTATTATTTAAAGTGCGAATATTTATTTTTTTGCTAATTAATTTTTAATATGTTTAACTTTGCTTTTTCCTGCTATTTGGTTAAATAATTGCTTTGTTTAGCTTGTGTTTAGCGATGGACTGATCCTGGTAATACAGATACTACTGCCAGGATCACGATTCAATCCTACATCTATTTATTTGTTAAACGCCTTTATTGTTATTCTTAATATTGACTAACTATGACATTTCAACATTGGATAAGTACCTACTTTCAGAGATTAACATTTACAAACAAATTCACAAACAAGCTATTTCTGTATAATATTAGTATAGATACAAAGTAAAATTCACGCTTGTATTATAATAAATCCATACGAAAATTAAGACTGAAGATCCATCAATACGTAACACAATCAGTGGAGCGCATTATTAAAATCTTGAATAAAAAATAATATTTATTCGAAATCAATCAATCTTTGCTTCTATTTTCCGATCGGCAGCGAAAGAAAAATATAGAAAAGTAAATAATGTATTATTACGACCGTAACAAGATCAGCGAATATGTTTTATAAGAACAAAAAAAAAACGTTTTAACGTTGCATCTAACTGATCACCGGAGGCGCTGTTTGCTGACGACACCGTGTACTTCACAGACTCTAGGGTCTTGAGCTATGCTGTGACGAAGATGCAGCGTTGTCTCGATCTCCTCCCCTAGTGGGTCTCCCGCTGGAGGTTATCGGTGAACGCCAGAAAGACTCAGGCCACGTACCTTGAGACTGGATTGAGAAGGCTGAAACCCGAGCGTCCGCTTCTGTTAAACGGCGAGAGTCTATCGTGGACTAATCCAGTAAAATACCTGGGCGTCATGATAGACAAACGCATTAACATGCGCGCCCACGTGACCGCCACCGTGAACTTGGCGCGGGTGGCGAGAGCCAAACTTCGCCCAGTGTTTGCATCCAGTTTGCCGCTTCGCACGAATATATTTAAAGCTTACATCCGCAGCCGACTCACGTATGCCGCGCCTGCCTGGTACGCTTTCACCTCAGCATCGCTGGGAGCATGAGCACGACGCACAAGCGCAACAAAATCAGACGCTCCGTACCATTAATAATAATATTAAATAATAAATATTTCCAGACAGGTCACACAGCGCCATCTAGTTTTCGTGGTAAGCTACGAGGCTTGTGTTACGGAAACTAGATGGTTGATAAACTACATATTATATTTTTTTTTTGTAAATATATACATATTACCTATACAAATAAACACCCAGACCGAGACAAATTATACAATGTACAACTTGCCCCCGGTGGGAATCGAACCCATGACCTCCCGAGTTCACGGCAACGTTTGTTACCACAAGACCACGGAGGCGGTCATTGTCGGCGCCTCGCGTTACGTGAGGAGTGATATCATTCAAGGGCTTCTTTCTTCTTAGTCGCTACACTCTTGGCAGAGTGGTCGTGGTCGTCACTTGAGTGTCAGTGGCACGCTTAACAAGTCGTCGCCACTCGTCTCGAACTGCAGCCTTCCTGGAGCACTCATGTAGGGGGTGATCCATTGCTGCTTTAACCTGGTCAGTCCATCTCATCGGAGACCTATCACGCATTCTCTTGCCATCGACTTTTCCCTGAACTACAAGGCGCTCAATGGATGTATCTCCACGCCGTGATACGTGTCCAAAGAAAGTGAGAATGCGTGATTGCACGATTGAGGAAAGGCGTTGTCCTATATATATATCCAGGATTGATTTGTTGGTTCGGAACTCCGTCCACGATATGCCCAACATTCTCCGCCAACATCACATTTCTAGAGCATTAATACGTTTTATTTCAGTTTCGCGCAGGGTCCACGTCTCTGCAGCATACAGGAAAATGGGAAACACAAGAGCTCTGACCAGCCGGATTTTAGTAGCTTTCGTAATGTTTCGGTTCCTCCATATTTTCTTAAGCTTCTCCATAGCAGACCTCGACACTGCCATACGACGCTTAATTTCCTCCAAGGGCTATGCGGATGGAAACACTGGACGAATTCGTACGTCACCTGGCGGCTGGCATGTTCGCGCGCGCAGAGGCGACAGATTTCCCATTTGTGGTAAACCTGATGTCAGTGATGAGTGTCTGATTCTAGTTGCTAACATTCATGAACCTCGCGCGCCACTTACCGTCAGGTGGGCGCAAGGTACATGTAACAAAAAAGCTCCCTTCTAACGAAAAAACTAGCAATCGGTAAATAAAGCAGAATTTGGCTACAGTTATCGAACCTAGTGACTCCACGTCTAAATCTACGCTGTAACCTCTAGTCTATGAAGTCCGGAAAATAAATCTTTTGTGAAAAGTTTTCCGTAACAGAGGTGTTATTCATGAGTCTGTCGGCTATTGATTGATGTGGTGTTTAACACGGAGCCTTACAAGAAACATACCGGGAGCTGGCTAAACAACGCGACGTCTCTATTTGGTTTAGCAATAGAGCCAAATTAATACTGATTCTATCCAACCGTGGTGCCCGCTTGTAAGGAAGGTTTCCTTTACATCTTAAAAAGGTGGGTTCTAATCCTGACATGTACAAAATGAGAAATACAGTTTTCTTACGTACATTTGTCATAAATTTATTAAGACCACAACATGAAGTCGAATATATATTATGATCTCACAGAAGAAATGATCAGGAACGGGTTCAAGACTCAGCTTTACGCAGTGGAAGTTGGTGCGAGAGTAGTTCTAGCAAAATCTTTGCATAACTTACTGAAAGAATTGGGCCTAAGCAGGTCTGCCGTAAATACATTTATGGAACGAGCTTCCAAGACGGTATTAACGGAATCATACAGTAGTTGGTTGGGTAGGGAGAGAAGTAGAATGGTGGATGGTGAGCGTATTATTTATTTATTTATTTAAAACTTTTTGCACTATGTACAAAGGCGGACCTAATGCCGCTAGACATTCTTACTCGGTCAACCTTAGGGACATTACGAACATTGTATGTGGAAGGTTCGCGCAAAATTTTATTTTTTTATTTTATTTAAAATTATCGCGCAATAAAATAAAAAGGGAGGCCTCCTTTTCTTAAACCAGCCTATTGTCAGTCGCAAGCCCGAGACACCATTCTTTTCATCTCTTACCCACACACGGTGGACCCGGCACCCGCACGGTGAATCCATGGAATGCTTAGAAATTTGTCTTCTCTCTCTACCACCATTCCCGTGCCTCAGAGAGCACGTTGAGCCGTCAGTCCTGGTTCCACTACTAGTAACTTGTGGAATCGTTAATAAATTGTCATAAAAAAATACATCAGACCCTCGCCAACCCGTCTGGCTAGCGTGGCGAGTGTAGGTCAAATTATCCAGAAATATCTGGAAGGCCCATCTCCAACAGTGGAGGTATAGGATTCTGTGTTCAAATACGAGTACGTAAATGCGTCGCAAGCGCTTGTCGCAAGAGCCCTTTGATTTGTGTTCAAAAACCGACATCCGACCGGATCGGTGACAAGCTTCTCCAAGCTCACGCAAAGCAAGTCAAACACCCTGTTCACACTCTTATTCTTGTGGATGCTTGACAAGCGTGTAAAGCTAGCAAATCAAGTAGGATAGCTTCACGCCCTCACTCCGACTTATGCTTTATAAAGCGCAAATAAGGTCATGCGTGGAATACTGTTCTCACCTCTGGGATGGTTCCGCTAAGTACCTTACAGATGCTCTCAATGTCCTACAGAGGCGGGCTATTCGAATAGTGGACGATACTATAGTGTCTAAAACTCTCGAATCGCTGCAGCTTCGCCGAGATGTGGCCTCCCTGAGCGTGTTCTACAAGCTATACTACGGAATGTTCTGAAGAGCTCCACAACCTTATCCCTTCTTCTCTATTCCGCAACCGAACTAATCGCACAGGCCAAAATATGCATCCACATACCGTAGCCACTATCCCTACGCGTACATACAAATTTGGAGACTCCTACATCTGTGGAATGCTCTCCCAGCCAGTGTGTTTCCCTATTCCTATAACCTTCAGTCCTTCAAATGAAGTGCGAAAAAGCATCTTTATAGGCTGGCATAGTGGTAGGGACTGATGTCGGTCGTCTGAGGCTGGCATCAGTTGCTCCCATTCTTGGACCTCGCGTACCGCTTACCATCAGGTGGGCGCGGTGTCACATGTCGTGCTCAGTATAAAAAAAATACCCTCTGTTATATGTTGATTGTATAATATAAAACCTTTTTTGTTTTATTGTAATTATACTCACGTAAATCGCGTAAGGCGCGGTGGTGGCTCGGTTGTAAAACGCGTTCCTTAAATCCTACAAAGGTCGGTTCAAACCCACCCGACATGTACCAATGAGAAATGCACTTTTCTTACGTACATTTGTCATAGATTTACAACACCACAGTTCCCGTGCCTCGGAGAGCACGTTAAGCCGTCGGTCCCGGTTCCACTAATACTAACTTGTGGAATCGTCAATAAATTGTCATTATAAATTGACATCATATCCTCGCCAAGCCGTCTGTCCAGCGTGGCGAGTGTAGGCCAAATTCTCCAGATATATGTTCTGGAAGGCCCATCTCCAGCAGTGGAGGTCTAGGACGCTTGTTCTAGGGGCTGTAATGATGAATGATGATGAATCCGCGTGGGATTAAATATCTGCGGAATTGAAGTCCCTAGATACGACGTGTAATAATATATAGCTTAATAAGGTTTATAAGAAAAGTCATAGTTACAATGTAGCAAGCAAAAAGACAAAGTATTGATGACAAAGGGCAGCGATAACTGGACCAAAGCGGATGACATTCCGCGCGGAAGCAGCGGCACGTGCGGCCTAACGAACGGAAGCTGAGCTTTTGACTGGCCGAATTCCGCGGCGTACAATTTTTACCGCGTTTTTGCAATAGAAATATTGTAGTTTTTTTCGGTTAAAATATTTTTATTCCTACATCTATGACGTGGGAAAACTCACAGCCTTTTGTCACACACAAAGTTAACCAGCCATGTCTTAAGTTAAACTATTTCAATTGTTAACACTGGCCAATGAAAATCATAATAGTTCTCACCTTTGGGATGGTTTCGCCAAGTACCATACAGATGCTCATAATGTCCTAAAACAGAGGTGAGCTGTTCGAATTTTGGATGATGCCACTATATCTGGAAATCTTGAATCCCTGCAGCTTCGCTGTGATGTAGCTTCTCTGAGCGTACCGACTATACTATGATTTGTGCTCGGAAGAGCTCTATATCCTAATCCTTGCCTCTGCATTCCGTAACCGAACCATTGCACAGGTCAGAAGGTACGGGCCAGTGCCTGGAAATATATATTTTTTTAAATATTAACACGACCATATCCATTCCGGGGTGGTCAGAATCCACATTTTTAAAGAAGCGAGTTCACAATTAGCGAACTTTACTATAAGCCGATCATGACAATTGGCAAGCTCATCGATGTCTCTAAATGTTACAATTCCCCGGAAATTATATATAATTTGTGGAAAGACAAATGGAGTGTATTAGTTTGCGTGTACTGCATATAATTTATATATCAAAATGAAGGTAATAAAAATATATAAACTAAATTTAAAATAAAATTAAATTTAAAAATATTCACCCATGACTTGATCATGTGGCAGTGTGCCAAGAACATTCGCAGCATTCCCCCGCTGCCTGCACAGCGATGCTGATTTGCTTCGCAAAAAAAATGCCAGCCCTCTTGTCACAGCGTTAACCAGCCGCTTGGACAGTTCTTTAAATAACTTCTTAGCGCTTGTCCCCACGGTCCCATTGTCTCAAGACCAACAAGCACAAATACGTAGTCATTAGCAATAGACTCGTATTTGCGACATTTGGCCTTTTCAGTCGAGTCCACAGCCGCCCCAGCCCTGACAGATGTGCCCTGGACATGAGACCGAGCAAGGATGTCGACACAAGTAGCGTCCCACACCAATGCTCGACCCATGGACCACGGCACCAAAGTCAATCCATCGGGTCTTTTACTATCACTGCGAGAGATCCCAGACGGTTCAAGAACCGAAGGGATCCCGGCAGTAACCAAAGCCCGGTGGATTACATTATTGACAGAACCGAAATTTACTTATCGATATACTAAGAGGTACAACAAAAATATACATACATAGTAAACTGCATATATAATGAAAACTATCTACTCTTATAATAGGCTGGGGCCATTACCTTTTTGAGATGAAAAAATTAGTAGCAGGCAACAGCTGGCTGAAATATATAGTTGAGGTCATAAACAATGAAAAAAAAAACTTTCGAACTTGAGATTAAGGCAAGTAGTGAAATGGGGTGCTGTTTAAGGGATGAAAACCGTTTTTCGTTATTTGTGGCGGAACGAGACCTCCTAGAGAAAAGTGTTACATACAAAAGTTGTAGATAATAAAAAAATCTAAAACTTTTATTATATATATTTTTCGACATAACCTCAAAGTTTTCGAGAAAATGACGAAAAACCGATTTTTCTGTTTTTTATTTTTTTCTCGCGTGGAAATTATTTAATTGAAATGAAACTTTGTGAAAATACGTAATTATTTGCACACAATAAGCATGAATTTTTTTAATCATGGAAAATTAATATTTTCGAGATTTCACCATTTTTCCGAAAAAACACCCTTATCTTTGGTGAACAACTTTATTAATTTTTTTTTGGTTTCTGATGTTGTACAAGGTCTTATTTTTTTTGTCGTGATGTCTACTTTCAAATGGTATATCGATTTTAATTATTCATTGTTATTTAGTAGCTTAAAATTAATAAAAACCGAAGAAAAAAAAATCTAATCTCGAACTTACCGATTTTTTTCATTATTTTCAATTTTTTAGCATATTTATGTTAATAATTTATAATATTTTGATGAAATAACTTTGGTATAAAATGAATAAATTTAAATGAATTTATTTATTGGAAACAACGCTATAATTTAATAGAATAAAAAATAACAAATTAATGTTACGTATTCAAAAAAAAAAAAATTACAAAATTTAAAATTTCACAGCATACAGGTATTTTAAATGCCCGCCAAAAACGACTGAAGGTTGGGGAGAGAGAGGGGTAGGATAAAGTGAGCCTGTACAAGAGCAGCAGAGCTCGTTCTGTTGTAGTAGTAAATTTCTATTCGACTAGTTGTGTGAAAATATTTTTTCAATTGTTGATGCGTCCTTTGTTAACACACGTGGTGATTAAGGTTTCAATTAAAATTAAACAAATTATTATTTGACAGTAGTTTACTGCCGATGGACAGTAACAAAGTAAGTTGAGTATTAATTTTATAGCCTTTAACATTGTCAGTAGCTTTTATAATTTTAATATTATTGTAAATTCATACATGATAATTACAATTCTTAAATGTTACAATAATGTTTTGTTTTGATGTGTACGCTTGAAGCTACAACTATTAGCCTTAATTTCATCAAAACCGAATTAACATTTCAGAAAAATATAACTTAACTGTAGCTTATTAAAATTAATAAAGTACTTATGATTTCCATATAAATTTTAAGTTTCATGAAGTTTTACCTACCTTTCCGTGATGAACTTCATTTAAATTAACATAAATATGCTAAAAAATTGAAAATAATGAAAAAAATCGGTAAGTTCGAGATTCGAATTTTTTTTTTTTCGGTTTTTCTTAATTTTAAGCTACTAAATAACAATGAATAATTAAAATCGATATACCATTTGAAAGTAGACATCACGACGAAAAAAAAAAGACCTTGTACAACACCAGAAACCAAAAAAAAATTAATAAAGTTGTTTACCAAAGATAAGGGTGTTTTTTCGGAAAAATGGTGAAATCTCGAAAAATATTAATTTTCCATAATTGAAAAAAATCATGCTTATTGTGTGCAAATAATTACGTGTTTTCACAAAGTTTCATTTAAATTAAATAATTTTCACGCAAGAAAAAAATAAAAAACAGAAAAATCGGTTTTTCGTCATTTTCTCGTAAACTTTGAGGTTATGTCGAAAAATATATATAATAAAAGTTTTAGATTTTTTTATTATCTACAACTTTTGTATGTAATACTTTTCTCTAGGAGGTCTCGTTCCGCCACGAATAACGAAAAACGGTTTTCATCCCTTAAATAGCACCCCATTTCACTACTTCCCTTAATCTCAAGTTCGAAAGTTTTTTTTTTCATTGTTTATGACCTCAACTACATATTCCAGCCGGCCGTTGCCTGTTACAAATTTTTTTTTTTTAGCTATAAAAATCCGTAACGGCCCCAGCCTATAACCATGTACTCGTATTTATCCTTAACAATAATTAAGTTTGTAAAAAATATTAATTATTTTTATCACGTGAAAGTTAATATTAAAGGCGCTTTATTTCATAAAAATAATTAAGTTAGCACGGGCGTCAACAAAAGTAGTTGTCACTATCTTAATTTGTGCGATGATCAGAGCAGTAGTGTACCAAGGTTCGATACTGTCCCAGAGGCTTTTGTCGCCGCGGTTTTATCTTAATTGCTTCTTGAAACTCAATACCGATGCCGAAGAAGTTAGTACAAGGACTTGCCTGTTGCCCGACAATTTGCCTCACTTTATTATAATTGTAATTTTAGAAATTAATTCGACTATAAATTCTGTCTACAAAGACGAGCTATAAAGTCATAAGGCAATATTTTCCAGCTAACCTTGGGAATCATGAAATGGGAAGGATGAAAAAAAAAATCATTCATATACTCGTATATATGTGTGTGCAATAAGTGAGTAATAAGTTATGTACAATATAAGTTAATTTACAGAAAATTAAAAGATGAGTGAACTTTGAGCGTAGCGCTTCCAACGCTAATCCTTAAAAACTTTATTCTTATTTTTAAATAAATAGTTGATAAAATTGACCCTGTGTACGTCTTTGGCGGTTGGCTACACGATGCTTTTTATTCTCCGTCCTCTTCACTCCCCGAAGGCAAACAATGACGGAAGTTTGAATTAGTTTTTGGTTAGATAACTCCCCACTCTTTGTTCTTCCCTTTTTTTTGTTAACCGTACATATTTTTACTTGAGATTGTCTCCAGTCGCAAACTTTTATGAGATGCTATCAATTTTTATTTGTAATGTCATCTTATAGCATAAATGCTAAAGCATCTTATAATATTTAAACCACTTCTCGTCGGTCGTCTCTATATCCTTCAATAAATTAGGTTATATAAGGTTGGGAGATGCGTAATCGAAGTCCACTCATGGATAGCATTAATTTTCCATTGATTAAATTAAATATACATTATGTTAGTATAGTAAACTGTCCCTAGCTTATAATTATATGTTATTTAATTACAGTGCAATGTAAACGTTTAGAACACAAGCCTATAAGTCGATCGCAAGCCCCAGACTACCATTATTTTTATCTCCTTTTCCCAGATCATGGACAAGGCATGGAATCCATGAAATGCTAAGAAATATGTCCTCTCTCTTTATAATAATCCGATTCATCTTTTCCCTTCGCAAATATGATCACATCTCTGAGTATCGAACGAAGTTAAAGTGGCTACCAATTCGCTGTCGCAGGAATCTCAGAATCCTCTGCTTACTTTTTTCTATTCTTAACGAGCCTGCGACACCGAAATACCTCAAGGACAAATTTGCCTATCTTTTCTCATTTCACGATAAGTCTCTTCGCTCCTCACACAACTCTGTTCTGTCTACTCCATCGCACCACTTTGGGTTCATGAACGATTCTTTTGCTGTTGTTGCCGCAAACCTGTGGAACAAGCTGCCGGTAAATATACGACAAGCATCCAACCGAAGCATTTTCAAAAAAATGGTATATTCATATTATTTAAATAGCTAATAACAACTCATTTAGTTTATTTATTATATTATTATATGTAGTGTATGTATTAATGTTATGTAATGTATGTACCTAATGTATTAATAAAACGTTATGTGTATGTATTATTAGTATTTAGTTTATTATAGTATTTATTATTGTAGTTTAGATAATATTGCATATTTATTACGTAATCATATTTCTCTAATTGCACCTACCTTACGTCTTTAATGTTCTACAATGTCCCTAAGGTTGGCTGTCAGAGAATGTCTGGCGACATTAAGTCCGCCCCTTGTATATATTGTGCAATAAAGTTTTAATAAATAAATACAGGAGTGCTAGACCTCCACTGCTGGAGATGGGCCTTTCAGAACTGGATATTTGCAACAACTGTAAGTATGTATATATTGTATTTATGTATATATTAAGTATTATAAGTATATTAGTCTTTAGTATATTAATATTATTTACTAGTAAGTAGTTTAGTTTTAGTAGTATTTTAATTTCTCCCTTATATTATGTTCTATAATTTGCGCGAACCTTCCACATACAATGTTCGTAATGTCCCTAAGGTTGACCGAGTAAGAATGTCTAGCGGTCCGCCTTTGTACATAGTGCAAAAAGTTTTAAATAAATAAATAAATAATTTGGCCTACACTCGCCACACTGCCCAGACGGCTTGGCGAGAATATGATATAATTTTTTTATGACAATTTATTAGCAATTCCACAAGTTGGCATTAGTAGAACTTGCGTCGTTTTCCTCAATGCTGAGGGTCGTGACCCCCTCCTCGGATCACTTTGTCCCGGACGATGCTACGCCATCCGGGTCTGCTCACGGCGGCGTGCAGGGCCTCGTGGACTTAGGTGTGAAGTGTGGTGCGGATCTGGTCTGACCAGCGTGTCGGGCTCCGGCCACGGGGTCTCTTGCCTTAAATTTTTCACGTGCTAGTCTTTCCAGATTGCCAGAGCTTTTACGGGATATATATATTATAATATTTATTTTTATAATCTAGAGTGTAACGTAGAAAATAAAATTTAACCGCTGTCATAGGAGCATAAAAATCAATGTATACTAATGTACATTACAACAAGATTCTGCATTGGAATTAAGCGTTTTCTGAGTAATCCACAGATCCGGTTAATTCTATCCGCTTAAGCTGTTCGGACTTATTAGGGATTAACTCTATGTTTACATCAGGCTAACGATCTTATGACTATCCTAAGATTAAAAGTAACTTAATTCCGCTCATCGTGGCCTAGCGACTACGGCCGTAGATTCAGAGTTCGATTCATGGATAAAGAACACAATATTTTTTTCATTAAATCTGTTAGAAAACGTTTTATTTTGTTTCATCTATATATCTTTCTATCATCATAATTAGCATGTCTAGATGTTGGCCTTCCCCAATGCTCGCTATTTCACACGATCTTCTGCTACCCTGATCAAGCCTACCAACGCCATTTTCAGGTCATCCGGCTATCTGGCGGGAAGTCGGACCTTCCTTCCTGCGTTTTCCTGTGCGTTGTCTCCACTCCAGAATCCATCTACTCCACTAGTCATCGGTTCTGGGACAAACATGTCCAGCACATTGCCACTTCATCTTACTAAGTTTGAAGGATATGTCGGTAACTTTGTATTTTTGGATTTCGGACTCTATCCAGAAATACTGAGCATACTCGTAACTCTCTCCATAGCTAGCTGATCAACCTGAAATTTGTGGACCAGACCCGCAGTCAGTTTTCACGTTTGTGCTCCGTACGACAATACTGGAAAAAATCATTGGTTGTAAACGTGGTATGTTTGATGTGATGTGACTTCCTGAATGATTTACCTATATTTCTTAACTTGTTCAGTAGCGGTGGCATGATTAAACTCTGTTTTAGAATCGAGAAAAAAAAACATAGTTGTCTAGATCTTTATGTTCTCGACTTGATATCGGACTTTGTACGTGCTAAAACTACGAGTATCATATATAGTCTAAGTACTCAGTAGTCCAGTGAAGAACGAAAGTTACTGACATGAGTTTTAAAATTTGCAATTTGAAGTAGCAGAGAGCCGGATACATCTGACACATAATCGACGAACTAAACGGGTTCTGGAGTGAAAACCATGTACCAGAAGACGCAGAGTGTGACGCCCTCTGTTAGTTGAACGGATGAACTGAAGAAGGTCGCTGTTGGGGGTTGAATGAGGGTGGCAAAATATAACGTTAAGTATTATTCTTGGGGAGGCTTATTCTGCAGTGGAGAGATACAGGCTGATGATGAATTTGCCAATGGAACCGACTCTCTCTTTATATTCGTAAAGCATCATCATTTATGTTATAATAATTTGCTCACTAAACACTTTCACAAAAAGCAAGGCGAGTCTACATAACTTGACTACATCGGTATATTATTGTATGTATATACATACATGTATATACAAATAGTATGTAACCAATGTATGTGTTTTATCTATGTATTTATATTAAAGATTTAATATCGTTCTTTTTTAGTTATACTTTTTACTCAATAAATTTCTTTATCTCAAATATTAGCGGTCATGCACCTTACAATCCCTGCTCACATCTCCCAAAGGTTAGCTGTTTTTAGACATTAAGCTCGCCCATGTACTGTAAAATGTATTATTTTCTGTGCAATAAAGAATTAATCTATATATCTATCTATAAAGGCAAATTATTATAATAAAAAATATTTATTTTTGTTTTTAAATTTTATTTTTAGTTTTTAATGTAATATAGTTTGTCTATAAATACAATATATATCGGAGCGCAACCAGAAATACCATTTTTAAATACAAAAAAAATATTAGATAATTTTATTTTTTTAATTTTTGTCAGCCATGAAATTTTATCAAAATTTTCAATCGTACCCAGAGTATTAATGCATATTATACAGATCAGTCGCCAGCTTTAAGAGTGAAAGTATCAATAGAATATACCAAATTTTCTTTGGATAGGATCCAAATGAGAACCCGCCTCGTCGGTCACCTGACTCTAAATCCACCAACACCCTAAGCTAAGTGCCACAGACTAAATATTAACCCATACACTTGATTTTCTATACTGCGGCTATAGCTAAACTAAGAATGATAATTATTTTAATCTGTGGTACTGCTATGTCGTATTGTAGTTTAAAATATGCATAAAAGTAGAGACAGGAAAAAGAACGCTAAAATTTTATCCCTCCTCCCCTTGTTACAGAATAAAAATTAACCTACTGGTAAACTTTCACTGGTATAGTGCGCCCTTGTGCATAACTTATTAGGTTATTTTGTGCAATAAAGAGTTTATAAGTTAATAAAGTAAAGTAACCTGCCTCCATGGTCTAGCGGTTGAGCGGATTTAAACTTGGAGGTACCGGGTTCGATTCCTGGTCGGGACAAATACATTTGATTAATATTTAATTGATTTGTAATATTTCTCGAGTTTGGTACGCTGGAGACATCGACGAGCTTGCCACTTGTCATAATTGGCCTATAGTAAAGTTAGTTAAATGTGAATCCGCTTATTTATAAGCGTGGTTTCTGACCACCCCGAAAGGGAAACGTTTTCCAAAATAAATTATTTCACTTCGTATAAAACTTTATGGAATACCTTTGCATTGTGTATTGTTCATCTTTTCCCGCAGAACCTGTACGTCAGCAAAAATTACGCTAAGACTAAAATAAACATAAAAAAAACCGGTTCAACTACAGGAAAAAGTTAGTTAGAGCTGAAAGTTGGTACCATTATTACAAATAAAATACTAAAGTCCCCACATCTGCAAAATAAGTTATTCAAGGTCAAAGGTAAAAAATGTTGTTTTTTTTTTTCAGTAATCAGTATTTTTTATTATAAAATAAAATTAGATAAACTTGTAGAGCAATAAATTATCTATTATAGAAAAAAAAAACTCTTTTTCTAAGAATTACCATTTCTAAAATATTCTATAAGTTGCTTCGAACGTAAGAAAATGTCTACAAGAGGTTCGCTAATTTAAACCAAACCAATTGAACTACTTTTCAACCTTTAAGCCGGATTTTCTCGAGACTATTAAATTGTGACTTCCGCATTTTCTGTAGCGCGTCAGACTGCACATGTAAATAAATTAAAATGTTCCAGTGCTAACTGTACATTGTACAATAATAGGTCTTCCTGTCTTGTTGTCTCATTAACCTTACTTAGTGCATTAAAAGGAAGGAACTTACAATATTATTTCACTGTTTATTACTTGCTTTTTACACTAACTTGTGTGATTGTCGCATTTAAGCTAAGCTAAAAGTTAAGCTTCGTATAACCTCTATGTCTACCCTCTCGCTCGTACTATTACATTTTTATTTGCTAGAAGCTGATTAACCACATTTTTTACAGGAGCACTGATTTGAAAAATCTTTAAAATGTTGTAGAGTGCGAGAGAGAGGAATGCGCAGTCTTAGAATCTTGTTAAAGATACGCAGTTCATATCATTACTACAAAATTATAAAAATATATTTTATTTTATTAAAATTTTGTCTAAAAAAATATATCTAGTTAGCTACATAATATAGTCTTCAAAGTCCTCAAACCTCTCTGTATTTTTCAGTTTGAAAACTGACCTAAGTGAATTTTGAATGCATCCAAAATAGCTACAAAATTATGTAAAATTGCTAATGGACAAAATATTCATAAACCTATGTGAACAAAATTCACGAATATATTTCTAAACATAGACCTAATCTACTAGACAAGGACAACAATTTCAATATAAATTATAATTCGGAAATAATGAGACTGATATGTGACCTTCATGATCAGTATCATCACTAACGTCAGCGCATGTTAACATAGCTTCGCTTTGTATGAACATATCGCACACCCAGAACAACAATGTATTATATGGAAAAACTCAAAATCGCTTTTATATTTAAAAAGCCAAAAACTTGCTGCCTATACCAAAATGACATGTGTATTTATATTAGCAAAATAGTGAAACAGATGGCTCACAAACCTAATGTGCAATAACTTTGATATAACATAAGGTAACCATTTTTCGTTGCTTCTGAAAAATTTACCATTTTAAATTAGTGTGTTCTTGTGTGCGATATACGGTAACGTCTACTACAACTCACGAACTGTTGAAGTTTTGTAATTGAATAACAAAATTAAAACATGACTTGACGAATAATTAGCAATAACCATCGATGTATATAGACAGCCCTCACTGATATAAAAACTTTCCCGTAAAACCAATCGAAGTCATGTAGCTGCACCAACAGTCGCGAGATAGCAAGCGTCGAGAGCGCCTAATATTAATATTTATATCGAGTAAAACTAGTCTTTTTATATGTATTGTGATATAATTTCCGATAAATAAAGCATGTGGCATTATCCTTGCTTGAGAATTTCCCCCCAAAGTTGGTAGGTACACAAAGCAAGCGGGTTTTTAAGAGTGCATTTTGTATTGAATAGGCTTATCTATATACATCGATGGCAATAACTGACAAAGACTATTATAGTGTGTAAGTAAAGTGAAATTATAAAATACGCGAAAAAAGTTTTCGGAATTCAGTTAGTACGCCAACATAATGCATTCCCTTCTTTGCCTCAACATGGTTTGTGTGTTGGCTATAGAAGTATGCGTGGCTTGCATATAGGAATTTGTCAGCGCATTAGCTTCTTTCTCTCGCCAACCTGTCTGGCCAGCGTGGCGAGTTTAGGCCAAATTCTCAAGAAATATGTTTTGTGTTCTAGGGGCTGTAATTAAGCATCTTTAGCACAACGCCATATAAAAGTTGACAGAGAAGCATTTGAAAACATGCCACCAAGGAACGAGAACGCTGGTGTTGTAAATTTATAAAAAAGAAACCTAATAAAAGTGTATTACTTATGGATAGAGTCCGAAACGTTGACATTCATCAGACAACCAAAAAGTGGAAATGGGCAGGACACGTCTGTCGCAGAGCCGATGACAGATGGAGTATACGGGTTCTGGAGTGGAGACCACGGACAGGAAAACGCAGAGTGGGAACACCTCCCGACAGATGGACGGATGACCTGAAAAAGATGGAGGGGGGGGGGTTGAATGAGGGTGGTAAAGATTGAGTGAAATGGCGAGCCTTGTGCGAGACCTACATCTAGCAGTGGAGAGACATAGACTGATGATGACTTATTAATACATATCTGGGTTTAAAAAGTTATATTGTGAATTTTAGGAAATGCGTTCTTATACTTACAACGGTTTGTCCAGTAAATTATGTCTTTGACTCTAAATAGGTATCTAGTTATCCGCTTGAAAACGCCCGCCTGTATTTGGCGATGTAGAAGTCCGATGTATTTGCAAAATTTTCATTACAAATGGTTTTGAAGTTTGAAATAATCTCATTGAAGACTGCACTTTTAGGCAGCATATTTATTTTAATATTCAATTATCTATAGGATATATATTTGGGTTGGTGATAAAAAAAAATACGAACATATCTTCACGCCAAATCCCTTGCGGGATAGGCAGAGACAATTGAGCACCACTTGTCACTTGTCTTTCGATTCTTCGACATTCATTACCCTCTTCATACATACCCTTTCGTTTCGATGGCTTTTTAATGCACCTTCAGCTATTGTTTTATTTATTTGATCGTAATATGTGACTCTTGGTCTGCCAGGGACTCGTTTACCCACAACTTTCGCATTACATATCTGGTTCGTCAATCTCTCTTCATTTATAATTTCAACATGGCCGAATCATCAGAGCATGCCTTTCCTTGTTTTTGTCCTCATACTTACTTTCATACCTACCCTTTTGCGTATTTCGTCCTATATTACATAAATAATTTTAAAAAATAGAAAATTATATTATATATAACTATATATTATTATTATTAATTTATATATTATATAAATAGAGAGGAAGAGGGATGGGACTTCTCTAGAGGACACTTTTTATTTATAGTTTAATGTTTTTATAATTAAATTAAGTTTTATTGTTTCAGTAGTTTTTATTTATATTAATTTACTTCGAATAAAACCAAACCAATGATAATAAATAGTACTATAGAAGTTGTTATTACTAAATACCTGTTACAAAAAATACCTTTTTACATCGTAGGTACTAAATCGGAATGTGTTCAAACCTCAAAACAGCTGAAGGCAGTGAAAAAGGTAATTTAAGTGTGTGTACAAAAAGAGGTGACCCAACCACTGCCATAATGATAAAAGCCCAATATAAAACCAATAATGGTCCATCTATTTTGCGAATTGTTACAATCCTGACCACAGAACTGTAGAGTCGAGTAGAAATTGAATCAGTATGTTGCGGGTAGTTTTGCGCACTTTTAACTCCACGAGCTTATTTTTTTTTTATATACTAAGCACGACACATGATGATAAGCGGTACGCGAGGCACAATAATGGAAACAACTAACGCCAGCCATTGACGACCGACACTCCCTACCACTATGCCGGCCTATCAAGATCTTTTTTCACACTTCGCTTGAAGGAAGTATATTTTTTTGAAGATTAGGAATTGTAATAGCTCTGTGGTTTTATTTGCTTATTATAAATGAATGTGGATAGGATACCAAGCAGTGACAATTAGGTAGTAAATATTTATTTATTTATTTAAAACTTTATTGCACGTTATACAAGGGGCGGACTTAATGCCGCTAGACATTATCTGACAGCCAACCTTAGGGACAATGGGGACCATTTCAAATGTAAGGTAGGTGCAAATATTTATATATAATAATAATAAATAAATCTATATACATAAAAATACAATATACTAAATACATACTAATAACTATGATATATTAAATACTAATAATACATATACTACATATGATACCATTAAATAACTTATGAACCATAAATAGTCGATTCTTTTTATATTTATACAGTAGAGTTTAGAAAATCACCGGTTTCACCTTCAACGCTATTTAGACTAATGTTTTCTGTACTATGATTTTGCCCAACAAGAGGGTGAATTTTTTTACAAGCTCGTCGCTCGGCCCACTAATTCCTGCCATTTATCTAAACCTTAACAATGGCAAATGGTTGAATTCCCGAAAATGGTGGCCCAAGGAGGTCCTGAGAAAGACTGTGTATTACAAATTGGTGGCAATAAACGACAAAAAGGGAACAAATGAGGTATATCACGGATCAACGTTTAAGTGCTAGGCTTCAATCAAATAATAGGTACATACATACAACTAGTCATCTCAGACCCCCCCCCCTCCTTCCGGGGGAAGACGGGAATTTGTAACGAGGTGTTGGCCTCCTAACAAAAGTAGCATTCGCTGCACGTAACTACGGACAGGGCGTGGGAACCTTTATTATAGGTTAAATTTAATACGAGCGGGCGCGGCGGAGGCCGCGGAATGTCAACGTGATCAGGCTATCAAATCGCGCGCCATGCGCCGTGGAACTGGCGTGCAGGGGGGCCAAATCTCTCACGAGTGGCAAATTTGACCTCTCCGCCCGTGCGAACATTCCCTTGGCTAGACGGCGCACGAACTCGTCCAGTGTTTCCATCCGCAGATCGCGGAGAATGACATCATTTCTCACATTGCGCGGACAATGGTACAAAGCGTGAGGTTCTGCTGAACCTGTAGCCGGCCTCTTTGGGCCTTAGATGTTAGTGCGTACCATGCCGGAGCGGCGTACGTGAGACGAGAGTGGATGTGGGCTCTGTATATCAGCAACTTTGTGTGTAGACCCAATGTGGATGCAAACACTGGACGGAGTTTGGCTCGGGCCAAACGTGATCGCTCATTAATAGGTACATTGATTGTATAGTGATATTTATATTTTCGGACCCATCATATAAAATTCTCCCTCCTCGCGTGGTATTTCCTCATTACTGAGGAAATGGTGTGCGTCTTGATGATACTGCGCCACCCGTTCCTATCTTCGGCAGCATGCACAGCATCATAACGCTAGTGTTGGTGGTGGGGCGGATTTGGTCGGACCACCGTACTGGGCTTCGGCCTCTCGGTCTCTTTCCTTCCACCTTTCCAGTAATAAGGAGTTTTTTCTAGGTTACCTCCTCTCTTTCTGGCAATGTGTCTGAAGTATTGGAGTATCCTACGAAGATATAATGTGGATAGCCTAATCGATATTTGGAGTTGTTTTAGAATCGTCAAGTTATTTCGATGCTACTCTATGTCTATGAGATTCCCAGCATTTGCTGCCAACACCACAACTCGAAGCCGTCTATGTCTCAGGTCGATACAGAAATAAAGAGAAAACTAGTGACCGAACGAGTCATATAAAATAACTGCCTCAAAAGTTAGCTCGGCGAGAATAACTCAATGATAAGCAGTAATGGAGATATAAGGCTTGATGAGTAAGTAAGGTACGGTGGTGGCTCGATTGTAAGAACGCTTTCCATAAATCCTACAAAGGTGAGTTTAAACCCCCCGGCATGTACCAACGAGAAATACATTTTTCTTATGTACATTTGTCATGAATTTACAAAACCACCGCTCCTGTCCTCGGAGAGCACGTTCAGCCGTCGGTCTCGGTTCCACTAATACCAAAATCGGATCCTCGTCAATCCGTCTGGCCAGCGTGTCGAGTGTAGAAACATATATCTGGAGAATTTGGCCTCCAGATATATGTTCTGGAAGGCCCATCTTCAACAGTGGAGGTCTAGGACGCTGTATTCTTGGGGCTGTAATGATGAATGATGCAGCAGTACTAAGTTAGTAAGTGAACATTTGAGTTTTTTTAACTATAAGTTTAGATAATTTTATGCTTCTGTATTATTTAGCAATTTCCATTTAAATTAGGCTTTAAGTTTAATTTTGGCCTATCTTTACCTATCGCTACCCCAATTTCTCATTCCATAAATTGGTATTAGTAGAACCGGGACCGCGACTGTTTTACAGGCTATGCGAGGTATGAATTTATTTACAAATTAAATAATTTATTTTCCTTGGTTATCTTGTAACAACTTGGATATTGTCAGCACTAAAATATTATAAAACGAAAAGATAAAAAAGTATAAACAAACACAAGTTAGGTAATCATGGTTGGACCGTAACATGTAATAATCCAGATTTATGTGTGTTATAATAGCATTATTGCTGTAAACAAGGTAATTGTAACTTAATAACTACTTAGTATAAGGTCGTGGCTGTAAATTAACTACGCGGCGAACGAGTGCCTTCACTCCGTAGCCACGACTCAGACATAGCTAAAGGCACACAGGGCCAACAGTGAGATAGAGACGGTTTATAGGATTTTTGTCCGTAGGCGCCCTGGGACTTCACTAGGAAGCTTCACGGATGAGTCGGGCATGCGACCCCCACCCGCGTTGGCTCTTCAGGCAGGGGGCGTATCATTGATGATTTATTGATTCACCGTCTATAAAAAAAAAAAAAAAAATAATAATTCAACTAAACTGAAATTCGTGTAAATTCGATCATTGAATGATTAGCATTTTGAATAGATACCGCTATGGATTCGAAGAATCTACTAGTCTTTAGTTTTTCTTATTTGTAGCATTGCAGCTGAAATGTTCAACGAAAACCAAGCCCCTGCTAAAATAATAAATAATCAAGTTCCCTTGAACCAGTAAATATTATAAGATTCCCCTGCCACATGTTTCTCATTGTACCTTGTATTGCGGGACAGAACCAAACACTCGACTAAAAATTTTCACCGCTTCTATTTACCTAACTTAAAAGAAAACTTGTTTATTTTGGAAAGTATCTTGAGAGACTTACCTTACTAAAATACTTTTATCATATAGAATACTTTAATTCAAAATGAACCCAAACTCAATGACATAAGGTGCTCAGGTCCTGTCGCATAGTGTACATATCGGCTGATACAATTTCGTTAAGTGGCCCCTCTTATCGTAAACCTCAAAGAAACGCGACTATTCCTTAAAACAAGCCACGAATAATGTAGTCATTGAATTATGTGAAAAGAACCAGACAATACGCAAAAAAGTAAGTATGAAAAAAAAGCATAGGGACAAAAATAATGAAAGGCATGCTCCGATGGTTCGGGCATGTTGCAAGGATGAGCGAAGAGAGATTGACGAACCAGATATATAATGCGAAAGTTGTGTGTAAAAGAAGCTCTGGCAGATCAAGACTTACCTATCACGATCAGATAAATAAAACAATAGCTGAAGGTGCATTAAAAAGAAGTAAAAAAAAGAAGAAGGGAAAGAGGTATGTCGTGATCGTGACGTCGCGCTCAATTGTCTCTGCCTACCCTGCAGGCAAGGGATTTGGCGTGAAGATAACCAGAAAAAAAACAATTTAAACGTATATATAGAAAATTAAGTTAAATTAATTGTGTGAATAAATATAAGTAAATAAAAATATAGATAGTTAATTAATAAGATTCTAAGAATAATTATATCTCCATCTGTCATTACCGTCTCGTATTTAATATTTTAATTTAATATTTATTGTAACATAATACATAAGGCATGCCCATTAATCGTCAATACATTGGTTACATTTAATAGTAGGTACAGTGCAAATAGAAATAAGAAAATCATAATAATCTTATTAACTTAATATACATATGTGTGACCTCCGTGGTCTAGTGGTAACAAACGTTGCCCTTCCCACCGGGGGCACATTGTACATTGTATAATTTGTCTCGGTCTGGGTGTTTATATGTATAATATGTGTATATTTACAACAAAAAAAAAGTATAATATGTAGTTTATCAACCATCTAGTTTCCGTAACACAAGCCTCGTAGCTTACCACGGAAATTAGATGGCGCTGTGTGACCTGTCTGGAAATATTTATTTATTTATTATTATGTATATACATATACTTACGCACATATTTAACTAACAGTAACTAACTCAGAAACCACGCTTATATATAAGCGGATTCACTTTTAGCCAACTTTACTATAGGCCAATCATGACAAATAGCAAGCTCGTCGATGTCTCCAGCGTACCAAACTCGAGAAATATCACAAATAAATTAAATAATAATTAAATGTATTTATTTGCATTAATATTACAAAGAAACGAACCCGGTATCTCCGCGTCTAAATCCACGGATTTAACCGCTAGACCACGAAGGCAGTTAACATAATAATTCGGACATGCACCTTACAATCCCTGCTCACATCTCCCAAAGGTTAGCTGTTAGAAAATGTTTTAAGACTTTAAGCTCGCCTATGTACTGTAAAATGTATTATTTTCTGTGCAAATTTGTAAGGCTCTAAGATGACATATATTTTTGTATACATAATATTGTAAAGGCTGTAAAATTTCCCACAAATAAATAAATAAAAAATGTATCTATCTATCTATCTTACTTGTGTCCCGACCTGGAATCGAACCCGGTATCTCCGAGTCTAAATCCACGAACTTAACCTTCGGACATGCACCTTACAATCCCTGCTCACATCTCCCAAAGGTTAGCTGTTAGAAAATGTTTTTAGACATTAAGCTCGCCTATGTACTGTAAAATGTATTATTTTCTGTGCAATAAAGAATTTATCTATCTATCTAACAAAGTTAACACTAACACAGTAACAGTTTTAACACTAAGCTCTTATAAATTACACAGAGTCCTATATTTCTGAAGACATTTGCCTTCACTCGTCACGCTTAGACGGATTCGTGAGGGACTAGTCTTTAAATATATCTAGGTCAATGTCTTTACTATAAAACAAGGTACGACATTGTTGAAACAATGTTCGATATAAAAGCTTTTTTAAGGAACTAAAGAGCACCTTTTAATTATATTAAGTAGTTAACATCTAGCGGAAGCTGAATAGCCCAGTTTACTTTCTTAAACATGCCATTGACCTTATATCCAGTCCGAAACTCTCGAATCGCTGCAGCTTCGCCGAGATGTGGCCTCCCTGAGCGTATTCTACAAGCTATACTACGGTGAATGTTCTGAAGAGCTCCACAACCTTATCCCTTCTTCTCTATTCCGCAACCGAACCACTCGCACAGGCCAAAATATGCGTCCACATACCGTAGCCACTATCCCTACGCGTACATACAAATTTGGAGACTCTTACATCTGTCGCACGCTGAAGATGTGTATTTCCCCACTCCTATAACCTGGAGTCCTTCAAACGAAGTGTGAAAAAGCATCTTTATAGGCCGGCATAGTGGTAGGGACTGATGTCGGTCGTCCGAGGCTGGCGTCAGTTACTCCCATTCTTGGACCTCGCGTACCGCTTACCATCAGGTGGGCGCGGTGTCACATGTCGTGCTCCGTATAAAAAAAATAAAAAAATAAAAAATATATTTTAAGGACGTCTACATTAGGATAATAAATTGTTTCCGATTAAAATGTTCGTGTTGAAAAGATCGAATATTTGAATCTAAGGCTGTTTCGGTAAAACGTTTTTCATCATCACCCTGTGTCTCTCCACTGCTGGATATAGGCCCCCAAGGCTCACCACTGCACGCGGTCTTTTGCAACCCTCATCCAACCCCTACCAGAGACCCTTCTTAGGTCATCCGTCCATCTTGCGGGGGGTCATCCCACCCTACGTTCTTACTTATACTTTATTGAAATTATTATTTATTACTTTATTTTAAGCAATATGGTTACATCTAAGTGTGGTCTAAATAGTATAATTTAACGCTGTAGACCATAAAACTGATTGCATTTATAGTTTTTTATGAATTTACATTAAATATTTTCTAAAAATCTATATCACTAATGGAATGTCTTTAGAAGACATTTTTATTTATAGTTTAATGTTTTACTAGGTATTATTATTATGATAAAAAAATATATCATCTATTCGAAAAAAATGTTTACAAAATATAAAATAAAATTAGGATAGGTTGCCTTTAGTGTGGGATGCCACCTGTGTGGACACCCTGGCGCCTTCCCACTTGTCCTTGACCTCTAAGTACCCAGGCGCTGCTGCATTACATGCAGAGAACCTCAAGCGGCGGAAATACACTCAGCTTATTGGGCGATATGTTTTTGCGCCGTTTGGAGTTGAAACTCTTGGGCCGTGGGGACCAAGTGCACATGAAATTTTCAAGGCGTTGTCAAAACAGCTCGTCAACACCTCGGGAGACAAAAGGGCTGGGCAATATTTGGGCCAAAGGATCAGCATTGCCATTCAACGTTTTCTCATTTTAGTTTTTAGTTGTATTTTTATTTATTTATTAGGTTTATTTTTATTAATAGTCATTTATGGTTTAAATGTAAGTTTTTAGTTTATTAATATTTTATTTTATTTTTTTAACTTCTAATACCTACCTTAATTCCTTCGAATAAGAAAAAAATATAATTAATTATTAAAGCGTATATTATAAACATAACAATAAATAAAATTAATATTATTTTACTTTTTTTTTACGATTTACTCAGTTATTATTTAGGTTATTATATAGGTTAGTTGGTAGAGAATGCATTTACGGCATTAAACTCGCCTATGTACCTGCACTTGTTTTGGTTTTGTACAATAAATAATTTATTAATATTACTATTATTGCTATTGTAATTGTGTTTTTATTTTGGCTACTCAAAGGCCCAATTAATGGATACTCTGGTGGTGTGCATGTGGTGGTTGCCTGTAATTGGTGCAAGACAGCTTAGTTGTAAGTAAAAATCCATGTATGTTTTATTGCTGTCACTGTTGGCGACCCTAATAAATAATTAATTAATACTACGGATGGGGATATAAGTCCCGTCCGCGTGGAATGGTGGCAAGAACTCTGGCTGCATTTCCCCGCTGAATTGCAATACTAATTATTTGGGCGAAGGAAAAGCTAGCCCTCTTGTAACCGGAGGAGACGACTAAACGCGGTATATCTTTTAAAAACTTTTTGCGTTTTTTATATTTTTCTAAAAATATTATACAACATTATATGTGAAACAGTTCATAACCCAACTATAGAAACTATCATATACATATATTTGTTTTAAATAGCTATACGAGTATACTTGGGAATACTAAGTTTTTCTGCTTTTTTATCTAGCAAAACCATAAATAGTTATTATTTCCGTTAACAGGGGATATTTTTTTTTGTGTGAAAAACAGAAGCTATCTGTCATTTTTATTAGCAAAAATTGAGATAATCTATTTTTAATTATTTGGTAAAACATGTTGTGCTGGTTCTGCCGGATTGCCCTCGATATATTATGTATTTATAACTATTAAATTGACATCAGACCTTCGCCAACCCGTCTGGCCAGCGTGGCGAGTCTGGACCAATTTCTTGGAAAGCTCATCTCCAACAGTTGAGGTCTAGGATTTGGTGTTCTAGAGGCTGTAATAAACTACTTAATAATATTTCGGCTTTATCCACCAAAAGATACATTCTTAATTATTATATTTTTGCTACAATAATTAGTGAAGAATCCAAAAAAACGCCTTTGACCTAGATACGACTTCTTATAGTCTTAATAAAAAGCATTTTTAAATAGTTGAATTGTAAAATGTTAATCGCGCAGTAAATTTGAAACTGCGGTAATGACTTTAGCGACATCTGTTCACAAATTAGCTCGAGGGATTATAGCGAAATACTAAAGAGAAATTCTAGAACGAAATAAAATAGACAGTTTTAGAGAGGCTGGTTAGAGTAAAACTATGTTTAATAGGACGGGAGTGCACTAATAATAATAATAAAGTTTATTGACACTAAAAAATACATATTGAACAAATTTTTTTACAGTATTGCACATGCTTAATTTAGTAAATGACCTCTTTCCCCTATACTAAGGTTGCCCTGGGTCTTATAGGGAACAGCTAGTTGACACTACGAGTATGTAATGAAAGCGGTCTTGCAGCAGAGTCGTTCTGTAACGAGACAATTTTTTTTTTGGTTCTCTTCTCCCGATGGATGATGAATGAGATGATAGGGAAGGCAAAGGGTCTAGCCCATACAGCCAAGTATGACGTACTATATCTTTGTTTTTCATGAATTGAATGAGGTCATCATCAAATTCCAGATAATGCAGAATTTGATGCTTTTCTTGGAGTCCATCCACTGCTCAAACACGTCGGGTAAAATATGGGAGTTGACAGCGCGGGAAAACCGCAAAAAATTAACTGCAACTGTGCCCCATATTTCCAATTTATCGTTTTCCATAATTATTCACATTGTAGCACATTATTAAACAAAACAACACCACTTTTGACCAATAATATCCACAGTAAATTAATTTACAAAACAAAAACTTGCACTTGACATGTCCACGCAAAATGGCGCGAAGAACTTCCTGTAACGAGTCAAATTTCACACGCCTTATGTTATACTTATTTTTTTAATAGTGAGTGGTCAAAACGTGCGGCCTACACAACTTAAATACGATTATATATTTGTTAAGAATTGGCAGTTGGCATTGGGGGCAAGTTGTACATTGTATAATTTGTCTCGCTCTGGATGTTTATATGTATAATATGTATATACTCGTATTTACAACAAAAAAATTGTATAATATTGTGCGGGACCGAGCTCGACGGAATGACGAGCCGGCGATCCGGGTGCACCTATATATTTGTGCCGGGAGCAGGACGCACGACGATGTTGAATGAAACCACCAGATCAGTTTGAGGCAGAGCTTCGGCGCAGGCTTCTTTCCAGGGCAGGCTTGGTTGGTCTTTTTCTTGAACTCTTTGAACACTTTTGGAACACTTTGGACACACTTTTGGAACGCACTTTGGCCACTGGCTAGTGACCCTATTTATATAATTTCGATACTCATCGCAGAAGGCAAACCATATAGTATGATTTCCACCAATCCGCGACGAGTATCGGCCAACCAAATCGTGCCGGAGGAGTGGGGGAAGCCAGGCTCGAAGAGAAAATCTTTATTAAGAAAACCCTATACTATTTACAATGGTTTTCTAAGCTATTAAACTAAGTTAGGTCTATCTAGGTACTATTTCTATTATCTAACTTAGTATTACAAAGATTTTCTAAAAGCTACTTAACGGGCTTTACACATTCTTTATTAATTAACTATTATTCATGTGTGTCTATAATCCCTATGCCCTTATACTTTTGCTATTTACTATTGTAGCTATATACGAAATAAATAGGTAAACATTTATAAAAAAACTGTATGCAAAATATTATACCTATCGAGAGAAGTGTGTGATGAGTCATTATTCTACTGCGCAGTACAATCTATTGCGCAGTAGATTTCTCTCAATAATAATGGCATCCGGGGGGTAAGGGGAAACGTCACACACTTCCTTTGTGTAGTGAATATTACAAAATAACTTTATTTCACATACACAGACCTTAGTGCTTTCTATAATATTCTAATAAGGTCTAAACTATGTGCACTATCTAGGTCTTGTAACTGGTAGTAGGTACGTGAAAATACTATAGAAACGTACCTACCTGTCTATAAGGATTATCCTATGCTTACCAGTTTACTATTACTATTCTAGGGCTGACCGATATACGGTCGTGAAGATACCACTATCTAGCCCTAGGCTAGGTAGGCTAGGCTGACCGGCTCTATCTATTGACTGTAAGAGGTTACTTTCTATCTCTATAAGTTTGGCGCTGTTTATCCTGACCACCCCTTTGCGGGTTTTGTGGTCGTGAGGATGATGTACTATCAGCGTGACGATATCATTGGGCTAACACACTATAATGGTATCCTAACTATAAATTATGCTGACCGACCCCTTATGGGGCTGCGGTCATAAGGATATTGTTGCCCTACTCTACAACCTCCGCCTTAGTGGTCAACCTACCTATTTACTAATGAACCTACCTAGCTATACTATTGAGACCTGCCTAACCCTGCTATAAACCTACCTACCTATGACATTGCTTGCTATGGGTGTGTGAGATGTCGACTTAAAATTCTCGAAGGAACTGTAGTCTTGATAAGGCAAGACTCTGAAGCTCTGAGAAGAGCTATTGTGAGAGGAACGTGGCCTGTGCCCATGCTTCGTTCTTGACGCGACGTGCAGTCTTGCCATCGATGCGACATCGGTCTTGAAATACGAAGTTTTCTATTGCGTATGGGCACGGACGTCCTCTCTCTTCGACGCTCGGAGCGCTCTGCGATGCTGCGCGGGAAGGGCAGTGATATTTATAACCTCGGTTCCCTGTTCCCGCGCACCTTGCGTAACAAGTAGGTACTATTATTCCTTCGAGCTTATTTGATTCTTATTTACTATCGAATTCTAATTTAATTAAATCGTCATCCCACAATCTATACTATGATTTCCTATAAATAAAAGACACTAAAAAGAATACTTTATTTGTTTAAATAAACAAAAGTATGCAGGAGACAAGTCTATTCTCCTGCACCCCGCTAATTCCTATTTACAAATATTAGCCTATGGGATTCTTATTTATTAACTATATTATCTATAATAAATAACCTATAATGAAACCTATTCTAAGCAATGCCATATCTATGTACAGAGGTTAGAGCCTGTCCTATAATTTATGGGGTTTCTATACTAAAAAATTGCTATCCCCACTATCTGACGGCCTTGTCCACCCAGACATCTAGCGGTAACAAAGTTTACCTCTAGGCAAAATGCTAGGGCTGAGTGGAAAGCTTGCCAGATAGAACTATACTATTTATAATTATGACCTTATGCTATATGCGTCGTGAACAAATATGTAGTTTATCAACCATCTAGTTTCCGTAACACAAGCCTCGTAGCTTACCAGGGAAATTAGATGGCGCTGTGTGACCTGTCTTGAAATATTTATTTATTTATTATTAAGAATGTTTTATTTCAGGCACATAGGTTTTTTCAACGATAATAGTATAAGACATGGCTTACAGATTTAAGATAATTAAAAAGTTAACAATAAAATCATATTCGTTATTATTAATTATTTAAAAAAACAATAATAGAATTCTATTAAGGTTAATATTTTAGGTATTATTAACTTGCACTGTATTATTAATTTATGAAGGTATAGTTTTATTTTGTTAAAAATAGGGAAACTGCAACAATTTATTTTCCAGAAATCAGTGCTCACTAGCTGAAACTATTTGATTATGATGCAATTATGTATTAAAGTACGGGCGCGTTCACACTATATCGTGTCGTTTTGTTTAGCAAGATACGATTGTTTGCAGTCCACGACTATGACGACAAACTGTCAACGTTACAGTCGTCCAACAGTAAATAGCGTCTGACGACACGGAAAATTGTCACGGTTTTGTCTATGTAGTAGAATAAAAATGTAGGCCAATGCAACTTGATCGAAACGTCTCATCGGGAGAAATATCGCGTAAAGCGAGAGATAAATATTATAAAATAATAAAATTTAAATTTGGCACGTCAGTCGTAAAGCATAGGGTTAATTTGGATATTTGAGGTATTCTAAACTGCCTTAATAATCTTGCAGTTAGGTCTGTGGATTCAGACGTAAAGGTACCGAGTTTGATCCCCGGTCAGAACACAATAATTTATTTATGATATTTCTCGAGTTTGGTGCTTTAGAGACATCGACGAGCTTGCCAGTTGTCATGATGGGCCTATTGTAAAGTTGGCTAATTGTGTATCCGCTTCTATAAAAGCGTGGTTTCTGACCACCCTCAAAGGGTTTAAAAATTACCTGCATTATGCGGATAGAGTTAGACGTCCCGCGTTTTTTTAATATTCGGGAACAACTTTAATCATCGCGTTCCTATTTCTATTGTGTGTGTAGCGACAGATTTTATTTATATATTTATCGCCATAGGATCCTATCGAACACTCGGTTAAGTCAATTTATTACATTATAGTTGCTATGTTCGACTTGAAAGCAAAGCATTAGTTATCGCTGTTGTTATTTAAAAGCGTGGTTTCTAACCACCTCGAAATGAATACCGCCGTGATGATACTTTTTTATATGAACTTTATTACATCTTTATTGTAGGTGTAGGTAAATATAAGACTTACAAATTTTAAACGATAATGGTTGCTAACCAACTTTAATTCGCTGTAGATCCTAAATGGTCACTTTAAATGAAAAATGTCTAGTCAAAGTCAAATCATTTATTACAATTTGGCCTTCTCGGGCTCTTTTGTATTGTCACATTACATTGTTATAATTATTTAAATAAATTATATTAAATTTATTACAATACAATTGAATTGACCTAAATATAAACATACACCAACAGTAAAAGGTGTCCAAAATATATTAATAATATACATTTGCACATCTACCAGGCATTTTTGTCACTAATTAAATCATTTATCTTATAATAGGCCTTGCCTATAAGTCGACGTTTGACATGACTTTTTAGTTTATCTAAACACAAGCTAGTTAGTTCCTGTGGGAATGTGTTATAAAAACGAACACCAAGTCCCAAAAAAGAATATTATGATAAGAGTAACCTTAAAGAGTTGTCTAAGCGCCTGGTTAATGCTGTATGTGACAAGAGGGCTGGCAGTTTTCTCGCGCAGCAAATCAGCATTGCTGTGCAGCGGGGGAACGCTACAAGTGTTCTTGGCACACTGCCACAGGAACAAATCATGGGTGAGTATTTTTATTTATAATTAGTTTTCCAATTTAGTTTTAATTTTTATTTCATAATTTAATTCTTTTATATTGTTTGTATGTTACTTCGAATAAAATATAGTTTACCTTAATATGATTTTCAAATACCTATTCGACCACTTTTCAACGACTTATTTTTTTATTTTCCACAATATTGCGTCTGGTTGTCGCCTTAATGAAATTTGTTTAATGTTATATATGAGTGAGAATCATCAAAATCGGCCAACACGTTCGGTCTCCAGTGTGCCACAAAAAAACAAACATACATAGGCTGATAAACACATAACCCTTCTTCGCGCAGTCGGATAAAAAGAGCCTTGAACATGTTAGGCAACCCATCACCGATTCTTTTCAAAGCGTATTTTAAAAGGTATAGAGATTATCACCACTGGGATACAGTCATCTTCCGGGGTAGTGAGAAGCCACGCTTTTTTTAATGAAGGAGATTCACATTTAGCTTGCTTAATGCCTTTTTACCGAATTTTGCTTAAAGTGTATGAAAACCATAGAGCGACGCTAAGTCAAACGATTTTCAAAGCGAAATAAAGTGCTTAAAGCGACAAGTCAAACACAGGAAGTGAATACGGGACGCAGAATGCAGTGTTCGGCGTCTTAAGCTGAAAGATGATGTTCCACAACCTACTTAAGAAATCTTTTGTGACGCGAAATGTAAAGTATTAAATTATGATATTCTCATTATGACAGTTTACATAGCGGCAATTAAAATCCAGCTTTATATTCTTAAGTTTTATTAATTAACTAGCTGCTTGAACCGGCTTCGTATTGTGGTTACATAGTCATGGAAAAAAATTGCTGTCTGCTAAATTCCCAATCATTAAATACGCAACGTTAAAATAGTCGTTAAGATTTTTGAATATTTCATATTCTGCGTAATTTTCTTAATTTTTCTCTTTGTAAGAATTATTCACAACAATATTGGTCTGCCTAAGGAAATAGGTTCTCATTTTTATAAATTAGTTAAGGGTGGTGAAAAACCATGCTTTTTCAAGCGGATTCACAGCTAGCGAACATTACTGCTGGCCCATCACAAGAGGCAATGTCGTCGTACTCGAAAAATAACACGTTTTTTTTTGTTTCCCGAACAGGAATCGGATACAGTAGGTTATTTTATTTATGTATTTAAATTCTTTAATGCACTTAAAAATAGTACAGAGGTGAGCTATAATGCCAGTAGGCATTCTTTACCAGCTAACATCAGTAGTAAAGCATCGAACATCAGTGTCACTTGCCCCCATTTTAAATAGTACCATAACGTTAGAACGTGGTCTCATGTCATGACACCTTACAAAATCATCAGCCCTTAAATGACCACGATAATTCTGTTAATAAAGGAAGAACGAAGAATTTTATTTAAAGAAAGGGAATAGAAAATTGTGCTAAACGGATTATCGAAGGAATCAGAAGGAGTCCCCACGGACGCGGAATTAAGCATTCCCACTAATGAGATGTTGATTGCGTCCCCCTTGTTGCCTCCGAGATTCGGAATCATTCCTATTGGTCATGGAAATTCAGACAAATAAACATATTGCTCATTTTCCTATTTTATTATAATTCACTATAATTTTAAATTTAAACGGATATCAAGCCACTTTAATTGAATACAAAATTAATAAAAAAGATTAATTTTGTATTCAATTAAAGTGGCTTGATATCCGTTCACCTTCTTGAACGGCATTCTAAATATCCCCAATATACCTACTACTTGAACGATCCTTTCCAATATATGTGCGACTCTCACACCAGTTCTTTTCGTGTCTTTGCACAACAACTAACTTTCAATCTCACCCCTTTCAATTATTATTCAGATTTTGTTACCGTGTCTGCCGCTCGTCAATAAAGTGGGCAAATAACTAATAGCATTATTCGACCGTCTCTAAAAACATATATTTAAAAAAAAAACTCACGTTTTCATTTTCATTCATCTTGACATATATTATAATTTATTTAATTAGTTATATAGTTAAGTATGTATATATATATATATATTTTATATAAGTACATTATTATTATCTAATCTACGTTTTAACTATTTATTTTATTCTATGTATCTATAGTATTTATTAACTCTCAAAGATTAGCTTGTAGAAAATAACTTCATTGTATTTATTATACTAGCTTATGTGAATCTTTTTATATTTTATATTTTGTGTGTGCAAAGGTATTAGGTATTATTATTATGATAAACATATTGTAAACAATGTATATCGTATCCTATGTCGCCTTTTTCTGTATTAAATGAACCTGCGATATCGAATTAAAAAAACAAATTCTCTTTCCTCTCCACGACAGGTCGTTGCGGTCATCGTATAACGCTGTCTTTACTATACCGTCTCACTACTCTATTTTTATGTCCCACTCATTTGCAATAGTTTCCGCAAATCTATGGTATGAACTGCCCTTAGATATCCGACAAGCGGCCATCAGAATGCGATTTAAAAGATGGTCTTCACACACTTCTTGAATAGTTCCTAACAATTATTATTATTAGTATTAGATTTAGTTTTAGTAGAATTATAATTATCTTGTTTTTCTGTTTCAATATATGCACCTACCTCCCACATACAATGTTCGTCCTTCATCTTTTCTTTTGCCTAAAACATTATGTTTGCCAAAACTGGTAAACGGAGTTGGACAACAATTGAGTCGTACAGGAACAAGCCCGCTTGTCGCCGGCGTCTTTACGTTTTTTCTTAGTAACTCTTGTATTTTTTATTCTCCGTTCTTAGCTTTGACGATGACAACAGGCGGGGGAGTGTTGCGCGAGATGCGTCTTTCTCTGAATTTGTAATAGACAACCCATTTAATGCAGCGCTGTGTATTATTCCATGTAAATTTGCTAAAGAATAAATTCTGAAATCATTATACATATTTTATTAAATATAAATTATTTATTATAACAAAGCATTAACATAAAAAATCATTTCTTTTTTATTAATATACATACAGACAAAAAAATATATAAACTATAGGTAACAAGAACATTAAAAACTTCATCATTATCCCGACTGTATCCCTTGCAGGGTTAGGAACTATATTTAAAAAAAAAACGGACCCATATTTTGCCAACTTTACTCTATAGTAAAGTGGAACTATGTCCATCATGACATGTAGCAAGATGTCACACTCGAAAAATATCACCACAAATAAATCGTCATGATCGTAGAACAGTGACGGATCTGCTATATTTAAAATTTTCATGGCGGCCATTCAACTGTCATTTCGACTGTTTTTTTGTCACTTTTTAAGTCTCATAATAAGTGCAAACCTTCTAGATTTCATTTTGGAACCCTTTCTAATATTTGCACTATAAATTACAGACTACAAACAATATAAAACTACACACATCAAAAGTGTCTAGGGATCAACATATATTTTTGCAATAACTTTTCTCCTGATTGATATTCATTAAAATTTTCTTTAAGGATTGATCAAATAAAATGTTTTCGTTTGTCTACAGTAACGATAAACCAAGTCACCTTTGCATTAGTAAAAAAAATTGGCATTTTCCTAATAAAGGGATTTTTGACATTTGAACCACTAACATTAAAGTTCGAAAAAAAGACTGAAATAACAGTTTTTTTTTTAATTTTATTGGGTAACTTAAACAATTAATAATCCGTGTTTCTACCGCGAACACTAACAACACAAGAACATCGGTTTGGCATACTCAAAATGAGTTCATCCAAATCACGCTGTGGAATGGCCGCCCATGTTCGTTGCAACAACAAAAAAAGGTCTTCTTGCGACTGGATACCCTCCATATTCGGCAGAGCTCTTCTCTGAAGAATATCCCATGCATGCTCAATCGGGTTCAAGTCTGGCGACTGAGCAGGCCAGGGCAGGACATTGATGTTAGCTGCGGCGAGAGTCTGTCTTACAACTCTTGCGGTGTGCGGTCGTGCATTATCATGCATTAACTGAAATAAGGGACCGATATGCACTTGTAGAGGAACGATGACGTCTGATACAACCGTCTCAGCATAAATTTGAGCGTTGAGGTTGCCTCTGATCCAAATCAACTCAGTTCTTCCGCCGATCAAAATACCCGCCCATACCATGATGGTTCCACCACTATAAGGATGGACTTCCTGGCAGGATTTTAATCGCTGTTGGCGTCCAGGGGTTCTCCAGTGTCGTATACGTCTTGTATCCGGCCTCATACCAAAACGAGACTCATCAACACGAAACGCCATTGTTCTTCTGTCCAATTTCTGTGTTCAAGAGCCCATTGATATCGAGTCCTACGATTGTGCATTGCTATAGGTGGTACCCGTAGCGGTCTTCGGGAATGAAGGTTCACTTCATGCAAGCGGTTTCTGACTGTTTGGTCGCTAATTAAGTTCCCTGAAGAGCGATGAAGGCTCACGGCTAACATCATGGCGGTTATTGTTGGAGTTCTTCGAGCTGTGATTTGAATGTATCGGTCTTGTCTCCGTGTGGTGCAGCGATACCGTCCTCCATGGCGCTCAGCCACGGTACCAGTGGTTCGGTAACGTGTCCAAAGTCGACTGATAACACTCTGACTTGTATTCAGAGCTAAAGCCACAGGTTGCCGGGAACCAGCTTCTATCATTCCCACGGCTCTGATCATTTCTTCCCTGCTTAAATGACGTCGCCGCTCCATAATAACGTTGGTTTTAATCAGTAGTAGGGAAACAGTAGCACTAATAATGTCTTCAATGCGTCTTATGTTTTTATAGGGAAAATATTGACAGCTGATTTTCATCTTTTACTCGAATTTGATTGACAGTTCCTGTTTTAAATTATGAAATGCACCAAAAAGGATCCATATAAATTTATAAAATCATAAATTTATTACAAAGCCACATCTCAATGACAAGAAATCCGCATAAACATGCTTGATCCCTAGACTTTTTTGATGTGTGTATATATAAATATATGCAAAATTATGGGTATTTTTTTAAATCCGACACTGTTCTACGATCATGACGAAATGATTGTATCCCGACCAGGACACGATTCAGTAAAAACTTTATTATACTGATTTAATACCTAAAACCCTAAATTTAAAAATACCTAAAACCCTAAATTTAAAAATACCTAAAACCCTAAATTTAAAAATACCTAAAAAGTAAAAAAATATTAAATGTAAACTAAACCTAATAAAAAATGTACTCTATAAATTTAAAATCTCCTCTAGACATTTCTCCTTTCGGGATATTCCCAAGGAGACTGGCAACATTGGCTGACTGGCTTTTGGTCCCAGTTCCACTTATACAACAGTGGAGGTCTAGGACTTGTTCTATGGTTGTAATGACTATGATGATAAATTATTTATAAAATAATCTTACAACGCGCTGGGTATAAATTAGCTAGTAACCGAATGAAAATAAAATCCGATACCGTTCTGACGTGTTACGACATAACAAAATTATGTAAAAAATCAATTTGTGTAAACACTTATTAATATTTTTTGTCAACAACAAAATATTTTGCATTTCTTAGTTCATACTTAACCGAGAGAATTTTTATTTTCAAACGAATTATTTGTGATATTATCTTTTTCTGAATGTGACAAACAAAACATAAAAAATACGCCTTGTTAGAAATGTACTCAAATTTAACCCTAACACCATCATTATTATTTAAACAAAAAAGACACAAGAATGAGGAAGGAAACCAAAAAATATGCGCGCATAATTCAATTGGCCTGTCTGAACATAAATTTGGTTCTGGTAATATTGACATCGGTTCGATTTGTAGCCACGTCCGCAGCACTAAATCCTACAGGGCTAACCTACCATCGACTTACATAAATTGGGATCGGCCAAACAATATAATTCAATATCATTAACACATTGGTCCCAAACTGACATCAACTCGATTTTTAGCTACGTCCGCAGCTCTAAATCCTACAATCAAAATACTGAAATTGGTATCAGCCAAATAATTATTTTATGATTAATATACTGGCCCCGAACTGGCATACAGGACTAACCATGAACCTACTTAAATTAAATAGCCCTTACATTTTTTTTTAAATCAGTAATATCATGTAGAGATACTCATGCTTTTTAAAGGATTATAAAAGTGTCATCACGACCGTGTCCCTTTCGGGGTGGTCAAAAACCACGCTTATAAATAAGCGGATTCACATTTACCCAACTTTACTATAGGCCAATCATGATAAGTGGCAAGCTCGTCGATGTCTCCAGCGTACCAAACTCGAGAAATATCACAAATAAATTAAATATTAATTAAATGTATTTATATACATCAATAAATATTTTTGTGTCCCGACCAGGAATCGAATCCTACGGTACTACGAGTCTAAATCCACGGACATAACCGCTAGACCACGGAGGCAGTAAAAATATTGTATTTGATAATATTTTTTATGTTATTTATTGTTTGGTCCTTTCATATTATGTCTTTGGCCTAACACTCATAAGTTAGGGAATCAACCAACCACTACTTAAGCTTCATTGAACTCAGTCTTACCTTACTTTAAGTTGATTAAAGTACAAATATTTACCGGCACTAGTTACGAGCTATGAACTTATGAAAGGCCCTGTTCCAGCAGTGGAGGTCTAGGACTCTGTGTTCTAGAAGCTGAGATGAGAAAGGTTTTAAGGACGCTAAGTCCGTGAATTTAGACGCAGAGGTACCGGGTTCGATTCCTGGTAAAAACAAACCTGAAAAAAAAATATTAGTGATACTTCGACGAGCTTGCCACTTGTCTTAATGGGCTTATAGTAAAGTTGGTTAAATGTGAATCCGCTTCTTTTAAAAACAAGCTTTCTGACCACACCTTAAGGAATACCGTCGTGATGATACTATTAAAACTTTATTGCACATTATACATACATATATATTTACACTACATACAACATTTACTTACATACGCTATAAGGAGCTCTTTAAGAAATGAGAGTAAACCATCTTTTTTAATAGTGCTTTGTTGGGAGCTTGGCGAATTTCAACTGGCAAGTCGTACCACAAATTTGCCGCCACTACTGCGAATGAGTTAGCCTGAACGCTAGAGTGATGAGAGATAGGCGAATTTGTCCTTGAGGTATTTCGGTGTCGCAAGCTCGTTGAGTATAGAAAAGAGTAAGCAGTAAGCAGATAGTTTTAGAAATAATTCAAGTACAGCCCTTAGTACTTCTATAAGAAAACATTCTACAGCATTTTTTTTCAGGGTTATTGTTTTGGAATAACACACCAGAGCTGTTGGCTTACCTGAGTAACCAATGAGCTATTAACAACAATTCGGTTAATCCGGAGCGATAATTTTATTATTTAGTTCGGTCACCTGATTATGTCAGTTAGCCATGTGTATACATTTACATAATTGCAAGTAATTATTTACATTTTGCTACATTAGTCAAATTATTTACTGTCCCGTTGCATTAAACCCTAATTCATACAATTTTTTTTCATTTATGTCGATGGTATAATATCAACAATTTTTGTTCACTATTAGAATCTTATACGTGCGTTGTCTTTTCTCATAGCTGAGCGTCGTGACCTCCCGAATACAATACCCGTCCTGTCTTCATTATTGACGCTAATTTGGTCGGATATTTCTCAATATATCAATATCAATCTAAATACTCGGATATACCTGTGGTGTCAAGGAAAAAGGAGATAAGTTTAAAAAATTTACAATTTGATTTTTACACCTATTGGTTTAAAACATTCATATGCGTCAATGCAATAAGGAGATGAGTCTATACACTGTACAGTTTATTTTACACCCCTATGTACATAAAGGGGCTAGTCGTAACATTCAAATGTATAAATAAGTAAAAAGAGTTCAATCGAGTTATTTCAGTTTCGCAATTTTACCGCCAATAATTCAGTTATGCATAGTGAGATGAGTGGACTCGTACCTAAAGTATACGACTAATGAAATTGAACATTTACTAATTACAATTTTATAATTATAAAAATGAGTTGTTTTCTTCTAGTAAAAAGTTCAAGCTTTCAAATCCCCTTTTTCCTTGACACCACAGAACTATATATAGTATATTGTTTCTATGATTTCACCTATAATTGTTCATATTTGTCCCCAAGGTTTGGCTGTAAGAGAATATCCGTGAGAGAAGTCCGCCTTTGTACTCTCTGCAATAAAGTTTTTTATAAAAAAATAAAGAAAACGATGTATCAATTGTGAAACCACATTCTATTTTTCTTAATAGTAACTCAACATGTTACCTTACGCCCACCATGGTCCATGAATGATAGCAACTGGAATCAAATCTGACATCAGTCTCTAATACTATACCAGGTTGACTGGGGATGACGGTAATTCGAGCCTGATCCCGAAACGTGTGGATACATTTTACTGGGTTTATCGGCACGAACGGTCGGTACCTCCCCGCCTCAGCAGACCGGGCAAATTACCACTCAGTCCGCCTACCACCTACGAGTATTTGTTGTTCTGGTTAAAATTATATGCCATTTGCAATGATGTCAAAATCCATTTACTTTCAAGGAGAACTAATATTGTAAGCTTGCCTGATATTTATTTAATAATAACACCGCTTGAAACAAGACTTATTAGTCTAGTCTAAATCAGGGTTTATATTTAAATGGAATTCACTGGCTATTGGGGTTGGCGTGTATCACCACCCGTGCGTGAATCCTTTTGTCATAATACGTCATAGCTTCCAATTCCGTCACAATTTCCCTCGCACCAATATTTGCCAAATTATACAACCCGTTGAAGCGCAATGATTGTTTTCTTATTAAAGCTAATATAAATTGGTGAAACTTGATTTTGTAAGAAAGAAGAAAGAAAGAAATAAGTTTATTTGTCACAAAAAAACACAAGCAGTTAAATACTAATAATACAACAAAGATGATAGTGTGGTGACAATTAGGGAATCAGCTCAGCAATAAGCTGCAACACTCAGTCACAGCGATGGTTTTCAGCTGATCCCTCACAATGATATAAATAACATAATAAATAAATATAAAACTACCAAGAATCATTACGTAAAAATAAATAAAAAAGAAGCAAAATTAATAAAAACTTGTCCTTAAAATTAATAATTAATATACATGGCTATATAATTTGGCTAATAATTAAAATAAATAACTTTTAACAGATTTTATTTGGAAAGATCCTAATAGTTATCACTCGGCACTCGCCTGACCACCATGGCGAGATAAGGCCAAATTCTCTACAAGACCTGATAATGATGACGAAATCTAAAAATAATAAAATATCATCATTACAGCCACTTGAACAAAACGTACTAGACCTCCACGGTTGGAGATGGGCCTTCTAGAACTGAAAATAAGCCAATAATTATAATTACATTGTGCTGCAGTGATCCGGACACATGTCGTAAAATCACCGAGCAATAAGAGATTCTAGATTTGGAGATCACGTACGAACGCCGAGTGGACGACTCCTCCAATACCTTAAACTAATATATTTTAAATATACTGCTTTTTGCATGCCATAAGGTTGAAATGGATCTAAGAAATCGGTCTGTGGGAAAACCCATATATATCCTACAGACGCCAAATAGAACATTATTTAAAAATATGGTATTCCCACTCTTCCTTAGTATCTCATAACACTATCTCCTGCGACCCTCATCCGACCCCCACCAGCAACCTTCCTCAGGTCATCCGTCCATCTAGCGGGGGGGTCGAACCACTCTGCGTCTTCCCGTACGTGGTCTCCACTCTATTTATTTAACATTTGGAATACAAACGGAGATCATGGCTAAAGTAAGCATTTAACAACAGATAATAACAATATGTGAGCCAGATTCCATAAAAAGTACTGACCAAGAACATATAAATTTCTACATTGATTGGGGTGAGTTAGCAAAATTTAAACCTAAATAATTAACAGAATTAACAATCAATTGAATGATAAACTTAAATAAAACTAAGCTAAAACTAAAAGCTTCAAGTTACATATGGTCACAGTGGCCTGGTCTAAATGACAAAACAACAATGAATAATTATAAGTTTAACTGCAATGCTCGAAGAACTATCAGAGTTGTTGTAGTATGGAGCATACGCTTGACTTAAAAACTTCCTTTGAGCTGAAGAATAGATCAGCATCGCACAATAAGTCTGTGAATGGCTCACACATTCTACGCAGTGGTTCACGAGCTCCATTTTTAGTTCAAGTAAAGTACAGGTAAAATAGTCGTCGTCTAGAACCCGTCTACTCCATCGTTCGGTTCTACGACAGACATGTCCAGCCCATTGTCACTTCAGCTTACTAATTTTGAAGGCTATATCAGTAACTTTGGTTCTCCGACGGATTTCCTCGTTTCGGACTTTATCCAAGTATCTATTTAGTATTAAATATATGTTTCTGTGTTATTATTTACAAGCAAATCAGTAGTATTTTATTCTCTTATTTATATTATTTTTTTTGCAACAACCTTCAACATAGAATGTTAGTAATGTCCCTAAGGTTGACCGAGTTAGGTTGTCTAGCGACATTAGATCCGCCTTTATACATAGTGCAAGAAGTTTTAAATAAATAAATGGTAGGTATAGGTAACTGCACAAACTGACGACAGATATATGGAGATTATTTCAATTAGATTATGGCTAACATGAACCTATTTAAACATCAACAAATGGTAGCCAGAATCGAAGAACTCTTTACTATCATCGTCTATTTTTATTTGCACTGGACAGGATAAATTGAAAGGAACCTGATGCCATTTACGTTAAGGGTATTTTAGATTCATTTGAACCAGGGTCATCTAAAAACCATTTGATATTGAAAGCGGTTACGAGTTGAATAGAGGGTTCTAAACTGGAAGGCACATCCTTATTCGCTGCACGTAGCCTCTGTCTTGCCATCTGGATTGTTTCGAAACATGCTGCGGCGTCGCGACTTTGTTTTTAAACTGGCATCTGTCTGGATGTAGTTTAAGGACTTATCCAGTGCTTTGGACAAGTCGTTGAAGACTTTAGTCACGTAGCTCACTACAAACGACGGTCTTGTTGCTTATTTTATGGATGTTTAAAGAACACAACTACAGTTTGTTCTTTATTTAAATTCAATTGAGTTCTAAGACGGCTGTAAGTTTAGAAAATTTAGCGTTAAATGTATACGTAGACAATGGGGTGTATCACTAACTTTTTATCACGACAGATGGCGCATGATAGATGGTACCTAATATAACTGTCAGTTGCATAGAAATGTTGTATTTTTATTACGAAAATTATTATTTTCTGGATATTATGCAGAAGTGAGCAGCTTTTAAGTGTACTAATCGAGATTTCCAAGCGAAAGCAAAGATATGGTGATCTCAAAATTGCCGTTCTATTAATTTAACCTTTGTTTATTTTAAAGACGGTGTTTGCTTACTTAATTTGTCTTTTAAGTTAGGTAACGTTAAGTTAAAATTCATTTTTCTGTTATAAAAAAAAAAACTACAAATAAATTTAAAAAAGGATCCGTTATAGGTGTTTACAAGGTACCAGTGCCGCTAGCGACATCTACGAAAAGCTTTGCCTAATACACCCCATTGTAAAACGGGGCTTTGGTACGATAAATTGTCAAGCTTAAATTAAATTAATATGAATGGTATTTCAATAGCAATATGCAGAAGGACAGCACCATAAATAGGTGGTAGGCGGACTGATGGTCGTAATTTACCCAGTCTTCCGGGGCGGGGAAGTATCCACAGTTCGTGCCGATAAGCCCAGTAAAGTGTAATTTCGGGATCAGGCTCGAATTGCTATCATGCCCAGTCAAGCCGGCATAGTGTTAGGGACTGATGTCAGTCATGAGTGTCTAATTCCCGTTGCTAACATTATATTATATGCGTTTAGAGTGTGCTCTTCCCACTCTGATTCTCCCTGTAATTCTGCTGATGAATATTATCATCAACATACCCTCAAAGTCCTGGTCCTTTACTGTTTATTGATTTATTTATTAGAGTCGCCAACATTGCCAGCAACAATACATACATGAGTTTTCACTTACAACTAAGGCCGAAACTAGATGCTGCACCAATTACAGGCAACTACCACATGCTATTACAGTATCCATAATTCATAGTTGAACGTATTTTTGAAGATAGGCAAAATAAATACATGTTTGGTTCCTACTGAACTTTAGTTAATGATATAATCGTTGTGTAGATATTAGATAACAGTGTTAGTTAGGATGTTAATAAGCGCACGGCACTGAGCCATCGTGGTGTATTAAGGTCCTCCTTAGCAACAGCCCGCCGTGGGACGTCCCAGCCAAATTAACTTATTTCATTTCGCAGCTTTGTTGTTTAAAATTATATTAAACGTTGACGTGCTTTTGTCCGAAATATAATGGCTAAATTAAAACGGATTAAGGAAAATTTAATAACAGCTAACAGGTCTAAAATTAATGAATGTATTTTGAGATATTCAGTTGAGGGTTGTTTTCAGACGTTGCTAATCTGTCCGAAACAGTAAAATCGGATATACAACTTTATAAACAATCTTAACGATGCCGAACGATCAAAGGTACCTGGAACCCTACTCTGAACCCACAAAAAAAAATAAACACGTGATAAATATCGTTTTTTAAGCTGACTCTTGAAGGATGCATTTGAAAAACTCCGCCACATTCTCTTCAAATCAAAAAATAAAATAAAAAAAACTCCCATACCAAAATTGAAGTCGGAACGTCTTTAAGAGCGTTTAACGTTTGTGCATACCTCTCGCTCGCACAATACAGCATGTTTACAGATCTGTACAGTCTGAGTGCACTTTTAAGAAATTTAATTTACTAACTTTCTAGAGAAGACATTTTAAAGATATTTATTAAGTGCAATGATTTAAAAAAAACTCAAATATTAATTAAACTATTTTTTTAAAACAGAAATTAATATAAAATAAATAATAATAATTACCTACTTAATAATTAAAAATACAACTAAAAACTGAAATAAAGAAAAAACAAAATATTCTTATTATAAATTTAAAAAATGTTGCAAATCGCTGCCAATGGGCAAAGTGCCAAGGATACTGGCAGCATTGCCATGTTGAATGACTTGGCCCATTGGCCCAAATAATGCCTAGCCCTCTTTAGAGATATATTAATCATATATTTGTTTTAGTAAAATTGTAATAAAAACCGCCTCCGTGGTCTAGTGGTAACAAACGTAGCCGTGAACTCGGGAGGTCGTGGGTTCGATTCCCACCGGGGGCAAGTTGTACATTGTATAATTCGTCTCGGTCTGGGTGTTTATAGGTATAATATGTAGTTTATTAACCATCTAGTTTCCGTAACACAAGCCTCGTAGCTTACCACGGAAACTAGATGGCGCTGTGTGAAAATAAATATGTCTAAAATGTCCGTAGTTTTATTTCCTAGAAAGAAAGGAGACCACATTTCTCTAAAGTATACTCGCACTGGAATAATCTTTAAAAAGCTTAAGCGGTAGAGGGCCGGAAACATTTGCTGCTAAACGGAGCGACAAACGATACGATACATTTTTTTTCATAGTTTACATGTATTTAGCCACGATTACTATAAAATAACCAGCAAATATTTAAAGTCTTAGTGACATATTTTTAATTTTTAGAAACTACCAATATTAAAAATTGACTTTTTTTTTAATACTTTTTATTTTTTTTTACTTGTGCAAGTTATTTGTTCGAAGAAATATAATCAAAACTATTTTAAGAGTAAAAATTAAATACAAACTAAACCTAATTAAAAATAAACTATAAGTAAAAAATGTCCTCTAGACCTTTCATGTATAGTCCCAAGGAGGCTGGCAACATTTCCCCTCTGTATATCGAGGCTAATACGTTGGCAGAAATAATTGCCAAACTTTTCCGTTAGCTGTTTGGACGACTCCTTAGCCAGAAGTTTGGCTGAGTGTCCCCATGGGCCCATCGTCGCGACCCCAATCGGCGCCAAATTAATACTTGTTTATAGTATAACTTAAGAGACCCATTTACAGCCAATGCTACCTTCATTTACTTTACCATGTCATCACTATCTGGTCAGGTAGTCGACTATTATATTGTTTTGTACTAAATATACATACGGACGTAACCAAGTGTTATGATGAAAAATAAAAATATGCAAGTTACTTCCACGAGTTTAAAAATCGTCAAAATTTCAGTGTAGACGCCCGCTTCACAACCTTTAACTAAATCTACCTCGTAAAAAAGGGGTAAAGCTCTGTTGTAATAAAATTATTCGAATCCATTTAATAATTAAATTGTTAAGGTTTCATTGGAAATTCTTAGCTGTAAATTATCATCCTAAACTATAAAATGAAAATACTATTTTTTATTGTCATCGTTGTCAAGCGGTTACTCTTTAAGACGTTCCTTGTTTGCAACTTTAAGATACTGTCGTCGCCACAAATCTATGGAATGAATTACCTCAGGCTATTAGACAAGCTTCTAGTCGTGCAATATTCAAGAATCGGGTGTACAAACACTATCTTTAACCTAAACTGATTTTTTACTATTATTGTATTGCCACTCTTTTTATTCACACTTTCACAACGAGTGACGACGCGACGTCTACTTTTTCTCCCACTTCTTTCATCACATGAATAGTTTTATTTTATATGTATTATTGTATATATACATATATGTATAAAAAATATAAAATATTTATTGACACCAATTTTTTAACATCCTATATACATAAATTACTAACTAGGAAATTATATCATTTATTTATTTATAATACATTGAGCTAGGACAGGCTAACAGAACTGTTAGTAAGTGCACTGGTTTCTGCACTAGATAATTATGTCAAAGCACAGAAACCAGATTGATCAGGGAAGGTGTAGTTTCCTGATCCTAGTTTTGCAACACTCGAATGTGGTTGTTATATCTTATTTGTGTATTTATTTATATTTAGTTACTTATATTTGCTTATATTTTATTTTGTTCATCCTGTGATTGCGTTTAATCTAATTTATGTACTTAATCTTGTTTTAACTATTATATTTTGTTTTTCTTTTTGGTGTTCATTTGCTATTATTGATTTATTATTGGAGTTAGGGTTTACTGAGGAAATAGGGATTCCTAAACTATTATATTGTGTATGTACTCGTATATGTAATAGTAAGTATTATTTTTATGTATTTTTGTTATAAACTGTAATTTTATATCTATTATTGCACCTACTAATGTCCTAAAGATTTGCCTGTCAGAGAATACCTAGCGGCATTAAGTCCGCATTTGTACATAGGGCAATTAAGTTTTTAAATAATTAAATATAATAATATTAGTATAATTATGGCGAGCGAACCACCACGGTTGTAAGAATGCTTCCATTAATATCCTAAACAGGTGGGTTTGAGCCACATCATACTTTTTTACGTAAATTTGTCTTATCATATACACATATACATTTGTCATGAACAACACCACCGTTCCCATTTTCCACCTTTCCTCGGAGAGCACAATAAGCGGTTCTGGTTCCACTAATACCAACTTGTGGAATCGTTTATAAATTGTCATTAAAAATTGACATCAGATCCTCGCCAACCCGGCTGGCCAGCGTGGTGAGTGTAGGTCAAATGCTCCAAAAAAATATTGAATTAAAAATTAAAACTAACTTGCTACATTGTCGATGATAAATTGATATAAATTAGTTAATCAAGCACATGATTGGTGGTTGTGCTGTCAACTTTTCATTATTCATGTTTAATAATAATATTATTTGAAAATTTAAAAGGTATTTTTGTCACAGCCTACGAGAAAAGTTAGTTCGTTTAGCATCGTGATCGTGAAGGGAAACTGAGTGAAAATAGCTGTGGAACCGACGAGAAGGAAGTCGGTAACAAAGTGAGGTTGAAAGTTAGTGACATAGACATAACAGCCAAATAGTTTATTTAAAAAAACGACGAAACGGCTGACGGAAGTCTGGAGATTTCTGACAACGTATTAGCATCGCTATAAAGGTGGGAAATGTCGCCAGTCTCCTTGGGTCGTCTCTAGACGACATATTTTATTTATAGTTTATTATTTATTTAGTTTTGTTTATATCCAATTTATATTTTACTATTTAATTAGTTTTTGTTTATTTAATTTTAGGTTTTCTATTTATATATACAATGTATTTTTTTTTGACACATGTTTTGCCTTAACTGTTGTCTTAAATGGTAGTGGCTCGGTTGTAAGAACGCTTTTCTTAAAATCCTACAAAGTTCAGTACAAAGCCCGGCATATATCAATGAGAAATACACTTTTCTTACTTACATTTGTCATAGATTTATAACATCAAGCTTCCCGTTCTTTGGAGAACATGTTAAGCCGTCTCGGACCCGGTTTCACTAATACCAACTTGTGGAATCGTTAATTAATTGTCATTAAGAATTGACATCAGCTCCGCGCCAACCCGTCTTGCCAGCGTGGCGAGTGTAGGCCAATATCTCCAGAAGAAAAAATATTGAAGGCCCATCTTTAACAGTGAATGTCTAGAGTTTGTGTTGTAAAGGCGGTGATCTTGACATAAAACACTGTGACATGTTTTATACGAAGATGTGACGAAAATATTTAATTAATAATGTATTTTTTTTACTTATATGAAGAAAAATGAGATTAGAAAAAAACCGCGAAGATGTCTGGGCGAAGAACTATCGTTTGAAAGCGATAAAACCTAGTAGAGTTAGATTTATTTATTACACTGAGCAAAATATTATTTAAGGATCAGCTTATCAGTAATAATAATGAACAGTTGGACATGTAGATATATACTTCTATGGTCGGTTCGGTTACAGTAAAGACGCCTACCAGTCGCCGGAGCCATCCACCCGGCATCTACGTAGTTTTTAATTTTGTTCCGCAGCCACTCGCGGTAAACCTCGTTACAAGTTTAAATTGGCATTTCTCGGAGTAATGGTTGTGCTACCGGCCAACTTGGGGCCCGTGTCTCTCTTACTTGGTGGTATAATGTTATTTAAAATGGATGAGCTTACACCCCTAGTAGAAAAATCTAAAAATGCTCTTGGGCGTTTCGATTACAATGTGTTTAGGGACCTTGGAAACATTAATTAGTTTTATTGTTTTATGATTACTGGATTTTTATTATTTAAATACATATAATATAATAATAATAATATCTTAATAATAATAATAATATCTTTATTCAGTAAAAAAGGTACAAGATATGAAAACAATAACATATTTCATTATGCATGGACAGAAAAACAGACATTTGCAGCCGAACTAAGCCTACATGTATAGGTCTGTCCGTCGGCAGTCAACGCCCAGACACCCTTTTAAATATATTATTACTTTTAATTACAACATATTAAAAGAAACAAAATGTACACAAAAAGAAAAACAAATTAAAAATTAAAAATTGTGTGGTTGAGATCCTCTTTTTGTTTATAATGTAAGTGTGTGAGTGTGTGTAAGAGGGTGTGTAAACTTTACATACTTTGTTATTATCGCATTCCTACTTTACTATTGACAGTAATTCCTCAGTTGTATTATAGTCAAGAGACTGTAGCCATTGTGTGACATTCTTTCTACATATCACTTTAGTGCATTGATATATAGCTATCTCTTTATAAATTTTATTATATAAATATGGACCCAGAAAACAGAAAAATCTGCTAACATTTAACATAACCCTGTCAAAGCTAGTGGAAGTCGGTGGTAGATGAATTCCAGAAATATCTTTGCACTAATCTAACAGTCCAACAGGTACAAACGTTATTTTTCTCTGTCTATTACTTAGGTATGATTACAGCCCCTAGAACACACCGTCCAGATCTCCACTTTTGGAGATGGACCTTCCAAATATAGGTATATCTGGAGAATTTGGCCTACACTCGCCACACTGGTTAATTTCTAATGAGAGGATTCCTAATCCTCTTCCTTGCGTCGTTTTCCTCAATGCTGTGGGTCGTGGCCCCTCCTCGGATCACTTAGTCCCGGACGATGCTACGCCATCCGGGTCTGCTCACGGCGGCATGTAGGACTTCGTGCACTTGATATAGTGTAGTGTGGTGCAAATCTTGACTGACCAGCGTGTTGGGCTCTTGCCCGTCATTACTAGCCTTGCCAAATAGCCAAAGCTTTTACGGGCTCTTCTTCTTAGTCGCTACACTCTTGGCAGAGTGGTCGTGGTCGCCATTGGAGTGCTAGTGGCACGCTTAACAAGCCGTCGCCACTCCTCTCGGACCCCGGCTTTCCTAATGCACTCATGTAGGGGATGATCCATTGCAACCTTCACCTGATCGGTCCATCTCATCGGAGATGGATGTTTCTCCACGCCGTGACACGTGTCCGGCACGTCGCACGTCCGGTGTTTACAGGCTATAGGAACAAAATACTCAAAGAATCATTGCAGGCAGATGGACGAAGGTAGTTACTTTGAGGTCCTTAAGTATTGATTTGTTTGTTCTCCGCGCTATCTATAGAATGCGCAGCATACGCCTCCAGCACCACATTTCGAAGGCGTCGACGCGGCTTCGGTAATTGGATCTAAAAGCCCAGGTTTCGGCAGCATACATTTAAGGTAAATCGCGTAAAGACCCGTTAAAATTATAAAAACTATCATAAAAACTATTATGTCCATAATGTCCACAATGTTATTTCTCAGAAAGTTGATTATAGAAAAAAGTTGATATTGAATGAAGACTACTTTTGTAAAAAGTACACTTAGACTTAAAAAATATTTGAAAATATCGAATCGTGCGAGCGAGACAGGTGCTAAAGCGTTCTTCGAAAACATCTTTTTGAAGAATTTAGCCTCCTTTCGCTACGCCCAGACGTGTTAGCGAGTACGACTATTACCTAATATTACATTAGTATTTATAAGTCGCGTAATTTAACCGCAAAACGCTATATATTTCAATATAGTCCTGGCATGAAAATATGTCACTCCAGAAATATTTCCGGGACAAAATGTAGACGTGGTATTGGCGGGACTAATATAAAAATCCATATCTATCTTATGATTAAAATAAGGTCACGGACATACGGCAACCACGCTGTCTTAATGCGGAAGATTTTACTTAAAAGAAAAGTAATAATTACAAAGCCAGCGATTTTGGCTTTTTTTATATACTAAACACGAGATATAATATAAATATTTAAAATAACTGATATTAATCGGTATCGGCGGTTTATTCAATCTACGACTTTTTGACCACACATGAAAATTACATTAAAAAAAAGTATCACGACCGTATCCCTCGCGGGGTGGTCAGAAACCACGCTTATAAAGAAGCAGATTCACACTTAGCCAACTTTACTATTGACCAATCATGACAAGTGGCAAGCTCGTCGATGTCTCTAGCGTACCAAACTCGAGAAATATTACAAATAAATTACACATTAATCATATTTATTTATCTAATTATTTAAATATTATTGTGTCCCGGCCAGGAATCGAACCCGGTACCTCCGAGTCTAGATCCATGGACTTAACCGCTAGACCACGGAGGCAGTTTATTATAAACTAGTCGTACTAGGTTTGAAATGTGCGAGGATATTTTTTCTGAATACTTACATTGTACTTGTCTGAGTACATCTTTGAAACTAATAAAACGTACATGGGTCCGGCTACAACGACTGTTGGTAAAAAATGTGAAAAATTACACTCGTAATGCAGGGACACGGTTTGTGCATCATAGAACTTGTTTCTTTTTACTAAAACCTCCCGGCTACCATATACACTACTTATTATTATTTATTTATTTAAAAACTTATTGCACTATGTACAAAAGCGGACTTAATGCCGTTAGACATTCTCTGACAGCCAAACCTTTGGACATTTAGACAGTATGTATGGTAAGTAGGTGCAATATTATTAAATGACATTTTGTAAGATATAGGTATATATAGACATAACAACAAATATATGCTAATAATAAATAATTACATTCCAATACATATACAAGTACATTAATAAGTTATTTATTATCATATTATAACATTAGACATATGCCCATGGCTGTAATTTATAGTCTTACTTTTTTATCACTAATTGTAATAGATTTTAAGCTGGACACGGCAATTTTACTAACAGTTTATCATTCCTAATTTTATTATTTTAAATCGTAAACCGTTCCCGTGCCTCTGAGAGCACGTTAAGCCGTCGGTCCCGGTTCCACTAATACCAACTTGTGGAATCGTTAATGAATTGTCATTATAAAATGACATCAGATTCTCGCCAACCTGTCTGGCCAGCGTGGCGAGTGAAGGCCGAATTATACAGATATATGTTCTGGAAGGCCCAACTCCAGCAGTGGAGGTCTAGGACGCTGTGTTCTAGGGCCTGTAATGATGATGATGAGGTACCTAGTATTAAGAAAAAACTTGTTTATGTCCACAGTGTTTTAGTTTAAAATTATCATTTTATTTTAAAATTATGATATAACTGCTGGTTATTTTGTCAAAATATTTGTAAACAATGAAAAAAACTTCGCTTGAACAACTCCAGGTTATAGGAGTGGGGTGTTTTCCCACTTGCTGGGGGAGCATTCCACATCTTCAGCGTTCGACAGATCTACGAGTCACCAATTTTATGATTACGCGTAGAGATATGACCTACTTTATATAGTTGCATATTTAGGCCTGTGCGTTTAGTTCGGTGGCGAAATAGAGAAGACGGGATAAGGTTATGGCCTTTAAGACATTGTGGTATCATTCACTATCCCAATCGCCCGCCTCCACAGGACATTGAGTCAAAGATCACAATTACAACAAGTTTTCGTACGTATTTGATATGTTTTGTTTCAGCAGGTTAATACTACAAATTGTAAGTCTTGATCCAGGTCAAAACAAACCCTGTAAATTTCACCCTAAGCTGCAATAAGCAGCGTCATTAAATAAACTATAGCTATTACCAACACTATTACACTGAATTAAACGATACAGAAGGTCCGCTTTGAATTCATCGAAACTTTATGTCTAATATTTAAAATTCTAATAAAATAATACTTAATACGGATTGTACGGTGGTGGGTAGCGGGCAACAAGCCTTGGTAGAGGAAATAAATACCCATGCCGTACTTTCTTAAACTTTTTTTCTGTAATTCAGCACTAAAAATATTGTATATTAAAAGGTAACTTTAAAATACTTAAGGTCTAACATATCTCATAATAATAGGGGAAAAAATCCTCCACTAGCGAATTCCACTAATCCCCCTCCGCATCTTTGTGCGTTTTTGTTTTCTATTGTATGTTGGGTAATATGAATAAAAATCACTTTTGTATGTTTTTTTCTTAAAAAAATGACTAGGAATAAGGACTAGCCTAATAATTTAATAAAGATAATCACTAAGTAGCTAGATTTGTGCACGATCTATCGAGGCTGTTTCGGAGCAGCAAAACAGAATTCGGCGACCGATAGATATTTTTTTGTAATAACGCATGCTTGGTATTGTCAATGCTGAAAGGGTTAAAAAAAAATAGGAAATAAAAAAACATAATTTTTATTTTATTTATATTAGGTATAATTGTGTGTTAGTATAATTTAAATGTAATTATTTTTTAATATGTAATACACGAAGATGTGGCTTTAAGGGTATTTTATTTTGTTACAGTGATGAGAGAAAGTTTATGAAATCGCTTGTAATTTAAAACACACTTTTTCAATATAGTTGTTTTTATTTATAAATAGCTGATGATTTAGAAAAAAAAAAAATCTCCGGTATTTACCCATTAAAAGCACTCTTATTATAAGCAGTATCTAAATATAACAAGCCTTTGAAGACATTGGAGATGCGCAGAATCGAATTCAGGAATTTTATAGGAAAAGAAAAAAACATTCTCAGTTTATTTTATTTTATAATTTATATTATTAGGTGTTGTAATAATTTTAGAATACTTAAAACAGTAAGTTTTATTTTATTACAGTTATGACAGAAAGTTAATGAAATCGCTTGGCATAACACACTCTTTCAAAGTCTCGAAAGTAAGGGGACGATATTTAAAGAGCTGAACACATACAATTTTGAACTGCCTCCATGGTCTAGCGGTTAAATCCGTGGATTACCGGGTTTGATTCCTGGTCAGAACACAAAAATATATACATGCAATGAATATTTAATTTATTTGTGATATTTCTCGAGTTTGGTACGCTGGATACATCGACGAGCTTGCCACTTGTCATGATTAGCCTATGTAAGTTGGCCAAATGTAATGAAATCCGCTTATTTATAAGCGTGGTTTCTGACCACCCCGAAAGGGAAACGGTCGTGATAATACTTTACTTTCTTTCGTGTTTTCAACACAAGGTAATCATTATTTACCTAATAATACTCTTATTATAAGCGGTATCTAAATACTAATATTGTTACTTCTTTAGTAAAAGCATAGACCAAATTGGCCAAATGTAATGATTTATTTTGCTGATTTTATCAAATAGAGCGGACTCTCTGTTAGTGGTTTACTTTGGGGCTATTACCCGCACACTTTAAGAACGTAATCAAACCCCGCGTAATTACATATTATGTTTTAGGGATAATAACTACCTCGCCGAATGTGTTGGGTATATTACTGCCAACTTTTGGGATTTCTAATTCCAATATAGTTGGTTTTGTGTATATTTTGCTACTCGCAAAAGTGAAGACGCCAGCGATGTGCTAGAGAAATGAGCGGTGTGGGATGAAAATATCCACCAATGGCTTTGCTACCTTGTTATTACAACAAGTCATCATTTTAATCGCAGTCCACTTATTTTATTAGTCGAGGCCTTTTGCGCCCAAATATAACACAATGTAATTTATGTTTTAATTATTTATAAACATCGTCCGTGCCACTTCCATTTTTATTCAATCCTTGAGCTTTTATATTTGCACAATAAATTTGTAATTCAGGCGGGCGCTGGACGGCAGCGGGTTGCAGTGGGCCTCATCGGACGTTGCCACGGCCTGGTTGGCTTGGTCGGGCGCAGCGTAGGATGTTAGTTGGCGCGGCCGTAGGACAGCAGCTTTAGGCTAAAAACGAATGTTGTGATTTAGAATTTTGTGCTGCTTATAATTATTGACCACTAAATCTAGGTTACTGTAAGTTCACTAGGTCTATTAGACCGGCTGACTGTTGATATTAATATATAACCCACTTTAAGTAATTTGTTAAGTATGTTAGTACGACGTATCCGCAGCTACCACCGATTGGCCATCGACTGCTTGGGTCGACGACGGTTTGATCGCAACTGTCAGCCGAATAGACAGTTTTTCTTTACAGTCTGAAGATTTTATAGGAAATTTACATTAACAGTATATTCGACCGCCTCCGTGGTCTAGTGGTAACAAACGTTGTCGTGAACTCGGGAGGTCGTGGGTTTGATTCCCACCGGGGGCAAGTTGTACATTGTATAATTTGTCTCGGTCTGGGTGTTTATATTGGTCCGTACTGGGTAACACGGGTCCAGCCATCGGTCAGGCGGTCTACTCTGCTACTTTGTCTAGAAAATGAGTCACTAAAGCAAATGGCAAGGATCTGCTAGAACCAACAAGTGGACAAGAAAAAAAGGACATACCACGGGAAAAAGGCCAGGTTTTCACTGCGGGCACGCTTTCTTCTCGCACTTCACTTTCTCGGAACTGTTTTAGGCACGATTTAGAGTCCAACCCGGCTTGGGAGCTTTCACACTAAAATCGCGGTGGTTTTCGAACCGCACGGGCCGAGCGTAGATTTTGTACTGGCGCCAACTTGGGCGCCTCTAGTGGTAGTTCACGAAACTACTCGCGATCCATAGACGATACTACCAGGCTGGGTGGTAGGAATTTTGGAATGAATGTGGATGGGATAAATTGGTGTAGGATCCTGTTGGATGTCTTAACATATATGTAAAAAAAAAAACGTATAATATGTAGTTTATCAACCATCTAGTTTCCGTAACACAAGCCTCTTACTACGGAAATTAGATGGCGCTGTGTGACCTGTCTGGAAATATTTATTTATTTATATTTGATATAATACATTACTTATACAACAATTGTCGTTAAAACTGACTTTAGGTATAGATAATATTACATAAATTATAGAATAAAGAAATTTAAATTTGGGTCTATGATTTTCACTGAGCATATTGCAGTCGGGAGCTAGAAAGCGTGAAATTGCATAAGTTTAACTTCGTTTTGAACTTTTGTATTGTCTGGAAATAAGCCACAATTGTTTGTCTTGTTCTACCATTTTAATATGACATAGTTCAACTTTGCATGAAACTGTGAATTTCAAAAGCCCGTCAAATTGCTTTGCTTTGTCTGAAAAAGTGCAATAATGCACATTATTGTTGTTGTACAAAACTTTTGCTTATACTACAAGATCCGTATTAAGAACGATCATCATCGATCAAGTATCCAAATAAAAAACTAATAAATATATATATATATCATCTATAATTATGTATCATAAGTTTGTATATATAATGTAAAAATCTGACCAATAAATTTCCATTGCTCATTTCCGTGGCTAAATATGTTGAGCCAAATTTTATTGTCACATATATATTGTACCACATTAATTGCAAATTAAGATTTTGATTCTTTGATTTTAAACGATTTAGAGTCCAACCCGGCTTGGGAGCTTTCACACTAAAATCGCAGTGATTTTCGATCCGCACGGGCCGAGCGTAGATTTTGTACTTGCGCCAACTTGGGCGCCTCTAGTGGTAGATCACGAAACTACTCGCGATCCATAGATGATTCTACCAGGCTTGGTGGTAGGAATATAGGAATTAATGTGGATGGGATAAATTGGCGTAGGATCCTGTTGGATGTCTTAACAACTACACTTTCTATAAGAACCAAAATTTGTAAATTGCTTGTTGTAATGGATCTGACTGGATCTTCTGGCTTTGGTAGTTAATAACGATGTGGATTGAACAGGGCGCAACTCCACGGCAGATATCGCTCTGGTATGAATAGACCTTTAATTAATGTTCATAGAAAAATAAAAACATATCTTAATCATATTATTAGCTTTGTAAATTTATTGAGTCATTATAAGGAATAATCCATTCAAAAAATCGAATTAATCTTACAATCAAATCTAACACCTGTGTAAGAGATATCACAAAGCCTTTGTAATCATTTTTCAGAAAAAAATCAGGAAGCTTTCTATTGAAATTTATATTCCAAATTATTTATGAAATTCGTAATAATAATAATTTATTGATAAACCTTTTTAAACGACAGAAAGTCATTCAAAAAGAGATTCTAATACAATGATACAAGCACCTGGCTAAGAAGTTATCCAAACGTATGACGATAAATGCGTAAATTTTGTTTCAAGAGGTTTATTTTTATATAAATATCATCATGGCAAGCTTACAATATTAGTTCTCCTTAAAAGTAAAAATTGGCATTGGACATCATTGCAAATGGCAGACACTTTCAACGAGAACAACAAATAGGTGGTAGGCGGACTGATGGTGGTAATTTGTCCAAACTACAGAGGCGGGGATGTATCCACTGTTCGTGCCGATAAACCCAGTAAAGTGTATCCACACGTTTCGGGATTCGACTCGATTTGCCGTCATGTCCAGTCAAGCCGGCATAGTGTTAGGGACTGATCAGTCATGAGTGTCTGATTCCAGTTGCTAACATTCATGGACCTCGCGTGCCACTTACCATCAGGTGGGCGCAAGGTCACATATCGTATTAGTATAAAAATAAAAAATCTGTAAGGCTGGCCATTATTTCTGCCAACATAATAGCATCGATATACAGCGCGATAATGTTATCACTTCGCAAATCTCTTGCTTGCATGCTCCAACTTTTTTTTACTGTCTACACTTTTTAAAATCAAATGGCAGTAATAATCTTTCATATGTCGCAAATCACTTTAATATTTTTTATTTATTATTAAATTATGTTACTGCCTCCGTGGTCTAGCGGTTATATAGACTCGGAGGTACCGGGTTCGATTCCTGGTCGGGACACAAAAATAGTTATTAATGTAAATAAATACATTTAATTAATATGTAATTTATTTGTGATATTTTTCGAGTTTGGTAGGCTGGAGACATCGACGAGCTTGCCACTTGTCATGATTGGCCTATAGTAAAGTTAATCCGCTTATTTATAAGCGTGGTTTCTGACCACCTCGAAAGGGAAACGGTCGTGATGATACCTTTTATATTTGATTTCAAACCAAATTCGAACAGTATATCCTACCATGTTAATATCTGCTCAAGCTGAATAATAAATTCCTGTTAAAGTTCAAGAAAATGAAGAATTCATAAAAGATCAAAGAACTAACATTGATAAAAAAGGAAAATATAAGCATTAGAAAAATACCGAACTGACATAGAACAATGCCAGTAAATTCGCTGTAATAACAAAACTACGTCCAAAGGCGAGGCTACTCGTATTTCGTCTATTCAACAATTCGTAAATTTTTAAGAAAATGAATTCCTCAAAGAACCGCTTTTGGAGTGGACTTGGTCATATTAGGCTGGTTTTACACATATAGTCATTCATATGACATACAACACTAATAGATATATTTTTATTATCTAGTTGTAAACCCACATTGTAACAATCAACCACAAAAATATGAACAAATTCAACTTTAGCCATCCGCACATTTTACAACACGTGTCATATCTTGTGTCTCTTTAGGCTGCCTGTCTGGAACAGAGCGGAGAGATCAATCATAGCGTAGCGAGGCAGTAATTTAAAGTAGAGTTGTGGCTGTGTTTATTTATTGACACGGAGCGGAGCGAAAGAGTATGCGGAGCGAAGTTGCTAACTGCGCGCACCTAGGATGAGAGCAGCGTCGAGCGATTCGAAGCATATAGCGGCACCCCGTGACCATTTTTTGGATGCGTGTATACTATCTTTTAACGCCTTGTAGTCCAGAGAAGAGTCGATGGCAAGAAGATAGTGGTAGGTCTATGACGCAGTTGACTGATCAGGTCATGGTTGCAATGGGCCACCCCCTCATACTCGTAAGTGCACCAGAAAGGCTGCAGTCCGCGAGGAATAGTGACGACTTGTTAAGCGTGCCACTTATGCTGAAACAACAAGTTGCAATACTAGCTATGTTCAAATGTGTAGCCGACCTTAGGTTATAGCGGGGAAGGCAGCTGGCATGCGGCGGCCGAGCAAAGTACGTGAACAGAATGCAAGCTTGCATCTTTTGACTCTACAATTCCTCTCCCTTAAACTCTAACCTACATATTTGATTATTCAACAATCTTGCATATTTTATTTCCTTTGCATTCATAGTCAACTCATAACATCCCATTGCTGAGGTCATAATCCACCAGTAGCAAACTCTGTTTCTTTAAGAGCTATACATTATGTATGTTCACGCAAGATCCGTTGCTTGGTAGGCAGAGACAATTGACACGATGACGACATACCTCTTTCGCTTCGTCGACATTCATCAACCCTATACATGCCCTTTTATTACGAAGGCTTTTTAATGCACCTTCCGCCAGTGTTTTATTTATTTGATTGTGATATGTGAGTTTAGGTCAGCCAGGGCCTCTTTCACTCTTTACTTTCAGATAATTCTATCGTTTATCGGACGGATACCGTCAATGTTATTAAAGTATTTACTATTATAGTTAATATACTTTAATAGCATTAGATATTATTAGATAGACACTATCATCACAGCCCAGAACACTGAGTTTAGACCTCCACTATTGGAGATTCCTTCCAGAAATTTCTGCAGACCCCGAGGACGCAAACGGTGGTGTTATAAATCTATAAGATAATAATAATAATCGTTTATTTCCAAATAAAAATCGTATGTATGTACATGTTTTTCTATTGGAGACCCACACTAGTGAGGTATGGTAAGGTCTCAATTACACTAAATCTAAAATTTACATAACTTATGTCACACAAAACAAATTCTAAATACAATAAAATAAAATAATATGAAATTTAATAAACATTAAAGGTTAATAAATGAATAAAGTATACTAATAAGTCGATAAGTTAAACCTATAAACTAAATCCCAAGATTGTAAATTATGAAAGACGGTAGGTACGCACTTAATGAAAAATTATGTATTAGATTTATTTTGTGATGTCAAATATATTCTCAGTTTCTAAATAAGTCAGAGTTATTACGTAATAGTTAAGTATTTTGTTAAGTCTATTTATTTTAAGATATTTGTATTTAAGTTTATGTCCAATAATATATTTAAATTGTTATACATATAAGGTCCTTAAAATAAAATTGTACACTGTGCCCTTCTAGTTCTGTAGTAATGGTAGGTATAGTAGATAATGAAAGTGTAGGTAATAATTGGTACATACTGGGGTTTGTCTCACCTTTTCAGGATGATAATGGATTTTGTGATTTCAATGTAACCTCGGCCATTTCTAACGTTAATATTCGTTAAAGGAATGCTTTATTGCGCTTAAATAAACAGACTAAAGCCTCAGGGATTTTTAAAAAGGACGGTTCGTAAGTAATATTTTTTGTTAAAAAACCGTAATTGGCGTAATAATTGCCCCAATTGCTGTTATTTTAGTTCAATTTTAGCGTTAATAAAATATGCAAATTGATTTGAATATTTAAATTCAAATATCGTCGATTTTGATTACTTTTTTGGACAACAATTCTAACAATATTATGAAACTCACCTTAAATTGTCATGTTTTCCAAAATACTAAGCCGGTTGCGACAAGGCTGATTATCTTTTGACTAGTGTTACGTATGGCTGAAGTACATCATTTGCTGATTGTTTATATTAAATTGGAATATTTTAATCATTCTTTCTGTAACCGGTCGTAAATGTATGTACGCTTATATAGCAAAATATTATGATATACTTTGGTATAAACATTAGTCATTTATGTTGTCCAGATTTTCTCTCTTCCATCATCTCGTTTCACAAGAGCTAAATGAATTATGAACGATAGGAAGTTTTACAATAACAAACTTCGGTCTATAAGCTTAGAGTATAAATTCGTATATTTTTATGAATGTTTGGTAATAGGGCTGTCATCGATTAATGATGTCTTTGAAGTTAATAATTATTATTTCTATTATTATTTTTATGGGAACAATTCCCCGCCAGATGGACTGATGGCCTAATGAATTTCGCTAGTGGGGGTTGGATGACTGTGGCAAAAGATCGCATGGAGCCTTGATAGAAGAGAAATCAATAAAGTGGTAAGACACAGGCTGATGATGATGATGAAATGTCCTAATAAATAATATTATCAATTGATTCAATAAATTAAAATTTAATATAAATTTAATAGAAGTACAATTTTAAACTAAAATACCAAAATAAAAATCAAGTATAGTTGAATAATTAGGGAAATATTTTATTCAAGGTAGTTATGCCATTTGGGTCGCCACACTATTGATAAATTCGTTATCCCAGTTTTACGAATCTATCAGCTAGTTTCTTTAACGTATTTTTGGTACTTAATTATTACGTAAGTAAAAATTAACAGGTTTATTCTACTTAGGAAATAATTAAGTACCAAACATACGTTTGAGAAACTGGCTGTATGAGTATTAATAATAATAATAATATATCATAGTATAATATATATATATATATAATATGTAATAGTATAATGCATGGCATGATAAATTAATTTATTAAATAATAAAACAAAAATAATATTGAGGAATAACATTTATACTAGTAAATAATAACATGTAACCAAGGAAGAAACTGATCCTCACCTTAACCCAGAGAATTCTAGTCTGGGGATCAGAGTTCCTCCAAAAGAATTATGTAAACAATTTTTGGGAACAAATCAACATTTTTGTATTTTGTATTTTTTTGTATAATATAATTAATTAGTTACCTAAATTTTATTTCTTAGGCAAAGCCAAATGCCTACACATTTGTTAACTACTTGATTAATTCGTTGTTGACGTTACGCACGTACTTAAGTATACTTTTGTAAAAAATATTTGTGTAACTGACAGTGTAACATGACAACGAATTGCTTGTCATAAATTTATATTTGACAACCCTAAGTAGACGTGATGAAAAGTGCGTATGTGTGCACAAATGGGCAGTATTTCCCCTGGCGCACATAAAAATAATGTACACGGGGATAAACTTAAGCCAATGATGCATGAGGGTTGTGCTGCGAACTGTTATTATTTACCACATCGCTAGCGACCTCGCACGTGTGTCATTTTGTCCCTGCTCCAGTTTTGTCTTGATTGTGATTAACGTCCATAATGATATAGCATGTCTTTATTAATTTAATTAGGCAATCAATAACATATTTTCAAAATCTTTTACAATAATTTATGTAGTAGATACCTTATTAGTTTAGTTAAACATTTTACTTACAGACCAGCATCGCATTCAATAAGTAACATATTTAATGCACACAAAAACTAAGTACAATTAAAAATATTATATAAATACATATATTCACGCCAGATCCCTTGCAGGGTAGGCAGAGACAATTAAGTGCTACTTGACACGATCACGACATACCTCTTTCGCTTCGTCGACATTTATTAACCTCTTCATACATGCCCTTTTGTTACGAAGGCTTTTAATGCACCTCCAGCCAGTGTTTTATTTATTTGATCCTGATATGTGGGTCTCGGTCTGCCAGGGCCTCTTTCACCTACAACTTTCGCATTATATATCTGGTTCGTCAATCTTTCTTCGCTCATTCTTTCAACATGCCCGAACCATCGTAACATGCCTTTCCTTATTTTTTTCCCCATGCTATTCTTTATACCTACCCTTTTCCGTATTTCGACGTTACGTATGCGGTACGACAAAGTAATATGCGTGACATAAACATTAAACTACAAAGTCAACCAAAATGAATATCGTAAGTAATTATATGTGCAAATAGTATGGACTAAACGCACAAGCGATATGACCTTATCGAACCAACAACATTTTATACATCTGCCGCCATCTGAGGCTGAGGTGCGAATGGTACCCTATGATGGGTAAACAATATGATCTGGCGTAAACAAATAGCTAGTTCTTATTATCACTATTTTGAGGACCTGATCAAGACGATATATCAAAAAATCTGTGAATAATAAACATGCGTTTATAGTTGTTTGTACAAAATCGCTGGCAAACAGAACGGGCCGGGGGTTATCCCTCATCTGTCATCGGATTAACGCGATCCCCTGTATATAAGTTTTATGCGTCCATCGGGTGAAATTATACGCCGAAACACAATGTACTCGACATCTTACTTAGTGTTAGGGTAAACTTACACGACGCAAGCTTAGAACTGTTAAGCCGAGATTGAATGTACAAATTTCTTATGAACAAAAATTTAAATAATAATAAAAAAAAAAAATTTAACACAATATAAATTAAAAACGTATATGCTCTGGCAAATCTTGATAGGACTATTTTATAGGCACATGATCATGACGTCGATGTCTCTAGCGTACCAGACCCGAATAATGTAACACATGTGTTAAATCTGTTTCTAGTGGTATCGAATTGAAATCTACGCTATTCACCACTTGACCACGGGTACTGTTAGCTAAGTTCATCATTAGTTTTGGTATTTAACGGTTGAGAATATCAGAGAAAAATCTATAAATCCATTAAACGTTGCCTATCATTATGCTTATATACGATATGAACAAAATTGTAATTGTATTTTTTTATAATTTGACATAAAATTATCATTATTTAGATTAAAAGTTGACACGGCCTTTATAAAGCCACAAATTTAGGTAGAGCTGCAGTACTTGTTTATGGCAGCAATGTCACTTACTTATTTCGGTCTATCCATTATTTAATTTTAATTGATTTTAATAATATTGTATTTTATTTGTAAAAATTGACAATATCCGGGTGTTACCTGTGAACCAAATGGAAATAAATAATTTGAATTTATGTATAAATATGCGAATGAAGATTGTTTGACTTTGACGTTTTTAGTGCAATAAAGAGTTTATAAATATCACAAAAAAACGTCAGATTATAATTATCTTTATTCACGTTTACACGCTTACATTTGTGATACGTAATTATGTAAATGATTTTGAATGATTTTACTTCTGCTGGTGAAAAACTATGCAGCAAAGCGGTCCAAAGAGTAAGTTGTTACCAGAAGACCAGCGCTTAGCAGATTAGCAGAAACCTGTTTAATCTGACTGATAATTTGCCAGAAAAACTCATAGTATCATCACGGAGGCAAACTGGTATAACCCTTTCAGCACGACAAAAGATATTTTAGATATTAAAAGGTATATATCTCATAAAAATAAAAATAAAAATCCTCCACTAGCAAATTCCACAAAGCCCCCTCCGCATATTAGTGCGTTGTTGTTGTCTTATGTGCTAGCGCACCTTCGTGCGTTAGGTACTCTTAATATAATAGCAATAAAAATCACTATTGTATGTTTTTTCTCTTAAAAAAGAACTAGGACTAAGGACTAGCCTAACAATTAAATAAAGATAATCGCTAGGTAGCTAGATGAGTGACAATCTATCGAGGCTGTTTCGGAGCGGCTAAACAGAATTTGGCGACCGATAGATATATTTTTTTGTAACAACGCACTCCTGGTATTGTCCGTGCTGAAAGGGATAAGGTAGTTTATACGAATACACTGGACAAAAAGCTTGTGGAGTTTAATCGCCTACTGCTGAAACCCTTTCACATACATTCACGTAAACGTATACCGTAACAATTCACCATGTACGAATGAAGCGCACCAAGGCTGGAAGAGGACAACATAAAGCTATTAGGTACAAAAACAAAAAGTCAATCAATACTCAAAGAAACATTTATCAACATATTTTTTTTTTACTTTCCACAAATTGTTTCTTATTGTGTACAGGTGCCTTACTATAATGTATGGCAGCCCTTACCATTAATGACTGAAAGTTTACACACATTATACATACAAAACTTTTCGTTTAGTTTTGGTCTGTATGTGTTATGGTCTCGGCTGAATAGGCTTAAATTTCATGGCTACAAAAACATTTTAAATAGCCTAGACTACGAGTACATTATGAATATGAACTATAGCTGTTAATATTGACGGTAAGGTAAATTATATACATTTATTTTTCCTTATAGAATTTCATATATAACGTTCTCACATAAAAAAATAGAATTTGCCTCTTAAAGTAATAATAAGCTTTTCCGATGCCTTGAAAAAATCTATGTATTTTGTGTATCTAATTATCGTCGCGTAGTTTTCCATAGATTTATGATTTGTGTATAATGCCAAAATTAGACGTAGAGCTGTAACCAATAAGTATCATCATCATCATCACAACCGTTTCCCTTTCGGGGTGGGCAGAAACCACGCTTATAAATAAGCGGATTCACATTTAGCCAACTTTACTATAGGCCAATCATGACAAGTGGCAAACTCGTCGATGTGTCCAGCGTATATAACTCGAGAAATATCACAAATAAATTAAATAATATATAAATGTATTTATTTACATTGATAAATATTTTTGTGCTCGGACTTAACCGCTAGACCACGGAGGCAGTTGGGCAGGTAGTAACAAACAAGACTTCATTTAAGGACCAGTCGGCTAAGCCTTTCCAATGTTAGGTGATTGTTGTGGCTTGGTGCATATTTTGACCTGTTCGATTGCGAAATAGAGAGGATGGGATTCTGTAATAGAGCTCTTTAAAGCACTTACCATATAGCCTGTAGAACACGCTCAGAGAAGCCACATCTCGGCGGAGCTGCTGGGGTTCGGTTGGTTGGTGGGATTAGGTTATACAACTCTTCAGAGCACTCACCATAAAAAAGCCGGTAAAACTTCCAGAAAGAGAGTCTTATTGTGTTTTTTATCAGGAATCGAAGTTGATATCCCCGCGTCTAAATCTACAGTCAAAACCGCTAAAAAACGAAAGTAATTATGTCCATAAAATACCTTTGAAATCGTTTTGAACTCAAGTTTTATTAGTTAAATTATTATGAAATGTAATTGAAAAGTAGAGACATTTAATTAAAGATATTAAAGTGTGATTCTGAGAATATCGCAATGTAGAGATCTTATTTTAATATTAATATTTTTTAACAGAGAATTCTCTCTAAAGATATTTGTAATAGAGCAAAAAAAAATTGAATAAATTGCAAATGACTGGCTCCGTGGTCTAGCGGTTAAGGCCGTAGATATTAACGCGGAGATCCTGGGTTTGATTCCTGGTAGAGAACACACAAAAAAATCATCTAATACGCTATAAACTTAATAAAAATCTAATTATCCAGTGTTAGTTTTTATCATACTCGGCATTTTATTTCATTTGTGATTTGAGCTTAAATGTCCACTTGAAAAATTCACTCTGTTTTTTTTTTTTTATACTACCATATATATTCTCTCAGTAAACCCTAACTCCAATAATAAATCAATAATACCAAATGAACACCAAAAAGAAAAACAAAATATAATTGTAAAAACAAGATTAAGTACATAAAATAAGATTAAACACAATCACAAGATAAACAAAATAAATAAGCAAATATAAGTAACTAAATATAAATATATACACCAATAAGATATAACAACCACATTCGAGTGTTGCAAAACTAGGATCAAGAAACTACACCTTCCCTGATCAATCTGGTTTCTGTGCTTTGACAGAATTATCTAGTGCCTAAACCAGTGCACTTACTAACAGTTCTGTTAGCCTGTCCTAGCTCAATGTATTATAGATAAATAAATTATATAATTTCCTAGTTTGTAATTTATGTATATAGGGTGTTAGAAACTAATAAATATTTATTATGACATGTGACCTTGCCACCTGATGGTTAGTGGCGCACGAGGTCCATAAATGTTAGCAACTGGAATCAGACACTCATGATTGACATCAGCCTCTAACACTATGCCGGCTTGACTGGGCATGATGGCAATTTGAGCCTGATTTCGAAACGGACTGGGCAAATTACCACTGTCAGTTCGACTCATTTTTTTATTTTCATTACAGGCGCCGGAACATATATCTGGCGAATTTGGTCTACACTCGCCACGCTGGCCAGACGGGTTGGCAAAGCTCTGATGTCATTTTTTTTATGACAAATTATTAACAATTCCACAAGATGATATTAGTGGAACCGGGACTGATCCTCAACGTGCTCTCCGAGGCACGGTAACGGTGGTGTTGTAAATCTATGACAAATGTACCTAATAAAAGTGTATTTCTTATTATGTAGGCGTTCAAACTCACCACTTTAGGATATTACCTATTTAACATAAAATGGCTTTATAAAAAGTGATAGGTTCTGATAACCCTGCTAGGGATAACGGTCGTGATGATACTTTTAAATTGCAAATGCAAAGAGAAGCAATATCCAAGATTCATTTTCTGTTCATTGAATAAATTGCGCAAATGGACCAGTTTGTATGGTAAGGTGTATTGGACGGTCACCGCGGGTATTCTAAAGCTTCTTAAATAAAAACGAATGAAAGTTATTGAAGTGTTCAATTAAACCATGTTCATATTGCGATATATTATTTTATATCATAGTAGCCTCTAGAATAGAGAGTCCTAGACCTCCAATGCTGCCTTGGGACTATGGCTTCAAGTCGACTATCCAAATGAAAGCTTCAAAGGATCAAAGAGCTTCAAGATGGCATGCTAATAGTCGGTATCACTTCCCAGCTGCCGCAAAAGATGTTTAACATGAAAATATCTAAAAACTAAAAAAAAAAAAAAACCCGCCTCCACGCCGATTTTTGAATGTATACAAATACAAATCGTTTATTAGCACAATAAGAATATTGATTCGTTATGGTAAACCCTGTCTCCTGCATGTGCTGAGCTGTATAAATAATGAACATACAATTTAGAAGAAAAATAGAATAAATAAAGTTACAAATTTAGTATGTGAGTGTGGATGCAATGTCTGTATATGCATGTGTGTGGTTGTGTATGTGTGTTTGGTGTGTGTGACTGTGTGTGTGTCTGTATGTATAAGGGAGGGAGTGGAGAAGGGAGGAGAGGGAGGGTGAGCTTGTGTGTTTGGGATTTATAATTTTGCCTAGTGGGTTGTTAATTGCGTATCTTTTATTTATAAGTGAATTTACATAATGTCATTTCATCATCTCTCATGTAATAAATGCAATACAATAAATATAAACAACTACACAATATTGCCAAAAAGTTACTTTTATATATGTATTTAGTGTTTTTCTTATCGCTAATTGGCATATATATGGGTGTGCACGTTGTACCCCTCCCTCAAAAATGACAGACTCTTTTGTATAAAATAAAAGAGCTATGGCGTCTCCACGTCTACGCGGCGAACGAGTGCCTTCACTCCGTAGCCACGACTCAGACATAGCTGGTACAACAGTGAAAGAGAGACGGTTTATAGGGTTTAGTCCGTAGGCGCCTTGGGGTCTCATAAGGCCTTACGGTGAGTCGGGCATGCGACCTACCGCGGTGGCCCTTTAGGCTGGGGTCGCATCATTGACAATTTTGCGATCTTCATCTTTGAAAAAAAAAATTGTCTCCTCTTAGATGAGTTTATAATTAAATAACTGCATAACCTAGATTTTTTACGTTACATGGTTATTCAGAATTATGGCTGTACTTCCTATAAGCGACTAATGACTAATAAATTAAACCATAAGTAGACTGACGTCTAATTTGGACACTGTCGGCGAGTGTCTAGGGTTCTTATCTGGTCAGTACAACTATGACACCTCATAACACGTTATTGGATGTCCCGACCTTTTCGGATTAAGCGACATCTCGATCTTGACAGAATACTTTAAGGTCAAATCACACAGACTAAAGGAACTACATACAAATCAGATTGGAGACGTATAGTACTTGTATGTACTTTTTTATACTTTTAAGTTGGATACTTAGTTGTGTCTTTACTAGTAACGGTAAGAGCACTGATACCAGTATGACAGTTAATTGTAATCAGTAAATCAAACCAACAATTAATAGTGCACCTAACGTAAAAGAGTTCTTTTTATCTATGATGTACCACTTATTTAATGAATTAACACTTTATTATTTTAAATGTATTAGGTAAACTGCCAGCACTTCGTAGTATCGTTATAACGGATTTCCCAACACGAGCGCCGGATTTAAATTTGACGCCATTTTGTTTATAAAAGTTGTATGGTGTTTTTTTATACAGAAGTCACGTACAGACCACGCGATTTAAGAGTATGAAGAAGTATTCAAACCATCAAAGTGCCTCCGTGGTCTAGCGGTTAGGTCCGTGGATTTAGACTAGGAGGAACTGGGTTCGATTCCTGGTCGGGACACAATAATATTTATTTATTTATTGAGAAGTTTATGGTCTGCTAAAATCCCGTCCGTCCTTGAACCATCAGGACTTTCACGTAGTGATGGTAAAAAGCCGGATGGTATGTCTCTTGTACCATGGAGTGAGAGAAGATGTCTTGTTTGGGATGCCACCTGTGTGGATACCTTTGCCGCTTGCCACATTTCCTCTACATCAAAAAAGGCCGGTTCGGCTGCTCATACAGCCGAATTTAGAAAGCACATCAAACACAATAGCATTAAACAAAATTATAACTTTGTGGCATTTGGGGTTAAAACAATGGGGGTATATTCTCTTGATACCCACAAATTCATAAAAGAGCTGGGTAAATGAATTTTCCAAGAGTGTGGCGATCCCAAATGCCATAACTACCTAAAACTGAATATTTCAATTATAATTCAACGAGGAAATGCGGCGAGCGTTTTAGGTACCCTCCCTGGTGGTAAGCCCTTAGTTTATTTTGTAGAAAAGTTTTAATTTCATAGGTATTTTTAGTTTAGTATTATTTATAATTAGTTTTTTATTCTATTTTATTTTAATATTTTTGTATCTACTTCGAATAAATATATTTCAGATTAATATTTAATTTATTTGTGATATTTCTCGAGTTTGGTAAGCTGGAGACATCGACGAGCTTGCCACTTGTCATGATTGGTCTATTGTAATGTTGGCTAAATGTGAAAAATTCTTTATAATGTGGTTTCTAACCACCCCGAAAGGGCAACCGTAGTAATGATACTTTTTTTTAACGGTTGTAAGAAATGGTTCGAGCTAAGCATTGGCTTAGCAACGTCTATTAATCCAGCCCTGAGTAAATAAACATAATTATACATTTATTACTTATTTAATTTAAAGTACTCTGTACAGGAAACAGACCCTTACAGTTTTTGAGCAACAAAGAGATCCCCAATATTAAGGCACGACCGGATTCGAACCCTGGGGCACCGCTTCATTAATAATGACCAACTTTTCAATCGTTTTCTAACTTTAGATTATTAAGGGTGAACTCTGTTTTGGTTCGTCACGCTTAATAATAAAATTATCATTCGAATACCTATTCTCAGAAATTATAGATTTTCACTGATCTTTTTTCCATGCAGAAATCAACTACAGAAAAGAGGATATTTATATGATTTAAAGATTTTTTATTTATTTAAAGAAAGGAATTAATGCCCGTAGACATTATCTGACAACCAAACCTTAGGGACAAATTTGAACAAATACAGTATATTTGTATATTTGTATATTTCACCTATATAACAATCGTTATATTTTGGTATGTCAGTTAACAAATATTAAAATGATAACAGTAATGCTATTAACACCATGCATCGTAGACAAAGGAGCATAGGAACACAATACAGTAGAAGGCATAAGACCACAAAACTATACAACTATTTAAAAGAATTTTCCGTCAAAGGCATGTCAATAAATTCTGACAGGTTATAAAAAGCATTATTTTGGAAAAATATTTTCAATTTTGTTTTAAATTCACTTGGTTGTAGTCTAGTTATAATCTCAGGTAGTTTATTGTATGTATAGGTGCAATGAAAGTAACGGTAAAAATATACAATTATAGAATGACTTAACAAACATTACATACGTACTTATATACCTTTGTATATGTATTATAATATCAATAAACTAAATACTAATATATGTATATACAATATTATACATAAACATACATATCTACAACTTTATAACGTGGTTTAGAGCTAATTATAAGGTATCATTAGACTTTTTTTTAAATACAATCTGTTAGTTGCCTGCCTTATGTTACCGGAAGATCGTTCCATAAATTTGTTAACCGTTATTTGACGTAGAACATTTAGTATTTGCAAGGGTAATAAAAAGTATTCAGCTCAAGTATTGTATATATACAGTGTAAACTCCATGTAACGTCACTCGATTTAACGACAAACTTCCTAAAGCGTCGAATTCAATTGTATTTGATTGGTTTAGGTTGTCTTAGATACAATAATTTCATCTCCATTTAACGACAACTCTCTATAACGCCATAAATTGCACAGTCCCTTCAGCTTCTTCTTCTTTCAACATTTAAAATTTGTCTTTTTGACCCTCTGACCGGACAAGGGGTAGCCATATAAAGGAAAGGTGCTCTATAATGAGTGTAGATTGTGGTGTTTAGTTAGGATTTTCAAGTTTAGAGTTGTAGGAAAATTAAATTGCGGCATTAAGTCCGCCTTTGTAGATAGTGCAATAAAGTTTTTAAATAAATAATAAAGCAAATAGTACAATACATTATTTTAATATAATACATAGTTTAAACCTAAAATAGCAACAATTAAAATTGATAATAATGGAATCATTTGGGGTGAGAGGGACAAAGATCAAATTAGTCAATATCACAGTTACTGTAACTCTAATCTCAAAGAATTTGATTTACCTGTCGAGTTACGTGAGTGTGCTGACAAATCATGTTCAAATGTCAAACATAGAGAATTAATAAATATTATGTATAAAAATATTGTGTGTGTACTAACCGACTCTGCGGCGTACAGTTGTAGTATTTCTAGGCGTAAAAAAGGTAAACATGTGACCGGATGGAACAAGTATGTGAGGGAGGCTCACGGACGAGCCAGGCTTTGTTATCAAACTTGGGTATTGTTCGGAAGACCGGGCTCTGGACATATTTACAATGATATGTGTGAAACTAAAAGAAACTAAAGCAAAATTAAAGTGGTGCCAAAACAATCAGAATCAAATAAAAATGAATATAATAGCTGAGCATCATTATAAAAGTAACTTTTCAAATTTTTGGAAGTCAACAAATAGTTTAAACCTCAGGCCTGGCCTGCCCGTGAGCGTCGCTGGCGCACATGATCCGACTGAAATTGCCAAGGCTTTTCAAGGTCATTTTAAGGTGGACTTTCCTCAATTGCCGCGGGTGCCCTGTGCTGGGGATGTGTGCGCTGGAAACCTTGCAGTCAGATTCTCCGCAAGGACTGTAGCTTCGGCTATTGCAAAAATGAAAAGTGGTAAGTCGCCGGGACACGACAGCCTCAGCATAGAGCACCTGAGGCATGCAGGTGTGCACCTACCAAGAGTCTTGGCTATGTTGTTTAATCTCTGTGTCAGTCACTGTTACTTACCTGAGGACCTAATGTATACGGTGGTTGTGCCAATAGTTAAAAACAGGACAGGAGATACCTCAGACTTGAATAATTATAGACCAATATCCCTAGCTACTATCATAGCCAAGGTGCTGGACAGTATGCTTGATCAGCTCTTGGACCAGCACATTCAGCTGCACGACGCCCAGTTTGGGTTTAGGCCTGGTCTGTCTACAGAAAGTGCTGTCCTGTGCCTGAAGGAGACTGTTCAGTATTATGTGGCTCGTAGAACATCAGTTTTTGCATGCTTTCTTGACCTGTCAAAGGCTTTTGACCTGGTTTCTTATGACATGTCGTGGAGTAAGTTGAGAACCGAGACAAGCCTACCTCCTGAGATTGTGTCAATATTTAAATATTGGTACAGCAACCAAAATAATAGTGTGCGATGGGCAGGCTCTCACTCGGATGTGTACAGGTTGGAGGGCGGAGTCCGGCAGGGCGGATTAAGTTCGCCAAGGCTTTTTAACCTGTACATGAACAGCCTCATTGTTGAGCTCAGCAGTGCCAAAATCGGATGTCATGTTGATGGCGTATGCATGAATAACTTCAGCTACGCAGATGATATGGTGCTGCTGAGCCCATCAATTGGAGCACTGAGAGCACTGCTAAATATATGTGAAAAATATGCGGTGGCCCATGGGCTTAGATACAATGCAAAGAAGAGTGAGTTAATGGTTTTCAGATCAGGTAAAAAATATTTTCCAAACTTGCCGCAGGTCACACTTTGCGGGACTCCTTTAAATAGAGTTGCTAAATTTAGGTATCTGGGCCACTGGGTCACCGAAGATCTTAATGATGGGGAAGATGTTGAAAGGGAACGCAGGGCGCTGGCTGTTAGATGCAATATGTTGGCACGCAGGTTTGCTCGTTGTGCGGGGGAGGTAAAAGTCACTCTCTTTAGAGCCTTTTGCCAAACCTTCTATACATGCAGCCTGTGGGTCAATTATACGCAGAAGGCATACAGCGCCCTTCGTGTCCAGTACAATAACGCGTTCAGGGTGCTGATGGGGCTGCCCCGTTGTTGCAGTGCCTCTGGGATGCTAGCAGAGGCGCGGGTGGATGGATTCCATGCTATTATGAGGAAGCGCTGTGCCTCAATCCTCGCCCGCGTGAGGGGCAGCCCCAGCAGCATCCTGGCCGTGTGGGCTGATAGGTGGGACTCTCCGTTCTTGGGGCACTGGATACGCCTGCATGTCAGCAGGTGACCTGGGCCCCAGAAAGGAAGAAAAAAAAAAAATACTTGTATTATAATTTTGTTTTTTTTTTTTTTTTTTTTACTAACACTAGATATTATAAGATTGCTTTAAAAATTGTTACTAACACATATGGAATTTATTCTGAAATAAACTTTTATTACAGATACAGATACATATCTTCACGCCAAATCCCTTGCGGGGTAGGCAGAGACAATTGAGCGCCACTTGTCACGATCACGACATACCTCTTTCGCTTCTTCGACATTCATCAACCTCTTCATACATGCCCTCTTGTTTCGATGGCTTTTTAATTCACCTTCAGCTAATGTTTTATTTATTTGATCATGATAGGCAAGTCTTGGTCTGCCAGGGCCTCTTTTACCCACAACTTTCGCATTATATATCTGGTTCGTCAATCTCTCTTCGCTCATCCTTTCGACATGCCCGAACCATCGGAGCATGCCTTTCTTTATTTTTGTACCTATGCTTTCTTTTATACCTACCCTTTTGCGTATTTCGTTATTACGTATACGGTCCATCAAAGTTACGCCGCATATCCGACGTAAAGACCTCATTTCTACTGCATTAACTCTACTCTCATGCGTATTCTGACATATCCACGTCTCGCTTCCATACATAAGTGTTGGTATTAGCATGGCATTGTGTATGGCGAGTCGAGCTTTATCACTGACATTTCGACTGGCGATCAGTGACCCCAGGGCCCCATTAACACTATTTCCCGCGTTCACTCTTCTTTCAACATCCCTATCATACTTCCCATCCACAGTGAAAACACTGCCCAGATATATAATTTCATTTACCTGTTCTAGCGTTTCATCATCAATCTTTATCGTCAAGGTTGTCATCCTTCTTCTTTCAAACACTAGTACCTTGGTTTTTCTCGCATTTAAACGGAGTCCTTTTTCTGCACATCCCTCTTTCATTTCTGTGACTAGTGATTGCAATTGTTGTTCGGACGATGCCATAAGAACAGCATCATCTGCATAAAGCAGGCAGTTCACCACAAGATCACCCATTTTTATCCCACAGTCACTCTCCCTTACTCTTTTTAGGCATTTGTCGAGATATAAAGTGAATAATCTGGCGGACAGCACGCAGCCTTGTTTGACGCCCATTTGGGATTCAAAGCAAGGCGACATACCTCCCTCCACCCGCACACAAGCTTTACAGCCCTTGTACAGGGACTGTATAGCCTGTAGCAGTTTGTCATCCACTTCATACTCCGGCAATATGTCCCAAAGCTTCTTTCTTACAACTCTATCAAAAGCCTTCTCCAAATCCACAAAAGCACAGAAAACTTTCTGGTTTAAGGCCAAAAACTTATCTGTGATATTGCGGAGCGAGAAGACTTGGTCAGTGCATCCTCTTCCAGGTCTAAAGCCTCCTTGTGCCTCCCATAAAAGACCTTCTGTCTTCTCTTGCAGGCGTTTCGTGAGAATCTTGCCATACATCTTGCTCGCCAAACTGATCAAACTAATCGCTCGGTAGTTGGCACAGTCCAATCTAGATCCTTTACCTTTGTACAAAGGAACGATGACTGATTGCTGCCAGTCCTCCGGTACTCTTCCCTCCTGCCAGCAAAGGTTGCATAGTAGGTGGAAAGCGTTCCAGACCGGTATACCTCCGTATTTGATCATTTCGGCGAGAACTCGATCTTTTCCCGCTGCTTTGCCACATTTCAGGCTTCTAATTGCCGATTGCAATTCTTGCACACTTATTTCCTCTTTAGATGTAGACGTTGTATTTGAGGGTAGCTCTGGAGGTAAAGTACCCGTCGTAACGTCGTTAGGAATCGTACTAGCATACATCTCACTAAAATATTCACTCCATCGCTCCAACACCTCATTCGTGTTTGCAAGAATGTTACCGCTCTTTGATCTAACTCTATTCATTCGACAAGATGTCAAGCCACCCTTGGCCTTCCTAACTTCCCTCCAGAAAAGTTTGGAGTTCTCCTTAAAGTTGCTCGTCATCCTGTTTTCACCTATTTCTTTACATCTTTCACGCTTCTCCTTAATCAAAGATTTTGTCTCATTCTTGCAGCGATGGTATATCTTCTTTTTTTCTCTTTTCATACTTTCATTCATATTTAGCGAAGCAACGTAATCTATCCAAGCTTTCTTCTTTCTTTCAACCGATTCTTTAACCTCTTCATCCCACCACGCGTCACCTTTAGTTGCTCGCTTTTTTGCTACTCCACATACTTCTTTTGCCGATTCTACCATACCATTTTTTAGGTACTTCCAGCACTCTTCTACATCTTTGCTCACATCTTTCAAGTTGATAAGTTTATCTTTGACGCGTTTCATATACTCCTCTTTCACACTATCATCTTGTAACTTTTCACTCTTTATTCTCTCTACTGCTGACAGATTGCCACCTGATCGCCGGTGGCGCCATTTTGTGAACAGACCACTAATCCTAGTGATTACTAGGTAGTGGTCTGTTCCCAATTCTGGCCCACGATACGCCCTGGTATCCAGAGTCTGTGTTCGCAGTCTTTCATCAACTATTATTAAATCAATCATACTCTTTTCACTATTCATCGTTCTTGTATACATGTGAATATCTTTGTGAGCAAACATTGTGTTGGACACAAAAATATTCTTTTCTAAACACACGTCAAGAATAAGCTTACCTGCATCATTTACTCTCCTATCTCCAAAATCACCTAGGACCGTTTCGTAATCTGCACGACGTGTCCCCACCCATCCATTCAAGTCGCCACATAATATTATATTTTCGTTCCCAACTGCCAAATCTAGAACTGTCCTGACCTGGTTCCAAAAATTCTCCAGTTCCTGCTGTGGGGCTGAGCTTACTGGGGCGTAAACCACGGCTATAAATATTTTTTTAAGACCAGTTTTTAGACGAACCCAGAGTATTCTTGGGCTTTCCAGGCAGTACTCGTACATGCTGTCGGCCAAGCGGCTAGATAGTAAAATGCCCACCCCCTGACTACCGCGATCGTTGACTCCCACTCCCGACCAGAGCGCGATCCCTCCCCCCGGCAAGTCCTGCATCTCACTACCCCTCCGCTTGGTCTCGGTCACGCCAATCGCATCCAACTTCATTTCATCCATCATATCTAGAAGTTCATTCATCTTATCTTTTATCCCTCCACGGACATTCCAGGTGCCAAGTCGGCACTCAGCTGTCCTCGATCCGCGCTTTTCGGGCCATGCGTGATGGGTTTACTGCCTACCCCGCATTACAATTCTATTATTATTGTTAAAACAACTGGGCCGTGAGCACATACAAAAACCTGTAAGCCAATCTAGGACCAAGGCAATCCTCGATTGAACACTGTCAGTTTGTCTATAAGCGGAAAGAATCCATCGTAATGCCAGTTGAACCGTTTCATCCTTAACTCTATTTTGCGGAACCAAACATAGTCCAATTTTTGACCAGTCACTATAAGGGATTGTTAATCTTAACCAAATCTTAAACATTAAATGAAAATTGTCATATTCCAAACCAACATTATCAGCGATTTTATTTAACTGTTCAATCTTAAACTTAAATAAATTTTTATTATTATTATTATTATTATTTTAAAATAGACTTTTAAAATAATTTAAGATTCTCGCTCGTACATAAATACAATTACTATTAAATACTTGCACTTTACTTAAAAGTATGTACCAAGGCGAACTTAAAGCCATTTCGGCTTTTTCTACCTTTGTGAGAGTGAGACAGTACAAATATGTGGGGTGCAATTCTAACTAATAAATTACTTAAATAGACTACATATATACTTATTATTGTAGATACATATAGTAATATAGTAGACACATATATGAAGATAACATATTATTAGGAATTAAAATTGGTACCTTGACATGACCACCAAAGTAGGTAGGCGGTAGGCGGACTGATGGTGGTAATTTGCCCAGTCTGCTGGGGCGGGGAAGTATCCACCGTTCCTGTCGATAAACCCAGTAATGTGTATCCAAACGTTTCGGGATCAGGCTCGAATTTCTGTCATAACCAGTCAAGCCGACATAGTGTTTATTTATTTATTTAATTAGGATCACCAACAGAGTACACATTGAATCCAATTCTATCAGTAGAAGCAAACAGTAAAAAAAAAACATTAGTGAATGGTACCCCAGTAACAGGTGACCACAACATGTCAAACTACATTCAATTATGATACATTATATGATACATGTTAGGGACTGATGCAGTCATGACTCTCTGATTCTAATTGCTAACATTCATGGACCTCGCACGCCACTTACCATCAGATGGGCATCAAGGTCACATGTCGTGCTAGATTAAAAAAAAAAAATATCAGTGTGAATTTTTCTTACTCTGCACCCATAATATTCTTCTCTCACTCTCCCAAAGGTTAGCTGGTAAAGAATACGTTCATGGTATTAAGCTCGCCTATGTACATGTTTTTATATTTTATATTTTGTGTGCAATAAAGGATTTTATTATTATTATTATTGTTACTTTAAAAAAAAACTTAACAAAACAACAAAAGCCACAAAATGTAAGTACATATTATGAAAAATGATATCCCCACTTAATATCGAAAACATCGAACATGATCATAAAAAATCGAAAGAAAAGTTCTTTCTGGTCGCAGATGTTGCGATATTAAGGGAAACCATTCCTTTTTTATAGCATCGTTTAAGTAAAGAGCGGATCCTACTAAATTCGCTTGAAACTTTGCCAATAATTAGGGGTACAAATTTTAATGACATAAACATAAATATCGGAAACAATATTTATCTCGAATACTTTTATATCCATCAAGCTCGCTTTTGTCGACATTAGGATAAGTACTTAAAATGTTAAGTACCATCAAGATCAAACGTCAAACAACAGTTGCCTTAATTCATATTTGAATAGCAATTAGGAGAGCGAGTTTTACCAATTCTAATACGTCATATACGATCATAAGGCATTCATATAATGCCATTGTAATGTTTTATTCAATTAAAGTAAAATTCTAAACTAAAATATTTTTAAAAAATATTATTAATAAAGCTAAAACCAAAATTAACATCTTTGTTCTTGGTCGTATTCTGATACTGAACAGTTTCTTAAGAGGGCTGTCTAATTCTCAAATTCACTAATATATATAAACGAGTAGGTACATAATTAGCTCAAATAGTCACAATTAAAATATAAGTTCTAGTTTAATTTTAATAGTATTCGAAGTAATATACAACCAGTATAAAAGAATTACAATATAAAAGCTACCTAAATAATAAAATTAAAAATAAACTAAACTATAAATAAAAAATGTCCTCTAGAGATGTCCTATTCGAGATAGTCCCAAGGAGACTAGCAACATTTCCCCTCTATATAGCGAGGCTAATACGTTGGCAGAAATAATTGCCAGCCTTCCTGTCTCCAGACCTTTCTGTCAGCCGCTTTGACAACTCCTTGGCCAAGCCCCTCGCTGACGGTCCCCATGGGCCCATCATCTCGACCCCAAACGGAGCAAACTCGTAACCGGAACCAAGGTTGGCATATTTGCGCAATTTGAGGTTCTCCGCAGAAAAAGCCGCTCTCATTGTAATATATGTAAGGTTTCATTTTAATTTTATTAGTTGTATAATAAAATCATATAAACCTGTACCCATATTGATCCCCGCTATCCAGGCACAGCCTCGTTCGGGGATCGCAGTTCACACTCTTTTAGAACCCATTGGCAATTTTTGCAACAGGTGATTGAAAAGCTCTAAATCTAAGTACAAATAAATATACTGTACTCGTAAATATGGGGTTAAAACTACTTAATTATAAATAAAACTAAACTATAATATATTATAAATAAATACCTAGGAATAAAAAATATTTTACAAACTAAACTAAGAGCTCGCCGCATTATTATTGCGCGTTGAATTATGAAGGAAATTTTGTTATGGCATTTGAGGTCGCTACAATCGGTGGTACATGCCGGGGTTCGAACCGACCTTTCTAGAATTTTAAGAAAAGCGTTATTACAAACGAGCCACCACCACTGTACAATATTTAAATTTACATGTTTCTTATTTAGTCACCCCTTTCGTTATTTATTTAATTAAAATCATAATTAAATTAACGACTTCATTTCGCAAGAAAATAATTAATAAAATTTGGAAATGAGAATTGATGAAGAGGACAATTTCAATCATAAATGTGACATTATCAAAAATGTCCTCGAAGTAAGACCTTGGAGCACAAAGAATGTTTCAAACAAAAAGCGAATAATGACGACTCGAAACATAATCAAACAAAAGGAAAAATATCTGTGATCCATTTCCTAACAATTTCCTTTACAGAAAGGAAAACAAGGCCGAGTAATAATACTTTGTATTGTAAGATTGGTAATTAGAAAAATAAAAAAATGTTTTTTTTATAATAAAGCGAAATTGTTAAACGATTTTCAAACGAAAGGAATAGACGAAGTAGACTAACTAGGTTAAAGCTGCAACAACGCTAAAGCACTATGTAGAAAGTGTTAAACCTTCTACATAGTGCTTTAGTAGTCAAATTATCCTTGTCTTGCTTATTATTTTTATATAGTTCTCCTCTGAAAGTAAAAATTTATATTTGACATAATTGCGAATGACACATACTTTCAACGAAAACAATAAATAGGTGGTAGCAGACCGATATGGTGGTAATTTGCTCATGGAGATAAACCCAGTAAAGTGTAATGCCTAGTCAAGCCGGCATAGTGTTAGGGACTAATGTCATCCATAAGTGTCTGATTCACGTTGCTAAGATTCATGGACCTTGCGCGACACTTACGATCAGGTACGTGTGAAATGCCAGTATCGAATTTGTGAAAAATACGTCTACCTTGGCTATATCATCCAATTAGGCCTAGCGAACTTCAGCAAAGAAGCCGACAGGCGCATTCATGCTCCTCGCATTCGCAAAATTACGTCATATGTTCCTATAGAAACTAACGACAGTATTTGACGACAAAAGTTTTTAAGCAGTGCGTTCTTCCAGTAATGTCGTATAGAGCAGAAACGTGGACACTGACAGCGGGCCTGATGCATAAGTTCTAGGTTGCTGAGCAAGCGATGGAGAGTGCTATGCTATAAAGTCCGAAACGTTGACATCTTTTAGGGGTCCAAAGTTACCGACATAGCCTTCAAAATTCAGTAACCTAAAGTGGCAATGGTCGGACACGTTTGTCGCGGTCCTGATGTTCATTGGAGTAGACGGGTTCTGGAGTGGAGACCGCACGTACGGGAAGACGCAGCGTTGGACCACCCTCCGCCAGATGGACGGATAACCTGAAAAAGGACGATGTAGGAGATAATAATAATAATAATAAAAATGCTTTATTGCATAAAAACTAAAATAACTTAAAATTAATTTGCACAGGCATTATCCACTAACTAACCTTTGGGAGTTTTGAAAACATGTGGCAGGCAGAATGCCAAGTTAATATTAAATAAATAATAGATATTTATACTACATATACAATACATGTTATACATATAATAATACATATCTATAATACAATACATATAATTAAATATATACAGGATTCATGAAATGAATAAATAAAATAAAACACATAGTAAAGATATTAGAGTGAAAGTTAAGGGATCTATAAGGATGGTTGAAGGTCATGTGAAATAACGAGTCTTCCCCCAACACAGGCTGATGATGAATTAATGAATTAAATTAATATTACTGTAACTATCTAAATTAGTCATAGAGTTAATTTGGTTATTTAAATGTGTAATAATAATTTGAGTAAAAAACTTTGACGCTAGACGATAATTTAAAGTTCTGCAGCGACCTTTCGCGCTCGACCTCATAAACAAAAATATCAAATTGTTGAAACAAAATTTATTCTTTTAAACTCTCAAGTGGCACTGTTTCATCGAAAATTTTAAACTCGAATTTGAAGTAAAATATTCGATTCAACAAACGTTGACCTTTCACTAAATTGAGTTCATCGAATTAAAATTGCTACAAATATGATTTACATCACCTTCAGTTTCTGAGGAGGTCAATAACAACGACATTTAATATTTAAATAATTTAATTTAAAAATTTAAATAAATAATTTAAATAATTTATTTGTCAGAAACATGGTAGGTACAGGGATGTAAATTATTATATGTAATTATATCACATGATTCGCTATTTCTAGCATACAAATATTTATTTAGTCACATGACTTTGTCGAGCTTAGTGTCTAGGTATTCTTTTGTCGAATAAAAACATTTATTAACCAGCATTTGTTTGACTCTTAATTTGAACAGTTTTAGTGGCAGCTCCCTTATAGTAACTGAAAGCTTATTAAATATCTTTGTCGCCATTGCATAACAATTTCGGCTATATTGAGTACTTTTATGAGCTGGAATAATTATTCTACTAGAATAACGCGTTTTAAAATTGCAATTATCCCCAAGAGTTTTAAAAAGTTCCGGGTGGCTTTTTACAAATAAACAGCATTCAAGTATATAGATAGAAGGAACAGTCAGTAATTTTAGTTTTATAAATAGAGGACGACAGGAAGTCATAGGAGGTGTGTTACAAATAGCACGAATGCATTGTTTTTGTCCAATAAAGATTCTATTTATTTCCACTGCATTACCCCACAATAATATGCCGTACCTTATATTTGACGCAACATATCCATGGTATGCCTGAAGGGCGGTTTTTTTATTATATTATATTTATTAATAGTCGTATATAACGAGATGGGGCAAGAAGCCAAACGGTTTGAGAATTAAAGCGAGGAACAATCATATCAGAATTAGTTAGTGTATGATAGTGTATATAGTTATAGTCGTGTTCGATTACTACTTTCAAATTGATGTTGTGGCTTTAATAATAATGGCCTTTAGTTGGGCATTTACAGAAGGGCTGGTTATTTTTTAACATGATTAACGTATGTCTATGAGGTACGTCATTGGCTGAAATAACCAAAGTAACAAGCTAACTACCAATCACGTGGCGTATATCAAAATATTCAATTCAATTCGTTTATTTTGCAAGTAGGCATAGGATAAAAAGAGATGTATTCTGCACTTTTACACGTCAATTTTTACAATATTGATATAAAACAATATAATTTTATAGTATATATTGGTGAATCTGGAGCAGTACATGATAACCATCATTTGGAAAGAGAAACAATAAAATAATAAATACAGAATAACGCTTAACATTATAGCTGCTGTAGATTGGCATTGTCACACTATAAGCTAAGACATATTGATCAGAGATAATTTTAAAATAACAGCCAACTTTTGTTGCATACAATAAAGTCAAAATTTATAATACAGCAGAGTAAAACCTAACATAGAGTATTGGATTTGGTCGCTAGTAAAGTGTGTGGGAGTATACCAATAGACGCCACTATCGAAGAGTGTAAAGAGGGTTGGAACTACCCCAAGACATCAAATTTAAAATTGTCTGTCAAACGATTTCCAACCTTTGTGAGAGTTCATTCCGGTAACAGAATAACTGTAGGATAAGGGTGATTCAGCATTCGCTGAATAATAACTTTTTGTATTATTTCTTAGATAGGGCGTTATTTTATAAATGCTATTAATATTAGTTTTGGTTGTTTACAAAACATTGAGTATGTAGGAACATAACAAGATATAAGAATCCAAAATAGGACAATCTTCACAAAATTAATTAGTGTATAACTTGTATCAGTATTTGACGTGCACTTTCAAGCTGTTTATATTATTTTGTTCTTTCACGGACATATAAAATAATAAATTATTGTAACAAACATCTCTTTGGTTGTTTAGACACAAAATGGCTAAACTAGGGTGGTTAAATCCAAATACCTGTTCTGTCATAGATCGAGGTTAGATACCTAATGTTTTTAGTATTTCTTTTTGTTTATCATTTAATGTATATCTAATGGAAAAGAGAGAGAGGAAAGGGGATGTTTCAGTAAGGATTCGTTGGTTCAGAACTCCGTCCATGATATACTCAACATTCTCCACCAACACCTTCATCTCTATAGCATAAATTCGTTTTATTTTATGCAGCATACAGAAAAATAGGGAATACAAGAGCTCTAACCAGCCGGAATTTAGTGGCTTTTCGTTTTAGGTTCTTTCATATCTTCTTCAGCTTGTGCATAGCTGATCCATACCATTCGACGCTTGATTTCGTCCTGGCATTCCAGATAAATATAGGATTGGACCACATCACACTTTGTTATCCTATTAATTTAAGGTCAGTTATTGTTGGCACGGTCTAGGAGTTAATGGGAGGCAATGAAATAGATAAGATAAGATAAAAAATATCTGTTTGCGTAAATGTTAGTCTAATTGACAGGTCTTATAGTAACAACATTTGCCAAGTAAATTGACGAGCAAATAAATCAAACATTAATATATATATTTTTTATATAATTAATCTTAAATTATACTATATATATGTATCCATACAATATTGTCAGCTTAAGCTTTAGGTATTACAATTGTCCAAATATTATTTTTAATTATAGAACTTCTTCTCTTTTAACCAAATTAATAATTGATTTTTAAAAACATTGTTACCTAATAATTTTAATTTGTATGGGAATTTATTATAAGTTCGTATACACATAATTAAGCAATTTGCATTAAATTTTGTAATCTTAGAGTTTATATCTACAATTCATATCATGATATCATAGATCATAGGGGTTTCTCCTACTTTTGGCGATGACATCTCCAATCTTTCTAAACATATCACTGATAGTGAAACGCAACAAATCTACATACCACATTTAATGTATGCGACAAATATACAATCACCCACGTCCTATGTGAAGCTCCGACCCACTCAATATTGTAATGCGCTCGGGATTTCTCCTCAGTAAAAGGTTTGGACCTTCCAACTTCATAAACGTGTTAGTTCACTATATTGAATATCAAAAATATGACACCATTCTCGAGGGGCTATCTCCAGCAATTACCCCATTTTACCCCAAAAATGTAACTGTAAAAATTACAATGAACAATAAAACTACGTAATTAATACTTAAATTTGTCTGTCTACTTTACGTGACCGACTTTAATTAATTTTGATAATAATATTCCTTGAAGCTTTCGCAGTGGTGGATCAGTTGTTTAAACGCTTTCTTTAATAGCCTTCAAAGGTCGGTTCAAACCTCCCCGGCATGTACCAATGAGAAATACACTTTTCTTCCGTACATTTGTCATTGATTTACAACACCACCGTCCCCGTGCTTTGAAGAGCACGTTAAGCCGTGGGTCCCGGTTCCACTATTACCAACTTGTGGAATCGTTAATTAAATTTAATTATAAATTGAGATCGGAACATCGCCAACCCTTCTGGGTAGCGTGGCGAGTGTAGGCCAAATTCTCTTAGAAATATGTTTTGGAAGGCCCATCTTCAACAGTGGAGGTCTAGCACTCTGTGTTCTAGGGGCTGTAATGATGATTCCTTGGAACCCAGGGAATCCTTGAAACATAGGCATAAATAGCTTGTTTTTTTTCTATGGCGCCCAACACGGTAAGCGATACGCGAGTTTCAAGAATGGGAGCAACTGAAGCCAGCCATTGACAACCAACATCAGTCTCTGCCATTATGCCGGCCTATCAAGATGCTTTTTCACTCTTTGTTAGAAGGTTAAGGTATGGGGAAACACGCTGGCTAGGAGAACATTCCACATCTTGGGCGTGCGACAGATCTAAGAGTCACCAAATTGATATGTACGAGGAGGGATAGTTAGCCACTGCGCGGGGATGCATATTTTGGAATGTGTCGTTCGGTCAGCAAAAGCTGAGATGAGCATAAGATGAGAGCAATAGGGATAAGGTTGTGGAGATCTTCAGAACATCAGAACAGAGTTGAATCGAGAGTTTTAGAGTTTTCAAAATAGTTTTAATTGAAAATAAGGTCAAAATCTAAAGGTTATGTTGAATCATTTTTTTTGTATTTTAGATAAAACCCCAAAGGACACATGCGTCCCAATATTCTTTGCCCTTTCTAAAATTATTTCTTCGCATATTTTTAAAGCTTCATAGTATACTACCTGATGCGATTTTGATTTCTTTCCCAATTTATTGATCGGTGTTTTTATTATTATTTATTAATAGACACAAATTTATTGTCCGGTATACAAATAGAACTAGTTTAGTTATAAATTTAATTTTTATAAACTTTTGTAACATTTTAATAAACTATTATAAATTATAAAAAATAAAAAAATACATAAATTTAATATTAATTTATTTATATTATTGTAATAATAATAATAATAATAATAATAATATATATTTTTTTTTAATATTAATTTTATTTATATTATTGTAATAATAATAATAATAATAATATTTTTATTGCATAAGTACAACAATTTGATAGTGATATACTTTGTTAATACAGTACTTAAGGCTATTTGTTAGTTGTACAAAGGGTGTATTAAAGTAGTCTTTCTAACTCCACACCAAGCTACTTGTGTTATGGAAGTTAGCCTATTATTCTAGGTTATAAATTACAATTAAAAATATTAGTGTTTACAAATAATAATTAAATAAATAAAATAAATAAATAAAAATATATATTATATGTATAAATATTTTATGTACTTCTAGACTAAGTTATGATACCAACATAAAAAGTAGGTAAAGGTATGTATAGTTAGACGACCAGATCGAGATACTATAATACTATTCCATAACGGACAGAAGCATCTCAGTCTGGTCGTAGCTCAGATTTTGTAACCAGCTTGATATTTTCTTTTTAACCTCGTATTTATTTAATAGGTATATGGAGTTTATTTTATTGACTTCGTTGTACAAACCTTGAACTTACAGACTCATACTGCCTGCGTGCAAATGCAGTTCTACATTTCATACCCGGACATTTTAATGCACCAGAGCGTTTTTGAGCTACGTCATTGCTGAAAGGGAGGGCCGAGTGCCGACGAAGAATGACGGACAGAATGTACAGTTTTCTCACCGACAAGACTTGGCATTCCTGGTACAGTTGAGAGGTTGGGTAGTCTCTGCGCTTAAAGTGTATTACTTTTAGGACTGCCCTCTGGGCTCTCTCCAATGCGATGAATGTTGTTTTATATGTCCCACCCCAAATGGTGATGCAATATGATAATATTGACTGGCAGAGGGAAGTATAAACTGTGTACATTACTGTGCCGTCCGCTGAGTTCCGTAGGTTTTTAAATATGTAAATGAGTTTTCTTACTCTTGCTGTCAGAGCCTCCACCTGAGGTTGCCAGTCGACTCTTTCATCAATTACGACACCGAGGTATTTAGTGTACGCGACTCGCGTTAGCGTCAGGCACTTGCAGGTTTCCGGACTGACACAATCATGAGCAACGAGTGCATCAGAGATCACTGGTGGTTCAGGAGAGTTGGGAGGGTAGAAACGAATGATCTTGGTTTTTTCAAAATTGAGTGTGAGTAAATTGGTTGCCAGCCAATTCATCACAACCTGTAGACCTTTTTCAGCGTGAGATTTTGCAGTATTCCAGTTCTCCCCGTATGCCAGAAGAGCTGTGTCATCTGCATACGTGAATATATCACAGTTAGTCAATGGGAGTCTGCATAAGTCGTTGATATATATCAAAAATAGGGTAGACGATAAAATACTTCCCTGTGGCAGACCGTAACTGATACATTCTTCATCACTCACGACTATGTCAATCCGGACAGTCTGTTTACGATCAGAGAGATAGTCCTTAAAAATGTCCAACGTCAGTCCCCGTATGCCAATGTTCTCCATCTTAGATATGAGGGTAGGGACAGAAATCGTGTCGAAAGCCTTTGACAAGTCGAGGAAAATTCCAAAGCACTTGTTTTTCTATCCATCTCTTGAGTAACGCGCGCACTGAACTGTGAGACTGCGTGTACCGTTGATAGTCCTCGTCTGAAACCATATTGGTTGTTGGATATGATGTTAAATTTTTCCAAGTAGTTAGTGAGGCTAGAGTTTAGTGCACGTTCAAGGATCTTTGACAGCGTACTAAGGACCGAGATAGGTCGGTAATTCGTGACACGGTCTCTGTCCCCACTCTTAAACACGGGGGTTACCACAGCTTTCTTTAACGCTCTGGGAAAGACACCTGTGGCAATAGAAATGTTACATATGTGCGTTATCGGTGGTATCAATGCAGAACGAGAGAGCTTGATGACTTTAGTCGGTATGTTATCCCAACCAGTGGCGCAGTCCCCCTTCAAGGACATGATCAATGTTTCGATGTCCTCATTACTAACGGGTATGAGCCCTAGGGATTGGGTTTGTGAATGATGCAAGAAAGCATCAGAGGAGGCTTGTGTGTTTTGTGGTTTGACAATTTTTGCGGCCAGATTCTTACCAATGTTGACAAAGTATTGATTGATCCCATTTACTGATGCTTTATAACTGTTACATTGCGTTAGGAGCTCTGTTGGAGGTTGCCGTTGGCATTTCCTACCAGAGAGTCTATTAATAACTTCCCATGTTGCCAATGGATTATTTTTCGCCTTCTCAAATTCGTTTTTTTCATATTGTATCTTTATCTTTCTTAGAAGGGTATTACAGAAATTGCGGTACCTTTTATAGGTTATAAGAAGTATATTATTATCTGGATTCTTTCTAAGTCTCTTATGCATTCTATCTCTGTTACGAATACAACGCAGTAGTCCAGGCGTAATCCACGGCTTTAGTATTTTATTTCTTTTAGTAGTCGTTACAGAGGATGTGTTTTTATTAACAATGTCCTGAACCAAAGCAATTAAGTTATCGGCAGCCTGATTAGCGTCCGTTGCATTGATAACCGATTCAAAGCTACAGCTGTCCAACTCCTTTTTAATTTCAGCATAGTTTAATCGGGAAGAAGTTTTTGTCATTCTTGTTCCCAGTTTGAGTCGTTGGTTTAGGCATAGAACTGTTGGTAGGTGGTCTGTGATTTGAGTATTTATAACCATTGTGATCGCTGGTAAACGTGTGTTTAACAAAATGTGATCTAAGCAGCTGTTTTCCCTCGTTGGATGTAGATGACCTGGCAAGAATCCTAGTGATGCCGTTAATGTAAGAAAGTCACAGGAATTACGGTCCTTGTTATTTTGTTTAATATCGATGTTTAAGTCACCCATAATGATCATAGTTTTTGAAAGCTTTAGGGAGAGAATAAGTTTTTCTAAACTGTTGCAGAAGTCAGTTATATCACTGTATGATGGTGATCGATAAATACCAATTATTGACTTGTCCCCCAAAGTACACACCAAACAGTTTGCGTCGACGAGTGATGGTTCAGTAACAGAGCATTGGAGTCCTGTTCTTGTATATATAACAACTCCGTCATTTTGTATGGGATTGTTTTTTGTGGCGTAAGATAGGTAACCGTTCAGCTGAGGAATAGAACCTAAAGTCTTCAATCTGCATTCGCTTAATATGATTATGTCAAATTTAAACCTTATTATGCTCAAAGCTGTTAAAAAATGATCGAAATTCTTGTTAATGCTTCGTATATTAATATGAATAATTTTTATTTTTTCATTAGGGTTTGTAATAATATAAGAGCACTCATCTGGAGTACAGTTAAAGAATTTGGCCGCACTTACGTCGTCAATGTCATTTGAAATTTTATCTATATTGTTTGCCATTTTCATAATACGAGTAATAGTAAAATCCATTTAAGATGTGTAAGGTAAGATACAACTTTATGCTAAGTGTAAGCTCTTTTCCATGTGTGTATTTTTTTTGTAAATTGTTTTTAGTTATGGTAGTTTTATTTGGGTTATATGTTTTGTTTAGAGTATGGGTTACTTTAGATTTAGCTGGTATATAGAATAGTATTCGCATATTATAACTAGTAGTTTCTTTTATGTTGGTATCGGTAAAAATGCAATAGTATACAAAAGTGTGAGTAAATATTAAAATAAGCAAAAATATAATACTATGGTTAGGTTTACAGTGGTATATATAAAGAATATGATAACTAAAACGGTATATTGAGCAGAGCCGAGGGAGTCATTGCTTAGCTCTAAGATCGAAGATGCATTTCTCAGATTTTATAGTGTGGACTTCTTTTGTATCTGGGTTCTTTCGTAGGAGTATTTTGTTGTTTGAGGTCCAGCAAAACTGATATTCGTGAGTCCTTGCAAACTCACGGGCTTGGAAGAACAGCTTTTTGGTCGTCGCAGAAAGGTGTTCGTCTATATAAATAGGTTTACGGGTTCCTAATAAACCAGCATTTTGCGTGTTGAGCTTTTCTTCTATGCGCTTGTCTTTATTGTATGAGCGCGCTGCGGCCAAGTAGGCGTTTCTCACAATTACTGAGGCAAATTCTGTAACTATAGGTCTTATTGTTCCAGGTTTTCCAGGCATTCGATAGGTATCACGGATGTCACACTTGTCAATTTCTGTACCAGTTGTTTTACCAATTTGTGAGGCAATTGAAAGTAAGTCGTCAGCACTTTCTTTATCCTTTTGGGGTACGTTTCGTATTTCTATTGTTGCGGATCGTGTTTTCTTCTGGATATCCTGGACCTGCCTATCCAGGTTGCACAATGAGTCGTTGTTTTTCTCTTTTTCCTTCTCTAGACGTTGTATCCTGTGTCCCATTTCTTCGTACTTCTTATTTATGTAATCCATAGCTTTCTCAATGTCACAGTTAGACTTTTGAATTTCCGAGCATTGTATCTTTAAATCATAAACGTCTGACACTAGTTTTGTCAAGGTTTTGGATTGTTCAATCTTCCAATTTGATAACATTTCCATTAGTTCATCCTTGAACTCATCAAACTGTTCTTTTGTGGTGTTGTTGAGCACGAGATCAGGAGATACAGTTATAGAGATATAGTTTTGGTAGCTGTGGATGAAGCCCAGCGACGATTCCGCGATTTAGTCCCGAATTTAGAGTTTGAGGCGGAGTGCGCTTGAGCTTAGGCATGATTTGTTCAAGATTCCGATTTAATTGCGGCGACGTATCGTTTGACACTATCAGTGATAAGTAACGTGCGTAGCAGTCGATCTTTTTAAACATGTACCGCAGGTGGGCGTGGTCTCAACTGGTCGCTGTCGACTGTCGCGATACTGCAGAGGTCTGGCAGGAGGTCAAAGTACAAAACTCGGTGTAATTACATGAGAGAATTGTATATTGAAGAAATTGTTTTTAGTTATAGTTTATCAATCCGTGGGTGATTTGAAAAACTTTTCTTTTTACCTTACAGTAAAAAATCCTGGCTTTCCAATGGTGTTTAACACAACATTAAACAAACACTTTTAACAACAACTCAAAAATATTACGTGTGGAGCGCGTTAAAACAATGCTGCCGGCGTGGCGCGGCGATCAATCCTAATTAAACACCTACTCGTATATATTATTAGGGATTCTCAAACTTATTTCGTCTACCGCCCAATTTGACCGAACATTACTAAATAATCAATGTCGTGTAGGTAGATTTTAAATTTAATGAATTTAAAAAAAATGTTTATTTATGTACTGATATATATATACACACACGGACTTAACCGCTAGACCAAGGAGGCAGTTAAGAAATATTGAAAGAAATAAATATTTTCTATATACATATATATTGTTTATTACGTATTTTATTATTATTCTTGTGAAATCAATTTCGAAAGATATTGTTAAGGGAGAAGGGCGCAACCTTATTCCAAGTTCCCGGCGATATCGAGTTTCAGAGCAATTAAGATAACACTACGTCGACCAACAACGTTGACATTATCGAATACTGCGATAGGACCTACTATGCCTTTAGAGTTAAGACTGTCTCTCTAGTAGCCGTTAAGACTGTAGATTTAGACGGGATGGTACCGGGTTCGATTCCTAATCGAGAACAAAAAATATCGCTACCTTGAGGTACAAAAAACAATATGAAAAATAACTTTTTTGTTCTTATTGACCCTATTAAGTTTTGCAATGGATAACTTTATTTTTCAACTTAAATGACTGCATTCATAACTCATTTTAGGTAAAATGGTTTATACGACCTTTCTACCCCAAAGTGTCGATAGGTAACTACTGGACAAATTAAAAATATTATAGGTGACCGATTTTTTGTAACTTATACGCTCAGTGGTTTGATATTGTACATTTATTATTATTATGTAATGTGTATTCTTAAAGAATCTCGGTATTTAACCGGTTAACCTAATGACGTTCACGGGCCTCGGCCAAGTGAGCATCATGCTTCTTTAACTCCAAACTTTCTAACTATACGGCAACTATTAAGGATTGTAGCTTTTTGCAATTGTCTGTATGTGTGCTGGTCTACGTTAATAGTTTTGAAGCTGTCATGAAATGTTTTGGGTATTACTCCGGTCGTAGATACTAATATAGGTACAGTTGTTACTTTTTCTAATTTGAGTTGGGATTTAGGCTCTATTGCAAGGTCTCTATATTTAGTATTTTTTTCTGTATGTGTAGTTATTAGATTATGAGTGTTAGGTACGGCTATGTCTATTAAATATGCTGTTTTATTTTCTTTGTTTATCAAAGTAATGTCAGGTCGGTTGTAGTGTACTGTTTTGTCAGTTATTATTATTAAATACTTTATTGCACTTTACTTAAAAGTATGTACAAAAGCGAACTTAAAGCCATTTCGGCTTTTTCTACCAGCTAACCTTTGGGAGAGTTATAATAAAAAAAATATGCGGGGTGCAATTCTAACCAATAAACTACATAAATAGTATGTATACATAGACTACATAAACACTTATTAATATATACTTAATATAGTAGATATACATATATGAAGATAATATATTATTAGGAAGTAGAAATTTGTGGAGTTAAAATATATTGTTCTGCTTGTTTCAAAAAGAAGTATTAAGTAGTTTTTTTAAAGATGTGAATGGAAGGAGCTTGTCTGATGGTCAGTGGAAGTTTGTCAGTGGTGAAGTGAAAAATTTATGGCAGATCCCTTCGCTCTTCACATAACTCTCTTCTGTCAATTTCCTCGCATCATTCTTCCTTTGTGTCAAACTCTTTTGTAGTTGTTGCTGCGAATTTCTCGAACAACCTGCCCTTAAATATAAGACAAGTATCAAATCAAGCTCAATTTAAAAAGATGATCTATTTGAATTTCTTAAATGGCTTCTAATAAGTATGTATATATGTCTTTATGTGTGTATATAATTCATATATTGTTTATTCTTTACAATGTAAATTCGATTCGACTAGGCTATCCTATGTCTTCGTCGGATATTCCAGTACTTCGGACACATTGCCAAAAAAGAAGGAGATAACGTTGAAAAACTTTTTGTTACTGGCAAGGTGGAAAGAAACAGACGAGAGGCCGAGCCACGGTTCGCTGGTCCGACCAAATTCGCTCCACCACCAACACTAGCGTACATGATGCTGTGCATGCCGCCGAAGACAGGAACGGGTGGCGTGCTGTCATCATGACGTACACCAATTCTTCGGGAGGTCACGCCCCTTAATAATAAGGAAAAGAGAAAACACGGCGCAAGTAGGAGAGTTATGTTTTCAGGTATAAGTAATTATGTGTCATTTATTTGCGTTGAAAAAGAGTTGATTTTCCTTACAATATTTATACAGGCTGTTCTAGATTGAAGCTCGTAGCTCCTTATAGTAGTAGCAGTAATTATAGTTAGGAATATTTGGATAAAACGTAATTCATTTTCACATATTGATGTCGACGATATAATAATACTAAGTGCATGTTTTATTAAATGATCAGACAAATTAACCGCGAAATGAAATACATAAATCTATTTTCACCGCAAATTAATCCAGTGCTTGGTATTGAATAGAAAATGGTATTAATTCACGTTTTAATTTATAAATCTAAAATACAAAATATTAAAGAATTTAATTTTGATTTTTAACATAATGTACTCGGATGTTTTAATTCAAACTATTTTTTCCCAATACTTAATCACATACAAAAAGACATCAAAAAATTGCACGATAGACCCAAAAAAATTAATAATAACGCATTTATTTTCCAATTTTATATATAGTTATTCTGCTATTCGGGACGGAGACAAATCCAACAAATCAAAAATCGTGAAAATCTGTCCAGCCGTTCTCGAGTGTCTAACAAACCCGACTTTGTTTTATATATTAATATTTACTTATTATGCAATCTAATATGTCAGTAACCTTCCCCGATGTTTACACAACATATTCCCAAAGTTTTATCCCGATCGGTCAAGTAGTTTTGCAATGCATAGGGAACACACACACAGCCATGGATTACATATAAAGGTGAATATGAATAATTGAGTTCTTAGCACGAAACCCCAATTAAATCTGTAAACCAAGTGCAATAGAATGGAATAGGAACTTTAATAATAAATTTTAAGAAACATACTTAAAACCGAAATAAAACCCCCTTTTTGGGAAAACAATCGTTATCTAAATCCATAGAAACGAAGGATCAAGCAACTTTACTGTTAGAATACTTCGCCAAAGATTAGGAGAAAGTTGAAGAATTTTCGAGGGACGACCTCTCAAATGGTCCATAAAAATGTAACTGCTCTTTATTGGATATTGGAAATATGAGCCAGTGGGGCGACCAGCTGCAAAATATAAAGGACATCAGGCAATTTTGTACAAAAATTCACATTTAGGACTTAAGTCAAATTCAAAACATCTTTTTTCACGAAAAACATATTACAGGCATTTATAAAATGTCATTAATTTAATTATTTTAACTATTTTGCTGGGATAATTTTGTCTCCGTTAAGTCCGTGGATTTACTTTTGGTTCGATTACCAATCGGGACACAATAATTTGTTTAATTTATTTGTGATATTTCTCGAGTTTATTACGCTAGATACATTGACGAGCTTGCCTATAATAAAGTTGGCTAAATGTGAACCCGTTTCTTTAACAGCGTGGTTTCTGACTACCTCGAAAGGGATACGGTCGTGATGATACCTTACTTTTTAATTTTGTGTTAATTAATATGAATTAAAATTAAATAAATTACACTCATCTATAATAAAATAGAAAATATATAAAATAGGTATACCTACTATTTATACTATAAACTACCTAAACTTAGTGCTCATCTATTAATTAAACTTTAATAATACTTATTATAATTATAAATATTTGGCATAATATATATTAATGTATGTAGTATTTAATAAATTATATATTTATAGTGTGTAGTATATGTAATTGCCTCATATGTAGTATATGTACTAGGTTAAGAAAGTACCTTATATTATATTTATTTTTCTCACATTCCCAAAGGTCAGTTATTGGAAAATACCGGTATTAAACTCGCCTATGTACAAATTTTGTGCAATAAAGTGTTTAAAAAAATAAATATCAATAATTAAAAAAAAAATAATAATAAAATTAGGTATTTGAATTGGTATTGATTTTTATGTTTAAATGTATGTCATCATTACAGCCTCTAGAACACAAAGTCCTAGACCTTCACTGCTAAAGATTTCAGAACATATCTGAAGAATTTGGCCTACACTCGCCACGCTGGCCAGACGGCTTGGCGAAGATATGATATCATTTTTTATAATAATTTATTAACGATTTCACAAGTTGGTATTAGTGAAACCGGGACCGAAGGCTTAACGTGCTCTCCGAGGCACGGTAACAATGGTGTTGTAAATCTATGACAAATGTACGTAAGAAAAGTGTATTTCTCATTGGTACATATCGGGTGGGTTTGAAACGACCTTTGTAGCGTTCTTACAACCGAGCCACCACCGGGCCATGTCATTCTATCATTATTTATTATATGCTGCTAGACATTCTATACTGGTCAAACCGTTGGGACAGCTAAAGCAGTTACGACAATATAAGGTTGGTTGTGATCAAAACTACTAAGAGAGAATGAATATTAGGCAGTTAATACTTATCACTAATTATTTATCTACGTACTCGCACTAATACATACAAATAAATCATATAAATAAATATAATATTACCTACAACATGATGACTATAATTAGAGTAATAAAAACAACTGAGAGTGTAATAAGTTTATTGCGAATTTAATTAGTATAGTTTTTTAAATATTGTTTTATTTGGAGCTTGGCTAATGTCCACCGGTAACTGATTCTATAGATGTACAGCTACAACCTAACCAGAATACTTAGTAGGTAAAACAAAATGCAATTACAGTGTTCGAAGTTTGTATGATAAAAATAGTACATAATTTTTTTTTATTCAATGTGTGCAATTTGCCGGATGTCCTTTGCTGATGCGAGAATATTTTGTTTATCCCATCTGCGGCCGCCATTAGAGGGCCCATCTGGTGCTCGGTTATAGACATTTAACTTAGGTGTTCTTTTGACATAATTAGGCTTTACGGCTACTGAGCGTGTTTTAATGTCTTACCTAGGTACTAAAATTGTGATTAAATTATAAATTTAAAATTAAATATTTTATCTTTAATTTTTTGTTCATCACAACCTCCGTCGTCTAGCGGTTACGACTGTAGATTTAGATACTATTTTTAGGTTTTTTGTGGTTTATTAGTTTTATTTTTATTTAAATCATTGTACTGTTTTTTTTTCTCTTCTATATTATATAAGAAAATGTAATTTTTGTTGTCATACTTTGACTTATTTTAAGAAGTATTTGCATGCCGGAGCCGGTTTTTTGAAAAAACAATGCTAACCTTATTGTAAAAAGCCATCGAATAAATTATATATTTAAATGATAAATATTTTTGAATATATATTCGCGGGAAGTGCGGCGGTTTCTGCTGAGAACCTCAAGCTGCGCAAATACGCCAACCTCAGTACAGGTTACGAATTTGCGCCGTTTGGGGTCGAGACGATGGGCCCATGGGGACACTCAGCCAAGCGTCTGGCCAAGGAGTTGTCCAAACGGCTAACGGAGAAGTCAGGAAGGCTGGCAATTATTTCTGCCAACGTATTAGCTTAGCTATACAGAGGGGAAATGTTGCCAGTCTTCTTGGGACTATCACAGAAGGGTCGTCTCTAGATGACATTTTTTACTTATATTCGTAATTTATTTTTTATTAGGTTTAGTTTTTAATTTTTACTTTTAAGTAGTTTTAATTTATATTGTAATTATTTTATACTGTTTGTATATTACTTCATGTATTTGATAAATATATTTAAATGATTTTTATTTATAATTAGTTTTGTTAATCTATTTTATTTAATATCTAATAATCTAATTATTTTTGTATCTACTTCGAATAAATGTATTCCTTAAGGTAAAAAATATACAAATAGTATAAAAGAATTACAATATTAATTAATTAAAAATAAACCTAACATAAAATAAACATTTAAATAATAAATATATTTGCCGTCTTCACATATTTGCTATCGTACATATAATAGATGCGTGTTACAGTCTACATAAACTAGGGCGAAAAATATGAGTGTTAAAACATATTGTATATATTTTCGTACATCGAAAACTCGAAACAATAGCAACAGAAACAATAGCTTTTCTAATTTACAGTGAAGCAGAGCCAAATATTCTCAGTCAAAACACTGCCGTTGATATTCCAATATTTCGTCCTATTTATGAGTACAGAAGTTTCTCTTATGTTCCACTGGGCGGCCATACTACGTTACATACAAAGTTGGTAACAGTCCTTTTTTAAAAATATTTTTATTATATATATGTACAATTTTAGTGCAATAAAGTATTAAAAATAAAAAATAGATGGACCAAAATAAGTAACTAACATTGTTGCCATTGAAGTACATAATGTAGATTTAAATAATAACAATAGGCCGAGTATGTTATTTTTGTGGCTAATTAATAATATAAATGTCGTAATATTTAAATAATTAGTATTTAATTCGTGGCTGTAAGGAAGCCGTATCAATTTATAAACTAAATATTAAAATAGAATTATAAATTTACAAAGGCGAGTCCAACCTAAAATTATAGTTATTTGTTAATAGGTAAATTGGCATATAGGCTAAGACAGACACAATTATAAACGAAAGCTTTCTTTCTGTATATAAGTTCATCCAACATCTCCAGTTACGCTCTAGCTCTACCAGCCAGTACACAGTGTTTCGATTCGAATAAACAGCAGTGTTTATCCGCGACTTATATGCATAACCTAAGCCTCTCTCTTTTGCCGTTGAAAAGGTTACGTGTCGGTGAGATCACACTTGCGGAATAAACTTGCAGCGACCTACTTATTTTGAAAAATATTTTTGTTTGTAATCCCGTACGTTTTCACCATTCTAGGACTTGTCTCATTAAATACAATGCACAGTCAAGCCGGCATAGCGTTAGAGACTGATGTCAGTCATGAATTTCTGATTCCAGTTGCTGACATACATGGAACTTGTGCGCCATTTACCATCAAGTGTTCACATGACGTTTTATATATATATATATATTAACCGCCTCCGTGGTCTAGTGGTAACAAACGTTGCCGTGAACTCGGCAAGTCGTGGGTTCGATTCCCACCGGGGGCAAGTTGTACATTGTATAAGTAATTTGTCTCGGTCTGGGTGTTTATATGTATAATATGTAGTTTATCAACCATCTAGTTTCCGTAACACAAGCCTCGTAGCTTACCACGGAAATTAATGGCGCTGTGTGACAGTCTGGAAATATTTATTTATTTATATATATATAAAATATTTCTATATATATATATATAACTAATATATAAAACTAGGTATGTTGTTAAAAAAACAAAAGAAACAAGCGACAAACTACGCTTTTATAATAACAGTTTAAAAGAAAATTGAACAAAGTTTCATAGACAAAGCTCAATAGCTAAACTATACTATAGGTAGGTAGACGCAATAATGAATGTGGTGAGACCGCTCGCCTGTATCGTCGTCGCTAATCCAGCGCTTCGTCTTACCGCCGCGGTCCACGTTTGTTCCCAGTGTCCCTTTTTTGTGTCCAATTTCATGTGTCATAATTTTGTGATCCGTTTTCATGGTATACGACAAATAAATAAATTAATTAATTCGAAGTTAATTAGTGAAGAGTGAAAGAGTAAAAGGGTGAGAGAGAGTAACTGTGGGATAAAGAGGAGTGATTTAGTGGTGAACTGCCTGCTTTATGCAGATGATGCTGTTCTCATGGCATCGTCCGAACAACAATCACTAGTCACAGAAATGAAAGAGGGATGTGCAGAAAAAGGACTCCGTTTGAATGCGAGAAAAACCAAGGTACTAGTGTTTGAAAGAAGAAGGATAACAACCGTGACGATAAAGATTGATGATGAAACTCTAGAACAAGTAATTGAAATTATATATCTGGGCAGTGTTTTCACTGCGGATGGGAAGTATGATAGGGATGTTGAAAGAAGAGTGAACGCGGGAAATAGTGTCAACGGTGCCCTGGGGTCACTGATCGCCAGTCGGAATGTCAGTGACAAAGCTCGACTCGCCATACACAATGCCATGCTGGTACCAACACTTATGTATGGAAGCGAGACGTGGATATGTCAGAATACGCATGAGAGTAGAGTTAATGCAGTAGAAATGAGATCGTTGCGTCGGATATGCGGCGTCACTTTGACGGACCGCATACGTAATGACGAAATACGAAAAAGGGTAGGTATGAAAGAAAGCATAGGGACAAAAATAAGGAAAGGCATGCTACGATGGTTCGGGCATGTTGAAAGGATGAATGAAGAGAGATTGACGAACCAGATATATAATGCGAAAGTTGTGGGTAAAAGAGGCCCTGGCAGACCTATACTCACATATTACGACCAAAAAAATTAATAAAACAATAGCTGAAGGTGCGTTGAAAAGTGATCGAAACAAAAGGGCATGTATGAAGAGGTTGATGAATGTCGAAGAAGCGAAAGAGGTATGTCGTGACCGTGACAAGTGGCGCTCAATTGTCTCTGCCTACCCCGCAAGGGATTTGGCGTGAAGATATGTATGTATGTATGTATGAAGTTAATTAATATGCATTAATATAAATTAAAAGCTACCTAAATAATAAAATTAAAAATAAACTAAACTATAAATAAAAATGACCTCTAGAGACGTCCCATCCGAGATAGTCCCAGGAGACTGGCAACATTTCCCCTCTGTATGGCGAGGCTAATACGTTGGCAGAAATAATTGTCAGCCTTCCTGTCTCCAGACCTTTCTGTCAGCCGCTTTGTGGTTAAATTTTTGTGCCCCAACTTGAGAGTCCCTATTTTTTTAACTACTTAAGTGCATTATTGTAATCCCTTAACGAATATTTCAGTACTTAGACGTAAAAATAACCCAAAGACATAGATTCTGCTTCATGTCAATCTAAGCTCTGAAAATGCAGGACACTACATTATATCCTTTTCTTTTATTATTATTAAAAAAATAAACCTTAGGAGTAATAATATGTTCATTCGCAATGCAGAAACGGGCCACGCAAACACTGCCTACCATTTTCCGCTTGCTATTAGGACTATCACACGGGCACTATCAAATTATGGGACGCAAATTTCCTATCTTTCCTTCCAATCCATTACTAACCAATCCAAATTCCTTGTATATATTCTCTTTTGTCTCAAATATATGTTAATACTTTGCTTTGTCTATGACAAGGCTGGTCATTTAGCTACATACATACATAGCTTCACGCCGGCTCACTTGCGGGGTAAGCAAACATAATTGAGCGCCATACATGGCTCTTTCATATTGTCGATATTTATCAACAGTTTCTTATTATGCTCTATTGTTTCGTATACTCCTTAACCTACAATATTTAATAAAACTCACAAGACTCTCGCTTTTTTGATTAGTATACATGGTGGAATAAGCTGATATCAGTATTCAGTCAGTTTTGCTTGCAACCTGCTTTCTCCTACTTATCGTCAAAGCAGAGTCACACGGGCACTACGAAATTTTGGGACGCAAATTTGGGACCACAGTAAAGTGACATTTCACGTCTTCCCTCCCGATCCATCATTGGCTTAACTAAATCCCCCTTGTACAGTATTACAGTGTTTTTATATTCCCTTTAGTCGCCTGAAAACCGTCCATTAGACCCTAAGATATACTACACAAATGTCGTCTTGTAATATTTCTGTCGTATCTTAAATACAATTCTGTCTTCGCTTTTTAGCTTCGCTTATAATTTTATCTATTTGTAACTATTTTAATAATTATTTTACCTTCAGATGGTCGTAGCGTTACGTGTCATGTTAGGATGACCTTATGATAAATCATCCATTAATGACATTTTTTTTACAACCAGTAAAATAATTTTAAAAAAGTAGTTTCGATACAATTATTGATAAGACCAATGTTATTTGTACTATACCGCGTGTAATTGTCTTTTTTAGGCTTCAGGTGTCATTGGTAGAACTTTATTTAAAATAAATAGGCCACTTTTTTTAAAAGAAAAAAAAATATTATCCGAAAAACAAAACACTACGGCATGGTCAATAAGATCGTGATATCCATCGTGATAAGTACCGAAAGGCTGGGGAGTGTTATTATTATTTGATTACGCCCACAGCCGGGAGACGAAATAGAGAGAGAAAGAATTACGTAAGTCAACGTTTGCGCGATCGTCGACCTCTCACAACCTACCTGATAAGACTCTGTATTAGTAGAGAGTAAGAGAGAGTATCATCACGACCGTATTCCCTTTCGGGGTGGTCCGAAACCACGCTTATAAATAAACGGATTCACATTTAGCCAACTTTACTATATTAACCAAACTCGAGAAATATCACAAATAAATTAAATAATAAATAAATATTTATTGACATTAATAAATCTTTTTGTGTCCCGACCAGGAATCGAACCGGGTACTGACCTGAACCGGCTCTGTATTAGTGGCGATATTTTTTGGCAAACTTCACTACACCGTAACTAAAGATTGTTAATATTGAATAATTTTAAAAAATATACGTAGTTCCTAATTTTCATTTTAGATTACAATATAAACATTATTTGTTCTTTAACAAATTCCACGCAGTATATTACTGTGCAATTAGGTTATTTGGAAAATAAAATACATATGTAGTTCTTGTATTCAGCAAGTCTTGTTTCAAGCGGTGTTATAAAAATCAAATCAAAATATTTATTTCCATAGGTTATCTTGTAACAACTTGGATATTGTCAACTCTAAAATAATATAAAACAAAAATATATAAACAAACATAAGTTAGGTAATCATGGTTGGACCGTAACAGGTAAACAATCCAGATTTATGTGTGTTATAATAGCATTATTGTCATAAGCCGGGTAACTGTAACTTAATAACTACTTAATATAAGATCGTGGCTGTAAATAGGCCATGTCAACTAAATATAAATTCGTGGCTGTAAAAGGGACGAGTATTACAATCTAACAGTAATAATAAATGTAAAATTTTAATACTAATCCGTGGCTGTAAGCGGGCCTTGTCACCTTACAGTGTAAATAATAATGTCATCTTATATTCTAAATACCATTAACAATAATTTATATTCGTGGCTGTAAAGAGGCCGAGTCAACTAAATATAAATTCGTGGCTGTAAAAAGGCCGTGTGAACTTATAAACATAAAATAAAAATCATAATAATAACTATAAAAAAGAAAATAGTTATTTAATTAGAATAGAAACAGAAATTAGAACATGAATTAAGATTTTAAGCCAAGTACTTCTATGCAATAGTATCTTTCATTGCATCTTTAAGCTCATAATAGCTTTTTTTTATTAAAATTCCTTTAAGTAAAGTTTTAAATTTCTTAAAATCTAAATTTGTTATATCTGATGATAATTTATTATATAGCTTGATACCATTGCATTGCAATTAATTTATTTGTGATGCATCATAATGGCAAGCTTACAATATCAGTTCTCCTTGAAAGTAAGAATTGGTATTTGATATTATTGCAAATGGCACATGCTTTCAACAAAAATGACAAATATGTAGGTGGTAGGCTGACTGATGGTGGGTAATGGGATGGTGCATACCGTAAATATAGGCGAAAACGATGTGATGATAGCTATGCTGCGTATAGAGTTGCAAGGAACCGTTGCAATCAGGTGTGTAGAATTGCCAAACGTCACTACTTTCATAACAATATTAAAGACAAATCCTCCTCTCAAATCTGGCAATTTATAAACTCTTTAGGACTAGGTCGGTCTCGTGACCAGGTTAGCGCTAGTTCCGTGACGCCTGATCAGCTTAACGCTTTTTCTCGTCCGCTCCGGTTTTAAATAATGACACAAAAAGAAGCACGCTGGTCGAAATAGCAAATTTTCCTGCGCTTGAAGATGTTGAACCTTTTTCTTTGACAGAGGTTTCTGAGGATATGATTTTTAAGACGATAAATTCTATTACTTCTAAATCTATAGGATGTGATTCTATCAGTCGTGTTATGATCGTTACTATTATTGACCTTCTCCTACCTATTATTTCCCACGTCATTAACTTCTCTCTCAACTCCAGTCAATTCCCATCCCAATGGCGCAAGGCCTTTATTATTCCTCTTCCCAAAATCTCTTCACCTACACTACCTACCCATTTTCGCCCTATTTCAATTTTACCATTTTTATCTAAGGTCCTTGAGTCTGTTGTGCATAAACAGTTGTCCAACTTCCTTAATGTTAATGATCTATTTCCGCCCCGGTCATAGCACAGCTTCAGCTTTACTTAAAGTAACTGAAGACATCAGATGTGGCATGGATGAAACAAAAGTAACAGTTCTAGTACTTATTGATTTCACAAATGCCTTTAACACAGTGGATCCTGATTTGCTAATCGCTATGTTGTCTCGTCTAAAAATCTCCTCGGAGGCCCTGCAATGGTTCTCTCAATATCTCCATGGTCGTCAGCAACAGGTACGAGTTGATCAGGTGTCGTCGGGGTGGTGTGATTTGGTTACAGGCGTCCCCCAAGGTGGTATACTTTCCCCATTACTATTTTCTATATTTATTAACGCCATCACTTCCTCTCTTCATTGTTCCTACCACATGTATGCCGATGACTTGCAGCTCTATGTGCAGACGGATATCAGCACACTAAGCAGTGCAATAGCTTGGCTAAACTCAGATCTTCGTAACATCTACTCATGGTCCACACGCTTCGGGGTCGTTGTCAACCCGAACAAGTGTCAATCAATCATAATTGGTAGTTCGCGTTTGTTATGCAGGGTTGACCTTGACAATATTGACCCTGTTCGGTTTGACAACGTTCCGATTGCATACTGCAGCGAAGTAAAGAATCTGGGTGTACATCTGGATTCCAATCTGAGCTGGACTACTCAGGTTACCAATACAAGTCGTAAACTTTTTGCTTCTCTGCACTCTCTCAATAAATTTAAGAACTTTTTGCCATTAAAAGCTAAAATAACCCTTGCCCAAAGCCATCTCCTTCCTCTTCTCGACTATGGTGACGTATGTAGCGTCGATCTCTCAGAGGTGTTGCTTAATAAAATGGATCGCTTGCTTAACTCGTGCATACGCTTTATCTTCTGTTTACGCAAATACGATCACATCTCTGAGTATCGAGCTAAGTTGAAGTGGCTGCCAATTCGTTGTCGTAGAAATCTACGAATTCTTTGTCTGCTTTTCTCTATACTGTATGAGCCTGCGACACCGAAATACCTCAAGAGCAAATTTGCTTTTCTCTTTTCTCTTCATGACAGGTCGTTGCGATCATCGCATAACTCTACCCTTGCTATTCCCTCTCATCACACTAGTTTTATGTCCGACTCCTTCGCAGTTGTTGCCGCAAATCTGTGGAACAACCTACCCTTAGATATCCGACAGGCGCCAAATAGAACATTGTTTAAAAGGATGGTTTTCACACACTTCTTAAATAGATCCCAACAACTGTAAGTATGTATATATTGTATTTATGTATATATTAAGTATTATAAGTATATTAGTGTTTAGTATATTAATATTATTTACTAGTAAGTAGTTTAGTTTTAGTAGTATTTTAATTTCTCCCTTATATTATGTTCTATAATTTGCGCGAACCTTCCACATACAATGTTCGTAATGTCCCTAAGGTTGACCGAGTAAGAATGTCTAGCGGCATTAGGTCCGCCTTTGTACATAGTGCAAAAAGTTTTAAATAAATAAATAATTTGCCAAGTCTGCCAGAGCGGGAAAGTATCCACCATTCGTGTCGATAAACCCAGTAAAGTGTATACGTGTTTCGGGATCAGGCTCAAATTGCCGTCGTGGTCCAATCAAGCCGGCTTAGTGTTGGGGACTGATGTCAGTCATGAGTGTCTGACAAGTTGCTAACATTAATTGACCTCGCGGCGCCACTCACCAACAGAAGGGCGCAAGTTCACATGTTAAAAAAAACTTACATTAGTTCCTACCTCTATGCAGGTTTGACTAGTAGCTTTTTATATTGTTAGTTGTTAGTGCCTCCGTTGTCTAGCGGTTAAGTCTGTGGAATTTGACTCGGAGGTACCGGGTTCGATTCCTGGTCGGGACACAAAAATATTGATTAATGTAAATAAATACATTTAATTAATATTAAATTTATTTGTGATATTTCTCGAGTTTGGTAAGCTGGAGACATCGACTTGTCATGATTGGCCTATAGTAAAGTTGGCTAAATGTAAATCCGCTTATTTATAAGCGTGTTTCTGACCACCCCGAAAGGGAAACGGTCGTGATGATACTAGTTGTTAGTAAACAAATCTCTGTCTCAAATCTGTTGTTTGGATGAAGAGGGTTTTGAGCAGAAATAAAACAAAAGAATAGTGCAGTTTTACATGAAATAAAAGTTAAGCTTAGTCACAAAAACATGCATATTTTGTCAAAAAAATTGTATCAACATGCCTCTATGGTCCAGCGGTTAAGACCATAGATATGGGACTTTGAGGTACAATTGCTGGTCGAAAACAGAAAAATAACATATTTGTAAAATTTACGTTATCATTACATCGATGATACTATTAACATTACATATATACATATATATCTATTACTATCTTCATGTATTACTAAAACCTTTATTGTCCATTGGTCAAATATTACTACAAAAAATACTCGATTTGTACTTGCATGCGTATTTGTGTCCACAAACTCTTGCTGTCTATAAAGTTATTAGTTAGATGATTATTATTGTTTTGATTTACGGTGTACTCACTACTGACAATTTGTTTTAGTTTTGATAATGATTTTGATTTAATTTAATATTATTTTATTATTAGTTTAGTTTTAATTTAATTTGATGTTAGGTTCGGCTAAATTTTAATTTAAGTACTGTCTATAAAACAAAAATCATTTTGGCTAATGTATAACAAAATTCCTATCGTGAAATATGTATTAATTTAGTGCTGTGATTTTGTAAAACCAATTAATAAATAAATAAAAATAAAATAAATGCTTAAATAGCTCCCAACAGTTATTAGTTCCCATATTGTATGTAGCATAGTTATGTATATATGTATGTAAGTACAAAGTTATATATTATTAATACATATAGTTATTATTTAATAATGATCAGTCCTAAATACGTCTTTGCACTTACTCCTTGATCTAAGTTAAACTTTTTATTGCTCCAAAGATTGGCTGTCAGAGAATGTCTATTGGCATAAAGCCCTCCCCTTGCATACATAGTGCAATAAAGTTTTAATAAATAAATAAATATATTTATTATTGGCTTCCTTGTTAACAAAATTAGTAAAAGCCGGTTTCTCGATCGTATTTTTCGTACTTAATTATTTCTTAAGTAAAAAATAATTAGGTTTAGGTATAAATGCAAATTAAGAAATACTTAAGAAATAATTAAGAAGGGAACTATCACTTATACAAATGAATGGGAGTTATTAATTTTGTATTTCACAAAGCAATAAGATATAATTAAGTAGCGTTTTAAAAAATGATTGTGTACAATAAAAAAAAACATTATATAATTTTAAACAATACTTATTGTGTATTGCTTACTAAATATAAATATTAACTTAAGTAAAATTTTAACTGAGAAAAACTTAAGTATATTGAAATTTGTTCGTGAAACCCAATTTGACTTAAGAATTTTTTTGGGATAATGATTCATTAGCTAGGAAATAATTAAGTAGAGCTTCAAGAAACCTTATTATCAAATATTGTTATTCTTAATTTATACAAAAATTAATTAGAAAATCTACTTAGATCACTTATGTTCTTAAAATGGCAAATATAGTAAAAATTGCGTTATTTCTGATCACGCAGCTAGGATTACGGTCGTAATAATACTTTACCTTGTATCGTATTACTCGTGTTATTTTGGTTAAAAATAAAACCCACACGAACTTTTATAAATGTATTCCTTGAAAATGTGAGAATTAATGCGTTTATCTTAGCAAAAGCCTTACAAAGAGGCTTTTACCTTAAAAAATTTGGATACTAAATTCGAAAATAAGTGTTACGGTGGTGATTACTTATCACATTAGAAGGTTTAGTCTCAACTAGACCACACTAGGGTAGGTATAAAAGCATAGGGACAAAAATAAGGAAAGGCATGCTACGATGGTTCGGGCATGTTAAGAAAGATGTCGAAAGTATATAATGCGAAAGTAGTGGGTAAAAGAGGCCCTGGCAGACCGAGACTTGCATATCATGATCAAATAAATAAAACACTGGCTGAAGGTGCAGTAAAAAGTCTTTGTACCAAAATGAGAATGTATGAAGAGGTTGATGAATGTCAACGAAGCGAAAGAGGTATGTCGTGATCGTGTCAAGTGGCGCTTAATTGCCTCTGCCTACCCCGCAAGGGAACTGGCGTGAAGATATGTATATGTAATAATTCTCGTATCTCGTTTGATTATGAATAAGGTGATAGGAAAGGCAAAGGGATCTAGCCTATACAGCCAAGTCTCACGTAATATATATTTATTTCTTAGAAGTTAATATGGTCATTATCAAATTCCAGATGTTGCAGAATTTGATGCTTTTCTTGAAGTCACTCAATATAGCTCAAACACGTCGGGTGCAATATTGGAGTTCGCGCTGCGCGGGAAAACCGTAAATAATAAACTGCAACTTCTGTCCCATATTTAAAGTCCAATTTATCGTTTTCCATAATTATTTCCATTATAGCACATTGTTAAATAAAACAACACTACGTTTGACTATCAATATCCACAGTAAAGTAATTTTCAAAACAAAAACACTCACTATATCCGTACAAAATGGCGCGAATACGCAGCGTTTTTTTTTAAACTTTATTTGGCGCAGTGTTAGATACGCAACGGAACGGACGAGTACAAACAAAAGAACATGTGGACCGGCATGTTTGTTTTGTTAAGTGAATTAAAGAACCATCACGACCGTATCCCTAGCGGGGTGGACAGAAACCACGCTATTTTTAAAGCAGCCAATCATTTATGCCAATCATGACAAGCGGCTAGCTCGTCGATGTCTTTCCCGTAGGTACCAAACTCGAGAAATATTTATATATTTATAAACTCTTTATTGCACAACAAACTTAAAAGTAATGTACAAGGGCGAAGTTACGGCCTTGTAGACTATTTAAAAAGCAAAAAAACTAATCAAAAATAAACTATGAACAATAATGCAATGTCGTCTAATACAAGCACGCCGTCCGGACGGCATTATTACTATTATTTCTATCTTATGGACTTAACCATCCACGATCTATCAACACGAAAAGTTTACCTCTAGGGTAAACGTTAAATCGGGATGGCAAGTAAACTATGGACTACTATAAATATGAAATATGAAACCTGCAGTCTTATGTACGAATACTATGCGTCGTGCACAGGCATTTTATAACAGCTAACCTTTGGGAGTGTGGTAGAGGATTTGCGGGGTGCATTATTATAAATATATAATTTACATACAATACATAAATATATATATACATACGATATATATACAAATACGAAACTAGGTAAGTATATAGTACTGTTTACACACAATATAACGAATATATTTTATTGTGTCCTGACCAGGAATCAAACCCTATAACTCTGCATCAAAATCTAGACCGCTAGACCACGGAGGCATTTGTTGTTGTTGTGTTTATAAAATAAAAATGAGACCGACTTAGCGGATTTTAATCAATGCAAAATTTCAGATAACTTAACTTATTTTAACTTTGCGCGTTTAACAGTAACAGCGCGCATTTATATATGTAACATCAATTATATGTATACGTAATATTATATGTAATGTATTAAACATCAAAATAAATATAACATGCACCACACCGGTCAAATAATTAGTAACGAATAAAAATTGGAGCTAAGATTTGTCGTATTGGTATCAACCTTATATAAAACACAAACAGATTGAGTTACTGCACCACTTCCTAGTCATAATTTACTTAAAAATTTAACACCTAAAGAGGATGGAGACTCGTAAAAATGATAAAATATTTTATTACAAGACACATCTGCTCCTTGAGGAGTACCACAGAGATCTAAGGTACGTGCCTAATCAGGGAGCTGGTGGTATGTTTTTCTAAATATTGTTTTTTTAATAAAAGGGCCTAGGGTTTTAAATATTCTCCTTTTTTCCGACAGGATCACAATCATTTATTTATTAAATCCCCTTTAACACAGCATTCTAGACCACCACTGTTGGAGATGGGCCTTCCAGAACATATATTTGGAGAATTTCGCCTACACTCGCCACACTGGTCAGACGATTTGGGGAGGATATGTTTTAGACAAAACCACTGAGGCAGTATATAACTTATCTTACATATTAAATTAACATAAATTAAAAAAAATACTGCCTCCGTGGTCTAGCGGTTAAGTCCGTGGATTTAGACTCGGAGGTACCGGGTTCGATTCCTGGTCGGGACACAAAAATATTTATTAATGTAAATAAATACATTTAATTAATATTAAAAAATATTTGTGATATTTCTCGAGTTTGATACGCTGGAGACATCGACGAGCTTGCCACTTGTCATGATTGGCCTATAGTAAATTTTGGCCAAGTTTGAATCCGCTTTATAAGCGTGGTTTCTGACCACACCGAAAGCGATACGGTCGTGATGATACTTTACTTAAATATTAAATATAACATTATTAAAAACAAATACTGACAGTTTCGGCTCATCTATCTGTTAGTGGAAAGGTACGTATAAAAACAATAACATTTTTGAAGATCATCTCCTAGAGTATGGATTACAATAATCAATATAAAAAGCTCCCTTGTTGTTTGAGCACATAAATTACGTTGTAAATTTGTTAAAGGTATCTTAACGATGGCGGTCTAATGGGAGAAAGCAAACACTCATATTTTACGATCAAATATCTCAATCAAATGAGTGTTAATCCTAAGAAAGAGATAGACTTAATTTAATGGTACCTGTAGGCGGACGGGTTGTTCGCGCGGGGGGAGGTGGTTTGCGCCCGCGCATCTTTTTTATTTATTTATTATTATTTAAGGTACACTAACAGGTTACAATTAATACATATCAAGCACAAATTTTCAATTATTCATAAGGTCGGAATTGCAACCCAAGGGCAGTGTACACGGCATGCTACACATAGCTACTTGGATGATTAGAGTCAACTGTGTTTTTCAGTTTTAAATTTTAGGTTTCATCATTATCATATTAATACTATATACGAGAATAAATATGTTATTATTATTGTCAATTTATGTTAAAAGTTACATCATAAGTTATATATTAGTATAAGTCAATTCCGATCTGGGGGGGAGCTGGGAAAATCAGATTGCTTACTCTGGAGAGAGCGCAGAGATCACTCCTAAAAGTGATGTTTTTTAAACCATTTAGGTACTCTAGTTTCGAACTGTATTCTAGGCATAAAATACTTACAATAAGGCAACTTTACATTCTTAACTCCGTTCTGAAGAAGCATACTAACCTACCCTATATTTCTGACAGCCATCGTAGACGTAGAAAAGATATTGTCTGTCCGCCATTAAATTGCAAAACTTCTTTTGCACAAAAACAATTTAAGCAGAGCAGTAAACATATATATAATACCATCAATAGAGTGTTAGACATTTACAGAATGAATTATGCTAGTACTAAAAAAGCCGTTACAGAATGGTTGTATTTGCAGGACTACCAAAAAACAGAAGAAGTACTGAAAGTAATGACATAGATTTGTTAAAGATTGTTTTAGTAATATACTATATTATATATTATATTATATTTTTATCTATTGTATTTATATCATATATATATGATTATTTATTTTTATCTATTTTATTTGTTTATTCATACTTGATTTATGCAATGAGTTTTATAAATACTGTAGTTTTTTTGATTTTATATCGTGTTATTTTTATTTTTATTATACTTGTCTAAACTGTTTTCAAATTTATTGATTATGCATGTTGATCACGAATACCTTTGTAAGCAAGAGTGGGGCTCCCTGTATCACAGACCTTCTGGGTCATAGTACAGGGATCCCCGTATTTACTGATTGATGTATCTAGGTTTTTAAGTCAATAAACGTTTTTATTATTATTATTATTATAATATAAGAACAGTAAAAAGTCACTTTACGTTAGTTTACCATCAATAACAATTGTCTCTTAAATATACTAACATTTGGGTTGAAAATGTCTAGATTCACAGTATCGCTGGAAAGGTCATTAAATGGTCGACACATACGGATAATAGGGTTATTATAAGAGCTGTTGATTTTATGGGTACCAATAATAAATGTTCGGTTCTTTTACCGGGGATTACGCCAAGTACTATTTCTGAGAGAAGACAGCAAAGTAGAGGATTGAAGCAATGAGTGTGTAATTATGTGCAGGTAAATAAGATCTTGTTGACTGCGACGAATAAACAGCGGGGTGACCTCAAAAGCAGCTTTTATGTAAGTACCTACTATAAATATTTATTATTTAATATTAAGCTTCGAGAGTAATTGTCTCCGCCAACAAACTGTGGTTACAGTTTGGCGGGCTATTTAATAAGTTATAGGTATGTATAACTTATAATAATTAATTGAAATAAAAAAAAAAACAATAAGTTTTTTCGGCTTTATTTGTCTTGCGATTAAGGTTGTTTTGACACTTATGGATCTATAGAAAAAAACAATAAAAAAGTTGGTTTCTGTCAAAAACCACGCTTATAAAGAAGGTCAATACTACTCTACTTTACTATATGCCAATTATGACAAGTGGCAAGCTAGTCGATGTCTCTAAGCGTACTAAACTCGAGAAATATCACAAATAAAATCTTAATCAAATTTATTAATTTGTTTTGTGCCCTGACCAGCAATCAAACCCGGTACCTCCAAGTCTAAATCCACGGACTTAACCGCTAGACCACAGCAGCTCCGAAGAACTCTATAACCTAATCCATCCCTCTCCATTCGGCAACCGAACCACACGCACAGGTCAGAATATGCACCCACATACCGTAGTCACCATCCCTTCGCGTACGTATAAATTTGGGGACTCATACGTCTGTGGATGATGTGGAATGCTCTTCCAGCCTCTGTGTTTCCACTTTCCTATAACTTGGAGTCCTTCAAGCGAAGTGTGAAAAATGCATCTAGTCAAGCCGGCATAGTGTTAGGGACTGATGGCAGTTATGAGTGTCTGACTTCAGTTGCTAATTCATGGACTTTGCGCGCCACTTACAATCAGGTGGGCCCATGGTCACATGTCGTGCTAGTATATTAAAAAAAACTTTTAAATCTATATAAATAAAAAATAATGTCTGTGTGTATGTATGTTCCCTATGCATTTCAAAACTACTTGAGCAATCGGGAACTTGAAACTTTGGAAATATGTTGTGTGAACATCGGCGAAGGTTTCTGACATAGTACTACTGTTGTCCGATAGGTGGCGCGCATCAGCGCTGATTTGTGGGGCATACTGACCGACTGTCAGGCGGTACGAAGTTCGCCGGGTCAGCTAGTTAACAATAAAAATAAATAATCCTTGTTATTATTAACTCGTATTTATTCGCCCAAAAGTTGTAGTAAAAATATACTTTATCCTATGGATTTTACGACCCCTTTTGTAGCAAAATAAGGGGTTGTTTTCAATTGGTTGGCTAACTTTGGTCAAGCTTTGTAAACCTAATTGGGAATTTATCAAAACATTCTCTCGACTTTCTGTTTTCGAAAGGAAAAGTATCATCACGAAGTATTATCAAGCTATACCACGATGAGTGTCTGAAGATTTTTTTTTTTACTATTTAGCTGTTTGTGTTCTCTTCTTCCGATGGATGATGAATGAGGTCAAAGTCAAAGTCAAAATATCTTTATTCACGTAAACCTATTACAGGCATTTATGAAACGTCATTAATTTAATTATTTTGAATGATTCTACTCCTGCTAGTAGAAGACTAAGCAGCAAAGTGGGTCCAATAAGTAAGCTGTTAGCAGAAGACCAGCAGCTTATCTTTCTTTCTGATGAGTTAATGAGGTTATCATCAAATTCCAGATGTTTTTGTTGGAGTTACTCTCAGTATTATAGCCCAAACACGTCGGGTATAATATGAGAGTTTACAGCGAGGGAAAATCGCATAAAATAAACTGCAACTTGTGCCCCATATTTAAAGTCCAATTTATTGTTTTCCATAATTATGCAGATTGCAGCACATTATTAAACAAAACTACACCACTTTTGACTAACAATATCCACAGTAAATTAAATTACAAAACGAAAACTTGCACTTGACATGTCCGCGCAAAATGGCGTGAAGGACCCTTTTTTAATTTATTTATTCTACAAGTAGGACAATAAATATATTGTATTTTTGGCTTTTACATGTCAAAAAATAAATCAATAAAATAAAATAAAGCTATCTGGACCATTTTATTTATTTATTTAAAATCTTTATGTACAAAGGCGGACTTAATCCCGCTAGGCATTCTCTGACAGCCAAACCTTAAGGACATTTAGACAGTATAGATGGTAGGTGCAATCATCAAGAAGTTATTCTTAACAGTATTAATACATACATAACAATATTATACTTAACTACGGGCAGGAGTAGAATCATTATAAATAATTTAAATAATGACGTGTCACAAATGCCTGTAGGCAATATAGGTTAAAGATATTTTCATTTTCACTTTGACTTACCATACTTGAGAAATAACACAAATAAACTATATAAATTATTGTGTCTCAACCAGGAATCGAACGCGGTACATCAAATTTGGTGGTTGTAATCACTACACTACGGTAATCAAAATCAGTTTCCGAAAAGTCCAAACTTTATTTTCGCTTCTTCATGACTTGACCAAATACGAGTATATGATTGATTAGACCAGCTGTCTGAGGCAATAGTCCTGAATTTACGATGGTCACTGCACCTTGAGAGGGTGATTATAGTTTAAATTCGATTAATAGACACAAAAAACTTAGATTACAATATGTGCAAAGTCAAAACAATACAATTCAACAAACTCCCTTTGATTAATAATTTATACAAGTCAATACTAGACATTTCAATCTATAGTTATGATTGTGCCTGTCTGTTGGCATCTATATGTACATGGATTCATACCATCTCATCAGCGCCTCTTGGTACACTCATGGATAAAGACAGTTTAAGAGTACTTAGCAGTTTCATTACGCCTTGGTTCAAAGATATATCAACCTCACATATGCTGTTGTGGTTCCCAAGTTAATGAAATGGGTCTACACGAGATTAGTTGTCAAAAAAACGCAGGATGATTCTCTATACACCAAACTTTAAATGATTTTATAAAGAGAAGTTTATGTCTAAATCCCGTCCTTCCTTGAATCATCAGGTCTATCACCTAGTACGAATATGTCTCTTATACCATGGAGTAAGGGTAGATGTCTTATCTGGGATGCCACCTTTGCCGCTTGCACATTTTCTCTAACCTTTCCTATATTAAAAAAGTAAAATAAATATACATTAAATACAAATTTAAAACTACCTAAATAATAAAATTAAAAATAAACTGAACTATATATAAACAATGTCCCCTAGAGACGTCCCATCCGAGATAGTCCCAATAGTGAGTAACTTAGAACAAATAAATGAAATTATATATCTGGGCAGTGTTTTCACTACCAAGGATGTTGAAAGAAGAGTGAAATAGTGTTAACGGTACCCTGGGGTCACTGATCGCCAGCCGAAATGTCAGTGACAAAGCTCGGCTCGCCATACACAATGCCATGTTAGTACCAACACTGATGTATGAAAGCGAGACGTGGTTATGTCAGAATATGCATGAGAGTAGGGTTAAAGCTGATGGTAGTCGACAGATCTCACAGGATAACGCGCACAACTGACCTTGATGACTATGAAACCGTGGAAGATTTCCTTTACCTCGGCTCTACTGTCAGCAATAAGGGAGGTTGCGAAAGTGAGATTCGTCGACGAATTGGAATGTCTAAAACAGCAATGACCCAGCTCGACAAAATATGGAGAGATACCAACATATCCAGGAAGACAAAAATCCACATTGTCAGAACGCTCGTATTCTCCATATTCTTGTACGGTTCAGAGACGTGGACTATAAAAGCCGCAGATAGGGCAAGAATTGATGCATTTGAGATGTGGTGCTGGCGTCGTTTGCTTAATATTCATTGGACCGCACGACGCACTAACGTTTCTGTGCTCGAAGAGCTCAAACTTGCTAAGGTACAGAGACTTTCTGCCGTCTGCTTTACCCGAATTCTGCAATATTTTGGCCACATTGCTAGAAGAGGCGCCGACAATCTGGAAAAACTCTTAGTAACGGGAAAGGTAGACGGTAAAAGAACAAGAGGAAGAAGCCCCAAACGATGGTCCAGTCAGGTGACTGACCACCTAAACATCCCAGTACACCAAGCCATCCACTGCGCTGAGGACCGCAACCACTGGAAACGGCTAGTGGATGGACTGCGACGGAGTCACGATCCCCAACAGTGGGGTACCGACTAAGGAGGAGGAGGGTTAATGCAGTAGAAATGAGGTCGTTGCGTCGGATATGCGGCGTCACTTTGGCGGACCGCATACGTAACGTCGAAATACGGAAAATGGTGGGTATAAAAGGGACAAAAATAAGGAAAGGCTTGCTACGATGGTTCAGGCATGTTGAGAGGATGAGTGAAGAAAGATTGACAAACCAGATATATAATGCGAAAGTTGGGGGTGAAAGAGGCCCTGGCAGACCGAGACTCACATATCACGATCAAATAAATAAAACACTGGCGACGAAGCGAAATCGTGTCAAATGGCGCTCAATTGTCTCTGCCTACCCCGCAAGGGATCTGGCGTGAAGATATGTATGTATGTAGATAAGTTATAGTTATATTATGTCATGTGTGTGATAATATATGCACTGCTGTCTGTACTATATAAATAAATAATAAAAAAACAGTACATCTTTAAGTTAAAGTTATTTCAATTTAGTATTCTATATCTTTTGAAGCACTTCGAAGGACCTCGTATAAATGATCTTTACACATTGTGAAGTTATTAAAAATAATATGTCAGTAACCATCCCATCTCCATTGGAAGCAAGTTTGAAGAGACATCGAGCCACACGCGCGATGGTACTCAAAACTTTTCACTCATGGGTAAAATAAAAAGTTCTTGAATTTTAACATTTTATAAAATGGTTATAGTCTTTTAGCATGCAGTATTTTATACAAGTATTTGAAAGACAAAAAGTTTCCTAATAAAATGGTCTAGCGATTAAGACGCGGAAGTACCGTGTTCGAGTCCTCGTCGGTCCAAAATGCCACTTGTGATCATAGTAAATATAGTAGTAAAGTTAGCTAAAAGTGAACACGCTTCTTTAAAAATAAATGCATGGTTTCTGACCACCCCCGTCAAGGTAATAAAATATTTATACAAAAATAAAACAATAAATATTCAACGAGCAATTGCGCTAGCATTTTAGGTTTGGTCCCAGGTTGTAAGCCCTTAGTTTATTTTGTAGAAAAATACCTATGGAGTTAAAACAATTCCATAGGTATTTTTAGTTTAGTTTTATTTATAGTTAGTTTTTAATCTATTTTGTATTTTTGTATCTTATGTCGATGTTTCTCCAGAAATAAATACATATATCGTTTGTGTTTCTGAAGTAATTAATAAATTAGTAAATTTCGATATAATAATAATATATTAGAGTCCTAAACATTTTCTGCAAAAAATTGACATACACATATTTCTGGTGAATTTGGCCTACACTCGCCTTCACGCTAGCCGCATGGTTTGGTGGGAGTCTGATGTTAATTTGTTAATGTTAATTTGGTATTAGTAAAACTGGGACCGACGACTGATAAAATGCTCTCGATGGCATGGAAAAGGTCATGAAGAAAAGAAGCCGTTGTGTGTGAGAAAGAGAGAGGAACGGAATGGTTTAAACAGAAGGCCTCCTTTTATTGAGCAACAAGACAGTCAAATCCATCATCTGCTACCATCTGCAACCAAAATGACGGCAATTATGAGGCTTAGGCCCAATTATTTCAGTAAGTGATGCAAAGGTTATTCTGGAACCCTTGTCGCACCACTGCGTAAATCTGAGTCTAGAATCCGTATCTGATTTTTTTCTTCTGTAAAATTATAATATATACATATATCGGGGTTCGAACTGCGACCTATAGAATAAGGGACAACGATCTAACATCCCGACATCCACCACGATATTTAATTGGAAAGTCTGCACAAACATATAACAGTTCCCTTTCGAGGTAGGCAGAGACAATTGAGCGCTATTTGCCACGATCTACACATACCTCTTTCGCTTCGTCGACATTCATCAACCTTTTCATACAAGTCCTTTTTTCAGTTCGTGAATCTTCCTTCACTCATCTTTTAAATACCCCTTAACCAACGATTTTTATTATTTTTATTTTAAATACTTTATTATTAAAATATTTATTTATTAAAATTAACAACCAACCTATGTTATGGGTATGTGACCCCCAAATACGTTAAGACAACTTCACTTTGCTTGGTTCACATCATGACAGAATCCTTCGCTCTTACCTACTACGTACCTATATTTATGTTTATGTAGTATAATATAGTACTTATTTATGTAGTTTATATATGTACGTATGTAATTTTATTAATAAATATTTATTATAATCAATTAATAATATTCAATAGACTTATTTTTTAAATATATTTAATTTTAATTAATATATTGCACCTACTTCATATAAATGTTCTCGTTGTCCCGAAGGTCTGACAGGCAGAGAATGTCAAGCGACATTATTTCACGCCTTTGTTTATTTTTGTCCCCTAGCTTCCTTTCATACCTTATGCGTATTTCGTCTAAGCAAAATTTAACAAAATATATTCTCCGTGACTGTATAAAAGTAAGCAGCAATGTTTCTATTGGCTGACATCCAATACTTCGTTCATTTCCAAACCAATATTATGCTCGCGTATTCTATTCCTGATATACTTGTTCAACGTCGCAAAAGGGTACATACATTCCGGCGACGAATTGCTGGAGCGACACATAGTGGAGTTACTTGAGGTTTTTACGACGGATTTTCCTCGAGCGATACTCGTTTTTATTTATTTAAATGTTACAATAATCATAATGTCAAAATCAAACTATAGTCATGCCTGGGTTTCACACTACAGAACACAGAGTCCTAGGTCTTTACTGTTAGATGGGCTGAGAATTTGGCCTACATTCACCACGCTGCGGGCCAGACGGGTTGGCGAGGGATGGCAGATTTTAATGACAATATTAATTATATTCGATTTGACAAGTTGTTTTTTATGGAACGGCGGCGTAACGTCAGCAAAACACAGCGTCCTAGATCTCCACTGTTGGAGATGGGCCTTGCAGAATATATATCTGGAGAATCCGGCCTACACTCGCCAAGCTGGGCAGGCGGGTTAGCGACGAACATTACTTATATCTATGCTAAAAATTACTAAAATCGTAATCTAGTTGTGGGATCACATTTTGTGCTCAAATGACGATGTCATATAGCCTTTGTCAATCTCTGCGATCTACTAATGTATTAACTAAATTTAATCTAAATCGATTCAGTAGTATGGACGTAAAGACAAGACAGACAGACTACAGACATAATATCTTGAAAAAAAAAATATTACTATGTAGATTATTTTCTTTTTATTATTTTAAAATATTAAACCCTTTATTATTGTAAGATTACCATTTTTATTTATTTAGGAGGTTATTTAAAATTGAATTCGGTAAACTATCCCTAAAATCCAAAGTTTTCACGTTTTTACAGCTAAAATAACTGGACTAAAACTCTGTACACTTCGCAGCCATTCTTTCATACAAAATTTTACACGATTCTAGTCTCTGAGCAAGTTATTATAAGTGTGTTTTCCTCGCCTTGTTGTTTTGTGTTAGGTTGTTTTGTATTTATGATTGAGATGTATGCTATGCTCGCTTTCCTTGCGCTGCTGTTTGCGTTCCCGGTACTTGGCGTACAAACGTTCTTACTTTGCATGCTTCGACTTTGTGAAATGTACACGGCATTGTCTTTTGTTACGCGAGTAAACATTTGCTATGAACTTTGTGTATTCTTTTCGGTATCCTGTGCCCATATTGGGTTTTTATTTGTTTCTTCTCCAACTTGTAGACTCGTACCTTTTTAGATTTTGTTTGTCTGTTTGTGGTCTTCGAATATATTGCTTTTACATAATTTTATAGATTTTTCACTATGCTGTTAGAAATATTTATCATAACAACTCCTAGAACAGAGAGTCCTAGAACTTTCGCTGCTGGAAATATATCTGGAGAATTTGGCCCACACGATGATTTAACGTACTCTCAAAGGCACGGAAACGATGATTACCAATATATATAATAAATGTACGTAAGAAAAGTATTTTTAATTTGTGATTGAACCGCGAGCCTTTTGTGATGAGATTGGATTGGATGATAAACTTTTATTATCAATTTCACAAGTTCGTAGCATTTATTTTTGAACGAATCATTACTATTTATGTATTATGTTATAATTAATGCTACATATTTTCCATTCTCCTGTATGATGTTGAATCATGGACACTGACAAACACAATGTCGAAGAATTTAGAAGCATTTGAAATTTATTTTATTTATTTATTTATTAATACAACATTACATGGCTTAACAGTAAAGCCATGTAATATATAAATAAATGTGGATATACAAGAGAATGTTGAGGATATCATGGAAGGACAGAGTAAGAAACGAAACCGTCTTGCAGAGGATTAACAAAGGCGTTGAATTACTTAAAATAGTAAAGCGAAGGAGTACTTGGGACACATCATGCGCAATAAAAAGTATCTGCAGGTCGTCTTGCAAGGCAAGGTACAAGGCTCCAGAAGACCGGGGAGAAGATGCACTTCCTGGCTCAAAAACCTCAGGGAGTGGTTCGGGATGAGCATCCGATCCGGACAGCGGCCAACAAAATTAAAACCGCCTCAATGATAGTCGACCTCTGATAGGAGATGGCACCTATTAACTTGTAATATATCTATTTTATTAATGTACTCTTAATATTAGTATGGTATTTAATTAGTTTTTAAATATTATATAAAATTTGAACTGGGAGGCACCGGGTTCGATTCCTGGTCACAATAATTTATTTGTGACATTTCTCGAGTTTGGTACGATAGAGAGATCGACGAGCTTGCTGTGAACTAGCTCCTTATAAAAGCGTGGTTTCTGACCACCCCGTAAGCGTCGTGATGATAGTTAACTTTTTTTTATTCTTAGTATATTTTTCTTTCTTTTCGCACCGTACTCAATATTAAATGATCCCAATGCCCCGACGATTAATGTTGGCTTTATGTTCGTTCGCCTTTTGTAATTTACAATGAGTTTTAAAATATATAAAAAATATTAGTTAAACCAGAACCGATACACGACGGCTTAACGTACAGAGGTGTTGTTAATATTGTTGATGTACGACATTGAACACACGCCTAACTGACGTTAAGCGACGTGCAAAACCTTCCATTCTTGGAACTTGACGTAGAATAAATATTACTAATGAAAAAGTTTTAAATGGAAAAGGTAATTTCAGACTACGCCGCAATGGTTTAGGGTCGTAATAATACTTCTTTTAATTGCCGTGATTTGTATTGATGAATAAATAATGACGATGCCATTTTATTATCAACTTTCCGGTACATTTTGGAAAAAGCTTGCCAATTCAAAGAAATTTGTTCCAGAATGAAAACATCGATGCGTCATCGTAACGAGTTAAGACGATAACTCATATCGAGGGCTTTTAAGGCTGTATCACACTATGCGATAATAAATATAAAAAGCTATATACTATCATGCATATAAATTAAGTTAATATACATTCATGTACATTTTCAGTTTTTCCGGACACGTGTCGCCGGGTGGAGATACGTCCATTGGTAGTTCGGGGTGATTCGATGGCAGGGTCAAAGCAGCGATTGATCACACCCTAGATGAGTGCGCCAGAAAAGCTTCAGTTTGAGAGGGTTTCGAGGTATCAGAGGGACGAGTGCTTAAGCATGTCCCTGAGACTGAAGTGAAGACCACGACCACTCTGCCAAGAGTGTAGCGCCTAAGAAGAAGAATTGATAAATGATAGTACATATAGCCCACTGTGTAGGTAGAGGAGGAGACTGCCGCGCATGTTCTCATGGAGTGCTGCAGTGTGGTTGTGTCTAGACTGAAGTTCCACCAGACTGCAAGAAATCTTACAGAGGTCTGCAGGAACGTGACGGGTCTCCTGGCCTTCCTGGAGGAGAATGGATGGCACCGATCGGCGACAGGAGATCGTGTGAAATGGCGAACCCATATCCAGCAGTGGAGAGACACAGGCTGATGATGATGATGTAACTTTATATTTATAGGATAGTAAGGAATTATGGATGGATTGTATCACTAACTTTAAATGATAATTAAAATGATGATGTGTCCTTTTTTTTTGAAAAGCCGAGTTAGTTTTAAACTTAAAAATAAGTAATGTATCATCACGACCGTTTTCCTTTCGGGGTGGTCAGAAACCACGCTTATGAATAAGCGGATTTACATTCAGCCAACTTTACTATAAGCCAATCATGACAAGTGGCAAGCTCGTCGATGTCTCCAGCGTACCAAACTCGAGAAATGTCACAAATAAATTAAATATTAATTAAATTTATTTATTTAAATTAATAAAAAATATTGTGTCACGCTACGTCCGAGTCTAAATCCACGGACTTAACCACTAGACCACGGAGGCAGTCTAAACTTAATAATGTGAAAAAAAGAACGATTATATTATATGTAAAACCGGCCTAAAGATCACAAAGGGTAGATAATGAACTATATTGAATTTGGCGAACTTCATTAATTTATCATTGCCGACTTCGGCCGTGTCGTAAATTTTTGAGAAGCACAAACTTTTATCAGAATCATTGAAGACTCTTCACTCAAAAATCTTTTGTTAATAAACCCAACTTCGGCGAAAATATTGGTCTTTCTCGTCCCGAAACTTGGAGATGGAAGGAAATCGAGATTTTAAATAAAGAAAGTTAAACACTTCTCTCGACGTCATAATAGTTATTATTATAGCCCCTAGAATACAAAGTTCTAGATCTTCACTGCAGAAGCAGAGCCATCCAGAATGCATTTCTGGAGAAGTTGACCTACTGTACTATACTACGCTGGCCAGACTACTACTAAGACTAAGTAGTGTTATTTTTATTTGAAAATCACCATGACAAGCTTACACTATAAGTTCTCCTTGAAAGAAAGCATTTTACATCATTGTAAATGGCACATACTTCCAACGAGAACAACAAATAGGTCAAAGGCGGACTGATGGTGGTAATTTGCCTAGTCTGCCGGGGCGGGGAAGTATTCACCGTTAGTTCCGATAAACCCAGTAAAGTGTATCCACACATTTCGGGATCAGGCTCGAATTGCCGTCATGCCCAGTCAAGCCGGCATAGTGTTAGAGACTGATATCAGTCATGAATGTCTGTTTCCAGTTGTTAGCAATTCATAGACCTCGAGCTCTTACCATCAGGTCACATGTCGTGCTAGTATAAAAAAAGTAGTTGGCGAAGGGTAGCCAGTTCCGCTGAAACTATGATGGCTAGAAACATTGGCAAATAAGGTAATTAAATTTACTGAATAAAGCGCCACAGCGGATAAAGCTCGGACTACTGAACAAGGTGAAGCGGTTTTCCCACCTTCAATCAGATTGTTGCTGTACAAAGCACATATCCAATCATGTATGGAATACTGTTCTTGCCTTTGGGTTGGTTCCGCGAAGTACCTCACAAATGCTCTCAATTGTCTTGCAGAGACAATCTGTTCGAATTGTGGACGTTGCCATTATTTACGAATCAATGGAGCTTCGCCGAGATGTGGCTTGACTGAGCTCTATGACCTCTAATCTTTTTGTCTCCATTCCGCAACCGAACCACACGCACAGGTCAGAATATGCACCCACATATAGTAGTCACGATTCCCACGCGTATGTATAAATTTGAAGACTCATATATGTACACGGACGTAGCCGGGTTAAAAGCTAGTAAATAATAAAATCAATCACTTTTTTCATAAAACGAACTGAAGAAGTGCTGACCTGAGACGCAGCATTTTTTCAAGACAAAACAAATTTCTTTCACCGTAGGAAAACTGCCGATGTTTCTGGCAAGACGCCAACCGACAGCGGGTGTCAACATTTCTTGTTCATAATTGCTTTCTTAATTTGTTTATTGCATTAAACAACTTCGTTGAGCAAACATTTAAGCATAAAACTACAAATAATTAGGACTGACTTAATATTTTATTTATTTTTTTTACTTTACATGTATTTATCTTGTATATTATATAGCAACCTGTTCAGAGTCGCGAGAGTAGGCAAAAATCTTAATAAATAGAAGGCTTATATTTAGCAGAGGGACACGAAGGTACAGGGATCGATTCCTGAGAGCAAAAACTGCCAGCCAAGAGACGTCAATGAGCCTGGGAACAATTTAATTATAGAAAACTTTTAGTTCTAGATTATTACATTTTTCGAGTCTTGTACGCTAGACACATCGACGTGCTAGTCATTTGTTATTATTCTTCCTAAAAAAAATGTTATTTCTGATCATCCTGCAAGTAATTACGTTGTTGAAGATACTTTTAAATTTTTCTCGTATAATTCTCGGATGGATGAAATTTGACACATTGATATGCGTCAGAGAACAAAAGTTACTGACGGCTTTTAAAATTAGGAAGCTAAAGTGGCAATTACCTGGACACATCTGCCGCAGAACCGACGACTAATGGGGCAAACTCGTTCTATAATAGAGACCACGTACATGCTTACGCAGAGTTTGACTACCCTCGCTAGTTGATATGCTAAAGAAGATCGCTGGTGGGGGTTGGATGATAGTTGCAAAAGACAGCGTGCGGTGGAGAGCTTTGGGGAGGCAGTAGTAATTGCAGTAGTAGAGAGACACAGGCTGATGATGAGAATAATGAATAAACTTAAATTATAGTTATCGTAAAGGTTATTGCCAAAACAATAAGCTCTCCAGGATAAGGAAGACACACCTGAGATAAAGTCATATTAAAATTTATATACGCTAACATTGACTTAGTTGAAAAGACTGGACAAGATAGCATTAACGTTAATTCTAACGCAGTGGAAGTTGGTGCGAGAGGGATTTCAGCACAATCTTTGCACAACTCACGTACTAAACGAGTTTGTCTTGAACGAGCTTCCAAGACATTACCAGAACCAGTATTTAGTTGAGTAAAGAGTCCTAGACAAAGTGTACTCTGTGTAGACTCGTATATAGGTCCTACACTTTGCATTCCGTCCCTGAGCGTTCTGTTACTCCGAGTTTCCGATTTAACACATCAATACGTTTCTGTTATTAATAAACATGAACTAACATGTTACAACCTCGACAGCTGAGGATGGGCCTTCCAGAACATATTTCTGTAGAATTTGACACGCCACGTTTGGCGAGACGAGTTGGTTAGGGCTGATGTCAATTTTAATAATAATATATTAACGTTTCCACAAGTTGGTATAAATGACGCCGAGACCGACATCGTCAACAGTGAACCTCGCATGGACAACCAGTGAACCTCGCCCGATCATCAAGTGAATACCGCGTGCGTTAGGAATGGCAGTCAACACAAGGCAAGCATGCCCGCAGCAAGTTATTACCGAGTGGTCCACTTGCCGTCCGCACGTGCTTAGCTTGCGGGCGAGGCAATACAGTGACGCTACGGAGTTGTTGTAGTGAACACAAATCCTTAGAAGTCCATATAGAGAATACTAATATCAAGAGTACAGGCAGTGTGGTTTGGGTGTCGGTTGGCTATAATGACCTCTATACTGTAACAGTTGAAGTCTAGCGCCAGAGGTTATAGAAATAGGAAAATACAGGCTGGGAGAGCATCCAACATCTTCAGCGCGCGACAGATGTAAGAGTCTTCAAATCTATATGTACTCCTAAGGTTAGTGACTACGGTATGTGGGTGGATATTTTGGCCTGTGCATGTGGTTCGATTTAGAGAAGATTGGATAAGGATATGGAGCTCTTCAGAACACTCACCGTTGAATAGCTTGTATAACACGCTGTGCGTCACTTCTCGACGCAAATGCCACCATCGAAAGTGAACCAGTAATAGTATTCAATGCCTGGCTATAATATATTAAGTCAACGTGTTCTAATGTAAAAGTTGCGGATACTTCCGAGTTATAAAGTATTAAGAACATTGTAAAATACGCTTCATTTAGTAGAAAATATAAACTTAAAGTAAACTATGTTGCATAATTACTTTCTTTAGGATTAGTTAAAGTTAAAAGTCAATACAGTTTATGACCTTTTTGAAACTCACTTTTACTACTTCACGGATAAACTAACAGCCGTATCCTTAGACGTTTTCACAACGGCTTCTCCACTGAATTATTACTTTCAACTGTCAAAAGGAGAGACGTTTCTATGCTCGAGGAATAGATCTGTCAAACTAAAGGTACCTACATCGCGACGTACCTTGAAACCTTTTTGAAGCTGAAACATCTTATTTTCTTATTATTAATTAGTTAAATTACAATTTTTAGTTATTTTTTAAATATTCTTTTACTGTTTCCGCTGCTCGTGAGTCGAACAACCTTCCACTTGTCATTAGACGGGCGTCTTCAATAAATGTGTTTAAAAATCTACTCATTACTCAATTTTTAAGTTAACAAAATAATTTGTCATGATGCATTATTTTTATTTATCTTTCTATTTTTATATAGTATTTATATTTCTTTGTATATATATATATATATATAAATAATATATATGTTATTTTTTAAATAAACGAAATAATTTGTCATGTTTATATAGGTATATATTATAATGCATCATGACAAATTATTTTATTTATTTAAAATAAACATATTTTTTCTTTCTTATATATATATATATATTGTAAATATTAAGAAAGCATTATTTTAATTATTTATAAGTAATTGTATTTATATGTATTATTTTTTTTGTATTGAAAAAAATGTATTTATCTTAATGCACCCGCAATCCTCTGCAACAGTTCCACAGTTTAGCTGTTATTAAATACCGCATTAAGTTGACATCAGTCCCTAACACTATGCCGGTTATGGCAAAGGCTAATCATAGGTTAAAATTTGCAAGTATTAAAATAAAACTTTTTAGTTAAAAAATATATATTTATTTAGGTGAACTGGTGATAAGCGATATCTTTCCCTCTGGTCTTTTCTTGTATTTGTTTCGGAGCAGAGTCTTCTGGTAGCCGAAGACTGAGTAGAATGGCATAGGAACAACGGTAGACGACACTGCCATCAAATCTGGAATAGAAAAAAACAAAATATAAATTAATAATAAAAAAAATACATATGTACATATTATACAAGTAAATGCGGGATGACTTGTATAAACTCCCCCACTGAAGTCAGGTAAAAACAAATCGTTGTCCTAATAGAATGCAACTTTACAATTGTCGCAAATGCGTTCGCATGAATATTCAATTCACAAAAAAAAGTATATCCATGGTCAGAAACCACTCTCTTTTTTGAGTTCGTTCACATTTAGCCAAAGTTACTATCAGGCAATCATAACGGCTATACCATGGTGAGTCTTTCTCTCCATTCCGCAACCGAACCACACGCGTAGGTCAGAATAAACACACACAGCCTCTGTGTTCCCACGTTCCTATAACCTGGAGTCATTCAAGCGAAGTGTAAAAAAGCATTTAGCAAGCCAGCATAGTGTTAGGGACAGATATGTCTGATACCAGTTTTAAATAGGTGGTAGGCGGACTGATGGTGCTAATTTGCTTAGCCAGCTGGGGCGGGGAAGTATCCACCGTTCGTGCCGATTAACTCCACAAGTATCGTGATCAGGCTTGAATTGCCGTCATGCCCAGTCAAGCCGGCATAGTGTTAGGGACTGACGTCAGTCATGAGCGTCTGATTCGAGTTGCTAACATTCATGTACACTAATTTTAAGTTTTGTGCAATAAAGTATTTAAATAAATAAATAAATAAATTCATGAACCTTGCGCGCCATTCACCATCAGGTGGGCGCAAGGTCACATGTCATGCTAGTATTAAAAAAAGTGTCAAGCTCGTCGATGTCTTTATAGGCTAAAGAGATATTTTTTATGACAATTTATTAAAGATTCCACAAGTTGGTATTAGTGGAACCGGAACCGATGGTTTAACGTGCTGTCCGAGGCACGGGAGCGGTGGTGTTGTAAATCTATGACAACTGCACACAAGAAATGTGTATTTCTCATTAGCACATATACCTTTCTATTCGGATATTTTACGTATTCTTCTTCTTAGTTGTTTATTTTGCTTTTCAATGACGTTTGTATATAAGATACTTTTATCATTTAACTCTGTAACTGTAAGTATTACTTTTAGACATAGTTCTCACTATTTTTAGTTTTTAAATATTGTTAATATTATTATTTAAATTTCCTAAACATATAATGTATCATAATTGAATGTAGTTTGACATGTTGTGGTCACCTGTTACTGGGGTACCATTCACTAATGTTTTTTTTTTACTGTTTGCTTCTATTGATAGAATTGGATTCAATGTGTACTCTGTTGGTGATCCTAATTAAATAAATAAATATATATAATTAACGGTAATATATATTAAGAGATCGAAATAATGCCCAACGAAATTAATTTCGTGTCGCCGTTTACACGGGCAAAGCCGGGTAAAACAGCTAGTTGTAATAAAATATTTTTTTTAACCAAATCAAATCTGTACTTAAGATAGGCAATATAATACAATAAATAAATAAAATTACTGTTAAAAGCGATTATCTTTCCAATCAGGTATATTTAGTTGTCGATCAGGTGGATTGCATAAGCTCAAAGACCTGCATATAAGACTGGGCTTTCATTTCAACTTTTGCTTATTATTTTAGTAACAGCTAGTGATAAGTTTTGTAAGAAAAAATAATTATTAGGCTTCTGTTCATGCATCTGTAAGTTCCGTGCTGAGCTGGATGCTTACTCTTTGGATCACTTTGCTGCTTAGTCTTCCACTAGCAGAAGCAGAATCACTTTAAATAATTTAATTAATTATATTCCATAAATGCCTGTAATAGGTTTTTTTTTTATACTAACAGGACATTTGACCTTGCGTCCACCTAATGTTAAGTGGCGCACGAGGTTTATGAATGTTAGCAACTGGAATCAGACACTTATGACTAAATTCAGTCCCTAACACTATGCGGGCTTGACTGGGCATGACGGCAATTCAAGCCTGATCCCGAAATGTGTGGTTACACTTTACTGGGTTTATTGGCAAGAACGATGCATACTTCTCCGCCCCGGTAGACTGGACAAATTACCACCATCAGTCTGCCTACCACCTATTTGTTGTTCTCGTTTTTGCAATAATGTCAAATTTTTACTTTTAAGGAGAACTAATATTTAATTAAACGCACAAATAAATTAAATAATAATTACATTTTATTTGTTTAAATTAAAAGATACTATTCTGTCCCGACCAGAAATCGAACCCGGTATCTCGGGGTCTAAATCCACGGACTTGACTGCTAGACTACGGAGGCAGATTCAATTGTACTCAAAGGAATGGGGAAAATATCTTTTGTGGACTGGAGGAAAGAATAATTCCGACAACAATGTTTTTTTTTTAAACTTACTTTTTAACAATAGTCATAAAGTTTTAAATTAAATTTCTTAAGGTGTTTTATATTTTATAAGGATAGCCCGGTTTGTATAAAGGTCAACGTAAAACCACTAACGTTCATTACGTAATGTAAACTGCTCTGTGCATGCTTGACCGTGGTCCACGTCTCGCCACAAGGACATGTGACTGCACTTCACTTTATTAATACCCGCCTAATTGGATAATATATCGCAGGTGTAAGGTCAATAGGTCAAAATGCTTTCGAAACCTTTTTGACCAATTGATATAATTAGAGCAGATTTATTTATTTATTTAAAACTTTATTGCACTATGTACAAGGGGCGGGCTTAATGCGGATAGGCATTCTCTAGCAGCCAACCTTGAGACAATGCAGAGAATTTTGATTATGAGATAGGTGCAAAGGGCTTTTAAATATGAAACTTATTAAAAATATTAAATAAACTTAATCTAAGATAAAACAATACATATTAATATACACACCAATACATACAAATATGTACGCAATAATACATATACTACACACTATATATATACTACATACAATATATCTTACACTATTGGGAGCTGTTTAGATAATGTGAATATTCCATTTTCTTAAATAGTGATCTATTGGGCGCTTGGCGAATTTCTACCGGCAAATTGTTCCACAGATTCGCGGCCACCACTGCGAAAGAGTTTGACTTGCAGCTGGAGTGATGAGATGGGATAGATAAAACAGAATTGTGGGTCGAGCGAACCTGTTATGAAGTGAGGAGAGATAGGCAGATATGGCAAGGCTAAGTTCGTCTTTGCTAAAACATAAAAGTATGAATATCACGACCGTAAACCCTTGCGGGGTGGTCAGATACCACGCATTTTTAAGAAGTGGGTTCATATTTAGCTAACTTCACTCATGACTGTCATCCTAGACAAGGCATGAAGGCAATTCAAACCCGATCCCGAAACGTGTAGATACGTAGGTAAGTCTTGTTTCAAGCGGTGTTATTTTTATATATCATCATGACAAACTTACAATATTAGTTCTCTTTGAAAGTAAAAACTGGCATTTGACATCATTGCAAATGGCACATACTATCAACGAGAACAACAAATAGGTGGTAGGCGGACTGATGGTGGTAATTTTCCTAGTCTGCCGTGGAGGTATCTTTCGTTCGTGCTTATAAACCCAGTAAAGTGTATCCACACGTTTCGGGATCAGGCTCGAATTGCCATCATGCTCAGTCAAATCGGCATAGTGTTAGGGACTGATGTCAGTCATGAGTGTCTGATAAAATATATATGATGATAATATATTATTGGGAAGTAGAAAATTGTGAAGTTAAAATATATTGTTTTACTTGTTTAAAAATAAAGTGGAAATATTTTTTTACACATATGAATTGAAGGAGCTTGTCTAATGGTCAGTGAAAGCTTGTTCCACTGGCGAGTGGCCGATATGGAATAAATCTGAAAATATGCTGGAAGTGTGGTTTAGGTTTTTGAGTTGGTTTTTATAAGAACAGTTGTTGGAATCACAAATAAATTATAATTGTTATCAATATGATACCCGTAAAAGCTGTAATTTTTTCCAACAATAAATAATTTAATAACAAGACCTGCAGCCCTATTCTGCTACTTAGTCGCAAACTTTATGTAATGGAATCCGTTAACTATATATATGACCGCCTCCTTGGTCTAGGTAACAAACGTTGCCGTGAACTCGGGAGGTCATGGGTTCGATTCCCACCGGGGGCAAGTTGAACATTGTATAATTTGTCTCGGTCTGGGTTTTTATATGTATAATATGTATATATTTACAAAAAAAAAAAAGTATAATATGTAGATTATCAACCATATACACACATCAAAAGTGTCTAGGGATCAACATATATTTTTGCAATAACTTTTCTCCTGATTGATATTCATTAAAATTTTCTTTAAGGATTGATAAAATAAAATGTTTTCGTTTGTCTACAGTAACGATAAACCAAGTCACCTTTGCATTAGTAAAAAAAATTGCCATTTTCCTAATAAAGGGATTTTTGACATTTGAACCACTAACATTAAAGTTCGAAAAAAATACTGAAATAACAGTTTTTTTTTTAATTTTATTGGGTAACTTAAACAATTAATAATCCGTGTTTCTACCGCGAACACTAACAACACAAGAACATCGGTTTGGCATACTCAAAATGAGTTCATCCAAATCACGCTGTGGAATGGCCGCCCATGTTCGTTGCAACAACAAAAAAAGGTCTTCTTGCGACTGGATACCCTCCATATTCGGCAGAGCTCTTCTCTGAAGAATATCCCATGCATGCTCAATCGGGTTCAAGTCTGGCGACTGAGCAGGCCAGGGCAGGACATTGATGTTAGCTGCGGCGAGAGTCTGTCTTACAACTCTTGCGGTGTGCGGTCGTGCATTATCATGCATTAACTGAAATAAGGGACCGATATGCACTTGTAGAGGAACGATGACGTCTGATACAACCGTCTCAGCATAAATTTGAGCGTTGAGGTTGCCTCTGATCCAAATCAACTCAGTTCTTCCGCCGATCGAAATACCCGCCCATACCATGATGGTTCCACCACTATAAGGATGGACTTCCTGGCAGGATTTTAATCGCTGTTGGCGTCCAGGGGTTCTCCAGTGTCGTATACGTCTTGTATCCGGCCTCATACCAAAACGAGACTCATCAGAAAAGCACACGAAACGCCATTGTTCTTCTGTCCAATTTCTGTGTTCAAGAGCCCATTGATATCGAGTCCTACGATTGTGCATTGCTATAGGTGGTACCCGTAGCGGTCTTCGGGAATGAAGGTTCACTTCATGCAAGCGGTTTCTGACTGTTTGGTCGCTAATTAAGTTCCCTGAAGAGCGATGAAGGCTCACGGCTAACATCATGGCGGTTATTGTTGGAGTTCTTCGAGCTGTGATTTGAATGTATCGGTCTTGTCTCCGTGTGGTGCAGCGATACCGTCCTCCATGGCGCTCAGCCACGGTACCAGTGGTTCGGTAACGTGTCCAAAGTCGACTGATAACACTCTGACTTGTATTCAGAGCTAAAGCCACAGTACGTTGCCGGGAACCAGCTTCTATCATTCCCACGGCTCTGATCATTTCTTCCCTGCTTAAATGACGTCGCCGCTCCATAATAACGTTGGTTTTAATCAGTAGTAGGGAAACAGTAGCACTAATAATGTCTTCAATGCGTCTTATGTTTTTATAGGGAAAATATTGACAGCTGATTTTCATCTTTTACTCGAATTTGATTGACAGTTCCTGTTTTAAATTATGAAATGCACCAAAAAGGATCCATATAAATTTATAAAATCATAAATTTATTACAAAGCCACATCTCAATCACAAGAAATCCGCATAAACATGCTTGATCCCTAGACTTTTTTGATGTGTGTCGTTTCCGTAACACAAGCCTCGTAGCTTACCACGGAAACTAGATGGCGCTGTGTGACCTGCCGGGAAAAAAAAACACGATATTAAAGTTGATATTTGCACGGCCGCTGTCAAGATCGAGTGCTTATAGAGTTGAGAATTGAGTAATATTTTGTAATTATGACGCAATCTCTGACGTAAATAATGAAATCCACTAATAACGTTTCCACTAGAATAGGGCTGCTGTCGACGCACGTGTTAGGTCAATAATAGTTTTTTAAGTAATTAGGAAGGTTGCTCGATAAATAAAAAAAACACGAGTAGGTACCATTTAATTAGGAAACTAATGTAATGAACCATTACTCTAATAAAAATACATATTTGTTTAATAAAGGTGACATAAAAAAAATATATTAATGCTCTCATTTTATTATGTACAGATAGTGCATAAGTCCTTCTATCTATATACTTAAATGCTGTTTATTTGTAAAAAGCCACCCGGAACTTTTTAAAACTCTTGGGGATAATTGCAATTTTAAAACGCGTTATTTTATTTATTTTTATTTATTTAAAACTTTATTACACGAAGTACAAAGGCGGACTTAATCCTCGTAGACAGTTTTCTGACAGCCAAACCTTGGGGACAAATTTGATCTATTATAGGTGCAATGTAAGAAATATTAAAAAAAAGGAAGAAAAATGAACAGCTTAATTATACACTTACATATTATATTGTTATATATACTATAATATCAATATACTCAATACTAATACATACATAATACTATATATAAACATATATACACTTACTAATATTGTGAGGAGCTTTTCAGGTAGTGTAGATATACGAGTTTTTTAAACAAAGATCTGGTAGTTGCTTGTCTTATGTTTACAGGAAGATCATTACATAAATTTGTGCCGACAACGACAAAAGAATTTGAAACAAATCCGGAATGATGAGAGGGGACTGAAAGAAGTGAGTTGTGAGAGGAGCGAAGAAATTATTTATCGTGGAAAGATGAGAGATATCCTAGTAGAATAATTATTCCAGCGCATAAAAGTACTCAATATAGCCGAAATTGTTATGCAATGGCAACAAAGATATTTAATAAACTTCCAGTTACTATAAGAGAACTGCCACTAAAACTATTCAAATTAAGAGTCAAACAAACTGCCTCTGTGGTCTAGCGGTTAAGTCCGTGGATTAGACTCGGAGGTACCGGGTTCGATTCCTGGTCGGGACACAAAAATAATTATTATTGTAAATAAATAATGATATTTAATTTATTTGTGATATTTCTCGAGTTTGGTACGCTGGAGACATCGACGAGCTTGCCACTTGTCATGATTGGCCTATAGTAAAGTTGGCTAAATGTGAATCCGCTTATTTATAAGCGTGGTTTCTGACCACCCCGAAAGAGAAATGGTCGTGATGATACTTTTTTACAAATGCTGTTAATAAATGTTTTTATTCGACAAAATAATACCTAGACACTAAGCTCGACAAAGTCATGTGATTAAATAAATATTTGTATGCTAGAAATAGCGAAGCATGAGATATAATTACATATAATAATTTACATCCCTGTACCTACCATGTTTCTGACAAATAAATTATTTCATTTAATTTAATGTATTTTAGCTAACTCGGGTCTCAATCGGAATACGACGCTGCACGATTTGTCAATCAATTATTGTATTAATCGAGTAATATTTTCATATCAATTAATATAGAACTTTATTTACTTTTACAAATAGTACTGTGTGCTAAGTGTAAAATGCAAGTTTCGGAAAACGTAACTGCTGTAGTTACGCTTTTTTATTTTACATTGCGTGTTATTGCAAGTTTGGCTATAATAACAGGCAATGAACATCGAAAATTCAGTAAAAAAACTCTACTGCTATAGTCGCGTTTACCTGTCACACTAGGCATACTGAAGCTAATTGAGAGAGCAAGATAAATACGAAGTTTTCCGATAAAATACGAGGGTTAACCGATATGCACTACATCATAGGTAGTAGGTACGTTTCCTGCAAGTCTCCACTAGGCCATGTTCGTTGTTGTGTAATTCTGTTTATATCTTATTTTGTAAATCTAATATAGCTAAGTTTTTTAGCATTTTTTTAAATATTTTTAGACCGACTTTTTTTTTAGTTCCTCGATAAATCGTTTTGATTCCAAACATAAAGAACCTAATTTATTTATTTATTTAAATTCTTTAATGCACTTAAAAAAAATACAGAGGCGAGCTATAATGCACGTAGGCATTATTTACCAGCTAACCTTGGGGATCGAGTAAGGTGATAGGCAGGATGAAATAATAGAAATTTTAATTCTTATTTATCTAATTTATCTTTTTTTTTTAAACCTTGCCCAATTATTGACACCACATAATTTACGTTGAAAATATCCAAAACTTTATTCTTGACATTCAAAATAATAACAGTTTTTACTATTAATAAAAAAACATCTATCATGAGACTAAAAACAAAACAAGAATTATCTTTGTAAAAAAAATTGGTAAAAAAAATTATTACGTACATTAGCAATATTTATTTTACAAAATGTTTTGTCTTATTTTAACAAAATAAACTTTATTTATTTACAAACACGTAAACCTAACATAACAGCCTAAGCCAATTCGTTAGTAAGTGTTCTTCACATATGGTTAATACAATATACAAAAATACCTAAATAATTAGCAGTAACAAGAATAATTAATCAATCCTCACTATATCCTAAAAAAGTGCCGAGTGATTTTAGCAACGGCGAAGTCTCGTGTGCTACTGTGCGCGTCTTCGGCTCCTTAAATAGCGGCTGCATAGTACGCATATACTGAAACCTCGTCGGAACTCGAAATCCTATTTGCTGTAGCACCTTCGAGTTTGTCGTTTGACCTCTAATTATCCGCCAAACACATTTTATAAGCGCATAGTCTCGTCTGAGAATAACTAACTTTGTTTAAACAATTGGGTATCTTACTCTATATAAACAAAACATAAAAAATACTGACCAACTTTGAGTATATTGTCGTTATCTCTTCTATAAAACATTCCAAAAGCTCCTCCCAAAAGACACAACAATAACACAAACACACTTAATTTCATTTCTATACACTTTCACAGATTCTCTTGTGAGTTAATATAAATAAATTAATACGTCTAATTACTGATCAATTGAGTAACTATTTATACATGAATATAATTTATTCTCTCGCTTGCACAATACTACACTTTTAAATATTATTCATGTCTATGTGTATTTTTGAGAAATGTAGTCTATTTAGTTACTAGGAAAAAAAATTACTAGTACAGACATTTTAGACATATTTTTACTTTCATATATTTAATTTTAGACAATTACAAAAAAATCAAAACAATTCTATGATTAATATATTTCACACTCACAGCCAGTTTCTCGAACGTATTTTTGGTACCTAATTATTACAGTAAAGATTTTGTAAGAAATGCGTTTTACGAACATATCTTAGGATTAAGAAAGGAACTACCATTTTATCTTTGTCAATAACAAATAATTAAATAAATTTGTTTCTTAAAACCTGACTTGAATTTAAAAAAAAAATACAGCTCATCAACACCTCGAGAGACAAAAGGGCTGGGCAATATTTGGGCCAAATGATCAGCATTGCCATTTAACGTGGCAATGCTGCCAGTATCCTTGGCACTTTGACCATTGGCAGCGATTTGGAGCAATTTTTTTATTTATAATATTTTTTATTTTGTTTTTTCTTTATTTTAGTTTTTAGTTGTATTTTTTGTTAATAAGTAGGTTTATTTTTATTAATAGTAAAAAATCTGTGGTTTTATATATTTTATTTTTAGCCAAATGATAGTATTTAAGTGAAATTATTTTTGTAAATATTTTATTCGTTAAGTTAATTAAGAAAAACTTTTAGATAATTGTTTCTTAGCTAAGAAATAATTAAGTAGAGCTTTGAGAAACCGGCTGTCAGACTCAAACAATCTTTAAAAATGTTTGTGCGAGTGAAAGGGATGCAAAACCCTCATAAGTGTTCTGAAATTAATATTTTAGGTATTTCTTAAGCAATGATTTTTTACAAATTATCAATTAAACATTAAACATATACAAAAGAAGTTACTCAACTGTTATTCAGTATTTATTTTATAGCACTTTGTTCACCGATTAGTAAAATATTTTCAAATAGTATTTTTTTAATCAAATATACGCTTTTAATTCGACATAAAATATTTAAACACGCTTCCGCTATATCGGAGCCCGGTGCGCGAATAACAGAGCTGACACATTCACAATTGTGTGACATTGAAATAAGCCGCGAATCTAATATGAATTCTTTTTTGGCAAATACTACTTTAATAAATGTCAGTTAGTTTTTGACTAGCGGAACTGTTATTTAGAATGTTATACGAGAACATTAATATCCAATATTAAAACAGAACAACATTAATAAAATTATAATACTACTGAATAATTTAATTAAACTCTAAAACAATTAAATGAAATTATATATCTGGGCAGTGTTTTAACTGCGGATTGGAAGTATGATAGGAATGTTAAAAGAAGAGTGACGCGGGAAATACTGTTAGTATCATCAGTAAATATCATCACGACCTTTTCCATTTCGGTGTGGTCAGAAACCACGCTTATAAATAAGCGGATTCACATTTAGCCCACTTTACTATAGGCCAATCATGACATCTCTCTCTCTCTCTCTCGCTCGTCGATGTCTCCAGCGTACCAAACTCATGTATTATTTACATTAATAAATATTTTTTATACATCGACGAGCTTGCCACTTGTCATGATTGGCCTATAGTAAAGTTGGCTAAATGTGAATCCGCTTATAAGCGTGGTTTCTGACCACCCCGAAAGGGAAACGGTCGTGATGATGATGAATAAATATTTTTGTGTCCCGACCAGAAATCGAACCCGGTACCTCCGGGTCTAAATCCACGGACTTAACTGCTAGACCACGAAGGCCGATATATGTATATATTACGCTAACAAAGCTGATATTTACACGGCCGCTGTAAAGGTCGAGCGCTTATAGAGTTGAGAATTGAATAATATTTTGTAATTATGACGCAATCTCTGACTTAAATAATGAAATCCACTAATAACGTTTGCGACAAGTAACTGAATAAGGCTGGGCTCACTGATCACCAGTAGAAATGTCAGGCTTATTATTGTGTATGTATTGATATTAGACCCTCGCCAACCCGTCTGGCTAGTGGTGGCGAGTGTAGGCCAAATTCTCCTAATGGAAAGCCAAACTCCAACAGTGGAGATTTAGGACTCTGTGTCTATGTGTGGGATTTGATAATATTGATGAATAAAATTTGACCTTGTACCAACGGTCAATAAGTCACATTAAGACGTAAATAAGTGTAGAAGTCATTATTATTAACCGCCCACTGTGATTCACCTCGTGATATCATCTGCTACCTTATTTAGTAACCTGCTTCGGCGATACCGTAAACACAGGTTTTTGTATTTTTTTATTAATTAGTCATGAACTTCCTATACATACATATATAAAACATCATTCATCATCATTAGTATAGCACCTAGAACATGGAATCCTAGACCTCCACTGCTGGAGATGGGCCTCCCAGAACATGCTCTGACATCTGGAGAATTTGGTCTACACTCGTCACGTTTGCCTGGCAAACCATAACCAAACAAAAAGAAAACAAATTCAATCATATCAAATAAAATCAATAAAAGATAATTTTTATTCAAAGTAATATATAAACAATATAAAAGAATTACAATATTAAAACAAAATCTAAATTTTACCTAAAAATAATAATAATAATAATACATAGAAATAAAAATATATACTTTAAAAAAAAAACACTAAAGTGAAAAAAAAAAAGTTCAGAAATGTGTATTTCTCATGTTCTAACCATGACCTTTTTTTTGTCACATGGCCGAAATATTCAGACATTAATGGCATAAATTTTTCTATATCCAATAAGCTTTACTAATATAAAACATATTATTCCTAGTTTTTATTTAACTTAAAGTTGTGAACCTCTAACTAAAATAAATAAAGAAACTTTAAATCAAAAAGGTAATAAAGTGAAAAAAGGTAATAAAGTGAAAAAAGACAGCTGTCATGTAACTCGTGTACCTACTACGGGACTATCGTGTAACACGTAAAAGTAAGCTGAGGTGTCATCACGACCGTAAATTCATTTCATTATTATTAACACCGTAGAAACCTTTTGAAATTCTTGGTTAAGTACATAATAAAACATTAATTAAAGATAAGATAAGATAAGATAAAAATTTAATTTTATATTTTATAACTGCCTGCTTTATGCAGATGATGCTGTTCTTATGGCATCGTCCGAACAACAACTGCAATCACTAGTCACGGAAATGAAAGAGGGATGTGCAGAAAAAGGACTCCGTTTGAATGCGAGAAAAACCAAGGTACTAGTGTTTGAAAGAAGAAGGATGACAACCGTGACGATAAAGATTGATGATGAAACTCTAGAACAAGTAAATGAAATTATATATCTGGGCAGTATTTTCACTGCGGATGGGAAGTATGATAGGGATGTTGAAAGAAGAGTGAACGCGGGAAATAGTGTTAACGGTGCCCTGGGGTCACTGATCGCCAGTCGAAATGTAAGTGACAAAGCTCGGCTCGCCATACACAATGCCATGTTGGTACCAACACTTATGTATGGAAGCGAGACGTGGATATGTCAGAATATGCATGAGAGTAGGGTTAATGCAGTAGAAATGAGATCGCTGCGTCGGTTATGCGGCGTCACTTTGGCGGACCACATACGTAACGTCGAAATACGAAAAATGGTAGGTATAAAAGAAAGCATAGGCACAAAAATAAGGAAAAGCATGCTACGATGGTTCGGGCATGTTGAAAGGATGAGCGAAGAAAGATTGACGAACCAGGTATATAATGCGAAAGTTGTGGGTAAAAGAGGCCCTGGCAGACCAAGACACACGTATCACGATCAAATAAATAAAACACTAGCTGAAGGAGAATTAAAAAGCCTTCGTAACAAAAGGGCATGTATGAAGAGGTTGATGAATGTCGATGAAGCGAAAGAGGTATGTCGTGATCGTGTCAAGTGGCGTTCAATTGTCTCTGCCTACCCCGTAAGGGATCTGGCGTGAAGATATGTATGTATGTATGTATGTATGTATATTTTGTAAATATTATTTTCTAATAAATATTTTTTTATAAAAATAAAATATATTAAATAATTAAACCTTAAAAACTGCTGTAGTAACATCATCGTAGATTAAAACTTAAATAAACAAAAATATAAATAAGCATGTCATATTAAAAATAATAATAATTTAGGTAATTATAATAACTTAAAGGCGTCTCGTTTTTTTTTTAAATTTTAATCTAGCCCGACATGTGACCTTAAGTGGCGCGCAAGGTCCATGAATGTTAACAACTGGAATCAGACACTCATGATTGACATCAGTCCCTAACACTGCCGGCTTGACTGGGCATGACGGCAATTCCAACCTAATCCCGGAACCACACGTTCATACACTTTACTGGTTTTTTTAGGAATTCACAGTTAATTTTGACTTTTAAGGAGAACTTACATATACCGCTTGAAACACTATAATACACTTTATTTATTTAAATGATTTTTTTATTATTTTTAATTTGATTTACTAATTACTAAAAGGCTGGTATATAATACCTTCCATAGTATATTCCTTGACTTAAAGGCCGCCTAAGCTACTAATAATGAAGTACCTACTACAATTTAAGAATTAAATTCTCCATTAATAAATTTTAATTTATCACAGCTAGAACACAGATATCTAGTCTTCACTTGGAGATGGGTCTTCCAGAAATTTCTGGAAACCACCGCTCTACAAAGTTATAAATTACAAATCATAACTCTTGTACCTTGACCAGGAATTGAACTCGGTACTTTAAAATAGAGGTTACCACTAGACAACGGAGACAGAGAACGGGCAGTATCATCACGACCGTTTCCCTTTCGGGGTGGTCAGAAACCACGCTTATACATAAGCGGATTCACATTTAGCCAACTTTACTATGGGCCAATCATGACAAGTGGCAAGCTCGTCGATGTCTCCAGCGTACCAAACTCGAGAAATATCACAAATAAATTAAATTTTAATTAAATGTAATTATTTACATTAATAAATATTTTTGTGTCCCGACCAGGAATCGAACCCGGTACCTCCGAGTCTAAATCCACGGACTTAACCGCTAGACCACGGAGGCAGAACGGGCAAGGTGTGGCAATATCTCCCACTATATAATGTTTTAGGCACGTCCCATACGAATCATAACTTTTGTAATACTCGCCCCCTGCGACGCCAGCTGTCTTATGCTACTTTCAAAGAGAACATATAGCAAATTGCGACTCGTTCCAGGAATCGAACCCGGTACCTCCGAGTCTAAATCCACGGACTTAACCGCTAGACCACGGAGGCAGAACGGGCAAGGTGTGGCAATATCTCCCACTATATAATGTTTTAGGCACGTCCCATACGAATCATAACTTTTGTAATACTCGCCCCCTGCGACGCCAGCTGTCTTATGCTACTTTCAAAGAGAACATATAGCAAATTGCGACTCCTTTATGATAAAACCAATCACGATAGCATAAGTTAAGAAAGCTAGAAATCTGAATCTAAAATTTAATAGTTACATTATAAAAAAAAAACTTTTGGTGAACTATGCCTGGTCAGGTCGAAGTCAGGGGAAACCCTGATGGAGGACCGTAGCGATTCTGACGTGCAAATCGATCCTCGGAACTGGGTATAGGGGAAAAAGACTAATCCAACCATCTAGTAGCTGGTTCCGTTCGAAGTTTCCCTCAGGATAGCTGGCGTCAATAAGAACAGTCTCATCTGGTAAATCGAATGATTAGAGGCGTTGGAATTGAAACGATCTCAACCTATTCTCAAACTTTGAATGGGGAGAACTCCGGCTTACTCGAACGATGAAGCCGGAGATCTGATGATGGTGCCAAGTGGGCCAATTTTGGTAAGCAGAACTGGCGCTGTGGGATGAACCAAACGTAGTGTTAAGGCGCCTAAAAACGCTCATGGGACACCAAGACAGCAGGACGGTGGCCATGGAAGTCGGAATCCGCTAAGGAGTATGTAACAGCTCACCTGCCGAAGCAACCAGCCCTTAAAATTTATGGCGCTGAAGCGTTTTGCCTATACACGTTACGGGCATGCGAGGCGCGCTAACAAATGGCCGTGGGGTCATATATTTTGGCATCTTATACCCTATATCCATCCCTGAATGTCAAGGATTATAACTGCCAAATTTCATTAAAATCAGTTCAGTAATTTAGACATGAAGACGAATTAAACAGACATTACATATAGCAACGCGACCGTGCGTGGGAAACGCCATAGCGCTTGTATCTAATATCTAAAACAGTCCTTTTTTGCGGGACAACGTGCATACCAATATATCTTGCACTTAGCGATGATAAAAACACTAATTAGGCACACATCAACACAAATTTGTCTTAAAATATTGTAAAAAGTTACATCTGCATGTAAAAGTGAATGTCAAGGACTAGGGCTACGCAAATGTCTATATTTTTTATTGATAAATATCGATATTTATCAATAAGGAATTCACAGTAAAACAAAAATAAATTATTTATCTACAAACTACAAATTTCTACCATTAAAATTAGGCGCGGTGGCGCGAAATTCATTCATGACGGCTACCAATTAGTTTTTAGATATTTTGATGTAAAACATCTTTTGCCGCGGCTAAGGAGTGATGCCGACTATTGGCGTGTTATCTCTCCGCTTTCATTTGGATAGTCGACCCGGTGCTCAATTAATTTAATAAGTGACATATGTATACCTATACGATAATATATATGAGTGGGTTTTGCACTGAGAATTACTTTTCTTCTGTTGAAGTCAGTAGAACTGTTATTGGTCGTTCGACAGATTGTAATAGACGCTTTTATGAATTTTGTGTAAAACTCTGAATAATTGTTTTTTTTTTTTTTTATTTGACGTGGTAGACCGCTTTTTGCATCTTTGCTTAGATGCGTTTCCTTTGAAAGGTAGACTAGGTCTGATAAAAAATCCGTATTCAACGTATTTGATAACGCACATGCACAGTGCCTGTGATTTGACAGACGGGAAATGATGCGTATGGCTACTCCCTCCGGGCTGGTACGGTGACCGCGTTGCTCTATCATCGTCATTATGACGATGTTTTAAAAGACTTTAAATACAAATATAAGACGGGACAAGAAGTGAAGCGTTCAAGAAGAATCATAGCTAGGCCAATCGTCCCCATCCCCAACCCAGGCTTGGACAATCTTACTGACGATCTGTCTGTGCAACAAATGTAATTTGAATTAGTTTAAAATATAAATATTTTTTTCCATACATCGTTGTGTCATTACACTGCCGATGGTAACTTTCCGATGATATGTTGTCATATTTCGGTATTAGCTGTAATTGGATTTGTTATAGCGAATGGGTATTGACGAGATTTGTCATGTTGTTTATTTTGATCAAAAAATTGGGTCAGACATTTTGCAGTAAATATAAATTAATTGCTAGGATGGGCGGCATTCGGGAAACTCCGGCACATCCTCTCTTATCATTCATTCATACCATAATATATGAAAACAAAAGTATTAAACCAATGCGTTCTCTCCGAAATGTCGTATGCAGCATCTCTGGTCGATACTGACAGTAGGTCTGGTCCACAAATTCAAGATTGCTCAGCGAGCTATGTAGAGAGCAATGCTTAGTATTTTTCAGATGGATTTTTTTATTTTATTTATTTATTAATACAACATTACATGGCTTAACAGTAAAGCCCAATTTACCATGCAGTCATTCTTATAATTAATACATACATTTTAATTATAAATGGATTGTCAAATTTGTAACGTTGATATTCGTCGGGGAACTAAAGTTACTGAGATAGCTTTCAAAATTAGCAAGCTAAAGTGACAATGGGCTGATTGGGAAAACGGGTTTTATATTTGACACCACGTGCGTCATTTGGCACCACGCAGAATGGGACGACCCTCCGCCAGAACGGATGATCTAAAGAAGGTGGATGAGACGTGCAGTGACGGTCCTTCGAGGAGCCCAATATTCAGATGTGGAGATTCACAGGCTGATGATGGTAAAAAATTAAATTGTTTATTAAGTCATGTATGTATTTATATTGTTATTATATGTGAAATAGGGTGGGACTACTCGTCACCAAGTCACTGCGATCTATTGTGACCACTCTAGACTATATTTCGTTCGCTAGACCTACGGCTTCAAGGAACCTTAGGAGCGAGGCGTCGCACCTCCTCGGGGCTTAAACTGTGAGCACCCAAGATGGTGCTTCGCTTGTGATGCAGGGCATAACAGTCGCAGAGAAGATGGACTGGTGTTTCAGACACCTCGCGACAGAATCTGCACTTATCTGTTTCTACCAAGCCCATGGTCAACATGTGCTTGTTTAATTTACTGTGACCAGTTAGGGCTCTAGTGAGAGTTTTTAATTTAGGTTTGCATAGCTGAAGGGCTTTGATCGTGTACCTGAGTAGCCCACGATTAGCTCCTTCGAGTGCCTCTGCCCTGGAGTTGCCTGCCAGTCAGATACACACTGTGCGTGTTTCCATTTTTTTAATGCTGCGCGGAAAGTGCATCAAACATCAAGCATCGGGCTCACAATAAATATTTGGCAAATATATACTTTTATAATATGTATTTATTAATATGTATCTTAATATTTTTTATTTTTTTATATCAGCACTCTCTTCATCTCATACTTCCCAAAGGTTAAATGTTAGAAAATGCCTTGTAGGCATTAATCTTCGCCTTTGTACAATTTTTTCGTGCAATAAATAATTTAATAATAATAATAATAAGCCGTACCTAACACTCATAACCTAATAACTACACATACAGAAAAAAATACTAAATAATAAAGACCTTGCAATAGAGCTTAAATCCCAACTCAAATTAGAAAAAGTAACAACTGTACCCATATTAGTATCCACGACCGGAGTAATACCCAAAACATTAGATGATAGCCTCAAAACTATTAACGTAGACCAGCACACATACAGACAATTGCAAAAAGCTACAATCCCTAATACTTGCCGTATAGTCAGAAAGTTTGGAGTTAAAGAAGCATGATGCTCACTTGGCCGAGGCCCGTGAACATCATTAGGTTAACCGGTTAAATACCGAGAATTTTTAAGAATACACTTTACATAATAATAATAATAAAGTGCCTTTTGATAGTCCACAAAAGGGGTCTGGACCCATCAGTGCAGACTCAGCTCCTTTCCTGGCAAGTTCATCGGCTATTTCATTTCCAATGATGGCACAATGCCCAGGTACCCACCCTAGGACCACACGGCTGTGCTAGCCCAAAGAGTCAAGGGCCTTGATGCATTCCCAGGTAATTTTGGAGTTAACTTCCGTCTAGTCAAGTGCTTTTAAAGCAGCTTGGGTATCGGACAGTATGTGTATGGTCTTGCCACATATGTATTTACATTTTTTTTTAAATCTCAGAAACTACACAAAAAAAACAGTATATTATAGATGAATGATGGAAGATCCTTTGACATTCAGAAAGAGATTCGATATATCTAAGAGATAGGTTTGGTTTGATGTTTTTATTTTTCCACGAAGCTCCGGAGTAATCGCTTTTGCATTGCAAAGGCTTTTTTATGTCATTTCGGGCTTACAAAATATTTTTTAGGATATAAATTAATGTTACGAATAAAAATATTTTAAACATAACTCAATTGTTAATGAAGAAGTGTTCAGTTATTAAAAACAATATGTCTCACAATCTTTTTCGTTTTTGATATTAAAACTAATTAGTCATAATTTTAATTCGGTTTATTTTATATAATATGTAACCAACATTTTGTACTCAATAATACACACCATAACCAAACCTAGGTACCACCATACCACAATGGTTTCAAAATGAAACTAAAGTAAACTACCCTCATTGGCAAGGTTTTCCCATTGACTTACTAAAAAAGACATCACAACTGCTTTTGTAGTTGAAAGAGTTATGGTCCAATCACATATATTCAGTTATGTTTTACATTTACTCTTATTTATATATATATATTATTTCAATAAAAAAAAAGTTATTGTATCTACGTAACGTAATATTTGTACTAGCTTAATGGTATAATCTCGTTACGTACATTCATTCGTTCGTTATATTTTATGTTTATAATACTTTAAGTTTTTAATTCTTTCTTATTTTATTTTATTTAAACTGCCACCTATTCTGGGACACAATAATTTATTTGTGATATTTTTAGAGTTTGGTACGCTTGAGACATCGACGAGCTTGCCACTTCATCAATAGCCTGTAGGAAAGATGGCTAAATGTGAATCATCTTCTAAAAAAAATCGTGGTTTCTGAACACCCAAGAAGGGATGCAGTCGTGATGATACTTTATATGTAATTTAAAAATAAATACAATGTATAAAGTAAAATTAATTCTACGGATACGAATGTATCTCCCGTCCTCGTGGAATAGTGGCGAAAACGCTGACTGCATTTACCGGCTGATTTTTTTTGTTTTTATTTGTTCTGAACACATAACCAAACCTGGTTAACAGCATTACCAAAGGTAGGTATTCTGGTAGAGAATATCTACATAATATACAACGTTTATTTCGGATTTCGCGCATCTTTTTTATTAGTTTGTACGCCAACGTTTCGTAGGTTTTGCAGCAATTGTGGTCGCGGCGGATTTGACGTAAATAAAGATTTGTGATCGGGCCATAACTTTGCGACAACAGAAACTTATTATAATGTATTTACTAGTAATTCAATGGGTATTCCTTATTTTTTATGACGACATACAGGGTCCGTGCGGGTTGCGGTTATATTACCGCAAGATGTGACCGCACCCGACTTTTACGGATTATTATTTGCGGACAAAACGTTAGGTAGGTTTTGTCGGGTTAGATTTTACTTCGAGAATGAAGTCAATGTATAAATATTACTTGAAATAGTGGCACCTACTAAAAACCCTATTTTTTTAAATATCGTAAATATTTTTATAAATCAATCCTTCTTAGACATTTAATGCTTGCCTAAAACATGATAAATTTTTTGTCCAATAAATAATTAATTTATCATACATCATAACAGCCCCTAAAACACACCTCCCAGACCTCCACGATTCAAAAAACAACTCCAAAAGTTGGTTTGAGTGGATCAAATGTACGTAAGAAAAGTGTATTTCTTATTGGTACTAATACATTCCGGGGTTACAGAGACGTTTCTTTTGAATTTTAAGGAAATCGGTTTTTACAAACGTCCAATATTTATATTTAAATTCTCAGTTATTATTTGTAAGTCCATGCTTCAAGATTTAGCCCTTTGAGTGTCGGCGAATTATAAAGGAAGCTCAGGAAACGGTATTTCCCTTGTCGACCATATTGTGCTCGAGCGAGGTAGTACAACGTGAGTTCCCCAGAAAAGACATTTACATCTTCCGATTCGACTGGGCTTGATAGTCGTTTACTGTAGGCGGTATACTGAATTCACAATACAAGATTCGTAGAAGATCGACATTCGCCAATCGGTTATCCGAATGAAATTTAATTAACAAAATTTTTAACTAACAAAAACAGCGGTATACAGCTTTACAAAATATATTTTTCAAGTGGCCGTGGATGTATACTGTCTAAACTATAAGGAATACCGAAAAATGATAATGATGGGCTTTTTGATAAAGAATAAAACTGATTATTATTACCAACACTATGAAAGGTTAGCTGTTAGAAAATGTTTTTAGACATTAAGCTCGCCTATGTACTGTAAAATGTATTATTTTCTGTGCAATAAAGAATTTTTCTATTTATCTATCTAACTTTGCTTTTGGTCATCAAGCATTTTTGACGAGTCCAATCAAGTTTTGTTTCGTGAACACTGAACATAATTAATGTATTTTAAACTGCTTTAGAGATTGTGACAGTTGCAAGGGTATTTACATAGATCGATTGTCGCTTTGCATCTAGTTGCTTTCCAAATCGGCTCACAAAGCAGTATTGCTACACTATGTACAAAGTTGACGGAAATAGCAAGCGACTGGATACTTTAGAATTGCAAAAACTTGGATAAATTTCATAGCATTTTAAAAACCAGTGGCTATGGTATGAAGGTCCATACTTTGGCATGTCTGTATGGTTTGGTTTTGAAATGCAGAACAAGCTTTTCAGAACACTAACCGTGGCATAACTTGTAAAACATACTCAAGGAAGCCACGAGACGGTGAAGCTGCAGTGGTTCGAGAGGTTTATTTACTATAACATCCTCCACTCTCCGAATAACCCACCTCTGCAGAACATTGCAAACAGTTTTGCACGCATATCTATATGTATATATTATTGGCCTAATGTACTTGTTGGGCCTGACATCACTTACCTCTTGTGATTTCTAACAGTTAAATATGGTGATCGTGATAAAAAAGCTAACGTCGACGAACAGTCGAATCGTCGAGTTTAATGTGCCTTAACCCGTGCCCTCTAGTCTCGTAATTTGCACCTGTATTATGTGCAAAATTTTGTAACCTTCATACAACATGATTTTATGTCCTCTAGCCCTTTATAAGTACCATTTTATACATATTTAGTCTTAGGTGCTTATATTATTGCGTAGTATTTTTTTACATTTTATACCAAAAAAAAAACAATTATATATATATATATATATATATATTATTATTGAATCCGTGGTCTAGCAGTTAAGTCCGTGGATTTAGACTCGGAGGTACCGGGTTCGATTCCTGGTCGGGACCCAAAAATATTTATTAAAGTAAATAAATACATTTAATTAATATTTCTCGAGTTTGATACGCTGGAGAGATCGACGAGCTTGCCACTTGTCATGATTGGCCTATAGTAAAGTTGGCTAAATATGAATCCGCTTATTTATGAGCGTGGTTTCTAACCACCCCAAAAGGGAAACGGTCGTGATGATACTTTACTTTACTATATGTTAAATTTGAAGTTAAAGTTAATAATTAGATATAATGGCGGTAATATTATATAGCCGGTCTGAGAGGCGAACTGAGCGGCATACTCTATAGGCGGGGTATAATTGGGCTATAATAATAATAATAATAAAACTTTATTTCAGAATAAATTCCATATGTGTTAGTAACAAATTTAAAAGAATTATCTAGTGTTAGTAAAAATACAAATATATAATACAATATACTAACTCTGAAATTTTCTAAATAAAAATACACACATCAAAAGTGTCTAGGGATCAACATATATTTTTGCAATAACTTTTCTCCTGATTGATATTCATTAAAATTTTCTTTAAGGATTGATCAAATAAAATGTTTTCGTTTGTCTACAGTAACGATAAACCAAGTCACCTTTGCATTAGTAAAAAAAATTGCCATTTTCCTAATAAAGGGATTTTTGACATTTGAACCACTAACATTAAAGTTCGAAAAAAAGACTGAAATAACAGTTTTTTTTTTAATTTTATTGGGTAACTTAAACAATTAATAATCCGTGTTTCTACCGCGAACACTAACAACACAAGAACATCGGTTTGGCATACTCAAAATGAGTTCATCCAAATCACGCTGTGGAATGGCCGCCCATGTTCGTTGCAACAACAAAAAAAGGTCTTCTTGCGACTGGATACCCTCCATATTCGGCAGAGCTCTTCTCTGAAGAATATCCCATGCATGCTCAATCGGGTTCAAGTCTGGCGACTGAGCAGGCCAGGGCAGGACATTGATGTTAGCTGCGGCGAGAGTCTGTCTTACAACTCTTGCGGTGTGCGGTCGTGCATTATCATGCATTAACTGAAATAAGGGACCGATATGCACTTGTAGAGGAACGATGACGTCTGATACAACCGTCTCAGCATAAATTTGAGCGTTGAGGTTGCCTCTGATCCAAATCAACTCAGTTCTTCCGCCGATCGAAATACCCGCCCATACCATGATGGTTCCACCACTATAAGGATGGACTTCCTGGCAGGATTTTAATCGCTGTTGGCGTCCAGGGGTTCTCCAGTGTCGTATACGTCTTGTATCCGGCCTCATACCAAAACGAGACTCATCAGAAAAGCACACGAAACGCCATTGTTCTTCTGTCCAATTTCTGTGTTCAAGAGCCCATTGATATCGAGTCCTACGATTGTGCATTGCTATAGGTGGTACCCGTAGCGGTCTTCGGGAATGAAGGTTCACTTCATGCAAGCGGTTTCTGACTGTTTGGTCGCTAATTAAGTTCCCTGAAGAGCGATGAAGGCTCACGGCTAACATCATGGCGGTTATTGTTGGAGTTCTTCGAGCTGTGATTTGAATGTATCGGTCTTGTCTCCGTGTGGTGCAGCGATACCGTCCTCCATGGCGCTCAGCCACGGTACCAGTGGTTCGGTAACGTGTCCAAAGTCGACTGATAACACTCTGACTTGTATTCAGAGCTAAAGCCACAGTACGTTGCCGGGAACCAGCTTCTATCATTCCCACGGCTCTGATCATTTCTTCCCTGCTTAAATGACGTCGCCGCTCCATAATAACGTTGGTTTTAATCAGTAGTAGGGAAACAGTAGCACTAATAATGTCTTCAATGCGTCTTATGTTTTTATAGGGAAAATATTGACAGCTGATTTTCATCTTTTACTCGAATTTGATTGACAGTTCCTGTTTTAAATTATGAAATGCACCAAAAAGGATCCATATAAATTTATAAAATCATAAATTTATTACAAAGCCACATCTCAATCACAAGAAATCCGCATAAACATGCTTGATCCCTAGACTTTTTTGATGTGTGTATTTGCATTTGTATTGAATTACACAGAATATAATTTTGGTGCAACTGAGGGTAAATGTAATGAAAGTAGAGTATATTTTTATGAAGATCACAATAACTTCCGGAGCGGAAGAAACTCATTTTACATGTTGTCCCTCCGTAAAACGACCGATCGACTGCCCAACCCTTATTCTATTATTTTAGCCTATTTATATTTGGCTTACAACGTGCTCTTTTTTATTTATGTATGTGGACCTTTTTGGCCTAATAATAATTGGTTTATCCAATTTTAAAACCACAAAACTTCAAAACCACGCTTTTAAAAAGGGGATTCACATTTAGCCGACTTTACTATAGGCTCATCATGACAAGTTGCAAGATCGTATGACAAATGTACTTAAGAAAAGTGTATTTCTCATTGGTACATGCCGGGTGGGTTTGAACCGACCTTTGTAGGATTTAAGGTACGCGTTCTTACAACCGAGCCACCACCGCGCACCTACCGTCTATTTGCGGGAAAATATTGCCGAACTGACGCTGGTAAACGTATAATCATCGATACTGCAGAGATTAGTGACAATTGCATTCTAAGGATTATATAGTATATTATATATATACAACATTATAACGCGTAATGCATTTAAATAATTAAATATTTCCAGACAGGTCACACAGCGCCATCTAGTTTCCGTGGTAAGCTACGAGGCTTGTGTTACGGAAACTAGATGGTTGATAAACTACATATTATACTTTATTTTTTTTTGTAAATATATACATATTATACATATAAACACCCAGACCGAGACAAATTATACAATGTACAACTTGCCCCCGGTGGGAATCGAACCCACGACCTCCCGAGTTCACGGCAACGTTTGTTACCACTAGACCACGGAGGCGGTCTTGCGTAGAATAAATCATTACACAGCGAGCAATGTTATTGAAGTCGTATATAATAATAATAATAATTCTTTATTTATACAGTAGAAATTAGTTACAATAATAAATACAATAGTGAAATATTTATATAATAAATTACATGATGTAGCACGTTGGAGCCCAAACCAGGAATTTTCGTCTTGTGTCTTGGGCTCCAGCTGCACCAGCTACCCTAGTATTCTACAGTTATTTATTTCACCTGAATTTCACAATTAATGTTATATATTATATCATTCGTGAAGTCGTATGGTACGGTTATGTGTGGTAAAAGATTTGTATTTAATATAAATTACAATTTTTTATTTTTAAAGTTGTTTTGGTTTTTAATTAATGTGTATTCCTACTAACATAGATCTAAGTTAAATTGTTAGTTGCAAATATGAATTGAATCTGAAATATAAAATTATTTTTATTTTATATATATATATTTGTACGTAGCTGTAAGTTTTCCGTAATAAATAGGTACAAATTTAGTTAACTAAAGTTTCCTTTCATCGAATACAAAATTTTAATTAAATTTTGCGCCCAACGTAATTGGCAGATACGTTAGTTTAGTCAGTGCAAATCTAGCATCTATCCGGCAGCCTTTTGTCCTATTAATTAGTTCGCGGGAAATGTCTGTCCAGTTCTGAACTAAATTAAGAGATGCTAGTTTTTAACGTCGTCGGCAAAGAGTAGTCCCTATCGTCTTATAGTTTACGACCCAATATTAAAGCAATTAATATCTGATGTGCACTAAAAAAATTACTTAAATAATTACAATATTAGTTTAGATTTTTAATTTATATTATTTATTAATATAATGTAAAAAGAAAATTACAAATTGACCTCAATAAAATTGTTCGGATACCGAAAAGTAAATAGACACTTATACATATATTAAATATAATAAAATAAAAATCTATTTATATGAATGTGAATCCGCTTATTTATAAGCGTGGTTTCTGACCATCCCGAAAGGGAAACGGTCGTGATGATACTTTACTTTTTTTTACTTTAGGTATGTATAGTTAGACGACCATCAAGATACTATAATACAATTCAATGACGGACAGAAGCATCTCAGTGTGGTCGTAGCGTAGATTTTGTAACCAGAAGAAGAAGACAAGTATTTTCTAAGTATTCCATGGATTCACCGTGCGGGTGCCGGGTCCATCGTGTGTGGGTAAGAGATGAGAAGAATGGTGTCTCGGGCTTGCGACCGACAATAGGCTGGTTTAAGAAAAGGAGGCCTCCTTTTTTTATTTTATTGCGCGATAATACGCTCACCATCCACCTTTCTACTTCTCTCCCTACCCAACCAAATACTGTATGATTCCGTTAATGCCGTCTTGGAAGCTCGTTCCATAAATGTATTGACGGCAGACCTGCTTAGGCCCAATGATATTTTCTTTTTAACCTCGTATTTATTTAATAGGTATATGGAGATTTTTAATTTGACATGAACGGATGACCTGAAGAAAGTGTTTGAATGAGGGTGGTAAGCCTACATCCAGCAGTGGAGAGATACTGGCTGATGATGATGATGTTGATAATAATATATGTAGCTGGTCTCCGTCCATTACGCCGAATGTGAGAGACGTACAACAGGCGGTTATTGGACGTCAATATATTTAGCAATTCTCGCACTGCATTTAAGGCCAAAATAAAGAAGCTGTTTATTGTCGGTTTAGCTCGTCGTATGGGGTTTGCTTCGGAGTTCATTGATAGTTCTATAAATTCGAACACTGCAGTTGTATTATTCTATATACCTGGCCAAGGTATACATAGTACTAACGTATTTATAAATACAAATAGTGCACTATTGTCCATAATGGGTATAATTCTAATGACTCCTATTGCATCGTTTCTGAATTGTTCTTATACTGCCTGGCTCTGTTCTTTCTCTTAAAAAAAAAACTGATGTAATTATACCTAATCTAATTAAGGGACAAGATTTGAGTTCAAATAGAGTCTAAATCCAAACAGTGTCCTCCATAGTTCCGGAGTCAGTCAGTCGGATTTTTATGTAATAAAAACTGGCATGAAGGACGTGAATAAATGATCAAAGGAAACGCCGCCAAGCTTATGTGCAGACACTCGCGCAACTAAATTACTATTTCCAACGAGTTTTTGACTTCAGCTTAGAACTTCATTTGACGAATAGTGAAATACCTCAGCATTGAGTTTGTAAGAAATTAACAATCCATAGCCACTATTCCAGCACCTATCAATAAAGCTCCTAGAACAACGAGTTCTGGACCTCCACTGCTGGAGATACCCATCTTCCATAACATACATTCATATTTATGTTAATAAATATGTAGTTATTATTATTAATAATTTGGCCTACACTCGCCACGTAGATAGCGTCTGATGCAAATTTTGATGGCAATTTACTAACGATTCAAAATACAGACTGATAAAATTTCACTCAGGCAAAGACCACATATCTTCCACTCGTGAGAAATCTAGCACGTCCGTCCGCCGGACGCCAGGCAATGCTAGGCTCGTTACCTGCTACCAATTACAGTCCCGCCGCCAGGCTCGAATACTTCTTTATGGATATATGGAATGGTTACTTGCTTTGTCCGCAATTACGTAGAGCGAATGCAATCGCTGTCAGAAGAAATACCTTTGACGTAGACTCCCGACTTCCACCCGGGAGGATGTAAGAAGACCAGATGTACTATACAGATAAATGGCCATGCGGTCAAAGTCGGTCATACACATACACTCACACATTAAACACATTCACTTACTAACTCACACACATTTACTAACAAATACACACTGCATACCACACACACACCATCCTGCAAACTCACTCACGTTCTCACACTCACTCACAGACACACATAATTCCCATTATAATAAGTTTAATTTTTATTTATTTTTTCATGTACATTATCTTTTTATTAAGTTCATAGATTACTTTTCTGTATTTCTCTTTACTTTATTATATTTAATATATAAGAAATATATTTTTTATTTTTACTTTCGGATAAAAATAAAGTTATTTCACTAAAGGAACTGGCTCCTAAGATACTGGCTTCCAGCTTTTAGGAGCCAGAGCCACACTATGTACTAATATGTATAGTTTTGTCAATAAACTTTTTATTATATGTCGTAGTCAGACATGGTAAATATAATACATATATACAGTTAAAAATCATTCTCATTTTTTTTTAAATATTTTCTGTAAGAATATTTATTGGTAAATTTTGCATCATTTTCTTTAGTATGTAAAGTTTGGCAAACTTTGGTTGCGACAAGACGCTTCTGATTTGTATAGCGAAAAAGGAAGCAAGGCTCACTTCCGCACCGCGCGACGTTACGCTTCAGCGAGCTTCAATTCACCTATTCAATGCAACTTCCATGCAAAAATGTACATATGCTTCTTTTATGCAACAATACTACGAATTTTGCCTACTCTATTTCCGTCAATTCAGTTACCTACGTCATCATCATCACAGGCCATTTTTTTTTACTTCAGGAAATCCCTTCTGGATACCTCTCCTGAGTCGGGGGACAAGGGGGAGGTTATGTCAGACTCGCACCGACTTTAACCTGACCTGTTCCTCTTGACGCCCTGCAGTGGATGGCGGACGGCAGAAACCAACTGTGGACACGACCACCGCATCATCATCACAGCCTCCACTGAGTTTTATTTTAATTCCAATTTATTATTTATAAGTTGGTATTAGTGGAACCGAGACCGACAGCTTAACGTGTCTCCGAGGCATGGGAACGGTGTTTTTATAAATCTATGACAAATATACGTCAGAAAATGATTTCTCATTGGTACCGAGGTTCGAACTGCGTAACTTTTTTTTATTTTAATGAAATCGTTCTTACAACCGAGCAATCACCGCTCACTGTGGCTGTAACACGCACAAATTCCGATATAGAATTGAGATTGAATCGAGAACATAAAGTATGGGATTTTAGGCAGTGTGCTATGTAACGGAAATATGTTTGAAAAGGTTGATGAATGTTGATGAAGCAAAAGAAGTGTAGATCATGAAAATTGGCGCTCAATTGCCTCTGCCTACTGCGCAAAAAAACTGTCATAAAGATAAACTGCGTGCATTTAAGACCCAAACTTCTCATATTATAATCTAGAATAAAAATAAAGAACTATGTATTTTTTATTTTAATTATACAGTATTAAAATCTGAAGTTATGGTGCAGAGAAGTTGTCCTAAAAATATCACCACTTTTACAAAGCCTAATCAAGTAGCTAGCGAAAGGTGACAATCGCGCGATCGTTGACTTACGTAATTGTTTCATTCTCTCTATTTGCCTCTCAGCTGTGAGTGAGATCAATTAATAATAAGACTTACTTAATCAACATTTTGATATATTCCACATCATTGGTAGTTAGTTTGTCACTTTGGGTATTTAAGGCAATGACGTGCTTCATAAGCATACGTACACTTACGGCTGTATAACTCCCCAGCCTTTAGCGATTTTCAGACGCTGCCTTATTTAAACAGTAGTGTTTTGCTTTTCGGTCATTTATTTTAAATATATATTTTTTATTTCAACAAGTTCTACCAATGACACCTGAAGCCTAAAAATAATATTTGCTCTTTTGACAATTACCCGCGTGTAATAATCTATGTAATGTCGGTATCTATTATTTTTTGCGTATTTTGTCAACTTTTTTAGTGTAAAAACTCCATTATTCAGTTCATGAAACACTATAAATTGAAACTAAATAATATTTCATCACAAAAAGCTTTTTAAAGGGAATCACGTAGTTAACTAAACCAAATCGCATTTCGCAGCGGTCGAACGGTTACAAAGAAACGGTCCAGAAATGGGGCAGTTACCCTAAATGCTCTTACATGCGAAAGAAAACCTACGTCCAACCTCGGGACCACAATAAAACGTTTTATTGTACTTATTATAGTATTGACTGCTACTAGCAAACGGTAACTCAAATTTCGTATTTTCAGTGGGAACTAATTGATTGTCTATGTAGCTCTTATTAGTACCAACATCTATCATACAAATTTAATTGTGTGTAAACAGTTGTTGAGGAGTTTGGAAACAGCAGACTTGTACCCGCACCAAATCAAACAATCCGGTCTGTGTGTAGGCTATTTATTGCTCAAACATTTATTTAAACTAGGACATGCACAAAATATAAACCTGACTTTATCGCTTGCCGGTAGACCACTTGTTCAGGTGGACACCAAACCCCACAAGCACCAGGCCACAAAGACGATGGGAGCTGCACCACCACAATCGCCGAACTGGATCTAGTCTCAGCTTCAGCCGAATGCTCTGGCAGTGGATGATCCTCAACATTTTTCCAAGGCATGAGGGAGAGCTCCACTACCACATTCGCCGAACTGGGCAAGACCCCAACTCCAGCCGAATGCCCTAGCAATGGACGCTCCTCACACCATTCCTCCAATGTTAATGGTCTCCAATTCACCATAATTGGAAGCAATACAAAATTTGGTCTTTCCATCAATAGAGCCAAAACAAAGCTGATGGTAGTCGACAGATCTCACAGGATAACGCGCACAACTGACCTTGATGACTATGAAACCGTGGAAGATCCTTTACCTCGGCTCTACTGTCAGAAATAAGGGAGGTTGCGAAAGTGAGATTCGTCGACGAATTGGAATGTCTAAAACAGCAATGACCCAGCTCGACAAAATATGGAGAGATACCAACATATCCAGGAAGACAAAAATCCACATTGTCAGAACGCTCGTATTCTCCATATTCTTGTACGGTTCAGAGACGTGGACTATAAAAGCCGCAGATAGGGCAAGAATTGATGCATTTGAGATGTGGTGCTGGCGTCGTTTGCTTAATATTCATTGGACCGCACGACGCACTAACGTTTCCGTGCTCGAAGAGCTCAAACTTGCTTAGGTACAGAGACTTACTGCCGTCTGCTTTACCCGAATTCTGCAATATTTTGGCCACATTGCTAGAAGAGGCGCCGACAATCTGGAAAAACTCTTAGTAACGGGAAAGGTAGACGGTAAAAGAACAAGAGGAAGAAGCCCCAAACGATGGTCCAGTCAGGTGACTGACCACCTAAACATCCCAGTACACCAAGCCATCCACTGCGCCGAGGACCGCAACCACTGGAAACGGCTAGTGGATGGACTGCGACGAGGAGAGGAAGCAATTAAAATTAACCACAAAGTTTAGCCAGCCGGCCCCGTGCTGCCAAACGTCAAAGTAACTTTTTTCCCTCGACCGAGGCCAAAGCAATAAGTCCTTCAGACAAGCGAAAAAAAACAAATTTAAAACAAATATAATTTTAAACAACAGTACTATATAATTACCTATTTTAGTATATACTCGTATATATTTATTTAATTAATTGGTTAAGCGTGCAAGTAGCACTGAAATGGCGACCACGACCACTCTGCCAAGAGTGTAGCAACTAAGAAAAACAACCTTACTTAAATCCAAATGCAAAAAAACATCCTAATAATTAGGAACTGGGAGAGCTGGCTGTTTCTAAATAAATTAAATTTAGTGTTGAATAAATTTATACTGTCAATTGAGTTTTTCATCTGTCGTCAAATAATAATAACAATAATTTTAATATAATTATGTCAACTGACCTAAAGCTATGAATACTTCATCATTTCAAGTGGCCGAATTTCTCGTCACACGGCTCTCAATGACACCATCCGAATGGCTTTTATTACTTAAGTATCCTAGAACCCTCTGGGATTGCGCGGAGCGATGGCAAGAGACCCGACGGCATGAACGTTGGGCCGTGGAAATTTGGACGGTCTTTGGTGTAGGAAGCGACATGTGTAGACATATTAGCCCCATATTACATTCAGGCGACCTCGTCCAGCGATTTCTCCTGAGTACCTCAAGCTGCGTGAATACACTAACCTCGATATGGATTACGAGATTGCTCCATTTGGGGTCGAGAAGACCTTGGGGACTTTCAGCCTTGCGCCTGAATAAGGAGTTATCAAACGCCTCATGGATAAATCTAAAAACAGGAAGGCTGGAAATTATTTCTGCCAACATTAGCCTCGCTATCATCATTCATCATTACAGCCCCTAGAACACAGCGTCCTAGACCTCCACTGCTGGAGATGGGCCTTCCAGAACATATATATGGAGAATTTGGCCTACACTCGCCACGCTGGCCAGACGGCTTGGCGAGGATATGATGCCAATTTTTATTGACAATTTATTAACGATTCGACAAGGTGGTATTAGTAAAACCGGGACCGACGGCTTAACGTGCTCTCCGAGGCACGGGAACGGTGGTGTTGTAAATCTATTACAAATGTACATAAGAAAAGTGCATTTCTCATTGGTACATGCCGGGTGGGTTTGAACCGACCTTCGTAGGATATAAGGAACGCGTTCTTACAACCGAGCCATCACCGCGCCTACAGAGGGGAAATGTTGCCAGTCTTTTTGGGACTATCTCTGATAGGACGTCGTTAGAGGACATTTTTTTTCATAGATAGTTTAATTTATTTCATTAAGTAGTTTTAATTTCAATTTAATAAAAATATTTCATCTAATGTAGACTAAAACCTATCTCGCAGTATAGAGATACGAACTGACGCCAATTGCCCCCATTCTTACGAAGCCGATCGACTACAAGATCCAATATAATAACATGCTAACAATAGCGGTGTTCCGTCATATTTGACATGAAAGATTTTTATTCGTAATAAGGTAAACGTGTTTTATCGCCTAAGACCAAAAACTACTTATGTCCTCAATCACATTTTTTTAAAATTGTTTTATTATGGTAACAAACAGTCACTATACAATTTTTATAACAAACAATATACATATTATTAGACCTGAAGTTCTATTCTGTTACTTTATGCGCAAACGTTATTAGTGGATTTCGTTATTTACGTCAGAGATTGCGCCATAATTACAAAATATTATTCAATTGTCAACTCTATAAGCGCTCGACTTTGACAGCAGCCGTGCAAATATCAATTTTAATAGCGTAATAGATGTATAGTTAACGGATTCCAATATACATACGTTTGCACTCAAGAAACAGAATAGGGCTGCTGGAGTACCAACATTGTGAAAGAGAACTATATGTACTTATTACATTTTCAAAATATAGTTGAACCATAAAAGAAAGTATAAATTACATTTAAATCTGTTCTATCGAATACTTAACACTAATTAGCTCACAGAGTCTGAGCTCATACACTAACTATAAAGTACAGGCAAATATGTCCACGTCAACCAAGCAATCATTATAGGGTTGTACTGCTCGTCTTAAAAAGGTGTTATTTGTATAATGTGTTCTGCTAAAGGAGGAAATAAACAAGTCTTTAGAACGTGAGGTAAGTCGAGGCACTCTAAACGTGACATTGTCTAAAAGAGTAGAAGAGTCAATGTGATTATTCACTATTTTGTACAGAAATGGAATCGTTTAAAATCGGCGACTTTGCAAAGAATTATCTAAATTTTGAGAAATATAAAAAAAATATTAGTAGGTATATTTTTTATATAATTGTTGATTCCTTTCAGCTTCCTAAAGGAAATAAATACTGTATTACGCACGAAAAATCGCAATATTTATCCCTATTGAAGTTACCGTTTCGTAGGAATCTAATATACCAGAAGAAATGATCAGGAATGGGTTTAGGACTAAGACTCAGCTTTACGCAGTGGAAGTTGGTGCGACAGGAGTTCCAGTATTTTTTTTTGCACTACTGAAAGAATTGGGCCTAAGCAGGTCTGAGGTAAATACATTTATGGAAAGAGCTTCCAAGATAGCATTAACGGAATCATACAGTATTTGGTTGGGTAGGATTGTGGATCCATGGAATGCTTAGAAATTTGTCTTTTTGGATGGCTTTGGATTTTTCATTTTACATATATTTTATTTTAAATGCGACATACGATCTTTTACACCTAAAACCGAGATTTGCATGAAAAATACCCATCCCTTAACCGAAGAAGTGTTAGGATAAAAAATGTCCTAAAGAGCCAAAGTTCCGAGGTTATTATTGCCATCGATCAAAATTGGGACACTTACCCTACGCTCCAGACGAAAAACAACGTATCTACACAATTTACCCCAAACAAAATTGAATTTTAAATTATTGTCATAAAGTTAGTTTTGGTTTATTAATATTTTTAAGTTTATACCTGAGTTTTAAAAATTGATAGGTAGGCTTTCCATATTTTCTGAACTATGTACGAGTATGTGTCGTAATATCGTAAACAAATATTCATACGGCCGGTTGCAGAACGGCTGATTATCTTTAGATATGTTTAACGTATGCCCATAAGGCACGCCATTGGCAGAAAGAACCAAAGTGATATGCTAAATATCAATCACGTGGATTTTTGTGACGGGTCAGTAAGGGCAGGTACCTCAACCTTTCAATCTATAACTTTTTCAGGATATTCTGTACTGCATTTTTTGGAAAAAATGTACAGTCAACAAAAAAAATGGTAATTTTACTTAGAAACTTTTTTAGATGCCAATAGGATTATATTATATGGATAAAAAGTCTCTACTGGACCGACTGAGGTGTGAGTACTAGTAAAGTCAGAAATAACAAAAAGAAAACAATATATTTTCTACGGAAAAACGATTAATCAACCTGGTTTACTTGTACATGCACCTTATGCAGATTAAATTAACAAAATTGGAACTAAATAAAATTGTTTTAACACCTATTAAAAATAAATAATATTTAACACAGACGTCCAGCTCTCCCAAAGTGATAATGCGCATAGAAATCTTCGTCACTGTTCGGCAACGGTCGTATTCCCCGAGCGTCGGAAGACGATATGTACTCGTATATAGAGTGGTAAGTGCATTTTCTTTATGCTTAATTTAGTAGAATTATGTGTTTTGTGCTAAAAGAGATAAATATTGATTTATCAGTAACGAAATTTGATTCAAAGTAAATAGCGAGGAAAACCATACGATTGAGAATATGCTACAATCTTTGTTGGATTGATTTACTTCGAAAATTTTATAGTACTGTAGTGGCCTCCTTTAAATATAAAATCTCTGCCTGTGTCAGAAAGACAAGCAATTGTCAAATAAACTATTTAAATAAGATAATTAAAGTTGAAATTAAATTCACCTTTGAAAACAAAGCCAAGAAGGTTGTGTAATAGCAGCTCTATATAATTCCACACAGAGAGAACACGTGCAGTCACCGCCAAAAAAACAAAAACAAAAAAACACTGCCCGAATTGTTTTCGATTGTGTACTCATGATATTGACTTCTATTTCTTTGGAACAAGGTGCAAAATGCAAGTGCATTGTTTAGTGCTCTTACGATTCAATGATTCGGGTGTTTCCGGGAATACGACAATTAGCGAAGATCTGCATGCGCATTATTAATTTGGGAGTACTGTAAATAGTTAACAATTTACAAAATAAATAAAATAAAAAATTAAATCTTTTTTTTTAGTATCATGTTTATCTAAAGGACTAAAAAGTTTAAAATATTTTCTCTAACCTTTACGAAGGATAAAACTACACAGACTTAAAACTATTTCTAAATTAACATTAAAGTTAAAACAATGGGGGTATATTCTCTTGATACCCACAAATTCATAAAAGAGCTGGGTAAACGAATTTTTCAAGAGTGTGGCGATCCCAAATGCCATAACTACCTAAAACAGAATATTTCGATTATAATTCAACGAGGAAATGCGGCGAGCGTTTTAGGTACCCTCCCTGGTGGTAAGGCCTTAGTTTATTTTGTAGAATAGTTTTAATTTCATAGGTATTTTAGTTTAGTTTTATTTATAATTAAATTTTTAATCTAATTTATTTTAATATTTTTTTGTATCTATTTCGAATAAATATAATTAACCTGTAAATTCATATTTGGTAACTTTTGTTGCTATTAAAACTTGTAAGTTTGGAAACGATATTGATTAGAGAAATTAATGTATTTACTTACTTCTTACGGCCAGTTGCAGAAAGGCTGATTAAATTTAGACTTCTTTAACGCATGCTTATGAGGCACCTAATTGGCTGAAATAACCAAAGTGACAAGCAACTACCAATCACGTGGAGTATATAAAAATAGTGATCAGATATTATTTTAATAATCCTTTCTGCAACTGGCCGTTAGTCCGTCCATCACGACCATTTCCCTTTTGGGGTGGTCAGAAACCACGCTTATAAATAAGCGGATTCACATTTAGCCAACTTTACTATAGGCCAATCATGACAAGTGGCAAGCTCGTCGATGTCTCCAGCGTACCAAACTCGAGAAATATCACAAATAAATTAAATAATAATTAAATATATCAGTCTATTCCCTCTCATAGTTCTAGTTTCGTTTCGAACTCGTTTGTAGTTGTTGCCACAAACCTGTGAAACAATTTGCCTTTTAGCATAAGGTAAGTAACCACCAGATCTCTATTTAAAAAAATGGTCTATTCACACTTCCTATCACAAAAAAAGTAAGTATTATCTATGAATGTGTATGTAGTTACTATAACTTATTTCTTAGAATTTAGTATATTGTTGTCATTGATATATATGTAGTGTATGTAATAATATGTATGGGTATATGTATTTATATATATATGTATTACTATATATATTAGTATATAGTTAAACCGTAGAATTTAATACAATTTTGCACCTACCTTTCAATATAATGCTCAAGTTGTCCCAATGGTTGGCTAGGATAGAATGTGGCATTATCTTTGTGCAATAAAGATTTAAATAAATAAATTAATGTATTTATTTACATTATTAAATATTTTTGTGTCCTGACCAGGAATCGAACCCGGTACGTCCGTGTCTAAAATCCACAGACTTAACCGTAAAACATGGTACATTCAAAATATTTTTAAAAGTTATTTATTTTTCTATTTTCATGCTTTATCATCCACTTCTGAGCCATGGTCCAAATTAGCTCTAGGTCTTCGTGAAGTAAGTTTAATTTCAATTTAAATTTAAATTCCACTCGGACAGACATACAAGAAAGCTAGTTTCTGAAAATATCGTAAAAATATTAGTCATGTACCTCTAAATTATTTTTTAATACCTATAAACTTCAATATTATTATTTTAGTACTCCCTGTGTTCTAACATTAAATTGTCTAAATGAATTATAAAAACCTATGGCTACCTAAAGTTTATAATGAAACAAAGTCATTTGAAATCAAATCACAAAGGAAATTTGTGACTGAAATTTAGAAAATTTACAAAAAGTTTACCTCAAAAAAAGGAATGGCTCCCAATTAGACATTTGCTGGGTTCATCCCGAATACCAATTTCATTTCGGCGACTTGGTCCACCAAATTTGGTTACGGAACAACAAAGAAAAAATTAGACCACCGGGTAAGAAAAATAAATGCCTCGAGAGGACATTGCATACCGAATTAGGGTGACTGTCTACTAAGGAACAGAATTTTGTTTCAAAAACAACATAATTCGCGATGATTATTTTCGTTTCGTAACAAATGAGGGGAACGGCGCAAAAAGCGGGAGCCGATGCGACGTTGCGTCAAAATAGGGGGGGCCTATTATGACCTAACGTCATCAAAAAAAGGAATGTAGATAAAAAAAAAACAATTTATTAAACTCTAGACAATTTATTATTAAGAAATTATAATTTAAAAAAAATAATAGTAAAAAAAAAATAAACACTAGGATGAAAATAACTAATAAGTTCTTTTAATAATAATAATAAGGTTTGATATTAAGCCTAGCGAGGATAGTTCACATTCTCTCTCTTGAGCCTATAGGTATATATGTGTGGCCCGGGAACTAGCGGCTCCTGTGGCCGCAGGTCAAGTGTTCCGCGGGGCCGGCATAGCGGGAAGCTGCACCGCAGCCGCCGGACTCGCTCACGAGCGGCTCCTGGAGTCGTTCGCACGGGGTCCTCAGCCCCCAACTCCGTTCTTCATCATATGGGCTCTTAGCCCCTAGCCTCGTGATAAATACCTTAAGACAAAATAGAGAGAGAAATAATTAGATACGTAAATCAACGTTCACGCGATCGTCGACCTCTCGCTACCTACTTTATTAGGGTCTGTATGAGTAGCAATATTTTTAGGAAAGCTTCTCTGCAGCGTAACGTAGTTCTTAATTTTTGTTCTAGATTATAATATAAAAATTTGCTCTTTAATAAATTCCACGCAGCATATATACTATAGTATTATATACTACTCCTATATGTATAATATTATTGTCATACGCAGCACAAACATCGGCGAGTAGTATCTATCTTTTAAATTACTCGAGACTTAATAAGGCTTCAGCTGCAAATCGTTGCTGTAGCTTATACTGAACAAATTTTTCTATTTGTGCTTTTGTAAAATGAAGCTTAGTCACGTCTACTTTTAGTACTGTATTGATTATTAACAAATTTCTACTAACCTCTGTATTTTTAACCGACTGCGCGACGTACTCGTAAAGAAGGGTTATGTTCTTATCAGAATATGTATGTTTTGTAGCACACTGTAGACCAAACTCGTGAAGACAAAACACCATATATATAAAAATATTTTAATGGTATAAATATATTACGCCAAATCTCTTGCGGGGTAGGCAGAGATAATTGAGCGCCACTTGTCACGATCACGATATTACCTATTTCGCTTCTTCGACATTCATCAACCTCTTCAAACATGGTCTTTTATTTCAATGGCTTTTCAACGTGTAGTTGAGCGGTTATCAAACTTTTCGTTGACAGAACCATTGGGATTGTTTTATTCTTTTTAGGTATCATTTATTATTTTCAATTTTTCAAGATCACATTTTAAGTGACCGGGTTTTTTCGTTTTTTTTTTTTGCGACGACAATAAGATATTGTTATTTCTTTAATTCTCTTAGAACGCACAGGTTGAATACTTTCGTCTTCAAAGACTGTTTGATAATAAGTTTGTGTACTTTAGACCTAATATAATTTTTTCTTGTGATATCGAGGTGAGACGCGGACATTTAGAAATAAAAACACTTCAAGAACAACGCCCTTATTTGAGTTTCAAAATTTCCACAATATTATTAAAAATGTACCTGGACTAGGCAATATTGTCAAAATTTGAGGATGTAACTTAAAAAAGATTGCACATCGGAGATCTCTTCAATGACATCACAGTATAAAGTTAGTTAACCCTTTCAGCACGGCAAAAGATATTTTGGATATTGAAGGGTTTATGGATAACTTTAAGATCCTTACGGTCTAAAATATCGCATATAAATAATTAAAAAATCCTCCCCTAGGGAATTCTACAAAACCGCCTTCGCATATTCGTGCGTTGTCGTTTTCTAATGTGCTAGCGGACTATTGTGGGTTGGGTTATACAATGGAAACCACTTTTGTATGTTTTTTTATTTATTAGTCCTAACAATGAAATAGAGATCATTACTAAGTAGCTAGTAATAACGCACGCTTAGCATAGTCCGTGCTGAGAAGGTTAAAAGTTTCAGTAGATTTGGACGCAAAGTTAATTTTTTTCCTGGTTGGAAATAAGACACAAAATACCATCCACCAACCCATGTTAAACATAGATTATTTCAGTCCCTAGTGCTGTAATAGTACCTACCTATATAAAGCAGTGGGCCCGGTTGTAAGAACGCTTTGTTTAAGATCCGAAAAGGCCACGGTTCGAACCCTGGTCTTCAATGAGAAATACACATATTTTTTTTAATGTACATTTGTCATAGATTTACAACACCACCGTTCGCGTGCCTTGGAGATCACTAATACCAACTTGTGAACTTGTTTATAAGTTGACATTAAAATTGACACCAGACCTTCGCCAACCCAAATTCTCCAGGAGTATGTTTAGGAAGGCATCAATGGAGGTCTAGGCTATGTGATAATAAACTATGTACATTACAATGAAAATTAATATTTTATAATCATTGTATGGTTTATAAAAAAAAAAAAAAACAAAATAAATAATATAAATCGCTACCAATAGGCAAAGTGCCAAGGATACTGGCAGCATTGCCACGTTAAATGGCAATGCTGATCATTTGGCCTAAATATTGCCCAGTCCTCTTGTCTCCCGAGGTATTAATGAGGTCCCCACCGCCCGAGAGTTTCATCTCCAAACGGCGCAAAGCCACATCTCCCAATAAGCTGGGTGTATTTCCGCCGTTTGAGGTTTTCTGCTTATAATATTAATATTGCAATATATAATATATTTTTTAGATGTATCAGTGAATTTCCAATAAACAAATAACTATACTCTCGACTCGAAACTAAACGCGGTTAATATTTCGTCTAAATCTACAGCCGTAAGTTTCCAGTGACTTTTTTTTTTATATACTGAACACGACATGTGACATCGCGCCCACCTGATGGTAAGCAGTACGCGAGGACCAAGAATGGGAGCAACTGATGCCAGTCACCACGACCGACATCATTCTCTACCACTATGCCGGCCTAACAAAATGCTTTTTCACACTTCGTTTGAAGGACTTCAGGTTATAAGAGTGGGAAAACACTTCCTGGGAGAGCATTCCACATCTTCAGCGTGCGACAGATGTAAGAGTCTCCAAATTTATGAGTACGCGTAGGGATAGTGGGTAAGGTATGTGGATGCATATTTTGGCCTGTGCGTATAGTTTGGTTGCGCAATAGAGAAGAAGGGATAAGGTTATGGAGCTCCTCAGAACACTCGCCGTGGTATAGCTTGTAGAACACGCTCAGAGAGGCAACGTCACGGCGAAGCTGCAGTGATTCGAGAGTTTTAGAAACTGTGGTGTCGTCCACTATCCGAATTGCCCGCCTCTGCAGGACATTGAGAGCATCTGTAAGATACTTAGCGGAGCCATCCCAGAGGTGAGAATAGTATTCCACGCATGACCTTATCTGTGCTTTATACAGCATAAGTCTTAGAGCAGGCGGGAAAAACCGCTTCACCTTGTTCAGTATCCCAAGTTTTTTTGACGCTGTTTTGGTGATGCTCTCAATGTAGTTTCTGTGGTTTAGGTCTGAGCGTATTTCGACTCCGAGTATGTTAAAGCTGGGTTGAAGTTCCAGCACGGTGTTCTGAAGAGTAGGAATAGAGGAGTAGGTTTAGTTTCGTGACGTATTAAAATTACAAGTTTTATGTTATTCGACTCGGAATCCCTGAAAGACGGATGGTCGGTGTGTCGTGGCGACTGCATGAATATTTCAGGCGGAACATTAGCCCGGCTACAGAAAAATAAATATGGTCGGCTTCACTGGACATTTGTATATAAATCGCGGCCTATCCGCACGTGAGACGAATTCCAATCGCCAAGGGACCTATTTCTATAAAAAACGATAGCATTTCGATTGAATAAAAAGATAATAATACAGTATTGGTTCGGTGGGGTGATGACCTAAAAGCAGGGTGAATTTATTTTTTTGTCACAAGCTCTCCGAAAACAACAAACACTCCGAAAACCAATGGGCTCGCATATCTTTTATTTTAATTATATTTTTGAAAAAGTTACAGTAAGAAATAAGAAATATATTTTTCTCGTACTTAAAGAAACAAAAAAGATTTTTTTGCATTAAAAAGTTTTTAACATTTTGTGTTACTATAAACAATTATTGTTTAATTTATATTTTGTATATAATTTATAATTAGTATATATACACATAATAAATATATACATAATAAATGCTTATATGAATAAATACGAGTTTACTACATGTCAAGAAATGGAGATTAGGCTTTATTTTGTTTTAAGAAAAAGTGTATATAATAGATTTTTAAATATATTTAAAGACGGTGGCTGTCTGATGAATAGAGGCAGCCTGTTCCATTGTGTTCCAAGAGTGGACAGGGATACAAAGGTAATGTCAATTTTAATTTTAACGATTTCACAAGTTGGTATTAGTGGAACCGGGACCGACAGCTTAACGGGGCCGATGGTGTTGTAAATCTATGACAAATTTATCTAAGAAAAGTATTTCTCATTGGTACATGCCGGGACATAAACTTTTGTTATCGTGTTTCGGTTGGAAACCGAGCTTTACCGCCACTTCGGTCAGCCATCACATGCAATCGCATTTATTGCGATTCGTTAGCGACATTCGAGAATAGAGCGTCCGATCCAGTTCCAAGCTATTTATCAGTTAACCGTATATCCATCCTTCACTGGAGGAATGCTTCTTTGAATTTTTATTAAAATTCTTACTTCTGATGCGTAAAGCGCGGGTCGAGTCCATTAAAGACGCTATTGCGGAAGGAGAACACTTAATTGGTCAACTTAATTCGTTACAAAAATGGAGTGGCTTTTTAGGATCAGAGTAGAATTGCCAATGCCGATTAATTCTACTGTGACTAAGTTTTAAACGATTTCGCATACCTATTAATATTTTTTACTAAAGGATTATTTTGAAATCTATGTATACCTTTAACTCTGCCTCTGTGGTCTGGCTGTTAAGACGGTAGATTTATACCGGGTTCGATTCCTGTTTTTTTTTTTTCTATTGATCGACTTGTGTCGACCCTTGCTCGGTCTCATGTCCAGGACACAGCTGTCAGAGACTCTCCTTTTTGGTCTTGAGACAATGGGACTGTGGAGGCCAATTGCTAGGAAGTTCTTAAAAGAACTGTGTAGGCGGCTGGTTAATGCTGTATGTGATAAGAGGGCTGGCAGTTTTCTCACAGCAAATGAGCATCGCTGTGCAGCGGGGGAATTCTGCAAGTGTTTTTCGTACATATATTAGCTCAATATTTTTTTGTATTTATTTCGAATACATATAGTAGTGATTTATTTTTTAAAAAATCACAGCATATTATATTAAACATATAAACAAAGTAGCAATAGTGGAACACAAGCCAAAAAGATTTTATATTATAATTGGAATGCTTGAAGAACTTTTTATTTATTTATCTATTACATTTTTTTTTTTCATTATTTTACTATATATATGTATATTATTTAGTTGTGTTTGTTATATAGGTATTGTTTTTAAGCTTATTTCTATTATTATTATTATTTTGCAAAATCTATGTTTAATATTTAAGTGGAAACTTTGCTGGATTGTGTAACTTTTAGAATTGTTGTAAATATATATATTATTTATATATATTTACAACAATTCTAAAAGTTACACAATCAATGTAACAAAAAAATGTGTTGTCTAAATATATATATACAATTAAAAAAATATATATCAATTGAACAGTGACTAGCAAAAGTAAAAGAAAAAATAATAATAAATAAGTGAAAACCAATAGGTTAATGATTATTTACATAAAAAATATAACAGGACTAATTCTCATGGATACATTTGAACACCATTATAGGATCCCAGATGAACTAGCTGTATCAGCCTATAGGCCAGACATCTTAGTGTTTTCTCGGAACTTGAAAAAAGTTATCCTTATTGAACTTACCGTTCCGTGGGAATCAAATATTCCAAAAGACCACAACATGAAGTCGAATAAATATTATGATCTCACAGAAGAAATGATCAGGAACGGGTTCAAGACTCAGCTTTACGCAGTGGAAGTTGGTGCAAGAGGAGTTCCAGCAAAATCTTTGCATCACTTACTGAAAGAATTGGGCCTAAGCAGGTCTGCCGTCAATACATTTATGGAACGAGCTTCCAAGACGGCACTAACGGAATCATACAGTATTTGGTTGGGTAGGGAGAGAAGTAGAATGGTGGATGGTGAGCGTATTATCGCGAAATAGAAAAAAAAGGAGGCCTCCTTTTCTTAAACCAGCCAATTGTCGGTCGCAAGCCCGAGACACCATTTTTTTTTTTTTTTTTTTTTTTTTTTTAATTCGTTTATTCAGATAAAAACTTAAACTATTTACATTTTTAAAATTATACGCCAAACTGCATAACAGTTTGTTGGCGAATAGTACACTCTTTTTTTACAGTTTTTTTTATTTTACACTATATTTTTAAAACACAAAGTTCTTCTCATCTCTTACCCACACACGATGGACCCGGCACCCGCACGATGAATCCATGGAATGCTTAGAAATTTGTCTTCTAAAATTATATTAACATAGTATGTATTCATATAATTTAAAATTGGACAATAGTTTATACAATAGTTTAATACTACGAGTAAATACGACATGTGACATCGTTCCCACCTGTTAATAAGCGGTACGCGAGGTACAAGAATAGGAGTGGTCTAGTGGTAACAAACGTTGCCGTGAACTCGGGAGGTCGTGGGTTCGATTCCCACCGGGGGCAAGTTGTACATTGTATAATTTGTCTCGGTCTGGGTGTTTATATGTATAATATGTATATATTTACAAAAAAAAAAGAAGTATAATATGTAGTTTATCAACCATCTAGTTTCCGTAACACAAGCCTCGTTGCTTACCACGGAAACTAGATGGCGCTGTGTGACCTGTCTGGAAATATTTATTTACTAACGACCGACATCAGTCTCTACCACTATGCCAGCCTAACAAGATGCTTTTTCAAACTTTGCTTGTAGGTCTCCACGCGCTGAGTGGGAAAGCAATCCACATCTTTACCGTGCGCCAGATTTATGAGTCTCCAATTTGTGATATTTCCCGAGTCTGGTATGCCAGAGACATCGACGAGCATGCCACTTGTCGTGATGGGCCTATAGTAAAGTTGGCTTAACGTGAATCCACTTACTTAAAAGCCTGCTTTCCGACAACCCCGCGATGGATACGGTCGTGATGATACTTTATTTTTTAGTTTGTCATTTAATTTGTTTTAACATGAGTTAGGGTTCCATGAGATGCGTGACCGCCAAAGAGCATTCTGATGTTTTTCCATTATCTATTACTACGCTAATAGTCTCTACAATGTCATAATTATAGCCTAAAGCAGGTTTTAAATATAACGCTAGTTTTTCTAGTATTTTTACCATATTAACCCTAAAAAGACAAGGTGCGCCTCGAAGGCGCCCGCGAATCAATTATATCGCGGCCATTTTTAACCGACGCGCGTAGAACGTTGTGTTTACGAACCAAGTTTCTACGATTAACACTTCCGAAAGTTGACTGCTTTTGTTCGGTAAGTATTTTTATTTATTTATTTATTAAGGAAAACTATTGACATTTAATTCACAAGTATAGATACAAAAATAGAAAAAGAAAGTCATTTGCAAGTTTTCACTAGTTGTGTTAGAATAATACATATTATGAACGATGAAAGCATCTACAAACTATCACTTCATGCAATAAACTAATAAATGAACAATAACAAAAACTATTATCGATTAAAGAACATAAAGTTAAACGCATTTCTCACTGCCATCACCTTGTCATGAAAGATATCAACATCAGTTTCATCAATGAATGCAATTAAAAGTATTACAAGCTCTAATTAAAAATGTATTTTGTCTGTAGTTAGTCCTCGCCATTGGTATGCGAAAAGTGGGCTTGTACCGATTGGTCCGCACTAGTGTATTTATGTCCAGCCGAGACAGCAACGAAGGGCAGTCTACTGCTCCCCACAGGAATACCAAGTCAGCAACCTCACGACGCTTATATAATGGTACATACATACATACATATCTTCACGCCAGTTACCTTGCGGGGTAGGCAGAGACGATTGATCGCTATTTGTCACGATCAACACAAACGTCTTTCGCTTCTTCGACGTTAATCAGCCTTTTTGATGCCCTTTTGTTTGTCATCGAAATTGATTCATCGCTTTTTGAGAAGATCAACTAAAACAAAAATACATACACAGATTGTTCAGGCGCCTGGACTCATGTTACCATACAGTCTCTTCTTTCTTTTTTCTTCAGTCTTTTGCTTTATCTCAAGTTCGGACGGTGAGGACTATATCTCGCAATGATTTTTCAGAACCGTAGTATATAAAAAAAAAATTGGTTACCTATTTATCTTTTAGTAGGTTTAAAATAGGTTTATCTTTTAGGGTTAAAGAATCCATTTACTCGTAGTACGACAATGTTTGTTTAAATGTTACAGAATAATAAATATATAAAATATAAATAATGAAAAGAAATTGATCGCCTCCGTGGTCTAGTGGTAACAAACGTTGCCGTGAACTCGGGAGGTCGTGGGTTCGATTCCCACCGGGGGCAAGTTGTACATTGTATAATTTGTCTTGGTCTGGGTGTTTATATGTATATACCTATTTACAAAAAAAATAAGTATAATATGTAGTTTTTCAACCATCTAGTTTCCGTAACACAAGCCTCGTAGCTTACCACGGAAACTAGATGGCGCTGTGTGACCTGTCTGGAAATATTTTTTATTTTTATTTATTTAATATAAAAAATGCCTTCCTGAAGGAGATAGGTTGGTTCCATTAATGAGGCCCAGGTTACTCAAAATGTTCTCAATGAGACTAAATGCGGAAATATGTACCCATTTTTTATATTTAGTTTACATTAGCGCGCCATGTGACCTTGCGCTTACCTGATGGTAAGTGGCGCGCGATGACCATGAATATTAGCAGCTGGAATCAGACACTCATGACTGACATCAGCCCCTAACACTATGCCGCCGGCTTGACGGAAATTTGAGTTTGATCCCGAAACGTGTCTGGGTTTATCGGCGGTGATTACTTCCCTGCCCCGGCAGCTTGGGCAAGTTACCAGTCTGCCTACCACATATTTATTTATTTGCAATCATGCCAATTTTTATTTTCAATGAGAACTAACATTGTAAGCTTGCCATGGTAATATTTATATAAATATAACACCGCTTATAACAAGACTTACTATAGCCTCTAATAATACTACTATATTGCTTCAAAGTTGGCAGTTTTTTTTAAAAGAAACTATCGTTCTATACGATATTATTCTGAGCTTTTTTCTTGAATAGTTTTCTATCTGCCATAAAAAAACAATTTCCTTTTGGGTGGATAACAAACAGGTCAATCCGTTTTTGCATGATTTCCTCCCATTAAACGTTTGGCAGTAAAAACAGGTCTCTATTCTGATCCTCTATTCAGTTTTGATTTTGTTACGAAACAATTTGAAAAACCTTTATTAATTTCACGTTTGTTCTTTCAATTGTTATTTTGTTGATGAAAAATATAAAATTAGTGTTCTGTGACCCGACTTCAAGTAAATTTTAAATAGGTGGTAGGCGGATGATAGTGGAAATTTGCCCAGTCTGCTGGGGCCGGGAAGTATCCACCGTTCCGATAAACCAAGTAAAGTGTATCCATACGTTTCAGGATCAAACTCGAATTGCCGTCATACCCAGTCAAGCCGGCATAGTGTTAGGAACTGATGTCAGTCACGAGTGTCTGATTCCAGTAGCTAACATTTATGGACCTCGCGCGCCACTGATTGTATCAGGCGGGCGCAAGTCACAACTCGCGCTATAATAAAAAAAAAAATTCAGATTTAAATTCTATCCGATGACATTATGTTAGTTTCATGTACAAAAGATTTCAAAATAAAAATCAAGAGTCTGGTCTTCGGTCTGGCTTTTCCCTCGGCATCGGTTGGAACACTCCTTTATCAAAATACACTGACCATGGCGGTGTGCCTTCGTCTCGGAGCCTAGACTGTCCACCTGCACCAATGTCGAAGCGGAGAACCAGTCGATTATTTCGGACATCACGGGCTTTCTTATGCTTAAAGTGCTGGCAGCATTCCTCATCACGCGGCTCTCAACGACATCATCCGAAGAACCCTCATTACACAGAACGTATTTTATTTGTATTATCCTATATTGGGACTATCTCGGATGGTACGTCTCTAGAGGACAATTTTTATTTATAGTTAAGTTTATATTTATTTTTATCATTTAGGAATATATTTAATTTATATTTAAAAAAAGTAAAGTAAAGTATCATCACGACCGTTTCCCTTTCGGGGTAGTCAGAAACCACGCTTATTAATAAGCGGATTCACATTTAGCCAACTTTACGGCCAATCATGGACAAATGGCAAGCTCGTCGATGTTCCAGCGTGCCAAACTCGAGAAATATCACATATAAATTAAATATTAAATTAATTTATATTTAATGTTTATTTATTTACTTTTAATAAAAAATATTATTAAACGTTTGATACGATATTTTGACTTTGGATCTCGATTTACTTAGTTACCAGAATAGGCCACAGACCACCTGTCTCGGCCCTCGTTAGCTCGTACTTAAGGAAATTTAGGTATGTCCTGTTTAATCGGGCCATTAGTTTGAATTTATTTTGCTCCAGGAGGGAAGTTCCCACCAACAGCGGACGGAGAAATTTGCCACCATTCGTGTGTTTTGCTCGTAACAATTCCAGTTGGTTTTACTAAGCTTCCCGTCTTCTAGCCTACCTCTCTAAGTTTATTACGACTTCTTTGGACTACTGTATTAAATATAGTGTGTGCTACAAAGTTTCAAAAGATATCAATATTTATTAGGCGTATTGTTGTCATAATTGGTTCAAATAGTTTTTATTTCAATATTTGCCAACTCTCGGTTTGGTTATAATAGTAACAATTAAATTATATATAGTATGTATATTATATATATACATAGTTTATTAATATATAAAAATTTATAGTGTTAATAGTTGCTACTGCAGCATACAGTTGCTGAGAGGTCACAGTAAAACAATGTTTAATGAGGATGGGAAAAATGTGAGACATATCATATATGTATGTCTTTCGTAGTAAAATCTAATTCCCTCTTAAAGTTCCTTATGTTTAAGACTTGCCTTGGTCAAAGTTCAACATTCTTCCGAGTTTGCAAGTAATTAAGTCATGGCGGTTAACGAGATTGTTTAAATCGGAACTTCCCTGCTAGTTTACAGGCTGAAGCATATTTACAACCATCGACTTATAAACAGGATAAGCTGGTCTTTAGCTAATAGTTTACTCTTTGTAATACTTTGCTGCTTAGTCTTCCACTTGCAGGAGTAGTATCTTTAAAAATATTTTGAAAAGTTTTCGTTCATTAATATATTTCACCTTGACTGCCTCCTTGGTATAGTGATTTCGACAACATATATAGACTCGGAGTTCGATACCTATTCATAATCATTATAATTATGCGTTTCTGCTGCTGTGCAGCCGGTGCTGGATGTAGGTTTCCCTTAATACTCGCAACTGCACGCGGTCTTTTGCAACCCTCATCCAACCAACGCCAGCGACCTTATTTAGATCGTTCATGCATCTGACGGGGGGTCGTCCTGTACAAGGTCTACACTCTAAAACTCGTTAGCTCCACCGTTTCTCCGGCAGATGTGTCCGGCTCCCTGCTCCTTCAGCTTGCTATGTCGGTTCTCTGGCGAATGTCAACGTTTCTAATTCTATCCATTAGAGAAATACCAAGCATAGCTCTCATTATAGCTCGATGAGCGACCTTGAATTTGTGGAAAAGACCGACTGTCAGTGTCCACGTGTCTGTTTCGTATGACATCCACCCAGACGACACGCACTGGTGGAAGACTTTTGTCTTCAAACATTGTGGCATGGACGATGAGAGGATATGCTGATGCTTCCTGAATGCTGACCATCCTAAATAGATGGTAGGTGGACTGTTGGTTGTAATTAGTCCAGTCTGTCGGGGCAGGGAAGTAACCACCGTTCGTGCCGATAAACCCAGTAAAGTTTATCCACACGTTTCGGAATCAGGCTCGATATGCCGTCATACCCAAGCCGGCATCGTGTTAGGGACTAATGTCAGTCAGTGTCAGTTGCTAACATTCATTGACCTTGCGCGCCACTTACCATCAGCCGGGTGCAGGGTCACATATAGTGCTAGTTTATTAAATTAAATAAAAATATCATAGCTGAATGCGTCTTTCGGCTCATTATATGTTATATTTGACTGACTACACATTATAGTTTTAATTAATGTCTTCCCCTCCCCCGAATTGAAAGTCTAGATACATGGTTAATTTTTTAATTATAGCTTTGTTTTTTTATAAAAGAGTTTAAAAACAACATTTAAAAAAAAAGTTTTGTTGACTGTACATTTAATCCGACGACAAACTTCAGGAGTACAGTCACAATAAAAGCCATGTGCACATCCTTGTACAATACGTGATAATGTTCCACACTCAGGTAAACGCATTACTTGTAGGTAGGGTTGGCAAGATAACTGATATTTAAAAAGCATTATTTAAAAAAATTCATAGTCAATGTAACAATATATTTATTCACGTAAACCTATTACAGGCATTTGTAGCACGTCATGAATTAAATTATTTTAAATGATTCTATTCCTGCTAGTAGAACACTAAGCAGCAAAGTGGTTGAAAGAGGAAGCTATCAGCAGAAGACCAGGAACTTAGCAGAAGTGACCTGTTCATTTTTGATCTGACTGAGAAAGGATTCTGCAAGGAAAACTCAGCTCCACTAAATTTACAAAATAAAACATATACAGAACTATACGACAACGATCAATTTATAACTTTTTAAATTCAGCTTTAAGTAGCTATGAGATTACAATACCTTGTACAGCGGTACCCTAAAAGGCACGTCAGGATTAGGATAGATTGCCCATATGCAAACCGAAAGCCGACAAAACGCCAACAAGTGTATTTTAAATTGGCATAACAATTACTACCTAGGTACACGTACATGTCGCCGTGCAATTCCGTTAACAAACCAGCCCCGAGGCCCAATAAGAAATAAAGTTTTTAATAATGTACGGCATAGATCACAAAACCACTGTTCTTGTGCATCGGAGAAGCCATCGGTCCCAGTTCCACTAATACCAACTTGTAAAATCATAACCTACTATAAAATTTATTAATATTAAAAACTTTAACTTAATATAGTAGATATACATATATGAAGATAATATATTATTAGGAAGTAGAATATATGAAGTTAAAATATATTGCTCTACTACTGATAATATGTGAAGACAAATCTTATTCATAAATTATGCTTTTTATAGTTGTAGAAACCCAACCCTAAAAGCACAACGTATCTATATGTATTTATATAAATGTATAGATATAATATGTGCACCGAATGTGGTCACGAGCGAGCGGGCACGTAACAGTAACCACTCGGTCGCTTGGTGTAATTCTTAACAGATATTCGATTTGTGACCTATAAATGAGAGCCCGTGTGACCCATTTCTGCAACACGTCCCAGTCTCTTCATTAGCTTTTCTCTAACAGAGAGTACTACTCGCCACGCTTGCCGCCAGACGAGATATAAATTTTAAATGACAATTGACGATTCCACAAATTGGTATTAGTGGAACCGGGGCCGTCGGCTTAACGTGGTCTATGAGGCACAGGAATAGTGGTGTCGTAAATCTATGACAAACATACGCAAGTAAAAAGTAAAAGTTCTTATCTTGAACCTCATCGAGGCTTCATCAGAGCTGAAGACTGGCTGTCATCTAGTCCCGATGATAATTTGGAGTACCTAAAACATTTCATAAGATTGGCAGTAATGAATTTTCTCATGGATAAAGTACGTGTTTCAATCGATAACTGGCTACAACGTTTAAACGATGTGTATAAGGCCAATAAAGATCATTTTGAAACTACCTATTTTTTTATTTTATAAATATAATATGAATGTATATACTAACGCACACTGCAGTAATACATGTTTTATGTAATGGAAAAATAAGTTTTTTTATAATACTACTAGCATGACACTGCTACCTGATGGTAAGTGGCGCGCAAGGCCCATCTTAGCAACTGGAAGCTGACACTTATAACTGACATCAGTACCTAACACTATACCGGCTTGACTAGGCATTACGGCTTTTCAATCCTGATTCCGCAACGTGAATACACTTTACTGGGTTTATCGGCACAAACGGTGGGTACTTTCCAGATTGTGCAAATTATCACCATGTCCGCCTATTTACGTGGTCGATCTCCAGCATGAATCAATTTAAAACACTTTTCTTACGTATATTTGTCATAGACCGTTCTCTTGTTTTGAAGAGCATGTTAATTAGCCGGTCACGGTTCCACTAATAGCAACTTGTGGAATCGTTAATAAATTGTCATTAAAATTGACATATTTTATTACCCGTATTATGTTTTAACTTCTAAGGACAGTTGGGACAAAATACTGTTGTTATGCAATGGACAAATAAACTTAGTATAACCTGCTTATGAAATATAAAATTGTAGCCTGCATTAGTAGCAGAGATAAAATTATATTTAACAGGTTCTGTTCCGTGCAAAGTTTTCAGCAAAGCGCAATTTTTATAGTTCACTCATAGCAAATGTTTTGTTGTTGTTTGCCCAAAGTTAAATTGGGTTTTAAACCGTGTTTATTTTATATAAAAATTGTTTTAATGTCGGTGCTGCAATTTTTTGTTTCGGCTTTCCGTTAGCACACGGACAAGCAGCCTAACCTAATTCTTAAATACCTGGTAATCATAGTGAATTTGAAAGATACTTATTTATTTAAAGTTGTGTAATTCTGTATTTGTTTCATTTGTAAATCTGCTATAGCTGAGTTTTTCTAGCAGATTCCTTTCTCAGATTATAAACATTATCAGGTCACTAGAATCTGCCAAGCTTCTCGTCTTCTTTCACAGCTTACTCTTTTGGACCACTTCGCTTCTTAGTCTTCCACTAACAGGAGTAGAATCATTCAAAATAATTAAATAATGACGTGTCACAAATGCCTGTAATAAGTTTACGTGAATAAAGATATATTGACTTTAAATTAAACTTGATCATTTATGAAAATACACTGACCTTTGCGATGTGCCTTAGTCTCGGAGCTCGGACTGTCCACCCGCATCAGTGTCGGTGTGGAGGACCGGTCGATCATTTCGGACAACATGGACTTTTTTGTGCTAGAAGTGCCGGCCACATTCTCGTCACGCAAATCTTAACGAAATTGTCACGTCGGAGTACCGCAATCCTAGAACCCTCTGGGATTACATGGAGCGATGGCAGAAGACCTTGGGGAAAGAGGGGAGGCTATGTCGGGCTCGCACCGACTAAAACGTGATGATATTCCTCTTGACGCCCCGTGTGATGGTAAGAGAGTTGGTGTGGGGTGCGAGTGTGTCACATTAGCCCCATCTCACATCCAGGCGACCTTATCAGGAGCGAATCTCAAGTTTTGCAAATACTTCAAGCTCTCAGCAAGGCGCCTGGCCAAGGTGTTGTCAAAGCGGCTAACGGGAGGAATGCTGACAGTAGTTTCTGCCAACTTATTAGTCTCGCTATTCAAAGGGGAAATGTTGGCAGTCTCCTTGGGACTATCTCGGATAGGCCGTCTCTAGAAGTTTTAGATCTTTAGGTAGATTAAAAAACAGTACCTGTAGGGGAAAATACCTACTGGCTGATGGAGACAGTTTAGGGAAAGGAAAAGAAAGGTTACTCACGTGGGTCCGGCTGTCACCTGTTTTCCTCCTGCAAGCCTCCAAATCGAATCCAGCAGATATGTGTGGACTGTATCGTTTCACATAGGGTTTTTATTAGCACAGCACTTTCACGAAAGTTTATAGTTTTGGGTTTGAGCCGGCTAGCTAGCGCACACTCGGAAACCAGCGGTCGTGGACGTTCTGATGATGATCACCGACGGAAGACACGACGCGGTCTGATAGTAGTACGATGAACTACTTATTTTGGTTGAGAAATCATGACCATACGCGACGGCTGATCGATGACGACTCGCTGCCTCTAGAGGGTTTTTACCTCAGCCATTGTTCTGAAGTAAGCCACTAGATGGCGCCACGTTAGGAATTCATTGGAAATATAGGGAACAAGGATTTTACCAGCCAGTATATAATTTCTAATTCCCTATCAAAAAATATTATAAATATAAACTAAACCTAGGTACCGAACAATACCTTAAGTTGGTAAAGAAACAAATTAATGATAATGACGACTGCTGATTATATTATTAAATAGGTCTATAATTTAAAAAAAAATATCATTTATAAAAGTCTTCTGTCGCGTTTGTGTGTCTCTCTGTCTGTTCGCCATAAACTCAAAAACAACTGCACCGATTTTCATGCTGTTTTAACCAATAGAGATTAGTTCTTGAGTATATAATTTGTTGAGTTTTTGTATACATTAATAATATTTGTTGGAGGTGTCGGAAAAAAATAGGCCGTCTGTAAGCATTCGACGAAAAAGCTACCTAAATCCTTTAAGATAAAACAAAATAATGTATCGTGGAATACGATGTGTACGGTGCAAATAGAGAAATAAAATATTAAAATGAAACATAAATAATATTAAAAATTAATTCATATTTAAATTAATATTAATTAATTAAAAGGTTAACGGGAAGAGAATGTCTTGCGGCATTACGTTTGCCTTTTGTATAGATTTACAATAAAGTTTTTAAATAAAATAAATATAGGAAACAAACAGCTAGTAAGTAATACAAGTAAATATATAATTTATAGTTGACGGTAGCCGCATCGCACCGTGTGGAACAGCCTTAGCATTACATTCTCGGAGATATTAAAAAACATTAATAGTGCGGAGTTAGGTGTGAATTTTCAGTGACATTTCCGCACACAGTTGTTTTAATTTAGGAAGGCGGGCTTCTCATACTTGTTGTTGACTTTAAAGTAGGTACAATTCACTTTGTAAATTTGTCTATAGCTATTTATTTATTTAATTCGTTTCCAATTCCTATGTGTCTCTCACAGCCTTTCACTTCGCTCTTCCCATAATAACCTACTTAAAATACCTCCCCACTCTTCCAGCAGATATTCAGATTCCTTTACAGTATCTGCAGCTCGCCAGTGGAACAGACTTCCTTCAATTATCAAACAGCACCATCTCTTAAAATGTCTACACATACTTATTTCACAAGCAGAATAAGTCGCCATAACTCACTTATTATATATAGACCTTCTCCTTCCCATTGTCACGCATATCATAAATATTTCCCTTACCTCCGGTCAATTTCCCACTCACTGGCGTGAAGCCTTCATTATACCAATTCTTTAAAATTGGTAGCAAACACTTTTACTTATAACTGCATTATATTCGTATGTATATTGTCACTTATTAAATAATCTATGCAAATATACTTGTTTATATTCATAGAAAAATATACATTACCTATATTAATTGAGGACATAAAGAAAAACCAATTTTCCTTAATAAATTAATATATAATATTATATCTATTATCAGGTATTTAAAAAAAAACATCTACAAAATTATTTTTCTATAATAAAGTTGTATAAATATAATTAGTCTATTCGATGCGTTATCCATAGTTGAAATTTAGCACCCGAAACAACAAGTTCGACACACTTACACTGAACTCAACCCGCCTTTGAGAAATAAACCAACTGTACATTAAACTCTAAAATGAATCTTAATGCATAGGTAGAAGGATCACGTATGATAGAATGCCATAGACATAATAAGAAGTACAGGCTACAACTTTCGTCGACACTTTTATAATGACCATATTTTTTTACAGTCAGAGTGAAATCGACTAAGTTTTCAGAAAACGTTTTACCACAACAACAATCACGTGGGGCTCAAAAAGGAGTTTTCGGAAGTTCGGAATAATCACAAACTATTATTAGGAGGGTGTAGTGAGATATCACGTTTTTCGTTGAATTGTCTCACCACTGTCATGCAACAGACACAATCAATATCTCATTTTATCGCGGTGCCTAAGTTTACTAAATTAAATTAAAACATACCTGTATTTATAGATAATATACTGAAATTTTTAACATTGGGTACAGGAAGGAGGGCGTAGTCTAAAATGTAATGTAAAACGTAGTGATAGATAGATATATTCTTTATTTCACCAAAAAAAAACCATTCAAATGTACACAGGCGAGCTTAATGTCTAGGCATTTTCTAACAGCTAACCTTTGGGAGAGTGGGAAGAGAGTGTGGGTGCATGTTGCTAAAAAATATCACGTGATTAATAGACGATACCTAACGCCCGAATCATACGGCGACGAATGTCTGCAAATCCATTGCTGTATCAAAACATCTGTACACTTATATTTTATTTATAATTCCATCTTTGACAAACCATGTGCCCTGTTATACGAAACACGGATAGATAAGGATGCAACTATTGTGTTAAAGTTTTAACAATAAATTTATATAATTTGAAGGAAGTAAAGTATAATGATTAAAAATATATATATAATAATTAAACTAAAAACTAAAATTTTAAAACATAAATTACTATTAATCAAAATAAAACAAAAAACTACTTTTAAATTAAAAATACAACTAAGAACTAAAAAAAAAAAAAAAAAAAAAAAATGAAGTTTTGTTCAATATGTGGCAAATATATATTTTTCTATCTTTCAACTATTACTCGCTATAGTTTAAGTAAGATATAGATATTATATATGTGCTACGCTGCCAAACAACTCAGGGAAGTATCCACCCTTCGTGCCGATAAACCCAGTAAAGTGTATCAACACGTTTTGTGATCAGGTTCGATTTGCCGCCATGCCCAGTCAGGCCGGCATAGTGTTAGGGACTGGTGTCAGTCATAAGTGTCTGAATCCAGTTGCTAACATTCATCTCGCACGCCACTTACTATCAGCAAGGCGCATATGTCTAGTATAAAAAAAAACTTTTTGTTATTCAATCTGTATAGATCTTTGATTCCTTTCTTAGTCATTTAAAATATGCAAGTCATCCGCTATTTTATTTTTTTCAATGAACAAATAAAATACCTACTTTACATTTCTTTGGCTCTAAACGAAGGTAGATTTATTTTTAGTTATTCAGACCGTTCATTATAAATACATTCATATATGTCTACATTACTGGCACATCATTTCCCCCTGGAGCAGCTCGCGGCAGCTCGGCATTATCATAAATGCTACCGACAATGAAAAGGGTACCTTAGCAGAGATTTTTACATCGTACATTCACCTACAAAAGTGCATGGGTATATACTCAAATACTTTTTTAAATTAAATAATTACACGACTTCCAACGATTATTTTTTAGAAAGATACGTACGGTACAGCAATAAAACTGACTATTGAAAAATATCTACAGGATCAAACTACAAACATATTGTTAGGGGTACATACATACATATTTGTTGTGTTCTCTTCTTCCGATAGATGATAGGGAAGGCAAAGGGTCTAGCCGTAATATATGTTTCTTTTTATGAGTTAATGAGGTTATCATCAAATTTAATTTTGCAGAATTTTATGTTTTTCTTGGAGTCACTCGCGGCATTATAGCCCAAACACGTCGGGTAAAATATGGGAGTTCGCAGCGCGGGAAAACCGTAAAAAATAAACTGCAACTCATGCCTCATATTTAAACTCCAATTTATCATTTTCCATAATTGTAGTACATTATTTAAAAAAAGAACACCACTTTAGACAAATTTATATCCACAGTTAACAAACAAAACAAAAACTTGCACTTGACATGTCCGCGCAAAATGGCGCAAAGGTCTCTTCATACATACATATTTTCATGCCAAATCTTTTGCAGGGTAGGCAGAGATAATCGAGCACCACTTGTCACGATTCGACATTCATCAACCAAGGCCTCTTTTTCCCACAACTTTCGCATTATAGTATATCTGGTTCATCAATCTTTCTTCGCTCATCCTTTTAACATGCCCGAACCATCGGAGCATGCCTTTCCTTATTTTTATTTCCCAAACTTTTATAATTTATTTAACAAGTTGTTTGTTTTCGTTTCTGAGGTACTAAGTTTAAAAAATATGTTTTTTTTTTTAGTTATAGTCCTATTTAAAAAAAAGGTTTATTCTATTTTAAAACCATATGTTTTTAATTTGTTTTTTTTTATTGGTAAATGCTGTGACACCAATATATTAGATAAGTTATAGTAATATTATGATATGTATATAATAATATATTTCTATGATTGAACCTATAATTGTTCAAATTTGTCCCTAAAGTTTGGCTGTTAGAGAATGTCTTCGGGCATTAAGTCCGCCTTTGTACTTTGTATAAATAAATATATGTACTGTTTATACTATATCATTAAATAAATTAAAATTGCTTTACAGATCTATTGTGCAGATTAGGTAAGCATTTTTAGAATATTATTGTCTATGTTTTTTATAACATGAAGTGTTGCCGATTATACCGGGCGTCCTCTAGCATGTGCCAAATTGAATTCGTTATATTTTTAATTTTATTCCTTTTTTCTAATCCTCTTTTTAAGTCCGCCTTTTACATTGGGATTTATGCAACGTTTGGTAAGGTGTAATAAAAAATTGAAAAAAACCGCGACCGTCTCTTGTATGACGTCTATGTGATTTGACCTTAAATACTTATTTATTAATGTAACTCTTGTTTTAATTGGCATTTGACATCATTGTAACTGACACATACTGCTTTTATGCATATATGCTTTCAACAAGAACAACAAATAGGTGGTAGGCGGACTGATAGTAGTAATTTGCCCTGTCTGCCGGGGCAGGGAAGCATCCACCGTTCGTGCCGATAAACCGCGGAAAGTTTATCCACATGTTTCGGGTTCAGGCTCGAATTGCTGTCATGCCCAGTCAAGCCGGCATAGTGTTGGGGACTGATGTCATTCATCACTGTCTGTTTCCTGTTGCTAATTCATTTCAAGTTCATGGACTTTGCGAGCCACTTACCACCAGGTAGGCGCAAGGTTACATGTGCGTACATATATGTATATATAAAAAAAGATAAGCCAACAGTACTAACACCACACATGTATTTGTAGTATTGTCATAATCACGACTGTATCCCTTTCGGGGTGGTCAGAATCCACGCTTATAAAAAAGCAGATTTACATTTAGCCCACTTTACTATAGGCCAATCATGACAAGTGACAAGCTCGTCTCTAGAGTACCAAACTCGATCAATATTAATTATTTAAGTGTCCCGACCAGGAATCGAACCCGGTACCTCCGAGTCTAAATCCACGGATTTAACCTGTATTTTGTTTAAAACTAAATCAGAAGTTAGATGCAGCACAAAGGAGACCTCCTTTTCTATTTTGTTGCGCAACAAGAAGCTAACTATCCATCATTCTACTGTATTTACTACCCAACCAAATAATGCATTAAGATAAATACAATTACTTAAAAATAATTAAATACTATTACATAAATACTTATTCGAAGTAATATACAAACAATAATAAAATAATTACAATATAATTAAAACTACTTAAAGAGTAAAAAACTAATATAAACTAAACCTAATAAAAAATAAACTATAGGTAAAAAATGTTCTCTAATATCCCTTAAGGGATAATCCTAAGGAGGCTGGCAACATTTCCCCTCTGTATAGCGAGGCTAATACGTTGGCAGAAATAATTGCCAGCCTTCCTGTCTCCAGACTTTTCCGCTAGCCGTTTGGACAACTCCTTGGCCCATGGGCCCATCGTCTCGACCCCAAGCGACGCAAATTCGTAACCTGTACCGAGTTTGGCGTATTTGCGCAGCTTGAGGTTCTCAGCAGAAACCCCCGCACTCCTCGCTTAAATAAATACTTAAATGATATATAATTAAAATTATATTATTTATTTAAAACTTTATTGCACTCTGTACAAAGGGCGGGCTTAATGCCGCTAGACATTCTCTGACAGTCAACCTTAGGGACAAATAAAGCATTTAAAGTGAACGGTGGGTGCAAGTAAAAATCAAATATATTATAACTAAACGATCACATTGTAAGCAATAAACAATATGTAAATTATATACACATAAATACATACATACATACACACAATAATACATACAATACAATACAATATATATACATAAAGATACATATATACATATAATACAATATATATACATACACTAAGTAGGTATCTTGTCTAGTATATAATTAATCTTAGGTCCAATTATTTCAGTAAATGGTGTAAAGATTTGCTGGAATTAATAATTAGTTAAAACTATAACGTACGTAAGAAAAGTGTATTTTCCATTAGTACATGCCGGGCATCGCAACACGACCTTTTTTTTAAGAAAAGCGTTTTAATACATACCACCCACCGTAAAAGCTTCTGTACTACAGATCAAAACCAGCTGAATAGAGAAGCACACTGAATAAAAATGTACGTACGTCTGTGCGGCCCGGACTGGCACTTATTGAAATTGGCTGATTTACTTAAGAATACTTTATGGAGTGGGAAAGGATTGCTGGCGAATAGATCGTTCTTGTTTTACAATCTCCAAGATGGTAATCCTACCGAATAGCGATGTGAAAGCTATTTTAAAATTGAATCTGCTTTATATTGTCCCTATAAAACGCTTTTCATTAAATTAAAGCTGCGAAGACTGGCTCTATGGTGAGTTTTACATTGTACTGTAGATAAATCACGGCGCATTATGATGGCAGATCACATCCATTCATCTTCCTGTACAGCCGGCCAAGGCCGCAGTGCTGGACCTGCAAACACGCTGTCGCTATTTTCATCCAGCAAAAGGCTCTTGTCTGGATGAAAATTGAATCTTGCAAGTCCAGGAAGTTAATATTGTTATCGACGTATTGAAGAGCATGTTAAGCCATTATCGGTTCACTGATACTAGCTTGTGAAACTGGTAAGAAATTGTCGGTGAAATTGACATTAGACCCTCGCGAACAAGTCTGGGCAGCGTGGCCAGTAAAGGCCAAATTTTCCAAATATTACTTATGTCAGTCGAGGTATAGGACTTGTAATGAGTGTAATGCATATATTTTTATACAAAGCGAAACTAAGTCATCGAATGACGACTGTCGAATCACTCTGCCAATAAAGAGTTTAATGACCAAGAAGAAGACTCCTTCTTCTCCTTGCATCGTTCTCCTTACTGCTGAGGATATCCTTTACAGATCACTTTGTTCCGGATGATGCTGCGCCATCTAGGTCTGTTTACGGCTGCATGTAGGGCATCGTATTGGGTACTTATGGTGGTGCGGATCCGGTAAGACCATCCGTCCCGTGATAACAAGTCTTTTCAGGTTTTTAGGCCATTTTTATTTTTAATCGTCTAAATTATAAAGACTTAATTTTCGTTTGACAGCTGGAAGGTAAAGTTAAGTATTATTCAAAATTCAAATTCAAAATTAATTATTGTATAGATTGCTTATTCTAATTACAGTTGTATGTACATGTCATGATGATGCAATCTGCCCATATTATGGGCATACAATATGCTAAGTCAATAGATATTTATTTACAATATTTATTTGTATATAGTTTATATTTAATATTGTTCTTGTCAATTTAATAACTAAAAGAATTTGTATGACATATTTTATTTTATTTTTTATTTCTTATTTTTAACATAAAATTATTGTATGTATTGACCTAAATTTTATTATATAATGATGACTAGACTTACTAGAAAGGAATATATTTAAATTAAACAATTTTTGCATGCCACAACAATGGCTAAATGTGCAGAGCCAACTTACTAACCATATTACTGTATATAAATGTGGTACCATTTAAAGCAAATAAACGATTTTGAATTTAAATTTGAATTTATTGGAATACAATGTTAATGTCAAAATTTGCATGCTAAAAATTATTTTATCGAGTAAAAGCAGTTGTCAATAAGAATTTTCTTTAACTCAATAGTAAAACGTTTTATAGGTAACTCTCGTATCTCTCTAGGAATTTTATTATATACTCTAATGCATATTATGTGGAAGTTTCTGCTGTAATATTCACTTACACAGCCGAGTAGAGGATCCATTGAAAAAATGTCTTAGAATACGGGTGTCAGGCTTAAAAATCTTTGAAAATATTTGGTTGTGCGAGCAAAAGGTATGCAAATACGTTAAATCCTCTTCACTGAAAATGCTATGAGCCATTTAAGAAGGAGACTTAAATTTACAAAAATAAATATAAACTCGTACCGTTATCGTACCGCGCTTAAATTATCCCAACGAAGATGAATGAACGCTCGCGATATGTCATTATAGTTTGGGTACTTATGGAATTAATTGTGGCATAAACATGTTTAGTATTATCCGAGTAATGGCGTGCCAACTTCGTTGTAAACTTTATTACCGTTCTAATATCGGGACCATACTTAAAACTGTCTTTTGTTCAATGTTTTCATATTCGTATAATCTATTTTAGATATGTTTACCTAATCTTTGGTGTTGTTAGTGTGTATGTTAGTAGACTCATATATTTCGGTTTTGTATAGCGTTATCTTTGTCTACCACTTAAGCGACAAAACCGTAGATATCCAAACTTAGTGCTATATCAAATTCTAAGTACTGTACGAGTACTTAATGCTAAGAAACACTAGAGTCCTCCACTGCCACACACAATGGGGTTTCGGGTAAAGTAAAATTTTAGATTGATATAAAAATTATGTTGTGTTAATGTTATGTGAATAAATATATTGAGTTTGAGTCGGAATATTAAAAAAACAAAATAAGATTTGAATAACCATTTTGGCATTTTACATAAAAAAAATACTCTCTATGATTTTAACTTTTTAACTTAAAGATTATTTTGTTCGAAGAGCGATGGTAACTCGTATGTGAGAACGATATCTAATTTTTAAAAAAACGTGCGGTACGAACCCCGGCATGTACCAATGAGAAAAAAAAATCATAGGTACATTTGTAATAGATTACCAACACAAGAATTCCCGTGCCACGGAGAGCACTGTCACTATCGGTCCCGGTTTCACTAATACCAACTTGTGGAATCGTTCATAAATTATCAATAAAATTGACATCAGACCCTCACACCAACCCGTCTGGCAAGCGTGGCGAGTATAGACCAAATTCTTCAGATAAATGTTCTTGAAGGTTCATTTCCAACAGTCTAGGTCTAGGGCGCTATGATCATGATGGCTGTAATTATGATTATTATTGTGTTAATAAATAAAGACACCTGTATTTTTTGTACTTGCCTTTTAATCAAGATCCCCGTTTTAACCTATACCTTAATACTCGTTTCCAGTCCCTTGGAGACAGTCACAATCTTCCTCTTCGGTCTACTGAAAACAATCAACTCAAGATCCCTCCTCACACTTCCAGCAGATATTCAGATTCTTTTACAGTCTCCGCTGCTCGTGAGTGGAACAAACTTCCTCTGGTCATCAGACGGGCGCCGTCAATAAATATATTTAAAAAACTCCTCATTGCCCATTTCTTAAATAAACAAAATAATCCGGCTACCTGATATCTATTTCTGTCTCTTTTTATTTGTTGTGTCAATTATACATATTTTTTCCTTCGTTTTGTTATGTATTTCTTACATAAATTTAGTTAAATTATTATATATTTTTATTGTTATTTGTGTATGTATTTGTATATTGGTATGTAAATTATTGTTACGTATGTTTAAGTATTTGTTTTTATTTCTAATGCACCCGCAATCGTCTACCACACTCCCAAAGTTTAGCTAGTATAAAATGCCGAGAGGCATTAAGTTCTCCCTTGTATTCAACTGTTAAGTTTTTAAGTGCAATAAAGAATTTATAAATAAATAACCTTAAATTAAAAATAAATTTTAGGCTTAGTCTTTCTTTGGTACTGCTAAGACGACGATTATAATTAGCTACTTATGGAAACACAGTCGAAAGTTGGTGGATGAAATATACAGAGCTTTGGTGTTATTAACGCAGGTTAATTAGTAATTCATTAAATTTATACACTTTCTCTTAATTAATTAAATTTGTTATTAAACTAAGAGGTTACTAAAATATAGGTTATACCTACAAATATAGGAATACCTACCTTAAGGTTTTTTTTTATTTTTATATTTTATACACACCATGTGACATTGCTCCCATCTAATGGTAAGTAGCGTGCAATTGCATGCATGAATTTTAGCAACTGGAATTAGACACATGACTGAGTTCTTTACTCCTTAACACTATGCCGGCTTGACTGGACGTGAAGGCATTTCGAGCCTGATCCCAAAACGTGTGGAAACACTTTACTGGGTTTAGCGGGTCGAACGTCCCGGCAGACTGGGAAAATTACCACCAACAGTTACTATCTACACAACACCAACACCAACACTGATGTATGAAAGCGAGACGTGGATATGTCAGAATACGCATGAGAGTAGGGTTAATGCAGTAGAAATGAGGTCGTTGCGTCGCATATGCGGCGTCACTTTGGCGGACCGCATACGTAACGTCGAAATACGGAAAATGGTGGGTATAAAAGAAAGCATAGGGACAAAAATAAGGAAAGGCATGCTACGATGGTTCGGGCATGTTGAAAGGATGAGCGATGAAAGATTGACGAACCAGATATATAATGCGAAAGTTGTAGGTGAAAGAGGCCCTGGCAGACCGAGACTCACATATCACGATCAAATAAATAAAACACTGGCTGAAGGTACATTAAAAAGCTTTCGTAACAAAAGGGCATGTATGAAGAGGATGATGAATGTCGACGAAGCGAAAGAGGTATGTCGTGATCGTGTCAAGTGGCGCTCAATTGTCTCTGCCTACCCCGCAAGGGTTCTGGCGTGAAGATATGTATGTATGTATGTAGTTACTATCTATTTGGTGTACTCGTTGAAAGTATGTGCAATGATGTCAAATGCCAATTTTAACTTTCAAGGAGAAAAAGATCTGTCAGTTTTTGTCAGCACCCTCGTGTCAGTAATGCGGTGCCATCCCGAAGCAGCTAATAATGGTTTTAATTCTTACTCAATCAAAGGTTTTGGTAATCATTAATTCTGTTTAAAAAGAAACCGTATCCAAGTATGGGCAGTCACCCGATATGTAGTACATCCCTCGGGAGCTCATTAAAAACTTTACCACAGTTTCATCCCCGCCGTTAAAGACTATCTAAACAGGCCGCAGCGGGATAGAAACGCAACGAGCAACAAATAGACAACGCTTCATAGCGTGAAACGATTATCCTACATAATTATGTACCAAGAGAATCAGAAATTTAATCGTTTAACCGCGCAACGCGTGTAACTACATAGATATAATTATTGTCAAATGCCTACATCAACCGCGACAGTGAATCGTTACAAATCACTGTAAAAACTTATTTATTTAAATAATTTATTGCACAAAGATAAATATTTGTATTCGAAAAATTATATTAACTAAATTTTAATAATAATTACAAACTACTAAAATAAAATTAAATAACTATAAACTAAACCTAATAAAAAAATAAAGTGTAAATTAAAAATATCCTCAAGAAGCAAAGATAGAAGTTTATGAAACAATCGCCCCGTTAACATGAGACAAGCATCTACCAGATATTCGTTCAAAAAACTCGTCTATCTACACCATCTAAATAATAATAATAAATATTTCCAGATAGGTCACACAGCGCCATCTAGTTTCCGTGGTAAGCTACGAGGCTTGTGTTACGGAAACTAGATGGTTGATAAACTACATATTATACTTTTATTTTTTTGTAAACATATACATATTATACATATAAACACCCAGACCGAGACAAATTATACAATGTACAACTTGCCCCCGGTGGAAATCAAACCCACGACCTCCCGAGTTCACGTCAACGTTTGTTACCACTAGACCACGGAGGCGGTCAAATAGCTCCCAACAATAATAATAAGTGTATGTATTAGTATTTAGTATGTTGATATTACAGTATATATAAAATAATATAATATTATTTACAATAAATATGTTGTATCTATCCTTATTATTTCTTTCATAGCACCTATAAATGTTCTAATTTGTCCCCCCGGTTTGGCTGTTAGAAAATATCTACGGGCATTAAATCTGCCTTTGTACTTTGGTTTCTGCTGAAATCCTCAACCTGCACAAATACGCCAACCTCTGGTCAGGTTACGAGTTTGGGGTCAAGACGATAAGACCATGGAGACCCTCAGCCAAGCGTCTGGCCAAACTGCTGTCGGAGAAATCTGGAGATAGGAAGGCCGGAAATTATTTTTGCCAACGTATTAGCCTCGCTATACAGACGGAAAATGTTGCCAGCCTTCTTGGAACTATCTCGGATGGGACGTTTCTAGAGGACATTTTTATATATAGTTTCGTTTATTTTTAATTTTATTATTTAGGTTGCTTTTAATTTACTTCAAATAAATTTAACTATTTATACATCAATATTGTAAAAATTTACGTGTAAAAGTGCAGAATACATATCTTTTTGTCCTATGCCTTCTTGCAAAATAAACGAATTAAATTAAATTATCTATAAACTGCTTCTTTATGTCCTGGTTATAAGCTGTGATTTTTCTTATATTCAAAAAACAATAGAAATAATAACAACATTCTACCATGTCGGCTTTTGGAAAAGATTTTAACAGGAGGAAACTTAGATTCTTTCACTAAGTATTTTTATTAAGGTATGTTTAAAAACTAAAAAAATATCACCAAAATATCACGATCTTTTCGCGTACCTAGTTAGTATTTTTTTCCCGCTTGTCGACCGTGTAAACGTCCCTTAAGCCCTCCCCGGCTCAAAACCGCAAACTCGCCACTTCACTCCTTTATAAATAATCACACTTTGAATTAATTTACAATTTTCTACTTGTTTCAAGGCATTGTAATGTCGCCATACATAATTACGACGCCTTTTATAAAACTTACTATAGGAAAGCTTGCAAAGAAAGGCAGAATTCGATAAAGCGTTTTTATAGAATAATATATTTATGTGTGTATATTATTCTACGCTTTATCGAATTCTGAAATACTACTAAATACTGTGGAATACCGAATATAATGCGAAAGTTGTGGGTGAAAGAGGATATATATTTCTTTATTTTTCAAATGCTATATTGATTGAGAGCCTGAACAATGGTCACTGGACACCTGAATCCCGGTCACAAACAATATTGTAAAACATTAGACGCTAATTAAAAGATTAATATATAACATATAACTACATACGAGTATATACACATATAAATATATATGTATATAATAAACTAAATACTAATACATAAACTATACACATACATACATACATAATAATAATATACTTACAAATTTTGTTGGGAAATGAAAAGACCATTTTTTTAAATAGCGATCTTTATCTATGTACATAGCAGGTTTTAAGTACTACGCGTATAGTCATGAAGACATAGCCAATTATTCCCAGCAATTGTTACATATCGTAGTGTCATATTATAGATAGTAGAGTCATCTCGTATAAGGGTGAACCTTTCCCTATGACCCTAAACAGACAGACATAACCACTTACGTATAGATCTTATTAAACATTACGAAAGCTACTAAAATCCGGCTGGTCAGAGCTCTTATGTTCCCCATTTTCCTGTATGCTGCAGAGACGTGGACCCTGTGCGAAACTGAAATAAAACGGATTAATGCTCTAGAAATGTGGTGTTGGCGGAGAATGTTGGGCATATCGTGGACGGAGTTCCGAACAAACAAATCCATCCTGGAGGAACTAGAGATAGGACAGCGTCTTTCCTCAATCGTGCAATCACGCATTCTCACTTTCTTTGGACACGTGTCGCGGCTTAGAGATACATCCATTGAGCGCCTTGTAGTTCAGGGAAAAGTCAATGGCAAGAGAATGCGTGGTAGGTCTCCGATGAGATGGACTGACCAGGTTAAAGCAGCAATGGATCACCCCCTACATGAGTGCTCCAGGAAGGCTGCAGTTCGAGACGAGTGGCGACGGCTTGTTAAGCGTGCCACTGACACTCAAGTGACGACCACGACCACTCTGCCAAGAGCGTAGCGACTAAGAAGAAGAAGATAGATCTTATATTGTGAGTTCCATACCTGGGATGCATAGTCAAGTTGGTATATTAAATGTGCATGTTTGCCGCGGACTAAAAAAGTTTGGAAACCCCTGCCCTTTACTATTGAAACGTAGTAAAATTTCTCCCTATAGTTCCTATAACAATGGTAGATAGTGGATATAGTGCGAGAGGCGACATCCGCTTTCCCGCACTCAAATGGAATGCAAATATTGGTCGTCGAGTTTTTATGCTGCAGCACGCTCCGAGCGAATTCCTACCATTATATCTCAAGTTGTTTTAACGTCTATTTTACAATGTCATCACCATTTTCAGAATCTTAATACAATTTTTATGGTAGAATAAAGAATTGAAAGAAACAGCTAAATTTTGTTGTTAAATTATAATGCAAATTCTTTACAAATTTTGATCGAATTAATTCGAACATTTCGACTGGCTTCATAACAATTAAAGTGTTTTTTTTTTATATACTAGCACGACATATGACCTTGCGCCCACCTGATTGTAAGTGGCGCGCAAGGTACATGAACGTTAGCAACTGGAATCAGAAGCTCGTGACTGACTTGAGTCCCTAACACTATGCGGGCTTGACTGGGCAAGACAGCAATTCGAGCCTGATCCCGGAACGAGTGAATACACTTTACTGGGCTCATCGGCACAAACGGTGGATACTTCCCCGCCTCAGCAGACTAGGCAAATTACCACCATCAGTACTACCATCTATTTATACATATAAATTTGGAGACTCTTACATATGTGGCACGCTGAAGACGTGGAATGCTCCACTATAACCTAGAATCCTCCATGGCTTTAGTTGCTCCCATTCTTTTTTTTTTTTTTTTGTTGAACCTCGCGTACCGCTTACCATTTAGTGGGCTTACCATGTCTGCTTAGTATAAAAAAAAAAAATTACACTCTATCACATTAATCATCTACGTATACAAAGTTACCTATTTACCTATAGATGATTTACACTTAAACACATTATATGGCATAAAAAACCAATAAATATAATTTGCTAAAAAATACTCATTGAAATGGCACAAGTAAACGTGAAATGAAGAAAAAAATACGCACAAATCTGCGCTCATGTCGCCGTAACGAGCACATGTCTTTATATGTATACAGGGGACTATTCACGACAAACGAATTCGAGTCTAAAACGATATCAAATTCAACTGACAAGACGCACTTACACCTGTATTCTTAAATGTTTCCTCGATGGCCCCTATTCCTTCCAGCTGTCAAATGTAAGGATGCCACGGCACGTCATTACACTCAAGAAATAGAACTATTTAACTTCACATCACGAGAGGTCCTTCGCGCCATTTTGCGCGGACATGTCAAGTGCAAGTTTTTGTTTTGTAAATAAATTTACTGTGAATATTGTTGGTCAAAAGTGGTGTTGCTTTTTTTTCCTTTAATAATGATATCTGAGGTACAACTTTGCGCCCTTTCCGCATTGTATGGACAAAACAATGGAACATTTAAAAAATAATAATATTACATTAAATCGAAACAGGATCTTTCAATTGATCCAAAATAGGCATGTTAACAGGAATGTCTTTTGGCGACGGAGAGGCTTTTATTGAAATTGGCTGCATTACCATAATCATATTAGAGGGATTGGCAGATATCCGCCAAGTGTGAAATCTCGAAGTAATCTGTTACTTTTCAATTTTCTAAACGTATTATTTGAGTAAGTCTGCCGAATGGCTCGTTTGATATCCTAATATTTTGTAAGTATTTTATTCTACGGTACAAATTATTGGATTATTTCTTGATACGAATATAAGTAGGTAGAAGACCAGCAGCTTAGCAAATTCCAGTGACCTGTTAATGTGTAATCTGACTGAGAAAGGAATCTGCAGGAAAACTCGTCTATAACTGATTTATATGAAAACATATACAGAACTACACCACAACGATCAACTTATAGCCTTTTAAATTTAGCTATGAGTACCTATGAGGTTACAATACCTGGTAGAGCGGTACTTTACCAGGCAGGTCAGAATTAAGATGACTACTTGCCCGTGTGCAACCCGAAAGCCGACAAAACACAAAAGCTAATTGTTGCGCAATAAAATAATATAAGGAGGCCTTCTTTGTAAGCCAGCCTATGGTCGGTCGCAAGCCCGAGATACCTCTCTCATATCTTGTGTATGGGTACACATGAGGGCCCTGCACCCATTTCATGTATTCACCGTTCGGGGGCCGATTCCATTGTGTGTGGGAAAGATAATAATAATAGTAATAAAATTATTTATTGCACACAAAATATAAAAATATGTACATAGGCGAGCATAATACCATGAAGGTATTCTCTACCAGCTAACTTTTGGGAGAGTGACAAAAGAATATTATGGGTGGGTAAAAGATCAAAATACAATAAGTAAAATGAATAAATACGAGTTATATAGGTACGTAGGTAAGTATATGGTTAAAACATCTAAGATAATAATAAATATATACTGTGTATAAATAATAAATAAAATACTTACTCGTACATATTTTTATAATGTAAAATAAATAAATAAATATAAATATTTCCAGACAGGTCACACAGCGCCATCTAGTTTCCGTGGTAAGCTTGTGTTACGGAAACTAGATGGTTGATAAACTACATATTATACTTTTTTTTTTTTGTAAATATATACATATTATCCAGACCGAGACAAATTATACAATGTACAACTTGCCCCCGATGGGAATCGAACCCACGACCTCCCGAGTTCACGGCAACGTTTGTTACCACTAGACCACGGAGGCGGTCAAAATAATAATATCAATATGTCAAAGGAAGGATAAGATGCATTTAATTTTAAAGATAGAGGGGATAAATGGTGTCTCAGGCAAGCGACTGACTATACATATATATCTATATAAAAGAGGCCTCTTTTGTTTTTTTATTTTTCAACATTCTGCTCCTACCTACCCAATTAAATACTGTATGATTCTGCTAATGCCGTATTGGAAGTTCATACCAAACTAGATTTTTAAAATCGAAAAAAAATTGTGAAGCAAACAGTTATGCCTTTGCGGAAAATTCGTGCTTATGTAGATATGCTATAAAAAGATTATCATCTATTTCATTTGGACGGTTTTTGAGAAATTATTGGTTAAAGTCAACTGCCTCCGTGGTCTAGTGGTTTTAGACTCGGAGGTACCGGGTTCGATTCCTGGTCGGGACACAAAAATATTTATTAATCTAAATAAATACATTTAATTAATATTTAATTTATTTGTGATATTTCTCGAGTTTGGTACCCTAGAGACATCGACGATTTTGTCACTTGTCATGATAATAATAATATGTTTAATTACCAATATACCTACAAAATATAATCTACACTTATTCCAAACAAATATTTATCAAATAGTAAGTATACTGCAACAAAATATCAATGTGATTAGTAGTGGACCCACCCACACAAGGCACTTTCATGCCTGACCAACTATGGGACCATGCAGTCGAATTATCAAGAATAGTTTACAAAAAGAAAAATACAAATAAAAATTAAAAATAAAAATCTAAGTAAAAAAGCATAAGAAATATAAACAAATTGTTGTGTTCTTTAAATCAACGGATGGTTCTTAAAAATTGTTCTGTATCTTGATAGTCCCATGTTAGCAACAGTCCTGAGAGTCTGGACCTAGCTTCGCGGACACTGGCGTCCTTGAGACTACACATACCAAAAATCTTGTTGTAAAGGAATGATTGGCCTATAGTAAAGTTGGCTAACTGTAAATCCGCTTCTTTATAAGCGTGGTTTCTGACTACCACGCAAGAAAAACGGTCGTGATGATACTTTATTTTTACTATATAGTATATTATAAATACATATATTACAAGAATAGTAGCGAAAAAATAAACACGACAATACAAGAAATCGCGTCGTTTTATTACCAACAACTTAAACGTCTGCAGAGAAATGGAATCATAGATAATGTTGCCATCTGTCTTCCCCTAATGCGATATTATACTGGCCCTTTCTCAACACGTGAACCAACTCGTACGTTACTTAGCACGCATAGACGTGTACTTAACGAACGGTCCAATAATCACTATTATTCGGGTGGCCCTAAAATTCTAAATATACATTTACGGAAAAGGGTAGGTATAAAAGACAGCATAGGGGCAAAATTAAGGAAAGGCATGCTATGTTGAAAGAATGAGCGAAGAAAGATATGATGCGAAAGTTGTGGGTGAAAGAGGCCCTGGCAGACCTTAGAGACCGACTCTCATATCACGATCAAATAAATAAAACACTAGCTGAAGGTGCATTAAAAAGCTTTCGTAACAAAAGGGCATGTATGAAGAGGTTAATGAATGTCGACGAAGCGAAAGAGGTATGTCGTGATCGTGTCTCTGCGTACCCCGCAAGGGATCTGGCGTGAAGATATGTATGTATGTATGTATACATTTGTTATCAGTTGTAAGAACGCTTTCAAAAGCTTTTCAAAGTTGTAAGAACGCTTTCATAGGGTATCTTCTGAAAATCAGTGCTGACGGCATCAGCTGAAAATCAGTGGTTCAGGCATCAGCTGAAAATTTCCTTGCTATACTTGTACTTATGTTAAGTGAGCTCCATAAACGCAGCCGTATAGTATTACATTGATTAACACCTGCTACTATTAACCTACATATTTGATGTAAAATATTATTTTATTATAAAAATAATTTATCTTTCTTTTCTTAAAAAATATATTTATTTACAACACTTCGGTTTCCACGTTCATTTGTTTTACTTACCTTACAAGCATGACGAGTCGACATAACTTTACTAAATTGGTATAAGTGGTAACAAACGTTGCCGTGAACTCAGGAGGTCGTGGGTTCGATTCCCACCGGGGGCAAGTTGTACATTGTATAATTTGTCTCGGTCTGGGTGTTTATATGTATATATTTACAAACAAAAAAAAGTATAATATGTAGTTTATCAACCATCTAGTTTCCGTAACACAAGCCTCGTAGCTTACCACGGAAACTAGATGGCGCTGTGTGACCTGTCTGGAAATATTTATTTATTTATATATATCTATTATGTATTATATGTACTTGTGTTAGTATATATATTAGTGTATAAATATTTAAGCTTTACTTGTTAAATCCAGATTTTAAATTAGTGTTTTAATGCACACCTACAATCACTGCACACTATCCCAAAGGTTAGGACATTAAGTTCGCCTATGTACATTTAAATGTGTTTTTGTTTATTGTGCAATAAAGAATTTATCTATCTATCTTTCATTCAGAGAGCACGTTAAGCTGTCGGTCCCGGTTTCACTAATGCCAACTTATCAAAATCGTTGAACAATTGTCGTTAAAATTAACATCTAGTCTTCACCAACACGTCTTAACAGAGTGGCGAGTGTAGGCCTTTGTACACTTATTTTGTGCAATAAATATATATATATATATATATATTATTACAGTTTAGACATATCGGATTTTGCCCTAGCACTACGTGTCATAAACTATGTAGTACTGTAGATATTAAGTCTATGTTCGCACGACACTATACAGATAGATTAATGTTCTCTGTCGCGCTTTGTTGTTCCTTTTGTATGTCCTTTTCAATCTTACCTATATGTAAAAATCTTGTCACTTACCTACCGGTCGTGCGGGGAAACATAAGCGCAGTCTGAGAGCCTGAGATACGTAGAAGAGCGACCTTTACCGATCTGTTATATTAATATACTAAAATATAAATTATATAAAATAAAATAAGAAAATATTTACATATGATAAATATATATATACATATAAAAGGAGTAATTTGCTGTGGACGGCGAGCAAACTAAAACTAAATTAATATTTATGAACTATACTCACTGTGGGTATTGTATTTTAAATTTTAAATATATGTAAATGTTTTATAATTGCATGCTGTGTGCTTTTGGAGATGGTACTGGAACTGTATTGTAAAGATTTGTAATTTAAAAAATGTTTTGTATCCATTTCTGTTGTGTGTACCTAATAAATAAATAAAAAAATCTAAAAACCACTAATAATAATAAAAAAAAATAAAAAAAAAAATTGGCTAACCCTTATCAAACTATTAGTTATACTAAATATATATATATTGATAATAATTAAGACATATTTTTATACTCGTACTTTACTATAAATTACATTTAACTAAATATGATAGAAAAATTTAAATATATACTTATAGATATATAGATAAGCTAACCCTTATAACACATAATATACATATCATTCATATCAAATTAAAATAACACATTCTTGTACAATATTTATTATGTTTAACTTTAAGCGGGTCCCCCAATACAGGTCTAACTAAACTTAAAGGGGGATCCAGAAAATTTACTATTTAAACTTGTATTTAAAGAAATAAAATATTTTTTCGTAAATAAAAGAAGAGCAAACAGTTACTATTAAAGTAATTACATAACCTCCAAAAGAATGAACTTTGTCTGTAGTTGGTAAAGCTTATAGAGACATACAAAACAGACTTGCTTCTAGTTCTTAGGCCCGTGTCTTTAGACCGATTATACTAAGAAGTTCAGGGGAGTCGCGTGTGGACTCCCATTCAGAATGTTCATCAGATATGTGACGTCTGAAATGTCCCTGCGTACATGAAGCGGCAACGGTACACCTTGTTGTCCGTACTATAAAGCCACAAGCTACAAAGCTTGTCGATGTCTAGCGTATTTTTGGTAAAGTTGGCTAAAATATAAAATCGTGATGATTATTTTTAATTTTTCCGAGCTTAATGCAACTCTTATTCACTCGGCTCCCTGGGGCATTAACACACATTTCAGAGATTAAATTAAGAGACGGTAATCCTGCAGAAGCAAAAACTACACCTAAATATAATTACACTTTAGGTCCCCGTCACGAGAAGCTTTAAATTAAGTAAATCAACTTTTACTGGGTTAAAACTTTTACGTAGTAATATATCCCAATAATTATAAAGAACATAAATATGTAAGCGAAAAAAAAATATTTTTTTATGATTAAGGTTACGACATGTAACCTTACTTCCTCGTAATGGTAAGTCGCGCGAGGTCCATGAATGTTAAAAACTGGAATCAGACACTCATGATTGACGTCACTTCCAAACACTAAGTCGGCTTGATTGGGCATGACGGCAATTCGAGCCTGATCCCGAAATGTGTGGATACACTTTACTGGGTTTATCGGCACGAACGGTGGATACTTTCTCGCCACGGCAGACTGGGCAAATTACCACCATCAGTCCGCCTACCACCTATTTACAAAATATAACATAAAATTTATATTTTAATACTACGAATAGAGATATAAGTCCCGTCCACGTGGAATGCTGGCTGCATTTCCTCGCTGACTTACATTTTTTGGGCGAAGAAAGAGTCAGCCCTCTTGTCACAGAAGGATACTACAAGACGCGGTGTAATGTAATGTAATGTAATCTTTTAAATACTTTTTTGCGTTTGGTCTCTATGCGACCCAGAGTTTCTACAGCAAACGGCTCAAATATGCAATCTTGATTTGGTTAACTTATATATAACCAAATACAATCAATATTTGAAAAATAAATATTTTAGTTGGAGGTTAATTAAATTTTACCTATCATTATTGCTAAGTCATGGAAGGACTTAATTTATTTTTTGATCTAGTGTATTGTACTTTATCAAAATAAATCCTCTTCTTCATAAGTACTTACGTAAAAATATAAATAAAAAAAATATTCTTATTTAACCAAGGTTTTACAACAAAATTGTAAATAAACAAGATAAAACATTCGTAAATTGTAGACCGTTTTTTCACAAAACAAATACGCGATAAGAGAAGATGTCAAAAATATAAGAATAACTCCTATAGAATATCTGGATCCATTCTCATAATGAAATTCATAAAAAAACCCATCTAACCCGTAAAGTCAGCGGTCAATGTCCAATGAAAAGTCTAAAACAAAGGGAAAAAATGGAACAAATACAGAGGTCCGTCGTTGTAACCACTACTGGATGTTATAGTTCGAGAGCCAACTGTATAAAAACCTTTCTTAAATCACAGTATCACATAGTCATTGGTTAAAAGTCTAAAGCCTTAAATCACAGTATCACATAGTCATTGGTTAAAAGTCTAAAGCGCTAGTCCTAAAATGAGTTAATTATATCAGTGAATTGGATTTCATTTTCTGCGTCGATTTGTCCTAGTTTCGAAACGATCGGAGCACTTTTCTTGCGTGTACTACTTTGAAAATATGCCTCTATCCTTAAAACTTAATGTTCTAAAGCGCCCCTTATAAAGCATTTTGAAATTTTTAAACTAAAGACTTACGAATTCTTTCTTATTTAACATTTAAATTGATCAGTTAAAAAAGTTTTTTTTTCATTCATTACAGCCCCTAGAACACAGCGTCCTAGAATTCCACTGTTGGAGATTGGCCTTCCAGAACATATATTTGAAGAATTTGGCCTACACTCGCCACGCTGGCCAGACATTTTTGAATGACAATTTATTAACGATTCCACAAGTTGGTATTAGTGGAACCGGGACCGACGGCTTAACGTGCTCTCCGAGACACGGGAACGGTGGTGTTGTAAATCTTTGACAAATGTACGTAAGAAAAGTGTATTTCTCATTGGTACATGCCGGGTGGGTTTGAACCGACCTTTGTAGGATTTAAGGAAAGCGTTCTTACAACCGAGCCACCGCGGCGCCAAAAAAGTTATGTAGGTATGATATTATTTTCCAAATAAAAACTTTTAAATTACCTTCTGTAAAGTTGCTATAGTGTCGCGAGAGATAACTACCAACAATTTATTATAATAGACTTATATATATATATATATTTTTTATTATTTTTCTTTAGCGCCATCTAATTTCCGTGGTAAGCTACGAAGCTTGTGTTACGGATATAGACAATAAGCATATAAATAAATGCCTATAATAATATTATATGAATATTAGGTTAATATAAGTACGATAGATAAATTATTTATTGCACAAAAAATAAAAACATTCCAATGTACACAGGCGAGCTTAATGTCTAGGCATTTTCTAACAGCTAACCTTTGGGAGAGTGGGAAAAGAGTGTGGGTGCATGTGTATTACTTATACACATTATAGTATTTAGAAACTATGATTTAAAATTACTAACTAAAATACTTATCAACTAAATAGTTAAAATAATAAAAGATTTTGAAAAAAAAGTTAACATACATAAGATATTATCAATAAATTTAACACTATTCTGATTATTTTGAAAAACGAAGGTGAGTGTTTAAAGATGTGAACGGTCCCTCTACTTGTCTAATGGTCAGTGGGATCTTGTTCCACAGATATTTTGAATGAATCTGAATATCTGCTGGAAGTTTGGGGTGGGATTTCAAGTTGACTGTTATGAGAGGAACGGAGAGGGCGGTCTTAATAGATAGATAGATAAATTCTTTATTGCACAGAAAATAATACATTTTACAGTACATAGGCGAGCTTAATGTCTAAAAACATTTTCTAACAGCTAACCTTTGGGAGATGTGAGCAGGGATTGTAAGGTGCATGCCCGCTAATATTGGTTTTGCGTGTCGCTTAGAAATTCAAATTGTGTTTTTAACTTATAAAGAACAGAGTATAGGAAGACAAGAATATATGTGGACCTGCGAAACCGAGTATGGTTATACTTAGGCATGCATTTTAAAACCAATTTTGGCAGTGGGCTCTCGGTCTAAAGAAATCTTGGAGTTGTCGTAAGATATCTTTTGTAGAGACCTATTCAAGAGTCCGGTGTGCACAAAGGAACAATGGTTGGTCCTGATGTTTTCAGGAAACCTTACGTTTTGCACAGAGAAGCTGCGGTAAAGGTAAATAATAACAAGGACATGTTATAGTACAACCGCAAAACGTGACTAATAAACAAGGGGCGCTGTATAAGTAGTATTCCTCATTTGATTTATAGGTATTTGTAAAAGGTTTTTTTTTAATTTATTATAGGTACACAAACGGATCACAATCAATACAATTCGCATTTTCAACATTTACTTAAATTCTAGATTGCAAAATAAATGATTTTATTTCAGTGAAAACTATCAAAAGGAAAATTATTTATATTATATAATTATTTTTTCAAGGCGTTGTCAAAACAGCTCGTCAACACCTCGGGAGACAAAAGGGCCGAGCAATATTTTTGCCAAAGGATCAGCATTGCCATTCAATTTATTTATAAAAAACATTTTTTTGTTTTTTTTTTTTATTTTAGTTTTTAGTTGTATTTTTATTTATTAATTAGGTTTATTTTTATTAATAGTCATTTATGTTTTAAAATGTAAGTTTTTAGTTTATTAATATTTTACTTTTAGGAAGACCAACAACACTAAAATACACATTATATAACATATATCAGAATTAGGACGTCAATTAAGGAGGTCACCACTGATAGTAATAGTATGACTAAAATACTCGTAAAAGAAAATAACAAATACACAAAAATCATCAGAAGAAAAAAAAACAATGATGAAAAACTTTATTAAATATCTACAAGTTACAAAACCATAAACAAAAGAATTGTATTGACTGTGATCCGTTCTTATATCTATAATAAATTAATAAATGATATGATATAAACGCTAGAAATTAACGCACTAACAGCACAAGATTCATGAATAAGAAATACTAGTACAAATCATCGAAGACACTACCATTAAATCGAAAAAGTAATAATAATAACCTCTTCCATGTCTTCCGCGTACGTACAATAGCTGTCACCTGTATGTCAAATGTGCGACACGTACAACAGCGGGGTGAGGCGGAGTGCACAATCGTCCGAAAACTTATCGTCTAAGATCGATTACGTCTGTCAAAAATGACGGAATGTCCAAGCTTTTGACATTACTAACTGACGTAATCGATCTTAAACGATAAGTTTTAATACAATTGTGGACTCCGCTTCACCCCGCAGGCGTTTAATGGACGTCGATATATTCAGCAAGTCTTTAAAGCTAAAATAAAGAAATTATTCTTTATTATTATAATTATTTATATATATTTATTTTATGGCGCGGTAGTGGCTCGGTTGTAAGAACGCGTTCCTTAAATCCTAAAAGGTAGGGAAAGGTCGGTTCAAACCCACCCGGCATGTACCAATGAGAAATACACTTTTCTTACGTACATTTGACATAGATTTACAACACCACCGTTCCCGTGCCGTCGGTCCCGGTTCCACTAATGCCAACTTGTGGAATCGGTTATAATATGTCATAAAAATTGACATCATATCCTCGCCAAGCCGTCTGGCCAGCGTGGCGAGTGTAGGCAAAATTCTCCAGTTCTGGAAGGCCCATCTCCAGCAGTGGAGGTCTAGGACGCTGTGTTCTAGGGGCTGTAATGAAAAATAAAAAAAAAAAAAACTTTATGCCACTTTAACTTAAAAGTATGTACAAAGGCGAACTTAAAGCTATTTCGGCTTTTTCTACCAGCTAACCTTTAGGAGAGTGAGACGGTATAATAAGTGGCTTTAGCTCGCAAAGTGTTAGCGGTTTGCTGCGGAGTTCAACTAACGATTTTAATGCATTCAAACACATACCTGCGTTGCAGTTCATGTTCATCAGATCATGTATAGAATACTGTTCTCACCTTTGGGATGGTTCCGCCAAGTACCACAGATGCTCTCAACAGAGGCGAGCTGTTCGAATTGTGGACGATGCCACTATATCTGGAACTCTCGAATCCCTGCAGCTTCGCCGAGATGTGGCTTCTCTGAGCGTGTTCTACCGGCTATACTATGGTGAGTGCTCCGAAGAACTCTATAACCTAATCCCTCCCTCTCCATTCTGCAACCGAACCACACGCACAGGTCAGAATATGCACCCACATACCGTAGTCACCATCCCTTTGCGTACGTATAAATGTGGGGACTCATACATCTGTCGTACGATAAAGATGTGGAATGCTCTTCCAGCCTCTGTGTTTCCACTTTCCTATAACTTGGAGTCCTTCAAGCGAAGTGTGAAAAAGCATCTAGTCAAGCCGGCATAGTATTAAGGACTGATGGCAGTTATGAGTGTCTAACTTCAGTTGCTAACATTCATGGACCTTGCAAGTCTCTTACCATCAGGTGGGCCCAAGGTCACATGTCGTGCTAGTATATAAAAAAAACAGTTGTTTTCTTATACGAGTACGTCAATTAAGGAGGTATAAGATAGTAATAGTATGACTAAAATAAAAAATTGGCCAACATGGCCAAGGTGATATTTTAACAGTATTTAATTTGTTTATCATTTTAGGTGTGTGCTTCTACTCTTTTGCTTTAGTCTTGTTCTTATTTTGCCTGTCTCTTTCCCTTCTCTTTCAATAAATAAAAAAATAGTGGTTTTAATTAGCAGTAGTTTATTCCAGCATAAACTTCTTTCCACCTTATAAAAAACTCAAGAAAAAATATACTGAATGTGTTCTAGAATACCTTTTGCTGGCTGTACCTAAGAATAATTGTGTCAGTTGAAATGTTCGTAGCTGGATGTTTGTTAAATAGTGGATAGACCACAGTAGTAATGCCTACATCATCCTGTCTTGGTAAGCCCGCGTATTAAATGTGCTACATCAACGATGTACCGCGGTACCAACCGTTGTCCTACGTGGGTACTTTCTGCGACAATTTAATTAAGACTTTTTATTTATTTAACATTTGAGTTACAAACTACCTCGGCGATCTAGCGGTTAAGTCCGTGGAATTAGACATGGAGGTAGGTACTGAGTTCGAATGGGTATTCGGGACACAATCCTTTTGTTTATATGTGTTATTTAAAAAAAAAACTGCCGTTAAAAGCTAAAATAACCCTAGTTCAAAGCCTTCTCCTTCCTCTCCTCGACTAAGGTGATGTGTGTAGCATCGATCTTTCAGAGATGTTGCTCAACAAGATGGACCGGTTACTTAACGCATGTATCCGGTTCGTCTACTGTTTACGTAAATACGATAGTATAAGTGGCTAACTATTCGATGTCGCAGAAATCTCAGAATTCTTTGTATGATTTTATTGGTTTTAAATTTATGGAATGATCTTTGTTTAAAAATCTCGTATATCTACACTACCTGAAAAGCTCCTCACAATATTAGTAAGTGTATATATGTATGTTTATGTATAGTATTATGTATGTATTAGTATTTAGTATATTGATATTATAGTATATATAACAATATAATATGTAAGTGTATACATAAGGTGTTAATTTTTTTTTCCTATTTTTTTAATATTTCTTGCATTGCACCTATAATAGTTCAAATTTGTCCCCAAGGTTTGGCTGTCAGAAAATGTCTACGGGCATTAAGTCCGCCTTTGTACTTCGTGCAATAAAGTTTTAAATAAATAAAAAAAAAAATAATAATAATTAAACTGCAATGCTCGAAGAACTAGCAGAATTATTGTAGTATATAGCATATAGTTAACTTGAAGACTTCACTTGAGCCGAAGTATATCATCGAATGTCAAAAAACAAGTTTTGACTAACATTAGGTTTTGTAACAACTGCCTTTTAGGAAATCTTGTTAGTTTAATAAACCCAATAGCACATATTATAACGGCTAATAATATTTATCGCAAATTAAAAACGCACAGTTTCACTTACGTAGGACAACAAGTAAAATATATGCTCGCCGCCAATGCTAAAGAAAATATTTCATATAGTTTGAAAGCTCAGACCAGACTAAAAAAACGGTTTTCTAAATGTAAAATATTTTTTACTTAATTATTATTTTAACAACGAAAAAGCTTACATTATTCGTCTGTTTGTTTAGAAAAGCAACTTGATAGGCCGGCATAAAGTCAGGATTATTTTTTATTTTAAGACGAATAATCTTCTAACGATACGAACACAGGCCTGAAGGGCCCTGCCCGCGGCGGTCGCATGTCCGAATCACCGTGGGGTCTAAGGAGTCCCCATATTAAAACGTCTCTCTTTGACTAACTCTTAGTCATGGCTACGTAATGATGGCACTCGATCGCCGCGGAAGGAACTGATATCAATCGTCAGTTACTCCCATTTTTACCCACCGCTTACAGTATAAAAAAGCATGGCCTAAGCTAGTTCGTGCGCCTTTTTACTTCAAGCTTCAAGCCAGCAAGGATTCGTACATTTTTTTTATTTATTTTTTTATACACTTTTAAAGAAGAAACCTTCTAAATCCGAAAAGTGTTCGATTCACAACATTTAATTCTTATAAGTAGGTCATTCGGCATCGGCTATAGTAATAATCTTTTATTTGCATACATACATACATACATATCTTCACGCCAGGTCCCTTGCGGGGTAGGCAGAGACAATTGAGCGCCATTTGTCACGATCTCGACATACCTCTTTCGCTTCTTCGACATTCATCAACCTCTTCATACATGCCCTTTTGTTTCGATGGCTTTTTATTGCACCGGCAGCTATTGTTTTATTTATTTGATCGTGATAAGTGAGTCTTGGTCTGCCAGGGCCTCTTTCACCCACAACTTTCGCATTATATATCTGGTTCGTCAATCTCTCTTCAGTCATCCTTTCAACATGCTCGAACCATATTTTATTTATTTATCTTTATCTATTAATTATTTTAAATAAATATGTACATAGATGGTTTAATCTAGGATAATTTTAATTTTTGATGTTGTAATTTGTTTTAATTTAGTTAGGTAGGTTATTATTAGTTAGATTGTGCTGTCTTTATGACTTGTATATTTAAGTTATCTTTTTTAATAAGATTATATATAAGTTGGAAATTTAAAATTGATCATGTTATGTAAGAACATTTGAATTATATTATTATTGTATTGTCTTGTAGTGTACACTGCTGTGGATTGCAATCCAGAACTGTTGTCAAATAGTGTGTATATATCGTGCAATAGTTGTAATCTGTTTGTTGTACCTTGAATAAATAAATAAATCTTCTTCTTCTTAAGGTGCTGTCCCCTATCGGAGGTCGGCTATCAATAAGGCGATTTTAATTTTGTTAGCCGCTATCCGATACTATAATCGGGTGCTCATCCCGAACCACTCCCTGAGGTTCTTGAGCCAGGACGTGCGACTTCACCCCGGTCTTCTGGAGCCTTGTATCTGTTCTTACAAGACGAGCTGCAGCTAACTACACTTTTTATTGCGCATATGTTCTCGAACATTTCAAACCATCAATATATGAGTAGCTTAGAATTTATTTAACAAGTGTTTTGTTATCGTTTTTTTAAGGTACCAAATTTATGCAATTTTTATGTTTTCTTTATAGATCTATTAAAAAAAGAAAAAATGTATATTTTTATTTTAGAAGTCATATTTTTATGTTATATTTTTAAATACCGCCTCCGTGATCTAGTGGTAACAAACGTTGCCGTGAACTCGAGAGGTCGTGGGTTCGATTCCCACCGGGGGCAAGTTCTACATTGTATAATTTGTCTCGGTCTGGGTGTTTATATGTATAATATGTATTTTTTACAAAAAAAAAAAAGTATAATATGTAGTTTATTAACCATCTAGTTTCCGTAACACAAGCCTCGTAGCTTACCACGGAAATTAGATGGCGCTGTGTGACCTGTCTGGAAATATTTATAAATTTGTTAGTATCTGTTATTTTTTTTTTTTTTGTTATAACAGTAATAAGTTTGAAATTTCTTCTTCTTTTTATATTGTGACACCTAATTGGTACATATATTAGATAAGTTATAATTGTACTATGTTATGTGTGTGATAATATATGTACTGCTGTGTACTATATAAATAAATATATCTCCAAAACTCTCAACTTCCTTCGCTTTATTATTTTAAGTAGTTCCACGACTTTGTTCATCCTCTGCAAGACGGGTTCGTTTCTTTCTTCTTCCTTCCATGATATCTTCAACAATCACCTGTATATCCACCTTTTATAAGATTCTAACTTTTTTGATTCGACACCATACAGAAGAATGGAAAATACACACATCAAAAAAGTCTAGGGATCAAGCATGTTTATGCGGATTTCTTGTGATTGAGATGTGGCTTTGTAATAAATTTATGATTTTATAAATTTATATGGATCCTTTTTGGTGCATTTCATAATTTAAAACAGGAACTGTCAATCAAATTCGAGTAAAAGATGAAAATCAGCTGTCAATATTTTCCCTATAAAAACATAAGACGCATTGAAGACATTATTAGTGCTACTGTTTCCCTACTACTGATTAAAACCAACGTTATTATGGAGCGGCGACGTCATTTAAGCAGGGAAGAAATGATCAGAGCCGTGGGAATGATAGAAGCTGGTTCCCGGCAACGTACTGTGGCTTTAGCTCTGAATACAAGTCAGAGTGTTATCAGTCGACTTTGGACACGTTACCGAACCACTGGTACCGTGGCTGAGCGCCATGGAGGACGGTATCGCTGCACCACACGGAGACAAGACCGATACATTCAAATCACAGCTCGAAGAACTCCAACAATAACCGCCATGATGTTAGCCGTGAGCCTTCATCGCTCTTCAGGGAACTTAATTAGCGACCAAACAGTCAGAAACCGCTTGCATGAAGTGAACCTTCATTCCCGAAGACCGCTACGGGTACCACCTATAGCAATGCACAATCGTAGGACTCGATATCAATGGGCTCTTGAACACAGAAATTGGACAGAAGAACAATGGCGTTTCGTGTGCTTTTCTGATGAGTCTCGTTTTGGTATGAGGCCGGATACAAGACGTATACGACACTGGAGAACCCCTGGACGCCAACAGCGATTAAAATCCTGCCAGGAAGTCCATCCTTATAGTGGTGGAACCATCATGGTATGGGCGGGTATTTCGATCGGCGGAAGAACTGAGTTGATTTGGATCAGAGGCAACCTCAACGCTCAAATTTATGCTGAGACGGTTGTATCAGACGTCATCGTTCCTCTACAAGTGCATATCGGTCCCTTATTTCAGTTAATGCATGATAATGCACGACCGCACACCGCAAGAGTTGTAAGACAGACTCTCGCCGCAGCTAACATCAATGTCCTGCCCTGGCCTGCTCAGTCGCCAGACTTGAACCCGATTGAGCATGCATGGGATATTCTTCAGAGAAGAGCTCTGCCGAATATGGAGGGTATCCAGTCGCAAGAAGACCTTTTTTTGTTGTTGCAACGAACATGGGCGGCCATTCCACAAGCGTGATTTGGATGAACTCATTTTGAGTATGCCAAACCGATGTTCTTGTGTTGTTAGTGTTCGCGGTAGAAACACGGATTATTAATTGTTTAAGTTACCCAATAAAATTAAAAAAAAAACTGTTATTTCAGTCTTTTTTTCGAACTTTAATGTTAGTGGTTCAAATGTCAAAAATCCCTTTATTAGGAAAATGGCAATTTTTTTTACTAATGCAAAGGTGACATGGTTTATCGTTACTGTAGACAAACGAAAACATTTTATTTGATCAATCCTTAAAGAAAATTTTAATGAATATCAATCAGGAGAAAAGTTATTGCAAAAATATATGTTGATCCCTAGACACTTTTGATGTGTGTATGTAGCATCGGACGAGTCGGCATCTTGTAAGAAGTTCCAGATTGCGATTACAGCGTTTGTAATAATACAGATTGTTTTCGAACATACTCGTATTTCGTAAATCAACCCATCATCGTTGCTTTGCTTTCGGAGTGTTGTTAATTTTATAATAAAAATAAAAAAAATCGGATAACCGATCGATGATGGTCGCTCTTAGTCTTATAAAGTAAAGTATCATCACGACCGTTTCCCTTTCGGGATGGTCAGAAACCACGCTTATAAACAAGGGGATTCATTTTTAACCAACTTTACTATAGGCCAATCATGACAAGTGGCAAGTTCGTCGATGTCTCCAGCAGCGTACCAAACTCGAGAAATAAAACAAAATTATGAAATATTAATTGAATGTATTTATTTACATTAATAAATGTTTTTGTGTCCCGACCAGGAATCGAACCCGGTACCTCCGAGTCTTAATTCGCAGTCTTAACCGCTAGACCACGAAGCCAGTCTTAGTCGTATTTTGTACTAATAAACCCACCTTAAATAAACGTTGTTATTCTTATTCTCATATATTTGTGCAACAATTCCAAATCAGTTTCATATCGAATAGAAGTCATGTATGAAGGAAGAGCACTACAGATAATTATTTATCTCAAAAGGCTGTTATTTCAAATAATTAAGTCGAAATTAAAGCGTTGGTATACTCGTAAATGAATGTATAGGGACAAAAATAAGGCTCCAATGACTCGGACATCAGATCCTCGTCAAGCCGCCTGGCCAGCGTGACGAGTGTATGCCAAATTCTCCAGATATATGTTCTGGAAGGCCCATGTCCAGCAGTGAAGGACTAGGATGCTGTGTTCTATAGGCTGTGAATAATAAAGTAAAAACACTGGCAGAAGTTGCAATAAATAGGGTACGAAACATAAGGGCGTGTTTGAAAGGGTTGATGAATTTGTACAAGGAGAAAGAGGTGTTGATCGTGACAAATGTCGCTTAATTTCTGCCGCAAGGGAACTGCCGCTTGAAGATATGTATGTATGTAAATCGCTTTGTGTTATAGTGCTAAGGATACTGGATTACCGCGTTGAATGACACCTTGATCCTTTTTCCCGAGTATTGGTCAGCACAATTCTTGTCTTCAGAGATGTTAAGGAGCTGTCTCGACAACGTTTTGTCAATTTTCTATGGCACACGTAATGTTAATTTGGCATACAAATATGGTTTATTTAATGTAATTAAAGATGTTCCAGTAATTTATCACTATATTTCTCCTGACATTTTGGTCATGTGGCATAGGACGTGGTCGCAATCGCGTAAACACCCGTTAAATTATGAATGACGCGAAAGTTTAAATAGTTTAATTTAATAACACTGATATCTACTCGTAAAATCTAAATTTAACCTAATCGAATATTAAATGAGTTTAGGTTGTGTTTTGAAATACCGGGCCGACGTGCAAGTTGTTCCGACAATGACAGCTCGACAGATATACGAAATAGAAATGTTACACGAACTAGAATAGACGACTGCATCCTGTCATACAAACTTAACTTCAAACAACTGCTCTTATTCTAAGAACTAAGAGTATTTCTAGATTATCCTGTAGGTGAATTCTGTTTATTTAAACGCAAACGTTATACAAATAAATCCTTTAATGAACAATTGTCACTCGAAATATGTCACTGACAATTGTCGATGTCGTGAAATAGAAGCCAGTTGTCTCGAAAAACAGAACCGGGTCTGTCACTATCTAACGCTATTAGACTTGATATTTGTATATTTTGCTAAAAATGGTATCATGGAATAAAGTAAATTGCGACGTTTTAAAAAAGTTTATTGTTAAATGGAGTGGTGTCAAATGGAGTTTATACTATACGGGTATTGTGGTTTTTAAAAGCTTTTAATGTACAAAAAATCATAAATAAAATAAACAATGCGCGATAGGTTTAAATATTGAACAATAAAAACATTCCGGTGAACTAATGTAAATGAACATTCTGAAAACTTTGTAGACGTGAAACAATTTGCCATCCCCTTAATCTCCTATAAACAGTAAGTATAAGGCTCTACTATGACATCTTGTTGACGCTCACACCACACTAATAATACTTATCGTCTTTATCAGCTTAGATCTAAAATTTCTTATCTCCATACGACCTAACTTTTTAGAGGGCAAATAAAACAGTTTAAAACGTGAAAATTTTATACTAATATAATAATCTGGTAAAGAACTTAATAAAGGCAATTAATTCGAAAAATAGACAGTGCACTAGCTACTAATGGGTGTTTTTTAAGAGCTTGCGAACTTTAAATAATAATACAAGACAGAAATATTGTTGAAATAATTTGTTTATTATTATAATCTGGTAAATAATTACATGGTATTTATTTTTAAATATGGTTTTCGACATATGTCCGCTACGAGTTACATAGTCCCTTCGATCAGACCAATATTTCATTGTTCTGCGACGAATTGACATTTCTTCAACACTTCGCGCTACAGCAGCACATTCTCTTCGGAACGCAAATTTATTTATCTTGTTGACGATTTTGAAAGAGTCAAAATTTGTGCGATAACAACCAGCAAATGCACGAATTGCTTGCTTACTAGCTATTGCTAGGCCGATTATGTTGATCCAAAGGTTACTATTATATATAAAGAAATAGAGGCCTCACTCGAGGCTTTTGGCTGTTCACGACCGTAGCGCTATCTACATTGCCTAGTTGTGTAGATAACATATAGATGGCGCTACACAATATATATTTATATATATGAAAGTTTCAATCACACACATTTAATACAAGTTCGTTTAAAAATAAAATAGTGTTAGAAAATAAATTAATAAAAAATCGCGTCGATTGTATCAAGCTGACCTTAAACTGAAACTGATACAATGACCCAGTAGTCACTACTGACTGTCAAGTTGCCAGCTCAGTGTCCATCATTCATCATCATCATTACAGCCCCTAGAACACAGCGTCCTAGACCTCCACTGGTGGAGATAGGCCTTCCAGAATATATATCTGGAGAATTTAGCCTACACTCGCCACGCTGGGCAGACGGCTTGGCGAGGATATGATGTCAATTTTTTTTTTTAATGACAATTGGAACCGGGACCGACGGCTTAAGGTGCTCTCCGAGGCACGGGAATGGTGATGTTGTAAATCTATGACTGCAGTACGTAAGAAAAGTGTATTTCTCATTGGTACATGCCGGGTGGGTTTGAACCGACCTTTATAAGATTTAAGGAACGCGTTTTACAACCGAGCCACCACCGCGCCTCTCAGTGTTCGCCATGTATTAATTATTAAATTTCTGAATTTAACCAGTAAAGTACTTTTATGCTAAACTAGCTACCCGAACGTGTGATCATAAACAAAACGTCATAGTAGACACCAATTCATTGAAACAAAACATTTGTGTAGAACATAAAAAGCTCGTACAGTCCCTCGTTATCGCGAACGTAGAGTTTTTGAATTCCACCGACAAAACAAAATTGTGACCCGACATATTTCCCTTAGTCACTGGAGGCGGACATTTGGCCTCCATTACTGAACAAAGGCTACATGGCAACATTCCTGGCGTACTTGCAACGACTTAAACATCTCACTAAACCCAAGGGAAATAAAATTCCCTTATGCTCGCTACACATGATGAAGAACATCTATTAAAGTCCCAAATAGAGACACTCGCAACTTTTTTTTACTGAGCACGAATTGTGATGTCGACAACTGACACCAGCTACTGACAAGATGCTTTTTCACACTTAGCTTGAAGGACTCCAGGTTATAGGAATAGGGGAAACACACTTCATTCTGGGCTGCATTCAGGCTGGGTGAGCATTCCACATCTTTAGCGAGCAATACATCTGTCTCTGTTTTCTAATTTACTATCCCTACGCGTACATATAAATTTGGGGACTCATACATCTGTCGCACAATTAAGATGAGGAATGCTCTTCCAGCTTTTATGTATTCTCTTACCTATAACCTTTAATCGAAGTGTAAAAAAGTATCTTGTCAGTGGCTGGTGTCAATTGTCGATATCACATTTCGTGCTCAGCAAAAACAAGTTCTAGCGAAGTGTAAAAAAGTGTTAGGGACTGATTTCAGTCATGAGTGTCTGATTCCAGTTGCTAATATTCATGGACCTTCATCAGACACGTGTCGTGCTACTATAAAACAATATAATAAATGGTACAGTGGTACCGTAACAGATATGTCATAGCTATTTGGTCTGTGGATATGTCACTTGCGAGCATAGAGCAAGGCGCGGATAGAAACAGCATTTTTAAATTCTAATTATTCTAAGGTAGTTGTAAGATCAGTTATTTACAAGCTGAAATGCAATAAAGTATTTTAAACAAATAAGAAATAGCCCTTAAAGGCACAAACCTCTGATCGAGATAAAAGAGCTAGGCTTAACTGAACGTATTGCCAACAGCGTTTCTAATCCGATATTATTCAAAGAGATTTAACAAAGATATATTTTACTTTGACATTGGAAAGATTTGTCGAAGAATCGGGTGAAATTATCCTCGGCCAGTAATAATCACTGCCTCGGGCTGGAGCATGGATGCGATCGATTTGGGAAATTTTATCCTAAAACTTTTTAAAACAATATTTTAGTTATTTAGAGAAATTAGCGGCCATTTAAGTAAACGAATGCCACTAAGGAAAGACCCAGTTACCAGATACTTAATATTTGTTTAATAAAATCATTTTATATAGCCTTTTTAAAAAATATAAAAAAGTGACTATTTTATTTATAATAAAAAAATCCCCTAAAACACAAGACCTTAACTGTTAGAAATAAGCTTTTCAGAAATTTCTAGAGAATTTGACCTACACTCGCCGGGCTGCCTGGCCTGCAGTCCTATTTTATTACTTAGTCGCAAATGTTATTAGTGGATTTCGTTATTTATTCAGATATTGCGTCGTAAATACAAAATATCAGTCAATTCTCAACTCTATAAGCGCTCGACCTTGACAATGGTCGTGCAAATATCAACTTTAACAGCGTGATAAATATATAGTTAACGGATTCCTTTCTATAACGTTTACGCTTAAGTAACAGAATGGGGCTACTGATGGGACAATGTATGAACGATTCCACAAATTGGTATTAGTGTAAATGGGACCGACATTTAACTTTTTCATCCCTTTTGCTCGCACAATCCAACATACATAGGCACATATATATATATATATATATATATATATATAGCCGCGGTGGTGGCTCGGTTGTAAGAACGCGTTCCTTAAATCCTACGAAGGCCGATTCAAACCCCCCCGGCATGTACCAATGAGAAATACACTTTTCTTACGTACATTTGTCATAGATTTACAACACGCTGTGTTCTAGGGGCTGTAATGAATGAAATACATATATCCTAGCCAATACGGTGTATGCTTGCATCCTTAACCATTACTTGAAGCAAATTTGTATAATTTCTCAAAACTGTATTAAAATTCATAACAAGAATTTCTAAATACTTGTAAATTATTGTTCAGGGCCAAAGGTTTATTACTTTTTCATTACCGCCCGGTGGCGCCCCCAGAAACAAACTTTACTCCCCAACTTTAATCCGAATAAAGCCCTTTTCACATGCATACGGTTTCCGTGTAAACGGCTCGGCGCACAAAGATTCACCTAGAACACGAACAATTTTATTAGATAAGTCAATAACGATTTTTAGTGACCTTACCATAAGTGACAAATAACTCCCACGCAATGATAATTCCAAAAATTGTATTAAAAAGGTACTTATCTCATCATCATCACAGCCCGTAGAACACAGGACCTAGACCTCCAATGTTGGAAATAGGATTTCCAGAATATATTTATTCGAAGTACTTAGATACAAAAATATTAAAATAAAATTGATTAAAAAACTAATTATTAATAAAACTAAAACTAAAAATACCTATGATATTAAAACTATTCTACGTAGCTAAAACGCTCGCCGCATTTCCTCGTTGAATTATAATCGATATATTCTGTTTTAGGTAGTTATGGCATTTGGGATCGCCACACTCTTGAAAAATTCGTTTACCCAGCTCTTTTATGAATTTGTGGGTATCAAGAGAATATACCCCCATTGTTTCAATCCCAAATGCCACAAAGTTATAATTTTGTTTAATGCTATTATATTTCCAGAATTGTCTGGAGAATTTGGCCTACATTCGCCATGCTGGCCAGACGGGTTAGCGCCGTACTTATATAACCTTTATATACAACTTTGACCGCCTCCGTGGTCTAGTGGTAACAAACGTTGCCGTGAACTCGGGAGGTCGTGGGTTCGATTCCCACCGGGGGCAAGTTGTACATTGTTTAATTTGTCTCGGTCTGGGTGTTTATATGTATAATATGTATATATTTACAAAAAAAAAAGTATAATAAGTAGTTTATCGACCATCTAGTTTCCGTACCACAAGCCTCGTAGCTTACCACGGAAACTAGATGGCGCTGTGTGACCTGTCTGGAAATATTTATTTCTTTATTTATAATTCAAAGTAATTGAGATATAAAGAAGATTTTTTTTTTCAGTTTTTCTGTTCTATATATTTGTACATGTCATCGATCAGCTCTCTCGTCATGATTTCTTAATAAAAAATAAGCAGTTCATCGTACAGCTATCAGACCGCGTCGTGTCTATACGTCTTCCGTCGGTGATCATCTTCAGGACGTCCACGACCGCTGGTTTCCGAGTGTGCGCTAGCTAGCCGGCTCAACCTAAAACTATATAAACTTTCATAAAAGTGCTGTGCTAAAACCCTATGTGAAACAATACAGTCCACGTATCTGCTGGATTCGATCTGGAGGAAGACAGGTGACAGCCGGACCCACGTGAGTAACCTTTCTTTTCCTTTACCTAAACTGTCTCCGTCAGCCAATAGGTATTTTCCCATACATAAATATTTTGGTTATATTATATAGCCTAATATGTCGCTGGGAGTGTCATTTACCTATACTAGTTTTAACCAAAATCTTTATTAGTAAATTTTGGTCAAAAAATGGCTTTACAGTGTATAGTTCCCCGAAAAAACCACATTACAAACGTCATAAAATTAAAACCAAAATAAAAAATGTATGCTAAAATATAAATTACTACACTAAAATAAATAAACAAACTTATGGCCGAGTCTGGGAGCAAAAAATTCAAAAGTAATGCATGTTGGGAAAATAATAAAGACTAAAAAAATTTTTGGTCACAAAATGAGGATATATTGCTCAACATTTTGCTTTTGTTTTTGGTGAGAAATATTACATTATGCAAATGAGGAATATATCAAGCTTCACTAGTGTTGTGCCCAGCGGGACTTCGAGCTCATGAATTTAATATTTAATACAAGCTGTTTGACCCGGCGCGGCGGAGCTGCACACATTCAGCGAAAAAAATCTTCAGGAGGCCGCAGGATCACATTTCATGGTTAGAAATTGACGTCATGTCCAACCCTGGGTTCCAGAGAATATCTCTGCCAGATTTCATCAAAATAGCTTTAGTAATAATAATAATAATAAATTGTTTATTATCAGGCAACTAATGGTCCATAATACAACCTTACAACTGACATAGGTACATATAAAAAGTAACAAAAATATTCATTATTATTAATAAATTCTATACTGCATGAAATAAAAAGGGCTCAGTTCTTGAGCTATTGTATCCTCATCTTCTGGTGGTCACACAAATACCCATCAGGTACTTTTACCCTCTTCCGCGGAGTACAAGAAGCTTATGTGGATGGCGCAGGTGCAGAGGAGTTTGGTGCCGCGCGAAGCAAATCCACGAATGTGTTTGCGGTACACAACACCGAGCGGCCAGATTTCCTTGTCCAGGAATATTTTTAGGTTCATTACAGCCCCTAGAATACAGCGTCTTAGACCTCCACTGCTGGAGATGGGCCTTCCAGAACATACATCTGGAGAATTTGGCCTACACTCGCCACGCAATTCATTAGCATGACAATTCATTAACAATTCCACAAGTTGCTATTAGTGGAACCGGGACCGACTATCTTGTACCAACTATTCAGCTAGGCAAAGCCAACTTTAGTAAAGAAGCCGACAGACGCATTCAGCTAGGATGGGCGGCATTCGGGAAACTTTGACACTGCCTCTCATCATCATCATCTCTTGTTTGAAGACGAGAGTCTTTAACCAGGTCGCTCAGCGTTTTATGATGACAGCTATGCCTGGTTTTTTTTTTTAGATAGAGTTCGATACGATGATTTTCATTTCCAAAGTTACTGACGTAGCTTCTAATTCGGATATCCGGATGGACCTAAAAAAGGTCGCTGGAACCTTCCCCTAGCTAGCCTTGGGGGAGGCCTACATCCATCAGTGTAGACGAGTATACTTTCAACGAACAATTTTGCCAAACTTTATCAAAATCGGTTTAGGTTAATATAGGCGTAAAAGCAAGACTAAAATAAAAATGAAAAAATACATACAGACAAATAGACACACAGATAAAGTTGCTTATTGAAGCAAACATTATATACGATTGCCTACTAGGTATTTAATTTTAAATAGTCATTCGAATTTTAGGCACTTATTAATAAAATTGTGCTTTACAGCAATAATAAAAATGATTACTATTGACTTTATATTATGGACTGGGTTTTCGGAACAGTTATTTTAAAACAAAAGATTCTGTGAATGATATTACTTAATTTATTTAATTAAATCCAATGTTACTTTTTTAATCCAATGTTACTTTTTTAATCCAATGTTAATTTATTTAATTAAATCCAATGTTACTTGTTCTTCGCCAACTGCAAATTCCTAATGACTTAGTAATTCCCTGTTTGCGACTGTTTTAAGATATCGGCTAACTAAATGTGTACAGTCCAACGCGGAGGTACTGGGTTCGATTCCTAGTCAGGACACAATAATTTATTTAATTTAAATATGATATACGCTAGAGACATCGACAAGCTTGCCACTTGTCATGATAGGCCTATAGTGAAGTTGGCTAAATGTGAATCTACTTCTTTATAAGCGTGGTTTCTGACCACCCCGGAAGGGAAACGGTCGTGATGATAATTTACTTTTACTTTCACCCAGATAAGTAGTTTTGTGCCACTGTTACTACGCTATTCAGGTCTTTATAATAACCAAAGTCAAATATTACCATAAAATAAATAAATTACACACGTAATTATTTAAATTATTGAAAATGATTCTACTACTGCTAAGTCCAAAGAGTATGCTGTTAGCAGAAGACTAGCAGCTTAGCAGATTCAAGTGATATTTATCTAACTGAGAAAGGAATCTGCAACGAAAACTCAGCTATAAATCTAAATGAAGGCAAATACAGAATTACACAACAAAAATAAGGTGTATTGAAAGCCCAAACCTATATATGTCAATTATAAATAACTAATTAAGCATAAATCTCTACAAATTGATGGGACAATAATTGAATCATGTAAAAGAGTTAGCTCAGCATTGCTCGACAGATTTACTGGCAACACTAAATGGGAGAATATTTAAAACCCTGTCAAATCGTATTTCCCATACGGGTACACCATGCGCGCCATTTACACTGTTTTACTTAACTTTACATAAAATTTACGGTCGTTTCATCTCCATATGTAGGATAATCTATCTATGATTTTGCTTACTCACTAAAGATCTAAATTTGAAAGAAAGAAAATACTTTATTTATATCAACAATTACAATGGTTACAAAAAATAAAAAATATGCAAGGAATAAATCTAAATGTATAAATGTAAGCCTATTCTATATACCGAAACATACATACAGGTGTGGCGATAAATAGGTGGTCAGCTCAGCATATGCTACAGCCGAGGCTGCAGCGCTGATTTTCAGCTGATGCCTTATGTTGAGTGAGTCACGGGTCGCAAAGATGTAAAGTACCATTTCCTAAATCGGAAGGGACACTAAATGTACAGTTTACATATATGTTTAACAAATGAGAATATTATAAATAAATAATATTATGATAATAAATTTGATGATTGTTGTATTTATTTATTTATTAAAAACTTTATTGTTTAATACAAAAGGCGTATGTAATGCCGCTTGGCATTCTCTTACCTTCAACTCTCAACCTTCGGGACAAGGAATCGAAGTTTAGGCATGGCAAAATAAAAAAACACAAAAAAAAAATAATAATAATTAAATCACTAATTAGTACTAGTTAAATTAAATATACGATAAACATCATAAAAATAATAATAATTAAATCACTAATTAGTACTAGTTAAATTAAATATACGATAAACATCATAAAAATAATAATAATTAAATCACTAATTAGTACTAGTTAAATTAAATATACGATAAACATCATAAAAATAATAATACTTAAACTACATAATATATATATCTATATATATATATTCTTACATACACTACGTAAACGGGAAATATATACTTATATATACAATAAGGAATGTTAAATTTCAATCTCAATTAAGAGCGGTTGCATCCCACTAGCTTGCAAAATCAAAATATTATTACTTCCTTTTTTTAAAAGTACGCTCAGACATCCAAAATCTATGAAAACGTTGGATTGTGCGAGCGAGAGGGATGCAAAAGCATTAAAACCTCTTCAGCAAAACCAAAGATAGATAATTGTACTCGTATGGAGGAATTTTAAAGCAATATTTGGTTTTTATAATTGATTTGCGCGATTTTGCTTAAAAGATAAATCTGGTACATACGAAACCAGACGAAACTTACAAATTCTTTTTTTATGGCAATCGTTGACTTATTTATGCCTGTGTTACGTCAGTGTAAATAATAACGACAAAAAATAAATTAAGAAAATTTAGATGCGAATTTCCAAAGTGCAACAACAAAACAACAACTAACAATATCTACAGAAAAGTAATTTACAAAACAAAAAGTTGCATTTGATATGTCCGTGAAAAATAGCGCGTAGAACTCCTTATATATTTTCTTTATGTGTGTTCTCTTCTCCCGGTGGATGATGAATGAGGTGATAGGGAAGGCAAAGGGTTTATTTAGCTCATACAGTTAAGTCTGACATAATATATCTTTATTTTTAAGCTATTGCATAGCTTTTATCGCGGGCTTTGAGCGCGGCGACCGAATCAAGAAATAACTAACACCTCCGACCAGCACAGCGGTGCGGCGTTGAAAGCCGTGCACGTCTAAAGTCGTTTCAGTTTGGCAGACTTCGGCACGGTGTTTGCGTGTGACTAGCTGCTAACTGCTCATAACTGATTCTATCTCTTTTAGACACAATGCTAGGTGAGACAGCGTGCTTTTTGGCTGCGTAAAAAAATACTGCATAAATAAATAATGATAATTGCATAAGTTGATAAAAAAAGCTTTACCGCGGCAGTCCCCGAGTGCCACACGTATTTCTATTAGTTAATGAGGTTATCATCAAAATCCAGATGTTGCAGAATTTGATGCTTTTCTTGGAGTCCCTCGCGGCATTATAGCCCAAACACATCGGGTAAAATATGGGAGTTCACTGCGCGGTAAAACCGAATAAAAATTACTGCAACTTGTGCCCCATATTTAAAGTCTAATTTATCGTTTTCCATAATTATTTACATTGTAGCACATTATTGAACAAAACAACACCACTTTAGATCAATAATATCCACAGTAAATCAATTTACAAAACAAAATCTAGCAGCGCGAAAAACTCCATATATTTTTTATTACAGGCATCAAATTAATCCTTAAGTACTGTCATAACAATATTTTAAACATTTTTAAAACTATTTAAAATAAAATGTTATTTCTACCTATATTTAAATCTTGTTAGAATAATTTATATTTAAAAAATCATATATAACTGTGATTACAATTTATTCCAAATCCCCTTACAAGATGAATGATGAATTTTACATAATTACTATTGAGCGTTAAATTGAAACAACCCGCCCTCAAAACAAGATGTAGGTAAGCATGACTACCAAAAATAACACAAGACCCTAAAATTTAAAACTCAATGCTAAGTATAAGTTATAATTTCAACAATTCCTATTATTACAGTATTATACTGAAGTATCTCGCGTGGAAGACAAGATAAGACAATAAGAGATTAAATAAAGCTCTGCTCAACTTCCTTAAACGTGTCTAAAAGTCGTCGACCGAATCAGAATGTGTGTTTAATTTCGTGATAATGGGCTTCTTAACTTTGTGCTAAATACTTTCCAGGCCGGTTGTACATTAAAGACATTGGTGTACGTAAGCTGCACGCGAACCCTGAATATTTATTTATTCAAATTCAATTGCACGAAGTACAAAGGCTAGACATTTCATGATACTCAAACTTTTGTGACAATGAGAGCAGTAAGTACATAAGGTAGGTGCAATACTAAATTTTACTAGAGTTTTAAGAGAAATATTAAATAGAAAGGCGTATAGTGAATAAATAAATATAACCAATAATATTATATAGAATAATAATATTCATTGATTCGAAAATATTACAAAATATAAAATTAATTTAATACTAAGGATAGGGATATAAGTCCCTTCCGCGTGGAATGGTGGCAAGAAGGCTGGCTGCATTTCTTAGCTGAATTGCAATACTGATTCTTTGGGCGAAGAACGATCCAGCTCTATTGTCACCGGAGGAGACGACAAGACGCTTTGTCGTCTCCTTGTGTCGTCTTTTAAAAACTTCAAATAATTTAATTCACCTAAATAAATGTAAACAAATAATAGTATTTAGGATATACATACAATACTTATATACAATAATAATATTGTGACGAATATTAGAACGCTTCTTGGTTGCTCGGTTACCATATAAAACGTGTGTGTCAAAACAATGAATAATTGTACGGTGGTAACAAAATATTATCTCTTGAATATATATTAGTTTTCTTTAGAATTCTGGGTTTAATTATATTGATCATATAGTGGCGACCGTGACAGGACCAAACCCAGAATTCTAAAGAAAACTAATATATATTTAAAAGACAATATTTTGTTACCACCGTACAATTATTCATTGTTTTGACAGACACGTTTTATATGGTAACCGAGCAACCAAGAAGCGTTCTAATATTCGTCATCAATATTATGAAAATAAATATTAATGTTTAATATAGTATTTAAATAAAAAATCAATGAAACAAATCATCATCACCACAGACACAGTCCTAGATCTCCACTGTTGAAGATGGACTTTCCAGAACATATTTCTGGAAAATTTGGCCTAAACTTGACAATAAAGTCAAAGTCAAAGTCAAAAGTCAAAGTCAAAGTCAAAATATCTTTATTCACGTAAACCTATTACAGGCATTTATGAAACGTCATTAATTTAATTATTTTGAATGATTCTACTCCTGCTAGTAGAAGACTAAGCAGCAAAGTGGTCCAATAAGTAAGCTGTTAGCAGAAGACCAGCAGCTTAGCAAATTCCAGTGACCTGTTAATGTTTAATCTGACTGAGAAAGGAATCTGCAAGGAAAACTCAGCTATATCAGATTTACAAAATAAAAACATATACAGAACTGCACCACAACGATCAATTATTAACCTTTTAAATTTAGTTAACAGTACCTATGAAAATACAATACCTGGTACAGCAGTAACCCACCTGGCAAGTCAGAATTTAGGTAGACTACATGCCTATGTGCAACCCGAAAGTCGACAAAACGCAAAAACCTCTGTTAATTTAAGAACAATAAATTGAACGTGTTCGGCAGAGGTCCCAGGCCCCCACAGCAGCACCCGATCACGGACATAACGCATGTGCCAGCCATCCCCCCGCTCAACCAGGCCCTTAGGGTGCGGACCGGGACCCGACACACGTGCCACCACTGCAATGACCTTCTAAGGAAGGGGCGACCACCGGACACGCCACACCATGAGAACCTGAACACTAAGAATGACTTTCGAGACACACACAAGCATAAACATAACAATTACTTCCTAAGTACCCAAATGTTGCCATGCAATTCCGTTAACAAACTTATATATTAGTTAATAAAATAATAAATACATAATAGTAACTAAATGTTACATAAAAAATAATTATATTATAATAATAAGGTAATAAAAAAATATTACTGTATCACAATAAACAGTATTTACTAATTAGTCAATAATGTATTAGTAACTAATTGTTACATTCAAAATATTTCTACATAATAACTGTAAAGTTAATCAAAAATAAAAATAGATTATTAAAAAAGAACCTAATGTGCTATTAACTAATTCTCTAATCTTTGCAGAGCGGCAATATTCCACACATCTTTGTCATTAATAAAATCATTAATTTTATAATATGCTTTTGCAATTAGAATTTTCTTAATACTACTTTTAAATTTAGTTTCTCCTAATTCTGTTACAGGTTTTGGTAATTTATTATATAGTCTAATACTATTAATCACAAAACTTTTATTTGTTTTTTGAAGCCTAAATTTAGGAATATAAAGCTTGTCAGCATTTCTTAATTTGCGAGACTGCATGTCTCCATTTTTTTTAAATAACTTTAAATTATTCCTTACATATAGAATATTTTCAAATATATATTGTGAAGGCAATGTCATTATATCAATGTCAGGAAATATGCTTCTGAGCGAGTCTCGATATTTCAGGCCATAAATTGCTCGAATGGCTCTTTTCTGGAGAATAAAAATAGAGTCTAAATCTGCCGCTGAGCCCCACATTATGAGACCATAAGTCATAATGCTGTGGAAGTAGGCGAAGTATACTAGTCTTGCTGTTGCCACATCAGTCAGCTGCCTAATCTTTCTGACAGCATATGCAGCTGAGCTCAACCTATTGGATAAGGTATTAATGTGAGCTCCCCACTGCAGTTTGGGATCAACTGTGATGCCCAAGAATACAGTGGATTCAACAAATTCAAGAGCAGAACCGCCCAACATCACACTGCAGTCGATTTTTGGCACGTTAGGTAATGAAAACTTAAGGCATTTTGTCTTATTAGAATTCAAAACCAAATTATTAGCCGTAAACCATTCCGAGACCATCGCCAAAGTACGATTTACTGTCAACAACATATTATCTTTCCTATTAACTTTAAATAGAAGAGAAGTGTCGTCAGCAAACAAAACTATTTCCGCATTTTCTTGTACCATGTGGGGCAGGTCATTGATATATGCTAGGAAAAGGAATGGACCTAGTATTGAGCCCTGCGGGACACCCATTCTAACAAGAGACCCTTTCGAGACACTGCCATTATTATTAACACATTGTGTTCTATTACACAAGTAGGACTGTACTAGATTAGAAGCTTGTCCACGAACACCGTAATAATCTAATTTACCAAGCAGTGTTTGATGATCTACACAATCGAATGCCTTTGACAGGTCACAGAATACCCCAATAAGATCCTCAGAGTTTTCCCAGGCATCAAATATTTCTCCAATCAATTTAGTACCAGCATTAGTTGTGTTTCTTCCTTTTGTAAACCCAAATTGTTGATTATGCAATATTTTATTTTCATTAAAGTGTTTTAGTAACTGGGATAGTATAATTTTTTCGAAAATTTTACTCAAAGCTGGTAATACGGACACCGGTCGATAATTGCTAGGATCCGTCTTACAACCAGATTTAAATATTGGCGCTATCTTGCTATGTTTCATAAGGTCTGGGAAAATGCCCTTATCAACACAACCATTAAATATATCAGCTAGGATGGGTGCAATAGTATGAATTATTGAGTCTATTGCTTTAACAGATAAGCCCCACAAGTCTTCAGTCTTTTTATTTTTTAACATTTTAAAGTTCTTAATTATATCCTCAAATGAGACATGCTTAAAATAAAAATCTGGAATATTTGGTCTATTGAAATACTGATTTAAAATATTAATAGAAGTACCAGTTGATGATTTAATACAATTTGTAATTTCTAAAGGAATATTAGTAAAAAAATATTCGAGTATGTTGGCAACTTAATTTTTCTCAGTTACCATTATACCATTTTGCCTAATTGCTAGATCACTTTGATTATGCCCGTTTTTACCTGTTTCAGTATTTATTACATTCCATACACATTTAGATTTATTTTCTTACTGTTTAATTTTTAAGCCAAGATAATTAGCTTTGGCTGATGAACAAACCTTTTTGAAAATTTTTGAATAGCTTCTAACATATTCATGGAATTTTGGATCAGATGTAAAAGACCTCCGATCATATAAATCGTATAAATTGTTCCTACTTTTTCTAATGCCTTTTGTGGCCCAGGTTGCAAAACTTATTGTATTATTTATTTGCTTCGATTTTATTCTACATACTTTGTTAAATTCTTCAGTTATTATTTTATGTAGATGTGAATAAGTTGATTCTGGATCATTTATATTATATCTGAAGCTACTTATATTATTGGAAACCTTATTATGGAGATTTTGTAATCTATTTTCAGTTAAAGGTCTATACTTAATTATCTTATTTACAGCTTTGATCTGTGACTCAAAGCTAATCATCAAACATTTGTGATCAGAACGCACACCTGCAATAATAGAATTTTCCAAAAGGCAACAATTGGAAAATATATTGTCAATGCAAGTCTGACTAGTTGGAGTAATCCTAGTTGGTTCTGCGAATATGTTTTTCATATTGAATGAATTAAAAAGAGAGATAAGTTTTTGCTTATCACTTGAATCAATTAGAATATCTATGTTAAAGTCCCCACATACAAAGACACGTTTATTTAGGTCATATATTTTGGACAGAACATCTTCCATAATCCCAATAAAAATAGACAAGGCCGAGGCTGGTGGCCTGTATATACATAAAATAATACATGTGTCCATCTCCACACATGAAATCTCACAAACCCGTTCAAGAGAAAGTTTTACAATATCTTTTCTCTCTTTATATTTAAGTGTATTTTTAATTAGAATAATAGAACCGCCACCTTCACAGGAGTGTCTATTGAAGAAACTAGCTACTAAAAAGTTATTTACATTAAAGCACATTTTTTCCGCTTTAAGCCAGGATTCTGTTATACATATTAAATCTAAATTATATTTTTCAATTAACAATTCAATGTCAAGTATTTTGCTAGAGAAGCTCTGAATATTTTGGTGAATTAATTTCAGTTTAGGAAGATGCTTCTCTGTTGTCGTATCTAAGAGTTTAAAAATGGTTGTACAACTTGTACTTGAACCACAGCAATACTAGTGGAGTCCATAGATAATGCCGTGGAGTCCCTTAAACTAAATAAAATATTATTGGCTATCAATGTAGCAATAAAGTTCTTAATTTTTATTGGTAGTCTTATACTATCCTGTGTCATATTACTATTTTTGTAAAAACTATTTATGTCAAAGCTTAAAAATAATTTGTTATGGTTAGTTAAACTAAATATACAATTATTTAAATTATATAAGTGCTGGTTCTGTTTTGTAGTATTCTTCTCAGAATAAAGAAATGTAGATATTGTAACATTCCTTACTTTTAGTTGGGATAGTATTTCAATACAATCATACAAGTCCCTTCTACTTGTATTTAAACCGTTACCTACTAATATTATGATGTTACTCATTTTGTTGACGGATTTTTGTGAGATAGATTTAATAATACTTTTAAAAGTATTATTGGGCATGCAGTTGTTAAGAACCGTGTGGTTGAGACGGTCATTAAAGATTTTACCCATTCCTACACCTATGCCATCGGTAAACAGTAAGGTGTTACTGGATGGCTCTTCTTCAGTAGATAAAACTTTTACATAGTGACTATTATGATATTGCATATTTTAAATACTATACGTATGCAATTAATTTGTTATTTATTTAGTATTAAATTATTTTAACTACCCATTTAGTCGCGATCACAGCGACATTATTGCCGCTCAGTCAATAGCACCGTTGGATCGTTGGCCAGCGCTCCGAGCGGCGCCCACGAGAGGGAAATCAATCTGCGCACCGAGCGGTCACACGATATTTTACTCACACTTTTTCATTGACTCAAGTAATTAATTGAAAATTCAACTTCTGCAATAAACCTATATAGTCCGCTGAACACTGTTTAATTGAGCTATCTAAGACCCGCATCAGTATCCCTACGTGGTTAGCGGCACAGAATAGGGACTGACGACTTTACACCATCTATTTTCTTCTTAACCCTCTGCACCCGTGTATTACAGATCTGAGTCACAAACGTTAGTTGGTAGAAAATGTATTTACGGCATAAGGCTCGCCTATGTACATGCATTTGTGTTTGTTTTGTACAATAAATAATTTATTATTATTATTAACCAAATCCAATCAACTTAAATTTACATACGGGTGATACGGAACTAAGGAGCAATTAAATTAGTCGGATTATATCTTAGCGATATAAAGTGCTGACATTCAGTGAGTGATATGGATTATAATTTATTATAATAGCTTTTAAATTTGTTAGTATTTTTTAGTAGTACGAATTATCATTTACATAATTAATAACTTCTCCTGACAATGATAAAAACTACTTCAATATCAGACAGTTGTTTTTTTTTTTCATATCACTTTATATTATACATAAAATAATTAGGAATAGCGACAGTGTATATTAGGCCTTAGAATAAGTTTTCTCCCACATTGGCGCGGTCTAACGAACTTGCGATCAACTTTATTATCTAAACTTATTGAGAAATTGAAATTCTCTATAATTTCATTTTAAACTTATAAAATAGTTCAATAATTGCTCAACTTCACGGTTTATTTATATCCTGCTTAATGTTATAAAGGAACACTAATTATATATTAAATTATAACTTAAATAACCCTTTCAGCATGACAAAATATATTTTAGATAATGAAAGGTTTATTGATAACTTTGAGATCCTTGAGGTCTAAAATATCTCATATAAAGGATAAAAAAAAATCCTTGGAAATAAAAAAACACTTTTGTATGTTTTTTTCTTAACTAGTCCTAACAATTTAATAGAGATAATTACGAAGTAGCTAGATGAGAGCAAGAACTACTCTGATAAAGGCCGGTAAAACAGAACTTGGCGAGAGGTCTAGATTTTTTTGTAATAACGCATTTTTGGTATCATCCATCCCTGCTAAAAGGGTTAAATAAATACTGCTACCGTGGTCTAGCGGTTAGGTCTGTTGATTTAGACCTGGAGGTACCAGGTTTGATTCCTAGTCGGGATACGATCATATTTATTCATTTATATAAATAAATAAATAAAAGTATATCACGACCGTTTCCCTTTCGAGAAATATCACAAATAAATTAAATATTAATTAAATTATTTTTTAAATTTACATTAATAAATATGTTTGTGTCCCGACCAGGAATCGAACCCGGTACCTCCGAGTCTAAATCCACGGACTTAACCGCACAGAGGCAGTAAAAAATAATATTTAATTTGTGATATTTTGCTGTGTTTGGTACGCTAGAGACATCGACGAGCTTACCACTTGTCATAATTGGCTTATAGTAAAGTTGGCTAAATGTGATTCTGCTTCTTTATAAGCGTGGTTTCTGACCACCCCGAAAGGGATACGATCTTAAACAAATATAACTTAAATAATATATATAATAACTTAAACAAATCTATAAATTAACTTAAAATACTTTATAAGCTATGTCTTTCTACGCTGAAAATTATATACCCAGGTTTTTAATATGAGTTCAACTTTATCGACAATGCAAATCTAAACAGGTTATTAGTAAACCTTTTTTTGTACTTTTCGTTATTTTGTAGTAACAATCAGTGAACTAATATTACTAAACCGACAATGCTAACCAGATGTTTGTACCATTCTTTGATGCCGCGGCATCAAAATAATAGTCACTCGCTTACAGAAGTAAAGTAAAGTATCATCACATCCATTTCCCTTCCGGGGTAGTCAGAAACCACGCTTATAAAGAAGCGTATTCACATTTAGCTAACTTTACTATAGGCCAATCATAATATTAATAATAATAATATACTCGGGAATCACTATTAAATTAAATATTAATTTAATGTATTTAAATTATTAAATATTATTGTGTCCCGACCAGGAATCGAAGCTGGTATCTCCGAGTCTAACACGGACTTAACCGCTAGACCACGTAGGCTTACACCCATTTTTTTTCTACTGAACACGACACTCGAGGTACAGGAATAGGAGCAACTGACGCCATCAGTCTCTACCACTATGCCGGCCTAACAAGATGCTTTTCCACACTTCGCTTGAAGGACTCCAGGTTATAGGAGTGTGGAAATACACTGGCTGGGAGCATCCCACATCTAGTTCCACGTCTCCAAATTTATGAGTATGCGTTGTGATAGTGGCTATGGTATGTGAGTTCATATTTTGATTGCGATTTCATAGCGACCGACCGCGCGCCAAAATTGTGACTAACCAAAAAATAAAATGTCTAAAGTTAAGCTAAGGTTAACCTATAGGAAACCTCTATCATTATCTATAACAATTAAAGTTTTAATTTGAAGTTCAGTCGTCAGCTGGTACAATCGACGCCATTTTTTATTATCGTTACATTTATAAAGTTTTCATTTCGATGCAACTCAGCCTTAGACGACATAATGTTTTGATCAAGTTGTGACAAATTTTTGTTTGAATTACCCTCTCTATACGAACCTAGTAATTATATCTCAACGGTAACAATGCTAATATTCCTAATTAGTGTTACAAAAGTACAATACTCCTGGGACCGTCTAGTCCGAGGCTTAAACGTTCCACATCCAAGAACTCTGAAAGACTGCCAACATCCCAGATTAAGGCATGGACACACCCAATGCGTAAGTTGATAAGTTATGAAATCAAATTCAAATTCAAAATTCTTTATTGTATAGATTGCTTATTCTAATTACAGTTGTATGTACATGTCATGATGATGCAATCTGCCCATATTATGGATATATCAATAGATATTTATTTACAATATTTATTTGTATATAGTTTATATTTAATATTGTTCTTGACAATTTATTAGAACACAATGTTAATGTCAAAATTTGCATGCTCGATTTATTGTCAGAATCATTTACTTATAAATGTAAATCCTTGTTATACTGTCTCCGTGGTCTTGCGGTTAAGTCCGTGGATTTAGGTGCGAAGGTGCCGGATTTCGATTCCTGGTCGGGACACAATAAATTATTAAATTTAGTTGTGGCAGACCAAGACTCATCACCACGATCAAATAATTAAAACAATAGCTGAAGGTGCTTTAAAAACCATCGAAACAAAAGGGCATGTAAGAAGCGAAAGAGGTATGTTGTGAACGATCACACGTCACGAGACAAATAGCGCCCAATGGTCTCTGCCTACCCCGCAAGGGATTTGGCGTGAAGATATGTATGTATTTGTGGTATCTCTCGAGTTTCGTACGCTAAAGACATCGACGAGCTTGCCAAAAGCGCTTTATTGTAAAAAAAATGCGTGGCTTCTTATCACCCCGAAAGGGATACGGTCGTGATGATGCTTTCCTTTTTTAATATATGTTATCATTTATATTTTAATAAAATAAATACATTATTTTAGATTTAGGAACATTCGACTTGAAAACAAAGCCAAGCAAAAAGCGCGTACGTGATGTCATCCGGCGGCCATTTGCAAATGCAGCGTTTAGAGCGAAAAATTCAAATACAATATTTAAAAGTAGCTTTTAAGGCGTAACACATTTGAATAAAATTACAAATAGCCTATTGATTGTATATCTATTTTTAACACTTATAATAAAATTACTTTAAAAAAAAAAAAATACTGCGAGTGAGTTTGCAGAGTTGTTCCATCAATTAACAGCAGTTGCTTGGTGACTTCGTTTGGCGAGTGTTATTGAATAGCTTTATCTTTTTTTTTAGACTACCTGCATTTTATGTATTATTTTATATTTGCAGTTGCATTTGTTTGATAGTTATACGTACTAATGGTTTTAATTATTAAGTTTGTTTATAGATATTTTGATGTAACTATTTTCACAAATTGTAGGGAATCAACTGGTCTCCATGACGCAAGTTAACTTTTTATGGAGGCCAGGGAACCCCATATTTACAGTATATTTATTTGTACTTAGATTTAAGGTTTTTTGTATATTGTACTCTTTATTTTGGTTAATAAAAATCATTAATATTATTATTATTATTGATTGTATCAAGCTTTATGACTGTAGCTTTAGAGGAACGGGATGTGGCCAGGCCTTATGACGTGTCTACTAAATAATTGTAACGTCTAGAGCCACTATTAGGGCGAAGACTTCATTAAACCAAATTACATTTTGGCAACAATGTCGGCACTAGGGTTTACAGCTTAAGATTTCCAATCCTATAAGGTTTTTGATTCTAACCCCGGCATGTACCAATAAAAATACATTTCTTACGTACAATTGTAAAAAATTGACTTTTGATTGAAATCGATTAAGCCGCCGGTTCCACTAATATCATCTTCACGACCGTTTCCCTTTCGGGGTGGTCAAAAACCACGCTTATAAAGAAGCGGATTCACATTTAGCCAACTTTACTACAGGCCAATCACGACAAGTGGCAAGCTCGTCGATGTCTCTAGCGCACCAAACTCGAGAAATATCAAAGAGAAATTAAATAGTATTTAAATTAATAAATATTATTGTGTCCCTATCAGGAATAGAACCCGGTACCTCCGAGTCTAACTCCACGGACGTACCCGCTAAACCACGGAGCTCCACTAATACTAACTTGTAGAATCGTTAATAGATTGTCATTAAAATGTACATCAGACTGGCCAGCGTAACTAGTGTTGGCCAAATTCTCCAGATACATGTTCTGGAAGGCTCATATTTAACAGTGGAGGTCTAGGACGCTATGTTCTGCCTGATATGATGATGATGAATGATAAATAAAGATATATTGACTTTGAAAGACTGACAATAGGCGCGCGGCATATTAGTTAAAATTATCGATGTCTATGTAGTGATATTCTAAAACATAAAAATCAGTGTAGAAGTTAAATTTTGATTACCTTAGAGCCGGCTCTACCTGTAGACACACAATCTGTCATTGGCTTAGCATCCTTTGCTCTGTGGATAAAACTATAATATTACATTGACTATCATTTAACAACTGATCAAACAGTGGATCATTTTATTAGTGGTTGTTTTGTTAGAGCGCTTTCCTTCCAAAAATATCACGGTTCGAACCCCAGCATGTACCAATGAGAAATATTCACTTAGCGAGTAGAAACAGCATTCCAATAATAGTTTCCTAATTTGGCCCTTGAACTGATTGTCAGTCAGGTAATTGTTTGTAAAAACCCTGGTTTTATCGGCACAAAGGGTAGAACAGCAGTCTGGGCAGAGAAAATTACCACTATCAGTCCTATTTATTGTTGAAATTATGTGCCATTTACAATAAAGTCAAAGTCAAATCATTTATTACAATATGGCCTTCTCGGGCTCTTTTGTATTGTCACATTACATTGTTATAATTATTTAAATAAATTATATTAAATTTATTACAATACAATTGAATTGACCTAAATATAAACATACACCAACAGTAAAAGGTGTCCAAAATATATTAATAATATACACTTGCACATCTACCAGGCATTTTTGTCACTAATAAAATCATTTATCTTATAATAGGCCTTGCCTATAAGTCGACGTTTAACATGAATTTTTAGTTTATCTAAACACAAGCTAGTTAGTTCCTTTGGGAGTGTGTTATAAAAACGAACACCAAGTCCCAAAAAAGACTTTAGAGTTTGACTGAGGCGTAGGTGAGGCAAAGCTAATTTGTGATTATTGCGTGTGTTGCGAGAATGCAAGTCACAATTCCTTTTAAATTGTTATATTCTTGTGGACATACATAATATTCTCTAGAATATACTGAGATGCCACTGTAAGAATATCATACTCCTTAAACTTATCTCTTAGCGAAGTGCGAGCGGTCAAATTATAAATACACACATCAAAAGTGTCTAGGGATCAACATATATTTTTGCAATAACTTTTCTCCTGATTGATATTCATTAAAATTTTCTTTAAGGATTGATCAAATAAAATGTTTTCGTTTGTCTACAGTAACGATAAACCAAGTCACCTTTGCATTAGTAAAAAAAATTGCCATTTTCCTAATAAAGGGATTTTTGACATTTGAACCACTAACATTAAAGTTCGAAAAAAAGACTGAAATAACAGTTTTTTTTTTAATTTTATTGGGTAACTTAAACAATTAATAATCCGTGTTTCTACCGCGAACACTAACAACACAAGAACATCGGTTTGGCATACTCAAAATGAGTTCATCCAAATCACGCTGTGGAATGGCCGCCCATGTTCGTTGCAACAACAAAAAAAGGTCTTCTTGCGACTGGATACCCTCCATTTTCGGCAGAGCTCTTCTCTGAAGAATATCCCATGCATGCTCAATCGGGTTCAAGTCTGGCGACTGAGCAGGCCAGGGCAGGACATTGATGTTAGCTGCGGCGAGAGTCTGTCTTACAACTCTTGCGGTGTGCGGTCGTGCATTATCATGCATTAACTGAAATAAGGGACCGATATGCACTTGTAGAGGAACGATGACGTCTGATACAACCGTCTCAGCATAAATTTGAGCGTTGAGGCCTCTGATCCAAATCAACTCAGTTCTTCCGCCGATCGAAATACCCGCCCATACCATGATGGTTCCACCACTATAAGGATGGACTTCCTGGCAGGATTTTAATCGCTGTTGGCGTCCAGGGGTTCTCCAGTGTCGTATACGTCTTGTATCCGGCCTCATACCAAAACGAGACTCATCAGAAAAGCACACGAAACGCCATTGTTCTTCTGTCCAATTTCTGTGTTCAAGAGCCCATTGATATCGAGTCCTACGATTGTGCATTGCTATAGGTGGTACCCGTAGCGGTCTTCGGGAATGAAGGTTCACTTCATGCAAGCGGTTTCTGACTGTTTGGTCGCTAATTAAGTTCCCTGAAGAGCGATGAAGGCTCACGGCTAACATCATGGCGGTTATTGTTGGAGTTCTTCGAGCTGTGATTTGAATGTATCGGTCTTGTCTCCGTGTGGTGCAGCGATACCGTCCTCCATGGCGCTCAGCCACGGTACCAGTGGTTCGGTAACGTGTCCAAAGTCGACTGATAACACTCTGACTTGTATTCAGAGCTAAAGCCACAGTACGTTGCCGGGAACCAGCTTCTATCATTCCCACGGCTCTGATCATTTCTTCCCTGCTTAAATGACGTCGCCGCTCCATAATAACGTTGGTTTTAATCAGTAGTAGGGAAACAGTAGCACTAATAATGTCTTCAATGCGTCTTATGTTTTTATAGGGAAAATATTGACAGCTGATTTTCATCTTTTACTCGAATTTGATTGACAGTTCCTGTTTTAAATTATGAAATGCACCAAAAAGGATCCATATAAATTTATAAAATCATAAATTTATTACAAAGCCACATCTCAATCACAAGAAATCCGCATAAACATGCTTGATCCCTAGACTTTTTTGATGTGTGTATAATGATGTCAAATGCCAATTTCTAGTTTATATTATAAGTGGATTAATTAGCTAATCAGCTGCCGCAACCATGCAAACTACACAGTCTTTTTTTAAATATATTAGTAATTAAGTAACTAGTAATTTAGTGTTTGTGAATATAAATTTTAATAAAGTGATCGGTATTTATATATAAGTCTATGTGAAATTATATATTAAATGGATGTTTACTAATTTTCATTAGCAAGATTGCAGACCTGGGACTACGCTCGCCGCCTTTATTAGCATTATTATTTGTTATGCTCTTAGATTAACTAAATAGAAAATATTCTAAAAATACTTTACGTTGTCCCAATAATGATATGGCAAAGGCACCAAACCGTCTAAATCTTTGGGATGCACCATTGGTTCAAATTACACACAATTTATTGGTTCAGAATTTCGATAACAATAGCCCGTGTTTTAGCGTCGCAAAGGAGATTCCTACTGTAGGAGGCTACTGGTTACACGCTCCTAGACCCTCCGCTAATCTTGGGACGCTGCTGGACAATGAGAGTTGCCGTATTGCTGTTCGTGCTTTCGGCTGGGGTCGCCGGTGTGCGCTGATGACAATTGTCTGTGCCGTAGTAAAGTATACCGCTTTGGAGTCCACGGGCTTTCTTGTATAAAAAGTGCTGGTAGATTTTCACGTCATGGCTCCCGATAAAACGACACCATTGAGGTTCCAGCTATTCTGGATTAGTCCGCAAAAAAAAAAAATTGGTGACCCCCTTTCCGATTATTAATGCAATTTTTCTCGGGTTCATTTTAAAAAAGAAATACATAATCACTCTTTTCGAATCTTATTTTGCGCGCTAAATATTTTCCAAGACCAAACAAACTGAATTTTAGTCTGTTATATTAAATGTAATTTACTTGGAATTTATCTTTAGCTTTTCACCAACTGCCATGTTCGCGTCAACACGACACAGCTCAACCAGGACCTTAGCTGCTGTATGGCAAAATGGAGTTACAAAATTTTTCATTAATATCATAACAGTCCTTAAACAGAGCCCCAGACATCCATTGCTGAAAATGGGTCTTCCAAAATATACATATATCTGTATAATTAGCACTCGCCATGCTAGCCAGACTCGCTGGCTTTAATGACTCCACAAGTTGGTATTAGTGGAACCGGGACCGATGCCTTAACGTTAACTGTTGTAAATTTATAACAAATTTACTATCTAAGAAAAGCGTGTTTCTCATTGGGGTATGAACCGACCCTTTTTTAGGATTTCAAGAAAAGTGTTCTTACAACCGAGCCACCATTGCTATCATTTCATCTCTTTTTATTTCATCATCTGTGTGCCATCTCTTCACTGCTGGAATAGTCTAAGGCTCGTCACTTTACACGATCTCCTACCAGCCTCGTTCATCCCCCACCAGTGACCTTACTCAGGTCATATGTAAATCTGGCGGACGGTTATCTTACTCTGGGTCTTCCAGTACATGGCCTCCAATCCAGAACCCGTTTACTGCGACAGACGTGTCCAGCCCATTGACACTTCACCTTCTTTTTTCTTAAGTTTATTCGGTAACTTTGGTTATTTTATTTTATTTTTATTATCAGGAAACAATCTTAAAACATGATTACAACAATTATAAAGTTACAAAATCCAGTAAAGTTTCCACTTAAATATTAAACATAGATTTTTTTAATTTGACGGATTTCAACGTTTCGGACTTTATCCTTTAGAGAAATCGCGAACATAGGCCTCTCCATAGCTCTCTGAGCCACCTTGAACGTTTTTATTAGACCCACTGTCAGTGTTCACGTCTCTGCTCTATAGACCGCCTCCGTGGTCTAGTGGTAACAAACGTTGCCGTGAACTCGGGAGGTCGTGGGTTCGATTTCCACCGGGGGCAAGTTGTACATTGTATAATTTGTCTCGGTCTGGGTGTTTATATGTATAATATGTATATATTTAAAAAAAAAAGTGTAATATGTAGTTTATCAACCATCTAGTTTCCGTAACACAAGCCTCGTAGCTTACCACGGAAACTAGATGGCGCTGTGTGACCTGTCTGGAAATATTATTATTATTATACAACATTACTGGAAGAACGCACTAGTTGAAAACGTTTGTCTTCAAACACTGTGGTATGTTCGATAGGTAGATGTGATGTGATGCTTTTCATTTAATTAGATCCTATTTCATTTCTTCGTAGTAGTTTTGTTTTGCTTTTGTTGTGCGGAGTTATTAAGCAGCCAAAAGTTAAATGCGAGGACAGCACTAATAGGATTAAGGTGTTTGTAAGGGACGCTTAAATTAAACGCCGTTATCAAATTAGTCTAACATGTAGGCAGTAGCTGTTAGAATATTATTAGGTTAGCTTAAGCAGATTTAAAAATGCATTACTTAGACCGCGTTCGTTTTATAGCATTTCCAACATTTCGTAGCAACTTCATAAACGAGCGTAAAATGTCGTTTTTGTTAAGAAATATAACTTTTTTTTAACAATGCTAACATTTCTTAAAAAAAACGAGCCGTGAGGCTACTTTTTGACAAGTATGACAAGAAACAAATAATAACAAATCAATTGAAAATGTATTATGGTCTTTGAATTTATTACATAGAATCGTTTAAAATACATTTTAAACAAATATAATATAAACTATAAAGTATACAACGATGTAAACAAACCATATCTTATGTTAAATGACATCTGTCAAAAAGTAACATCAATAACCCTCCTTTCAACACGGTACGGATATACGAAATCAGCATCAAATGTTAGAATTTTCATTAAACGAAAAAAAGTGGTATTTTCATGCTAACATTTCTTAAAACGAACGCGGCCTTACCCTCAGTTCTTAGTCATTTTGGGATAAAAAATACATATAATTTTGTTTTATTCTATGATTTTAAAAGTTGCAAATGAGTTTTTTCTTATAATTATTCTTAAATCTTTATTTAAAAAGCTGCAGAATATCTAGTACCTAGACAATACTATATTACTTACTGATGGTTAAGTATGCTTGTACATTGTTTTTCTTTTATTTATTTTATCGAAGTAATAAAATAAAATTAAAAAATTATATAAATTATATAGGTACTACCTACTTAATAATGAAAAATTCAATTAGATAGAAAACTAAAAATGTTAAAAAAGGAAAAGATAATATATATATATTTATATATATATATATATATTATCTTTTCCTTTTTTAACATTTTTAGTTTTCTATCTAATTGAATTTTTCATTATTAAGTAGGTAGTACCTATATAATTTATATATATATATATATATATATATACGAGTATATTATTTTGTTTATCTGTATATATATATAGCAAATAAAAAACTTGCTTCAAATCAATATCATATGGCAAAGTGCTAAGTATACTGAAAGCATTGCCGCGTTAAATGGCAATGCTAATCCTTTTGCCCAAATATTGTCCAGCCCTCTTGTCTCGCGAGAAGTTTAGTAAACGCCTTAAAATATATATATATATATAGTGGTTTAAACCGATTGGATTTTAAGGAAATCGTTCTACCTAATGTGGCCCGCATCATCACATTTCTTTTTAAATACTGCACACTACTATTAAATTAATTTGCCTTAAAACCGCATTGTGCTTCGCCAGAGTTTCGTTTCGTTTTCGTATCGCATTTCCAGCTGTGTGCTAATGCTTTTAAACCTTCGCAATTCGCCACAAACGATGCTTGAAGATTGTCTCTTCCGAGATGGGGCCCCTGAGTTATTGCACTTACAACAAATAGATGTGCTACATTACTTCTAAAACTACTGGCTTCCTGTCCACTAAAACTATTTTCTAGACTTTATATTGTAGCATAGATAAACAAAAACCCAAATCTATAAATTGCAGTCAAGAACTATTGGAGATGGGGGCTTCTCAACATCAAAATAACTTGTTAAATGTAAATAAAATTATATTAAAATAAAAATACATCTTTAGATATTGACTTTTGGAAATCAACAAGATCTGATTGTCAGAATGACACTCGCGATCTTTTTTACGACGGATACTTGAGGATTACTAAGAACCTTATTTCAACACTTCCCCTTACTCAAGTACCTGTGTAATAAAACAAAATATGAAGAATTCAAGAACTAAACCTAAATTAAGCAAAACATACTACAATAAAATTATTAACATTAAATTAAATTAAGATTACCTATATAACAAAAAAAATATAATTACACTATGGTATCAGATAATCCTAATTCGTTAACAAAATAAATATGTTTAACTTTAGGTAAAGCTTTAGTTAAGACATCAGCAACTAATTCTTGACTTGCTTTATATTGAATATTAACTAAACCTTCATTTACAGCATCTCTTACAAAGTGATGGCAAATATCAATATGTTTAGTACGTCTATGCGTTTGTGAGTTTTTAATTATTTTATGGGCACTCTGATTGTCATTGTAAATTGTAATTGGAGTTTGTAGAACAGAAATCTCAGAAAGTAAATTAATAATAAATTTAGCTTCCTTAACCGCATTACCTAAACAATAATATTCAGCTTCGGTACTGGAACAAGCCACAACGCCTTGTTTACGCGATTCCCAATTAATAGTACAATCGCCGTATTTAACAACAATACCTGAATACGATTTTCTGTCAACAATATCGCCGGCCCAATCAGCATCAGCAAATATATCAAAATGACTATCTCCCTTTTTAAATAGTAAACCATAATTCATGGTCCCAGCTAAATATCTAAGCACATGTTTTGCAGCTACCCAGTGTGTTTTATCAAAACATGAATTAAACTGGCTTAATTTGCTACAAGCAAAAGATATATCCGGTCTGGTACAAACAGCTAAGTACATTAAACTGCCTATTAATTCCCTATACGGATATGTGTCGTCACATTGTGACGCTTTATTTAATTGAAGATTAACTTGCATTGGAGTGGATACTGGATTACATTGCGCCATCTCAAACTTATTTAGTAAATTCCTAATATATTCAGTTTGTGAAAGCTTTAAAACACCAGTTTCAACATTTCTATCCACTTTAATACCTAAACAATGTTTAACAGGCCCAAGAAGTTGAATTTTAAAATTCCTCTTCAAAATATTGATTAATTCAGTTTTTAATAAAATGTCATTACAAAAAATAAAGAAATCATCAACATATAAAGCTATAATAATTTTCTTATCATTAATATTTTTGTAATAAACACATTTCTCACATTGTGATTGTTTAAAATCAATATTTATTAAAACATTATGTACCTTTAAATTCCAAGCACGACTGGCTTGCTTAAGGCCATAGATACTCTTTTTGAGTAAACAAACTTTATGCTTCCCCTCAACCTCAAAACCGGTAGGTTGCTCCATATAAATGGTTTCACATAAATCACCATTTAGGAAGGCGGTACTAACATCAACATGTTCAATATCCATGTCATGTTCTACTCCTAATGCAAACAATGTGCGTAAAGTAGAATGTCGAACTACAGGTGCAAATGTTTCATCGTAGCCGATACCATATTTTTGTGAATAACCTCTGGCAACAAGACGAGCTTTATATTTGCAAAAATTACCATCTGCATCAGTTTTCTCTTTGAAAACCCATTTGCATTTCACAATATTAGTATTTTTCGGACGATCTACTAATTCCCAAACCTTATGAGTTATCAGAGAATCGAACTCGACCTTCATGGCTTCCATCCATCCTTCACTATTAATTGAAGTGGTTACCTCTCTATAATTTCTAGGTAAGTTTTCGGAATAGAAATTAAGTTCATAATCCTTTAGCCATGTGGGTAAACGTCGTTCTCTCTGTGGTCTCTGAGGTAGATTTGATGATGATGATTGCTCATCGTTGACAGGAGATGTAAGGTCATTGCTCTGCATGTCACCTTCATCAACTGATTCATTCATCTGTAAATTATCATCCTCATTATTTTGTACATTATCGCTATCAATAATTTGTACATTATCATTGTTATTAGTTTCATTATTTTGTGTATCATGGTCAGGATTAACTAAAGAAGAAGATGGAATTACTGCACGATTAGAATTATTATTTACATTAGTATTTACATTAATAGAAATACTATCAGTAATAACATCATTATCATTAATATGTACAGGTTCAACATCCCTTTTATTTTCTATGAAAATAACAGATCTTGCTTTAATTAAACTGCCATCTGAAGGATCAGTTAATCGATAACCTTTAGTATTTTTACAATAACCTACCATTATATACAGTTTAGATTTAGGATCTAACTTCTTACGTTGTTGTCGTGGAGTCAAAGCATATGCTTTTGAACCAAAAACTTTTAAATGACTCAAGTCAATTTTTGTTCCAGTCCAGACTTCCTCTGGAATAGAATCCACGATAGCAGCAGTAGGTGAAATATTTTTTAGATACACGGCGGTAGAAACAGCTTCCGCCCAATACTTTTTACCTAAACCAGCATCTTGAAGCATACAACGCGCCTTTTCCATAATTGTCCTATTCAGACGTTCAGCAACACCATTTTGCTGAGGCGTGTGTGGTACAGTTGTTTCATGGATTATACCATACTTCTTAAGAATGTTACTGAAACTTTTATTGCAATACTCTGTACCGTTATCGCTTCTGATGCATTTAATTTTTAAATTAGTTTGATTTTCAACCAAATTTTTAAAATTAATAAAACATTTCAATACACTAACCTGATCTTTCCTATTAAGAAAATAAACAAATGTTTTTCTAGAAAAATCGTCAGTAAAAGTAATAAAATAACGCATATTTCCCCAACTGGTTTCGGACATAGGTCCACATAAATCCGAGTGGATTAATTGTAACTTTTCAGTTGCACGTTTGGCTTTGCCTTTGGGAAATACCTTATTTTGTTGTTTTCCTTCAATACAGGAAACACAAGGAGACAACGAACCGTTAGGAAACGAAATACCAGTACATAAACTGTCTCGTAGCATTAACATACCTTTCATGCTTAAATGTCCTAATCGTCGGTGCCATAGTTCGAGATCTGAAGATACCAAAGCAGTATTATCACTGTCACTGCTACAATGTGCTGTGGGTTGCTCCAGTACGCTCGATTTTAAAACGTTTTTGAGATCTAATTTGTAAACGCCACCAGAGTTAGAGGCTGTGAACTGACAAGCCCCAATTACATTTACATCTGACTTATCATAAACGCTACATTTCTTGTCATCAAAAACTAAAATATAACCTAGTTTAGTCATTTTATTAACAGATAGTAAATTAGCGGTTAAATCCGGTACATATAAAACGTCAGAAATGGTTTTAGAAACATTGTTCTTAAGTGTGACTTTAATATCGCCTATACCTTGACTATATAACTTATTATTATTAGCTACAGTTATTTCGGCTTTATTATGAACACTAGAAAAAATATTAAACCAATCATTACGATATGACATATGAGTCGTACAACCAGAGTCTATTAACCAAGAACTATTATTACCAAGAGTACTAACCAAACTATTGTGGGTTGTATAATTTAAATTGCTACCTTTCTTTTTAGAATGAGCACCTGAATTTTGCTTAGATGTAGAAGGAAGAGGTGAAGAATGTCGTCTATGCTTATTCTTCTTGAACTTATTTTTATCCACTTTTAACTCTGGGCATAAAGGTTTAATATGACCTTCCCTGTTACAATGGTGACAGATAGGAACAAACTTATTAGCATTATTTGCATTCAGTGCTTTTCCATCGTCTCGTTCAATACAATCATTTCTTCTAACATCATTTTGTAATAGTCGCGACTTAACAAATTCACTCGTCAACTTTGTTTGAGATCCTTCAATCGCCATTACTAAAGCATCAAATTCATCAGGCAAACCAATGAGCATATACTCAGCCATTTCCTCATCATCGATGATACAGTCAATGTCGGCAAGTTCTTGACATAAAGATAAAATTGCCCCTAAATATAAATCCATGGAATTAAATTCATTATATTGGATATGTGAAAGTCGTTTCCTTAAATGCAAACGCCGGCTTAAACCAGGACTTTCATAGGCTTTTTGTAAATTTATCCAGGCTTCATGTGCAGTTTTACAATTCCTCACATGAGGGTAACAAACCTTATGAACGCACAAACAAATCTTTGCGTAGGTTCTTTGGTCTCTCGTAACATCAAATAAATCGCCATATGACAGATCGATGTATTCCCATAAGCCGCAGTCTAATAGTACTATCTTCATTTGAAATTTCCAAGTACTATAGTTTTTGGCACCCTCCAATTTCTCAATATTAGCATGAGAATTGTTAATAACATAAGGAGAAGGAACGGACAAACCTGAATTGGGTGTTTCTGCCATTTCAAACAATATTTGTAAAAATTGTAGAAATCATGAAATATTTTCCTGAAATATTATGCAGAATAGAATCGGCCCATAACCTATTGGAGATGGGGGCTTCTCAACATCAAAATAACTTGTTAAATGTAAATAAAATTATATTAAAATAAAAATACATCTTTAGATATTGACTTTTGGAAATCAACAAGATCTGATTGTCAGAATGACACTCGCGATCTTTTTTACGACGGATACTTGAGGATTACTATGAACCTTATTTCAACAAGAACCCACAAAACAAAAGTGTATGATTTGCAAAAGTTAATCAATGTCGACGAAACATACTTCTGGAATCCGTCCAATTGTCTCTGTCTACCTCACAAGGTATACTGATATAAGGTGACAAATGTAAGTATGTGATAAATCATTAAAATACCTAAGATGCTCTAATTTTTGGATCTTGCGTCACAACTTTCCGTCAGTAGGACTGAAAACACAGAAAAGCACTGAATGTGCTCTGTGGTCGTACTCCTTTGGTGTTGTACCGGAAACCTGGAAAATTGCCAATTGCCTGTCTAAAGTCAGCCCCAAATATTGTCCAATTGAATTTTCTCTTCTCCCCACTCCCTTCAGGGCACCACGCTAGATCTACAGCTTTCTGGGGGTGGATACACGCTCAGACCTTAACCACCGGAACTACATTGAGAACATCACCAAAACAGCGTCAAAGACTGTTTTACCTGCCTTCAATCAGTTGTTACTGTTTACGACTGGCTGGTGTTCACATACTTTTATATTTATACTTTGATAATTTTGAATAAATGTTGTTGAAGTTTTTACGGAGACGTAGTAATGTGATACATGATAATAAATAAAATTAATATTTTCTGGAATTTTAATAAATCATAAGATCCACCCTTAACTGTACAAAACACAGATTAGGTCAAGTGTGAAATACTGTTCTAAATTTTGGGATGGTTGCCTACAGATGATCTCAATGTCCTGCAGACGCGAGCTGTACGAATTGTGGACGATGCCACTATATCTGGAACTACCGTATCCCTGTAGCTACGTCGAAATGTAGCACCGGTTATACTATAGTTATGGTTATGCTCTATGGAGCAACTGGAACGACCGACATCAGTCCTTAGCATTATGCCGAATTATCAAGATTAATTACGTAAGTATAGGTATGCTAGCGAAGCTTATCTTTTTGTTTTGATTGATATTATTTTCGTAACTTATTTCATACTGTTTCAAAGTGAAGGAAGAAGACAATAAACAGGCTGAAGTCAAACCCAACTTGTAACTTCATAACACAGTTGGGTCGTCAAACACAATGTTCCAAAGGTCAACCGGAGTTAGCCCGGACTTGATGGGCGGAACAATTCCCGCCATTGTACTCCGATCACTACACGCGACACAAGTTTAATAATAATAAAATTTGGCTATTTATGTATTTTTAAGCGCATACTAGGGCCACCAAGTATTGTGTACTACCATCTCGTAGAGTCTTTAGGCCGCTGGCCGAAGTTCATTTCTTCAAGCGCAAAAGTAAAGGAATCCTTAAACTTTTTTTTAATACGTCATGTGACCTTTCTCCCACCTGATAGTAAGTGGCGCTCGAGGTCCATGAATCAGCAACTGGAATCAGACACTCATGACTGACAACAGCCCCTAACACTATGCTGGCTTGACTGGGCGTGACGAAAATTCGAGCCTGATCCCGAAACGTGTGGATTTATCGGCAATTTCCTGGGTGTATCGGCACGTATGGTGGATACTTGCCAGCCCCGGCAGACTAGGCAAATTACCACCATCAGTCCGCCTACCACTTATTAACTGATGAAAACTGTCACTGTCAAATGTTATTATAGTTGATATTCGTATATATTGTAACGTTGACGTAAGAACAGTGGTGTTGTAAATCTATGACAAAATGTACGTAAGTAAAGTGAATATGTCCCGTTCCTTGACTTTTATGGATGTTAAAGAAAACGTTCTTACAACCGGGCCACCACCGCTCTCTAATAATTTGAATTAAATTCATGATGTTTTGTGTCAATCGGACTATAGTCATAAGGAAAAGGATTACCGCGTTGTCGGGAAAGTGTTTACAGAATCAGCCCGCATTATCCGCCCTCCCGCAACATAAACAATACATTCAAGGCCACACTGAGTGCGTAGGTACACCTACATATAGACGTTCAACGTGACGTGATTTTTTTAATACTGTTCACGATATGTGACGTCACGCTAGCCTGACGGTAAGCGGTACGTGAGATCCAAGAATGGGTGCAACTGACGCCAACCACAGACAGCCGCCATCGGACAATCAAGATGGTTTTCCACATTTCATTAATATATTATTTATTTATTTACAAAAACCTAAGTAAATAACAGATTTACATCCAAATAATACATATTTTAAATGACAACTTATGGAACAGTTATTATGGCTCCAAGTACTTTTTGCTTTGTGCATCTGATGATGCGAAAACGTCAAGCTTTCATTATAAAGACGGGGCAAGAAGCAAAACGGTATGATAATTAAATAAAGGACATCGTTCATCTTGGATTGCATTCACAGTTATATATGCATTCTTAGATAAATTATTCTGACAAGATTACAATTCAAGGCCAACGCGGCCTTTTAAGAAATGTTAGCATGACAATACCACTTTTTTAGCACAAGTCGTTAGTTTAATGAAAATTCTAACATTTGATGGTAATTTCGTATGTCAGTACCGTGTTGAAAGGATTTTATTGATGTTACTTTTTGACATATGTCATTTAACATAAGAAATAGTTTGTTTACATTGTTGTATACTTTATAGTTTATATTATATTTGTTTAAAATGTATTTTAAACGATTCTATGTAATAAATTCAAAGACCATAATAATAATAAAATTCTTTATTGCACACAAAATATACAATATAAAGTGTTGTACAATGTACATAGGCGAGCATAATACCATGAAAGTATTCTCTACCAGCTAACCTTTGGGAGAGTGAGAGATATTATTATATTATTATATTATACTATTTTGCTATATAATTAATATTATATAATTATATAGCAAAATAGACGTAAACAGCATTGACCCTGTTCGGTTTGACAACGTCCCTATTGCGTATTCCGGCGAGGTGAAGAATCTAGGTGTATACCTAGATTCTAATCTGAGTTGGACAACGCACGTTACTAAAACTAGTAGTAAAGTTTTTGCTTCACTGCACTCTCTCAATAAACTTAAAAAAATTCTGCCGGTAAAAGCTAAAATAACCCTAGTTCAAAGCCTTCTCCTTCCTCTCCTCGACTATGGTGATGTGTGTAGCATCGATCTTTCAGAGATGTTGCTCAACAAGATGGACCGGTTACTTAACGCATGTATCCGGTTCCTCTTCTGTTTACGTAAATACGATCACATCTCTGAATATCGTGCTAAGTTGAAGTGGCTACCTATTCGATGTCGCAGAAATCTCAGAGTTCTTTGTATGTTTTTTTCAGTTTTAAACGAGATACCACCCATGATAAAATTCTTCGCTCCTCTCACAACTCACTTCTTTCAGTCCCCTCTCACCATTCCGGATTTGTTTCAAATTCGTTTGTCGTTGTCGCCACAAATTTATGGAATGATCTTCCTGTAAACATAAGACAAGCAACTACCAGATCTTCGTTTAAAAAACTCGTATATCTACACTACCTGAAAAGCTCCTCACAATATTAGTAAGTGTAATATGTATGTTTATGTATAGTATTATGTATGTATTAGTATTTAGTATATTGATATCATAGTATATATAACAATATAATATGTAAGTGTATAATTAAGCTGTTAATTTTTCTTTCTTATTTTTTAATATTTCTTTCATTGCACCTATAATAGTTCAAATTTGTCCCCAAGGTTTGGCTGTCAGAAAATGTCTACGGGCATTAAGTCCGCCTTTGTACTTCGTGCAATAAAGTTTTAAATAAATAAATTATATAATAATACATTGTCAATTAATTTGTTATTATTTGTTACTTGTCATACTTGTCAAAAAGTAGCCTAAGTAGCTCGTTTTTTTAAAGAAATGTTAGAATTGTTAAAAAAGTGGTATTTCTTAACAAAAACGACATTTCGTAATGCTATAAAACGAACTTGGCCTATGTAGTAAAAAACTCTTTATTTTAAATAGTTTAGTTGTGCAACATGTTTAAAATATTATCATGACAGCTCTAGTAGGTACTTAAGGATTAATTCGATGCCAGTAATAAAAAAAATAAAAATCAGTCTTCAGTCACCGCAGTCACTCATAATTTTGACAGACATGGTATTTTGCCCGCGTTCGACTTGGAAATTTGTTACTTGAAAACTCAAACCATTTGAAAAAAGCTCCTAACGCTTGTCAAAGCGACATTCAGTAAAGAAATAGCGTCGTTTTACATTATTTCTCTTTGAAAGTCGTTCGAGTGGCGCTTCGCTTTACTTCCAAGTCGATGACAGCTGTGATATTATGCATTTTGCACACCTAAACTAAATGTTCATAAAATAAAGGGTATTTTCTACTTAAAATGTTATCTGGTTAACTATGAATTTAGCTCAATTTAGCCTAAATACCCATACAAGATGAATGATGTCATTTGAATGATGACTTTCTCGACAGCACCAAACGTGTACGTCAGTGGACCTCTTCCATAGCTCCATTTATTACAACTCAGTGGGCCGCCCTCTATCGGTGTGCTAAGGTTTTAAATAGGAAAGATTGTTGAAATCAAAAACGTAGACATTTAAACAAAGTATCTCATTAAAATATAAGTTAACAACGTTGTAATCTTGCCGGAAGAGGCCTCCACTTCTCACCCATCACTCCGCACTTCCTCATAAATTAGGTACCTCCGAGCTTCATCGTGAAATAGCTGAACCATGTCTTGTGACCGTTTTGAGACTTTCTAAGCTCGCAGGACAGTACATTTGGCATGTTTGCTTTTTGGGGCGATGAAACTTCATTCATCATTGTACCTATATAATAAACTGACATGGCCGCAAGATCCTAAACGATATGGCACACGATCCAGTCTCAAACTACTGTGTCTTCCCCGATACAAGACCTCAGCGTTCCGTGGGAGCTTTAGGTATGGTGCTACTAAGATATGGAGCAACCTACCCCCACCACTGCACGACATGCAGTCGGTGGTTGCTATTAAAAATACATATAAAAACTCTCTTTTGACATACCAACAGCTACTATAGGATAGGTATGCCTTCCTAATATTTTATAGTTTGATTTTTACGATATATTTTTTTACATTTTTTATTTAAATTATTAGTTATCCTTTTATGCGTTTGTAGCGACATCAGGGTGCATTTGCATAGTCATTAAATAAATAACAATATCTCGGCAAATGTACTCCAACTCAATGGAAGTTTTTAAGTCAAGCGTGTGCTCCTTCGTGCGTGTGTTACTTCAACAACTCTGATAGTTTTTCGAGCATTGCAGTTGAACTTATATTTTTTTATTGTTGTTTGTCATTTAGACCAGGCCACTGTGACCATATGTTAACTTGAAGCTTTTAGTTTTAGTTTAGTTTTAGTTTTATTTAATTTAATCTTTTAATTGTTTGTTAATTTTTTAGGTTTAAATTTTGCTAACTCACCCCAATCAATGTACAAATTTATATGTTCTTGGTGAGTACTTTTTATGGAATCTGGCTCACATATTGTTAATATCTGTTGTTATATGCTTACTTTAGCCATGATCTCCGTTTGTATTCCAAATGTTAAATAAATAAATAAATAAATAAACTAGGTCACCAGAGTCTACGTCACCAAATATGGTAATAAGGATTTTGATTGGCCGAAATCATCGGCTGATGCAATGATGAACCAGGTCACCTAGTTGGAGGGACGGACAGTCACGAGCCCGGTCAAGCACACCAGTCGTTTCTGAGATACCGTCGAGATCGTATTACTCGCGGTAGCAAATACGCTACGTAGGTTTGCCCTCAATAATAACGTGTGTGTTTGTAACTTAAATAAACATTATTTAAAGTTTAGTTATCTTTTAATAGAGAACACTTATAGATCCTTATTAGGACGCAAGGACTCAATCTCTAAACGTACATACATACACCACACTATATACGTTTGATAGTGTAGCGTTTGATACTGTCTCTGTTACCATACTCTTGGATAAGATGGAAAAATATGGTATTAGGGGTACTCAACTTGGACTATTTAGGAGTTACCTTGAGGGTCGTACCCAGCAGGTCAGGGTGGGTTCTACGCTCAGTAGCGTGACGTCAGTGGATTATGGAGTTCCTCAAGGTAGTGTCTTGGGACCTACTCTGTTTTTACTGTATATCAACGACCTTTGTCAACTTCGCCTTGGGGGCTGTAATATTTATGCCTATGCTGATGACACTGCGCTGGTATTCAGTGGACATACGTGGCATCAGACCTATCTCACTGCTGAGAGTAACCTACGATTGGTTGCTGAATGGTTGCGGTTAAATCTGTTAACACTTAATGTCTCTAAGACTAAGTGTCTAACATTCTCGATCAGAAAATCATCTATTCCACCATTATCTATGGTTTTAAAAGTCCATTCATGCAAGGAGGACGACACTGGTAATGATTGCAGCTGCCCTGCCATTGAAAGGGTGGAGAGTGTCATAAACTTGGGAGTTCATGTGGACCGGAATTTAAACTGGTATAGTCACATTGATAGCCTTTCAGCACGAGTCCGTAAACTAATCTGGATTTTTAGGAGACTCCGAGATGTTGCATCCCCGGATATCCTAAAATCAACCTACCTGGCATTGGCGCAGTCAGTGATTTCCTACTGTATTCCTGTCTGGGGGGGCTCATGCTCAAGTAAAATTTTAACATTGGAAAGGGCCCAGCGATGCTTGTTGAAAGTGATTTTTAAGAAACGTTGTAGATTCCGCACACATCCACTATACTCAATGTATGAACTGCTTACTGTCAGACAATTGTATGTTCTTCTCACAGTACTCAGAATTCACAAGACTTTACCTATAATTCCTCAACTATACACCATACGTCGTCAAGGTTATATTTGCAGACCTCATAGTACTAAAACAGTATTTGCGAGAAGACAATACCCTAAGCGTTCCGGATATCTTTACAACAAAATAAACCAATCATTGAATATATACCCTAATGTGCACTCAGAAGCTAAAGTTAAGATAACAGATTGGTTTAAGGCATTTGACTATAAAGCTACAGAACAGCTACTTGATGTGCTTACATGAAAATATATATGATATAAATACGAGTATACTATTTATAAATACGAGTACATATTATATTATTATTATTATTATTATATTTTATTATTAATTATAAGTATATTATATAATTGTGTTATGTATATGTATTAATAATATATTATTATATTGATAGTATATATATTTAATTTTCTTTTTATTATTTAACCATAGTTATAAGTTTTTAAGTCGAAATTATTATTATTTATTTTCTTTTCATTATATAAACTCTGGAAGTAGGAGCGGGGCTGCCTGTAGCACGGGTCCTAACCGGCCTTGTACGGGAGCCTCGGTGTCAATTTTGTGAAAAACTATTTTAAAAGAAATAAATACATTTTTGATTTTGATTTGATTTGATATATATGTATATATTATCCATTAACACCTCTCCTAACAAGCCGAAAATGAGCGCTGTGGCCCAGAGTCGCAGCTCCATGCTGAGGTGATTCCCTATTTGTCACCACACATCTTGTGTCCAAGTCCAGTCTTTATTTGTTTAAGTTGTGTTTATTGATATGTGGCAATTTTTTTTTTTTTTTTCTTTTTTTTTTCTAAGGACAAAACAAAGTAGCTATTGCCCGGACATATCTGCCGAGAACCGACAAACGGTGGTGCAAACGTGTCTAGAGCATAGACATAGATCGTCGCGTCGTATTCTATATCTATGGTCTAGAGTGGAATCACGTACGGGATGAAGACAGGTAGAACGAGTCACCGCCAAATGGACATACGACCTAAAGAAGGTCCCTGATGAAGATTGTATAAGAGTAGCGAAGAACTGTATGCAGTTGCTTATAGCTAGTTGAAAGACACTCAGGCAGATTATGAATACGCACGAGGTGGTTAGAAACCTTGCTTTAAAGAAGCGGATTCACATTTACTATAGGCCTAATATGACAAGTGGCAAATTTGTCGAAGTATTAAATTAATTATGGAATTCATAATTAATATTTTAAGCATTTCTCGCCTTACTTTGAATAAACACTAGAAAATTAATTAATGTTATAAAATGATTAAATTACCTTACATGTATGTTTTTGTGACGACCTAAATTGCCATACAAAGTACCTATATCGACAAAGAAAAATGTCCTGCATTTAAGAAATGTATTCATGGTGAGCTGAACGCAGTATCTTTCCGACGTTGACTTGCCGCCAAATTAAGTAATTGGGCCCAGAAATTAACAAATATGAGATATGTTCGCTTATTCTACGCTGGTAATTAACTTTTATCAGTGATTTAATTTACAATTACTACAGGGTCGTGTCCGAAAGGCACAAGATACTTAATTAAATCGTGTATAATAATAGATAATAATAAATAAACGGCTCTTTACACGATTTACCTGAGAAGCATACCCTCATACTCCTTGCGCTCCAGTCGAACCGTGACCACGGTTAATGCAAATTGACTTTTTTCTTAGACATTTACATCCATAGCTCATTATCGCTATAGGAGCTATGATAAGTTATAAAGACCTAGACCACTGCTAAATTTTCTGGAGAGTAAACACTCCTTGCCACGCCTGGCAAGAAAGGTTCAAAGTCCAAGTCAAAATATTTACAATTTTTTATTTATTTATTCTTACAGGATAATAAAGACTTATAAACATATAAATAAATAAAAAATGAATCTAAAGGGTCAATTATAAGTTACCACAAATAGACTACAAAAAATATAAAACTAAAGTTAAATTATTTTATTTATTTATTATTATTACTAAGTAAGCTGACACGGCCATTTTACAGAAACGATTTTATATTTAAGGACAGAAAATTTAATAACGTGATGTGTATACACCTTTGCAGGTAGGTCTTGGTAGTACTAATCGATAGCAATCACAACTGCACATTAGTGAACCAGCCGAAGGACGCCAGGGGGAAGCCTCGATCGCCGCATCTACTGGTAAGTGGGTTTCCTCTCCTAATCTTACTATTCTCCACCATTTCTGAGTGATTATTGTTTATTGCGTGCTAATTATTTTAGCACTGCACTTGGAGAATTCGCGGCGTGATTTTGCGTGATTTAGCGTTTTTAATGGCGGAGCGTGGTAGGTTTGCGGACACGTCCAAGCGCGGCGGTTGAGCGCTGGCGTTGGGCAAAGGAGTTAGAGGTAGGAGCGGAAGGAAAATGAATAGTAAGATAGATACATAAGAATATATATACCGCTGCTTCAATGCAATAGGGACACAAACCAAAATAATACTTTTTTATATTAGAGCTAATAAAAGTTTTGATTTTTTTATTTTGTCTATTGCTCTGTTATCTGTTGGTATCGTATCTACAATCTACATCTTAAAATGTGAATTTTATGTACTGTTTTTTTTTCATATACTTAATTATTAATGTACAGGGCAATTTTTGGAATAATTTGGATTTTTTTTTTATTTTTAATTATGGCTCTTTTGTATTAAAGCAGCGATATATCGGCGTAACCAGTCTACCCAAATTCTTTACACGAATTAATATTTCATTTCATTTCAAACATGAATTTAAGACAGTTTAGATTGACAGGAAATATGTTTATATATTTTAGTAGTTTCTAAATTTCAAAATGATATATTCAGAAATTAAACCTCCTTAAATAAGTATTATTTATATATGATTTAACGTTTATTTGCGTGAGCATTGTAATGTAGAAATGTTTCCAGAAGATTTAGCTATCGCTTAAGGGGGGGCGTCTTTGTCCCGCGATATCGCTGACAGCGCATCCATCACGCGTACTTACCGCCACACCACCATGCCGCCATTTAATTGACAAGATTTTGCTAAATGCATTGTAACTACATATATGTATTTTTATATTTTCTTACCGTAATTATATATATTTATTCGAAGTAGATACAAAAATATTAAAACACAGTTTTGAAAACTTATCTAGTACATAAACTTTTTACAGTTGAGCACAGAATTTGTCAACTTGTATTTTTCGAATTAAAGTTGTAATAAGAGAGCAAAAAAAAAAAATACAGATAAACAGTGTAAACTAGGTGCAGTCGGTAGCAGTTGGTTAAACTTAGGTGTATACTATTTAGTCACAGATAATAAAAACGATTAAAGTTTGTACCAGATAACGGCTGACCTTTGAATTAAAAGTTTTTTTTTTTCATTACAGACCCTAGAACAAAGCGTCCTAGACCTCCACTGCTGGAGATGGGCCTTTCAGAACTGGAGAATTTTGGCCTACACTCGCCGCGCAGGCCAGACACAGTTGATATTAGTGGAACCGGGACCGACGGTCCTCTCCGAGGCACGGGAATGGTGGTGTTATAAATCTATGATAAACATACGTAGGAAAAGTGTATTTCTCATTGGCACATGCCGGTGGATTTGAACCGACCTTTGTATAATTTAAGGTACGCGTTCTTACAACCGAGCCACCACCGCGCCTTTATTTTGAGGCAACTCAGGATAAGTAAACTACAGTACAATGGCTTGTACTTTTTCTTGAATAATGATAGTAAAAAGCTAGCGCGCTTGATACTATAGTAAGTATAGGTCTGTAGGATACCGTATTAGCGGGGGCGAGGGATAATAGCGGCTGAGATGTTAATTGAAGACGCCCTGTCGTCTCATCCCGCTTCCTACGTGGGCGATAAACGCGACGATATACTAATATTTCACCAGGTACCTTTTCATATTTCCTACGCTACGCAAGCAGTTTTAGAGCTTTTAAACACACTAGCAATTAATTATATGTAGTATGTGTACGTATTATATGTAGTGTGTATATGTATATTGTATATAGTATATGTATTTTTGGATGTAGTTTAGTATGTAAGTATATCCTTTTATCTAAAGCCTAATTATTTCCATATTTATCATATCTATTAACGTGTTGCACCTACCTCACACCTTGAACTTACTACATTATCCTAAAGGTTGGCTGTCAGAGAATGTCTAGCGGCATTAAGCCCGCCCCTTGTACATAGTGCAATAAAGATTTAAGTAAATAAATAATCGCGTCATCGTGCCTGTCATATTCGTAAAAAGTAAATTATCATCAGAAACCGCGCTTATAAATAATCGGATTCACATTTAGCCAACTTTACTATAGGCCAATCATGACAAGTAGCAAGCTCGTCGATGTCTCCAGCGTACCAAACTCAAGAAAAATCACAAATAGATTTAATATTAAGTAATTGTATTTATTTACAGTAATAAATATTTTTGTGTCCCGACCAGGAATCGAACCCCTTACCTCCGAGTCTAAATCTACGGACTTAACCAAGGAGGCAGTTTGTTAAGGTTAAATATTGTTTATTTATTATCCAATTGTTCCCATAAGAAGCCTAAAGCACTTGGAATCGTCGATTTTTTTTTTCTTATTTGATACATATTAATATTCGTTAATACATCGTTATTGAATCGAGAACAATGGAGCAAAAAAGACATATGTATATTCAAGCTGTTAATTTGTAGTTCAGATGTGTCGCATCTAGTAGCACTGTCTTAAATTGCATTATCTTTATTTATATCGGTCAAAAATAATATTGCCAGTGACAGTTGCTATTTTGTAGTCAGTAAAATTATTATATTGTAATTAGTACTTTGAACTGCCTCCGTGGTCTAGCAGTTAAGTCCGTGGATTTAGACTCAGAGGTACCGGGTTCGATTCCTGGTCGGGACACAAAAATATTTATTAATGTAAATAAATACATTTAATTCATATTTAATTTATTTGTGATATTTCTCAAGTTTGGTACGCTGGAGACATCGACGAGCTTGCCACTTGTCATGATTGGCCTATAGTAAAGTTGGCTAAATGTGAATCCGCTTATTTATAAGCGTGGTTTCTGACCACCCCAAAAGGGAAACGGTCGTGATGATACTTTACTTTAGTACTTTCGAGACAATAAAGGTTATTATTAATAAATAATTTACATAAGTAAAATAAAATACTTTACCAATAAAACTAAAAAAATATAACCAATGAGAGTAGTCTGCCGAGGACACTGACTGCGTAGACTAAGTTTATCAGTAGAATAAAACAGCCGATTAAAAATATTGCAAATTGTTTGTCGCAATGCGCGTCGCATTAATCCGCACGCGTAGGACACATCTTTATAGCTTGAGAGTAGCTATTCACAGTGTATCTTCATTACTGAAACGTCTCTATTTCAGCACGTTATGAAATTTCATCACGTTTTCTGCCTTAGACCTCGTTGTTAACAATTAATGACTTTTGGACGAAAATTGTGGGCTTAAACCCGGCTTGATTATGACCAAACTAATTCTCAAGCGAGGTGCCTGCTTAATGCCCGATTAACGCAAGGTACAACTATTATACGATATTATATTTACGTCAAACGGAGCTGTGATTCCTATACAACGACCTAAGGGCCCAAATTTTGCTTCGCATGTGCTAAAGGTATTGCAAGTCCTACTTAGTTGTCAAACAAAGAATATTACGACTTTGTTTTTATACAATTATAGAACATCTAAGCAATAACTGATGCTAAAGTGTATATAGTCCGAGCGTAGCTTCAATGTACCTACTATTTTACAACTTGACTTTTCTCATATTGTAATTGCCCAATATTTGCATGCCATTGAGGTGAAACATGTGAAGCGAATTTTCTAGCTATAATTTGATTTGATTTTGATTTTAATTTGATTATTAGTTTTTCCGTACAAAATATATGTAAAACTTTTTTGCTATTTTTATTACTCAAACCTACTAGAAATGGATCATACATACATATATACATATCTTCACGCCAGATCCCTTGCGGGGTAGGCAGAGACAATTGAGCGCCATTTGACACGATCACGACATACTTCTTTCGCTTCGTCGACATTCATTAACCTCTTCATACATGCCCTTTGGTTACGAAGACTTTTTAATGCACCTTCAGTCAGTGTTTTATTTATTTGATCGTGATATGTGAGTCTCGGTCTGCCATAGAAATGGATCGATTGTAATTTATTCGAAAATCTGTGAATTCAGTTCAGAATTATCTTTAAAAATTATGGATGGTTTCCTAGAAACGTTTTTCTGTAACTATAACGGCTAAGGTTAATCCTTACTGACCCGTCTCAAAAATCCACCTTGTATATTATAGTATTTTTATTATTCCTCAGAAACAACTTCATTATGATTTTATTGTATTTATTACATAAGTATATTATGATCCTATTAATCCCATAGTTTATTAATTATTATTATTTTTCTCTTATTTTTATTTTTTATATATAACATTTTATTTTTTTGACTCTGCGCCCATAATATTCATTTTATCACTCTCCCAAAGGTTAGCTGGTAGAGAATACCTTTATGGTATTAAGCTCGCCTATGTAAATCTTTTTATATTTTATATTTTGTGTGCAATAAAGAATTTTATTATTATTATTATTGGTATCCGAAACATTCACATTTTACCTACTTACCTACTTATTTATTTATATATTTAAGGTACAACAAACAGATTGCATTCATTAAATGATATACACGTAATATTTGACAGTAGTTCTGGATTGCAATCAACAGCAGTGTACACTACTTGACAATACAATAATTATAGAACCATCGGAGATAGTTAGGTCTGACGGTAGGCGTCCGGATGGGATGTCGTTGATTCCAAACAAACGAGGCCGGGCACTGGTTTGGGATGCTACATGTGTTGACACACACTCGTCCGTCACATATGAGATCCTGCCATAAGAAACACTGAGCTGCTGCAGTGTCAGCTGCGCGCCTTAAAGTTAAATAATCAAATTAAATAACTATAAACTAAACATAGTCCCAAGAAGACTGGCAACATTTTCTCGCTGTATATTTATAGCGTGGCTAATACGTTGGCAGAAATAATTGCCAAACTTCCTGTCTCCAGATTTCTCCATCAGCCGCTTCGACAACTCCTTGGCCAGACGGTTGGCTGAGGGTCCCCATGGTACCATCGTCTAGACCTCAAACGGCGGAAACTCGTAAGCTGTACCGAGGTTGGAGTATTTGCGCAGGTTGAGGTTCTTGGCAGAAACCGCTAGAGACCGCCCAAGTTTCCACAGACCAACGGTCATGCTGTCGGGTCACTTGCCATCGCTCCGCGCAATCCCAAAGGGTTCTAGGATAGAACGGCCGGCATTTCCAGCACAAGAAACCCAGTGGTGTCCGAGATGTTCCACTGGTTTCCCACACCGACATTTCTGTAGGTGAACAGTCCGAACTCCGAGACGAAGACACACTGCCATGGTTAATGTAGTTCGGTTCAGTAGTGTCCCAACCGACTTACCTCACTAAATAACTTATAGTTGTCGTGGTCAGGTAAAATAATTAAATCAGACACAATAATAAGCGAAAGATTAAAAATTCAAACGAAACATATGTAAGCACATTGGAAAGGTAATTTATAAATTAAATTGGTGATTTTTAATTAAGATACGAAACCAATAATTAATAATCATTCCCTGACACATTATTTAAAGTAATATATTCCCATGAGTTGCCAGTCCAATCTTCAGCCGTTAAATTACTCATGTCATTAGGTATACGACGTAATAGTTTGGACGCCAAGACGTTTTTAAGAGATATACGCCTATCATTATCATCATTACAGACCCTAGACATCCACTGCTGGACATGGGCGTTCCAGAACATATATCTGGAGAATTTGGCCTACACTCGTCACGCTGGCCAGACGGCTTGGCGAGGATATGATGTCAATTTTTAATGACAATTTATTAACAATTCCACAAGTTGGTATTAGTGGAACCGGGACCGACGACTTAACGTGCTCTCCGAGGCACGGAAACGCTGTTGTTGTAAATATATGATAAATGTACGTAAGAAAAGTGTATTTCTCATTGGTACATGTCGGGTGGGTTCGAACCGCCCTTTGTAGGATTTAAGGAACGCGTTCTTACAACCGATCCACCACCGCGCCTAACAAGCGCTGAATTCATATAAATAACAACGGTCTATATTTTATTCATTGTTTCAAGCGTTTCGCTTAGGAAACTAACGATTATCTAATAATCTAATTATTAATGAGTAATATAAATAATAGCAGAAAATAACATAAACATACGGTTGTAGGAATACGGGTGTAAAACTGGTAATGATGGTCTAGCTAGACTCTAGACACTAGACCAGAAGCCACGTACCTACACACGTAGGGAACGCCTAAAAGCGAAGCTGTTAATAATTACATTATTTCGTGGAAAATCTGCGCGAAAATTTGATAAAATCTAGTCGCTTTAAATTATGCGATTATTACTTGAAGTTAATTAAAATAGGTATTTTATGTATATTAATATTTAGCAAAGTACGTTAACATACTCGCGTTTGGGGGTTTATTAGGTTATTTATCATACAAAAGAATATTATTAAATTTTGATACAATATCTATCATAATGGATACGGTCAAGAATTTTATTGAAATACAAATTTTGAGAATTCCTAGTATTTCTTTTGTTTTTTTTTAAATATATATAGTATATACTGTGCGCGACATGTCATCCACTGAATACCGACATCAGTCCCTACTATTCTGCCGCCCTATCAAGATGATTTTTTACACTTCGCGTATATAGGAATAAAGAAACGCACTGTCTGTGAGAACATCCCAAATCTTCAGCTTGAACAGATGTAAGAGTCTTCAAATATATGGTAGCGTAGAGATAGTGGCTACGGTATGGGAGTGAATATTTTGCCCTGTGCGGAATAGAGAAGAAGGGATAAGGTTGTGGAGCTCTTCCGAACACTCACCGTAGTATAGCTTGTAGAACACGTTTAGGTAGGTCACTGTCAACCGAAATAGTACGGCTGGTATTATTTTGTAGTGGGCAACTCGCGGGGACGCAGGGAATCTCTATTCTCTTTTGTAAAATTAGCTGAGTGCAAACATTTACTGTGTGTTTTATAATAAACGCTAAATTAAAAGCCCCGTGTATTATTCCACAACAACAAAACATTATAGTCACATCTCACCGAAGCTGCGGCGATAAGAGATTTAAGACACTGTAGCGTCGTCCACTATCCGAATCGCCTTCCTCTGCAGGACATTGAGAGCATCTGTATAAGGTACTTAGCTGAACAATCCCAGAGGTAAGAACAGTATTCGACGCCTGACCTAGTTCGTGCTTTATAAAGCATAAGTCTGAGTGAGAGCGGGAAAACCGTTCCACCTTGTTTAGTATCCTCAATTTTTTGACGCTTCTTTGATGATGCTCTCTGAGCTGTAGCGTGGGACCACTGATAGGGTTTTGTACCGAATCATTGCGCAACATTTAGGCATTCTTAGAATTTAAGACAAAATGTTCAATGAGATACTTACTCGTACATATTAAGAACTTACTGCGCGAATATGCAATAGAGATTAAGGTATTTTTTCCTTCCGCAGTAAATTCAAGCTAATGTTTTAATTAACGCCCAGCATTTACAGCTTAAGCTAAAATCGGGGTCATCTCTTTTGAGAGAACAGCTTGAATAATCAGAACAATGCTAATTAGTGGTTCGTTAATAGGTTGAATGCAGGCTTTTGGCTCGTACCTAAAGTAAATTTGGGATTGTATGCTTTGATAAACAAAATCTAGATTTCGCGTGGAAATACAAAAATAACGACACTCATTTATATGGCTCTCTGTATAATTTTAAATATAATAAATATACATATCGTACTGCTTTAGATACTGCACTTGCATGTCCCCTCCTGTTGTTCAGTACAGTACAGTATAGTAGATGACTAAAAATTGGTTTGGGGGGTTTGATGATGAGCCAGCGCTGTGAAGTCCAAAGAAAGGGGCAGAAGAGCACTTACCACTTCCAGCAGCAGCTGACCACGTCTCAGTAGATTCGACCCCAGGGTTCCAGAAGGAGACCAGCTCTTCTGGTGCTAAAACTCTTTTCACACAAATTTCACATAAAACAAATAATCCAAATAACAGTTCCGACCAATAAATACACGCGTGTGGCTATTCAGCAGCACCGAAAATGGAGCACACGCGGTGTGATGTTACCGAACCCCAATACTGTAGACGTCCGCCGCAGACTGAGGCTGAGGTGCAACTGGACCCACCGATGGGTCACAGAACTGGCTACATTATCAGTTTTTGCTTTTGTACTTTTAGAAACTACTGTCTTAAACACAAATTGTTTAACCTCCAGTCACATATTTATCCAAATTTAAAATAAATAATATCTATATTTAAGATCTTTGTTGAAACAGCAGTCTGTAGCAGATATTAACCTGTGCGTCTTCTAGCAGAACTGGATCACGGTAGAAAATAGACTTCTTATAAAGCGGGGCGCGACATGCGACTGACGATCCAAGCAATGAAGCTTATAATGAAAACTATTTTCTGCAAATCCACATACTTCTAATTGCGATTTTAAATTAATGTGGCACCATCTATTGTCGGCAAACTTGGTAATAGGAAATGGAGGGAATTTTGAATTGCTCATTGTTAAACCGATTCAACTTATAAAACAATAACAAAAAACAAAAACCAAGATTCCGAAAGGGCTATCGCCCTACTCCGGCCACCCACCGCCGCTGGGTGCCACACCGGGCAGGATTAAACTGTCCTCCTTGGCTGGCACCGACTCAAAAAATAACTGTTTATAAATATTAAACTGCATCTACTGTTTATTATATCAAAGATTGTGTGCAATTAAAGGCTTATTCTCTGGCGATGTTGCGTTTATGTGATAGGTATTACTTTACTTTGCGGTTCGCAAATATATTGCCTTTAGATTCTCCTATATTTAAATTATTGCGCCATTCTTAAAGCTGCCAAATTAGGTCAAATAAGTGAAGGCCTAATTATTCTCAGATGTTGTCGACAGCCTCTCAGTAGAAATAGACTCATGTTCTATCTATGTAATACTATAAAGCTGAACAATTTGTATCTAAAAAAATAATAAAATATTAATTAAACTAAAAACTTACATCTTAAAACATAAATTACTATTCATAAAAATAAACCTAATTAATAAATAAAAATATAACTAAAAACTAAAATGAAGAAAAAACAAAATAAAAATTATTATAAATAATAAATTTGCTCCAAATCGCTGCCAATGGGCAAGGTGCCAAGGATACTGGCAGCATTGCCACGTTGAATGGCAATACTGATCCTTTGGGCCAAATATTGCCCAGCCCTTTTGTCTCCCGAGGTGTTGACGAGCTGTTTTGACAACGCCTTGAAAATTTCGTGTGCACTTGGTCCCCACGGCCCGAGAGTTTCAACTCCAAACGGCGCAAAAACACATCTCCCAATAAGCTGAGTGTATTTCCGCCGCTTGAGGTTCTCTGCTTTTAATGCAGCAGCGCCTGGGTCCTTAGAAGTCAAGGACAAGTGGGAAGGCGTGCCTTGGGATGCGACCTGTGCTCTTGCTGCAGGAAAGGCCGTGGTGGCCGAGTGCCCCGACGTTGTCTCCACATTGGCAGCGATGTGAAAAAGTGCAAGGAGCTCCTATACGTAGGCTGGTTATGGTGCTGAAACATTTGTTGTCGAAAAGAGTTCCAACAAAAGATGAAGGGAGAGCCTGGAGCCACAGTCCCGATTCCCACTTCGACACCGCCAGAGGACGAGCACGCTCTGCCATATTGGTTGACGTATTTAAAAGTTGATCCCGTACCAATCGGCAAAGCGGTTCGTCCCACCGGCGCTGTGATGTAGTGAGAGTCGGGACGGACGTATTGGGGCAAGCAAGCTTCCACGCGCTGTATTTGTATCTTATTAGGTACCTCAAACCAAATAGATATATATATATATATACTTAGAACAGACCTCAATCACAAAGGTTAGTTGGTAGAAAATGCATTTACGGCATTAAGCTCGCCTATGTACTCACTTATTTTGGTTTTGTACAATAAATAATTTATTATTATTATATCAGAACTTAAAATTTACCCAAGTTTTTTATTTGTAAGAAAATCCTTAAATCACCTCCAAGTTCACTTTTAACTTATTTAATAGTAAAACTTCAATGTAACTTTGTGCGCACTTATTTGAGTTTTTCGTAAAGCTGCCATTCGTCCTGCTAAATATTACACATTAAACAACGCATTTTTTATACTTAGCATAGTATTTTTTTTATCTGTAATATTTATTTTTATTTATTTATTTAAAAACTTTATTGTTATACAAACAAAAGGCGGACATAATGCCTATAGGCACTCTCTTCCAATCAACCTTCGGGACAATGAAAACTTAAGAGGTAAGGTTAGCAAATAAACAACAAATATGAAAAGAAAAATAAAAATACAATATTTACTTACAACTAAGAACAATATAAAATTACATATATAAATATACTGTATAAACATAGGAAGTGCTAGCATTAAGCCCTGCGGCACTCCAGCGTTCGGTGACTTAAGCTCAGACGCAGTCCTTTTCACAGGGCAGGGATGCTTTTTTTGCTAAAAGCCAGCTAATCCACTTTCATTTACGTTGAGCATATGCCGGTAATATGAAAAGCTGTGCATTTTGCTATACTTTATCAAAAGCCTTTAAGATGTCAGATTCTCAATTTTTGAATGATCGATGATTTGTTGCCCCGTTCGTCACTATATTTTAAAACGCTACGAATTTTCGTATTGCAAAATAATGGCAGCCCTAAGTCGCATAATCAGGTGTCGAATCGCCAAAACTATTCCAGAAAGTTCCTAGTTTGATCAGATTGCTAGTTTCTGCTCTCGATATTATACAAGTGACTTGAGAATCTGGATTTGCATTGGAGAACTATTTTCGATAATAAAGTACAAATATCGGCCTCAGTTTTGAGCGATTGCGTTAGAGGAATTTGGGATTATGAATACTCTTAACGTTATATCTAATTAGGTACCTTTCACTCGTAGGTATACTAACATACCTATGTTTAATTGTAATCTTTGTAATAGACATATCGCCGTGTTAGAACTAAGTTAGCTATTAAGGCATAAATAAGATTTTGATCAAAATCCTTTCGAAAGTTTGTGGACCTTTCTAACATATTTGTCACATTTAGAAATGTAAGTGCAGGTACTTAGTCATGTAGCAAATTTTATGAACTTTAAGTGTATTTATATAAATTAAAGAGTTTTTTAAACGACTGATGTTAAAAAGTGAATTTACAAAAAAAAAAAAAGTTAGTTGGTTTTCGCTCAAACCTGGCGATATTTAGATTTATAATAAAAGTAGGTAAAGAAAGAAGTAGGTACTTATTAGCCTACTAGCTTTATTAGCTAGCATTTTTCGTAAAGTAATTATACGAAATACGTACATAATTTCGATTTATAAATAGTGTATCCTACACAATATTGCAGAATGTGCAATAAATTGACTCATTGCCCTCGGCTGAGCCGGAATGGAGGTATTCAAGCGTACACAGACATTCACTATTATGACAATATTATTCTAAGTTGAATTGGCTGCTGTGAATAAATATATTTTAATTTACTTACTAATGTAAAACAAGACTAGTGACTGCTGCATCGTGACCTAATGCTCGCTTGTTGTTCTTGATAGCGTTTTTAAAAAAACGATAGACAAAAGATCGTTTGACGAACTTACCCCTGGGAAACTATTAGGTTACGACTAAAATGATACTCATTCTTGCATCATTCTCCTTGACAATGATTGGTCGTAACCCCCTTCACTGATCACTTTGATCTGATATTAAGTATATCACTATGTCGCAGTATAAAGAGTTTGTTAATAAAAAACTTATGTTAAAACCATGAGGGGAATTCTCAAATGTAGTACGTTTGAAACGTAAAAACAAATTTGTGATAAATATAAAAATAGTGTTTGTGCGTCTGGGATTGAATTTAATAGCTATTCTGCTACTATTTATTCCCTCTATTTGGAGAGTTATCCGTATGTCTTTATACTTCTTTCACTGTAATAGACAGACGAGACATCTAGCAATACGCATAAGACAAAAATCAAAAACTACCTACGGTTTATAAGAATGCATTAAGGTTGATGACATCACTACAAGGTATACTTACCGAAGTCTCGTTCTTTCTCATTAGGTAGATTTATCATGTAACGCAATTATTGTCCTGAGATTTAATATTTTTTACCAACTACAAAAACAGTATGAATAGCACTGTACGAGTATGTATTTGATTGGCTTTAATTAACATTACAGCAGAACTATACAAACATTTAAACATAAATAATGGCGTGCATGTTAGGCAATAAATTAAATGTAAATTAGCACAAATTTCAATGGGAAATTGGAAATGACCTCTGCGAGCAATAAATTTACGATATTGAGTGACTCTCTCGTAAACTGTTTACTATTGTAATTTTATTTACTTATTAACTAAAAGGAAAACTTTTAAATATGGCGACGTTTTTGACAACTATTTATAAATTCTTTATTGCACTTGAAAACTTAACACTTGAATACAAGGCGAACTTATCCTCTCGGCATTTTATACTAGCTAACGTTTGGGAGTGTGGTAGACGATTGCGGGTGCATTAGAAATAAAAACAAATACTTAACCATACATAATAATAATTTACATTACTACACAAAATACCAATAAAATAATAAGAACTATATTTATGTACAAAAAAAATACGTACAATCTACATAACGGATTATTTTGTTTATTTAAAAAATACCGACTCGTCCGATGCTACATATTTTCCATTCTCCTTTATGGTGTCGAATCATGGACCCTGACAAACACAATGTCGAAGAAGTTAGAAGCTTTTGAAATGTGGATATACAGGAGAATGTTGAAGATATCATGGAAGGACAGAGTAAGAAACTAAACTGTCTTGCAGAGGATGAACAAAGGCATTGAACTCCTGAAAATGGTAAAGCGAAGGAAGTTGGAGTATTTGGGATACATCATGCGCAATAAAAAGTATAGCTTGCTGCAGCTCGTCATGCAAGGCAAGATACAAGGCTCCAGAAGACCGGGGAGAAGACGTACTTCCTGGCTCAAGAACCTCAGGGAGTGGTTCGGGATGAGCACCAGATCCTTGTTCCGGACAGCGGCCAACAAAATCAAAATCGCCTTAATGATAGCCGACCTCCGATAGGAGATGGCACCGTAAGAAGAAGAAGATTTAAAAAAAATGGGAGATGAGAAGATTTTAAAATATATTTATTGACGGCGCACTACTGATGGCCAGAGAAAGTTTGTTTCACTCACAAGCAGCGGAGACTGCGAGGAGGGATCTAAGTTGATTGTTTACAGTTGAGCGAGGGGGGGAAATTGTGACTATCTCCAACACTATTCGTGTGTCTATCCCTAATATTCTTTTGATAAAGATATAGTTCCTAAACGAATTGTCTTAAAACTCTTATCTAGAATGTTTTTATCATCTGATAAATTATCGTCGTCAATCTTTTCCCTATGTCGCAATCGCACCTGATCAGCCACCTATATCCAACGTCACCAGTGACCTTCTTCAGGGAGAATGTCCCACGATTTAACCTTTGTAGCTATAGCTTAATTAGTCATCCTAAAATACGACACAATTCTTAAAGGGTCATTATTTGCTACAATTAAATTAAAGGTCTGGAGACTGGAAGGCTGGCAATTATTTCTGCCAACGTATTAGCCTCGCTATACAGAGGGGAACTGTTGCCAGTCTCCTTGGGACTATCTCGGATGGGACGTCTCTAGAGGACGTTTTTTATTTATAGTTTAGTTTATTTTTAATTTTATTATTTAGGTAGCTTTCAATTTATATTTAAAAAAAAACGTTTTATTGAAATAAAAACTGTATTTATTACCTTATCAAAACATTTAACAATAAAGTTTATAGGTCAATAAAATAAATACCTAAATTTAAATCAAGCGTTCATTTAAAAATTGTTAAGCTGATAACCAAAATGGATCGGACTCATTAATAATTGTCATCATCGATGAAACATGGAATTAGGTTTTGGATCTAAACGGAGTTCACGAGCCAAACCATAGTTGAATCCAGTGCGCTTCAAACAGACAGCATTTTAAGCGTTAGTTAACTAGAACGGTCGTAAAATCTGTATCTAACCGTTAAAGTAGTGCATAAAATACAGAGCTCCGTTTCTAAACTGAATGGAAGGCGTATTCTTATTTCCGTTCAAAGAATGTAGAAAGTAAACCAACAAGAGCTACCAAAATTGCCAGTGGAATAAGCTACCCATGACCATTAGACGGAAAAAGGCCACTGGATGATACCTAGGTATTTGAGTTCCTGGGGCAATTTGGAAACGCTTTTGTATAGTACCTCATAAACCTCAACCTCAACCTCATAAACCTCAACCGTACAGCAGAAACTGATTGATATTTTTTATAGCATCTCTACAGAAAAACAAGAATTTTCCTCAAAGGCGCAACCGATTTCTACACGATTTTTTTTTTTATATAAAAATAATCCGTTTGAACAATCCGTGTGAGTAGATACGCGTACCGCCTTTCCATTTAGTTTCTAAACATTTTTTAACTTTTTGACCCCCATCCTGTTTCTCCGATTTAGTCCATTTGGGGGTTATGAGGTACTATACAAAAAAGTTTCTAAATTACCTCAGGAACTCAAATACCAAGGTTGATTTTTCCAGACTGAAATTACGCACAAAATTATGCGCTTTAAATAACAAAATTTTGGGTTAATTATTGAAATCTTTGGAAACCTGATTTTTAAATACTATTAGATAGGTACTATCACCGGTATTCATAAACGTTTCGATTGAACTAATGCCAAGAATAAGTGCTCCAGAGTCGTCCGGTCTATTGTCAAAGACAGATTTATTGTTGCCAATAAACTGGATGTCGTCGCGATAATAGATCCACCTTCCTGGTATAATTGTCAGCTCCTGCCAACTCAGCGAAACCTCATCATTTGGCAATATCGCTGTAAATCAAAGTAAATTACGTGTTATAATAAATTTTGTGTAGATACAATTTACAACTAGAGCTACATGTATCTTTTATTAGTTCAATTGTCATCATCTATCATTAGAATAATAGGTTTGGACTCTCTGATATCTGGATCCTTATTTCGTTGGCGAGGGTCTGATGAGAATTTTTAATGACAATTTATTATCGATTCCACAAGTTTGTATTAGTAGATCCGGAACCGACAAAGGCTTGGGATGATTTCGGCAAGTACTGCTCTCAATGGCCTGCAGATTCAACGATTCAACGAGGAAATGCGGCGCCCGTTTTAGGTACCCTCCCAGGTGGTAAGCCCTTAGTTAATTTAGAATAGTTTTAATTTCATATATATATTTAGTTTAGTATTTTATTTTAATATTTTTGTATCTATTTCGAATATTTTTTTTAGTGTTACTATACTGCTGCTTTTTTAGTTATTAGACAAATTTAATTTGACTCTGTTTGCGCTTCTGAAAAATCACTTACAAGATACACTTATCCCCGGAGTCGGGGGACAGGGAGGTTATGTCAGGCTCGCACCGACTAAAACCTGATGGTGTTCCTCATGACGCCTCGTGTAGAATGGCGGACGGCGGGAAGCAGTATGCAAATGACCCCCGCCCGCCGGCATCGCACGCGGGCGCCTTCTTGGCGAGAAGAGAGAGAGAGAGTCTATGTGAGCGATGTCACCCCCGCGACACCACTCGGGCCCTTCAGGTGGGCAGGAAGGGCGGCGTACTGCCGCCTCCTGCGCTGCCTTCTCCTCTGACGGTCGTCTTCCCGCTCCCGTTCCGCCGCCTCCTTTTGGAGCATATCGCTCACAGAAGGAGGCCATAGTACAAGATATAGACTCCAAAGCAAGCGACTTTATGGTAACATACTCGTAAGTTTAAGTGCCTGAACAATCTATGTATATTTTGTTGTTTTAGTAGATTGTTTTATGGGGCCATCTACGAGTATGAAGTGTGATCTACCAAACAAAATAATTAACTTCAAAATCAATTCATATTTGGCGGAGAAATCGCGTAACAAACGCGTGCCTGAACAATCTGTCTATATTTTGTTGTTCTAGTTGATTTTCTCAAAAAATGCTAAACCAATTTCGTTTTTTTTATATGGGACCACCTCTGAAGTGTGACATACCAAACAAAAAAATAATCATCAATATTAAATCATAATTGGAGAAGCAATCGAGTAACAAACATACAGTCGAATTGAGAACCTCATCCTTTTTTGAAGTCGGTTAAAAATACCCTAATACTCACCACTCGTGCCAGCTGTAAGTGGCCAGGTAAAAGCAATTTATAGACGTTACATTTAAGCTAATTAATTCCTAGCTAACAGTCTTTGTGAATGGGTAAAACGCTACGATAAAATTATGTCATAACCTTGATCCCTCGTAAAATAAATTCATGACGCAAAAGATTTAGAACCATGACGCACATCATTTTGATCTTCTCAAATTAAATAGGTCTACCGATAAACCCAGTATCCGATATCCACACGTTTCGGGATCTGGCTCGAATTGCTTTCATGCCCAGTCAAGCCGGTGTGTAAAGTTTTCATCGACACATCTATTAATTTTTCTATAACATTTCCTATAAAATCTAGTCATTTTTTTTTATACTAGCTCGACATGTGACATAGCCTCCACCTGGTGGTTAGTGGCGCGCAAGGTGATAGTATACTTAAAAAAATTGATGTTAGATTTTGTGTACGATCAGATCAGTATTTCGTTTGTAGTAAGTTGTGTATGTACAAAAATATTATGTATTTTGTTACCTACAAGTTTACTATACGATACATAGGTAGGTACTAGAAGTTACACAATACATTTAAATTTCAATTTTTTAATAAGGATATAACCTTATTTAATAATATATATATAAGAAGTTCGCTTGTTGACAATAATAGCCGACATGTTGAATGAATTGAACGAATTTATGAATGAATGAACATTAAATTTAGTCCCCCTACCGTCTACTAGGTGGCGCCACTTTCTATTTTTTTTTTGTTCTCTTCTCCCGATGGATGATGTATGAGGTGATAGGGAAGGCAAAGGGTCTAGCCCATACAGCCAAGTCTGACGTAATATATCTTTCTTTTTTTATGAGTTAATGAGGTCATCATCAAATTCCAGATGCTGCAGAATTTGATGCTTTTCATGGAGTCACTCGCGGCACCATAGCTCAAACACGTCGGGTAAAATATGGGAGTTGACAGCGCGGGAAAACCGCAAAAAATAAAATGCAACTTGTGCCCCATATTTAAAGTCCAATTTATCGTTTTCCATAATTATTCACATTGTAGCACATTATTAAACAAAACAACATCACTTTTGACCAATAATATCCACAGTAAATTAATTTACAAAACAAAAACTTGCACTTGACATGTTCACGCAAAATGGCGCGAAGAACTCCCGCGCCACTTTCTATAAGAACCGAAAATTTGACAATTGCTTTCTCTAAGTTTCCACCTCCTGACTCTATATAGAAAATGTACGTACAGTCTATAAGTACTTATACATAGAGGTGTCGGTACCTATATCTTAACACATTTTGTGGAATGTAGCGCAAAGTTCCTGCACATTAATAACCATTAATAGCCTAACTTGGGGCATATTATACGAATCAACATGTTAGTTCGAGCTCTAGTCGGTTATTAATTTACAAATAGTTCCGTATTAGTTTCTTAGAAAGGGCACGTTTAGACTGAATCAGTAATCGACGGAGTCAGTTTTAACCGATCGTTTGCGTCATGCGTTTAGGCCAAATTTAATAAGTGATCTTTGAATAACACTGTAGGCATCTGAGTTCTATCGGGCCGACAGTGGGCGAAAGTTCTCGTGGAGGATAGCTAAAGTAGGCAAGGTCCTATGAGTGGATATCCGCTGTGTCATGTCGGAAAAAAACAAGGGGATTGTCTATTCATTAACCGAATGTAGATGACCTATACTGTATTACTGTATCAGATAGGGCGCACAAAGTACAAAAATATAAACACCAGTTAATTTAAGAACGACCTTCACCGATCTGTCTGTGATTGGTGGAGGTCGCTCTTTATGTTATCTTGCTGTTTGTAAGTGACTGAAAGCTGAAGTGGTCCAGACATATCTGCCCCAGAACTGACGGGTAGAGTGGAGATCACGTACGGGACGACGCAGAGTGAGACAATCCTCTGACTAAAGGTAGCTGGCAGGGTTGGATGTTTTGTCTCAAGTAATCCTTATGTGCGATTCATCATTAGTAATAATGTAGAAAGCATGTGTATTAAAGTTTATAACAAGCTACCTGATGAACTGAAATTGTTACCTAAAATGTCATTTAGATGAAAACTAAAAGACTATTTACTGTGACATGTCTTTTATACAAAAAACAAATACTTAAATGTTTAAAACATTTTTATATTATGTAAATTATATTGTATTACTCTTTTTTTTGTTTTATATATTATTGTTTAATTAAGTATATTTTGATAAAAATTGTACACCATACTTGGTAGAATTTGTTTCGAAAATATTTTGTAAACACCATTGTTACACAAATTCTAAAGCAAATCAATGTTCCTTTATTTCTTTCACTGCACTGTCTTACTCGACTGCTACTGTATAAATGAGCTTTTAGTTAGAGAGTTGTGCCGAATAATGTTTTAGAACGTTTCGAATTCCGCGAGATTTCGCATACTCGCGCGTAGTTTCGATTGGGTATTTAGATAATGTACCTACCTATGCCATGACATACCCTACGTAGATTTAATAACACATCATCGGAGGTTACTCTACTATTTAGGGTATTTAGGTAGATTTTCGAACGGATGGAAATGGGGAAAATCCACAATTAACACTTTATAAAACGCCACGTGATTGATAGTTAGCTTTGTTATTTGAGTAATCATGTGCCTTATAAATAAGTTTCATCCGTTCTGAAACTGACGTTAACTACTCTACTCTGATGAAAGTGCTCGTCGGGATAAAATAGAGGTATATAATTATAAAATTTGGGAGTCATACATCTGTCGCACGATAAAGATGTGAAATGCTCTTCCAGCCCCTGTTTTCCACTTTCCTATAACCTAGAGTTCTTCAAGCGAAATGTGAAAAAGCATATAAGTAGTTAAAATATTTGACAGACAGACAGTGGAGTCGTTCAGGCCCGGATGACTAATAGGCCTTGGTTTGGGTTGGGGACATTACCCTGTTTTCACCGGCATAACCGCCCGCTGGCAGTGGTACAAACAGCCATTTGCGTGTTACGAACGCCATCTATGCAATGGAGTTTTGACTAGGCGTAATCTAAGGTGACGACAGCAGCTTTAAACAATGAGATGCGAATCTATCCCATTATATATATTATTAACTATGGGGTGTATCAGGCAAAGCTTTTTGTAGATGTCGCTAGCGGCACTGGTACCTTGTTTACACCTATGACTGATCATTTTTAAATTTATTTGTAGTTTTACATTTTTATAACAGAAAAATGTATTTTAACTTAACGTTACCTACCTTAAAAGAATAATTAAGTATGCGAACGCCGTCTTTAAAATAAAAAAAGTGTGAATTAATAGAACGGCAATTTTGAGATCACCATATCTTTGCTTTCGCTTGGAAATCACGATTTGTACACTTAAAAGCTGCTCACTTCTGCATAATATCCAGAAAATAATAAATTTCGTAATAAAAATACAAGTTTTCTATGCAACTGACAGTTATATTAGGTACCATCTATTATGCGCCATCTATCGTGATAAAAAGTTAGTGACACACCCCATTGAAATACAAAATATATATATATTAATTTAAAATATTGAAAATTTAATCAAAAGCAAAAACCAAACGCTATATTAGTACGTTCCGTCATACTCATAAAATACAGGAAATATAATTCTTGGTCTATAATAGATTAGATACATTTATTGTTTTATGGCCGATAAAAAAATGATTTCTAATTTATTAATAAAATAACATTAAATATTTAAATTAATTTGCAATATATTCATTGTAATAATTTCAATACAAGATGAAGTAAAATAAATTCATAAACAAATCGGAACGTTAAAAAAAAACGAGTGTATGCGTCGCCCTTTATCTCGCTTTTGTTGATCTCGAAAATACCTTTTTATGTAAAGGAATTGCATATTAAATAATTATTATTTACAGGGTGTAACAAATGAATAAAATATAGAATTCCTATCAATGCAACATGGTGAATTTATCTGTGCCTTATTAGTGATATAAGTATTACAAAAATAGAGATAGTGTAAACACATGAACCTGCCGATATCATCGCAAACTTTAAATAATAACACATTTTCATTATGATAAAACGTCGGAGAATACTTCACGCTGATAGAATAATACAGAATGTTATACATGTGTTTTGTTTGTTAATGTTTTTACAGCTTAAAGGTAAGTTTTTAATGTTTAAAATCTTTGTTTATTCCGGTAAGACACCGCTAATTTTAGAACTTGATTTACGAGATTTGCTGTGCATGATGTAGACGATATAGATTTGCGGTAATTTGTAAAACCAGAATGATAGTTACGACGGTACTTTTATTTTAAGTAAATAAACTTAAATTTACTAAACTTAAAAAACAAAATAACTCTTTGTAAATAAGTACCAAGGCCAATAATGATAAACACAAGACCTATATGTTTGCTGTTTCAACCTTTGGTTTGCTGAAGTATGTATCCATACCTATTCTGGTCATTTGCTGAGTGACAGATCCATACAGAAAGCTTTTCTTTGGTTATTTAATACCTATTGTAAACCAGCCCATAGTCACTCCCAAGCCAGAGAGCCATCTTCTACACATAATGGACCTGGCACCGCAAGCAAATCCATGGCATGCTAAGAAATTCCTCTACTCTAATGTTACTGTATTTTTCAATAGCACAGCAGCGTGGTCAGTTGGGTTGGTGAGGGTAATTTTTATTATACTGAAAACAATATGTGCCCGACCTGATAGTAAGTGGTGACATACACTGACATCAGTCCCTACCATTAAAGATGGCGATTGGCTTGCCACTTGTCATGATGGGCTTATAGTATACGTAGCGGGTTGGCTTTAGAATCGAGACGCACGAATTAATTATAAATGATTGTTGTATTTGATAGATAATGAAGCCCTGATGCATGAACTAGTAGATTTATTTGAGGGAGACGCCCCGTTAAAAAAATATAACACTTTTAAGTTTTTAGGTTAAGTTGTAAAAAGTGGTAAACATAATAAGAATTGATGCAAACCAACATGATATTATAACATACATGGAGGTATATACTAACACTAACACACTAACATTTATTTGGCACCATACTAACTGTCTTTTATACACTAAACATAAAATTTATAATTTGTTCTATTGTATTAAAAGTATTATTAATTAATATTTTTGCATTGGATTTAGGTCCTTTAATTTTTTTTTTTATTATTTATGGTCATGGTTTTCTGTCCTTATGTCTTCAATAATTTATTTTTAATTTTTTTTGCTAAGTATACAAGTTCTCAAGCCGGATTCGTCACTGCTAAGGTTAGTTTAGACTTAAGTTATAGCCAGAAATCCTTGACACTGCTAGGTTAGGTTAGATTCAAATAAATTTGGTCATATCCAAAAATCCTTTAAGTCAATTACGACACTGCTAGGTTAGGTTACGTTAGACTCGATTAAGTCATATCCAACACACATCACAGCCAACTGTCATTATCAAGTAAACCGAATTGGCTCGGTTAGGTTAGGCCTTCAGTACCCAAAACCGAATTGGTTCGATTAGGTTGGGTTAGGTTACCTCGATTAACCGCGTGCACGAGCCGAGTGAGCGAAGCGAACGTGCCGCGGTAGCGGTCGGCGAAGTGCCAGAACCGAATTGGTTTCGTTTCAGAAGTTTTATTCTCGGAAACAATTGCAGGGGCATTCATAATTATAACTACACAGAAAGCCTTTAGTACAGTTATAATAAATATATATGGCTGTATAAGAAATCCTTTAAGTCAGATACGACACTGTTAGGTTAGGTTAGACTCGATTAAGTCATATCCAGAAATCATTTATGTCAGATACGACACTGCTAGGTAGGTTAAAAAATAGTTATATATCTATATTTTTACAACATATCTATTATAAGTAATAATTTCAGGTTACCTTATAATAATAGGTTATATTTAATACGTAAGGCATGGCTGTCATGGAGCTCTTTGCCTTCCCTATCGTCATTGGTCGTTAAAATAACAACAATAATATATAAAGTAGCAACGTAAAAACACAGATTCCATGGCCTAAGAAACATAATACTAAGGCATTAGTCTGTGCCATTGTTAAAAAAAAAAAAAATTGTTAATTATTTTCTTATTTTATTTTATTGATTTTAATTGTTTTTTGTTGCTCGTGATATTGAAATGTTTTTAGTTTTTACGTTTTTATTTACTTTACTAAGAGTATAACATTGATAAATAATGTTGACAGTATACTAGTTACTAAAAAGTTAAAAATGCGTCTTGTTATGTTTACCTCTTTTTACAACTTAACCTAAAAACTTAAAAGTGTTATATTTTTTTAACGGGGCGTCTCCCTCAAATAAATCTACTAGTTCATGCATCAGGGCTTCATTATCTATCAAATACCACAATCATTTATAATTAATTCGTGCGTCTCGATTCTAAAGCGTCCCCTACGTAGCTAAATGTGAATGAAAGGGATATGGTTGTGATGATACTTTACTTTTACTTTTCAGGATTTTATTGCCAAGCTAGCAACCCAATATTGTTGTACTCTACTGCATATGACATCAGAGTGGCCAACATAGAAACATTTGACTTCAATAGGCCCTTGAAAGTTGGTACTATTGTAAAAGACTTAGTTCAAGGAACTGCTGTTGATTTCCTATACCGTAAGAATTTAGTATGCTGGTCAGATCAGACTGCAGTTATTCAATGTGCCAAATTCAATGGAACTTATGCAGGAGAAAAGGTAATCTATGCGTAAATAATTACATGATTGATCTTTTTACTTTGTTAAGGTATTTGTTGAAATTCCTACACTATATTTTAGTATATTTCATTTATTCATTTTGGAAAACCAAAAGTTGACATTTTAAAAAATTAAATATACAGTAAATTCACTAAGAACTATTAAAGGGTTTCACATATACATTTAAAGTTATACAATAAAGAGGAGAAGAAAACATCCTGCAATAACAATATTGTGAAAAAAGTATAAAGTCAAATTATTTATACAATTTGGCCTTCTGTATTGTCACATTCATCACCATCATAGGCCTTTCCCAAGGCTCGCCACTTGACACAATCTTTTACCACATCCATCTCCCACTAGCGACCTTCCTCAGGTCATCTGTCTATCTGGCGAGGGGTCATCCCACTCTGTGTCTTCCAGTATGTGGCCTCCACTCCAGAACCCATCTACTCCATCGATCATCAGTTCTGCAATAGATGTGTCAGGCCCATCGCCACTTCAGCTTACTAATTTTGAAGGCTATGTTGGTAACTTTGGTTCTCTGATAGATATCCACGTTTCAGACTTTGTCCATTAAAGAAATACAGAGCATAGCTCTCTCCATAGTAAACGCACAAGTTGCAAGAATATAGTATATACTGTACTGTATAATTTAATAAAAAAATGGACAATTAGATATGCCAGTAGTTGTAGTACCTTTAAAATTGTTGGTATTATTTTTTTACTATTTTCAGATGCGTATAGTATCAAATGGTCTGATCACTCCATCTGGTATAGCTATAGACTGGTACACAGAGAAGATCTATTGGACGGATGGAGAAGCCAATAAGATAGAGGTGATCAGCATTGATCATAAGTATAGAAAAGTGTTGTTCTGGACGGAAGTGGACTTAGCACGAGCCATAGTGGTGGTGCCTAGGCATGGGTGAGGAAATGTGGATATTTTATTTATTATTATTAATACTAATGTAATTAATGGTACCTATAGGCAGACGGGTTGTTCGCGCGGGGTGAGAGTGGTTCGCGCCCGCGCATCTTTTTTATGTACCTACTATAAATATTTATTATTAAGCTTATAGAGTAATTGTCTCCGCCAACAAACTGTAGTTACAATTTAGCGGGCTATTTAATAAGTTATATGTATTGGAAAGTAAATAAATGATTGAAATGAAATGACTATTTATTAATAAGTTCCATGTGTGTGTTTAAATGAATAAATATTATTAAAACTACTTTAGTCTACTTTCATAGTGAGTCAAAAACGTGCCTGTATTGTGTAAGCATAGTTTGGAACATTCCAATTAAATATTTTTTCTCCTTCGAGTACATTTGTGGCAATCTTTACGGGTACAATAGGCCACCTTTTTTTTTGATATAGCAATCTGTATTGATGTCAGTATTGAAGGGGAACCCATTGGTTCCTTCCTCAGTCTCTGCTAAACCTGACGCCAAGGCCAGGGACACTCTTTCGTTTGAGCCTCAGGTTTGAGGCGAGCACATTCGGTTGTGATGCAAGTCTCAGTTGATACCCGAGGCTGTATGAGGTTATTTCCTCTCTTATAGTTTTCATCCGTAGGTCCTCGTGAATATATTTGTTTTTAATGTAAAAGGAATGTTTAGCATAAGGCTTTTGCTTGGAATCTCTCCATGATGTTGATGTTACTATTGCTAGCTGTTTTCCACAGCTGAATACCAAATGTCCAAATTGGTTTGAGAATGGTTTTGTATATAAGGACTTTGTTACCATTATTTAGTTCTGAGTTTCTGCCTATCAACCAATACATATTTCTAACTTTGGTATATAGAACATTCAATGATTGAATATTAATTTGTTTTTTTTTTCTTTTTACAGCCTAATGTTTTGGACTGACTGGGGTGAAATCCCTAAAATTGAGCGTGCTAATATGGACGGGAACCCAGAGTCCCGTCAAATAATTGTTAAAGACAACATAAACTGGCCAAACGGTCTTACTGTTGATTATACTAATAATTTGCTGTACTGGGTCGATGGCAGGTTACTTTTTGTTGATGTTATGGACTTTGAAGGAAAGAATAGAAGAACAATAATTAAAGAAGGATTAGTCTATCCGTATGCTGTCACATACTATCGGAATAGACTCTTTTGGACTGATTGGAAGACTTGGTAAGCATCACATCTCAGCTTCTAGAACACTGAGTCCTAGATCATTGCTCGGGATAGGCCTACCAAAACGTACTTCTGGAGAATTTGGTCTAAGCTTGCAACTCGCCATATAGATTGGCATATGTTTAATGTTATTAAACAATTGCATAAGTGGAACTGGTACCAACGGCTTAACATGCTCTCTAAAGTACGGGAATGGTAGTGAGAAAACAAATTCCTTAGCATTCCATGGCTTCACCACGCGAGTGCCGGCTTCATTGTGTGGGAAAGAGAAGAGAAGAATGGTATCGTAAATTACTGTTAAAATAATTAATAATAATGTATTTTAGGAATATCTACACATACGACAATAACGCGTCTGTAATAATGACCATAGAAATTGTGAAGCAGAACACCAATAAGGCCCCTATAGACATCAGAATCCTAGAGGGCAGTCAACAATTTACACCTGAAAATTACCCTTGCAAGGTGGATAATGGGGGATGTTCGCATTTGTGTCTACTCACCCCTGAACCTCCAGGTAAATTATATTCCATGGTTTGATTTTTCCTAAATAAATATAAAGACAAAAAAATATTATTTATATTCTACACGGTTGTCGACAAGCATTCGATATAAGTTACCTTGGTGGAAATCGATGGTTTGCAACCAAATTTCGCATGACCTTTCGACGCCTTGGTCGTCAAGCTGCGCTTGCGACCAAATGCGAATAGACAATATAGACGCTTGGTTCCCACTTAATTATTAATCTATTAGTGATATAGGTCCAATTGTAATTGTTTAACTTAAATATATGTCTCTAATAAAATACAATACAAATATTTTTTTATTTAAAAAGAAACTATACTTATTACATTAAAAACTAAATTGAACCTAAAAAAATATTTAATACTTAAAAAAAATTGCTCCTCCATATCACTGTTCATTAATTAACACTTTGTTATATTTATAAGGCATAAAGTGACTATCAATCACATGCATTAATTTATAACGAACCAATTTAATTATTTTTTATTTGCGTTTTAAATTTACCTAAATCATTAATTTATTAATTTGACCGCCTCCGTGGTCTAGTGGTAACAAACGTTGCCGTGAACTCGGGAAGTCGTGAGTTCGATTCCCACTGGGGGCAAGTTGCACATTGTATAATTTGTCTCGGTTTGGGTGTTTATATGTTTAATATGTATATATTTTCAAAAAAAAAAAAAAAGTGTAATATGTAGTTTATCAACCATCTAGTTTCCGTAACACAAGCATCGTAGCTTACCACGGAAATTAGATGGCGCTGTGTGACCTGTCTGGAAATATTTATTATTATTATTATTATTATTTTTTTTTTTTTTTTTTTTCCTCGCCAAGCCGTCTGGCCAGCGTGGCGAGTGTACGCCAAATCCTCCAGATATATGTTCTGGAAGGCCCATCTCCAGCAGTGGAGGTCTGGGACGCTGTGTTCTAGGGGCTGTAATGAATGATTATTATTTTAGGTTACAAGTGCACATGTCCGACTGGTGTTAAATTAAAAGATGGTAGCAACACAACTTGCAAGGACGGGCCTAAATCTTTGCTCTTAGTTGCCCAAAGATCAACCATTTCCAAGATATCCCTAGATTGCCCAGATTATACCCCGTTTACATTACCCCTGAAGGATATCAAAAGAGCAATAACTGTGGATTTTGATCCTAAATATCAATTTGTTTATTGGGCTGACAATGTTGTAAGTATATTTTATTATTGTACAAGTTTAAGGGTTTGCCCAGCTAAACCTACAAACCAGTTTTCTTGTGTTGGAAACATTTGTTAAAGAAATGGTGGCTCGGTTGTAAGAACTAGTCCTAATCCATATAGATTGTGGTTTGAACCCTGGAAAATACACTTATTTTTACATACATTTGTTTATACAACACCACCATTCCTGTGCCTTAGAGAGTATGTTAAGTTGTTGCTCGATCCCTGTTTCACTAATAATACCAACTTGTGGAATCCTTAATAAATTGACATCAGACCCTAGACAACCTGTCTGGCCAGCATAGCAAGTGTAGGCATAATTCTCCAGAAATTTGAAAGTTGGAGGTTGTGACCGATATCTACAGTTGGGGATAGACAATAGGGTAATCTTCAATGAAAATGCACAATCACGACTTTTTCTTGCTTGTATTTTTAGACCAATGTCAAAATGTAAATATGTCAAAGTCATACAAAAAATAATAAAATATATTCTTGAATAAAAGAATTTAAAAAATCGCAGCATAGAGGTTAGCCGTCGGCCACAGAGGTGTTACCTATCAGTAAGATATAGCGTGTTTTTATGCCAACCTTAATGTTTGTCTTGAGATTTTTATCATGATACTTAATTTTCTAGAATAGAGAGACTTTTGTTCAGGCCCCTGATTGAAACTCATGTATAACTGATTGAATACGAAGATTATTTGATCTGATTTGATTATGAGCCTTAATATTTTTAGGCAAAAACGATATCTCGTGCGCGTTTGGATGGATCTTCCCAGTCAGTTATAATCCACACGGGGCTTGGAGTCCCGGACACCATCGCCATCGACCCTGGGGCCAGAAACATATACTGGACCGACCCCGTGGCAGACACCATCAGTGTGGCCAACCTCAATGGGGACCACAAAAAGGTAACAAGATAAAATAAAAAGCACTGCAAGACCAACGTTTGATCTCCGGTAGCAAAAATAAGATGAAATTGTTAACTTGCCCTTAGATTCGGTTGAATTTTCGTAGATCTTGGTTGATAAACATTACATAAACGATGAAATTTGTTCGTCAAACACAGGCAATCAAGATTTTCATCCAACATTTGGACTGTTTGACAAACATGTTAAACTAAGCTGCATAGAAGACAAATTTTTAAGCATTGCATGAATTTACTGTGGGTCACCAGGTCCATCATGTGTGGGTAAGAGAGAAGAGAAGAATGGTGGCCTTGAAAAGGAGGCGCATATATTTATTGCGCAATAAGACGCTCACCATCCACCATTCTGGTACTCTCTCTACCCGTCTTTGAAGCTTGTTCTATAAATGTATCTCCAAAATGACTGTAATTTTATTTCCTAGTAAGTTGATAGACTACAATTCTCTAAAGTTCACTAAGACTTAAAAAATCTTTGTAAATATTGGATTGTGCTGTCTCCGTGGTCTAGAGGTTAAGTCTGTGAATTTAGACTCGGAGGTAACGGGCTCAATTTCTGGTCGGGACACAAAAATATTTATTAATGTAAATAAATTTATTTTAATAATATTAAATTAATTTGTGATGTTTCTAGAGTTTGGTACGCTGGAGACATCGACGAGCTTGCCACTTGTCATGATTGGCCTATAGTAAAGTTGGCTAAATGTGAATCCGCTTCTTTATAAGCGTGGTTTTTGACCACCCCGCAAGTGATGGTACTTTACTTTACTATAATTACGTGTTAAAATTATTTGACAAACTATTTGATCATTTAGGTTGCATAAGAATTTACTGAAAAATGTATAATTTTATTTTAGAAGTCATATTTTTATTTTGTAAAATTGATAGTTTTTGTTAATTTTTTTTTTTTTGTTTTAACAGTAGTAAGTTTTTAATTGTTTTAACAGTAATAAGTTTTTAATTTCTTCTTCTTTTTATATTGGTGAATGCTGTGACACCTAATTGGTACATATATTAGATAAGCTATAATTATACTATGTTATGTGTGTGATAATATATGTACTGCTGTGTGTACTAAATAAAAAAATAAAAAAATAAATACTGACTTATTTGCCTACCAAGCTGCCAAAATCTAACTTAAAATTACTTTTAGGTTATAATCCACGGCGACTTATACGAGCCTCGTGCTTTAGCCCTACATCCCGCCAAAGGGATCATGTTTTGGTCCGATTGGAGTGAAAAAAGGCCTAAAATAGAATGGGCCAACCTGGATGGGAGTCAGCGACAGATACTGATTGCTGACCGACTGCTGTGGCCCAACGGCATCGCACTGGACACTGTGGATGACAAACTGTACTGGGGAGACGCTAGAACACATAAAGTTGAGGTATTGTACAAATATATCATTTTGAAGACGTTTTTTGCAGTTTATATATTATTATTTTTATTATTATTATATAATATTATTTATATTAGGCTCAATATCCGAAATCGCATGACTGCACATACACTCTCCATTTCTTTACGGCATTCTTATTATATATTTTTATCATTTTTCCTCATTCCAGAACATATATCTGGAGAATTTGGCCTACACTCGCCACGCTGGCCAGACGGGTTGGCGAGGATCTGATGTCAATTTTTTATGACAATTTATTAACGATTCCACAAGTTGGTATTAGTGAAACCCGGTCCGAGGGCTTACCATGCTTTTCGAGGCACGAGGTTGTAAATCTATGCAAATGTACGTAAGAAAAGTGCATTTCTTATTGGTACATGCCGGGTGGGGGTCAGACAATCATGACTGACATCAGTCCCTAACACTATGCCGGCTTGACTGGGCATGACGGCAATTCCAGTCTGATCTCTAAATGTGTGGATACTTTACACAGGTTTATCCACGAACGGTGGATACTTCCCCCGCCCCGGCAGACTGAGCAAATTACCACCATCAGTCCGCCTACCCTCTATTTGTTGTTCTCGTTGGAATGATGTCAAATGCCAATTTTTACTTAAAAAGACTTACTTTTATGTTTTAGGTGTGCAACTTGGACGGTACGAATCGGCGCGAGCTTCAGAACAGTGATATTGTGCATATATTTGGGGTCACTCTTTTGGGAAATGACCTTTATTGGACAGATATGCAGAAACGAACGCTAGAAAGAATTAATAGAATCACTGGTATGTATAAATAATGTATATACGTATATATACGAAATTAGTATTTTCCTGAAAGATATTCCGAAACCAACATAGCCCGGTACACATACGGTATGGCGCCGCATCGACTGGAAAATTCTCATGGATACATTTGAACATCACTATAGGAACCCAGATGAACTAGCTGTGTCAGCCTATAGACCAGACATCTTATTGTTTTCTCAGAACTTAAAAAGATTTACTTAGTGAACTTACCATTTCGTGTAATTGATTTACACATATTCCAAAAGACCACAACATATTATGATCTCACAGAAGAAATGGTCAGGAACGAGTTCAAGACTCAGCTTTACGCAGTGGAAGTTTAGTGCGAGAGGAGTTCCAGCTAAATCTTTGCACCACTTACTGAATGAATTGGGCCTAAGCAGGGCTGCCGTCAAGACCTTCCAAGATGGCATTAACGGAATCATACAGTATTTGGTTGGGTAGGGAGAGGAGTAAAATTGTGGATGGTGAACGTATTATCGCGCAATAAAATATAAAGGAGGCCTCCTTTTCAAACCAGCCTATTGTCGATCGCATCCCCTAGACACCATTCTTCTCATTTCTTAGTGAATCTATGGAATGCTTAGAAATTTGTATTCTTATTAAACAAAACAACACCACTTTTGACTAAGAATATCCACAGTAAAGCAATCACAAAACAAAACAACACCACTTTTGACTAAGAATATCCACAGTAAAGCGATCACAAAACAAAACAACACCACTTTTGACTAAGAATATCCACAGTAAAGCAATCACAAAACAAAACAACACCACTTTTGACTAAGAATATCCACAGTAAAGCAATCACAAAACAAAACAACACCACTTTTGACTAAGAATATCCACAGTAAAGCAATCACAAAACAAAACAACACCACTTTTGACTAAGAATATCCACAGTAAAGCAATCACAAAACAAAACAACACCACTTTTGACTAAGAATATCCACAGTAAAGCAGACCTTACATGTCAATTATTGTCCATGCAAAATGACGCGAGAGATTTATCTTTTTTTTTATCTCACACTATTTATGGCCAGACTAAGTAAAACTTTAATAATTTAATATTAGTCGGAAATTATGTATAAAACCACATGAACCAATATCATAAAAAATAATATTTTTCATTGATTAGGAGGAGATAGGCAGCCATTAATAGAACAGATGGCCAACATGATGGGTATAAAAGCATTCCATCTGGACGACATTGGATTCCACACCCCGTGTGCGGTCAACAACGGAAATTGTTCCCATCTCTGCTTTAATAAACCCACAGAATATATCTGTAGTTGTCCACTTGGTAAGTTAATTTCCTATCAAAATTCTAAACTTGTCATATTAACTGCCTCCATGGTCTAGCGGTTAAGTCTGTGCATTTAGACCTGGAGTTACCAGGTTCGAATCCTGATACACTATAATATATTTTTCATATGGTTTCTTAGAAAAAAAATCAAACCACATAGTCTAATATATGACTATACAAAGTCACTCAGTATAGGTAACTGCAGAAGCATCATATATATTTTTTTTCCTATAAACCTAAGATAAATATTTCCAGACAGGTCACACAGCGCCATCTAGTTTCCGTGGTAAGCTACGAGGCTTGTGTTACGGAAACTAGATGGTTGATAAACTACATATTATACTTTTTTTTTTGTAAATATATACATATTATACATATAAACACCCAGACCAAGACAAATTATACAATGTACAACTTGCTCCCGATGGGAATCGATAATAACCCAGTTCTGCTAGAATACCCTAGAAATAAACGAGAAGCATATTTAAAAAATTGCAAGTTGGTTTCCGAAAGGGTGATTAAAATAATCTATAATTAATATTTTAATATACACCACGTGATTGTTAAAGTATAATCACGACCGTATCCCTTGCGAGGTGGTCACTATCCACGCTTCTGCGAGTTCCACATTTAGCCAACTTTATTAAAGAGGCCCACCATCATGACAAGTGGCAAACTGGTCAATGTCTCTAGCGTATATATGTTTTTTTGTTTTTACGACCTGGAATCAATTTGACCGCCTCCGTGGTCTAGTGGTAACAAACGTTGCCGTGAACTCGGGAGGTCGTGGGTTCGATTCCCACCGGGGGCAAATTGTACTTGTATAATTTGTCTCGGTCTGGGTGTTTATATGTATAATATGTATATATTTACAAAAAAAAAGTATAATATGTAGATTATCAACCATCTAGTTTCCGTAACACAAGCCTCGTAGCTTACCACGGAAACTAGATGGCGCTGTGTGACCTGTCTGGAAATATTTATTATTATTATTATTACTGTTAGAGACGGGCTTTCCAGAACATAAATCTAGAGAATTTGGCCTACACTCGCCACGCTGGCCAGGAGGGTAGGCAGTGTTTTATATTAAAGTCATAGTCAAAATATCTTTATTGACGTAAACCTATTACAGGCATTAATTTAATTATTTTGAATGATTCTACTCCTGCTAGTAGAAGACTAAGCAGCAAAGCGGTCCAATAAGTAAGCTGTTAGCAGAAGACCAGCAGCTAATGTTTATTAAAATTTTAAACATATTAACGTCCGGTTGCAGAAAGGATGATTAAACTAAATACATAACCTATTAAAAATAAATATTTAATTAAAAATAAGCCGTAATGTTTTTTTTTTTGCAGGTTTAGAATTAGACGCTGACAGACGAACGTGCATCGAACCCGAGGCTTTTTTGGTTTACAGTGGGAAGAATGTGATCGGCAGCGTCAGTATAGAAAACGAGAACAACAGCGCCGTACTGCCGCTTAAAGATATTAAGGAAGTCAGGTTAGTATCGTGTTATTTTACATTAAATAATAATAAATAGTGGTGCGGTTGTAAGAACGCGTTCCTTGAATCCTACAAAGGTCGGTTCAGTCATAGATTAACAACACCACCGTTCCCGTGAGGAGGAGAGCAAGTTAAGCCGTCGGTCCCGGTTCCACTAATACCAACTTGTGGAATCGTTAATAAGTGGTGTCAAGGAAAATGGAGATGAGTCGAAAAAAAATAAAAATTAGATTTTTGCACCTATTGGTTCAAAACATTCATATGCGTCAATGCAATAAGGAGATGAGTCTATACACTGTACAGTTTATTTTACACCCCTACGTACATAAAGGGTCTAGTCGTAACATTAAAATGTATAAATAAGTAAAAAGAGTTCAATCGAGTTATTTCAGCTTTTACCGCCAAAATTCAGTTATGCATAGTGAGATGAGTGGACTCGTACCTAAAGTATACGACTAATGAAATTGAACATTTACTAATTACAATTTTCTAATTATAAAAATTAGTTGTTTTCCTAATTTGCCTCTAGTGAAAAGTTCAAGTTTTGTACTTATCCCCTTTTTTCTTGACACCACAGAAATTGTCATTAAAAATTGACATCATTTTCTCGTCAAGCCGTCTGGCCTGCTTGATGAGTGTAGGCCAAATTCTTCAGATATATGTTCTGGAAGGCCCATCTCCAGCAGTGGAGGTCTAGCACGCTGTGTTCTAGGGGCTGTAATGAATGAAAATAAATTAATTTTTAAGAATTAACTTACCTTAACCGAGAAACATACTTTATTAAACTTGAATACAAAGGGTTTTTATTAACATCTCTTTCACCCACAAGTCTTAATAATAGGCAATAAAAGGGATGGATGGATGTACGAAAATTTGGTATAACAACAGAGCTAATTCTTATTCCTAAAGCATGAGATTATTTTTAAAGCGTTATATACTACAATACATACACTAGATAAATAACACGAATATAACATTTATTATTTTAGTGCCATCGCTACTCACGTGTCTAACTTAAAGATATATTGGGCCGACAACAAACTGAAGACCATCAACCGATGTTCTGTGACCGGAGATAATATGGAGAAAATACTAGATTCTGTGGGAAATGTAGAAGGTAGGTCTAATTTTCAAAATTCTTTTCACAAGGCACACACACACACACATCTTATGCTCAGCGTCTATGGTGCATCCAGGTCCTAAGTTGGTTGCCTGGACGCGGGGTGGAAGGAATACAGGATGTTGAAAGACTCACGTGCAGGGTGGTTCGGACTCCTCTTACTTCCTATCCCAAAGACTACAGCGGCGCCGCTTCTTCTTTCTTGATGTGAACACACTTTGCACAACACCAGGAATAGGAAGGACACTAGCACACTTCACACTTGCTACAGTAGGGGCTTGAAGAGCTACAGTTTTGCATAAAACGACACAATACAGAGGGGACGTCTACAGTGACATCTACAGACTACTGTGTTCAGCGTTGAACTTTCTTCAACGACTTCAGATTTACAACTCCTGCCAAAAATAATGGCACTGACACACAGTTAAGTGTTGCCAGATATATAAAGGTTTCCCTTAAAATTGGAAAACTACAGTTGAGAGTGAACAGTCTATCTTACTTTAAAATGAATACTCTCCGTAATAGACGCATATTATCAGATTTAACATTTCTACACAAACTAATTCATGGAAGAATTAACTGCACGCAGCTTCTTGATCAAATCAAACTCAGTGTACCAACAAGATACCCCAGACACAAGATTCTAAACATTTATAACATACCCTATCACAGAACTAACCTAGGTATACATCATCCTCTTTCCAGAATACAATCCAAATACAATGCTCATGCTGCAAAATTTCCAGATATTGACTGACATCTTCGGAGACTCCCAAACATTATTTAAACATAAACTGCTACAACAACTTGCCCACAATTTATAAGTCAATTTTATGTGCTTTTTTTTATAAAAAATATTTTAAATTTATTTATTACTTGAAGTAGGTAATATTTTAACGGTAATAACGAAAATATTTACAATACATTATTATTAGGGAGAGGAGCAAAATGGTGGTTGGTCAGCGTCTTATTGCGCAATAAAAAAAAAATGAGGCCTCCTTTGTAAACCAGCCTATTGGCAAGCCCGACACACCATTATTCTAATCTCTCCCACACACGATGTACCCGGCACCCGCACGGTGAATGAATGCTTAGAAATTTGTCTTCCTATTAGATTTCCCAAAATTTTGAATTATTTTATTTTTTTAGGTTTAGCAGTAGATTGGTCTGGACAGAACATTTACTGGACAGACGTTGGCAGTCAGAGGGTGGAGGTGTCCAGGCTGGACGGGTCCAGTAGGAGAGCTCTATTGTGGCAGGGACTCAAGAAACCCATGAAAATAGCTCTCGATCCTAAAAAGGGGTAAGTCTTTTTGTAATTTCTCATGAAAACATTTGCCTCCGTGGTCTAGCGGTTAAGTCCGTAGATTTAGACTCGGAGGTACTGGGTTCGATTCCTGGTCGGGACATAAAAATATTTATTAATGTAAATAAATACATTTAATTTATTTGTGATATTACTCCAGTTTGGTACGCTGGAGACATCGACGAGCTTGCCACTTGTCATGATTGGCCTATAGTAAAGTTGGCTAAAAGTGAATCCGCTTCTTTATAAGCGTGGTTTCTGACCACCCCAAAAGGGAAACGGTCGTGATGATACTTTACTTTCTGATACTTTACATTAAGTGTTGACTATAATTTTAGTTGTAATTTGACATGTATAATGATTATTTGCATACCATTATGGTAGGATAGAGCTGGACTGTAAAATTGTATTATCGTATATCTACCTGTATTCTGTGCAATAAACGATTTTGATTTTGAAAGAAAAAACAATTTTTCCTCCAAAATAATTTTTTATAGTTATATCTCTGGATTTTTTAAAAATATGTTCTTATTATTTTTGTGACCTCAAAAAACTGACCAGCCAGCATGCAAATACTTCCTGACAACAAAAATTACGTTTTCTTATAAAAATTAAAGAAATAATATTAATAAAATTAAAGAAATAATATTAATAAAATTAAAGAAATAATATTATATTTATGTCCAAAATCAAAACTAAACTAACAAGAATTAAAAAAAATAAAAAAACACGACCGTATCTTTCAAAGTCAAAGTCAAAATATCTTTATTCACGTAAACCTATTACAGGCATTTATGAAACGTCATTAATTTAATTATTTTGAATGATTCTATTCCTGCTAGTAGAAGACTAGGCAGCAAAGTGGTCCAATAAGTAAGCTGTTAGCAGAAGACCAGCAGCTTAGCAAATTCCAGTAACCTGTTAATGTTTAATCTGACTGAGAAAGGAATCTGCAAGGAAAACTCAGCTATATCAGATTAACAAAATAAAACATATACAGAACTGCACCACAACAATCAATTAATATCCTTTTAAATTTAGTTATCAGTACCTATGAGAATACAATACCTGGTACAGCAGTAACCCACCAGGCAAGTCAGAATTAAGGTAGACTACATGCCTATGTAAAACCCGAAAGTCGACAAAACCTTTTCCAAGGTGGTCAGAAACCACGCATTTTAAAGAAGCACATATAGCCGTCTTAACTATAGGCCAGGGTTTTTCAAAGTGGGGTACGCGACACCATTCACCATTCGACGATAGGCATAAGCGCGACAACATTTACGTAATGGTGGCTTGATGACTGGCAGGCACAGTGACTTCAAACTTAAATTTGATTTGAAGATACCTGGCTTAAAAGAGTACCTATTTAGTTGCCATTACTTCTGCTAGTAGGAGACTAAGCAGCAAAGTGGTCCAATAAGTAAGCTGTTAGCAGAAGACCAGCAGCTTCACATAGCAGCATGCTACACATAGCTACTTGGATGATTCGTTCCAACTATGTTTTTAAGATTTTAAAATTTTAGGTTTCATCCATTTTCACCATTATCAATATACGAATAATATATATACAAGAATAAATATATTATTATTAATGTCAATTTATGTTGTTAGGGACTGATGTCAGTCATGAGTGTCTGATTCCAGTTGCTATAATTCATGGTCCTTGCGCACCATACCATCACGTATTACGATCAGGTGGGCGCAAGGTCACATGCCGTGCTAGTATAAAAAAAGGGCAAGCTTGTCGATGTCTCTATAATTTATTTATTTATTTGTGATATTTCTCTACTCTGGTACGTTAGAGACATCGATAAGCTTGCCACTTGTCATAATGGACCTATAGTGAAGTTAGCTTTTAAGTAAATCAGCTTCTGAAATAAAAAAGCGTGGTTTTTGAACACCCTGAAAGCGATACGGTCGTGATGATACTATACTTGACAATTTGTTTTTTATTTCAGCTACATGTACTGGTCTGAGATTGGTTCTAAAACGATAAAAAGAGCCGGAATGGATGGGTCGAATCCCACCGTATTATTGGACCAAGTGGGGCGAGTGAATTCCCTCGCTATAGACTATGAGAAGCGCAGTATTTATTGGGCCTCGACTGATCCTTCCGTCATAGAATATGCACACTTAGATGGGACCAATAGAAAAGCTATATTAAGTGAGAATATTCCGATGCCGTATGCTTTGACCTTGTATATGGATAGGGTTTATTGGGGAGATTGGAGCACTGGTAAGTATTTGTTACTTTACATAATATGTGATTCTATTGATAGAGATAAACAACTTTTTCTAAGGAACCATATAATAAATAAATATTTCCAGACACAGCGCCATCTAGTTTCCGTGGTAAGCTACGAGGCTTGTGTTACGGAAACTAGATGGTTGATAAACTACATATTAAATTTATTTTATTTATTTATTTATTTATTTATTAGGGTCGCCAACAGTGACAGCAACAAAAGATACATCGATTTTTACTTACAACTAAGACAGAATACAGATGCTGCACCAATTACAGGCAACCACCACATGCTATTATACTGTATCCATTAATTGGGCCTTTGAGTAGCGAAAACAAAAACAATACAATTACAGCAATAACTAAGTAAATCTAAGCAAAAACAAAAACAAAAGAACATGATACAATCAAGAAACACAATTCCAAGGATCAAAATTGGTTAAACAGCAGTTCAGTTTACAGTCCCAGCCAGGATCCGCTGCAGTGACAATACATTGTGCTTAAAAACATGCAAAGAATTAGCAAATATGTCTAGACTGTCATTATTTTTTCGTGAAAATATGTTGTATTGACGACATGTACGGTTCAGTGATGAGTGGTAACCCAAATTGGATTTAGATTGTCGTAGAATGAATAGATCATATTTGCCAACCCTTGGCAGCCTGGTCGGCACAGAGACACGAACACGGGACAGTAGGTGGGGTGCGTCGACTTTACCGTTGATTAATTTATATAGAAACATACTATCCATCAATTGCCTTCGATCTTGTAATGAGGATAAATTAAAGTATTTTAAACGATCTTTGTAATGTAAAAGTTCTCTTCCCTTATTAACACTAAATGTCAGATGCCACAAAAACCTCTTCTGAACACTCTCGATCCTCTTGATGTACACGTCATAGTGTGGATTCCATACAATGCTGCAGTACTCCAATATACTGCGGACTAGAGAGTTATACAAGATGATCTTAGTCGCAGGCCTTTTTAAATCCTTTGCTGTGCGTAGGGCAAACCCAAGAACTCTAAACGCTCTAGTAACTATGTCATTAATATGTATATTGAATTTCAATTCACTGTCCATTGTGATCCCTAAGTCCCTAATAAAAGTTTTCTCGGATATAACTTTATTTGCAATGCAATAGCTCCTTGCAAAAGTTGACTTGGCCCTAGTGAAGCGAACCACAAAGCACTTGTCGGCGTTCAGGGACATGCCACTTGACTCGCACCATCTACTGAGTTCGTTTATGTCATCCTGCAACAAGCTAACATCCGTTGACGAACTGGTTGGTCTTACTAGCTTAAGGTCATCCGCGAAAAGGTAGTATTTTGAATTGTGAAAGCAGTCACCGATATCATTAATAAAAACGTTAAATAACAACGGTCCTAGGTGAGATCCTTGTGGAACACCTGATTTAGCAGTGTACGACGATGACGAGTGTCCATTTACAACCACTCTGTAACGCCTGTCAAACAGATACGAGCGAAACCACTCAAGCATACCGCCGCTCACTCCGCATGAGTCCAACCTATACAGAAGCACTTCGAAGTTCACCTTGTCAAAGGCTTTGCTGAAGTCTGTGTAGATTACGTCCACAGACAAGCGAGAGTCAACAGCCTCAGTCAGTCCATCGACAAAAGATACCAGGTTCGTGGCAGTAGATCTGGCAGTCACAAACCCATGCTGATGGGGAGATATAATCTGCTTCAGATGTCGTGAAAGTATAGGGTAAATCAACTTTTCAAAAATCTTTGCGAAGACCGGTAAGATGCTGATGGGCCTGTAGTTGGAGATGCAATTTTTATCACCAGATTTTGGCAAAGGCACAATTAAACCCTCTTTCCACGCCGAAGGGAACGTTGCTGAGCGCAATGATTTGTTAAAAATTAATGTGAGTGGGTATGAAATTGACCTCGCACATCTCGCAACAAATACTGACGGTATACCATCAGATCCGGCTCCTTTAAACTGATTCAGAGACTTAACAGCTTTAAAGACCTCACAATGTGTCAACGAGATAGTAGTTACACTATTAGAAACATAGCCACTGCGAGTATCACAACGTTTATAAGCAGATGGCAAACATGTACTAACACTATAGACTGAAGAGAAGTTTTCCGCAAACAAATTGCAGATATCAGCACCTTTGTACGCCTTTTTATCACCGAGATACATTTCCGAAGGGTAGGAAGAGGCATTGTTTTTTTTGTTTTTTACAAAAGACCAAAAGAGTTTAGGATTAGTTACAAATGATGATTCTAGATCTGAAATGTACTTGCTATAGCATGATTTGACAAGGGCAGCGCACCTCTTTCTCAGCGTTGCAAATTCTAATTTATCGAGTGGGTTTTTGTACTTTTTAAACTTGATACGGTATTTATTTTTTTCTTTTAAACGTCTAATCAACTCAGGTGTAAACCAAATCGGGTAGCTACTTTTTTTAGGTTTAGACAGTGGCACGTGTTTTTTTATAAGGTCGTGGAGAATCGAGTAGAACTTTTCGATCATATCATTTACATTGTCCGTATAGGAAAAGGCATCACCCCAGGGTATAGTACTCAACTCATTTTCAATGCTCTCGTAGTCTCCTTTGAAGAAATTAGGCTTGGCTGTTTTAAAAGGTTTTACCGTTGCTTGTAGTTTTAATGTAACAGAAAATTCCAGAGGCGGATGATGGGGATCTATCACGCTCAATATCTCGGACGCCTCCGCAATATCAGTTATTGTCACATTACCGAGCACCAGATCCAAAATTCAATTTTTATTATTGGGTATAAGGTTGTACTGACTTAAAGAGTTAAAGGCCATGAAGTCTAACAGCGCCGTTTCATGATTGCTGTAGTTGTTAGCTATTGTATCATCATAACAGAAAGTTGAAGACCAATTTATATTACCTAAGTTGAAATCACCTATAATGAGGGTACTATTATTAGAATCTAAATTCCCATTGATGTTGTTAATAAAATGATCAAGGATGTGGCCCTGAACTGGCGGAGGAAGGTATACAGCTACTATGTTTAATTTGGTAGTGGCACCTGAACGTTTTTTGGTCTCCACGCTTACAAAGATGTCCTCACATTTGCTTTCCCTATTATGTAGTCGCTGAGATTTAAGCTTACTGGAAACCGCTACCAACACACCACCACCAGACTTGTAGTTATGGAAGCCGGTAGTCTCTCTGTCCCGCCTATACACAACATACCTGTCATCAAACAGCTCCGAGCTATAGATACTACTGTTTAACCATGTTTCACACAAAACAATAATATCATAGTCGCTGCATGCAACACTATTTAATACATCGGTAGTCTTTGTTCGTAGACCTCTGACATTCTGATAATAGATCAACAAATTATCCATAGAACCCACTCAAAAATCTTATTAACTTATATTAACAGTGAAAATTATACAGAATTAGATTAAATTTATTTATTAAGGAATGTCAGCAAGCACCAGAGTATGTCCTGTTGGTATAATATGTTAATAGCTTTAAAATAATTCACACTAACTTCAAGGTAATCAGTGTAGTGTTTACCTAGTCTTATTATATTTTATATATTTATATTTATTTTATTATGCTTAGTATTGAAAAAAAAAAGGTTTCAGAAAATAGGTAGGAACCGTATAAAATAGATTTTGTAGATTGGTACTATTAAAAGCAGTGTTATATCAATCAACTATGTACAATGAAATACAAGAATAGGCCAATCTATACCCACACTATTTATTTTAATTTTAAAGGATAATTACCTAATTAGGAAGTTTATATTAAATAGAAAAAATCTAATAAAAAAAACAATTCTTAGGTATATATGAAAAAAGAACTTAGGTAATTAATTAGGAAGTTTATATTAAATAGAAAAAATCAAATAAAAAAACAATTCTTAGGTATATATGAAAAAAGAACTTGGGTATAGATCAGTAGTTATTATATTATTAAGAAATCGAATTATTTCCAATATGTTAATTAGTAGTATCAACAAGTACCTCAATGTGGCCGACCAATATATTAATATTTCAATATGTTGGTTATTTTATGGTGTTGCTATAGCTGCTCAGAATTATGATGGTATAAAGAGGTCTTAAAATACAATAAATATACATATATAGTAAACAATTATTAACAAGTGCAGAAATTAGGTAATAATATAGGGCAAAATTTTCTTTTTTTTTAGATTATTGGAAGCGATGTCAAATATATAATATTATTTAAATTATGTACCGAAATTATTTATTATTATTAGCTGTTAGATTAAGCTAATCTATACCTACAATGTTAATGATTTAGAAAAATTATGTCACTATTAGAGATTAAATATAGGTATGTGTATGAAATAAAATCAATTCTTAGGTATGTTTTAAATTAGAAATTAGATAGGTATAGATCAGGAACAATATATTAAAAGATAATTAAATTAAATTTGTTTCTAAATTAAATTGAATGTAGGTTATTTAAAGCTTAGTAAAATTAAAAAAAAAAAAAAATCTTACTTAGATCTAACTTAACAATAATTTATTACTAACTTAACAATAATTTATTACAACTTAATATCTAACCTAATAGTAATCTATTTGTAACCTAAAATCCTATTCCCTATTGCAATTTGTTTAGACTGTCTCTGTCACGGATATGAATATAATCAGATGTCTCAGATTTTCTTACAAAGATCTTGCTATTTCGGACCCAAGTGAACTTGAAGCCAAGCTCCTTCGCCTTGTGACGCGTAGCTGCATGAAGAGTTTTAATTTCTGGCAGTAAATGTTCGCCGATATATATTGGATGTCTTCTATCACTGTTGGTGCCCAGGTGGTTCAAGTTAAGTTTGTCACTAGTGTTGTTCTTGTTATATTTGATAGTGGCCGCTAGGAATCTGTCTCTAAGCCTTGATGAACTAAATTTAATCACAACTGACCTCGGGCGTTGACTCTCCTTGTTTACTTTGGCTATGCGGGAGCAAAAGTGGATATCATTGTCGCTGAGTGGTGTTTTGATAACCTTGCTGAGGTTAAGGATTGAGGATACAAGATTTTCAGAATTATTTTCCGGTATACCTTGAATTTCAATATTAGCAGAGCGTGTTTGCTGTTCAATCTGGCGCATACGGTTTAAAAGGCTGAGGTTTTCGGATTTAAGAATTGTATTTTCAGTTTGAATGTCCAGAATGCTGGCACTTAAAGCAGCTTGTTCCTTTTTAATAAACTCTACTTCTTCGGTTATACAGCCAAAAGACTCAATCACTCCATGCAGTTGACTCCGGATGTCCTCAAGCTCGGTTTGCAAAGCGAGATGTATTTCTTCACGAAGAACAGAGCGCAATTCTTCTATTGTGACAAAATTCTGGCTTTTAGATGGTGAAGATGATGGAGACGGTTTAGACTTCGACCTACAACGTATTGTTATGTTATCACAATCAGTAAACTGGTCACACTTCAAAGTCTTACCACAGGGAGTATTTGTATTATCACCGCCTCTAGGTTGTTTTATCACACAAGATGGGCAAATCCATATTTTCCTAATTGGATCTGTTAATTTTTTGTATTCTTTATACTGGATATTAACACATTGATAATGGTAGTAATCCTTGCAGGCCGAGCATTTCAAACAATCCTTATTTTGGAGGTTATCCGGACAGGCTACACAATTAATTTTTGACATAGTAGTTTTGGTTTCAAGGTATTATCGTGGCAGGTATTCAACAGCAATCACAACAATAGTAATTAAAAAAAAAAAACAGCTCTGACGGCCCTTACAGGTAGGAAATGTTTGGGCAATGTCCATCAACTTACGTAGTATACGGGATTTATGTTGACAAAATTGGTTATATCTTTAGACGAAAAGAGCGTATGAGTCTTTCGCGTAATAAGTGCACTAAAATTGGTATAGTTCGGTGACAATAAGTACTTGAAATAAAAAAGTTACACAGCAGGCGGGCGGACAATAACCTTATTTAGGATTTCGCCTAAAAATCAAACTTATGTTGTGTATCAAACACCACCACTATATATCACTTGTTTTTAACACTAAACCGTGTATGTTTTTATTGTTTTTTTTACATTAAATACACCATTTTTATTATTTAATTGAAAATTAAAATACGTAAGTATGTTGAACTTGCTAGGGTTGCCAGCACTCTATTTTTTTGTAAATATATACATATTATACATATAAACACCCAGACCGAGACAAATTATACAATGTACAACTTGCCCCCGGTGGGAATCGAACCCACGACCTCCCGAGTTCACGGCAACGTTTGTTTCCACTAGACCACGGAGGCGGTCATATGTCGGACATATATACATATCTTCACGCCAAATCCCTTGCGGGGTAGGCAGAGACAATTGAGCGCCACTTGTCACGATCACGACATACCTCTTTCGCTTCTTCGACATTCATCCACCTTCTTAATAATAATAATAAATAAATATTTCCAGACAGGTCACACAGCGCCATCTAGTTTCCGTGGTAAGCTACGAGGCTTGTGTTACGGAAACTAGATGGTTGATAAAATACATACATTCTTATACATGCCCTTTTGTTTCGATGGCTTTTTATTGCACCTTCAGCTATTGTTTTATTTATTTGACCGTGATAGGTAAGTCTCGGTCTGCCAGGGCCTCTTGCACCCACGACTTTTGCATTATATATCTGGTTCGTCAATCTCTCTTCACTCATCCTTTCAACATGTCCGAACCATCGAAGCATGCCTTTCCTTATTTTTGTCACTATGCTTTCTTTAATACCTACCCTTTTGCGTATTTCGTCATTACGTATGCGGTCCGTCAAGGTGACGCCGCATATTCGACGCAACGACCTCATTTCTACTGCATTAACTCTACTCTCATGCGTATTCTGACATATCCATGTCTCGCTTTCATTGGTACTAGCATTGCTTTGTGTATGGCGAGTCGAGCTTTGTCACTGACATTCCTACTGGCGATCAGGGATCCCAGGGCACCGTTAACACTATTTCCCGCATTCACTCTTCTTTCAACATCTCTATCATATTTCCCATCCGCAGTGAAAACTCTGCCCAGATATATAATTTTATTTACTTCTTCTAGAGTTTCATCGTCAATCTTTATCGTCACGGTTGTCATCCTTCTTCTTTTAAACCTTGGTTTTTCTCGCATTCAAACGGAATATGTCGGAAACAACATATATTAGACGTCTAATGACGCTTCATTACGTTGAATCGATCATCAGCAGCAATCCCTAATGAGTGATTTGTTTTTCATTATCAACCATAAGTATGGTTCTCTTGCTCTTTATTACTTAACTTTCAATTTATATGTGAAAACCTTTAATAGTTCTTAGTGAATTTACTGTATATTATTTACTATAATATTGTCAACTGTTGGTTTTCCAAAATGTATAAAAAAAAAGATATGCCAAAAAAATTGCTTCTTCATACAAACTGTTAATTTTAAAATAGACAATTTGTATGGAGAAGCCAATTAAATATTATTTCCGACATAATTCATAATTAGGGTTCGATTCCTGGTCGGGACACAAAAATATTTAATAATGTAAATAAATACATTTAATTTATTTGTGATATTTCTCGAGTTTGGTACGCTGGAGACATCGACGAGCTTGCCACTTGTCATGATTGGGTTATAGTAAATTTGGCTAAATGTTAATTCGCTAATTTATAAGCGTAGTTTCTAACCACCCCGAAATTCACCCTTTTTATTTTTCAGGAACTATTGAAGTGGCTAAAAAGATAGACGGATCTAGTCGTCGACGTATTCATGAGAAACTTGACTGGTTGTCAGATTTAAAGGTGAGATACAATGTACTAGATATACGGCAAGTGAGAAATGAAATATTTTATATGCAGGAAACATGGTAACTAACAATATAAGGTCAAACAAAACATTAAAATTTCGCCATTCTCTCTGTTGAGGACAATGCCATCTAGCGATATTATTGGGAATCATTACCGATTAATTGCAGACTAGTTGGCCACTAATTGCACAACTTTATGGTAAAGTAACTAGATGGCGCTCAACCGGAAGAGGGCGCTGCAGTCGACCCAACTGACACGTTAAATATTTAGTGTTAATTTTAAGACGAGACATTTTTGAATCGCGGAACGAGACGCATGTATTTTTTTACCTAATTAAACACATTTAATGGAAAGAAGACGAAGTCATTATTATTTGAGACCTGCCTGCCCATCTGCACAGCATCACAACGCAAACACTCTCCTTCTTCTCCTCGCCACTTGTCACGATCACGACATACCTCTTTCGCTTCTGTGGATAACGGTGATAATTAAATAATAATCTGTACTATGTAATTTATATTTTTAATTATAATAAATAATGTTTTTAATTTGTTTATCTCAGGTATTTCACAAATCCCGCCATTCTGGTGGGAACCAATGCTCGGTGGATAACGGCGGCTGTTCCCACTTGTGCCTGGCCTTACCCACCAATGGACCCACTGACTATAGATGCTCCTGTCCCACACATTATAAATTGAACAAGGACAATTTAACTTGCTCGGGTAAGTTTAGTTAGGCATTTAAAGCGTTATTTATTTATTTAAATACTTTATTACACTTAAAAACCTAGTACATAGGCGAGCTATAACGCCATAAGCCATTCTTCACCAGCTAACCTTGGGGATCATGTAAGGTGATGGGCAGGACGAAGAAAAATATTAAAATAGCTTAAATTAGTAAATAAACATAATTACGCATTTATAGCACATAAATATACATATACATACACAATATAAAAAAACAATTTAAAACATACATACCATATAATACATACATACATAAACATACACTGTAAATAAATAGATATATATATATATAAATAAAATGTCAAACAACTACGTTAATTCGAGAGACATACATTCTGTTTTTCAATAAATAATGTAGTTAGAAGGTTTTTAAATACGTTGACGGACGGTGCACGCCTTATAGCCAGGGGTAGCTTGGTCCACTGACCAGCGGCAGAAACAGTGAAGGAATCTGAATGTCTGCTAGAGGAATGGGAAGGAATCTTTAGGTGATTGTTGTGAGAGGAGGAAAGAGCACAGTTGTGCGTATTAGAGAGAAATTCAAAGTGGGACTTAAGGTTCGAAGGTGTTTTAGGGTGATTGAGAACGTAATAAAGTAAAGAGGAAGATGGACAGACCGGCGAAAGCGGATATTAAGCCATTTTAACTGAAAGCGAAATTGGGAGACATGATCATACTTTCGCAAGCCGAAAACGTAGCGAATGCATAAGTTAAGCAGACGGTCGAGTTTCTTCAGACAAACTTCACTTAGCCACTTTTACAAATTCCAAAGTTCAGTGGTTTCTTGTGTTTTTCACCTTTTCATTCGTACATCTAAAAGTTATTATTTGCACATCATTTGATCTTAAGAGGGTCTATCGTTTTTGCGTCCCTCTCGCTCGCACAATTATTATTTTTAAAGAAGTCTGAGTCTACTTTTGACAAATGTAGTTTTATTTACTTACTAGGAAATTAAATTACGGACATTTTAGAGACATATTTCTAGTACCGTTCCGTGGGAATCAAATATTCCAAAAGACCACAACATAAAGTCGAAGAAATATTATGATCTCATAGAAGAAATTATCAGGAACGGGTTATTAAGACTTAGTGGAAGTTGGTGCGAGAGGAGATCCAGCAAATTCTTTGCACCACTTACTGAGAGAATTGGGCCTAAGCAGGTGCAGGAGATACATTTATGGAACGAGCTTCCAAAACGGCATTAACAGAATCATATAGTATTTGGTTAAGGAAAATAGGTGTAGAATGGTGGGTTGTGAGCGTAATAAAATGTAAAAAGCCAGCCTATTGTCGGTCGCAAGCCTAAGACACTATTCTTCTCATCTCTTACCCATACACGATAAACACGGCACCCGCACGGTGAATCCATGGAATGCTTAGAAATTTGTCGGACCCACCATCGTGTGTAGAATAGGGAGATGAGAAGAATAGTGTCTCGGGCTCATTCCATAAATGTAGTGACGGCAGACCAGCTTAGGCTGAATTTATTTAGTATTTGTTGCAAAGATTAGACTGGAATTACTTTCGCACCAACTTCCACTGCGTAAAGCTGAGTCTTGAATCCGTTCCTGATCATTTCTGTGACATCATAATATTTGTTTGATTAAATATAAACATATATGTAATAAAATTTCTTATTATCTGAAATTGAGATACTGTTAATGTCGTTGTATTTAATATTTTAGAACCAGAAGAATTCATATTGTTTGCACAGAAGAACACGATAGGTCGCGTCATGGTCTCGCCTGGAGAGTGTAACGATGCCATTATTCCCGTAACTGGACTCAAAAATATTAAAGCCATCGAATATGATCCCATTCTAAGGTAATCTTATATCTATATAAATCTGTCTTGCTAATGATTTTTAAACAGCTAACATAAGTATATCGAAAAACACAACGTCTTCAATTTCCCAAATTATGGAATGAAATCTTTATAAATTGAATAGTTAGTTAAATCTTACCAATTTTTGTTACTATTTATCCTCTATTTAAACGTCGTGAAATTGCCTACTTAATATTCCTGCTAAATAATATTAAAGGATCTATTAACTGCCCTTCCATTGCTATCCCGGTTGAACATAAATATGACACTTGACAAATATACCAAACTACAGACAGAATACTCCTAATAGGTGCATTAATTGATGAGATTGATCTTGACATTTTTCATAAAGTGAAAGTTTTTGAAACGAAAATGCGTTTAATTTAAGGTTCTTTAAACCAAAAAGGAAAACAAAATATAATGGTAAAAACAAGATTAAGTACATAAAAATAGATTTAACACAATGACAGGATAAACAAAATAAATAAGCAAATATAAGTAACTAAATATAAATAAATAAACAAATAAGATATAACAACCACATTCGAGTGTTGCAAAACTAGGATCAAGAAACTACACCTTCCCTGATCAATCTGGTTTCTGTGCCTCGACAGAATTATCTAGTGCAGAAACCAGTGCACTTACTAACAGTTCTGTTAGCCTATCCTAGCTCAATGTATTATAAATAAATAAATTATATTATTTCCTAGTTTGTAATTTATGTATATAGGATGTTAAAAATTGGAGTCAATAAATATATTTTTTTTTTATTTTTTTTTTTATTTAAACGATTATCGTTTAATTATTGTGTAGTTGTTGATTTGTTGCATGAAATGATAGTTTGTAAATGCCATCGTTCTTAATTTGTATTATTTTAACTCTACTATTAAAAGTTGTAAAACACTTTCTGTTTCTATTTTTGTCTCTTAAATAAATTAAATGCCTTTATATGTTATTAAAACGGCATATGTTAACTATTCAACAATAAATACAATATATGACCTATCCAAAAAACTGATCATATTTCAGTATTTAACAAAATAGTGGGGCTTTCCAGTATTCAAAATAATATTGTATGTTTAGTTATAATTCAAATTTGATTTATTTATTCGAAGAGAAAGACCAGAGACAAGCAGTATAAGAACAATTAAGAAACGATACAGTAGGAGTCATTAGAATTATACCCGCCAACAAAATATTTCCCACTGTAGACAATAGTGCACCATTTATATTTTTAAATACGTTAGTACTACATATGTATATAATGGATAATACAATTGCAGTGTTCCAATTTACCCAGCGAGCTAAACCAACAACAATTATTAAATAATAATCTATACTAATAATCTACAGGCACTTATATTGGATGGACGACGAATCCCACGCCATAAGGCGAATACCAATTTCCTATTCCACGACCACTGTAACAGAATCTACTAGCGTCGTTAAGGATATTTCCAGACCATTTCATATGGTTCTAGATATTCTAGGAAAATCACTATATTGGACCTGCATAGACGGGGATTCCATTAATGTCACATCTCTGTATAATAATACAGTTTATGTCGTTGTGAAAGGAGAAAAAACTATGCCAAGACATTTGGCTATGCATCAGAATAAACGGTAAGTTTTTTACAGTTAAATCGCCAGCTTTTACAATCATAGAAAATAAATTAAAATATAATTATTTTAAAAAATCTTCCGAAAGGATGGATTAAATTAACGCACGTTTAAAAATAGTAAAGTAATAAGGTAACCGCCAATGGTATGGCGTATAATAAAACATGGATTATTTAAATAATCCTTTCGGATAGTGGGTGTATATTTTGGCCGTAAGCCAATTAGGACAACGCATAATATAATTGCTTATTTTGACATCTACAATTCAAGTTTTACTTTTCTCCAGTTTAGTGTAGTGGGTTAAGATGGTAAGTCTTTGTAATAATGCTGTGAGATTACTTTTGCAAATTATTAAAAGAACGAAATAATTGTAGGCTTCTAATCTGGAACGACGTGGGTATGAACTCGATAATGCGAGCGAACGTGGACGGAACGGAAGTGAGTGCAGTCACACGGGCAGACAATGCCACCTCACTGACGATAGACCAGGCTTCCGGACTCATATACTGGGCACAGAACAGACAAATACATGCCATAGACACAGATGGTAGCAAAAAGTAAGTTATTTTAGTGTTATATTACAGTATTTTTAAAAGTAATTATTGATGGTAAGTATTAAAATTTAATTTGATGTACCCTTTTTTTTATGGGATAGTTAAAAAGGAGTTTTTACGTATATTGATTTCTTCAAGGCTTTTGATAGATATTAGTCATGACCCTACTAAGCTCTTGCAATAGGTTTACACACGTTAATATTTTCATGTGGATTGAATCTAATAAATACTTAACAATTAACAACAGAACTATGCTATCGCATTAGTAAATTGTTGAATATATTTTATTACTATATTTTCGGGGGTTCCTCAGGGTTATCACGTTGGACCATTTAGCAAAAATACTTATATATTTGTTTTAATTCCCAATTATATGTGGTCAGTTAATCGTTATTAGAATATTGGGTAAGTATCAATAGTTTAAGACTTCTCATGACTTAAACTATCGCACACAATAATAGTTGTGAAAAATATGTCAAAGATAATATATTTTAAAACCCGTAAATATTTAATTGCCCAAACGCCAACCTCGCTACAGGAGTTATGCAAACGTCTGACGGAAGAATCTGGAGACAGCATGGCTCGCTTTACAGAGGGAAGGACAATGTTGCCAGTCCCCTGAGGACTACGAGCATCTTCGATGGGACGCCTCTAAATTATCATATTTTAATAGGTTTATATTTAATTTTGATTCTATTATTTAAGTAGTTTTTTTCCGTTTTCGTTCTTTATATTGTATAACTTGTGTTATTTTTCCTAGGCGTCTCGTATGGCAAGGGGGTGTAGCTTACTCTCTGGGGGCATATGGGACGGCTCTGTACTGGACGGGCGCGGGGGGCGCCCTCATGAGACTGTCCCTCGCTCGGAGAGAGGTGCCGGCACAACCCGTGCCACATGTCACCAAGGTCACTGCGCTCACTGTACTCAGCAAGGTACCTCCTTAACACTCATAATCATCATCACCACCCAGAACGCAGCCTTCCAGAACATATTTCTGACATTTATTCGGGTGTTTTTCTGTGCTGGAAACTTCATTTTTATATTTGTTATTATTATTCAATACTGTTTTGTTGTAACAGTTTGACATGTTTTTATTTCTTTGACATATTTCACAAAAAATACACATGTTTAAATAAAAAATTACAATGTTGTGGCTAATCACAATAAGCATTTTGTGTACACTGTTTAAATTGAATTGATTGTGACCTATATCATCAAACCATCGAAATAATTTAGCATTTTCGACTAATCTACGAGTAATAAGTTCATATTACAATTTGTTCAATTTTACCGCTCTTAGCGACCTTTTTTAGATCATCCGTCAATTTGGAACAGGGTCCTCCCAAACCGAACCGAACGACCTAATTGAAGTAGTTCATCCATAAATATGTATCTTAAATTCCAGGTGTCTCGATCTCACGTGTGTTTTGGAGGTGGTACGTGCGACCGGGTGCCCGGGTCCTGCACTGCGGGGGGCTGCACGTGTGGGGCTGCGTGCTCTCCGCCCGCCACCCCGCGCGTGTGTCCGTCCGCACACTGGAGGTGCGCCACCCGACACTGCATACCCGAGAGCTGGAGGTAACTATACAGGGCAGCACTGCGGGGGGCTGCACGTGTGGGGCTGCGTGCTCTCCGCCCGCCACCCCGCGCGTGTGTCCGTCCGCACACTGGAGGTGCGCCACCCGACACTGCATACCCGAGAGCTGGAGGTAACTATACAGGGCAGCACTGCGGGGGGCTGCACGTGTGGGGCTGCGTGCTCTCCGCCCGCCACCCCGCGCGTGTGTCCGTCCGCACACTGGAGGTGCGCCACCCGCCATGCATACCCGAGAGCTGGAGGTAACTCTATACAGGGCAGCACTGCGGGGGGCTGCTAGTGTGGGGCTGCGTGCTCTCCGCCCGCCACCCCGCGCGTGTGTCCGTACGCACACTGGCGGTGCGCCATCCGACACTGCATACCCGAGAGCTGGAGCTAACTCTATACAGGGCAGCACTGCGGGGGGCTGCACGTGTGGGGCTGCGTGCTGTCCGCCCGCCACCCCGCGCGTGTGTCCGTACGCACACTGGCGGTGCGCCATCCGACACTGCATACCCGAGAGCTGGAGGTAACTCTATACAGGGCAGCACTGCGGGGGGCTGCACGTGTGGGGCTGCGTGCTCTCCGCCCGCCACCCCGCGCGTGTGTCCGTACGCACACTGGCGGTGCGCCATCCGACACTGCATACCCGAGAGCTGGAGGTAACTCTATACAGGGCAGCACTGCGGGGGGCTGCACGTGTGGGGCTGCATGCTCTTCGCCCGCCACCCGATGCATCTCCGAGAACTGTGTTTTCATTAATTAATCTTTCCAGATGTGACGATAACGCGGACTGCGCGGACGGGTCGGATGAGGTCGGGTGTGGGCCGTGTGCTGGTGGGGTACAATGTGCTGACGACACGTGTGCTCCTCGCCTGGCCGCCTGTCGTACTGGAGCACTCTGTCCCACTCCACTACCCGACGCCTTCAGGTGAGTCAAGAGAAATTAAAATCAGTCAGTCAGTCACATTATTACACATATTAGGTAAAATTAAGTTAAAACAGCAAACCAGCGGGGATATTTCTTCTCGAGCTGGGTCCCAGAAACTCCTCGAAAAACCCCTGGAACGCACGGGGAGCACACATTAAGTTCCATCTCCAGATCCACCTCCACTCCACTCCATACTAAGATAATATACCATGTAGTTGGTGAGACCACAGCAGCGGTGCACACATAAAAATAAATTTACTGCCCGTGGTCATGAAGTTACCCGTACTATTTTAGATTCGATATTTACCCAAGCTCAGATGTTGGCAATATCCATTAGGAGATACTCGTAGATAGATAAGGCTGGGTATTCTCCGCAATCAGTCTCTTTGAGACCGTTTTGCGTTACCTGGGCCCCATTAATGGAGCCAACCCATCTCCTCCAAAAAGGCTAGGAGAAGAGTCCTCGCAGTCTGGAGGAACCTTAGCCTGGGTGCAGCCACACTGGAGCACTCCATGAGTACATGCGTGGTCGTCTACACAAGAATGGATTTTTTGGCTTCGCAGGGGGATTATTAGTATTGACAGTGGGCCTGTAGGTGACCAGTTCATCGGCCGCATCATTTCCCAGTGAATCGCTATGGCCCTTTATCCACTGTAGCGTGACTCTTTTGACTCTGCACACTGCCTCCAGGGCTAAGTAGCAGTCAAGAATCAGCCCAGAGTTGATGCAGTTGCTTTTGAGGGCCAGAAGGACGAACATACTGACAATATCCAGTAGTAGTTAATTATATAAAGGAATCTATGTTGAGATTAAGTTAGTATTATTGAAATAAGCGTGTTGCTTACAATCGGTTTTAAAAAACGGTCGGTTGTCAAACTTGAAAAATCATGATGCAGATGATGGCGATGCAGCCAAAGCTACAAAGTGCTGTAAAAAGTTAATAGTAATCTCTTAGCAGCTTTGACTTGAGTTGTTTAACCTAGGTTATTTGTTATTTTTGAAGGTGTGACGATCGTCTGTGCCTGGCTACAGAGCTACTGTGTGACGGACATGCGCAGTGTCAGGACGGCTCCGACGAGGCACCTGACGCCTGTGGATATACAAATAAAGAGCAGGTAAGGTGCAACATAGGCGGGTCCAACAACCATGAATGGGTGAAATTTGTTAATAATTTATTTATTTAAAGCATCTAAAAAAAATATTGAATTAATACACAGAAAATTTTGTCTGGTGTTGCTAGCTTAAAAAAAAAAAACAAAACATTGAAATAGTTATATAAAAAAAAATAGGAATGGGCCGGGCATTAAGTAAATGAAGTGATGCTATTGGTTCTTAACAATCACATTTTTTGCTACGCATTGTCGCGTATATCCCAGTTAAAAACCGAGTGCTCGACAAATAAAACAACAACTAACGGGTCGATTTATTGTATATTCAGTTGAGGACACTTCCGTACATTAAAGAGTGTAGTAATGATGGGGAGTTGGGCGACGGACAAGTTAAGTCTCCGGAAGCCCGTGGATCTTCTAACCCAAAGCTCGTTTACACCGTCCCTGAGCGTTCTGTTTCTCTTAGTTATCGATATAACGCATCAATGCGTTTCTATTACGATAAATATGAACTACCATGTTACAGCATCCTCGCACATCTCTAGTGGAAATGAAGCCTTTATGTCATTAGCAAGCGTCGTGGTATATTTAGATATACATATATTTAATTTATAGTATGTATTTTAAAATACAAACATTTTAGATTTTAAGGACAACGTACGGCTAGATAGATGGGCTATATAAATATTACATATGGGTATTGTATGGCTATTTACAAGTTGCCACCGATAGCTGGAATTACATAAGTAGGTGGTGCTCGCTAAAATGTTTATTTATTATTCCATTGGCAACACGATTCCTAGTGAACGAATACACGAATACGAATATTTGTATTCGTAGAATATCATCACGAATAATAAAATTATAAACTAAATGTTGATCAAATTGCCGTTTGGCTTTGCACCGTGTATCCAATTTTTATCAATATCAATGATACGCCCCCTGCCTGAAGGGCCAACGCGGGTGGGGGTCGCATGCCCGACTCACCGTGAGGCCTCCTAAGGAGTCCCCAGGGCGCCTACGGACTAAAACCCTATAAACCATCTCTCTCTCACTGTTGGCCCTGCGTGCCTTAACAGCTAAGTCTGAGTCGTGGCTACGGAGTGAAGGCACTCGTTTGCCGCGTAGTGTATCCACATAGCCAATATTTGTGTATGAATCAACTGCTGCTGAAAGCACCCGCTGTTTATTAATTAATTTGTTATTATTGTAAGGTATCTCAATCTTCGGGTTCGACTCGCGTGCTGGCGTGGTGCGGTGCGTTCCTGGCGCTCGCTGCGGTGGTAGGGCTGGCACTGGCGGCGGCTCGGCGCTGGCCCCGCAAGCCCGGACCCGTCGTCAGGGACACCGCGCTCCCACTCTACCCTGCACGACTAACACCCCTGGGAGAGAGCGGGACAGAGTAAGTAAACCTCAACAAAGATCCTTCAGCAGCTTCAACGCTCGACAAACTAAGCTATGAAAGCTGCGCTGAAGAAGACTGGTCTTGGTCTTTGCATGAGAACAGCTGGTCTTGGGTTTGTTCTTGCACTCCTAATCTTGATCAAATTCAAAGACTGGTCTTGGTCTTTGCATGAGAACAGCTGGTCTTGGGTTTGTTCTTGTACTCCTAATCTTGATCAAATTCAAAGACTGGTCTTGGTCTTTGCATGAGAACACCTGGTCTTGGGTTTGTTCTTGCACTCCTAATCTTGATCAAATTCAAATTTATTTATTGTATAGATTGCTTATTCTAATTACAGTTGTATGTACGAGTACATGTCATGATGATGCAATCTGCCCATATACAATATGCTTATGTCAATAGATATTTATTTGTATATAGTTTATATTTGATATATAGTTTGTTTTGACCGCCTCCGTGGTCTAGTGGTAACAAACGTTGCCGTGAACTCGGGAGGTCGTGGGTTCGATTCCCACCGGGGGCAAGTTGTACATTGTATAATTTGTCTCGGTCTGGGTGTTTATATGTATAATATGTAGTTTATCAACCATTTAGTTTCCGTAACACAAGCCTCGTAGCTTACCACGGAAACTAGATGGCGCTGTGTGACCTGTCTGGAAATATGTATTTATTATTTAATATTGGTCTTGTCAGTTTATTGGAATACAATGTTAATGTCAAAATTTGCATGCTAAAAACTCTTTTATTGAGTAAAAACAGTTATCAATGAAAATTTTCTTTAACTCAATAGTAAAACGTTTTATAGGTAACTCTCGTATCTCTCTAGAAATTTTATTATATATTCTAATGCACATTATGTGGCAGTTTCTGCTGTAATACTCACTTACACATCTTGGATAGATTAGTAGGGTATAATCTGTGTCTTGGTCTTTAATATATCTAATACTTACATATTAAATAAAATACATTTTATATTAAGATCCGACATAATTATTTACTTTTTATTAATTATCAAAGGCCAAAGATGAATCAGGTCTCCCCCCTAATTTTGTACATATGCACTCCTTATTATTTGATTTTACATATTTCTCCTTCATCTATTCTAATTTATGCACTATGTTTCCAAACATCCAAAATCTATTATTATTTTTGTAAAATAGTACTTGAACTCTATCGCCAACGTTAAAACTTCTTGTAGGGTTGCAGGTTGTTTGGCGAAAAAATTAAGGACCATGATAAAAAGGTTGTTTGACGAAAAAAATAATACACAATAAAAATGTCTAGACAGAAAGGTTGCTGGTTGTTTGACGAAAAAATAATACACGATCAAAATGTCTAGACAGAAAGGTTGCTGGTTGTTTGACGAAAAAATAATACACGATCAAAATGTCTAGACAGAAAGATTGCAGGTTGTTTGACGAAAATAGAAGTCTAGACAGAAAGTTTTACTACACTCCACAATGGACGGCCGCTAAAGAACAATTGTAAATTAATGTTCTTTGAGTACGTTTCTCGGAGCACCTGTTAATCTATGTGTTGTAACAGTGTATTCGTTTAGTTTGTTCGGACACAGCGATTTATAGTTAGTTATTTTTGTTACCAGCATGTCTGAGAGCGCGAGTCTCTGTGGCCGGTACCCGCGCCCCACCGCCGGCCCGCCGCCCTCTCCCGCCACCGCCCCGCCCCCGCGCCGCGCCCGCCCCTACAGACACTACCGGAGCAGCAACCGACCTCCCCCGCCCACTCCCGCCTCGACTGACTCCGAATGTGTACCTCCTCCCAACACACCGCGAGCATCACCCTAGCCAAATCATACCCTCAAACTACCCACAAAATTATTGCCAAATTCTACCCTAGCCGAATTATAACCTAACTAAATACTAATAATCCGCTTCCGCATCTACTGACTCCGAATGTGTACCTGCTTCCAATACCCAACAAGCATCACCCTTGCCAAATCATACCCTCAAACTACACGAAAATTACTACCAAATTCTACCCTAGCTAAATTAGAACCTAACTAAATATTAATAATCCACTTCAGCATCTACTAACTCCAAATGTGTACCTACCCCCAAGACCCCATGAGCATCACCCTAACCTAATCATACCCCAAACTACCCCCAAAATTATTACCAAATTCTGCCCTAGCCGAATTATAACCTTACAAAATATTAACCGTCCATAATAGGCGAGGGTGGAAATTTCCATTGAGTTACATTTATATGGTATTGTAAATGTATACAGTATGAAAATATATAATAATAATTTTGTAACTCAGTGGAATATTCCAGTCTAGATAAAGTAATGATATAAGGGTAACTAGTAACCTGGTTCGATTTCTGGTCGGGACACAATAATATTTATTAATTTAAATAAATACACTTAATTTATTTATGATCTTACTCCAGTTTGGTACGCTGGAGACATCGACGAGCTTGCCACTTGTCATGATTGGCCTATAGTAAAGTTGGCTAAATGTGAATCCGCTTATTTATAAGCGTGGTTTCTGACTATACTGGGTAAACATGATTGCATTGAATTAGTTAATTAATTTAATTTTTTTTAGGCCTCAAACAAATTAATACCAATATCCAACACTCACTCAAGTATGACTTTCATACCCCTCGTTCCGAATCATGTTCAAAGCGCTTAGAATGAATATGATACTGACAGTCGTTCCGAATTAAATATCACGATTTGGATGCTCAGAGCGTGATTTCAATATCATAATAGTTATTTTAATGTGTAGATAAATTGCGGATTCCACATCTTTAAGTATTAACTAACAAACACACCCCTCTCGGTTTTTTTCAGCTTTATATGTGTAATGTTTTATATTATTAACTTATTTTGGTCTTCTAAAATAACTTGCCGTGTTTCACTTTTTATTTACTTTCTACTTAAATAATAATTATAGATTTGTTTAAGAAGTAATATACAAACAGTATTAAACGAATTACAATATTAAATAATTTAAAAGAAAACCTAATATTAATATAAACTTGAAAATGGCGCGTGAGTTAATGACAAACAAGTGACAGCGCTCAGAGCGATCTACCTCGATACGTGAGCAGTCTAAGCGCGAGAAATGATGTCATTTGTGACGTCACTTAGCTTTGGCAAAACAGTTTATGCACGTCTCGGAACGAGGGGATGCTTTCTTGATTTGAGATTTGATAAAAAGAGACAACTTGATTTCAAGTTAGACATCGATTTATTAATAGAATTAAATTAAAGAACGTTAAAAATATTTAAAATATTATTAAAAAATTTGTAATATTTTTTTGTAAATATTATATCTGAAGATGTTAAATATATAATTTTCTAATTACCTAGTTTAATTTATTATAGAAAAATGACTGTTTAATTTCTAATAAAAATCGCTATTTTGTATATTTATTATTAATTGTTTAATTTTAATCTACATAATTAAGTGCCATCCATAAATAACGTCAAAAGAAAAAAAATTGATTTAGACGCGGAGATACCGGGATCGATTGCTGGTTGGGACACAATCATTTAATTTATAAGTGATATTTAATCTATGACAAATGTACGTTAGAAAAGTGTGTTTCACATTGGTCCGTGCCGGAGTGCGAAATGCGACCGCTTGTTGGATTTTAAGAAAAGCGTTATTTATCTAGAATCTATCTATGTCTGTCTCGCTCGCACAATCCAATAATTTCAAAGATGTTACAAATCTGAGTATACTTTAAAAAAATAAGTCACTGGAAAACTAAATTGACGGACACTGTTTTGTTTATCGGATAATTATTTTTATCTTAAATAAAGTAACCTTTTTTATTTCTAGTTCTACTAATGACACCTGCAGCCCCATTCTGTTACTTAAGCGCAACCGTTGTATAATGGAATCCGTTAACTATATATATATATATATATATCACGCTATTAAAGTACATTTGGAACGCTTATAGAGTTGAGAATTGAATATTATTTTGTAATTGTTTTTTTAAATAATTTTAACGGGTCTTTACGCGATTTACCTTAGAGACATATTTCTCCCGACGTTTCAGCCAAGTTGCATTGGCCGTGGTCACGGGTCGACTGAAGCTATGCGGTGTAGTCTCGTACATACTGGGCGGCAGATGTAAACCTACCCACTTATCACTTTTAAAAGTTTTTAGAAATCACGACACACGACACTTACAATATCCTTGGCGACACCGGGCGATTTTTCCCGGCGTCGAAACCTATTGATTACTGGATTCCACGATGAAGATAGCTTATAACCCCCCTCTCGATTGAAATTTTTGTGTTTCTTTATTTCGATCGCTTCACGTACTATTCTAGGGTAATAGTGCCGATCGGTGGAAAGTATCTTTGGGTCATGCAGCTCAATCCAATGGTTTGTGCCACTATCCATTAGGTGTTCTGCTATTGCTGACTTGTTTAATTGGCAGTTTTTTACAGCTGCTATATGTTCCTTGACCCTCTCAGCTATTGTGCTGTATTGAATCCAGTAATCAATAGGTTTCGACGCCGGGAAAAATCGCCCGGTGTCGCCAAGGATATTGTAAGTGTCGTGTGTCGTGATTTCTAAAAACTTTTAAAAGTGATAAGTGGGTAGGTTTACATCTGCCGCCCAGTATGTACGAGACTACACCGCATAGCTTCAGTCGACCCGTGACCACGGCCAATGCAACTTGGCTGAAACGTCGGGAGAAATATGTCTCTAAGGTAAATCGCGTAAAGACCCGTTAAAATTATTTAAAAAAACTATTATGAATATGCGCGAAAGTTTAAAAAGTTTATTTTGTAATTATGACGCAAGCTATTTACGTCAGTAAATAACGAAATCCATTAATAACCCCCCTATTCCGAATCGCGCTCAGAGCGCTTAGAACGATTATGACACTGACCGTCGCGAATCAAATATCGCGATTTGGATGCTCAGAGCGTGATATTAATTCGGAACGGTCTAAATCACATTTTCATTTATAAAATGATAGTTTTTTTTAAAATGTATGGAAGATAAATTGCGGATTCCACATCTTTGAGTATGAATACTAACAAATATACATCTCTCGGTTTGTTCATCTTTATATGTGTAAAGTTTAATAGTATTAACTTATTTTGGTAATTTAAAATAACTTGCCGTGTTTATATTACATATTTTTTTTCACATCCCACTTAAATATTAATTATAGATTTGTTTTAGAAGTAATATACAATCAGTATAAATGAATTACAATATTAAATAATTTAAAAGAAAACTTAATTTAAATAAACTTGAAAATGGCGCGCGACATAATGACAAAAAACTGACAGCGCTCAGAGCGATCTACCTCGATATCGTGAGCAGTCTAAGCGCGAGAAATGATATCATTTGTGACGTCACACAGCTTTGGCAAAACAGTTTAAGCGCGTATCGGAACACCTTTAAGCCTGCTTAGGTTACTATTATCGCGTATCGGAACGATAGGAACGTTTGCGTCGTAACAGAATAGGGATATTGAAGTCTTTAAAAAAAATTGCTCTTTTGACAATTACAAGGCATGAAATTCTTCAATTATTGGATTGTGCGTGCGAGAGGAGTGCTAACGTAATTTATGGATGGCCCATTTATCATAGTTTTAGAAATTTGTCCATCAGTTTCTTAAAGGATGTCTTGAATATTAAATGTTTGATTATAAGACACATGATTAGCTTAAGGCTATACCTTGTATCAATCAGGAATGAACATTTTGTAAACAATCCTTTTAATTATTTGAATTCTTAAATGCACTTGAAAATAGTACAGAGGCGAGCTATAATGCCAGTAGGCATTCTTTACCAGCTAACCTTGGGAATCGAGTAAGGTGATAGGCAGGATGAAATAATAAGAAATTTTATTTATACAGTTAATAAATTACTTAACTAATTATTATTTACTACACAATATACCTACACACATAAACTATACATACAAATATACAATACACAATTATACACACAAGTAGGTACATCACATACATTATAACTTAAATAAATACACAATTATTTAAATAGTGTTTTATTCTGTTTCTTCAGGAACAATGTGGTTATAAAACGTTAGAAGATTCATCACAATCAAGAAATCCTCACTCCTCACAAGAATATTATGTTATTTATTTATTGTCGGTTCGACTCCTAGTTTGGACACTTAATTTATTTAATTTACCTACTGCCAAGACCCCACGAGCCTCAACCTAACGAAATCATATCCCAAACTACCCGCACAATTATTACCAAATTCTGCCCTAGCCAAATTATAACCCAACTAATCTAGAAAATAATAAATTTCGTATTAAAAATACATATTTTCTATGAAACTGACAGTCATATTAGGTACCATATATCATATCGTGATAAAAAGTTAGTGATACACCCCATTGAGTGTTATCCATAATTATTCACATTTAAACAAAATAATTGACATGTTCGCGCAAAATTGCGCGAAGGACTGCCGTTTTGTTCTTTTTTTTTTGGTTCTCTTCTCCCGATGGATGATGAATGAGATGATAGGGAAGGCAAAGGGTCTAGCCCATACAGCCAAGTCTGACGTAATATATCTTTCTTTTTTATAAGTTAATGAGGTCATCATCAAATTCCAGATGCTGCAGAATTTGATGCTTTTCTTGGAGTCACTCGCGGCACCATAGCTCAAACACGTCGGGTAAAATATGGGAGTTGACAGCGCGGGAAAACCGCAAAAAATAAACTGCAACTTGTGCCCCATTTTTAAAAGCCAATTTATCGTTTTCCATAATTATTCACATTGTAGCACATTATTAAACAAAACAACACCACTTTTGACCAATAATATCCACAGTAAATTAATTTACAAAACAAAAACTTGCACTTGACATGTCCACGCAAAATGGCGGGAAGAACTCTCTCCGTTTTGTTCTTCTAATAAACTTTAGTGATGTACGTAAAGAACGAGGCGAAGACGCTATGCCAATACATCCGCTTTATATTTTATTAGTTTGTTTAATTTCTTTATTTAGAATTATATTTATATATTTTTTTATTAAATTATTTCTGAAGGCCATAGAAGTTTCCTTTTTCATTATTATATTGCTTCTTAATAGAAAAAAATCCAACCTTATCATTCATATTCAATCAGATAAAAAAAAAAATTATAATATTTTAAAAGACTATGAGGTATTGTTGTTTACATGTGTTTTATATCTGATTGCGACAAGGTTTACAAATCACGTGATGTATAACAAAAAAGTTAACTCATCAATTTAATCATCCTTTCAGAAACCGGCGGTTAGGGAGTTAGTTTTAGGCATAAATGTTAATATATCGTACTGGTGCTAAATCGTACTGTTTGTGCCTCATATATATATATATTATGTTTAAATAAATATGTTACGTAGAAATGTTGGTTAGACATCCGTCTCGCTCGCACAATCCAATATGTTCAAAGATTTTTCAACTCGTAATACAACTGTGATTGAGATTTGCAGTCAAAAATTACAGTCATATATATATTATCTATTAACTGCCTCCGTGGTCTAGCGATTACGTCCGTGGATGTAGACTCGGAGGTACCGGGTTCGATTCCTGGTCGGGACACAAAAATATTTAATTAATAGGTATTTAATTTATTTGTGATATTTCTCGAGTTTGGTACGCGAGATTGGCCTATAGTAAAGTTGGCCAAATGTGAATCCGCTTCTTTATAAGCGTGGTTTCTGACCACCCCGAAAGGGAAACGGTCGTGATGATACTTTACTTCTATCTATTAATCATAAATTTGTTTTCGTAGAGAAAAATCGTTATAAATGTATTTAGTATTTGTTTATCCCTTTCAGCACGAACGATACCAAGCGTGTGTTAATACAAAAAAAATCTAGCCTAATTAATTATTACAATTACAATTATTATACTTATCTAAATTTCGTTTTGCCGCTCTGAAACGGCCACGATACGAGTAATTCGTGCACTCATCTACCTACTTAGTAATTATCTCTATTAAATTATTACCACTAGTAATATTTATCAATGTAAATGTATTTATTTACATAATATTTAATTTATTTGTGATATATCTCGAGTTTGGTACGCTGGAAACATCGATGAGCTTGCCACTTGTCATGATTGGCTTATAGTAAAGTTGGCTAAATGTGAATCCGCTTATTTATAAGCGGGTTTTTGACCACCCCGAAAGGGAAACGGTCGTGATGATACTTTTTTACCACTAGTAAAGAAAAAACATATACAGCTGGCTTTTATTACCATTGTATTACCAATGCGCTAGAATGTTAGAAAACCACAACGCACGAATTTGCTTATATGGTTTTGTGGAATTCGCGTTGGAAGGATTATTTCACTATTTTGATGAGATATTTCAGACCTTATATTATTATTAAACCTTTTAATATACAAAATGTCTAAAATGTAGTATATGTAAGTGAAACTATGTCTGTAACTACATGACTGTGAATGATTGCTTTATTGTTTTATAATATTTTTGAAAATGTGTTTCTATAGTATAGACTGTTTCTTAAAGAAAATACTTTAGTGCCGTGTCTGTTGTTTCTATTTGTGGAAACTTTTTAGTGGTTTAAGTGTTTATATTTATGTCTAATTTAAACTCTGTAACCATAAGTTTTCCTAATAAATTAAATAAAATAATAAAATAATTTTATTTCCTAAAAAGCTGATATAGGCTACATGTCTTAAAAGTATATTAAGACTTGGAAAATCTTATATTTGACATTCATTGTTATAATTCGACCACTTTAGTTGTGTATTTATTATTATTAAATCAAATTTTCAAAATATTAATAGTATGTTTTGTTGTTTGGAATTTTTAAATAATTAATATTTTTACAACGTAATAATTAGTAATTCGGTTGAATTTTTGTCTTTGAATAATGACAATAGTAACATTATGTTTATATTCTAACTGGTCGCGTTATATTGATTTGTAGTTATTGTACAAACGGACTAAACGAATTATATTATTTCTATTGCTTTGTGAACAGCAAAATTGACGACTTCCAATGCATTTGTGTAAATTACAGTTTTCTTCTTAATTATTTCTTAAGATATGTTTGCGAAACGCATCTACTTAAGAAATAATTAAGTACCAAAAACTGGCTGTAAGTATTACTATTGATAACAGATTTTGATAATTTTGTATTGCGAAATCTTTAGACGTAATTTTTAATTGTGTTTCATTTGTTTAAGCCTTTGATTAACTATATTTGCCATAACTTGCCGTGATATTTAATTGAAATGGAAAAAAAAATCACCAGAGTATGTCTTCGATCAATACACCTAGATTGAAGGAAACATATTGTCACTTAGCAAACAAACTCATAACAGAAGAGTAAAATAATCTATTATTACTTAAATTATTCTTATTTGGTTGAATAAATAAATTTTGGACTGCAGTGTGAATAATATCTGCACTTGTTTATTTTAAAACTGCTGTTAAAGTGATAGAACAGAACTGTCACATTACTGCAATAATTAGAGGAAATATTATTTTATTTAAATAGTTTTAAGTAACGAATAATGTAAGTTAAGGTAGTGTATAAGAACTGCACAGTTTTTTTGTAACAGAGATTTTAAAATAAACTTTTGTACCTGTTTAATATGACTTTTAATTGCTTTGCCTTTTAAATGAATATATTTCATAAACGTAGAACCTTATTTAATTTTTAAGTAACTGAATTGTTCCTTAGAGGCATTTGTTTACTTAAATGGCCGCGTTCTAGTTTGTTTTTTTTTGTATTTAAGTATAGTAAATGTAGATATATTTTATCAAAACCATCTCGTCTTTTTTCCATTATAATTGAATATTAAATTATTAGTCAAACATCATAAGACCCAACGGAACAGCTATTAATAAAACAATGCTATATATATTCGTAACATATGTAGAATTCCGTCCCGACAGTAGGCGTCAGGCCCAGTCTCTATCTTTAAAAACAGAAATGGGACTGCATGCAGAAATTGTTTTGTATCTGGTTTTCAATAAACTTTTACTTCTTGAAATATTAGACTAATACCTATTGAACAAAATAGATTATATTTTTATCAGTTTACATGTTTCGTAAAACATATGGCTCCCGTCCGATAGAGTTATCGCGGGGGGCGGATCGCGGACCGACCGACCTCGGCCGGCGGACCGCACCAGTCTGCACACACTCATGGCAACATGAACACGGTGCTCTTACAGTGCTTCGTCTGCGCCACCTGGCTGCTCGGCGGCCGGGGCGAGCCGCGCGACGACCGGCCCACCATCAGAACCCGCGACGGCGACTTGTTTCTAGTACCCGCCTACGGTAAAAGTATATATCTACAAACTAGAGGACCCAAATCTACTGTATTTTTGGGCAACGTCGACATGGCATTAACTAACGCTTCGAGAGGCGCGGAACTGCCGGGATCGGTGACCGCCTCGCCCATCGGCGGGACCTCCGTCGCCGTGCTGCGCCGACTGGACCGGCTGGAGCGAGCCGCGCGCCCCGCCGCCAACACCTCCGCGCTCGCCAGGAGGGTCGGCCGGCTCGAGACGCAGCTCCACTCCCTGCGCGCCCGCCTCCTCCTCCTGCGCAGCGACAAGTGCGCCTCCAGACCGTGTCGCCACGGCGGCACCTGTCTCGACCTGCCCGCCGCCTACCACTGTCTCTGTCCGGACAACTGGGAGGGCGCCGACTGCGACGTCGACGTCAACGAGTGCAGGAACTTCGCCGGCACCGACCTCGGCTGCCAGAACGGAGCCACCTGTCTCAACCGAGACGGCTCCTACGAGTGCCTCTGCCGCAAGGGATGGTACGGTCTCCACTGCACCAGGAAGTCCGTCGACTGCTTCGGCGGCGACGCCGAGATGTGCGGCCACGGCTTCTGCGTGCCCGTCGTGGGCGAGTCGGGCATCCGGTGCATCTGCGACCGCGGATGGACCACGGACACGGTCGGGCCCGCCTGCCGCCTCGACGTGGACGAGTGCGCCGACGGCCCGCGCTGCTCCGTCAACCCGCCGGTCGAGTGCGTCAACACGCCCGGCTCGTACCGCTGCGGCGCCTGTCCCGCCGGCTACGAGGGCGACGGCCACGTCTGCCGCGACGTCGACGAGTGCGCCGAGAACAACGGCGGCTGCAGCCTCGAGCCGCCCGTCGCCTGCTACAACACTCTCGGCTCGCGCGTCTGTGGCCCCTGTCCGCCCGGCTACAGAGGCGACGGCGCGGCCTGCGCGTGGCGCGGGGGCTGTGCGGAGTCGCGCGGCGGCTGTCACCCTGCCGCCGCCTGCGTGGAGACCGGCGGCGCGGCGAGCTGTCGGTGTCCGGCCGGCATGCGCGGCACGGGGGAGGGCCCGCGCGGCTGCTGGCTGCCAGCGGAGGGCGAGGCGCGCTGCGAGGACTCTCCCTGCGGTGCGCACGGTCGCTGCGTATCGCTGCCGGGCGGGTACTGGTGCGAGTGCGCAGCGGGCTGGAGCGGGCCGCACTGCGAGGCTTCCCCCGAGCCGTGCGCCTCGGCCCCGTGCGAGCGCGGCGGGACGTGTCGGGCGGAGGGCGCGGGCTGGCGCTGCGAGTGTCCCGCGCAGTACTCTGGGCGGCGCTGCGAGCTGGCGGCGCGTGTGTGCGGGGGCGTGCTGGACGCGCGGGAAGGTAGCATTGTGTACCCGCCGGGCAATGCGACCTCCTATTCGCACGAGTCGAGATGCGCCTGGGTGGTACACACCGCGCCCGATAAGGTCATAAACATCACTTTTACGAAATTTGACATTGAGTACATACAGGACTGCGCTTACGATTTTTTACAAATTCACGACGGCCGCAGTTCTGCGAGCCAGCTGATAGGTAGATTTTGCGGAAAAGATTTTCCTAAAGGCGGCAACATCGTTTCGAGCCACAACGACCTGTACTTCTGGTTCCGCTCGGACCAGACGGTGTCCCGCGGCGGGTTCGCGCTGCACTGGAGCTCGGTGCCGCCGGCGTGCGGGGGCGAGCTGGCCGTCACCTCGCACGGCACCATCAACTCTCCGGGGTGGCCAGGGAAATACCCGCCGAATAGAGATTGTCACTGGCGTCTGACCGCCCCAATGGGCAAAAGAATACAAATCCATTTCTTCCAACTCGACATAGAATCGCAAAATAACTGCAGTCACGATTACCTAGCTCTGTACGACGGCACTCTCACCACGGATCCCGTGCTCAATAAATATTGTAGCTCCGGTCAGCCAGCCCCGACGCTCTCCACCGGTTCCGAAATGTTGATACATTTTCATTCGGACGCGTCGGCTTCGGGAGACGGGTTCCAGATGTCGTACGCGGTGGCCGAGGGGGTGCCGGGCTGCGGGGGACTGTACACCGCCGACCACGGGGAGCTCACCTCGCCCTCCTACAACGGCCGCTACCTCGGAGATATGGTCTGCGATTACCGAATCAAAGTACAACCCAATATTAAGGTACGTTTAGAATTTGTGACTTTCAAATTGGAACGGTCGTTCAATTGTAAATATGATTATATCAAAATTTACGACGGGGAAGGTCCGGATGCGAGTTTTGTCGGAAAATTCTGCGGCACGAACGTTCCAAAAACTTACCTCTCGACTTCCAATGTGGTCACTGTGAAATTTAAAAGCGACCGCAGTCTGTCCGACGAAGGTTTTAAAATAAAATACGAGTCCGTGTGTCACCAGAACGTGGTCGGCGACTCGGGACAGTTCTCGTCTCCCAACTACCCCCACGAGTACCCCACCAACAGGTTGTGTGAATATATCATCAGCACGACGGTCGGCAAGGCGATCCAGTTGACCTTTCAAGACTTCGATCTCGAAGATAACAATTATTACAGCTGTCAATATGATTATGTGGAGATCCGAGACGGGCCCGACAACAACTCTACGGTTCTGGGCCGCTACTGTGGGGGCGCAGGCCACATCCCACCCGTGCTCACGTCCTCCCTCAACTACATGTACGTGGCGTTCAGCTCGGACATGAGCATATCAGGCGCGGGCTTCCTGGCCAACTACACCACCATCGTCACTAACTGTGGAGGAATATACAAAGATGCGACCGGCTTAATTAATTTTCCATCAGATCCCTCGAATAACCCTACCTATGAGGATGATCAAAATTGCGAATGGCTATTGGTGGCGCCACCCGGTCAGCATATCAAAATAACATGGAATCGATTCGATATTGAAGAAGGCCCTTCCTGTGTCCACGATAGTATAGAACTCAATGAAATCGATGACAGTAATGAGAGGAATCCTTTTGGGAAATTCTGTGGTACTAACAATCCTCCGGCCATTACTACATCTACAAATAGATTAGAAATAAAGTTCACCTCGGACAGTGTCACTCGAGGTGCAGGGTTTTCTATCTCCTACTCTTTCTTGGAATTGGTAAATCACTGCGGTGGGACCTTCATGAAGTCGAGCGGACGCTTGCGGTCCCCCGGCTGGCCCAACCACTACGCCGTGAACCGCGACTGCCAGTGGGTCATCACTGTCCCCTCCGGCCGACAGATCGCTCTTAATATATCCAAGTTTGACCTGGAGCCGCCGATAGCAGGGAAATGTGATTACGGTGACTATCTGGAAATAAGAAACGGAGGCTCGCTTTCGTCGCCGCTTGTCGGTAGATTTTGTGGTACCAACATTCCTCGACGTATAACTTCTTTAGGAACCCAACTGCACTTATATTTTCATTCTGACTTCTACTTGGGAGCCCAAGGGTTCGATATCGAATGGGATGGTACCGTGACCGGCTGCGGGGGCACTCTGACGCAGTGGGCCGGCAGTATAACCTCGCCCAACTATCCCCAGAATTACAACGATAATGCAGAATGCTTTTATAAAATAGCGACTAACACCGGTTCTCGAATAAGAATTTCCTTTACAGCTTTAGACCTCGAGCAGTCTAGAGGGTGTAGGGACGACTACGTGGAAATATACGACGGGAAGGACAATAGTGCCAGGAAATTGGGAAGGTATTGTACTATGACTGGGGATAATTCCAATATTGAAACGTCGTCAAATTTTGCTTTTATTAAATTCCGATCAGATGTGCTAATGGGGGGAAAAGGATTTAATCTCAACTATTATTCGATATGCCAAAACAATATTACTGGAAGTTACGGTGTCATCGAAAGTCCAAATTATCCCAATCGCTACCCACAAGCATCCGATTGTGTTTGGTTCATAACTGTTCCCAAAGGCAATAGAATTAATGTCACCTTTACACATTTTGATGTATATAAGCCTGTGATACGTCGATGGAGATTAAGACCATTTGGTTCCCGAATTATGACCCCTATACAGTCAAATAGAGAAGAATGCGAAGATGATCATGTACAACTTAAAGACGGGGACAGGCCATTCAATAATAAATTGTGTGGCAATATCATTCCTAGTAAAATTACGACCAAAAGCAACGTATTACAAATAAAATTTATAAGTGGAGCGAATGTGCTATCAGGTTTCCGACTCGAATGGGTAAAGGATGGATGCGGTGGAACGTTCGTAAAAGATTACGGAACTATAAAACTACCTAATGGTAAAGTAACAAGCAGCGAATTAGAATGCGAATGGAACATAGAGACGACACCTGGAACCGCCGTAAAGATCACATTTTCCAGCGTATACATGACACAGTCTGTGAATTGCACAACCGACGCTCTAGAGATCTACGACGGCCAAGACATACAAGCGCCATTACTTACAAAAATATGTCGTCGCGGCATCTCAATTTACCAGTCGTCCACAAACCTTATGACTATTCGTTTAGTGAAGAAATCTGATTACCGCGATGTGTCGTTTGTGGGCATGTATGAAACGACCAAAACGACCAAAGGAAAGTGCGGCGGCACGCTTCATAGCCTTTCTGGTGTACTTACATCTCCAAACTACCCTAAAAACTATGATAATAACGTGGTCTGTAGTTGGTATTTATCAGTACCAAGTAATCACGTTATAGAATTTAACATATTGGACCTTGATCTTTATTCATCTGAAGACATGAGCAATTACATGGACACATCAGTTCCTCGGCCTAAACCTTGTGGTGATGATATTAAAGTATATGATGGTGGTTACACAGTGGGAATAGTTCATATTCAACAAATTTGTCCTCGCAGTCTCACGAAACAAATAATATCCAAGTCTAACAAATTGGGTATTCTGTTTGCCAGTGATAATTATGGAACTGCAAAAGGGTTTAAGGCAAACTTTACTGTAACTTGTGGTGCTACAATACCTATTAGGACAGATGGAATATTGACCAATGACTTGTTATCTGTTCAACATTCTAATAGGAGTTGTATATGGATTCTGCTAGCATCGGATCCCGAGCAGAAGATTTCCTTCACTCTAACACATTTATCTCTACCAATAGACACAAATGTAATCAGTAATAGACATTGCCCATCGTCCTATTTGAGGATTTATGACGGAAATGATCGAGAAGCGCCACTAATCAAAGAATTTTGTGGCCGTAAAATTTCACCAATGATAGTAAGCAAGGGAAGTGCTATAACAGTCGAACTGGGATCTAACACTGGTGTGGTAGAGGGTATGTTCACAGCGCACTACACAACCATAGAAACGGCCTGCGGAGGCTCGTTAACTTCAGAAGAAGGCTCTTTAGCGTCACCGAACTACCCACAGTCGTACCCGCAATCTATAAGTTGCGAGTGGATTATAAACACTTCTCCAGGAAATCAAGTATTTTTATCATTCGAAACCTTCGATTTACAGTACACAGAAAAATGTAACGGGGACTACTTGGAAATACGCGAAAACAATGGTGGGGGTAAATTGTTAGGCTTATACTGCGGTTCTGAGGTCCCTATCAATACTACGGTTGCATCAAAAATATACATTAGGCTTCACACTGACACTATAGGGTCAGGGCGAGGATTTTTAGCTCATTACGGTTTTATACATGGAAATGAAATTGAAGGTCTGGAAAGAGGAGAAATAGCTTCTCCTCTATTTCCTAATGCATACAGCGGTCCCGCTGAGTACACGTGGCGGATATCACTAACTGGTTCGGAACAAATAATTATCACATTTCTGAAATTAGAAATTGATAACAGAAACGCATATTGTTATAACTCTCTTAGTATTTATGATGGGTATGACGATACCAGTCCATTGATAAAACAATTTTGTGGTTTGTTGGAAGGGTATAACACAGTAGTAAAAACTACGTCAAGTATAGCTTACTTCAAACTTAAATTAGATAATTCAAACATAGGGTCTTTGTTCCACGCAGAGTGGTCAAAAGATACGGCCGATGTAGATATTGGTGAAAAGAAAGTGACATGTGGCTCAAATGGAACTATTGATGTTGATATTGCCGATCCAGTTGAATTTAAAACGCCAACCAACGAAGATGGTACTTACAACCATGAACTGATTTGTGAATGGTTCTTTCAAGTAAAGCAAGGATATCATTTAAAAGTTTGGTTTGAAACTTTCGATCTTGAGCATAGCAGTGCTTGTCTATTAGATTATGTCTCAATTTATACATCAAAAACTGGTGGGGACGATTGGAAACCAGTACGTGAGCATATTTGCGAGATTTCTACTGATGCAATAGTCAGCAGTAATTTTAATAATAATATAAAAATCAACTTTACGTCCGACTCTTCGTTATCGTATTCTGGTTTCCGAGGATTTGTAGCGGCATTGTGCGGTGGTCGGTTCACGGATCTCTCGGGTGTTATAGAAATGAAATGGGATTGTTGGAATCATAGTACACTGGCATTGGATTACGAATGGACAGTTAAAGTAAGACCGGGACGGACCATAAATGTCATGTTTGAACAATTTAATATAACTAATGTTGGTGATAATTGTCTCAACTATGTTAAACTTTATAACGGTGAAAGTAAAGAATCTCCGATATTAGGTAATGGTAAATACTGTGGATTCTCTCATGAGGACCGTACTCAATCTCTTATTACATCAGCTAACGCTTTATATGTAAGTTACCATTACGAAGGTGTTTTATTTAATAGTTTTAAGATTCGTTATGAAGAACTAGATGTAGAGTGTGGTGTTACGTCAAAATTAGACACCGATCACTTTTCAGAAATTATTGGTACACCTAATTATCCATCAGTTCCTAATCCATACACTGAATGTTCTTGGGTTTTCACGGGACCTCCAGGAGAAATATTAAGAATTGATTTTATAAACAGATTTGATTTAGAAAAAACTGATGAATGTGAAACGGAATATGTAGAAATACGCGATGGCGCTTCAGAAACATCTCCACTTAAAGGTCGGTTTTGTCACTCAGCACCGGGTACTATCAAATCAACCAATAATGTCATGTATATAAAGTATTCTACACAAATAGCTGAACCTAGAAACGGATTTCAGGCAAACATATCTATATCTGTATGTGGCGGAACTATAATAGCCAAAGAAGGAGAACTATCTTCTCCGGGATATCCTCACATGCTAAATCTACCAGTAGGTACAGTGTGCGAGTGGAAGATTAAAGGGTTCAGTGGCCATGTGTTCCACATCAAACAACTGGATGTCAGTTTGCCCGAATCTCAGACGTCTTGTGGCACTAAAATTGAAATAGAAGAAATTCTCGCAATCAATAAGACAACAAACATTCTCAAAACAATCTGTAATTCTGACACCGCTACTGGAGAAGCTCTAGACACTTTTTCGAATGAGGTTTATTTTAGACTTATCATCGGCAAACGACCGGAATTGACTTCGTTATCTGAGTATAGAGGTTTTAGATTTGAATTTTCATCAGCAGCACCCCGGTGTGGGGGAACAATCACAGGCGTCGAAGGATTTATATCTACTCCTGGCTACCCTCGAGAGACTACCATTCGGTTTTGTCAATGGCTAATCACAGCACCAAACCCTGCGAGGAGTGTCAAATTAGAATTTATCGATGCTGAATTTAATAAAGACGTTCATAGAATAGGAATTTTTAATGACCACTCATTTCAGTCAGTAATTATGAGTATTCCAAGCAAGGATTGGTCACCTCTTCAGACAGTTTTTCAATCTTCAGGGAATAAACTAGCCATTTATTTATGGATTGCACCATTAGCTAATCAACATCGCTTTAAAGCTAAATACACTACTGACGAAGCATCGCTTTGTGGAACTCTTGATGACGAAAATATAGAATTTTCTTCACCAAACACTAACAGCTCATATTTTTGTAATTGGGTTTATAAAGCTAAAACTCAGAATGAAAATATTTACAAAAGCTTATATGTAAACCTAAAAGTAAATACATCTTCGCCCCAAAACCATTGTCGCTTCATTGATCCTAAGTTTAGCATGAAGTCTAATATAGAGAGGATCTCGCCGTTCACCCGTGACGTCTGCAGGAACATTGAAGAAGTCTATAGAATCCCAAGTCTCAATGTAGAATTCAAGGCCATGCAAGGAAGAGCTCAAACTTTGCAATTTCACGTCGAAATAATGAAACAACCATGTGGTGGAGCACTGATAGTTGGTGAGAATTCTGATAACATTTTGAATCTACCGTCGAATCACAAAGGTTCACTGGATTGTGGATGGATAATTCAATTGCCTCCTGGAAATAGAGCTGAGTTAAATATACAGGGCTCCTTCGACAAACCTTGTGCTGATGAATTTATCAAAATTAGTAATAATAACGCGTGGTCTCAGCGAAGTGCAGAGATAGGGGACTACTGTAAGGATAGGTTACCTCCCCCAACTATATCCGTATATTTTAGAACATTGTATGTCCAATATCATAACAATGATTATAAAAATTCATCTAACTTAAAATTAACTGCAAACACAGTGAACAGTCCTTGCGGGGGACATATAATGAGTGGGTTTGATAAAACATTTTCGTCCCCTAATTATCCTAAAAGGTATAACGAAAACCAAGAATGTTCTTGGGAGATAAGTGCATCTGTCGGTAATAGAATAACTCTTAGCTTTGTAGATCGCTTCGTAATTGAAGATAAACCTAATTGCACTAGCGACTCCGTCACAATTTATGACTGGCAAAATGACGAATACATCCAAATGGGAAAAGTATGTGGTCGCATTATTCCTCCAGCTTTTAATTCCACCAATCAGAAAATGAAGGTTGTATTCCGTTCAGATGGACAAAATAATTTAGATGGCTTTAAAGCGCAGTGGACCACGTTTTGTGGAGGAAATTACATCGCGACGACTAACACACAGTATCTCTACAGTCCCGGATATCCGAACGATTACTCCATATATCTCAACTGCGAATATAAAATATCATCAGGAAATAAAGGTAAACTTTTAGTACAGTTTATAGATTTTGAGCTAGAAGGAACCTATCCGTCGTGTAACTATGATAATCTCACAGTCACTACTCACTCTACTTACGTGCTTGATTCAAGAACTTATTGTGGAACGCAAAAGCCACCTACAGAAAAGTACATTTCAGTAGCAGAAATCAACTTTAAGACCGATAGATTTATGCAAAAGAAAGGCTTTAAAATATCGTACGAAATGTTTTTATGCGAAAGTGTTATACGAGAACCGACGATTTTAACACTAACCAATGATACCAACAAGAACTACGATCATAATCAAAATTGCACTTGGGCTATCGAGGCACCTTCAGATAAATTAGTTATTGTAAAGCTATCTTACATCGATCTGGAAGAGACCACCGACTGCCAAAACGATTACCTGGCAGCTTACGAGGGCCTCTGGACCGACCCCGACAAGCGGATAGCCCTTCTCTGCGGTCACCTCAACTCTACCACCACTTTAAGAAGCGTTGGAAACACTATGCTTTTAAATTTTGTATCGGACTTTAGTCAAACGTTTGGCGGTTTTAAAGCTGAAGTATTTTTCAGTTATTCGAAGTCTGTCGGCTGCGGCGGAGATATCATTCTCGTTACTCAGAGTAGTCGGAAGATTAAAACACCACTACTCAACAATAACGTGGTATATGAAAACTATATGGACTGTTTGTGGAACATTAAAGCGGCAGAGGGCAAAGTGATTCTCGCAGAATTTAAGTCCTTCCACATCTCGCCGTGCGAACACGTTAACCAAACTGCATTGGGATATAGCAACTGCAAATGTGATTATGTGGAAATTCTGGACGGTCTCAATCCCAACAGTTTACTAATTGGTAAATATTGTGGTCACAGTTTGCCGCCAGCCGTCTTATCTTCTGGACAATTTATGGCTATAAGATTTTTCTCCGACGGTAGCATAACGAGTTCTGGTTTTGAATTAGAGTTGTCTATTAAGGAATCTGAATGTGGACAGACACAGTACCATGTCAACCATACAACGACATTAACATCGCCAGGGTTCCAGAGAGGCAGTGTACCGCGAGGACTCCACTGCTCCTATTATATTTATTACTCTCAAGACTTGTATAATATGAAAAAGATTACAATTAAATACCTAGATTTATTACCGGAAAATTATCAAAATAATGAATGCACTGATGATAAACTGATAATTACAAACGCAAAATATAATGCAAATGAAACCTTTGGTGCTAATTTAACATTAAGCTTACGTAGAGACTCATTTCTACACCAACCGTATTCCTTTGATTTTGCTTATGGGCTTAAATTTCCTAAAATATATACATATTGCGGCGTTCGGAAATCCATTGACCTATACAGTTACGGAAACATCATGATTAATTTACAAACGGCTCCGTCGTCGTTATCTTCGACGAAACATAAGGGATTCGAGATCGAGGTGAGCGTCATAACTTGGTGCGGCAGGAACTACACAGAGCCTCAGGGGAGGATCATGACCTCGTACTTGGACACGACAGACCATCCCTCTCAGGAGGAATGTTATACATCAATAGTCGCTCCAGAAAACCACACCATTTCTCTCTACTTTTTCTCCTTGTACGGTATTTATTGGAACGATGACGTGTACTTAGAATTCTTCGATGGGAACAGTACCACCGCTCCTTTGCTGAGAAAGACTGGACACACTTACGAGGAGGAAAAACCGATATTCTCTACTGGAAGATATATATTGATACACAGCGTGAGGTCTAAAGACGAGAAGATTACCTTCGACAGTAACTATGTGACCACAGACAAGGGCAGAGGCTGCGGGGGTAAACTGGAAAACATTATCGGCCTAGTCACAAGTTCGATGTACCCTAATATTTACCGTAAAGTTCAAACGTGCGAATGGGAGTTACAAACGCCTGTCGGATCTAAACTTTTACTACATTTTAAATTCTTTGATTTGGGAAATAAATGTGATTCTAATAACGTTCAATTGGTAGATAGAAATGGAATTGTATTCTCGACTTATTGCGATGAGATGCCGGCTAACTATAAGAGTCCGGATAATTACGTTAAAATTGTATCCAAAACTTCTCTTAATAACGCAGGCACGGGATGGGTGGCTGAATTTATTACAGTCGAATGAATAAATAAATAATTAGGTACCTTGTAAGGAAAATCGAGCCTGCAAATCAGTCTCTGGAATTGTAATGTATTTATGTATTTATTCGTGGAAAAATTTACAGCCTTTTACAATATTATGTATACAAAAAATATCTAATCTTAAAGCCTTACAAATTTTCACTGTATGAGTTTTATTTTGAAGGCGTCCGTCATTTTGTACCAGACAATTGACCCTTACAATTGACTTTAATACTATCTATTTATGCCGTGTTCAACTCGAAAGCAAAGCAAATCGTGTTTTTTTCACTGAATTTTGCTTAAAGTGGTGGTAAACGCTACTTAAACTCCTTTCAAAACGAAATAAAGTAATACAACGCTTACAGCGCCAAACGAACATGGAATTAGTATGTAAAAATGTGTAGACATGGTCTAAATCCTATTTTTGCTCCATTAAACGTGTAAGTAATTAAATCCTTCCTTAGTGGCATTTGTTTACTTAAATACAGACATTGATATTGATATAGAATGCCACTAAGGAGGGATTCTGTTACCAGCCTATAGACCCTGTGTTTGACTTGACGCTATAAGCGTTTTTTTTTTTTCACTTTGAAAATGTAGTCTTTGTAAAATTAAAAATGGCTGACGTTCAAAATAAAACACATATTTTATTTATTTATTTATTTATATGTATAATTTACCAAAGATACGTAAATTACCTATGTCGAAAAAAATATACTGAACAACGGTCTTAGGAACAACCTCACCCCTTCCTTGCCCTAGACCACAGACTATAAAGAGTATAAGTCCCTAGACAGGACAACAGATAAATGCGCTAAACAATCGTAAGCAGAGAGCTCTTTTGGCCTAGAACTAGTCATTGACCAGGATAGAATGAGATTGTCTTTCATCGCTCTTTGATCGAAGCTTTCACCATATTAAAGAAGTAGCCACCTAATTAAAAATACTTAATAAAATCGTTGCTAGTCGTTTAAGATCGATGCAATATGTACCTTCTATTGTACCTAATTGTGTAATGGCCAGTGACCAATTCCTTACTAATGTACTAGTTTTTTAAGTGAAATAAATTATTATTATTGTTATTAAAAATTATACAAGAATGGCGATTTGTAGACTAAGTGCAAGGCTAGTCTGGGCGCTCTAAACATTTTCTTAAATCTCTGAATCTACGGATTTATAAATATCAGCTCGGGCAACACTACCCGCGCATAGTTTAATTCAGGAGGCTGCTCACGCGCTTTTTACATAATGTTGCTTTGACAGATATTCTAGTTGCGTTTCTATTAGCTTTAAAGCAAAATTCAGTAAAAAAATAAGCACACTTTGCTCAGTACCTGAACACTTTTATTAAAAAATATATTTTTATTCGAAGTAATATACAAACAATATAAAAGAATTACAATATAATAATTAACCTAAAAAAATAAACTAAATCTAAATAACAAATTAAATATAATAAAAAAAAAAAATATACATACCTTATAATATAAAAATTTCCTCCAGGCCATTGTCCAGCGGCATGGTGCCCAAAACACTGGCAGCATTTCCTCGTTGAATTTCAATACTAATCTTTTCAGCGAGGAAGCTGCCAGCCCGTGGGTCACCAGAGACGTCGACTAGTTTTTTAGATATTTCTTTAAATAAAGTTTTTGCCTCGAGGCCCCACGGTCCCATGGTTTCGACGGCAAAGGCCACAAATATATAATCATTGCAAATCTTTTATTAAATGACTTTTTTGTGTTCGACTTGAAAGCAAAGCAAAGCTTGTTTTTTTACTGAATTTGGCTTAAAGAGAATGAAAACCATAGAGCAACGCCAAGCCGACAATCAGAGCGACATAAAGTTTATAAAAAAGCGCTTAAAGCGACAAGTCAAACCCCGGTATATATTTTATATTTTAATTATATAAGGTTCCTAATTTGTATTTTTTGTATGCCTGAAATAAACGATATTGAATTAAACCAGTATCAAAAATGTGTCATTGTTTTTTAACTAGCCCTTGTTTAGTATTTGAGGAAGACTTCTGATCATTCCGAATCGCGCTCAGAGCGCTTAGAACGAATATGACACTGACCGTCGCGCGTCGTTCCGAATCAAATATCGCATTGGATGCTCAGAGCGTGATATCAATTCGGAACGGTCTAAATCACATTTTCATTCATAAAATGTTAGTTTTTTTTTAATGTAATGAAGATAAATTGCGGATTCCACATCTTTGAGTATTAATAATAACAAACATACATCTCTCGGTTTATTCATCTTTATATGTTTAAAGTTTAATATTATTAACTTATTTTGGTAATTTAAAATAACTTGCCGTGTTACAAACATTTTTTTTTTCACTTCCTACTTAAATATTAATTATAGATTTGTTCAAGAAGTAATATACCTAGAAACAGTATAAACGAATTACAATATTAAATAATTTAAAAAAAAAAACCTAATATTAAATTAACTTGAAAATGGCGCGGGACATTATGACAAAAAACTGACAGCGCTCAGAGCGATCTACCTCGATATCGTGAGCAGTCTAAGCGCGAGAAATGATGTCATTTGTGACGTCACATAGCTTTGGCAAAACAGTTTACCGCGTTTCGGAACACCTTAAGCGTGCTTAGGTTACTATTATCGCGTCTCGGAACGAAGTCATTTTCATGTTAACTATTTGGGACGTACATAATCTTATTCGTTAATCAGAATGTCACCACGCTTGACTGTTTGGTATGGTTATCACTATTTAATTTGCGGAAGTTCAGAGGACTAAATAAGTCAAGCCCTAGCAAGGATAAACCTACATCGAAAAATAGTAATTAAAGCACTTGAGTACACCTACCCATTTTGATAAAACATGTACCTTTGTGAAGGGGAGAGTAGCGCCTGGTATATTTAGTACTTTTAAAGTATTAAATACAAGTATGCCTAGACCTACATAATTTTAATAAAACGCTTTACAAAATCTGGCATCGCTCACAATAGTAGTTTTTCCAAAGAATATAATAGAAGATTTTAACCTTAATGGACTTTAAATAAACATTTAAAAAAAAATAAAAGAACGACAAACTACTTTAGGCTGACGCTATATAATCTGTGGGCTGACGGACTTGATTGGACTTGATTCCAACAAACTATTTTTTAATTTTCTAAATTTATTTCATAAAATATGAATTTGTGCGTTAGGAAGTATTTCAGACCAAATTTAGTGAAAAGTTTATTTAGGTATTCAACATCTAGCGTAACTGAGGCTGCAGAAGAAGCTGACCCTGTCTTATATGACGAAGATTTACAGCAAAAAGAAGAGGAACTCCAGAAAAAACGTAATAAATCTGGTTTGTCTGAGGCCCACTTCAACATTGTCAATGGCAGAAGACCGTACGAGGTTCCCAAATGTTTAGCTCATAACACTGTCAAATATCAAAGGAAATTATATGGAAAATATGGCATTTCAAGTGGGGTCAATCCAAGTAAGTTGAGTGTCTGAGTTACTTCCTGTCTCATTGGTGCATGCCAGGGTTCAAACCCATCTTTTTAGGATGTTCAGGAAAGCATTTTTACAACCAAGTAACCATCGCTTCTTTTTTTTACTATATATTACGGTGCAATTTACTTAACACAATATATTTATGGAACGAGCTTCCAAGACAACATTAACGGAATCATACAATATTTGGTTGGGTAGGGAGAGAAGTAGAATGGTGGATGGTGAGCGTATTATCGCACAATAAAAAAAAGGAGGCCTCCTTTTCTTAAACCAGCCTATTGTCGGTCGCAAGCCCAAGACACCATTCTTCTCATCTCCTACCCACACACGATGGACCCGGCACCCGCACGGTGAATCCATGGAATGCTTAGAAATTTGTCTTCTCTTAATTAAGTTATTTGTAAAATATGTAGTTATCGTATCAATCAAGTCTTTTCGTACTAGAGCTGTCATGATATTTTGCTAAACATTTTACACAACTATATAAAAGTTTTTCTACTTAACATGTAATCTTGTTAGAATAATTTATCTAAAAATGCATAAAATGAGTATGCAAGATTAATGAGAGCATTTCCAGGTTTATGTTGGCCGTCAGAGAAAGAGATTGAAGAACGCAAGGAATATGAAGCCATAGCCTTTCCGTTTACAATCCCGCAGATGGTGGCCCAGGCTGCAGAAAAAGCGCAGATACAGCAGGAAAGGATTGAAAAAAGAGAGAATGATATTGCAGCCAAATTGGAGAAACTAGAGATTTGGAAGAGAGATCTCAATGAGAGGATCAAAAAGAAGACTGCAGAAGCCCGAGTAGCTAAGGTACCTATAGCTATCTATTTAAAAATCAGATTTTATATATGCATGTTTTTTACTGGCCTTCCTAGGACTAAAATGAATGAGATAGGACAAATGATCTCGCATTATTAAATGCCTAAAAGTGATTTACATAGATGTCAACCAGTAGGTATAAATTAGACATAATATTATTGATTAATAGGTGAGCAGCGCATTGCTGATATGCCTATAATATGTAGGACTGGTATAATGTTTATAGAAATAAAAGTTATCACCATAGTCTATTTGTATTGCCTACTTTTCCAGTTTGTTTTGAAAAGTGTTTACAGTTGAGGACTTCAATATGTCTTCTGGTATTTTGTTCCACATATTTACAACTCTGTTATTCATGAAGTGATATCGCACATTTGCATTGTTGGAAGTTCTTATTAGTTTCATTTCATGATCATGACAGGGAATCATCATTATGTTGGCTAGGTGGGGGCAGTTATACCTCCTGTAAGAATGTTAAATGTCTCAATTATATCTCCCCTCATTCTGCGATCCCCGAAACTTGCAAGCCTCTGGTCATATGACTTATTCCTCAAGCAGTTTAATATATTTAGCAGCAGGTACTTAGATACAAAAATATTAAAATAAAATTGATTAAAAACCTAATTATAAATAAAACTAATAATACCTATGAAATTAAAGCTATTCTACAAAATAAACTAAGGGCTTACCACCAGAGAGGGTTCCTAAAACGCTCGCCGCATTTCCTCGTTGAATTATAATCGACATATTCTGTTTTAGGTAGTTATGGCATTTGGGATTGCCACACTCTTGGAAAATTCGTTTACCCAGCTCTTTTATGAATTTGTGGGTATCAAAAGAATATACCCCCATTGTTTCAACCCCAAATGCCACAAAGTTATAATTTTGTTTAATGCTATTGTATTTGATGTGATTTCTAAATTCGGCTGTATGTGCAGCCGAACCGGCCTTTTTTGATGTAGAGGAAATGTGACAAGGGGCATCTTCCCTCACTTCATGGTACAAGAGACATACCATCCGGCCTTTTACCATCACTACGTGAAAGTCCTGATGGTTCAAGGACGGATGGGATTTTAGCAGACCATAAACTTTAGTTTTAGCAGCATAGCATATTTAACATGTTTATTAATTTTTTGTGTGTTTACTAATTGTTATGTTTTACTTCAACAGGGTAAATTTTTTGAGTGAACTTTCAAACAGCAAACTAAAGTAAACTGCCTACACAATATGCATAATATTTTAAGCCCTAACTGAAGAATGATTTTTAAATAAAAAATCTTTAAGTGTGCCATTTGAAGTTACTTTCCACCATTTGTCCTTATAAGCAACACTATCAGCTAGTGCATGAATACAGAATTATTATTTTTTCAATCTAGGGTTCAATTCCCTAGATTTTTTTTATTTCAAAAATTAAATATTCAAGTCAGTTTTTCTCATTGTCTATATATATAATATAATATACCCGTCGCTCACTCAGTTAATCCATGAAATGCTAAATGTTTCCTATCTTTGTGCAGATTTTGAATTAAATAGAAATAATTGTAATCATTATTTTCAGGATAAAAAAGAGCGCTTAGTAGAAGAGGTACGTCGTCACTTTGGCTTCAAATTAGATCCTCGGGATGAAAGATTCCAAGAGATGTTAGCCAAGAGAGAAAAGGAACAAAGGAAACAGGAACGTTTAGCCAAGAGAGAAGCCAAGGAAAAGGTCATGATAGCCAAACTACAACAGCAAAATGCAGAAATATCCAAAACCGAATAGTCCACTTTTTATTAGTTTAGTTTTAATATAGTTTATTGTTATTCAATATGCTGGTTTTATTTTTATTAAAAAGTTAAGTATAATGGAAATGCTCATAGGTGTGTAGGAATATCTTTGAACAGACTATTTAGCTAGAATGGTTGGCATGCCTGCTCTCATCATCCATACTATGATGTCTAAATACAAGGGTAAATTTTTCCACCTAACTTTTTAATATTTATTTTATTGCAATAGTTCTAATTAGTCCCAAAGGTTTAGCTGTTAGAAAATGTCTACAGGCATTAAGTCCACGTCCACCTTTGTACATTAAAGTTTTTAATAAATAAAATAATTTAATAAAGGTCTAGTGTGTCCCGAAATGTCGTAAGTAGCAGACATGGACACTACAGTGGGTCTCTGGTCCACACAGTTGTCGCAGTTATACAAATAAAGTTAGGATCTAATCTACATTTTTTTTGAAAATTAAATATGAATGCCAATCATGACTTTAGCATGACATCTTTAGAGTTTAGAGCTTCAAGTAGTAAACACCTATGATTATTCCTATTATTTTATTATATTTTCCTGGAATTTTAACGATAGTGTTGGATTCCTAGCGAAATAAAGTAAAAATAGCACTAAAAGCGACAAGTCAAACACAACGTCAGTCGTCTCAGTGGGCGGCCGACTTATAGGAAAACCGATTCCATTTTTTTTTTATTTTTTTTTAATTTGGATTAACAAACATTGTACAATAAGGATACAATACAAATATAGATTACATAGTACAGGTAATTATACAATTAACACCGTTATCCACAGATAGGATATATAATTATAGAATGTACAAAGTTATAACTAAACATTATGAAAAAAATAAAAAATTGTGAATAAAATAATAATAATTAAAAAGCCTATATAAATTTTAACGTTTCTTTGACGTTATTCTTATACCTACATGCAGATAAAGCAAATATGTCTACATTAGAACATCTTAATGGGGCACGAACAGCAGCGTTAGTGCGGGCTGCAGTAGTTACAAATAAGCGATGCTGGCACACGTCGCGCTGCGGGTTCGTGGGAATACGGTAACAGAGTTTACTGTTAAGATCAATACAGTTATATTTATTATTGCATAAACCATGAAGTGTCATGGCATCCAACAGGATGCGTCAATTTGCCAAAGTCATCATAGTATACTTATTATACATTCTGCGGAGAAATGGGTTTAGTTCGCCACAATCTTGCGGCTTAGTCGGCGGCGAACAGTTTGGGAACGCAGTCTTGAATATATTTCGTTTGTCAACCCGTTGCTTTTGTTAGCTATTTTATTATATAAAAAGTGGATTACATTCGGATAACCAGTGAAGGTCGTAGTTAGACGTATGACTTTTAGAGAAACGCGTTTTTGAAAAAATAAAAGGTGTAAAAATAAATAAAAGACAAAACTTTATTAACCAACATATAAATATCTAAAAAGTATACAAATTTTAATCATTTTCATCTTCGTCTGACGAGAAAAACCCGTTCCGCGGGTTCACAAGCTCGCGTTCGGTCGGCGAGCATTCATACGAACGCTCAGTGTGGTTCGGCGAACACACGAGCGTGTCCGACGAGTCGCTCACTACACTCTCACATGGACTTAACCTGCCACTGGATTGTGCCTGTCAACAAAGTCATCATATCACTTTCCATGTATCACTAAACTCTTCGTTCCGATACGCACGCTTAAGGGTGTTCCGATACGCGCTTAAACTGTTTTGCGAAAGCTATATGACGTCACAAATGACATCATTTCTCGCGCTTAGACTGCTCACGATATCGAGGTAGATCGCTCTGAGCGCTGTCACTTGTTTGTCATAATGTACCGCGCGCGCTATTTTCAAGTTAATTTAATATTAGGTTTTCTTTTAAATTATTTAATATTGTAATTCGTTTATACTGTTTGTATATTACTTCTAAAACAAATCTATAATTAATATTTAAGTAGGAAGTGAAAAAAAAATGTCCGTAACACGGCAAGTTATTTTAAAAGACCAAAATAATTTTATAATATTAAACTTTACACATATAAAGATGAATAAACCGAGAGATGTATATTTGTTAGTATTCATACTCAAAGATGTGGAATCCGCAATTTGTCTTCTATAGGGGAACCTGTTGTACCTTGGTCACTTTTTCATTCAACGATTTTTTGAAAAAAAGCGGTTATAACTATTGCGATTAAACAAATTTTAGCTGTTAGACGAACTAATGTGGTTCATAATATAAATTATACAAAAGCATAGATCATCCTTTTTACAGGTTTTACATAAACTAAAAAAAGTATGGAATGTTGATCAAGGTACAACAGTGGTGATGTACCTAGATCCGCCTATGTTGTACCTTGGTCATAGTTAGAACTCATCAAATAAAATCCATATTTCTCGACAAATAGCAAATATTTTTATTATTTCCAGCTTCTACACGTCTATAAATATCTTTATAATCTTATCTAATATCTATGACATATCAATTAACAGAATTTATATGAATAAAATCAGTATTTTTCGTAACACCTAACTTAAACATTTTAATCACATTAGCAAAAAGTCCTTATTCTCTTCGTACTGACTAATATTTGGACTAAGCGTTTCTTAATTAATCAATAAACTCCGAGTATTTATTCATTTCAGGAACTGAGTAATATACCCACATGACCGGGTGTCAACATTAATTCATTTGCTGCAGTGTTATAGTATTTCTTAAAAGGACCGAATACAGTCTTATCCAAAGGTTGAAATTTATGACTCGTGTGTGGATGGAAAGATACAAGGATGACGCTAGTTTCTCTGGCCAATTCTATAACTGGTATTTGAATGTGACTTTCATGATTGTCAAGTAGTAAAATGGTTGGATAATCCTTTGATGGTTTTACATATTGAATAAAGTGTTTGAAAAATTATAGAAACAACGCTTCATTAGACCATCCAGAAGGATTAGCTCCACCAATAGTTCCATCAGGAGCTCCAACAAGCATAAAATCCTTGAAATTTACACGCGGAAATATGACCATAGGAGGAATGAATCCACCTCCTGCATTTATTGCAGCTATCATTGTGACTGTATTTCCTTTTTCTCCGCTAGTCATTGCACCAACTTGTTTGACACCTTTGGGTGCTAATATTTTTGGTGGAACATGGACTGTTGAAATGCCACTTTCATCCACATTCCAAATATCAATCGCTCTTAATTGTGGGCATTTGGATAAAGCTTTTTTGTAATTTTCAAAAGTCAATTGCACATTTTGTTTATTAAATGCTGTAGAACGGGCAAGGCTAGTGGCTTCAAGTTTGCGTAAAGCTAATTGCTTTTGGTGTCGTTTACGGAAAAGACGTAACCAGTACTCCCCAGCTATTTGGTCTTTGTCCCATTGAGTTGGATATTTTTTATTGTTTTTCGTCGCGAACTCATATGCCAACATCTTAACGTCCTTTAAAGTGAGTCCATACTGTAACTTTGCTGCTTCTTGTATGTAATCCACAAGCAAGAGCTCTTCGTCACCTGTAAAAACTTTTTTCACGGCTAAATTATCATGCAGGTCGCTCGCATCTTTACCAGTCTTCAAGCAGTGTTCATAATGCCTCTTTAAAGTACATCTTGACAAGTTAAAATGTTTGGCAGCCCCTCTTAATGAGATTTTTTTTTCTTTAACTAGTTTAATAGCACTAAAAAGTGCTGTTTTAGCAAGAGTTTAGGAGTCCGTTTGATTTTGTTTTTGCTACGAGGCATTTTACCTGTATAAAAAACAACAAAATAATAAGTATGTGCGTTCCTAAACAGAATTAACAAGAATACATTTGAATGTAGGTACCTTGACCATATGACCAAGGTACAACTGTTTTACTATGGTCAAGGTACAACACCCCTACCCTTTTATGTTTATTCGCACATGTAAATATGGAGGTTATGATTAACTCAAATAAGCATACTACATTCTAAACTTGGCTAAAGTACTTGTTTAAATCAAATGGTTTTAAAAATTTATGTAGTAAATAACAGAAGTAATGAAAGAAATGAAAAATATTAAATATCTTACTTTTTTGCAGCGAAAACGTTAAAGTGATCTCCCATGCAAACTCGATGCAATAACCGCCTGCAACTAACTTCATGTTGATTAGTCTTATCAAAGTTCACTATACCATAGACAAAGAGACGGAAAAAAGGCGCGAACATTTCAAAAAAATAAGTGGCTCTAGGTACAAAGGGTGTCAAGGTACAACAGGTTCCCCTACATTTAAAAAAAAACAAACATTTTATGAATGAAAATGTGATTTACACCGTTCCGAATTGATATCACGCTCTGAGCATCCAAATCGCGATATTGTCATATACATATATGTGTCATATTCGTTCTAAGCGCTCTGAGCGCGATTCGGAATGAGGGGTAAATGTCATGTTCGATTTGGCGCTTTTTTTAAACTTCCCCTAACTAAAAATAAAATAAAATATATATTTTTTAAAAATATTTCCAGACAGGTCACACAGCGCCATCTAGTTTTCGTGGTAAGCTACGAAGCTTGTGTTACGGAAACTAGATGGTTGATAAACTACATATTATACTTTTTTTTGTAAATATATACATATTATACATATAAACACCCAGACCGAGACAAATTATACAATGTACAACTTGCCCCCGGTGGGAATCGAACCCACGACCTCCCGAGTTCACGGCAACGTTTGTTACCACTAGACCACGGAGGCGGTCATGATTTACCAGCGGACAACCCATGGATATAGGTACCTATATTATATATAGCTAACTATTTGTTCACCTTTAATTTATTTTGTGCGATAATTTCATCGAGTAAACTCTGCTCGAACATGTTTAGAACATTTTTCGTGTCGCCCACCTGCTTCTCCAACATTTCTGGCCTCTGAAAAGTTTAAATGGTGTAGTTATTATTATATTTTAGCGAAACACTTGGATTTGTTTCTTTTTTATTTGCCGGTAACTAACTTTATATGCTACTAGCTGTTTGACCCGGCTTCGCTCGTGTAGTAATCTGGTCATCATGTGCCATCGATTTGGTAGATGTGGCAAATGACATAAAGACTATATAGGTACTTTAGTTGAAAAGAGTTATATGCCATTTGAAAGACAAAACTCTACCAATTTATGTTTCAAAGTTATTTAAATATTGTTATCGGTAAACTATAAAAGGTAGACATATGCTCTCGCGGACTTTTTAAAAAATAATGTTAAGATGAACAATTCATCCATAGAGCATTTTTGTATAACTTTAACTATATGCTCAGCGCACGCCACGGAAGGCCTCAGAAACGATACTTTTCCCCCGTTTTTAAAACATTTTTGGTTACTGCTCCACAACTATAGGACCTAGCGTGATATTATATAGCCTATGTTACTTCTGAATAATGCAGCTTTCTAATGGTGAAAAAATTATTGCAATCGGTCCAGTAGTTTTTGAGTTTATTCATTACAAACATACAAAAATACAAATCTTTCCTCTTTATAATATTAGTATAGATATTATTTTATTTACGCTGTTAGTTAAATGACGCTAATACATTATTTTAATCGTAGACAGAGTCTAATCCTTTCCTATGATTTTAACAGAAAGAAATGAGTAGAGAAGTACTAACCATTGCGTCGGCCATTTTGTGAGGTTCGGCCATTTTGTGAGGTTCGCCCAGTAAATGCGCGGATTTGGTTAATTTGTTCATATTGATTTGTTGAGTTAGTTTAGCATGTGTACTCTGCGCTCGCTTCGGTTTGAGTTCTGTTCTCAAATTGGTGGCCTTTAACTTGGGCCCTCTGGATGATGTTTCCTCTTTAGGCTGATGATTAGACGATTCCGGAACGCATTTTCTAAAAATAGTTGAAATCACTTATTTAACTGGAGGATTTTTCTTTACGCCTAAAATTTAAGCTGTGTATAGACACAGTGTAACTTGTTTCTAATAACAGTGTTCGAGTAGCTGCCTAAAGCAGAATTTTGCTATGACAGGGGTTCTAGTAGCGTTCCTATTCGCTTCAAAAATAGGCATGTGTTTCCCTATTTAAAAAAAAATACCAATATTTTCAAGTTTCATTGACTGGCAATCAGAAATCACGCACATCTTTACCGATAAATAAATTAACATCTTGACAGGTAATCGAAAATAATTCCCTCTGTCATCCGAACAATGTTAATAAGTGTCTTATACTGTCTCATACTTATGTATGTTTATATATTTTTTGTATATGTATTAGTATTTAGTATATTCATATTACAGTATACATATATTAAGGTATATTATGTAAGTATTTATAATTATGTTGAATTTATCCTACTATTAATATTTATTTCATTGCACCTATAAATGTTCTAATTTGTCCCCAAGGTTTGGCTGTCAGAAAATGTCTACGGGTCTGTCATTAAGTCTGCTTTTGTACTTAGTGCAACAAAGTTTTTAAATAAATAAATAAAATAGTTGGTAGGCACGAGCGGTGGTATTTACGTTTGTTTGTTTCGTTTTTTGTATAGATAAATGATCCATTTACTTTTTCATTTAATATTTGTTTGGTCTCTAAACCCTCTGTAATGCCGATTAGAAAGATAATAATTCCTAACCCTTGACACTGGTTGTTTTGAATGAAGGCGTAGATGTCCCTGAAGGCCTGCTGTATGTAGATAAGCGTGTTGTGCTCGATGTGCACAGAGCTGCCCGAGCTGGAGGACACGTCGCCCGAGCGGTCAGACTGCTCGAACGATTGTTCCGAACCTAAAGACAACGAAATATATCCCCTTATTCCATATAATAATAATAATAATAATAACGCATTTTCCAGATCGATTTTACATAGTTAAATACAATCCAATTATTAAAACTAATATTGACAGTAAAACTAAGAACTAAGTATAAATTGGAAATCGTGCAGTCCTTCAGATACCTTGGTCATATAGTATCTGAAGACCTTAAAAACAATCTGGATGTTGAGAGAGAGAGGCGTTCGGTTGCTGTCCGTGCTAACATGATCGCGAGGAGGCTCTTCAAGTGTTCCCGTGCTGTTAAAATATCCCTATTTAACGCTTACTGTCGGTCTCTGTACACACCGCAGTCAGAATTCTGTTTCGGCTCCCCAGGTGGTGTAGTGCATCCAGCATGTTTGCCGAGGCACGTCTGCCGGTATTAGACGCGGTAATCCGACATCGTATGGCCTCATTTAGAAAATGCATAATGGACACTAAAAATATAATTTTAAAGAATATCCATGAGCATTGCTTTATACTACAAAAATTATGGACAAATAAATTAGTATGTACATTTTAGATCAATTACTAACATAGTTTTCTTTAAGTTATTATTGTTACTAACACGATATGGTTTATGTACCGAAATTAGGAATTATTATTATTATAAAATTAAATTAAGAAATAAATAAAACCAAAATCATATATCTATACTATGATAGTCTCGCTATAGTCGGTGCAGTGGACTACCCGGCCAGTCACGCACAGCTGATATTATTTTGTTGCTCGAGTTAAATACGTGTGATCTGATACGCCTGTCGCATTAGTGCTCGCCAACAATCATTGTACTGGACATAGCTGGGCACCGTTAATCAAATAGTTAACTTCGTTAATCGTTAATCCGCTACAAAAAAAGTTAGCTTCGTTAAACGTTAAAGCGTTACATTTCGGAAGAATTAACGGAAGTTAACGTTAATCGTTAATATGTGTAAAATTGTATTTTTATATCGTTGCGTTAGTGAACTTATAAAACCTGTTGGTTTAGGTTCTGGAAGTTAACAGGTTAATATATAATATTGTCAGAATGAGTTCTCTTTTTTGTCTTGCCTCGGTTAGAGCCCGCCTTAACAATCTCTTCAAACTGTACTTATTGTGTCTCATGTACCCTTCTTACATGTTGTTTCAAATTATTCAGGCTTGATACATGAACTTTTATTTTGGTGTCTTTCGGCAAGCAACGCTTACAAGCAAAAAGTATCTGCTGGCCCGATCTGGATACAAATTCCACATACTCAGTCAAATGTGGCCAAGGATTCTCATCAGGACCGCTGAAATCCGATTCCATGTCTTCCATGATATAGTTTTAATTACTACACTGCACAGTACACTTTTCTATCTAACTAATTACACTGCACTCTTCTTTATTAACACGCAAATTATTACTGACAGTAATTTATATTAACAACAAACACAACACTCGTCACTCTAAGCACTGGCGCTAGTACTTCGCAGTTTTCTTACTCGCACGCGCCGGCAAAATATATCTAGTTTTGTTTTTGTCTCACGCGCCGCCGCGCCCGGCACTTGTTTCATACTTGTCTGAACCTGTTTTTCGCGCCACGGTAAATAGTGGCATTGGATTAACGATTAACGGACTTCTGCATATTAACGGAAGTTAACGTGTCCGTTAACATTTTAAAAAATTAACTTAAAAGTTAACCCGTTAATCAAAATGTTAACTTCGTTAATTAACGATTAACGGATTAACGAGTTAATGCCCAGCTATGGTACTGGACACGCATTGTTGACAAGGTTGCTTTTGTGTATTAAGACCACAGCTCCACGGTGTACACGCTGGTACAGTATGATAGAAACAACTGCCTCTTTACGGCCTTGCTACATCTGTAAACTGTAGTAGAATAGATTTTGTTTAATGTTTATTCAAAAGATAAGTTTAATTTACTTAAATAGCTCCGAACAGCACATATAGTAGATGTAGTATATATACACATATACAATATATAACCATACTACATACATCACATCGCAGCCCCTATAACGCAGAGTTCAAGACCTACACTGTTGGAGATAGGCCTTCCAGATATTTCTGCAGAATTTGGCCTAGGTACAAAACAATTTAAGCCGCAGTATGCGTATTATTCACGTATGAGTTTACCATTACACAATAATATGTTTTTATTTTGGATTTATTGTATTTAGAATTTGATTTTAATTTAATTTGATTTATGTAAATTTTAGATTTAGTGTAATGGGGTGTATCACTAACTTTTTATCACTATAGATGGCGCATAATAGTTGGTACCTTATATAACTGTCAGTTGCATAGAAAACTTGTATTTTTATTACGAAAATTATTATTTTCTGGATATTGTGTCAAAGTGAGCAGCTTTTAAGTGTACAAATCGATATTTCCAAGCGAAATCAAAGATATGGTGATCTCAAAATTACCGTTCTATTAATTCAACCTTTTTTCTTTTTAAAGACGGTGCTCGCTTTCTTAATTCATATTTTAAGGTAGGTAACGTTAATTTAAAATTCATTTTTCTGTTATAAAAATAAAAAAACTCCAAAAACATTTAAAAATGATGCGTCAAAAAGTGTACCATTGCCGCTAGCGACATCTACAAAAAGCTTTGCCTGATACACCCCATTGAGACCACACAATACCGGCCTCCTTAGTGTGGGTCTCCAATAGAAAAACATGTACATAGGATTTTATTGTAAATAAACGATTATTATTATTGTTATTATTTCTTGTATCCAACCCCCACCAGCGACATATTTTAGGTCATCCTTCTATCTGGCGGGTGGTCGTCGTACTCTGCATCGTCCTGTGCGTGGTGTCCATTGTACGAGTTGAATCAGTTTGTCAGGTCTGCTGAATATGTGCCATTGCAACTTCAGCTTGCTAATTTTGTTACACCCCTATTCTAAGATGTTTGCTTCACTCAACTATTTTATAAATTTGCACCTTAATATGACAAAACGACCATAAAACCAAAACTAAACGACAAACGGTTTAGTGTTGTACCTCATTTGAATCAGCAAGTTTTTTTTAAATACAGAGTCAGTTTTTCGTAATTCTTTTTTTTTACAGGCTGCTCTTAAGGTAAATTTTTGTAACGCATCAAAATTTACGGAAAAAAAATAATTGCTCGTTAAATTTGGCAACAAGAACTGCTTTTTTGTAGTATTGATACCTACATCATCGAGTCATATAATACACCTTTTGTTGTATTGTTTTTAATCAACATATTTTTTGTTGATTAAATTGTAAAAAAAAAATATTGAAAAAAAAAAACCAAAAATATTTATAACTTTTCGTGCAATGAAGTTATGGCTATGCTATAGAAAGATTTTTTATTAGAAATTACCACCTTTATCTCCCTGTTTCGTTTTATCCGAAATTTTTAACCACCCTGTATAACAATACTAGCCTGAACAGTCGATCCAGGCCCTCATCTGCTGCTTCTTGAGGAGTTTTATCTGGGACAGCAGTTGCTGGTTTAATTCTTCCAGCTGGAGTCGGGCGGATATCTCATCCTGGAGCTGCTCTTCCAACACTTCCGTGTAATCCCTGGATAAACTAGGTCTAGTTAAACTCTGGTTTAATTAGCACATTTTTAATTTACCTATTACATATTCGATGTTTGACCTGGATTTATATTTTGACGTTTGCATTGCGTTGTTTTTCTCTCACTCGCACAATATTCTCAAAGATTTGACAATTTTTGAGAAAAAGATAATTTTCTAGGAAATAAAATTAAGGATATTTTAGACATATACCTTTTTTTATACATTATAAACAAAGATAAATAGTAAAGTATCATAACGACCGTATCCCTTCCGGGGTGGTCAGAAACCATGCTTATAAAGAAGTGGATTCACTTTACTATCATCATTATGCGATATATATTTGCCCAGCCTGCCGGGGCGGGGAAGTATCCACCGTTCTTGCCGATAAACCCAGTAAAGTGTATCCACACGTTTCGGGATCAGGCTCGAATTGCCGTCATGTCCATTCAAGCCGACATAGTGTTAGGGACTGATGTCAGTCATGAGTCTCTGATTCTAGTTGCTAACATTAATGGACCTCGCACGCCAATTACCATCAGGTGGGTGCAAGGTCACTTGTGATAATATAAAAAATAAAAAAATCTACAAAAAGCTTGGTTGCGAGCTCAAAAATCGACATTTGGATATAATACTATTCCTATATAGAAACTATACCTATAAAAGGTATGTATGACACTTTAAGTATCGTACCATCCACCTGGCAACGGTAGTGTTTAGGGAAACGAGAGTTTTTTGCCCCTCATTCCGAATCGCGCTCAGAGCGCTTAGAACAAATATGACACTGACCGTCGCGTCGTTCCGAATCAAATATCGCGATTTGGATGCTTAGAGCGTGATATCAATTCGGAACAGTCTGAATCACATTTTTTTTAATGTATGGAAGATAAATTGCGGATTCCACATCTTTGAGTATGAATACTAACAAATATACATCTCTCGGTTTATTCATCTTTATATGTGTAAAGTTTAATATTATTAACTTATTTTGGTAATTTAAAATAACTTGCCCTGTTACAGACATTTTTTTTTCATTTCCTACTTAAGTAAATATATAGAAGTAATATAGAAACAGTATAGTAAACTATTTACAATATTAAATAATTCAAAAGAAAACCTAATATTAAATTAACTTGTAAATGGCGCGGGACATTATGACAAACAAGTGACAGCGCTCAGGGCGATCTACCTCGATATCGTGAGCAGTCTAAGCGCATGTCAATGATATCATTTGTGACGTCACATAGCTTTGGCAAAACAGTTTAAGCGCGTTTTGGAACACCTTTAAGCGTGCTTAGGTTACTATTATCGCGTCTCGGAACGAAGGTGCGTGAGTTATGACTCTTTTCCCAATTAGTAACTATACTCTTTGATTGGGACAGGTTTCACATCTTATCAGTAAGTATTTATTAGATTTCATTAAAGGTAGGTAATCGTTACATACTTTTCCTTCTTGCCATTTGTTTTGTTGGTATACTTGTTTGTAAGATTCCTTGCGTTTGACATCGACCGTTCCTTGCGTATGACTCCATTTCTAAAACATAACATAAAAAATAGGGTAAAGGAAAAAATAAATTAGCAATAGGTATCTAACAAATATCATGGGTTTTAATTTTCAAGGTATAATATAAATAATTGATATAAATAAGCTAATCAGTTTTACTTGCGAAGCGGTCATGTTATTTCTACTTAGCTAATAAATAATAAATATTTCCAGACAGGTCAGACAGCGCCATCTAATTTCCGTGGTAAGCTACGAGGCTTGTGTTACGGAAACTAGATGGTTCTTAAACTACATATTATACTTTTTTTTTTGTAAATATATACATATTATACATATAAACAATATAAATTATACAATGTACAACTTGCCCCCGGTGGGAATCGAACCCACGACCTCCCCGAGTTCACGGCAACGTTTGTTACCACTAGACCACGGAGATGGTCATGCTATCCATGCTATGTTTGACATGAAAGCAAATAAAGCAATCCTTGCTGTTTTTTGATTTTTATTTTATTTTTTTTGTTATTGAATGTGCAAAGTTCATGTTGGAAAATGGGGAGAAAAAATAATAATTATACTCTCACTATCCAACCCGAGGCAGGTTGGAAGATGGTCTGGGAGTTCCCAATATCTAACTTGGGTTGGATAAAAAATGTTGGAAGAAGGGAATTACTCAGAAAAAACCCATTCGTGTGTATTTCTCATTGGTACATGCCGATTGCGGGTTCGAACCTTTTACAACCTCCGCTTATATATAAAAATATTAAATTAGTTTATTTGTCATTTTTCTTTAACGTAGTATTTATGGGTTCATGACGATTATCATACTAACTTGGTGAAAGATGATCTGACGCCGCGACCAAAACTGGAAGAGCTTTCCAGCCAATTGTACTGAAATTAAATGATAAAAACAAATACATTAAATACTTGTATATACTGCCTCCATGGACAAGCTGTTAAGTCCTTGGATTTAGACGCTGAGGTACCGAGTTCGATTCCTGGGACACAATAATTTATTTAATTTATTTGTGATATTTCTCAAGTTTGTTACGCTAGACATCGACAGGCATGCCACTTATGATGATTGGCCTTATAGTAAAGTTGGCTAAATGTGAATCCTTTTCTTTAAAAAGCGTGCTTTCTGTCAACCCCTAAAGGGATACGGTCGTGATAATACTTTAATTTTATTTAATATACAACAAGACGGGGCAAGAAGCCAAACGCTATGAGAGTCAAAGCTAGACCAATAGTCGCAAAATTAATCAGTCATTCGTTATTATTATTTTTATTAATTTTGGAAAACCAACAAATGACAATATTATAATAAATATTATATAGTAAATTCATTAAGAACTATAAAGGTCTTCACATATAAATTTAAAGTTAAGCAATAAAGAGAGAGAAGAAAACGTCACTGCATTACCATTATTATTACATACCACATAACACACAGAGAGGATACACGGAATTCCTAAAATACCCACCAACAGCCCTATAATACTATTTTATTATTATTATTATTTATTTGTTTGTACTTGGGTAAGCTTTACAATGTTTAAATAAATTGTATAAGCTTGTTATTGTGTCACCTGGGAGTGAACTGACCCCTGTCATTCAGAAATATCTACGACAGGGGTCAGGACTTCCAATCTAAATTTAAAGTGTAAAAAACATACTTGTTATATAGTGTCAATAAACGATTTTTATTGTTTTTATTTTATTATTGTGAAAAAAGTATAGAGAATATAAAGATATAACAAGTGCTTACATTGATGACCGGTATGTATTGCCGGCTATAGTCGTGTTGCACGTGCAATTTTATTATTTAAATTATATTATTTTGTTTTTTACAGACAATATGCCGACCTGCCTGCTACGGAAATGTAAAACACGTTTTTGTTCGATCAGAGAACCTCATATCAATTTATTAAAATAAAGTGAAAAATCATTTTGTACGAAAATGGCAACTAATTTTCGCTCTATCTTATTTAATCTCGTTGGATAAAAATAATGTAAACTATTTTAAATGTTCCTTGTCATACACTGGCAAGTGGCTCACTTTGGCGCTGTCTGGACATTGTGTCCAAAATAAAAAGTCAAATACGATATGGCCGCTTAAGGCCTTTCAAAGTTTGTAATTCCACAAAAACAACGTTAAAAATATCATTTTAGTTAAGTACATACTTTTTTAATTACATTTGTTGTAAGGTTAATTAAATTAAATTAAAGCAATGGTGCGTAATTTCAGTCTGGAAAAAGAAACCGGATTTTTGAACTTTTTTGTATAGTACGGTCAAGAAATTTTATTCCCTACACATTTCGATAGACATTCACAATGCATTGAGGTCGAAAATTGAAACAATCCATGGGATATGTCAAAGTAACGTCGTGCTGTAGCTAGCTCTTATGGTGACAGTTTGCTATACGATATTCAACCTTAGATGGTTTGGGAATTAAATTCCTTGACCGTGAAGGGAGGGGCGGTAGCATTAAATAACGCGTACTCACTATTGTTTAAAAAAATTACATCTGAAACGTACGGATGAGTTGCGCCAAAGGTCAAGAAGAATCATCCGGTTGATTTTTCCAGACTAAAATTACGCGCCATTGCCTGGAATATTAGAGAAGTTTAGTGGAAATTATTACCGTGCCACTGGTGCCTCGTTCATTATTCCGTAAAGCTGCTCGGATGTTGCTGAGAGATTCGTTGCTGACTTCGGGGTTGTGCCTCAAATCGAGCACCACGAGCGCAGTATTGGAACGCAGGACGTGAAGCGCAGTGGACGCGCACTTCTCCGTTATAGCGCAGTTTTGGACATCTATTGCTGGACATAACAACATAATTTAGGCTGCTTTTATCATCATCATCATCACAGCCAGTAGAAGAGAGATATAATTATTTCTAGAGAATTAGGCCATCTCTTTGTCTGACTGTAAACTGAACTAATGTTTGACCAAGTATGATCCTAGGTGTTGTGTTCATTGATCGTTGTTGCATCATGTTGAAATGTGTTCTAGTTTTAACCACTTAGATTTCATTCATTTGCATTTGATCTGCTTACAAAGCATATACTGTGCACCCGAACCTATTTAATCCGGTTTAAACTGAACACCTCTTCGCGGCGTGTGCGCAGGCGGAGAACATCGCCTATCCGTTGCTCAGTTTTAACTTGAGGGTAATGCGACAACTCTTTTGTTAATAGTTATAAAATATTTTAAAGACGCTAATCATCCACCATTATGCTCCTCTCCCTATCCAAAATACTGTATGATTACGCTAATGCCGTCTCGAAAGCTCGTTCGTAGATGTATGCGTAAAGCTTTAGTCTTGAATCCGTTTCTGATCATATTACCAATTAGTAATTGTAAAAATATAGCCAACTTCAGCAAGGATAAGTTACGCCACATCCTGTTATCAAACATACCATAGTCCACAAGTTTAAGGTCGCTCAGCGAGAGAGCTATGCTCGGTATTTCTGATAGAGAGTCCGAAGCGTAGACATCCGTCAGAAAACCAAAGTTACCGACATAGCCTTCAAAATTAGTAAGATGAAGTGGCAATGGGCCGGACACGTCTGTCGCAGAACCGATGACCGATGGAGTAGACGAGTTCGGGAGTGGAGACCACGTACAGGAAATCACAAAGTGGGAAGACCGCCCGCCTGATGGACAGATGACCTGAAAAAGGTCGCTGGTGAGGGCTGATGAGGGTGGCAAAAGATGGTGTAAAATGGCGAGCCTTGGAGGAGGCCTACATCCAGCAGTGGAGAAACATAGGCTGATGATAATGAATTATAAAAAGAGACTCTAAGAGTCCCAAAAAAAATATACATTACCTCTGCGGTGCAAGTGTCCATTTTTCAAAATAATTATAGTATTTGATATTAGTAAGGTATTTATACGCGCTAGTGAACTCGAATATTATTTTTCAAAAATTAACCAGACCATTGCAGCCAGCCGTGTCATTAAAAACAGCTTATACAATTTAAGGGTTACATCATAATTAGTCAAAAATGATCATTGGAATTTAGACACAATGCGACTAACTGCGTTTGTGTATTTGTGTGTTGTTGTATCGGCTCTAGATAAATCTGAAACTTATGTAAGTATCACATAAAGAATAAATAAAACTAGTGTACCTACATTTTATTTGTGACTTCGTTTTTTGAGCCGGTAACTGAATTCTTTCTTAGCGACATTTCTTCACATTTGTATTTAAGTGAACAAATGCCACTAAGTAAGGATTCAGTTACCGGCCCTGGGTGCAAGGGCGTAGCCAGGATTGTATATAGGGATGAGCGGGGCAGATAAAGAAAATCCTACATTATAATGTTTTGATCGTTGTTTATAAAATATAGGTTTTGTCCATGAATGTTAGCAACTGGAATCAGATTCACATGTCATCAGTTCCTAACATTATGCCGGCTAAATTTAAATTAAATAAATTACCACCATCACTCCGCCTACCACCTTTGCAATGATGTCAAATACAAAATAATACAGCTTGAAACAAGACTATTCACATGAGCAGTGGAGATAGTAATTAAAAAAATATAAAAATCAGAATTAGCTATATTACTTGACAATTAATCTACGAGGTTCTTCACAAGAAGCTCTTCTTTCACGACTGCTGTTCCAAGGGGAGGCAGCTGCCCCTCCCTGCCCGTACCTCGCTACGCCCATGCCTTGGTGTACTTAAATATAGTCAGTTAATAGAACGGAACTTAGAGATATATTTTAGAGATATATCAATACATTTATGGAACGAACTTCCAATACGGTATTAACGGAATCATACAGTATATGGTTGGGTAGGGAGAGGAGTAGAATGGTGGATGGTGAGCGTATTATCGCGCAATAAAATAAAAAAGGAAGGCCTCCTTTTTTAAACCAGCCTATTGTCGGTCGCAAGCCCGAGACACCATTCTTCTCATATCTTACCCACACACTATGGACCTGGCACCCGCACGGTGAATCCATGGAATGCTTAGAAATTTATCTTCTTCATAGATTTGTTTAAGTATAATATAGTAATATCGTTGTAAATGTGTTTACTATGATGTCTAAAACTAGGTATAAATATATATATGAAAGTGAAAAATTGTCTTAAGATGTCCGTGATTTTATTTCCTGGAAAGTTAAAATACTACATTTCATTCAAATAGAATAATGTTTAAAATGTTGGATTGTGCGAGCGAGAGGGGTGCAAAAGCGGTAATGCCTCTTAATTGGCCGCGTACCCATACATACAAATTTATTAAATAAATAAATATTTCCAGACAGGTCACACAGCGCCATCTAGTTTCCGTGGTAAGCTACGAGGCTTGTGTTACAGAAACTAGATGGTTGATAAACTACATATTATACTTTTTTTTTTTTTGTAAATATATACATATAAAAACCCAGACCAAGACAAATTATACAATGTACAACTTGCCCCCGGTGGGAATCGAACCCACGACCTCCCGAGTTCACGGCAACGTTTGTTACCACTAGACCACGGAGGCGGTCATCCTATATATATATCCAAGGAAAACTAAATCTTAAGAAAGTAGTGAATTTATCTTCACCATCTAGAACACAGTCCTTAAACATCCACTGCTGGGTCATCCAGAACATTTTTCTACGGAATTTGGCCTACACTTGCATAGCTGATTTCTTTCTCAGTCAGATTAAACATTAACAAAAGTATCATCACAACCGCATCCCTTCCGGGGTAGTCAGAAACCACTTATTTGTTAAAAGAAGCAGATTCACATTTACTTTACTATAGGCTCATCATGACAAGTGGCAAGTTCGTCATTATCTCTAGCTTTCAAACTTAAGAAATATCACAAATAAATTATTGTGACCCGACCCGAATCGAACCCGGTACCTCCGCATATAAATCCACAAACTTAAACGCTAGACCAAGAAAAAAAAACCATTGGAATCAGATTATTTTTCCTTCAGCTAACAGGTTACTCTTTGGACCACTTTTCTGCCTATAGCCTTCCACTAGCAGGAGTAAAATCATTTAAAATATTTGAATTAATGACGTGTCACAAATAAAGTTAGACAGTTCGTCAATAAATCAGCAGTTATTACTTCATACTATGGCTATGTAAACTCTGTGCTGAGATATGGATTGTAATTTGGGGGAACTTTGTAGATACAGATCCGTGCAATTTTAAATCTCGGACAGCGCGACTCCTCTAGACCATACTTTCGTGACTATAATATTCTAACATTACCGTGTCTGTATATTTTAGACGCATGTATGTTTGTTAAAAACTACCCGAGTCTCTTTCGGCCTGTTAACGAGGACGGGCGAACAAATAATTGATGAAAACCTGCTACAAAACTTACCATTGTTTCTAAAAATAGTAACCAAATGTGTATTAAAATATTTACCGGTTTGCCTATAGAATTAAAACAATTGACATCAATAATAAAATTTAAGAAGCTGTTAATTAAATGGTTAAAAGAACAACGTTTTTATAGTATCCAGGAATTTTTACTTTATAAGTGCTGACAAATATAATTTTAGTTGTAATTTGACATATACTATTATTTATACCGCCTCCGTGGTCTAGTGGTAACAAACGTTGCCGTGAACTCGGGAGGTCGTGGGTTCGATTCCCACCGGGGGCAAGTTGTACATTGTATAATTTGTCTCGGTCTGGGTGTTCATATGCATAATATGTATATATTTACAAAAAAAAAAGTATAATATGTAGTTTTATCAACCATCTAGTTTCCGTAACACAAGCCTCGTTGCTTACCACGGAAACTAGATGGCGCTGTGTGACCTGTCTGGAAATCTTTATTATTATTATTATTATTTGTATTCTGTGCAATAAACGATTTTGAATTTGAAATGCCTGTAATAGGTTTACGTGTATATTTTGACTGTGTCTTGACTTTGACTGTTCTCTTTTCGTCGCGGGATTGGTGGTATTGTAAAATGTACTTTGTACACGGCTGGATTCGAACCACACGACCACCACAGCTATTACAGTTAATTTTTTTTTTCCAGGGTCCGTATAAATTAACATTCGGCAGTCTGACCAAGGTTGCAGGCGCCAAGAAGGTGGATTGTACCCAATATGAGGTATCCTTGGATCACAAAACGAATGAAATGTCTTTAATTATTAATGTTACCAAAAATATTCCTGTTGTTCAGGTAAGACTGTTGTCCAGGTAAGACTTCGATTTCAGTGGCCCTAGAATGTGTCTTTAAACACAATCCATACTAATGTTATAAATGTGAAGTGAGAAATGAAACTTTGCCTGTGTGTCTGTCAATTAATAGACTAAATAACGTAACCGAATCGAGATTTATTTATCTGGAACTCCAACAGCATAACCGAAAATACAATATTATCAAATTTTACAGAATACATAAGGCCATGAATGGGTTCACAAATTATACACAAAATATAAATCCACTGTGAAGACAGATTAATAAATCGACAAAAAAAAAAGTGCCTAAAACTAAGGAAATTTACAAAATCAAGACAATAGTTACAAAAACATAAACAATACAATAAGACGGAAGAAAATATGTATTTATTCCTACCCATCAGCCACAGATACCAAAGCTATCTATCGTAAACTGCATAATAATGATGGGATAGAGGCGGAGTCTGACCTCTCGTTCCGAGACACGATAATAGTAAAGCACGCTTACTCGTAAAGCAGTTCCGAGACGTGCATAAACTGTATTGGCAAAGCTTTGTGACGTCACAAATTACATCATTTCTTATGCTTACCTATGTTCGACTTGTCACTTGTTTTCACTTTATTTTGCTTTGAATGACTTTCGACTTGGCGTTTGTCTATTGTTTTCATTCATAAAATTCGGTAAAAAAGTAAACGACCTCATTTCTACAGCTTTTATTATTTAAATTATAGGTACTTTCATGGTATACAAATATTAAAATAAAATAGATTAAAAAACTAATTATAAATGAAACTAAACTAAAAATACATATTAAATTAAAACTATTTTAGTAAATAAACTAAGGGCTTAACAAAGACAGACAAAGTTATAACTTTGTTTAATGATAATATATTTTATGTGCTTTTTGAATTCAGCTGTATGAGCAGCCGAATCGGCCTTTTTTTGATGTAGAGGAAATGTGGCAAGCGGCAAAGGTATCCACACAGGTGACATCCCAAACAAGACATGTTCCCTCACTCCATTGTACACGAGACAAACCATCCAGCCTTTAACCATCTCTACGTGATAGATATACCTAATTATTTTATCCATATCCATATACGAAATCTCTTATCCATAACATCCATGATTGTAGATGGTACAAAATTCACCAAAGCATTTAATTAAACTTTTCAGTCTCGAATCATGGTGTACATTATAAAACAAAGCAGCAAGAAGCTACTGGTACAGTACAATCTCAAGAACCCGTGCGAACACTTTCTGATGGCACAATACTATGTCACTTACTTCAACACCACCAAAAGCTGCATCATTCACAAGGTAACCATCACAAATATCAACTTTTTTAAATATTAGGTTCACTATGTTACCAAAATACTTAATGTTTTTTCCACATTTTCGAAATTTATAAGTGTATGCAAAATTTATACAATGAAACAAAAAACAATAAAAAATAAATAAAATGTCTAATTTTATATTATGAATATTCATGTGGAATAAAATCCGTATTGAACGACAGTTTTAAATAATAATTGAAATTTTATGTTATTAAGTTAGGTAAGTATGAAAATATTTATGATTAATTAAGCGAGAATTAAATTAAGTAATTAATATATATCCTATAACTGGTCTTATTAAAACTCGCTTAGCGAATAGAACACCATTCTATCAATTGATAGACCATTTTTATTCTATTTTACTAACTGCTCCGTGGTTTAAGTCAGTGGATTTAGACGCGGAGGTACCTAGTTCGACTACACAATGTCCTACTATAATTTGATGGACTTTACTATAGGTAAAGTTGGCTAAATGTGAAATCGCTTTGAAATGAAAAAAAAAAATCTTCTGAATATACGGCAAGGAATATACGGTCGTGATGGAACTTTAGTATTTTTCTAGATTGTGGTTTTAAATTATCATTAACAATAATATATGTATACACTGCGTGGAATTTATTAAAGATCAACTACTTTTATATTATAATCTAGAATAAAAATAAAGAACTCCGTATTTTTTTTTTATTATTCAGTAATAGTAACTTTAGTTACGGTGCAGAGAAGTTGTCCTAAAAATATCGCCACTCATACTGAGCCTAATCAAGTAGGTAACGAGAGTTCGATAATCGCGCGAACGTTGACTTACGTAATTCTTTCTCTGTCTATTTCGTCTCTCGGCTGTGGGCGAGATCAATTAATAATAACACAAAGCTGGGCCTGTAGGTATTTATCACGATGGATATCGCGATTTTCAGACGCGCGCTTATTCACCATGCAGTAGTGTTTTGTTTTTCGGATAATTTCGGTTGATCTTTAAAAATAAGTGACTTTTTTATTTCAAATAGAGGTACTAATGACATCCTAATGAAGCCTAAAAAAAATATTTTCTCTATTGACAATTATATTTGTTATTTATGTTTTTTTTTTTAATTTGTAATACATTTAAATCTTGGTTTAAAATAGCAAGGGAAGTTTAAAATGATACTTTTCTTTTCAGGGTATCTACAGAATCAAGATGCCTATAAACGATATACTGGAGAAATTCTTTGGGGCCAATTTCTTCTATGGAGAGTACTTGATGAAGGGATACACTTCTTCCAATAATTGCGACCTTATGTGCATGGAATCAACCGTCACATTTATAAAGAAAATATAAAACATAACAACCCACACACTTTTTTCTTTGTACGATTCATGGGATTAACGCATGTCCTACCTATCTTTGATTGTGTTGTATCAAACCGAAAGTATTTTATATCTATTTTAGTTATTAATAATATATTATTATGTTTAAACAATACGAATTGTTATATTTTAGTTATATTAAATACAAATCTACCATTTTACGTAATTCATTAGTTAAGTATTAATATCAAAAATCTAATATGTCATTGTAATGACCCTCCCCACCTTACTCTCACCTTTGGACGTCAGCCAGTACCTGGTGCAGACAGCTGACCTCAGAGTCCCTCAAACCCACACTTGACCCTCAACTTTCATTCAAAGGTCGACAGCCATACTTAACCGTTTAAACCTACACTTAAACGTTCCTATCTGACCCTCACCTTTAGTCCATAGGTCGGCAACAGCTAACCACGGATTCCCTATAAACCACACCTGACGCTTACCTTTAATCCACAGGTCTTCAGCCAGTCTCTAGCAGAAAGCTGACCCACCCCACCAAACCCTCTCAACCTGACCGTCCCCACCGAACCCTCCTCACCTGACCTTCTCCACCAGACTCTTACCTTTGATCCACAGGTCGTCAGCAAGCACCTCGAGCAGACGGCTGACCCCGGCGTCTCCCAGATCCGGGTTGGCGCACACGCTGACCCTTCTTAACCCCACCATGGCGTCCAATTCAGGAACCCTGTACCGAAGCGTATGCATCCAATTCTCGCTGTAGCGGTGAATTTTTTGATACTGGAATTAAAAACAATAAAAAATACGACCGTAGGGTCATATGTAATTCAAAGTTGAAAAGTTTAGGTTTGACTTCATCTCTGTAATCAATCGAAAGTATTAATTTAATTTTAAAAGTCAATACACAATCGACGCCATTTTTAACTTTAATCGTTATAACCACTCAGTCCCGGATATCCGCCTAGGCCTACAAGGCTCCTAGGCCTAGGAGCCCAGCCAGCTTAGGGACCCCATCAACGCAGCTATTGTCGCGAATTCCCAACAAATAAAAGAACAATTACGGGTCATAGATATATTGTATATTCAGTTAAGGACACTTCCATACATTTAATAGTGTAGGTAATCTAGCTAATGCTTATCTAGTGTAGCAGCCGGGCGTGAAGAAGTGACGGGAGTTGGGCGACACGGACGAGATGCGTCTCCGGAAGCCCGCGAATCTTCTGACCCAAAACTCGTTCTCAATAAGGGTTTGATGATTGTAATGCACAATAATGTGTGCTTGAACAAACTTGACCTGTGGTGGAGATCATTTAACTTGATTAGCTGACCTCTGCAACGAGGAGGCAACTTCCGGTGCAACCGAGCGGGTTGGCAGGTTGTGGATAGATGAATAAGTAAGTTGGCAATGAAGACCGTAACCCTAAGGGGTCCCGAACAGCGGAAAATGTAACCTAATCATGGTAATACCTTTACCTTGCTCCTGTGTTCCGTTGACCTTGATGACGAGATAAACATGCACTTTTTCATGTCCTCGTTCCTTCTCCTCCCTTCATACTAAACCTATCTCCTTCCTTTCTACTCCTAGTAAGTAATTGATGGTGGGCAGCAGCGACATCCGTCACTAACCCTCCCTTACTGTGATCAACAACCCGCCTGTCAAGCGTGGCAATAACTCTCCAATGACAAGCACAACCACAACACGGCCCCCAGTACCCGGCAGCCCTATCGCCCCTGATAACGGTAACGGTCGGGTACTTGGGGGAGGCCTACATCCAGAAGTGGAGAGACATAGGCTGATGATGATTATGATGAACAAAATTACGTTTTTAAAAATTATTAGTAGTATTTAATTCTCGTAGGCTTTGTCTTGTACCAACCTTAATAAGGTCAGCGATATAGCCAGCTCCCATTGCCGTGAGCTCGCATCCCGACAAGTCCAGAGTTTGTATGTTGGGCAGACAGCGCACGGCCTTGCACACCGCCATACACCCCGCGTCTCCGATCAGACACCGTGATAGGTAGAGGTGCTGGAGCGAATTGTTGGCTTGTATCGCCTGGATGGGAATTTCACTGTTTCAGTAAATGCAGTACTTAACAGGGTTTAACGTATTTGCCGATGTCGATGTCTCCAGCGTACCAAACTCGAGATATATCACAAATTAAATGTATTCATTTACATTAATAAATATTTTTTGTGTCCCGACCAGGAATCGAACCCGATACCTCCGAGTCTAAATCCACGGACTTAACCGCTAGACCACGGAGGCTGTTTCAATTTTTAATGTAATACAATAACAGTCATTTTGGAGATATACGAGAATTTAAAATTGGTGCGAGAGGAATACCAGCAAAATCTTTGCACCACTTACTGAAATAATCAATTGGGCTTAAGCAGGTCTGACGACAATACATTTATGGAAAGAGCTTCCAAGACGACATTTACGGAATCGTACAGTATTTGGTTGAGTAGAATCGTGGATAGTGAGCGTTTTATTGCGCAATAAAATAAAAAGCAGGACCTCCTTTGTAAACCAGCATATTGTCGGTCGCAAGCCACACTTAAAGTAATTTTTTGATCTCAAAGTGTCCGTAGTCGAATTTTGAGTGACAGAAACAGTCGTTTTTCGATGAAGACAGAAAAAAAGCAAGTTATTGTTTGAGAAAAAATCCTGTAAGTAGAATTTAGCTTCATCACGTGATTGTTGATTAATTTTGCGTCTGTTTTGTTTGTTTCCATTGCTTTGTAATTTTTGAATTCTAAGGTACTCATTTACCCTAAAACCACTTCAACTTCTGCATTTAAAACCCTATTAACTTGTGCCTTATTAAGGGTTAAGGCAGGACTAAATCCAGCAGTAGTCATAGGCTGATGATGGTAATGATAATGCAAAATAATATCATACCTCGCACAAAGGGTTTAAATACGGAATCTTGAGAGGTAGTCCCTCGAGCAGAAGACTTGTCAGCAGCGTGGTATTTGACAGGCATTCGGACATCGCACGCAACAAGTTTGACAGCATAAAGTTTGTCAGGATAACAGCACGCTTGTTCACAGTCTTCGCTAACCTCTCGCAGTCTATTTGTTCTAATACTGGAACCATTGTATACATACTTACTTCTATACTGAAAGATACTTTGTATGTACGAGTATGCATACCTTTACGCCTATATTACTGAACCGATTTTAATGAAATGAAATTTCAGGTTATTCTTGTACTTGTTTTTTTTTTTTTAATACCTGAACGACATGTGATCTTGCACCCACCTGATGGTAAGCGGCGCGCAAGGTCCATGAATCTGAGCAATTGGAAACAGACACTCATGACTGAAATCCGTCCCTAACACTATGCCGGCTGTGTAAATGATATAATTGTTATAATTGTACTTTTTTTTTAAATACCAGAACGACATGTGATCTTGCACCCACCTGATGGTAAGCGGCGCGCAAGGTCCATGAATCTGAGCAATTGGAAACAGACACTCGTGACTGAAATCCGTCCCTAACACTATGCCGGCTGTGTAAATGATATAATTGTTATAAATGTAGTTTCGATACAATTATTGATAAGACTAATGTTTTTTTTACTATATTATATATTACTGTGCTAAACGTTAAACGGCTAGTGGATGGACTGCGACGGAGTCACGATCCCCAACAGTGGGGTACCGACTAAGGAGGAGGAGGATATTACTGTGCAATATATATGTAGTTTTCGTATCAATTAAGTCCTTTAGTACTGGTGTCATAATGATATTTTTTTTGCACACCTAAATTATAAAAAATAAAGGGTTATTTCCCTTCTTACAGCTGTAATCTTATTATCTATAAATGCATAGGTGAATGAAATTTTGCCCAAGTCCCCATATAAGACTCCTCATGATTCTTAAGCTAGCTTCCCACGGTCCGTGATATCGCGGACCAGCTCGCACGACACACCGTGGGAAGGGTCTCGTCCGTAGTAGCACAGACACGTCTCTGGCGGTGCGCCGGTATCCGTCGCGAGGCGGTAACTTCAAACGTGCGCCGCGTGCGATATTATGATAAGTTTTTCCGAATCATTCCCCATGATCCCACCGGTAGGATCACAGGACAGGGAATATTTTATGTCATTCGTTAATTTTCTACCGTGATCAAAACAGAAAATAAAATTAGATATTTAGGTACACTTACCTTAAACGACTTTTGTTGTATGCTGATCCACCAGCGACGTGGTTTCTTTTTACTTTTACTAGATCGCATAATTTGGTAATTGTTAATTAATACCACAGCCGCAGCTGCAGCGACGATACGTTATCTTTCATTTTGCATTTTGAAATGAAGCTATCAAAAGATCTACACAGACCGACACGCACCGTTGGAAGAGCTCTGTCTGTGTGCGTTGCCGTACGTGGCCGTCGGCTGTGCGTGATGATCCGCAGAATCACGGACCGTGGGAAGCTAGCTTAAGAATGTAACTGTCAAAGTCGCCGTCAAATGTAACTTTAACGGACACTTTCGTGCATAAGGCTTAAAGTGAGCTACGTAAACACGGCCTAAGTAGTTACCAGTTGTGACTTGTTGTCGGCATCTTATAGCAACGGATTGTAGACTCAAGTCGCAGGCCAGGGCTTTGAATATGGGTCCCCATTCGCAGTACTTGATCCGGTCCACACAGAAGTCCAGGTCTCGACCGCTCTTTGACGGCAGCACAGCGTTCAGAGGCGTCAAATTTTGCAGCTTACAACATTTAACATAACACTGCTGGAATATCCTACTAGTTTTACCATCGACCCCTTTGCCGACCATCGCAGTTATAAAATCATCAATAAATAACTCAAAAATATCTTCTTTCCAAATTTATAATTGTATAGGTTGTGTCGATTATAAAATCAAAAATTGCTGTCATAATGACTTTTTTTTGTTGAAAGCCAACTCGTTTCTTGGCAAATTCGGCCATTTTTAATTGATTACTCATTACGACAGAGTAATTGAATCCTAACTTGAGTTTTATAAGCCAGAAATTTATCGATCATTCAAGTTAGTTTGTTTACTTAAGTACCTACTCGTACATAAATGACATCATCCATTTGGCATAGTAGTTTCGATAGTTTTATTGATGACTAATGTTATTTTTACTATATTTTACTGTGCATTTGCAAGTTATTTGGAATATAAAATGTGTAGTTTTCGTATCAATCAAGTACTTTAGTACTAGAGCTGTCATGAAATTTTAAACATTTTGCATACCTAAACTATATAAAATAAAGGGTTTTTTCCAATTAAATTGCAGTGTGTTAAAGGCAGTGTGGGGGGGCCTATTGCGCAACACTGGACTGCAGTACTGGTGGGAAGTTAGGTTAAGTTTATTTATAGATAGTTGTAATTAATTGTATAATAATAAATATAGTGTAAAGTAATATTAATTATGTTAAATATAAGAATATGGATTTTATTCTGAAATAAAAAAAAATGTAAGTAATCTAGTTAGAATAATTTATCTATAAATGCATATATAACTGTGAATACAACTTAGCCCAAATCCTCATACAAGATGAATGATGTCATTTGTATTAGTTGCTACGAAAGAGATCAAATATATAACAGAGCGGGTATTGGTTGTTATTTTCATATAAAATGCTTCCGAAAAATAATTCCGCAGCATGCAGGTCAGTGAAACAACAAAATAACGTGTTATACACTTCCGCAGCATGCAGGTCAGTGAAACAACAAAATAACGTGTTATACACTTCCGCAGCATGCAGGTCAGTGAAACAACAAAATAACGTGTTATACACTTCCGCAGCATGTAGGTCAGTGAAACAACAAAATAACGTGTCATACACTTCCGCAGCATGCAGGTCAGTGAAACAACAAAATAACGTGTTATACACTTCCGCAGCATGCAGGTCAGTGAAACAACAAAATAACGTGTTCTACACTTCCGCAGCATGCAGTTCAGTAAAATAACAAAATAACGTGTTATACACTTCCGCAGCATGCAGGTCAGTGAAACAACAAAATAACGTGTTCTACACTTCTGCAGCATGCAGGTCAGTGAAACAACAAAATAACGTGTTCTACACTTCCGCAGCATGCAGTTCAGTAAAATAACAAAATAACGTGTTATACACTTCCGCAGCATGCAGGTCAGTGAAACAACAAAATAACGTGTTATACACTTCCGCAACATGCAGGTCAGTGAAACAACAAAATAACGTGTTATACACTTCCGCAGCATGCAGGTCAGTGAAACAACAAAATAACGTGTTATACACTTCCGCAGCATGCAGGTCAGTGAAACAATAAAATAACGTGTTATACACTTCCGCAACATGCAGGTCAGTGAAACAACAAAACCAATTTAAAAGTGCACGTTGAAGACGACCATAACTGCCAAAGCACTGTCACTGACTAATGTATTATATCTCGAGACAATTGTCCTAGCTTTAATTCTCATACCGTTTGGGTTCTTGCCACATTTTATTATATATTTAACGTCTTTGCTAACTCAGTTACTTTTAAGAGAACAAAAGGTTTCAAATTCATAGTAGTACAAATAAAACCAACATTTTTTATTTATATATTTTTATTATAAACATTGTGATATTTTTACAAAATATTATAAAAACAAAAGGCACTATTTACTCTTAGGGGTGTAACATTCGCTAAACACGGTTTAAGTATATATAGTTAACTTAGTTAAGGTACTAACTTAAACCCACTAACCCTTAAGTTCCGCAAAGGATGAATCAGATATCGAAATTTTACATATTGGCACGAATATTGGTCCCAATGCTGTGCGTCCAGTTTGCAGTAGTCCCAACATTGGGCATTGACCGTCGAGTGTTGGCTTTATCAAATAAAATCTGCGCCAACCATGATCCATATGTTATCGATTAGGTTACGGCCAATAGGGGTGTGTCACTAACTTTTTATCACGATAGATGGCGCATGATAGATGGTACCTAATATAACTGTCAGTTGCATTTTTATTACGAAATATATTATTTTCTGGATATTATTCAGAAGTGAGCAGCTGTTAAGTGTACAAATCGAGATTTCCAAGCGAAAGCAAAGATATGGTGACCTCAAAATTGCCGTTCTATTAAATCAACCTTTTTTTTATTTTAAAGACGGTGTTCGCTTACTTAATTCGTCTTTGTACCTACATTGTACTTTGTACTACCTACTTTGTACTACCTTGGTAACGTGAAATTAAAATACATTATTCTGTTTCAAAAATGTAAAACATAGATGTAAACAAGGTACCAGTGCCGCTAGCGACATCTACAAAAAGCTTTGCCTGATACACCCCATTGTATTTAGTTGACGCACGCTGCAAAAAAGTTGGGGCCTGGTTTTGGGCAATCTCATTTGCCATTGAAAAATTGTTACTGATGCCTAAACTATAAAAAATCAATCAATATCTTAATCTTAATCATGGTTTGGGAAACTGGGGAAAAAAGGTTATTAAACATTCTTATTATTAGTACAATAAATACTTTTATTTTAAAACAAGTTAGCAATTTTTAATTGTTAATATCTAACACCCATTTTTCTTAATTAAAATTAAAATATATATTTTTTAATCAGGTAATAATGTGATGCATGGTAACACTGAATAACAATAAAAAAAACTGTTATAAAAATGCAATAAAAATGCGTTTCATTTCACAAAACGAATACAAATTAAATTATAAAACTTATTTTAATATTTAACTATATTTAGGTACATCTTGTTTGTATTTTTAATAAATATCACAATAATATTATATATTCTTAATATTATTCTAATTAAGACCCTCGTATTTTAGAAACTCGTGTTTAAATAGAACTGAAACGAAATTTATTTTTATTTCCTAGAAATTAGTGTTACAAAATACCCCGTAAAAAAATATTTATATTTTCATATTTGTGCAAACACTATTTCAGTGAAGTTAAAGAGTAAACCTAGGAGTACGCAGAATGTACCTACATGTCTAGATAATTCGCGGAACGAAAAAAAATTTAAAAGACCTACGGCTGCTGGAGTTACCCAAAATACGAAGGTCTTATATAATTGTATAATCCTAATAACTGCATAACTCTATGACCCATTGACCTAGATATTGACCGGACTATCATAAAATGGTTAAGTGTCATGTAGAGAAATATTTTTTCAACTCAATTCTTAAAATATATTATATTTGCACCGATTTTAGGTTTATAAAACATCACATACTATAGTATAATTTTATTCTATTATGCAATTTTTTTTCATTACAGCCCGAGACAATAGCGCCCTAGGCCTCCATTGTTAAAGATAGGCCTTCCAACTGCCCCATTCTGTTACTTAGTCGCAAACGTTATTAGTGGATTGCGTCGTTTACGTCAAAGATTGCGTCATAATTACAAAATATGTGCCGGATCGCGAGGTTTAGTAGTGGACTGTATATTGGCTTCCCTCGATGTTAATAGGTGACGTATCCTCACGACCGGTGTAACGACATCATGCGGGGTAGACAGGGGGGTTCGTTGTTGAGATCCCGGACGGCTTCAGGCGGAATAAAACTCCATGCTTCAGGAAGGTCTTCTCAGGTGTCCTCGGGCTTGCAGTTCTTCTTGTTGGCTCGGCGAAATCGGAATGTCGGAACCGCAAGCCCGTCTGTCTTTTATAATACTCACTTGACCTCGATTTTGAGCTTACACGTGTTTGTCGGCTTCCTTTGCCAACACGGTAAGCCCCGCCCCCTATTAGAATAGTCCTATTAGATTGTTTACATTATAACCAATAGGGGACAGAATGCCCGCTCCGACCGAGATGTAAAGTCGATGGAGCGAGCACCAAAATTTCCTGCTGAGATCAAGTGAGCAATAAGACAACCCTCGAAATACTTTATTTATCATAAAAGTCCCTAACACAATGTCTGCATCTGAGCAGGGGGACTTACACAATCATTTTAAGCTGGGCTGACCTGGAATACGTCCTAGACCCTCTCCAGATCAGCCCAGGTACACACTGAGGCACCTGGACGGCTTCCAGGCTACCTAGGTCCTCACTAGGATACCTAGGCAGCAGCCGCGATCGACTTTCCTAGACTGGCCACAACAAGTCCGAGATCCTCTCGGGACCAGTCCAGGTTCCATCCAGGATACCAATACCCATTCTAGGCAGCCTAGGCACTCGCAGAGCTACCTAGCGACCTGAATTTACAATATTCCAGGCTGGCCAAGAATACACTCGAGACTCTCTCGTGGCCAACCTGGATACCCTACAATAAAACATCTCGTTTTATTATCACAAATAAGATTAATATTGTTATCGCGAACAAAGCGTACCTTCCAGGTACGGCGACATAGACCAAACGTTATCGCGAACAAAACGCATCCCTTGGGTGCGGCGGTAAAGACCAAACATATTACCGCGAACAAAGCGCTTCCCTTGGGTACGGCGATAAGGACTACAACACATTGTCGCAAACATAGCGCACCCTTTAGGTACGGCGATAATAAGCTAGGCTTGACCGAGATGACGTCATCACACCGTCTCTCGGCCAGGCTAGGGTCAAAAGGTTATTCTTTATTATCACACACAAATAAAAAACACACAGTAGTCATCAAATAAACACAAGTAAAAATACACTAAGAAAATACACGATTAATACACAATTATTATTATTTCCTGGTTACGACCATCGCAAATTCCTAAGCTATCACATAGCTATGTCCGGGCTACGACCACCTCTTTTGTTATTGTCTTATCTTTATCACTAGTAACTTTTATCACTAATTGTTCGTGATTGATAGGCGGCCGTCCCGTACAAAATATTATTCAATTCTTGTGAGCGTTTGGCCTTACAGCGGCCGTGCAAATACCTAATTTAATAGCGTGATATATATATAGTAAAGCAACCGGATGAGTAGTATTTGAGTACCTGAGGCAATTTAGAAACTATTTTCAACCCAAAATGGACGAAAATGGAGAAAAAGTAACTATTGTTTTTTAAAAAATGTCATCCGAAACGTAATTACTATTGTCAATATTTTAAATTAAGAATGGTTTACGCAAAAAGTTTTTTTTAAATGAAAAAAAAAAGTTTTACCGCCTTTCCATTAGGTTTCTAAATTTTTTTTTTTTATATATTGTCCCTTTTTCTCCGATTCCGTCCATTTGGTGTTATAAGGTACTATACAAAAAAGTTTCCAAATTGCCTCAGGAACTTATATGCCTAAAGTCATCCGGTTGCTTCTTCCAAAATGGAATTACTCACTATTGCCTTACTACACACATCAAAAAAGTCTAGGGATCAAGCATGTTTATGCGGATTTCTTGTGATTGAGATGTGGCTTTGTAATAAATTTATGATTTTATAAATTTATATGGATCCTTTTTGGTGCATTTCATAATTTAAAACAGGAACTGTCAATCAAATTCGAGTAAAAGATGAAAATCAGCTGTCAATATTTTCCCTATAAAAACATAAGACGCATTGAAGACATTATTAGTGCTACTGTTTCCCTACTACTGATTAAAACCAACGTTATTATGGAGCGGCGACGTCATTTAAGCAGGGAAGAAATGATCAGAGCCGTGGGAATGATAGAAGCTGGTTCCCGGCAACGTACTGTGGCTTTAGCTCTGAATACAAGTCAGAGTGTTATCAGTCGACTTTGGACACGTTACCGAACCACTGGTACCGTGGCTGAGCGCCATGGAGGACGGTATCGCTGCACCACACGGAGACAAGACCGATACATTCAAATCACAGCTCGAAGAACTCCAACAATAACCGCCATGATGTTAGCCGTGAGCCTTCATCGCTCTTCAGGGAACTTAATTAGTGACCAAACAGTCAGAAACCGCTTGCATGAAGTGAACCTTCATTCCCGAAGACCGCTACGGGTACCACCTATAGCAATGCACAATCGTAGGACTCGATATCAATGGGCTCTTGAACACAGAAATTGGACAGAAGAACAATGGCGTTTCGTGTGCTTTTCTGATGAGTCTCGTTTTGGTATGAGGCCGGATACAAGACGTATACGACACTGGAGAACCCCTGGACGCCAACAGCGATTAAAATCCTGCCAGGAAGTCCATCCTTATAGTGGTGGAACCATCATGGTATGGGCGGGTATTTCGATCGGCGGAAGAACTGAGTTGATTTGGATCAGAGGCAACCTCAACGCTCAAATTTATGCTGAGACGGTTGTATCAGACGTCATCGTTCCTCTACAAGTGCATATCGGTCCCTTATTTCAGTTAATGCATGATAATGCACGACCGCACACCGCAAGAGTTGTAAGACAGACTCTCGCCGCAGCTAACATCAATGTCCTGCCCTGGCCTGCTCAGTCGCCAGACTTGAACCCGATTGAGCATGCATGGGATATTCTTCAGAGAAGAGCTCTGCCGAATATGGAGGGTATCCAGTCGCAAGAAGACCTTTTTTTGTTGTTGCAACGAACATGGGCGGCCATTCCACAGCGTGATTTGGATGAACTCATTTTGAGTATGCCAAACCGATGTTCTTGTGTTGTTAGTGTTCGCGGTAGAAACACGGATTATTAATTGTTTAAGTTACCCAATAAAATTAAAAAAAAAACTGTTATTTCAGTCTTTTTTTCGAACTTTAATGTTAGTGGTTCAAATGTCAAAAATCCCTTTATTAGGAAAATGGCAATTTTTTTTACTAATGCAAAGGTGACTTGGTTTATCGTTACTGTAGACAAACGAAAACATTTTATTTGATCAATCCTTAAAGAAAATTTTAATGAATATCAATCAGGAGAAAAGTTATTGCAAAAATATATGTTGATCCCTAGACACTTTTGATGTGTGTATTTATTCCATTATATAACGATTGCGCTTAAGTAACAGAATAGGGCTGCAGGACATAAAGGGTCTTTCATTAAACGCTTCTTATCTTTAAATGTAAATAAAACAAAGTATGTGTGAGATATCAGCGATTTTTTTAATTCGTTTGTAAGACCTATTGACCCAACCTTTGGATGAAGGATGTTAAGGATAGCGTTCTTACAATCGAGCTACCACCGCGCCATAGAGTATATTGTGCTTGTCATAGATTTACACCACCACCGTTCCCGTGCCTCGGAAAGCACGTTAAGTCGTCGGTCCCGGTTTCACTAATTCTAACTTGTGGAATCGTTAATAAGTTGCTATAAAAAAATTACATCAGATCCTCTCCAACCCGTCTGGCCAGCGTGGCGAGTGTAGGCCAAATTCTCCAGATATATGTTCTGGAAGGCTAATCTCAACAGTGGAGGTCTGTCCTAGACCTATAGGCTGTAATGATGATGAATAAAAATAACATATATAAAAATCACTACAATTAGCAAATTGTGCTTAAATATACTGAAAATGTGTAATTATTAATAATAATAATGTTTATTGGCGTAAAAAATACACTTACATATAACATTCAAATCAATAGTGCAGACAGAACAATAAGACAAAGTTGATCGCCCTGTAGCGAACATTATTAGTGGATTTCGATATTTACGTCAGAGATAAGTATTGTAAGTATTGGGTTCATGGTAATCTATACGAATACGTCACTAATACAAAATATTATTCAATTCTCAACTCTATAAGCGCTCGACCTTGACAGCGGCCGTGCAATCAACTTTAATATAGTGAACAAAATATATAGTTAACGGATTTCATTATATAACGTTTTACTTAAGTAACAGAATAGGCCTGCTGGGCCGGCACCTGTAATTAAACTGAATCACCAAGCCCAGGTCACTCAGCCATTTGTTATGACATTTTAAAAAATAGACATAAATCTTAAAAAAAGAAAAATTACGCAATTTGAGGTTCTCCGCAGAAAAAGCCGCACTTCCCGCGCCTGACGAGGTCGCCTGGATGTGAGATGGAGCTAATGTATCTACACACGTCGCATCCCACACCAACGCTAACCTTGGTATCGGTTACGAATTTGCGCCGTTTGGGGTCGAGATGCCAAGATTGGCCAAGGAGTTGTCAAAGCGGCTGACAGAAAGGTCTGGAGACAGGAAGGCTGGCAATTATTTATTAACGTATTAGCCTATGGGACGTCTCTAGAGGACATTTTTTATTTATAGTTTAGTTTATATTTAATTTTATTATTTAGGTAGCTTTAATTTATATTTAATGTACTATAATTAACTTCGAATAAAATAAAAAAATGAAGTATTTAAAAAAAAAAAAAACATAATTTTAACAGAATATTAAACACAAATAAATGATAAACAAAGAACGTTATTTAAATTTTGTGACAAAAGTGAGGGTAATATGCAAAATATATTTTTATCCTATAGCGATGCATGGAGTAGGTCTTTTATCATTCGAGTAATTAATAATTTCACGCCAATAAATGTTATTAGTATTATTATGTGTAATTGTATGCCCGGTTCATATTAGGTCAATGCCTTCACCATTATGTTATAACATTTTAAAAAATATCATAGATACCTACACCCTAGACTGGTTGATGACTTTATGCATTATGCTACAATAAAAAAATAAAAAAGGACTATGTGTATCTTTTACAATCGTATTTTTTTATTATATCAAATTTAAAATATCGTTTGTGAATTGGCAAATAGTCACATCTCAACTTTTAAGAAAATATTGGCGAAAATTATTTTTTGTGGCTTAATGAGCAAAAAAAATTGTATAATTAATAAATAAGTTTTAAATGGAATTTATTAAGTACGTGTTTTTTATTTTCACTGTTTTAGTTAAAGCAATGGTGCGTAATTTCATCATCATTATTTGAGTTCCTGAGGCAATTTCGAAACTATTTTTAACCCAAAATGGACGAAAAGGGAGAAAAAGTAACTATTTTTTTTTTGTCATCCGAAACGTAATTACTATTGTCAATATTTTAAACTAAGAATGGTTTACGCAAAAGGTTTTTTTTTTATGAAAATAATAATAATATGTTTTACCGTCTTTCCATTCGGTTTCTAAACATTATTTTTTTTATATTTTGACCCTTTTCTCCGATTCCGTCTATTTGGTGTTATGAGGTACTATACAAAAAAGTTTCCAAATTGCCTCAGGAACTTATATACCTAGAGTCATCCGGTTGCTTCTTCCAGACTGGAATTACTCACCATTGCCTTTCAATTAACAGTTTACTAATTGCCAGTTCACAAACAATATGTTATAAAAAGTAAATAAAATAAAAAAAATTGCTTCAATTTTTTTTTATGAAATATTCCTTTTGTTGTTGAAGTGAATGTCGTAATACCAGTAAACCAAACTAAAGATAGATAGAATATTAGGTTATTTTATACAAGAGGTATGTAACTTTATCTCAATTCCTGCAGTTTATTATTTAGTAATATAAATTTATCTACCTACTCGTACTTCAACACACTTGTAGCACAATATTTTCTAGCTCAATATTTATTGTAGCCTAATATTTTTCGTAGCTCGATATTTTGTGTAGCTTAATATTTTCCTAGCTCAACATTTTTGTGGTCTAACATTCATCTAGCTCAATATTTCTTGAAGCCTAACATTTTCCTAGGCCAATATTTTCCTAGTTCAATATTTTATATAGCCTAATATTTTCGTAGCTATATTTATTCGGGATGTGTGACGGTGTACATGTTGTTGTACCTTTGGTCGGACTCCGGTTGGTCGTCGGAGTCGGTGGTGTCGGACCCACGTCGGACCCACTCGCTTTCGGGGTCCGAAAATATATTGCGTTCTTCGTCCAAATCGTCGTCCATTGCATCGATATCGAGCTCATCTGAAAAGTGGAAATTAATCAATAATTATTTGAACTAGTGAAATATTTTATATATTTTTAGCAACTTTAACAGACAGGACCCATAAAAAACTGAGACAGGTTTAAGTTAATCCAGCAATGGAGAGTCTCTAACGACTTTCAACGCGAAATAAATCTATCGTTCCGATACGCGATAATAGTAACCTAAGCACGCTTAAAGGTGTTCCGATACGCGCTTAAACTGTTTTGCCAAAGCTGTGTGACGTCACAAACGACATCATTTCTCGCGCTTAGACTGCTCACGATATCGAGGTAGATCGCTCTGAGCGCTGTCAGTTTTTTGTCATTATGTCGCGCGCCATTTTCAAGTTTATTTAAATTAAGTTTTCTTTTAAATTATTTAATATTGTAATTCGTTTATACTGTTTGTATATTACTTCTAAAACAAATCTATAATTAATATTTAAGTAGAAAGTAAAAAAAATGTCTGTAACTCGGCAAGTTATTTTAAATTAGCAAAATAAGTTAATAATATTAAACTTTACACATATAAAGATGAATAAACCGAGAAATGTATATTTGTTAGTATTCATACTTAAAGATGTGGAATCCGCAATTTATCTTCCATACATTTAAAAAAAAAACTATCATTTTATGAATGAAAATGTGATTTAGTCCGTTCCGAATTGATATCACGCTCTGAGCATCCAAATCGTGATATTTGATTCGAAACGACTGTTAGACTCAGAGCTCTGAGCTTGATTCGGAATGAGGGGATAGTATATAAGTGATACGTCATTAATTAAATTCCAGTAATTTTAAATGTCAAGTAGCAGTACAGAGTCTTCATTTGGTGCAAATCAGCTTTAGAATTGGAGGTAGTTACGCAAAAAAGATCCAACCCACATTAGGTTAATTTTAAGCATAATTCATTTCATGGATTCACCGTGCGGGTGCCGGGTCCATCGTGTGTAAGTAAGAGATGAAAATAATGGTGTGTCGGGCTTGCGACCGACAATAGGCTTTTTTTTATTGCGCGATAATACGCTCACCATCCATCATTCTACCCCTCTCCCTACCCAACCAATACTGTAGGATTCCGTTAATACTTAATATATCTCCGTGGTCTAGTCGTAACAAACGTTGCCGTGAACTCGGGAGGTCGTGGGTTCGATTCCCACCGGGGGCAAGTTGTACATTGTATAATTTGTCTCGGTCTGGGTGTTTATATGTATTATATGTATATATTTACAAAAAAAAAGTATAATTTGTAGTTTATCAACCATCTAGTTTCCGTAACACAAGCTTACCGCTTACCACGGAAATTAGATGGCGCTGTGTGACCTGTCTGAAATATTTATTTATTTATATCATCCTAAATGACCCGATTAAAATATATAATAAAATTTCTGATAAATTGTGGATTGGGTCCTTATTGCGTCCAATTGTAGTAACGACTTATTATCAATATTAATCGTCGGCGAATTATTAAACATAATTTATTACGTAGATTTATTCAGAAATTTATATCAAACGGAAATGCTTATCAGCTACGTAACATATTGTTTTCATATTTGCATACAATACTCCGAAGCTTATTAATTCCTACTTTGGACAATCGAGTATCATAAAAAGTGGGTCAATAAATTAAATTGTAATAGTTTAAAATTAATATTGAATGTAGGTAAGAGCGGTGGTGGCTTCGGTTGTAAGTTAACAACCAAAAACTAAATCTTTTATTGTCCATTGGTCATATATCACTACTAAAAATACTCGATTTGTACTTGTATGCCTATTTGAAAGAAAAGAAAGAAAGATAAGGACATAACAATTATATACAATGGCGGACAAATCATCTGAGCGCAAAAGGACATCAAGAACGAGCATGAACGTCGACCGCGTTCGCCAGTCTGTTATGGACAACCCACGACAGTCTGTTATGGACGACCCACGACAGTCTGTTATGGACGACCCACGACAGTCTGTTATAGACGACCCACGACAGTATGTTATGGACGACCCACGAGTCATTGAGATTGCGCGCAGCTTCTCTTAATTTGAATAAATCTACGGTTTATCGGATTATTTCGAAAAAAATACATTTTCAAAATTGTTATTGTTCAAGAAATGTGGTAACTTGTGGTAACAAACGTTGCCGTGAACTCGGGAGGTCGTGGGTTCGATTCCCACCGGTGGCAAGTTGTACATTGTATAATTTGTCTCGGTCTGGGTGTTTATATGTATAATATGTATATATTCACAAAAAAAAAAGTGTAATATGTAGTTTATCACCCATCTAGTTTCCGTAACACAAGCCTCGTAGCTTACCACGGAAACTAGATGGCGCTGTGTGACCTGTCTGGAAATATATATTTATTATTATTTATATTATTTAAATGAAGCCTGATGATCCTGATAAATGAGTCGAATCCTGCAGGACAATAAAAAACCGTTTTAGGAGTTTCGGTAACATCTGGTCCGTGGTTGGCTTTATCATAAGCATAACATAAATTACAATTAACATAAATAAAATTATTCGTAGACTACCCATACTCATATTTTACCAACTCACTACACTATACCCACACATTTCATCCACTACACTGACACACACTCACCTCATTTTTTTTTCTGTTTTCTATTTATGATATAAACTTAACTTTGATTATAATGACTGTTTAAATAGTTCATTACCATAATAATAAAATAGTTAAAATTTAAAATTATACTAAATTATATAATAAATTGACAAGCAGTGCACCCCCCGGCCGCCGCGACACATAACTTTGGTGCGGCGGCTGGGACACTAATAATTGTACAAGCATTGTTGGTACACTGTGTGTATAACGGACATAGCAACATTAGGGGATTAAAAAGGCTTTATCATGAAACGTCAGCATTGAATTCCATCTAGCAGGCGTTTATGCTCAACAATGCAACCTACCCAAATTCTTCTTGGGGTTGACTTTCCAATCGTGGGGTGGAGTAGCACAGTTAGCCCGAATGGAGAACATAATCATACCTATATACCTTATTCCTCAATAAACGCATTTATTATTAAAAAAAAAAAAAAAAATTGCAGATACTGGACTTCGAACGAGAATCCGTTGGAACTGCATCAGAAGCCCTTGCACACGCCAAGAGTAGTTGTTTGGACTGCCATATAAATAAATAAAAAACTAAAGTTAAATATGTATTAAAATGAATTTGGGACATGGCTTTAAAAAAAATTAGGAAGAGGATTAAGATAGTTACCACTGTCGGCCAGGAGGTCCCCCGCCCAGTCGTTATCGAATTCGAGTTGCGAGTTGACGACCCTTTCATTTGGCGAGAGGGCGGCGTCTGTGTCGGCATCAGTCACATCATATATTTCTGTCATTTTCATCTGAAATAAATAATAGAGTATAAAAAGTATCACCACGACTTCTCACTAGCGGGGTGGTCAGGAACCATATAGATTATATTAAAGTATTTATATCCTTTTTATCTATATATATAATCGAGATGAAACTTTGGAAATATGTTGTGTGAACTTCGGTGAAACAAAAAATTTGGTAATGACTAATGTTTTTCATTTGCCATCCTTTTACGATCGAACACATTTAATTTTCATTAGTTGACATTTTTGCTTAAAGTGCCCTAGTTGCGGAAATTAATTAATAACTTTAAAACTAAAAGTGATAATTACACTTTAAGCATATCGTTAGAAAGGGCATGGACTGAGGATGTTTTAAAAAAATCAGAAGAACTCCAACCCTGTTAGTTTTTTTTTAAACCCCATAGAAAGTTGCCCTTAAAATTATTTCTTTACCTTACTACGGTACTTCAGGCCCCATAACTTTTCTTCTCCACAATTTTCTGGTGTAAAATATTTTTTTGCAGGACCCTAAGACTCTAACGATTAAAACAAGACCATTAGCAGACCGGTCCCATGGATAGATTTTGAGCTACAGGTAGTTTTAGTAAAATTTTCACAAAAAAGTCAAATAAAAAATAAAAATAAATTTAAAAAAAACCTTGAGGCCAAGGTCAATATATTGGGCGGGGGTAGGTAGCAGACTATCCCTAGTTTCTACCCTAGGCGTATGTACAGCTCCCTTCCAAACACCCTGTATATATATTAGGATATTATCTCAAAGTCAAAATATCTTTATTTACGTAAACCTATTCAGGCATTTGTGATACATCATAAATTAAATTATTTTAAATGATTCTACTCCTGCTAAGAAGACTAACCAGCGAAGTGGTCCAAAAACAACAAGGAAAACTGAGCAATATATATATATATTAATACTAGCACGACATGTGATGTATGTCCATGAATGTTAGGAACTGGAATCAGACACTCATATGACTGACATCATAACCTAACACATAGCGGATTGACTGGGTATGACGGCAAATCAAGCCTAATCCCGAAACGTGTGCTATACTTCGTGGATACTTCCCGGCAGACATGGCAAATTAACACCATCAGTCTGCCTACCACCTATTTGTTGAAAGTATTTGCCATTATTTACTTTCAAGAGGAACTTTATTTTTTTCACTTTTTTCAATTTACTTATTTTAGATGTCACAGCTAAACTGCTTTTGTTTCTATGTACGATTTGTTTTATGCCCTTACCTATGTAACAACTGAATTGTGATGTACATTTATTTTTCAATAAAGATTTTTATTATTATTATTATTAACTAATATTGTAAGTTTGCCATGGTGATATTTATATAAAAATAACACCGCTTGAAATAAGACTTACTAAACAAGATTTATATCAGATTTACAAAATAAATCATGTACAGAATTACATAACAACATTTATAATAACATTATAAATGTAGTTATGAGCACCTATGAGATTCTAATACATGGTATAGCGGTACCCTACCAGGCACGTCAGAAAGCCGACAAAACGCATAAGTGCATTGGTCATAGATTACCACAGAACACGTTAAGGCGTCTGTCGCGGTTCCATTAACACCAAGTTGAGGAATTGTTAATGAATTGTCATTAACATTGACATCAGACCCTTATTATTATTATTTTTTAAAATATTTTTGTGTATTTTTTTCTTACTCTGCACACATAATATTCCTCCCAAAGGTTAGCTGGTAGAGAATACCTTCATGGTATTATGCTCGCCTATGTACATCTTTTTATATTTTGTTTGCAATAAATAATTTTATTATTATTATTAAAATGACGAACACACAGGTGTTGTCTGTGTATCTTTCACATTTATAATATTAGTACGGATTTATCAGCAAACATACATACATAACAATTATAATTATTTCTAAAGAGGGAAGTGAAGAAGTTAAACTACGAGATAAAGCAGTGACCCCAACTAAATTGAATAAACACTGCAGAATGTGTGTCACGTCAATCAGTGTGAAATCTCCCTTATATCACGGGAAGTATCTATTGGACTCGTACATATTTGACCCGTTTAGAAAAAAGGCCCGTTAGACCTTTGAAACATGATTTTAATAAAATCATAAATACATCCTTCAACGTTACATGCGATTGGTTACGTTGTTCAACCAATCGCATCCTGAAAGCGGTTTGTGATGGGGTCCCCAGAAAAATACTCTCTGGGCTACCTGTTCAGCAGAGCCCAAACCGTAAATAAACTAATCATCAGTTCCTAGAACACAGAGTCCTAGACCTCCACTGTTGAAGATTGGCCTTGCAGATATTTCTGGAGAATTTAACCTACACTCGCCAGACGGGACTGATGTATTTTGACGTGACAACGTCTTATAAATTGGTTTGCCGGGTGACACTTCAAGAAACTGCGTTACGCTCCGCTCACGTTATGCGCTCACAATGAGAGCGAGTGAGAGGCACGCGTCCCTTCCACTCGGGCATGGTTAGCCCGCCTAAGAGCGAGAGAGACAGACATAAAAAGTGAAAGACATTGACTTGACATTTTCTAGGCACATTACAGCAGAAACACTTCCTTTCATTTCATATTTCTCCTATCATCGCCCTATCCTCAACAAAATCACTCAGATAGGAACAAGTTAAGTTGTAGTAAACGCTGTTTCATTGTACGCAAATGTATTGCAAGTTATTGTATGTATATTTGTATATAAATACGTATGTATGTGTAAAGGTAAAAATAAAATTTTGTTAATATGAAATTCAGTGCGAGATTCTTTGTATAAATTAATGTTTTAAATATAATTCTTTGTATAAATAAATGTTTTAAATTGTTACTATTATTTCATCCTTCTTCCTACTATACGAATGAATATTCACATTAAAATTATTTTACCACTCAAAGTCGTTGTCACGTAAAACTTTCGCCCGTATACCGACTTTATTTAAATGACGGCTTAATGTGCTCTCCGAGTTACAGGAACGGTGGTGTTGTAAATCTATGACAAATGTACGTAAAAATGGTGTATTTCTCATTGGTACATGCCGGGGGGAGTTGAATCGACCTTTGTAGGATTTTAAGGAAGGCGTTCTTAGAACCGAGCCACCACCGCTCTCCATGATTTTTATATTAATTTAATATTCGTAAACAATAATATTATGTAAAAATTACATATGTATAATGGCTTTTTTTTATAAAAAAAATAAAACTAACAAAGGCTACGAGGGGCGTTCAAAATATTCTCGGTATTGATACGTTACAACCTCTTTTATATATATATTTGTTACTGGCCGCTAAGATTCATCCATTGACATTAAAAAAAAGTAAAATTGGAACCGAGATGTTCTTTTGTTTTTCTGCAATTGCCGAACAAACATGAACACCATGAGCGAATTAACAATTTTAACGAAATTAGAGCACCGATCCGTCATAAAATTCTTGACAAAACAGGGTAAAAATCAAAAAACCATAAAAGAGGAAATGGATTGTGTTTACCGTGAGTCTGCTCCTTCTTTATCTACTATTCAAAAATGGTCAAGCGAATTTAAGCGTGGAAGGGAGAGTATTGAAGATGACCCTAGACCTGGCCGGCCTGTAGTGGCTACCTCACAAGAAAATATTGATAAAGTGGAAAAACTTATATTGGAAGACGGCCGAGTGAAGGTAAAATCTATAGCTCAAGTAACCAATCTCTCTATTGGTACCGTACATGACATTATACATGACCATCTTAATATGTCAAAAGTAAGTGCAAGATGGGTTCCGCGAATGCTGACGCTTCTTCAAAAGGATATGCGTGTGGCTTGCTGTTCAGATTTTATCGACCTGTGTGGTGAAAATCCCGATGAGGTGCTGCAAAAAATAGTTACTGGAGATGAAACCTGGGTTCATCATTATGACCCAGAGAGCAAACAGGAGTCCATGCAGTGGCACATTAAGGGTTCAGCTCATCCCAAGAAGTTCAAGGTAATCCCGTCAGCTGGCAAGGTCATGGCCACAATATTTTGGGATTGTGAAGGAGTTTTGCTTATCGATTATAAAGAAAAAGGTGTAAATATCACAGGGCAGTACTACGCTAACGTTATACGTCAATTAAGAGATGCGATCAAAGAAAAGAGGCGAGGAAAGTTAACCAAAGGTGTTCTGCTTCTGCATGACAACGCCCCTGTCCATACTGCTCATATTGCCAAGGCAGCTATTGTTGAATGTGGGTTTGAAACTGTTACTCATCCACCCTATAGTCCGGACTTAGCCCCAAGCGACTTCTTTTTGTTTCCCAATCTTAAAAAGGATCTGCGTGGAAATAAATTTTCTGACGATGAAGCGTTGAAGACGGCCGTGGAGGAGCATTTTTACACCAAAGATAAAAAATATTTTTATGAGGGATTAAAAAAAATAATTGATCGATCTTATAAGTGTATGAACATAGGGGGGGAGTATATTGAAAAATAAAAATATCAAACTTTTCGTACTTGTTTGTTTTTATCCACATACCGAGAATATTTTGAACGCCCCTCGTAATAGTTGGTATTTTGTAACACATTTTAATATAATTATATTTAGTATAGTAAGTAGATGATTCAAACGTATATGTATAGTTCATAAAGATTCTGAAACATGGGTCTAACGGAAACCAAAGCAGGTCAAATTTTATAGACCAAATAGAACGCGTACTCGTAAAAGATCGCATGATCTATGACGTCACTACATTTAAGTTGTTTATTACCATTCGAATTGCATTGCATTAGCGGATGAGGTTTTATGAATGGATTTATAGATAAGTGGATATTTATGGTCATCGAGATAATCCCCTTAATCAAATTTTATGAATGAATTAGAAAAGCTGTTAATTTAAATCCAAGTTGTTAAGTTCAAGGTCCTAGGGGATATGTAAACCAAATATGATTTAGTTGTCATACGAATCAGAAGATTAAATAAATAAATGAAATACATATATACAGTCCGTGGTCTAGTGGTAACAAACGTTGCCGTGAACTCGGGAGGTCGTGGGTTCGATTCCCACCGGGGGCAAGTTGTACATTGTATAATTTGAAATTGTGGAATCGTTAATTGTCATAAAAAATTACATCATATCCTCGCCAAGCCGTCTGGCCAGCGTGGCGAGTGTAGGCCAAATTCTCCAGTTCTGGAAGGCCCATCTCCAGCAGTGGAGGTCTAGGACACTGTGTTCTAGGGGCTGTAATGAATGAACATATATATAACCTACATAAATAAAATATTACCAATATAATATATACACAATACTATACCTACTAATGATAAATCACAGTCTGATTATGTCGTTCTCCCAAAGGTTAGCTAGCCTTTGGGCTTCATTTTATTTTGTAAGTATATTTTTATGTGCAATAAATAATTTTATTATTATTATTATAGCCGGTATATAGATAGATAGATAAATTCTTTATTGCACAGAAAATAATACATTTTACAGTACATAGGCGAGCTTAATGTCTAAAAACATTTTCTAACATCTAACCTTTGGGAGATGTGAGCAGGGATTGTAAGGTGCATGACCGCTAATATTTGAGATAAAGAGATTTATTGAGTCAAAAACTTATAACTGAAAAAAAAGAACGATATTAAATCTATAATATAAATACATACAAAACATAGATAACACATACATATACTGGTATTATACATATACTGGTATTATACATACAATAATATGGCATACAATAAAGCATGGCTGCTTGTGAAGCAGGCTGGGGCAGCTCCCGTCTAGGTTTCTGTTTTTTATTTATTTATTTATGTTTTTGGTTTTTTTATTTTAATTTTGTTTGATTATTGTTTCATAACTTTTATTTATATTACTGTTCCACTTAATTTAAATGTCGGCTATGGTATAATAACAGAGGTTGTTGGAACCTGCTTCCAACACCATTTTCTGAACCATAGACCCTTTTGTCATTATATCTTTGTTTTATTTTTTACCTATATTTTACATTTTTATTAACTATTTTTGTGACAAATAAAAACTGATTTTATTTTATTTTTAATATACCGATTTAGTCAAGTTATGTAGACTTGTCTTGCTTTTTGTGAAAGTGTTTGTGTATATAGCATATGTCTAATGATGATGAAGAGATATTAATTAAAGCAGTTGTTTATATTTACCTTATTTTCATCGTCGAGATAGTAGTATGCGATGAGGGCATCGTTGTGTGACGTCACGTTGATGATGTGGTCGAAGGTATCCGACTCCGGCACCACGCTGTCGCCGTATGAAGCTTTTACCACGCTAGCGCGTCTAAAACAAACAATATTTATTTATTTATTTATTTCAAAACTTTAATGCACAAAGTACAAAAGGCGGACTTAATGCCCGTAGACATTCTCTGACAGCCAAACCTTTGGGACTAATTAGAACAACTGTAGGTGCAAGGAAAGTATAAGTGACACATCAATTAGATATAAATACTTAGATAATAAACTTACTTATATATAATCTACTTATAAATATACTAAATACTAATACATACACAATAATAAACATACATATAAAACTTACAAATTTTGTTGGGAGCTATTTAGAAAATGTGAGTAGACCAGCTTTTTAAATGATGATCTGGTAGATGCCTGCCTTATGGTAATAGGTAGATTGTTCCACAGATTTGTAGCAACAACCGCAAAGGAATTCGAAACAAATCCGGAATGATGAGATGGAACGGAAAGAAGTGAGTTGTGAGAAGATCGGAGAGATTTATCATGAAAAGAAGAGAGATAGGCGAATTTGTCCTTGAGGTATTTCGGTGTCGCAGGCTCATTTAAAACAGAGTAAAGGAGACAGAGGACTCTAATAACATGTATCTATAACAACCAAATCGAAATTCGATCGATCACTGGTTTTCTTTAAATACAGTGTAAACTAACTGCCTCCGTGGTCTAGCGGTTGTCAGACTCGGAGGTACCAGGTTCGGTCCTGGTCGGGACACATTAATATTTATTAATGTATTTATTTATTTGTGATCTTTCTCGAGTTTGGTAAGTTAGAGATATCGACGAGCTTGCCACTTCTCATGATTGGCCTATAGTAAAGTTGGCTAAATGTGAATCCTCTTATTTATAAGCGTGGTTTCTTATCACCCCAAAAGGGAAACGGTCGTGATGATACTTTATTTTTTTAAATAAATAATATAAGTAGGATTCTATAAGCCATTACAAGTTTCCACTGATAAAATTTACAATGTAAATTAACGTAATATAAATTCATCAAGATTTTAATGTCCGTTCTTATCAGAATGATTTTTTATTTTTATTCATTACAGCCCCTAGAACACAGAGTCCTAGACCTCTACTGTTGGAGATGGGCTTTCCAGAACATGTATCTGGAGACTTTTGCCTAAACTCGCCACGCCGCGCTGGCCAGAAGGGGTGGCGTGGAAAGAGCGAATTAATTATCATCATCATTACAGCCCCTAGAACACAGCCTCCCAGACCTCCACTGCTAGAAATGGGCCTTCCAAAACATATATCTGGAGAATTTGGCCTACACTCGCCACGCTGGCCAGACGGCTTGGCGGGGAGGATATGATGTCAATTTTTAATGACAATTTATTAACGATTCCACAAGTTAGTATTAGTGGAACGGGGACCGACGGCTTAACGTGCTCTCCGAGGAACGGAATAAATTATATTGATCTAAATCAATATTATGCTACTAAATAAAATAAAAATTGGCGGATTTTTCAAAGTTGTAGACCAATAAGTGGTACCGGATTCCCGGGACTGCAATCCCTAGTACATTAATTGGTTAATATTTCGATAAGTTTCAATATTGACAAATGGAATGCATTTAATTGGTGTAAACAAGTGCAATGACTCAATGTAGTGGTTACTAATAATAACCTCGCTATCTGCTACCTCCAGGGGTCAGCGAGCAACACTGATTATAGGCTTATACACGCATATTGCGTAGTATTGTTGTCTTTTACATACAAAAAACAAATATAGGGTCATTGCAGGAAAGATACAAGGCTTTAGAAGACCGAGGAAATGTAGTATTGCGCAAAGAAACATCAGAACAGCTGGTCTTAATCACTCATAATCTTGGTCTTGAGTCTCGCAAGACTCGCAATATGAGACTAGCAATATGTCCGCAAACTACTATCTCAAAAACTACTGGTCTGATTTACTTGAAATTTGGTATTACAAGGCGAACGGGTGCCTTCACTCCGTAGCCATGATTCAGGCTACCACATGCCCTGTCCGTAGTTACGGAAAGCGAACATAACCTCTGTGAGCAAATACCTTGACACAGATTTCCCACTCCCCCCTGCAGGGGGTGTGAGAAGACCAATCGTCGTCGATTCAGACTTAGCTGTTAAGGCACGCGGGGCCAACAGTGAAAGAGACGGTTTATAGGGTTTTGGTCCGTAGGCGCGGTGATTCGAGCATGCGACCTCCCGCGGTGGCCCTTCAGGCTGGGGTCGTATCGTCAGGCGATATTGCGAGTTTCAGTCTTAAGAAAATATATTTAAAACAATTATATAGTTATACCTACAACTTGGTCGCTCAGCGAGCTATGGAGAGATCTATGGTAGGTATAATACGATTCCACAAGTTGGTATTAGTGGTCCGAGACCAATGGCTTTTAACATGCGAGGCTCGGGAACATTGGCGTTGGGCAAAACCAATTTTTTTATTAATTTAATAATAGGGTCGCCAACAGTGCTAACAGCTCACATCAATTAACAACCACCTATATTGAATAAAATCGCAATGTAAAATGCAAAACATATTTTTTTGTTATCATAACCCCCACATGCTATGCCTGCTGTTGATATCAAGACGTAGCAATCCGAGCAACACCCTTGGCCTCTCCAGACCTTAAGTTAAATGTTAGCAACGAAACAAAGTAAACACCTACACGTGTTCATAATTAGAGCGTAATGCAAGATAATAAAGACATCTACTCACTAAGCTAAGCTAGTTTTGAAGAGTTTTTAAGTTGAGAGTCATCGCTTAATTACCGTATTCGCCCGATTTGGCTACCTTTCCTGTTTTTAAAACTCAAATATCCGCTTCGGGGAACGAGCCATGAGTCCATTAAAGCCATAAAAAGTTATTCGCTTAAGGAACTGAACAGCCGAGGCTTACAATATGAAAATGCAAATATGAAAAATTTGATTAAGCTTAATTAAGATTAAGGATTAATTAATGCTTTTATTTACTCAAAAAGAGCCCATTTTAAAAACAATAATAAAGATTTATATTAAATAGTAAGAAACGAAACTGTCTTGCAGAGGAGGAACAAAGACTAGTTAAATTAGTAAAGCGAAGGGTACATGCTTAATAAAAAGTATAGCTTGCTGCAGATCGTCGTGCAAGAAAGATACAAGGCTTCAGAAGACCGGGGAGAAGACGCACGTCCTGGCTCAAGAACCTCGTGGTTAGGGATGGGCACCCGATCCTTGTTCAGGACAACGGCCAACAAAATGAAATAGCCTTAATGATAGCCGACCTCCGATAGATAGATAAAAAGAACAAGAATGTAAAATTGTTTTCGCAATTTTATCACCCCCACCCAAAAATCACATTTTGACATTTTAACTGTAAGTAACGTCATTTTTATCAAGTGCTACAATAAAAATGACGTTATGCAGGCCACAAACTAAGAAACGTTAAAGTCGAATAATAATTATTTATTTTATTCAGAATTATTTATTTATTTTTCATTTTGGAAAACCAACAATTGACTATTGTATATAGATATTAAACAGTAAATTCCCTAAGAACTATTAAAGGTTTTCACATATAAGCATAAAATTAAATTAATCAAATTAACAATAATAATAATAACAATACTCTTTTGACCGCCTTCGTGGTCTAGTGGTAACAAACGTTGCCGTGAACTCGGGAGGTCGTGGAATCGATTTCCACCGGGGGCAAGTTGTACATTGTATAATTTGTCTCGGTCTGGGTTAAAAAAAAAAGTATAATATGTAGTTTATCAACCATCTAGTTTCTGTAACACAAGCCTCGTAGCTTACCACGGAAATTAGTTGGCGCTGTGTGACCTGTCTGGAAATATTTATTATTTATTTACTACTTTATTGCACACAAAATATAAAATAATGTACATAGGCGAGCATAATACCGTATGGTATTCTCTACCAGCTAACCTTTGGGAGAGTGAGAAATTATTATAATGGGTGCAGAGTACGAAATAAGAATAATAATAACAGTTAAAATCAATATATACCATAATAGTTGTTATACCGGTACTCATTGTATCTTGTCTTTTAAAGAATCGGATGAATTTACCAGTCAGTCACTTCGTAAAATACCTTTATCTATGTAAGCTAATAAACTAGCTTAGCTTAGCTTTTAATGAACAACCAGCTTATAACTTTAAAGATAAATAAATATCTTGTAGGTAGGTAATTAGAAATATCCGTTGATTACCAAAACGCGTTATTTGTATTGAAATTATCTTGTTTTTCCAAGCATTAAGGATATAGGATAATAAAGACTTAGGCTCATTGATAAGGCAGACGACCGACAATGTCAGTAGTAGGTAAAGTAAAAAAAAGTAAGGTGTCATCACGACCGTTTCCCTTTCGGGGTAGTCAGAAAAATATCGGATTCACATTTAGCCAACTTTACTATAAGCCAATCATAACAAGTGGCAAGCTCGTCGATGTCTCCAGCGTACCAAACTCGAGAAATTCACAAATAAATTAAATATTAATTAAATGTATTTATTTACATTAATAAATATTTTTGTGTCTCGACCAGGAATCGAACCCGGTACCTTCGAGTCTAAATCCACGGACTTATCTGCTAGACTCGGAGGCCAGTAGTAGTAGGTATTTAATATATTATTTATAAAGGTCCTATACTTTATTTATTTATTTTATTTCAAAACTTTAATGCACAAAGTACAAAAGGCGGACTTAATGCCCGTAGACATTTTCTGACAACCAAACCTTTGGGGCTAATTAGAACAACTGTAGGTGCAAGGAAAGTATAAGTGACACATTAATTAGATATAAATACTTAGATAATAAACTTATATATAATCTACTTATAAATATAAATATACTAAATACTAATACATACACAATAATAAACATACATATAAAACTTACAAATTTTGTTTGGAGCTATTTAATTAATGTGAGTAGACCAGCTTTTTAAATGATGATCTGGTAGATGCCTGCCTTATGTTAATTATTTATTTTATAATAGTACTTTATTTATTACTGTTACTTTCATTGCACCAATATTTCCTTGAACGACATCATTCATTTATATGCGATTTGGGCGCGTATCGTCAGGCGATTTTTTATTATTTACTTTATTTACGTCTTTAAAAAAAAAGTACGTGATTGATACGAACATTACATATTTTATTTTCAAAATAACTTATTTGCACAATATTTTTTCTATTTTTTTAAATTATTTGTATACTAGCACGTCATGTGACCTTGGGCCCACCTGATGGTAAGTGGCGCGCAAGGTCCATGAATGTTGTTGTCCAACTGAAGTCATACAAGCAAGAAGTCATGACTGACATCAGTCCCTAACACTATGCCGGCTTGACTAGATGAAGGTGATTGATGATATTCAGGTTCTTTTACAGTTTCCGCTGCTCGGGAGTGGAACAAACTTCCTCTGGTTATCAGACGGGCGCCGTCTATTAATATATTTAAAAATCTACTTATCGCTCACTTTCTTAACAAATAACATAGATCTTCCTAGTACCTATATCTATCATACTATTTTTGTTGTGTGTAAACAGTACTATATACTTACTTAGTTTCGTATTTGTGTATATATATATATTTATGTATTTAAGTAGTAGTATGTAACGATTATTATGTATTGTATGTAAATTGTATATTTATAATAATGCACCCCGCAAATCCTCTACCACACTCCCAAAGGTTAGCTGTTATAAAATGCCGCATTAAGTTCGCCCTTGTTACTTTTAAGTTTTTTTGTGCAATAAAGAGTTTATAAATAAAAAAATATAAAGGTGGAAACACAGAGGCTGGAAGAGCATTCCATCTTTATTGTACGACAGATGTATGAGTCCCCAAATTTATAGGTACGCGAAGGGATGGTGACTACGGTATGTGGGTGCATATTCTGACCTGTGCGTGTGGTTCGGTTGCGGAATATAGTAAAAAAACATTAGTCTTGTCAATAAAAGTATCGAAACGATTATTAACATTATTTTTATCATTGTAGTATACAGTTACATTTTATCAAGCAACACAACATGTGACCTTGCCCCCACCTGATGGTAAGTGGCGCACAAGGTCCATGAATGTTAGCAACTGGAATCAGACACTCATGACTGACATCAGTCCCTAACAATATGCCGGCTTGACTGGACATGAAGGCAATTTGAACCTGATCTCGAAATGTGTGGATACATTTTATTGGGTTATCGCCACTTCCCAGACTGGGTAAATTACAACCATCAGTCCGCATACCACCTATCTCAATATTTAAATAAAAAAATATATATATGTATAAGATTTAATTTACATAACAAATTAATTTAACAAATAATTCGATTGCACAATGACTTCCGAATTGTATTGTATGAGAAATGGGGCAGTGTGATAGCGATCCCTTTGTTCTCTTATCACTTCCTAGAATTGATACTAAGTACTTATTAACTTAACTACTTGTTTGAAGAGATATTTTGACGTTGCTTTCTCTTAGGCTCCATACAACACAAACCTACCACACCACACCACCACCACATCACCACAACAACAAGTGGGCTATGTTATGACGCTAAATTGTATAAAAAATATTCGGATATTATCCGACCAAATTTCTGCTGGGCGTCCTCGGATTTAATTATCTGGAAACCAGGCGCGATTATAACTCTTTGATGCAATCCTGCCTTGTCCTACGCGGCGAGTCGGACAGTCCCGAGCTGGTGTCACAGTTGGTGCGATTGTATGCACATGACAAATATCTCCGCGCGCGTGCTCACAGATTGCTGGCCCCAGCTACCTACCGCACGGTGGCGCATCGCTACTCTCCGTTGCCTCGTGCACTTTATGCACTTAGAAATTTGCTCGAGTCAACACATCTTTGCTGACGATCTGTCCAAACTCAGTAAAGCATGTTGGAAATTTTGTGAGTAAATGAAATTGATTAAGATTTTGATTATTATCTTTTGTTATTATTATTATTATTTTCTTGGACTTAGTATTAATTAACTTAGTATTAAGTTTGAAAAATGAGTTAATTTTATATTATTAATAACGTCTGACTCCTCCTTGCATGGTGTAGGAGAGGAGACAAATTTCTAAGCATCCCATGGATTCACCGTGCGGGTGCCGGGTCCATCGTGTGTGGGTAAGAGATGAGAAGAATGGTGTCTTGGAGTATCTGTAATACCACGTAAAGAGTATGTATGTAAAACAAAATAAAAAATAAAAAAAATTATCACACGGACCACATTTTGCCGTCAAAATCAACCGTGACGGCGATAATGACCACATCGCAACCACAACAATAATTATGTCTTTTAAATAATTAGTAAATGAACTTATAAATATTGATAGTGAGTGACCGGAAACGCAGGGCCATCTAGATATCTCACCCTTGTTGAGGCCCCCAGATCGAAACTTATGTATAACCTTTTGATAATAATTATTATTTATATTTTCACAACAATCAGAGACCTCTCGCACTAGCAACCTTCCACCTCACAAAGACAACGTTGCTTTTCGACGCAAAGACGATTTGCCTGTCTGCAAACACTAGCGACAATGCAACCCCATCGATATTTTGTAGTTACCACAACCTAATTGCAAGCTGCAGCGACACTATTCACATGTAACCGCTGCTTGATCATTTGTTGTCGCTGCAATATGGTGCGATTGTGTTATGTTTGAATTAAGCTTTTAAGTTTGCGTCACCTTGGTCACTATTGGTTTATGCTTTAGACACTTAACTGAAGTTAAGATAATGAACAATTCATACATGAATTTACCTGAACTAAATTTGCAACGTCTTTATATCAAAAAATATGTAAGGGCTTGGGAACAACTGCACAACAATAAAGTCTATTACTAATGTAAGTCCTGTCCGCGTGGAATGGTGGCAAGAACGCTGGCTGCATTTCCCCGCTGAATTGCAATACTGATTCTTTGGGCGAAGAAAGAGCCAGCCCTCTTGTCACCGGAGGAGACGACAAGACGCGGTGTTATGTCTTTTAAAAACTTTAATACATACATTATTATACCAATTTAACAAAGTTATGTCGACTCGTCTTTTTGTGAAGGTTTATGGTGAGTATTTTTTTTAACACTTAAGTGTGTTGTGAATTTGTGACAAGAAACAAGTTTATTTGTCATGCTGGGGTTCGAAACGCGACCTTTTTACAACCAGGCCACCACTCGTAAAGTAGGAGATAAAGAGAATTTGCGAGGTTGCGACCATTACTGGAGAAATCTGACCTGACTGACCTCAAGATTGTGACGTCAATCATATTACATGCTTCTAATAGTACCTAATCGTATCATTGTTCTGTCCGTAACTCAAAGTCTATTACAATAATACAAAGTCAATTACGACTTGAACTATCATGATAGCCCCAAGACAAGAACACAGAGTCCTAGATCTTTATCTAGAACTACGAATAAAGATTATTTGATGTGATGGAAAATCATTAATTAATCGATGAATTAATACACGCAAGCGCTGAAAGAAAGATACAAAAGTCCTCAACCAGTGCGCCCATAATGGAGAGTAATGCTGTACGGAGTAAAAACGTGGATACTGCATAGAAGGTCTGGTCCACAATGATAAGTAACCTAAACCAGACTTTTTAATGTACCTTCAGCCAGTGTTTTATTTATTTGATCGTGATATGTGAGTCTCGGTCTGCCAGGGCCTCCTTCACAACTTTCGCATTATATATCTGGTTCGTCAATCTTTCATCCCTCATCCTTTTAACATGCCCGAACCATCGTAGCATGCCTTTCCTTATTTTTGTCCCTATGCTTTCCTTCATACCAACCATCTAAGTAGTTGTAACAAATATAATCTAACCAAATTGTCGTAGTTGCTGTTATAAAGATCACAGGACACCGCAATACCTGAAAGACAACTTTACTTTTCTAGGCTCTATCCATGATCGAACTCTTAATCGAACTCCACCCTCTCCATTCCTTCCCATCACACCTCTTTTGTCTCTAATTCGTTTGCTGTTGTAGCTGCAAATCTTTGGAATGACCTACCTTTAGGTATTAGGCAAGCTCCAAATCGAGTCATCTTCAAAAATATGGTTTACAAACACCTTCTTTCTAACTAGACTGTCCCAAATTTATGTCTCTTTTTCATTACCTCACTATCCTCAATTGCAGCAACATCATATTTCACTTCCCTCATCATGTAAGTAGTTTTATTTTATATTATTGTTTATTTATGATGTAATTTATGTTTATATATATGTATATATTTATATATTGCATATTTATGTATTTGTATATGTATTAATACTGTTAATAATAACTTAATTAATGATTTCACCTACTATCTATACTGTCTAAATGACCTAAAGGTTTGGCTGTCTGAGAATGCCTAGCGGCATTAAGTTCGCCTTTGTACATAGTGAAATAAAGTTTTTAAATAAATAAATAAAGGTCTTGATAGACTCATGGACAAACAAGATCTTGTTTGAAGTAACATTTTTTTTTGTATACAAACGTTGATATTTCCGTTTTCCGTTAATCGTCATCTTTAACAATAGTCGCTATTTACTTTACCACAAAAGGCTGAGATTAGCATTAGATATTTGTCGTATTATTAGCACAGACTTTTTTTTTTTAAATAGTGTCTAAGTCAAGATATCAAGCGTTGTAAACAGTTTACGACCTAAACTCTGAGTTTTGAGATTTAATACGGCTTTGAGACTTGTTCATATTGCATGTTGCATGCTAACAGCGAAGTGCTAACGGCACATCCGAAGTGCTAACGGCACATCCGAAGTGCTAACGGCACATCCTCTGATCATCCATACCACATACACATACATAAAACATATCATCATTTCATTTCATTTCATAGGTGATAGGCGGACTGATGGTGGTAATTTGCCCAGTCTGCCGGGGCGGGGAAGTATCCACCGTTCATGCCGATAAACCCAGTAAAGCCGATCTATATAAGTGTTCTATTTCTATTGTTAAGAATAAGACATATTCTGCCTCATATCATCTCATTCTTTTTGTAATAGTCTACTCAGTGTTAAGTTTTATCTATGTTTCCATATCTATTTCTGTAAAAACTTGTTATTAGCCCTTTCTTACTTTATCTTTTTTCTTTATATTTAAGTATTGTTTAGCTGTAAGTTTTCCTAGCTGTATAAAATAAAAAAAATTAACCGCTAGACCACGGAGGCAGTTTATATATGTAGGTAATGTTTATTTTATCACGCGCGACCTGTAAACATGACTAATAATCGTAGGTTGTTTTAAAATTATCGCTTTAACATTGGAGCGGTCAGTCGACTTTGTAACCATAGATAAGAGATAACCTGCGCAATGTCATAAAAGGTATTTTTAATAGCCAAATTATAATTTTCATGAAAGGATTCTCCGCTCTGCCCATAACTCTTTACTGTCCATCCCTTCACATCACACTAACTTCATTGGAAATTCCTTCTCAGTCGTAGCTGTGACATTATGGAACAGCCTACCTCTTAGTATCCGTCAGGCACCCAACAGAAGTGTATTTAAAAGACAAGTATATTCACACTTTTTAAAGATGCAATAAATATTCACAATTCATTTCTCTTCTGATTGTTATTGTAATGTAGTTGTATAATATAAATATTAGTTTCTGTTTATGTATATACGTTTAAGTAGTTTATGTATGTATTGTTTATGTATTATTTATGTAGTGTATGTATTATTATTATGTAGTTTAAGTATTAAAATTATGTATTTATTTATTTAGTTATAAGTACGTTATTTAAATTAACATAAAAATTATTTAAATATTCTTTATTTTATGTTTGTTTTATAAACCTACCATAATTGACACAATGTCCCGAAGGTTGATGGTAAGAGAATGCCAATCGGCATTACATACGCCTTTTGTTAACAAAACAATAAAGTTTTTAAATAAATAAATAAAAAATAACACCAGCAGCAAAATTAACTAACAATGCGCGGTCTTTCGCCTTGTTCTCTCGTGTCGTGGTCGCGGCGGAAACCCCTACATTTAGGGCCGGATTAATAGTCAGCTCTAAGAATAAACTTAAGCACGTGTTTACATAAATCCGACTTCACCGTTGCTTAGCCAAGCCAAGGGTTACCACGGTTAGAACATATTAAATAAATAAAACTGCCTCCGTGGTCTAGCGGTTAAGTCCGTGGATTTAGAATAGGAGGTACCGGGTTCGATTCCTGGTCGGGACACAAAAAAAATATTTATTAATGTAAATAAATACATTTAATTAATATTTAATTTATTTGTGATATTTCTCGAGTTGGTACGCTGGAGACATCGACGAGCCTGCCACTTGTCATGATTGACCAATAGTAAAGTTGGCTAAATGTGAATCCGCTTATTTATAAGCGTGGTTTCTGAAATCCGAAAGGGAAACGGTCGTGATGATGATAGTTTAAATGATATATATGATTATTAGAGATGAAACGGATAGTGGTTTGGCCGGATACCGGTTACCGAATATTCAGCAAGCTACGAGGCCGGAGCGCCGGATATCCGGCAACCGAATATTCGGCCCTTTAACGCGTTACATGACGCGACCAGTTTGATTTGAAAATATTATTACCAACAGCAAAATACCAATGCAAAAAATTTGGTATTCATTCACCATAATTTGCCACTTGTTAATTTTGAGTATTAAGCTAATCAATAAAATAAACATTTTTGTCGAGTGATTATTAAAATAAACTGTGTCCATAACGTAGTGTGGTATCATTATCCTCGTATAAAATTATGAGAATGTTTTGAATATAACTATCCGGCATCCGACCGGATACTGAGTTACTATCCGGTATACGGCCGGATATCGGATAGTTACCGGATATACGTTTCATCTCTAATGATTATATATATATATATATTTTGTATGCCCTTACTCTATGCCAATATGTTATTCTTGAAAATTGTGGAAGGCCCATCTCCAACAGTGGAAGTCTAGGACTCTGGGTTCTAGGGGCTGTAATGATGATGAATGATGGAGAAGCAAATAAAATTTGTCACTTCCGGCACATGGTTTCTTAGGACTAGTGGATTGTTTCTATCAATAAAATACATTTTAGTCCAAAGTTGAGCACACAAAGTCACCCTGTATACCTACATGTACTCGTACATATATATATTATATATACATATGTTTTTTTTTATTATTCGTTTATATCAACGAAAATGACAGGCTAGTGAAAGAGAAAGTGTATTTTATGGTTTTAAAAGTTTACCTAAATTTACAAAAAAAATCCTAAATATTATTTTAAACATATTTTTTATCTACCTACATATCGTCATGATCGTAGAACAGTGACGGATCTGCTTTATTTAAAATTTTCATGACGGCCATTCAAAGTTAAATAACTGTTTTTTTGTCACTTCTTTTTTAAGTTAATACTAGTCTCATAATAAGTGCAAACCTTATAGATTTCATTTTGGAGCCCTTTCTAACATTTGCACTATAAATTACAGACCACAAACAATATAAAACTATACTTATATAAAATCAGATTTTTTTAAATCCAACACTGTTCTACGATCATAACGATATATGCCATGAGTATGTAAGAAAGACTTTCAAAATACCCCAAAACGTGTTATTTTTGCCTTATTTCGCTTCGTTCACAAAATATAGAGATTTAAATGATTTTATGAGTGTCAAGGGGTCGTCATAGACATTAATTTAAAAAATATATAGGGATTTATAATGGATAAATTAAAGCCGTATTTTTTGACTGTGGCAACACTTTTATAAAATTAATTATCAAAGATTTCTCACGGATTATTGTTACTAGTACCTAAATAGAAGATAAACATAATCTACTTCCTATACTAATATGGTAAATCAAGAACAAACTGTTGATAAAAAAAAACTCAGCGCGATGTCCGCGTTGATATCATTCTTCTTCACAATAAGGTTTGACTAAAAAAAAATGTGTTTTTGTTTTATTATATCTTCAATATTATTTCTTTCGTTTTAATTAAAGAAAAAAAAGTAAAGTATCATCACGACCGTATCCCTTTCGGGGTAGTCAGAAACCACGCTTATAAATAAGCGTATTCACATTTAGCCAACTTTACTATAGGCCAATAATCTCTCATCGATGTCTCCAGCGTACCAAACTCGAGAAATATCACAAATAAATTAAATATTAATTAAATGTATTCATTCATTTACATTAATAAATATTTTTGTGTCCCGACCAGGAATCGAACCCGGTACCTCCGAGTCTAAATCCACGGACGTAACCTCTAGACCACCAAGGCAGTTCTAATTAACAAAATAATTTATACTTTAATAAAATAAATACATTATTTTAGATTTTAGAACGTTACCTTAAAAACATTAGTCAGCGTGAGTGACGTCACTTAATAATACGAAGACCTTGCAAAGCGCTCTTTTTTTTACTGAATTTTGCTTTAAAATGTTCTTAAATTAAGTAATAAAAAAAAACTTACCTTCTTTCAATTTGCTGCGAACCTGAAGCTTCGTGTTTTTTGCTATTGAGCAGTAGTTTATGGTATAATTTCTCTGCTGCTACGGACTTATCGTGGGCAGAGTACACGAACCCGTGTAACTGATGAAACAGGGTCATGCTAAGCCTCCATAACGATTTGCTCATCCGAGGCGTGCATGCTAGAAACCTACAAACAAAATTATCCTATCAGACTGCAGAAGTATCCTATGACGACTAACAGAAAATCAAACTGTTCACATTTTTTATTTAGAACTATAGATACAGACTTTTAAAAGTGATAAGTGGGTAGGTTTACATCTACCGCCCAGTATGTACGAGACTACACCGCATAGCCTCAGTCGACCCGTGACCACGGCCAATGCAACTTGGCTGAAACGTCGGGAGAAATATGTCTCTAAGCTAAATCGCGTAAAGACCCGTTTAAATTTTAAAAACTATTATGAATGTGCGCTTTAGTTTGTAACGTTTACCTACATACATACATACTATACAGCTTGCATTTATTTTATAGATTACAAAATGCGATAAATGCGGCGACTGCGGCTCGGTCTAGGGACGAAAAAACAAATTTAAAAATCGAGACTGCACCGCATAGCTCCAGTCGACCTGTGACCACGGCCAATGCAACATCGCTGAAACGTCGGGAGAAATATGTCTCTAAGCTAAATCGCGTAAAGACCCGTTTAAATTTTAAAAACTATTATGAATGTGCGCTTTAGTTTAAAAAGTTTACCTACATACATACATACATGCAGCTGTATAGTATGGACGAAAAAACAAATTTTCAGGCACCCTGAACAAGAACGTTGCGAACACAGAGCAAGGAATTGAGAATGCGTAATTAATGCACAAATCAATAATTGCAACAGTGTAAGTGTCAATGACGTAAATAAGTAAATAAAATGACGTAAATAAATTTAAAAAATGACGTAAATAATAATATCAGTTATTGCAATAGTGTAAGTGTCAATGACGTAAAAGCACAGTGAAGATAAAAATGTATGTAATTTTTTATCAAGTTAAATTCGTGTAAATATTTAAACATTGAAAACGTACGCACATAATCCTTGACCCATATATTTATGTTATGTATTATAATTTAAAAAAATATACAGCTATTGTGTTTAATGAGATGATACGCAAAAGTGAAAAGTCTATTTTATATATTTTACGCCAACTTACAATTGGACGTAGTTACGCAAATGTGGATTCAATCCACATCAAGTTAAGTAAATTTTAAGTACTTTTATATACACACATCAACACTGTGTAGGGATATTTTGGATATACTCAATTTACTCAAAATCTATAAAAAAATAACATAAGTATGTATTTTTATAAATCCCATTTATCAGATTACCAGAATAAAAGAAAACTATTTTTTTTGCGTAAACAAATTTTTATTTAAATCAAGAAAAAACGTGAAATAATGGTAAAACTAACAATGAATGTGTATCTCAAGAAAAGTGAAAAATAAGGAAAAAAAAATATGTTTTTATGTAGGCAGTAAAACCAACCATGACGTTAATAACGGTCCTGCAACGGTTTTTCATGCTTTGGAGTAAGTTATCCAAGTCTTGCTGCGGTATATTGTTCCAGGTCCGGCTAAGATGCAAAAAAAGTTGCTCCTCCGTCGCAATGTTTGCAGGGAAGTTCCTCAAAGCCCTTCTTTGGAGAATGTCCCACGCGTGTTCTATGGGATTTAGGTCAGGCGATTGAGCGGGCCAGCCTAAGACCGATATGTCGTGCTCATCACCACTCGCTGTGTGCGGACGGGCGTTATCGTGCATGAGCGTGAATTCGTGGCCCATTTGTAGTCGATGGGGGTAGATTATTAGTACTAGCACCTCGTTACGGTATTTTTCAGCTGAAATAAAATAATGGTGTTTCTGATCCAAACGAGGTCTGTTCTTCCACCAACACGAATTCCCGCCCAAACCATAATTGTCCCGCCGTGGTATGAATGGACTTCCCGAGGATGTTGCAGACGGCTCTCACGACCAGGAACTCGCCAAACACGTACTCTACGTGTATCGGGATGGAAAACGAACCGGGACTCATCGGTAAACAGCACTGCAGAGCACTGGTTATCTTCCCACAGCAAATGTTCACGAGCCCACTCTAGTCGACGTCCACGATTTCCTCGGCGTAGTGCTGGAGTACGAAGTGGTCTGCGAGCATGAAGGTTAGCTTCATGCAGCCTTCTTCTCACAGTTTGGTCACTCACAAGCAACTGGTGCTCTGACTGGAGCCTCTGAACCAACTGTATGGCCGTAACATTTGGTTGTCTTCTCGCGGCAACTTGCAAAAATCGGTCTTGTCGTTGAGTGGTTATGCGTTTGCCGCCTGGGTGTCTTTCAGCCACTTCACCAATAGCAGAATAACGTGACCATAACCTTGATATAATGTTCTGTCTTGTTCCAATCTCCTCAGCAATACTCCGTTGAGTAGCCCCTGCTTAGAGCATGCCTACTGCCCTTAACATTTCCTCTCTCGTTAAATGGCGCCGCTGCATGATGCACACAATAAAATTAATTCGAAATTTACTAATAACTTGTTATAAAACTTGAATTTAACACAAAAAATAGCCAAAAACAACTGTGAGTAAATGAAACCTTAGGACTTTGCTACCATTATGCCGCGTTAATCTTTTGTTTTTAATTTATTTTTTCAAATTCAAACTTAGAATCGTTCAAAAAGGTTTACAAAATAAGCTGTCTTCAAAATAACTTAAAACTGGCCTGGTTTAAGAACTTTATACAAAATATCCCTAGACAGTGTTGATGTGTGTATATAGATTATAATATAAAAATATTTGATCTTTAATAAATTCCACGTGGTATAGGTCTTTATTATGACAAATGTAAATAGCAAGATTTGTTTGGAAAAAGTGTCATTTTACTAACAATCTTTACAAAACTATAAAATATATATACTTATCCACCTTTGCCTGTCGACTACTCCTAACGCTGGCCCTCCCACATTTTAAATTATGCAACGTAAGATAACGATATGTAATCAAGAGCAAATAACGATAGCTTAATGAAAACATTCGAAGCCAAAAAATACAGATAAATACATATTAAAAACATTCGAAATACTTAACATCCATCTCGCTCGCACATACCATTATTTCTGACTGTAAGTCAAAGTCAAAATATATTTATTCACGTAAACCTAATACTGGCATTTGTGACATGTCTTAATTTAAATTATTTTTTCGTGTTAGTGGAAGATTAAGCAGCAAAGTTTTTTTTTTAATTAGTTTTTATAGAAGTGGTCCAAAGAGGAAGCTGTTAGCAAAAGACTAGCAGCTTAGCACTACTTAGTACTTTTAAGAAGTCTACTTCAACTTACTAGGATATAAAATATATATAATATTTATATTTATATATTATTACATAATTTGGTAAAAGCTGTGGTGGCTCGGTTGTAAGCACGCTTTCCTTAATATCCTAAAATAAATATACAATTTTTTATATAATAAAATACATACAAACTATTATTTACTTGTTATTAATTATAACATTTTATTTGTAACTTTACACTACTTTCTGAAAATCCCAAAGATATAACAAAGTGACATTGCAAAAATAATGATAAAAAAAGTCAAAAAGTCCCCATCCCCAGCACATGCCTATTTATTATCAGGGTTTAAACAATCCCACTGATGTTGTCAATATTAGATTAAACTGTTTCAAATAGTAAAAATTCCCAATCCCATTGCCAACAATAACCGGCCCAGACATCACAAAGGCGTAACAAACGAACTGACCTAGTGATAACATTGGAGTGGCGCCTACAGAACTGTCTACGAGCGAACACATTCCCCACGACATTGTATTGAGTAGAATGCCTTTCAACGTGCCCACCGATATAACTAAAACAAGCGTGATGGTTACGACTAGCTGATAACATCTAGGTGTTAGTTATAACTAAGTGATAATGACAACTAGATATTAGTTACAACCAGGTTGATAATGACAACTAGATGTTAGTTACAACTAGCTTATAATAGCATCTAGGTGTTAGTTATAACTAAGTGATAATGACAACTAGATATTAGTTACAACTAGCTTATAATAGCATCTAGGTGTTAGTTATAACTAAGTGATAATGACAACTAGATATTAGTTACAACTAGGTTGATAATGACAACTAGATGTTAGTTACAACTAGGTGATAATACCATCTAGGTGTAAGTTATAACTAAGTGATAATGACAACTAGATATTAGTTACAACCAGGTTGATAATGACAACTAGATGTTAGTTACAACTAGCTTATAATAGCATCTAGGTGTTAGTTATAACTAAGTGATAATGACAACCAGATATTAGTTACAACTAGGTTGATAATGACAACTAGATATTACTTACAATAACAACTAGATGTTAGTTACAACTAGGTGTTAATAACTACTAGGTGTTCAATAATGCTGAGTATTAATTACAATTAGGTGTGAGTTACAAGCAAGTGTTAGTTACTCGTACAACTAAATGTTATTACTAATTATAACTAGTTATTGATAACAAACAGGTGATAATTATAAAGAAGCAGACCAATAAATAAGCAAACAAGTAAATAATATAATTCATACTTACAAATTGTCAATCCAAACATCACCAGGAGCCCTATTCTGGTACTTAGTCGCAAACGTTATATAATAAAATGCGTAAATGTGTAAACTCTATATAACGACACTGAAGGGTGCATTCTATGGCGTTATAGAGAGTTGTCGTTAAATGGAGAGAAGATGTATCATTGTATGGAAGACAAGCTTAACCAACCAAAGCCAATTGAATTGCTTTCGACGCTTTTTTGGGAGTTTGTCGTTAAATCGAGTGACGTTACATGGAGTTTACACTGTATATATATAATGCTATTAAGGTTGATATTTGCACGGCAGCTATCAAGGTCGAGCGCTTATAGAGTTGAGAATTGAATAATATTTTGTAATTATGACGCAACCTCTGACGTAAATAACGAGATCCATTAATAACGTTTAGCGACTAAGTACAGAATGATTACTACTATTAAAGAAAAAATTTTTTGACCAAATCTCAAACTCACCTTTGTATTTACTTATACATATATCATTTAGTGAAGCAATTTTGTATCTAGTGCTTATCTTATAGGATATATATATACAGTGTTAACTCTATATAACGACACTCAAGGGACTATGCATTGTATGGCGCTATAGAGAGTTGTCGTTAAATGGAGAAAAGAAAAATCAGAATTGGAAGACAAGCTGAACCAATCAAAGCCAATTGATTTCGACGCTTTAGTGAGTTTGTCGTTAAATCGAGTGACGTTACATGGAGTTTACACTGTATTTTTATTTCATTATAGTCTAAACTATAAAATTTATTTATTTCTGGCTAATGTCCTACATATTATGTCACTATGAACAGTGACTAAAATAAACGCTGTGATTTTGTAACATAAAATTGTTAAATAAATTACAGTAACTTAAGGAATCTTTAAGAATCGCACTCTTTGGGTTGGTTTTTTGATCGAAATTTTCGGACCCAATTCGCGGCTAATAAATAAAAAGTATCATCACGACCGTTTCCGTTTCAGGGTGGTAAGAAACCACGCTTATAAATAAGCGAATTTACATTTAGCCAACTTTACTATAGGCCAATCATGACAAGTGGCAAGATGTCTCCAGCGTACCAAACCCGAGAAATATCACAAATAAATTAAATATTAATGAAACGTATTTATGTATTTACATTAATAAATATTTTTATGCCCCGACCAGGAATCGATCGGTGAAGGTCGCACTTCTACAAATGGTATATAGTACTACCTCCGTGGTCTAGCGGTTAAGTCCGTGGATTTAAACTCAGAGGTACCGGGTTCGATTCCTGGTCGGGACACAAAAATATTTATTAATGTAAATAAATACATCTAATTAATATTTAATTTATTTGTGATATTTTTCGAGTTTGGTACGCTGGAGACATCGACGAGCTTGCCACTTGTCATGATTGGCTTATAGTAAAGTTGGCTAAATGTGAATCCACTTATTTATAAGCGTGGTTTCTGACCACCCCGAAAGGGACACGGTCGTGATGATACTTTACTAGATTTAAATAAATAATATATTGTACTTACTTGGAAAATGTAGCATACATAATATCAATGGGGACTCGATATGGTATGGTCAGGATAGGTAGATATTTGATCCCTTTCTGCCTTAATATCCAGTTGAGAACGCCGTGATTGGCTGAATCTATCGCGTTTTGGAAAACTGTCATTACTGTATCTGGCAGGTCATCAACTAACGCGTCCTAACAAGAAAATGTTACTTTTAGAATAAAAACAATTTAGAATTATTTTTAAATTAAAAATAAATTAAATATAGACAATGACAAAGATCATGACATTAGACAAAACAATAGGTAATAAACATAAAAGGGGAGAAGACACGAATTTCAAAAACAATATAATCAGTCATTTCAAAAACCACCTAAATTACATTAATTTTTTGAGGAATTAAATAGAAATATAAATAGAATTGGGCCTAAGCAGATCTGCAGCCAATACATTTATAGAACGAGCTTCCAAGACGATTAACGGATTCATACAGTATTTGGTCGGGTAGGGAGCGTACCAATAAAAATAATAAATAAATAAATATTTCCAGACAGGTCACACAGCGCCATCTAATTTCCGTGGTAAGCTACGAGGCTTGTGTTACGGAAACTAGATGGTTGATAAACTACATATTATACTTTTTTTTTTGTAAATATATATTATACATATAAACACCCAGACCGTGACAAATTATGCAATGTACAACTTGCTCCCGGTGGGAATCGAACCCACGACCTCCGGAGATCACGGCAACGTTTGTTACCACTAGACCATGGAGGCGGTCAAAATTAAAAATAACTTCAAATGAATTTTACATTATTACTGTTCAAACAATACTATGGTTTACCTCTATGTGGATTGTGAAACGACGAAATTTAATAAACTTTTTAAATATGTTTTGTTATTTAATATTATTTATTATAAAATATTATTTAATTGTCATATTTCTCGAGTTTGGTACGCTAGAGACATCGACAAACTTGCCACTTGTCATGATGGGCCTACAGATCCTCAAGAGCTGCTGGAGATAAGCCTTTCAGAACGTCTTCCTCGTCACAGGCCCTAGAACACAAAGTCCTAGACCTCAACTGTTGGAGATGGGCCTTCCAGAGATTTCTGGAGAATTTGGCCTAAACTCTCCAGCAGACGGGTTGGCGAGAGTCTTATGTCAATCTTTATTGACATTATTATTAACGATTGCACAAGTTGGTTTTAGTGGAACCGGGATTTAACGTGCTCTCGGAGGCACGGGAACGGTGGTGTTGTAAATCTATAGCAAAGAGGTGTGGTGGCTCGTTTGCAAGAACGCTGTCGTTAAATACCTTAATAGGTCGGTTCGAACCCCGGCATGTACTAATAAAAAAAACACTATTCTAAAAACGAATAATCAATTTTAATTGATTAATAGCAATTACCTGTCTATGCGTTTTACATTCTTCACAGTCTGGAGCGTGTTCGAACGTAGAATCATCAAGTACATCGTGCAATTGAAACGTGGACTGTACAGCAAGACACCTAGTGCACGATATCATGTTGTTCCTTTGTAAAAACCTCAGCGCATCATCGAAACCTTGCTTGCACATGTTGCTTAGAACTTCGGGTTTTGGCGGGAAAAGAATGCGCGCGAAACGAGTAATGTTCTGCTTAGACAATTCTATACTTGTATTCGCTACGTTTACCTAAAGAATTTAGATCAGTTTTATTATTATTATTATTATTGTATATAATATACAATATGCCATATATCAGTCCTAGCTGTAAAGTCCATAAAATTGTCAGTTATCACCATAGTCTATATATATAGTTATTTATACTATTAGATTGTAAACTGACTCGGCCATTGCAGCTACGAATATGACAGCACCCGAAGTGTTAATCTATTATTGTATTAAATGAGTGTCATTTTAATATCGTATATATCTAAGAAACTGCTCAGGTGCTGGTCTTCTGCTAACAGCTTACTCTTTGGACAACTTTGTTGCTTAGTCTTCCACTAGCAGGAGTAGAATCATACAAAATAATTTTAAATAATGACGTGTCACAAATGCCAGTAATAGGTTTACGTGAATAAAGAATTTTTGACTTGACATGACTTGAAAATAAGATCGTGGCTGTAAAGAGGCCGTCTCAAACCCGTATTCTATCCGTTTCCTCAATGGCTCCTCCACTCAACAATTCCTTCCAGCTGTCAAGCGACAAGAGTCAAGGGATCCTCGAAATCGGTATTCTTAGTTGTAAACTCTTCAAACCTCTAAATGCATAAATATTACCATTTTAAATATTTTAAGTGAGGTTTTTTTTATGGCAACATTGAAGATTGAGTTCCGCTCTAACACTTTTGACATCCATAAATCTATCTCTTTCATATTATAAAGATTCATGTCTGACGATTTTTAAAAATAATTTTGGCACGTCATTGGCGGTAATATGTAATAAACAAACATACATAAATATATTGTGTGCCAAATATTTAAAGATTACTTGTATTAACAGAAATTAAGACTGCTTCCATGGTCTAGCGCGGATTTAGAAATGGAGGTGGCAGATTCGATTCCTGGTCAGGACTCAATAATTTATTTATTTTATTTGTGATATTTCTTGAGTTTGGTAGGCAAGAGACATCGACGAGCTTGCCACTTGTCATGTTGGGCCTATAGTAAAGTTGGCTATATGAGCCTTGTATGACGCAGCTACCTATAATTTTAGTTGAGCATAGGTAGGTACTTACATGAAATAGTTGTGAACTTAGATCGCGTGGACAAATATCACTTTCCCCACAGAATGGGCTGACCGTGATGGTATTTTCATCAAGTACTGGCAGGTTGTCACTGAAACCCCCATCCATATATCTAACACCGTGAAACCGAGGGGGCAACATACCCGAAAATACTGGCACAAAACATGAAGCTAGTAAAGCCTGCAAAAAAAAGGATTTATTACATTTAATTTTTATTAAAAAAAAGAGAAGTTGCAGCACGAGATATATGGTTTATTATAAAATGTGGAACCATTAGATAATTACACACCAAGTCAAATCAACAGTTGAATCACCGATGTACAACAAATAGGATAGAATTTGTTACAGAGTCAGTGCGAGCAAGACAGTATAGATAGAGAAGTGCGTATGGCTCGAGAGCTGGCATACTGATAACTAGCTACTGATTCAAGATACTGTGTCAGTTAGACCTAGTTTGCTAGTTCCGCACGAATTGTTGAATTTTGCTCACAGTGCCAATTGCTAAGAGACTAATCGAAAATTCGAGAACCGCGCGAGGTTCACTGGTTGACCACGCGAGGTACACTGGTGGACAATGCGAGATTCCTTGGTTGACAACGCAAGGTTTACTAGTAGACAGTAGTCCACCAATGGGCCACTTGTCGACAACGAACGACGAGGCGGTGCTGGTCGGGTGGCAGGTGGCTCTGATGAGTTATGACCTTTATGCCTTTTTAATTAAGTACTTCTCCTGTCTGATTTGTGGCTTTACAATCAATCCTTTTCTCCTAGAAATGATAATGCTATGGGCATATAATATATATATATATATATAGATAGTAGGGGCACCCGCTTTACACATACATACTTCCTAAGAGGAGAGATGTAAATCAATCATCCCTAAAATATAAACAGTCGATAATTAACAATATCTGAGTGGACTATACCTGCATAAGATCATGTCTTGTAGGAAAATCTGATACTATAACATTTTTGCCATCATAAACCCTTGTTAGGGAAATATGTAACTTTCCACTAACTATCTTATGAACATCATAAGGGAGGTACTTCTCCATGCCTTCGAGGAGCACATTTTGGATGTTGAAGGATGGACTGAAGGGCCCAAGTGACCCCGCTCGAGCTTCACCCACTACACGAAGAACATCACTTGTGATTTCACCTAAAACAAAGTTTACATTATTTTTATCTGGTCTAATATATGTCTTTGTGTATACATAATTATGTACCTATGTATGTCATGTTATGTGATTTTTATTCCTTATCATTGCCTCAACCGATAGTAAAGTATCATCACAACCATATCCCTTCAAAATCAATTTGTTCATTAACTTTTGATAAATTATTTAGGATATTACAGGTGTATGTGAGCTACAAACTAGGTATAAATACCAAATATTATTTCAAAATTTGACAAGTTGTTGTTAAAAATTAAAGTCAAAGTCAAAATATCTTTATTCACATAAACCTATTACAGGCATTTGTGACACGTCATAATGTAAATTATTTAGAATGATTCTACTCCTGTTAGTGGAAGACTAAGCAGCGAAGTTGTCCAAGCAGTAAGCTGTTAGCAGAAGACTAACAGCTTAGCAAATTCCAGTGACCTGTTAATGTTTAATCTGACTGAGAAAGAAATCTGCAAGGAAAACTCAGCTATAGCAGATTTACAAATTAAACAAATACAGAATTACACAACAACAATAAATAAATATCTTTCAAATTAAAAAAAAAATAAGTAAATAAGAATTATAAAATAAATATAAACTTCAGGTTACAACATAAGATGACAATGTAATAATAAAAAAATAAAAAGTCTGAACTAATAAATTCTGTAAGAACTCAATAGGATTATAATAAGTTTTTTTTGTACTTGAACACTTGTTTTTTAAATAAGCGGATTCACATTTAGCTAACTTTACTATAGGCCCATCATTTATCCACATGACCTGGGTTAGTTAAGTAGCAAGCTACTACTGCTACACATTTTATTTTCCAAATACACCATTCCATTTACACAGTAATATACATACTATATAATAGTAAAAAATATATATAATATTTTTATATTAATTAGGTTTATCCTTTAGTTTATTTAATTTAAGGTTTTGTTTAGTTTATTTTTAACTTTATTGTTTAGGTAGCTTTAATTTATATTTATTGTTTGTATTTGTGTATCTTAATTTACAAAATAAAAATTAATAGTAAAAATAACATTAGGTAAACCAGCCTATTGACAGTCACAAGTTAAGACACCATTCTTCTCATCTCTTACCCACATAGAATGCACTCGCCACAAGCATGGTAAAAGGAAACCTTAGAAATTTGTCTTTCCCTCTTATAAATAAAAGTACAAAACTCCTATTTACAACTTTTTTATTATTGTACACGGCACAAGTAGTATATTGGATATATTGGATGATGGTATTTTAAACCAGACCTATCATTTGTTAGAAAGTAAAATTTATGAATATTAATAACACAAACTGATTTGACATCTACTATATAATAATAATATGGTATTAACATACAATATAAATTAACAGTTACTGTTACAAATTATAAAATGTTAATTTATAAAAACTGTGGTAGAGAAAGGCTGTGGCTGTAGGAAAGGAGCTAGTCGATCCCTTGCTGTTTGTGTTGACATCACGCAGACTTTACTGCCCCAGCCGCCTGCTACCCCTATATTTTCCTGTTTAGTACTACTAGCATAGTCAGTGCATATGCATGAAATTAATATCTATTCACTACATTTCCTTTACAAATCCGTGGTCAAGCAATCAAGTCTTTATTTCAAAAAAATATGTTTATTTTATTTAACTTAAAATTAGCAGTTACATAAATAACTTACCAATAGGTACATCACAGAGTAGGCAGCAGGCAGAGAGCGCGCCAAAAGAAGCACCAGAAATTTTACCCAACAACAAATGGGGCGCATATTTCTTAAAACAAACGGCAACACCTACATGGTATATACCCAAAAAACCACAACCAGCGAACGATAAATTCATATTAATCACATACAATTCTACGATCACAATAAAAAGTATTCAGGGTCTTTATAAAACACTGCACAAAAGACCTTTCACTGGACACTGATGAGAATAATATATTCAACAACAAAATAAACCTGATAAGATAATATTAATCACTGATATAACAAAGCCAATTAGTACTTTAAATATTAGAGCGTTACACACGACTGTCCGCGATTAAAATATACTAAACAACGCAGTTATTTTATTGGTTTCCTTCGTATCAAACTATCACAGATGAACAACAAAAGTCAACTAACTGACAGTTCCTTTATTTCATGGAGATTCCCAAAATTAAATATATTATACCTGACAAATAAATATTCGTCTTGAGAGAGAGACAGACTTATCGTTAACAAAAGTGCTAGAGTGAGTAGTATTCTGATAGAATGAATAATTATCAATATTGAAACGCTTAAACAATTTGACAGTGACATTTAATGAATGTTACCAGAAAAAAAAAAATATCCCTACATATTTTTGGCGCGTTTGTATTAGCGCGATTATTACCCTATATTCTTGTGGGAAAATTTAACCGAAATATAATGCTCTATAAGAAAAGGGTAAATAAGAGTTCTTTAAGTTTATTATATGCATACTAAAATAATATTTAATTGATACCTATAATCCAACATTCCATTACTTTAGTCGCAAACGATTTTGTTATTTACGTCAGAGCTTGCGGCATAATTACAAAATATATTTCAATTCTCTATTCTACAAGCGCTCAACCTTGACAGAGCGTCCGTGCAAATATGAACTTTAATAGCGGGATATATAATATAGTTAACGGATTCCTCAATATACGTTTGCGCTTGAGTAACAGAATAGGGCTGCAATATGTGTATAATTTTGAAGTTTCACACACCATTTTTATTGGGAATAATTTCCCAATTTAACGAATTCCCGACAAATAAGATATTTTCTTTACACTGACAACCCAATATTTTATTTTTAGAAGTTGAGGCAAATACTTTAATTATTTTCAACCTAAAAAAAACTTCGAAGGATATGCAATACGTAGACGCCCCAGCAGCACGGAAGACTGGGTGCAACAATCTTTCTCTACCGCTATGCGATCTGATCTTGTGTATTCTTTATCTATTGCTATGCCCGTCTAATGGTGAAAAGCAGCAAAGCCATCTATGATGCGTGTTGTTTAACTCGGCAGATATTATCTATTTCTCTATCCCGCAAGCGAAACACACGCACAGGCCCAAATATGCCTCCACATACCGTAGCCATAGTGGCGTGCATAATAATTTGGAGACACATCCACAGAAATGTAAGAATTGTATTTTCTTCTGTTGTATGCTGAAGATGTGGAATGCTCCCCCAGCCAGTGTTTTTCCCTACTCATAGACCATTAAGCATCTTAATAGGCATAATTATAGAGACTGATATCGGCCATCAGTTACTCCCGTTCTTGGACCTCGCATACCGCTTACCATAAGGTTGGCGCGGTGTCGCATGTCGTGTATATAGAATAACTTACTGTACAAGGCGACTTAAGTGACCGATGAATTATTATAATTGCAGAGCCAAGACTATAAAATAGGTGCGAATGTTTCGAAATAAAAATCCAACATACTATATCACATATTTTATTATATAACACAACATATATCTCAGTCAGATAACACATTTTTTCTAATCATTTCATTATACAATTTGCAAGTTAAAATACCTACATAAATAAAATTCGAAAAACAAAATAAGTTAATATTAATATAGGCCATAAATCTTGTAAACAGCCTCCGTGGTCTAGGAGGGTTAAGTTAATGGATTTAAAACTCGGAGGTAGGCACTGGGTTCGATTCCCAGTCTGGACACAAAAGATTATTTACCATTATTTAAAGGGTGTGAAAAAAAAGCTCTGTTCATGTGTCGGTATGAATGTCTTGCTTGTCTTGCCTTCACGCATATATCACCAAACTAATTTTGATAAAACTCAGACTGAGTGAGCATCCGATCAGCGTTTTTTTTATACTAATTTACCAAAAATAAAATGTGTCGTAACGAAAGAATTAGTCAAATAGGTTCCCTACGCGATACAAAAACAAACAATGCTCTAGAAATATGGTGTTGGTGGACAATGTTGGACATACCAGGGACGTTGTTCCGGACTAACAAATCCATACTGGATAAATAGGGATCAAACAACACCTTACCTCGACTGTACAATCAAACATTCTCATTTTCTTCGCGGTGTGTAGCAACATTCATCGAGCGCCTGGTAGTCCAGGGTGAAGTCAAAGGCTAGTGGATGCGTAAGTAGGTCTCCGAAGAGATGGGCTGACCAGGTGAAGACTGGATCATCCCCTACATGAGGGCACCAGGAAAGCTGCGATCCGAGAGGGGTGGCGACGGCTTGTTAATCGTGCCGCTAGCACTCAAAAGCCGTCTACAACCACTCTGCCAAGAGTGTAGCGACTAAGAACTTTTAAAAAGTGGTGATTTACCGGTCCTTTGTCTTGGATTTGTAGAAGCGTTTAGTAAGTGGCGGGACAAAGTAATAAAACACTAATAGATGAAAAAACAATATATTTATTTTATTTAAAAATAAATTAAAAAGCTCTGACATAATGCACCCGAAAAAGCTCTATATAATAACAATATGCAGGAAAATGCTGTTTCTATTATGTAATTTAATAACAATAACCTAAAAATAGTTGACGGAAAATATAAACTAAAAACAAATGATTGCGTTTAGAGTGCTGAACGATTTAAAAAATATTTATAATGTCATAGTTATTAGTATAATAACCACTGTCGTACGCTATGTTCGACTTGACTATATAATCTGTGACATAAAGGCAAAGCTTTTTAGTGTATGAAAACAATAGAGCAACGCCAAGTCGAATGACTTTCAAAGCGAAAAAAAGCGCTTAAAGCGACAAGTCAAACACAGGCTTATTCTAAGGGTAAACATTTATCAGACAGGATAAATAGTTTTAAATATTCGTACACAACCTTATACAAACGAATTATTACATTATGTTATGTTTTTATAAATATTTCACGCTGTTTATATTCCACCTTACTATCCCTTGCAATTCGTTTTTCTATGGTAAAGGATTAAACTTGGGTTGGTGTTACGGAAAGTCGCTGATTGGTTGTTTTTAATACGCGTCACTTTTTTTTATTGGCTAAAGCGCCTTATTCACCATCTTGATATACAGCCATGCACAATGCAATACGACCTTCAATAGGCTTGAGTTACGGCGATTATTATTTGTTTGCTGGACTGCAAGTTCCAATTTTAGTTTAGCACGCCCGTGTGTATGCTACTATGCGGCCTTGGCAGGCTGTAGAGCAAGATGGTGAATAAGGCGCTTTAGCGAAAACGAATTCAGTAATACCAACATTCCACGAAAAGTCCAATTTTACAGTTTGGCATTTAGAAATCACTTTAGTTGTATGAATAACTGATTTTGTTTTTATTGTTACAAGAATAGTAAGGGTATTGTATACTAGTAATATAAACTGATGTATAATTTAAAATCCAATTCGAGATCACGTGAAAGTCACTCCTGACTGTATAATAATAATTAAAGCAATATATGTAGTATATATAAATAGTAAATAAAAAAAAAAACTGTTTATACTGGGCACGACATGTAAACCCGCGTTCACCTGCGCGAGTAAGTATCAAGTATGGGCTACCTGTGCTGGCTTAACGAGATTAATGGGCATGGTAGGCAATTATAGTCTGATCCTGCAGCCGGATTCGGTTTTTTTAAGGCCAAACGTTATACCAGGAATCCTTTAACGGACACCGTAATTTTTTATTGTGTATGAAACTATATACTGACCTATTTTCGTATGTGTAAGTATAATGTTTAAAAAGATTATCGAAGCAACTATGATTTTCAATCGGACGACTTCATACCAAGCGTCGATGAATTATTGTATTAAATGAGATATATTTTAATATCAAATACTATTAAACTTTATTATTTAGTGTCGAATGTCAAAGTAAAAAGAAAAAATAATTGAGAGAACACGATAAATACTGAATTACATCTGTACCTTTCTATTCTAATAAGCTTGAAATATTGGTCGGAAACGGAACGTTCCCTCGCTCGTCACCCACTACGTATAATGAAACACGCGAACTCAATGCTCCGGCACGCTAAATACCTACGCGAGACATGTTGCTGTGTAGGATGTGCACGTACGCTTGTGGAAGTGGGACGGGAGGAAAAGCGAGGGGCCGCTCCTCGCCAGTATACGCTCACACTTGCCTAAAGCAGCAGCGCGTGTATTTTTAATTCAACATCTTAAAGTATATACCTACCTACATATTAAAATCGCAATGCAAGAGTTTGTAGAAAAAATCAAACATAATCCTTGTTTGTGGAATACGAGCGATATGTCTTATAGAGACATTGGAAAAAAGGATTTAGCTTGGGAGGATATAGCAAGGGAATGTGGAATTGTAAATGGTAAGTGTTTATTTATTAATGCGAGTAATAACTACGTTATGTTGAAATGTATGTGTAGGTATTTTTCCAGCTAGCAACATTAATATTATTCTAAAGCACGAAGGTACTGAATCTTACGGCCGATTAAGATAATCCATGATCAACATTTGATATTATACGCCACCTAATTGGTATTTAGCTTGTCGCTTTGGTTATTTTGGCCAATGACGTCAAAATATAATTAGCATTTCTGCAATCGGCCGTAGGAATTGGTTCTCTGCTGCAATGTGCATTTGTTATAGAAACACAGGTAAGCGAATTTTTCATCAAATATACAAGTTATGACGTGAACAACTATACACTCGGATTTTGTACACATTTCATTAACGACTCCTTCACTCGTTTATTCCTTCCAGCTGTCAAACGGAGGGCCGCACGTCACTATGCTTGAGAAATAGAACTATCAAACTCAAGGGGAGTTCTTCGCGCCATTTTGCGTGGACATGTCAAGTGCAAGTTTTTGTTTTGTAAATTAATTTACTGTAGAAATTATTGGTCAAAAGTGGTGTTGTTTTGTTTAATAGTGTGCTACAATGTGAATAATTATGGAAAACAATAAATTGGACTTTAAATATGGGGCACAAGTTGCAGTTTATTTTTTGCGGTTTTCCCGCGCTGTTAACTCCCATATTTTACCCGACGTGTTTGAGCTATGGCGCCTCGAGTGACTCCAAGAAAACCATCAAATTTTGCAGCATCTGGAATTTGATGATGACCTCATTAACTCGTAAAAAAGAAAGATATATTACGTCAGACTTGGCTGTATGGGCTAGCCCTTTGCCTTCCCTATCATCTCATTCATCATCCATCGGGTTAAGACAACAAAAAAAAAAAAACAAGGTACATCGCGACTTATAGTGAATAAATACCATAGCGACGCGACGATCCTATGTCTATGATAAATACGAACCAATTTGGGAAGCAATGATATGCTTCGACCGGCGGCTCTTTCGACTCTTTCCGACAGAGAGCGTTGTTTGCGGCGGAAACGTTATTAACAGCGTTACCGCGAATATACTAATCAAACAACTCAATTAACGAAATATCAAACAATATGATTAATAATTAGTTAAATTACTTAAGTATTTTAATTGAACAACATATGTTTTCAACTTTTTTAAACCTAGCGGCTTTTTAAGCCTAACGATGTCCTCCTACAAAGGGCGGTTCAAACCCCCCCGGCATGTACCAATGAGAAATACACTTTTCTTACGTACATTTGTAATAGATTTACAACACCACCGTTCCCGTGCCTCGGAGAGCACGTTAAGCCGTCTATACCGGTTCCACTAATACCAACTTGTGGAATCGTTAATTGTCATTAAAAATTGACATCAGATCCTCGCCAACCCGTCTGGCTAGCGTGGCGAGTGTAGGCCAAATTCTCTAGATATATATTTTCTGGAAGGCCCATCTCCAGCAGTGGGGGTCTATAGGACGCTGTGTTCTTGGGGTTGAAATGAATGAATGAAACCTATTTATTAAACTGTCCCACCCTCGAAAGGTATAAAAATATATATGTATCGTAGGTATGAAATTTTTACACACTTTAGTACTTTTGACATCCATAGGCTCTCTTTTATATGGTCTATATTCACGTGTCAGATAGAATATTAATAATTTAGGAACAAAAAGAGATTTGAAGAGTTTAACAATTATTTCTGTTGTTTCCATTAGTAAATGTGTTTAAGTATTAAAATAAGTAATTTAACTAAGGAAACGAACGCTGCGAACGAGTGCCTTCACTCCGTAGCCACGACTCAGACTTAGTTGTTAAGGCACGCAGGGCCAACAGTGAGAGAGAGATGGTTTATAGGGTTTTAGTCCGTAGGCGCCTTGGGGTCTCCTTAGGAGGCCTCACGGTGAGCCGGCATGCGACCCCCTCCGCGTTCGCCCTTTAGGCTGGGGGCGTATCATTGATGATTTATCGATTCACCGTCTATAAAAAAAAAAAAAAATAAGGAAACGAAAAGGCTAAGGCTGCCGTTCAATCGTTACAATTATTTAGATTTCGTTTTGGTACAACTCAACCTAAGAATACGGGTGTAAGAATATAATTTCAATAGATCCTTGTAATAGATTGTAAGAATGCTGAAAGAAATGGTCGAGTGAAGGAATTGCTGAGTAGCTTTACATTGTTAGGTTAGCGTGATATTGTTAGTAAAGTTTTAAACCAATTTTTGTTACAGGTAGAGAAGCCAAATCTCAGTGGAAGAAACTACGAGACAGTCACAGAGAAGCTTTACGACGTCGTAAAACTTCTACAGGCCAGCCTGTGCAAAACTTGAGACCTTGGAAATATGAAGCTTTGATGGAATTCATACTACCTCAAACTGAAAATAGAGAGACATTTTCAAATGTCTCGAATGTTTCACAAGATGCCTCAGATACTAATGATTTAATTGAATCTCCTCCCCCACCTTCTGAACCCCTATTTCCATCTTCATCGTCTCCAGTAATTAAAAAGATGAAAAAAAAAGCCACCACTAATTTCACTGAGGTTCTTCACGAAAGAGAGAAAAGACGAAAGCAAAGAGAAACTGAACAAGATGACTTAAGAAAGAAACTAATAGATATTAATCGCGTTCCAGATGATGCACTTTCAAACCTATTTACTAGTCTTTGTCAAAAGACACGCGAACTTCCAAGATTCTTGCAAATAAGAGTCGAACGAGAAATTTTTAATTCCGTTACTCGGGCTGAAGAAGAAGCTATGTCTCTTGACTCGATGAATACATATCACAGTCCTTCGTCTTCTATGTCTTCTTATGCATATGCTACCACATATCAAGCCAGCCCATTACCTGACGCAAGACCCGTAGCTGATACAAGCCCCATAGCTGATAATAGCCCTATAAGTTTAAAAATAGAATATGAATGAATAATTTAACTTAAGGTAAGAAGGTGCTTGTCTTTGAGCACAATTAGATGTATATGTTTTTCTAAATGTAGAAACTATTTAGTTATTTTTACCATACTTTTAATCTCTAATGTATAATATTCGCAGCCGACTCACGTATGCCGCCCGGCCTGGTATGATCTCACCACAGCTACGTCGAGAGCACGTAACAATGTATGTTGATAGAAACGCTGGACGAATTCGTACGTCGCGCGTCGTCTGGGAGCTGGCATGTTCGCGCGCGCAGATGCGACAGATTTCCCACTCTCGTGGAAACGCCCGTCCGCCGGACGTCAGACAATGCTACGCTCGTCGCCTGCTACCAATCACGTAGTCGTAATCGCGGCCCCGCCGCTAGGCTCGTATACTTCAACCTTTAATGATTGCCCCTGTAGTTACGGAAAGCCAATGCAACCTCTGTAAGAAGAACCTTGACACATGACTGCGGGGGGGGGGGTGTGAGAAGACCAGTTAGTAGTGAAACCAATTTTCATTTTTTCTTCACATAATGTCACTTAGCGTACATTTACTTATATGAATCTGTAGCCTCCATTTACTTATATGAATCTAATATGATTTTCAATCCAAAAACGGTGTTTTCTTTACCTTCTAATTCACTTTCGTAATCATTGTCAGAAGAACCGACTAATAAAGTTCTCTCTCTAATGTTATCGATACGATAGAACACGTGTAGGCTCCTCTGAGTGAGTACTTGAATTGACTGTTGTAGACATTATTCTTGTGAACATATGCGCTGCAATAAAAGCATTGAGGCATATCAAACCACGCATCCAAAATGGGTCTAAAGCTGCGCGCAGTACTGGAATAGCGTCCTTATGCTATTATTATATAATTTTGCCCAAAATCAGGATCATATATGCTATGTTCGATTAAAAAGCATATAAAACAAAGCTTGTTTTTTTTACCGAATTTTGTATGAAAACCATAGACAAACGCCAAGTCGAACGACTTTCAAAGTGAAAAAAGCGCTTAAAGCGACAAGTCGAACATAGGGATAGTATTTAGTTAGATAGTGAGGCGCCAAGCAGTGTAGGCGAGGAGTTCTTCGCGCCATTTTGCGTGGACATGTCAAGTTTTTGTTTTGTAAATTATTTTGCTCAAAAGTGGTGTTGTTTTGTTTAATAATGCGCTACAATATGAATAATTATGGAAAACAATAAATTGGACTTTAAATATGGGGCACAAGTTGCAGTTTATTTTTTGCGGTTTTTTCCGCGCTGTGAACTCCCATATTTTACCCGACGTGTTTGAGCTATGGTGCCGCGAGTGACTCCAATAAAAGCACCAAATTCTGCAGCATCTGGAATTTGATGACCTCATTAACTCATAAAAAAGAAAGATATATTACGTCAGACTTGGCTGTATGGGCTAGACCCTTTACCTTCCCTATCACCTCATTCATCGGGAGAAGAGAACAAAAAAAAAAGTAGTGGAGGGGAGTAATCAAATAGAGTCCTTAAACCCAGCCGGTTTCACACCCCATTTTAGATTTCGCTTTAAAAGTCTACGTTTTCATTCACCTTAAGCAAAAATCAGTAAAAAAAGGCGAGCTTTGCTTTCAAGTCGCACACGGCAAAAAGCCCGAGACACTATTTCTTCCTCTGTTGAATATGGAAGTTTAAGCAAAGTACGATCGAAAATTAAGACGCTTTATTGATCTTAGCCCTAAAGTTTTTTTTTTGTTTTTGTATATGGCATTAGTAACAATTTGCCAGTGTCAAAGTTTGGGAAAGCAGGGTTAAATAAAAGGATTAGCCCTAAAGTTTATAAAGCTCGAGCTCTATGACAGCTGTCATCTATCAAATTTAATGCAATAAAATCATGTAGGTATACTCGTATATCGTCCCGTCGAATTCATTACCGGAACATCTGTTTTTTTTTGAGTTAAGTGTGCAGAATGGTAAAGAATTGTAAAGTGTCTACGTCACTAACAAGACAAAAGAGATTGCCCAAAACCAGGCCCCAACTTTGTTGCAGCGTGCCTCAACAAAATATTATTCAATAATCATACCTACTTATTGTGTTTTTTGTAAATTTTATATGAACATCTGATTTACCCTAGCAATAAAATATATTTTAATTAAATAGTCAATTGGTTAGAATTTATGTAAAAAATAGTTACAAAACACTATTTATGCAATTAGGTTCTTTATTATGATCAGGTACTTTATAATAGATAAAACACTGGATTTCAAATCGGCGGGATTAAAACTATGTGAAAACTAACGTAAAAGTGTTTGTCAATTGTCGTTATGCTAGGGTAAAATAAATAAAATTTATTACAGATTATGAAAATACAATATATTAACTATCAAATAAATAATCTCTAAAATAATAATAAATAATTCTCATTTTGGTCCTAGTAGGTTATTTAGTTCTATTACTCAAAACAGTATATTTTAAAATCTTCCATTACTGTTTTTAAACGACGATCCCTGTCTTTGACTTGTCGCTTTATTTTGCTCTTGCTTGTCTATGGTTTTAATACAAAATTCGGTAATAAAAACAAGATTTGCTTTCAAGTCGAACATAGCGGATGATAGGTACCTATTATCGAGTAAGTATAACTAGTGTTGTGACGTATCATTCCCACTAAACTAACTAACCAAACCCCCCCTTTTCTTATGTATATCCTATATAGAAATTAATTTAAATTATTAATTCATACAAACGTGATGTTAGTCTAGTAGACTAGTTTAAAAAAAAAGAATACCTATATATTATTATTTTTATATTAAATAATAATGTATGAGTATAGTAAAATCAAACACGAGGAATATGAGGTTACATGCTGTTTTTATTCAATTAAATCTAAATAGACATAATAAATATTTGTCATTCAAATGGGGTGTATCACTAACTTTTTATCACGATAGATGGCGCTGATAGATAGTAACTAATATAACTGTCAGTTGCACAGAAAATTTGTATTTTTGTTATGAAATTTATTATTTTCTGGATATTATCCGAACTGAGCAGCGTTTAAGTGTACAAATCGAGATTCCCAAGCGAAATCAAAGATTCTTGATCTCAAAATTGCCGTTCTATTAATTCAACCTTTTTCCTTTTTAACGACGGTGTTCGCTACCTCTAAGGATAGTAGCCATACTGGTATATTGATGAATAAAACGTCATCCAATGCCTTCTGTTAATGATTATCTCTAATTGGACGTTTGCAATATTGGATTGGCTTAGTGTATTGTCTTGACAAAAATTTAACCAAGTGTAAAGCTGTAAATCGGTGTAAGAAAGTAAAGACCACGATTTCGGCACGAGAAAAATGGTATTCGATGTAATGGAAACTCGTCGATTAGGTAATAGAAAAATAAAAATTACGCCTTTTAGATCAGACTTTACGGATACAATCTATCTAATACCACGCGGAGTGATATTTTCCCACTGTTAGCACCTCTTAATGACATATGTTTTTTAAGGGCATAAATCCTAACCATAGTTAACCGACTATTTTCCATTACATTAAATATTATTTTACTCATTGGGAAAGGATTGATAAAATAAATAAATAGTTGGTTATAATTTAAAAAAAAACTACATTTACAGTTGGGTTTCCTACACATTCAATGCCAACCTCGATGTACAGATTGTTTAATCGTAACAATTCTTAAAATACTAAACATACCTTATATTACTGCTTCTTAGACAAAGTTACCTACAGAAGGATTGGACCCTCAAAGGAGTGGAGTAAACACAGAACAGAAAACTAGTAAAATTAATAGCATCTCATACGCATGATTAATATGGCCGCGTTCGTTTTATAGCATTTCCATTCCAACATTTCGTAGCAACTTCATAAACCAGCGTGAAATGTCGTTTTTGTTAAGAATATCCACTTTTTTTTAACAATACTAACATTTAAAAAAAAAAAAGACTGGAGGCTACTTTTTGACAAGTAACAAATAATAACAAATCAATTGACAATGTATTATGGTCTTTGAATTTATTACATAAAATCGTTTCAAATACATTTTAATTAAATATAATATAAACTATAAAGTATACAACAACGTAAACAAACCATTTCTTATATTAAATGACAGCTGTCAAAAAGTAACATCAAAAACCGTACTTTCAACACGGTACTGACATACAAAATTTGCATAAAATTTTTGAATTTTTATTAAACGAACGACTTGTGCTAAAAAAAGTGGTATTTTCATGCTAACATTTCTTAAAACGAACGCGGCCTAAGAAAGGATTGTCGTCAAATTTCTACTCGTGTTATCTATTCTGTGAAAAAGAGTACCTATATACCGGTTTCCGAAAGGATGTATAAAATAACGAACTTTTGTTTTTGTTATACGTCAAATGATTGGCTTAGTTGAGCCAATCCATGTGATGTTATAATTAAAAAGTTAAGTCAATTCCAGTTTCAAAAGAAACACATCCGAAATGCTGCAAATAATACACTACCTAAACCTTATTGAAGATAGCAAAAAATATTATGTAAACACGAAAACCACTTGGGTTCTCAAACTGTTGTTATCCTGCGTGTAATTGTCAAAAGTGCATTTTTTATTAGGCTTCAGATGTCATTAGTATATACTATGTTTGAAATACATACACATACATACATATCTTCACGCCAAATCCCTTGCGGGGTAGGCAGACAATTGAGCTCCACTTGTCACGATCACGACATACCTCTTTCGCTTCTTCAACATTCATCAACCTCTTCATACATGCCCTTTTATTTCGATAGCTTTTTAATGCAACTTCAGCTATTGTTTTATTTATTTGATCGTAATATGTGAGTCTTCCTCGCCAAGCCGTCTGGCCAGCGTGGCGAGTGTAGGCCAAATTCTCCAGATATATGTTCTGGAAGGCCCATCTCCAGCAGTGGAGGTCTAGGACACTGTGTTGTAGGGGCTGTAATAAATGAAAAAAAAAAAAAAAAATGTGAGTCTTGGTGTGCCATGGCTTCTATTTACCCACAACTTTCGATTATGATATTTGAAATAATAATCACTTTTATTTAAATATAAAAATCATTATCCGAGAAACAAAACACTACTGCATGGTGGATAAGGTCGCGTCTGAAAATCGCGATAAATACCTAAAGGCTGGGAAGTGTTATTATTATTTGATCTAGCCCACAGCCAGGAAACAAAATTAGAGAGAGAAAGAATTATGTAAGTCAACGTTCGCCTCCATCATCGACCTCTAGCTACCTACTTGATTAGGCTCTGTATGAGTGGCGATATTTTTAGGAAATCTTCTCTGCACCGTAACTTAGGATTTTATTACTGAATAATAAAAATAAAAATACGTGGTTCTTTATTTTATATTCTAGATTATAATACAAAAATGATTGCTTTTTAATTAATTCCATGAAGTACTTGTATATATATAAAGATAGGTACTTACTAAAGTATTCAAATATTATTTTAATTTTGCTCCTATTATAAATATAAGAATAAGGTCTAAACTCTGAAAATTAATTTTAACTACAAAAGAAACTATTTAAAATCTGAGATCAAACAGAGCGTCAGTCAGACTTCGAGTATGGCAAAGATACCCGAACGATTTAAAAAACAAATATTGCGACGTAATATTTGAACATTACTCAGTTCACCGCAAATGGGGTGTATCACTAACTTTTTATCACGATAGATGGTACCTAATATAACTGTCAGTTGCATAGAAATCTTGCATTTTTATTACGAACTTTGTTATTTTCTGGATATTATGCCGAAGTGAGCAGCTTTTAAATGTACAAATCGAAATTCCCAGGCGAAATTATAGATATGGTGAACTCAAAATTGCAGTTTTATTAATTCAACTTTTTAAAGACTGTGTTCGTTTTCTTTATTCGTCTTTTAAGGTAGGTAATGTTAAGTTAAAATATATATTTTTTTCAATTTAAAAATTAAAAAAACTACAAAAATAAATAAAAAATGATACATCATAGGTGTACATTGGTGTACACATAGGTGTACAAGGTACCATTGCCGCTAGCGACATCTACAAAAGCTTTGCCTGATACACCCCATTGTTATCATATCGTAAAGTTGAAAAAGCATTGGTTTTTAGGACATTTTTTTACAAGTATTTAAAAATACTTTAATATATATCCATCATATTTATTATTCAGATGTATATATAGTTTATAACTTAAATATATCTTTTACACATTAAGGTTTAGTTTATATTAAATTAAAATTTTACTTTTAAAGTAGTTTTTAATTTACTAATAAATAAAACCTCAAGCTGCGCAAATACGCCAACCTCAGTAGAGGTTACGAATTTGCGCCGTTTGGGGTCGAGACGATGTGCCCATGGGGACACTCAGCCAAGCGTCTGGCCAAGGAGTTGTCCAAACGGCTAACGGTGAAGTCGGGAGACAGGAAGGCTGGCAATTATTTCTGCCAACGTATTAGCTTAGCTATACAGAGGGGAAATGTTGCCAGTCTTCTTGGGACTATCCCTGAAGGGTCGTCTCTAGAGGACATTTTTTACTTATAGTTTATTTTTTATTAGGTTTAGTTTTTAATTTTTACTTTTAAGTAGTTTTAATTCATATTGTAATTATTTTATACTGTTTGTATATTACTTCATTTACTAATATATAAATATTTTTTTATATACACAGGAATGTATTCGATTTTTTTGTATGATTTGTATTTTCATAAGAAAACCGACTAGTTAAAACACCTATTTAATTTTTGACACCAGTTTGTTTACATAATTTTTTTGGCTATCGTAAATAAAGTAGACATATTTTTTTTAATGGCATTTGTTTTCAAGGCTTGTAAACATTCGACATTTTATTCATCCTTAGACAAACTGGGGGTATGAATATGGAAGTTTGTATTCTATGTTTAGGATAATTAAGCTATGCTTACCAAGTCCAAATGACCGTGCCCGAAATAAAAGGAAGTGTTTTTTAAAAACACTAGCCCGTTTTTAACGACTTTTTATAAATAACCACAACGGTAATTTGTACATTCAATTAGCTATGCATTCCTCTTTCGATATTCAATTATGTTGCAATATATATAAATTTATTTAAAGTTCCCTCTATATACTAGTGTCCGACCGAATAACTAACACCAGCCAAAACCAAAGATTTTGTAAGACGAGGCTTTTATGGAAACCCTTCCAGTATTTAGAAATTCTGAGCTGCGGGAGCGTTTACTAAACTACTTATATAAATACAAAAATAAGTTTATATTTTGGTATTTCATTCATTTGTCATTTATTTTACGATTTGGCGGCAAATTGAAAATTGTTGTCGTCAGCATGAATTTAACGCAAGAAAATTTTCGTGCGATGATTTTTTATGACACTCGATGTCATTTAAGTCAACAAGAAAGTTATGAAAGACTACGATTGCCCTTTCACGATGAAGTCCCATCTCGTGCCACTGTTTACAACTGGTTTAATGAGTTCAAACGTGGTCGCACGGCCTTCTACGGCGACGACTGAAAATAACATTAGTGTTGTGCGGCGTATGATAGACTGACAAAAGAGTGACCTATCAGTTTACGCATCGGTATGAGTCAAGTGCACAAAATCCTCCATTTAGCGGTCAGGAAGCTTTGTGCCCGGTGAATACCTCATAATTTGACCGATACCCAAAAACATTTAAAATTTAGTTTTAATAACGCGAGTGTTACAAAAGATATGACATTAATCAAATTTCAGTAAAGCGACAACCAGACGCCAAATAAAAAAATAAAGTCGACGAAATATATTGAGTGGGGTATTGAATAGGTATTTCAGACCCATTTTGGTTAGCAACCATTATTATAAATTTTTCAATGTACTTTTTACCTATACCTTCCTACCTATAATAATTAATAAATCTCCAAATGTCTGTAATTTTATTCGCTAGTAGGTACGTTGATAAGACTACATTTCTGAAAAGTACACTCAAGAGTTTGAAAATACTGGATTGTGGATGCAATGAAACCCTTTTAAGATCGCCTTGAAGTAAGATTTTCGGTGACTGGGTCGAAATTAAGATTTTACCTAAAAACAGGTATTCGGTCGTACACCGAGTATATTAACTCTACTGACATATCACCAAACACTAACACTACCTCTACACATAGAAATTGTTAAGAAAGTTTTAAGAGAGTCTAAAAAGCTAAAGACTTGCTAAAGACTTTAGTATAGAGAATGGGCCCACTAGTTGCCAGGACCCTGCTAGTTGCCAGGGCCCTGCTAGTTGCCAGGGCCCTATTAGTTTCCAGGGCCCTACTAGTATTAACTTTTAATATACAATAACGGTCAGTTGCAGAAAGGCTGTTTATCTTTTGACATGTTTAATGTATGCTTATGAGGCACATCATTAACCTAACCTAACTAACCAATCACGTGGCGTAGGTATATCAAAATATTGATAAAAGATTATTTAATCATCCTTTCTGCAACTGGCCGTAAAAATAACAATAATAACGGTTCAGAAAGCAACGAAATCAAGTTTCTTTAAGCGTAAATATCATATCGTCAATGAAGTGAGACTACTAACAAAGTATCATTACGACCCCTCTTTCTTGCAGGGTAATCAGAAACCATGCTTGTTTTCTTAGAGCAGCGGATTCACATTTAAGCCTAGTCAATGTCTCTAGCCTACCAAACTCGAGAATTATCACAAATTTATTATTGTGTACCGAGCAGGAATTAAAACCGGTAAAAATAGACATTTAGGACAGATAAATAAAGTGGCCTTTTTTATTTTATTTTATTATACTAGCACGACATGTGACCTTGCGCCCATCTGATAGTAAGTGGCGCGTGAGGTCCATGAATATTAGCACCTGGAATCGGACACTCATGACTAACATCAGTCCCTAACACTATGCCGGATTGACTGGGCACGACGGTGTGGATACTTCCCCGCCCCAGCAGTCTGGACAAATTACCACCATCAGTCCGCCTACCACCTATTTGTTGTTCTCGTTGAAAGTATATGCCATTTGCAATGATGTCAAATGCCAATGTTTACTTTCAAGGAGATCTATCAGTTTTGACAATACTTCTTTAAAATACTGTTAAGGTCGAATTACCGTACTTAGTTCAAGTGAAAATCTACCTTAGGTATTGTTAGATGACATGCAAATATCTCAACCGTAAGGACCACTTTTTTGGTCGACTGTGACTACTAAGTTAGGTGGTATTGTCACTTCATCTACGATATTTCAAACGAATCGTGCCTCCGTGGTCTAGCGGTTAAGTCTGTGGATTTAAAAGTAGGTACGGTTTTAATTTCCGCTACTCAATAATTTAATTGATTTGTGATATTTCTCGAGTTTCATACGCTAGACACATCGACAAGCTTGCCACTTGTTATGATGGGCCTATAGTAAAGTTTGGGTAAAAGTGAATCCGCTTCTTTAAAAGCGTGGTTTCTGACCACCTCGAAAGGGATACGGTCGTGATGATACTGTGCACATTAAGTGACAGAAACTGTAAATGTCAAATGCTATACAGTATTTTACATGTTGATATTTGTAATTTTGACGTAAGCTCGTCTATGTTCGGCTAAACTCGCGCTATAATAGAATAATCCACTATTCTGACAAAAACTAACGTTTAAGAAGTACCACTGCTGCGTAATTTAGTCAAACCAAACACAAGCTTGATAAAATATAACCAGTGTTGCCCAGACTAGTCCTGGCATTGCTCTTGTGCAAATGTCTTGCAGTGCTCTTACATTATTTTCTAGTTTTACTTAATGTTTTTTTTGTGATTACCGTTATTTTTTTAATTGTGCGTCGTATCTATCGACAACAAAATGTTAATATGCACGTCCATGATCAAACTAGTGTTGCTGTCTTGCTTTTGTTGCAAGACCAAGACCACCGACTAAAGACCACCGACTAAAGACCACCGACTAAAGACCACGACTAACCCTAGTCTGGTATTGGTCTTGCTTAGCCATTTTATTCTCATTTTGCCAAAAAGGATTTTTCTTGGGATTACGTTTTTTTTTCTTCAATTCTAATTGCGTCGTGTCTGTCTTTTATAGGGTTCAGAGGGAAAAAATATCGAACCCTTATGAGTAGATGCCTTAAAATATCTCCAAACTGATCCGATGTGGCACTAACTATTTTTTTCGCTCTGACGTTATTCGTATTGATAATTAAATCATGTAAAGAGTTATATATATAGTTTTTGGTACAACCTCTGTATACATTATTGGATACATGCTCCATCCAAGATCTATAATCATTCCAAATTTCAAGTAAAACAGACTAGTAGTTCTCGAGATAGTAGCTTGCAAACAAACAATAGTCTCGCAAGGTTTACTTATTAAAATTTTAAACAAACATACTTTTAAATTCTCGTAGGTCTCAAAATAAAATGTAGTTACACAAAAAGAAAACCGGCCCTTATGCAAATATGTACAAATTAGATAGATAGATTTCGTTCAGAGCATTAATCTCGCAAGACTCTTGCGCAAGACCAAGACAGGCGAAGTCTAGGTCTTGCTTTGGGCAACACTAAACACGCAGTGTACATTGAAAATACAGAACACCGAGCAAAAGAATGGCTATAGCTTTCTTGCAGCTGAAATTTTAAAATTAGTGTCAATTTTTTTTTCATTTATTATTATAACACTAATTAAATTTTTAAACAGAGGCTGTGGGCCCACAAAAGATCAGCTCGTTTAAGAAAATTTTCTACAAGAGCTCGGTGTGAATTGAACAAGACATAATCACAATTCACTCCAGTTCAGAAGAGTTTATCGATACCAGCAATTGTTTGTCGGTGTCTCATAAAAACGTAGGAGTCCCGGCCGTTGGGGACTTGAGCCCCACACCCATCCCCACCCGTTGTGTCACCGTCTCAACAAACTCCAACACTGCCATGTAAATAAACTTGTACTGAGCTTCGTTCTGAACCATCCCCGATCGCTGTCCTCTGACCATTTGCACTGTCCGGTGGATATCAATCTCACAATCGAAGCCTTCTTTCCTAATTTGGTCGAGAATCATGTCGATAACTATAAAGGTCCCTGTGCGCCCGATACCGGCCGAGCAGTGCACGCAGACCACCACCTGCGCGGGCGGCCGGGTCCCCGTCATGATCTGCTGCAACCGGTAGTTCACATCGAGAAGAATATTCAACACCCTCCCCGGCTCGGATGGCACCCCGTGATCTGGCCACGCAGTGAAATGAAACTGAAAGATAGTTCGCTTTTCGTCCGGCTCGTCATTCTTAGTCACTATAAAACGCCTCAAAGTATAGTCAGGAGTAGAGGTCTCGAGCTCGTTGAAAATGCTGAACTTCTTAATAACCTCGGTCTTGTTCAACTCTGGCCAATATCTCTCGCACTTAATTTTTCCGCGTTCGATTTCCTTCGTGGTCATGATGATGATCCGGACGTCCTCCTGCCATGTCATAGCCCAAAACTGAAACACCGTGGTGGACAGACAGCCCTGCGTGGCGATATAAACCTTATTATACACTTGCTGCTGGAAGCCGTTATCCGATTCTACAGCCGTTATAGGTATTGTCGTATTTAAATAATTCGGATTGGCTGACAAGACCACGGACGAAGGCACAGGTTTGTGGTAGTTTGTGGGAACCACCTTCTTGGGCTTTTCTTTAACAGTAACAGTGTGCGGCGGCAGTAAGGAAGGTGTACCGCTTCGGGCCTGAGGAGAACCGTTCTCGTTAGAACCGTTGCTCTCTTGGTCCTGGGACTCACTATCTATGTCGCATCGGATGTAGTTAGCGTTAATATAATCCGACCCGGCAGGAAGAGGGTCGTCCCCGTCTAGTAGGATATGATCTCGCAGTATAACGCGAGTGTGGTCAAAGGGTATAATATTCTTATATCTATTCTTTCTAATATTTTCAGGTTTGGATCCCTCCATTCTATCAAAAAGTTGCAAGTTTTCCATCATTTGCAGAGTTTCGAATTCCTCCCAAAATCCTTGTTTGTAAGCCATACTTTCAATAGGACCTTCATTCTCTTTTTGCAATTGTTTTACTCTTGTTGGAAAATGTCTTACTTGAATTCGTGTAGCGTTAAAGGGTTGAATTAGCCGTATGACTTCTCCCGCGGTCTCCACCATGGGGAACTTGCGGTAGAAGTCGACGAGAGAGACGAGGTCGTCGAACTTGTTCCCTCCCCCCACGTCGTACTTATTGTCTTGTCTCCGTATCATGACGTGCGTGACGCGGTCTCTCAGGCGGACGGATAACACAAAGTCTCCGGGGTGTCTTTGAGACTCCCGGACGAGAAAGGATCCATTCTTACCATTATCCAGCATCATTCTTTCGGCGTCTTTGGCCGTTAGCTGTCCGTGATACCAGCGTTCTGTGGTGGGGTCCGCGCAGTTTAAAGGCGTTTTAAGTTTAATTATATTGCCATTCTTTTCGCGCAGTTGTCCATGATTTTCCATGTAGAATTGCACAAGTTCCGAGAGTGTAGCAAACTTCTCTCCACCGTAGAGATCGAGGACGTCGCCACTGTTCTGAATCTTGATGTGCGTGACTTCCTTACCTCGGCGCACGGACAGAGTGAAGTCTCCCTTGTTGCTGGTGCTGGGACGGGCCAGAAAGAACCCATCTCTGCCGCAGTCCAGCAATAGCTTTTCTGCGTCGATACCATTGAGGGAAGGATGGAACCATCTTCGAGTGATCATCTTACAAACAAACAGCACCAGTTACCTTACTACTAAGTTACGTTATGACATTTTCAGCTCATTGTCAGCCATCGTCCTTGTTGACATCTGAAAACAAAACATCAATGATATATACAATGGTTATTAGCTACGGTTTTATGCATTGCAAATTGCTTATTGATAATTCCTTTATTTCTAGTTCATTCACTACTGCTTTTATGATGCATTTACAGTGCCATAAGGCAGTGATGAGGACTTAAACATTATTTACTGTAAAGTAACTTATTGAAAATAATAACATTAAAAAGTTTTTTAGCAAATACACATTAAGTGCTTTGAAAAGAAGTTTGTATCTACTGTACTTGTATATATATATTGGGTCTCAAGAGAAGCTAAATCAACAATTACAGGCTGATTTAATTTGGTGGCGCAGTTGAGATACGTACGAGTATTCCTATAGGTTATCATGAAACGGGTGAATCAACTTTTTCCTCCTTTCCTTTTCCCTTTATGTCCTTACTAATAATATTATAAAATAAGACAATAATTAAAAATACTGTACCCATTATAATGTTTTTATTTAAATATCAAGCAGTTTTCATAGTGTCAACGGAAAAAACCCCCCTTAGTAATAAATCACCAGTCTGTGTCTCTCCACTGCGGCGTAGGACCAAAGCTCGCTATTTCACACGATCTGCCCTACCACTGCCTACCCACCAGCGACCTTCCTTAAGTCATGTGGCGGGGGGTCGTGCCACTCTGCGTGGTACTTCAACTTGCTAATTTTAAAAACTATTAACGGTAACTTTAGTACTCTCTCCGAGTATAACTTTCTTCAAAGCTCGCAGGGCGACTTTGAACTCCTGAATCTGACCCATTGTCAGTGTCCAACCGTCCACGTCTCTGCTCCATACAACATTACTGGAAGAATGGACTCATTGAAAGCTTTTGCCTTCTAACAGTGTAATATGTTAGAAAGATATGATATAGTAATATATAATAGCGAAAAAAAAACACATCTACCGCGTCACCGCTATGATTCACAATCTAAACAGAGATACATACATACCAACACCAGCTTGTGTGTCTGGCACTTTGTATTTACTATCGTTCAACATATATTTATATACTATGTGCAATTTATTTTTTGTTTATTTTAGTCTTAATAACTTTCTTACTTTTATTGATTTTTTTTTAGCTTGTAAATAGATTAGTTTTTATTTTATTTTATTATTTGTGCATGCATAGTTTAATCGTTTAAGTAAATACTTTGAGATTTAATATTAATTTTAATTTCATATACTTTTTTAAAATTAAAATTTTGTATTTATCTCTTTTATATAACTTTAATTAAGAAACGATTATTTGGTGTTTGTCAATTACAGTCTCCTGGTTTTAGTCCCTGTGTAAACAAGACAGGTATTACTATGTAGATTGTACTGTGATCAGCATACACCTGCTATTTTTTTTTTTCTATTTTTTATTATGTAGTTACGAGATCACCACATGTCTGGCAGTGCCGAGTGTGGAGATCACTGTAATATGTTTCGCTTGTAAATTATTTATTGGCTCGCCCATCAATTAATCTCGATCAATTAATAATAACACTCCCCAGCCTTTAGGTATTTATCACCATGGATAGCACAATTTTCAGACGCGGCCCTATTCACCATGCAGAAGTGTTTTGTTTTCGGATAATGATTTATATTTTTTTTTAGTGACCTTTATATTTTAAATAGAGGTTCTACTAATGACACCTGAAGTTTAAAAATATTTGCTCTTTTGACAATTACACGCGGTATAGAATGTTAATTCCACAAAGGAGTACATAAAAAGTTGATTCACCCACATTTGTACTTTGTGTTCTAGGAATGGTGATAATGATTTTGAATGAATCTAGCTTTAACATAATGTAAGTATTGACCCTAAATCAATCACTGTTGATGATGTAAGTACATAAATATTCCATAGTAATAGCTAATAACAATGATAATTAATTTCTACAAAATAGGTTTTTCCTTATATTATCATTATGTGAACCTTTTAGGTTTTACCAGACGGTGAGCGGTGGTGGCTCTGTTGTTAGAACTCTTTGCTTAAAATCCCAAAAAGGTTTATTCGAGCTCCGGCATCTACCAAAAAGAAATACACTTTTTTAAATAACACTGTGCTTTGGAGAACTTGTTAAGCCATTTGGTCCCAGTTCCACTAATACCAAATTTAAATTCTGGCCATTGTGGCGAGTTAATGCCAGATTATTTTAAATATGCTCTGAAATAGTCTATCTCTAACAGAGGTCATTATATATTCATTCATTACATATATCTGGAGAATTCGGCCTACACTCGACACGCTGTCCAGTTGACAATTAATTAACAATTTCACAAATTGGTATTAGTGGAACCGGGACTGATGACTTAACATGCTCTCGAAAGTATGGGAACACGTGTTGTAAATCTATGACAAATGTTCATAAGAAAAGTGTATTTCTCATTGGAACATGCAATGCATGGGGGTTGATCCAACCTTTGTAGGATTTTAAGGAAAGCATTCTTACAACTTTGCCACCACAGCGATGATAATCTTAATGCACCTAAGCCATTTCGGCTTTTTCTACCAGCTAATCTCGCGTAAGTATGATCATGTCTCCCAATTTCGCTTTCAGTTAAAATGGCTCGATATCCGCTTTCGCCGGTCTGTCCATCTTCTCTCTTTACTTTATAACGTTCTCAATCACCCTAAAACACCTTCGTACCTTAAATCCCGCTTTGAATTTCTCTCTAATACGCACAACTGTGCTCTTCGCTCCTCTCACAACAATCAGCTAAAGATTCCTTCGCATTCCTCTAGCAGATATTCAGATTCCTTCACTGTTGCTGCCGCTCGTCAGTGGAACAAGCTACCCCTGGCCATAAGGCGTGCACCGTCCGTTAACATATTTAAAAACCTTTTAACCACATTATTTCTTGAGAAACAGAATGTATGTCTCTCGAATTAGTTGTTTGACTTTTTATTTATATATATATCTATTTATTTATAGTGTATGTATGTATTATATAGTATGTATGTGTGTTGTTTTTTTTTTTTTTATATTGTGTATGTATGTGTATATTTAGTAAATGCGTAATTATGTTTATTTACTAATTTAAGCTATTTTAATATGTTTCTTTATCCTGCCCATCACCTTACATGATCCCCAAGGTTAGCTGGTGAAGAATGCCTTATGGTGTTATAGCTCGCCTATGTACTAGGTTTTTAAGTGCAATAAAGTATTTAAATAAATAATCTCGTGAGAAGTGAGGATATAGATTTAAACAAAACAACGTCTATACAGAATCCGTCTTAGCTTTTGTAGACGACTTGGCAGTGCTAACAAGAAATCCCAAGCAATGCCAGGGTTTGCTGAAAATAGTGGATGATTTCTGCTTGTGGACAAAGGGAATGAGAACGAAACCATCAAAATGCTTCAGCCTATGTCTGGCTACGCGAAACACTACATTCACATCTTATGATCCTGGACTGAGTATAGCAGGGCAGAGAATAGCCCCGGTAAATAAAACCATGCCCTTTAAATTTCTTGGCACAGAAGGATAATTTTTCAGGGAAAAACACCATCCCTTGAAGTAGTTGTAAAACAATTCACTGACGCCATGAATAGGGTTACTCAACAGCCTATAAGCAATGTCAAAACAGCCTGGATATATGACAACTACTTAGCATCTCGCCTCACTTGGCCTTTCCTAGTATATGATTTCAACAAAAGCCTACTATCAAGTTTGGACGCGGACATCATAAGAACATTGAAGTCTTGGCTTGGATTAGCCCAGGGTGCTGACTCCACAACATTCTTTAGAGGACAGAGAAACTTCGGAATGGATCTAATAATAATAATAATAATATACGTTTATTTAAAGCAACTAGGCTCACTTGTTAGTTACAAAATCCTTACAACTAATGTTAATATAAAAATGAAAATAAAAGTAAAAGAAAATAAAATATGGCAATATTAACAATATGTCCGTGGAGTAACCACTCCGCCCCCCACCAGTCTGACAGGATGCACCTCACTCCCGCCAGACCAGCAGCCGCACGAAGCAGCCAATGCACGGCGAATCATATCTTTCAGATATCATCTTCAGGATACTGTTAGTGCTTGTCCTCACTCTGTTAAGCAATGATGCAGTGGTTTTGCGTCTTATAGCAAAAAAGTCATCTGTATGAGCCTGCGCAAACATTGCGGACGCACTACAGTAGCGTGGCAGCCCCAACAATATCCTGAAGCTATTATTGTACTGTACACGTAGGGCGCTGATCGATGCCTGCGTAAAGTTGGTCCACAGACTGCTAGTATAGAACCTAGTATAAAATCTAAAAAGACCATCTGAATTATACAAACATCTACGTATAAGCAAATATCAAATTCTAACCAGCTCCCAGGATAATACAATACCATCCCTTCCAATAGACCCTCTGGTCTCAGATATGGAACCGAGACTAATACTATCCTTAGTATACCTTAAATATGAAAAACAATCAATTTGAAAATATTGTTTTGACATATTCTAAATGTATTAAATGTTGCAACCATTGATATATTGATGGATTAATCTAAATTCTAACTTTAATTTTTGAACTTAAAATTAACTTATGTTTTTAGTCTTATTTTAGGCGAGGTTTTGTCGTGGATCTTAGCATCTGTGGATCTCAGATTGTATTGAAAACCATGGTTCAAAAAAGTCTGATACTACGTTTTTCGGATGATTTATTTTTAATTTTATTGATTTAAGAAACGCCACTCTTTAATATTTATTTATTAATATTCGAAAACATTAGTATTCATCATGTGCAGGCTGTTCCTTCGAAAAATTCTTTGGATTCTTGCCAAAATAACTTGAAATAACTTTCTTCACCGACAGCTTCCTATTTTGAGAAGAACACTCTCCATAGTGGCCGGCAGATTTATTACAATGTGGATTGATTCCTATTAGTGTAACTACGTCCAATTAACATTAGTCCCTACCACTATGCGAGCCTAAAAAGATGCTTTAAGGATTCCAGCAGCCCTATTCTGTTACTTAGTCGAAAACGTTAGATTGTCAAAATAGCGTTTTCCACTATTTCAAAGGTCACCCATGGGGTTGCAACTTCAAAATCATTGGGAAAATGTGAATAAATACTTAAATTGTCTGCCACAAAATTTATATTAAATTTAATATAAATGTTAAATTTAATATAAATTTAACATTTATATTAAATTTAACATTTATATTAATTAAACTCAGATTAAATATTTACATTAAACATAGTTTTATAACACACATTAGGTAATAAATAAAAAATATGGCAAATACTAAAAGAAATATATATAGTTTTTTTTTTAATAAATGCATCGTAACATTATTTTGCTGTCATTTGTAGTGCAAACCTTTATATGAGAATACTAATTTTAATAGTGTTTTACACTGACAGTTCCATAATTTAATAGATTCCACTATATAACGTTCGCACTTAAGTAACAGAATAGGGCCACAGGATATACAAATTTTATTAGTTATGAAATTTATTTATATTTTATTTATGTCTTTGAGCTTTAGCATACACAAAATCCGTTATCAAATCTAGCAAACAATGTTAAATTTTCATACATCTGAGCTGCTAATTTGTAGTTCCTTTACCTTATGGCCCTATCTCGAATCCCAAACTTACTTCATGTTCTTAATTAAATAATAAAGTTTGTTCATGCTAGGGCTATAGTTCATGATGATTGAAACCACACAACTAAACCCTAAGTAGGACACTTGTATGCAAAGAAAAAAAATGCAAATCATTATTAAACTTGTATAAATTTAGCTCACCAATATGGTCATAAAATATGAATGCAATGACTTCGTAAATATGAATTTTGCTACAATCATACTTCTTATAACTGCTGTATTTGTATTTTACATATAAGAGGCATTTTTCTAATGCTTAGTCTAATTGGCTTCTAACTCACCTATGAGATAAGCAATAACTCTTTTTCCCTAACAGATAAAGACAATTACTCGTTTAACTACAATGTGCAACAAAAAACCGACCGTAATCTATTTACCTCAATACTCATAGTATGTACTTATTCAAAGTAAAGAACACAAAGGTGTGCCATCGTCCGACGTTCTACATTTTTCTGCTGTTCCCTGTATTACGAAGAGAATTTTATAATTCTAACAATATTGTGAAAGCCTTACTCACCCTATAAAAGCACCAATATATAAAATGAGAACCAGTAGTCTTATAATAAAGACACGAAACAATATATTTATTGTTGCTATGCTGACAGAACACTTCATAAAAACTCGATTTATCAAGGGCGTAATGCCATTATCACTTTAACACAGAAACTGAATGTTGAAAGCAAATACTTTAAACAATCTTGAATTTAATAATAATTTTAAACTATAAAATAAACTCTTAAAACCTAAAAACATGCACAAAGTATGAAGAATAATGTCCGATGAACCGCTGCCATTGCGGAAGTCGAAAAATCATGAAAGAAAAGAAACGTCAGTGACAAAAGATATTTTAGTGACGTGCCAAGATCTATTCAATTACAGTATCGATTACTTCAGCTCGAATACACTTAGCCAAGTCTTATTTTAGGCGAGGTTTTGTCGTGGATCTTAGCATCTGTGGATCTCAGATTGTATTAAAAACCATGGTTCAAAAAAGTCTGATACTACCTTTTTCGGATGATTTATTTTTAATTTTATTGATTTAAGAAACGCCACTCTTTAATAATTATTTATTAATATTCGAAAACATTAGTATTCATCATGTGCAGGCTGTTCCTTCGAAAAATTCTTTGGATTCTTGCCAAAATAACTTGAAATAACTTTCTTCACCGACAGCTTCCTATTTTGAGAAGAACACTCTCCATAGTGGCTGGCGGATTTATTACAATGCTCCATCATACTAGGTCGTCTAAACATTTTTCCGAGGGATTGCCACTTCTGGTCTCGCGGCATGTCTTGTTTTATGTCGTTTTCGCTGGTATCAGCAGCATGATCTCCCTGAAATTAATTAGGTTTCTTTATTATCTAGTAATCCTATTCTTAGTTCCGGATTAATAGTCGCTTCTAAGACTCCAGCTAAGCCGAAGGCGTGCCTCCGACTGTCAAGAACTCAATTAAACTGTCTAACATACTATGTATCTACCACAGCATATTACTTGGTAGAAAATAAAGAATTGAGCGGACGTGTATTTTTTTTTAATGTAGGTACTAAAATAAGTACAAGTAAACCGTATAATAAAACTAACATCATTGGATTTGCTGGAACGCAGTTGGTTGCGGAAGAAGTTTGTTATGGATTTCTTCCATGTTTTAGGATTTCTGAATGTATTCATGTCCAAGTTTTGAGAAACATCTGCTGGAAGCTTTAACTGGTTGTGTTTGGTTCTTGCTTCATTATGTTTGTCTGGGCTATTAGTAACATTCACATCACCATCAGAACTTAGCATTTTATTATTATTTATTTATATTTTATTTTAATTTAAATTAGGTATAGTTATTTGTGATAAAAGATGGTCATAGAAAAATACAAACTTTGACAAACACAATGTCACGTTTAAATGAAGAAATTATTGTTTTTTAAATTAAATTAATGAGGTAGGGTATTTTTCGGCTATTTTTTTCATGCATTCCAATGTGAATCTAAAATTACTTTTTCTATGTTCTTATTTATTGGTTTTTCTAAATGTTAAATACATTTTAATATATAAATTGGTGCACAATCTAGCCAAGTTTCATTAAATTATTTTATTCGGAAGTAAATAAATTTAAGATTATTTTCTGATTATTATGCAAATCGACCCCGGCAATCAAGCCCATGCATGCAACGCAATAGGACTATTGTTAAGATTTTTTCAAGAAATGGCTTTTGATTTTGTTATACTATTACTAATATGTTTAATTTAGTGATTATTTTGCTTTTATAAATATCTATATAAAATGATTGTTTCGATCTATGTTTGTCGAAAAATTATTAGTTTAATAATATTTTTTATAAAACCTACTTCTATTTAATTAGAATGCAATAAAGGAGCTTAAACTCTACACATCCCACAGAAAATTAGTATGCAGTCATAATGCCGATAAATTTAAGTGGTTAATCTTTGTTTTACTGTATCAAGGGACGAATTTTTGGTTTTTGGCTCTTTTAAGTTTCTATTGTTATTATAGTAAAAAATAATTTATCAGAGGAAGAAGCTATAAACGTATATAACCCCATGTCTTTAGGACTTTATACATCCACGTTTATCTTGTTTTTTATATAGTATAGCGTTCCAAAATTAAACATGTATCTAGTCAGGTAAATATTCAAAGTAAGAAAGAGGCAGACTTATTTCTGTCGAAAATGTTAGACCGAGAGAGAAGTAATCCTGAAATGATGGATAAATAATTAAATATTTAGAATATTGTAACGCAATCTTAATTTAATAGACAATAGATCAAACGTTAAATTGGCGGGAAAATACCTAAGATAGATACGGTTATGTTTAAAAAAAAGTTTAATATTATTGAATATGGCTATGCTAAATTGCAATAAACAAAAAACAAGGGTCTTTACTTATTACAACAATAATCTTTCCAATCAGGACAATTTGTATTGCATGTAAATCATTTGTTTTTATTTATCTTCAGGTTATAAATGTGGATATAGTGACGCCAACAATTGTAGAAAATTACACAGGCTCTGTTAAATTCATGAAACATTTGACCCATGTTGCTATTAGTACACTGACATTGTTAAAGAATATATTTCCAAAGGATAACAATTTCGTAGAGAGGAACTTTGGAGGGAGTCGCGTGTGGGTAATAAAGCATAAATGTGAGGATAAAATTGCACAGTTCGTAAGCGATTCCATTAGGAGTTCGTTTGACGCTATTGAAAATAAATACGTAAGTGACTGTACATATTTATTAATTAAAATGATAATTTTAAATTGCCTCCGTGGTCTTTTTGGATTTAGACTCGGAGGTACCGGGTTCGATTCCTGGGCGGGACACAAAAATATTTATTCATATAAATAAATACATTGAATTAATATTTATTTTATTTGTGAGATTTCTCGAGTTTGGTACGCGGAGACATCGACGAGCTTGCCACTTGTCATGATTGGCCTATAGTAAAGTTGTCTAAATGTGAATCCGCTTATTTATAAGCGTGGTTTCTGACCACCCTGAAAGGGAAACGGTCGAGATGATACTTTACTTAACTTTTTAAAATTATAATATTCTTTAACATTATATGGATTTACCGTCCCAGAGTGTCTGTGTTCTCAAGAAGAGAAGTGAATTCTCGGGTTTTTTGAGACATTCGGACAACTGATTTAACAGATGTTGGAAAAAATACAGTCGGCAACAAAATTGTAATTTTACACAAATAATGTAATAATGCTAATCGAAGGATTATAAGTTTCTACTGGACCGCATGAAGTTTGAGTAGGTACAAGAAATGTCAGATGTAGCGAAAAACTTTTCCCATACATTTTGTAGGAAAAAAAAACCGATTATATATCAACCTGAATACTACACTGACGTAGCTGGGTTTAACAGCTGGTTTAAGAGGGTTTCCATCTCGCTCGCACAATACAACGTGTCGACATACAAGATTATTCAAGCCTTAGTGTACTTTTGAGAAATGTACACCCGTATTCTATGACGTTTCCTAAACGCCTCCTTCACTCAACATTTCCTTCCAGTTGTCAAACGGATTCCTCGAAATAGGTATTCGTTTGTAAACTCTTCAAACTTCATACGACATAAATGTTACCATTTCAAATATTTCCGGTAAGATAAGTTTTTTTTTCTGGTAACATTGAAGATTGCGTTCCCGTATTCTAAATATATTTATTTTGAAATCACAGTTGCTCTAGCTGCTCTTCTGTAATAGTTACGATTAAAGTTAAAAATAGAGCCGAGCTTTTATTTTGATCGTCAACCAAACTTTATACCTACTAACTTTGTCTAGTGGTAGAAACTATCTGGAATTACCTTTAGGGCCCCTGCAGGACAAAACACTAGTGTGGGGGCCAACAAATGTCATTATTGTTAACAGTTTCTATCTGCCTAAATTCACAATTTAATTTAAACTCCTGCAGTGTACTAGAGTCGAAATTGTTTATTAGGTATATATATAAGTTTTGTAGAACACTGAACAAATTATTATTATTATCTCTTAAATGTTCGCAATTTTATTCCCTAGTAATGATAGAATATATTTCTTAAAAGTGCACTCTGAGTTGAAAAATCTTTGTAAATATTGGATTGTGCTTTGTGATTGTTGGATGCTAAAGCGTTAAAATAAAAGTAAATTGTTGTAGTTACATCAGCTCGCACTATGCTTCTACCAAGAAGATTTCTCCCTGGAAAACCTTCTGGAATATTATTTATTTCAATTTGATTACACTAATAATGAAATGACTATGTGTGGTAACTCCAAAAATGTGTAAGTACCTACTAATCATATAAGCCATCATCACCCTAGAACACAGAATTTTGGGTTAGAGATGGGCCTTCCAGAAATCCTGCACTCGCCACGCTGGCCAGACGGGTTGGTGAGAGTCGGATGTCAATTTTTAATAACAATTTATTAACAAGATGATATAAGTGGAATCCAGACCGACGACGGCTTAACGAATGTATGACAAATGTACGTAAGAAAAGTGTATTTATCATTGGTAAACCCTCAGGGTTTGAACCGACCTTTATAGGATTTTAAGGAAAGTGTTTTTAAAATCGAGGCGCCACCGCTCATTAATAATAATTTTAATAGAATTAATTTAAATTATTAAAATGCATTATCTTGCATTAAGTGCATAGTAATTATTTATATTGATTCTGCAAGATAGTCTCTACAATACCTACTCTAAAATATTGTTCCTATATTCATCATATATTAAAAAAAACCTTGAATTTGGCCGAAACCTTTCATTGAATTCTTGAGGAAATGTCTTTCACCCACGTTTCCTCAACGGCTCCACCACTCAACTATTCCTTCCAGCTGTCAAACGGATTCCTCGAAATAGGTATTCTTTTTTTTTTAGTTTTCTTCTCCCGATGGATGATGAATGAGGTGATAGGGAAGGCAAAGGGTCTAGCCCATACAGCCAAGTCTGACGTAATTTTTAAATCTTTCTTTTTCATGAGTTAATGAGGTCATCATCAAATTCCAGATGCTGCAGAATTTGATGCTTTTCTTGGAGTCACTCGCGGAACCATCCACTGCTCAAACACGTTGGGTAAAATATGGGAGTTGACAGCGCGGGAAAACCGCAAAAAATAAACTGCAACTTGTGCCCCATATTTAAAGTCCAATTTATCGTTTTCCATAATTATTCACATTGTAGCACATTATTAAACAAAACAACACCACTTTTGACCAATAATATCCACAGTAAATTCATTTACAAAACAAAAACTTGCATTTGACATGTCCACGCAAAATGGCGCGAAGAACTCCCGAAATAGGTATTCGTTGTAAACTCTCCAAACTTCAAAAGACATAAATGTTACCATTTTAAATATTTCCGGTAAGATAAGTTTTTTTTCTGGTAACATTGAAGATTGCGTTCCCGTATTCTAAATATTTATTTTGAAATTACATTTGCTCTAGCACTTTTGACATCCATAAATCTATTTTATATTTTGAATATTAATGTGTCATGAATTTGTTGTTTATAATTTTGGAACGATATTGAGTTTATACGATACTATTTGTTTTTATTTAATGTTATAATTGTGTTTTTTGACTGAAGTAAATAATTTACTTTATTTAAATAATTATTAATAATAAATATAAGTCTAAAAATATAAATATTAGCGGAAAATAACATAAAGGAGGTTTTAATGTACGTTACGTTGCACCTTGAGTTTGACAGTACAATTCTTCAACGTTCTAGTCCGAGGCGTCCCATCCTCTGACAGCTGGAAGGAATAGTTGAGTGAAGGAGAAACATTAGAATATGGATGGGATTTATTTTAAAATGTAGTCTAGTGCCTAAAAAAATATGCTTTATTATTAAAAAATTAGAGACAGACAGACGAAGACCGGACAGAGAAGTGGATTTAGTTTCGAGGACCTCAGGCAGAGCACAGTACGCCTGATCCAGAAGTGTAACATTTTGGCCCGAGCCTTCCCTGCCCTCCCGCAAGGGTGCCTTGTTACTATTAGACTCTACTATGATAATACAGGTAAATAAAAACACAATTCAAATTAAAACGTCTGGCCAAGGTATAAAACCGCTGACGGATAAGTCTAAAAACAGGAAGGCTGGCAATTATTTCCGTCAAAGCCTTAGTCTCGCTATATAAAGGGAAAATGTTGCCTGTCTCCTTGGGACTATCTCTGATGGGTCGTCTCTAGAGGACATTTATTTATTTATATATATTTTTTTGTTGGGTTTGTTTATATTTAAATTATATATAAATTATAGGTGGATAGTGAAGTTTAAGAAGCTTAAAAAATATTCTTATATATGTATACTGCCAAAAACAATTGTTTTACCAATAGATAATACTCTAAATTACATCTGAGGCTTTTAGCCTAAATACAGATAATAAAAATAGTTAAAAACTACTTAAATAATATTAAATATAAACTTACCTAATAAAAGAATAAACTAACTATTAATAAAAAATATGATAATGCAAGAAAGCGTTTTAATATTCCCTCCTTAGAATCTCGTAGTAACGTCGTGAATGCCTGCCTCCTCAATAAGATTTTAAATAATAAAGTGGACGCGCCTTAACTTGACAGTGTTGACTTTAGGGTACCTGGAGTCCTATTCTGTTACTTAAGCGCAAACGTTATATAATGGAATCCGTTAACTATATCACGCTATTAAAGTTCATATTTGCACGGCCGCTGTCAAGGTCGAGCGCTTATAGAGTTGAGAATTACATAATATTTTGTAATTATGACGCAATCTCTAACGTAAATACTGAAATCTACTAATAACGTTTGCGACTAAGTAACATAATAGGGTTTCTGGACAACATGTAATAGGGATTTATTTTCTATATCTCGAAAACAAGGTATGCTCAAAATATTTTTCCGCGTCGTGGATGTACACTTTATAATAGCAAGTTGTTTGATATCGATTTGTTCAGTATTGAAACTCTAGGTCTAATTTTGGTTTAATTTGTTTCATGTATATTTACTTTGTGTGACTATATGTTTCCAAAAAAAAAATGTTCTAGTGACGTCCCATCAGAGATATTATAGTCACAAGAAGACTGGCAACATTATTATGAAAAATATATGCAAATAATAACAAAAAGGAAATAGTTAATTATGTTAAATTTTTACAAAACATTGTATGGGTTACTGTAAAAGCACAAAATATAGTGAATCCTAATATAGATTTATTAATACGAGCGTTACGTCTAATTTAAATAATCTATAATCAACACTTCTAATGATATAAATATATATTCAACATATCCATCTATGATAAACGCCATGTATTGGTAGAAACAAACATGTCAAAAGATAACAGCCTTTCTGCAACCGGCCGTTAGTCTCGAACTTTTAATCAGGAGTGAATAAAATAAAACAAATAAAAATACTTCAAACAGCGAGCAACAATCGAAAATTCCTCTTTTTCCTTATTTTTCTGTTAGTAACCCCAGACGGTTACCATCCTCCGGGGTTTTCGCCTGGCAACACTAGGGAGGACAACCTACTGTCGGTTCAGGAAGAGCACTGGGACAGCATCATGTTGGGGTCGGTCTCCAGCCCCTTCCACCGACTCACAGTATGCGCCTATGCTAGGGAATCACAAGATACGGCTAGCTTTCAAGTTAATGTAAGTTTTTTGTTAAATGAAATATCAATGGTTTATTATTTCCAAAATCACGTTAAACATCTATTTATAGGCAAGACCTATTATAGGATAAATAATATTATTAGTGACAAAAATGCGACGACATTTGATTGCGATCACTAAGTTAACGATTTAATGTGGCCATTGGCGCATTCCAAAATTTGTGCATGAATGTCGACAACGTAACGTTACGTAACTTTACGCCAGAGAGACAATTGAGCGCCACTTGACACGATCACGACATACCTCTTTCGCTTTGTCGACATTCATCAACCTCTTCATACCTTTTGTTACGAAGGCTTTTTATTGCACCTTCGGTCAGTGTTTTATTTATTTGATCATGATATGTGAGTCTAGGTCTGCCTAGGCCTCTTTTACCAACAACTTTCGCATTATATTCCTGGTTCGTCATTTTTTCTTCGCTCATCCTTTAACATCGTAGCATGCCTTTCCTTATTTTTGTCCCTATACTTTCTTTTATACCTACTCGTCGACAACGTATTGTTTTTAAACGGAGTCAGAGTCTTGTATTACTTCTAAGTCCAATGGGGTGTATCAGGCAAAGCTTTTTGTAGATGTCGCTAGCGGCAATGGTACCTTATTTTACACCTATATCGCATTTTAAAAAAAATGATTTCGTATATTTATATGTTTATAAAAGAAAAATATATTTAAAATTAACGTTAACTACCTTAAAAGACGAATTAAGAAAGCGCACACCGTCTTTAAAAATAAAAAAAATGTTTTATTAATAGAACGGCAATTTTAAGATCACCATATCTTTGATTTCGTTTAGAAATCTCGATTTGTACCCTTAAAAGCTGCTCACTTCGGCATAATATCCAGAAAATAATAAATTTCGTACTAAAAATACAAGTTGTCTATGCAACGCTTAATAAGTCAAAAACTAAATATATATGCTTCACCGTGAATGAATTCACTCAACCGGGTCCCCATTACATATTGAAGGCATGTGAACATACTCGAGACTCCTGCTCTTGTCTTCCACTGGAGAGAGTCACTAACATAAAGTATTTGGGTGTTATATTGGACCAAAACTTAAACTGGAAGCAGCACATCCAAGCTCTGGGTAGTAAACTCAAATCACTTATTCATTTTTTTTTGGCGGATCAGAGACATAGCAGATGGTAGTTTTTTGTTTCGTGTGTACCATGCTCTTGCTCACTCATTAATAAATTATGGCATTCTAGCGTGGGGCGGAGCATCCGTGTCTATATTAAATGCTGCTCAGGTGGGACAAAATTCAATTTTACGAGTAATTGTACATAAACATAGACGGTATCACAATGAAACACTATATAGTGAAGTGAAGGTTTTGAACATTCGGCAACAGTATATGTTCAGGCTGGTTTTGTATTACTATGCTCATCCTAGTTTGCAAAGCTATGCATCACATGAGCGTACTCGTGCGTCGAAAAACAAAGTTTTACTCTTTGATAGGACTAATACTACATTTGGATCACGCTTCTATTACTGGCTCGGCCCTAGACTGTTTAACCAGGTACCACCTCAAATAATACAAAGTCTGGTTAAACACAGCGGTAGGACACGTCTGAAGGAATGGATGAATGGCCTGGGTCTGGCGAAATCAGAAATATTACTAAAATACGTTCCAAAATAATTCCAATAAGAGTTAAACTAAATGGATTTAAAGGTAGATGGGTGTATTTGCATGTTGTGTAATCGTTTTGTGGTGAGGGATATCATAATTTAATAAGAACATTTATTTTATATTTATTTATTTTATTTACTATTACAATATATGTATTATATAAGTATTATGTTTTATATATTTATATATGTATTTAGTTGGTAATTTACGCATTATTTATAAACAAAACATTACCACATTAAAATTTTGGTATGTTGGTAAGAATAGGGTAATCATGCTCAACTTCAGCACGGGGTCACCTCGCGAAGTGTGCAGACACATTACTTACTTCACTCTATCGTACAGAGCTATTTAGCATGTTATAAAAATATGTACTTATATCACAATAAATATATTTGATTTGATTTGATTTGATTTGAACTGACAGTTATGTTAGGTACCATCTATCATGCGCCATCTATCATGATAAAAAGTTAGTGATACACCCCATTGTGTTTTTATTCTACGCTCAGCCGCTAGTGCGAGCAGTTTGATAAACTTGATGAAACTGGTTAGCGAACGGTTGATACGATAATCAATCATCAGTCCGCTAAATAATTAGACGTACGTCGAATATTATCGATACAGCGGGATCGAAACTATGTATGTAATTGTTAACGTAAAAAAAAGTTTTTGTCAATTGTCGTTATGCTAGGGTAAAATTAATTACAGATTATGAAAACACAATATATTAAGTAAATAATAAATAAATAAATCTAAGAAAAAATCTTATTTATTTACTAGAAAGTTAATAATGTATTTATCAAAATGTACACTCAATCTTAATAAATGTTGTATTGTGCGAGCGAAAGGGATGCAAAAAGATCAAAATGTTGATCTTGGATTATTTGAATCATCCTTTCTGAAATCGGCCGTAAGCTTAAAATTAAACATTAAAGTATTTTTACAGCCTTCAGATAACTTGCCAAAGATAGAGTCGCAGGAAATAGTCACTCAAAAACCTATAGATACGATGGTGGTTTCATGTCCGTGCAAAAACTTCAAAAACATTGGTGCCGACAGTAAATTTATTGAGGAAAGAGAACATTTGCTAATTAAATGCAGGTAAGTTGTCAATTTGTTTTATTGTGTTTATTTAACCCTAAAGTGGTCGCGCGCATCTGTGGGACCGCTCTAGGCGCACCCTCTGTACCCACCTCTGGGTCCTTAGTCCGATTTTTTTGAATTAGATGGAATTTTGGATTTTATTACTCGTAGTAATAAAACTACTCAATATATATATATATATATTTATATGTATGTATGTTTTATTATTTATTTGTATTTAATATTATTATATATCTATTTGGTTTTTTATTTTAAATTGGTATTAGATTTCGTTTTAGTAGAATTTTAATTACCTTGTATATTTTCTGTTCTAATATTTATAAATATATACGTACAATATCTAATTCATACTCGGTCAACCTTAGCGACGTTACGAATGGAGATAAGTATATATATTAGGCAGCATTTTTTAAAATAAATAAAGTGTCTGTCTAACATATCACTGTAACTAAGTGAGTAATTAATTTTGTGATTAAAATCTACGGCCTTTTATTGAAATGTCAGGATTTTTATTAGGTCTTTTAAAATTACTAAATGGTAACTCTAGCCGCGGGTGGCAAGGCCTTAAAGTCATAGGAATAGAAAAAACAATTTCCAGGGTAAAATTCAAGATGGCGCCTTTTTAAAGGTGAAGGTGCCCCTTGATGGTGTTGTAAGATCACTGATATTATGTTTTACTTTTATTATTTTATTAAGATACCTACACATAAGTGAACTGGTCATCAAATTGATGAATGTGGATCATACTGTTGAAACTGAACAATTATATATAGACCTAACAAAAAAAATAGCTTTATAATAAAAAGGAAGTAGCAGCACTGGTCAGAAACTACGCCTTTAAATAATCGGATTCACATTTAGCCAACTTTGATGATTACAGCCTTTAGAACCTTAACTGTTGCATGCCTTTCAGAATACATTTCTGAAGAATTTAGCCTACACTCGCCACGCTGGCCAGACGGGTGGCGAGCGGCGAGCCAACTTTACTATAGGCTAACATCACAAACAAAGTCAATAAATTATTTTGTTCCGACCAGTAATCGAACCCTTCTACGGTCTTAACCGCCACATCACGAAAACAGTAATATCTGCGAAATAAACAAAAAAAAAAATGTTTATACTTTAGTGAAACAGAATTATTTATATTTTAGTGGAAATAATTTTGATAGTGACACTTCGCTTGTCGTAATTGTCGGTGTCGAGTAACGACACGACTAACGATGACGTCAGAACCCTACTCAGTACCAGTTATAAGCCGCCCTAGCATCACATGGTAACATCATAAATCAGAACCTCCAACCTTTTCCTTAAGCTGTGTAACTTTTTTAACTTCGATAGCTTTGATTAATGAAACGGTTTTGATTATTTTTTTGACATTGATAAGTTAAAATACAAAATACCAAAATGCACAGTTTAGATTTGACATCTATCAAAAAGCATACCACCTCCCGTAGCAGTGTAAAAAAAGATACTTAACAATTACTTTTTTTGTAATAGAAAGCTTAGACTGAGTTGCCCAACATAAAGTCTCTGTAACATGTACTAAAAATAATTTAAAACGATTAAAGTTGACGGCTAACCCTCAATTTCGACTTCGTTTTGGTACAAGCCAGGCTAAATGTTAACATCAAATGTCAGGTTTTTCTGGTAATGGTACGGTTCACGCTAAAAATGTTAGTATTTTCTGCTACCGCCGCGGGTAATTTCTATAAGCGAAACGCGAGAAGTTGTAAAAAAAACCACGCGGCTCTGCAGGGTTAATTATTCATGTAGGTATTATTATAGCTATTTCCGTAAGCAATTACAACCGTACCTATATTTTTAAAATACCGCCACTTAAATCTTATACTTCTTGGTACCCGCACGGTGAATCCATTTGTAACAAATTTCTCTCCCCTTAGATATTGTGGCACGTACCAACACGCTGTGTGTTTTGGTGTGTTAAAAGAGGATAAGAAACGCCGTGAGTCACATTGTTGCAATAAATGCTATGACGAGAATCAAACGCGTAAGCCCACGGACATTATATTCTTCAAGGCGAACTTAAAAAACACTAATACTATGGTAATAACATGAATATTTATTATTTACTTATGATTGCGTTCCAAAATTAAAAATATTCTTTCTGACAGATAAATAAATATTTATCCGAATGAAGAGACAGATTTGTGGCCAGAGTAGAATATTTTAAATACTGGAAAGCTCAAATAGCTTACAATACAACCAACAAAAAAATAACTTTCATGATTTACACACAATTTAACACCTAAAATTATAGCAGCTGTAAATAGGCATTGCATCTTACAAATATAAAAAAAAAAACTTTCCCGCCACGCCAACCCGTCTGGCCAGCGTGGCGAGTGTAGGCCAAATTCTCCAGAAATAATGGATGCAAAAGCGATAAACTCTCTTAAGATTAAAGCTGCTAAGATTATTCTTCTCCTATCTTTCCTTTCACAGTGGACTTGGTACCCGCACGGGAATCCATTGCTGAAAAAGTATTTTTCTTTACAACCTTCACCGTCACAATGTACATCTTCTCACACAACTAAAGTCATTCGATGTGGATACAATAATGCATTACCTTGGAATCAATTGCTAAAGAAGTATTTGTCTTTAGGCCTTGTACCTTCACCGTCACACTCTGCATCTTCTCACACAACTAAAGTCAGTGATGTGGATATAATAACGAATTACTTTGGAATCCATTGCTAAAAAAATATTTTTCTTTAGGCCTTGTACCTTCACCGTCACACTCTGCATCTTCTCACACAACTAAAGTCAGTGATGTGGATATAATAACGAATTACTTTGGAATCCATTGCTAAAAAAATATTTTTCTTTAGGCCTTGTACCTTCACCGTCACACTCTGCATCTTCTCACACAACTAAAGTCAGTGATGTGGATATAATAACGAATTACTTTGGAATCCATTGCTAAAAAAATATTTTTCTTTAGGCCTTGTACCTTCACCGTCACTCTTTGCATCTCCTAACACAACTAAAGTTAATCGATGTGGATACAATAATGAATTATTTTGGAATCAGCAAGTCTGATGCTTACGAAATGTTATTGTCACTCGCCGATCATAATTGCATTGTTGAGAAAAACATCGGAAAAGGGTACGTATAATTATATCGACAAAAAAAAATGACACATCTTTAAAAAGTTGATGAATCTTCGTACACGAGCTATCGTACTGAGTCAGCAATATATTTTGTTTAACACCTTTCCATAGTTCAAAGAGATCAAATGCACGAGCAGGTATTTGTTAAGTTACTTTAGTTTGGGTATTAAACTTACCGCTAATTTCCTTATATATATATATGTGTGTGTATGTATGTCTATATATATATGTATGTATTATCTGCAACAAATAAAATGTGTTAGATGTGTTTCTTACTTGGTAAAATATATAAATTGAAGCTTAAAATATTTTTTGCCAAATATTTCGCCTCTCTTTGGAGCGGCGTCCAAAGAGAGGCGAAATATTTGGCAAAAAATATTTTAAGCTTCAATTTATATATGTATGTATGTATATGTGTGTATATATAGAGAAACAATTTAATTTAATTTAATTTTAGTTTAGTAGTAGAAAATGTTATTTTGTTTTGACCTAATTATACCATATTATTATTACCATGACAACTTTACAGCACCATCTATTAGTGTAGGTAGTACTTATTTGGTAACGACGAAGGCTGTTCTTTGCTGTTATTCATTCGCTATCATGATTAGTAAAATAATTAATTTGTAATCTGACGAAACCGAGTGTACCAAATGTATGAAATGGTGAATAAAGATATGAAATGAGGTGATTTTGTATGCCCTTATTCTATTGATAGAGGCGAAGTAGTACCTATTAATTTAAAGCGCTTTCCTTATCTGTTCCTAGTACAAAATCACCCTGCACAATTTCACGTGAAGGCCTAGAAATTATAATGAAGAAATGTTTCTATCAAGTCGATTCTGATTTAGCGGACCAAATTATACAGGACATTTCTCCCAACGAGTCCGATTTACTGAGCGACATCCTCACTCCGCTGGAGCACATCTCTCTGAACAACACACAAGTCTATAGCATTGTAGAGAATGAGCTTCTTACAGTGTCCAACGATGAGACCATGGCAGCATTTAGAAATGTTATTATGGAAGATTCTGAACCCATTTCCAACGATTTACCGCTAAGCGGGTCGCATAATCCTGTCGATATAACAGAAAAAACTAACTTTAAACGAAAGAACACTGACAAAAGTGAAGTTGAAGCCAAAAAGGCGAAGATTGTCAATAAATAATAATATTGATTTACTTATGTTTAAGTTCATAATAAAACATTTTTCAATTTTATTATTGCTTCAATTTTTTTGTTTTATTTACCAACCGGTCTGAGTCGAGACGGAATGACATTAGTTCCTTGGAGATTGGGTCAATCCCTGGTATGGGATTTTACCTGTTGGGATTCCCTAGCCCCTTCCCACTTTCAAGGAACTTCTGTTAGAGCTGGTGTTGCAGCGGAACAAGCGCAGATCAGCAAGCGTCGAAAATATGAAACTATTTGCAATAGTTACTATTTTTCGACGTTTGCTGTAGAAACGATGGGCCCGTGGGGATCGGAACTTAAAGCCTTTTATAAATAAATTGTTCCAAGGCTTGAAGTCTCTGGTGACAATAGGGCTGGCAGTTTTTTCTCCCAAAAATTAAGTATCCTTATTCAAAGGGGAAATGTTGCTAGTGTATTGGGCACCATGCCACAAGACAGCGATTTGGAGGAGCTATTTTTTTTGTAAGTATGTATTTTTATTTTCTATGTATTATTATTATGATTTAGGTCAAATTAATTTTTATCAAGTTTCCACTTTTGTCTTGTTTAAAGCGGTGTTACTTTTATATAAATATCACGATGGCAAGCTTACAATATTAGGTCTCCTTGAACGTAAAAAATGGCATTTGACATCATTGCACAGCCCTTGTAATACTAACGGTGCGATATAAAAATGCCGTATCCCACCTAAGCGTCTAGTTGGCTTGGTCGTCTAACGCCATGTGTATTTTTAAAACTATTTAATCATTAACATTATAACAGCCCCTAGAACACAGAGTGCAAGACCTCTACTGTTGGAGATTGGCCTTCCTGAAACATATATCTGGGGAATATATACACTAGGGTGGGTCAAAAAATACTTCTTTTTTAATTATTCATTCTAATAGCGATAATAATGTTGCCATTTGAGTCTATTATGACGTGTATAATAATAATAATAAAAAATGTTTTTTTACTTAAAAAGCTAGTACATTTTTTTAGGAATTGGCCACTGGTGCCCAAACAATAATATAATAAAATAATAAATAATAATAATAAATATTTCCAGACAGGTCACACAGCGCCATCTAGTTTCCGTGGTAAGCTACGAGGCTTGTGTTACGGAAACTAGATGGTTGATAAACTACATATTATACTTTTTTTTTGTAAATATATACATATTATACATATAAACACCCAGACCAAGACAAATTATACAATGTACAACTTTCCCCCGGTGGGAATCGAATCCACGACCTCCTGAGTTCACGGCAACGTTTGTTACCACTAGACCACGGAGGTTATAATATAATACATATTAAATTTTAGCTTTTTTTCCACTTATTTTTTACTATTAACAATTACAAATTGAATTATGTACCTACTATTTTAATATTTGTAACAATTCTTCTGTTTCACCATAGTTTAATTTATTTAACCAAGAACTTAAAATAATTTTACATTTATTATAGTCCAGAGAATTTACATTAATGGCTTTATTAATTTTATTATATAGCTAAACTGCAATACATTAAATACAATAAGTATTATTGCAATCGGTATAGTATAACTGGCTCCTAAATAATAAATTTACACAATTTATACTTAAATTATGTATAAGAACATTCATGGACGTTAGCAACTGGAACCAGACACTCATGACTGCAATTTGAACCTGATGATTATCTTGTAGGTAGTTTTCACTTTTAGCTAAACAAAAGATGGCGAGGTAAGTCAACGCCCTCAGGACAATAAAAAAAATAGTACATTTATTAAACAGTGTTTAATTAACAAATAATACATTTATAATTTAAATTGTTGATTCATAATAAATCTCGGCATCTCGTAATCTCTGAAGTTAGTGAACACTCGTCCCCAGTACTTGGGGTCACCACGGGGGTCATCTGGCTGGTTGTTGGGCGGCACTACAGTAGCGTTCACCTCCCTTAGTAGAGACAACATGCTTTCTAATACTTCTGGTTCCCTGAAACAAATAACCAGATTAAAAAATATATATTAAGGAATTTAAAAAAACATCCTGCCAGAATTAACTCCCCCCAATGCGTCTAACCAAACTTTAAAGGGGACCCAGAAAATGTCCTATTTATGGTTTATACATAGGTACATACGCCATCTTCACGCCAAATCAAATTTTGTAAATAAAAAGGGCTTTGCTTTCAATACGAAAAAAAAAAATTTTTGTTTTTATGTTGGCATTACTGAATTTGACTTGGTTGGATAATATTGTTTTTTTCTTCGAGGCTTTGGTAACACATGCCATGAACCTAAAATAATTATAAAAAAATATTTATGGAGTATCACACTAAACTAGGTTATTATTATTAATACAATAGAATTAAATATACGGAATTTACTTACAATTCGGCCAGGTTTCTCCTCTCACAAGGGTCTGCTTCGATGTCGAATAAGCAAGGAGCTTCTAAAGGTTTGCATACTATCACAGGCAGTGTGTCGTTACATTTTATAGTCGCATCATTTCTGAAACAGATTTATCTATTATTGTATCTGTTAAAAATAAAAACTATTTAAAAATATGTACCTATCTGGAAATAAACATAGAACCAGGTGATTTGATAAACAAGAAAGTGTTAGTTATAAACATTGTATTACACCTTTTAAACATTATTGAATTTAAATGTGGATTTCTATACTTTTTATTTAACTCGTCTTTCCCTAACAAATTGTTACTAATAAAAAAAAAATGGCAATACTATATAATAGGTATACTATTGTAAGAGTATTTTTTTCATTATTTTTGTTATTCTTCGTGATTTCAGTCTTAGTAATCCACATAAAATGATTTCCAGCCTGAATGACGTGATTGGTGTTTATGGATAATAACTACCATTTTTGATAATTACCGTATTTGCATGATCGTGTGTTCATCAGGCATCATATTTAGAGCAACCAGAGCTCTTCCGGCAGGACTCTCCAGGACAGCCCTTATGTCATACTGGTTTTTACGACCCGAAGGTCCGTACCAGAAGTCCCAGGCTCCGTTATAGTTTGTTCCTGTAAACGATATTTTTTAATTATTTCATTATTATAGCCAGTTCGTTTAAAAACTTACTGTTTTAGTTCTTTCAGATAATTTTCAGTAAAGGCTCTTTAAAGACTATATAAGTATTCAACTCGCTTGCCACATATTATGATGAGCTTAGATGGGCTTTTATAGTAAAGTTGGCTAATTGTGAATACGCTTCTTTAAAAGGGTGGTTTCTGACCACCCCGTAAAGGGATACTGTCGTGATGATACTTTACTTTTTTTTAACTCGACTATATGTATTTATTTATTTAAATCTTTATTGCACAAAATAATGCCGCCAGAGATTATAGGGTGATAATAAAGGGGAGCGAATGCCACCTTGTGGAGCTCCCGCCCTAAATCGCACCACTCCGACGACACCTGATCAATCTGTACCTGCTTTTCCATGAAAATACTGTGAAAACCATGACAGAGGTTCCGATGAATTTCCAAGATAAGACAACATAGCGATTAGCAAATCAGAATTCACAATGTTAAAGGCATTTGTGAAATCAATCAGTACAAGTACCTTAGTTTCTTCCCATGCTTCTTCAATTTGCCCTAAACGCAATAAGTACGCGGAAATCATCATAAATCACCCCTTCTATCCATTTGCAGTCCAAACGAAGGGTCCGTAGTGCGAGAAGGCTCTGGCGTTCTCTCGTGAGCTTGGGGAAAAACTCTGCTTGGCGACGGGTGACCCTTTGAGTAGAGAATATTTTGTTTAAAGGGTCTCGCCGTTCAACGGTGTCCACGGCATACTACGCTCATCGGACGGTTGTAATTTTATTTTTTATTTTTTTAGTTTTAGTTGTAGTGTAGTTTATTTTATTCATAATTTAATGTTTAACTTTATATTATGTATTATTTTATTTTGAATAAACGATTATGGCTTTACCTTTATGTATTTTCCATTTTCCTTGTGTTATGGCGGCGCTTCCAAAAATATCGTCTATATTATGTACTACAGTATCTCTCTTTGAAGGCAGATCTTTAGATAATGACTCCCATAAATCTTCTCCGTCAATATCTTTAAATACGCTGTAAAAGAACAATATAATTTAACATTATTACATAGAACTCATCCCTTTGACGTATTTTTTTTTTATTTAAAGTAAAAAGTAAAGTATTATCACGACCGTTTCCCTTTCGGGGTGGTCAGAAGCGGATTCACATTTAGCCAACTTTACTATAGGACAAGTGGCAAGCTCGTCGAAAATATCACAAATAAATTAAATATTAATTAAATGTATGTATTTACATTAAAAATATTTTTGTGTCCCGACCAAGAATCGAACCCGGTACCTCCGAGTCTAAATCCACGGACTTAACCGCTAGACCACCAAGTAAAAATCATCTTAACAGTATGATTTCCGGGGTGGTCAGAAACCACGGTTTTGAAGAAGCTTCTGATTATGTCAACTTTACTATAGGCCCATCATGATATAGCTCGTCGATGTCTCTAGCGTAGCAAACTCGAGAAATATTTCTAATAAATTATTGTGTCTCGACCAGGAATCGAACACAATATCTTCGCGTCTAAATTCCCGGGCTAAACCGCCAGACCACAGAGGCAGATTTTTTATTAAAAATATAATAAAATGTATGGTTATCATATTGAGTTTTTGGGTTTTTAAGTTGGCTGTTCAGCTTGGATGGGAAACTTTTCTCTCATCGTCCATCCAGTTTCAAGACAAACAACTTCAACCAGTAAGGTCGCACTATCGTAGTGCCGTATGAAGCAGGGTCTGGTCCACAAATTTAAGGTCGCTCAGCGAGCTATGTAGAGAGCTTTGCTTGATATTTCTCTGATGAATAGAATTAGAAACGTTGATATTTGTCAAAAAACAAAAGTTACTGACATAGCATTCAAAATGAATGCTGAAATGTCGATGGGCCGGATACATCTACTGGTAGGGGAAGATGAGAGAAGTTAAAGAGAAAGAAGAAAAATATTATTAAGAGCAATTAAATCAATTAATTTTAGACTTCTGATTGGCTTGTTAAGCCGCTTCCCGTTTATCGATACCACCTAAAATTGTTAAGAATTTATCAATAGATAATTTAAATCGACCTGCACATCAAAACCATCTGGCTGCGTACCAAGAGTATGTCGAATTCTCAACAAATTTGTTTTGGAAGGCTGCAATGATGATGATGCGAAAATCCTCACCCAGTATCTCCCCCGGCCGCCCCGTACAGTGTGGGCAGCCAGTCCGCCAGGTGTATCCTCTGGCGAGCCACCCGGCGCGGCGACTCCACCAGTGGACTCCACAATAGCCCCGCGCCCCGCACTCCACCCTCCCATAAAGTATTTTTTACCTATATTTAAAAATATAATAGCAGTATATTGCTTGTAAAGGTACTGTTTTACTAAATAGGTTGGTCATTCCAGTGTTCAGAACACAAGATGTGGGATCAAGTTATAAGAGACTGTCAAAATCTATTTTTTTTATTATGGCACTTTAGAAATGAATTAATAAAAAAAATGAAGTTACATAATTATTAAAAAACATAAAATAAACCTTTAGGACTAACATTTAATTAAATTGTAATTTTAAATAAAGTTAAATGAAAGTGAAAAAAAAAATCGAATTGCCGTCATGCCCAGTCAAGCCGGCATAGTCTTAGGGGCTGCGGTCATGAGTCTCTGATTCCAGTTGCTAACTTTCATGAACCTCGCACGACACTTAACATCAGGTGGGCGCAAGGTCACATGTCGTGCTAGTATAAAAAAACGTACGGAATTAAAAATAAATAAATAATAAAATCTTTAGTTACGGTGCAGAGAAGTTTTCCTAAAAATATCGCCACTCATAGCGAGCCTAATCAAGTAGGTAGAGAAAGGTCGACGATCGCGCGAACGTTGACTTACGTATATAATGTGCCTTGAGATTCGAGAGAGGCCGCCGCCCCGCGCCGCTCGGCCGGCGTATGACCTGGTCACACTCCCCAGCCTTTAGGTATTTATCACGATAAATATAGTGATTTTCTAGACGCGGCATTATTCACCATACAGTAGTGTTTTGTTTTTAGGATAATGATTTTTATCTTTAACAAAAATACATTTTTTATTTCGAAAAGGGGTTGCTGAAGCCTAAATAAAACATTTGCTCTCATTGCAATTACACGTAGTGTTAGAAATAATTCACTCACCCCACGTAAAGGGTAGTTAGAAGCAGCATTATCGTTAAATCCATTGGCTGGACCTCCGTTATCAGTTGTAAAGATTATTAGAGAATTGTTTAACATATTCTTATCCTGTAACGCTTTCACCACGACACCCACTGACTCGTCTAGTTTCGTCAGCATTCCTATAACAAATAAATGGTCATCTTTAAGTTGTCAATTATTTGATTCATCATCATCATCATCATCATCAGCCTGTGTCTCTCCACTGCTGGATATAGGAATCCCCCAAGGCTTGCCACTGCACGCGGTCTTTTGCAACTCTCATCCAACCCCCACCAGCGACCCTTCTTAGGTCATCCGTTCGTCTGGCGGGGGGTCGTCCCACTCTGCGTCGTCCCGTACGTGGTCTCCACTCCAGAACCCGTTTGCCCCATCGGTCGTCGGTTCTGCGCCAGATGTGTCCGGCCCATTGCCACTTCAGCTTGCTAATTTTGAATGCTATGTCAGTAACTTTTGTTCTCTGACGAATTTCAACGTTTCGAATTCTATCCATCAGAGAAATACCAAGCATAGCTCTCTCCATAGCTCGCTGAGCGACCTTGAATTTGTGAAACAGACCCACTGTCAGTGTCCACGTCTCTGCTCCGTACGACATTACGGGGAGGGCGCACTGGTTGAAGACTTTTGTCTTCAAACACTGTGGTATGGACGATGAGAAGATATGTCGAAGTTTCCCGAATGCCGCCCATCCTAGCTTTGATTATTTTTATTAATTTATTGAGTAAATAACTGCCTCCGTGGTCTAGCGGTTAAGTCCGTGGATTTAGACTCGGAGGTACCGGGTTCGATTCCTGGTCGGGACTCAATAATATTTATAAATTTAAATTAATAAATTTAATTATTATTTAATTTATTTGTGATATTTCTCGAGTTTGGTACGCTGGAGACATCGACGAGCTTGACACTTGTCATGATTGACCTATAGTAAAGTTGGCTAAATGTGAATCCGCTTCTATATAAGCGTGGTTTCTGACCACCCCGAAAAGGAAACGGTCATGATGATACCTTACTTACTATATTTAGACCTCAAAAAAATCTAAAGTATTTTTCAGGAATCCATAAAATTTTAACACATTTTGAAAATATCTAGTGACCTATTTTAGATACACTTTTGACACAATGCAATGGACATTAAAATGAGTTACCTACCAGCGAATCTCCTTCTCCTGGTGTCTGTGATGTTAATGAATGAGTCGACTACGTGGTCGGGCGCTCGGAGCGGGGTGTACGGGTTCCCGCTGTGCACCGCCGAGTGAGCCACCATCAGGAACAGGGGAGCACTCGTGTTGTGACGCTCTATTATCTGGAAAAATACTATCTTTAGTCTTTAACCGAACCAAAAAGTCCATACTAACAGCTTACTTTTTGGACTACTAGTTTTAGTCTTCTAGTAGTATCATTCAAAATAATTTATTTAATGACGTGTCACAAATGCCTGTTTACGTAAATAAAGTTATTTTGACTTTGACGCGTGCTTTGAGGGGGCCCGGCGTGGTGGCCCGGTTGTAAGAACGCGTACCTTTAATCCTACAAAGGTCGGTTCAAACTCTCCCGGCATGTACCAATGAGAAATAAAATTTTCTTACGTAAATTAGTCATAGATACAACACCACAGTGGAATCCGTTATGTAATCGTTAATAAATTGTCATAAAAAGTTGACATCATATCTCCGCTAAGCCGTCTGGCTAGCGTGGCGTGTGTCGGCCAAATTCTCCAGTTCTGCATGGCCCATCTCCAGCAGTCTAGGACGCTGTATTCTAGGGGCTGTAATGAAATGGCCCACCTCGATTGTACAATCCACCGAGTTAAGGTTACAAAAGGGGACTCAATGAATAGATTACATAGACATACGATAGACAATATACTAGTTACCTTGGCAGCTTCTTGTGAGTAAACGTCGGTAGCATACTGTCCAAATAAATCGTAAGCCACTTCAAAATCTGCAATAAAAATAGGATAAATATAAATAAATACTTATAATGTAGGTATATAAGTTTTGTTTCAACAATCTTATTACATTAATTTGCCAATAACGGGCCAAAGAGTTGTCCAAACGGCTGACGGAGAAATTTAACGTATTAAAGCGTTGCTATACGAATGGGAAATGTTGGCCTGCAGTCTGTTACTTAAGCGCAAACGTTATTAGTGGATTTCGTTATTTACGTTGGAGATTGCGTCATAATTAAAAATATTATTCAATTCTCAACTCTATAAGCGCTCGACCTTGACAGCCGCCCGTGCATATATCAACTTTAATAGCGTAATATTTATATATAGTTAACGGATTCCATTATATAACGTTCTCGCTATGTCACAGAATAGGGCTACAGGTCTGTCTGTAAAGTACATTTTTTTATTTATAGGAGTTGTATTTTTTATTAGGTTTAGATTTTTTTATTAAGTTCTTTCTTCCCTCGAATAAATATTTATGTCAATTAAAATGAAAAAGTAATTTTATATTATTTACCACCTACATGAAAAAAAAGCGCTTTAAGCGACAAGTCTAACATTAGGCCTGTAGTCAAAGGGGAGCGAAATATAAATTATAGACGTTACATTTATTTTTACCTATAATATTTATTATTATTTTCCATTATTTTATTATATATTATTTAGTTATATTTGTTATAGGTATAGGTATTGTTTTTAAGCTTTATTATTATTATTTTACAAAATCTGTTTATTATTTAAGTGGAAACTTTGCTGGAATGTGTAACTTTTAGAATTGTTGTAATTATGTTTTAAGATTTATTTATTTATTTATTTAAAATCTTTATTGTAATTTACAATCGGCGAACATAATGCCGTAAGGCATTCTCTGACCGTTAACCGTTGGGACAAATGAGATTTCTTTGTTAGATCGAGGATAGTGAAAATTATATTTATAAATTATTTTTATTCCAATAAGTATCATAAAAGTAAGCAATTCCTATATAAACATACATATACTTAAATACTATATACATAGCATTAATACATACACATATACATAACATATAAATAACATTAATACATAAACATATATTATAAATACTATACATAAAAATAACTACTGGTTTTAAGATAATCATATTTATTATACATAACACCACAAGACCAACTACCCACCAGGGTCTCCAGGTTTGACAGTGACAGTGAAAGAAATCTACAAGGACTTAATAAAGTCAGTGTAAAATCTCCTTTTAAATAAAGCTCTGTATGTTTCCTGAATAAAAATAAATAAATAAAAAATAAAATAGAATTATAGTATATTTTAAAATAGGACTATCGTTTGATGCATGAATGAGGCAGATCGGATGAAAAAAGCGTAAAACATTTAAAAATATGTATGTGGCAATATTACATTTTTGTATCGCATTGGACATCGTAAGAATCGGGGTCCAGAAATCGAACCCGATGCCTTTGTCTTTTATATAGGTATCAATAATTACCTCTGCGAAAGTCGTGACCCCACGAACCCCTCTCCTGGTTGGTGTGGTCATAATAATCTATCTTCCCGGTCCAGAACCCGAGGTGACTGTCGAACCTAAAATCAATATGTTACAGAAATATCGCCGATGACACATTTAAAAAGAATAACTTAGATTAAAATAATAATAATAATAAAGTTGTGGAAGTGGAATTTTATTCCACTGGCGAGTAGCTGAGACAGTGAGAGAATCTGAATCTGCTGGAAGTGTGAAGAGGGATAAATACTATTGCTTCCAAAAGTAATAGTTACACCAGTATTCTAAGACATTTCCTCAACGCCTCCTCCACTCAACATTTCCTTTCAGCTGTGAAACGAAAATTAGGTCTCTAAAATTAAGACGACTAAATAAAAAAAATGGCATCTAATGTACCAACCTGACCTTCAAAATAAAACTGTCGGCTCTATTTTTAATTTTAACCGTAACTATTACAGGAACTTCATTTTGGTTTGACAGCTGGAAGGAAGCTTCTTACTTCTCTTTATGGCAACCACAACCCTAAAACTCCCCTATACCTTAAGACTCGTTTCCAGTCCCTTGGAGACAGTCACAATCTTCCTCTTCGGTCTACTGAAAACAATCAACTCAAGATTCCTCCTCACACTTCCAGCAGATATTCTGATTCTTTCACAGTCTCCTCTGCTTGTGAGTGGAACAAACTTCCTCTGGCCATTAGATGGGCGCCGTCAATCAATATATTTAGCAATCTCCTCATTGCCTATTTCTTAAATAAACAAAATAACCCGACTACCTGATATCCATAGAAGTAGGCGCGTCATTTATTACTCTATGCTGATATCTATTTATGTCTCTTTTTATTTGTTGTGTGAATTATACGTATTTTTTTCCTTCATTTTGTTATATATTCTTCCATAAATTTAGTTAAATGTTTATATTATTATTATATATTTTTATTGGTATTTGTGTATTAGTATGTACATTATTGTTATGTATGTTGTAAGTATTTGTTTTTATTTCTAATGCACCCGCAATCGTCTATCACACTCACCAAAGGTTAGCTAGTATAAAATTCCGAGAAGCACTAAGTTCGCCCTTGTACTCAACTGTTAAGTTTTCAGGTTCTCATGGTGTGGCGTGTCCAGTGGTCGCCCCTTCCTTAGAAGGTCATTGCAGTGGTGGCACGTGTGTCGGGTCCCGGTCCGCACCCTAAGGGCCTGGTTGAGCGGGGGGATGGCTGGCACATGCGTTATGTCCGTGATCGGGTGCTGCTGTGGGGGCCTGGGACCTCTGCCGGACACGTTCAATTTATTGTTCTTAAATTAACAGAGGTTTTTGCGTTTTGTCGACTTTCGGGTTGCACATAGGCATGTAGTCTACCTTAATTCTGACTTGCCTGGTGGGTTACTGCTGTACCAGGTATTGTTTTCTCATAGGTACTGATAACTAAATTTAAAAGGTTATTAATTGATCGTTGTGGTGCAGTTCTGTATATGTTTTATTTTGTAAATCTGATATAGCTGAGTTTTCCTTGCAGATTCCTTTCTCAGTCAGATTAAACATTAACAGGTCACTGGAATTTGCTAAGCTGCTGGTCTTCTGCTAACAGCTTACTTATTGGACCACTTTGCTGCTTAGTCTTCTACTAGCAGGAGTAGAATCATTCAAAATAATTAAATTAATGACGTTTCATAAATGCCTGTAATAGGTTTACGTGAATAAAGATATTTTGACTTTGACTTTTGACTTTGACTTAATAAAGAATTTATAAATAAATAAATAAGGAAATGGTGAGTAGAGTAGGCGTTGAGGAAACGTCTTAGAATACGGGTGTATTACCCCTTATTTTTTTTTACGAACACTTACCCGCTGGCTATAACTCTAATTAATTGGTTGTTTATTTATTGATCATTATTATCTAAAGCATCGAGAGAACTTAACCGTTTAGCTGAGGACATGGATATTTCACTAATACCAACTTGTTGAATTGTAAAAAAAATACATCAGACCATCGCCTGACCAGCAGTGTGGTGGGAGAGGACTACATTCTTCAGACACATGCTCAACACGAGTTCAAGGATTTTGATATGAAACAATACCCTCTGTTAAGTGGCAAGTATTCCTTTCTATAGTGTCCGAGATGCCACTTGCCGACGAGATGGGTGTTGTAGCCGAGCTCCTTCAGGTATTGCGGCAGGATCTTCTCAGATAGCGGGAGGCCTCGGGGTTCGGTTCCGTATAGGACCGAATGTTGCATACCTACACATATGAAGTTATGTTAATTTTAAAACTATCCTACTACTCCAATCGTACATTATATAAAGTAGGGAAAGAAGCCTCCATGGTCTAGCGGTTAAGTCCGTGGATTTAGACTCGGAGGTACCGGGTTCGATTCCTGGTCGGGACACAAAAATATTTATTAATGTAAATACATTTTTATTAATATTTAATTTATTTGTGATATTTCTCGAGTTTGGTAAGCTGGAGACATCGACGAGCTTGCCACTTGTCATGGTTGGCCTATAGTAAAGTTGGCTAAATGTGAATCCGCTTCTTAAAAAAAAAGCGTGGTTTCTGACCACCCCGAAAGGGAAACGATCGTGGTGATACTTCTTTTACTTTTCAAGCAATGAAGATTGGGAATTAAAGCTAGGACAATCGTTTCAGAATTATTTAGTCTTGACAGAGCATTGCCGGTTAAGTAGTGCACTATCAAATAATTTTGTCGTTTCACGGACATTGTTCATGCAGCCTGCATGCTACAAGAGCATAAACAATATATATATATATATATATATATGTATATATATATAATAAATAAGAAATAAATAATAATAAATATTTCCAGACAGGTCACGCCATCTAATTTCCGTGGTAAGCTACGAGGCTTGTGTTATGGAAACTAGATGGTTGATAAACTACATATTTACTTTTTTTTTTGTAAATATATACATATTATACATATAAACACCCAGACTGACACAAATTATACAATGTACAACTTGCCCCCGGTGGGAATCGAACCCACGACCTCCCGAGTTCACGGCAACGTTTGTTACCACTAGACCACGGAGGCGATCAATATATATTACTTTCATTAAAATCTTTGAATCAATTTCGATAAAATTTATATCTGGGACCACCATATAAATTCTCCTCTCCTCTGAAGTATGGTACAAAAAAATTATCATCTAAATCAACATACAGTCGATTAAAAATAGCAGTCTGACCTGTGTGTATGGGATACTTGGCGGTGACGAGCGCAGCTCTGGAGGGTGAACACACGGGAGTCACATAGTAGTTCTGTAGCGACAGCCCCGAGTAAGCGAGGGCATCGATGTTCGGCGTAGGGACCTGATTCGAGCCGTGATACCCTACGTCATTCCAGCCCTGCAAGAATTTGTAAGGGAAAATCATATAAACTACCTTGATAGCCAATTCTCAAATCGACTTCATCGTTTCGTTTCCCGCCAGAACCATTGTTTATATTTTACAGATCATATTTTTTTAAATATACACATTTATATATATATATTATTCTCGACTGTATCCCTTATGGGGTAATCAGAAACAAAAAAAAAGAAGCTGATTCACATATAGACAACTTTACTATAGGCAAGCTCGTAGCGTACCAAACTCGAGAAATATCACAAATAAATAAGTTATTGTGTCCAGACCAGCAATTGAACCCAGTACCTCAGCGTCATCAGGACTGATCCGCTATAAATATCAGTTTGGTAATGTTCTCGGGTAAGGTTTACGCTCAATATAATGTTATTTTATTGTCGTGTTCGACTTGAAAGCAAAGCAAACTAGTTTTTTTTTTTTAATTTGATTAAAGACAATGAAAACGCAAGTGGAACGACTTATAAGCGATATAAAATTTAAAAAATGCCCACAGCGACAAGTCAAACATGGGGTGGTGAACGCGGGCATCATGTTCTCGTATTGATAACGGAGTTTATTCTTGCTAGAACTACTAAGCTCAACTTCGAAGGTACGTATATTCTTCAAGTGATAAAATTTATTTTATATTTTTTCATATATCAGTTTGACAGTTGGATGGAATAGTTGAGTAGAGGAAACAACGAAACTAGTAAAGCTGGCAAAATATGAACGTTACTCTTCGTCTTACGGTCGTGATGATACTTTACTTTTACATTGGAACTTGCGGCTTTGACATTGGAATAATCGGGTGCTACTTATTTGGTTTTAGTAGGAGTGTATTACGTCCTATTGAGCCATGTGAGCCATGAATTGGTGGTCATATCGGTGGTGGCTCGGTTATGTGTCATTGATTAACAACATCGCCATTCCCGCGCATCGGAGAGCACGTTAAGCCGTCGGTCCCAGTTCCTTAAATACCAACTTGTGGAATCATTAATAAATTATCATTACAATTGACATCAGATCCTCGCCAACCCTTCTGCGCAGCAAGTGTAGGCCAAATCTTCAGATATATGTTCTGGAAGGCCCATCTCCAACAGTGAAGGTCGACTAGGACTCGCCTTCTAGGGGGTGTGATGATGATGGGACAAGAATATTTTATTTACCTTAAACTTACCAAATCATCAGCAATAATTAAAACAATATTAACACGCGACGTGTCACTTGCACACAACACTGTTGTGATTAGATACAACGCACACAACAATAACTTCATTTTGTTTGCCTAAAAATATGCACAGGTCTGACAAAAAACACCTTCCACATCGGGATATTTCGGAATACTTCGGAAGATATTTTCACATGTTCATAAAGTTTTCTATTTTACACACGTTTGAATTTAGAATTATGTTATTTATAGATTTTCGAGTGTATTTTAAGTTTTCTAATTTAAGTTTAATACTAATAATGTATTATATTTACTAAAAATAAGTCAAACACAGTCAAATTTCCGACTTGACTGCGATACAGATAAGCCCCACTGGTGATTTGTTTAAATTCGTTGGCAATTCGTTGATTTATGTAAGAACCTGGCAAAGAAACAACTTACTGGTCATCAAGATCAACCAACGCGCGTCAGGAAGTGCATAACACATGCGACGAGAATGGAAAGTCTACATTGTGGAAGTGTTTAAACTCAAGACGACACGGTGATTGAAGTTAAACCGCCGGGTTTTCTTGGATCTTGCCTATTTTTTTTTATACTGAGCGCCATTGCGCCTTCATAGATAAGCAGAGGTCCAAGAATATAGGAGCAACTGACGCAGCCACAGACGAACGACATTAGTCCCTACCATTATGCCGACCTATCAAGATGATTTTACTTTTATATATATATTTTTAATTCCGGTTATAGCAATGGGGAAAAAAATATGTTGGGAGAGCATTACACATCTCCAGCGTGCGACGGATGTAAGTTTACAATATGTGCGCGCATGGATAGTGGGTACGGTATAGGGATGCATATTTTGGCCTGTGTGTGTGATTAGGTTGCGGAATTAGAGAAGAAGGGATAAGGTTTGTGGAGCTTACGGTAGTATGGCTTGTAGAACACTCTCAGAGAGGCCACGTCTCGACAAAGCTGCAGCGCATCAAGAGTTTTCACACTGTTGTGTCCTCCACTATCCAAAACGCCCGCCTCCACAGGACATTGAGAGCATCTGTAAGCGAAACCAACCCAGAGGTGAGAACAGTATTCCACGTATGACCTTATTTATGCATTATATAGCATAAGTCTGAGTGAGGGCACGAAAAACTGTTTCTCCTTGTTCTGTATCCCCAGTTTTTTGTACGCTGTTTTGGTGATGCTCTCAATGTAGCTTCGGTGGTATTAACAAGCTGTAAATTTATTACAATCTATTACACTACCTATCCCGTGCTCCCAATTTTATCGCGCGTACATTTTTTTTGTTTTTGTCTCCCGATGGATGATAACTGAGGTGATGGTGATAGGGAAGGCAAAGGGTCTAGCCCATACAGCCAAGTCTGACGTAATATATCTTTCTTTTTTATAAGAGTTAATAAGGTTAACATCAAATTCCAGGTGTTACAGAACTCGCCAGATTATGGCCCAAACACGTCGGGTATAATATGGAATATGGGAGTTCACAGCGCAGGAAAACCGCAAAAAATAAACTGCAATTTGTGCCCCATATTTACAGTCCCATTTATCGTTTTCCATAATCATTCACATTGTAGCACATTATTAAAACAAAACAACACCACTTTTGACTAACAATTACCATAGTAAATTAATTTACAAAACAAAAACTTGCACTTGACATGTCCTTGAAAAAAGGCGCGGAAAACGGGGGGCATTTTTTTTAACATGTGAATTATGTTCAGGCATTACATACGGGTCAATGAAACAAACACATTAACTGGTCATTATCATATTAATAGCTATTGCAGTACCTATACTGTATTCCGGGTGCCAACGTGCGCGCTTCCTATACGTGAACATTAAATCAATGTTTCATTTCTATACATATGGACACTAATTTGGAGCGATGCAGCCGTAGATGGTCAAAATAGTGAATTCGTCAGTTTTAGCGTTATGGCGGGCATACACACTACGGTCCACCTGAAATGTATGTCTGTGCAGGTAGTTCGGAGCGTGTGTGGGAATAGACCTGGCGCAGTTTTCTGAACCTGCGAAAAATCAAAAAACAATTATTATATTAACACCGTACGTACCTGTGCGTGTGTACAACTCTGGTCAATTGTGTAGGTCGCGTCAGTTTTTTTCTAGTGTCAGTCCATACTGAGATAATTTTTAAAATCATCAGATTCGAATTCCATTCAGAAAGTTAACATGACTGAGTATATTTTTTCCTTTTCAATAACCAATGCTTGCAACAATGCCAGCGCATCATCTTCAACAATCGATGCCATCGCAAAAATAACTAAAGACACTTCAATATGCGGATTGTCCCCATACAAGCTATCGACACACAAACCTGCACAGATCTCTCCGGTTGACCGTAGCGTGTATGGCTTACATTAGACGCGAGTTTAGCCAAGCATGTTAAAATATACACTAATATCAACTCAAATAGTGTTCATTGGTTAAATACACAATAACGTTTTTTCTCAAGAAACAGAATCTGGCGTATTTTGGGCCATCCGTAGTCATGACCCTCTAAGCCAGTTACAACGCAAGGAAGATATATAAAAACAAAAAATACGGACATCTTGGGGATATATTATTCTCATGGATACATTTACAGCTCTCCCAAAGTGATAATGCGCATAGAAATCTTCGTCACTGTTCGGCAACGGTCGTATTCCCCGAGCGTCGGAAGACAACATGTATATAGTGGTGAGGCATTTTCTTCATGCATAATTTAGTAGAATTGTGTTTTGTGCTAAAAGAGATAAATATTGATTTATCAGTAACGAAATTTGATTCGATAATTCCATGTGAGTAAATAGCGAGGAAAACCACACGATTGAGAATACCTATGCTACAATCTTTGTTGGATTGATTTACTTCGAAAATTTTATAGTACTGTAGTGACCTCCTTTAAATATAAAATCTCTGCCTGTGTCAGACAGACAAGCAATTGTCAAATAAACTATTTAAAAAAGATAATTTAAGTTGAAATGAAATTCACCCTTGAAAACAAAACCAAGAAGGGTGTGTAATAGCAGCTCTATAAACCACACAGAAAAAACACGTGCAGTCACCGCCAATACATAGACTGCCCGAATTGTTTTCGATTGTGTACTCATGATATTGACTTCTAATTCTTTGGAACAAGGTGCAAAATGCAAGTGCATTGTTTAGGGCTCTTACGATTCAATGATTCGGGTGTTTCCGGGAATACGACAATTAGCGAAGATCTGCATGCGCATTATTAATTTAGGAGTACTGTAAACATCATTATAGGATCCCAGATGAACTAGCTGTATCAGCCTATATCTTGGTTTTTTCTTGGAACTTGGAAAATGTTATTCTTATTGAACGTACCGTTCCGTGGGAATCAAATATTCCAAAAGACCACAACATGAAGTCTGAACAAATATTATAATCTTGCAGAAGAAACGATCAGAGGGCGAGAGGAGGGACTACTATTATAGAGACCCATGTGGAGGTCTAGGATTCTATGTGCCAGGGCTGTAATGTGAAATGAAATTGAATATAAATAAAACAAGATTTAAATTAAATATTTAATTAAGACAAGTCGTCACACATTTCAACACTATCACTCATTCATTATAAATACAGTAGCTCTAGCACGCACAAAATTCTTTATCGAATCGAATAAACAAAATTCCATGTTCATAGATTCATACTGCCAATTTAGTTATGTCAGCGCTTACAACACATATTTATGTTATCGATTCGATAATAGTGTTGATAAGTACGTGCTAGAGCTACAGTTCAAACATATTGAACACATAAGTTATTAAATTATTGTATGAAATAAGTTTACGATAAGAAAAAAAGATACCATTTTTATTGTAGTCAAGGAATTTAATTTCCAACCCAACTGTCACCGAGCTAGCATTTTGACGTGTATTGACATACCAATGCTTATACTGACATAGAATTTTCGACCTTAATGCATTGCGAATGTCGACATTTCAATGAAATGAGTAGGGAATTAAATTCCTTGACCGTATATTACTTTAAATTAAATATATCCGGAAAACTAAATAAAATAATAACTAATTCGAATTATTTAATAAATATATCAGTTGTTAGATTCGACCAAAATACATATATCTAACTTAGGTAAGATATAAGAGACAATATTCTTCTTAGTAGCTACACTGTTAAATTTAAAAATCTAATAATTTGTATGGAGAAGACAAAAATATTTGTCACTTCCGACTTATAGTTCCTTGGGAAAGGTTGTTGGTGTCTATCAATAGAATCGCATATTAACGTAAGACCATACAGGAGTGGCTCGGTTGTAAGAACGCGTTCCTTAAATCCTACAAAGGTCGGTTCAAACCCACCCGGCATGTACCAATGAGAAATACACTTTTCTTACGTTTCATTCATAAAAAATTGACATCATATCCTCGCCAAGCGTGGCGAGTGTAGGCCAAATTCTCCAGATATAATGTTCTGGAAGGCACATCTTTAGCAGTGGAGGTCTAGGACGTTATGTCCTAGGAGCTGTAATGATAAGACTACACAAAAGTCACCCCGTATGAAAGTTACAATATGTACCAAAAAGTCTGTAATTTTAATTTCTAGAAAATTTATAGACTAGTCTCTCAAAAGACTTGAAAACATTGGATTGTGCGAGCGAGTGGTATGCAAAACCGTTAGCCCTCTTAATTACGTCCCATTATATTCTTTAGTCGAATCTAACTTTAATCAATAATAATCACAACAAATTAAAACATGAGTGTTGCGAAACCACGATTGTTATTCGTAATGTATCGATAGATATCACTTGAAGTCTAACATCGATAACCTTATGAACAGACGCTGCTCAATTTTAGTAATAGTTACTGTCTGACCGGTACACGATTTTCAGCCGAAACCGCAACCAAAAATTAGGCTCAGGTATTGGCCGAAACTTAATACTACGTAAAGCCTTGGCCGAAACTTAATACTACGTAAAGTTCAAAATATACCAACGTAAATATATAGTAAATACGCTACGAAATAGTGTACACAAGTCTTACACTCGTATTCTAAGACATTTCCTCAATGCCTCCTCCACTCAACATTACCTTCCAGCTGTTAAACGAAAATTAGGTATCTGTAATTGAGACGATTTAAATTAATAATGGCGTCTAACTGGCAACTTACTGCTGACCTTGAAATCGGGTCAATTTTTTTAACTTTAACTGACCACCCCGAAAGGGAAAACGGTCGTGATGATACTTTACTTTTATATAGTTGGGTCCTTTTATGCGCTGGATGAATTATTCTACTAGGATAACGCGTTTTAAAATTGCAATAATCCCCAAGAGTTAAAAAAAAGTGGAGTACAAATTTCGGTCAGGGTTTCGGCCTAAAAGTGGCCGAATATTCGGTCAGACACTAACAACAATTATAAAGTAGCTAGTCAAAACTTACAACATCGAAGTATATAAGAGTAAATCTCAAAATTAATGTACGCAACGAAAAAGTATATGTTACCAAATGTTGTAACGAAATAGTAAGTAATTATTTTACAATAATAGTAATAAATATTTCGAAGGTACATTAATTTTGACCTTTACCAATAAAGTAAATTTAGGCACATACTTAATCAGCACTATGCTTGCCTAATGCAATATATATATAAAAAAACATAAATGCAAATACCAGATATTGTATTAAACGCCAGTTATTGAAGAGATGATTAAGGCCGGCCTCACACGTTGGTCCAAATCAAACACTAAAGTATAACAAAGCTAGGCCAATCGTCGCAAAATTAATTGCAACTTATGGTCGTGTTCGTAGCTTGAATTAGTACAAACTGTATCACAAATCGTAGAACAACATACCTTAGAACGGTAGTCTGGGATGGCTATTAGGTGTGGTTGGAGGCCATTCGGGGTAACAGAAAGTTTCCCAAAAAAACTCTGCCGAACTCTCGCCCAAAGTCTACTCCTTCCTCTCCTCAACTATGGTGATGTGTGTAGCGTCTATTTCTTAGAGGTGTTGCTCAACAAGATGGAACAGTCACAATATAGATGTTCAGCCACAATATACAGGTTCAGCTATTGTTTACGCAAATATGATCGACATCTCTGAGTATCGAGCTAAGTTAGGGTGGCTACCAATTCGCTGTTCACCGAAATACCTGAAGGACAAATTTACCTATCTCTCCTCACTTCATAACAGATGTCTTTGTTTGTCTCACAATTCTGTTCTCTCTATCCCTTCTCATCACTAGCTTTCAGTCTAACTCGTTCTCAGTAGTGGCCGCAAATCTGTTTAAAAAGCTGGTGTACACTCATTACCTAAAGAGCTCATCACAACGTGTATAAGTATATATTGTATGTAGTGCGTAAATTAGTAAGCTGAAGTGGCAATGGGCTGGACATGTCTGTCACAGAACCGGTGAACGATGGAGTAGACGGGTGTGGAGTAGATCTAGAGTGAAAACGCAGAGTGGGTCGACCTCCCGCTAGATGGACGGATGACCTAAGGAAGGTCGCTGGTGGGGATTGGATGAGGGTGGCAGGAGATCGAGTGAAGTGAAGCCTATATCCAGCAGTAGAGACACAGGCTGATGATGATGAGTGCGTAGTTTATGTATTATTGTGTACATATTTGTATGTAATGTATTTATTTTAACATTTATTGTATGCAACGTTTCTTACAATCGTTTGCACCTCATGACTGTAATGTTTTGTATTGTCCCAAAGGTTGGATAGTGCAATAAAGAAAGGGGTAGTAGAGAAAGTGCCAGGGATATGTGATTATGTATCCGTGTGAATGAGATGTATGGAGAGTAAAAAAAAAGATTTCAGAAACTAGGCAAAACGCAATCTACGCATAAGGTATTTTGCGATAAATAGCCAACATTAGAACGCCTCAACAAATTTACTAAGAAATAATTTCAATTGCTTGATGTCAACGTGTGAAGCCGGTGTAACATTATAATTTAGTATGAAAAACAAATAGTTTAGGCTCCTTATTCACCAAATTTGACGTCATCAAAAAGTAATCTTTGGTGAACAAGCAGACATATTTTTTTGCGTCTGTCAACTGGCAAATAGTCCTATCTCAACCTTTAGGAAAAATCATTGATTAAGAAAAGTATCATCAAGACCGTTTTCCCTTTGGAAGTGGTCAGAAACCACGCTTATAAGCGGATTCACATTTAGCCAACTTCACTATAGGTCAATCGTGACAAGTGGCATGCTCGTCGATGTTTCCAGCGTACCAAACTCGAGAAACATATAATATCACAAATTAATTAAATGTATGTATTTACATTAATAAATATTTTTGTGTCCCGACCAGGAATCGAACCCGGTACCTCCGAGGATCCACTTTACCACCACGGACTTAACCGCTGGACCACGGAGGCAGTTTCTTGATTGATTAAGAATCAACTAGATTATAGAGGACAGATCTGGAAGAAATATCAGCACAAAATAATTTCAACTACGGCCAATGTGAGAAATTTATATGCATATATAAATGCAAAGGGCTGTCGAGGCAATTTATAACTTATGTTTAAAAGAATTAGGTTGATTTTGTGTTAACTAATTTAATAGATTTTTTGTTATTTTATTTCTGACCGATCGCTTTGTGTCGTATATTATTAAGAGAAAGAGATAGCATGTACGTAGAGGTCCGCTTGCAAGTTTCTCGCAGTAATTTTGTATGTGACTATTGAATCCTTGATCGTAGGGAAAATCATATTAATAGACGCAAATTTGAATTTGTTTCTATATCAAAAATGTTAAAATTTAGGACTATTTGCCAAACGCAGACGATATGTATATATATTACGCTGTGAGTTTTAAAAAGTACATAAGTACAATATTAGTATATAAGCTTCTAGATAATATATAAATATGATGTCTATTTTCGTTACTACATAATGTAATGTCAAAGACATTGCTTCAACTATTTCACTAAAGTCATAATTATTGTAAAGCTGTTTTAAAATGTCGATTTAAATTTTGAACCCACTTTTACAACATTGCTTATAAACTTGTAGTTATTTGAAACCCAATTTAACAACCTTGCTTATAAAAATGTCGTTCTTTAAACCCAATTTTACAACGTTGTTCTATAAACACGTCGTTTTTAGAACCCATTTTAACAACAATGCTTATAAAATTGTCGGTCTTTAAACCCACTATTACAACATATCTAAAAATGACATTCTTAAAACCCACATTTACAAAATTTCTTATAAAATTGTCGATCTTTAAACCGACTTTTACAACATTGCTTATAAACATGTCGTTCTTAAAATCCACTTTTACAACATTTCTTATAAACACGTCGTTCTTAAAACCCACTTTTACAATATTTCTTATAAACACGTCGTTCTTAAAACCCACTTTTACAATATTTCTTATAAACACGTCGTTCTTAAAACCCACTTTTACAATATTTCTTATAAACACGTCGTTCTTAAAACCCACTTTTACAACATTGCTTATAAAAATGACGTTTTTTAAACACAACATTATAAAACAGCTCAACTATAATCATAGACCATTTAGACAAATAGGTAACCAGAAAAGATTTGTTCAGTTATGAATTATTTTATCGAATATTCTCTTTGGTAGATAACTATTGGTCGACATTATTTTTGGACATTATGAACAGTTGTTACCCAAGTGTTATGTTTGACAAACTTGTCATAGAACTTAGTCATTTCCACCATTTTTGAGTCAGAAATATAATCTGTTAGTTAAAAGAGATGTTCCATTGTTTTCGTATAGCGTTTGGAAAAATATTAATTAAAGCTGAGGATATATTTTTTTTATAAATAAATACTTATGCAGTATAATCACAATTTTATCTGCCAGAGGCTTGTTAATGCTTTGGTGATTTTTTATTTTTATTTGTTACAGAAATGGTGGATATAAGTTGTATGTAGTACTATTGTTGGATCGACACAATTGAATGTAATCTACCTAAATGTTACGAGATCATTCACTCTTTTCGCGGTTTCCGTTTCCGCTGACCGTCGCCCGCGCCCCCTTCTGATGTGGGCTCCTGAAATGAATAAAAAATATTTTATTTATTGCATACAAAATATAAAAAAGTAATAATAATAATAAATATTTCCAGACAGGTCACACAGCGCCATCTAGTTTCCGTGGTAAGCTACGAGGCTTGTGTTACGGAAATTAGATGGTTGATAAACTACATATTATACATTTTTTTTTTATATATATACATATAGACCGAGACAAATTATACAATGTACAACTTGTCCCCGGTGGGAATCGAACCCACGACCTCCCGAGTTCACGGCAACGTTTGTTACCACTAGACCACGGAGGCGGTCTGTACATGTACAGGCGATGTCTTAAAATGTTAACGGCCCTAAGGTCTATAATGGCATTTATTTTTTACTTCTGTAAAACTACAAGACAGCTGTCACTTTTAGTTCCAGTTTTAGCCGTAGGACTTGAGTGGTGGTCCCGACTCTAGACAAGCATAATACCATAAAGGTTATCTCTACCAGCTGACCTTTGGGATAATAATAAACTATTATAATGGGTGCAGAGTAGGAAAAAAAATGTTTAAATCAACATAAATAAACCAGTTATTTCCTAGTAAGTAGATAGACTACATTTCTTAACATTACACTCGGACTTGAAAAATCTTTGAAAACTTTGGATTGTGCGAGCGAGAGAGATGCAAAATCGTTAAACCAGCTTAAAAACTCAGTACAAAGTACTTTAATAAGTCGCTACCTTGACTTTCTATTATTATCATTTTGCTGTAACTACATGACTGTGAATGATTGCTTTATTGTTTTATAATATTTTTGAAAATGTGTTTCTATAGTATAGACTTTAGTGCCGTGTCTGTTGTTTCTATCTGTGGAAACTTTTTAGTGGTTTAAGTGTTTATATTTATGTCTAATTAAAACTCTGTAACCATAAGTTTTCCTAATAAAATAAAATAAAATAAATAAACTAACTAGTAAAAAAAATTAAAAAAATTAAGGGAAAATGCTTTTAGTGTATTGGGTACCATGTCACAAGACAGCGATTTGGAGGAGCTATTATTTTGTAAGTATTTATTTTTTATGTATCATTATTATTATTTTTTAGGTTAAATTTAGATTTTGTTGTAATATAGTTTATTTAAGGTTTTGAATGAAATAAATTTATATATGATAATAGTAAAAAATAAATCATCACAACCAAACACTCTTTTGGAATGAACCACGTTTTATTCAGATGCGGATTTACTTAGCTAACTTTGGTTGCAAGTCTCTGGCGTACCAGAGAAAATTAATGTCAGAAATATTACATACCTCTTTGGTGTTCTCCTTGGTGTTTTCCTCCGTGACGTCCTCTGTGGCGTCCTCCGTGGCGTCCTCCGTGGCGTCCTCCGTGGCGTCCTCTGTGGCGTCCTCCCTGGCCTCCTCGTCTCCGGAAGACTGGTGAGGATCGTCCTCCAACACTTCATCAGTCTTTTTGTACTCCACGTCGCTCTCCTGAATTTTTATTTTATATTTTAATTTACCAAAACATTACATTTAAATAATTAGATTAGTTAAATACATTATTATTAATTTATGAAATTACAACCTAATGGGGTGTATCAGGCAAAGCTTATTGAAGATGTCGCTAGCAGTAATGGTGTAAAACGATTACACCTATGTCACATCATTTTTTAAACGTTTTTGTAGTTTTTTTAATTTTATAACAGATAAATTTATTTTAAATTAACGTTACGTACCTTAAAAAAAAACAACCGTAAAAACGAACGCACACCGTTTTTAAAAAGAAAAAAGGCTTTATTAATAGAACGACAATTTTGAGATCACCATATCTTTGATTTCGCTTAGAAATCTCGATTTGTACACTAAAAGCTACTCACTTCGGCATAATATCCAGAAAATAATAAATTACGTAATAAAAATACAGGTTTTCTATGCAACTGACAGTTCTATTAGGTACCATCTATCATGCCCCCATGTATCGTGATAAAAAGTTAGTGATATACCCCATTAACACCCCTGAGCATCTAAATCCGGACATTAAATTCGAAACGAGTCATATTCATTCTAAGCGTTCTTAGCATAATAATATTGGTGCATCCAGGTCCTAAGTTGGTTGCCTGGACGCGGGGTGGAAGGAATACAGGATGGTGAAAGACTCATGTGCAGGGTGGTTCGGACTCCTCTTACTTCCTATCCCAAAGACTACAGCGGCGCCGCTTCTTCTTTCTTGATGTGAACACACTTTGCACAACACCAGGAATAGGAAGGACACTAGCACACTTCACACTTGCTACAGTAGGGGCTTGAAGAGCTACAGTTTTGCATAAAACGACACAATACAGAGAGGGACGTCTACAGTGACATCTACAGACTACAGTGTTCAGCGTTGAACTTTCTTCAACGACTTCAGATTGACGACTCGTAAAATAATGGCACTGACACACAGTTAAGTTGTCGGATCCTCAATTCCAAAGCCTCATTCAAATTTAAGAAAACTAATGTCAACAAGGGAGCTCGACCGGCCGGCACGCAATTTCTATATCTTTTTCTATTTCATAAGTTTAAAGGTGTAAATATACTTATTTTTACATCAAGCCGGTATTTTTAATAGCCAAGAACCCATCGCGCACATGGACCTTCGTCGCTGGATAATAACAAAACAGAAATCATATAAAACAATAATCAAGAAAAAACAAGATGGCGTTCTCGTGGCAAGTGAGTCGTTCCCTTCCTTCATTCATTCATTTCATTATTACGCAGCATTAAAATCGATAAATCTTTATAACCAAAAGGTCAATGACCTATCTATAAACTATTATAGCTAAATATATCCTATAACTACGTTAATTGAATCAATTTCCCTGTCCCTGCTAAAATAAACCAACTATTATTATTACCTACTTATTCTAAATTTTAACCTTATTCCTAATACCTAAAGCTGTTTACATTAAAATCACTATTCCAACTGTTTTTTCTATCTAAAATTAATACAAAAAAACCCTATTTTAAAACATATTTCATTCTTATAGCTATTTTATACTTTATAAGCAATTTCAACAGAAGTAAACAAATAAAATCATTAAAATTATAACCTTAAATCTATAAATAATTAAAATAAACCAAATAAAATAAATAAAAATGGCTCAAGAATCAGAAATTAAAAAACTAATTAAACAGCGAGGTACTATAAAAGGTCGTTTAACCACATTTTCAGGATACATGCGCAATCTTGAGGAGACAGACATGTCTGAACTCCTTGTGTCTGAGCTACAGATTCGCATTGAAAATATACAGAAACTATTTAATAACTTTGATACTATTCAGATGCAACTTGAAGTCAATACTGATGATGATGATGAAACTATCCTAGCAGAACGTACTGAATATGAAAATCTATATTATCAAGCACTCTCAAAAGCGAAACTCTTGGTGGCAAACTACATGAAACATGCACGCCATGATGCTAGCAGCGGGTCAGGTAGTGGCGTCAGCCTTGAGAAAGGTGGCTCATTCATAGCTCGCAAACAAAAGGTTAACTGTAAGTTGCCCACTATTAATTTGCCTAAATTTGATGGCTCCTACAATTCCTGGCTAGAATTTCGGGACACTTTCGATAGTTTAATAAATAAAAATGAGAATATAGATAATATAAACAAATTTCATTACCTTCGCGCCTCACTAGAGGGCAGCGCTGTACAAGTTATTCAGTCCCTAGAACTTTCACACAAAAACTATATTGTTGCCTGGGAACTTCTGTGCGAGAGATACAATAACACACGTTTACTAATTAATAATCATTTGTCATCTATTTTTAATTTACAGCCTTCTTCAAAGGAAAATTCTACATCTATTAGGCTGATAATTGACACATTTAATAGAAATATTAGAGCACTGGAAACGTTAAAGGAATCTGTCAATCATTGGGACACAATATTAATCTATATTGCTGTATTAAAGCTGGATACTGCTACACGTCGCAAATGGGAAGAACACGTTCTTACATTAAATAATAAAATCACATTTAAACAATTCATTTTATTTCTCAGGATGCGTTCGGAAGTATTAGAAACCATGACCATCGACGCGGTACAGTCTCGCAACATAACTACGGCTAACAATAAAATAAAAAGGATACACGAAAAAGGTTACGTAATAAATAATCAATTTTCTAATAATAACAATTTCAATCGCAAATATTCTAAGGTCTGCGCCAAATGCAAGGGTGGTCATTGGCTTTATGAATGTGAGGAATTTCTATCTTTAACCAACGAGCAGCGTTGTATTGAGATGCCTAACTATAAGGTATGTAAAAACTGTCTAAAACCAGGACATTATTTGTCTGCATGTAGACGCGGATCGTGTCGGGTGTGTGGTAAACGTCATAATAGCATCCTGCACCTGGAGCTCGCTCCCGCGCGGCCCAGCACTAGCGCAGTCACCACTCCCGCTCCGCCGACAGACACCACGGCTCTCACTGCTGCGTCATGTCACTCTCATTACAAACAGATACTATTATCTACAGCCATAGTCTATATTTACGATACCAACAATCAACCCCATAAGGCCAGAGCCATACTTGACAGCGGGAGCACGTCTTGCTTCATGTCAAGAGACTTGCATGTCAAACTCAATTTACCTACAGTTACTACGAATAACGCAGTAACCGGCATCAGTAATTGTGCAGTAAAATTAAACAATATGTGTTGTGCTCAAATATGTTCAACAAATACTCAATTTTCTATTAAAACTAATTTCTATATCCTACCATCTATAACAAGCAAACTGCCATCTTACGAAATCAATTATAACTCACTTAATATTCCAAGTAATCTTGTCCTAGCTGATCCACACTTTTACCTACCGGCTACCGTCGATCTACTTATTGGAGCCGATGTTTTTTGGGATTTGTTGTGCAGCGGCAAGATTAAACTAGGGCGAAACAAACCTATCATGTATGAGACAAAACTAGGGTGGTTAGTATCGGGACATTGTTATAGTCATTACGAATCATCAATTAATTGTAGCTTTGCAAAATCCGATATCAATATTGATGAACAATTAAAACTATTTTGGCAATTAGACGAGGCGACCATCAGGCCGGCCGCCACGTATTACACTGACGAGGAACGAGCCTGTGAGGAACACTTCGTCAATAATACTATCTATTCGTCAACCTGACGGCAGATTCTGCGTCAGGTATCCTTTAAAGGATTCTAAGGATAAATTAGGTAACTCATACGAGCGGGCCAAACTATGTTTCCTGTCTATGGAGCGTAAGTTACAACGTAATCCTAAATTAAAATCTATGTATACTCAATTCATGAACGAATACTTAAATCTAGGTGATATGTCTAAGGTGAATATGTCCGAATCTTTATTAGGTCATTTCCTGCCACACCACGGCGTGCTGCGTCACAGCAGTCTCACGTCGAAGCTGCGAGTCGTGTTCAATGCCAGCGCCGCCACCAGTTCAGGTTTTTCATTAAACGATATCCAGCTGGTGGGGCCGACGATACAGGACGATCTGGTGTCTATTCTGCTACGTTTTCGTATGTACAGATATGTTTTTACAAGCGACGTCGAGAAAATGTATCGCAGAGTACTCGTGCACCCACATGACAGACACTTGCAACAAATTATTTGGCGAAATGAACCTAACGAGCCACTGTCTATTTATCAATTAAACACCGTGACGTACGGCACTGCCAGTGCACCGTTTCTAGCTGTCAGGTGTCTCAAACAGTTGGCAAGTGATTGCAACGACCAAATTATTTCCGATGCAATAAATCGAGATTTTTATGTTGATGATTTCATTTCTGGAAGTTTTGACGAAGCCGAATCGTTACACATTATTTCAGGCGTCAGCAGCTGCCTCAAGGGCGCTGGGATGAATCTGCGAAAGTGGAGATCCAATCATTCAAGCCTCATTGCTAATTATAACATCGATTCTGCTGAGCTCAATTTGAGCGGCTTAGACGATTCCAAAACATTAGGTTTGCAATGGCGTTGCACTTCCGATTCATTTCATTTTTCATTCGACAACGATTCATGTCAACATAAATCTCCAACTAAACGATCTATACTTTCTATTACAGGCAAAATATTCGATCCTTTAGGCATACTATCACCGTGCGTAGTTCAATGTAAAATAATGCTACAAAAATTATGGCTAAGTAAAGTATCTTGGGACGACCCCCTACCTCAAGATACAGTTATACAGTAGAACAAAATCGTGGCCAGTCTGCGGGCATTAAATCAATTTCAAATCCCGCGCCAAGTCACAGGTAATGATTCCATAAATTTTCAATATCACATATTTACAGATGCGTCTCAAACCGCTTACGGCGCGTGTTTGTACGTTCGCACTAGTTACAAAAATAATATAACTACTAGATTGTTAATGGCCAAGAGTCGAGTGGCTCCGCTAAAACCCATCACTATACCTAGGTTAGAGCTTTGCGGAGCACTCATAGGTGCTCAGTTATATAAAAAAGCAAAACAAGCTTTGCGACTACCTTTAGCCGATTGTACATTTTGGACTGATTCGACGATTGTTCTCGGTTGGCTTAAGATGTTACCGAGCCAATTAAAAGTTTTTGTTAAAAATCGTGTTTCAGACATTTTGGAGATTACCGGCAATAAGCCGTGGCGTCACGTGCCCACCGAGAACAATCCGGCCGACTTGGTGTCTCGCGGTCTCGATGCTAGCTCACTGCTGTCGTGCCCCAACTGGTGGTCAGGTCCTAGCTTTATATTCTAACAATTGGCCCACACTAAACGCGACACTAGAATTCGATATTGATAATAGTGACGTCAATCGCGAAATGGTTATGGTTTCTACTCTTGACGAACAATCTAATAAAACAAAATCAATAATAAATATAAATAACTATTCAAATTTAACTAAATTACAAAGAATAACAGCTTACATGCTACGTTTTATAAATAATATACAGTCCGCTAAAAACATAAAAAAATTAAATAATATTTTATCTAAAAACGAATTAAATAATGCAATGAATATTTTAATAAAAATATCACAAATTGAAAGTTTTCTATCTTACGAAATGCTGAAACAAGGCAAAAACTTAACAATTAATGACAACACCTTAATAAAGCTCAACCCATTTGTTGACGGCGAAAATATTATGCGTGTTGGTGGCAGATTGTGCAATTCTAATTTTAACTACAATAAAATGCATCCCATAATTCTACATTCAAATCATCATCTGACAAAACTAATATTTATGCGCGAACACATACGTCTCTTGCATTCAGGTCCTCAGGCAATGTTACATTCAATCAAACAAACATACTGGCCCATCGGTGGGCGCAATCTAGCGCGGCATACTTACCATAAGTGCATTATGTGCACTCGTATGAAAGGTGTCACCATTTCACCGATAATGGGCAACTTACCTGCAGCTCGACTTAACTGTGACTTCCCCTTTCAAAAGGTTGGTGTCGACTATGCTGGCCCAATCATGTCTGCTTCAAAGAAAGGCCGTGGTTGTCACTTATATAAAACTTATATCGCTGTATTCGTGTGCTTTGCTACCAAGGCTATTCACTTGGAGCTTGTAAGCGACTTATCATCAGATGGCTACATGTTAGCGTTTAAGAGATTTACAAGCCGACGCGGATTACCAACAGACGTGTATTCCGACAATGGCACTCAATTTGTAGGTGCATGTAATGAGGTTAAACGATTTTTGAATGTACAGTCGAATAATTTAATTGAACTTGCAGCTAATCTTAATGTTAATTTTCATTTTGTGCCCCCACATTCTCCAAACTTTGCCGGTCTCATGGAGGCAGGAGTAAAGTCAACTAAACATCATTTGGTTAGGGTTTTAGGCAACAGTCATCTAACTTTCGAGGAGCTTTGCACTACTCTCTCTCTTATAGAAGCTGTACTTAACTCCCGTCCATTAACTCCCCTTTCCACTGATCCAAATGACATTCTTCCTCTCACTCCCTCTAATTTTCTGATTGGGCGACCACTTACGTCACTGCCAACTCCAAGTCTCATCGACGAATCCACACCAAGACTAAGCCGGTATCAACGCATTGAGCAACTACGGCAGCATTTCTGGAACCGATGGTATAAAGAGTACATCTCGGAGTTGCAGCAACGGGCGAAGTGGACTCGCTCTAAAGGACGACTGACAAAGGACATGTTGGTCCTAATCAAGGACGACAACCTGCCCCCACTAAAGTGGCGCTTGGGCAGAGTCATAAATACATTTCCTGGAAGTGATGGAGTGGCGAGGGTAGCTGAGATCAAGACCGCAAGCGGAGTGTTGAAACGAAGCTTTTCGAAGATTTGTCCATTACCCATAAATTAAAGGCTTCGTCTTAATCGATTCCGAGGAGAACTATAATAGTCATGTTGAAAACAAGATTTCAACGGCGGGGGGCATGTCGGATCCTCAATTCCAAAGCCTCATTCAAATTTAAGAAAACTAATGTCAACAAGGGAGCTCGACCGGCCGGCACGCAATTTCTATATCTTTTTCTATTTCATAAGTTTAAAGGTGTAAATATACTTATTTTTACATCAAGCCGGTATTTTTAATAGCCAAGAACCCATCGCGCACATAAGTGTTGCCAGATATATAAAGGTTTCGCTTAAAATTGGGAAACTACAGTTGAGAGTGAACATACTCCCCGGGAAGAAATAATTAAATTTCTTAACTACAGAGATATTAACCTAATAAACTACATAAGACGCATACAAATAAAGATAAAGGTAGTGAAATTAAGCTAATTACAGTATGAATAAAATAAAAAAATTACAGCTAATGTGGCAAAATGCAAATTTTGCCAACGGGACGCTTAACCGACCCTACAGAGGTTTTTAGAGTGACCACTCTTACTACCCCATCTGAACTGGTATGTAAGGCTGTTACCCGACCAAGCCTCCAGTTTAGAGGTGCTAAGTAACCCATCAGGTACTCAGAACGTTTAAGGCGCGTTCTGAAACATTTAAGGATTACAGTACAAATTGCCTTACAAGATAGATTCCATTCAATAAGAGAAATAGAACCAAGTTGTTTAGAAGATAGATGGCGACAATTATACAGAGAACGTAGAGTCATAGCATTTAAGTTAGCAAGAAAGCTATAATTACAGATTAAACCAATATCAATTTGAGATCGGGCTGTGACTACATTACAGAATGGTACAGATGAGTCACCTACAGAAAGTTCGGAGACAAGATTAACAATGTTATGTTTAGGCCAAGTATGAAGCTCGCCAGCCAACCATGGAGGCGACCACCACAAGGCATGCCCAAGAAGTTCACGAGGGGACAGCCCTCGCGACGCAACATCAGCAGGGTTTAATGCTGAGGGCACATATCTCCATACAGCAGGGGAACAATTGGATAAGATCTGAGAGACTCTATTACCCTCAAAAATCTTTAAAGTATGTACTGTTGTACGTAACCAGGACAAGACAATACTAGAGTCGCACCACACCACACACGAGCTGCAACTCTAAAGTATTTAATACAGAGATACAGTGTTTAAGTAAAGATGACAACATCAATGCACCACAAAGCTCCAACCGAGGTATGGTAAACTTTGTTTTAATAGGAGCGACTCTGGACTTAGACATCAACAAGTGAATGTCAACCTGACCATCATCATGCTCCACACGGAGGTACACCACAGCAGCGTATCCGTGTTGAGAGGCATCACAGAAGCCATGCAGTTGAATATTGTGTACAGATTGTGGAAGAATAAAACAGCTGTGACAAGTAAATACAAGAGTGGGATTCCACTTGAGACCCAGCACCTTGATAGTCCTATCACCTTCAGCTTCAAAGGTCTTCGATGACTCACATAAAGAATCAGACAGGTCTGAAAGAAGTTCAGGATGTGAGCTAGCCCATTTTCTTAATTGAAAACAAGCCTGGCCCAGTAAAGGATTAAGTTCGCCTCTATACAGTTTTGCAGATGCTATGTCAGGAGCACTGCTGACTACATCGTCAACAAATATGTCCTGCTTCAGGATTTTACTTGCACAAGGATGGGACACATCTTTCTCCTCTGCTAGTACGATACATGAAGGTTCAGATATGTTATCTACAGTCTCAACTAGCTGGGAACACTTATCCATCATTACATGATGCGACATCAGAGATGTTTCTACAGAAGCCATGTTGGCAGTGCTACCAATCACGACCCAACCAAATACAGTGGAGTATGCCGAAGGGAGCTCCCTTGGCATAGATATCTTGTTACCGAGATAAATGTCATTATAGACATCACTACCTAGTAAAATATCTACAGATTGAGGCTGATAAAATGTATCATCAGCTAATTGGATGTTCTTATACTCCTTTAGGATTTCAGGAGAGATAGGAAAAGAAGGCATATTGCCTGTAATACGCTTCAGAATTATAGCCGATACAGTGACTCTATCTTCAGAGAGACGAGACTTCAGATGAAGTGTAACAACCCCGTTACATGGGAGTGGCTTCTGGGAGCCAACACCCGATACAGATATGTGGCTATGCGAGCGTGCCAACTGCAGGTTTTGAACACAGGATTCAGTCACAATACTGCATTGTGATCCTGGATCCAAAAACAACCAAACAGGTTTAAGACTGCCATCACCAGTAGTGGCGAGGGCTACAGCAGTACCAAGAAGAACATTCAAAGACTTGTGCTCCTTGGCGTACAGAGGGACTACAGCAGATAGAACGCTATCAGCTGGTACAGATACAGCAGGTGACAGGTCTGAAGGACCCTCACTACAGTGAGCTACAGGGTTATCCGAGGTGCTCGGAGAACTTACCAGATGATTGGTTACAGGTTTGGTTTTAAAACACAAAAGTGTATGGTGTTTTCCTCTACAGACCTTACACTTAGATACAGATGTACATTCAGAATACCTATGATCACCAAAACAATTAAAACACATACCCTTACTTCTAGTGAAAGAGTTCCGTTCTTTAAGAGACATTGCCTTGAACTTATCACAGGCATAAAGCATGTGCTCCTTTCTACAGCACGGACACTCAGCAGCTATTACATGGTGAGATGTTTTAATGTTCCTACTAGATAGCACCTTCTCATGTACAGACGGGTTGGACCGGAAAGGTGTGGTTACAGAGAACTCATAAGCCTTACAGCGTAACTCCAGAAAATCTAATAGAAATTTATATGTTGGAATCTCATAAGGAGATTTTAAGGTTAACTCGAATTGATTACGAATATCAAGAGGTAATTTTTTAAGGAAAATATGCAGTAAAATAAAGGACCAATTCTTAACTTCAAAGCCTAAGGCCTTGAGCGCTTCAGTATTCTCATAAATAACATTAAGACAACCTCTTAACTCGGACTTAATGTTACTTATTACAGGAAGTGACAACAGTGACTCCAGGTGGTTACTCGCAATAAGCCGCTTATTGGAATACCGTGATTGTAACAAGTTGATGGCTACAGCATAATTCTGTTCAGTAATTGGAAGGTGTTTGATGAGATCAAGAGGTTCTTTAGAGAGGCAAGTCAACAGGTAGTGGAGCTTGCAAACCTCGCTTACAGAATCATCATCTATTACTAAGCTTTTAAAGAGATTATAAAAGTTTGTCCATTGTGTAATGGTGCCATCAAAATGTGGTAAAGCTATTTTTGGTAAGTTAGTACTTACCCCACTGGATTGCCTTTTTACAGGTACAGGCGATAATCTTTTTAAAATTACCTTTATCTGATGTACAGACGAGTTATAGCGACAATATTCTTCATTGTGTTTCGCGGCATCGAATCCAGCCTTCTTTGCCGCTTCAACCGATACGTGACAGTCGAAAAAATTATCGTAAAGTTTGTCGACTTCTTGCGCACGCACTAGGAATTCTTCCCGCTGGTCGATATCCTCGCACGCAGACTGTGCACAAATATGCAGTTCGTCGATGCTTTGCTTCACTAAACGATAACGTATTTCGATAGACATTTTTAAATAATAGTTGAAGCGCAAAACGAAACAAAATAAACAATTTTACAGGATGAGATTTGTAAACAAACCGGCAACTCTCTAACTGACAGCTGACAGTTCGGGATGTCACTATAACCACAGACAACTCGAATGATAGACCACTGACAATCAAGTTTTATAGATTCCAAAATAAAAAACAAAACATAGACGATTGTCTATGAATTATGATTCATGCCAGAAACGAAAAAAACAAAATATGATTTTCGTCTTACCCACCTACAGAATAACGAAAAATAAAAAAATATCGAATTTGTATGCGTTTTATGCAGTTTTTACAGGATATGAATACAGTTTTATGCCAAGGACATAAAATAAATAAAATACAGATTACAGTAACATTAGCAAGCGTAAAAGGGGTGCTTTCAGGATGATTTAGGATAGGAAAAAAAGGATATCCCAGGTTCGAAGGGCCAAAAAGAAATGGTGCATCCAGGTCCTAAGTTGGTTGCCTGGACGCGGGGTGGAAGGAATACAGGATGGTGAAAGACTCACGTGCAGGGTGGTTCGGACTCCTCTTACTTCCTATCCCAAAGACTACAGCGGCGCCGCTTCTTCTTTCTTGATGTGAACACACTTTGCACAACACCAGGAATAGGAAGGACACTAGCACACTTCACACTTGCTACAGTAGGGGCTTGAAGAGCTACAGTTTTGCATAAAACGACACAATACAGAGAGGGACGTCTACAGTGACATCTACAGACTACAGTGTTCAGCGTTGAACTTTCTTCAACGACTTCAGATTGACGACTCGTAAAATAATGGCACTGACACACAGTTAAGTGTTGCCAGATATATAAAGGTTTCGCTTAAAATTGGGAAACTACAGTTGAGAGTGAACAAATATGGTCGGAACAATCTCTTAAGCTTATTTTTTTAAACTATCAGATCAGAGTGGTGAGTGTAGGCTCCAGCTGTGAATATCTAGGACTGTGACCTCTCTAGGGGCTGTAAAAAACAAATATGAATACATACCTTTGATTTTCCTCCCGAAAAGAAGAAGAATATGAACGCCAGGACGATGATAAAGACGACGACAATGATGACGGCGTACATCCACGGCTTCTCGGCCAAAAACTTGAGCGCACGATCCAAAAACGTTTCCTAAGGTAAATACTAGCTTAGTACAACACTAGCAATAACGTCTCCTAAGGTAAATACTAGCTTAGTACAATACTAGCAAAATTGCAGACAGTCTAAATATATAATATATATTTTTTAAAGTGGCTTGTATACCAAACATATAAACACAAAATAATAATATAAACTAAAACAAATATATTTTTTTTTTTTTTTTTTTTTATACTAGCACGACATGTGACCTTGGGCCCACCTGATGGTAAGTGGCGCGCAAGGTCCATGAATGTTAGCAACTGAAGTCAGATACTCGTAACTGCCATCAGTCCCTAACACTATGCCGGCTTGACTAGATGCTTTTTCACACTTCGCTTGAAGGACTCCAAATTATAGGAAAGTGGAAACACAGAGGCTGGAAGAGCATTCCACATCTTTATCGTACGACAGATGTATGAGTCCCCAAATTTATATGTACGCGAAGGGATGGTGACTACGGTATGTGGGTGCATATTCTGACCTGTGCGTGTGGTTCGGTTGCGGAATGGAGAGGGAGGGATTAGGTTATAGAGTTCTTCGGAGCACTCACCATAGTATAGCCGGTTATTATATGATTATTATATCTCCATAATGTTTGTTAAGTTGATTATTACATTTCTCAAGGTACAATTCAGGCTTGAAAAATCTACGAAAATTTTGGATTGAGCGAGCAAAAGGAAAAGACACACAGTAAAGATTATACAAAATTATAGGAAATACAGTAAATAAATAGCATACATATTGTATAAAGAGAAATAAAAAGAATTAGGATACAGCCATAAAATAAATAAATAATGATAAAAAACCCGTCTGCGTAAACAATAAACTAAAGATAAAAACAAATCCAAGGGTTCGGTCGCCATAAAGTTTGAGAGCCGCCATTGAAATGTTTTTATGATTAATACATACAAACAATAAATTCTAAAGCGAAACATAGCGGCTTTAACAGTCGGGACCCAGTAGAGTGGTAGTAGGTCCAGGGTGTTTCAAATCAGAATTTATTATTCGTACTATGTGTGTATTAATCATAAAAATATTTTAATAGTTTTTATATACATTTAAGAAGATTGAATTATTGTTGGAAACAGATAAAAACTTGCTAGCATTATTTTTAATTACGTTTAAATTTGAAGGGTTTTTGAGCTCTATTTCACACATAACATGACCTTGTCGACTTGTCGCAGTAGATACCAGATGTATATGGAGATGGGGATGCAACAGTAGACGAAATAGACGGCCCACCAGCCAGGCTTATAGTTCATAGACTTCATAGCTCGACCCCAAAGAGATGCCTAAATTATTTATAATATATTATACAATTTAAAGATACAGTTTGTTAGTTAGTACAAACTAGCTGTTTGACACGTCTTTACTCGCGAAAAAATATTTTTTTGACGTCTAATACCCTAATTCATTTCTGATGATCATTTCTTCCAAATTTTATTAAAATTCGTTCAGTAATATAGAAGTGAAGGCGAATTAAACATATAAACAAATATATGGCTGTGGGGTCACATGTTTTAGCACAGTCAGTCTAGTCACATCGTATAGCCGTCAGAGATTGCGTAATTATATTCGGGGCGGTCAGAAACCACGCTTATAAATAAGCGGATTCACATTTAGCCAACTTTACTGCCGGCCAATCATGACAAGTGGCAAGCTCGTCGATGTCTCCAGCGTACCAAACTCGAGAAATATTACAAATGAATTAAATCATAATTTAATTTATTAATATAAATTCTTGACCAGGAATCGAACCCGGTATTTTAGTTTATTATTAAAAATAACTTACAGAATACTGTGTGATCTTGGCCCGTTTTAGGTCAAAGGTTTGTTTGGCCCACTGTTCTGCAATATTGGCATTATCTGTGACAATGAGATTGTCAAAGAGCAGCAGAGGAGACATGGACCACAACTCGAAGCCTACAGCACTCTGAAAAGAAATAAAACATATTCAATTTGTCAGTTGTTGATGTGTGACTGCGCCCACCTGATGGTAAGTGGCGCGCGAGCTCAATGAATGTTAGCAACTGGAATCAGATAATGACTGACATCAGTCCCCCAACACTATGCCGGCTTGCCTGGGCAGTAGTTGACCTTAAAGTACCCACGTAAACCACACGGTTAACCCAGACCCTTGTAGTGCAGGTTGGGGTTCAGAGGGGCCCTACAGACAATTTGGGGGAAGAAAAGTACTTTGAAGTAGTGTGGGTTTTGGGATCCAGGAACCCTTGTAGTACAGGTTGGGGATCAGAAGAGACCTCCAGATACTTTGGGGGAAAACTACATTACTCTAGTGGCAGAAAAGTACTTACAACAGTGGTCATCCTGAATGGGTGATCATCCTTGGAGTAGTGTGGGTTGGGGATCTTCCTGGCCACCCAGGGACCCTTGTAGTTCGGGTTGGGGATCAGAAGAGACCTCCAGATACTTTGGGGGAAAACTACATTACTCTAGTGGCAGAAAAGTACTTACAACAGTGGTCATCCTGAATGGGTGATCATCCTTGGAGTAGTGTGGGTTGGGGATCTTCCTGGCCACCCAGGGACCCTTGTAGTTCGGGTTGCGGATCAGAAGAGACCTCCAGATACTTTGGGGGAAAACTACATTACTTTAGTGGCAGAAAAGTACTTACAACAGTGGTCATCCTGAATGGGTGATCATCCTTGAAGTAGTGTGGGTTGGGGATCTTCCTCGCCACCCAGGGACCCTTGTAGTTCGGGTTGGGGATCAGAAGAGACCTCCAGATACTTTGGGGGAAAACTACATTACTCTAGTGGCAGAAAAGTACTTACAACAGTGGTCATCCTGAATGGGTGATCATCCTTGAAGTAGTGTGGGTTGGGGATCTTCCTCGCCACCCAGGGACCCTTGTAGTTCGGGTTGGGGATCAACGGAGCCCTCCAGATGCCCTGAGTAGAGGAAAAACAGTTAACAATGTTGAAAAAACATACATACATACACATCTTCACGCCAAATCCCTTGCGGGGTAGGCAGAGACAATTGAGCGCCACTTGCCACGATCAAGACCTCTTTCGCTTCTTCGACATTCATCAACCTCTTTATACATGCCCGTTTGTTTCGATGGATTTTAATGCACCTTCAGCTATTGTTTTATTTATTTGATTGTGTTTGGTCTGCCAGGGCCTCTTTACCCACGACACGGCATAACACGGCAAGTTATTTTAAAAGACCAAAATAAGTTAATAATATTAAACTTTACACATATAAAAATGAATATGAATAAACCGAGAGATGCATGTTTGTTAGTATTCATACTCAAAGATGTAGAATTCGCGATTTATCTTCCATACATTTGAAAATGTATGGAATACAAATAAAAACTATCATGTTATGAAAAAAAATGTGATTTAGACCGTTCCGAATTGATATCACACTCTGAGCTTGATTTGGAACGAGGCGGTAATATCACGTCATAATTTCCGCGTCGCACCAATCGCACCCTTGTGTTAAAATTATATATATCTTAAACAAAATGTGAAACCATTTTTTTTTCACTTTAATAAATAAATAAATAAATAAATATTTCCAGACAATCACACAGCGCCATCTAATTTCCGTGGTAAGCTGCGAGGCTTGTGTTACGGAAACTAGATGGTTGATAAACTACATATTATACTTTTTTTTTTTTTTTTTTGTAAATATATACATATTATACATATAAACACCCAGACCGAGACAAATTATACAATGTACAATTTGCCCCCGGTGGGAATCGAACCCACGACCTCCTGAGTTTACGGCAACGTTTGTTACCACTAGACCACGGAGGCGGTCGATATATTTTTCTTAAAATTAAGAAATTGTGTACTTTCCTCACCACTTAGTCTATTTTTTTGTAGAAAAGTAAAAAAGAACAAAGAGTGTTTTTACATTGCTTAGTAAAGGTGTTAAATTTAAATCACAGGTCCGAAATTCTATAGACTGCTCTGAATCCCTGTATTACAAACAAACTTGCTAGAAGAGTGAAGAGTGGAGCCAAAACAGTGAAGACTGGTTTGCAATGCAAATCTAGATTTGGTATCTAAGTATCTATTCTTTTGATTGTTATGAAGAAATACCTTGTATAGTGGATTGGGGATCATGGGCGGCTTCCATTCCCCGCAGCCGGGCGCGGCAGCACATGTGGGGTTGTCAACAAGAGGAGGTTCCCATTCCCCATCCATCTCCTGGTCCCAATCCTCCGGTTTCGTGGCTGTTGGGTCTACAAACAAATCAATTATTATGAGTAATTTACAATCCGGCTCGAAGGACCAAAGTTTCATAAAATATATGATAATTAAATACTCCCTAAATTTTCTCTCCATTAAATACAGAAATTCGTATATGTAAAAAAGCCTAAAAGCATTACTCTGAATAAATTCAGGATCGTGTAACTCACCGGGAATGGTCTCAGGTTCATCATCTAACCATCCATCAGGTTTGACAGCGTTCGGGTCTACAATCCTGGCCGGTGCATCTTCATCCCAATCTTCAGGCTTTGTTGCCGACGGGTCCACAATCTAATAAATAGATAATATATATTTATAGAAGTATATAATGCGTTTTTAGATAAATTATTTTAACAAAATTACAATTTAGGTAGAAGAAATCCTTTATTTTATATAGTTTAGGTGCGCAAAATGTTTAAAATATGATCATGACGGCTCTAGTACTAAAGGACTTGATTGAAAGCAATATAATTTACTATGAAACTATCTGTACTTACGTCTTTAATGTTCTACAGTGTCCCTAAGGTTGGCTGTCAGAGAATGTCTAGCGACATTATGTCCGCCCCTTGTATATATTTTTATTTATTTTTATTTATTTAAAAACTTTATTGTAAATCTATACAAAAGGCGAACGTAATGCCGCAAGACATTCTCTTCCCGTTAACCTTTGGGACATTGGGACATTTAAATATGAGTACGGTGCAAATAGAGAAATAAAATATTAAAATGAAACATAAATAATATTAAAAATTAACATACTTAGACAACTATAATATATATATATATACATATATATAATATATACACATACATACTAATACTCATAAATATAATACAATAAAATTATATAATAATACATAAATACCTTAATGTTAATAATAACTACCTACAATGGATTAAAGTCAGTAAAAAGTTAAGCTAGTGACTTATAAAAATGACTGTACACTCTTTTCTTGAATATTGGTCTGCTGGGTGCTTGTCTGACTTCAACAGGAAGGTTGTTCCACAGGGATGAAGATGACACAACAAAAGATTTGGAAACAAAGTTTGTGTGATGGGAAGGGATAGATAGGAGGGAATTATGTGAGGAGCGAAGAGTTTTATTGTGAAAGGCGCTGAGGTAGAAAAATAAATCTTTTAAATATTTAGGTGTATTAGGTTCCTTTAGCACAGAGTATAGTAGGCACAGTGATCTCATATTTCTTCGAGAGCGAATTGGCAACCATTTAAGTTTGGATCGATATTCGGAAATATGGTCAAACTTGCGTAAACAGAAAATGAACCTAATACACGTATTCAAGAGACGATCCATCCTATTCAGTTGATCCTCTGTCATGTTTACACAGCACACATCTCCGTAGTCAATGATTGGCAAAAGTAGACTCTGAGCTAGCGCGATTTTTGCCTTCACTGGCAAGAAATGTTTAAGTTTGTTTAGAGAATGAAGTGAGGCAAAAACCTTACGCTTAGTGTTTGTGAGCTGTGTAGTCCATGCAAGATTGGAATCGATATGCACACCTAAATTTTTAACATCGCTTCTAAATGGAATGGAAGCGTTATCAAATCGAACAGGCACCAAGTCTGTAAGAACAATTTTAGACATAAGTCTAGAGCTCCCTATCACTATAGCCTGGCACTTGCTCGGATTGACCACTACCCCAAATCGTTTGGACCAGGAACTTATATAAGACAAGTCCGTATTTAACCAGGCTACAGCACTATTTACAGTATTAACATCAGTTTGTACATAGAGCTGCAAGTCATCGGCGTATAAATGATACTGGCAGTGAAGAGAAAAGGTGATTGCATTTATGAATAAAGAAAATAAAAGAGGAGAGAGAATGCCACCTTGTGGTACCCCTGTGGCGATGTCGCACCACTCAGAAAGCTCATGACCCACACGAACCCTCTGTCGGCGACCATGTAGATACCGTGAAAACCAGTCCAATGACTCTGATGATAATCTTAGACGAGAAAGCATAGCGATGAGCAGGTCAGGATCCACTGTGTTAAAAGCATTCGTGAAATCAATTAGTACCAATACAGTAACTTTTGATTCATCCATGCCATTTCTGATATCTTCAGTTACCTTAAGCAAAGCTGAAGTTGTGCTATGACCGGAGCGAAAACCAGATTGATAGGGATTGAGTAAATTATGTGAACAGAGAAAACTGGAAAGTTGCTTATAGACAATGTGCTCTAGTACTTTAGAAAGAAAAGGTAAAATTGAGATGGGACGATAGTGATTGGGAAGTGAAGGTGAAGATGTTTTAGGAAGTGGTATAATGTACGCTTCGCGCCACGAAGAAGGAAACTGACTAGTACTGAGCGAAAAGTTAATTATGTGGGTAATTGAAGGGAGTAAAAGGTCGATTATAGTGATGATCATAGCACGACCGATGGCGTCACATCCTACTGCTTTAGAAGTAATGGATTTAATCGTCTTAAGAATGATATCATCAGAAACCTCAGCAAATGTGAATGTTTCAATGTCTGGCCACGGCGTCTCGGCGATTTCAATTAATGTGTGTGTCCTGATAACATCATTGAGCACAGGAGCAGAAGCAAAATGTCTATTGAGTTGATCAAGTGTGACATGGCCAAGTTTAGTTTCACTGTGTGATCGACCCAGCCCAACAGACTTAAGAAAATTCCAGGTTTTTGATGGAGAGTTGTGCTTTATGTTTTCGTAAAAATACCGTCGCTTGGCTACTCGACACATCTGATTACACCGATTTCTTGCAACCCTATATAGCTCACTGTTTTCATCATTACGGTTTTTACGGTACTTGCGATATGCCCTATCACGTCTCTTCATTGCCTGGCGGATATCATCATTAATCCATGGAGCTGGATCACGTTGTAGGACGGATCGGCGCATGGTTGTCATATATCCTGAGCACCTCTTTATTGAACATGGACACCTTATCATCAATGCAGTTGGAAGAGATAAGAGGCAGCCAGTCAATAGTCGCCGCATCGAAGCGCAGCTTGTCCATATCAATGCGACTGAAATGCCGCATAAAAATTGTTGGGGGACGATATTTGAGGGGTTTCGACTTATATGATAAAAAGAGAAGATCATGGTGAGAAAAGGAAGGGGCAAGAAGCTGACCGTGCGACGACACTAAGTCAGGGCGAGAAGTGAGCATCAAGTCGAGGTGAGTATCAGACATGTGTAGGTGGTGAGTGGGGCCAGTTGGCAGAAGGGATAGGTTGACAGAGGAAATAATATTCATAAGTTTGGACGCACGAGACCTACATGCTATCTGTTTACTAATGAGACAAGTATTGAAGTCGCCCATTATAATATGATGTGAGTATAGTGCAACATAGTCCTCCAAAACTGTTTCTAATTTAAAAAAATAATTGATAGAAGGTGGACAGTACACTACACCCACAAGAGTTTTAGAGCCTGATAATGCAACTTCAATAAACAAATATTCCGGAGAGCCCGAATATTCGTTGGGAGAACAAGCGACAATTTTATACTGCAACTCAGCCCGCAAGTAAATCGCCACACCGCCACCATTACAACCTGTACGATCATTACGTATTAGTACGTATCCCGGCAGTGAATAAGAGGCAGACGACAGACTAGGCTTGAGCCACGATTCGGACACAAGTACGGCGTCAACCACATTTGGAGAGGAAAATGTAACAACCAGGTCAGTGTAATGTGCAGGCAGACTTTGTGCATTAATATGGCACACATTAAAATTTTTATTAAAGCGCCCTAATCTATCAGCCAGCAAGACATCCAAGTCTAGAGCGTCATGAAATGAGTCACTATCTGTAGACGCATTACAGGATACAAAAGACTGACAAGAATCATCGTCATCAGAACTTGACATAACAATTACTTTGCAAGTACCTATGCAGTTATTACAAAATAATAAATATTTTATAATAGGTATATAATAAACGTAAATATCCAAGTAAGTATATAATATCTATAGGTATAAATAATAATAATAAATTATACTAATTTAAAACTAGATATAATAGTAAATAAAAATACTTATATATAATAATAAAAAATAAAAATATTAAAACTCTGCCAGTCCTGCCGGCAAGCGGGTTACAAAATACTAGTTACACGTTATTAGATATCAACCGAAGTGTATGCTATATACAAAACATATAGAAACATAATTAACAAAACAAAATTATATATAAATATAATTTACAAAACAAAAGCCTATATTCCCAAAAAAAAAAAAAAATGGTATAAAAAACAAAAAAAAAAAAACTAAACAATAAATAGTAAAACATAATACATGATAAACACATAAATTAACACTTTGCCTTATAAACGAAAGAAAAATAATTACACATTAATTAACACTTACCCTATGTTCGACCTGAAAGTAAATAAAGCAGCTTTAAATCGAAAGCTCAATCTTTGAATCAAAGCGACAAGTCAAACATAGGGCCAGTAGAAAAACCTGTCCTATCCATTGATTCTAAATAAATGACAATACATATATTAACATATTCAAAAATCCCTCTCTCAACAAACAAATGTTATTGGTATTGTGACAAATCTATAAATAAATTTAGCAAATATATTAATTATTAGTAATAAACAAAAATAAAAAAACATCCAAATAAGAAACGTTTTAGGTACATAATTTGTTAAAATGACTTTTTTATTTACATTAAACACCGAATCAGTGTCGTTGCCCATTCTGTCCATCGGGTGCTACTTTAGACAAAGCTTGTGTTTGCCTCTACAATTACACGCAATGTACAATCAAAACGAACCGATCAGTGCTATTTCCGAACGCGGAACGGCTACGATTTGGCATGCAACAGAAGACTATCGATTCCCTTGCCTTATCCGTTGTGCCACAAATTAAAAAAAACAATCACAAAACAAGTAAATAATATTCGCAATCGCAATTAATTACCTTTTCTGTTACATTCGTCCATGATTATATTCATTATAAAATCGTTCCCCACTATCATTAGTTGGATAATATTGATTTATTAGGTTACTACTACGCTGGTTGCACAAATTTGAAGCAGAGACAGAGCGTGAGCCAGAACTTACCCGTGAACAATATTGTCACAGATTATATAGACATAATACTGTTACGACCAGCAACTACACTAGCTTTTAAGTTCTTTTAGAACTGGCACAATCAAGAATGGACATTATGTTTCATAGTTATGTGATTAATATAGTGAAGTGAACAGAAAGTGTAAAATCCCTGATTTTGTAACTACAATCACACAAATCCATCTTATTAATATAAATCCAGTAGTACAAGTTCCACCACAGAAACTACCATGGTCACAACTTTATCTCCCTTAGCACATTCACAAAATTGTAACACCTTGAACATTTTACAGACTATCATGACACCGCACCACTATCAGTGAGTTGGTAACAATTAATCCTCAGGTAACAATTACATATCTCAACGGTATGCCAAAACACAGCAAACCATCTCAATACTATGCCAAAATGTATTTTTATTTTATATGAAAGGTGTCAATTTGATATACCAAAAAGAGAATATGCCCCATCCAAGCCCCCGCACTATAACTACAGGACTGGATTGGGATAGTTCATCTCAATGACAGGATAAGTATTATGACAGATTTGCCACAATAATAAACATGTAACCAAGACATAAGACAGCCAAGACTCACAACAGATATCTCCCGGACTGGTAAGCAGAAGAGCATAAGCCAGAATGCATTGACCTTAGCTTATTATTATTAAACTGATACTTATCTAACTTATAGCGCAGTAAAATATATCATGTTATATCAATCTATAATGGTTTCTGTGTATACAATTAAAGTTTACTATAAACAACTATTTATTTTGTTTTATTTTAATATAGAATGCACTCCTGACCAGAGCCATCCCCATCCCACCAATCCGACACACATCCATTTATAAATCCCACACCCTACAACAAATGAGGCAAAGTGTTAAAAACAAAACAACATAAATACATATTATATTAGGCAATATTATTAAGTAAAGCATCCACTCCGGTATGTTAGCATGCAAGTCTATTTAATCCTATGAGTTCTTTTAGGACGCTCCCTTGGCTGTTCACTGTGTGACTGATGAGTAGCGGCTGCCATCGGCTCCAGGGTCTTCAGTTGTAGATGGTTTTGGAGTTTATGTTTGGACCCATCGGACAACTTCACCACCACAATCCCATCCTGGGTCCAGCAATTCCTTAAGCCGTGTATCTTGCGTGCATCAACAAGCAACAACTGCCTACTTTTGATTAAAAATTCGGAGCAGCTGAACGGGGTTCCCTTAAATTTAGTCTTGTTCCTCCATACCAGCTGCCTCAGTCTAAAGTCCCCAAAACGTACAAGAACAGACCGGACAGTAGAGTCACTATAAGTCCCCAAACGGTAGCATGTGCGCAGTGACTGCACATCAACATTAGAAATGCTGAGGTTGTTCCGCACCACATCCACCACCACCTGAAAAATGTTCTCTCCTGGTTGCTCCGGAAGGCCCTTCAGTAACAGGCAATCCGATCTGCTTCTGGTTTCTAGTCCATCAACTGTCGCTTGCAATTCCGCTACTTGTTGTCTCAGTAATGACATCATTTCTACTGCAAAATTTTTGAATTCTTGGAATTCCTTGGCTATGGTGTCCAATGTAAGCTTAGGTGTGCATCCTTCCCTGGCAGCTATTAACTGCGATTCAAATTCCGTCATTCTACCAGCCAATCTGGTTTCCAATAGCTGTTGGGACTCAAGAATCTTGTCTGTAGTTGTCATTTTCGATGTGTGTCACTAGTGTTAGAATTTAAAATGGAGAATTAAGTTACCAGCAGGATTAGGGCAGAAACTTTCACTATTGTTGCATGAATTGTACTTCTTCTAACATAAATAAAGAAATTATGTTTAATATTAACACTTACTATTTAAAAAAATAAACAAATTAAATATTAGAAACGAAAAATAGTTGTTTACTTTGCACCTACCCACAACGAATATTGTGCAATAAAGTTTTAAAAGTAAAGTAAAAGTAAAGTATCATCACGACCGTTTCCCTTTCGCGGTGGTCAGAAACCACGCTTATAAATAAGCGGATTCACATTTAGCCAACTTTACTATAGGCCAATCATGACAAGTGGCAAGCTCGTCGATGTCTCCAGCGTACCAAACTAGAGAAATATCACAAATAAATTAAAAGTATTTATTTAGGTTAATAAATATTTTTGTGTCCCGACCAGGAATCGAACCCGGTACCTCGGAGTATAACTATATAAAGTCTTGTTGATAAAAGTATTGAACTACTTTTTTTGTAATTCATTGAACACAGCACTAGTAGTACACAAATAGCCCAAAATGGATGTGTCATTTTGTAGGACTATGTTCTGGAAGGCTCATCTCCAGTAGTGGAGGTCTAGGACTCTGTGTTCTAGGGACTATGGTGATGAGGGAATTATTTAGTTCTATACGAAAAAAATTAAAGTAAACAACACTTTTTTATTTTTATAAAGAAGCGGATTCACTTTTAGCCAACTTTACAAGTGGCAAGATCGTCGATGTTTCTAGCGTACCAAACTCAAGAATATCACAAATTAAATATATTTATTTACATTAATAAATATTATTGTGAGCCGACCAGGAATCGAACCTGGTTCCTCCGAGTGGAAATAGGCCCCCAGGAATTTTACTGGTTTTATTAATGTATCAGTTACCTTTTCCTTATCCTCCCAATCCTCCGGCTTGACATCGCTGGGATCGGGTATTTCCTCTGGCGGGTTGACTTCGGGAGTGACGTCATCGAGCAGAGATCCCGCCCTCACTTCTACATTGTCTATGTTAATGGAGAACGTGTTGTCTGGACGGAGGATCAAAGTGTATAGATGGGGCTCCTTGTCCTTGTAGATATCTTCCAAACGCACGGTTGAGGTTCTGGAAAAAATATGGTTAATGTTAATGGCCAAGTATTGTGTCAGCCATATAGAAAGACTATCCCTATTCAACCCAAAGCCAATGTGAATCGGGCAAAGCTGGTTTTTTATTTTTAATTATCCGTAGGAACATTATTTTGGGAACACTTGGATTTGTCAATACACTTTTGTCATATGCAATGTAAATAATACAATGATAATCAAATCAAAATAATTTATTTCTATTGGTTCTCTCAAAACAACTTGGATACAGTCAGAACTAATTAAATCAATACAATTTTCAAAACATATGTTCTAATCCAAAGTGGTAATAATGGTTGGACCGTAAACAAATCCATATTTATGTATGCTATGCACAACATTATTGCTACAAGCAAGTAAAACTAACTAACTTAGAAACTACTTAAATAAGATCGTGGCTGTAAAGAGGCCGTGTCAGTTTACATTCTAAATACTTAATAATTATGATGTATAGAAATTATATACATATGTCAGATAATTTATAAATGTATAAAACAAAAAATAATAATAATAATAATAAAATAATAAAAAATAAAAAAGACGGCATCTTATAATTTAAATACTAATAATGATATGTCAATTAAGCATAAATTCATAGCTGTAAATGGGCCGTGTCATCTTATATTCTAATAGCATTAATGTTAATTAATATTCGTGGCTTTATGTAGAAACAGATGTATACAGAAACATAGCTGGATGAGCAAGCAGGGAACAGTCTGCTACTATATATTCATATAGTTGTTATATAAACTAAGGTTGGATGCAGCTGTAAAGGGGCGTTGTCTTTATTAAATAAATTGTCTTATGCCAAATAATAATAATGTATAATAATTATTTAATAATTTTATTTATCATAAACTTTATTACACAAAGTACAATTTAGGTCCGCCTAATGCCGCTAGACATTCTTTACTGGTCAAACCTTTGGGACAACTAGAGCAGTTACAAGAGCAGGTGCTATCAATACTAATAGAAAATATTAGACCTCAATATATATTTATGAATAAAAATAAAACCACATACATTCTATGAATATACCTACTGATGGCTATAGAGAAATAAATATAGCAGAGAGTGTATTAAGCTTATGGTGAATTTAAATATTTTTTAATGTCCAATATTATAATTATAGCAGTTGTAAAGGGACGTTGTCACTTATGAACTAAAATTCATACTAAAAGTTTTATACCTAATTAATAGTATATGTCCAAAAAACTAATAATATTAAATAATAGAAAATAATTATTTATTTTAATTGAACACTTTAATGCACAAAGCACAAAGGCGGACTAAATGCCCGTAGACATTCTCTGACAGTCAAACCTTAGGGACAAATTTGAACAATTATAGGTGCAATGAAAGCAATGGTAAAATATACAATTAAAGAATGACTTAACATATATTATATACGTACTTATATAGTTTTATATATGTAATATATTATCAATATACTAAATACACAATATTATACATAGACATACATAAATACAACTTACTAACGTGGTTTAGACCTATTTATAAAGTGTGAATAGACCAATTTTTTTAATGACAATCTGCCTTATTATTATTATAGTGTTAGGGACTGATGTCAGTCATGAGTGTCTGATTCCAGTTGCTGACCTCGCGCGCAAACTTACCATCAGGTGGACTAGTATATTTAAAAAAATAACTTACTTAGATTTGACGCTATGTTTCTCTTCGTATTCTCCAGTGATGGGGTTTTTGTGTCTGAAAATGAAGTGCAGTTTGTTGTCGTTTCCGCACTTGTCTGGACCGAACATAATGGTGTATGGAGTCTGGTCGTTAAACTTCTTCAGATCAGCCTTGTTATTGATCCCTTTAGATAGCAGCTTGATGTAAGCTCCACCGCAGTTTTGGCCTTCCTGTTAATAAAGCAAACAAGCCGTAAAGACAAACCTAAGCATCAGAATGGAGGGATTTCATCAGATTTTTTTTTTTTTTTTAATGACGGTGAATCGCAACTAAGGGCTAAGGTGTTCCACGATGCTTTAAGATACTATAAAGTTCAAAGCTTTGACGATTAAGTTAGATAAAATATATAAAAAAAATAAAAATAAAAAATATATATATAATGGTAAAAACAAGATTAAGTACATAAAATTAGATTAAACACAATCACAGGATAAACAAAATAAATAAGCAAATATAAGTAACTAAATATAAATAAATAAACAAATAAGATATAACAACCACATTCGAGTGTTGCAAAACTAGGATCAAGAAACTACACCTTCCCTGATCTATCTGGTTTCTGTGCCTTGACAGAATTATCCAGTGCAAAAACCAGTGCACTTACTAACAGTTCTGTAAGCCTGTCCTAGTTCAATGTATTATAAATAAATAAATTATATCATTTCCTAGTTTGTATATCAGACTAAAATTTGTCCATATTTATTTATTATAAACTTTATTGCACAAAGTACAAAGGTGGTCCTAATGCCGCTGGACACTCTTTACTGGTCAAACCTTTGGGACAACTAAAGGAGTTACGACAAGATAAGGCAGATGCTATCAAAACTAATAGAAAATATTGGATGTTAGTAACAATCCAATGACGAAACAACAACAATGACAATGAGAAAATTCAAATCTGCCCAACATGGGTCCCGATTGTTAAAGTTGCCATGTAATAAAATATATACAATTAAATAATATGTACCATGGAGTGAGGGAAGATGTCTTGTTTGGGATGCCACCTGTGTGGATACCTTTGCCGCTTGCCACATTTCCTCTACATCAAAAAAGGCCGGTTCGGCTGCTCATACAGCCGAATTTAGAAAACACATCAAATACAATAGCATTAAACAAAATTATAACTTTGTGGCATTTGGGGTTGAAACAATGGGGGTATATTCTCTTGATACCCACAAATTCATAAAAGAGCTGGGTAAACGAATTTTTCAAGAGTGTGGCGATCCCAAATGCCACAACTACCTAAAACAGAATATGTCCATAATAATTCAACGAGGAAATGCGGCGAGCGTTTTAGGTACCCTCCCTGGTGGTAAGCCCTTAGTTTATTTTGTAGAATAGCTTTAATTTCATAGGTATTTTTAGTTTTAGTTTTCTTTATAATTAGTTTTTAGTCAATTTTATTTTAATATTTTTGTATCGAATTACCTACTTCGAATAAATATTAAATAATAATAATAAATATTTCTAGACAGGTCAAACAGCGCCATCAAATTTTCGTGGTAAGCTACGAGGCTTGTGTTACGGAAACTAGATGGGTGATAAACTACATATTATACATATAAACACCCAGACCGAGACAAATTATACAATGTACAACTTGCCCCCGGTGGGAATCGAATCCACGACCTCCCGAGTTCACGGCAACGTTTGTTACCACTAGACCACGGAGGCGGTCTTTATTAATTATTTTAACGGTGTAGTTAAGCGGATATCAAACTCTTTGGTTTTTGGTTTTTTTACGCAGGCGGGTTTTTATTCTTTAAATTAACTTCTTTTATTTGAAAAAAGAAAGCTCTACATGATTTTCAAATACCTATTCGATGATACCTCAACATGGCTGGTTGTCGCTTTAATGAGATATGATTAATGTCATATATTTAGTGACACTCGCGTAACGAATCCGAATCTATTAACGTGAGAATCATCATAATTTAGAAATAAAAAACACAAAAATTTCAATCGAGAGGGGGGTTGTAAGCTATCTTCATCGTGGAATCCACTAATCAATAGGTTTCGACGCCGGGAAAAATCGCCCGGTGTCGCCAAGGATATTGTAAGTGTCGTGTGTCGTGCATTTCAAAAAACTTTTAAAAGTGATAAGTGGGTAGGTTTACATCTACCGCCCAGTACGTACGAGACTACACCGCATAGCCTCAGTCGACCCGTGACCCACGGCCAATGCAACTTGGCTGAAACGTCGGGAGAAATATGTCTCTAAGGTAAATCCCGTTAAAATTATAAATGTGCGCGAAAGTTTAAACATATATACATACATAGAATTATAATTACATAACCCTTCTTTGGGTCGCGCGCATACGGGTAATATATTGAGACTATTATATACATTGTATCATTGTACACAGCACAAGTAGTACAGAAATAGCCCAAAATGTCAAAAAAAAAACAAAGTTCGTCATACATAATGGATGATGCAATACAATAGCACTATGAATAATTCAGCAAGCATTCATAGTGATTCAGTTAACATTTGAGAATTATAGAACATAAGACATCTCTAATCCTGTTATACTTAAGGCATGAGCACACTGATGAAGGACAAGCAATGAATATATTATTTAAGACGTATCCTTATCTATAACTGCCTCCGTGGTCTAGCGGTTAAGTCCGTGGATTTAGACTTTGAGGTACCGGGTTCGATTCCGGGTCGGGGCACAAAAATATTTATTAATGTAAATAAAAATACATTGAATTAATATTTTATTTATTTGTGATATTTGTCGAGTTTGCTACGCTGGAGACATCGACGAGCTTGCCACTTGTCATGATTGGCCTACAGTAAAGTTGGCTAAATGTGAATCCGCTTATTCATAAGCGTGGTTTCTGACCACTCCGAAAGGGAAACGGTCGTGATGATACTTTTTTACGTATCCTTATCGGCTATCAAACAGAACGATTTCCTCAAAATCTAGAGTTCGGTTCAAGCCAAGTTAGCCAAGTTCAAGTGAGAAATACACTTTTCTTACGTACATTTGTCATAGATTTACAACATCACCGTTTCCGTGTCTCGGAGATAATGTTAAGCCGTCTGTGCCGGTTCCACTTACATTAACTTGTGGAATTGTTAATAAATTGTCATTAAAAATTGATATCACACCCTCGCCAACCCGTTTGGCCAGCGAGGGTGGCGAGTGTAGGCTAAATTCTCCAGATATATGTTCTGGAAGGCCAATTTGCAACAAACGAGGTCTAGGACCCTGTTATCTAGGGGAGGAGCTAGACGTCGAAGGAACTTATGCACGTAAGTCTAGCTAGGAACGTAATGTGCTATGCATGACGTGCGACTGAATAACCAATAAACGAACGACATTAACGCCCGCCCTATATCTAATTTTTTACTTAACGCATTAACGGTCATAGCTAGACTTTCGTGCCAAAATGCATACTCTTACTACTATAATTACTTTTTAAATTAGTCTTTCTCAAAGTCGCTTTCCGTTGCTTGTCGCTGAGCCGAACGCACCGGTTTTTTGCCAACGCGAGTGACTCACCGCTGCGCACTTCTTGCATTTGTGTGTTCGTGTCTACGCGCGGCGATTACCTGCACCGGCAGTCATCAGTGCACAGAGCAATTAATTAAACAGATACATCAACGTTTTTAATGCGAACAAGATGAATAGCACTTTTAAACATTTGGGTGATGGAGATAAACTGGAGAGAAGCACAACTGAGAATGTTACAAGGTCGCGGTCGCTATCTGACAGTGAAATATCGCTTTTGGATAAACAGTCACCGCCGAAGTATGTGACTTTCCGCAGACAACTAAAGCGAAGTGATGAACAAGAGCTCGACTTTAAGTCTTTTCAAGAGAAAATTATTGACTTAATGGAGCACTATTTTTCCAAACAGGACGACAAGTTTTCCTCATTACTGAGAGAGATGGAGCAGATTAGAGAATCTGCGAAATTCCTTAGCGATAAATATGAGGAACTGGTCATCAAATCTAATGAGATGGACAAGCGTATTTCAGCATTGGAAACTAAGTCCATCACTACCAGATCTGAACAACAAAGGGTCGCAGTATTGGAGCAAACAATTAACGAAATGGAACAACGTGCCCGTCAATGTAATGTTGAAATCAGTAACCTACCGGAGCGACGTTCCGAAAATCTCACCGCTATTGTTGAGGAAATTGGAAGTCTAATCAAACAGCCTGGTGCTAGCAAGAATATTGTGACCGTTCACCGAGTGCCACACGCAGATCCCAAAAGTGTACATCCGAAGAACATTGTCGTCAAATTTAATTCTCAGATGTCGCGAGATAACTTTGTATCTGCAGCGCGACTCGCGAAGGGAGTCACATCAGAACAATTGAACATTTCTGGCAACGTACGCAGAGTGTTTATCAACGAGCACCTGACAATCAAAAATAAACTATTGTTTCGTAAGGTCCGGGAAGTTGCTAAACTCAAAAACTTCAAATTCACCTGGATTAAACACGGCGTTATATTGGTACGAGAAAAGGAGACCTCACCTGTTCGTGCCATACGTATCGAAGATGACATCGCTAAAATTCATAACAATATTAATTACTCGCAGCAGAAGTAATGACAGAAATGGCAATGTATTTAACAAGTATATCTTTGAACTTTATTGTCTCTGTTTGTTTAAATGCTCTGTACGGTTTTGTGAAATATCTCGGACTGCCCACTACTGCCTTTGCATTATTGGTGTGAATTCTGAATTAACGTTTTGCATTATTTTTAGGATATCTTCGTTATTTTTTATACTAAATAAGGTGATTATTGATGCTGATACACTTTTGTTACTAAACAGGATTTTATTTTTTTGTACTTTTGGAATAGTTGATGGGATTATGAGCTGTAACTTATCTTTTAAAATACTATATGATTACTTGGTTCGACTTGTAGTATGGTTATTATATATTGCTGCTAGTATACTTACAAATATATTAAATCCACGAGTATTAACCCAAACCCTATACTCACCACCTACTTATTATTTTTTAAATCCTAATACTTACTATTGGAGAAAATTTATCATAGTCATTATTTTGATTAATAAATATGCATTTGGGTTATTCTGTAGCTCACGCGCTGGATAATAACGTAACTATATATTACCAGAACTGTAGGGGTATTAGGACTAAGTTAAATACTTTGTACATGAACATATTGTCTGAGTCCTACGATATTATAGTTCTCACTGAGACTTGGTTAGTGCCTGACGTTGCCGATGAGGAATTTATAGATTCTCGTTATGTCGTTTTCCGTTGTGACCGGAATCGTCAGGCGACGGGGAAGCTGGACGGCGGCGGAGTGCTGATCGCCGTCCGACGTGGACTCAGCTGCAATAGGGTACTACTGGCGCCTGCACTGGAGGTTGGCCCGCTTCCACCTAACTTTGATTACGTCATGTTAAACCTGCCATGTAATAATCGCTCTCAACGTAACATATTAATTGCATTATATATACCGCCAAATCAAACATTTTTAAATTACATATCGTTTTTCGATACGCTACAATTAATAATAATGGACAATACCGTAAACAAGTTTTTTATGGTTGGAGACTTTAATGTACCTACATTAACCTGGAACAACACTATTTTATTGAGCGATACTAGACCTTTAGATAAATACTTGGTTAACTTTATTTCACAGATACAAGGCACACAGTATAACCTTATGACTAATGAGAAGGGACGCACTCTGGACTTGTTCATTTCTAACTGCAGCGAGTGTCGATGTGATGCGGCGCAGACGCCATTAATAACGTCGGACGTCCACCATCCTCCGTTCTGTACACATATCTCTTTCAACTCAACACCTCATTCAATGCAGCGACGAAAAATGCAAAAGTACTGCTTTTTAGAGTCTGATTATGGTTTAATTAATGGCGAAATAAGCAATACTAACTGGTCTAAAATCTTAAATCATTTACCAGCGGAGAAAGCAGTAGAGGTATTTTACGAGTACCTATACAAAATTATTAAGAAACACATTCCATTGCGCCCTGTAAAATCATCAAAATTTCCCATTTGGTTTTCACGTCCATTAGTTCATATTTATAAAAACAAAAATGCAGCCTGGATCAAATGGAAAAAATATAATAACATTTGTGATTATGAACTTTTCTCAATTTACCGCCGTAGATTTAAAAACCTCAGTCACTCTTGTTACGTTCAGTATCTAGCGGGTGTCGAAGAGGGGCTCCGGACTGATGTTAAGAAATTTTGGGCATACATACACAACCGGAAAAATAAAAGTGGAATTCCTGAAATGGTCGCTTATAAAGATGTTGAGAGTAATAGCCCTGAACAAATCTGTGACCTATTTTCGCAGTTTTTTACATCTGTCTACGAGCCCTCTACTCTCTCTAATGAAGTCGTGCCTGACCCCGTGCCCTCTGATAGAACAGATACAAACATTTCAACCATTTATGTATCTATTAAAACTATTAAAAATGAGCTTAAGAGGCTGGACGTTGCCAAGTCTTCCGGACCTGACGGTATTCCCCCGTTTTTCTTCAAGCATACTTTTAGCTCCATTTGCGTTCCACTTTGTCTTATTTACAATAAATGCATCGCTGAAGGTGTTTTTCCTCGCTTATGGAAAGTGGCCAACATCACTCCTGTATATAAGGGAGGCAAGAAGAACATTGTAGAAAATTATCGACCTATATCTTTGCTGTCCACCTTGTCGAAACTCTTTGAAAGACTTGTCCACAATGATCTTTACCCTATCTTACACAATAATATAGTCCCCGAACAACATGGTTTTGTCAGAAGACGGTCCACTATTACAAATCTTTCCGTCTACACTAGTTTCCTATTTGAATCAATGGATGACAAAGTACAAACGGATTCCATTCATACAGATTTTAAAAAGGCTTTTGACAAGGTGGATCATGCACTGTTGTTACGTAAAATAGCGTTTAATGGAATTCGCGGTAATCTGCTGCGATGGTTTCGGTCATACATAGAGAATAGGACGCAAAAGGTGGTAATAAACGGATACGAGTCTGGTTCCGTATCGGTAACGTCCGGTGTTCCGCAGGGCTCGATTCTTGGGCCCCTACTGTTTGTCTTGTTCATCAATGACATAGGGCAATGTTTTCAGAATAGCAACTTTCTGCTATACGCCGATGATCTTAAGGTCTTCAGGAGAATCAACAGTACTGACGACTGCGACAGGCTTCAATCAGATCTGGATCTCTTGTCAAGATACGTCGTCACAAATAAATTGCAGTTTAGTATTCCCAAATGTAAATCCATAACATTTACTAAGAACAAAAACATTACAAGATACAACTATTCGCTCTGTGAAGCACAATTGGAGTCTGTCTCAGCCGTCAAAGATCTGGGCGTACTGCTGGATTCCAAACTGCACCTAGACTGCCATATTAATCAAATTACTAACAAGGCATACCAGATGTATGGTTTCCTGGTCCGAGCCTGTGTAAACTTTAGAAAGCATTCAACCTTCGTTCATCTATACAAGGCGCTGGTCAGGTCTCAACTTGAGTATGGTGTTACTATATGGAACCCACATTACCAAAAATATAGTCATCAGATCGAATCAGTGCAGCGTAAATTCTGTAGACACATTAACTACAAGTGTTATCGCAGCAAATATCCTTACAATAAATCACTAGAAAAATATAAATTACCATCACTTCATAAAAGAAGAATACTCTTGGATGCCATGGTCCTCTATAATATCTGTCATAATAAATTTGATTGCTCCTTCCTAACCAACAGTATTATATACCGCATCCCTAGCAGCTCAATTAGGATTAGACACGCATACTCTCACCAGCTGTTTCTACCGAATAAGTCGCGGACAGCAGCTGGTGAGCGTGCGCCTTTACATAGACTCATGTCAGCATATAATAGTCACCTTAATCAAGTAGACATATTCGCGCTATCTGCAGGTTCCTATAAGAGACACATATGTGATCTTCTTAACACTTTAGATCTGACACACTAAGGGCAATTGTTAAATGCATTGTCAAACATCATTTCTTTTTTCTATATACATATGTTTAATTTTACTTACTTTTTGCTTTTTATATATATATTTTTTTCTTTTTGATAGCCTAAAAATGTTGATTGCACAAAAAAATGTGGATAATGTCGTTGGATATACTGTTGCTTACCTTAATTAGTTAATATTTAGTTAGTAATCTTTACTGTATGTCTGTTTTTTATCCTAAATAAAATAAAATAAAATAAAAATAAAAATAAACGCCCCCTTGTGGCCGCTGGACGTCTAGAGGGGGGCGGTAAGATCCCAGTTTAGGGGACGATGGCTTATTTGTAATTTCATCTTCTTTATATTTGCACTCTCCAGGCAAGACGGATATTTAAACGTTAAATATATATTGTGCACAATTTTGTTTAAATTATATTGACTTAACCAAATTCCGGTAGAAATGTACGGTGATACACTAAGAATAAAGAATAAATGTAAAATAAAAAATGGGGTGCTAAAAATAATTGATTTTTAAAGACGAAATAAGTTTAAATAAATCTCAATTATTAAACCTTAATTAAAGTTAATTACAAAGATGTCTTTACCTAGTTTATTTGAAATGTCATTCAGAAGGAATCTAGACTATTAACCTAAAAAGTGTTTATGTTTTTTTTTGTTTCTTGTTTATTGTATAATAAAATTTGTACACCATACTATCGTAGAATTAGTTGAGAAAATATATTGTAAAGAAAATTATTAGTAGAGATGAAACGGATATCCGGTAACTATCCGATATCTGGCCTCTCCGGCCGGATGCCGGATAGTAACTCAGTATCCGGTCGGATGCCGGATAGTTATATTCAAAACATTCTCATAATTTTATACGAGGATAATGATACCACACTACGTTATGGACACAGTTTATTTTAATAATCACTCGACAACAATTGGCAAATTATGGTGAATGATACCAAATTTTCTGCATTTGTTGGTATTAATAATTTCAAATCAAACTGGTCGCGTCATGTAACGCGATAAAAGGCCGAATATTCGGTTGCCGGATATCCAGCCTCGTAGCTTGCCGAATATTCGGTAACCGGTTTCCGGCCAAACCACTATCCATTTCATCTCCAATTACTACACTTATTTTTTTCTTTTTGATTGATCTGTGGTACAGTAAAATATTCCTGTTACATACCTGCAGAGTAACTTCATATTGCACTATGAGAGGTTTGTCGGTGAAGTCGAAGGGTTTGTTAAGAAGGGCTGAGATAGCGCTGTGCTTCGCTTCATTCATGAGAACCAAACCCAAGTCCTCTTTTAACAGCTTCCTCTGTGGAGGCTGAATCTGTTGACAAAAACATTTTATTAATTTAAACAATTAGTCTAAATCAAGTCATTGGTTTACATTACATATTTATTATATATATACAGTGTGACTGCCTCCGTGGTCTAGCGGTTAAGTCCGTGGATTTAGACTCGGAGGTACCGGGTTCGATTCCTGGTCGGGAAACAAAAAAATATTTATTTATGTAAATGTATTTATTTACATAATATTTAATTGCGCAAATACGCCAACCTTGGTATCGGTTACGAATTTGCGCCGTTTGGGGTCGAGACGATGGGCCCATGGGGACCGTCAGCGAGGCGCTTGGCCAAGGAGTTGTCAAAGCGGCTGACAGATAGGTCTGGAGACAGGAAGGCTGGCAATTATTTCTGCCAACGTATTAGCCTCGCTATACAGAGGGGAAATGTTGCCAGTCTCCTTGGGACTATCTCGGATGGGACGTCTCTAGAGGACATTTTTTATTTATAGTTTAGTTTATTTTACATTTTATTATTTAGGTAGCTTTTAATTTATATTTAATGTACTATAATTAACTTCGAATAAAATTAATATTTGTTATTTAATTTATTTGTGATATTTCTCGAGTTTGGTACGCTGGAGACATCGACGAGCTGGCCACTTATCATGATTGGCTTATAGTAAAGTTGGCTAAATGTGAATCCGCTTATTTATAAGCGTGGTTTCTGACCACCCCGAAAGGGAAACGGTCGTGATGATACTTTACTTTATACAGTGTAAACTCCATGTAACGTCACTCCCTAAAGCGTCCCTAATGTGTTCTGGAGACTGAAATGAAATTAATCAATGAAATAATACTAGTGAGACAGACAAGCACAAGTTGAGGATGCAACCACTTTAATAAAATTTAGAGCTTATTTAGATTGATAAAGCTTGTTTAGTAATTTTTTATTTTTTTTAAATATATTTTTGATCAGCAAGCGTCGAAAATATGAAACTCTTTGCAATAGTTACTATTTTTCGACGTTTGCTGTTGAACGATGGGCCCGTAGGGATCGGAACTTAAAGCCTTTTATAAAGAAATTGTTCCAAGGCTCATTGACGTCTCTGAGACAATAGGGCTGGCAGTTTTTTCTCCCAAAAATTAATTATCCTTGGGAAATGCTGCTAGTGTATTGGGCACCATGCCACAAGACAGCGATTTGGAGGAGCTATTTTTTTTGTAAGTATGTATTTTTATTTTCTATGTATTATTATTATTATTTAGGTTAAATTAAGATTTTGTTTTAATATAGTTTATTTAATATTGTAATTCTTTTATATTGTTTGTATATTACTTTGAATAATGAAAAAAAAAAAATTCAATTATTTAGAACCACACTTATTCTATTTTGTATTCTGATGTCTTATATTTCTAACTAAAGGCAAAAACTGTTCATTAAATAGGTGGTAGGCGGACTGATGGTGGTAATTTGCCCACCCGGGGCGGGGAAATATCCATCGCTTGTGCCGATAAACCCAGTAAGGTGTATCCACACGTTTCGGGATCAGGCTCATTGCCGTCATGCCCAGTCAAGCTGGCATAGTGTTAGGGAGTGGCTGATTCCAGTTGCTAACATTCATAGTCCTTTCGCGCGCCATTTACCATCAGGTGGGCGCAGGGTCACATGTACTAGTATAAAAAAAAGGCATTATTGTTTAACTTTATAAATTGTAAAATAGCTGTTCTCCAAATATGTAAATATTACTAATTAAAAGTTATGGCCAATTACAAAGTAATAAAAATCCCTACATGTTATAAATTTTACGATTCTGATAAAAAGTTAGTTAACAATAATAAGTACAGCAAATTCAATTTATTGGACTAAAATATTTTATTTAATATTGACTTACGACATGTCACAAACCCGTGACTCTTGCATTGAAGGTCAACATCCTATTCCCTTAGCCGCCACATGTAGAAGTAAATTACCCAAATATGGTAATCAAGTGTTCTTACCTCCCATTTCCCGTCGTACTTGGCTAGTTCCTCGTCGACACCCAATTTCTTGGCTTCCGACTTGGTCCATTTCTTGTGGAAGGCTTCGGGGTCATCAAAATGTTCAGCCAAGTACACTCCTTCAGTTGGGGCTTGGGGACTCACGTATGGGGTTTCATCATCTTCAACCTGTATGGGGAAAAAAAAAAAATTAGTCTAAAAATAAAAAAGCAGCAGCGCTTGGGTCCTTAGAGGTCAAAAACAGGTCAATTCAATTATATATATTTATTCTGCAAGTAGGCATAGGACAATAAATATAATGTATTCTGCGATTTTACATGTCAAAAAATTAATTATTACAACAAATAGCTTATTTTCTGGGAAATATAATTTGGAGCAGCACATTACAATCCAAGTAGACATAATACAATATTAATCTTAATATTATAGCTGCTGTAAATAATATCATCATATTATTATTACAAACTAAGACATACACAATTATAAAATAAATACACATAGGATCATAGCTGCTATAATGAGGCATTTAAATACTATAAGCTAAAACAAATATTAAAATGTCACTTATATTATAGCTGCTGTAAAGAGGCATTGTCATAGCTAAGACAAAAACAATTATGAGGATGTCACTTAAATTATAGCTGCTGTAAAAAGGCATTGTCATACTGTAGCTAAAACAAAAACAATTTAAGATGTCACTTAAATTATAGCTGCTGTAAATAGGAGGGAAGGCGTCAGGGTGTCCTCACAGGTGTCAACCCACACTGCATGACCTATCTACATACAAGTATATGATACTTTAATTACAATTTAATTTATTTAGCCTTGCAGTTAAACAATGTATTTTGTTTAAACAGGGGCCTAAAAATTTTAAAACTTTTAAAAATATATTAGTTTTTCCAATACGGTATTTATATATTTTATTTCATATTGGTTAGAGCCCAATCTCCATATAAAAAGTGACCCAATACTTAGTCTCTTACTCTCACTAAATATTTATTATCAGCCAGTGTTATCTAAATAAAAATTAGGTAATCTTATCTTGATAGTCAGACCATATAATATTAGGAGCACTGATATTTACCATGTGCTTACAACCTAACACTTAGTATTGGGTTAAACTAGAATTTGTTGTTAACATACAGCAAAAAATGCATTATTGGACAGAAGTTGGCCTAACCAACAATACATATAATAGAATAGGATACTGACAAGGCCCCTTTACAGTCCCTTTAATCAGTTTTATATTTATAATTTTTGTCAAATATATATATGTATATATATCATCATCATCATTACAGCCCATAGAACCAGAATCCTTGAACTCCACTGTTAGAGATGGGCCTTGCAGAAAATTCTGGAGAATTTGGCCTTCACTCGCCACGCTGGCCAGGCAAGTTAGCGAGGTAATAATGTCAATGATAATTTATTAACGTTTTCACAAGTTGACATTAGTGGAACCGGGGCTGATGGCTTAATATGCTCTCCGAGGCACGGGAAACAATGGTATGGTAAATGACAAATGTACTTAAGAAGAGTGTATTTCTCATTGGTACATGCCAGTGTTTGAACCAACCTTTTACTATATAATAATTTAGTTTTATTTCAAATATTACTGTTTTTTTTTTCTTTGTTTGTGTTTATTTTTCTTACTTTAACCCACAGTTCTGTTCCTTGCCAATATGCCATGGATTGTAAAGAAATTTGTGTTCTTAACCCATTTATTGCCTCAATCAAAATCAATGACTTTGTCGCCGTGCCTTAGTCACAAAACAACTTTAAGAATTATTACTTTAAGTTATGAGATGTGTATTAATATCCTAGGGCACTGGAAAAGTTAAACAAACATCTTTTTATATGTACTGGTAGCTTGTAGTTCCATTTTGGTATATGAAGTACATGCACCAAGCAAAACAAACTTAGGTAAACAACAATCAACTTAATACTCTAAATGCGAAAGTTTGTTGCTCATTCGAACAAAACTACTGAACAGATTTTAATGAAACTTTGCAGTAAGAATCAGCATCAGAGTAACATGTAGGCTATCATCATCTAAATATGACATGTAACTCCACTGCCATTTATGTTTCTGTGTGTGTCTGATTATTTTGCCTTAGTAAGTAGTAGATAGATAAAATGTTCTTTGGTATCCAGGGAATTACATGAGTAAAGCTCAAAATAAATGATGTAACAAAAAGACACCAAATATTATAACTAAATAATAAGCATATTACAACACCATTCTTCTCTCTCTTTCCCAGATGATGGACCCAGCCTATATGGCAAATCTATGGAATACTAATAAATTTATCTTCTTCTATTTAGCTATAACTATTTCATACTGTAACGCGGGTTCCCTAACTAAAGTTGGTATGATCCAAGCAACATTCAATATGAAACATTTGCCGGACATTGGCCCTTCCGATGCTGAAGCAGTTGCAGACTGGGATTGATTGATGGTTTGTTGCAGCTTATATAGCTGGCAGGGCAGAGGTAGGGATGGCTGATGTTGAAGAATTAGGATGAGGTCTGTGTTTCGCAATTTTAACACGAGGGTAGGTTGGCATGCTTCAATACTGTTTTTACTATTTAATTACAATATTAGTAACAAATAAATGTACCTACCATTTATTTTGATCATCACTCATATGATGTCATAGTCTAAATACAACATGTAACCTGAGGTTGTCCCGACTACTGTATTACACAGGCCGTAATGTAATATAGCCACACCCTCATAGTAAAATGTTATTATAGAGGTTAAGTTAACATAGCTTGTATTATATATGTTACTGTACCCTAAGCCTTACCAAAGCATACCCATTGTGTTGTAGCACCAGACAAACTATAAAAAAATATTAATTAGGATTCTTTATTAAAATTTCACATAAAACATACCTCAATGGTAACTTCTGGAACATCATCATTTTCTGCCAACACGATCGCAGTTCCCACACACAGTAATAATACTCCAAATAGCAATTTATTGCTAAAAAGAGCCATCTGTAAAATAACCAAAAAGTTAGCTTACAAGCAAAAAAAAGATTAACGCAAAACGGTTACATTAAGTTCCAACGCCCTAAAACAACCACTAAACTCATTGAACAACGTTTTCGCCACGAGTTCGGAGTTAATTTAATTAAAAAAAGCTAAAATGCACCTTCACGGCACGGTCAATAAATCCGACATGTATAAATACAGGATATCCTCAATAAGTACTCGAAGGGGTGAAAATTAATCAATAGGTATGCATTATAGTTATTCGAATATACATTATCATACCTTGCTCTGTACCTTTATATATATTATTACCCGAATAACATAAATTATAACAGAATTTGCACTTTTACAAACGAGAGCTCGCGATGGATTTTCTTGAAAATTTTCAGCCAATCATCAATAAACAGATGTCAACGTCTGCGTTCATGTGTCTTTATTTTTTTGGTTTGCGTTCATATAACTTTCTTTAATACAATCATCTATAGCACATTATACACAGAGATAGGGATCCTTAACTCTGTGACATTATATTAGTTTTCTTACATTTTTCCAAAAACTTTTCGATAATGTAACTATTAAGTTACCAAAGTGTAAACCTTAATTAAAAGGTTTAAGTGAAGGTGAATAGAACATAAAAATCGACTTATTATTTCAGTCGGTGTTAAAAGATTTTCACATCACTAGCGCAGTTATTAGATTTTTGTTTTCTTCTCCCGATGGATGATGAATAAGGTGATAGGGAAGGCAAAGGGTCTAGCCCATACAGCCAAGTCTGACGTAATGACGTTGCTTTGGTTATCATCTGTCAAGTGTCAGTCAGTCAGTTATTTTCAGTGGTATTCAGAGTGGTGTTGTTTATATTTACTTATTTAAAATGTGCATAAATTCAGTAATAGGTTTTAAATAAAGCAGTAATATAATATATAAAACACATTATATCGTATAGTTAATTGGTAAGCGTTGCTATATATTTACTAAGCTCTATATCAGGTAATAACATATTTTTGATACTGCATTGATTATTTAATTTCTGATAAGAAATATATGCCTACTAAAATAATTATTGCACGAATCTAAGTAGATTATCAATCTGCTAAGAGAAGCAAGTTTTATAGTTTCCAAATCAGTATGAAACTATTACTCTGCAATCCACAAATAAAAATTGATGTTATTATTTAAAAAATAAGAATAATGCATTTATTTTGCTTGGTAGCCCCAATTATTGTTCAGAGAAAGCAAGAGAATATTCGTAGCATTTGCGGATTAGAATTTTCTAGAAAATGTATTTTTTTATAGCACATTTTCTCATTTCTTTCTATATCATAAATTTTAATCCAGATATATACCGGTGAATCCATGAATTTGTACAATATATTTTGTCCTTAATATTATTTGGTTCTTTGATGGAGAAGGCAATATTTTAATAAAAATTTAATAAAAAATGGTGAATTAAAAATATAATTATTTATCCTGTCACATCATCATCATCATCACAGCCCCTAGAACTCCACTGTTGAAGAAATTTCTGAAGAATTGGCCTACACCCGCCACACTAGCCAGATGGGTTGGCTAGATATAACAATTTTTTAAAAGACAATTTATTAACATTTCCATAAGTTGATATTAGTCGAGTGACAGCTCAACATGCTCTCCAAGGCATGGGAATGGTGTTGTTGTTAATCTATTACAAATGTATGAGGGAAAGCTAATAGTAATTTTATCCTTGCAAAATACCATTTTAATTTATTCAAAGGAATATAATTAAAACTATTTAAAATAAAAATTTAAATAAATACAAACTAAACCTATTACAAAATAAACTATAAGTAAAAAATGTTGTCTAAGAAAAGTGTAATTCTTAATGGTACATTCGGGGGTTCAAACCCACTTTTTAGGATGTTAGGAAAGCATTCTTCGTTCATTCTTCATCGAGCCACCACTGCACCTTCCTGTCACATGCAGAGGCCAATAAAAATTGGTCTAATGTATCTATACAGATTGCCATTAAAATTAACATTGTTAGTGAATGCAATTATTTCTAAAACCTCTCTTTATGTCAATTTTTTGTTGTTGTTTATGGATTTTTATACTAGCATGACAAAAGATGCGTGCAAGGTTGATGAATGTTAGCAACTGAAATCACACACTTATGGCTGACATCAGTCTCTAACACTATGCCGGCTTGACTAGATGCTTTTTCACACTTTGCTTGAAGGACTTCATTTTACTATAATTTTATCCTTTTTCAGCATAATCAATATGAGGTGTTCTATAAGCCGCATGTTAAGATTTAGGAATCTATTAACAATCTTATTAATCCTAATTATTGTATTTCTTATTAAAACTATGAAATCTTTGGAGCCCTTGCCAGATTTCCAATCTTTAAAGGAGCCATTTAGAAATAAAATTGAACATATTTTAAAAAAGAATGACCATTTTGTTCCTGTTTCTTTACAGGTAAGTTTTACATTGCTTGAAATTTTAATAAATCTCATTTAACATTAAAATTTAATTATTTCATACTTAATTAAATTATAATTGTTTTTATGTTTCAGAAAATGGACTGGCATAATTATAAACAAATAAATTATGAGGCTAACTTAAAAGGTAAATTAATTATAAAAGGCCTATTAATATATTAACATGTGGTGGCACAGTAGTAGTTTAGTTATTAAATCTCTTACATAAAAAACAACATTAATGGAATCATACAGTATTTGGTTGGGTAGGGAGAGGAGTAGAATTGAATATGGTGAGCGTATTATTGCACAATAAAATAAAAAGGTGGCCTCCTTTTTAAATCAGCTTATTGTCGGTCGCAAGCCCGAGACAACATTCTTCTCATCTCTTATCAATCCATGTAATGCTTAGAAATATGTCTCTGTCATCAAACCATATACTACAACAATAAATACTACAATAAACTAAATACTAATAATACATACACACAACATTTTAATTATACACTAGCTACATACATTACATAACATTAATACATATAATAATATACTAAATAAACTAAATGAGTTGTTATGTAGTAAATTATTCATATTTGTGTTTGTAAAAGTAGTATTCTTTGCATAACCTATATTTAAATTAACATTGCACGGATTTACTAATAAATCTACATCCTCTATCCTGTCTATAAGGTGACACAGTTGCTTGAAGGGGGTTCCAATGCATATAGTTGCCATTATATAGATTACCAATCAGTGCATTCATGAAATTTATTGTTAAATACTCAAAGATTATCAAAGCCCTATGATAGAAATAGCGCAAAGAGGCTTCTTGCTGCGTTATAAAAAGAGGAGGCCTCCTTTTTTACATTTTTTTTTGCCTATAGGCAACCCCCTCGCCAACCCGTCTGGTCAGCAGGGCGAGTGTAGGCCAAATTCTTCTGATATGTTCTGGAAGGCCCATCTCGAACAGTGGAGGTCTAGGGCTGTGTCTTCATTTTGAGGATCACTCTTGCAAAATTTCAGCTTGCCTGTTCCATAATATAGGCGTGAAAGATGGACAGTAATACAAACAAACTCATACATACACCTTCTTTCACATTTATAATAGTGTGGATGTATTTTTTAGGAATAGGTGAGCAAGGGAAACCAGCTCATTTGGATCCTAAAGAGGCTAAGCTGGAGAAAGAGTTGTATTCTGTGAATGGATTTAATGGTGCTTTAAGTGATAAGATATCTTTAAACAGGTAATATTTAGTGCCCACAAAATTACTTATCTCATTTTCTTCCATTCACCTTGCACATCAATTATTATTCCTAAGAACCACATAATTAATTTAAACATATACATATTACAATCTCACGGAACGTAATCAAGACTGCATGGAGGTATCCAGCAAAATCTTCGCACCACTCACTAAAATAATTTGTCAATGTCTAAATATCTTAATTCACATTACAATTCAATTTGGGGTAGGCGGACTGATGGTGGTAATTTGCCTAGTCTGCCGTGGCGGGGTATTATCCACCATTCGTGCCGATAAACCCTCCAGAATGTATCCACATTCTACACCAGTCAGTCAAGCCGGCATAGTGTTAGGGACTGATGTCAATCATGAATGTCTGATTCCAGTTGGTAGCAAGGTCACATGTAGTATATAAAAAATAAAACTATAAATAATTGAGTGTAAAAAAACAAAAAGGTGCAACTTCAATATATTAAAATAAAATAAATAAATATTTACAAGAAAAAACCCAAACCTAATAATTTAAAGTATAGAAAGACTACCTATGTACTCGCTATTCGCTTGAAGTGCTCATCAGTTATTGCTTGTCTTATAGACACAGTAGTACCATTAAAAATACCAATATATGTTCTGAAAGGCCCAGATCAAGCAGTGGAGGTCTAGGGCCTGTAATGCTGATGATCGTCATATTATGCAAGGCCCATATCCAGAAGCGGAGGTCTAGGCAATGTTGTTGATACGAATTTGTCATGGCAGATCTCTCCCTGACATCCGTCATCCTCGGTGTCGGAGCAAAGAGTACCTGTCAGACCTGCCCACAGTGAGTGTTGTGGTTCCGTTCCACAACGAACACTGGTCCACATTGCTAAGGACAGTCTACAGTGTGCTTAACAGAAGTCCCACTCATCTTATAAAGGAGATATTTTTAGTTGATGATGCTAGCACTAAAGGTAAGAGATTGTTGATTTCTTAATTTCTAATTATTGAGGGCAATTATTACTGCAGTCAGAAACTTCGCTTTGAAAGAATCGGATTCATATATAGCCAACGTTACTATAAGCCATCATGACAAGTGGCAAGAAAGTTAATAAATTATTGTGTCCCAACCAAAAATCGTAGCCGGTACCTTTGCGCCTAAATCAACAGTCAGTTTGCCAATGTTGTTTGCCTAGACACTATTATTCTCTTCTGTCTTTCCCACACACAATAGACCCGGTACTGACATATGCCAACTAAATTCATGAAATTTTATTTATTATATAAATTAACTTACATTGTATAAATTTTGTATAATATAATTACTGTATAAATTTGTGTGCCAGAATTGGCAAAGTATGAGAGCTATATAAAAACTATGTACCTACTCGAATTAACCATATTCCATACAAATAAATATTATTCTATTTCATTTTATTACATTACAATAATAAAAATATAGTTTAGATATTTTAATTGTTAAGACTAATGTTATTAATACTGTGCAATTAGGTTATTTGTATAAAATATGTAATTTTCGTATCAATCAAGTCCTTTAGAGCTGTCTCATGATGATGTTAACATTTTGCACACCTGAACTATATAAAATAAATTTTATTCGAAGTAAATTAATATACATTAAATATAAATTAAAATATACCTAAATAATAAAATTAAAAATAAACTAAACAATAAATAAAAAATGTCCTCTAGACATCCCATCCGAGATAGTCACAAGGAGACTGGCAACATTTCCCCTCTGTATAGCGAGGCTAATACGTTGGCAGAAATATTTGCCAGCCTTCCTGTCTCCAGACCTTTCTGTCAGCCGCTTTGACAACTCCTTGGCCAAGCGCCTCGCTGACGGTCCCCATGGCACAAATTCGTAACCGATTCCAAGGTTGGCGTATTTGCGCAATTTGAGGTTCTCCGCAGAAAACGCCGCACTTCCCGCGCCTGACGAGGTCGCCTGGATGTGAGATAGATAAAAAAAATAGATTTTTCCACTTAAATTGTAATCTTGTTAGAATAAATTGGTTAAAAATGCATATATAACTGTGAATACAATTTTGCCCAAATACCCATACAAGATAAATGATATATTTTTCTTAGAATAAGCAATCTATACAATAAAGAATTTTGAATTCAAATTTGAATTTGTAATAAATAAAACTAGCTTTGAAATTGTAGATTTTCTAAAAAAGGATCTGGATGACTATATAAAAGCTAAGTTGCCCAAAGTGACAGTGGTTCGTGTGCCTAAAAGAAGTGGATTAATAACCGCTAGACTGGCGGGGGCTAAGTTAGCCACTGCGGATGTACTAATATTTTTGGACTCTCACACTGAAGCCAATGTCAACTGGCTACCACCATTATTGGGTATGTATTGTTTTTATTTTGGCTCTTTATAACGGGCGTTTCAAAACCTACTTGAATTTTAAATGACATAGATTTTGGGCTATTTTTGTAGTACTTGTAAGAGTTACATCACGACTGTATTATCGCTTTCGGGATAGTCAGAAACCACACTTTTTTAATGCGGGTTTTCACATTTATTGGTAAACAAACGATTATATATATATTTTTCTTAATAAAAAAAGTAAAGTATTATCACGACCGTTTCCCTTCTGAGGTGGTCAGAAACCACGCTTATGAATAAGTGGATTCACATTTAGCCAACTTTACTATAGGCCAATCATGACAAGTGGCTCATCGATGTCTCCAGCTTCGAAACTCGAGAAATATCACAAATAAATTAAATATTTTAAATTTATTTAAATTAAAGATCCCGTCCCTGGGTAAATTAATAAATCCTGTCCCGACCAGGAATCGAACCCTGTACCTCCGAGTCTAAATCCACGGACCTTACTGCTAGACTGAATCTGATGATTGAAACTCAATATTTCAGAGCCAATAGCGTTGAACTACAAAACAGTTGTGTGTCCGTTTATCGATGTGGTAGCATATGATAGTTTTGAGTACCGCGCTCAAGACGAAGGTGCGAGGGGGGCCTTCGATTGGCAATTGTTCTACAAAAGACTACCACTACTGCCCAAAGACTTACAAAACATGCCGGAACCGTTTGAGTAAGTTTAAAATACATGCTCTTATTATATTTTTTTCTCTCTTCTTTTTTCCTAATCTCTGTTTAATCTTACTTGGAGTATTGTGTAAACAAATATGTTATTGCCTGCATTCAATTGATGTATGAATCGATTCCCATTCCTTATCCATACGCACAATTTTGTGACGTCGAGTTAAGCAGTCGTGTTGCCTGCACAAAGTACTAATATTCAATAATTATAAAAAAAATTGTATCAGTCACCGGCCGGGGTATTACATTTTTTTTGTATCAGTCACCGGCTGGGGTATTAAAGTTATTTGTATCAGTCACCGGCCTGGGTATTAAAATTATTTGTATCAGTCACCGGCCGGGGTATTAAAATTACTTGTATCAGTCACCAGCCAGTGTATTAAAATTATTTGTATCAGTCACTAGCCAGTGTATAAAAAATATTTGTATCAGTCACCAGCCGTTGTATTAAAATTATTTTTATCAGTCACCAGCCAGTGTATCAAAAATATTTTTATCAGTCACCAGTCGGTGTATTAAAATTATTTGTATCAGTCACCAGCCAGTGTATTAAAATTATTTGTATCGGTCACTAGCCAGTGTATAAAAAATATTTGTATCATCACCAGCCGGTGTATTGAAATTATTTGTATCGGTCACCAGCCAGTGTATAAAAAATATTTGTATCATCACCAGCCGGTGTATTAAAATTATTTGTATCGGTCACCAGCCAGTGTATAAAAAATATTTGTATCATCACCAGCCGGTGTATTAAAATTATTTGTATCGGTCACCAGCCAGTGTATTAAAATTATTTGTATCAGTCACCAGCCAGTCTACACTACATTTGTAAATTATGTGCAATAAAGAATTTTATTAATATTATTATTATTACAATTCCTGGTCGAGGCACAATATTTTGTTTGTAATATTTCTCTGCTCTGATATACATAGATGTTTTTTTATAAAATATAATTGGTTTTACCAAGATATTAGATTAATGGACCCGTTTGGGTTTGTAGGAGTCCAGTGATGGCTGGTGGACTGTTTGCTATATCCCGAAGGTTCTTCTGGGAGTTGGGGGGGTACGACCCTGGGCTCGACATCTGGGGGGGAGAGCAGTATGAACTCAGCTTCAAGGTAACTATTTTAGTTAATAATTACACATTGATTTTATTAAGAATATTCCTATAGGAAGAAGAAGATCATTCACATACCACTATCCCTACGCATACTCATAAATTTGGAGACTCTTACATCTGTCCACTGAAGATGTGGAATGCTCTCCCAGCCAGTGTGTTTTCTCTCCTTTAATCTGGAGTTATTCAAGCGTGTGTGTACATCTTGTTAGGCCGGCATAGTGGTAGGGACTGATGTCGGTTAGTTGCTCCCATTCTTGGACCTCTCGTACCGGCGCGATGTGTACGTATAAATAAATAAAAAAAATATATAATTATAAGCATTGCTGGGTCTATCGTGTGTGGGAAAGAAAGAGGAAAATAATGGTGTCTCGGACTTGCGACCGACAATAGGCTGATTTACAAATTTAAATTACATATTATTTTCTACTTAACCTTTGATTATAGTCTATTGTATTGAATAGCTCGGTGGTGGCTCGGTTGTAAGAACGCGTACCTTAAATCCTACAAAGGTCGGTTTAAACCCACCCGGCATGTACCAATGAGAAATACACTATTCTTACGTACTGCAGTCATAGATTTACAACACCACCGTTCCCGTGAGGAGGAGAGCACGTTAAGCCTTCGGTCCCGGTTCCACTAATGAATCACTTGTGGAATCGTTAATAAATTGTCATTAAAAATTGACATCATATCCTCGCCAAGCCGTCTGGCCTGCGTGGAGAGTTTAGGCTAAATTCTCCAGATATAAGTTCTGGAAGGCCCATCTCCAGAAGTGGAGGTCTAGGACGCTGTGTTCTAGGGGCTGTAATGATGATATATATATATATACACACACAATATTTGTACGCCTCATAGCAGAACACAGCTGCACTTTTATAAACTAGGTTAATTTATTAACTACCTGTGTTGAAACAAATAAATGATTTGATTTGATTAAATTGTAATCTATAGGCAGGGTTTGATTCCTGATCGGGAGATAATAATTTATTATAAAAGGCAACAAAATTCCAGGTAAAAATAATAAAAAATATTATTTGTTTAGCTGTGGCAGTGTGGAGGCAGAATGTTGGACGCTCCGTGTTCTCGAGTCGGCCATATTTATAGAAAGTTCGCGCCCTTTCCTAATCCACAACATGGCGACTTTGTTGGCAAGGTTGGTAATAAAAAAAATACTGTCATTTATTCATTTTGTAAATTGTTGAAAATAAACAAATCTCAAATATATAATAACTGCCTCCGTGGTCTAGCGTGGATTTAGACTCGGAGGTACCGGGTTCGATTCCTGGTCGGGGTACAAAAGTATTTATTAATGTAAATAAATACATTTAGTTTGTGATATTTCTCGAGTTTGGTACGCTAGAGATATCGACAAGCTTGCCATTTGTCATGTTTGGCTTATAGTAAAGTTGGCTAAATGTGAATCCCCTTATTTATAAGCGTGGTTTCTGACCACCCCGAAAGGGAAACTGTCGTGATGATACTTTAGTGTACCACACTTTGTGGAGGGGGAGGGAGGGGCGTAATTGTTGTTTTCAGGATTTCGAAAGTACTTTTCAATTTGCCTAATTTCAGCCTGAATTCTATTATTACTTTACTTTGTTTATTTTACGTTCGGGCATGTTGAAAGGATGAGCGAAGAGAGATTGACGAACCAGATATATAATGCGAAAGTTGTGGGTCAAAGAGGCCCTGGCAGACCAAGACTTGCCTATCATGATCAAATAAATAAAACAATAGCTGAAGGTGAATTAAAAAGCCATCGAAACAAAAGGGCATGTATGAAGAGGCAACTCGATGGTTCATGTATTACATTTCAGTTCCTACCATCTCTTTGCTGATGATTTACAACTTTCGCTACACTTCAATGCTGAGGATATTCATAGCACGATTTTGAAGATGAACAGCGACCTGGAGGCTATACGAGTACGTTCGGAAAACCTTGGGCTCTTGGTTAATCCTGGAAAGACGCAGGTCATGATTGCAGGGTCGAGACAGATGCTGAGTAAATTGGATGTCGGATCACTTTCCCCATTACTGTTTAATAACATTCCACTTCCCTTTTGCCAGCATGTGAAAAACCTTGGCCTTCACATGAGCTGTGATCTTTCTTGGGATTACCATGTGTCAGAAATAAGTAAAAAAATTCACGCCAGTATGCATTCGTTGAAGCGTTTCCAGAATTTCATTCCATTTAAAACGAAGCTTACGTTAGTCAGTTCGCTGCTCCTTCCTATTTTAGACTATGCCGATACCTGCTATCCCGACATCACTGAAGAGCTACTGAATAAACTCGACCGTCTGCTTAACTTATGCATTCGCTACGTCTTCGGCTTGCGTAAGTATGATCATGTCTCCCAATTTCGCTTTCAGTTAAAATGGCTCGATATCCGCTTTCGCCGGTCTGTCCATCTTCTCTCTTTACTTTATAACGTTCTCAATCACCCTAAAACACCTTCGTACCTTAAATCCCGCTTTGAATTTCTCTCTAATACGCACAACTGTGCTCTTCGCTCCTCTCACAACAATCAGCTAAAGATTCCTTCGCATTCCTCTAGCAGATATTCAGATTCCTTCACTGTTGCTGCCGCTCGTCAGTGGAACAAGCTACCCCTGGCCATAAGGCGTGCACCGTCCGTTAACGTATTTAAAAACCTTCTAACCACATTATTTCTTGAGAAACAGAATGTATGTCTCTCGAATTAGTTGTTTGACTTTTTATTTATATATATATCTATTTATTTATAGTGTATGTTTATGTATGTATGTATTATATAGTATGTATGTGTGTTGTTTTTTTTTATATTGTGTATGTATATGTATATTTAATGAATGCGTAATTATGTTTATTTACTAATTTAAGCTATTTTAATATTTTTCTTTATCCTGCCCTTCACCTTACATGATCCCCAAGGTTAGCTGGTGAAGAATGCCTTATGGCGTTATAGCTCGCCTATGTACTAGGTTTTTAAGTGCAATAAAGTATTTAAATAAATAAATAAAGAGTTTGATGAATGTCGAAGAAGCGAAAGAGGTATGTCGTGATCGTGACAATTGGCGCTTAATTGTCTCTGCCTACCCCGCAAGGGATTTGGCGTGAAGATATGTATGTATGTTAGTGTACACCAATGAGGATTAAATGTATTTTCGATTGATTCCAGAACTACCGCCGAGTAGCAGAAGTATGGATGGACGAATACGCAGAGTTTCTGTACAACCGCCGTCCTCACTACCGGGACATATCTCCTGGGGACATCTCCCACCAGAAGGAGCTCCGAAGGGGACTCCACTGTCGGGACTTCCACTGGTTCCTCACACACATCGCCTTCGACCTCACCTCCAAATACCCACCAGTGGAGCCCAGCCCTTATGCCGAAGGGAAGGTAAAAATCAATGTTTTATCCTTCTCCTAAAGAGCCCCTGACTTGGCAGTACTGTTTAAATATATTTTTAAAATATTTATTTAAACTGAGATCTCCAGCGAATTGTTACATGAAAAATAAATAAATAATAAATAAATATTTCCAGACAGGTCACACAGCGCCATCTAATTTCCGTGGTAAGCTACGAGGCTTGTGTTACGGAAACTAGATGGTTGATAAACTACATATTATACTTTTTTTTTTTTTTTGTAAATATATACATATTATACATATAAACACCCAGACCGAGACAAATTATACAATGTACAACTTGCCCCCGGTGGGAATCGAACCCACGACCTCCCGAGTTTATGGCAATGTTTGTTACCACTAGACCACGGAGGCGGAAATTTAAAAGGTTTTTTATTTAATAAGTACGTCAATATTGCGTAATTATTTGTAGCATTATTGGTCCTAAATAGGAGATTATAAGTGGTATAAGCAAACAAATAAGATGACAACAGTCGTATTAGCGCAAACGGTATTGATGAATTCCATTATTTATTAACACTTTAGGAAGCTTAGTGAAGTCATACCCAGACAAAAAAAAGCCAAGTTTTTTAATCTATTATACCAGCCCCCCTGCTATAAAGACATAAGTATGAAAAATGTATTTAATATGTGTATAATAATATATAATAAGCTTCCTGACGAAAGAAAATTATTGCAGGGCCCTAAACTAAAATTACAACTGACGAAATGGCTACTGGACCATAGATTTTATAGTGTAAAAGAGTATCTTGAGTGCAAATTAATATTGTTTTTTTGTTTTAGTGTAGTTGTGATTATGATATAAGTATGTAAGTAAAGATTTGCACGCCTGCTTGCAGGTAGAATATATGTGAGTCGACCTGACTAAAGTTTTGTGACCACTGTACTGTATTTATTGCAAATAAACGATATTTCATTTCATTTTATTGATACCTGATGGTAACTGGTGCGCAAGGTCAATCAATGTTACCAACTATAATTTTATTTATTTATTTTTATTTTAAAACTTTATTGCACAATGTACAAAAGGCGAAGCCTAATGCCGTTGGGCATTCTCTGACAGTCCACCTTGGGGACAAAGGAGATATCAAATAGGAAATATGAGACGGTGCAAAAATAAGAGTTACAAGAGACAGTTTTTGCTATAACTAATACTTAACCTAATATCAAATACATATACTACTTAATATACATTATATAAAACCTACATATACTCATATACACATACATACACATATAACTACATAATAATTAGAATAAACTAAAAACACATTAAAATTGTATTATTTATTGGGACTTAATTAAATGTGTAAACACAAGCCTTCTAAAGGTGGCTCTATTCGGTGCTTGACGAATACTGACTGGAAGGCTGTTCCAAAGGGATGACGCTGCGACTACGAAAGACTTTGAGACAAAATTAGAGTGATGGGAAGGGATAGAAAGGACGGAGTTTTGTGAAGATCAAAGAGTTCTGTCGTGAAAAGAGCTGAGGAATGAGAAGAATTGTTTTAGGTATATAGGAGTATTAGGTTCATTTAATATTGAGTATAACAGACACAAAATTCTAAGATTTTTTCGCAATCTTATTGGTAACCATTTGAGCTTAGAGCGATATTCTGAAATGTGGTCATACTTGCGAAGAGAATAAATGAACCTAATACAGGAGTTAAGAAGGCGATCCATCTTGTTTAGTTGTTCTTCGGTCATGTTAACACAACATACATCACCATAATCAATAAGTGGAAGAAGAAGGCTGTGAGCAAGTGTAATTTTAGTTTTTACCGGTAAGAAATTTTTCAACTTATTGAGCGAATGGAGTGATGCGAAAAGTTTTCGGTTAGTGTTAGAGATCTGAGTCACCCAACTAAGATTGGAGTCGAAAAACGGTCGTGATGATGATACTACTAGAAATCACGACACTTACAATATCCTTGGCGACACCGGCATGTCTCTAAGGTAAACCGCGTAAAGACCCGTTACAATTATAAAAACTATTATGAATGTGCGCAAAAGTTTTATCTATTACTATTATCTTACAGATCCGTCCAGAAGTAGATGACAGCCTGTGTGTGGACGCGGACAATGGCCGCCAGACTGCGACTCTCAAGTTGGTGGCATGCGCGCGCGCAGTCGAACATACCTTCACTTTCTCCTGGCATAAAGACATCAGGTATTGTCATAGTCTCATCCTTTAGAAAAGAGTATCATCACGACCATATCGAAGCTTAAACATTTAGCCAACTTTACTATATGCTCGGTGGTGGCTAGGTTGCTACAAAGGTCCATTTGTCATAGATTTACAACATCACCGTTCCCGTGCCTCGGAGAGCACGTTAAGCCGTCGGTCCCGGTTCCACTAATGCCAACTTGTGGAATCGTTAATAAATTGTTATAAAAAAATGACATCATATTCTCGCCAAGCCGTGTAGGCCAAAATCACCAGTTCTGGAAGGCCCATCTCCAGCAGTGGAGGTCTAGTACGCTGTGTTCTAGGATCTGTAATGAATAAATGAATGTATTTAAATTAATAAAATGTCGTATGGAGCAGAGACGTGGAACTGACAGTAGGTCTGATGCATAAGTTCATCGTCGCTCAGCAAGTTGTGGAGAGAGCTATGTTCGAGATTTCTCTGAAGAATAAAGCCAGAAAAGTTAACATCCGTCAAAGATGTCAAAATCTTAAATATTAATTAAATTTTATGTGTTCGCGCCGATAGCGGTAATTCGTCCAATTTTGGATGGTTAGGCGTTATTGTGGTTCGTAGGTGCATAAACAGAAGTCCTAATTTGTTACCCCCTTACCCTTGTCCTGTCTCTTTCTCGCCGCTTCCTTTCTATATTACCCATCCCGCTCACTAGTCCAAAGGCCGGCGCTTACGCACTGAAGAGAGGCAGCGCAGCATGTTTGAGGTCGTCGTCGTCGTCGAATCGAAAAATAGTCGTTGTCCTACAGTCGTCATAGAAGACGCTGGAGAAATCGCCGCGATCATTGTTCTTGCCCACATTCGCCAAACCCGCAAAATTTGTGTAAGAACAATTAATAAGTGCTGGTGCCGAGGACATCAGGTGAGTTCCTTTACCAGTTTCCTTTCTAGTTTGTTTATTGCACCGATTATCATAGTATCGTTTACATATATAGTAATTTAAAGATTATCGCAAACCCTGAACCTAGATACAGTCCATTAAACCCGCGCCACCAGTATGATTGAACATATGAATATTGTTCAGATCGTCTACCCGGGACATGTGTTGGGACCTGCCCGACTCGACCCCCTTCAAGGATGTGCTTCTCTACTCCTGTCACCTCGGAGGGGGGAACCAGCTCTGGAGATACATACCTGTAAGTGTAACATTTTGATACACTCTGTTTTTATATCAAATTATCCATAGAATTAATTCATAATAAGGAAGAGAGAAAAATTAATGAGGCTTACATTTGGCTCCAGAATTAATTTAGCTTTGGGTTGTAACTTTATCATCAGCCTGTGTCTTTCTCTACCCTCATCCAACCCCCACCAGCGAAGTCAAAATATCTTTATTCACGTAAACACAGGCATTTGTGACGCCTGTTAGTGGAAGACTAAGCGGCGAAGTGGTCTAAAGAATACGCTGTTAGCAGAAAACTAGCGAATTCCAGTAACCTGTTAATGTTTAATCTGACTGAGACCCGTCCATCTGGCGGCGACCCCTGCTACTACTGACCCTTGCAGTACGTACTGTGTCTCTACTTCAGAACTCGCCTACTCCAACGTACGTGTCAGTTTATCATACAGATACCAGCGCGTATCTGGCAGCAGTGAAATATTTTATCTACTCTCATATCGTAAAATTTGATAAAAAAAACTTTAAAACTAATTTATATTCACATATGTACTTTATCAACACATTACCAAAATTTAAAACTGATCGACACATTAAACTACTAGCATCTATAATATTGCCTGTCTCACTATTACCATGCTCACTATTGCCTGCCTCACTATTACCTGTCTTACTAATTTCAGTCTCACTATTACCTGTCCCACTATTACCAGTCCATCTATTACCTGTCTCACTATTGCGTGTCACTTTTGTCTGTCTTACTATTACCTGACCCACTATTACCAGTCTCACTATTGCTTGCCTTACTATTACCTGTCTCACTAATTTCAGTCTCACTATTGCCGCCTGCCACTATTGCCTATCTCACTATTACCTATCCCACTATTACCAGTCTAACTATTGCCTGGCTCACTATTACCTGTCTCACTATTACCCAAGGATGACAATTTGTTTTTAACTTTTATTAACTTTAATTTTAAAAGTTTTGATTGAAACTTAGGTTTGTTTTAAATTTAATTGCTAATAAATTAATATATTTCTGACTAATCTCCAACAAAGTTCTTATCGCCAAATATATATTAAACCAATGCTGTGATTTTGTAAAACCAATAAATAAATAAAAGGCTGTCTAACATTACTTGGCTCACTATTACCTGGTTCACTATTAGCTGTTATATAATTTTTCCTCGGTCTTTCAGTCCAGCAAGCACATAGTCCAGGGCCAGCAAGGCTCGAACTGCTTAGACTATGATCCCAGAATTAAGAAACTGTACATCAACAGCTGCCAACATGATATCAAAACTCAAAAATGGACCATAGATAAGGTAAATATGACGTCATAAGCTAACCCCTATCTACGGGTTTCTTTGTAAAAACGTTAAAATGCTGGTTTTTAGGACATAAGGCGTTTCATTACCAAATAAACGGAATTTATAATAATGGGTAATTGCAATAGGTGGTAGGCGGACTGATGGTGGTAATTTGCCCAATCCAATTCCAATGGCGGGGAAGTATCCACCGTTCGTGCCAAAGTGTCTACACACGTTTCGGGATCAGGCTCGAATTGCCGTCATGCCCATCAAGCTGACATAGTGTTAGAGACTGATGTGCTTTTTGACGGATGACAGAATGTTGTGCATTTTTATTTGTCAATGTCAAAATTACCAAAACCATTCCATTTATTGAAGTTAATGGAGTTAATAAAAGTAATACAGCTTAAATGAAACTGTTGGTGGTGCTGGTTCATGATATTAATACTAAAGTATCATCACGACCGTTTCCCTTTCGGGGTGGTCAGAAACCACGCTTATAAAGAAGTGGATTCACATTTAGACTTTACTATAGGCCAATCATGACAAGTAGCAAGCTCGTCGATGTCTCCAGCGTACCAAATTCGACAAATATAACAAATATTAATTAAATGTATTAATTTACATCAATGAATATTTTTGTGTCCTGACCAGGAATCGAACCTGGTACCTCCGAGTCTATGATATTAATACGTGATGATAACCGCGTTTGTGTTTCGAACGCATCTATTTGTGACCTACTATCGGAAATAGGAGCTCACAATTTGTTTGTGCTATTTGATCAAAGGTTTAAATAAATAATAATCCGCCATTTTGTGGCGGCGGCCATCTTGTATTTACAATGATATTCAATAGAGCAAATGCAAATTGGGCATGTAATAGAATTGTTTAAAAAGCATCTAGCGTTTAATGTTTTCAAGGTTAAATATTTGCTGCCCATCGGCTTCTTCAAAGCTTCAACGTGACAACATACAGTCTATACCTATCGACCTACACTATGATGTATATGCTATATTATATGAATTTTATTACATCTTTATTATAGGTAGGTAGGACCTACATTTAAAATTTAAATGATAATGGTTGCTAACCAACTTGAAATCGTTATACAACCTCGTCACTTGAAAATGAAAAATGATTTACACTCGACATACACCACTCAATGTAGTTTGTCGACTTTATTTTTTTTCTTTTCCTTTCGTTGGCGCCTTACTGAAATTGTCGCATGATTATGTCGAATCGATTGACTAAAATCTACAAAATCGGCCAACGCGTTTGGTTTCCGGTGTGCCACAAAGGAACAAACATGACCAATAAACATATTTTTTTCTTATTAACTTGACCTTAGACCTAGTTAAGACTGGATTATCACAACGCGACACGGTTCAATTTCTCATCGAAAGCCCATTTTTAAATATTATTTATTTGTGATATTTCTATTCTGCCTCCGTGTTCTAGCGGTTAAGTACGTGAATTGAGACTAAGAGGTACCGGGTTCGATTCCTGGTCGGGACACAAAAATATTTATTAATGTAAATAAATACATTTAATTAATATTTAATTGTCATGATTGGCCTATAGTAAAGTTGGCTAAATGTGAATCCGCTTATTTATAAGCGTGGTTTCTGACCACCCGAAAGGGAAACGGTCGTGATGATACTTTTTTATTTTTATTCTCTGCTACGTTCGAGACATAGACGAGCTTGTCATGATGGGCCTGTAGCAAAATTTGCTAAATGTGACCCCGTCCCTAAAAAAAATGGTTTTTGATTACGATCGCGATAGTAATTAAGTTTTTATATTTTTAGATTGACCACGAAATGATGGCAAAATGGGACGAAGTAGTGGAAAGGGTGACCGGACCGGTTAAAGATTAAACCTACAAAATGTGCGAGGTCAATAATCAGTGCGCGAGGAAATTGTGCAGTGCGCGAGAGACTATTGGTGGATATTCTGAAATTTGTATTATTATTAATATTTAAATCAAAGTCATTTTGTAATTTTATTTTTTTATTTATTGAGTCAAATATTTTTTTATTATATGATAATTATTGGTAGTATAAGTGTTATTAAGGAAGTGTCATCAGGAATAATAATCGAAAATGTTGGCCAATAAACTTAGAAATTATATATATTTATACAGGTGAATTTGTATGCCCTTACTCTAGAAATATAGTTATTCTATTAATAGAAACAAACAACTCTTCCTAAGAAACCATATGTTGGAAGTGACAAAAAATGTTGGCTTCTCCATACAAACTCCATACATACTATCTGCATGTAGGTATAAGAATAAGGTCAAAGAAACGTTAAAACTTTAATTTATAATAATAATAATTTTTAATTATTATTTTATTTTTCAAATTTTTTTTTTCTTAATGTTTAGTTTGTTTTGAATGTAACTTTTTTGTGTAATATAATATTAATAGTTATCTCTTTATAAATATATATATAACTTTGTACATTCTATAATTATATATCCTATCTGTGGATAACTGTGTTAATTGTATAATTACCTGTACTATGTAATCTATATTTGTATTGTATCCTTATTGTACAATTGTTTGTTATTCCAAATAAATAAAATAAAATAAAAATTGTTACATTTAAAATAGTCAAAAGTAAATCTAAAGTAAGGGCATACAAAGTAACTCCGTATATCTAAGTACCTATAATATAGAATTATTTAATTAATATTATTTATTTAAAATACAATATAAACAATACGATATAATTCTAAATATTCTTTTAAACTATTTACAAAATACACTCAGATTATTTTTATTTTTATAATATAGTTTTGTTTATTTTTATGTTGGTATTTGTAATTTTTTTAGTTGTGTTGTGTTCTCTTCTCCCGATGAATGATGAATGAGGTGATAGGGAAGGCAAAGGGTCTAGCCCATACAGCCAAGTCTGACGTAATATATCTTTCTTATTTAAGAGTTAATAATCTTTTTTATGAATCAAATTCCAGATGTCGCAGAATTTGATGTTTTTCTTGGAGTCACTCGCGGCGTTATAGCCCAAACACGTCGGGTAAAATATGGAAGTAGACAGCGCGGGAATACCGCAAAAATTAACTGCGACTTGTGCCCCAGTCCAATTTATTGTTTTTCATAATTATTCTCATTGTAGCACATTATTAAACAAAACAACACCATTTTTGACTAACAATATCCACAGTAAATTAATTTACAAAACAAAAACTCGACTTGTCCACGCAAAATTGATTTATTTATTTTTATTTATTCAGGAAACATACAGATCTTAAATCATAATTACAACAATTCTAAAAGTTACACAATCCAGCAAAGTTTCCACTTAAATATTAAACGTAGATTTTGCAAAAAAAATATTAATAATAATAGGGATAAGCTTAAAAACAATACCTATATAACAAATACAACCAAATAATATACATATATATATATATAGTAAAAATGGCGCGAAGGACTGTATTTTTTTTTAGCTTGTAATTAGGGATGGACGAAAGTTCGGCCGAAGTCCGGTTTAACCGAAATTAAATTAATATCTTCCGAATATTCAGTAAAACAATAATAATAATAATAACGTTTATTGAGCTTTCTTATTGGTACCTATATAAATCATAATATTAAAATGTCTTTAGGTAACTAAATCACTATGGACTATTCTTCAAATGATAGCTAATAAAATATTATGATTGTATTCTGTATAGCTGTATTTGTATATTTTTAATCCAAAATATTATTTTTTTGTATAAGGGAGTAGTGTAAAATTGAAGTAATTATTAAATTTTAAGTAAGTACCCAAGTCATTATATAAGTGTAGATATATATAAGTAAATAAAAAAATACTATAAATTTTGAGGTGTGACACTGCCTTAATAACAAAAAAATAAAGTTGTAATCATAAATTAACTATTTGTATAAAATATGAGATTTTCTTGACTGAAGTGTTAAAAAACAATGTCGTTATATCATTAGGAATTTATTAGATAAAGAAATTGACATTAGTGCTAGCCTAAAAATAGTCGTTACCGTAACATAGCCATTAGAAACTACTCTAATTATTGTAAAAATATGTATCTTTTATAATTTATATTTTAATAAAATAAATACATTATTTTACATTTTAGAACGTTACCTTAAAAACATTAGACAGCGTGAGTGACGTCACTTAATAATACGAAGACCTTGTTCGACTTGAAAGCAAAGCGCGCTTTTTTCTTAAAAGAATGAAAACGCTACTCGAACGACTTTCAAAGCGAATTTAAGTAAAAAAGCGCTTACAGCACCTAGTCGAACATGGGGTATGTGACGTCATCAGACAGTCATTTTCAACAAAAAAATTCAAGAACCCCTTAAAAATGACCAATGTTGGTTCCTAATGCAATTCGTCCAATTTGTGGATCAAAAGTTTGCATTGGTTCCAACTTGGGCCCTCGAGTGTCGGGTTTATCAAATTAAACTGCACTAACGTTGGCATTCTTCTTGTTTCAACACCTATAAAGTGTGTACGTCGAGCAAGATTGTTATTCACAAAATCACAGTATTTTTATATAATAGATCATAACAATATCCGATATCTTTACATTGGCTCTGTCGGGAAATTAACCTCACGAAATTAACCGACCAAAGTTAGTACCAACGTGTGGAGCCGTTGTTAGCGAAGCGTTTCTAAATAGCTATAATGAAATTTATGAACATATCATAGTTTCTAATGTTGTAGATATAGTTATATGTATATGTCACAGGGAAATTAAAAAAGAACGGGATGTTGTAAATCTATGACAAATGTACGTAAGAAAGTATTTCTCATTGGTACATGCCGGGGTTCGAACCCACCTTTTTATGATGTTAAGGAAAGCCACCACCACTCTTAGCCGCGTCAAGCAACGCTTCTAAATTCGTTGCAAAAAGGCTGGACAGGAAACGAATAGGCGCTGGTGAAATTACTCCGAAATTGAGCGTAAGAAATGAAATCAGCAGCAACTAACCTTTGTGCCGGGTCTCGAACTGGTGACCGAATTTCTTGTTGGTTTTGTTAGCCCACGTGTCGCGATATCGATGGTGATGAGCACAGCTTAAATTACTATAGGTCCAGGGCATTGTGACAGCGAAAAATTACGAATTAATCTGGGGAGCAACGATATGCTTCATCCGGCGACCGTGCTTCGACTCTCTCCGACAGAGACCGTTGTTTTCGGCGGAAACGTCATTAACAGGAAGTGCACAAGGCATAGTACGCTAGTCACTACCAGAGGGCGTGGAGACGTTTTGATTGATGATTTCGATTCGGTTTTGACATTTTCAGTATTACCAATATATCAAAAAAAAAACATTACTAAAATATATTATTATAATAAAATATTAAAACTATCTACATAAATATTAATATTTTTTTAATATATATTTAGAATTTAATTTCCAAATAGTATAAATAATTAAATCTACTTAAAATTAAAATAAATATAATCTAAACCTAATAAAAAATAAACTATAAGTAAAAAATGTCCTCTAGAGACGACCCTTCAGGGATAGTCCCAAGAAGACTTGCAATATGTCCCCTCTGTATTGCTAAGCTAATACGTTGGCAGAAATAATTGCCAGCTTTCCTGTCTCCAGACTTTTCCGTTAGCTGTTTGGACAACTCCTTGGCCAGACGCTTGGCTGAGTGTCCCCATGGGTCCATCGTCTCGACCCCAAACGGCGCAAATTCGTAACCTGTACTGAGGTTGGCGTATTTGCGCAGCTTGAGGTTCTCAGCAGAAACCGTCGCACTTCCCGAGCTTGACGAGGTCGCCTGGATGTGTGATGGGGCTAATGTGTCTACACATGTCGCATCCCACATCTGGGACCTGCCAAGTTTCAAGGTCATGCCGTCGGGTCTTTTTCCATCCCAGAGGGTTCTAGGATCGCGGGTACTCCAGCTGTAAACAAAAGCCCTTCGAATGACGTCGTTCAAAGCCGCGTGACAAGGAATGCGGCCAGCACTTCTAGCGCAAGAAAGTCCATGGTGTCCGAGATGTTCCACGGTCTCTCCACACCACACACATTAATAATTTAAATTAAATAATAAACTCAATATTAAATAATATTGATTAAATAAGTGGAAATTTTATTCTTAACCTACAAAAGAAAAGAATTAATGGATACCCTCGATTTTTAGGATTGATCGACTATAAGGCCGCGTTCGTTTTAAGAAATGTTAGCATGAAAATACCACTTTATTTAGCACAAGTCGTTCGTTTAATGAAAATTCTAATATTTGATGCTAATTTCGTATCAAAGGAGGGTTTTGATGTTACTTTTTGACAGATGTCATTTAACATAAGAAATGTTTTGTTTACGTTGTTGTATACTTTATATTTGTTTACAATATATTTTAAACTATTTTATGCATAGATATAGGATACTATTTAGATAGATATATACGAGGGGCGTTCAAAATATTCTCGGTATTGATACGTTACAACCTCTTTTATATATATATTTGTTACTGGCCGCTAAGATTCATCCATTGACATTAAAAAAAAGTAAAATTGGAACCGAGATGTTCTTTTGTTTTTCTGCAATTGCCGAACAAACATGAACACCATGAGCGAATTAACAATTTTAACGAAATTAGAGCACCGATCCGTCATAAAATTCTTGACAAAACAGGGTAAAAATCAAAAAACCATAAAAGAGGAAATGGATTGTGTTTACCGTGAGTCTGCTCCTTCTTTATCTACTATTCAAAAATGGTCAAGCGAATTTAAGCGTGGAAGGGAGAGTATTGAAGATGACCCTAGACCTGGCCGGCCTGTAGTGGCTACCTCACAAAAAAATATTGATAAAGTGGAAAAACTTATATTGGAAGACGGCCGAGTGAAGGTAAAATCTATAGCTCAAGTAACCAATCTCTCTATTGGTACCGTACATGACATTATACATGACCATCTTAATATGTCAAAAGTAAGTGCAAGATGGGTTCCGCGAATGCTGACGCTTCTTCAAAAGGATATGCGTGTGGCTTGCTGTTCAGATTTTATCGACCTGTGTGGTGAAAATCCCGATGAGGTGCTGCAAAAAATAGTTACTGGAGATGAAACCTGGGTTCATCATTATGACCCAGAGAGCAAACAGGAGTCCATGCAGTGGCACATTAAGGGTTCAGCTCATCCCAAGAAGTTCAAGGTAATCCCGTCAGCTGGCAAGGTCATGGCCACAATATTTTGGGATTGTGAAGGAGTTTTGCTTATCGATTATAAAGAAAAAGGTGTAAATATCACAGGGCAGTACTACGCTAACGTTATACGTCAATTAAGAGATGCGATCAAAGAAAAGAGGCGAGGAAAGTTAACCAAAGGTGTTCTGCTTCTGCATGACAACGCCCCTGTCCATACTGCTCATATTGCCAAGGCAGCTATTGTTGAATGTGGGTTTGAAACTGTTACTCATCCACCCTATAGTCCGGACTTAGCCCCAAGCGACTTCTTTTTGTTTCCCAATCTTAAAAAAGGATCTGCGTGGAAATAAATTTTCTGACGATGAAGCGTTGAAGACGGCCGTGGAGGAGCATTTTTACACCAAAGATAAAAAATATTTTTATGAGGGATTAAAAAAAATAATTGATCGATCTTATAAGTGTATGAACATAGGGGGGGAGTATATTGAAAAATAAAAATATCAAACTTTTCGTACTTGTTTGTTTTTATCCACATACCGAGAATATTTTGAACGCCCCTCGTATACTAAATCTATGATTTTATGTAATACATTCAAAGACCATAATACATTGTCAATTGATTTGTTATTATTTGTTACTTGTCATACTTGGCAAAAAGTAGCCTCACCGCTCGTTTTTTTTTAAGAAATGTTAGTTGTTAAAAAAAGTGGTATTTCTTAACAAAAACGACATTTCGCGCTGGTTTATGAAGTTGCTACGAAATGTTGGAAATGCTATAAAACGAACGCGGCTTAAAACGCGCTTTATGACTTAAACCCGATCTTTGCTGATGACAACTGAAAAATAATTGCGTATCACGTTTGACACAATAACAAAATTACAAAAAATATAATTTTAGTAGGTTTTGTGGCACACTTTATAATGTTTAACGTTAAAGATACTTAATTCCGCTGCATGAAAAGTTACAATTATAATATCATTGTGTAACGTTTGTTGGTACAGTAGCCAAAAAAAGTGATCTGTCAGTTTATCCAAACTTAATCTAATGTTCAATAAACAATAGTGACGTCATTACAATAAATAATAAGGACGGCATTAGTCATTGTCAAATTTTTAAATAACACCATTATTTAATGACCTGCAAATCACTTTCTTTGGCGACTGCACATGTAGAAGTATTGAAGAAAAATATATTTTTTATTGATTTACAATTTGATTTATTTATGATTTTAAAATGGTTTAATCCCGAATTTGTAATTAAAGGAAATTAATATAAAACCGAGGCCATTTATCTCAAATTTTAAGCAGGTATTAAAAAGAGTTGAAATACTCGTACCACGTTCCGAATCGTGCTCAGAGCACTTAGAACGAATATGACACTGACCGTCGTCGTTCCGTATCAAATATCGCGATTTGGATGCTCAGAGCGTGATATCAATTCCACATCTTTGAGTATTAATACTAACAAATATACATCTCTCGGTTTATTCATCTTTATATGTGTTATTAACTTATTTTGGTAATTTAAAATAACTTGTTACAGACATTTTTTTTTTCACTTCCTACTTATTATAGATTTGTTTAAGAAGTAGGTAATATAGAAACAGTATAAACGAATTACAATATTAAATAATTTAAAAGAAAACCTAATATTAAATTAACTTGAAAATGGCGCGGGACATGACAAACAACTGGCAGCGCTCAGAGCGATCTACCTCGATATCGTGAGCAGTCTAAGCGCGAGAAATGATGTCATTTGTGACGTCACATAGCTTTGGCAAAACAGTTTAAGCGCGTCTCGGAACATCTTTAAGCGTGCTTAGGTTACTATTATCGTGTCTCGGAACGAAGACTCAGTGGCGGATTTACAAATTTGCCGCTGGTAGGCTATTACATTTTTGCCGCCCCTACTGACCATAGAAATTCAATACGTGTTTAGTTCACAATCATATTATATAGGTATATTTATTCTGAAATTGCAACTGTATGATTTGTGTTCTATCGTCCTTATTATATCGGCTTTTTTCCCGTTATTAGTATGATTGTGAACTAGGGGATAGTTGTGTCAGTTTCTACATTTTTTTAATGCTAAATTTAATCACGGATTACGGTCGTACGAGTCTGTGCATTACTAAAAAATATAATTTTTTTTGTCACTCGTTTATTTGTTGTATAATAAATATATCGTTCTATAATAATGTTTTTTCTTATAGCTGTAAGATAAGGGGTTTTTGAACAAAACGAAAAACTATATATATATATATGTGTAAATATCGAGCATTGTCTTTTCCGCATAAAGTATTAAACATTATGATAGATAGATAAATTATTTATTGCACAAAAAATAAAAACATTCCAATGTACACAGGCGAGCTTAATGTCTAGGCATTTTCTAACAGCTAACCTTTGGAAGTGTGAGAAGAGTGTGGGTGCTTTACGTATAGCGAGGGAAATTTTATTCCACTGGCGAGCTACAGATACAGTAAAGACATCTGCTAGAAGGATGTGGCGGATTTTTTAATTGATTAATGTAAGACGAGCGAAGAGAACATTTGTGGGTATCGCAGAGAAATTGGAAACGATCTTTCAGGTAAGACGGTGCATTGGGATTATATAGGATGCCGTAGAGAAAGGTAAGGAGGTGCGCAGACCTGCGATTACGGATATTGAGCCACTTTTAACTCTTAGCGAATTTGAGAAATATGATCATACTTACGCAAGCCAAAAACAGCGAATGCATAAGTTGAGAAGTCGATCGAATTTATTTAGTGGCTCTTCGGCGAGGTCGGAGTAACAGACGTCTGCACAGTTATATGAGTTACAAAATTAAATTTTACAGATAAATATTTCTTCCCGATTGAAAATTTTTCAGATTATAGCTGACCCAATATCGTAAACTATTTATCTGTTAAAATGTAAGTATATGTTTTGAAGAACTCTTTGAACCTCATTCCTTGCTCCCGAATGTTGTGGTTCGTTGGTGGTCGGTCATCAATCAGACTTCAGCCTGACCAAACTCGGGTCTGTAAAGGTAATATATTAGCGGGTCTTCCGTTAATACATTTATGGAACGAGCTTCCATAACGGAATCATACAACAGTATTTGGTTAAGTAGGGAGAGATGTGGAATTGTGGATATAGTAAGCGTCTTGTTGCACAATAAAAAAAAAACTTTGTAAACCAGCCTATTGTCGGTCGCAAGCCCGAGACCTATTTTTCTCATCTGTCTTTACACACAATGGACCCAGTGTAATCCATGGAATGCTTAGAAATTTATCTTCGTCTTCGAACGTTATCTTGGCGACCGGTATACTGTGGTCAGCGTATATGTTACTATTGGGATGTGGATTCCGTCAATATACCATCAGACTCCATGTTGTAGGGACCACTTATCCATTTGTCATTAGTGAACCGTACCATCTTGCCCCGTCTGTCAGGCCTCACCGCTCGCCACTTCAACAACCACAGACCTCGCACGTTCTTGTTCAACACCACGAGAAACATGAACAACGAAAACCCCTGTAACGAAGATGTCAGCGTAAATAAATAAGTAAATACCATCAAGTGAGCGAAGAAACCGAAAACCCACGGAATCCCAAACAGGACCATCAACAAACAACTCACTAAAACTTTCCTAAAACTTTCTTCCTTATCACCCAACCTGTTAACGTTTCTAGATCCGAATATTGACTGAATAATTAAGGTCAATAGGACGCAGTTAGTAAGCAAAATGATGATCATGGGAAGGTAGACCGTCAACCACAAAGCCAAGCCGGATGGGTAGCAAAATCCGCCGAGGCGGGTTTCGTAGGCATCGCTGTCCACGGCCGCCAACATAACAAGAATTAGGGAAGGCGTGCCATACGCGAAAGTTAAACATTTAAGCAGATTACCGGAATCGTTATGAGGAAACACTATCACGAGGCGTTTGTAGGACACCATACCAATTACTAACATCCAACAGAACATGCTGATGACGGAGTAATGTAACGCGACGCCGATCACGATGCACAACCAATGGTGCTGCCCGATGTCGACATAGCATACCACCAGGAAGCAGAGAACCGAGATCAAAACAACAGCAGAAAGATTCAAGCTCATCTTATTTATGACATCCTTCCTCCAGGACTGAAACATTGTGGCGGTCAACACAATCGCCAGTAGACCTAATAACGATAGCGAACATCCAAAGAGGCTTAATGTTTCCAAAGATATTTCGTTCCGTTTTGAGATAGTAGCAAGTGGCATGAAGAATTCTGCGAAATGAGTAAGATGTGTACATCTGCACCGGTCGAGGGAGCCAGGTGTGACGCCAGGTATGAAGGTGCAGCCGTCCTCGCACCAGGCGCCGGTGTCGTTGGCCAGATACTTCCAGAAGCCGCACGATCTATGCTGGTCCATTGGTTCTTGATTTATTGGCTGCAGATAAATGTCGATATACTGAAATTTTGAAAAAAACATACGTTCAGTACAATGTTTAATGAAATACTGACTGGTTACTTAATTAGTAATAAATATAATTGGGAAATTGTTACTAAATCAACGGATGGTTTGAAAGTTACTGGTGGGGCTTTTACAACGTTTACGCTTAAAGAAATGTAAGTAATGTGGCTAGACCTCTCTGATATCAAAATACAAGTATATATTTAAAACGAAGGTGTCTGAGAGACCACACGTCAGTACCTAAAGTTTATTGGAGGTCCACCAATTGTTCAAACAAAGAGCGGTGGTTGTCCGTTTATTAGAACGCTCCTTTAATTCGAAAAGGTCGCTGTACATACTCGTACCCCGAATAAAATCTTACGTACCTTTTTTGTTATTACAACACCAACGTGGCGAGTTAAGGGCAAATATTTTAGAAATATTTTTATAATTTTAATGGGTCTTTACGCGATTTACCTTAGAGACATATTTCTCCCGACGTTTCAGCCAAGTTGCATTGGCCGTGGTCACGGGTCGACTGAGGCTATGCGGTGTAGTCTCGTACACACTGGGCGGTAGATGTAAACCTACCCACTTATCACTTTTAAAAGTTTTTAAAAATCACAAATCACGACAGTTAGAATATCCTTGGCGACACCGGGTGATTTTTCCCGGCGTCGAAACCTATTGATTACTGGATTCCACGATGAAGATAGCTTATAACCCCCCTCTCGATTGAAATTTTTGTGTTTCTTTATGTCTCTAAGGTAAATCGCGTAAAGACCCGTTAAAATTATAAAAACAATTATTTTAGAAATATGTTCTGGAAGGCCCATCTCCAGCAGCGTAGGTCTAGGACTCAGTGTTCTAGGACTGTGATGATGGTGATTTGAGACCAAGGTGCCTGACAGACCGCAAGTTATGTTTAAAAGTTATGAGGTAAATATTGCTAATACTAACATCTCCTTGTTGAAATTTGGTAAAGTTTTCAATGACTATGCTAACTATTTTACTGTTAGATATGTAATGATTTTTGTTGTCGGGTGCTCGTAGGAAACCCCTGTCATCGTTCAGTATGACGAAGTTCACTCTCTTGCCGGAGGTGGCCAGGGACTGCGGCAAGTACACCACGGCTTCTACATCCTCATCTTCTACTATTTGATCATCTAAAACAAGCAAATAAAGTCATGTATGGAATACTCATTGCAGATGCTCTCAGACCCGTTTCTCAACGGCTCCTTTAGTCAATTATTCCTGCCAGCTGTAACGGTTTGGCACTATAATAAGCTCAGGGAACAGAACTCAAACTCTAGGTACATTGCGACGTACCTTGAAACCTCCTTGACGGCTATTTATATTATTTACGGCTAATATTTATATTATTCAAATTTATATTTCTTATTTTATTATTAATAATTAGGTAAATTGGCGCGGTGGTGGCTCGGTTGTAAGAACGCGTACGTTAAATCCTACAAAGGTCGGTTCAAGCCCACCCGGCATGTACCAATGAGAAATACACCTTTCTTACGTACATTTGTCATAGATTTACAACACCGCCGTTCCCGTGCCAACTAATGCCAACTTGTTCGTTTCAATAGATACTTAATTATATATAAATATATAAAATACAGATATATAATACAGTCGTAAATATATTTAGGTACCGAGTGCGTTATGGCTATTTATTCTATTTCTGAAGTAAGTAAATGTATAGCTTACTAACTTAACTTCTTAAGTTTATCAGATTCTTACCGTGTAAAACATTTTTACCTTCTTTTAAGTTTATCAGATTCTTACCGTGTAAAACGTTTTTACCTTCTTTTAAGTTTATCAGATTCTTACCGTGTAAAATATTAAAATATTTTTACCTTCTAAGTTTATCAGACTCTTACCGTGTAATTTTTTTTTTACCTTCTCAGTATATTCGACTCTTACCGTGTAAAATATTTAAATATTTTTAACTTCTTAAGTTTATCAGATTCTTACCGTGTAAAACATTTTTACCTTCTTTTAAGTTTATCAGATTCTTACCGTGTAAAATAATAAAATATTTTTACCTTCTAAGTTTATCAGACTCTTACCGTGTAATTTTTTTTTTACCTTCTAAGTATATTCGACTCTTACCGTGTAAAATATTTAAATATTTTTAACTTCTTAAGTTTATCAGATTCTTACCGTGTAAAATATTAAAATATTTTTACCTTCTAAGTTTATCAGACTCTTACCGTGTAATTTTTTTTTTACCTTCTCAGTATATTCGACTCTTACCGTGTAAAATATTTAAATATTTTTAACTTCTTAAGTTTATCAGATTCTTACCGTGTAAAACATTTTTACCTTCTTTTAAGTTTATCAGATTCTTACCGTGTAAAATAATAAAATATTTTTACCTTCTAAGTTTATCAGACTCTTACCGTGTAATTTTTTTTTTACCTTCTAAGTATATTCGACTCTTACCGTGTAAAATATTTAAATATTTTTAACTTCTTAAGTTTATCAGATTCTTACCGTGTAAAATAGCTAGATGTTTCGAATTGTTTTTGCTTCGCATCTTTAGTCCCCTGACAGGATGTGCCGAGGTGCCGGCCGTGGCCACAATGGCTACGTTATCACTGATTAGAGTGACATTTGACAACCCTTCGAGATCTATTTTCATGGCCACGTCATCTATCATAGACAGAAATTTGGTCGAAATATCATCACTTTGGACGTTTCCCAGCACTTTGTTAACCTAAATAAAACAAACTGTAGTCAAATTATGTTTTTTAAAGCGCATGATGTTTATAAGTTTATATTCGTATAAGAGTAACATTAGGTTCCCGCATTTGTAACTAAAAAAAAAATTATTTAAAATTAAAAAACAAACACCTATGTACAAACTTAAACTAAAAAGGTCAAACAACAAAATTATTGATACTAATTACCTATTTAATATTTATAAACAGCAGATCTAAAAAGGCCACTATTAATGAATAATATTAGGATCCTAATAGGATTCACATTTGAAATCACAAAATGGTCGTATATATGACAATTCATAATATGAATTGATCACGAATTCATCCGTGTAGACAGTTTTCTATGAAGATTCGTAAAATGGGTCACTTAATATGAATTGCTTAAGTGTCAAATAGGAGAATCATAAGAAGTTACTCAAGAGCAAGATCTTACAATTCATATTGTTAAATATTTTCGAAAATAAGCATATAATGGCAGACTTGGGTCTTTTCGAAAATTTCGTGGAACATTATATTAAATGTCCATCTTGGCTAGTAGTGGCTAGTAGTAGCGGCTCCAAAAATAACTGTTAATAAATATTAAATAGGTAAAAAGTATCAATAATTTTGTTGATTTTTCTTATAAATTATTAAAATATTATTTTTTACTTTTTAGAGTAAGTTTGTATATATACGAGCTATAGTTTAAAAGTCGATGTTTGTATTTACCTTTTAAATATATATATTTTATATTTTTTTAGTGTAATTTTATGATTATTATCCTTATACAGAGTGCGGCAGGGAATCTTGCTGATTTGAATTGGGCCCCAATGAGCGAGGCGTAGTCATAAAGTGGTGGGGAGGGTCTCATCCGAAAGAGGGCGTCTTGAAGTTTTGTTACTCCATAAGCCAGTTGACGTCATACGTTGGACAAAGAAGTAGCGTGCGTTTGCCATCGAGGCCTATTTCAAACGGTCATTCAGTAGTCGCCACCCACGTGCCTTCCGAACTCGGTTCAATATTCATGCCGCGGGTGTCGTTGCTCATTGCGTCATTCAGGGAAAGTGGCAATGTGACAAAAAATTGCCACGAGGTCAACAGACTTCCAGAACTCCAGAGAACGTCGAGAGGGTGAGGAAGTCGTTTTTATGCTCTCCGGCGATCGGCGCACAAACACACAGCTACTTTAGGGATTTCTGATCGCTAAGTAAGACGAACTCTTTACAATGAACTCCACTTCCATCCCTATCCGCCGATCCATCGCCAACATTTCCGTCGATATGCTCGAAAGAGTAGTGCGAAATTTCAAAAGTAGGGTAGATCACTGTATCGCTAATTAGGGCCGCTATTTGCCCGATGTCATTTTGAAAACCACTTAGAATAAAAATTCATAATGTCTACTATACGATAAAAAAATAATTAATTCGATATGTGAAGTACTTTTTCATATTTATATGATAATCGGTGCAATAAACAAACAAGAAAGGAAACTGGTAAAGGAACTCACCTGATGTCGTCGGCACCAGCACTTATAAATTGTTCCACAGTAGTTTTGCGGGTTTTGCGAATGCGGCTGATAACAATGATCGCGGAGATTTCTTCAGCGACTTCTATGACGACTGTAGGACAACGACTATTTTTCGATTCGACAACTTCTCCTAGCACGTTCCGCGGCCAGCAAGCGCCGGCCTTTGGACTAGTGAGTGGGATACCCATCCCACTTAAATATAGAAAGGAAGCGGCGAGAAAGAGACAGGACAAGGGTAAAGGCGTAACAAATTAGGACGCTGTTTATGCACCGACGAATCACAATAACGCCTTACCATCCAAAGTTGGTCAAATTACCGCGATCGGCGCAAACATTTACTTACTTCCACTAAATATTGTTTTGCTGCTGGTACATTAATTTCTTTTTCGTTTGTTATTTCGTCCATAATTTTATCCATTAAAAAATCTGTCTGTAAAAAATATAAGTATTTTATTATTATTAAATTTTTTTTTATATTCAGCTTGTTAGAAAATATATATTAACTGAATAAATAATTTACAAAATGGTATTTTATTAAAATTAAACAAACAAAAATTTATCTAAAAAATCAAGATCAAGACTAACGTGTCTCACTAACGTGATCTCATTTTGATAGTTTACGCTAGTGAGAACACCCGGCGCTCTTGATGGCCCAACGTGATTTCATTTTGATAGTTAACGCTAGTGAGAACACCCGGCGCTCTTGATGGCCCAACGTGATTTCATTTTGATAGTTAACGCTAGTGAGAACACCCGGGGCTCTTGATGACCCAACGTGATTTCATTTTGGTAGTTAACGCTAGTGAGAACACCCGGCGCTCTTGATGGCCCAACGTGATTTCATTTTGATAGTTAACGCTAGTGAGAACACCCGGGGCTCTTGATGGCCCAACGTGATTTTATTTTGATAGTTAACGCTAGTGAGAACACCCGGGGCTCTTGATGGCCCAACGTGATCTCATTTTGATAGTTAACGCTAGTGAGAACACCCGGCGCTCTTGATGGCCCAACGTGATTTCATTTTGATAGTTAACGCTAGTGAGAACACCCGGGGCTCTTGATGGCCCAACGTGATTTCATTTTGATAGTTAACGCTAGTGACAACACCCGGGCTCTTGATGGCCCAACGTGATTTCATTTTGATAGTTAACGCTAGTGAGAACACCCGGCGCTCTTGATGGCCCAACGTGATTTCATTTTGATAGTTAACGCTAGTGAGAACACCCGGGGCTCTTGATGGCCCAACGTGATTTCATTTTGATAGTTAACGCTAGTGAGAACACCCGGGGCTCTTGATGGCCCAACGTGATCTCATTTTGATAGTTAACGCTAGTGAGAACACCCGGCGCTCTTGATGGCCCAACGTGATTTCATTTTGATAGTTAACGCTAGTGAGAACACCCGGGGCTCTTGATGGCCCAACGTGATCTCATTTTGATAGTTAACGCTAGTGAGAACACCCGGCGCTCTTGATGGCCCAACGTGATTTCATTTTGATAGTTAACGCTAGTGAGAACACCCGGGGCTCTTGATGGCCCAACGTGATCTCATTTTGATAGTTAACGCTAGTGAGAACACCCGGCGCTCTTGATGGCCCAACGTGATCTCATTTTGATAGTTAACGCTAGTGAGAACACCCGGCGCTCTTGATGGCCCAATGTGATTTCATTTTGATAGTTAACGCTAATGAGAATACCCGGCGCTTTTAATGGCCGGACGTGAACTTATTTTGATGCTTGATGATGCATCTTTGATGGCCTAACGTGACCTCATTTTAATGGTGAGAACACCCGGCGCGCTTGCTGGCCGTACGTGAACTTATTGCTTTTAAAAACGCGGAATATGTTGAGGTTCACTTACCGCCGTCTCTTCTTGTAGTATCTCTTTTATTTTTCCAATACATGTCCAATCGTCGAGCGACTGTCTGTTGTTTGTTATTATAACGTTATCCAACTTATTAACTTGTTTGTTCCACTGCATTTCGAAACTATCCTAATTTAAATAACAAACGAATTAGCAAGTTTAGTGATATAAGCTTGAAATATTGCTCCTGTAGGCATAATGGTTTGCCATCGTATTTTATCGGAAAAGTTCGTATATATCGTGAGGGCCCCATACACGGAACGATTTGTCGTTTCGATCGATCGTCAAGAAAATCGTACTATTTATCTTTCGATTTCCGTCCGCTCACACACGAACGATGTGATCGAACGATTCTCAGTCTCTGTGCGAAGAAAAAACGTGTAGCACGTACGCGGGTGAGCGATGGAGTCGCAACTACTTTGTTTAAGCGCATTGGAAAAAATATTAAATAAAAGGAAAACTAGAAGAGAATGGACTAAGAGATGGCTTCTGAAAAGACATCAATATTCTCACATCAATCTTCTTGAAGAATTACGTTTTCCTCCTAAAGATTGGCATAACTACCTTAGGATGCCAGAGGAAACATATTTAGAGCTCTTGCATAAGGTATCTTCCAGAATACAAAAACTCCACGACATCGCAAAAAAATGACAGGTACCGTACGTGCTACTCGCGCGAAAAATAGAGACAGACTGACGATGATTGCATCCGATCACGCCATACATGTGCGATATATCGAACGATGTTCAGATCGCAATCGATATTTTCGGGGTTGCCTGTTGCGATCTCCAATAGATCGTTCGACCACAAAATTGGATGCGATATGGCCACACACGTACAATCCGTCGTTCGATTTTAACATCGAACGACGAATCGTTACGATAATTGTCCCGTGTATGGGGCCCTTTAGGAGACCTTAACTACGTAACATCTCTATACTTACTATACAATAATGTTTTTCGATATGACACTATATAATAAAGTTTCATATTAATGGATATGAAAAGGTCACTCACTCATTTAATACAATAATTGATTGACACTTCGGGTGCCGGAAATACATTATACACTAATCTGTATACAAATTGTAGGGAATCTAAAATGGTCTCCGTGACGCTGGATAACTTTTCGTGGGGTCTTAGTTAGTCTGTTTCTTTAAGCGAACTTTATTTAGTGTCAACACGAAAAAATATTTTGTATAGTATAGAGATCCGGATCTATGATCTTATTTGTAGGACGCTTGCAGTAGTCTTGATCCTATCTACTTTAAAACCAAACGGTTTGAGTCGAGACAAGCGAAGGCAAGCGTCCAGACGAAAAGACGTTAGTGCTTTGGAGATTGAGCCAATCCCTAGTATGGGATTTTCCCTTCCCACCCTCAAGGTTCTTCACCTCTAAAGGTGGTGCTGCGGCTTTTTGTCAATTTGATCGGATCTGGTACGGATATAAAAGTTGAGCCAAATTTTGATTTTCGTGTTCTCAATCACGTCGGGGTACCCAAATTGGAGGATGCTTCGAAAACATCCGGAGGATGCAGGATTCGGTGGAAATGAAAACCCGCAACTTTTTATGTTGTCCTACCAACGATCAAACAATTTATTTATCTCATGCTAGTACCGATTTTTTTTTCTTATACGGAGTTACTTTGTATGGTCTTAGGTTATTCTATTGATAGAAACAAACAACTTTTCCTAAGTAACCATATGTTGGAAATGACAAAAAAAAATGGCTCCTTCATATACAAACTGTTAATTTTAAAATAGTCATTTTGTATGAAGACGCAAATAAAAATTGTCATTTCCGACATAATATGGATTATTAGGAAAAGTTTATTTCTATCAATAGAATCACATATTAGTTTAATGTAAGATAAAAATAAAATAAATTACATGCAATAAATAAAACTTACTATATTTTCAAAAGAGAGATATTCAATGATTTCGTCAATTACTGGAACATTGTCTATCTTGAGACTGAACTGAGAGGTGCCCATATTGATGCGTAATGTGTGAAGTTGGATTTTATCACGCAATGGGATTGAAGGCAATAAAGTAGATCCATGCCTGAAATATTTAATATTTTTAATGTTTGATCCAGCTTCACCCGTGTAGTACGGTGGTCATCCAACCCAAGGAATATAGTAGGATATGCAGGGAAATGAAGAAACCAAGGACTATGTGAAATCCGTAGGTATATCACTAACTCACGGAACATGTCGAATATTCTCATTTGTTACCTCTTCTTAATGTAACATCTTGTTATACAGGTTGTCCTAGAAGTCAACACCAAGCCGGAATCGAGTGATAGTGATAATCGAGTATAGTGGCTTAATCATATTATGGCATCAGTTAAATATTTTAAAAATGTAAGTCACATATATTTAATTCGATTAAATGTGTGGTTTTTAACTTCTGTTATTACAAATCATTACTTTATTTCCAATTTTATTTTTCTTATGTAATCCTGAATAGTGCTTCTGTAACCTTAAATTCTTAGCCAACTACTCCAGCTTGGAAGAAGATGTCATTTTTTGCCGATTCACGGTGGTAATTTGCCCAGTCTGCTGGGGCGGGGAGGTATCCACCGTTCTTGCCGATAAACCCAGTAACGTGCGTCCACACGTTTTGGGATCAGGCTCGAATTGCCATACACGCTGGGGGGTGTCGACACAGTTCTGATGAGGCAAAACAGTCGGCTGCTGCGTGGGAGAGATGGGGTGACCCGTCGCCGGTCAGGGAGACCCGGAGAAACGGTTGTTTCGCTGGCCGCCCGCGGCATAGTACAGGGGGCCACCCATGACAACCATCATCGGCTGGCTGCCCCATCATGCTGCGCATAATTCCGGGTGCGCTTGTTGTGCCGGTTGGTGACCGGATTGTGGGGTCCCGACAAGAGCCTCCAGGGGGGTTCGGGGGCTCTTCCGTACGACGGATCACCCAATATCTCTCTTCAAGCAGCCCAAGGTAAGGTAGCCATCAGTTGGCGCATACTGCGTAGACACCGCCATCAACACTTTTTTCTTCCTCTATTTTTTCATTTCTTTCTCTATTTCAACCCCCCAACCTTCATGACAACAAATATTAAGAAGAAACGTTCTACAGCGGTGCACACCCCCACCGTCGAGTTTGGCGTGGATTTCACAAACATTCGTGGTCTACACGCCAATCTCCAGGGCGAAGATAACAACTATATAATCTCGACGTCGTTCATCATCATCTTGAAACGGCGCGCCCGGCAATGTTTTTTCTGACAGAGACACAGATACTAAAGCCCTCGGACACATCGTACCTGCATTACCCTGGATACTCGCTGGAAGAGTCCTTCCATCCATGCGGGGTATGCCTGTGGGGTATGCCTGCGGGGTATGCCTATATGTCCGCGATGATGTCTGTTGTCGCCGTTTTCTTTTAATGGAGGACTCCTCCTTTTCGGTCCTTTGGGTGCATGTGGATATTATCACACACAAATATTAAAATAAAATTCTAACTTGAAGAACAACAATTAAAAAAAATCTTCGGCAAAAAACTATTAGGTATTAATGTAGGTCTTAAAAAAATATACTAGCACAACATGCGACCTGGTGCCCACCTGATGGCAAATAGCGCGTAAGGTCCATGAATGTTAGCAACTGGAATCAGACACTCATGCCTGACATCAGTCCCTAGCACTATGGCGGCTTGAAGGGGCATGACGGCAATTCGAGCCTGATCCCAAAACGTGTGGATACACTTTACTGGGTTTATCATCACGAAACGGTGGATACCCTGCCCCGGCAGACTGGGCAAATTACCACTATTAGTCTGCCTACCAAATATTTGAATTTAAAATACGGATTTGCCAAAAATTTAGATTTTTATGACATACATACCTTTCCATAACACCGTTAATTAGGATTCTATACCTCTGCCTGAGCGCATTAAAATGAAATTCAAATACATATTTGTCTCTATATGATGATATAATAATGCTATAATTGTCATCTTTATAGGCGGCGTAGGTATGACTCTAAAATAAATTATTATTAATGAAGTGGATTAATTATCACTACAGTCCTAGAACATAGTAATAGATTTCCACTGCTGGAGTTAGGGATTTATTTTATTTTATATTTTAGGTAAACCATACAGCACTTAATATTATTATTGGCAGAATGGTAACAATTTGCCTTTAGAGGTTCACACAAGTAGCATGCATTTAGTTTTTGTACAAATATGTAGCGAAAATAAAGAGAAACGCACTGCCGACAGACAACCCATAAATATATACACATAAGCCCGGGCCATCCGCCAGCAACACGCCCCTCCCCACCACACCACAGAACTATATATATATATACATATTTGTATCCTTGACCAGGCTGCTGCACCACGTGACGGCTTCTTCACTGAAGAAGTCTGTCACGGCTGCAGTATTCCTGGACATGGAGAAGGCTTTCGACAGGGTCTGGCACAACGGGCTCCTGTACAAAATCTCTACTTCCCCCACCCCTGTTAGGGTAACAAATGTGTTGGCATCCTTTCTAGAAGGCAGAAGTTTCCACGTGGCAGTGGAGGTCGTGTTCTCTTCCCCACGTCCCAAACGAGCCGGCGTCCCGCAAGGGAGCTGCCTCTCGCCTCTATGTTACGCCAGATTCACCGACGACATACCGTTGGCGGAGGGGGTCGAGCTAGCGCTGTTCGCCGACGACGCCGCGTACTATACTTCTTCTATGAATAAGAAGTACGCGGCGAAGAAGATGCAGCGCTGTCTCGATCTGCTCCCCGAATGGCTAGACAAGTGGAGATTGTCCGTGAATGTGGCGAAAACTCAAGCTATCATGCTTCAAGTAGAGAGGCGACCGGCAACTCTCTCAGTTTCCCCTCTTCGGCTGTATGGCGAAAATCTATCGTGGGCCCCGAAGGTCAAGTACCTAGGGCTCACGATAGACAGACGCCTCAGCATGAGCGACCACGTGAATGTCACCGTGAACACGACACATGGTACGCTGTAACATCTAAGGCCCAAAGAGGCCGGCTACAGGCTCAACAGAACCTCACGCTTCGTACCATTGTCGGCGCCACGCGCTATTTGAGAAATGACGTCATTCTCCGCGATTTGCGGATGGAAACACTGGACGAGTTCGTGCGCCGTCTAGCCAAGGGAATGTTCGCACGGGCAGAGAGGTCAAATTTCCCACTCGTGACAGATCTGGCCCCTCTGCACGCTAGACCTCCCGAGGTTCCACAGCGCATGGCGCGCGATTTGATAGCCTGATCACGTTGACATTCCGCGGCCTCCGCCGCGCCCGCTCGTATTAAATTTAACCTATAATAAAGGTTCCCACGCCCTGTCCGTAGTTACGTGCAGCGAATGCTATTTTTGTTAGGAGGCCAACACCTCGTTACAAATTCCCGTCTTCCCCCGGAAGGGGGGGGGGGTCTGAGATGACTAGTACGGTAGATTTAGTTAACAATTGATAGTAGGATACATGAGACATATCTGCAATATTAACCCACTATTTGCCCAATCACAAGTTATCATTGTTTAATTTAGGTACCAATATTAGTATTTATCCAAAAGTGACACGGCAAGGTAACGCTTGCCGAGATTGATGCTGGAATCAAGATCAAGTTCATCGCATTCCTGGTTAAATAGCTTACTCGATACGCGCTTCTTCTATTGCTATGTTCGACGCTTTATCTTACCGATTTGTTTTTTAATATATGAAAACTATAAAGCATTGCCAAGTCGAACGACTTTCAAAGCGAAATAAAGTTAAAAAATGCGCATAAAGCGACAAGTCAAATATATGGTAGATGTGGCGCCTACAACTTACAAACGTGTCAAAACTATCATCATCACGACCGTTTCCCTTTTGGGGTGGTCAGAAACCATGCTTATAAATAAACAGATACACATTTAGCCAACTTTACTCTAGACCAATCATGACAAGTGGCAAGTTCGTCGATGTCTCCAGCGTACGAAACTCGAGAAATATCACAAATAAATTAAATATTAATTAAATGTAATGTTAGGTTAGGAATATAATATATACTTACGGACCTTTAGTAAAACATAATTATATTGAATATATAATACAGGAGTGGTTATCCAATTCATATTTGAGCTGATTTGTCTTTCTGTTGTATTCTGTAAAAAACAGTTTTACATGAAATAATAATTGTTTGGAGAAGTTATTCTGTTGTAGTAGTGTACGGTTGACTAAAAAAGTGATATACAACGTAACGATTAAAATTTATTTGCACATCATCAAACAATAAATAGAGACTGCAAACTATGAAGCAAATCAACATATGTGAACTAAAGAAAATATCAAATTCAAATCATTTATTTGTTTAGACACAGATTAATATTATAAACAACAGATATAGGTTATAAGGGTGCACCAGTGCTCTGCCCATAGGGCGTACAAAAATTAGTAATTGTGGATAGCATTTAATTTTAATACATACACGTAAACAAAATTGAGATATAATAAAAAAAATATAAATGACAATATTACTTATTCATATCTAAAATTTAATTTAATAAATTATAAGTTAAGCAAAATGTCATGTAATTATATTTTTGGCTGTAAAAAAGTCATTGATTGTCTTCTCTTCATTTCTCCTAACTCTAGCTCCTGTAGTCTCAACGGTATTTTATTATATATTTTTGCCGTCATGATTAAAGCACTTTTATGTAACAAAGCTTTCTTGCTAACTAATGGGTATATTATATTTTGATGACGTTTACTTCTGAGACGGTTTTGGTATAGTCCAGGATTCGTTTTTACGAATAAAACTGATTCATAGATGTACAGACTAGGGAACGTCAATAATTTTAATGATTTGAAATATGCCAAGCTAAGTTATTTGTGTGTGTATGCCGATGCGCAGCTACACAGGAGCTAAGCTAAGACCTTCCCGCCTACCTGCATCTCCTTGGCACATTCTTTGCCAGTGCTGTCCAGTGCAAAGAGTATAGTAACTAATTGAGAAAAGAGTGGAATATCACGCAAAAAACTCGCTCACCAGAACACTAGCGTAGCCAAGTGGAAATTAAATGTGTTCGATCGTAAAAGGATGGCAAATGAAAAACATTAGTCATTACCAAATTTTTTGTTTCATTTGCCATCCTTTTACGATCGAACACATTTAATTTTCATTAGTTGAAATTTTTGCTTAAAGTGCCCTAGTTGCGGAAATTAATTAATAACTTTAAAACTAAAAGTGATAATTACACTTTTAGCATATCGTTAGAAAGGGCATGGACTGAGGATGTTTTAAAAAAATCGGAAGAACTCCAACCCTGTTAGTTTTTTTTTAAACCCCATAGAAAGTTGCCCTTAAAATTATTTCTTTACCTTACTACGGTACTTCAGGCCCCATAACTTTTCTTCTCCACAATTTTCTGCTGTAAAATAATTTTTTGCACGACCCTAAGACTCTAACGATTAAAACAAGACCATTAGCAGACCGGTCCCATGGATAGATTTTGAGCTACAGGTAGTTTTAGTAAAAAAATCATAAAAAAGTCAAATAAAAAATAAAAATAAATTAAAAAAAAACCTTGAGGCCAAGGTCAATATATTGGGCGGGGGTAGGTAGCAGACTATCCCTAGTTTCTACCCTAGGCGTATGTACAGCTCCCTTCCAAACACCCTGTATATTCCCTTCAGTTTGCCGTAGGTTCATATGTCATAGATTATTATTACATAATTATTATTATTATCATTATTAGTTATACGATTTAAGTATAAGTAAGGATTTAAGTCAAGTAGTGTAGGCATGAGAAGATTCCGAGAAAAATATAAAAAGATGACCGTGAGGGTCACATGTCGTGGTCAGATGATGATCATATTGCTTATGCCCGTCTCTGGTGTCCTATAAACATTTCTGCCATATTTATTCAAAATCGGTCCAGTAATATAGGTCCGAAAGACGGACAAATATAGCTTCTTTCATATTTATAATTTTAGTATGGAATTTGGGTTTATTTTACTTACAATAATTTTATCTAACTTTTCTCCCTCTCCATGGTTTATAAAAAATGCGTTGTTTAACAAGGTCATTCTAGTAAATATCTGAAAAAATATAAAGAAATCAATAATACATATATTAGGTACCCACATCATACGAATTTAGGTACCTACATCATACGAATTTAGGTACCTACATCATACGAATTTAGGTACCTACATGCATTTTATACTGATGGTGGCGCGCAAGGTCCTTGAATGTTAGGTAGTAACTGGAATCCTACACTCAAACTGACAGTTCCTAACACTACGCCGTATTGACTGGCTTGATCTATACAATTTAGCCCAAATCCCCATAAAAGAGGAATGATGTCCGTTATTATAAAGTATTCATAAGTAACTATTTAAATATTAAGAAATAATAAAAAAAAACGAAACCCTAATAAAACATTAAACTTGAAATAAAAAAATGTCCCATAGAGACATATTATTACATTAGAAATATTTTCAAGTAGACTGGCAATATTTTCTATCGGTATTGTTACTGTTGTTGACGAGGAATCGGTATAGCGAGGCTAATACGTTGGCAGAAATAATTGCCAGTCTTACTCTCTCCAGACCTTTCTCTTCAGCCTCTTTCACCACTCCTTGTTCCCGTCGACGACGACAAACTTCTCAATAGTAGCCATCTCCAGATTTTTAGCAATCACAGATTTACGCACGAACCACGGCGCTCAGAAGACCACAATGCTAACAAAGGTTACAGCTAGACTTGGTAAATAAAAAAAAATACCTGATTGTCCTTTTGAGCGACGCATATTAACACCATTGACATAAAATAAGTTGTTGAACTTAAATACATAATATTGACTAATATTCTGTATATTTTCTAAAATAAGCTGCAACTATACACTGTAAGCTGGTACTCGTACTGTCGCTCGCACTTTACCAGGATATTAAAATTAAACTTATTTATCATTTAAATTAATATTACGGTATGTCATTGTTACATTTTTATATAATATTTTATTAAATACTTTATTGCACGGTACTTAAAAGTATGTACAAAGGCGAACTTAAAGCCATTTCGGCTTTTTCTACCAGCTAACCTTTGGGAGAGTGAGACAGTATAAATATGTATACATAGACTACATAAATACTCATCAATATGTACGTATTATAGTAGATATACATATATGAAGATAATATATTATTGGAAGTAGAATCTTGTGGAGTTAAAATATATTGTTCTGCTTGTTTAAAAATAAAGTATTAAGTAGTTTTTTAAAGATGTGAATGAGCTTGTCTGATGATCAGTGGAAGTTTATTCCACTGATATATAATATGTAATGTACTATAATATACAGTAGTGTTGTCCAAAGCAAGACCAAAATTTTGTAATTATGACGCAATCTCTGACATAACATAAACATTATGTACTTCCGAATTGTAAATGTTCACTACAATTGGCGGCGGCGATGACTTACCGTTAACAACCACTTTATCCTTAAAAGCACAAGGAAAACATGATTGTTTATGATGCAACACGTTTGATAATAATAAAAATAACTTTTCATCATCATTACAGCCCCTAGACCTCCATTGTTGGAGATGGGCCTTCCAGAACATATGTCTGCAGAATTTGGCCTACACTCGCCACGCTGGCCAGACGGGTTGGCTAGGAACTTTTATTTCTTCAAAATACATTTAATATTTACAAAATTCAACTACCTATTTAATTTTAAGAAATTAAATATAAAATTGTATATTTTTTTACGCCATTTACTTTGTTCTTTTGTCTAGTGTTGCCCAAAGAACAACGAAGAACGGCTGCTCTCGGTCTTCGTATTGGACTCGCAAGAGTCTCGCAAAACTCTTGCTTTGTCTGAAAATATATATTTGTTTTTAATTGTAGTAAGGAGGAAACCTTGTAAGACCCTAGTGTCTGTCCGCAAACTACTATCTCGACAACTACTGGTCTCTGATTCACTTAAAATTTGGAATAGTTATGGATCTTGTTGACCAACGTGTATCCAAAATGTATACAGAGGTTGTAATAAAAACTTACAATATACCACTTAAAAATATAATTAATTATCTAAGCCAAAAATATTGTCAACCCTAGCTTACTAGGTCATGTCATGTCAGGGAACAAAGATTATTTAACAGAAAGGCCTACGTACCTATTTTACCTAATAATTGTCTACTTTCATAGTTTTCCTATTTTTTATTCATAAATGTTTGCTACGTCAATACTAGGATGTCATTATACTCAAGTACTGGCTTCAAAAAATGTCAAGTTAAATAAAAATATATATGTATGTTGTCAATAACTGTTTCGAGTTATTTTTCCAACATATTTTTTGCAAAATAACGATGCTTTCTAAATCGGAATATTACTATATGATGTTATGCGTAGGCCATGAAGATAGCAATTTAAATCGTGCTCGCGAACTGTATCGGCAACGATTTGTTGATGGTTCTCTTAAATTTTACTAAAATAGGGTTTACACAAAAGTGAATATAATATATATATATATATTTTTAATTTTTTTGGAGTTTGTTATACAGCGTTACTACGGTTCTTAAATATTGTGAATGTACATATTATAAGGCCCCATTTTAACCTCCAAATTCAAATTCAAATTAATTTATTCAGTAAGTAGGCCTACTTTAGGCATTTTTACACGTCAAATACGATAACAATTATATATTTTGCAGCTGTATACAGGCATTGTCATACTACATACCAAACTTATAAGCTAAAAAAATTAATATAAATTTAAATGTCAATATAAAATATATTAATATAATATATAAGCAGGTTGAATCTAAAGTCAGTGAGGGAGACCTGAAGGGTGCTGCGGGGCTTTTATTTTCGAGTGATGTGATCGCTCCAGATACCCCTGACACCGTAGCAGCTCTCGCCAGCAAACATCCATCTCCTCTAATAAATGATCTTCTTCCCGATCCTCCATCTACCTCAGACCTCACCCTTCAAGTTACGTCAGATCAAATCTACCAGGCTATTTTATCCTTTAGAAGTGGTTCAGCTGGAGGATTAGATGCACTTACACCTCAACATTTAAAGGATCTCCTATGTTTTTCAGTTGGAGATACTGGTGAAAAACTCTTGGAAGATTTAACGGCCTTGGCAAATCTTATGTTGGCCGGTAAAGTCAACGTAGAAATTACGGACATACTATACGGTGCTAACCTTTGTGCTCTATTAAAAAAAGATGGCGGAATCAGACCCATAGCTATCGGCACTACCTACCGTCGCTTAGTAGCCAAAATTGCTGCTAAGAAAATTTCAGAATACCTCAAATCTTTTTTTCAACCCTTTCAGCTTGGCTTCGGTTCTAAAGGAGGCTGTGAAGCTATTGTCCATTCCCTACGTACCTTTTTATTAAATAACGGCGGTGAGGTTTTATTAAAGGTCGACATAAAAAATGCCTTCAACTCTGTAGACAGAAATGCCATGCTGACAGAAGTTAAATCACATATACCTTCTGTTTTCAATTTTTTGTGGCAATGCTACAGCTCCCCGTCTAAGTTACTATATAAAAATCATTTAATCTCTTCTTCAGTTGGCTGTCAACAGGGTGACCCTCTCGGCCCAGCGATCTTCAGTTTAGCGATCCATTCCATCATTCAAAATTTAAAGTCTAAATTTAATGTCTGGTACCTTGACGACGGAGCTCTGGGAGGAGACATCCATACTGTTTTAGATGACCTTTCCACTCTAATCGACAGCTTCAAAAAAATTGGTCTTAGTCTAAATTTCTCAAAATGCGAAATTTTCGTCTCTGCCCCGGATACACTAAAAATATCAGCTATTGAAAAATTTAATAATATTGCCCCAAATATTAGTGTGTTGGACAAAACGTCGCTCCACATACTAGGCTCTCCGGTGTTCGAAAATTCTTTTCCTTCTTTCATAGATAAAACAATTGCAAAATTTAATCTCTGCTCCGATCGTTTATTAAAAATAAATTCCCATATGGCCTATTACATCATCCGTCATTGCCTTTTTGTCCCAAAATTTACCTATATTCTAAGATGTTGTCACATTTGGAATGTTCCCCACCTTTTGCTTATTTTGGACAACATTGTTAAAAAAACCCTTTCATCCATAATAAACATTTTTTTCGAAGACAGATCCTGGTGCCAGGCATCGTTGCCAATCCGTTTCGGTGGTATAGGTGTCCGACAAATTTCTAGCGTGGCTTTACCGGCTTTCTTATCATCTGTCCATAGCACTGAAAGCCTTATAAACAAAATTTTAGTGAAATGCTTTACCTCATATAATATTTCATATATGGCAGAATCTGTAAGCGCGTGGAAGCTTGCTTGCCCCAATACGTCCGTCCCGACTCTCACTACATCACAGCGCCGGTGGGACGAACCGCTTTGCCGATTGGTACGGGATCAACTTTTAAATACGTCAACCAATATGGCAGAGCGTGCTCGTCTTCTGGCGGTGTCGAAGTGGGAATCGGGACTGTGGCTCCAGGCTCTCCCTTCATCTTTTGTTGGAACTCTTTTCGACAACAAATGTTTCAGCACCATAACCAGCCTACGTCTAGGAGCTCCTTGCACTTTTCCACATCGCTGCCAATGTGGAGACAACGTCGGGGCACTCGGCCACCACGGCCTTTCCTGCAGCAAGAGCACAGGTCGCATCCCAAGGCACGCCTGTCTCAATGACGTCATTCGTCGGGCCCTTGTGTCTGTGGGTTCGCCAGCAATATTAGAACCCAGTGGCATGGCCCGCGACGATGGCAAGCGGCCCGACGGAATGACGTTGGTTCCATGGAGGATAGGTTTGCCTTTAGTGTGGGATGCCACCTGTGTGGACACCCTGGCGCCTTCCCACTTGTCCTTGACTTCTAAGGACCCAGGCGCTGCTGCATTAAAAGCAGAGAACCTCAAGCGGCGGAAATACACTCAGCTTATTGGGAGATGTGTTTTTGCGCCGTTTGGAGTTGAAACTCTCGGGCCGTGGGGACCAAGTGCACACGAAATTTTCAAGGCGTTGTCAAAACAGCTCGTCAACACCTCGGGTGACAAAAGGGCTGGGCAATATTTGGGCCAAAGGATCAGTATTGCCATTCAACGTGGCAATGCTGCCAGTATCCTTGGCACCTTGCCCATTGGCAGCGATTTGGAGCAAATGTATTATTTATAATATTTTTTATTTAGTTTTTTCTTCATTTTAGTTTTTAGTTATATTTTTATTTATTAATTAGGTTTATTTTTATTAATAGTAATTTATGTTTTAAGATGTAAGTTTTTAGTTTAATTAATATGTTATTATTTTTTTAAATCATTGTACCTTATTTTCTTCGAATAAAACCAAATATATATACTTGTATATAAAATTATAGTAATACAACTAAAATGACCAAGCCTTTTTGTCCTGATGATATTCATCAACTGTATAATATGACTTTTGTATTAAGATTTTTTTTATGTAAGTTTTAAAGATGTGTACTGGCTTTGTTAATATTTCTTCAGGAATTTTATTATATATTGGCACACATTGTCCCATGAATGAACGCCTAGTTTTTTGTAGTCTATAGCCTGGTACATATAGCTTATTTTTACTTCGTGTATTCAACGAATGTAAATCTTTATTCTTAGGGAATTTATGGATATTTTTATGTACATACAATATATTTTCCAAGATAAAATGAGATGCTACGGTAAGAATGTTAATGTCCCTAAACTTATTCCGAAGAGATGTACGAGCGCTTAATCTATAGATGGACCGTATAGCTCTTTTCTGTAGAATAAATATCGATTGAACATCAGCTGCATTGCCCCAAAAGAAAATGCCATATGTCATGATGGAGTGAAAGTAAGCAAAGTAGACAACTTTGCTTATTTTCAACAACTCCTTTCGGCTTTACGGGGTATTTTGTAACATGTTGTATAAAAATGTAAAAATTATTAATAAAATCAATTTTGACAGAGCAAACAAAATCGGAACAGTAGGTAGTTTTGGAGATATTTTATGGGGACGGACAGACACCAGAGTCATCCATAAGTGCAATATTTTTTCCTCTGAACCACAAAAGACGCAAACTACGACGCAATTACAATTGAAATGAAAGCAAAAAAAAAATATGAACATTTTTAGCAAAACTTTAAAATAAGGTCTGAGCAAGAGTCTTGCTTAAATAAAATCTACAAAGTTCGGTTCAAACCCCCCCGGCATGTACCATTGATAAATACATTTTCTTACGTAAATTTGTCATAGATTTAATAGGTGGTAGGCGGACTGATGGTGGTAATTTACTGTTCTGTCGGCCATCAGAGGAAATATTCTTTTAAATTATAATAGGTAGTTACTCCCTGAGATCCGGCCAGGTAAAACGGGGGAATGTCTACTTTCCCAACCCATGCCTCTCTCGTCTCTCTCCTCACACGCGAACGGTGGTGTTTTAAATCTATGACAAATGTACGTAAGAGCTGTGGGACGGTTGTAAGAACGCTTTCTTTAAAATTCTCAAAAGGTGGGTTGTAACCCCGGCATGTTCCAATGAGAAATACACTTTTCTTACGTAAATTTATCATACATCAGGGGAAATAATCCACTCGACGAACGAGTGTCTTCACTCCGTAGCCACCACTCAAAAGGCACACAGGACAAACAGTGAAAGACGGTTTATAGGGTTTTAGTTCGTAGGCGCCTTTAGTTCTCCTTATGAGGCCCCAAGGTGAGTCTGGCAGTTCCTATCACAGAAGACTTTGAGATCTCTGACTTTTTTTTTTAAAAGGGGAAATAATTATTTAACAAAACAAATAAAACACGATTTTTATTTTAATATGTTTATTACATATTTCATTAGAATACATTCTATGTTTATACCATACATCTCTTTCTTCCCACCAGTCATACCAACCTAATAAGATAAATCGCTATACATCAAAAGAGTATTTTATTATGGTACTACGTTGTATCTACATTCTTAATAAATTAAATGCGAAAGGATATTAGGCCCGGCGCCTACTGACAATACCTACGGCGAGTCAAGACAATTTTAGCTGTCGTATCTTAATAAAAAAAAGTTACATCACGGACGCAGGTTTTTTTTTTTAATAAAGGGTTCACTTTACTTTTGGCCAATTATGACAAGTGACAAGCTTATCCATGTCTCTAACGTGCCAAATTTGAGAAATATCGTAAATAAATTATTGTATCCCAAACAGGACTCAAACCCGGTACCTCCGAGTCTAAGTCCATGGACTTAACAGAGGCAGTACATTCAAAGTTTTTTTCTACCTGGAATCGAACGGTTGAACAGTCGAAAAAAAATGAACGGTTAAACATTTTATAAGATTTAACAGGGTCAATAATGGGTCTTCCAGAAATTATTTCTGTTAAATTTGGTCTTATTAAAGATTATGATTGTTCACCTAAAAAAGTCTTGCTCGAGCTCCGGTCCTTAAGCTGCCTAACAACCAGAGGAATGTCCACATCACCAATATACCGAGAACAATCGATATTTGGACGTAGTTACGCACATCCACATTAAGTTATAAGCCATGGAAGTTTAAATTTAGATTAGTCCAACATTTAATAAATACGTTTAGAATATCTCAAAATCTATATTTGTAGCTGGATCGTTTTTGATTTTATATCATTATTAGTGAATTTTGTTATTTAGGTCAGAGGTTGCGGCATATTTACAAAATATTATTCAATTCTCAACTCTATAAGCGCTCGACCTTGACAACGGCCGTGCAAATATCAACTTTAATAGCGTGATAATAAAATGCAATGTTTAATTATTTATATTGAAGTTATATACAAACAGTATAAAAGAATTACAATATAAATTAAAACTACTTAAAAGTAAAAAATATAGCGTGTTTATATATAGTTAACGGATTCCATTACTTTTGCGCTTATGTTGCGGAACAAGTAGATTTGTGAAGTCTCTATGACAGAAGGTTGTCATAGAGACAGAAAGACTGTCATTATGTAGCTTTCGGAAAAATGACCTAATTTGTGTTGTATATTTTTATAATATTTATTTACCACAGTCATTGTTTATTTCGGCCTTTATTTCTCCACAGAATTGAGGACAGAAACTGGGGACCTTTTTTAGATTGGTAATTAATTTTAAAATAAATGGATTAGATCCTTTTGTGTTGTGTAATTGTGGTAATGTACATCACCTCTTTATACCAATGTAAACAATCTTGGCGGAGAATGCTGGGCAAATCATGGACGGAGTTCTGAACAAACAAATCCATACTGGAGAAACTGGGGATCGGACAGCGCCTTTCCTCGACTGTACAATTACGCATTCTCACTTTCTTCGGACACGTGTCACGGCGTGGAGAAACATCAATCGAGCGCTTGGTAGTCCAGGGGAAAGTCGATGGCAAGAGGATGCGTTGTAGGTCTCCGATGAGATGGACCAATCAGGTGAAGGTTGCAATGGATCATCCCCTACATGAGTGCACTAGGAAAGCCGGGGTCCGAGAAGAGTGGCGACGGCTTGTTAAGCGTGCCACTAGCACTCCAATGGCGACCACGACCACTCTGCCAAGAGTGTAGCGACTAAGAAGAAGAAGAAACAATTTTGACAATAAATTATTTTGAATTTGAATTTAACTTTGACGTTGAGAGTATAAATATCGTAATGTTTCTTCTCTGTCTAAAATTAGCCATATGAAAAAAGTATGTAATTATATTTGCTAGAAATATAATAGACATTTAAGGCGTAAATTGTTAATTATATAAAATATCCATTATTCTCAGTGCATCACTCATATCATATGACGTGATACTATTGGCCGTTGATTTTCCTCACACACCTCTGGTAGATTAGCAGCTTTATTCCATAGTAAATGCGTCGTTATTACGTAAACCGACATTTATAGTTTCGGTTAAGCATCAATGCTATAGTCTATAGAAGCCGTTTGTCTATGGTACGGTAAATAGTACGGTAAGTATAATGGCCGTAGTCTATGGCATTACTACAACACTCGCCTCCATTAATGCCACTATTTTAAAAACATAATGATAAAACTGCTAAACGGCTAGTAATAACAGAATACGTGCCTTAGACGTGATTACGCGTTTCAAAAACTTTTCTCATGTGTCAAGAACGCCAATTTTTTCGAGTTTCGTCAGATATTTTACGTCTACGATACGTCTTTATCACGCGAGTGTCACTGAAGATATGACATTAATCAAATTTCATTAAGGCGACAAAAAGACACCATATTGTGGAAAATAAAAAAATGAAAGTCGATATTATTTTGAGTAGGGTATCACCGAATAGGTATTTGAAAATCATGTTGACGTTTCTCTTAACATTTTTCATTTCAAGTACCGAGTATTTAGATTCTATAACGAATTTTACTTGTTATTTTTCGATCGATCGAGTAGTCATCTCAGACACCCCCTTCCGGGAATTTGTAACGAGGTAAAAATAAACGTATAATAGCATTCGCTGCACGTGACTACGTGCAGGGCGTGTGGACCCTTTCTTATAGGTTCAAATTAAATACGTCGAATGATGTCAGAGCGTGGAAGCTAAATTCAGAAGGCCTAACACCTAAGTCCAAGCTCTTAGCGAATATATAAACCTAACAATATACAAATTATAGTGGTACTGTAAAGATAGGAGTCCCACTGCCGGTGTTAATACCCTAAGCCAGCGAGAGAATGGAAAAGATGGTGTTTACGCCAATATTTAACTTATATTTGTAATAGTTGAATCGGTTAATAATGAGCAATACAAAATTCCCTCCATTTCCAATAACCAAGTATGCCACCACAAGATGGCGCCACTTACTTCAAATTTGCAACATTTGAATATTTATTAATTATATTCGCAAACGAGAAGTACCCACTTGTGGACTTGCAGAAAATAGGTTTCTTTGTAAGCTTCATTGCTTGAAAAGTCAGTCGCACGTCGCGCCCCGACCCAGCGAGAAGTCTATGATCTACCGTGATCCCGCTCTTCTGGAAGACGCGCCGTTGTGTTCTCCGCGGACGGCTGTGCTAAATAAAGAACTATAATAATCTTGAAGTGATTGAGTTTGGCGAATATCCTGGCCAGGATAGGTGATAGTGAAGCTGTGAAAAGGTACGTGGCATACTTTCCTTATATAAGTGACCCGTCCTACTCTGTTTCCGATATCGTACCTCTGTGTCCGGATTGCTCGTTACCGGCCGTTTTGCTATTATAAAAATTCAAATACAGTCCACTTTTTTGAAGGCCTTTGTTCGCGTTTGGTCCGTGCTTTTGGCATAAGCATAGTTAGCTGGAAGGTTCTGGATCAGGCGCGAACATTTATTTGGCCCTAGCGAACCGGGATTGAAAAGCGTTACCTTCTCTTTTTAAATCTCTTTGTGTTTTTTTTATTGTATTTTTTTTATTTTTGTATCTTTAGTATCCGTTATGGAAAGTAAAGGTTTAAATGTTGAAATCGAACGGAAGTCCACCGTGCTTATGAATAAGCGTAATGCGATGTTCGCACGGCTTCAACGTATTTTTGAATTGTCCCAGGACGCGTCAAATCAAGATTTGTTTCTCGCGTCTAGTGAAAATATAGATACGTTGCGTTCGGAATTTTCCGTATTAATCGACTCAATTAGTGAGTATGAATTAGTTATTAATCCTAAAGTAGAACCTAACTACCAAGCGTGGACCTCTTTTGAGGATTTATATTGCCGAATAAAACATGCTCAGCGCGTTCTTTTGTCCGTTAAGTCGGAAGCGTCATCACGTGGTACGTCACAAGTTAAGGCGAGTACACCGCGATTGCCGCCTATTGAATTGTGTAGTTTTAATGGTGACCCCCAACAGTGGTTAGTGTTTTACGAAAATTTTAAGGCAAATGTTCATGACAACCTTAGTTTGACCGATTCCGAGAGGGTGCAATATTTAGTGGGGAAATTAACGGGTAAAGCGTTATCAGTTTGTGCTGGCTTACCCCCGATATCACAAAATTACGAAACTATTTGGGAGAATTTAATATTAAGATATAACGACACACGGAACTTAGCGTCTACGTATTTTAATCAGCTATTAAATTTAAAGACTGTGCCTTCCGCAAGTTCACAAAACTTAGATTCATTTATTGAAAACTTCTCTTGTTGTGTGTCGGCTCTGAAAAAACTTGTTCCAGAAAAATTGGACGACTTTATGTTGGTACATCTCGCCATAAACAAATTAGATCCCGTTACTATTAGGGAATTCGAAATGTCTAATCGGGATAGTAAAATACCCACGTATGACTATTTAGTTAAGTTTGTCCGGGAGCAAGCTAAGATTCTCGAACGTTCCAATAACATTGTTTCTCGCGTCAAGCCCGATGTTAAGACATTGGGCCGCGCAACCCCTTATCAGCGCAATAATGCTGCGGGGGGAACGCGACCTACCCAATCGTACGTGTCGGCTACATTGTCTAATAATAATTGTTCTTTATGTAAATCCAGGCATGAATTCATGCACGAATGTGACGAATTCAATAAATTAAATCCGGTATGCCAGATTTATTTTTATGAAAAAACATCCATATTGTACTTGTTGTTTAAGTCTTAATCATAAATATTTAACTTGTGTTTACAACAGCGTTTGTAGTTATTGCAATTTAAAGCATCATAGCCTGTTGCACTATAGTAAAAATAATGTAAATAATACCCGTACTTCTGCGTCGGGGGTTGAAAATATGAGCGTTGATAACAGTGATAACAACGCGGCGGGCGAGGCGAGTGAGCCGCGCTGCTCGCCTGTGTCTCTCATGTCGGCGGCCGCGCTGCCCCGCTCCCCGCTTACTACGGTTCTTCTGGCGACTGCGTTATTGAATGTTATCGATAACTTAGGGCGCGTTCACACCATTCGCGCGCTTATCGATAACGCAAGTCAGGGAAACTTTTTAACTTTAAAATTTTGTAACAAACTTAAATTAAATATAAACTATATTTGTAATGAGACTTCCGTTAAGGGCATAGGCGGTTGTATTAAATCAACTAAGGGCCTATCCTCGATAACAATTCGTTCTCGATTCGATTCAAAAATTGAATTTAAAATTGATACTCTGATAGTTGATCGCATCACTGAAAAACTGCCTACTGTGGCCGTAGACATATCTAGGTTGGATTATCTGCACGGTTTACAGTTGGCAGATGAATCATTTTACAACCCGGGTGAAGTCGATTTGTTAATCGGAGCTTCCTTATTTGCCGATATAATTATGACGCAGAAAATTAGGGAAGGTGCCGGCTATCCTATAGCGATGCAAACTTTATTCGGGTACATAGTGATGGGTAGTGCACCGGTATACCAAGCTAGTGACGTGACATTGTCTCACTGCATTCTCACCGAGCCTTCGGCTAATTCTATAATGGAGCGGTTTGAGCCGATAGAAAAAATTTCTGGCGAATTATGTCTTGACGAGGAAAGTAGACATCGTGAAAGTTTATTTTCGTCTACCTTGTCTCGTGATTGCGATAGCAACGATGTGGTAGGGTTACCATTTAACCACGACTTAAGTTTTTTAGGTAATTCAATTTATGAGTCGAAACGGTGTTTTCTCGCGCTGGAGAAAAAATGTATGGCTTGGCCTTATCTCCGCGAGAGCTATAACGGTCTCGTAAGGAATTACCACAGTAGGGGTTATTTTTTGTTGGTTCCTAACCCTAAGATCCATTATGTTATGCCACATCACGCTATAGTCAGGCATGACAAAACTACCACGGAGGTTCGTGTAGTATTAGACGAGTCTATAAAGACTTCATTGGTATTGTCGTTCAATGACTTAATATGGTCCGGTCATAACTTACGAAATTATCATTTTAAAGTAAATTTAAAATCAAATGTTTTAAAATATGTTTTTTCTTTTGTTTTGAAGAAAATATATAATAAAATTAGTGTTATTAAAAATAACTGCAAATACCAACATATTATGTATCGGTTTATACCGAACAATATTTTTTGTATTTACCAATTTAACAGTGATGCCTTTGGCATACGCTCTAGTCCGTTTCTTGCTATACGCTCAGTGCGGCAGCTGCCAGCGGACGAGGAGCTTCGCTTGCCCCTTGTGGCAGACGCCATTCTGCGTGACACCAACATGGACAATATATGTTCTTGTGTGACGTCAGAGGCGGAGGCTATAGGCCAATTGGCTTCCATATTTATGGATTTCGAGATTGTGAAGTGGTCTTCCAATTCGAGTGTGCTGTTATCACACAAAGTGTGCCACCGTCATACTCAGCTGATGAGTGTCGGTGATCACCGTTATTTAGAAATATTGGGTCTACCATGGTCGTTCATGACCGACCTAATTTCGTATAAAATAAGTTTTAATTTAAATGAGTGTTCCAAGCGACTAATATTGTCCACAATTGCCCAGTTATGTTTATTAGGGTTTGCAGCCCCGGTCAATGTTTTCACCAATCTTATTATCCGTGAGCTCTGGATATTGAAGCTAGACTGGGATGAAAGTCTTACTCCATATGTTGTTAGCCTGAGGCAAACATTCCAATCAGAGTTGTCGGTATTATCTAATTTGCAGATGTCCCGACACTTTGGAGTTTTTCAAACTTCTGTGACGTCATTGACGTTTGCAGATGCTTCCGAGAAGGCATATGGTGCAGTAGTGTATTCGCACGTTCTTTGTGATACAGGACCCCGGAGCGTCGAGTTGGTGTGCGCTAAGCCTAAGACAGGCCCCGTGCGGTCAGTTACAATTCCGCGGTTACTAATGTGTGCGGTGGTCCTTATGTCCAATCTTGTTTGTGACGTGCGTGCCTTCTCTGACTCCATAGTAGCACTCTGCTGGATTCATTTCTCGTCACAAAAATGGCAAATGTTGATTTTTAGTAACAGGGTGGCCAAAGGTCATGAAGATTTACCTGCTTCCTGTTATTGTTATATACCTGGCAATATTAGTCCTAGTGACTTATTGTCTAGGGAAACTACCCCAGCTCCACTTCTGGAGCATAAATTGTGGCTGCGTGGTCCGTCTTGGGCGTACTCCTCCATAGCTTGTGATTCATTCGATCCTCAGCTGTCAGCAAAGGTTTCCGATGTAGAATTGATGTCCATATCTGTTGCGTCGGTCGCTGAGACAAATATTCATTATGAATTGTCTCGACGTATGTTTTATTGGAACAAATTATGCGTCTACGTCTACCTTCACCGATTTATAAGAAACTTAAATCCTGCGGCTACAGGATCAGTATTAGATATTGCAAAGTATAAAATAATTAAAATAAATCAAAATATGTGTTTTTCGAATAACTTTAATTGTCGTACAGTTACTTCGTGTAGTGCGTCCTTATTGAGGCTCGCTCGACATCGGAGTACATTACAAGATCACAAGGGCACATATACGCGTATGGTGGTGCGGTTATGTCCTCTCCCCTCTCAATAGAGAGTTAGAGGGAGATAGATATAAATGTTTATATTTATTATAATAATTTTATTTTTTCTTTCTTTATTTTCCATAAGATTTTTATTGTTTTTTTTTATTATTAATTTGCATAATTTCTCGATAAGATTTGTTCTTGAGAGTTATGTTTTATATTGTTTAGTTTTGAAGAACTTAACCCTTCAAGCCCGGGGGGATGTTTACGCCAATATTTAACTTATATTTGTAATAGTTGAATCGGTTAATAATGAGCAATACAAAATTCCCTCCATTTCCAATAACCAAGTATGCCACCACAAGATGGCGCCACTTACTTCAAATTTGCAACATTTGAATATTTATTAATTATATTCGCAAACGAGAAGTACCCACTTGTGGACTTGCAGAAAATAGGTTTCTTTGTAAGCTTCATTGCTTGAAAAGTCAGTCGCACGTCGCGCCCCGACCCAGCGAGAAGTCTATGATCTACCGTGATCCCGCTCTTCTGGAAGACGCGCCGTTGTGTTCTCCGCGGACGGCTGTGCTAAATAAAGAACTATAATAATCTTGAAGTGATTGAGTTTGGCGAATATCCTGGCCAGGATAGGTGATAGTGAAGCTGTGAAAAGGTACGTGGCATACTTTCCTTATATAAGTGACCCGTCCTACTCTGTTTCCGATATCGTACCTCTGTGTCCGGATTGCTCGTTACCGGCCGTTTTGCTATTATAAAAATTCAAATACAGTCCACTTTTTTGAAGGCCTTTGTTCGCGTTTGGTCCGTGCTTTTGGCATAAGCATAGTTAGCTGGAAGGTTCTGGATCAGGCGCGAACAGATGGTATGGCAGGCTCACGCGACTGTGCCTAGAGGAGGCAGGCGGCTAGGTGTCTTGACCGACGTGATGGATCCTAACAGAGATCGGGCAGGGATTCAAGGTGGTGGATACACGTTCGATCGAGCAGGCTCACAAGATCGTACCTAGAAGAGTTTGCACGCAAAGGTGTCTTGGGCAACGTGTAGGAAATGAGACACACATCGTAATGTTGCAATCGGCTATCAAATCGCGCGCCATACGCCGTGGAGCGTCCGGAGGTCTAGCGGCAGAGGTGCCAAATTTCTCACGAGTGGTATTTATTCACGAGCGAACATTGCTTCGGCCAGACGACGATCTCGTCCAGTGTTTCCATCCGCAAACCGCGGAGGATGACATCGTTAATTCGTTTGTTATTTTCTGTCAGTTTTATCGCGAGTTTGGACGAGCATAGCCTATTCTAATAGCTGTTCTGAAGAAAATAATCTGGATATAGAATTGCCGTTTAAAAGGACATCAATAGAAAGCGAGTGTGACTCCCTAAGTGTTACGTTACATGTGTTCTGAATATATTACAATAATCAAAGTTCTTACATTACGAAGCGTAAAGATATGTACAATATAATTACAGGTTAGGTTAAGTACCTATTTACAAATAAGATTTTTTACAAATTTATATAAAAGATACGCTCTAGTAAATATCACCGCGAAATCAATAACTACATTCACAATATATTATTATTATTATTTAAATAAAAATCCTTACAATAATTATAAATAAAATTAAAAGACGTTACATTACACAGTATTGCTTTGATTTAGTCACATTTTCCAAAAATATCACTCCGAAGAATTCAGCTTTGGTTATTTAATTCGTTAAATTGACACCCAATTTTTTACTAAGTTACAATTATTCCAATTTAAAATGACGATTATTTCCATATCCATAATCCAGTTGAATAAATCATGTTTTTTAAATTGGATATTAATGTTTAGTAAGAAATCTTGGTGACTTTAAATGGTCTTACGTTAGAGTAATATGTGATTCTATTGATAGAAACAAACAACTTGTCCTAGGAATACATATGCCGGGAATGACAAAAAATTGGCTTCTTCATACAAACTGTTAATTTTAAAATAGCCAATTTGTATGGAAGAGCCAAAAAAATAACTCATTTCCGACAAATGTTGTTTGTTTCTATCAATAGAATCACATTTATTAGTCTAACGTAAGACCATACAAAGTCATCCAGTATAATAAAAAGCTGGTGAAGATTGAATATCAATTTAAAGCATTAAATAACGATAAAGCCGCAGGATCGCTCGAGCGCGTCCTCGCAATATTTTTTAAATTTTGTAATTCCTAAAATTTTGTAAAAAATACCATCCTTATCACCTCCAACTAGATCAAAATACATCTAACATTGATTAGACACCACAAATTATACATATGGACATAAACTAACAACTATAGTAAATACATTCTCGATTAGTTATTTGAACTTAAGGCAAACAATAACAACGCGGCTGGCAACATTTTTTAAAACCATTATAATAAAAGTCATTAGTTAGGTAACTTTTTCGTTTTATAAAATGAACTGGTTAAAAACAAGTAGCATGGGTCATATTTAAAACTGTCAAAGTTATATATTAGTCAAAAAATTTTAATTCAATAAATGTACCATCTCGGGTATATCAAGCACGAACATTTTAAGTTAAATATTATTGCAAAAAGGTCATAATTACAATTTTAAATGTTGCATGTAAAAAAAAAACGGAATGTTGCATGTGAAAAAATAAAGTTTTAAAAATGGAAGCTTTCTACTGCCAGTCGCGTTGCCATGTAAATAAAATGCCACAACTAAAAAACGCAAACTCTCAGTCTCTAAAATGTGAAGCGATTCAATTAACTAATCGATCGAAAACCTACAAATTTCATTTGCTGCCCCAATTCAAAACCTAGAAGTTTTGGTGAAAAAAAAAGTTTAATATGACAACTTTTACTACAGAACAATTTAAAAAACAGCATTGATGTTTAACGTTCGTTCAAAATTTTGTTATAAGGCTCGTGATTGGCTTAAAATACAAGCAAAAAAAATGAAAAATTGTCCTTTTTTTTTTGGTTTTGAAATGGCACAGCCGAATAGGCTTGGTGTATGTTGACTACCGATTGAATTCAATTCGGTATTTCTACAAAACTATACCGATTACCCTAACCACATAAGTATTTTTTTGTTGTTGTATGTGACTTATGTGCGTTTTTGAAAACCAGATATTCTTAACCGAATTAAAGCAATCCATAGTGTACATACTTTGACGCGTAAATCCAATACAAAAATATTGAAAAAGTTAACTTTAAGCAAATACTTAATGTGTTTAAAAAAAAGAAATACTTTATAAATTTATATATATAATTTTTGTAAGTAAATATTAATTTTCTTGTCTTTTTGTTGTTTATTTGCTAACCTTACCTCTTACGTTTTCATTGTCCCGAAGGTTAATTGGAAGACAATGCCTATAGACATTATGTCGGCCTTTTTTTTTATTATTTTCCTTAGGTAGGTAGCTGTATAAAACGTATTAAGTTGTTAATTAAGATTAATTTAATATTGTCAATATTTTAAAGTTCCTAACATGACCCATGCTACTGGCTCTTGAAGATATCTAGATCTAGAAGTTGCGCATAACTATTACAGTTAATTTTAAAATAATTTTATAATAAATGTATTGAATTTACAGGTCAGTTATCCCGGATATATTTTGTAAAAGTTGCAAAAATCATTAGATATTTTGAAACTTATGCAAAATAAGTTACACAATTACAAAATTGAATATTGAAAAATCTACATTTTATTATTGCACAACACATGCAGATACGTATTACGGTTACTTTTTTTTTATTTACTTTTTAATTAATTTGTCTATTTTAAGAGGCCATCTAAATTTTAATATCTGAGACACTATGTTAAAATATTAAGTCGCGAAATAAAATTGACTTCCCACTAAATATAAAATTATAAATAGATTCTTCTGGCAGTGTAATATTAATTAATTATTTTTATTAATTTAAAACGATAAACCTAGTTTAGTGTAAGATTTATATCAAATAACAACTTAATCAATATGATAACCTAATAATAAAATAGGTTGTGTTTTTCTATATTTTAGCGGGATTTTTTTTTTCAACCTAAAGTGTAACTACGGATTTAATTATGTCATAATTATACTTTTCTTAAGGAATAAATATGTATTGAAATTTAATACGGCTGAAGGACTAAAAACTAAAGCCTAGAAAATATCAAATAGGTATTGAAATTTAATAACGGCTGAAGGACTAATAACCAAAGCCTAGAAAATATCAAATAATCTATAATCTACGCTAGGCCCAAACTTGGTCCTAGAATCTACGGCATTATTTTAATCCAGGTGTTTCCAAACTTTTTCAGTTCGCGACGCACTTACACGTTTAGTATTTTGTCATAGAACTTTATACATATATGGCAACCTAATTAATGTGACGGGAGCTAGGTGATCTCACACTTTATACATATATGGCAACGTAATTAATGTGACGGGAGCTAGGTGATCTCACACTTTTCTCGATAAATTATTTCTATTTCTTATTTATTTCACAGATTACAAAATGCGATGACTGTGGTGAGTGCGGCGCGATCACTATTACTGTCTTTCCTGTCTAAAACGAGAAAAGATGAGAAATAATTATTGAATTTTATTCCAATTTTAAAAGTCAATAGAGTTTTTGCTATTTTGTCTTATGCCAACAATTTAATCAGCGTCCTTTGTTCATAATTTTATTTGAAATTAAATAAAATGTAAAATTATTTTTTTGTAATATAGGCGAAAAAAATATTTAAACATATTTGGCCTTAAATTGTGATTTATATAAACGTCAAAAAATATTTACAGAAGATTTATAAAAAGATATTAATTTATCTGTTTAACCATTTTATAGAGCAGCTAAACTTTTATCATGACATTTACAAATTAATTGAGTACATTAAGAAATTAATTGAGTAATCCTTTAATTATTATGCATGAGATTAATAATTGATTTTATTTATTTCTTTATTTTATTTGAAACATTTGCTTTTACCCTGTGTAAATTGTCATTACTTTAAAATGAGATTTCTGACATCAGTTCTGTGGGTAGGTACACAAACATAACTGGAAGAATGAGTATTTTGATATAAGTAAATAATAAAAAATAAAAATACAAAAATATTATGCATTGCTTTACAAAATAAACCACGAAAGTAGCATTTCTTTCAATTTCCTTTCTCGTATTCAAAAATTGCTTTTTTATTTATACAATAACAATTAAAACTAAATATTGCAACTAATTATTTGATACTTTACTTTGAAACATTAAATGCGAGTATTTTAAATAATTTTAGCTCAAAATATTTTAAAAGTTTTTTGACGCAAAAGAAGATAGGCAAATGGGTAGGTTTCAAAATAAAGCATCAACATTGCTTAAAGTCGTGTTTTTATTAAACACTTTAAGTTTAAGTTCATCAATAAATTGTGTCACAGTAAATCTTTACTATTGGTGCACATTTTTTGAAATGCGTTAATAACTTTACAGAAAATGTATTTTGCACATTATTCTGATTTTAATTAAAAACAAAAAAATATGCATTTAAGTGTTAAATAAAAAAGCCTAAAAGTCGGTAACTCACCATTTCCTTAGCTATATAATTTACATTATAAGGTGACACGGCCCGCTTACAGCCACGAATTAGTATTAAAATTTTACATTTATTATTACTGTTAGATTGTAATACTCGTCCCTTTTACAGCCACGAATTTATATTTAGTTAACACGGCCTATTTACAGCCACGATTTTATATTAAGTAGTTATTAAGTTACAATTAACTTGCTTAGGGGAATAATGTTATTATAACACACATTAATCTGGATTATTACCTGTTACGGTTCAACCATGATTACCTAACTTGTGTTTGTTTATATATATTTTTTTATTTTAGTACTGATAATATCCAAGTTTTGTAAGACAACCAAAGCAAATAAATGATTTGATTTGATTTATACGCTTTATAGTCAATTAACTTTTCGCAAATCATTTTTTGTTTTTTTATTTATTTTTTATTTTTGTAACACTATGCATTTAAGGGTAAACGATTTAAATCGACTTACCAATAAATATGATATTCTGAATTTAATTTAGATTTAAAACAAAAAAATATCGATGCTCAAGGGGCGGTAATTCACAATTAGCTATTGACAATGATACTTAAATGCATATTTTTATGATGATAATATGAGAAAATACAACGTGAAAGCGCAATGAAAGATGAGCACAAAAACACATTGACAAATTATTATTATTTTTGTTTGTTCTAATGAAGCCGTCGCGATAGACTAGATTCGTCTCTCTCTAGCTCACATGGCTTTATTAACAAGAAAGAGATAGCAAAAACAGTGGTTTGCTTTTGTTATCATACACAAGCTGTTCTCACTTTAATTATCCATATAACTAGTGTGTAGTGCTCATCTTTCTCCGCTGTCTATTAAGTTAATAATTCACTTCTGGGAAATCATGCACTGAGCCTATAAGAACCTAATTTAAGCGTTGTTTAATAAAAACTGTGTTAGTTAGTATGGCACTTAGTAGAATCACAATCTATGTCGCGACCTGCCGCTCTTCCTGCGCTTCCTTCTGCCGTCCCTCACGAACACTATGTTATCTGGATCGTCCGCTAACTGCGGGTACTTGGACACTGAATGCACGTCCTTGGCGCTCCAGCCGTCCACGATGCTGTGAGATATCAACTCCTCCTTCTCCTCTTCAGTCCACGATCCGCGACCTATACAGATTACAGTTGCACGTTAATTACAGTTGCACGTTACAGTATTATTATATTATATTACTGGGAAATATAATTACGGATATTTTAAAGATAATGCCGTTAATACATTTATGGAAGTAGCTTCCAAGACGGAATTAACGAAATCATACAGTGATTGGTACAGAGGAGCAAAATGGTGGATGGTGAGTGTCTTATTGCGCAATAAAAAATGAGGCCTCCTTTGTAAACCAGCCTATTGTCGGACGCATGTCGGGAGTTTTTTTTCACATTTATAATATTTGTATAGCCAACTTAAGGATGGACTAATAGATTGCATATAATTTATTTGTCCACATATTAATAGATTTTAAGCTGAATAACGCAATTTTATTTTACAGCCATTAATTTAGTTTTAATTTTATTATTTAGATCGTAAGCTGACACAGCCCTCTTACAGCCACGACGTATTATTAACTTGACATGGGTAAATTTAATTTAGTCTATAAGCTGACGGCCTGTTTACAGCCACGAAATAATTTTAAGTACCTAGTTTAAGCAAAAACTTGTTTATGGCAATTTTAGTTGAAAAAACATAGTATAGCTGATGTTGGGACCACCCATAGTGGCTGCTGAATTATTTGAGTTATTTTGTCTAAATACCTGTAGAATATGAAAAGGAAATGTATTGACAATATCCAAGTTTTGTGCTAACCAAAGGCAATAAATGATTTGATTTGATTTATGTGGTAAATATAATTACCTTCCCAGCCTGCTGCCACGAGCGCCTTCTCTCGTTCCCATGCGCGAGCCGCCGCTCTCTTGTGGGCATGTTTGAGAAGTTTGATTCTTTCCTGAGCGGGATCCACTCCGTAACGAAGTACAATCACGGCCTGGGCAGAACCCTTGCCCACTGCATGCACACGAACCTGGATAAAACCCTTAGTTAAACGTCTATGGTCGTTGAGAATGGACTTGGTTATATCTGCATAAAATTGACCTCTATCTAGATACCTCTATCTAAAAGATAATGTGAAAGTGCGGCCAATACCTGTCTGTAGGTCTGTAAAAACACAACAAAAAAAGACACAACTACTGGTCGCACGGTTGCTTTATCTCTCTCACACTTTCTTGCCCGTATTTACGCCACGATTTTCTTGATCAGAAATTTCGCCAATACGTCAATTAAAGAAATATTATTATTATAATTATCTATCAAAGTCAAATAATTTAAAAGATAATAAGGCAATTTTAATTTAAAAAAGGAATTTGGAAATTCGTAGTAATAAGTATTATTGTTAGTACAAGTATTGAATATTTTCAAGTTTTGGAAGATTTTGAGCTGATGGATAAAAATTCCAAATTAAAATCAATAATATTTACCTCCAAGCCTTGATCATTGGTTTCGTCTTGTGACACGTTGAATTTTCCGGACAATCGTCTCAGCTCCTCCATATCATCCCGGATTTTAAGAGAGTTGTCCTTTACAAAGTAAAACACGTCCTGATCGTGAATGCTGAAGTGTACATCCAAAAAGTAAGAGTTGTTAAATACAGTTGTTATGACATCTTCGACGACACTGTTGGCACCATCAGCGACGCTTATAAAAGCTTTTCCATCGACTCTGGATATTAAAACCCCTTCTCCAAAAACTCCACGCTTGTAAGATACTCGAGGAAGCAAGTTTCTCGTTATAGGTTCCATTTTAAGAAGCGGAGTCGGTACAAAGTCTATGTCCGTTAATTTCTCGTTCACCTGAAATACATTTAAATTTATGTTAATAATTGTATGTTTATTGTATCCATTTAAATATCAGTGGCTTATAAATGATCAATCTCTCTCCTGAGAATCAGTTATTTTTTTAGTAGTTAGTAGAAAATGCGTTTACGGCATTCAGCTTGTATTACAATTTCTCCTTATTATTATTAATTAGATAATTAAATTCAGACTCAATGTATCAAAAACCTTTATAACACATACCTTGTCAATAATACATTGCAGTCCGGACATGACTCCGAAATCAGGGACCAACTGAGGAGCAGTAACCGAAGTCATAGGCTGGAAGATCAAATCTGTGATGTATTTAGATCCCATCATCTTGTCCAAATCGTAACCGTAAATCTGCAGCCAACTTCCCAAGTTCGTCATGTATGGGACATTCTGGTTCTTGTTAATAGGGTCGTTATTCTTAAATCTGTATATGAAAATATCAGTCGGAAGGCTTAGTTTGGTAGCCAAATGTTCCCAGTTAGGTGTCATCCATTGTCCAACCACGGGGTCGTACAAACGGTTTTCAAGATATATCAAGTTCGTATTGTAATCAAATATGCCTCCATGGAAATCGACGGGGACGTAGAAACTAGGATTGCTGTCTTTTATAATCTTGCCGAATGGGCTTCGTTTGATTTCCTTTACAATTTCCCCGTTAACATTAAACACGACCAACGGAGAACCGTTATGATCTGTGGCAACGTAGAATCGTTCATCTTCTGTCTCAATGCATGTCAAGAAATCTTTCTGATCATAAAGGAATCTTACAGTCTTCTCGGTCTTAGGGTAATGCATATGAGTTATCAAGTTAGGAGTTTGAGGGTTCGTGTAGAAGAACTGTGTTATATTGCTCTTGTCATCTTTCCACGCGACAAGACGGTTTCTGTCGTCATAATAATACCAAGTTTGGAACTTGTCTCGTTCTAAAGCGTGAACGAATTGTCCTCGAGAGTTGTATCTGTACTTCTGTTCACCTCGTCTCACGACGAAACCTCGACCATCATAATTTGTAAATTCCATGTCTCCATACTGAGAAACTCTGTCACCACCATCATAGCCAAGGTACCGCTTGTCCCCGCGTTCGATAACTCCTACAACATTGCCGTTCTCATCATAGACGTACTTCCAGTCATCTTCAGAGCCTACAGCTTCCATTAGATGTCCGTCATAGTTGTAGCTTATTCTCTCACTATATGAAGCATCACCGATCATCATCTTCCTTGACTTTATGCGATTGCGAGCATCATACTCAAGTTCCAATCTAAATACATCAAATGATTTGATATTCATAAGAACAGTTTTAATTCTACCGTGGTCATCGTAGTCAGTTATAGTAAAGTACTGTTTGCTAGTGTCTTGCATTACTGAACGGTTAAAGGTGTTTCTGTAGATCCTCAGGTCACTAACGCTCTCAAGAATTCCAAGATTTTGATTGTACTTTAATCTCAACTGTGGCATTTCTTTGCTATTTACGTTAACATCGATTGTTGAAAGTCTTGCGTTTCCATCGTATTGGTATTTAAAGTGGGCATTATTCAGACCACTCTTAGAATTGAACTTGACTTTTTGATCCTTAAGAATGCCAGCATGATATTTATAATCTTGTTTCAAATCGTAATCCGAATCTGTAATCTCAACATTTTTGACAAGATGAGAATTCTCATGATACACGTAGCGGATAGCAGATGCCCCAGCTAAAATAGTCTCCAACTTTCCTGTGTTATCATAAACGTACAGAATTTTACCGGATTGGTGCGGGAATATTTTCGCCAAAATATGTCCGTCGTCATTGTAGAGAATTTCATACGGATGTCTGTTCATTGGTGAAAAGTATTGATATTTAAAATAACCCAGAGACGTCATCAACGCGAACGTATGAATATGTCCTCGCGGGGTGGTAAGATTCTGTAACGCGCCTGAATCATCATAGTCAAGAAGATAGTCGCTACCCCTTGGAGTTGTTACCTTCAGGGGTAGGCTGGTAAACATGTCTCTAAAAGAATAGGCTAAGGAAGAGCCGTCTCCGTATCTTATTTCATGCAGCCTTCCTGCTCTATCAAATCCGTATGTCTCATTCAGATCACCCCACTTCCAGCTGGTCAGTCTGCTAAATCTATCATACTTTAGTTCGACTTCAGCAAATATACCATTTCGGGGTCCCCACTTGACTGGTCTGGCGGTACTGTCGTAAGTAACGTCAAGAAGTTCTACCTTATCATCCATAAACACAGCAACAGTTGAAGTATCTCTATCATATTCTAATGTTACTATATTTTCACCATTGACTCTTAGTTTCTTACCAATTTGAGCAATAGCTTTACTGCTCTTTCCTTTGTTAGACTGCAGACGACGCAGGAAGTATCGCCATTCGAAACGGTTTGCTAAATCACCACCAACCTCGGTTCTTTGTTTTGCTGGTACCGGATAACTTTCTCCCAGAATCGGATCAACTTCAGATAAAAGAGTATAAGGAACAGTTTCTGTTGAAATGAGATGACCCCAAGGCATACTTGACGTGATGCTGCCATTGGGCAAGTAAATTGACTTCTTTTCAGCTTCTCCAACCTTGGTATTTACAGAAGATCCTTTAATCAAGATAGACACAGGTTTTCTGTTATTTTCGCTTACAAGGACCGTTGCTCCTTTCAAACTAAGATCAAACGTTAACGTGATAATTCTGCCTGTAGGAGTGACCGCTGAGGTAAGCCTTCCAAATTCATCGTACTTGTAAATATAGCTGCGACCAGTGCTGTCATATTTAGCTTTAAGTAAACCAGTTGTTCCGTGATAGTCAAATGTCACATTAAAGTTGTCTGGAGTCCTCAATTCTTGTAACATCTTCATTCTCGACATTTTAAGTCGACATTTCTGACCCTTAGTATTTTCAATTGAGTTTACTTGACTGGAATAATCCCGGAGCAAGAACACCTTGTTACCAGAAGCATCAGTTACGGTACTCAATTTGCCATTACTTGTATTTACGTTATAAGTAAACACATAATTAGTTTCTTCTGTCAGAATGTTCCTAGTCATGACGTGTTGTCCAAATCTGTTGAAAACATAAATCTCTTGTGTTTCAGAGGCATATATTTCGTATTCCCTTGCCCCACTTGCATCAGGAATGCTCGCCATAACCGATCGTATTCTGTAATTAGCTTGATCTGCAATATGAACAACACCATCAGGGCTCACAATAATAGCTGAAATAGTGTTGAACTTTGACGTTGAAGCCAAATAGTGATCCGCTTCGAAACAGTCACAACCTCTTTCTAAACAATTGCATTTAGATTCTGCTCCAGCATACAGAGAGATTTTCCCATCAGTTGTTATCAATCGTACTCTATTGATTCTTTGAGAGTCACTTTCGGCTACATACAGATCCCCTGCAGCTCCAAACGCAATACTTTGAGGCATAACTAAAGTAGCATACGTGGCTAACTCCATGTCATATCCAGACAAAGGTGATGGACAATGTAGAGGTCTTCCGGCAATTACTTTGACTCTACCATCCGGAGCCATTTGTAAAATCATGTGATCATCAATGATATGCAAGCTATTATCAAGAGGGTTAATAGCTAATTCCGTGGGCCATCGTAGATGCACTTCTTCAACACTTAAAGTTCCCTCACATGGGATTGGTTTCCAATGAGCCCTGTGCATATGATTGCCGATTACAGTTGTTATTATCCCATCTCTATCAACCATTCTTATATTAGTTCCGTCGGCGAAGTAGAGAACGTTGTCTATGGATACAGCGACTCCTTTGGGATAAGCTAACTTAGCGTCTCTAGCTAAAGCACCATCACCACAATGGGCTTCATCTCCTGGAAGACATCGTTCTCCCGAACCGACGACAGTTTCCCAATTATGTTCGGGATCGGTGAAATCTTCTGTGTCACGAACTTTGATGATTTGGTGAGATTCGGGGTCAGAAATGTAGAGGGTACCGTCGAGGGGAGATAGGGCCATGTGGTATCTGTAGGAGACTCGCGTGGCACTGAAAATAATAAAAATATGATTGTGAAATAAAGTAGTAAACAAAAGAAAATAGATCACATTATTAAGTATTGCTCTAATAGCTGTTAGTTAATATCACCGAAACTCGTTACTATTACTTGGTCTGCCATTGCAGTTATTCTTATGGAGAATGTTCACTGTTTTTTTTTAGTTATTCGAAGAGGACAGAGAGAAGGGATATCAGAACAACTACAAAAAATATCCCTAATCAAAGACATTACAGTAAATACTCACTTTAGTTTGACCACAGTGCGAACAGTTCCGTCAGTGCTGATCTTCCTGACAAGGTTAAAGTCCCCGACGAAGACGGCTCCGTCTGGTGCCGCTGCCACCGCCACTGGCGCCAGCAGTCTCTGTCGAGTGGCCACGCCGTCACACTCGGGCCCGCACTCCAGACCTCTCTGCCGACCATCTCCGAGTGTCGTGATGATGAGACGAGGCTTGTGCTTCAAGTAGATGTTCGTGCCGTCACCTTTTTGCAAGATACCTATAACGGAAATTTAAAAACTGATTAAATAAACATGACAAGCTATAAAGTCTAAAATGATAAAAATTATCACTAGGTCAGTCATTGATAATACAGTAAAATTGACAACATTTTATTATCTTTTCGTTATTCATATAAATATACATTGTTGCTGCAGTCCATCAATATAAATATGTCACACCATGCATACAGTCTTCAATCGACCCGTGTGACACACACAAACGTAAATGAATAGTTTTATATCCAAGTTATCGCCTTTGTGACCCTAATTGAAATGACTGTAGGTTGTATTGAATTAAATAAATATGGGTACCTTCATGGAAATTATATCGGTGATGTATATCCAAGTTCCATCCTCCAACATCCGAGATACTCATGTCATGACCACTGAGCTTCGTAGTTTGTACGTTCCAGATGATATCCTTACAATCTGTGTATTGATATCCAACTTTGACCAGAGCCGTGGTAACACCATAAACTCTTTGTCTATAAACGTTCAGGCGATTCCAGGGATAAGTGAACTTGATTACTGGGTCAGCTTCAAAGGTTTTTTCGAATAGTATCCCCTCGATGGTGATCCTCAAGTGGATGAGAATGAGAGTGGGAGGGACTTTCTCAGGTGTTATCTGGAGTTGGATTGTGGAGAGGTAGCCGGCCGCTCGGGAACTGTGATACACCAGGTTCAATCCTGTTCCGGGAATCTGAAGGCTCTCTTGAACAACCTGATAAATTAATATAATCGTTTATTAACTGACTATATTTTACTAAAATGTTAACCTATAACATCAATTTTCAAAAATAAATAAGTAGGCGTCTTATCAACAATCGTTTTTTTTTGTATATGTTAAAACATTAAAAAATTTCTAAATTATATAATGAGGTTGTCTATTAAACAAAAATAGAGTAAATCTTAGAGATTTAAAAAAATGTACTATTTCAGATATATTCGAAGATAAATCAATACTTACGTTCTTGAAAATACTATTAATTATAATAAAAATAATGTTAACATTTCTGATCCTTTTACCGTTATTGGTAATTTTTGAAAAGCACCATAGCCTATTAATAGTAAACATACCTGGGATTCAGCTAAAATGGCACTCTTATCGGGGCAAGAACCTTGGAAGCCATGTTTCCACGTGGCCAGGACCACCGGCTTCATGATATCGTAATCATGGGCCAAACAGGCTTGCGGTGGACCATTGCCAAGCTTTTCATCTGAAGTTGTCATTACAACCGCATCGATTATCACAACCTATAAGAAAAACATTATCAATTAACGTTCACATTAAAGAAAAGGAGTTAAGCTGATAAAACAACGAGAACGTGTGTAAAGCCAATACATGAGCGAAATCTAGCACTCTGAGGTTAAATTGATTAAAACTTCATAAATCTGTAAAGTAAAGTATCATCACGACCGTTTAACTTTAGGGGTAGTCAAAAGCCACGTTTTTATAAGGAGCAAGTACATTTAGTTACTTTACTATAGGCTCATCATGACAAGTGGCAAGCTTGTCGATATCTCTACCGCATCAAACTCGAAAAATATCACAAATAAATTAAATTAATTATTCCAGACCAAGAATTGAACTCGATACCTCCGAGTCTAAATCCACGGACATAACCGCTGGACCACGGAGCAGTTTATAAATAGGTCTATTTTAGAAAAAAAAATCTGGTAGTTAACTTTAGCAATATATATATATAGTATATAAAAATAGTATGGTTTGTCATAACTATTTCTAATAACTTTCTTGTTTACCTGACCTATTCTGTCGTATTGTATAAATGTATATTAAGAACCTACAAAGCGAGCATTTCTCTTGACTCTAGAAGTTAAGGGTGGATGCATGCTTCACAAAATGCATTACTATAATGCAAGTTTGATTGTGAGTTTGCATGTCTAAGATTCTTATCGGTTTATAACTTAAGTTATTTCTTATCTTAGCTTTAAACAAATATTATTTTAGTGATTATTACTTCTCTGAAATCAAATTGATTGCATACTTTTATAACCTAAACCATGTGTATATAACAATTTCAAACTTAAAGCGACAAACAAATAACCTGGAAATATATGTAGTTTGTCTTGTCTCTTAGCTAAAATGTAATAAATTATTTCGAGATTTTCTTGATTTCTCTTGTGTCAATCTTGTGTTTATGTCAATAATGAGAACACTGCAATTTTTCTTTTTTTTTTAATTCCAGATTTACATACCTCATTCCAAGGCACAAAAACTACTTCTGTAGTATGTCTGAAGGGAGATCTTCCAAATTGTAGAGTCACTGCTCCTCCTCCGTTGACGAGGAGATCGAACCAGCCATCATCTCGAGTTAAGGTGAAGCCCTCTAGTGGAGTGGAGGTGGACACCCTCACGCCGACCAGACCTGAGCCTAGTGACGTTACCACACGTCCACGAATTACAGCCGAACGACTGCACAAGAAGATAATTGTATTAGTATTGCACTTACTTGTAAGGATTAGGGATTTAATACAACTTATGAAGAATGTAATATTGTGTAAATTAAATTCAAGGCGTCAAAGTGACAAACTATTATAGTAAAATATATAACTGTCCATGAATAAGTCATATTAAATACCCTGTCCTTACATGATTATTTGTATTTTATATACAGCCAATTAAGGTAAATGCGTCAGATCTTTAAAATTAACTACTGTTATTTCTAGATCCAACGTTTTTACTTTAAGTGACAAACCATGTTATGCTCTTACTCTACTTAAGATCTCGAGACACTTCCTTTACAGTTGATTTAAAGAGTTGTTATAGCAATTTCAGTATCAGTAAAAAGAGTTAAACTGGGAGATTACCGAAATGTTATACCTAAATTAAAAAGTTATATTTATCATTTACCCATAAATACTAAATAAGTATCTGCTTAAATGTAGTATTTTCACAATTACAAATCTCGAGATCTGGGAATTAATTATACATATGATAAATAGGTTTAATTAAATATTTGAGTAATAAAAAGCAAACACAAAATTCACAGGACACGAAATATAGGATCACACAAGCACACATAGCATGCAATTTACATAAAATACATAAATATTGTGATGACAGTTATTAATTATTAACTTGTACAATGAAAAATAAATCTTGATAAACACATGATTCTTATTGTTGCTTTTATTATTATATCTATTATTGCACATCAAATTTTGTATAAAATTATAATACGATAATCTATTTTTAGTTAAATTCAGTCTTGAAATATTAAACAATCAATGACTCTAAGAAAAATGAAAAAATGGACCCATGATGGTAATGAAGACTTTATTACTAATCACGTGATGAACAAAATTATTAAAATTGTAACTAATTGTCTTAACGGACACACAAACACAATAGGATAACCACCAAAGTATGATTTAAACAAGGATGAAAGTATTAGACGGTTCTTCATAAAAATGTAAGTTGAGTAAATCTTACAAAAACATGTGTTGTTAGAGGCCTAACACCTTCATTCTTTTCAACTTTCAACTTAGTCTAATGAATATGTAAGAGTGAAAAAGACAGAAAGACTATTAAATTCTAGTTTAAGTAAAGCTTTGGTGTTGGTGAAAACCCCAAATTAGAAAGAATCTTACCTCGTGTTGAAGTGGTTCCAGAACAAACTGCGCAGCATTAGAGAGAGACGAAAAATATATAAAGATGAGTAAATATCATCAATTTACACAAAGATTATGCCTAGCTTTAAGTCCGATATCTACTATTGATGCATGTCCCAGCTCTCAGCGTTTAATAAATTCTTGTAGATACGAGTAATTTACAATTTGATACATTTATTTATGTTTCATTAATAGCTGTGAGACTACTTCACTAAAATCATTGTGATACGACACAGGTGCGTTATTAAAGCAGAACATAAAACAAACAATCACTATATTTTAATTACTGTAGTCGTGAACATATTTGCCTTAAAATATTTTAATAATACCAATGCATTGCAGTTTATCTCTATAATAAAATTCTATAACAAAGCTATTAATGTAAATTCTCTGAACTATAATAAATGTAAAATTATTTTAAGTTCTTGGTTAAATAAATTAAACAATGATGAACCAGAAGAATTTTTACAAATATTATTACTATTATATGTAGGTACATAATTCAATTTGTAATTGTTAATAGTAAGAAGTAAGTAAAAGTATAAACTAAGTGAAAATATAATTTTAAAAAATAAGCTTAAATTCAATATGTATTATATTATACTTATTTGTGTAATGGAACTGGTGCCTGAGATTCAGATTAACTTTGTTTGGGCACCAGTTGCCAATTCCTAAAAAAAATGTACTAGCTTTTTAAGTAAATAAACGTTTTTATTATTATTATTAATGAGCTGAGTGAATCTACTAAAACCAATACATGTCTATATTAGCAATAACACCAATAAATAAACAAATACTATTGGTTAAAATATCTTTCACCAAAGTAGAGACAGGACTTTAAACTATAATGCCTTCTTTACACTTTTGTTGTCTCTCTCTCTTTTTTTTATTTTATTGATTTTGGATTCTACATAATTTACAATAGAGTTAATTAAAAGAACAATAAATATGGTATGAATTAGTTTCAAAATACTCATAGATAACCTATGATATAGTTATTACGATCGTATAAAATTATTAGCATTATTAGATTTGTATGTTAGTGTAGAGGAGGCATTATTGTTATTTGTGTGGAAAGCAGTTCATATAATATATGCTGACACAATGAACATAAATTTGGTTAATGGCAGAAAGTTAGGAGCGGGATAGAAAACATTAAGATCACACTTTTGTTAACATCAAGGACGACTGGGGCACAACATTGCGATTCTTATATAACAGATATTTTATAATAAATACATATTTAGTCTTAATAAATGTTAATTATAATATGTATAGTTTATTTATTGACAAAATATATTTCTAAAATTTTATTCATAAGTATGTTAACTATGACTAATCACCAGTTTCTCAAAGGATAAATTAAATACTAAACATTAAACTTTTTCCTTATAAGAGATTGCCTCAACTAACAAAGTGGCAAGCCAACTACTAATCACTTGACGGATAACAAAAAAGATTCACGTTCGTTATTTTTTTTAAATATAATTATTTCATTATTTTTTAGTAAACTGTATAAGTTGTTTGAAAGTAAAATAAGATTAGCTGTACCTTGCTACTAATATTTTGTCAATAAATTGTTAAAATAGACACAAAATATCCAATACCGAAGCTTACCTTTCATTAAATGTTTCTTGCTTCGCGTAGTTTTGTAGACTACCCTCGTCGATGAGGAATTTCATTCTTTCAAAGAACGAAGCTGTGATGGCTGGAGGTTGCTTTCTTAGTAACACATCGGTTGGTTTCGGGGAAGAAACACAGAGCTGACTACCTTTACATATCGGACTAAGGCAACATTCTGGGTCTTCGCAGTCCACTAAGCCATCTGGGGGGAAAAAGAAATATATTTTAAAATATTATTAAAAATTTAGTGGTGATATGCAGCAAGCATTGTTGTCAACGCGGACAAGACTTATATTTGCATCCGTAATCTTAATTTTATATAATATTTATCAAATATATTTTTCAAATAAGTACTTATCACAGTTTTTTTTTTTTATAACTTATAACATAACTTTCCGTTCGAAATGTTTATGTGAAGACGTTATTGTATTGTTTGTAGTTGAAAATACTTAGTGATTAAGCCCGTCTATGTACATTTTTTTAGTGCAGAAGAAGAATTAAAGATTTTTTATTGTATTAAGCATATTATGTAATTTCAAAATTACAACGATTACATAGATAGTAGTACCTATCATTTATCACATTATTAATATTGTTCTCTAAGAATAATATAAAAACTATTTTATTTATTTTACGTGTGTTTACTCTTGTATAAATTTTACTTTTAGTTGGGGTTTCAGACACAACGATTATGACTTTCACATCTTCCTTGTTTCTTGTATTTATTTCACCTTTATTCAGTACAGTTACTATTTGTGGTTTTAGAAATATAAAAATACCTTTATCGTTGTCCTTTCCATCATCACATTGTTGTTCCTTTAGTGTGGTACAATCAGGTCCGTCCCATCCATCGAAGCACTTGCATTCCCAATAACCTTCAAACGATACCCTGCACTGGCCGTGTCCTAAATAACAATGATCATTATAATAAATATGTAAATTACTTAGTAAGTAAGAAATATGCTCAGACTTAGAAGAAATAATTTATTTCGAGTTGCAGAAATATATTTCAATTTGGGAGAAAGCATCATGTCATAATGGCGTAAACTAGATTATTGAACATCACGTTTTTAGGTAATCCGTAAATTTGGCGGAGGGTTATGCCACACTGACAGCCGGTTGCAAAAAGGATGATTAAAATTATACATGATCAACCGTTTTTATATACGCCACGTGATTGGTAGTTATTATCATTTTTGTTATTTCATCCAGTGACGTGGTTCATAGGCGTACGTTAAACATGTCAAATTACAATCAGCTATTCTCCAACCGGCCGTGAGCTTGGCTAAGATGGCTAATCGTAAACCCACTTGTGTTTTTTTTTTACACTTGAACTATAATCTTTACCTGCGCATCCTCTAGGACATCCTTCAAGAGTGCAGTGTCGTCCATTCCATCCAGAGACGCAGAGACAGGTTCCGTTCTTGCACTGTCCGTGGTCACTGCAGCGGGAGTCACATAACTTGGAGGTACAGAACTCGCCGGTCCAGCCAAGGTCGCAGGCGCATGATTCCCCAACACATCGACCGTGAGAACCACAATCCAAGTCGCAAACCTCTGTAATCACAAAACAATAACATTAAAAATGAAGAGAAAAATAACAAACTCTCATGGGTATAAAGTGAACTTGGCCAGACTGAATGGGACGAGGAGGGATGTATGTACGTATGGAGTTCAGAAGCAATTAAAATTATACCTGTATACAAATAAATTTTGATATACTCCGCCTTGACCAGGTATAGTAACTTCCCAAGTGAAATATGAGATTCTAAAAATACATAACCAAATGCTTCTTAAACCAGAATTTGATTAAATTTGAATTGCTTATGCGAGAAGAACTAATATTTGAACTCTTGGACCTCGCGTTTAATTTATAATAAAATAAGAGTGATATTGTAATCAGTACAAAATCTTAGAAAATAATAATTACCTTTAGAGCAGTCATCCCCGGACCATCGAACATGGCACGTGCAAGTCTGCGATTCGACATCAAACGTTCCATGCCCGGAGCAATCAGGTAGACATTGCAATGCATCCTTATCCATTGTTCCACAGTCCAGGCCTTTCCATCCCTTTTTGCAGACACACGATCCATCGATGCAGAATCCATGGGCTGAACACGTGGGATGTGGGCAGTCTACATCTCCGCAAAACTTGCCCTTATATCCTCTCACACATTGGCACTTTCCATTGACACAGTGTCCGTGGCCATTGCAGTCAGGAACTTCGCATTCATCGTGTCGAAGCGAACACTCCTTGCCTTTCCATCCAGGATTGCATTGACATTCGCCGTTAATATATTCTCCTCGTTGGCTGCAGAGAACTGGACAGACACCTGAAAATTTATTTAAAAAAATGTTATATATCATATAAGTGGCCACCTCAACCACAATAATATCCTACATGTAACTTACACGATTCTAAATGTAGTACAGTCGCCTAAGAAAGTAGTATACGACTTTAGACATAAAGCCTACCAAATACATATATTGCTAATGATGACGTTAGAAAAATAAATGATAGAACAGGATATTATTATGTAATTGTCAGATTTATTTCTGAAAATAGACCTTAATGATTCTAACGAACGAGTTTATTTTGGAAGACTAATCTCCAGCAGTGGAGGTACGGAATTGTGTTTTAGAGGCTGTGATAATGTATTTTTTTTTATTTCGCTGTTAGTCGTAGTCTACCCATATTTCTATCTGACAATCCTAAAATATTTAAACTAAAAAGTTATTATTCAAGCTTACTTTGACTACAATCATCTCCACCAAATCCAGCTTGACATTGGCAGTGGCCCATGAGACACTCTCCTTTTCCTGAGCATCCATTTGGACAGTTCTGGGTCATATCTTCTGCCACTAGAGCTATGAATGAAATTTCTTGCACATCTCCATCGTCGTTGTAGAGAGATAGGAACCAATGACCTTGTTCCATGTAGTGTGTTACTTCTTTCTTAACAGATGGCTGTAAATTTAATGTAATTATTTTAAGATGTTTATTACGTTTTGTTTTTTAATAATAATTTTAATACTTTTGCTTGTTCCTGTTCCGGGGTCTAGCGGTTAAGATAGTAGAATTAGACGCGGAAGGTACCGGGTACGATTCCTGGTCATGAACACATTTTTTGTGAAATTATAGGAGATTGGTACGCTAGAGACATCGACGAGCTTCCCACTCTTGTCGTGATGGGTCATAGTTAACATGGCTAAATGTCTCCTATGAAATGTGTGGTTTATGACTATATTAGAGAAATTGTAAGAGTAAATGTGGTTAGTTTGGAGACTTACATGTGAAGCCCTTGTAGTCCTCGCTTTAAAACCGCTCAATACTTCCAAGAAATGATATTGAGTATGAGTGGGTAAAGCATTTCGGCGTGCATATACTCCTATCGAAGCTCCTCGAGGAATCATGTAGTCGAATTTCACATAGGAAGCTTCGGATTGATAAAATTGCATGTTCCAATAACTATATGGTGGGACTTCTTTAGATAACTTTTCTCCAACGGTAATCTGTTTAAATGTTGTACCATCTGGAGGAAAAGATTGCGCTGGGAATGTTCTTGCGCCTGTAATATGAAATGTTAATTATAATATAACAACAAGGCAAATATTATAATGAAAAATAACATGCGATGACTATGAGTACACAAACATTAAAAAGAACATCATAAAATGTTGCTATCTACGAGTATAAACTAACTAGGCATTACTTACTATGCAATATGCATACATTAAAAGAAATAAAATATCATGCTTATTAAAATAAATTCGATCTAGTTGACTACACATACTAACCACTAAAATGTTATCTTAAAATTCTCAAGCACCAGGAAACCATTATGAAGCAGTTATTTTGTTAGCACAAACATAAATTATTAGTTATCCTATAGCGCCAATTTATGAATTTTGATGATTTGTTAGTTATGTTAGACGAATTTACATTATTTCTTGGTTTACATCACCTTCTAATATAAGAATGGGCGGAGGTTCAACTTTAGGACATACACAAGGTTTTTTTGGAATTGATGATATTGTAGTTGTCTTATAATCTACTTCGCTTGCATGAGTATTGCCCTCAATGGCGATGGTTGTAAATTCTTCTTCATTTTCCGTTGTTGAATAATTTTCAGTTTCTGAATAATTCTCTGTTGTTGAATAGTCCTCAGTTGCAGAATAATTATATGTTGTCGAATAGTAATCGGTTGATTCCGAACTCCCATAAGTAGTGCTACCAAAATCTGTTGTGGCCGAAACGTCTTCATTATTTAATATTTCTACACTATCGGTTGAAAAACTTTTAGTATTTATTATAGTAGTTGAATCAAAATAGTCTTCATACAAATCGTCTGCTGTATTAGTGCAATCTGGACAAGCACATTCACAAATACCTCCCCCGATATCGTTTGAGTTTTCGAAAGTTTCGGTTTGTTTGTTGTTTTTTCCTTCTATTGTTGTAGGTTGGTTAAAGTTTGTGGGTATCGTAGGTGCTACCTCCATTGGTGTAATCTTTACAGTTGGAATTTCAAAACCACTTCCAACAGTGGGAACAGTGACAGTTAGGGAATAAAGTGGTTTATAAGAGTTTTCAGCATCGTCAGCTGATATAGTTAAATTTATTAAAACATGTTTGGCATTTGCTCCAACATCAGGGTTTTTATTTTTAGATAAAATATCTGCTGTAGTAGATTTTTCTGTGATTATACTATTGTCATTAGTTTTATATTCACTGTCATTGTTATTAGCACTCGGTGACGTTAATTCATGCTTATTAGGTGCAACAAATTGATTTGTAGTTTGATATGGGTTTGAATTATTATCTACGTATGGTTCTTTTAATGTTGTTGAAGTATGATAAGTGCTAGTTACAAAACTCGGAAACATTGTCGCTTCATCAACTTTTATGTTGTTTTCTATTTCTTCACTGTCCAAGTCACCAAGGAGTGTGTCGTTAGGGTAAAGGTGCAGATCTTTATTTAGTTTTGTTAGTAATTTAAAAAACCTGCGACGTTGAATTCCGCTATCAAATGCGTAAACCGAAGAATATACGGCATCACTTTGCATAGCAGAGGGATCATAGTCGACGCTGTTTTTGCTGGAATTTGTATTATTTACTTCAATAATTTCTGGTGGACCTTCCAATGAAACATTTTTGTTAATCTGAGTCAATTCTGCGGTGTTATTAATTATCACAACATTGTTAAGTATTTTTTCAGTAGTACTAGACACCAAAGCATTGTTAATTTGTTCACTATCCGTAGTGGATGTTTGAGTGACATGGTCCCCGCTGCTCGAAGCTGTAGCCACACCATGCACTAAACTAGAAGTGTCAACAGTAGGTATAGTAGTGGACTCATGCATATCTACAGTGAAAGAGGTTTCAGTAGTGCCAGTTAAAGAAGAAGAAGAAGCATGCTCTCCAGCTACATCTCTACGAGAGCGAACATGAGGGTCTTCTAGGTTACCTGAAGCGGCGGGAGGTGAGTTTTGATGCTGTCGATTAGTTAGTGATTTGTTACTTGATTCCAGAGTCGTAGCCTTTGAAGACGGAAACACTTCGGTTGACTCACCAACTAGAACAGTGCAGGCTTTGGAATTTTGATATGACCAGTTCACGAAATATGATGCTGGAAAAAATTACAAAATCAATGCATTTTTAATTTATTAAAAAACCATTATTTTACTCTAATAAACTTTTAAATTACATATTTTTTTAATGAAATATATCCAATTACGATAATTACCTGACATATAAGAAGCAATGGCTAATAGAACGACGAAAAGTATTATAAATACTATGGCAGTACATTTCCAAGAACATCTTGAAGAAAGTCCTTTTCTAAAATGGAATCTAGATCCAGCAGGAGTAAAATGGGAGGCTCGCAGGTTATTGCGAACTGGAAGATTAGGCACAGGAGCCCCGTAAGCCGGGTGGGACCTGTCATTTCGGTCCATTCTCTCCAGGGTATTTTTGTCTTGCTTCCCAGGACTACTACAAGATGAATTTGATTTGTAGTCCATAGACGGATTCTTCTGAATATCGCCTGAAATATAAAGATAAATATAAAAAACAATAAAAAAAAAAACATTATCATGTATGTATTGACATGATATTTTCTTTTAAAGAAAATGGTCGCTTTTTAAATATGGCAACTTGTTAAACAGGCATGGAGGTAGGAACTGGTGTGAGTCACCAGAGGCTGGTAACACTTGATTCCATTCTTATACCTCGTGTTCGCTTACCACCAGGTGTTAGAATCGTGGCCAGCAAAACCAGGTGAAAATCAAGGAGAGAGGCTTCCTGAGCAGTAAATTAAGTCAAATTTAGTTACCTGAAGGCACGTAGAAATTGCCAGACGGCGTACGAACGAGACACGATGGCTCGAAGTCAGCGAGGTCGGCTGGGTTGCCGGTGATGCGACCGTTTAGCCGAGACATCGTGGGGTTTCGTGGCGGAACATCTGGGGGTGGCCTGCTGCCCTCCAATAGACAACCTAAGGACAAACAAAAACAGGTTAAGATAACTTATCAATGGTTCAAGACAAATTATAAATCTGTCTGATAAAATTCTAAATAAAAAGTTTCAAATGTCGCACGTTACACATATTGCGACTGATGTAAAAATAATTTAAGAAATTGCAAAAAGGCTATATAGGATATTGTTTCAAGTATTATTTAAAGTACTTGTTGTGTATTTAAAAGCTATATGATAAATCTGCTTTGATTATATTAAAAGGATATTAAAAGCAACGAGATTTAATGAATTTCATCCACCATAATTTTACAAGTCGAAATTCAATTAAGGCCAATATTGCTCACTGTAATGGGTCGTAAACAAACACGGGCACAAATCGGCCCATGCAAATGGATCAAAGATCGCGTGTTTCAGTAGTTCGTTATAAAGGAAATATATTACTTAAAGAGCGATTTCTCAAACCACAGGGAGCGGCGGAGGCCTCTCCCATCGTTAATATAAGCTAATGGGAAATCGAAGTATTATCTCCCCCCGCTTCGGATGAGCGTCTCCAGCCAACTTTTGATATCCGACAAATTTTAAAGATTCCTGGGAGCGTTAATTAATTTATTGTAGCGGCCAATGTAGCCGCAAGAAAACTCAATTAATTTTAAAAGGGTTTTTGTGTTGTTTTTTCTCGATCGGCCTGACCCCCTCTTACCGAAAAGAAAATGGCGAAGTTCTCGATAATTTGGCTTAGGCTACCCTTTGTGGCGGCCCTTTGTGTAGAATCGTTTCCGAGTAATTAGAACTTTTACGATCAATTATATATTTTTTAAAGAAATAGCTACTAGTAATAAAACCTAAATTCATAAATGATTGTCTAGTTTGTATATCCCCTCGGGCTACGACTTCCGCGAGAATACAAATGGGCAGGCGTTTTGTCTCAAGATCAATGTCAGAGCGGGAGGCCCGCCCTAAGCTATCAAAGTACAGTCATTAGTCCCACCTCGTTCTTGTTCCAATGAAAAACTAAATCACGAGATCCCTCACCTAATTTAGGAGGACAAGCGTACTCATTAATACACACGTCAGTGTTGGTGCTACTACAAAATGTGGCTCATTTGTATCCGAGCTTGAGAATTATGGTAATCAGAGCTGCCAAGTCTTTTGTCTGTAATGGTAGGTAATTATTCGGGCACCTCCAGGGGACAGTTCGTCACCGTGAGGGTACCCTGGAGGGCTTACAGATTCGACACTCGTTACGCGAATCGTCTGAACTTTTAAAAGGGAACGCGAATTTGAGCGTCGACGAGGGACCTGTCTGCCTTCCTGAATAAACTCTTTTATTCTAAATTCGGCTTTATCTTCCTTTTAAATTCCTTTTTTAACATTTTACACTCTGCCCGTAACACATTTTTTACAATCGGAAATCGATTAGTTGCCAATCTTAGAGAAAGTACTTTTATTTGACTTCAAATAAACATTTTATACGGGTATAGCAGCTGGTTGGATATTTTCCACTTCAATTTTCTATTCCTATTTTTTCCCAAAGCAAACCAAAGCTAGGTTACTTATTGGAAGATAAAGGGGGTTGTGTTTCGGCTCATTTGCGGCCGAGCTCAGCCCCAGCGGAGCATGATTTCTTACTGCAAAAGGGGAGTCTATATGAGGAAACTCGCTGGGTTTTTAAGTGAAGTAAAAGTATTTTTAACAGTAAAAACATGTGACAGAGGTTATTTTTATTATTAAAGAAAATATAACAACATATGAAAGTTCCATTAAGGTAATGCGAAGACAAGCAAACACAAAACAAGTAACATTTATATCGCCGCGGAGTCAAGAGCAGGACTGTCAAAGATATATCTTTCTCCAGGTAGTTTCATAACTTTAGACGTTGATGTATGAGATGCTGAAAACAGAGTTGCGTAGAACATTACTGTGCCAGAAACAAATACCGCTACAGTGGCGCACGTGTTGCCAATCTTTACTTCGTTACGGCTCACAGATTTCAAACCAAACACAGAACACGTGTCGGAAATATCTAACGAGTATGTACAACTCTGTCTGATACAGAATTGTTGTAAACAGTTCTAAATTATTGAGTTAATCATAATTCGCCATATGCTCCATACGGCAGAGTTCCCGCACGATTTTAAAATTTACCACCGAAGTTGGTCGGGTGTGGAATATTTATATGAGAGGAGCGGCCGATTTATTGTTTCAGAAACTTGGTCCGCCATTGCTGTGACTTCGTTTTAATTAGTACCCATTCATCGTTGGAACAATTGACTCTCCGAACAAATCCATTATAGAAAACTTTTCGATAGTCGATAAAGAGCTTTTTAGACTCATCGATTCGAGAAGATTGCAATCTTGATCGTTACATGCATAGTAAGTGACTAAGTTTTTGGGTCAATTTTCTCAACAAAAGAAGACTTTCCGGGGAACTGTAATTACTTTTTAGCTTCATAATAAATCTTGTTCGGTGAAGACTCAGTTTCTGCTCTCAGTGTAGAGCGATCGACGTCGGTTATAAAGAGCATTATGGAAGTTTTGGTGGCTCGGTAAAGCGTAACTGAAATGTTCTGACGTGGGTACCATCTCGAGTGCGGACTATAGATAGATATAATACTATATAAAAGGGATTGCGTAATAGCATTACGGGAACATTTTAATCGGTAGGTCACAGTTGACCGGATTCGAATTCGATAACCTCAATGGTTAATATAGATTGATTTGGGTTCGTTCAGTATCGAAGCTACCTATATTACGCTAAATGTAATTTCATTACTTGATCGCGCAATATGTTCCTGTTCAATATCTTCTATAACATGTTCATTAACATATTTATTGTTATTTTTAGCTTTAAACCTGTGAATACTGCTAACTTGTTCAACTTAATATGTGCGTGTTTAGGATGTGAATCCGCTTATTTATAAGCGTGGTTTCTGACCACCCCGAAAAGTAAAATTTTGTAAGTTAAAAATTAGTTTATAGCAACAGTGTTTTACGAGTAATTAAAAATTATAATATTGTTGATATGATGATCCACCCATGGTATTGTTTACCTAGTTTGTTTAAACAATTGTATAATTTAAAAAAATATAATGTATTGACAATTATAGTAAAGTTGTGCTCACCTTAAGGAAATAAATGAATTGATTTGATTTGAGATGATAAGTGGCAAGCTCACGGCGTCGGAAAGTAAAATTTTCTCTGTGTTCTGGACCAAGAAAAAACAAAGAATCATTTGTTTCTAAATCTACCTCCATATCAACTACATTGCAGTTTTTAGTTTCCAGTTGTTCTGATAATTGGCTTACTTAAATTTTAGCGTGCTGTTAGGTTTAAAACTAGCATGAACCTTCAAGTGGAAGGGGAGCAAAGGGTGTAGTGCAATGTATCACGTCTTGACGCCGGTCTATGTCGCTGATAACATTACTAGACAAAGCTAGTCCCATATCACTGGCAGCACCACTAAATACGAACGCTCATTTACAACCCCGTATACTACCCCAACGATCCTAGCCTCTAAATTAACTATTATAGCGTCTATTGTAGCCTGCCGACTATTGTATTATGTCGACGTTTATGACAATATTCTGCTTCTTTAACCGCAAACGTTAAATTGATATAATAATAAATTCCTTTATTTATTATTAGTTTTGGTTATCGCTCGTTATTTGCAGTTATAGTTATAGATCGTTAGATAGACGAACATATACGAGCTTAGAATTCATATCTAAATCTGCTATAGCTAAGTTTTCCTTACAGATTTATTTCTCAGTCAGGTCAACATTAACAGGTCACTGGAATCTGCTTAGTTGCTGGACATCTGCTAACATCTTACTCTTTAGACCACTTTGCTGCTTAGTCTTCCACTAACAGGAGTAGACTGATTCAAAATAATTTATAATGATGTGTCACAAATACCTGTAATAGGTTTACGTAAATATGACTTAAATAAAAAATATACATATATCTTTAAGGTTGACATTGAGTGTCGGTTTGATCTTTTTGTTTATTTATTATTTAACGCTTGGGTCTAAGGAAATAGAATTTGGCTACTGTTTTGTTATAGGACACTCGGATTTATTTATGTTGACATACTGACAATGTTACTCGAGTGACCCGCTCGCTGTACTCTTAGCTGTATCCATCACAATATAAAGCTTTGTTTACTACAACAACACTGAGTTTACATATGGGACATCAAGGAAGTTTAGACTTTTTGCGGAAGAACATAAAGTAGGGTTTTTTGAGTCGCTTGTTAGGGGGTGGCATAAGGCGGTTTCCTGGCGATAAGGATGTTGCCTAAGTCGGACCGTCACGCGACCTGTCCACTAATTTATGTTGCGCTGATTTTAGATATACGCCGACTAGACGTTCTTACCCTACGTTTTGAAGACGGTCTTGTGTAGCCCTTTTTATGGGTCGTTATGGTAATAAATTGTCTATGAAACATCCGCTATTAAGCATGAAGTTGTACCGCTAAATTCAACATTGACCCTTTGAAAAACATACCCGTATTTTATATGAAAATAAATAGTTGAAATAGTATAGCCAGACATTTACTATTACCTGATTTAAACATCTGTTAATGGTCAAAACAATGTGAAGGCGCATCATTAATCTCACTATCTCATTGTATTTCTTTGTCTAAATCCATTAAATTAATTACAGCCATTTGGGGAGCCGACTCCGTATTTATTAGGCTCGTTATCATTCATTGAATCTTCCGATAGAGAAACGAGTACTTTTTGGTAAATTGGAAGGAATGCCAGGGGGGCAAGACGCCGAGGTGATGGATAGACGACTTACACGAAAATGGGAAGCCAAATTAGCTGTCTGCCGAAGAATGCAGTTACCGAGGTGACTGATTCCTGGCAATGGATTCCGGAGGCTCGGCGCGCGATACCATTCGAAGAGGCGCGACTTAGATTCATAGATGTCATCGGGTCGCTCGATAAGGGCGACCAAATTGGGAAATTCCTTTTCGGATTGAAGTGATCTGAGAAATTACTAAACGAAAGAAAAGCGTCATGATGTTAGTGTAATAAGGTTAATTTCTCTGTCGTTGAGAGTCTGTGGCCGAACAAATCCCGGCTTGGAGCGTTTAATTAGAGTTGGCAACAATGGCGGCTGCGGACATTTGATTCTAGTTGAGCCCGTCAGGAGATGGCAGATAGCCGAAGCCGACCTCGGGACTCGGCAGACTTCATTAACCTTTGCCATCCGCGGAAGCATTAATTACGCCTAATAGAAACAAACACAACGAACTCAAACAGATAAATGGGCTAAGATAGTTATTTAATTGTCTTATCTGAAGAACGGCCGAGTCGAAGAACGTCTCCGAGAGGGAGGAATAATGCAGATTCATTTGCCCTTTATGTCTTAACTTTTGTCAAAGTTTCCTTAGAGATCGGACGAATCCCCTTTTCTAATAAACGATTTGAGTATAAACGAAGGGGTGGCAATTACAGTTGCGCGGCGTCGTCATCTTTATGTTATTGTAAATTACGGAGCTTTCGTTTGAAGAACAGGATTGCGGGTCGAGTAAGGTGGACGATAATTACAAGCGTCACTTTAAGAAGTGCTGGAGCTCGAACTCGGCTAAGAAGCCTACTACGAGTCTATTACCAATGACTACCGTGGGGGACTACGATGGGACCGTGGGGGACTACGATGGGACCGTGGGAGCCAAGTGCTAGAAAGTTAATTAAGGAACTCTCTAAGAGAGTTAATGCTGTGTGTGACAAGAGGACTGGCAGTTATATCGCGCAGCAAATCAGCATTGCTGTGCAGCGAAGGAATGCTGCAAGTATTCTTGGCACACTACCACATAAACAAATCATGGGCACACATTATTATTTTAATAATATTTTTGTCTCTTATTAGGAAAATAATCTTTAGTGTTTTTATGCTTATAATAAAATCCATTAATCTGTAATAAAAACGACTCTTCAACAGCAATTTGTCAAAGTCGATCATCAGCGTAGCATTATCTCGGAAGGCTTATAAAGTACGTCAAAACTTCAGCCTTCCTTCGTGAGATGAAGGCAGCTGTAGCGACGTGTGAAGGGAAATTTATTGAGCCGCGGCGAGATGCGCCGTCACGTGTCCGCGCGGATGCGGTCATATTTTCGTCGCAGCTTTTTTAAAACGGAAGTGCGAGCGCGATACCGGCCTGATAGAGATTGATGACGGCCGACCCTCCGCGCGGGTCATTGAGCTTCGCGATTATGCCGAAGGGGATTCGCATATATCCAAATTACATCCATGATAGACGTTCCTTAACCTGTTTGGTAATAATCTCTACATATGTAGGTGATTGCACCTTAAATATAAAGGCTGCAGTTTGGCCCAAAGATAGCGTAACTACCTTTCAGAAACTTTCAAAGGAAAAGCATTCGAAGTTTCTGATAAAAGGTATGGCTTTTTGAATATAGAGAAGTGCTCCTGGAGCAGAGCTGAAGTAGTCGAATCTAGACCCCTGGGTTCGTAAGCCACACGGGCGCTGTTACACCAATAACGGCGGAATTACCAGCGGGTGGTCACCCGCTGAGATCCTGCTGGGGAAAACGTGGAAATGTCCCCATCCCCAACCCAGGCCAATTAGCCATCCAGGCCTGGACGACTCCACTGACTGATTGTCTTGTCACCGTTGCAAGCGTTATTTTCGTATCAATAGTATTCATTTTAAAAACTTAATTAATCTATGCACAAATGCAGACTTATTGGCGATAGGCATTCTTTGACACCCAAAACCTTAACACATTTAGACAATATAGATGGTAGGTCACAATACCACCACTTTAGACTAACAATATTCACAGTAAAGTAATTAACAAAACTAAAATTCGCACTTGACTTGTCAGCACAAAAGTGCGCGCGTATTAACATACGAGATATGACACATGAGAGTATTTTAATATTTGAGAGTATGTTAAGGCGTTTATCTCGATGGAATTGTTATGAAATTGTTTCTGGCCAGCGTGGCAAGGGTAGGCCAAATTCTCCAAAAATATGTACGTTGGGTTAGGCATCTATAGCAGTGCACCCAGAATGCCCATGCATAATGTAAAGCTGCTTTTAGCAAATTGTATGCTTGTAAATTGTGATACACGACGCGACCGGTTCAATATGAGCTATTTCGGAGTCCAGTGGCCAAACTATGTTTCTTTGAACGCAGGCGTTATAAAAAGGTATCTGTTAATATGTCTAATAGTTAAGCTTCTAAGAGGGGACTGTATATATTTTGATGAAGAAGAATTATAATAATTTTCTCGTTCATTTTTAATGCTAGTTTTAATTTTAAGTTGCCTACGTTTAAGGTTATCCCTGATTCACATCCTAAGCTAGGAGATAATAAACCTGCTGAAATCAGTAGACAAAGGCATACGACTTATGGAAACAAAGATATATAAGGTACTCACAATCTCGAAGCACACTATTTCCAGCTTGGCCAAGTAGTGTACAGTATTCCCAAATTAATAATGCACATACAGATCTTCGCTAATTGTCGTATTCCCGGAAACACCCGAATCATTGAATCGTAAGAGCCTAAACATTGCACTTGCATTTTGCACCTTGTTCGAAAGAAATAGAAGTCAATATCATGTGTACACAATCGAAAACAATTCGGGCGGTCGGTGACTGCATGTGTTCTCTCTGAGTGGAATTATATAGAGCTGATGTTACACACCGTTCTTGGTTTTGTTTTCAAAGGTGAATTTAATTTCAACTTTAATTATCTTATTCAACTTTAAATAGTTCATTTTGTAAAATAGGAAAACGTACTAACAACTAGCACAAAACACATAATTCTACTAAATTATGCATGAAGAAAATGCACTTAACCACTCTAAATACATATCGTCTTCCGACGCTCGGGGAATACGACCGTTGCCGAACAGTGACGAAGATTTCTATGCGCATTATCACTTTGGGAGAACTGTACTTTAAATAAAACTTCAATTATTATTATTATTATTTGATCTTTTTGTTGTATACACTGATTTTCTCAATGCAAGCTTGTGCATACGAAAAATTGACAGTTTATTATAAAGCTAGACACGACAACGGTGATGTTAGTTGAGTCACTACAATTTTTGGTGTAGGAAGAATTAGGGTAGCAACTTAAGGAATCTGGATAGGATACCAAGCCGTGACTGAGCAATAGATGGAATAATCAGCAACAAAAAAATCAATTTAAATAGTGCACGTTAAATACGACCATAACCGGCATTGCACTGTTATAGACTAATTCTGTTACGATTGGCCTTGCTTTGTTTTTCATACTGTTTGTCTAATTGCCCAGTCTATATAAATTTAATGTCTTTGGTTAGATTATTAGGTCATCTTTACCACCCACGGCCTCAAAGCTCGCTTGACTTCGTTGCGAGTTAACGTGGCAATAGGTAGTAGGTGTGATTTAATCTATTGTATTGGCTCTGCTTGACTTTCACATGACGCTCACTGGATTAAGCAAAAGCATCCAGTATTGAACGGTTGCGGTTTGAAAAACAGACTAGGGCCACAGTATTTACGGATAAGTTATGGTAATGCAAGATGGACTGTAATAGCAAAATTGCAGTCGTTTATTCGCAATTTAACAACGTGCTATTTTTACGTGGACATTGTTATTAGATGGTAATTTATTTACAAATATTAGTTACTCATATTTACACTAGAGCATAATTTAGTATTTTTGAATGATGGATGCTGCATAGTAGTGCTTAATATTAATACGAATGTAAGCCTATTTTTAAATTCATTCGGATTTTTAAATACTTATTTTAAGTGGTCAAGTATACGATAGATATGAATCACGGAAACAAATCGGCTAATATTACATTTTGGTTAATATTATAACCCTCATAAAAAACCAACAGAGATCCGATAAAATATGGTGAGTGGGAGAAAAAACTATTAAGGGTAGGTTCTTTTACGAATAAATTCGCTGAGGAAATAAATATGAGGGTCATCTGGCCCCTATTTCACCATGCCGACAGGTGCGACAATTGTCAAGAAAAAATCACTGTTACCATCACTATCGTTACTACTCGTACTAGAATTATAACGCAACCATGACACAGCTTTAATAACATGTCAAGATTTACCGACAAATCTACAAATATGTCGACTGGGAAAAATAATTCTTGTTTCGTAAAAAAATTGACATTAAATTTAGATATACATACAATTGTAACAAAATCCTGTCATGTTTATAGGATTTTCTATAGAAAAGAATTTTTAAAATTGTCATATGTTACCTGTCGCTTGACAATTTTACCTCGATATATGTAACTGATAATTGTAACTGGCACTGTTCGCCCTAGGAGGTGGTAAAGATAGATCTACAGGCATATTCTCTTTAGATAAACTCGCATTAAATCAATCGTCAATGGTAGTAGAAGGTCGAAGGATATTGAACCCTTATATTTAATATATATATATATTATTTTGCAGGATGTAAACTTAATATGCAGCCGGATCTATTCTTTTATGGTTGAAATATTTATGCATATTGTCATTCCAAAAATACCTACTTATGACAACGGATTAGAAGGTGTTTAAGAATGGGAGCAACTGACGCCAGCCTCAGACAACTAACAACAGTCCCTACCACTATGCCGGCCTATAAATGATAATCTAATTGGTATAAAGACATAATTAAAAATAAATTACATGCCAGTTGAAAGTATTTAATAAAATTAATGAATAGGGTGTATGTAACAAATCGTGGCACTTACAGCTGTATTGTAATTGTGAGTGCAGAGTGTAATCATAGAAATATACTTGTGTAAAAGTACCAGCCCAGCCTAATACATTGTTTATTATGCGGCTTCAGAACCAACGTGAAAAAGAATCTGTCTGCAGGAACCCGATTGTAACGATGTCAAATCAGATATTTATAAAAAAGAGGAATATCGCATAAAATATATTTTTACTCCACCTGATGGTAAGTGGCGCGCAAGCTCCATGAATGCTAGCAACTGGAATCAGACACTCATGACTGGCATCAGTCCCTAAGATGGCTTGACTGGACATGACGGCAATTCGAGCCTGATCCCGAAACGTGTAGATACACTTTACTGGGTTTATCGGCACTAACGGTGGATACTTCCCCGCCCCGGCAGACTAGGCAATTTACCAACATCAGTCCGCCTACCACCTATTTAATTTACACAATAAAATTCTATTGTTTTAAATTACATACTTTTACGTATTATGGTCGCATCGAATTTTAAGTCGAATTCAATATAAAGTCGAATGAATTGGTAATTGTGCCTCCGACAGAGAATAATTAATTACAACATTCGTCACCAGTTCTCAAGATAAAATCTGATAAATATGTCAGGTGTGGTGATTGTATTCATTCATGTCAAAAAAGACAGGAAAACAAAACATTGTTGTATAAAATGTGAAAAGCCAATATGTATGGAGCACGCGATTTTTTTGTGCGGAGACTGTTTCAATTTGTAGGTTATATTTTGATTTTTCTATTTTTATAATAAGATTATATTATATACTAATAATAAATATTTCCAGACAGGTCACACAGCGCCATCTAATTTCCGTGGTAAGCTACGAGGCTTGTGTTACGGAAACTAGATGGTTGATAAACTACATATTATACTTTTTTTATTTTTTTTTGTAAATAAATACATATTATACATATTAAGGAATAAATTTTAATAGGTGGTAGGCGGACTGATAGTGGTCTTGAATTTGCCCAGTTTCGGGATCAGGCTCGAATTGCCGTCATGCTCAGTCAAGTGTTAGAGACTGATGTCAGTCATGAGTGTCTCATTCCAGTTGCTAACATTTATGGACCTTGCACTCTACTTACCATCAGTCACATGTTGTTCTAGTAAAAAAAAAATAGAAAAAAAGGATTCGTTAAGGAAACGTCTAAGGATACGAGTATTTAACTATAAAATTATTCGAAATTGTAAATATATGTCTATGATAATAATTGACACTATAAATCAAAATGACATGCATTTGATAGGATCCTCCCGTACCCTTACCGAGGGGTCGGATGCAGAGTTTTTGTGGCAAAGGAAAGATTCCAAGAAAACCACCCTCTTTGCTAATGCTGTAGATGGCTATTTAGATATTCTTGACCTTTAGCCTGAAATGGTTAGGGGCAAGCTGCGACCTTTAGTTACGAGGTTTTTTTTTATAAAAAAAAAAACAAAAGTTAAAACAAAAAAAAAGGAAACAAAAAAAAGTTTTTTTTTTAATTACAATAATTATAAATCTTATAAACTAGTGGTACTGCCTCCGTGGTCTAGCGGTTAAGTCCGTGGGTTTAGACTCGGACGTACCGGGTTCGATTCCTTGTCGGGCCACAATAAATTATCTAATTTATTTGTGATATTATATATATAAAAATATATATATTTAATGTCATATTAAATTGACTCATATGATTAATTATTTAATTTGTTACTACCTCTAAATCCTGATTTAGTTTAATAATTCTTGTAAAGAACTTTTAGAAAAAAAGCTACCCACAACTGTAATATGTATAAATTTTTCGCTTTGTATTACAAATTTTGACCTGAGGCGTTAAAGGCCTCCCCCACACAAAACGCGGAAATATAGGGGCTTCGAGCCTTACACATTCATCCTCATTCTTGATCCAATCACATCGAATTTGAATCGAAAACGATTTATAACATATCGCACCGTTCATCATCATCATCATCTTGATCATCAGCCTATGTCTCTCCACTGCTGGATATAGGCCTCCCCCAAGGCTCGCCATTTTACACGATCTTCTGCCACCCTAATCCATCCCCCACCAGCGACCTTCCTCAGGTCATCTGTACATCTGGCAGGGGGTCGTCCCACTCTGCGTCTTCCAGTACGAGGTCTCCACTGTAGGACCCGTTTACTCCATCGTTCATCGCTTCTGCGACAGACGCCCATTGCCACTTCAACTTGCTAATTTTGAAAGCTATTTCAGTAACTTTGGTTCTTTGACGGATGTTAACGTTTCTGACTTTATCCTTCATAGCTCTCTCCATAGCTTGCTGAGCGACCTTGAATTTATGTATCAGACCCATCGCACCGTTAGTAATACATAATACGAAAAGTATTTGTTTGGGAAATTGCGTTTAAGAAGAAAGTCATTTTTATTTTTGTCGATGCCATGAGGTGGTACTAGTGGAACCGGAACCTACCTAGTTTAACGTGATTTGCGAGGCACAGGAACGTGGTGTTGTAAATGTACGATAAATGTACGTATTTCTCATTGGTACATACCGCGGTTTGAACTAACCTTTTTGGGATTTGAGGAAATCGTTCCTTCAACCACCACCGCCTGTTACACCGATTACATTGACGGTCAGTTGCAGATAGGCTGATTATCTTTTGACATGTTTACCGTTTGATTGTGAGCCACGTCGTTGGCCGAAATAACCAAAATGACAAGCTAACTAATCAAGTGGCATATTACAAAATATTGATCAGAGAGCTGCCTCCGTGGTCTAGCGGTTAAGTCCGTGGATTTAGACTCGGAGGTACCGGGTTAGATTCCTGCTTCCGGACACAAACATATTTAATAATGTAAGTAAATATATTTAATTATTATTTAATTTATTTGTGATATTTCTCGAGTTTGGTACGCTGGAGACATCGACGAGCTTGCAACTTGTCATGATTGGCCTATAGTAAAGTTGGCTAAATGTAAATCAGCTTATTTATAAGCGTGGTTTCTGACCACCCCGAAAGGGAAACGGTCGTGATGATACTTTACTACTGATCAGAGATTATTTTAGTCGTCCTTCCTGCAACTGGCCGTAATAATCATGAACGCTGATTAAAAAACATTGGCTTGTACTGAAATGTTCAAATCAAATCGTATTGTGTTCGAGTTTGTTCAAGAATACCGCTTTAAGGCGATAACCGTTTTTTATACGGCTAATGCTCCTGAATATCTCCTCTAAGCTGATAGAATTGTACCTCGGATTCTTATTGCTTTGAAGTTCTATTAAATTGTACCACTTTTAGGTTTTGGAGGCGTGAAATTGTAGTTGGATTGGAAGATCGATATAGTACATTACACATACACTTTATTAATCTCTCATATTGAAAAAAAAAAGTATCATTACGATCGTATCCCTTCCGGGATAGTCAAGAACCACGCTTTTTTTTAATGAAGCGGATTCACATCTCAAAGTCAAAGTCAAAATATCTTTATTCACCTAAACCTATTACAGGCATTTATGAAACGTCATTAATTTAATTATTTTGAATGATTCTACTCCTGCTAGGGAAAGTCGAAGGCAAAATACCACGTGGCCGAAGCCCCATACGCTGGTCTGACCAGATCCGCACCTCACTGAATACCCAGATGCACGATGCCCTACATGCAGCCGTGAACAGATACGGATGGCGCAGCATCGTCCGGGACAAAGTGATCCGTGGAGGCGGTCACGACCCTCAGCAGTGACGCAAGGAGGAGTAGAAGACTAAGCAGCAAAGTGGTCCAATAAGTAAGCTGTTAGCAGAAGACCAGCAGCTTAGCAGATTCCAGTGACCTGTTAATGTTTAATCTGACTGAGAAAGGAATCTGCAAGGAAAACTCAGCTATATCAGATTTACAAAATAAAACATATAGAGAACTACACCACAACGATCAATTAATAAGCTTTTAAATCTCGAGTTTGGTATGCTAGAAATATCGACGTTGCCACTTGTCATGATGGGCCTGTAGTAAAGTTGGCTAAATTTAAATCAGCTTTATAAAAACAATCAAGCGTGGTTTCTGAACATCCCGAAAGAGTCATTTCTATTTATTTATTCATTCATTTCCACAGCACATTACAGAACATAAAGGTTAGTATATAATTGAGTTTATACATTGGCCAAATTAGGAAACATACTTTATTACTGATACTTAGGTGTCAAAGAAAAGGAGAAAAAACAGAAGAAATTCAATTAAACAAAAAAAAAAACAATAACACAAATAAAATTAGAGATATCCAATATTGAATTAAATTAAATCAAAAATTAAAAAAGAAAAAAACTAAAGATCAAATTAAATTAAATTAAAGATCAAATTAAATTAACTTTAAATCTTAAATAAACATGAGAATAGTTGAGGTCATTGGGTCTAAGACTCTGTGTTTTAGGAGCTGTATTGTGGAATATAACCTAACAATTAAAATTTTGTTACTGTAGACAGAGTATCAGTAATTGGGTCGGATTGCGCCCAACGAGATTTGAAATGTGTATCGTTAGTGAATTGCGATTTACCTAGTAAATATGATCATAAATTGATCTTGTTACGAAATGCGTGTGTGATTGCATTCGGCATGCCATCTGTCACGTCATGAGCGGTCCATGATCGAATGTGTTTGGCGGGAAATGCAGCTGAACGCGTCATTGTCGTGATTAGATTCAAAATTCGAACGCACGTAATGTACCGACAAAAGTTATGAGCGATGACGGTCCTCATCATCATTATCATCATTATAGCCCCTAGACCTCCACTGCTGGGGATGGGTCAGAACATATATCTGGAGAATTTGGCCTACACTCGCCACGCTGGCAAGACGGCTCGGCGAAAATGTGATGTAATTTTTTTTTCTTATGTCAATTTATGAACGATTCCACAATTTGGTATTAATGGAACCGGGACCGACGGCTTAACGTGCTCTCCGAGGCACGGGAATAGTGGTGTTGTAAATATATAACAAATGTACATAAGAGGGTTTAAACCGACCTTTGTAGGATTTACGAAACGCGTTCTTACAACCGAGCCACCACCGTGCCATGATGGTCTTCAATAGGTCCTAAATTGGTTATAACAGTCTAAACCGACCTTCACCGATCAGTTATAAAATATGAGGCAACCCATCCCCTCAGCATTTGTTAGCATATTTTATTATATAAAAAGTGGATTTCATTTGGATAACCGATTGGTGAATTTTACTCTACCAAGGATCTTATATCATAACATTTATAAAAAAAATTACATAAATATTGGATCACTTATTTGTAAACAGTAAACAGCAGATAGTCGCAATCTACTAGACAAATGCTTAGTGATCTAAAGGAAGCCATACATGATCAAGTTTACAGTTTGACTTGCTTTACATGACGATTAACATTTTTTATGTTTCTTTAAAGGACATTGTACAGAATACATCAGAATAATCGCGTAATTTATTCATAATAGTGTTCATAACGGAGTTGGGGATCATCAAATTTCAAGTGATGCAGAATTTGATGCTTTTAACAGAGTAATTCGCTTAAATATCGCCCAAACAAGTCGGGTATATAGAAGTTAATAATAACCATTACAGAGTAAAATTTATAGTTTTCCATATTTATTCACATTGTAGCACATTATTAACACCATTTTTGACTAACAATATCCGGAGTAAAGTAATTTATAAAACATAAAACTTGGACTTGACATGTCCGTGAAAAAGGCGGGAACTCACTCTCCGGTAAACTTAATTATAGTTAGAGATTTAATACGAGCACAATTATTAATATCTGGCAAATAAATAAAGCAGCTTTTTAAAGCTGAATTGCAAATTATGTATTCAATTGTCTTTGGGGCGTTTGTGGCGCTTTATTTTAAAATTATGCAGCACTTAGCCGCTGCGGGTGACACAGTGACAGTTTGTGAGCTCCAGCTTGTCTAATACGTAACTACCGGTACATGTTGGTGTACGGATACGACAGACGCATTCAGCCAGGATGGGCGACATTCGGAAAGCTGCGCCATATATTCTTATCAAATCCAGACCCCCTGGGTTCGTAAGCCACACGGGCGCTGTTATACCAGTAACGGTACCTAGAACTAAAAGTGCATGAATTACCAGCGGGTGAGAAGTATCCCAGCGTGTGCCGGGGAGAACGGGGAAATGTCCTCATCCCCAATCCAGGCCCATTATACATCAGGATATGGAGGAACCCACTGTCCAACCAAGTGTTTTAAGATGAAAGTACTGTCGTACTGACAGAAACGTGGATACTGACAGTGGGTCTGGTCGACAAATTTAAGGTCGCTCAGCGGGCTAGGGAGTATTTCTCCAATGGATAAAGTCCGAAACATGGAAATCCGCCAGAGAACCAAAGCTCATATATAGCCTTTAAAATTAGTAAGCTGAAGTGGTAATGGGCCGGACACGTCTGTCCTAGAACCGATAAACGATGGAGTGGATGGGTTCTGGAGTGGAGACGCAAAGACACATACAGATAAATGGATGAGATCGTGTAAAGTGGCGATCCTTAGGGGGATGCCTGTATCCAGCAGTGGAGAAACACAGGCTAATTATTATGATGAAAAAAATAATGTGCATATACATTATACTAAATACGTTTCAAACCGCAACGAACTAATAAATTGATACATTGTTAGCAGCTTACGTACTGACTTTGTAAAACGAAAAGCTTCGCTAAAACCGAACAAATAAAGCCGAAGAATTAATTAAAACGAATTATTTGTCGAGGCGGACGAGGCAGAGAATTGCATTTTCCCTAAGCATGACAAATCCCTAAATAAATAGCTAGTGGTTCGATATATCTGCTTCGGCCAGAGGTACCGTTCACAAAACGAGTGCTTCCTATAATTTATTTGCCGGCGCAAATAGGATTAGCGGGTGGTCAAAGACGTGGATACACTTTGGTTGCGAACTACTTTTGTAACTTTTTTTGCACTCTGTACATACTCGTATAAGGGGAATACTACACTTTGGACATTATCTGCAACCGTAGTAACATAATATTATACCTTTCTATTTTATTTAATTTTACTTGAAATTCAATTTTATTACTTTTCTTGAAAATCCAGATATTTAGTGACCAATTACTATTGTGAAAAAAGGTTAAATAATGCCCCTAAATATATAGAAAACGAATAATAATTAGCGTTTATATTTACTCGTAATATTTTAAACACTTCACCATTTGAGTAAATTACCAACTCACATACCTATATTTTTTTAAATGTTGTGATAGGTATAGTTATATTGAAAAAAGATTTTGAAATGTTACAAGTTTGTCGTCAGTTTACTAAAAGAAGTGTGATACAAAAAAAGTCAAAAACTCAAGTTTGATCATAAATAGTTATCCATGATTTGATCATAGAGCAATGTTCCAAGAACACTTGCAGCATTCCCCCGCTACACATCAATGTTGATTTGCTGGACGAGAAAACTGCCAGCCCTCTCGTCACATACATCATTAACCTTTTTCAGTTGTTAGTACTAAACGTAACAGTTACATAACATGTTCGTAGTAGTCTGCCTACGGCCTAAGGGAGTTTTTTTTGTACTCAGCCGGACAAAGCAGGCGTCAAGCACAGTTCACTGCGGGATATCTAATATTTTCCCCAAGTAGTGTAATTTTACAAATTTTCCCTGGAGACCGTTGGCCACTACTGTTTGGGGTCAAAATTGTTTTGGTAGGAATATGTAATTTATCGATCATAATACAAAATAAAGGTTAAGTAATAATACAATGATATTATTTGTAAGAAGAAAAAAAGTAATTTATATGTTTAATTTATTTGTGACATTTCTCGATTCTTGTACGCTAGACCTTGCTATAATGTGCCATGTGCTACGTATAGTTAACTTGGATAAATATAAATCCTTCTTTAAATCTTTCCTTTGAAGTGTTCCTGAGACCTCGGATGCTGTAACTCTATCCAATGAACATGACAAACCCGCCTATGTAATTTTCCCTTCTCAAGGTCTTACATGCTAAGTATTTATGTGTCCGGGATAACAGGAAGAAGACCACAGTTTTACCTTTCAGTAACATAACCCTTAAGGATTTCCTTGTCCTTGTGTTAATAAATAAAATTTATTTGCCTTATACTTGTAGGAACATAAGGTTATTTGTAAAATATATTTAAGTAGCTGCTGAAGAGGGTTTAACGCGCATCCCTCTCGCTCGCACAATACAACAGTGGAACGGGCTTCCACTTAACGTTTGAAAACCACTCTCACTTAAGTATTTAAAAATGACTTACCTTACACCTTCACAAAAAGCAAGACGAGTCGACATAACCTCTCTAAATTGGTATAAAATTGTATGTATTTTATATATATTTATTATGTATTATTGCTATTAGAATATAAGATGACACGGCCCATTTACAGCTATGAATTTATGTTTAATATCATTATTAGTATTTAGATTATAAGATGACGTCTTTTTTATATTATTTTATTATGATTTTTTGTTTTTTTTTTTTTGTTTTATACATTTATAAATTATCTGACAAATGTATATAATTTCTATACATCATAATTATTAAGTATTTAGAATGTAAACTGACACGGCCTCTTTACAGCCACGATCTTATTTAAGTAGTTTCTAAGTTAGTTAGTTTTACTTGCTTGTAGCAATAATGTTGTGCATAGCATACATAAATATGGATTATTGCCTGTTTACGGTCCAACCATTATTACCACAGATTAGTACATATGTTTTAAAAATTGTATTGATTTAATTAGTTCTGACTGTATCCAAGTTGTTTTGAGAGAACCAATGGAAATAAATTATTTTGATTTTCCACCACTGCAGCTTCGGGGACAGAACATCGAGTGGACGCCGACCGTCAAATACCTGGGCTGCATCATTAACAGGACGTTAACAATGGGTGAAATGGCCTGCCACGCCGTCAATCAGGCAAAGGCGGCCCGAGCCATGTTACGTCCTGTTATGAATTCCAGATTGCCGCTCAGGTTGAAGGTCCGGATCTACAAGATGTTCATCCGTTCCCGTCTTACCTACGCTGCGCCAGCCTGGCACCACCTTCTGGCCAAAACTAATAGGGACAAGATCCAAAGTCAGCAGAACATATCGCTCAGAGTGGTCTCCCGAGCACCATGGTTCGTGCGTAATTCCGTCATAGCTCGAGATCTGGAGATGCCTAGTATTGAGGAGTTTGTCGTTGGCCTGACTAGACGTATGTTCTATCGGGCCGACAACGGTCACTTCAAGCATCTCCAGAATATCGCTCCGTCTTGCGCTCGGCCCCCCAACGGGAGACCACTTCCTAGAAAAGTGCTCCTGGAGGAGAACTGAAGTAGCCGAACCCAGATCCCCTGGGCTCGTGAGCCATACGGGCGCTGTTATACCATTAACGGTGCCCAGCACTAAAGGTGCATGAATTACCAGCGGGTGATTACTCGCTGAGATCCTGCCGGGGAGAACGGGGGAATGACCCCATACCCAACCCAGGCTCATTAGACATCCGGGCCTGGACGACCCCACTGTCTGTCTGTCTATTTTGATTGATTTTGGATTGTATGTACTTGTGTTATTATATATTTATATATTAGTGTATAAGTATTTTAGCTTTAGTTGCTAGTAATAGTTTAATATTATTTTTTTCTTTTTAATCCCGATTTTAAATTAGTGATTTAATGCACCCACCATCATTGCTCACTTCTCCTAAAGGTTAGCTGTTAGATAATGTTTTTAGACATTAAGCTCGCCTAAAATGTTTTATTTTCTGTGCAATAAAGAATTTATCTATCTATCGATCTATCTATATATAGGCCTATGTACTTCATTTATTTTGTATAATTTAATGTGCAATAAATATTATTATTATTATTAGTAGTTAATAAGTGTGAACCTGCTACTAAGAAAGGATTCTGACCGACTCGCAAGGAATTACGATTAACGATTTGTGTTCTCAATCAGATCAAACCCGTTACTTCCGCTTCTAAATCTACGCTCTCAAGAGTCAGGCATCTTTTTTACCCAATATCAATTTAAGAAAGAATGAAAGAGACAATTTGATCTCAAGTTTGAAATCGATCTTGGGATATATTTATTAATACGAGCCAAGAGCGGTTGATGGATATTTTTAAAGACTTCTAAAGTTTTTATTCTAATTCTTATAGAATGAAGATCCTCGCAATATAGGAGAAATGGAACGATAAATATTTACATCTCAGCACAAAGATAAGGCGATAGGAAAATGGCTGTTGAAACTGAATGGAAGCGAGATAACATTATTCAAGTGAAAAATGTATTGAGCAGTTCAACGCTGAGAATACAAACCGGTCTATCTTAGACCTTTATTAATAAATCTACACAAGATTAGTGATATATCATTATGTGTTTTCTGTAAATTTTTCAAAACATAACCGTTATCCGTTATCAAACAACGTTTTGAAACTATCTACTTGTAATAACGGGTCTGGCTATTAATTGTTTATATTTTTTTGTCACCGCTAGGTTAAGTCCGTGGATTTAGACTCCGAGGTACCGGGTTCGATTCCTGGTCGGGACACAATAATATTTATTAATGTAAATATAAATACATTTATGTAGTATTTAATTTATTTGTGATATTTCTCGAGTTTGGTACGCTGGAGACATCGACGAGCTTGCCACTTGTCATGATTGGCCTATAGTAAAGTAGGCCAAATGTGAATCCGCTTATTTATAAGTGTGGTTTCTGACCACCCCGCGAAAGGGAAACGGTCGTGATGATACTACTACTATATTTTTTTGTATATGTAAAAAAAAAATCTTTTTTGCATTTATAGTTAATAGGTACTTATTTTTTTCTTTTTAATTTTATACAGTTGTGTTTTATTATAAGTGAACAGTTGTCATTGTGTTTAATGTTTAACTTTGTGTATGAATGGTACCTGTAAGTTTTACAACATAAATTATTTTATAAAAAATATCCTAATATAAACTATCTAATTTAGTCACGTCGCTAGATCGCGAAGCAATTAAAGTCTGCACTGGATTAATCAATTAAATAATATTATTAGTCATGGAAGAAATGAGAAACTTGCACGTGTCAAATGTTTAAAACAAATATTAGGCTATTTTAATTCGTTATCTAACTTATAGACACAAAGCAAATTAATGAAAATTATTGAAACTAAAGACTGACCGTTGTGACATCGCTAAGCAGTGTTATTAAGTATTACAAAGTGGATTATATTTCGCTAGAAAACAAGCGATCGTTGTGAAGCCCAATAGATAGTTTAGTAACGCCCATCTCTACCCAAGATCCGATATTAACTCCACTATAACTTGTTTCTTTTTACCAAATGTCAAATCAAGAAATAATGAAAGAGGCAGACATGACTTGAGTGCAGATCGGATCTTGAGATCGTTTTATAATTACTGGCCTTACTTTCGCAAAATAAATTCAAAATACACTTTTTTTTTGATTGAATAGCAAAGAGTTCAAGATCTAACTTGAATATTATTATCAACGAATTTTAAATGTACGGTTTTTTCTTTATAAAAACACTAGACTTGCAATAAGTACATATATTTACTTTATCGTAAAATTATTGACTTGTACAAAGAGCTGTCAAATCCAGACAGTGATTACAGTAAAAAAAACTTTATTGGGCGATTGAAACACCAACAAAATCAAAAATATTAAATTAGATATCGCCACAGATAGGGCAGTCTGCAATTTAAGCGACGAGTTCGAGTGGTTCCCGCATGGCCCCTTAGCACATCCAAATAAGAGAAAGGGGAGAGAGGTGGCAAACTTGCAAAAAACCTTACGAGGTGCGGCGCGCGAATATAAAATATTGATCCCAACATTTCAACCAAAATTTATGAAAACATAAAAACGCGCGAAAAACATTGACTTTCATTTTTAGACGGGTCTATAGAGATTGTTAATTCTTTCTCACTGAGTTACCGACCGACGTTATTACCGACAATGTTTAACAACTATTATTATGATTTGAAACTTTAACTAGCATCCATGAAATTACAGCATCTGTAACTATTTTAGACAGGCTTGAACCGTCGGCAGTACAGGTAAAAGATAACAAATGCAGACGCATAACATTTGTTGCCGGTATGGTTTTTTAGGCATTGCTGCGATGAATGCCAGACGTTGCGTTGGTAACTGTTTTTAAATAAGACAAAGCTTGTTTTCGTGAATTCGTTTTGTAAAACATTCGTTGGTAATTGGATAGTGGATAGATGGCGATCTAGTCAACAGTTACCATTGCTCTAAATATGAATAATATTCGATGATTATCTGGCTTTGAGTCTTCAGTGACTGTTATAATTCTTTGAACTTGCATCTCTATTTATGAATAAATCACATTGATTTGTCAGAAATGGTAGAAAAAAGATTACCTAGCGGTATACGTGCATATGATAATATCATAATATACCCTATATCCATTGCTGAGCGTGTTGAAGGCAAGACAATACTTCTTTCGTCTTTATTTTATTAGTATGTATGATGTAAGGATCCTAAAAAGGTTGGTTCGAACTTCGTCATGTACCAATGAGAAAAACAGTTTTCTTACGTACATTTGTCATAGATTTACGACACAACTGTTCCCGTGCTTTGGAGAGCACGTTAAGCCGTCGGTGCCGGTTGCACTAATACCAACTTGTGTAATCGTTAAAATTATAAAAATAAGACATAACACCAACGCCAATTTTAAAACGTGTGTTCCTAGCAGAATAATTATTCCAGCGCATAAAAGTACCCTATATAGCCGAAATTATTATGCAATGGCAACAAATATATTGAATAAGCTTCCACCTAAGTGAGCTGCCACTAAAACTGTTTAAATTAAGAGTCAAACAAATGGTGTTTAATAAATGTTTTTATTCGACAAAAGAATACCTAGACCCTAAGCTCGACAAAATCATATCACTGAATACATATTTGTATGCTAGAAATAGCGAAGCATGTGTTATAATTACATATAATAATTTACATCCCTGTACCTACCATGTTTCTGACAAATAAATTATTTCATTTCATTTATTTCAACAGTTGAGATCTAGAACTCTGTGTTGTAGGGGCTGTGATGATTATGATGATGACGATATATGACCGGTCTTTACATATAAGTCAAAATAAGGTGTGAATGTAAAGTGCGTTTCGCTTGATGGAATAGTCGTGTCTCGGCCCGTCGTCAAATTCATTTACATCTTCAAGATTAGCATTCCTTGTAAGATGGTCAGATACAATTATAAACAAACAGGTAAGAGTTACATTTAGACAACTTTACTAGTGTTATAGAAAGAAAAAAAAAAACACGACCGTATCCCTTACGGGGTGGTCAGAAACCACGCTTTTAAAGAAGCGGATTCACATTTTGCCAACTTTACTATAGACCCATTATAAGTGCTCGTCGATATCGTTATGCGTAATACAAATAACGTTTTTATTCAATATTTGTAATCTTTAGAAAGATTTACGATTTTTTCATTTTTTATACTAGCACATGTGACCTTGCGCCTAGCAACTGGAATCAGACACTCATGACTGACATCAGTCCCCTACTATACACTATGCCGGCTTGACTGTGCATGACGGCAATTTGAGCCTGATCCCAAAACGTATGGATAGACTTTACTGGGTTTATTGGCACGAACGGTGGATACTTCGCCGCCCCGACAGACTGGGCAAATTACCACCATCAGTCCGCCTAACACCTATTAAAATAACATTACAAAATGCTAGACCATCACTGCTAAATATCATATTTCTCCAAAATTTTGCATTATCTCGTCATGCAGGACGGGTTGGAATATAAATTATTATCAAGTTCACAATTTCGTGACAAAATTCAGTTTAAGAATACTTTTTTAATGAAATTTTTGGGCAAGAAATAAAGTCGCCAGGGATGCCCTCTGACAGTTTTTATTGCCCATTTCTCATATAAAATCCATTTTAATCCGATCCTATCTCTGGCCTTTTATTTAGCCACTAGATTAGCCCGCGTATATTCAAGCCCCTTCATAACCGCAAAATTTAAATATAATAAATGAAAACAATAGAATTGAATATGTATGTTCTTTTTTTTTTAAGGCGTTCGAAGTTAAGTCATACCTTGATATTATTTTATTTTTTCTTACATATTATATACTATCGATTAAATAAGAAGTAACATATCATCTGTGAACTGGCAATTAATCCCAATTGTGGATTGCAAAGGAAAAGCTAATACATAAAGAAATAAAATTTTGGTTAAAAAAATTAAACATGTATTTAAAAATTTATTTATTTTTGGTATATTACGCGCAATAAAGAACACTTCGCGCTATTTGTCAGTTTATACTCGATATACCAATAGATCAACTTAAAAATCATGCTTTTTGAGATATTGGAATGATTTAAGCACCTATACGACAAAAAAAGTTTACCGAATAACTGTTTAACAGACTAATATCAGTTATTCTTTCTAATATCAACTTATCACTGTGCACACTTGATGTTGTCTTTAAAAATAATCGTTATCCAATAATTAAAGTAAATTCAATAATAACATCAGAGTAATATTAAAATAATACAAAACATCTACAATAATTAGTTGAAATTAAAATTATCCAACTTGAAAATAGTAAATCAGAAGCCATTAATACCGACGAGCAAGGATTTAATGCCATTGAAGAGAAATGGCGGCCGACAAAGTTATAACAGTTGAAATAGAATGAAAATGCGACAATCCTCAAACGACTGATGACAGAGCATGGTTTTGTAACAAAATTACTAAAGTTTTACCTATTATTATTGTCCAAATAAAGGTGAAACTGAGCCTTGAATCCATTTCTAATCATTTCTTCTGCGAGATCGCATACTTTGTTTGAAGTGATGTTTATTTATTTATTCAAAGAGAAAGGACAGAGACAGACAACATAAGAACATAGAAGATAGCAACAGAGTAGAAGCAATTAAAGTTATTCCCGCCACCAGTATATTTCTCACTGTGAACAATAGTGCACTCTTTGTGCGATACAAAATTCGTAAAATATCACCTTGGCCAGGTATAAAGAAAACAACTGCATTGTATGTGTATGAATGCATTAAAGCTGTTATGCGAACTCCAAAGCAAACTGCCCACACTTTGCGAGCTAAACCGAAAGTAGCAGCTTCTTGATTTTGGCTTTGAAGGCGGCGCGGGAGTTACTGAATATATCCACGTCCGATAAACGCTTGTTGTACGTATCTATAGATATTGTACGTACGCGGCAGACATGGAAGAGATCGCAGGAGCGAGTCTGTCTCGAGGGGGCATTATAATAAATGTCGTGGATTATAGGAATATTAGATCACAGTTTACCATAAGTTTCGTGAAATCATATAAACTAAAATAATAATCTAACTTAAAAACAGTAAATAATTGTAATTATATGTATATAGATTTATTTATTATCATTATATATAAATATTTGCACCTACCTTACATTTGAAATGGTCCACATTGTCCCTAAGGTTGGCTGTCAGATAATGTCTAGCGGCATTAAGCCCGCCCTTGTATAACGTGCAATAAAGTTTTAAATAAATAAATAAATCAGAAACCATAATTGTAGACGAGCGAGGAATTAATGCTGTTGTAGAGAAAAGGCAGCCGACAAAATTATAACTGTTGAAATACTCGTAGAATGGAGATGCGACAATGCTCAAACGACTGATGACAGAGCGTGGTTTTGTTGCAAAATTACCAAAGTTTTAACCATTATTATTGTCATCCGGAGCAGACAAAGCCGCCCGCACAGCCTTTGCTTAGCTCTGCTTTGTCAGTGTAATTGCCTAGAATGCTTTGCGGAACAAAGAGTTGAAAATCTAATCGATCTTTTATTCATATAATAACACCTAAAAGTTTGGATTATCGCTATAGCTTAATTTTCTTTGCAGATTCCTTCCTCATTGAGATGAAACATTAACAGAGAGATGGAATCTGCTAAGCAGAAGGTCTTCTGCTTACCGCTTATACTTTGGACCTCTTTTCTGCTTAGTCTTTTACTAGCAGTAGTAGAATCATTTAAATCAGATGCCTGAAATAGGTTAAATATGTTAATACTTAAATAAATAAATTTTGACTTTTAGAGTTACTTTAGGTTTTTTTTTTTTTTTTTTTAAGTACATATTTAGTTTATTGTTTTTTTAGATATTGATGTCAGTCATCATTGGCTGGTGAATTATTGTGGATTTACACCAAATGAGCACATGCAAATTCCATCTGCACTTTAACTAAATATTTTTGTGTGAACAGTTACAGAGCATTCTTCGTTGTTGTTTGATCACAAATATTTCATCGAATATTCTAAGAATGCTCGCTGGTTTGTAGTAATGAGCATACGAGCGTGCGAACAGTTGCTTAAAGCGTTCTTGCATGTTGACAATAAGCATAGACCACTCATTATTGTGATCTAAATATAATGACAGGATAAAGTTCCTTTCCACAAACAATACGGCACAATTCAAGTATTGCAAAGACATTTGCTTCTAATATGGAAATGGGCATCTTTCTCGTTTATTAAAATAGTTGAGGTGTACCCGATATGAGAACACACATTCTCAATAAATACTTTTCTCAGTTCCAATTGTCAGCGGGGAATATTCCTTTTGCGGAAAGTTTTTCGGTAAGGCGGGGAAACTTTTATGAATATAATTTGTGTAATAGTTGAAATATTAATATGCGTTTTGAACTCTTTATTCTTCTCTGTTGTATTTTATTATATTCCCATGGTTAAAACCTCTACCTAACTTATATTTAACTTAAAGATTTTATCATTGTTTTTTGTTAAAAAATAATAATAATAAATGTGTAAAATAATAATAATACATGTGTAATTTTCTTGCGGTTTTTTTTGTTAGTTATAAGTACTTCTAGGTCTGACTGAAGCATTTGTTCACTTAACTGAAATAGCAAGGTTTTCATATTTTTTTTTACTATAAAAACAACATTAGTATTAAAAAGTATTGTATTATCACGACAGTAATCCCTTGCAGGATAGTCGGAACCAGGTTTTTTTTTTAAAGTGAATTCTAATTCAAAACTTTACTATACTTCTTTACAAGTGTCAAGTTCGTCAATGTCTCTAGGCGTACGCTCGAAAAAACTTAGTTTTTTTTTTATCTTTTTTTAAAAAGCAATAATATCCATACTAATATAAAGGTAAACGAAGATTTGCTGTATGTATGTTTGTTTCGCCTTCACGCCTATAATACTGACCTGAATTTAATAAAATTTGGCCTGTGATGAACATAGACTTTATGACGTTGTCATGTGATTCTGCGGCTATATTTTCACTAGTTATTTCTTATTTCTATAGATCGCTATTTATTTTGACTGCCTCCGTGGTCTTAAAGACTATAGATTTAGACGCTGAGGTACCGGGTTCAATTCCTGGTACGCTAGAGACATCGACGAAATTGCCACTTGTCATGATGTGCCTATAGTAAAGTTGGCTAAAAGTGAATCCGCTTCTTAGAACCTACAATACTTACAGAATCAATTCTAATAAAATTTGAAGGTTTTTAACCTACCTATTTACTCGTACTTTGACGTATTATCTAAACAAAATAATTTCCTTTCAAAATAGTACTAACAAGGGGGTTAAAAGTTGAACCAAAATTTTAACAAGCGTTACTTTAGCGTGGTCATCGAGCCAAAGTGGATTCCGCAACTTTGTAATTACAAGCTATACACGAAAGTCAAAGCTCAAAGATCGATTTTCAAACACCAAAGTCGCAATTACCGAGCATTAGCAAACTGACGTGCCACTCAGCAAACTCGATCGCGCACGTTTGCACTTTCCTACTAATTGCTTGTATACTTTATTAAATATATTTTGGATAAAAAAGAGTACAGTCTAAATCAACACTGTATCAATTTTTAATCAATTAATGTAAAATTCGTCAAATAAGATGGAGCAACCAGCCCTAAGTCATATGAAATCCTGATACATACCTATATCCATGCCAAAGGAAACAGTGTTTTAATTAGCAAAACTGTTTCTAATTGAGCTAAGTTAGGATTAGTTTTGGTACTTAAATATTAAACTAGTCCAAAATCGAATTACGAGAGAGGGCGGGTATTCTTGATCCTTAGAATTTTCACACACAGAACCTTATCAAAGTTATAAAAAACGATGCCACTTACAAAATCTAACATCTGATTTGGTCAATATCATTAGTTCTAAAGGACGGTAATATTTTAATATAAATAACTTATGCCAAGCCGTCTGGCCAGCGTGGCGAGTGTAGGCCAAATTCTCCAGATGCATGTTCTGGAAGGCCCATCTCCAGCAGTGGAGGTCTAGGAAGCTATGTTCTTGGGGCTGTAATGAACTTATGTCATTAAAAACTCAGAGAGCCCAATATTAACTCATTTTATGAGCTAAAATGTGTATTATATCAATGGACAATAATATTTATTCCTTTTGCAACACTAGAAGCAAATGCCAAAATGTCAGCTGGCTGCTGTCACATAATAAAACTGTATCGATAATATTCTATAACTTTAAGGGCTGTCAAACGTCGTTAAATAGTTTTCTAAAATTGCTAAGTTGACAGATAAATTCGATACGATTCCGACATTTTAATACTAAAGACACAATATACAACCAAACGTATGCCGTTTTAATTTAACTATTCGAATAGGCGTCCAGTTATTTAGCAGACTGTTATTGATTATAGCATTCAGCGTACGCGATGCCATTTTCAACAAGATTATGAAGTTGACTTCGTCACTGGCGGTGGCTAAACTGATCCAAGGCTGCGACGTCGTTTAAAAAATAATATTGTTATATTATATACGTTTTCGACAATCGTGAACAAATTTTGAAAAGTGACCACGCGTTTTATGTCTGTTGGAATGCTCGTCGTTATGAAATGTCGAGTCTGTTGCCCTAGGACACCCCAAAAACCAGGACATGTACCGGAAAAACAGGGTTGGCAACCCTATATTATATCAGCTCAAAGTAACTTGTAAATTTTCGAAATGCAGTCAAGTAAACAGAATAGCCCTCTGCCAAAACATTCGGCTACCGTTTTCGTGCTCTACAATTTTGGTGGGAGTGTCTGACCGCAAATTACACGTCTTTGAAAAGAGCCGAAGAGTTCCGGAAACGACCGGAAACGGCCGAAGTCAGCCTGTCCGTTCATTAGGATAGAATTCGGTGTATTGTCGGGGTCCAGCGTTTAATCGTTGCTGGACAATGGCTTGTGACGTCACGTAATTGTACCTAAATACCGCCAGTTAAATCGTTATCCATTAATCGCGGTTACTCACGTCATTTTAAGCTTTTTTGGGTGATTAAACCAAATTGGAAAGATGACATTGAAATGATAATCTGTCTAAATAATTAACTAATATTAATCTCCAGAACATCGCTCCGTCTTGCGCATAGACCTCTAACATGTTCCCATCTCCAAACCAGGCCTATTAGTCATCAAGACCTGGACGACCCCACTGTCTGAATCATAGATATGTATATGTATGTAATAAATTTAACTTTATTTGTCTTTTTATTCTAAAACCATATTTATTCAAAGGAAGATACAATAAATAAAAAATTGAAGCTATAAAATTTTATTGCCAAATATAACTATATATTGTCTAACTTGTTTTGTAAATTTATTAGTATCGAACCAACAATGGGCATAACATGCTGATGATGTTATCCATGATGCGCTAGGTGATGATGATATTTTTCTAAAAAATAAATACAAAACTGTATAGTGCATTACCATTACCATTGCTAAAAGAAATAAAATTACTTTTTCAAAATTTATGACAAAGACCTTCAGTCACTGTCACTGATGACGCCGCTTATATAGCTTCAATTTATATATTTTACCAAGTAAGAAACACATCTAACACACTTTATTTGTTGCAGATAATAAATAAAAAATAAAATACAAAATAAATAAACTATAAATAAAAATTTTTTCTTATGACTTGATTATCCATTCAATCCGGGGCGGGGAAGTATCGATAGACTCAGTAAAGTGTATCCACACGTTTCGAGATTGCAGTCATGCCCAGTCAAGCAATTATAGGGACTGATGTCTGACTCCAGTTGCTAACATTCATGGTTCTAGCGCGTCACTTACCATCAGGTGGGTGTCGTGCCATGATAACAAAAAAACTTTTTATATCATAAACACGTAAATTCTTTGAAAATAATCACTCTCGTGTTTATTTATTGTTTATTGAAATTCCTTTTGGAATTAATTAAATTTCCTCTTTGTAATTAAATATTGACAGGAATTTTGTATCGGGATTCTACTTCACTTTCGTAAAAAGTTCGGAGAAACATTGAAATAGAATTGCCTGGCATTTTAAGTTTCAAGTCGTCATAGATTACGGACTGATGTCATGTTTATAACACCGTTTACCATCAGGTGGATGCGAGGTTACAGATCGTGCTCAGTATATTTTTGATTACACAAAACAAAAACAAAATCCCGTCACCCTTTACCTAAACTAGGGTCGACCTTGTTATATGTTATATATTGAACACGACATGTAAAACCGCGCCCACCTGATGTTAAGTGGTACGCGAGGTCCAAGAAGTAAAGTAACTGACTCCAGCCACTGACTTCGTTCTTCTCATAACAACCAACTCAAAATCCCTCCCCACACTTTCAGCAGATTTTTACTTCTCAATAATATATTATATTATCTTCATATATATCTACTATATTAGTTACTATTTATGTAGTTGCAAGTTCAAGGTTCGCTCAGCGAGCTATGAAGAGGCTATGCTCGGAATTCATCTGAACGATAAAGTCGTTACCGACATAGCTTTCAAAATTAAGCAAGGAGTAAACGGGTTCGTCAGTGAAGACCACGTACTGAAAGACGCAGAGTGGGGCGACCCCCTGTCAGAAGTATGGACCTGAGGAAGGTCGCTTGTGGGGGCTGAATGAGGAAATCGTGTAGTCTTTGGGGAGGATCCAGCAGTGGAGAGACATAGGCAGATGATGATAATGATATGTAGTTATTGGTTAGAATTGCACTATTAGAAGAATGGCTTTAAGTTCGCCTTTGTACATATTTTTAAATAATTTGCAAAAAAATATTTTTTTAATAATAAAATTGACATCTATCTCTACCAAGTATACCGTCCGAACAAATTTATCAAATCGATTTGTAATCGATCCCAATCCATAGTTCAACTTTTTATACTAGCACGACATGTGACCTTGTGCCCACCTTATGGTAAGTGGCGTGCGAGATCCATGAATGTTAGCAACTAGAATCGGAGACTCATGACTGACATCAGTTCCTAAAACTATGTCGGCTTGACTGGACATGACGGCAATTCGAGCCTGATCACGCTTTTTAGAGAAGCGTAATCACATTTAGCCCATCATGACAAGTGGTAAGCTCGTCAATATATCTAGCGTACCAAACTTGAGAAATATCACCAATAAATTAAATAAACGGGAATCGAACCAGGTATTGACGGACTTAACCGCAATACAATAATGCTTCTGCGAATGGCGTCTAAAATGTTTAAAACAAAAGCAGAATAGTATCTATTTTCTTCCACTTCCTCGAAGGCCTGGTAATTGCATGGGGCCACCGACGGAGACCTAACGCGATATAATTGAGCCCCAAGCGCCTGCGACTGAGACTGCGTGCATTTGCTATCATTATATACGTTATATAATCGGACCTTCCAAACAAATTATTCTATTCGGATTAGGGCCAAAAAACTAATAACAAGACTTGTAACCAAGCGCCCACCTAATTTAATTACATAAATAAATATATATGTTATGACATTATTATTATCTAATTACACCTTACGACACAGCCTATTTACAGTTGCATATTCCTTAACTATTAATATTATAATATGTCACATTTAAATTATTAGAGATTTAATATTTAGCTTTATTTTAGTGTAGGTATAAATTTCAACACATCTTTAATGTGCGATAATGTAAGAGTCTCCAAAATTATTAGTTGTTATAAAGAGATCAAATAAGATAGAACGGGCATTTGTTGCTGTTTGTATACAAAATGTTTTAAATAAAATAACTTGAGGTTCTCTTGTCTTAAACAAAAGAAGGAACATTGAAAATTAATATTCACATAATAAAGCTACTTATTTGTTGTCACATAGTTTAACAGCAGTGTGATAATAATAATAATAATAATAATAAAATTATTTATTGCACAAAATTTACAAACGTAGTGAACATGTGCGAACTTAATAAAGATGTATTTAAAAGTAGTCGACATCCAAACACTCTTGCCTATACAAAAACACCAAAAAGCAGAGCCTTTGATAAAAAATCCTATATTATGTGTATTCGAATTTACAATAAGTTACCTGAGTTTCTCAAAAAATTACCTGACAATCAGTTTAAAGGCCAAATTAGGAAAATATTGATTTTAACATTGTAAATAATGTTTAACAAAATTTGTGTGCCAGAAATGGCTGAATGTGCAGAACTAACATACAATTAATATTTACTATTACATTGTTCTATGCAAATAAATAATTTCATTTCATTTCATTAATGCCGAAGCTAAACTTTGTGATGTCTACAAATAGATATCTATAAGACAATATATCTATTCATTATTAGTAGTTTTCATGCAGGAAGCTGATGTATTGACCACAAAATATAAAAGCTTTGGATGTTTAGGGCCAAAAATATTAATTTTAAAAAATGACTGGTTATATATTGATACACTTCTATGGTTTTGATTTAATTTATGCCACCGTGCCTTTGGGAGCGGCTTGCCACTTGCAGATATTTCAATCCAATATACAGCTCCATGTTTCAAATTGTTTGGCAAAATTACGCTTTAGAAGACACTACTGCCAAAAACTATTTAGTAGTTTAAGAGATACATTTATGGGAGTCAATTAAAATCTTATAACAAATCGAAGTAAGGAAATTTAGATTTTATTGCATTTAATAAAAAAAAACTTAGTTTAGTGTTAATTTGAGTTATTTAAATTGGATTAACAGTGATGGCTAAAATTCTTAAAAGGTTGGATCAAATCTCGGCATGTACCTACCAATGAGACATACACTTGTCTTAAATTAATTTGTTATAGATTAACAATACCCTTGCGCAATTGATGAAATTTATTAGAAGCAAAAGTATCATCACAATTGTTTCCCTTCCGAGGTGGTCAGAAACCACGCTAATAAATAAACGGATTCACATATAGCCAACTTTACTATAGGCCAATCATGACAAGTGGCAAGCTCGTCGATGTCTCCAGCGTACTATTATTTTGTGCCCCGACCAGGAATCGAACCCGGTACCTCTGAGTCTAAATCCACGGACTCAACCGCTAGACCACGGAGGCAGTTTAATAGATTTTATGTGAAATTAGCAGTCTTAGGATCCACCGTACGGGTGTACAATACATCCACACACTTACGTAACGCTCAATACTCGATTTTATGGCTAACAACTTGAGTTAAGTATCACATCGGCATTAAGTAAACAATCGTGATAGATTGTGCTTTTACGAAAATGTGTAACGCGATAGATATTGTGAGACTCTTTGGGCCGTTTATTAATAAGATATCTAGTGTCGCTGTTAATGTACTGGGTCATCATCAGACACAGACTGATGCTTTCCACTGGTGGATAAACGTATCATTGGGAGGCTGGCACTGCACGCGGTCTTTTACAACCCTTATCCATCCTGCACCAGTGACCTTCTATTTTAGGTTGTCAAAGTCAAAATATCTTTATTCACGTAAACCTATTACAGGCACTTATGAAACGCCATTAATTTAATTATTTTGAATGATTCTACTCCTGCTAGTAGAAGACTAAGCAGCAAAGTGGTCCAATAAGTAAGCTGTTAGCAGAAGACCAGCAGCTTAGCAAATTCCAGTGACCTGTTAATGTTTAATCTGACTGAGAAAGGAATCTGCAAGGAAAACTCAGCTATATCAGATTTACAAAATAAAACATATACAGAACTGCACCACAACGATCAAATAACCTTTTAAATTTAGTTATCAGTATCTATGATGGTACAGCAGTAACCCACCAGGCAAGTCAGAATTAAGGTAGACTACATGCCTATGTGCAACCCGAAAGTCGACAAAACAAATTGTTCCGTAGATACGTGGTTTCCATTGTAGAACCCGTTTGCCCCATTCATCAGAGAAATACCAAGCATAGCTCTCTCCATAGCTCGCTGAGCGACCTTGAATTTGTGGACCAAACCCACTATCAGTGTCCAAGTTTCTGCTCCGTACTGGATAAAAATCAGGTAGTTAATTTTACGTTTACAAGTGTGAACAACCAAACATTATGTTATTACAAAAAAATAGTACCTACCGCTGTTTAAGTTAGGCTATTCTTGAAACTGGATCGCTTTTAAATCGATTCGATTTTAAAATAGTAATACTTATTTATACTAAATGTATTATAAAAAAGTTTCGATATTCAATTAAGTTAAGGCCAAAAGTCGCAAATATGAGTCGATTAGCAACGACTACGTGTTAGTGTCTTTTGGTCTTGAGACAATGGGTCCGTGGGGGCCAAGTGCAAAGAAGTTCTTAAAAGAGTTGTCTAAGCGCCTGGTTAATGACAAGAGGGCTGGCAGTTTTCTCGCGCAGCAAATCAGCATTGCTGTGCAGCGGGGGAACGCTGCAAGTGTTCTTGGCACACTGCCACAGGAACAAATCATGGGTGAGTATTTTTATTTATAATTAGTTTTCTAATTTAGTTTTAATTTTTATCTAATAATTTAATTATTTTATATTGTTTGTATATTACTTCGAATAAATATAAATATAATATCAATTAAAAAAAAAAAAGTTTAAACATTAGTTATATTTTAAATATATAAATAAATAATAATAATATAAAGTTCAAGTATAATATTCCATATTTTGATGTTGGTATACATACATACTGTTTGCTGATTATTTTTTGACATGTTTAATTTTGTGTCTAAGTATGAAGCACGTTATTGGCTGAAATAACCAGTGACAAACTACCAATCACGTGGCATATACACAATTATTGATCATAGATTATTTTCATCCTTTCTGCAACCTGCCTCTGTGGTCTAGCGGTGTAAGTCCGTGCATTTAGACTCGGAGGTACCGGCTTCGATTCCTAAATTAATATTTAATTTATTTGTGATATTTCCCGAGTTTGGTACGCTAGAGACATACGTCCTATCCTATCCTCATTACTCATGGTCGTTACCTCCCGATGAATTGGTGTGCGTCTTTAGCAACTGGAAACAGACACTCATGACTAACATCAGTTTCTAAGTTCACAATGCCGGCTTGACTGGACATGATGGCAATTCGAGCCAGATCCTGATATGTGTGGATACACTTTACTAGGTTTATCGGCACGAACAGTGGATACTTCCCTGCCCCAGCAGACTAAACCTACCACCTGCCATCTTGCGCCATCCGTTCCTATCTTCGACAGATGCACAGCATTATGGACGCTAGTACAGTGTTGGTGATGGAGCGGATTTGATCGGACCACCGTACCGGGCTTCGGCCTCTCGGTCTCTTTCGTTCCACCTTGCCAGTAACCAGAAGTTTTTCCTCCCTTTCTGGCAATGTGTCCGAAGTATTGGAGTTGGACTATAGTAAAGTTGGCTAAATGTGAATCCGCTACTTTGTAAACGTGGTTTCTGACCACCCCGAAAGGGTCGTGATGATGATACTTAATCTACATGATTTTTATATTATTAAATAAATATAAAAATCATGTATAAATACAATTTTTAAATCTTTGTAAAAAATAATTATTTTTTAGCTCGACAGTTAAGAATACATCTGGAGATTGCGTGTTCCGAAGCAATGAGGGTACGATATCTTAGGGTATGAATATTTTGTTTGTTTAAAGGCTTAATGGCGGCAATTTTCTTGGTCATAATTAGAAGCTATTTCAGGCTTAACTTTACGAACAGATTAACTTTATAATTTGACCAGTTTTTAAATGAAGTCATCAAGATAAATTATTTTTATATTTTAATGGAAATCGAAGTTTAAATATATATAACTTTAGTATAGTATAATATGGAATTATAATATAGTATAGGATGCTTTATTTTACTAAATTATGGTTGAGGATGTAATAAATTATAATAGAACATAAGTTATCTATTTATTTAATTTTTGTATTTTATATAATGGAAAATCCACATACAACTACATGTATATTAATATATATATTATAATTAATATAAAACAGTATTTTATCTCGAATAATAATAGTTAATATTATAAAGAGAAATAAAATAGCGACTATACGTAGATAGTTGTATGAGGATATGCCATTGTAAAAAGTATAAACATAAATACAATTAGAGCCAATATGTAGACGGTGTGCGGTAGAAAATAATTAATAGTCGATCTTAGTCCGCTGCTACCTTTATATTAAAATTGCGGTAACCATGGAGATCTATTCTGGTAACAAAACAAATCAAATCATCTATTTGTTTGTAATTTTATCAATTTAATTGAAAATCTTTAATTTAAATTATTAATTAATATACAAATCATTACAGCCCCTAGAACACAGCGTCCTAGACTGCTGGAGATGGGCCTTCCAGAACATATATCTGGAGAATTCGGCCTACACTAGCTACGTTGGCCATACGGCTTGGCGAGGATATGATGTCAATTTATTAACGATTCCACAACTTGGTGTTAGTGGAACCGGGACCGACTGCTTAACGTGCTCTCCGAGGCACAGGAACGGTGGTGTTGTAAATCTATGACGAATGTACTTAAGAAAAGTGTATTTCTCATAGGTACATGCTGGGTGGGTTTGAACCGACCTTTGTAGGATTTAAGGAACGCGTTCTTACAACCGAGCCACCACCGCGCCTTATAATATACAACTAGTACATAATAATTATAAAAGAAAAAAAAAACTTTACCAAGTACACTGGCCACATTCCTACGTTGCACTGCTGTTGCAATAGTAATCTTTTGAGGTGTTGGATTATGCGAGCGAGCACTCTTACATGTATATATTTTTTTGTAGATTAGGTTAGGACTAACATAGTTTTGTAAATGAATTTGTTACTAACACAATAAATCTTGTTATTTAAAATAAATAAATATTATTATTATTAACAAATAGTTTTGATTCTTAACACCAAGGACTGAATTCTATTGCAAAAGGATAAATATTAATTTAAAGGACTAGAATTATTATTCTTTATAATATTATTGTATTATATTATTGTGTTTTAATTTAGCTGCCTTATCGGCGGCAGAGCCTGGACAAATGCTCGTAGAGTGTGTTGCAGATAAAGCATCGACACAAGTCGATATTATATGATTTCTTAATTAAGATGTTAAAATTAAATCGAATTAGTTTCGAATTCGGAATACAAGAATAGGCAACAAGCTAACACGCAGGCCATAACGAACCCCGGATAAGATTATGTTGCTTGCGGTTATTATTAGGGAATATTAAATTTGGCGCGAATTTTGCGGTCAAATTAATTTAAAGAAAAGGTTAGGACTTCTGTTTATCTTGCGAATAGGAACAGATATTAAATGTCAATTTTATTTTTTGCATTGCCTTTTTACGCATATTTTTAGACTAACGGCCAGTTGCAGAAATGATGATTAAAATAATCTCTGATCAATATTTTAATGTACGATTATGCCACGTGATTGGTAGTTAGCTTGTCACTTTGGTTATTTCGGCCAATGACATGCCTCCTATTCATACGTTAAATGTGTCAAAAGATAATCAGCATTTTTGCAACTGGCCGTAAGGGTTGATAATTGTAATAGTACAAGAGCGACATTCATCGATAAAATTACCTTAAATTTAAAATTGACTGTACAATTACGCATTCTCACTTTCTTCGGACACGTGTCACGGCGTGGAAAAACATCCATCGAGCGCCTGGTAGTTCAGGGGAAAGTCGATGGCAAGAGGATGCGTGGTAGGTCTCTGATAAGATGGATCGATCAGGTGAAGGTTGCAATGGATCATCCACTACATGAGTGCTCTAGGAAAGCTGGGGTCCGAGAGGATTGCCGACGGCTTGTTAAGCGTGCCACTAGCACTCCAATGTCGACCACGACCACTCTGCCAAGAGTGAAAGCGACTAAGAAGAAGAATATATATATATATATATATATATATATATATATATATATATATATATATATATATAATAAAAAACAAGATCCTGTTAAGAACCTGCCTTTACTACTCTTTGTAACGAGTAGATATATATTGCCTGCCTTATAGAATATCTGAACGTATGCAAATAATATCAAAAACATTATTGCAAATTGTAACATACCTAGGGTGTTTCGGCCGACAAATCGGTCGAATGCATCTTGTATCTAGGTAGACACGCATGGTGACGGGACGGGGGGTTAGGGGGGCTCAATTCGCCACTCCGGCGCTTCTTCGTTCCAAACCAAAGAGAGTGAAAACTAACATCGCCAGTTGCGGTCGCCTCGCAACAAAATCGCTCGCTCGCCCGCTCGCTACGTCGCGTGTTTAACAAGTGCTCAGTGAGGGTAAATCTGGGGTAAGTCACCAATCAGCCTACTCTAGAATACCAGGTGCATCGCTGCAGAACCCGCCTCGCCATACAAACGGCTAAAAACGCCGAATTATTTGTGGCGTCCACATTTTTTGGTACTTCGAGCCGATGGTTGCCATTTTTTTGGCAATTAGAACCAATTTTAATTAAAATCCCTATATTTTTCAAATTTTTCTGTAGTTTTGTATCGCCACTTTGTTCGCAATTTGTTAATTTTTGTTAAAACACATACATTTATTTTTATTAATTTCGTTGGATACGTTTATTTTGTTAGTTTTCATATCTCCATTTTTGTTATATTTTTTCGCTCACTATAATGTTAGGTACCTAAACCATCGCTAAACATTATTTAAACTTCGCATTGATACGTTTTATGCCTACGTGATAAAGGTCATATCCACTCGCTCGCCGCATCGCATTCCTTTACAACTACCCGCAGTTGCTAAGTGATCGCTTTCTATTGTTTTATTTTAACGTTTTATTCACTATATTTTATAGGCCTTTTATACCTATAACTAATATTAATTTAATCAGTTCGTTTTTTAGAACAAATATTAGTTTTCGCAAAATATATTTAAAAAAAAAAAAAAATATCGCTTTTTTTTGTAAAATTTCCGCTATCGTTCGGTTTTAGAACATTTTTAGTTTTTATTTATTCCGCTAAACTTAATTTATGCTAAACACCGCCTTTATATTTTTTGTTCATTTTTTTTTAGTTTTATTTGCTTTTTTTATTATACGCTTTTTGTCTTAATCTTACACATTAAATTTTGTTTTCGTTTATATTTACGCATATTATACTTAAAATCTACAAGTATAAATATTTACCTTTTTTTTTATTTGTTTTTTTTGTATCATTTTTTTTTTATTTTGTTTAATTTATCTTTTACTTTTACACAATGACTTCTAGTAAAAAGTACGAAGAATTCGTGGATCCAGTAGTAGAAAGAAATTTAAAGTTATTATACGCAAAAAGAGATGCTATTTTCAACCGCATGCAATCTATTTACAATAGTGCAAAACGGGTTTCTGATGATAGTATCGCTGAAGAATTGTTTTTATCTAGTATTGATTCGATTGATACTGTTCGCTCAGAGTTCATGGATATTTTAGACAGGGTCAATGAACTCGAGTTAACCGCTAAGCCTAATGCAACACCAAATTTTCAAAGTTGGGGTGCATTTGAAGATCTTTATTGTTATATAAAGCGCGTTAATAAATCTATATCGAGTAAAAATTCCCCTGCAGCTTGTCGGTCTACTTCTGAACGTAAAAAACATATTTTTGCAAAATTACCGAAGCTTGAATTGTTAGGTTTTTCAGGAGATCCAATGCAGTGGCCTCTTTTTTATGAAAGTTTCAAAAATTCCATTCATTTAAATGAGGATCTCGAAGACAGCGAACGTATTCAATATTTAATGGGCAAGTTGTCTGGCCGTGCTTTGTCTGCGTGTGCAGGCATAGCACCGACGGCCGAGAACTATGAGTTGGTTTGGCAAACCTTAGTCAATAAATTTGAAGATAAACGTAGCTTAGCAAATGCTTATTTTGAACAAATTTTAGAATTTAAATCGCTTACAACCGCATCATGTAAAAACATAGATTTATTTTTAGATAATTTTGTCGCCGCCGTCGCTAGTTTAAAGTTATTAAATTTAACGGATTTATCAGATTTTATGTTACTTCATATCGCTTTAAAGAAAATGGATCCCGAAACAACACGCGCTTTCGAAATGACTAATCGTAATTCTGTTACTCCCACTTATGGGCAGTTTATAACGTTTTTGCAGGAACAATCAAAAATTTTGGAACGCGCTCCAATCACAAAAATTATAGAACGCGCTTCCACCTCAACTACTTATAAAAAACAGATTAGTCAAAGCCCTAAACACACGCACGCTTTTGTTTCTAACTACGCTAATACTCGTATGTGTATTTATTGTAATAAAAACACACATGTACAGTTATACAAGTGTGATATTTTTCAGCAGTTATCTGTACAAGACAGATATAATTTTGTAATTAAGAATAATTGTTGTACAAACTGTCTAAGTGTTCAACATAATTCTTCATCGTGTCAATCCACTTTTTTATGCAAACACTGTGAGCATAAACATCATTCGCTTTTGTGTAAGTTTAGGAATGTACCAAAACAAACCAAACCGCGATGGTCGCGTACTGGGGATACCGGTCGAGGCGCGCCGGTGCCACCCGGCAGCCGTCCGGCGCCGATCCCAGTGACGTCACCAGCGCACACACGTGCACCTGCTATCACGCACACTGCCGTGCCGTCTACATCTAACGGTTCGCCTAACGTTGCTATGTGTGAGAATAGTACAGAATCGTTACAACAGGCACACACATCTGCGCTTTGTAATATGCAAATGTCTTTAACGCATGATACATGTTTATTAGGCACTGTGCAAGTACTTTCTTTTGATAAGAGCGGATTGGAGCACTGTGTCCGAGGTCTGGTGGACCCCGGTTCTCAAAGTAATTTTATAACTTTGGAATGCTCTCGCAAGTTAGGCTTAGCTATACAGGAGGTTTCAGTAGGTATAGTTAAGGGTATAGGGGGCTCCTCTAACCCTATACGCGGTATTGTTTCTTTTAATTTATATTCTCGCTTTAATAAAAACATTTGTTTATCTATTGACGCTTATGTAATTGATCGCATCACGGGCGAATTGCCCACAGTTACCGTTAGTCGCTCATCGCTTTGTTACTTAACTCACGTTCAACTCGCGGACCACTCGTTCGATGTCCCGAGTGAAATTGACTTTTTGTTAGGAGGTTTATTGTTTTCAGATATATTATTGCCTGGGCGCATTACAGGGCCGCCAGGCAAGCCAACCGCGTTTGAAACTATTTTTGGTTTTATTATTATAGGAAGAACGCCTGTTTCACTTCTTTCTATCTCTCCGCCGCTTACACATTTTTCTGCTGTAAACGAGCCAATTGAAATATTATTACAGAAGTTTTGGCAGTTAGAGGAGGTGCCTGGTGAGGTTCCGGCCAACCCAGACGACCTGGAGTGTGAAAGTATTTTTACAAATAATGTTACTCGAGACGAACTAGGTAGGTACAAGGTTGCCCTTCCCTTCTCTCGTGATCCATCGCTTTTAGGAAACTCGTACTCGACTGCCAAGAAACGATTTCTTTCATTGGAAAGAAAACTGCTCGCTTCGCCATCCCTGCATGCCGATTACGATGCTGTTATTCGCGAATATTGTAATAAGAAATATTTGGTTCCGCTTTCCGAGGTTTCCGAGTTGGGATACTACATTCCCCATCACGCTGTAGTTCGCACCGACAAGGTTACAACGAAGATGCGAGTCGTGCTCGATGCCAGCGCGAAAACTACCAGTGGGGTTTCGCTAAATGACATCCTACACCCGGGACCTAATTTACAAAAGGATATTTTTGCTGTATTGTTGAATTTTCGCTTATTTAAAGTCGCTCTGTCTGCCGATCTGAAGCAGATGTATTTAAATATTTTAGTTAATGAATCACATCGCAAGTTTCAAAGAATATTGTATAGGTTCGATCCGTGTGATCACATTCAAGTTTTTGAGTTTAGAACAGTTTGTTTTGGTTTACGCCCCAGTCCGTATCTCGCGATGCGTACTGTACAGAAATTAGTGAATGATGAGGGTAGTCGTTATCCGCGCGCCAGCGAGGTCGTGCTAAGGTCGTGTTATATGGATGATATTGCAGACTCGTGTCGCACAAACCAGGACGCAATCAATATTAAAAATGAATTGATTGGTTTATTCAAATCTGGTTGTTTTGATATTTTAAAATGGTCAAGTAATTCCCAAATTGTTTTAAATGATTTACCTAGCACGCATATTCATCCTGATGTTATACAATTTAGTGATTCAGATTGTTTAAAGATTTTAGGTGTACAATGGTCGCCAGTTTTTGACTCATTTAGTTACACCATCTCATTTGAAAAGGTTACGTGTACAAAACGTAATGTCCTTTCTGTTGTCGCTCGTCTTTTTGACATATTAGGTTTTGTTCAACCTGTTATTTTATATGCTAAATTATTGATTCAACATTTATGGGCTCTTAGGATAGACTGGGATCAGACCCCGCCACAAAACGTGATTGAGGCCTGGTCAAAGTTACAAGATGAAATGTCTTTGTTATCTCAGATACAAGTACCGCGCCACGTGGGTGTCCACGATGGTTCTAGGGTCACACTGGTCGCATTTGCCGATGCGAGCCAAAAAGGTTATGGTTGTGTTATTTATTTACATTCTGTTAATTTGGATAATTCTATTACAGTTCGCTTAGTTTGCGCTAAATCGAAGGTCGCGCCGCTTAAAACCGTAACTTTAGCCCGCTTGGAACTCTGCGCTGCGCTTTTAGCAGCCAGGTTAACTCGTCAAGTACTCGACATCTATAAATTACGTCATCCTATAGACGATCATGTTATTTTTTCTGACTCAACAGTAACCCTATGTTGGATTAATATTTCGCCGCATTTATTGCAAACTTTTGTTGCTAACCGCGTTTCACAAATTATTGATCTTGTCTCTCATGATAAGTTTTATCATGTGTCAGGTGTTGAGAATCCTGCCGACTGTTTGTCGCGAGGATTGACACCTGCCCGCTTGTTGAACCACCCGCTGTGGTTCACTGGTCCTTCTTGGCTTTCTACGCCTAAGATAAATTGGCCGATCAACACATTTGTTCAGCCGGTCGATTTGTCTATTCCTGAAATTAAAACTATATCGCTTTCATCGTGTTTGGAAAACAAACCAACACACATTTTATATACGCTCGCTCTTAGAAAATCCTCTTGGATTAAATTATTACGTACAATAGTTTATGTTTATCGCTTTATGAAAGTTTTACCTTATTCCGCTATTATTAGTGCTTCTGATTTAGAATTCGCTGAAAATAAATTAATTAAAGTAGTTCAATATTTTTATTTTTCTAAGGAAATATTTAATATTCAAAATAATATACCTTGTAGTTTACCTATACGCAAATTATATCCGTTTTTGGATAACGGCATTCTTCGTGTTGGTGGCCGCCTACGAAATGCCGACTTATTGTTTTCAGAAGCACATCCTTTAATTTTACCGCGTAAAGATCACGTCGTATCTTTAATTATTTCTCATTATCATCGCTTACATTGCCATACGGGGCCGTATCAACTGATGTCATTGTTACGGCAGAAATATTGGATACTGTCTGTTAGGCGTTTAATTCGCAGTAGTATAAATAAATGCAACGCTTGCTTTAAAGCTAGGCCTAAAGCAAGTAGTCCGGTTATGGCCGACCTCCCCCCCGGCCGGGTGCAGGTGTCGCGAGCGTTCCAGCACACTGCGGTGGACTACGCTGGTCCAATCGATGTAACCCTTCGCCGTCAGCGAGGAGAGAGAAGGCATAAGACGTATATTTGCATTTTTGTTTGTTTGAGTACGCGCGCAGTGCATGTCGAACTAGCTGAAGATTTGTCTTGTTTCGCTTTTCTTAACGCCTTTAAACGTTTTATTTCGAGGCGTGGAGCAGTTCAGCACATGTACTCCGATAACGGTACTAACTTTGTCGGAGCGAAGGGATATTTGTCTGATTTATATAAATTTTTAGAAAATGATTTTAAGGAACCTTTGTGTGCAGAGTTAAGTAAATGTCGCATTCATTGGAAGTTTAATCCGCCGCGTAGTCCTCACTTCGGGGGGCATTATGAAATTTATGTAAAAGGTTTTAAAACCCATTTGTTTAGAGTTATAGGCCATCAGTTATTATGTAAAGACGAACTGTCAACTTTGTTAACCCAAATTGAGGCTATAATAAATTCGCGTCCGCTCACTTTACTAAGCGAGGATCCTTCAGAACCTTCAGCTCTGACTCCCGCGCATTTTTTAATGACCGCACCGCTTAACCATTTGCCTGCCTACGACGTATCCAACGAACCCGTTAATTTATTAAATAGGTTTAATTTAATAGACAGTATGGTCCAAAGTTTTTGGAAGAGATGGAGATTAGAATATCTTCATTTATTGCAAAGCCGAACAAAGTGGAATACTGCTACGCATCCTATCACAGTAGGAACGGTGGTCGTTGTCATTACCGATAACGTCCCACCAGTTAGTTGGCCGCTCGGCATTATAACCGCCACTCATCCGGGCGCGGACGGAATCGTCCGTGTTGCGTCCGTAAAATTATCAACAGGCGTTTACAAACGTCCTGTTGTACGCTTATGTTCCCTTCCAACACAATAGTGTCTCGCGTCCCCAGGCCTTACAAACCTCGGGACACTTTAAGTTAATTTTAATTTAATTTAAGTTTTTTATTTTTATTTTTTTTATTATTTCTTTTGTTGTTTTAGTCTACCTCATATGTTTAGTCCCTTTGTTTTTCTTATTTTTTTTTTGTTTTTATTTTATTTTATATTTCTCGTTGAAATGCGATTTCAAAGGGGCGGGGATGTTTCGGCCGACAAATCGGTCGAATGCATCTTGTATCTAGGTAGACACGCATGGTGACGGGACGGGGGGTTAGGGGGGCTCAATTCGCCACTCCGGCGCTTCTTCGTTCCAAACCAAAGAGAGTGAAAACTAACATCGCCAGTTGCGGTCGCCTCGCAACAAAATCGCTCGCTCGCCCGCTCGCTACGTCGCGTGTTTAACAAGTGCTCAGTGAGGGTAAATCTGGGGTAAGTCACCAATCAGCCTACTCTAGAATACCAGGTGCATCGCTGCAGAACCCGCCTCGCCATACAAACGGCTAAAAACGCCGAATTATTTGTGGCGTCCACATAGGGCGTTATTGTATGCTGTAAATCTGGAACAGTTACAATCGTTGACTTATATGTCGTGGAACGGGCAAACAATTTATTAATGCAAATGTCATAACTACCTTAAACAAACCAAAAAAAAAAAACAAATATGACGAGCAGGTGGTTAACCCTTAGTTTATTTTATAGATTAGTTGTAAATATTATAATTTATCTTTATTTATAATTAAGTTTAATTTATTTTTAAATGATTGTACTTTACTTTGAATACATAGTAATTTATGATTTTAAAATGCACAATATTATGATTATTAACTTAACACTGAGTGTTAATATTGCCATATATTTAATCCAAGTAAAATACAAAACTATTAAAATAAAATAGATTAAAAACTAATTATAACTAAGAATGTGTTTTTTTGTGTAATTAGTTTTTCTAGAGGGTATTTGTTTTTTTTTGTGGACAGGTGGGCGCGATGTCACATGTCGTGCTCATAAAAAAAACATATGTGCTGGGATACAAACTGTAAAGTTTGACCAGTTATTTTAAACATAAGTCAATTGACAAGCGTCTAGAATGCGAGTGTCCGTACCTAGGTTCCAAGCCTAAGTATGGAATAGTATGGTGTAATTACATGCCTTGTTTGGGCCTGGGCAAGTCCTTTGTGTATTTGCTCTAAATTAAATTGAAATAACTTTCTACTGAATGTAGGAAATAGTGGTCAAGTTATGGGCTAGTGTTAGTAATTCTCCTGCGCAAGAAATAATACAGGATAAACAAGTATTGAATATATAAATAATATCACTCCATGCACATGTATCTGTCCGCCAGTTTGATTTGCCTTCATGGCGAAACTACTTGACCAATTTTATTAAAATTTGGCAAATATGTTCCCCAGAAGAATCCTGGTTATTATCTGATCACGATATGTGACCCTAAGTTTTTTTCGCCAACTTAAATTAACCGGAATAACAAATCTGAAAGTCTTAAAAAAAACACTATTTAAGAAAGACTTTTAAATCTTAAGGAAGGATTGAATTCTAAATCCTCAAATCATCCAAGTAACTGCAGCATATAGCATGCCCTTTGCTTGCAATTGGGACTATATAAAATTGCCTAAAATATAAATAAATAATAAATAAAGAAAAATCGTTTATTGACCCAATTAAGTTGAACCTATTACAATTGTTTTGTCCGGTCGACAGCAAACACAATTTATTTTATTATTAAACAACAGCACAAACAAATACCCACCAAAATGTTCTGTGTGGGTATGTAGGTATTAGTGTATATGTAGTTGTGTGTGTATGTGTGTCTATATTAGCGTGGGTCCGCGAAGACGCCAGACTACGTAACGACAGCTAGAAGGTTTTTAGTTTCCGTGTATATTAATTGTAATTACTGTACCTAATACTAAATAAGTGGATCTCATGTACCTACATAAAATATTGACTAGGCTATCTGCCATTATGTCTTCATAGGATTCTCCAGTACATCGGACACATTGCCAGAAAGTAAAGATATAATCTAGAAAAACGCTTCGTTGCTGGCAAGGTAGAAAAGAGACCGGTGCGGTCCGACCAAACCTCCTCCACTACCAGCTTTTATGATGCTGTGCAGCCGCCAATAACAAAAACGGATGGCACAGTATTATTAAGACACAACAATTCACCGAGAAATCACGCGATGGTATGATTTATTTCAAGATTGTGAGGTCAACTTTTTATTTTACAAATAGTTCTTAAGAAACACAGTAACTCAAATGATCTTGTCTGAAATAAAACGAAGAGAACCCATATAATTGATTATTCTAAATTATTTAAGACTACCTTTTTACCCCTGTTTTGCTGTTTATCTTTATACTAAAAATAATAACGCTATTAATGTAAATTCTCTAGTTACATATATAAATGTAAAACAATTTTAAATTTTTTGTACTAATTTAATTTATGATTATTAATAATAAAAAATATGTATAAACTAAGTGGACATAATAGTAAAATAGATAATAAAATAAATGCTTGTTATTATACTTTACGAGTAGGTATGTCTGCCTCCGTGGTCTAGCGGTTAAGTCCGTGGATTTAGACTCGGAGGTAACGGGTTCGATTCCTGGTCCCACAATAATATTTATTAATATAAATACATTTAATTAATATTTAATTTATTTGTAATATTTCTCGAGTTTGGTACGCTGGAGACATCGACGAGCTTGCCACTTGTCATGATTGGCGTATAGTAAAGTTGGCTAAAAGTGAACCCGCTTCTTTATAAGCGTAGTTTCTGACCACCCCGAAAGGGAAACGGTCATGATGATACTATATTATGTACTATTATACTTATCTGTGTAATGGAACTGGTGCCTGAGATTCAGATTTACTTTGTTAATGGCCAATTCTTAATAAATGTACTAGTTTTTAAGTAGAAAATATGTATTTTTTATTTTATTATTATAATATGGGGAAATACGACGCAAGGCGGTGAGTATATATATCTTAAATGAGAAGTAAAATAAACGCATACTCAGGTTTGTATATTTCTATATATTTATAGATTAAAGATTTTCGGCACGGGCGCACTTGAACGGGACTTGGCACAGCCTAGCGGTAGCCGACCACTCTACATCCAATCCACGTCCAAACCTACGGAGCCATCCAACTGTGAACTGGGTGCAACTCAATATAAATTGCGATACCTACCCAAATAAAACAGTTTTTCTTAATACAATTAATCGAACCACTAGCCTATATTTATCACATTATCGCGTATTATAAGCAGGCACACAAGTTGGCTGCCGAGATAAAAGCACGTATTTCTTGGTTTGTCACATTTATTTACACTAGCAACACCAACACTTCCTTCTCGCCCCACTCCACCCTCGCAGCTAGTGGTGAGGACAAGGTCAGAGACAAAGTATCCGCGAAATTAACAAATGAATTAAACTTATAAATAAAACTGTGTTCACACAGTGTTAAAGACAAGAATATTGTAAGAACGCTTTCATTTAATCCAAAAGATCGTGGTTCAAACCCCAGCATGTACCAATACACTTTCTTACGTACATTTGTCATAGACTTACAACACCACCTGTGGAGAAATAAAGGCCGAAATAAACACTGACTGTGGTACAATAAATATAATAAAAGGACAACACAAAATTAGGACATTTTCCGAAAGCTTACATATTTATGACAACATTATGTCATAGAGACTTCAAGATTTAAATATAAAATATACCTAGTAGTTCATCTACTTGTTCCACAACACCACCGTTCCTGTACCTAGGAGAGCACGTTAAGTCGTCGGTGCCGGTTCCATCAATACCAACTTGTGGAATTGTTAATAAATTGTTTTAAATCGAAGGTCGGATGAGAGTTGCAAAAGACCGCGCGTAGTAACAATCCGTGAGAGAGGCCTAGATTCAGTAGTGAATAGACATAGGCATCCCAAAGGTTAGTTGTCAGAGAATGCCTAACAGGCATTAAACTCGCCTATGTACCTAATTTAAAGTTTTGGTGCAATAACTAAATAATTTTGGTGCAATAACTAATAATTTTATTTAAAATAAATAAAATAGGCACATATATTTTATCTTTTTGGTCTCAATCGAGATGAGTCTAAATCTAAATTGTAATTAGATAACAGCATTATAGTTTGAGGACGGCAGTTCAGTCAGTTGTTAGATCTCGGAACCTCCCTGAAAACTATTGGCAGAGAATAAAATCGTAAGTAGGTGCCGAGATTCCGAGTCTCGTTTACTTTGGCATCGACAGAAACAATTGCAATAAAAATCCAAGCTTACTCCCCTTTACACTGCGGTTGAAGGCCTGCAGCCAGATTCTGTTTCTTTTAATAGAAATAAAATATAAAGGAATCTTTTAACGATCGGACTATTTAAATGTTGACTGATATTTGAGTTGAGTGAGTACTTGCCCAAACCCGTGCAAAAACTATCAGTAAATAAAGATATATTAAGAAATGGCCAATTATTGAAATAATAAATTTGGCCGATAAACTTATATAAGTCGGAATTGATTTAAAAGTCTAGTTTACACTGGTAAACAAAGTTAATGGGTAACTAAATGACTTAATCACGGAAAAGAAAAACCAGAAGCTTATTTTCTTAATTAATCTTAAACCGATTTGTTACCAAAATAAGTTTTTAAACCACGTTTTTTCTAACATTCCAATATTTTTTTATACCTAGCACGACTTGGTATACATGCAAAGTAAGTCCAAGGGGCAATTATCGCAGTTAGATATTTTGTTATTTAGGTACGGCGCACTTCGAGTCAATGACGTTCCACTGTTTCGAAGCAATCTGCTGGTGACTACTTGACACTTCACGTCGTCGTGCCCGTGCACACAACGCTCTCTCTCGGTGAAAGTTCGAAGAGTGTCGCCGGTCAAAGCATCGTTGCTTCCTAAATTTAATTCTTAATTATTCGCTGTGAGTCTACCCTACGCCTACAGTAATTTTGCCTGTGATACTCATCAACACCATCGATGTGCGACCCTTTGGCTATCGAAACCCGGAATAAAGATTAGTTCCTGCTAATTTCAGTTCTTTCATTCAATTTTAGAGTATATTTACCAGCGTCTATTAATTAATAAGACAATGATTTTTCAGACTTTGGTTGACGGAAATGGGGAAACACAGACTAGGAGAGTATTCCATAATTATCTTCAGTGTGCAGCAGATGTAGGAGTCTACAGTTTTTTATGAGTAACCATAGTGGCAACACTGAGAAAAAATATTATCTAATGTAATTTAGAATCGTGACATGAGTTAGTTTAACAGAATTGTATTCGTAAAGTTTTATAGATGTAAAACTATAAAAAAAATCCTTTAAACAAAGATTTTCAATTACATCAGATATCCATTTCTCTCAGTGTATAGTATGAATTTTTCTCAGTATATATTGGCATTTGGAATAGAAAAGAAGGGCTAAGGTTATGGACCTCACTATAGATTCCGTAAGTGACCGGATTTATTTGGTCTCGAGTGTAGTTTCGATAAAGTGCAATAAACGAAGTGTCTGGGTTCGAATCCGGTGCCAAGAGTCGACCGGTCGAGGTGGCACGCGCCACGTTATCCCAAAGCGTAATTTTAAGAAGTATATTGGCTTAAAACTCAAGTTGTAATGTTTGGGGGGGTCAACTCTGAATTTACGATAGATCGGTAAGTTAGAGATATACGAATATGCATAAAGCAGTTTTGGATATATATATGTATATATAAATGATTTTTACCGCCGCAAAATCGTTAAATGTTTATTTAATGAGTTTAACATATTTAAATCAATTACAGCATGTTTTTTGCATCATCATAGCCCATAGAATCCTAGACTTTTACTAACAGTAAACAGTTTAGATGGCTATCCAAAAAATATTTTTGGAAAATAAACTTCTCACGCTGACCAGACAGATTGGCGAGGGATATTTTATAGGAATTTAAATTTATAAAATTAGGAATTTTATTAAGTTTTAGTAAAAAAATATCCAATAAATTTGTGTTAAGATGTTAAGAGAAAACAAATCTCTAAGCATTCCATGTTTTTACCATCACAAAGGTTAACTGGTAGAGAATGCCTTCGGCATTAAGTTCGCCCATGTACAAAACGTTTGTAAATTATGTGCAATAACTAATTTTATCATTAGTATTCACCGTGCCACCTGATCCATTGTGTGTGGGAAAGAAAAATGAGAAGAATGGCCCAAGACTTGCAACCGACTATAGGCTGATTTACAAAGAAGTTCTCCTTTATTTTATTGCGCAATAAGAAGCATTCCGATCCTCCCCCTACCCAACGAAATACTGTATCATTTAGATAATGCCGTCTTGGAAGCTCGTCTCATAAATTTTAGCAATAAATTTTGCACGTATAGAGTAGTGCTCCGGATACTGTGCCAACCCTCATTCTCCTATAAAGAATTATCCGCCTCCGTGGTCTAGTGGTAACAAACGTTGCCGTGAACTCGGGAGGTCGTGGGTTCGATTCCCACCGGGGGCAAGTTGTACATTGTATAATTTTTCTCGGTCTGGGTGTTTATATGTATAATATGTATATATTTACAAAAAAAAAAAGTATAAATTGTAGTTTATCAACCATCTAGTTTCCGTAACACAAGCCTCGTAGCTTACCACGGAAATTAGATGGCACTGTGTGACCTGTCTGGAAATATAAAAAATAAAAAAAATACCCGGTTTCTTAGTTATAATATTATAACTTGGTTTAAAGTTATACGTAACTAGGCCTTAATACTCGTATATCTTTAAAATATATGTAATTTTATTCTCTAGTAAGTTGAGACTACATTTCTCAAAAATACACTCACACTTGAAAAGTCCTTGAAAATATTGGATTGGGCGAGCATTAAACTCTATTAATTAACGGATTATCGCTCATAGTACAGAAGCAAAAGAAAACACATTTGTATTAAAAAAATATCATTTTGTTTGTTTAGAGCTGTCTTAGCATAATTTCAATTTCAATTTATTTATTAACCATAAGATACATTAAGTACACTCGGTTTTGTCACTTATACATATTCTTGTTTACAGATAGCAGGGGCAGGATAGCAGAAGTATGCCATTAATAGCAAAGAACAGCCATCGTCATTTACACTTAACACTACAAACAATCAATACCTACATAGATGCTGCTGTACAAGGGCGTTGTCACTTAAAATCTAGAAAATAAACTATATTAAAATTATATAATAAAATAATAATTATTATTTTAATAAAAATAAAAAATAAAACTAAACTAAACTAATCAATGTAGGTAAACTTTACCTTGCCTAGTTAAGTAGATTTAGTACATTTTTCTACAATTTCCAGCATGATCGATCCGAGGAAATTAGTTATAAGGCTTAGCAAATGAGGGCCGATCAGATAGCCGCGGTTTCTTTCCTCAGCGCTCGGCACGCCACTTGATTGATGCCTTCATTGTGGTGACGTAGCTATTAGAACCACCCCTTAAAACCTACTTTAGTTTAGGTACTAGAGATTAAGGCCAGGTCGTACTAGGGATACCAATATATATAGTCACAAAAGGAAGCAAAATAATTGAAGAAAAGTTTGATTGAAAGGCTTAGGTAGCAATACTCCTATATTCCGGCAGTAGTGAGATATAGGCTATCGTAAATTAGTTTTAACGCTTTGTAGCTGATGTGGTAGTATCCTAGACATCGTGTGAGTTTTTTATGTCCTGAGTTTACGTTTTTGTTAAATTTAAAGTATTCGACCAACCAATTCATGTTATTAGTAGGTACTATAATTATAAAGTATCGAAGATTTAAATTATTAGTTTTTCAACTTCTTTAAATTAAAAATGCCTCCATAGTCTAACGGTTAAGTCCGTGGATTTAGACTCGGAGCTAGTGGGTTTGATTCTTGGTCGGGACATAATAATATTTATTAATTTAAATAATAGCATCTCAGGGAGACAGCGCAAAAAGCGTGGGCTGCGACGGAAAGTGCGGAGTCCAGCAAGCGGCGCAAGTATGTAAGTATATTAAAAGATTACATATTATACGTCTTGTTGTCTCCTCCGGTAACAAGAGGGCTGGCTCTTTTATCGCCCAAAGAATTCAGCGGGAAAATCCAGCGTTCTTAATATTGTTTTAGATTTCTTAAATTTTCTAATGTTCCGCTCAACTTCCATATGTAATCTTTCACAAGAACCTTCTCCTGACAATAATAAATACAACAAAAAAATATTAATATGCACCCACATACCGTAGTCACTATCCCTTCGCGTACCTTTAATTTTGGTGACTCATACATCTGTCGCACAATAAAGATGTGTTTCCACTTTCCTATAACCTGGAGTCCTTCAAGCGAAGTGTGATCTAGGCAAGCCGGCATAGTGTTAGGGACTGATGTCGGACATAAGGGTCTGATTCCAGTTGCTAACATTCATGAACCCTGCGCGCCACTTACCATCAGGTGGGCGCAGGGTCACATGTCGTGCTAGTATAAACGAAAAAAAAAATAGCGAATTTTTTCTATCTGTTAAAGCGTGATGACTTTTCTGTGTCTAAAATTAGATATATGATAGTGACAATGTGTCCAAAATATTTCCTGGAAAGATGATATCACCTCAAAAGTACACTTGGACTTAATAAATAATAATAATAATATTTTTTTATTTTCCAGGCAGGTCACACAGCGCCATCTAGTTTCCGTGATAAGCTACGAGGCTTGTGTTACGGAATACTACTTTATTTTTTTTTTGTATATATATACATATAAACACCCAGACCGAGACAAATTATACGATGTACAACTTGCCCCCGGTGGGAATCGAACCCACGACCTCCCGAGTTCACGGCAACGTTTGTTACCACTAGACCACGAAGGCGGTCAAAAGAAAAATCCTAGAATACAAAAGCTATAATTAAAAATACTATTTAGAACGCGTTACACTCGTATGCGAAAAAAAACTGTAAAAAGCTTTGGTTTAGCCAAGAGAGGAATAAAAAGGGGAGGGGGATGACGAAATGGACTGGCTAAGTCTATTAAAGCCGGGCGGTACTCCTTTGATTCGTCACATCAAAGAAATGTGCCGCTCGAACAGAAATCGAATCAACAACTGTGCGCTTTGTCTTAACTCGGTCAAAGTTTTCCTTTCTATTATATTTATCTACGAATTCTTAGAGCTTATTTTACTAAATCTTAAAGACGTACGTGAATTTTGTCCAACATAAACTCATAGAAATAGATAAATAAGTATATGGTAAAGTTTAATTTAAAATACTTGTAACTAGATAGAAGTAAAGTATCATCACGACCGTTTCCCTTTCGGGGTGGTAAGAAACCACGCTTATAAAGAAGCGGATTCACATTTAGCCAAACTTTACTATAGGCTAATCATGACAAGTGGCAAGCTCGTCGATGTCTCCAGCGTACCAAACTCGAGAAATATCACAAATAAATTAAATATTAATTAAATGTATTTAAATATTAATTAATAAATATTTTTGTGTCCCGACCAGGAATTGAACCCGGTACCTCCGAGTCTAAATCCACGGACTTAACCGCTAGACTACGAAGGCAGTAACTAGATACTTATTAAAAATAATAATAATTTATTTATTTATTTATTTATTTATTTTGGAAAACTTACAGCTAAAATACATGTATATGAAAGAAATATAATACTATAAAGCCGATGACAAGAATTCACAGATAGATACAATATAAAGCATGCAAGAAAACTCTAGAGAAGAATAATAGAAATAGTAGACAAGAGCAACAATAATAGACACGATAAAATAAAACAATATTACCTGAGAAATGTAACTAAACTGCCAAACAGAGAAAAAATAAAAATAAACACATATAACAATCAAAACCAATAGAAATCAATATGCCCAGACCAAACTACAAGTCCACAAACTCGAAGTGCCCATTCGTCATCGCTCGTCTAACCATCGAAGTGTTGGCATTGAAAAGATCGACATCTATGGTGAGCTCATTAAACTTAATTGCCGCCCTACTAAGAAAAGCATTGCGTCTATAGTTGGTGTTGCAACCAGGAACGAGTAAGAGAGCAGGATTTCTCACAGTCCTTGTGGGTACCCGTAAAGTTATTTTGTTTAATAATTCGGGGCAATCCACAATCCCTCGTGCAACACCAACAAGATAAGTTATATCAGCAATATTACGACGGAGTTCTAGTGGTAATAGATGATGTCTTTTGCATCGTTTATCGTAACTCGTATCATAAACCTTAGTTTTGTACTGAATATACCTTAGAAAACGTTTTTGTATCGATTCGATTCGCGAAATGTAAACAGCGTATTTGGGATTCCATAATTGAGATGCGTACTCCAGGGTGCTGCGCACATAAGAACAGTACAAGATTTTAATAGGTTTTATTCTCTTGAAATCAGCACATGACCTCATAATAAATCCAAGTGCCCTGGATGCTCTATTGACAATGTCGTCAATATGTATAGAAAACAGTAGTTTTGTATCCAATAGAACACCCAAGTCTCTTATCGTGTCAACAACTGCTAATGATTGGTTTTTTAAACAATAGTTAAAGGTTATCTTATTAGATTTCCTAGTGAATGAAATACTGTAACACTTGCTGACATTAAGGTCAAGATGGTTTAAAGCACAATACTGCTCAAACCTCGCCAGATCCTCCTGTAGCAGACCAGCATCATTTATGCATTCGATATTCTTGAGGATCTTCATATCGTCCGCAAAGAGCAAAAAACGAGAATGGAGAAAACAGGAGCTGATGTCGTTGATAAACAAGATAAATAATAATGGACCCAAAAGAGACCCCTGCGGAACGCCCGATGGGACGACTACAGATCTAGACAGAAAGCCGTTAATAGCAACCACCTGTGACCTATTGTTTATGTATGATGTGAACCATCTTAGCAAATTTCCATGAACTCCAGCAGCCTGCAGTTTCTGAAGTAGTATAATATGGTCTATACGATCAAAAGCCTTACTATAGTCTGTAAAAATAATATCTACTTGGCAACCGGAGTCCATGTTACTCGTAATGTCATCGTTCGCTAAAAGCAAATTTGAAACAGTGGAACGGCCTCTAACAAATCCATGCTGCTCAGGGATAATACTTCTGCTTACTGTTGAATAGAGTTGCTGGTAAATAAGCCTCTCGAACACCTTGGAAAAAATACACAGTTTGGAAATAGGTCTATAGTTGTCAATTAAATTTTTGTCACCTTTTTTAAAAATTGGTGTTATGAATGCCGACTTCCAAATACTGGGTACTATTCCCTCGTCCAACGAGCGCCTGAATAACAGTGAAAGAGGCAAGACCAGACTTTTAGCACATTTTACAATAAACAGAGCTGGAATTTGATCAGGACCCGCAGTTTTATTAAGGTCCAGACCCTTGAGAAGTTTGAGTATTTCACAGGGATCAATCTCAATATCGCTGATATGGGACGTGCTAGGAATAAAAGTTGCTTGTAAGTCAGAGGTGGTTATGGAAGTATTTGGTGCAAGAAAGGTTGAGTAGAAATAGGAGGCGAACAAGTTGCAGATTGAATCACCAGTCTCTGCCGAGATATTACCCAAAGTCATTTTGGAAGGGAATATGTTTCCGCCTGTCTTCCTAGATTTAATATACGACCAAAAAGCTTTAGGGTTCTCGACAATAGATGCCTCTGTATTAGCAATAAAATCATGATAACAGCTATGTTCGATGGTTTTCGCCCTACATCTGAGTAATGAAAAGGCCTCGTAGTCTGAAATATTTCCATTTTTTATTTATTTTTATTTTAAATTCTTTATTGCACCAAAACTTAAAATTAGGTACATAGGCGAGTTTAATGCCTGTTAGGCATTCTCTGACAACTAACCTTTGGGATGGTGAGAGATTATGGGCAGGGTGCAACAATCCAATAATATTAGTCTAATTTATAAATACACTACATACCAAGAAATTACATAAACTACATGCAAGTATTATAAACATATATATTCATATATATATATATATACACATATACAAATAGACATACACAAACATATTGCGTGCCGATTATTTAATGTGTACTAGATGCAGTGTGCTCCTGCTTATCAAGAAACAAGTTAGTGACCAATTGTTTAAAAACATTGACAGATGGTGCCCGTCTAATGGCCAGTGGTAGTTTGTTCCACTGGCGGGATGCAGACACAGTGAAGGAATCTGAATATCTGCTAGAGGAGTGAGATGGGATTTTGAGTTGATTGTTGAAAGCAGAACGAAGAGGGAGGTTGTGCGTATCGCACAAGAACTCAAATCGAGTTTTAAGGTAAGGAGGTGCACGAGGATTGTTCAGGATACCATACAAATGGACAAGTAGATGGGCAGATCTGCGAAAGCGGATATTGAGCCATTTCAACTGAGTTCGAAAATGGGATACATGATCATACTTACGCAAGCCAAACACATAGCGTATGCATAAGTTGAGAAGGCGATCTAGTTTATTCAGTAGCTCTTCGGTGACATCAGGATAGCAGATATCTGCATAATCTAAAATGGGAAAAAGCAGCGAACTGACTAACATAAGCTTTGCCTTGTGCGGAATAAAGTGCTGTAAACGTTTTAACGGATGCATACTGCCGTGAATTCTTTTAGAAATTTCAGATACTTGGTAATCCCAAGAGAGATCACAGCTCATGTGCAGTCCAAGGTTTTTTACATGTTGGCAGAAGGGAAGCGGAATATTGTTAAATAGCAATGGTGAAAGTATGTCCAAGTCCAGTCTGCCCAACATCTGCTTCGAACCAGCAATCATGACCTGCGTCTTCGAGGGATTGATCAAAAGTCCTAATCGTTCGGATTGTAAACGCACAGCCTCGAGATCAATGTTCATATGAGCTATTGCTTGTTGTACGTCATCTATTTTAAAGTGCAGCGACAGTTGTACGTCATCAGCGTACAGATGGTAGGAACTGAAGTGTATAATATGAGTGATAGTGTTTATAAAAACAGAGAAGAGTAAAGGAGATAATACGCCACCTTGCGGGACACCAGCAGTAACCGGACACCAGTCCGAGTATGTATCATTTATGTGGATACGTTGTTGGCGCCCGCGAAGATAAGATTCGAACCATAATGCCACATTCTGTGAAATATTAAGAGAACGCAAAGTAGCCATTAGTATATCATGATCGACGCAGTTAAATGCGTTACTGAAGTCTAGTAGTGTAAGGAGCGTGAGTTTTTTATCGTCTATAGCCATTCTAATGTCATCGGTAATTTTAATGAGTGCTGTAGCTGTGCTGTGAGAAGGACGAAAGCCAGACTGAAAAGGATTAAAAAGTTGATTTTGATTGAGATAAGCAGCAAACTGTTGATGTACTACACGCTCCAGGACCTTAGATAGAAAAGGAAGAATTGATATTGGACGAAATTGACTGAATTCAGAAGGAGAAGTGGTTTTCGGAATAGGAACTATGTGGGCATTTTTCCACAACGTAGGAAATTGCCCAGTAGAAAGAGAAAAATTAATAATGTGGGTAATATGGGGAATAATTATGTTGATGATTGGAGTGAGTAGAACACGGCCCACATTATCAAATCCTACGGCCTTGCTAGTTACGGATAGTATAATCTTTTTTATTTCACAGCTGGACATTGGTTCAAATTGAAAGGAGACACTCGTTGGAAGAGATTTAGAAGCAATTTGGGAGATGGTAACGGCTTTCATACTTATATCGATGGTTGAAGGAGGAGATGAAAAATGACGATTTAAGCCGTTAAGATCAATAGAAGTGGGGAGAACAGACTCGGCTTTGGACTTGCCAATGCCTATAGTCTTTAGAAATGCCCAAATATTTTGTGATGTGCAAGCATTAATAGATTTGTGAATAAATTGGCGTTTTGCGTTCCTACACATCTGATTAACCCTATTTCTAGCACGCTTAAAATTTACCCAGTTTTCCTCACATGGTGTTTTTTTGTTTTTCCGTTTTAAAGAGTCCCTCCACTTCATAGCCTTTCTAATTTTCTCATCCAGCCATGGAGCAGGAGGTCTCTTCATGCGAACAGGACATATGGGAGCATGTTTGTCATACAGCTGTAACAATAGGGTATTAAATTTGGAGATCATATTGTCAAGAGTTTCATTTTGTGTAACACTATTCCAAGGTACGTCAGCAGCATCCGTCAAAAGCAATTCCAGATTCATTTTAGCAAAGTTACGTTGAAAAAGAATTTTGGGTCTAAATCTGGGAGTTTTAACTTTATAAGAAGCATAGATGAGGTCATGATGAGAGAAACCTGGGGCCATGTACTGTCCATGAGTTGATATCCTGTCAGGATTGGATGTCAGAATAAGGTCGAGAAGGCTGCTGGAGTCGTTTACGTAGAACGTGGTATTTAGGGAAAGAAGTGTAACGTTGACAGCGGATGTTATAAAATTTAGTTTTCTACTGCGCGAGTCACTCCTTAGCAAGCAAGTGTTGAAATCTCCTAATATTAAATTATGAACGTATGACGGAATGAATGACTCGAGCAGCAGCTCAAATGTAGAAAAGTAGTCGACTGTAGGTGGGGCGTAAACGACTCCAAGGAGAAACTTAACGGAATTTAAGTCCAGTTCTAGGAAAATGTGTTCAGAGGATCCAGAGTAGGTTGAAGGAGATAGGGAGATAATTTTAAAAGAAATATTGGAGCGGAGGTAAATAGCAACACCACCGCCCCCTTTGCCAGTTCGGTCATTGCGGATGAGAATAAAGCCAGGAAGAGGGTAATATGTGGAAGGAAGAGTAGGTTTTAGAAATGATTCGGAAATAAGTACAGCATGTATATATTCGCTACCGAACGTGGCAAGGAGATCGGAATAGTGACTAGGAATGCTTTGTGCATTGATATGGCAAACATTCAGATTCTTGGCGAAAGGAGAAAATGTGTTGTGCAGTGTGTCCCCCAGAAGTACAGCACCCTGGCTGACATCACACTCGTCATCAGAAGTCGTAGATTCGCAGGAGTAAAATACATCGGAATCTGAAGAAGAATTTGGCATAACAATATAGTCAAATAAATAAATAAATATATAATATACTAATTGATACTATGTTATCTATAATATATAACCTTATTATTTTAACTTCTCACTTCACCTGCTGGTCAGTTGTATACATAATATTTATATCATTTAAACTTTACATGATAGAACACATGACACTATATTAAAGTATATTATGCGACAAGAAAAATAATTAACTATAAATCAACATCATTCGATTAATTGAATCGTTTAATCGATTACTACTCGTTCAGTAACAACACTAACCCGGCTATCTTACTCTATTGTCTATGCCGCCCACTAAAAAAATAAAATAAATAACATTAAAACTCTTTTAATTTAACAGTGAATGTGGGCCATGACAATCATCAATGATTCAACAAACAGTAAACTTGCCTAAATACAATTAATGTTAGCATAATCCTGTAAACTAATAAACAAGCGCTGATAAGAGACGGTAAGTGTTGTACTGACAAACAGCTAATAAATTACTTATTTTTTCCCTTTCTTACAGGTCTTACTCTTCTATTTGTATTTTCAGGTGGCGCAGATGGGTGCTCGGCAGCGAACTCCTTTAGGTGGGCCAGGGACGACACGCGATGTCTTGTGCCGTCCTGAAGTTTTGCATATACTGTGCAATCCTGAGACCAGCAGTTATTTATGCCAAACAAACGGCGTCCCTCAGCCAGCACTTGCCTACGGGCTGGTGTTAGGAATTCGGCCATTGAGATATTACTCCCCTTAAGTGCCTTCTTCGATTGCCATAGCTTAAAGCGAACGTCTGTATCCCGAAATTTGACCAATATTGGTCGCGGCCTGTCAGAGTTACTATTTCCACCCATCCTATAACTGAACACGATGTCCTTTACATGAAGGTCCTGCTTGAGCTTGGTGGTGGAAATGTCACTAATTAGCTGTGAAGTATTCTCGCTGGGATTTTCCTCAACACCTCGGAGCAACAAGAATTTTCGGCGGCCTCTATTCTCCAGGTCTTCCACCATGTCGCCAACATGTGAGATCTGTGCCCGGAGCAGCATCATAGTATCCCGCACAAACTCCTTAAATTGTTGAAAATCTGTAGAAAGCTGTTGCAGTGTGTTGTTCGATGCGGCATCCGTGATGCGGCTCTCAAAACCCTCCATAGCCTTTTCAAATTTCTTGGAGAAATCTTCAAGGGTGTGCAGTGAAGACATTTCATTAAGTGCCGTTTGGGATGCCATTGTGTTTTGTTGTTTTATAAAGTGATGAAGAGATGTGATGTCGGTGATGTGAGTAAAGTTAGGTTATATCATTCCCCAACTATATTATTTTTCTTATAAACACTTTCCAACTTACTTGTACCTAGTTTTACAAACTAATTACCAGAAAACTGACTTGAATATGTAAGAAATTAATTAAATTAGATATGAGAAAAAATTTTAGGTCTTTACTTATTTATGCCTACCCACCTATTTTTTTATTCCATACTTTTTATATTTCCGTAGGAATTTGGCTTTTTCTTTTAGAACTTTTATAAGAGCAGGACTGAACCATGTAGGATGTTTATTGCGTCTGACAACTTTATTGGGTATATATTTATCGCGTAGGCGATACAAAATACGATAAAGAGAGTCAAGTGCATCGTCAACTGATCCCTCGTACAAGTGGTTCATCCATGACACCCTGTTGAGTTCTTGACCGATAGACGGATAGTCGCCAGAAGTGAAATAATATTTGGTTACAGGTTGCGCATCCAAGTATTTCCTTTTAGCCCAGGATAATTCAGCAATAAGCGGCTTATGATGAGCGTCCTCAGAGACCAATGGATCGTCACAGCCTTTAACGCATATCATATCATTTGCAAACACAAGGTCTAATAATCTATCATTAATATTACGACAACCGTTAAATTGAAGCAGATCACATTGGACTACTGTATCAATAAAATCCACCTGTGCCTCTCCCAGAATATTAGATGGCACGTAATTATCAGTTTCAAGTGTCCAGGTGATATTTGGAAGATTAAAGTCCCCAAGAATTATGAACTTGTCATCTGGACATGAATTGACAATATCAAAAAGTTTACTTGAGAAATTGGTAAGTTGGGTAGAGAAGGAATTACCATTATTTTGGCTGCATAAATATAGCACACATATGTGAATTTTACACTTTTGTTTTAACTTTCTTTGCTTTATATCAATTGTAATCCAAAGATCTTCGGCTGAAGAACACCATTCTGTGCGTTGTTGGACAGCACCTACATCTTTATGAACAGCCAATAGCACACCACCACCGCGAGTCTGGCCTGTTAGAGTGTAATCCCTATCTCGTCTCCACACAAGGTATCTGTTATCAAAAATTTCTTCGCTATATACTCCGCCCAATAACCAAGTCTCAGTTATAGAGATTATGTCATAATTGTTCAGGCATACATTCCGTTTGAATGTGTCTGTTTTACTGCGCAGTCCCCTGGTGTTTTGGTAATAGATATTAAGTGATGTCATTATAATGTAAGGGTATAACTGAGGGCACCATCAATTGAAGTGCCACAATAAAAACAACAGATTTTACAGCATCATATGGAATCCCAATAAATAATGAATTAAAAGAATTAGCTAATTTACGGAGGAGCGAATCGATCGATGAGTAATGAATTATGATATGTAGTAAGTAATAATTTATATTTAGAGATAGGTAACAGCTAAAAAATAAAAAGTGTAATGATATGTGATAATTAGATATGCTACAAGTAAGTTTGTTAAAAGACAAAATCATTCTGAGATTTAAAATAGGGAGCTCGCCCAATGCCTTCCTCCCAACACCCACACAGCGATTAAATGGTTTATCAGGAAGCGAAACAAGGTTTGGTATACCAGCAAGAGCAAGTTTGTAAATTGTGGCACACGAGTAAACAAAAACAATAATGGCAAATGAGCAATTCGAGAAAGATAAAAATGAGCATAGCAGGAATGAGCAAAGCGATAATATAGAAGAAAACTTTAATATTAGGGCATCTTTTGAAGATCTGCCTCCGACTTTACAGCTACTACTGGCGAAGTTGGAGTCTTCCTTGTAAGGATCTTTCCGTGCTTTACCCATACAAACAAAAATTTTCCTTCCTTTGCCATTGTCTTTGCCATGTTCAGGAGTGTTTTGTTCTTGACGGTGAGATGGTCGTTGACAAAAATTCGTCCCTCGTCCGAAAAACCCAGGTCAGCAACAGAAAGCATCTTATATTTGCGTGCAGCCGCTAGAAAATCCTCCTTAATGTAGCGATTGCTGAATGATGCTATGATAGATTTATGGACTTTAGGCTGATGTGTGGGTATTCTTGAGATATAATTTATATGCTCCTTTTGGATAGGATATCCTGTTACCGAGCCTATCTTTAACGCCAAATCGAACAAATTCTCGCTCTTTTTAAAAGGGATTCCTTTAATCTCAACATTATTTGATCGAGAACGCTGCTCGCTTTCGTCCAGCTGCTGCCTGACCACAGAAAGTTCATGCTGCAGCGTCGGTATAGTGCTAACCTGTTCCTCAACGGCTAATATTCGTGTTTGCATGGACCTCAAGTCATCTGAAAGTCCGGTCACGCTATCATGAGCAGCGCTGATTGAGGACTGGATAGTTTTGATCTCCCCTTTAATGGACTTGACTTCATTCATGATGGCAGATAAATTCTGGGCAATACCTTGGATCTCACCATACATTGACTCGAGAGAAATAGGTTTCGGTGAAGTAGCAGGAGATGCGACCTGGGAGGTTCCCGTAAGGCCTCCCGCTGTCTTACAGCGGGAGCAGCGCCAGGTCGCCTTGCGGTCACCTAACTTTCTATATCCGGCCTCAGTCACGCCAGAGCAAGGAAAATCATAGTAATTGTTACAGACTGAGCAATAAGCGCCGTCGTTCATCTTAGCATGGCATTTACCACAAGAGAGCATCTTATCTATTGATTACTATATAATATAAAAGCAGTATATATCAATTTTACAGTTTACTTTATTTATTTGTTTTTTTCTATAATAATATACTGTTTAAATTTACAATCTGCGTATTTGGCAGTATATATTCTATGTTAAACCGTGTGGCTATTAATCGGAACACATCCAACCCAACAGAAAAAATATTAGTGCAATAGCAAATAGGAACACATTCGTCAAAACATGTCTATGGCTTCAAGGTTTTCGCAACGGTGTGCCGTACCTATGGCGTGCGCCGTTGCTTATTTCTGAACTTCAAACGTCACAAGTGACAAGATATCGGAATGACTCAATGCAAATGTAAACAAAAAAGCGGAAGCTCCTCAAAATTGTTGGTTTATAATTTCAAGAACAGACTAAAGAGTACAAGTATTTCAAGTGACCAACTTTAATTGGGCGACTTATAGCATCCTCATAAATTCTCAGTTTATTTAGCTATCAAGATGACAATAGATGATAAATATTTATTGTACCTTTCTGCACGATGTGGAGGTTATAATGGTGCCGGTAAGTCAGTGATCTTGATGTTTTGAATCGAAGTATTCTTCAAATGAACGGGAGTCATTGACAATGCGTGTGCTTTAGTTAATTACCGGAAGAAAATTGATAATAATAAAGTAAAAAAATATTTATTGCACAATTAATATGTAAGATAAAATAAATTACATAGGCAAGCTTAATACCTTAAAGGTATTCTCTAACAGCTAACCTTTGGGAGAATGATAAAAAACTTGTGGGATGAAAAGTTTTTTTTTTTTTTTTTTTTTATTTTTTTTTTTTTATTTATTTTGGAAGCAAACAGTCACATAAAGTAAATATACATGAAACAGATTAAACTAAATTTAGACCTAGAGTTCCAATAATGAACAATTTTGCTAACACATCGTCTCCACCAAACCATTAGAATAATGGGGGTCAGAAACCATGCTTATAAATAAGCGGATTCACATTTAGCTAAATTTACTATAGGCCAATTATGACAAGTGGCAAGCTCATCGATGTCTCTGGCGTAACAAACTCGAGAAATATTACAAATTGGTTTATAAATATTGATTTAATTTAATACATATTATTGTGTCCCGACCTCCAAATCTAAATCCACGAAATTGACGGCTAGACCACGGAGGCAGTTATATATTCACGGTGTACATGAAAATACCTTTCTAACATTTTTATTTCAGGCGAGCGTTTTATCACAATTGAGCGTATTATAGTAGAAATACAGAGCAAGCAAAGGGGTGAGTATTTTGTTAACAATCTGGGCACAAGTTTGTTCAGGTGACGTCACGGCATGCAATATTCAGCACCCTCGCAGATCCCAGAGGACAGGCTGGCGCAAAGCCGGTAAACTATTTCATAGTCTCTGTTTTAAACAAGCTCTGTTATTTTGTAGATTTACAGTACCAAATCACAGATAATTACATTTTACATACACAAATGAATTTTAAACTAATTTATTTAGCAAATAGGAATACAATTAGCACTTTTACACGTTAAAATACCTACTTAAAAAAAAAAGATATATTGCATGGAATTTCATCTCTACAGCCCCTAGAACACAGCGTCCTAGACCTCCACTGCTGGAGATCGGCCTTCCAGAACATAAATAAAAATAAGTTTTTATTTGTCACAAAAATAGTTAATAAAAATGTAAAATATAGTTAAAAAATAAAACAAAGTTATAATGACAAAAGGGTCTATGGTTCAGAAAATGGTGTTGGAAGCAGGTTCCAACAACCTCTGTTATTATACCATAGCCGACATTTAAATTTAGTGGAACAGTTATAGTAAGTAAAAGTTATAAAACAATAATGAAACAAAATAAAAAAAAAAAACAAATAAAAAAAACCAAGAACATAAATAAATAAATAAAAAACAGAAACCTAGAAGGGAGCTGCCCCAGCCTTACAACATTTTACATATACATACCTGGAGAATTTGGCCTACACTCGCCACGCTGGCCAGACGGCTTGGCGAGGATATGATTTCAATTTTTAATGACAATTTATTAACGATTCTACAAGTTGGTATTAGTGGAACTGGGACCGATGGCTTAACGTGCTCTCCGAGGCACGGGAACGGTGGTGTTGTAAATCTATGACGAATGTACTTAAGAAAAGTGTATTTCTCATTGGTACATGCCGGGTGGGTTTGAATCGACCTTTGTAGGATTAATGGAACGCGTTATTACAACCTTACTACAACTCTTATATTATAATCTAGAATAAAAATAAAGAACTACGTATAATTTATTTTAATTTTTCAGTAATAAAATCTTAAGTTACGGTGCAGATAAGTTTTCAGATTAACTTTAAAAGCTTATATTATGTTTACTGTACCTACCTAGTTATTTTGATCGAGTGGTTAGGTCTACACAAAGGCGGGTGATAGATAAGGCATATGACCCCAATACTGCTATCTAACGTGTAACAGCCTTAGTGCCTGAGCACACTGGACGCGTACATAATATATATAGACGTGCACGGGCAACGTTATAGTGATATACCCTTTAACACAGGTCATAGAACCTATTACTGGAGAATTTGAAATAAAAATATTATTTTATTTATTTATTTATCACCATGGAGACCTATCGGAACACTTGGTTACGTCCCAATTTACGTTAATTACAGAACAATGAAAAAACCAAAAAAAAAGAAAGAAACAATACTAGAAAACAATATAATAATCGAAAACCTGGCCATAATGTAAACTAATCAGGGAAGCGATATCAAGAGACCCGACAGCATGACTGTTGGACCGTAGAAACTTGGCAGGTGACTGGTGTGGGATGCGACATACGTAGACTCCTTAGCCCCATCTCACATCCAGGCGACTTCGTTGAGCGCGGTAAGTGCGGAATTTCTGCTGAGTGCGCAGTTTAGGGTCGAGATAATGGGCACATGGGGACACTCAGCCAAGCGTCTGGCCAAGGAGTTATTATTACAGAAATTATTATTTCTGCCAATGTAGTAGCCTCGCTATAAATATAAATATTGCCAATCTCCTTGTGACTATCCCTGTTGCGGACGGATGAGCCCTTAGCATTAAGCTGTATATTTATTAGGCTATTTATATAAAATCTACAATTAATAAATCACGACACCCCTTAGTATTAAGTTCTATCGATATTTTACATAATAAAGATTTGATGACGCCCTTAATATTAAGTTTATAGGAATATGTAGATACGTTTATATAAGACAGGCGCCCTAATAATAAGTATATAATAAATAAAACCTAACCCGACATCCTTAGGATTAAGATCCCTAGACGTAAGTAAGATATATGTAAATAATAACGACATAATATGTAGGTAAGGTTTGGAGGTAAGGTAAATAGGCAGGTACATAGAGGCACGATATAGACGCCAAGCATTGTACATAGAAGGGCTAGCTTGGGTTGGCCTACGTGACTTGGTGCAGTTTTAAACATGAAATCACCATGTTGAGATGACGCAAGACTGCATCCCAGGTAGTCGGCCGCGCCAGATGTCCGAGCTAAGACAATAGGGGCCCAAGTGACGCCACCCTCGCCTTGCCTCTACGACACGATGAATGAATAAAGAACAGGGTTTGGTACGCGGGCACCGGACAGTATTACATTGACACCCGACGGAGACGGTAGCTAATTGACACCCGACGCAGACAGACGGACTCTTATCACCGACGCCCGACACCGACACGACACCACTGACAAGGGAGACGACGCCCCTTACAAAGACGCCCTGACGCTAGCTACCAAGCCCTGGTGAGAGTCCAACCAACATCTTTTATTTAAACCCAAAGACGAACCCCAGTACAACGAGACGCCGCAGCACGAGCCAGCACGCCGCCTAGCTAACCTGAGACGAGACGCCCACGGCTATAGCGACGGACAAAGCCAATTACAGTCCATTCAACAGACACGACGCCCGACGACTCCGTCGCCAATAATCCCTAAAGGGTCGTCTCTAGACGTTTTTGTTACTAGTTCATTTTCTATTAAGTTTAGTTTATATTTAATTAAATTTCCACATTTAAAGTATTTAATAAATAAATTAATTATAACTACGAGTATATGTAAAATAATGATATAGATTATGCAGCAAACAGTTCGTAGCGAAGAAAGAGCTACGGAGTTGCTACGGCGTAGTGCGCAAAATAAAAAACGCTACGAGAGACTGTAAAAGTTAATTGTGTGGAACATTTACCGTATCATAAATACTGCTTTTTAGAATCTATATTACTCGAATACATTTCGTTAGAATACTCATTTTTAAAACATTACTTTTTCCTTTTTTCTGAACTACAATTGCTCAGACTTCAACCAACGAAACTACATAGAGCGCATCATCAAAATAGCGTCTAAAAAAACTCGGGATAACTAATAAGGTAAAACTGTTTTTTTTCGCCTGCACTAAGATATATGCTGTATAAATCATAGGTCATGCGCTAAGTACCTTACAGATGCTCTCAATATCCTAAGAAGGCGGGCGATTTGGATAATGGACAATACAGTGTCTAAAACTCTCGAATCCCCTACAGCTTCGCCTAGATGTTGTCTATCTGAGCGTGTTCTACAAGCTATACCACGTTGAGTGTTCTGAGGAGCTCCATAACCTTTTCTATAACGCAACCGATAGTACATGCCAAAATATGCATCTCCACACAGTAGCCACTATCCCTACATCCCTACAAATTTGGACACACTTACATCTGTCGCACGCTGAAGATGTGGAATGCTCTTCTAGCCATGTGTTAAATAATCTTGTAAAGCCTGCAATAAAACGGTGGTGGCTCGATTGTAAGAACGCTTTTCTTAACATCCTAAATACGTAGGTTCCAACCCCGGCATGTACCAATTAGAAATACATTATTTTTGCGTAAATTTGTCATAGAATTACAACATCACCGTTCTTGTGCCTCGGATATATATATATATATATATTCTACCAATACCAACTTGTGGAATCGTTATTAAATTGTCATAAAAAAAATACATGGGACCTGGCCAGAGCGCATCGAGTGTAGGCTAAATTATCCAAAAAAATATGTAAGGCCCATCTTCAACAGTGGAGGTCTAGAACTCTGTTTTTTAGTGGCTGTAATGATGTGATGAGGCCGGAATAGAGGGAGAGACTAATGTCGGTCGTTAGTGGCTGCGTATCGCTTACCATCACATGTTGTGTCTAGTATATAAAGTTGTAATTTTTCAATCTAAACGTTGTATGGAAAAGTTTAACCAAAGCAAAAAAAGGATTTCAGAATAGAAGATCTAAATATAGACATCTTACACGAAGGAAATATCAGCACGTGTCAATAATAAAATACTAGGGAATTGTGCAAGTGAACCAGAGTAAGGGTTGAAATCGGTGAATTCGCCAGAATGGAGAAGTATAAACATTCGATCACACGCTTCAATGATACAAAATAGAATAAAAACCGACTATATCTACACACCATCTCGTACAGGGGCGTCACTAACATAATTAATAATTTAATAAACTTTTTTTTTCTTCTAATTTTATTTATTTATTTATAAAGTCTCTATTGCACAAAAAAAACTTAAAAGTAATGTACAAGGGCGAACTTAATGCCTTTCGCCATTTTATAATAGCTAACCTTTGGGAGTGTGGTAGAGGATTGCGGGGTTTATTATTATAAATATATACTACATACACTACATAATATTACTTAAATAATACATATATGTGTAAATAGTTCTATAGTAACCAATTTTTGTATATATATATAACTTAATTATTTAAAAGTTTTTAAAAGACATAACAATTGGAATTGGAATTCAGCTGGGAAATGCAGCCAGCGTTCTTGCCACCATTCCACGCGGACGGGACTTATATCCCAATCCATAGTATTAATAATAATTTTATTTTATATTTTGTATTTTTTTTTAATTACAGGATAAATACATGTACACTACGAAATCTAACACATTTAGAAACACATATTTTACTAAAATGTAGGTTAAAATATGAAATTAAAGTTGTATCCTAGTGACGCCACTGTTCAACATAACCAACAGATGGCGCCACGAGAATTATTAAGTAAATTTAAAAAGCGACGAAAAATTCGTACGACTGGGACCGACGCAATGGCTCGAGAGAAATTTACGCCGGTGAAATACTGAGCTCAAATCTTTCTTATACATTTTATTTATCGATTTGTTTGCCATATTAAGGCTGGTTTAAAAAATACTTATATATATATAGTTACAAATAATACTTATATATATAATAGTTTTTATAATTTTAACGGGTCTTTACGCAATTTTCCTTAGAGACATATTTACTGCCTACTGCCTCCGTGGTCTAGCGGTTAAGTCAGTGGATTAAGAGTCGGAGGTACCGGGTCCGATTCCTGGTCGGGACACAAAAATATTTATAATGTAAATAAATACATTTAATTAATATTTAATTTATTTGTGATATTTCTCGAGTTTGGTACGCTGGAGACATCGACGAGCTTGCCACTTGTCATGATTGGCGTGGTTTCTGACCACCCCGAAACGGAAACGGTCATGATGATACTTTACTTTTTACATATTTATAAAGTGTCATATGTCGTGATTTCTAAAAACTTTTAATGTGATAAGTGGGTAGGTTTACATCTACCGCCCAGTACGTACGAGACTACACCGCATAGCTCCAGTCGACCCGTGACCACGGCCAATGCAACTTGGCTGAAACGTCGGGAGAAATATGTCTCTAAGTTAAATCGCGTAAAGACTCGTTATAATTATAAAAACTATTAAAAATGTGCGCGAAAGTTGAATACTTATTAAAATCAAAAACATAGATAGATAAAATAATTATTTAATATAAAATAAAACATTTTCCAATATATGCGCGAGCTTAGTGTCTAAAAACATTATCTAACATAGTTTATATTATCGGTTTTTTTATACCTCTAATATGTAGTTCTTAGTTTATTCTCTTATTGTTATAGCTTTACAATTTATCGCGGCCAAATTTACAAGAGGTTCATGTGAAAGCTAATGAATTTCCAAAAATATCTAGTTTGACTAAGTATAACCTAAGAAACAAGAATGAAATCTATATAAGGAAAACCAGGTTGAGAAAAACGTTTATGCAAGGTTTGCCGTTGAAAATTACATTATACAATAAACTACCTGAGATTATAACTGGACTACAACCAAGTGAATTTAAAACAAAATTGAAACTTTTTTCCAAAATAATGCTTTTTATAACCTATCAGAATTTATTGACATGCCTTTGACGGAAAATTCGTTTAAATAGTTGTATAGTTTCGTGGTCTTATCTAGCCCTCTACTGTATTGTGTTCCTAATGCTCCTTTGTCTACGATGCATGGTATTGTTGTTATTATTTAAAAAATTGTTAACTGACAAGCCAAAATATAACGATTGTTATATAGGTGAAATATACAAAATGTTAATGTTGTTTTTTTAATTCATGTAAATTTTATGGCAACACGATTGGTGACGTACCTATGATGCGGCGTAACTTATTTTTAGTATTTTAAGCTGTTAGTCTAGCTATTAGAATCAGGAAATTACACATTATTGAAGACAAAATTAAACATCATAGAAAATAGAAGCGATACTAACTGTCAGTTTCCTAAAAAATGATTAAGTAACGCACGTTTAATATTTTTCTATAATGCACATGATCAATTAACATAATAAAGTGACAAGCTAACTTCCAATCACGTGGCGTATAACAAAAGTTAAGGGTTAATTATTTTAATCATGCTTCTAAAACTGTATTGATTAAGTATAGGATTTATAACCATTTATAGTCGATGTCAGTCAGTACACAATTAAGTTAAATATAAAAAATAAATTTATAATAATAGGTAAGTGATACGCTTTAAAACAAATTATACTCAAGGAAATAATTAGTCAAAAGAAAATTAAATAACATAAAATAAAAAACAATTAGGTAAAAGAGACAATTTTTAACATTGTTATTTTGAAAAAAAGATGCTCATAACAAAACAATGCTAGTAAAATAATTGGTCCAATTTGTTGAGAGGCACAAACGGACACGTAGCCGATTGCTAATGACATTCCTTCCACCTTAAAATAAGATATTTACATCACACGCGACGGGAGCGAGACGACATCGAAAAGTAAAAAATAAAATCGCTTTAATTAAACAATATACTCGTATATATCGAGAAAATCGAAAAAAAAAAACTTTTGACGTCCTATATAGAGTCAAATTTATCATTTTCCATAAATATTCACATTTTAGCATATTATTAAACAAAATAACACTACTTTTGACTAACAATATCGACAGTGGTGACTTGGTTTTAAGAACGCTTTCTTTAATGTACAAAAAGGTGGGTTCTAGAGGATATGATGTTGATATATGTCTGGGCGTAAAACGTAAAGAATAATACAAGTATGAGCCCGTACGTGCGAATATCCAAATCGGCATTCATAAAATGTAGCTTTAGTTCGATAATACACGCTATAAAACAGATGAACTCTGCACTACTAAGGCGGTCTTCGACAGTTCTCGGTTAACCTGTTGGCCTTTGTAACTTATTGAAGTATTGTTAATAATAAAATAAAAAATTACTCTAGTTCTAGCCACGGCGACCATCGTCTACCTCGATTAAGTATATTAACTTAGAACATTATAACTCAAAAAATCTCAAAATGGCAAAAGATGGTACAAGCTTATTATGTTTCATAGCTCTAATAACAAGCTAATTGCAAGCAATTGTAATAATAATAATGTAGCAACTTATTGGTTTAGTAATTGACCATTACAGAACACGGAACCCTAAACTGCTCTGTGCATTATTATTATTATCACAGCCCCTAGAATGCAAAGTCCTAGAACTCCACTGTTGGAGATGGGCCTTCCAGAAAATTCAGAAGAATTTAGCCTACACTCGCCTTGCTGGCCAGACGGGTTGGCGAGTTGTCCATTATATTTGTCCTTTACAATTTATTTTTTGTTCAATTCCACATTTTTCACTTTTAACATTTCATATTAATTCCAAATATCTAGCTAGCTAGAAACAAAATTAAAGAATAATACAAAAAGTATACTAAAAATAATCGTAAAGTATAAAGGCCCCTCTTCGCTTCGTCTCCTCGCCACAATTAACGCAACACTCCGAATTTTCTTATGAGTGGAAAATAATTGCAATTGAATTTTGCTATGCGAAGGCCATTAGGGAAACACCCTCTAATTGATGCTTATACAGCTATTCTACTTTCATTGTTAACAATTCTACTTATTGGCAAATCATTTACTTTATAAAAATTAAAGCTTATGATGGCACGTGATTGGATACAAAAAAAAATGGCAAGCCAACTACTAATCACGTAGCGTCTATCTAAATGTTATCTTTATCATCATCTGATTGTGACTCTCCACTATTGGATATAGGCATCTTTCAAAACTTGCCAATGGACGTGGTCTTTTGCAACCCTCATCCAACCCCCATCCGCTACTTCATCCGACCATATGACGGGGGTTGTCCTACTCTGCGTCGCCTCGTACGTGTCCACTCAATAAGCCTGACGAAAATCAACATTTCTGTTTCTTTTTATTAGAGAAATACCAATCATAGCTTTCTCCATAGCTCTCTGAGCGACTTTGAATCTGTGGACCACACCTGTACGACATTACGGGGAGGACGCACTGGTTGAAGACTTTTGACGTCAGAAATGGTAGTATTTGCCGAAGTTTACCGAATTCCGCCCATTCTTGTCTATAGTGTGGGAAAGCGAGGAGTAAGAGGAGAATAGTGTCTCAGGTATGCGACAAACATATCCTTGATTAAATTGGGCTCCTAACAATATAAAACATAAACGCCTTTAAAGGGAAATAAATAACAAAATCTATCATTGATTGACAACAAAGTACCGACTTCGCGAAAGGGTTGCAAGTTAAAAATGTGTAATTGACAGTGTTGCCAGGAAGAGTAATAAAGTATTATTTTGGATTATTTAGAACAAATAAAAATAATTCAGAACTGCCTACTGCCGGGGGCTAAACCCAACTTAATTAGTAGAAAACTTTGCAGCCATAAACGGACCCTTACCTTAGGGTTGGCACGATAAACAAAAAGATATGTAATGTCTAAGGCTATGCCCAGTATTCCTCGGTGATATGAGTCAAGCATTCTTACACATGCGTTCACGTTCTCATATACTAACAAACCCACACAATATCCACACACACACACAAACAATAATTACTAAAGTCAAAATAATAAAGTTTTGGGTACGTACTGTAAAATGTATTACCTACAGTAATATTTGTGGCACCGATTATTTCGGATGGCACAGTTAAACTGTAGTGTGTGTGTGTGTGTGTATTAAAAATTGTTTACGATGGTTTATGAGCCATAAGCTACAATAGTATTTTTTGCGTCTGGGCAGTGATATATTTTTCTGTTCATGCCACGGCGCGTTGGGAAAAATAAAATTATATATTGATTAAAAGTCCGATAAACATCGTAGGTTCTTGCTGTCTGATCGAATTTCTTAAATCAAGGATGATTTAGACACTACCTACATTATTTTTAAATAGTAAGCACAAAAGAGTAATACATTTTTAAAAAATATTTAAGCAAAAGAGAAAGAAAGGGTTAAGGAGATTCCGTGCTTTGGTTGCAAAAATTTTTTTATATTTGTAGTTCATTTAATATTTGTTTTATTAAAACATTTTTTAACAATATTTGTTTGCCAATTTTTATTATAGGACAGGGAAAAGTAATACCTTACGGAAAAATGTACAAATATCCAAAAAACAATAACAAACAATTTAAAAGTATTTGCGACAACCCTAAAAGTTAAGGCGAGGTTGTCAAGAAGAGTCAGTAATTTTACCCCCTGTACCATCGGCAAAACAACCCTCCTACCCCATTGCAATAAGGTTCAATCCATACTAATAATTTATATCTGAAAGTAGTTTAATGTGTCTGTCTGTTCACGTCTAAATTACATCATACATCACAGTCCCTGGAACACAGAATCCTAGATCTCGTCTTGCCAGCGTTGCGGATGTAGGCCTTGTTTTCAGTGAGTCTTGTTTCGAGCGGTGGGCCTCTGGATATGTTTATATAAATATCACCATGGCAAGCTTACAATATTAGTTCTCCTTGAAAGTAAAAATTGGCATTGGCCATCATTGGACATCATTGCAAATGGCACATACTTTCAACGAGAACAACAAATAGGTGGTAGACGGACTGATGGTGGTAATATGTCCAGTCTGCCGGGGCGGGGAAGTATCCACCGTTCGTGCCGATAAACCCAGTAAATTGTATCCACACATTTCGGGATCAGACTCGAATTGCCGTCATGTCCAGTCATGCCGGCATAGTGTAAGGGACTGATGTCAGTCATAAGTGTCTGATTCCAGTTGCTAACGTACATAGATCTCGCTCCCCACTTACCATCAGGTGGCCGCAAGGTCACAATGTCGTGATAGTATAAAAAAATGATTGGTGAGCAAATTTTTAAAAATGTTGAGTTAAGGTGCTCTTCGTATAGCGAGGGGAAGCTATTTCACTGGCAAACTGCAGATACAGTAAAATAATCTGAACATCTGCTACAAGAATGTGGCGGACTTTTTAATTATGTATAGTATAGTATATTCAACAAATCCATTCTGGAGGAACTAGAGATAGGAAAGCGCCTTTCCTCAATCGTACAATCACGCATTCTCACTTTCTTTGGACACGTGTCGTGGCGTGGAGATACATCCATTGAGCGCCTTGTAGTTCAAGGAAAAATCGATGGCAAGAGGATGCGTGGTAGGTCTCCGATGAGATGGACTGACCAGGTTAAAGCAGCAATAGATCACCCCCTACATGAGTGCTCCAGGAAGGCTTCGAGACGAGTGGCGACGGCTTTTAAGCGTGCCACTGACAATCAAGTGACGACCACGACCACTCTGCCAAGAGTGTAGCGACTAAGAAGAAGAATAATAGTATATTAACAGCTATGGGTTGATCATGATCTGATCACGATATGTGACCTTACCATATAAAGTTGCTAACCGTACATTGGCAGAAATTAAACAAAAATAATGGTTATTTGCCGACCGTACCACTCGGTTCGGTTTTACACTCCTAATAGCCACTCTTTAATATTATCTCAAAATTTAACATTATAATCTTAAATTTTCGAGTTTAAATAACCTCCAAAAGTCGTTTACAAAGATTCTAACCGTGAAAACAGCGAGGAAGCTATTGGCAACGATTCAACTAACTTATTTTACAACCGAGTCTGCGATGTGAAAAATTAAAAAGATTTTACGTATAACATTGTATATGGGTATTCATAATTTTCCTTTTTTTTTTTCAATTAACTCTCTTTGCTTCTCTCGACCATGCCAACATGCTGACGCAATGCGGTTTAACTATTCCTATTTATATAAAACAGGCATGTAACTAGGGTTGCCAACTACCACTTTTTTATTTAAGGGTTACCTAAGGATTTTTATACTGGTAACAATTTTTATTAAAAACAGTTTTAAAAAGATTTTTAGGTTGTCAAGCAAATGTGTAAAAGCTATACACATATAGATGTTATTACTTGTTTAGCTTTGTTTAACCTGTCTTTAATTTTGAAAATTTAGATTCCTAAATTTTTGTATCCCGGACAATAAAACCTAGGCGTAACAACATAATATTTTTTTCATTAGTAATTTTAGTCGAGTCTAGTAAGCTGGAAAACAAGCTAAAATAATAACTTTTTTTCGTTTATTCTAAGTAATATGTACAGATAAACAATACTATAAATAAAATAAAGTAAGAGTACTCATTTGTAAAACTATTTATCACAACTTATAAATTTATTGGTAAATAGCAAACGTAGCCAAGGTAAACACAATAAATTGTATGCTTGGGGCAAGACGACATCACGACCATATACCTTTCGGGGTGGTCAGAAACCACGCTTATAAAGAAGCGGATTCACATTTAGCCAATTTTACTATAGGCCAATCATGACAAGTGGCAAGATCGTCGATGTCTCTAGCGGACCAACCTCAAGAAATAACACAAACAAATTAAATATTAATTCATTTTGATTATTTACATTAATAAATATTATTGTGTCCCGACGAGGAATCGAACCCGATATCTCCGAGTCTAAATCCACAGACTTAACCTACACACCTAACCTAATACTACCACCTATCCTGTCTAAATGCCCTAATTAAATTTTATGTAGTAATTTATATGCTTAGCAAGCTTATTGGAACTTAGACTCAATAAATAGCCTTGATTTTTTTCTCTGCCAAACCCTCCTAATGATATATCTAAAAAGGAAAACTTCAAAATAATGATTTAAATCCGAGCTACTTATTCAGATCAGAACCAAATTCTATCGCTAAGGACCTATAAGTCGCGACAACTTTAACAATCCCCATTTGAGAATGCTTCTTAACAACGCGACCAAGCGATCTGTCGCGACAAGAATTTTAAGCTTTTAACAAACCATATAGGAGTATTCAACATCTACTTAATCTTTAGATCCATCGAAAATAAGGAAAAGATAATCGTAGTTTAAAAACTCTTGAATTTAAAAAATAATTATGTTTTTATTTGACGTTTACATTCGGCAAAATACTTTTTTTTTACTATTAGCATACCAAATAGCCATCTCTCTCGCAGAACTGATGAACGAATGAGTAGACGGGTTTTGGAGAGGAGCAATACTGGACGACGCAGAGTGAGATGACCCTCTGCTAGATGGACAGATTACTTGCAGAAGGTATCTGTGAAGGTAGGGCGAATAAGGGTGGCAGGAGATCGTAAAAAAAAGAGAGCGAGGGAGGTCAATATCCAGCAGTAGAAATACACACAGGCTGATGATGATGAATATATAACAACGTATCTACAGCACAGGTATCCTCAGAGTTAAGTAAGTTTTTTGGATCTGATAGAAAGTTAAATTTGTATATGCTGTAGCGTTACATAGTCCTTGGGAAAATTACTTATATCATCTCAAACCGCTATCATATTTGACAGCACCATACGATATATTACGCGCCTTAGCACAAGACATAATTAAATTTAATTTAATGTTAGGTTTGGCTCAATTTTAATTTAAGTGCTGTCTATAAAATGAAAAGTATAACAATATTCGTATCGTCAAATATGTATTAATTTAATGCTGTGATTTTCTAAAACCAATAAATAAAATAAATTAAAGACGAAAAAAATCAGGTATTACATTACATACATTTGTCGCGCGATTTTTTCGCTTACTTCAGAAGTCGACATTACTTTCCAATAGAGATTTGCATAGAAATTGTTAGGAAGTCATTTCGACTAAATTTTGGGTAAAAAGATAACGGTAACGCTCGAATCTGGCTCACTTTGAATTTTTAAGACTTCTTGCGTAAAGTCGTTTTATCTTGAGAACATTTCAGCAATAATTACCATACATTAAAGTTATGTGCTTAATAAAAAAGTTTTATAAAATTTACCGGCGGAGTGTAGGTACCCTTATGTCCTTTTACGTGGTAAAGCCGCTAAATAACTAAAACTAAGATAACTTATAACTTAGCTCGTCTTGTTATTTTGAATTTTAATATAATAATAATAAAGCCGTTTATTCCTTAATTAATTAACATATACAGTTTGTTTATATAATCGACACAATTAATAATTTTAAATTAAAATATAAGCCAAATAATAATAATAATACTCTTATAACATTTATACTAAAGCTATAAGCACATCGACGAGCTTGCCACTTGTCATGATTGGTCTATAGCAAGGTTGGCTAAATGTCAATCCGCTTATTTATAAGCGTGGTTTCTGACCACCTCGGAAGGGAAACGGTCGTGATGATACTTTAATTTTTTTAAAGCTATGTCTAAATTATAAATTTAAGGTTTTTTTTTAAATGGTAATGTCAAATCTAAATTCTAATAATATCTATAATAATGTTTTTCTATCGAATTAAGGACCCCTCTCGTCTCGCTCTCCTCATTTTCTATCCATTTCTTTCTATCCTGTGCCTAATTTTAATATAAACCTACTTAATTGTCTGCTTAATTTTTTAGCAATAATAAATATACAGAAAGGAAACATTAAAAATAGTCATTTTATCTTTATCATAGATCATCATTATTGCGACCGTACCCCTTCCGGGGTGGTCAGACACTCCGCTTTTTATTTATTTTTTATTTACACATTTTACTATTACATATTTTACCATTCATTCCCATAAATAATAGAGTAACATTAAACTCATTTAGATAATAATATTTAATAATTCTACATTTTTATATTTTAATTGCAATAACTTGTTTATGAGCCGGTATCATATGTTTTTATTTTATTTTTTATTATTTCAAAACTTTTTGCACTATGTACAACTCGGACAACCGTAGGGACATTACGAACATGGTTTGTGGGAGGTAGGTGCAAATATTTTTATCTAGTTTTAATTTTATCTAGTAGACAAAGCTCGAGAAATTTATCGATGAGCGTGATTTGCGTAATAACCTATTTAAAATATTTTTCGACAGCATACGGTATAATTTGAGTCGATAAGTGTCAAATCGTTACCCCTGGTCTTTCTGATCAAAACAAAAACTAGTGTAATTGTCTCTACTGTGACAAGGTGTTAAACGACTTTGTATACTTGAAGACAAACTAAGCATTCCATGGATTCACCGTGCGGGTGCCGGGTCCATCGTGTGTGGGTAAGAGATGAGAAGAATGGTGTCTCGGGCTTGCGACCGACAATAGGCTGGTTTAACATCTTCCGTTACAAAGCGTATTGTATTGAAATTGTTCATACTCTACCCTATCGATCTTGACTAAACAATATTGAGTTTATATATGAACAAATATATTTTCCAATAATGTGAACAAAAGTTTTTTATCTTATTCTTTTTGGGGTGCTTATAAAGATGAATAATAATGGTAGGTGTCATGGCGGATTTTAGGGCGGAAATCTTTGAGTAATAAGCGATAAAAAATAATGCAGATTCACTTTGGAGGCTCTTTACAAATAATGTCTGATCGTTAAAGATAAAGGAGGCTTTTTTAAAAACGAAAATCGTTATCCTCGTCTTTATTTACGAAAAGTCCCGATTCGACCTGTAAATTCGTCCCGGGTCGAAACAGAACTAGGTAAAGATAACGTAGTAAAAAGTGATTTCACGAGGGTATTTAGGCAACTTTACTATAATGACAAGTGGCAAGTTTGTCGATGTTTCTAGCTTACCAAACCCGAGAAATACCATATATAAATTTAAAAAATATTATGCTATACCATGAATCGAGCGGTACCTCTACTATTAGACGCAAATTCATGGAATTAACTGCTAAATCACGGATGCAGAATTAATAAAATGAACCAGCTTAAGAGTAAAATATGTTGTCATTCCGCTTTGAAAGCAAATCAAATAGAGGTAAGTAATCCACATTATTGACGTGTATAAGTAGAATACAAGTTTATGGCTTAACGGTAAATAGGTTTATGGGGAATTAACTTTTTAGGCACTCTTTTTGTGAAGACAACGACATACCATACGAGTATATAAGACTACACTGACAATCAATTGGAGCGAATTTATTGACCTGACTGTTGGGTCACATATCGAGGCAGATGATGACGTCATAAAGCCTATATCCGTCCCTGAGTTCCATTGAATTTTTTCGCCACATTTCATCAAAATTGGTCCACTAAATTGTTTTTTTTTCAAGTTATGGGAAGAAGTGGGCAAATTATTTTTGGCTAACAGGGTCGAACCCGAATGTTTTCCTTTACAAGTATCCCTCTTTCTAAAAATTGAAAAGGTTAAAGCATTTTGCACAGGTAAGTCTCGGGTTTATATATTTTCTTTTAGTGTTATTGTGTTTCGCGATTTTATAAGCAATTTTTGTCGAGCTTTATTGTTTAAGTTGGTTAATATATTTTTTTGTTAAAATCATCTTGGTCCGAAAGGAAGTATTTAAATATAAAATATTTTTAAGACTATACCTATTTATTTATTTATAAACTCTTTACTGCACAATGAAAAACAAATATTGTTCTTAAAGGCATTAATTATTTTATTATTATTAACTATAGGTTTATATTTGATTTCCTTTCTCAGTCAGATTAAACAGTGAACTATCACTAGAATCTGCCAAGCTGCTGGTCTTCTACTAACAGCTTACTCTTTGGACAACTTCCTGCTGAGTCTTCCGCTAGAGAAGTAGAATCATTTAAAATAATTTAAATATTGAAGTGTCGTAAATGCCTATTTAGGTTTACGTGAATAAACATATTTTGACTTTGAAAGTGCTCTTGGAGGAGAGCTCAAGTAGTCAAGTCTAGACCCGGCTCGTAAGTCACACGTGCGCTGTTATACTAGTAGCCGTGCCCAGCACCAAAAGTGCATGAGTTACCGGCGGGTAGTTGCCGGGTGAGATCCTACCAGGGTAAACTGGGGAATGTTAACCTGGGGAACCTGCTATCCTGACGTCACCGAAGAGCTACTGAACAAAATCGATCGTCTGCTAAACTTATGCATGTGTTTGGCTTGCGTAAGTATGATCATGTCTCTCAATTTCGCGTTCAGTTAAAGTGGCTCAATATCCGCTTTCGTAGGTCTGTCCATGTTCTCACCTTACTTTTTAACATTCTTAATAATCCCAATACTCCCATATCTTAAATCCCACTTCGAATTTCCTTGTAATACGCACAACTGTGCCCTTCGCTCCTCTTACAACAACCAACTTAAGATTCCTTCTCATTCCTCAACCAGATACACTGATTCCTTTACTGTATCTGCGGCTCGCCAGTGGAATAAGCTGCCCTTGGCTATTAGACGTGCACCGTCTGTCAGCGTCTTTAAACGTTTAATAACCACATCGTTCCTGGAGAAACAGAATAAAACACTATTTAAATAACCGTGTATTTATTTAAGTTATAATGTATATGATGTACTTGTATGTATAATTGTATGTATGGTTTATGTATGTTTATGTGTTTAGGTATAATGTGTAGTATATTAGAATTAGTTAAGTAACTTATTAACTGTATCATTAAATTTTCTTATTTTATCACCAAGGTTAGCTGGTAAAGAATGCCTACTGACATTATAGCTCGCCTCTGTACTATTTTTAAGTACATTAAAGAATTTAAATAAATAAATAAATAATGTTCCCATCCCCAACCCAAGCCCATTAGCCATCTGCTTATAGCGAGTGCTTTAATGATTATACTTGTGTGCCACTATAATAGCGCCATCTATGATCGAGTGGTGGAACTATTTGTTATTGACAACGTGTTTCACACTTCCGCAGCAAGAAGGTGGGCAACAGTCCGTAAAGCACAAAATAATTAATTTGGAAGTGCACGCTGAACACGACTATAACCCGCAATAACTATCAATATACTAATTAATTCTGTACCGATTGGTCTAGCATTGATTCTCATACTGTTTGGTTTCTTGCCCTGTCTTGATATACATATGTATATAGTCTTTAATGTCTCTGGTGGTAATGAAAGTACGGTTTTTCATAGCATTTTGTGTAATAATTTATTGATGCACCTCGTTTGGCAAGTTATTGAGTCACCCACATCGATCAGGTCACGTAACCAGTCGTGTGTCATCACAACCTTTTCACTTTTACATTCCAAGCATTATCAGAACGTATCGCTATGACATGTTGTTTACTGTCTGTTTGTCATTCTTTCACGCCTATATTACTGGACCGATTTTATTAATATTTCACAGAAATGTTCTATGGAACTTAGGCACGGACATAGATTATATGACGGCATAATCTGACCACGAAAGGTGACACCGCAGCCATCTTATTTTTCTTTGTGTTTAATTTGCCTTTACTCCTATATTACTGGACCGATTTTGATGATATTTGGCAGAAATGTTCCTTGGAACTCGGGGACGGACATGTTATATGATGTCATCAATTGACCACGACATGTGGCCGTATCTAAAGGTATTTTCGTTGACTACTAATACTAAGTACACGGGCAACACCGGGTTTGTAATATACGATTTTAAATTGCATAGGTACTTGAATAATTTTAAAATAAGTTAATTGTGTATGTACACGTAAATAAGTCGTATACAGTATTCATACAAGCGTACATACACGCACTTGAGACGTCACGTTTGCCTGAATATGTAAGTGCCCCTAGTTAATATATTACTAAACCAGTAAACCAGAGGCAAGTTCCAATTTACAAACGAATTAAAAACTATACTATATGTCTCTATGTACTAAATAGTTGGTAGGCGGACTGATGGTGGTAATTCGCACAGTCTGCCGGGGCGGGGAAGTATCCACCGTTCGTGCCGATAAACCCAGTAAAGTGTATCCACGTTTCGGGATCAGGCTTGGATTGCCGTCATGTCTAGTCAAGCCGGCACATTGTAAGGGACTGATGTCAGTCATGAGTTTCTGATTCCAGTTGCTAACATTCATGGACCTCGCGCGCCACTTACCTTCAGATGGGCGCAAGGTCACATGTGATGCTAGTATAGAAACATATATATATATCTATATCTGTTTGACCCCCTTACACGTTGAAAGTACTTAGTGGGACTATTTTTTTTTCAAAATACACGAAGTGTACACGGGAGTTCACAGCGAGGGAAAACCGAAAAAAATAGAGTGTAACTTCTTCCATATACTCGAATAGATTCAAATTTATCATTTTTCATAATTATTTACAACATAGCACATTATTAAACAAAATAACACCACTTTTGACTAACAATATCCACAGTAAACTAATTTACAAAACGAAAAACTTGGACTTGACATGTCCGTTCAAAATGGCGCGGAGAACTCCCTAACACCCTTTAGATTTAGGTGTGCGGTATCTTGACGCCAGATCCCTTGCGGGGTAGACAGAGACAAAATTAAGGTTAAGTTTTATAAAATATCTATTTTAGATTATGGTTTAAATTTATTTATAGGTCGCGTAGTTTTCGTATTATTATTAGATATTATAAATCTCTTTGTCTTGTTATAATTAAGCTGCTATTTAATAAAATTAAAACTTACGTTCGTGGTCGTTGCGATCGTAGGTAGATCTGAGCATGCCTGCGAACAAAAGATATAGATTTTAGTAATTAAATAAAAACATCCAAACTGGTACTATAAAAGTAAAGTATCATCACGACTATATCCTGTGCGGGTTGGTCAGAAACCACGCTTATAAATAAGCGGATTCACATTTAGCCAAGTTTACTATAGGCCAATCATGACAAGTGGCAAGCTCGTCGATGTCTCTAGCGTACCGAACTTGAGAAATATCACAAATAAATTAAATATTAATTTTATTTATTTATTTAAATTAATAAATATCATTGTGTCCCAACCAGGAATCGAACATGGTACCTCCAACTCTAAATCCACGGACTTAACCGCTAGACCACGGAGGCAGTTATTATCTAAATGCGAAAAAAGCTTTGTTTTTCTATATATGCGTCTCTGAGCATTCACGTCTAAACTAACTAATGTGAAATACGAGTACGCTTAAAATTAAAACTCAGATAATTTTATTTTATTTGTTAATTAATTTATACAATTTCAGAGTAAAGTGAAAAGTAAAGTATCATCACGACCGTTTCCCTTTCGGGGTGGTCAGAAACCACGCTTATAAAGAAGCGGATTCACATTTAGCCAACTTTACTATAGGCCAATCATGACAAGTAGCAAGCTCGTATATACAATTTCACAGGATTATTATCTTCCTTATACCGCGTGATTTTGTATGGTCTTATGTTAGAATAATATGTTATTCTATTGATAGAAACAAACAACTTTTTCTAAGAAATCATATGTCGGAAATGACAACAAAAAATTGCTTCTTCATACAAACTGATAATTTTATTTTAAATTGTCAATTACAAAAAAGGAAAAGACAAAAAAAAAATACATTTAGACATATAATATCTTAGGAAAAGTTCTTTGTTTCTATTAATAGAATCACAAATAACGCTAGTTACAAAGGACTGTTGTGAGAATGTATGTATTACACTACTGCCTCTGTGGTCTACCGGTTAAATCTGTGGATTTAGACTCGGAGGTAATGGGTTCGATTCCTGGTCGAGCACAATCAATTATTTAATTTATTTGTCGAGTTTGGTACGCTGGAGATATCGACGAGGTTGTCACTTGTCATGACGGCCCTATAGTAAAGTTGGCTAAATGTCAATCTACTTTATTAAAAAAGCGTGTTTTTGACTACCCCGAAAAGGATACGGTCGTGATCATACTATTACACTACTACAAACGCAAAAACGTCTCCAAGCTCATTTATCTGTACCCTTTTTGATAACTCATATTTATTATGCCGGAAACAGCACCAAGGGCTATTGAGGTTTGTTACAAGAAGTCATATAATAACTTTACGAAATGTACTATTGCTCGAAATGCACGTAACCTCTGACCCTCATGGTAATGTCGACTACTGCAAATATCTGATCGATCGATTTCGATCCATCTCGATAGACATAGAACGTAAATGCTCTGACATAAAACGAAAAATAAATAAATTGCAAAATGAGTCAGAATATTCAGAGGTAAATAATTTAGATTGTAACTTGTAGTGTATTATTCTAAATTATTCATTTTAAACTTTATTGTCCCATGTGCAAAGGCAGACTAAATGCCGCTAGGCATTCTCTGACAGCTAAACCTTTAGGACATTTAGACAGGATAGATGGTGGGTGCAATTAGCAATTAGGGTAAATTGAAATAAAACAGCGATATATAATATATTTATAAATACAAACATACTAATATGTACATACAACTACTATGGATGTAAGAGTATTAATATAAATACATACAAAAAATATAAAGAGATATAAAACTCAGCCGTTGTCAAAATAGTAGATTCTTTATTTACGGTCAGTTTAGCCGAGCTTACATCAAAATAATATAATATTACACGAATATATAAACTCTAATAAGAATTGACACTGACGGTTTCCGTTAGGTCGAACAATTAATGATTACAAAATAATGTTTAATTGTCTTTTTTTAGCTTTAATTTCAATCAAGTTCAATCTACCGAACTTTGATGTTAAGAGAAATATTATTTTTTTATTTAAAATAATAGAAAAATAATGCACCGATACGATCGTATGTACGAGTATATAAGGTCAGAAACCACGCTTTCGTAAGGAGCGAGTTCACATTTAGCCAACTTTACTATAGGTCAAGACAAGTGGCAAGCATGTCAATGTCTCCAGCGCACCAGACTCCATTTCTCGACAAATAAATTAATATATTTTTATATAAGCTAAAGACATCGACGAGCTTGCCACTTGTCATGATTGGCCTATAGTAAAGTTGGCTAAATGTGAATCCGCTTATTCATAAGCGTGGTTTCTGACCACCCCGAAAGGGAAACGGTCGTGATGATACTTTACTATATTTTTTTAGTGTTCTTAACCAGGAATCGAACCCAGCACCTCCACGTTTGATTCTACAGCCCTAACAGCCAGACCACGGAGGTACTCTTTAAAATAATATTAAACATTTCAGCTACTCAAATGTAAATAATGAAATGAATCAACAAGATTGCCAAAGAAAACGTGATATCTGTGACACCTTTTTTGTGACCTACAATTGTAAGCACTAAATTATTTCAAAACCAACCTTTCTTATTTTTAGTAGCTTCTGAATTTACGAGAATAACATCCCATAATGTAATTGTATTTGTTCGATTATTCGATACGTAACCGTTTAGGCTCTATGGTTCCCCACGACACGTGCGACGAATCACGACGCAGGCTCACGACCGACCAGCGGCACTATTGTCTCCTTGCCGATTTTTTACAGATGTCATCGTGCGCTTTCAACGACAGTCCGGGTTCTTTGATAGCACGGGGCTGTACCCAGGATGCACAGATTTAAAACTTCTATCACCAATGCTATTTATGCTGCCCAAAATCTAACTTAAATTTTTCATCACGACATCATATTCTTCGACATTTATCAACCTCTTCATACACACCCTTTTGTTTCGATGGCTTTAAAAGTTGTTTTATTTATTTTAGCTGTTGTTTTATTAATTTGATCGTAATATGTGAGTCTTGGTCTGCCAGAGCCTGTTTTACCCACAACTTTCGCATTATGTATCTAGTTCGACAATCACTCTTTAAATAGGTGGTAGTCGGACTGATGGTGGTAATTTGCGCAGTCTGCTGGGGCGGGGAAGTATCCACCGTTCGTGGCGATACACCCAGTAAAGTGTATCCACACGTTTCAGGATTAGGCTCGAATTGCCGCCATGCCCAGTCAAGTCGGTCCCACTGATGTCAGTCATGATTGTCTGATTCTAGTTGATAACATTCGTGGATCTTGCGCGCCACTTACCATCACGTAGGCGCAAGGTCACATGTCGTGCTAGTATAAAAAAAAAAAATTCTCATCCTTGCAACATGCCCGAACGATCGTAGCATGCCTTTCCTTATTTTTATCCCTAAGCTTTCTTTCATACCTACCATTTTGTGTAATTCGTCATTACGTATGCGGTCCGTCATAGTGACCTAAACCAGCAAACTAAAAAAAACAAACATCGCAAACAACGCATCACATGAAATTGGATAATACTGATGCAATTTCATTATATTATTTGAACTTTAGGAGTAGTCCTACGTCAGGAATGTGGGTGACCTCTGCCTTTATCAGAGTAACCGAGAAATATTTTTTGAGAAATAATGTAAAAAAAGTTACATTCACCAAATGTATTTTTTACAAAAGTTCTGATCACGATTTTACCTACTTATACTCTTCGGTTCTTGAATATTTTTAGTACGGGTATAGCTTAAAAGGTAGTGGTTTGACTGAAGTCACTTGGTAGTATTAAATTATTTCACAATTCGTTTGGCAATTGCTATAAAATATCTTTCCTTGTTGTTTTAAGTACAATTGAATAATCTTGTCACTCAATTATGAAATAGGAAGTTGTTTCTTTCAATTATAACATTGCTTCTAATACTTTTTCCGAGGGCGCTAACTGACGTAATAGAGCGACAATTAAACAGCAAACATACGTAGACATACATATGGATATATATGTACAAGTATACCAGTATACAGAATGTAATATTCAAATATTTTTGTAATAAAAATGAAGGTAGTTTTTTTTAAGTGAAAAAAAAGTCCGGCGTACAATATTTATTATAGATAGTTATGGTATAAATTTATTTACAATATTTTACAATATGTTTATGTCAATAGAGACTTTACAATATTTTTTTTTTATATAGTTAACTTTTTTTATTGTCAATTTATTGGAATCTATTATAATACATAATTTTGCTAGTTATAACTAACTTATTAATTAACTTTAGCGGTTAAGTCCGTGGATTTAGACTCGGAGGTACCGGGTTAGATTCCTGGTCGAGACACAATAATATTTATTGATGTAAATAAATAAATTTAATTTATTTTTGATATTTCTCGAGTTTGGTACGCTGGAGACATCGACGAGCTTGTCACTTGTCATGATTGGCCTATAGTTAAGTTGTCTAAATGTGAATCCGCTTATTTATACGCGTGGTTTCTGACCACCCCGAAAGGGAAACTGTCGTGATGATACCTTACTTTACTTCTATTAATTAACTTAAATTTAATGTAATTAGTAAATCAGCTGTTTAACGTTGGCCCTGAATGTGCCGGTCCAGATCTATTACGTCTCTGTTTTGAGCCTTTTAGCACGTCCAAGAAAAAGTTTAACTATAAACTTGAATACAGTGTCTAATTAAAGTTACTTAATTGGCAGCCCTTTGTATTGGAAAGCGACGCGGTTATTGAAATACTCGCCCTAATTGGGATTAAAAGCTTAATCAAAGTCAATAAAGCGTCCATGCTTTTACATTAATTTATTTATTTTCTTTATTCAGTAGACATATGGTTCTTAAATCACAAATTTAAAAATTACACAATCCAGCAGATTTTCACCTAAAATTAAACATAGATTTTTCTAATCAATAATAATAAATAAATAAATATTTCCAGACAGGTCACACAGCGCCATCTAGTTTCCGTAATAAGCTATGAGCTTGTGTTACGGAAACTAGATGGTTGATAAACTACATATTATACTTTTTTTTTTTGTAAATATATACATATTATACATATAAACACCCAGACCGAGACAAATTATACATTGTACAACTTGGTGGGAATCGAACCCACGACCTCCCGAGTTCACGGCAATGTTTGTTACCACTAGACCACGGAGGCGGTCAGCAATATATAATAATATATATAAATAAATGTTTTTTAGGTACAGAAGGTTTCATTTCGTCATGATCGTAGAACAGTGACGGATCTGCTATATTTAAAATTTTCATGACGGCCATTCAAAGTTAAATAACTGTTTTTTTGTCACTTCTTTTTCAAGTTAATACTAGTCTCATAATAAGTGCAAACCTTCTAGATTTCATTTTGGAGCCCTTTCTAACATTTGCACTATAAATTACAGACCACAAACAATATAAAACTATACTTATATAAAATCAGTTTTTTTTAAATCCAACACTGTTCTACGAACATAACGATTTTATTCGAAGTAAATTAGTAATAGTAATACATTAAACATAAGTTAAACGCTACCTAAATAATAAAATTAAAAATTAACTTTAAATAAAAAATGTCCTAGAGAAGTCCCATCGGAGATAGTACCAACAAGACTGGCAACATTTCTTCTCTGTATTACGAGGCTAATACGTTGGCACAAATAATTGCCAGCCTTCTTGAAAAAAAATGTTAAACAATTAAACAAATTTTATTTAAGACCTCCACTGTTGGAGATGGGCCTTCCAAAAATTTCTGGCATTTTCTTACGTACATTTGTCATAGATTTACAATACTACCGTCCCTGTGCCTTGGAGGACACGTTAAACCGTCACTTGTGGAATCGTTAATAAATTGTCATAAAACATTTACATCAGACCCTCGCCAACCCGCCTGGCGAGTGTAAGCCAAATTCACCAGAATGTTCTAGAAGGCACATGTTCATCAGTGTAGTTCTAGGACTCTTGTCTTCTATTCAATTCAATTCAAAAATTATTTATTGCACTAAAAATATTGTACATAGGCGGGCTTAATGACTAAGCATTTTCTAACAACCAACCTTTGGGAGTGTGGAGAGGTAACAACGAAGAGTGCAACTTATTATAATAGACTGACATACTAATGTTACATATACTGAATAAATATATACATAAATACCTACATATCTATAATATAAATTATAATTATGTTAAATTAGTACACACATGGTTAAAGTAACAGTTCATTTAGAAATAATGATAAAATTAAAATACATAACATAAGTGATTAATATATTGAAATAGAAGACACTATTCTTCGCAAGTGTCTTCTATGGTGTGTAATAAAAAAAAAGTATTATCCGAGTAGTCTGTCCTTGATACAATCTAGCCAAATTAACACCAAAAATTCACAAGCTCTCACAAAGGCAGTATAAAAAGAAAAAGTTAAGGTTCACGTAAGCTGTCAAACGTCAGGTTTAGCTCCTTATTGGGAACCGAACGCAGGACAAGTTTCCATATCGAGAGGGTCTTACATGGCCCACCGTTACCAAATACGACTGCGACACACCGACCAGATACCTAAGGGTTAAGCCCGCACACACATATTTTTTTGTTGTTGTTATTTATTGTTTTCAACCTATACTTATTCGTCCATAGGAACCTTTGGGAACACTTGGATTTGTATCGGTTACATTTTTTTATGTGTAACTACAAAAATTCAATTCAATTCGTTTATTTTGCAAGTAGGCATAGGACAAAAAGATATGTATTCTGCACTTTTACACGTAAATTTTTACAATATTGATATAAAACGATATCATTTTATAGTACATATTGGTGAATCTGGAGCAGTACATGATAACCATCATTTGGAAAGAGAAACAATAAAATAACAAAATTATAAATACAGAATAACGCTTAACATTATAGCTGCTGTAGATAGGCATTGTCACACTATAAGCTAAGACAGACATAATTATTAGAATATAAATGTCAATGTCAGTTAAGATAATAGCTGCTGTATATAGGCATTGTCATACTATAAGCTAAGACAGACACAATTATAAAAATAAAATTATAAATGTAAATGTCAGTTAAGATAATAGCTGCTGTAAAGAGGCATTGTCATACTATAAGCTAGAAAAACAATTATAAAAAAAAGTAACTTAAAGTTATAGCTGCTGTATAAAGGCATTGTCATACTAGAACTAGGATAATAGTATGTATTTATTATTATATAATATTATTGATTAGTCATTGAACTATGTACATATATATGTATATGTTATTGTTATTTAAAGTTTTTTTTTGTCTACTTTCAGTTTCATGTCATATAATAGACTTAATATACTTTCATATAATTCTTTTTTATATGAATATTATTTTTTTTGTGTCCCGACCAGAAATAGAACCCGGTACCTCCGAATCTAAATCAACGGACTTAACCGCTAGACAATATATAATTAATGTCATAACAATTAAATTTATCAACAATTTGGATTATCCTTTAAAGCTTTATCCACAATGCGGTACCTATATCTAAAATATTTATGTTACAATCCTAACTCGCCTGGCAAATGTCGCAAGTGTTTTCTCTAGAAATATGTTTTGGAATCTCCAACAGTGGAAGTCTAGGACTCAAGCGGCTGTAATGATACAAAAAAAAATACTGTTGAACCTTACATCTATATACCCAGATTATTTAAAACAAAATAGCCTCATAATAGATTTTTATAATTTTAACGGGTCTTTACGCGATTTACCTTAGAGAAAATATGTCTCTAAGGTAAATCGCGTAAAGATTTTTATAATTTTAACGGGTCTTTACGCGATTTACCTTAGAGACATATTTTCTCTAAGGTAAATCGCGTAAAGACCCGTTAAAATTATAAAAATCTATTATGAGTGTGCGCGAAAGTTTAAAAAGTTTAAAAATAGCCTCAGCCAACATAGATTACAAAAGTTATATAAGAAAACAACAAAAGTTAGTTGAACAAATAAGTAATAATAAAATATAAACTATAACAAACATAAACATAAAAATTACAATAAAATACTAAACTTAAATATAGGTAATAACTTTAATCAGTTATAAAAATATCTTTATTTTATTATTATTATTTATTTTTAAATAAAATATAAAATAAAATAAATATTAATACTAAGGATAGGGATATAAGTCCCGTCCGCGTGGAATGGTGGCAAGAACGCTGGCTGCATTTCCCCGCTGAATTGCAAAACTGATTCTTTGGGCGAAGAAAGAGCCAGGTTACAAGACGCGGTGTTATGTCTTTTAAAAACTTATTTGCGCTTGGACTCCATGGGCCCAGAGTTTCTACAGCAAACGGCACAAATATGTAATCTTTTAATATACTTACATACTTGCGCCGCTTGCTGGACTCCGCAATTTCCGCCGCGGGTCTCGCTGTAATCTACATATGTATATACAACTATGAAATCTAATTATGAGTGAGTTTAAGTGTTGGTGTGTGTGAGGGGAATGCTTAGAGTTATGAAGTGAACGAATACCAGCTGCCGCATCAGTGCACAGATTATATTATTAGGTTAGATTATATTATTGATATTATGCAATTTTATTTATTTATTTATTTATTTAGTACACACAGCAGTACATATATTATCACACACATAACATAGTATAATTATAGCTTATCTAATATATGTACCAATTAGGTGTCACAGCATTCACCAATACAAAAAGAAGAAGAAGTTAAAAACTTATTACTGTTAAAACAAAAAAAAAAAAAAAAAAATTAACAAAAACTATAAAATTTTAAAATTTACAAAATAAAAATATGACTTCTAAAATAAAATTATACATTTTTCTCTTTTTTAAGAATTAATTAGGAAAAATAAAAATTGCGCAAATTTGGTACCTTAAAAAAAAAAACGAAAACAAAACACTTGTTAAATAAATTATAAGCTACTCAAATATTGATGGTTTGAAATGTTCGAGAACATTTTTTCTGAATACATTGTAACGGTCATGAAATATGTCTATATCATTATTGGCACTGCAGAGACTACTGTAGGTGTTGCACATTCGGGATGTTGACGAATGTGAACCTACATTAGTTCTTGAGGGAGGACAGCACAGGATCTTGGTTATAGGGCGACGTGGAATATTATAGGGTACTGTCAGGGAAATGTGTGTCAATTTTATACAAAACAAAAACTAATTTCACGTCGCGTCGCAGTCACTTAATTTTATCACCACATTTATTAAAAGACAAATTCTGTCCGTCGATGAAAAAAATTAACTCGAATTCATTAAGTCATCCAGCCTGACCACGACCATAAATATAACCGGTAGTGAAGGTGCTCCGATCGATCTCGCCTTTGATGTTAGCCGCGCCGCCAAACTTGTATGCATTTCGCAAAGCAATCAAAATTAAAGAATATTTATTGTGACACGAAATAATTAAACATGCCAACCGTTTACATTATTGAACCCGTTCCGTTACGAGGTTTCGTTTTTTGCATATATCATTGTGGTATTTGTAACAAAATCATATCAAAACATAAAGGTGGTAAAACACTTCAAATATGTAGGTGGTAGGCGGACTGATGGTGGTAATTTGCCCAGTATGCAGGGGCGGGAAAGTATTGGATCAGGCTCGAATTGCCGTCATGCCCTGTCAAGCCCGCATAGTGTTAGGGACTGATGTCAGTCATGAGTGTCTGAACCCAGTTGCTAACATTCATGGACCTCGCGTGCCACTTACCATCAGGTGAGCGCAAGGTCATATGTCGTGCTATAATAAATAAATAAAAAGTAACGACGGCACTTATTGTATTTATCGATTCCCACAAAATGAGTATTTAACAGTTAATAATAATAATAACGATTTTTTTTTAAATTCATAACGAAAAAAAAAAAAACCAAATGTATAAAAAAAATTATTTAAAATAAGAAGTCTCAAATGATACTGAAGCTAATTGAGAGAGCACGTTAAATACGAACCTTTCCGATAAAATACTATGGGAAACCATTATGTATCACTACATCTTTAGGTCCTAAATCCAGTTTATTCGCTCACAAGCTTAGGTAACCCTTCTCAATCTCCTCTCTCTTTCACACACGATGATGTATGTATTTTTTATATATTTATTATGTATTATATGTACTTGTGTTATTATATATTTATATATTAGTGTATAAGTATTTTAGCTTTAGTTGCTAGTAATAGTTTAAGATTTTTTTTTATTAATCCCGATTTGAAAATTTAATGCACCCACAATCATTGCTCACTATCCCAAAGGTTAGCTGGTAGAAAATGTCACTAGATATTAAGTTCGCCTATGTACGTTTAAATGTGTTTTTGTTTATTGTGCAATAAAGAATTTATTTATCTATCTATCTATGATCCCAGCATCCGTCCGAGAACGAATTGCCAAGAAAATATTCTTATCAGCGCTTTTATTAGTTTGAAGAATTAATTTCATGTAAAGATTAAATATTCATAAACAAGCAAAGATCTTTCTCTTCACAATCTCGATAAAAAATATAGATTGCAAAAGTATTTTTAATTGAAAAATTTCATAACTTATATTCTCGACTTGTTCGGCCGTCGACATAATATTTATAGACGGGCCGCAAAAATAATAACATACCAATACTGTGGTTTAGACCAACATTAAATTAAATATATCATCGTAAATCACCATTTCATACCATTTGCAGTCGAAACGATGGGTCCGTGGTCCGAGGAGGCTATGGCGTTCTCTCGCGAGTTTGGGGGAAAACTCCACTTGACGACGGGTGACCCTTTAAGTTGAAAATATTTTGCTCAAAGTCTCAGTAAGTCTCGGCGTTCCACGGGTTTTAGATTTTATTTTTTTAAAGTTTTTTTGTTTATTTAGGGAAATAAATAAATATTTTTACACGATTTATTTATTTAAAGAGAAATGGCAGTCTCTGTCAAGGTAACTTACGAGTATCATCACGACCGTCTCCCTTTTGGGATGCTCAGAAACCACACTTATAAATAAGCGGATTCACATTTAGCCAAATTTACTATAGGCCAATCATGACAAGTGGCAAGCTCGTCGATGTCTCCAGCGTACCAAACTCGAGAAATATAACAATTAATTATTTTATTATAAATAAGCGTGGTTTCTGACCACCCCGAAAGGGAAACGGTCGTGGTGATACTTTACTTTACTTTATTATTTTTTTCGATAAGATTATTGAAGATATTAAAAAGATCATTGTTGTCCCTTAGTCCGAAATAAAGAACTTAAACTGCCTTCAGATCACCACGACTCGTAGGAAGACAAATTTCTAAGCATTCCATGGATTCACCGTGCGGGTGCCGGGGCCATCGTGTATGGGTAGGAGATGAGAAGAATGGTGTCTCGGGCTTGCGACCGACAATAGGCTGGTTTAAGAAAAGGAGGCCTCCTTTTCTTTTTTATTGCGCGATAATACGCTCACCATCCACCATTCTACTTCTCTCCCTACCCAACCAAATACTGTATGATAATGATGTATGAAATACTATTTGATTATAATGAAAGATCTGTTATGTATCTACGTCGATGTGCGACTGTATTAGCATTTTAATTATCACTTAAGACTTGGGCAGGGATGCCAGCCTTCCGTGTTTCGTCGGATTATATCTATACTGCAGGAGTTTGGAGCAAACCAAATTTCTATTACATTTCATATCGCTATTCGGAGGAGTGGGTTTTTCCCGATTCTTCGCATTTTGCGTAACACTTTTATAATTATTTTGCAAGGTGCTTTAGAGAAATAAATAAATAGATCTACGTTAATCACCACTTCATTCCATTTGCAGTTGAAACGATGGGTCCGTTTCTCGAGAAAACTCCGCTTGGCGAGCGACGGGTGAATCTTTAAGTAGAGCATATTTTGCTCAAAGGATCAGTCTCGCCCGTTCAATGGGGGAACGCAGCGAGTGTATAAATATTTTGACATAATTTTGACGGACAATTTATTGGTTTTTATAATTTTAACGGGTCTTTACGCGATTTACCTTAGAGACATATTTTTTTAGCAGACATTGGATTGAGCTGCATGACCCAAAGATACTTTCCACCGATCGTCACTATTACCCTAGAATAGTACGTGAAGCGATAGAAATAAAGAAACACAAAAATTTCAATCGAGAGGGGGGTTATAAGCTATCTTCATCGTGGAATCCAGTAATCAATAAGTTTCGACGCCGGGAAAAATCGCCCGGTGTCGCCAAGGATATTGTAAGTGTCGTGTGTCGTGATTTCTAAAAACTTTTAAAAGTGATAAGTGGGTAGGTTTACATCTGCCGCCCAGTATGTACGAGACTACACCGCATAGCTTCAGTCGACCCGTGACCACGGCCAATGCAACTTGGCTGAAACGTCGGGAGAAATATGTCTCTAAGGTAAATCGCGTAAAAACCCGTTAAAATTATAAAAATCTATTATGAGTGTGCGCGAAAGTTTAAAAAGTTTAATTTATTGGTTGCGGTTAATAAAACAGAAGATATATATTATACGAGTAATACATACATTTTGCCATAATCGAACCCGGTACCTGTGTGTTAAAATACCATTGAAACAGTAGAAAAGTACGAGCGAGCATTATAAGAGTATTATTTCAAAAGATTATAAAAAAAGGAAATAAGATATTAACACGTTGTTTAATCTAAAAATCCCTCATTAAAAGTAGAAAATATCTAATTTAGGGAGGTGATTAAAATATAAAAAAAACCCGAGTATTATTTTCCACCCCAAAAATTGTATTTACGAGATATATTTTGTGTAGACAGCTTCTTTGGATAGAATACGCGATTTTGGTCTTTCAGCGTTGGTCTTTAGGGTTAGTTTAGTCTGTCTATTTTAAACTTTACAGGTAAAAAAAAATCGGTGATTATAGGTAACGTTTTCTTTCATACGCAAGGCCGTTAATTACCGTTATGAAATTAACCTTCCTTACAAAGAAATCTTTTCAAACAGCTGCCGATTGGAAAATGCCAGTACATTTTCTTGGCATACAATTAGTAATTAATTAATCGGTGCTGCTGTCGCGTTGCCATGAAAAATAATGTTTTTTGTTATTACGTTAAAAAAGCGCTTATTTTTCCCGTGTTTTTTTACCTTATACTGTACAGTAAAGTATCATCACGACCATATCCCTTTTGGGGTAGTAAAAAAGCACGCTTATACACGCGTATACAGGTTGTGGCGTAAATAGTGGTCCAACGTTAAGGCGACTATAGTATAGGTATTCATCTATCACATACTTTTTTTTTAACCATTTTTAACCATAGGTATTGGAATTATATATCATATCATCATTACAGCCCCTAGAACACAGCGACCTAGACCACCACTGCTGGAGATGGGCCTTCCAGAACATATATCTCAAGAATTTGGCCTCCACTCGCCACGCGCTGGCCAGAATGCTTGGCGAGGATATGATGTCAATTTTTATTGACAATTTATTTACGATTACACAAGTTGGTATTAGTGGAACCGGGACCGACGGCTTAACGTGCTATCCGAGACACGGGAACGATGGTGTTGTAAATCTATAACAAACGTAAGAAAAGTGTATTTCAAATTGGTACATGCCGGGGGGGTTTGAACCGACCTTTGCAGGATTTAAGGAACTCGTTCTTACAACCGAGCCACCACCGCGCCAAATTATATATATTTTTTTAATTTTAGTAAAAAATGGAAAAACATTTTATTAATGTGACTGTAACTTCTACAAATGGCCCTATTATTTAGGTCTGTTTTTTGTGTTTTACGGGTAAATATTAGCGCTAGCACATACAATTTCGATTTTTAATGTAAAAAAAGTTAGAATGAATACCTGTACTATAGCCGTCTTAACGTTTAACCACTATCTACGCCACACTCTGTATATACCGCGTGGAGTTAATTAAAAATCAAATATTTTTATATTATGATATTAAATAAAAATAAAGATCGAATGTATTTTTTATTATTTTATATTTAGTAATAAAATCAGAGAAGTTTTCCAAAAAATATGGCCACTCATACCGATACTAATCAACCATCAAAAAGTGCCTAGGATAATTGTCATGATGGGTTAAAGTTGACTAGGTTTTACTTGGCTTATAAACTTATTTAAAAGCGTGGTTTTTGACTACCTTACTGTCATGATGCTAACTATTTTACTTCCTTGAATATATCTACATATAGGTATCCGGTGTGGTCGAACCTTAAGTCCTTAACCGGCAAGTTTTCACACTAGCAGTGAGGGCTGACAGAGATGGATGGCCTGCTTGAAAGACACTTATATCTGATACCCTTACGACACTATTAGACCCTATTCAGAGTGAAATTTTGACCCGGTAATTTTTATTGACACGCACACATGCCAAAGTTACATATAACAATAAAATAATTAGTTGGAAGAATTACCACTATATACTCGTACATTTAAAGACTGCCTCCGTGGTCTGGCAGTTAAGTCAGTCGATTTTAAAGCGTGAAATTCGATCGATGGGCCTATAGTAAAGTTGGCTAAATGTGAGTACGCTTCTTTAAAAAAAAGCGTGGGGTTTGACTACACCGCAAGGGATATAGTATATATATATATATATATTATAGGGGTTTCAAGGAATAACTTTTCTAAACTTTCTTTCTAAATTGTTATTAATGCCAATACACCTTAAAGGTATGGCGAGCTATACTAATGTTAAAAAAATAGTAAATAAATATATTTATTTAATAATACCTATATACACTCGTAGTTTCCGACATATAGTTTCTTAGGAAAAGTTGTTTGATTCTATCAATAGAATAAAGTATAAGTCTAGCGTAATCACTAGTAAATATTATAATGTATACATTATGTAAATTAAATAAAATTATAAATATAAAATGTAATAAAACTGTTATGACGTGTAAAAGTGCTAAAAATATTGCCTATTTACTGTATAAATTATTTGATTTGATTTGATTTGTAAGAGCATAAAGGTCACAGGGTTTTTCTGCAGATTTTTGTTATGCATAGTTCCTACCTAGTAGTTTTTTTTTACTATTTGGAGACCGTTCTATAAACTTATTCTAAACCAGTATTTTATGGTCATAGTAAAGAGAGATTTGTGAATAAGGGTCTAAAATTAAAGGTCAGAAGTACAAAATCTTCACGGCGTCCTCTGACAGGGGTAGCAGGAGATATTTTTTTGCTTAAGATGTATCGTGAGATATGCCGAAATAGGGAGCACGGATGTAAGTTCCGTCGTATATCGTAATTTTGGCTTTTGGTTGTTACAATATATTTTTATTTATATATTATTTAATACTTATATTCATTATTTAACTTAATTAATTTTATACTTTATAATGCAGATGCAAATATAATTAAAGATAAGATTATTTCATTACTTACACCAATTAAATATAACTGATACATTATTTAAATTAATAAAAGATTTATAATTATATTTTTTTAAATTATTCTACAATGTATTTAATATTAATCATTTTACGAATTTAAATCTATGTTATTATGCGTGTATTATAAAGACATTAAGTCAGTGGAGTCGTCCAGGCCCGGATGGCTAATGGGCCTGGGTTAGGGGTAGGGACATTCCCCCGTTTTCCCTCGCAGGATCTGAGCGGTTGACCACCCGCTGGTAATTCATGCACTTTTGGTGCTAGGCGCCGTTACTGGTGTAACAGCGCCCGTGTGACTCACGAACCCAGGGGGTGTAAACTTCTCAATTGTGAGCATTTCCAATATTATAAAGACACATCTACTGCATATTGGAAAATGCAGTAAGTATAGTTTTGGTCGATTTTATGAAATCGGATAATTCCCAACACAGTGTTCTTTTATATTTTTATTCCAGCACGACATCCACTTGATGGTAAGTGGCGCGCAAGGTACATTAATGTTAGCAACTAGAATTAGACGCTCATGACTGACATCAGTCCCTAACACTATGCCGGCTTCACTGGGCATAACTGCAATTCAAGAACTGGACGAGCTTGCCACTTGTCATGATTATATCCTATAGTAAATTTGGTTAAATGTGAATCCGCTTCTTTATAAGCGTGGTTTCTGACCACCCCGGAAGGGAAACGGTCGTGATGATACTTTACTAGATTAAAAATGTTGGTGTATAAAATATTAATAACTTATTAAATATCATGGAAAGTGTCAAGCTTATCGATGTCACTAGCGTACCAAACTCGAGAAATATCACAAATAAATTATTTATTCCCGACCAGGAATCGTACCCGGTCCTTCCGAGTCTTAATCCACGGACTTAACCGCTAGACTACGGAGGCTACTACCTACTTAAATTAATAAAGCACATGTACCTACTGTTAAATTAAATTTACTAATACCTGATGTTAATTTCCAAGATTTTTTTTAGAGAATCTCTTATAAGCTTATTCATAGAAATTGCAAAATATTGGAATTTATTCTGGATAAGTCTACCGTGAATTCATTACTTATATTAAAATATGATTGCGGCACACCGCGGAGGGAGATAGGCAGGGGGAATGCAATCACCATTTGATCACGCGTTCCTTTGAAATCGGATTATCATGTCTTCAGCCATTCCTATGCCCTTCTTTAAAGAAAGTTTATCCAAAATCAATACGACATAGAGATCATTTTTATTTAATTAAACTGACAAAGTTTGAAAAGATTATTTTATATTTTATGTATATGTGGGTTTAGACCATATGTGGACAAACCCAATTAGAAAAAAAATACACTACTTAAGTATGAACTCACCACAAATAAACGCACTAAAAAAAAAAAAAAAAAAACGCGGTCCGCGAATGTATTTGCACACCAAAGTTTGGCGCACAACATGTCAAAGGTTGTCCATACCTGGTTTAGACCAATAGAACATAAATATATCCAGAACTAAATAGTCGGTCGTTTTTATCATACCAAAGGATTAGTAAGGAGCAAAAATGAAACCTAAACAAGACCTAGAATTCTCGCACATGCTCGATTGGTGTTAAGACCAGCTTAATGGATATATAATAAAATAAACTTGAAGAAACCGTTGCGAGAAGTGAGCACGTCCGAACCGTCTAAGCAAATGCTCTCTGTTTATAATAAGCTAGGAAGAACTGTCAGAATATTTAATAAAATCTTTGTGAAACACACAAAATAAAAAAATAATGCTCTGTATCTGTACACACAAAAATAATTTAATATAAAATTAGCATTCGCTCGATTGGTCTACAGACACCTTACGAAGTTAATAAGAACAACAGAAATCAGTCTCTTTTTTCCAAACACGTTGGACCTGGCATCCACCTGGTGAATCCATGGAAAGCTTAGAAATTTGTCTTCTTCTATTTTGCCGTCACAGATATCGATCTAAGAAAGACATTCAACTTACGTATAGAAAAATATATTTAAAAAAAAACAGCTTCAAACCCATTGATTGTGTATGCATTAAGTTGTCAGCACAAAATGTATGTTAGAAACGATTTTTATTTTGATTGTGACTTGCAAGATTCTCACTTGGGGCGGGAACTTCAATTAGAGGGCGGAAAGATAAATGATTGTGACAATTTTCTAAGGGCTCCGGCATCTCTTTGGAAACATATTCTCGCATAACACCTGAGGTTTACACATGTAGGGATGCTTTATTGTGAATTAAACAAATATGTTTAGACACATTAACCCCATCTCACATCCAGGCAACCTCATACAGCGCAGGGAGTGCAGCGATTTCTGCTGAGAACCTCAAGCTTCGCAAATATGCCAACCTTGGTACAGGTTACGAGTTTGCGCCGTTTGACGTCGAGATAATGGCACCATGGGGACCTTCAGCTAAGCGTTTGGTCAAGGGGTTGTCCAAACTGCTGACGAAGGAATCTTAAAATAGAAAAGCTGGGAATTATTTCTTCCAACGTATTAGCCTCGCTATACAAATGTCAGTCTTCTTTGGATTATCTCTGATGGGACGTCTCTCGAGGACATTTTATATTTATCATCATCAGCCTATGTCTGATCCACTGCTGGATGTAGGCCTTCCCCAAGGCTCACCATTTCACAAGATCTTTTGCCACCCTCATCCAGCCCCCACCAGTGACATTTTTCAGGTCATCCGTAAATCTGGCGGAGGGTGTGTGAAAGAATTGAAAAAAATATTGGCAGAGTTCAAAAATACATTATAATTGTTTTTTTTTAAACATTCACCCCTATGTAAAATTTCAATAAATCATTTAATAACAATGACAGACAAAAAAGCCTATTAAGATCAAGTTGATGACACGCCATCCGTGCCTGCACCATAAAAAGAACCATCATTTTATACTGTATCCAATGATCTCCATTCATGGTTCTCCATGGATACTGCATCCCATACAAAATTTAACTATTAATCGGTTCCGCCTAGAAATATATTTGTGACAGTATGAGTACTTTATTATTTTTCATCTTAGATTTTTTTATACTATTATACACCATAATATTGATTAAAAAATACTTAAAAACTATAAATTAAACCTAATGACTGTTTCCGAGGTCTAGAGGTTAAGTCCGTGGATTTGGACGCGGGACACAATAATATACAGTCGTGATGATACTTTTATATACCTAATAAAAAAATAAACTATAAATAAAAATAGTCCTCTCGAGTCGACCCTTCAGGGATAGTCCCAAGGAGACTGGCAACATTTCCCCTGTGTATAGCGGGGCTAATAAGTTGGCAGAAGTAATTGCTAGCTTTCCTGTCTCCAGACTTTTCCGTTAGCCGTTTGGACAACTTCTTGGCTAAGTATAAATTCTTTTCACACGGCTGAAGGTGCAAATAAGAGATCTCGCAGCAAAAGTGTATGAATGATATAGTTGATGAATGTTGACGAAATCCGCGTGTGAATGTTCAGTTCGTAAATATACTCGTACGTATGATGTTTTAGCACAATCTGACATTCTACATGCTTAAAGTTTGATTTGTATCAGTCATTTTTCGGGGGAAGCTTTTTGCCTGATAATGGTATATCTATAAAATTTTAGTATCATAGATTCGGATTTTAAAACTAGTAAATGTATGAAACGAACACCTTGCCTATTAGATAGGTGCTTGGTAGAAGAGGGTGCACAACACGGTGTGTTACCCTGAGACTGGTACGAAAAACTCCCTTCATTCAATAATAATTCCGCTATTGTGATTTTAAGCGAAGAATGAAGAGCATGCATTACCGAACTGGCAATTATTGGTTTGTTTACCTTGGTTTATCATAGCAGTAGATACAGGCCCGTGACTCCCCATTTCTTACATGAACCATTCAGCCTCCACTGGGCGACCTTTTTGTCGAATCTGCATATTCTCGTAGGTCAGTAGCTTTGCACCCCTGCCTCGACTCTTAAGTGTCACCATTTCAATTAAAGTTTCGAATGATTTAACAATAAATAGTTTCTAATGATACAGTTTATTTTAAAATATTAAAAATCGGTTCAGTAACAGAGGCGTGAATACAATTTTAGGAAGTAGACAAATATATGGCCGTGTGGTCAACAATGACGTCATATAGTCTATGTCTGTTTCAGGGTTGCAAGGAACAATTCTGATAAATTTCATTACCATCGCTTCAGTAATATAGGCGTAATACGGACAAACCCAATAATAGTAAAACAATCGAAAAATAATATTATACATTTAATAAAAGGAATAATATCTTTAAATTTACAACCATTTAAAATGATTTATGATGAGAGTGTGGCGACCCCAACTAACTACTAATTTTGTAGAATAGTTTTAATTTCACATGTATATATAGTTTAGTTTTATTTATAATTAGTTTTTTAAACTATTTTATTTTAATATTGTTGTATCTATTTCGAATTAAATTATTAATCAATTAAAAAATGATACAAAATATTTTTTTTTTTTTTTTTTTGTATATGGCATTAGTAACAATTTGCCAGTGTCAAAGTTTGGGAAAGAAGGGTTAAATAAATAGGATTCGAATTACGAATAGGATCAGAGGAGTATAGGTATAAGGAGCAAAAATAAAGTTAATATCAAAATACATATTAGGTATATACAAAAATATAAAAACAAAATCTAAATATTTACATTTATATTTTAATCTTATTATCTATTATAAAAGAAGCGATGATATTATAAATAAATTTACTACGTTTATTATATATAAGTAAACTTTGAATATTGGTAGGGAACGGAACTCGAATGGATATTAGGGAGGAGATCAGTAAAGTGCGATTATATAAAGGACAAGAAAAAAAGATATGGTTCAGATCCTCGACGTCTAATCCACATTCACAAATGTCGCTGTAAACAATCTGGAGCCTAGCGAGATGGGATGCAGTACACACGTGACCGATACGCATGCGTATTATAATACTACTTACCATCTTGCTAAGCCTCAGCTTAAAGAACCAAGGCTTTAAAGGAATTTTAGGTTGAATTTTTGAATAGACTTTGCCCTTAGAGAGACATCCTTTAGCCCACAGATCTTTCCATGCAATGCGAAGGTCTATACGGGGATACAAAATATTAATAACAGATAAAAAAATGACAATTTATTTGAAAAAAACATTTAGCAAACAAAATAAGATGTAATAGAATCATGTCGGGTTTGCTTTGAAAATATTTAAGCAACATTGACATAACAAGTTAAACATTTAAAATAATAATGGTAGTTTAAAGTAATAAGTTACGCTAAAGTACATAATATAAAACAAAATAATAAAAATATATAAAAGTACTAATACAACATTAGTACATATTGCCTATAGGTATTTGCTAGTAGTTAAATTTAAATATATTTATTATATTTTATTATTATATATAATATATATTTATATAACAATAAATAATATAACTTATGATTAATTTTAGTTAATTGATATGAAAAATAATTTGATGTAAGTACATCCGATGAGGCCATTTTCTAAACCATAGCGTTAATTCTTCTTATCTTATTTACAAACAAATTACTTAATGAAAGATACTGGCTACTGGTAAACAGCGTGAATGGGGGTTTAAGACGCATTTAGGCAAATAGGGTAGTTAGGGGGATGAAAACTTGGGAATTACCAGTAATTGGAGAACATCGAAGTTGTTTGAAGGTGTTCCGGGGTTAATGACCTGAGAACGCTGTCCTGCTAGATTAATGCAAAAGTTTGTATCGATGTGAAATAGTATCTAAATAGGCGGACCTAATGCCGCTAGATTCTGTGACGGTCAAACTATCGGGACAACAAGCAGTAAGTACATAAGGTAGGTGCAATACTAAATAAACTTGAAGAGTTTTAATGCAGATAACATATACATACTTATTAATAATTACATACTAATACACACAGAAAGGCGCGGTGGTGGCTCGGTTGTAAGAACGCGTACCTTAAATCCTACAAAGGTCGGTTCAAACCCCCCCGGCATGTAACAATGAGAAATACACTTTTCTTACGTACATTTGTCATAGATTTACAATACCACCGTTCCCGTGTGAGGAGAGCACGTTAAGCCGTCGGTCCCGGTTCCACTAATACCAACTTGTGGAATCGTTAATAAATTGTCATGAAAAAAAAATGACATAATATCCTCGGCAAGCCGTCTGGCCAGCGTGGCGTGTGTAGGCCAAATTCTCCAGTTTTGGAAGGCTTATCTCCAGCAGTAAAGGTCTAGGACGCTTTGTTCTTGGGGCTGTAATGTTATGAATGAAAATACATACCTACATAAATAAAATATTAATACAATCATCACCGCCTCCGTGGTCTAGGGGTAACTCGTGAGTGAACTCGGGAGGTAGTGGGTTCGATTCCCACCGGGGGCAAGTTGTACATTGTATAATTTGTCTCGGTCTGGGTGTTTATATGTATAATATGTATATATTTACAAAAAAAAAGTATAATATGTAGTTTATCAACCATCTAGTTTCTGTAACACAAGCCTCGTTGCTTACCACGGAAATTAGATGGCGCTGTGTGTCCTATCTGAAAATATTTATTTATATATTTATTTTATTTATCCCTATCTATATATATATAAATTAATGTCTCTGTGTATGTATGTTCCCTATGCATTTCAAAACTACTTGACCGATCGGGATGAAACTTTGGGAATATGTTGTGTGAACATCGGCGATGGTTTCTGACATAGTACTACTGTTGTCCGATAGGTGGCGCGCATCAGCGCTGATTAGTGTGGCATACCGACCGAGGGTACCGAGCGGGAGCCTAAAACTCCCTAGCGCTCTTATTAGCTTTACGTCGCAAAATTGTCGTTGATTTGTTTTGAAAATTGTTTTGTGTGAGTATAATTATTGATCTTTGTACTTTTATATATTTTTTTGTGTTACAATCTTAATAAAGTACTAAACATAATATTTTATATTCATTGTATTACTTCCTTGAAATCATAAATTTAGTTCAGCTAATAAGTAACATGACATTTAATGATTGTTAGGCGGTACGAAGTTTGCTGGGTTGAATTTGAAATGAAAAAATATATATTCGTTTCTGAATCGAGATGGGTCGAGAATTTTGTACGAGATGGGACGAGTATTTTGTACGAAAGTGTATATGAACATTCTGTACTGTAATACTGCTTAATAGTTCTAACAGTGTACTCAAGCAGAAGCCAATAACTCCAATTATTCATGCATCGTCTGCAACACTAATAAGCCTAATTAAACAATGCCTAGGCCCTAATTGCATTGGAAGGTCGCTTTGCTGATGTATCCTCACCAGAGACATTAAATAACCAGACCCGGCAAGAATCCAAACGGTATGATAATCAACATAGCTGGGCACCGTTAATCAAATAATTAACTTCGTTAATCGTTAATCCGTTACAAAAAAAGTTAGCTTCGTTAAACGTTAAAGCGTTACATTTCAAAAGAATTAACGGAAGTTAATGTTAATCGTTAATCCGTTAATATGTGTAAAATTGCATTTTTATATCGTTGCGTTAGTGAACTTATAAAACCTGTTGGTTTAGGTTCTGGAACTTAACAGGTTAATATATAATATTGTCAGAATGAGTTCTCTTTTTTGTCTTGCCTCGGTTAGAGCCCGCCTTAACAATCTCTTCAAACTGTACGTATTGTGACTCATGTACCCTTCTTACATGTTGTTTCAAATTATTCAGGCTTGATACATGAACTTTTATTGTGGTGTCTTTCGGCAAAAAGCAACGCTTACAAGCAAAAAGTATTTGCTGGCCCAATCTGTATACAAATTCCACATACTCAGTCAAATATGGCCAAGGGTTCTCATCAGGACCGCTGAAATCCGATTCCATGTCTTTCATGATATAGTTTTAATTACACTTTTCTATCTAACTAATTACACTGCACTCTTATTTATTAACACTGACAGTAATTTATAATAACAACAACCACAACACTCGTCACTCTAAGCACTGGCGCTAGTACTTCGCAGTTTTCTTACTCGCACGCGCCGGCAAAATATATCTAGTTTTGTTTTTGTCTCACGCGCAGCCGCGCCCGGCACTTGTCGTTTCATACTTGTCTGAACCTATATTTCGCGCCACACCGCGGTGCCGTGCAGTAAATAGTGGCATTGGATTAACGATTAACGGACTTCTGCATATCAACGGAAGTTAACGTGTCCGTTAACATTTTTAAAAGTTAACCCGTTAATCAAAATGTTAACTTCGTTAATTAACGATTAACGGATTAACGAGTTAATGCCCAGCTATGATAATCAAAGCTAGGCCAATCGGTACGACAGTCATTAACGGGTATGATACACATTAAAACATGATAAACAGAAGAAAATTCAGGCGACAGATACATATGTCATTTCCATTAAATAATGATTACATGTACATGCAATTATCAAAAAAATATATATAATTTTGTGGCATTTGGGGTTAAAACAATGGGAGTATATTCTCTTGATACCCACAAATTAAAAAAAAAAAACGGGGTAAACGGATGTTTTAAGAGTGTGGCGATCCCAATTGCCATAACTACCTAAAACAGAATATTTCGATTATAATTCAACGAGGAAATGCGGCGAGCGTTTTGGGTACCCTCCCTGGTATTTATTTATTTATTTATTTCTCACCATAGGGACCTATCGGAACACTTGGTTACGTCCTAATTTACGTTAATTACAGAACAATGAAAAAACCAAAAACAAAGAAAGAAACAATACTAGAAAACAATATAATAGTCGAAAACCTGGCCAGGTAGTGATGACATTATAAAGTTAAATTAAGGTTTGGCTGAATTGGCTGTAAATGGGCCTTGTCAGTTCTAATATAAAAATATTTAACAATAAAATAGAAATATGTCACTAAAAAAATCAGTTGTCAATTGTGGATGTCACTAAAAACTAAAAACTAAAAACTGGTGGTAAGCCCTTAGTTTATTTTGTAGAATAGTTTTAATTTCATAGGTATTTTTAGTTTAGTTTTATTTATAATTACTTTTTTAATCTATTTTATTTTAAAAATTTTGTATCTACTTCGAATAAATACAGTAATTATCAAAAGTTTATAGAACACAACTAGACAAAACTATCCGCTTAAACGTCCTTCACGTTTGCAAAAAATCGCATAACCCTGGCACACGTACAACGCCCACATCACACTTCCAGTTGTTTGATTTATGTCGTGGTCTCTACGTTCTTTGTGGGTTTGTTACTAATTTATTCTGATAGTTTTGCATACGACTGTACCGTACAAGGACTAAAAGTACATTTGTCGTCATAACGCATTTACATATTCACCTCTTTTTTCAGTTATGTAACTTATTCAATGTTACGTCTTTCATTCGTGTCATAATACAAGTGTTTTAGTTATTTGTAAATGTATCCAGTTTTGACAAGGGTTATATTAAGTACTAGTTGATTGTGACGTGACGAGACACTGCCTCCGTGGTCAAGCGGTTAAGTCCGTGGATTTAGACTCGGAGGTACTGGGTTCCATTCCTGGTCGGAACACAAAAATATTTATTAATGTAAATAAATACATTTAATTAATATTTAATTTATTTGTTATATTTCTCGAGTTTGGTACGCTTTTTATTTTTTAGCACAATAGCAAATATAAAATAGTATATAGGCGAGCGTAATACCGTAAATGTATTCTCGACCAGCTAACCGAATACAAAAGGATTAATATATAATAAGTAAAAATAACAAATATATACGTAGGTAAGTATATAGTTAAACATCTAAAATGATAATAAATATATATTTGTATTATTATATATGTATTTATAATATTAGTTTAGATGTATTACTGAACTACTAATGATAAAATCTAGCGTTTTCATTGGCCCTTATGGAGAAACAAAGAAACAGCTAAAATTAAATCTCACATGCGAAGTATCTAACAAACTAGCAATTTGCAACGCCCCCTAGTTGCTCCTGTGACGTCATGGCATTGTGGTTTACGTGACCACCGTTGGAGAACGACGCACTACCACAAATTAGGACCGATATTCGTCTCTGTGGCTTGTCGGAATCGACACCTGACGTTTCCACGTTTATTTTCAAACACTGTAATTTACTAAACTCCATAGACATTTTTTTGTTTCCTGTAATTTAAAAAAAAATATTTGATTATTTATCATATCGTGTTTGGAATATCAAAGTTAAAGTCAAAATATATTTTAAGTAAACCTATTACAGCCATTTGTGACAAATCATTAATTAAATTATTTTGAATGATTCTACTCCTGCTAGTGGAAGGGAAGACTAAGCAACAAAGTGGTCCAAAGAGTCAGCTGTTAGCGGAAGACCAGCAACTTAGCAGATTCCAGTGAACTGTTAATGTTTAATCTGACTGAGAAAGGAATCTGCAAGAAAAACTTAGCTATATCAGATTTACAAAATAAAACATTTACAGAATTACAACACAACGATTAATTAATAACCTTTTAAATTTAGCTATGAGTACCTATGAGATTACAATACCTGGTACAGATGTACGTACGTTAGAATTAAGATAGACTACTTGCCTATATCTATAGCTTTTAAAATTAGCAAGCTGAAGTGGCAATGGGCTGGACACATATGCCGCAGAACCGATGAACGATGGAGTAGACAGGTTCTGGAGTGGAGACCACGTACTGGAAGACGCAGAGTGGGACGACCCTCCGCCAGATGGACAGATGACCTGAGGAAGGTCGCTGGTGGGGGATGGATGAGGGTGGCAGAAGATCGTGTGAAGTGGCGAGCCTTGGGGGAGGCCTAAATCCAGCAGTGGAGAGACACAGGCTGATGATGATGACTTGCCTATGTGCAACCCGAAAGCCAGGAAAATGCAAAAACCTCTGCTAATTTTTTTTTTTTTTTCTATTAGGTATTTTTTTTTATATATAAGTGGCGTGCGAGGTCCATAAATGTTAGCAACTGAATCAGACACTCATGACTGACAGCAGTCCCTAACACTATGCCGGCTTGACTGGCCATGACGGAAATTCGAGCCTGATCCCGAAACGTTTGGATACATTTTACTGGGTCTATCGGCACGAACGGTGGATACTTCCCTACCCCGGCAGACTGGAGAAATTACCACCATGAGTTATACCTACTTGTCTCGTATCTGTTTATTATGTTCGTTCGAATAAATATTTTATCTTCTATCATAATATATATTTATTTATTTATTTAAATACTTTATTGCACAAAAACTTAAAATTAGTGTACATAGGCGAGTTTAATGCCAGTTAGGCATTTTCTAACAACTGACCTTTGGGAAAGTGAGAAATCATGGCCAGGGTGCAAATAAATATAATACACGATACTTACTTAATTTGGTACATACATATACTACATAAAAATTAACTGTATATACTACACACTTTAAATATGTTACTTATTATATACTACATACACAAAATATAATTATGCCAAAATATCTATATTATCATCTTGATAAGATTATTTCCTGTTTATTTAAAAATAATGTCGTTATTAGACTTTTAAAAACATTGGCAGATGGTGCTTGTCTGATAGCCAGCGGTAGCGTGTTCCACTGGCGGGCCGCCGACACAGTGAAGGAATCTGAATATACACATATTTGTAAAATTTTGCATCGGTTTTAACCTCAGTACTTTGGAAATTGCGTTAACACCCAAAAACTGCAGTACAAGAAGCTTTAATTTCACAGTACAGCAAGTTCGCAAAATGTATCCTTACAGTATCTTACAGGGGCTCCTTGCTACGGTTTCTCATAAGCTGCAGGGATTACCTCAGAGATAGTCTTTAGGCTTACCGTCCACCAGCACATCGTAACGTACACTATACAGTCTAATATTAAAAATAAAATAATTATCCAAAATTATATTTCAATTGTTTGTCGGTATTTTGTTTTAGTTTAATTTTATTTTTGGTAATTTAGTTTTTAGCTTATTTTTTATATATACTGTATAGTCAAATAACACAGTTTGTTAAACATGCCAAGACAGAACAAGTTATGTAATTCATAATTCATTTATTTCTTATAAACAATAGGTTTTACATTTCTGTGATGTTATACAGTGTAGTTAGTGTTGTACTCTATGTTTTGCCGGAGGGCGTATAAATATTACGTAACAAGTACAACCGTCTATCAATTATATTAATATCTATGTACATAAATTTTTATATACTAACTTACATATACAATAATATTAATGTCAAAGTTGGAAATAAAAAGTAAAAAGTAAAAAATAGTGTTAGGGACTAATGGCAGTCCTCTGATTTCAATTCCATTTCCAGACCTAGACCGTGCGCTCCGCTTACCATCAAATTACATTATCAGAATCTATGGTCTTAACCGCTAGACCACGGGGACGCATAGTATTCATATGGCTATAAAGATTATTAAAAATTCAATCTTAAAGTCTAAGTGTCACAAAAGGTCATAATACTAAATACAATTTAAAAGAAGCAATATAATCCTAAAGTTAGGTCTAAAAGTTTTTTTAATACAACATTATTGCAAGGCGTTATTGCCTTACTTCAAGACTTAAAACGAGGTTTAAACTCAACCTGAATTCGGCTACATTCACGCAGCTATCCAAAACAATCAGAACTTTCCTCATACACTGAACCTTAAGACTTTAAGAATAAAAGTTAAATTTGTATAACTATGTAAAGTTTAAGTGTGATATAGACAGTGGTGTAACCCGCATCTTCAGCCCGATTACACATTTTATCCCCTCCCCTTTTTCCTTAAAAAGCGTCTCTTGGCACTTTCCATTTTATTTTTAGAGGTAAACTTTTATAATTTGACACCGACTCGCTTTTTTGGGGAGTGGCTCGTTAAGCCACCTTTTGTGCGATGCTTCATGGATTGCTGCTGATAATCCTTGCTTTCATAAGACGTGTATACAACTTATGCCAACTTTTCATTTATTTATCCCGCATCAAGCAAAATGAGTAGTTTAAGCATATGGACTACTGTTATCAGTCCTTATCACTTTACCGGTTTTTATTTTCGAAAATATTAATTTGTATAAATTCGTTCGGCGAGAGATAAATTTATTTGATTTGTTTTAAGTACCTCAGTGGTGTAGCGGTTAGGTCCGTGGATTAGGACGCGAAAGCGAGTTAGATTTCTGGTAGGTATACAAAAAAAAATGTAATAAGGTATTTATCTAAAGGCTTGTAGTTGCCTGAAAATAAACGTTTTATTATTATTATTACATAATAATAATTTGCGTCTTAGACCTCCACTATTGGAGATGGGCCTTCCAGAACATATATATGGAGAATTTGGCCTACACTCGCCATGCTGGTCAGACGGGTTGGCTAGGATCTGATGTCAATTTTTTTATGATAATTTATTAACGATTGTACAAGTTGGTATTGGTGGAACCGGGACCGACGGCTTAGTGTGCTCTCCGAGGCACGGGAACGGTGGTGTTGTAAATCTATGACAAATGAACGTAATACAAGTGTATTTCTCATTGATACATGCCGGGTGGGTTGGAACCTACGATCTTTGTAGGATTTTTAAGGAAAGCGGTCTTACAATCGCTACATCATCACCGCGCTATAACGCATAATATAATACATAAAAAACATCAAAGCCTTAAATTTGCAAAGGAAATTAAATTAACCCTGCAAAGACAGTGTGTGTCTAACGGACCCCACTACTATATTATTACGACTGGCACACTATATGGGGACGGAATTAATAATCAGCTTGTCAATATTTAATGGATACATTCGCGGCGCAGCTTAATGCGGACTCCGGTGTGAAATATTCAAAATGGTACGCGAAACTTGAGGCTGTGCATTGGCCAATTCCGACGGACGAGAAGTTTCTTCTGTGCTGAGTTACTATTTAATGAAAACAGCTGGGCTAGGTCTTTTTCAAATATAAGCGCCGAGATTTAGAAAATACGTCTTGGTGTTCGTTTTTATAACACACTGCCAAATATACTAACTAGCTTACTCGTATGTGTAGATAAACTAAAAATAATGTGTTAATTGTATGTTAAATAATAAAATGTATTTTATTATATTTTGAAAAACTTTGATTGTTTATATTAAGGTCAATTCTTACTGTATTTTAAGTTAAGCTGTCTATCCTCTTAACTGCTGCGACACATCACTTTAGTGTAGTGGTTGAGATTCAAACTATGTATTAATATATAACATTTTTTTTATATTATTTTTTTACTATATATAACTATTGTTAACTTAAAAGCTTTATAAATATTATTATTTGTTAGAAAAAAAAAAGATAATCCATTTTTAATGACAATGTATGTATTAATTATAAGATTGACTGCATGGTAAATTGGGCTTTAATGTTAAGCTATGTAATACATACATATCTTCACGCCAAATCCCAAGCGGGGTAGGCAGAGACAATTAAGCGCCACTTGTCACGGTCACGACATACCTCTTTCGCTTCTTCGACATTCATCAACCTCTTCATGCATGCCCTTTTGTTTCGATGGCTTTTCAACGCACCTTCAGCTATTGTTTTATTAATTTGGCCAGGACCTCGTTTACCCACAACTTTCACATTATATATCTGGTTAGTCAATCTCTCTTCATTCATCCTTTCAACATGCTCGAACCATCGAAGCATGCTTTTCCTTATTTTTGTCCCTTTGCTTTCTTTCATACCTGCCCTTTTGCGTATTTCATCATTACGTATGCGGTCCGTCAAAGTGACGCCGCATATTCGACGCAACGATCTCATTTCTACTGCATTAACTCTACTCTCATGCGTATTCTGACATATAAGCTATGTAATTTTAATTAATAAATAAATATGGTCTATTCCTTAGCAGGTACACTGGGTTTTTAACGTTGAGATCAACAGAGACGATCAAAATACATCATAGTACGTTGCTAACTGTTAAATGACGCAACATACCTTAGAGCAACCTTTTTGTACCATTTTGTGTGTATTTTAAATTGTTTTAGCAATGTACTTCTCAAATAAACTTTTTTTAAAATAATTACTTGCTTATATCACATCGATACAAATAATGTTAAACGTTGCGAATTGTAAACAAGTATCTCCTATCTACCCATTAATAAATATGTGATTCCACTGGGATGTCGTTAAAATATTAAATAGCCGGATCCAATAAAGCAGCACAAGGAAACGAAATTACAATCCAATAATGTAAGTACTAGATATTTTGATTTTAACGTAAAAATTGCAACAGTAAAAAAATCGAGTCGGATTTTAACATCGAACGCCTCTGGGGTTTAATAAATTAGGGTCGTCCAACAGTGCGAGCGCACGGGGCCTGCTAGACTCACCTACAGCGATTTACGTGCAATTTACGTATTTAATTTAGGCGTATTTTATATAGTTGAAGTGCAACACGTCTCGCGGGACTGGAGGTGTTTTTTGCGCTTTACGCTTGGGAAATCTGATTGGTCAAGGTATGTTATTTATTGCAGCAAAAATAAAACACAATAATTTGTAGGATTTTCTGTTTTATGAAATCGTAGAATATTAAACAGTGGATTAATTAGAATACAAAATACTTAGGTATCTAAAAGATGAAAGCATGTTGAAGGGACGTTATTTTGGGACGCCCAAAAATATCCAATCGGTTGTAACCACCCAGCTGAAGACTATTCCAGTATCCGAATTCCAGCACTGCTATGAGGAGTGGAAGAACCGACTCCAACGCTGGGTGGCTTCCTAAGGGAATTACTTTTGTTAACATTTATTTTCTATATTTTTTTATACAGGCACGACATATGACCTTGGGCCCACCTGATGGTAAGTGGCGCGCAACGTCCATGAATGTTAGCAACTGAAGTCAGACACTCAACTGCCATCAGTCCCTAACACTATGCCGGCTTAACTAGATGCTTTTTCACACTTCGCTTGAAGGACTCCAAGTTATAGGAAAGAAACACAGAGGCTGGAAGAGCATTCCACATCTTTATCGTACGACAGATGTATGAGTCCCCAAATTTATACGTACGCGAAGGGATGGTGACTAAGGTATGTGGGTGCATATTCTGACCTGTGCGTGTGGTTCGGTTGCGGAATGTAGAGGGAGGGATTAGGTTATAGATTTCTTCGGAGCACTCACCATAGTATAGCCGGTAGAACACGCTCAGAGAAGCCACATCTCGGCGAAGCTGCAGGGATTCGAGAGTTCCAGATATAGTGGCATCGTCCACAATTCGAACAGCTCGCCCTGCAGGACATTTGTGAGGTACTTGGCGGAACCATCCCAAAACATAACCATTATACGAGTATATAGTGGTAGTGTCAAACTGTTTCTCGCTGTTTCTGTATCATTACATAAATTACATTGCATATGTAGGTAAAAGTGTAAGTTTTGTCAAATCTAAGGTTCCTACGGATAATTATTAAACAATAAACAATTACATTAGTTTTAGTTACCTATACTTACTCGTATGTTACATGACATTTTACAATTCATTAGTATTCAGAGTCTGTATTCTGCAGGTTCTGTAGTAGTAAAATTGTTCAAAATCGAAACAGCACTGATGCGAAAACTTTGCATTGGGAAATAGATACGAACTTTACCTGTGACCTCGTTTCTAAGTAAACAACGTCCGAAGTTGAAGAAGACTTCAAAAGCATGAGTTGTTGGGATGATGAAGCATAACCCTAAGTAATATTGCTTTTCCGGCTCACAGTTGACTTGCCAAATAATGTCAATAAATGTCGCGTCACATTTCCCCCATTCTGATATTTCTGTTTAATTTTGTACACATTAGCGGAATGAGCGTCACCGGGCGTTGTCCCAGCCCAATTTATTTAATGAATTACAATGTTACGGTTAACAATTGTTTGTATACGAAGTTTCTCCTCCAAATTTTGGTAAACTTACGAGTATGTCAGCGATATAGAGATGTGTGCTGAAAGTTGCCCAAAATTTATAAAAATTATAAGTAAATTTTATGTATGTTTTTATTATTATTTTTTTATTTTAATTTTATTTTATTTTACTTTATTACTTGAAGTATGTAATATTTTAGTTATTTTTTTTTATTTCTAAAAGGAATTGTATGTTTATTATATATATAGTTTTAAAAATTGTTTCAGATTTAGTTTTTCGAATAATATTTAGTTTTTGTATACTTATTGAAAATTTTATAATTTTGTTATTTCTTATAGGCAATAAAGGCTACTGTGGTAATGTGGTGGTCGCCTATAATAGGTGCAACATCTAACTTCTGATGTAGTGTTAAGTACAAATAAGTGTGTGATGTTAGCACTGTTGGCTACCTTATTATAAATAAATAAAAGTATACGCATTGCATATTAAGGGTTAAGTTTGAGGTACACTTTAATGATAAATATTTAATCAAAAATATTTACATCGACCATATAAATAAAATACCTACAATTAAATAGAATATGTTTTACTTAAATAGTAAAAAAGAAATTAAATATAAACTAAATCCAATGAAAAAAAAAAATGTCCTCAAGAGACGACCCATCAAGGATAGTCTCAAGGGAACTGGCAATATTTCCCCTCTGTATAGCGAGGCTCCGATGGTTCGGACATGTTGAAAGAATGAGTGAAGAGAGATTGACGAACCAGATATATAATGCGAAAGTTGTGGGTAAAAGAGGCCCTGGCAGACCAAGACTTACCTATCACGATCAAATAAATAAAACAATAGCTGAAGGTGCATTAAAAAGCCACCAAAATAAAAGGGCATGTATGAAGAGGTTGATGAATGTCGAAGAAGCGAAAGAGGTATGTCGTGATCGTGTCAAGTGGCGCTCAATTGTCTCTGCCTACCCCGCAAGGGATTTGGCGTGAAGATATGTATGTATGTATAGCGAGGCTAATACGTTGGCAGAAATATTTGCCAGCCTTCCTATCTCTAGACTGTTCCGTCAGCCGTTTGGAAAACTCATTGGCCAGACGCTTGGATAAGGGTTCATCGAGGAGCCACAAGAGCCCGACCGATGATGTCGTTAAGAGCCGCGTGACGAAGAATACGGCCAGCACTTGTAGCACATGTAGATGTTTGACGGGTTCTCCACACAGACAGTCCGGGCTTCGAGACAAAGGCACGCCGCCATGGTCAGTGTAGGGTTAAAGTATCATCACGACCGTTTCCCTTTCGGGGTGGTCAGAAACCACGCTTATAAATAAGCGGATTCACATTTAGCCAACTTTACTATAGGCCAATCATGACAAGTGGCAAGCTCGTCGATGTCTCCAGCGTACCAAACTCGAGAAATATGACAAATAAATTAAACATTAATTAAATGTATTTATTTACGTTAATACATATTTTTGTGTCCCGACCAGGAATCGAACCCGGTACCTCCGAGTCTAAATCCACAGACGTAACCGCTAGACCACGGAGGCAGATGTAGGGTTAGGTTTTAATTATTTATTATATTCAAAAACCTGGTAGTGGCTTTGAGGTCCTTATGTATTGATCAACGATGTCCACGGAAAGCGCAACATACGTCTCAAATGCATGTAAATATTAATACAGCAGGTTTATTTCATAGCTTAAGTTCTTTGCAACGTTTGCTAGATAAAGCCAGCTATTGATTTCAAACTTAAGTAAAGTCACGGATAGAATAAATAGAGTTCTATTTTTCAAGTCAGCGGTGCCTGATTTTGATAAACGCTGACTTGCAAAGTCAGCAACTCAATGTAAACTCGCCATAAAATAGAAGTATAAAGTTAGGAGAAGAAGCGGTGCATATCTTGCAAAATTATTCCTAAAACATTGTACTGCAAATTTGCACGAAGCGGAGAAATTTCTATATCTCATACTGGGTTCTATATATTTTATTAATAAATATGTTAATTCGGTAGGTAAGTGGCGTTTCACACTTGCATTATTCATCTAGTCGGGGACGCGCCGTTGACACAACCACGGATAGCCATGCAAATTCAATCCTCTGTTTCGCGATTTTTTTAGCTACTACGTCCGAAATACTCGGCACATGGGACGAGTGATGCATTAGTATTCATGCTGCTTCATTAGCTAATAGTACAAGATCCGTAGTAGAGCGACCTTCATCGATCGAATATATTGCGTATTTATTATACATAAAGTGAATTTCATTTGGATAACAGATCAGTGAAGGTAGCTCTTAGAGGTACAAACAACGTAGCTGCCATATACGAGTATAGTCTACTGAATTATATATACGTTAATTTGGTAAGTATTTGCATTAATTATTAAGTCCAACTTAATCTGGTCAACTAACACAGATCACAGATATTATTTTCAAAAAAATATATATGTATAATCACGACCGTATCCCTTCTGGGGTGGTCGGTAACCACGATTGTTTTAAAGAAACGGGTTCACATTAAGTCAACTTTATTATAGCCCATTATTACAAGTGGCGAGCTCGTCGATGTCTCTAGCGTACCAAACTCGAGAATAATCACAAATAAATTATTGTGACCCGACCAGGAATCAAACACATCCACGGACTTAACCGCTAGACCACAGAGGCAGTCATAAAAACTTATTTTTAGTATACATTTATGTAATAATTATATATATACATTTCTCAAGTTCGGTACGCTGGAGACATCGACGAGCTTGCCACTTGTCATGATTGGCCTATAGTAAAGTTGGCTAAATGTGAATCCACTAATTCATAAGTGTGGTTTCTGACCACCCCATCGTGGGACGGCCGTGATGATAATTTACTTTTTTTTTCTCAAAAAATCTGTCCACTATAAGATATCAGTTTTAGGAATGATACATATTAATAATCGACTTTATTAATTTATACAAATATATACGCTACGCATAAGTTATAAACTTAAAACTTTACCGGTATGTAGTTACTAAACAATTCGCACCGTGGGCCGAATAATCAGGGCAGATATGGACCGTCTAGTCTCACGGTGACATTATCATAATTGTAACCGAGGTTTTTGTTTTACCTGAGAAAGTTTAATCCAAAAGTTTGCCGGACACATTTAGTTTTCCAACAAACCACCATCATATCGCGATTTGCAATTCAAATGACAAAAGACAGCAGGATTCGTTACGTCAGGTTTTGTCGCAAAAAAACAGGAATATCTCGTGGATTGCTGGTGTTTATTTTATAGGTTTATAAGAAAAACTTAAGCCTTACATACCACTATATGTTTATAATTTAAAATCACGAACATACAAAACAAAAAGTCTATAACCAAAAGTTCTTTATATTGTGTGATTAAGCATCTCGTCAAGCCAGCATAGTGGTAGGGACAGATGTACTGGATTTCAAGTCTTAATAACTATGTCCACACCTGTGCCATTTCATGTTTTAAATGTTCAGAGATTTAGCGTGCGCAATCAGATAACTCGCCAACACGTCTGGCCAGCGTGGCGAGTGTAGGCTCCATTCTCCAGATATATGTTCTTAAAGCCCCATCTCCAATAGTGGAGGTCTAGGACGCTTAGTTCTAGGGGCTCTAATAAATGAAAAAATCAGATAAAGATAAAAGGCGTAGACATAGCTATTTACTTATGTATAAGAATTAAGATCAATAAACCTAGTTTTACGCGGCCAACGAGTGCCTTCACTCCGTAGCCACGACTCAGACTTAGCTGTTAAGGCACGCAGGGCCAACAGTGAGAGAGAGACGGTTTATAGGGTTTTAGTCCGTAGGCGCCTTGGGGTCTTTAGGACTTAGGAGGCGTCACGGTGAGTCCGGCATGCGACCTCCAGCGGTGGCCCTTCAGGCTGGGGTCGTATCGTCAGGCGATTTTGCGATCTCCGTCTTTATTAATAAAAATAACCTAGTTTAATCTGTCATTAAAAATAACATTGACATAAAACAAACATAACAAAACACGTTTCCTTTTTATGATTTAGGCCGAAGTGAGTTTAGTGTAACGTTTCTGTATAGCTCTATTTAAGACATGTAGGCTGTAAGTCACATATATGTATTGTATTGATTTTATTTTTGTTGTAAAAAAAAGTATAAAAATAAAAAAATGCATAAAGTCAATCCTTATTCGCGACCAATTCGTAACAGATAGGCAGATAAAAACAATTTGATCCGTACAATAAAACGTTTACCTATAATGTGAGCTTTTTATCGTTGGTCCTTATTCTGTAAATACAGGGTGTTAAATTGTGCCCTGCAGTCGTAAATAGTCGAGTATGGTCCCTTTTACACATTACACATTTGACCCGTTCTTACTTTTTAGTGCCACGTTTGACCTTATTAAAGTCTTTTTTAGTATGTAAGTATAATAATGAGGAGCGTAGTGCCTTTTTTTGGGCTTGAGGTCGAAAAGAAGGGCAAATATTCTGCCTTTATATCTCATCATTTATTAATGCATTTAGAATACAAACTAAGATCTTTCACGTACTTATTTGACAGGTAACATTAACAATAAGTACTTAAACAAAACTCCATAATCAGTAACTTCATGAGAAACAACTCAATTAAGTTAGTATTAGTCAAACCGACACGGGAATGGTGTTGAAGTATTTATTTTATATTATTATTTTTAGTAAGTTACGTTTTATTTCTGATAGCCATGATCTCAACGTACGGTCAACAAGTAATCTGCTCTTAGCGATACCTATTGCATCACTTGACAAATATTTTATTGTACAAGCTGCTCGACTATGGAATGAATTACCTATTGATGTTCGAAGTGCGCCTTATATGAAAGTATTACTCAAGAAACATATTATGTAAAACTGGCATACTTGATATCTTCGTACTTGTATATTTCTTTCATTGATTGTTATTTGTTGTAATTCATTTTTGTATATTTGTAATAAATATCCAAAGTTGTATTATTTACATATATTTATTTATATCACATTAATAAAATATTGTTTACCTAAATTCTTTATTACCTTACTCATTATGGACCGAATATTCACCTATTAGTAATTAAATAAAGAATAAATAAATAAAGTGTATTTCTTATTTGTGCAATAACCCAACGAAATACTATACCTACGATTACATACCCAAAAAGTCATCTTAAATCGAGCGCGCCCATGGATTGCTATACAATTTGTCTTCTTGTCTAGAGATAATAGAGGTCAAACTGTCAATATCTTAAAGGTGCAAGCCCAAATACAGGATGTTTAGATTGCTTTAAGCCAAACGATTCAGTTTTATGTCACTCGAAATTGATGCTTCAGATTTATTACAGTCGTAGGCTGAAAATCTTAAATTGCGCGTAAACTTGAAACGGATATTAGAGTTGGCATTCTCAAAATGGAATTTAAAGTACAGATTACTCAAAATATTAAATTAAGTGAGATAGATACAGGGTGAAAACGTTAAGTGATTCAACTTGATGTTTTTTAGGCTTTACTTTTTATTTATATTCAAAGTTACTCAAATGACATATAACTTAGTGACTTTATACAATAATTATTACATCAATAATAATTACATAAACAGCTGTTTAAATTACCAAATTTCATCAAATAAATCAAACGGTTGCAACTTCATAATCATTGGGAAAACGTAAAATAAATATTGTCCGCGGCGCATTTATATAATTTTAACAACATTTTACATAAAATTATATATTTACATTAAACATAGTTTTAGAAAACATTATTTAATAAGGCAAAATTATGGTAAATATAGTAAAACAAAGTACAGTATCCCTAAGTTTTTAATTCAGCAGTGGTAGTCTAGGATTTTGAGTTCTGGGTAATGTTTTTTTTTATACTAGCTCGACATAGTAAGTGGGGCGCGAGGTTTATGAATGTTAGCACTATGCCGGCTTGACTGGGCATGACGGCAATGGGTGCCTGATCACGAAACGTGTGGAACTTTACTGGGTTTATCGGCACGAACGGTGGATACTTCCCCGCCCCGGCAGACTGGGTAATTACCACCATCAGTCCGCCTACCACCTATTTGTCGTTTTCTTTGCAAGTATGTGCCATTTGTAATAATGTCAAATCCCAATTTATACTTTCAAGGAGAACTAATATTGTAAGGTTGCTATGGTGATATTTATATAAAACACCGCTTGAAACAAGACTTACTTAATTGATGATTATTATGCCCCAAAAATGTTTTTAATAAAATAAATCTACTATTTTAGCATATTATAAAATATTATCACTATAACTAACAAAAAAAGAAAAAAACTATACGATCGGTAGGTATAAAAGAATCTAGACGTAAACCAAAAAAGTTTGTTCAATTAAAGGAAACTCCGAGGCAACGAAAATCGCAAATTGGAAAAAACTTTGTAAAATAGAAATGGTAAGTTGAGGTTGTAAATAAAAAAAAAACTACGCAGCCGAATGAGAAAAGTTAATAAATTGGTGAAAAATCCTCTCACTATAAGTAGAATTCAAAGAATGCCACGTATTTTCCAATCATCACACGTACTTCAACAATAGTGATGTACACAATTTGATATCGATCACTTTTACTTGTCGATGTCGATTAAAGTTGTTACAATCGCAAAATTCAAAGTAGTAAAGTTTTAAAAGCAGTTCAAAATATGTAACACATTAGAATGCGGATAATAATATAAGAACAAGCAGGTTGTCTGGTGTTTAAATAAACTTATGAACCAGTGGCCCTTTTGCTGACTGTAATAATAATATTAAAGTATCATCACGATCGTATTCTTTGCTCCTCTCCGAATGTATTCACATTTAGCCAAATTTACTATAGGCTAATCATGACAAGTAGCAAGCTCATCGATGTCTCTAGCGTACCAAACTCGAGAAATATCACAAATAAATTAAATAATAATCAAATTTATTTATTTAAATTATTACATATCTTTGTGTCCGACCAGGTTCTATAGTATAACAAACAGGACCTGGTACTTCCAAATCTAAATTCACGGACTTTTATCCACTAGACCACGGAGATAATAATAATAAATAGAAAAAGCTAATAGGTACTAGTCATAAAGTTTGAAGCTATATAAACACCGAAAACTTGGCTGTATATCTCCCGTGAATTATTATTTCGGTTAAAATCCGAGATGATAAATAATATAGAGAAATAGCAATAATAATAAAATAAATATATTATTCATTTATTCAAGAATAATATTTACAAATAAAATGGATATTAATACTATGGCGTATAAGTCCGGTCCTCTATAATAAATTTGTTTATGTGATACGAAAGTATTGTAGAAGCGCAAGATTACATCCACATTTATGAATCTTTTTATACTTATCTTGCGTAGACACTACACTGCATTAAATAAATATCGATATTTTAAGGGATACATCACTATTGCGTCGCCAATCAGAGAGCGAAGGGCGTCGAAGGTTTGGTTCCGCTGTTCCCCTTCCGTTCCCCGCATCACTCGGCGCGATTTTTTTCAGCTCTGTGGCCTGACATGGACAAACTTCTCACATTCATCAAGTCTGCTTCCATAGAGCTCTACATGTTTAGATTGGTAATTCTACGACTAAATACCTAAAAGTTTATTGTAATGTTTTATGAAAATATATAGAAAGCGCGTGCCCTTCTATGTTTTGCCAAGTTTAATTAGTTATTTGAACCTCTAAAATTTAATATTATTTGTTTTTTTTTTGTAGTTGCAAATATCTTTCTATAATTATTATATCATGTAGGTAAATCTAATTCGTCGGCACTACCTAAAAGCTTAGTCATAAATACATAAGTATGACACAAATGGCTTCATATTAATGAATAAATTAAAATTTAATAAATGTTTTACGTCAGTGGTTAAAATTTCAGGTTACATTAAGTTTGTCTTAGAATAACACAATAAGTAATTCACAGTTTTCGTATGTATAATGCGGGTAGTCCTAAGTAAACAGCTCCGAACTTTGCTGTTTATTGTTAATGCGTATACAGATTTTGTGTAAACACTTTGTGAGGAAATAATTATAAAGTAAGTTTTTTTAATTTTTTTTTTTAATTTCATATTTTTTATTGATTCATAATCATCATCATCAGCCTGGTTCTCTTCACTACTGGATATAGGCCTCCCCCAAGGCTCGCCACTTTACATGATCTCCTGCCACCCTCATCCAATTTATTGATTGCGTTATAAGTATCACGGTTGTCTATAATTTAATATTGGTAAAAGTCTGAATTAAATATTTATATATATATTATTTTATTATTATATTCTCGTAAGCCGATGATTTTTTAACAATAATAAATTAAATAAATAAAAAATATTTTGGAATATTAATATATAAATTATCAGGTCTGAACTTTTGTAGATCTGTGACATATGCCTATAGGGAATGTTTTAGCAAATGAGAACCGGCATAAGTCGCCGCGTGGCGCCTGTTGAAAAATTTGTACCAACATTTTTTTAACTCGTATGTAATATGGCTTATATTCGTATTAAAAAAAAACATCATTTTTGTTTTTTTTTGTCATTTTTTTTTATAAAAGGCATAGTGTTTGGGACTGATGTCAGTCATGAGTATCTGATTCCAGATACTTTATTTAGCTGCAAAATAGGTCGTAGGCGGACTGATGGTGGCCCAGTCTGCTGGGGCGGGGAAGTATCCACTGTTCGTACCGATAAACCCAGTAAAATGTATCCACACGTTTCAAGATCATGCTCGAATTACTGTTATGCTTAGTCAAGCCATAGTGTTAGGGACTGATGTTAGTCATGAGTGTCTGATATAGGCCCTTCTCAAGGCTCATAAAACTTCATAACTATTTTTCTATTAAAAATATGACAAAGACCTTTTTTAGCTAATCTATGGATTCGTGCTGGAGAAAAAGAAAGAAAAAGTCTTGGCCTTGTTGTCCGATATAGGCTGGGTTAACACAGATGATGCGCTCACTACTTAAGCGCAAACGTTGTATAAACCGTTACCTATATATATACACACATCAAAAGTGTCTAGGGATCAACATATATTTTTGCAATAACTTTTCTCCTGATTGATATTCATTAAAATTTTCTTTAAGGATTGATCAAATAAAATGTTTTCGTTTGTCTACAGTAACGATAAACCAAGTCACCTTTGCATTAGTAAAAAAAATTGCCATTTTCCTAATAAAGGGATTTTTGACATTTGAACCACTAACATTAAAGTTCGAAAAAAAGACTGAAATAACAGTTTTTTTTTTAATTTTATTGGGTAACTTAAACAATTAATAATCCGTGTTTCTACCGCGAACACTAACAACACAAGAACATCGGTTTGGCATACTCAAAATGAGTTCATCCAAATCACGCTGTGGAATGGCCGCCCATGTTCGTTGCAACAACAAAAAAAGGTCTTCTTGCGACTGGATACCCTCCATATTCGGCAGAGCTCTTCTCTGAAGAATATCCCATGCATGCTCAATCGGGTTCAAGTCTGGCGACTGAGCAGGCCAGGGCAGGACATTGATGTTAGCTGCGGCGAGAGTCTGTCTTACAACTCTTGCGGTGTGCGGTCGTGCATTATCATGCATTAACTGAAATAAGGGACCGATATGCACTTGTAGAGGAACGATGACGTCTGATACAACCGTCTCAGCATAAATTTGAGCGTTGAGGTTGCCTCTGATCCAAATCAACTCAGTTCTTCCGCCGATCGAAATACCCGCCCATACCATGATGGTTCCACCACTATAAGGATGGACTTCCTGGCAGGATTTTAATCGCTGTTGGCGTCCAGGGGTTCTCCAGTGTCGTATACGTCTTGTATCCGGCCTCATACCAAAACGAGACTCATCAGAAAAGCACACGAAACGCCATTGTTCTTCTGTCCAATTTCTGTGTTCAAGAGCCCATTGATATCGAGTCCTACGATTGTGCATTGCTATAGGTGGTACCCGTAGCGGTCTTCGGGAATGAAGGTTCACTTCATGCAAGCGGTTTCTGACTGGTCGCTAATTAAGTTCCCTGAAGAGCGATGAAGGCTCACGGCTAACATCATAGCGGTTATTGTTGGAGTTCTTCGAGCTGTGATTTGAATGTATCGGTCTTGTCTCCGTGTGGTGCAGCGATACCGTCCTCCATGGCGCTCAGCCACGGTACCAGTGGTTCGGTAACGTGTCCAAAGTCGACTGATAACACTCTGACTTGTATTCAGAGCTAAAGCCACAGTACGTTGCCGGGAACCAGCTTCTATCATTCCCACGGCTCTGATCATTTCTTCCCTGCTTAAATGACGTCGCCGCTCCATAATAACGTTGGTTTTAATCAGTAGTAGGGAAACAGTAGCACTAATAATGTCTTCAATGCGTCTTATGTTTTTATAGGGAAAATATTGACAGCTGATTTTCATCTTTTACTCGAATTTGATTGACAGTTCCTGTTTTAAATTATGAAATGCACCAAAAAGGATCCATATAAATTTATAAAATCATAAATTTATTACAAAGCCACATCTCAATCACAAGAAATCCGCATAAACATGCTTGATCCCTAGACTTTTTTGATGTGTGTATATATATATATAGAAAGCCATTAAAGTTGATATTCGCACGGACGCTCTCAAGGTCGAGCGCTTATAGAGTTGAGAATTGAATAATATTTTGTAATTATGACGCAAGCTCTGACGTAAATAACGAAATCCTCTAATAACGTTTGCGCTTAAGTAACAGAATAGGGCTGCAGCATTCTTTCTCACGCTAAGAACGGCACTTGTGCGGTGAATCCATGATTTAATGTGTCTCAAGATTAGGTAAAGTTACTTCATATCAAATTGTAAATTGCAAAATGAGATTTTGAAATAGTAAACAAATTAATTCGTGTAATTATAAATAATTCTTAGCTACGTTTGATTAAGTAAATAATTTCAAGATAGGACTTCGGCGAGACGAAATTAAATCAAATTATTAAAATACAAGTTAATTAATTTCGTAAATTACAAAATAACTTTAATTTGTTGAATTAATTGAATGGAAATTCCGAAAGTGGAGTATTTAAAGATAAATTTCATTAAGGTATTAAACTACTAGGAACTTCATAATCTGTATTGCGTAGTTTAAAGCTGGATCCACGTATATATCAATTTATATATCATTGTGTAATGGATCGTTCAGCAGGGTATTGAGAGCGCGAATCATGACTATACACTAGCGACATAGACAACCTAACACAGAGTCCTAGACCTCCACTTTTGGCCAGATGTAAATTATAATGATTTATTAACATGTAGGTCTCTGATGAAGTGGACTGACCAGGTTAAATCAGCAAGCAATGGATGACCCCCTACATAAGTGCGCTAGTTTGAGAGGAGTGACGACCACGACCACTCTGCCAAGAGTGTAGGTGACTAAGGAAAATTAACTGTTCTACAAGTTTGTTTTAGTTGAAGGACCGTATTGTAAAACTATTATTATTATTACACTTTAACTTAAAAGTATGTACAAAGGCGAACTTAAAGCCATTTCGACTTTTTCTACCAGCTAACCTTTGGGAGAGTAAGACAGTATAATATGTGGGGTGCAATTTTAACCTTATTTTAAATTTGAATAAACTATATAAATAGTATATATACATAGACTACTTAAATGGTAAAGTATCATCACGACCGTTTCTCTTTCGGGGTGGTCAGAAACCAGCAGAATTTAGCCAACTTTACTATGGGCCAATCATGACAAGTGGCAAGCTCGTCGATGTCTCCAGCGTACCAAACTCGAGAAATATCACAAAAAAAATTAAATATATTTTACATTAATAAATATTTTTGTGTCCCGACCAGGAATCGAACCCGGTACCTCCGAGTCTAAGTCCACGAACTTAACCGCTAGACTACGGAGGCAGTTTACTACTTAAATACTTACTTAAACTATGTCTAATGTACGTAATAAACGTGTATTTCTTATTGGTATGCCGGAGTTCGAACTGCGATCTTTTTTGTATTTTATAACGTTCTTACAACCCAGCCACCACCTGTCATGTTAATATAAAAAAAAAGTTGCTTTTCTCCTATCTAGTTTTTCCGACTATCGTCATATAGTTAATAAATTCATTTAATGAATCCTGTTATTTTTAATTACAAGTATGTATTATTACATACGAGTACATTAATATTAAGTTATTTTAGTTTTATTTTATTTATTTGGAATAACAAACAATTGTACAATAAGGATACAATACAAATATAGATTACATAGTACAGGTAATTATACAATTAACACAATTATCCACAAATAGGATATATAATTATAGAATGTACAAAGTTATATATCTATATATATTTTATAAAAAGATATACATATCATATTCTATTATACAAAATATTGACATTCAAAACAAACTAAACATGAGAAAAAAAAAATATTGTGAAAATTAATAATAATAATAATTAAAAAGCCTATTTAAAATTTTAACGTTTCATTGACCTTATTCTTATACCTACATGCAGATAAAGCACTTTTTGTGCAATAAAGCATTTTTATTATTATTATTAATCATAAAACTCGCCAGGTCCTTAAAAAATACAATTGAAATTCAATTTATTCGTAACAACGAACTATGTAGTAAGGTAACAATTATTACATGAAAAAGGGCTTGGAAACGTTTTCAAGTTAAAGGCCAGGGTACACCGAATGCGAACATGTTACTTAACGTACACGCTCACTGAGTTTTATTGTACGGACCTATGAAATGTACATGCTCTACATTATGGCTGGCCTTAAAAAAAAATAATGCTGTTTATTTTGAAGAGTTGTGTAAAATATCTAAAATCTATAATTTTGTGAGTTTTGTTTAATCTTTTCAAGCGGGCACAATGTTAGCTCTTAGAATGTTTCATATAAAACACGCTCAACTTTAAGGCAAAAATTGATCGTGTGCGTATACTATATTTATTTATTTAATTAGGATCACCAACAGAGTACACATTGAATCCAATTCTATCAATAGAAGCAAACAGTAAAAAAAACATAAGTGAATGGTGCCCCAGTAACAGGTGACCACAACATGTCAAACTATATTTAATTATGATACATTATATGTTTAAGGAATTTAATGAATAATAGTAACAATATTTAAAAAATATAAATAATGAGAACTATGACTATATACAATTATAAAGATATTATATTATTTGTTTTTCTGATGCGTTGTGACACCTATTATTTGCCGAAATTGTTTTGTTTATTTCACAAGAATGGAATGTATGTAATATATTTAATAATAATGTATCAATCATATAATATCAAATCATTTATTTCCTTTGGTTGTCACAACACTTGGATATTGTCAATACATTTATTTTTCCATAGTTTATGGGTGCACGGTGCCATAAACAAGTTTTTGCTTAAAACTAGGTAGGTAGTTAGCTAGGTAATGTGTATTGTAGTGATGTCATTGAATATCATACGCCTTAAATTCTCCTAGCGAAGTGAGAGTGGCCAAATTGAAAATATATAGAATTACTCGCTCTTGTAAAAAAAAAGTAAATTAAAGTATCATCACGACCGTTTCTCTTTCGGGGAGGTCAGAAACCACGCTTATAAAGAAGCGGATTCACATTTAGCCAACTTTACTATAGGCCAATAAATATGGCAAAATAAATCATGACAAGTGGCAAGCTCGTCGATGTCTCTAGCGTACCAAACTCGAGAAATATCACAAACCTACGAGTCTAAATCCACGGACTTAACCGCTAGACCACGGAGCTGCCTGAATAATAATGAATAATAATAATAAACGACTTTACAGCAATAACAAATTTACGAATACATTGAAATTTTGTTGTTAGATAGGTTAGGGCATATTATAAATCGTACATAGAGACAAATATAGTATGGTTATGGCATTTGAAATAGGCGGTGGATCGTGTTGAAGATGCCATTGTAGGCAGTAGTAGGTACTACACTTTGCAGTACTTAAGACATTTTATTTTTGCTGAAGACCTAATTAATTGTATATTTATACGTAGGTGCGTGTGTGTGGTGTATGTTTGTGTGTATGGTTTTATTATTTTAAACAAAAAAAATATTTCAATTTTTTTTGTATAAATTGCGAGCCGATGTCGACCTCGGTATAGCTAGGCCTTATAACTGAAAGCTCACCTTTCGTGACCATCAGATGACCTTGGGGGCTGTTACTGTAAAGGTTTGGGTCAGTGTTAGGCTTAAGCAGGGTGACCATGTGTTCTCTTATCAGATAAACGATTTATCTAGGTTTAACCTGGTTATCGCAGGCTACTATAAATTCAATAAAATAAGTTTTTTAGTACTATTTTATTTACACAGTTCTGTGCATCCAGACTTGTAACATTTATTAAACAAGATATATCACAATACGACCAAAACCAAAGACAATTAGCGGTTCAAATATATAATCAATAAAATTAATTAATTATATGCTAGAATAAGTTGTTACAAATATAGGTAGTCGTATATGGTAAAATTAAGGAAAAATTACATAATTTTCATTTTCCGTCAGTAACGGCATTCAAACATATTTACAATTATTATAAGTCATAAAATAATTAGTCCAATATATTTTTAAGTCAAAATACAAGTTTCTAAATGCTATATCATCATATCACAGCCCCTAGAACACACAGTCTTAGAATACCACTGTTGGCCTACACTCGCCAAGTTGACCAGACGGTGAGACAGAGATGTCATAATTGTTGTTTAATTAATATTAGTCAGGCTACAAGTCTAGGGATTTGTCTATTAGCAACGTAACTAGGAGATCTTAACACTGGTATTTTAGTCATGAGTTGAAGTACGCTGATGCTGCGATCATAGGATCATGTCGACCCAAGCGCCATGAAGACTGGTAATATTTCCCCTACTTACCTAAAGCAAGGCTTGAATAAATATATAAATCCTTAACTATAGATAATTAAACTCAGAGCTAAACATTTTAGCACTGGAATTACAAGTATATTGACCTAATATAAACAACTTAGCCTGCCTCCGTGGTCTAGCGGTTAAATCCGTGAATTTGGACTCGGAGATACCGGGTTCGATTTCTGGTCGGGACACAAAAATATTATATATAAATACATTTAATTAATATTTAATTTATTTGTGATTTCACGAGTTTGGTACGCTGGAGCCATCGACGAGCTTGCCACTTGTCATGATTGGCCTATAGTAAAGTTGGCTAAATGTGAATCCGCTTATTTATAAGCGTGGTTTCTGACCACACCGAAAGGAAAACGGTCGTGATGATAATTTACTTTAACTATAAACAACTTAACAACATTGACATAGAGATTACATTTTAGATTATATTCAACAAAAAAATAGTGCCAGCATTTCTGTCTCCAGATTTTTGGTCAACTCCTTGGCCTGGCGCTTGGCTGAAGGACCACATAAATTGGATAAAAAAAAATTAGTGAAAACTATGTCTTGGAAATTTAGGATTTGTGGTCACTAATGTACCTTTTACTATTGAGCAAGCCTAACATACTAATATTATTATTCTGGGGAAAATTTAATGGACTTGATCGTTAATTTTTAATAAAGTTTTTGAGTTTATTAAGCCCCCGTTACACCCACGAACTAAAATACTGTTTCCTAGAGAGTAAATATACTTTAATTTCATTAACTTTACAGGAATGAATTTGGATTTAATATCCATAGGCGGAGCGTGGACATGTGTGTAGTCTTGGCTTATATGTATATTATTGTTTTAGATTATAAGCTGACACGGCCCTCTTACAGCCACTAATATTATATTTATGGACATAAATATTATTATTACTAGATTGTAAGCAGACACGGCCTTTTTACAGCCACGAATTAAATTTTAAGTATCTAGTTATAAATAAGTACAAAATCCTCGCTTATGGCAATTGTTTGCCTTTATTTATTATAATTGTATTGCTGTTAGATTCGGTCCAGCCATGGCTGTTGATAGTATATTTTTTATAAATATATATTCTCTTGTATTGTATAAAAATATATGTATCGACAATATCCAAGTGTTGTGTACTAACCTAAGGAAATAAATGATTTGATTTAAAATATTCTATCTGCTTTAGTTTAGTTTATTGAAGTAACAAAGTTTATTGTATGAAGAAAGCGTATAAAAATAAACGAAACAGTAATTTTCATCTCTAAATTACTTTGACCTAATCATATGATTATCATATTTCCACTTATTACTTTAACTATACTATAGGCCCAATGTATCAAGGGGCAAGCTGGCCGATGTCTCTAGCGTACCAAACTCAAGAAATATCATAAATATTTTTTTTGTTCGAATTCGACCAGCAATCAAACTAGGTACCTCCGCGTCTAAATACACGGACGCGCTTTAGCTTAAACACACAAATCTTCACGCCAGATTTCTTGCGAGGTAGGCAGAGACAATTGAGCGCTACTTGACACGATCACGAATGAGGTATGTCTTTCGCTTCCTCGACATTCATCAACCTCTTCGTACATGCCCTTTTGTTACGAAGTCTTTTTAATGCACCTTCAGCCAGTGTTTTATTTAGTTGATCGTGATATGTGAGTCTCGGTCAGAGCCTCTTTTACCCATAACTTTCGTATTATGTATCTGGTTCGTTCAAACTTTCAACATGCCCGAACCATCGTAGCATGCCTTTCCGTATTTTCCTATGCTTTCTTTTATACCTACCCTTTTCCGTATTTCGGCGTTACGTATGCGGTCAGCCAAAGTATCGACCTCATTTCTACTGCATTGGCCCTACTTTCATGCGTATTTTTACACATCCACGTCTTGCTTTTATACATTTGTGTTGGTACCATCATTGCATTGTGTATTGCGAGCCGAGCTTTGTCATTGATATTTCGACTGCCGATCAGTGACCCCAGGGCACCGTTAACACTATTTCCTGCGTTCACTCTTCTTTCAACATCCCTATCGTACTTCCCATCCGCAGTGATAACACTGCCCAGATATATAATTCCATTTACTTCTGTAGAGTTTCATCTTTAATCTTTATCGTCACGGTTGTCACCCTTCTTCTTCCAAACACCTTGGGTTTTATCGCATTCAAACGCTTAGATTTACCCTAATCTTAGTTTATATTTTAGAAAATACATACCCATCAATTGTTGCGATTAATCAGTCTAAAAATAATTACCTGAAACAATAATAACAATACAATTAGAACAAAAAATAAATAACAATAATTTATTAATACAGACATTTTAAATAGAATAGGGCGAATTTCTTCGTAGTCCATGGATTAACCGTGGGAGTGCCGGATATGTGGGGGAGAGAGGACAAGAATATTGTCTCGGGCTTGAGACCAAACAACGCCTTTATTGCGTCTTAATGATAACAAGGCAATAATAAAATTGTAAGTTTTTCATTTCTGAATTTAAAGAGTCGTAATTTTCTGTGCCTATTATCTGACATCAATAAGTGCTTCTAACGTAGTCACTTTTGCTAAGTAAAAAGTTACGTTTTTATTAAAAACTTTTTCAGCAAGAATCCCTTTCTGCAACAAAAGACTGATTTCCTAACTTTTTTATTTAGCAGCTTAAAAGTTAAATAAAAGTTTTTTACGATTATATTATTTTTGTGTGTCTACCACGAAGTTCTAGCGGTTTAGAGTTAGATTCCTTCGACACTTCTCTGGTACTATAGAGACATCAACTAGCTTTTTATTTGTCATATATTTCTTTACAAACCCCTATGTACATAATAATAAATAAATAATAATAATAAATATTTCCAGATAGGTCACACAGCGCCATCTAGTTTCCGTGGTGAGCTACGAGGCTTGTGTTACGGAAACTAGATAGTTGATAAACTACATATTATACTTTTTTTTTTGTAAATATATACATATTATACATATAAACACCCAGACCGAGACAAATTATACAATGTACATCGGAATCGAACCCACGACCTCCCGAGTTCACGGCAACGTTTGTTACCACTAGACCACGGAGGCGGTGGTACCGATTTACATCTAAATAATACATATTTTACATGACAAGTTATGGATCAACAATAATGGCTTCAAGTACTTTAAGACAACCTGTTTGCTTTCTGCATCTGATGATGAGAAAACGTCAAAGCTCTCATTAGACTGCGCAATCTTGTTTAATACAACGATTGCACGGTGGACGGGGGCACTCTGGAGTAAATGCGTACGAGCACTCTCCTCTGCGAATAGTCGATGGCCGCACGAGCGCAGGTTCTTTATGGGTTTAAACCTGAAGTTTACATTGAAGGGTACATTATACCTTTTATATACATTTTAATATATATAAAACCAACGTCATGGTGAAACAACGTCACGGTGAAACTATAGTAGAGTTGTGAACTTGGAGCGTAGAATGCGTGATTTATGACCCGGGAGGGACACTCCCTAGGGAGGCGCTTTTGGAGAAGAGCTAAGTAGACCAGATTTGTGAGCCACACAGTATACTAGGTACAGCGCCCAGTACCAAAGGTGCGTTAAATCACAGGAGATAATTCCCATTCCCAACCCAGGCCTATTGAAAATCTAGGCTTGTATAACTGGATTTCTGACTACGAAATAAGATGAGAATAAGAATAACGATGGGCTTCTTTAGTGGAAAGAGTTAAGTAAAGTATCATCACGAACGTAATCTCTTGGGCAATGATCAGAAATGTTGTTTAAGAAGCGGGAATGTAGAAAAGTACTTTACTATATGCACATAATAACAAGCTCGCTAGCGTACGACTTGTTTTTTTTTTTTTAGTTTTCGACCAGTAATCAAACTCGGCACCTCTACGTCTACCAAAATAAACTCCTTCAAAGTTTTACCTTTCGATTCTGTTTATTTATTTAGCCTTTTACAAAGTTTACAAATTAGATTTACTTTATTATGAAATCCTTTTATACACGTTTAACTAATTTTTGCGATCCAAATTCCACTCGACAGATTGTAAACGAATTTTCACGAAAATACAATTTGCAAGTTGATTTTTGCCAAAGTAAAGCCGTTTTGCTGATTCCATTGTTTTACGAATATAAAAACATTACTAAATAATATAGTGACTGAATTGTTTATTGATAAAATTACTTTGGGCCAGAGGTCAAATATAGGAGATATCGACCATGTGATGTGACCTTGCGCCTACTGATACTGATAGAAAGTGGCGCACGAGGTCCATGAACGGTAGCAACTGGAATCAGACACTCATTACTGACAACAGTCCCTAACATTATACTGGGCATGACGGCAATTCGAGCCTGATTCCGAAACGTGTGAATACACTTACTGGGTATATCGGCACGAACGGATACTTCCCCGCCTTAGCAGACTAAGCATATTTTCACCATCAGTCCGCCTACCACCCATTTGTTGTTCTCGTTGAAAGTATATGCCATTTGCAATGATGTCAAATACCAATTTTTTACTTTGAAGGAAAACTAATATTGCAAGTTTGTCATGGTGATATTTATATAACAATAACACCGCTTGAAACAAGACATATGCTCTCCTCCAGGAGCACTTCTCTAGGAAGATGTCTCCCATTGGGGGGCCGAGCGCAAGACGAAGCGATATTCTGGAAATGCTTGAAATATCAGTTGTCGGTCCGACAGAATATACGTCTAGTCAGGCCGACGACAAACATCTCAATAGTAGGCATCTCCAGATTTTGAGCTATGACGGAATTACGCATGAACCATGACGCTCGGAAAATCACTTTGAACGAAATATTCTGCTTTAAGGTAGTAAGTATGTGCATCTTGCCAATTAATTTAATTAAAAACTTAAAAAAAAAAAAAACAACTTTTTCATTTTTCATTTCACTACAGACCTTAGAACACAGCGTCCTAGACCTCCACTGCTGGAGATGGACCTTCCAGAACATATATCTGGAGAATTTTGCGTACACTGGCCACGCTGGCCAGACGGCTTGGCGAGGATATGATGTATGAAAGTGCATTTATCATTGGTACATGCCGGGTGGGTTTGAACCGACCTTTGTAAGATTCAAGGAACGCGTTCTTACAACCGAGCCATCACCGCGCCATTTTCAACTTTTACTAACGATAATAAACTGCAACAACTTCTTCTTATAGAAGAATAATGTGTTTTACACTTTCGTAGCACGGGCAGCATATTATCCGTAAAACAACAAAACAAAAAAATGTTCGATAAACACGACCATAACCGACAATGACTGTCATACACTAATTCATTCTAAACGGCTTGGTCTAGCTTCGTTTCTTATACCGTTTGGTTTCTTGTCCTGTCTTGTTATATATTTAATATCTATTATTGTTTTTATTTATTACCCACAACTAAAGTCTTCAATCATACGTCGGATGTGCGGACCGAAATATAAGGTCAAATATATTTTTTTACTAACACAATCTCATATATTTTCATTCTGGGTTGATCCCGAACAAACATGCCGATTTGCGAAACTACGAAAATTGAAAGCAAGATATGGGTTAGAATACTTTGGTATATATTATTTGTCCCAATTATTTTGTGTCCCATCAATAATCATATTTTAATAGATATTTTTAAATAGGTAGGTATCGCACAACTAGTTCAAAGCTATTATTCAAATTTTATACTTGGCTTTTACCTAAAATGAGCATGACAGCTCTATCGAAACTTAACTTAAATTGACAAATAATTTATAAGTTGTCTATACTATCTACCTAATCTCAATAGGTATAAATATAAACTGTTGTTATAAAAGACTGTTCACAAATAAGACAAACGGATATTATTTGGTTATTCAAATAAACTGACATCTCACGATATCCATGGGAAGTTAGTGGAGTACTATACGAGCATAACCGATAATACATAGACGATTGGCCCTGGAAGACCAAAACTCACAGGCAGTAAAAATTCTACGAAACACAAAGTTAACGAAGCGAAACAAATAGTGCCCAATTGTCTCAGCCTACCACTCAAGGGAGCTAGCATGAATATATGTATGTATGTGTATATCCTCAGCGAGCTATGGAGAGAGCTATGCTCGGTAATTATTTGATGGATAAGTCTAAAACGTGGACATCCGTCAGAGAACCAAAGTTACCGACATAGTAAGCTGAAGTGGTAATGGGCCGGACACGTTTGTCGCAGGAGAAGAAGACGTTCTGGAGTGGAGACCTGGAAAAGGTCACTGGTAGGGGCTGGATAAGGGTGGAGGAAGATCGTGTGAAATGGCGAGCCTTGGGGGAGGCCTTTATCCAGCAGTGGACAGAAACAGACTGATGATGATGACGATATATGTCAAAGCTTTATCTAGCGATTGTTGTAGCATTTCTGTAATTTGTTAATAAACAAATAAACATTGAATTTTAGCTTAAATAATAATAACAATTGTAAAAAAATAATTAAATAGTTTAAAATTTGGGTCGCAAGAAACCTAATTTATTTTCGGGTCATATATTTTAGACGCAATCGGTCATCGTCCACAGAATAAAGCGAGGCTGTCACAAATAGGGTACCAATGGGTGAAATATTCGTCTGGAATCGAACCTTGAGCGGACATGAGTGATAGGAAGGCCTTGGGAAAGGGCCTAAAGGAAATAGCTAGCTAGGTTTATGATATATTAAAATGTACACTTTCACTGACAGTTCGGGTTCCATTGCCGAATGGTATTCAATTTTGCGTTCAATTCACAAAATATTACGACAATATCTATTTTGTTAAAGTTATTTGAATAATACCTAACTTATTGAAATGTATAAAAGAAAATTCGTTGATTTTTATACTCAAACAGAGATTTCTCTCGAAACTGCCCAATTTAAATGTATTTATTCTGCAATTAGGTACAGAACAATAAATATAATGTATTCTGAGCTTTTACATGTCAAAAAATAAATAAATATATTGTAAAGCTTATTTTCTGCGAAATAACTTCTATTTGGAGCAGCATTATAACCCAAATAATCTTAAAATTATAGCTGCTGTAAATAGGCATTGTCATATTACAAACCAAGACATACATAATTATAAAATAAATACACTAAGGATCATAGCTGCTATAATGAGGGATTGTCATGCTACAAGCTAAGACACAAGCAATTAATAAGATGCCACTTACAATATAGTTGCTGTAAAAGGGTATTGTCATATGGCTAGAACAAAAATAATTGATCTAAATCCAATACGAGTTAGCGAATCGTTTCTAAATAGCTTCGTCATAAAATATTTAATTCATAATACGTCAGTACCTACATTAGGTATACTCGTATTTATACAAATTTGGTTATTTGAAACGAATAACTATTATACTACTAAATATTATTTCACCAATATTGGTTTTGCAGAATTTCCAACATTTTCGTTTTGGCGGCGCCAATTCGTCTGTGTTTATGTTATTACAATCGACGTCGTTCTCTTGTCGACCTCTTAAGACCCAGAGACTTATGCTAAGTGATATTTAGAACTCACAAATAATGTTAATATTTATGTTAATATATTATTATATTTATTTACTATATCTTTTAATATTGATCTCAATTCCAACGGTTAACGGACAAAGACAAGCACGTATCCAAACTACAATATGAAAGTAGTCAAGTCACTGTAATCATTATACTTTAATAAATATACTATGTAAATATAATTTGTTGCCGCCTTTACATCCAGCACATTTTCAGGATTTGGCGCTACATCAATTGATACAATAAGACACAACAAGCGCGGCGCGGGTGGTGGAACGGCAGATGCGCATGTAGTGAATCTCGTGAATTTCTAATCTAATCGCGCGCAAGACCTTCACCGCTAACACTGCCGGGGTCACGCCAGATTTGATGAATCTCAACTATCTCCCCCTTTGGATACCAGTCTGGTCAGTAAATGTATTACAGTATTATGTTCGCCGATTGAATTTTTTTTTTTTTTAATAAAGTTTGAAATTGAGCTAAACTGCTCTTCTGTTAGCAGGTCAGTCATTGGACCGCTATGCTGCTTAGTCTTCCACTAGCTAGCATATATCAATAAATCGGCCTACTCATGCCACGCCTCCCTGCCCAGATGGATTGACAAAGAAGCTTTTAATTGAATTTAAATACGATTGTACGTGTGTTAGCATGATTATACTAAAACCATAAAAATTGTCAATTCTAAATGTGACTAATTCTACGGTCTCTTAAGGCGATGTTTGTGGTAGACGAGTGTTTTTACAGTTCGCAAGCATGTGACGAAGAGACGGTAATGTTTGTGTTCGATTTGCCGCCGAAACCGAGTGGGTGCCGTCATGTAACTTATTTTCATGTAAATACAAAAGATAGGGTTTTAAGATGTTCGAAAACAAAATTATAGAACGCCTTACAAGTACAATGTATGTAATTTTGTTTATTTCTTTACCGTTTTTATATCGGGCATGTTAAATATACTGTGTTTTATATAAAACAAAGCTAAATATTGTTGTACTATTGTTGGTTGTTTTTTTTTCTATTAGGTATGCAACGTATTGCCTAAATATGCGTATAATAAAAAGAGATTAATATTTTTTTTAAAACGAAAATTAGTAAGTATATTTTTTGTATAATAATTTATTTTATATGTACAGGTTAGATTTTTGAGACGGGACAGTAACCATTATAGTTACAGGTAAACGTTCGTTCTTAGGAGACCTTTCATAAGTTTTTGAGATATTCTGAACTGCATTCATAGATTTTGGAAAAAAATAGCAAGATATATTACACAAAAAGTTTTTTTGATGCCATTCAATCCTGTTTTTTAATCATGTATTTGTTTTAGAAGTAATATACAGACAGTATAAAAGAATGACAATATTAAATGAATTAAAAGAAAACCTAACACTAAATAATAAAAAAATAAACAACACTACAAATAAAAAGAAAAAAAAAAAAAAACAAAAATTATAACCGTTTGATGGTCGTAGTATGCCGAGGAAACTCGCTGCGTTCCCCCGTTGAACGCTTTGAGCAAAATAGTCTCTACTTAAAGCCGTCAACCGTCGCTAAGCAGAGTTTTTCCCCAATCATGATCCTGTTTCTTATGTCTCTATTGGAACAACTGAGGTTTGGGTAAAAGAAATGTTAGAAATCGCAAAATACTTTTCCCGTATATTTTGTACTTGTGTTTTGTTAATCCAAAACAAGCGCGGCGCGGGTGGTGGAACGGCAGATGCGCATGTAGTGAATCTCGTGAATTTCTAATCTAATCGCGCGCAAGACCTTCACCGCTAACACTGCCGGGGTCACGCCAGATTTGATGAATCTCAACTATCTCCCCCTTTGGATACCAGTCTGGTCAGTAAATGTATTACAGTATTATGTTCGCCGATTGAATTTTTTTTTTTTTTTAATAAAGTTTGAAATTGAGCTAAACTGCTCTTCTGTTAGCAGGTCAGTCATTGGACCGCTATGCTGCTTAGTCTTCCACTAGCTAGCATATATCAATAAATCGGCCTACTCATGCCACGCCTCCCTGCCCAGATGGATTGACAAAGAAGCTTTTAATTGAATTTAAATACGATTGTACGTGTGTTAGCATGATTATACTAAAACCATAAAAATTGTCAATTCTAAATGTGACTAATTCTACGGTCTCTTAAGGCGATGTTTGTGGTAGACGAGTGTTTTTACAGTTCGCAAGCATGTGACGAAGAGACGGTAATGTTTGTGTTCGATTTGCCGCCGAAACCGAGTGGGTGCCGTCATGTAACTTATTTTCATGTAAATACAAAAGATAGGGTTTTAAGATGTTCGAAAACAAAATTATAGAACGCCTTACAAGTACAATGTATGTAATTTTGTTTATTTCTTTACCGTTTTTATATCGGGCATGTTAAATATACTGTGTTTTATATAAAACAAAGCTAAATATTGTTGTACTATTGTTGGTTGTTTTTTTTTCTATTAGGTATGCAACGTATTGCCTAAATATGCGTATAATAAAAAGAGATTAATATTTTTTTTAAAACGAAAATTAGTAAGTATATTTTTTGTATAATAATTTATTTTATATGTACAGGTTAGATTTTTGAGACGGGACAGTAACCATTATAGTTACAGGTAAACGTTCGTTCTTAGGAGACCTTTCATAAGTTTTTGAGATATTCTGAACTGCATTCATAGATTTTGGAAAAAAATAGCAAGATATATTACACAAAAAGTTTTTTTGATGCCATTCAATCCTGTTTTTTAATCATGTATTTGTTTTAGAAGTAATATACAGACAGTATAAAAGAATGACAATATTAAATGAATTAAAAGAAAACCTAACACTAAATAATAAAAAAATAAACAACACTACAAATAAAAAGAAAAAAAAAATAAAACAAAAATTATAACCGTTTGATGGTCGTAGTATGCCGAGGAAACTCGCTGCGTTCCCCCGTTGAACGCTTTGAGCAAAATAGTCTCTACTTAAAGCCGTCAACCGTCGCTAAGCAGAGTTTTTCCCCAATCATGATCCTGTTTCTTATGTCTCTATTGGAACAACTGAGGTTTGGGTAAAAGAAATGTTAGAAATCGCAAAATACTTTTCCCGTATATTTTGTACTTGTGTTTTGTTAATCCATAATATAATATAAATACGCATAATATTTAAGTATAATCACACTTACATCACCGTACACACACTAACATAACACACATGTAATCGCGCACCCATCATTCTTTATTTTATTTTATATATTATTTAATCTATATATTATATATGTTTAGTTTGTCCTCTTACGAGTGACTTTATTGTAGGTACACGCATATTATTATTATGACTATCGGCTCATTTTTTGTTTGTATATTTTACAACTTGCTTAGTTTAGTTAGATTTTAATTTTAGTTTGGTTTAGTTTCATTTACTATGTATGCCCTTAATTCATTTCCACCAATATGTACAATTTATATAGAGGTAAACCATATATGGCCAATGTGTTATTTATAAGATATACCTATGTATTTATTTACGTAATGGTTTTTGTAATAAATAAAGACACCTGCCTTCGTGGTCTAGCGGTTAAGTCTGTGGATTTAGACTCAGAGGTACCGGGTTCGATTCTTGGTCGGGACACAAAAATATTTATTAATATAAATAATATATTTAATTAATATTTAATTTATTTGTGATATTTCACGAGTTTGGTACGCTGGAGACATCGACAAGCTTGCCACTTGTCATGATTGGCCTATAGTAAAGTTGGCCAAATGTGAATCCGCTTATTTACAAGCGTGGTTTCTGACCACCCAGAAAGGGAAACGGTCGTGATGATCCTTTTTAGATATATGTAAAGTACAAATATTTGTACTATATTCGTACGTAATAGAGATCCATTTTGAGAGAGTTAATAATATGATATACTATAAATAGATAAATAAGATTAAATAATGATGACAGAAATTACAAAGAATATTTTAAACACTGTTGTAAATTAAGAGCGCTTTAAAGTTTTGTTTAAAAGACAATAACGAGTAAATTAATCTTTTTAAATGTAAATTTTACGTATATCAATGACTACTAATTAGGTTAAAATGAAGCCGTAAATTATTTTATTAAACATTCATTAATAAGAGATGGGGGCTATATTTCGTGGGCCCAACGAGCCATTACCTTACCAATGGGTTTCCAGGCTTCGTTCATTTCCTTAATTGTTGTAGTCTTGTAATAAATTAAAAAGAATAAGCCGTATCGAATGAAATCGCGCGCGCATCTGTCTTCACCTTAATTAAATTTATAGAATCGTTTTCTGATACAAAAATATATTTAATTAAACTCATTGGATCGTTTTCTGGTACAAAAATATATTTATTTAAATTTTTTTTTGTTTTATACATTTTTAAATTATCTGACATATCTATATAATTTCTATACATCATAATTATTAAGTATTTAGAATGTAAACTGACACGGCCTCTTTACAGCCACGATCTTATTTAAGTAGTTTCTAAGTTAGTTAGTTGTACTTGCTTGTAGCAATAATGTTGTGCATAAAATACATAAATATGGATTATTGTTTGTTTACGGTCCAACCATTATTACCACTTTGATTAGTACATATGTTTTGATAATTGTATTCGTTTAATTAGTTCTAGGATCGTTTTCTGATACAAAAATATATTGAATTAAACTCATTGGATCGTTTTCTGATACAAAAATATATTTAATTAAACTCATTGGATCGTTTTCTGGTACAAAAATATATTTAATTAAACTCATTGGATCGTTTTCTGATACAAAAAAAATTTTAGTTAAACTTATAGGATCGTTTTCTGATACAAAAAAATATTTAGTTAAACTTATAGGATCGTTTTCTGATACAAAAATATATTTAATTAAACTCATTGTATCGTTTTCTGGTACAAAAATATATTTAATTAAACTTATAGGATCGTTTTCTGGTACAAAAATATATTAATTGATTCATTTGTGTCATAGAGACATCAACGTGCTTGCCATTTGTCATGATGGGCCTACAGTAAAGTTGACTAATAAAGGACATCATTCATTTTGTATGGGAAATTCTTCTACCAAGATTACAATTTAAGTAGAACAAACTCTTTATTTTATAGTGTGAAAAATATTTCAAAGATTATCATGACAACTGTAGTACTAAAGGACTTAATTGATACGAAAACTACATATTATATTATCAAAATAACTTAATTGCACAGTACTTTAATATACAGTAAAAATATCATTATTCTTATCAATAAAAGTATCGAAACTATTATTCAAACACACGCAGACACACACACCCACACCCATACACACACAAACCGACAGGCACGAAATGGAGGATGGCATTTAATATGAACGTCCGTCGCCCGAGCGCCTTTTTGAAGACGTTCCAGTGACGGCGGCGGTCGGCCTTATATGTATATACTTACTAAAACAAGAGAATTGCTAGATCGGTGTTGATATAAGGTTCTATGCCGCACGCACTATTTTCATAAAAAAATAAATGTAAACAAAATTACAACGTCAAAACATACTTCGTTTTATGCATTAAAGGGTGAAAAGAGGAGGGGATACCGAAAAGGATAACCCTGTTAGGCAGCTTATCCACCAGAGATGCTGAGCGGTGCTTACAACAATAAAACATTCATGGCAATCCATGTTAGTAATTTATATAACAGTGTATTTATTAGTATGTAGTACGAACGCATTGGTTAAGAGCTTTCGTTTATAATTAAATACATTTATTATTATTATATTTTTTGGTTACAGAAAACTTACTATCTAGCGTCTAGTCCGTGGATTTAGACGCGGAGGTACCGGGTTCGAATCCTAGTCGGGACACAATAATTTATTTGCGATATTTCTCGAGTTTGGTACGCTACAGACATCGACGAGCTTGCCACTTGTCATGATGGGTCTATAGTAAAGTGGATGGACTGCAACGGAGTCACGATCCCCAACAGTGGGGTACCGACTAAGGAGTACACTATGTAAAACACTCCACAGGGATAATTTTACGTCCCGTTTGTATCTAATCTGACTATTACTGATCAATAAACATTGATTACATATTGACATATCATGTACTACCCCAGTCACTGCCCGGCGTAGCATGACTCAGGACTACTTATTAAAGTCTTAAATCAATATGTCTAAGTGTTCTATTTTTATTGTTGTTTTGTCTTATTTTGACTGTTTACTCACTCACCATTATTTTTTTAATAGTTAACTCAGTGTTTAGTATTTATCTATATATCTATATCTGTGAAAACTTATTATTACCCCTTTCTTCCTTTATATTTATTCTATATAATTTAGGTAGTATTTAGCTGTAAGTTTTCTTAATTATATAAAATTAAATAAATAACGATAATAGAGATAAGAAAATTCATCTTCGGTGGATAAGCAGATTAAGGTTGACTGTACTCTATTCGCTAAGAAAACACTCATGATTGTACCAAGGAAGGGGATGAACGAGGGGTTTGGACAAAAGGGGTGAAAAGTCAATCGCCACCTTTTCAAACAATGATATTTCTATGGTAAATTTAGGAGAGATCGCGCTTCTTTGAGGGCGTGCTTCAGTTTTATGCGATAAAAAAAAAACTGAAAAAAAAAGTAGCGAGTCCACGTTTACCCAACTTCAATATAGGTTCATCATGACAAGTGTCAAGTTCGTCGATGTCGCTAGCGTACCACATTCGAGAAATGTCTTTACTTCCACAGTCAGATTAAACATAGAAAGTGACCTGGAATCTGCTAAGCTGCTGGTCTTCTGTTAGCAGCTTACTCTTTGTCCGCTTTGCTGCTTAGTATTTCACTAGCAGAAGTAGTCATTCGAAATAATATAAATAATGACGGGTTACAAATAACAGAATTTTGGTGAATAAAAAATATTTTCAATTTGACTTAGACGTAGGTATAGTTACAGTATAATCGCCAAAATCAAAATACTGTATTAAATAATAGTAGTAGTATCATCACGACCATGTGACCTGAAAAAGGTCGCTACTGGGGGCTGGATAAGGGTGGTGGAAGATCGCGAGAAATGGCGAGCCTTGGGCCTATATCCAGCAGTGGATCCAGCAGGTTTATTATAATCTTGATGAGTACTTACAAGATTCATTAAATTGACTTATTCCGTTTTTTCTTTTATTGCTAGATATTGTTGACATTTTATTTTGTAACCTGAAGGGAAATGTTTATATTTTTATTTTGAATTACTTTATGGTTTGTTTTTTATTATCTCATTTTATTTAATAATAACTTCCAAAATTGTTAATATTTATATACCTAAAAAATGGTCGACTTTTGTGGTTCACAACCACCTGTTAGAACATAAATAAATGCACCAAAAGTTAATAAAAAAATGATTGATTTGATTTGGAGAGACACGGGCTGATGATGATGATACAGATTTTGTGTGATCTTGTTCTCAGACACGCGAAGTCGGTCAAGGAATGACGCAACTCTTTTCCGCAAGCATCAAACGCAATATGAATAACATTATTATTAAAGTTAGCTTCTTAATAAGCAAAAATATTTCTAAGTGAATAGTTCTATATTTTTTCAGGAAATTGTTTTCGTTAGGTTAGCCGTTAACATTATATTTTCAGGTTATCTTTTTGCTTCATAATTTAGTTAAAGCCGCGCGTGCTCTCGCCGCAGGCGGGCTACGTGTAAAGTGGTCAGTTAAATGGTGACCATGAACCAAGATAATATAGGATCATCAAGATTAATACAACCCCTAGAAGATAGAGGCCTAGACCTCCACTGCTGGATATGGGCCTTCCGGAATAAATTTCAGAAGAATTTTACACCCCAGACGGTGCCTAGACGGATTGTCGAAGGCCTGATATAAGTTTTTAATGTCAATTTATTAACAATTCCTTTTACTGGGTCCTTGACTGTTTTTTTTATATTTATTTTTTTGTTTATCTTTTATTTTTAAGGTGATTTTAACTTCTTTTACTTATTTTATTTTTTTATTATTTATATTTGTTTACGTTATCATTATATACTTATTTTTTACATTATATTTGTAGTATAAGTAATTAATTGTTCTTTCTAAACCTTACTCCCAAGGATAAACTCATCACTATGTGGGCGATTTGCTATCCACTGTATTCAACTATCTGATGTTACCTGTTTATGTAATTTATAGTTTACCAAATTGCTAAAGAACATATGAGTAACAATTTACAATACAAAGAAAAATAAAATTCCACATATCGTGCTTTCCGCGTCACGGGAACGGCGGTGTTGTAAATCTATGCCAAATGTAGTCGTACGTAAGAAAAGTGTATAAACCAGTACGCAACACGCACACCGCAAGTATGTCATCGTATACTTATCGTATACACGCCACCGTGGCTTCAGTTGGAACGCGATGATTTATATGTAGCTTTGAAAAATAATAATTTTACCTACGATTATATTGTTTTAGGTAAAAGGCAAAATTTTACATAAAGTCTAAGGTAGACTGGATTTAGTAAAACTCGTTACAAATTACGTAATGTAAACTAAAAACAAAAAGTTATTTTCAATTGTACACAAAACTTTTGGGAGGTTTGTGTGTCTTGTACAACTTTTAGTCTGACAAGTTTTTAGTATTTAGTTAGTATTTGTCGTCAAGGCCTAATTTTGAATACATTTCGCTTCTTTTTGTATCCTTTATTAATTTAAGTGCCAGTATGTACTTAACTAAGTCTATTCAAAAGAGCCACCTTCTGGCTTTTTAATAAATTTTCGGACGTACCACTTAAAACATAAATACTGTCTAAGATTATTTTTAATTATTTAAAACGTCGCACTAAAATTAAAAATTATGTAGGTAGACAATTTTAATTGTTATTAGGCATTTTCTGAGAATTAACCTTTTGGATTTTCGATTAATTGAAAAGTTTTAAGGTCTTATACGCTGGTCTCATACAAAATCATAGTTGTTGAATATACTTTATAGTTTTATTATTAAACCTAGAAAAATACCCAAAACTGTTTTTAATTAAGTAACTTAAAATATATCATAAGTTTAAGCAATAAATGATCCTTCTGAGCAACGCTTCCTCACGTCAGCAGTACGGGTTGGAAATATTCACTCATTCACACTTACAATTTACACCTTCACACACCTACACTGACAATACACATTCACATATACAACACTTACATAATGATGCGTAGATGTTTTTTTTTTTAATATTGTCTCTTTATTTTTATTCTTATGTTTATTTTTTAATTGTTAAGAATCCGTTCATGCCATATGTTTAGTGAAAATAATGTTATTCCGTAATTGGCTAGGTGTTCGGTAATCATTTAAATGTTAATATTTATTTGTAAAATACAGCTGTGGAATAAGTAAATAATAAATAAATAAATACAAAAATATATAATAATAAAAGCATTTACTCACTAATGCATCGCAGCATATTTCACATGGCACCTAAAAATTATAATAAACTACCGAGCAGCATTAAATCTTATTTCTTGAGCTGTATTATTTATTTATTTTTTAGGTGTGATCGAAATGTGTTCCTTAATATCATTATTATTTCAATCCCCAGGAATGGGAAAGTATGCAGTCCCTAAGTTCCCCGGGGTTGGCTCAAAGCAAATACTACATGGTATTCTATGTACGTAGTCTTTAACTAGTGCCAATTGCATTAACCTATTAAACATGTATTCGCACGTGTCCCGCTTCATAACAAAACCATAGTCTTACTTCCTGCACATTTTTTTAATTCGAATTTTAACTGACCGTGGTCTAGCGGTTTTTTAGATTTTTAGATTTCTAAAATAAAGGACCGATAACAGAATTAACCAATATCTTATATACTACATATTAGGAAATACGTTTTTTTTTGTTTTATTGTAGTAGGTATAGTTTAATTTATTTATAATTTACTGTAAAAACAAAAACTAACTATATTTAGAAGTAACGGCTTTCATTCCTGGACACAAACATATTTATTAATTTAAATAAATAAATTTAATTAATTTGTTATATTTCTCGAGTTTGGTACGCTGGAGACATCGACGAGCTTGCCACTTGTCAAGATTAGCCTATAGTAAAGTTGGCTAAATATGAATCCCCTTCTTTATAAGCGTGCTTTCTGACCACCCGGAAGGTAAACGGTCGTGATGATAACTTATCATTATTGTTAGCCTGATAACGACTCCTGTTTGTCTAGAAATACTTAGTGCATTGTTTGTCACGTCGCAGTTATTTTTAAAACGTACTGTGACGTCTGCCATAGAGGCACCTGTGGACGTACCACACGAATTCGGTGTGCCCAGACTTTCAGACCAACGTCAACTTTACAAAGGACATTAAATTTACAATTCACTTTTTAAAAAAGGTAGTTTAATTTTTTTATTAATAACGCTCTTCATTTTCTCGTATGTTTCAAAATTAATCTTAAAAGCAAAGTATCATTACGAACCTAATCCCTAGTGGTGTGGTCAGAAATCAAACTTTTTAACCCTTTCAGCATGGACAATACAAAGCGTGCGTTATTACAAAAAAAAAGTTGACCAAATTCTGTTTTACCGCTTCGAAACGATGTCCAGTCAAGCCGGCATAGTGTTAGGGACTGATGTAAGTCATGAGTGTCTGATTCCAGTTGCTAACATTCATGGATCATGGATTTTTACACTATTTTTCTAGACCACAAGGAACTCAAAGTTATTAATAAACCTTTCAATGTCCATAATATTTTTTGTCGTGCTAAAATGGTTAAGAAGCGATTTATATGCAGCTGATTTTGCTATATATATATGCCTATCATGACACATAGGAAGCTTGTCAATGTCTTGCGTACCAGACTCGAAAAATGTAACAAATTGATAAAATGTTTTTGTTGCAAGGAACCGAACCCAGCACCTCAGCGTTTGCAATCAACAGCCTTAACCGCTAGATCACAAAGGCAGTCAAATTACTTATATTTATGATCATAGCCCAACTACGTTTCACGCTAACAAGAGATTAGTTTTTTAATAAATTTATAATCTGATATAGTTCATTGGATAAAGTCTAATCAGATTAAATAAAATAAACTTAAGTGGTTTAAATTATTTTATTTTTAGACGCTAATCGTTCGCTGGATCACGCTATTATTTTGGGTATAAAAAATATTTTTTTTATTTAAATCTTTGCTTATTTGATGAGTTAAGTATCTCTTCACTAAAGTCGGTTAATCATTCGACGTCCAAATCCTAAAACAGGTTCCTGTTGCCGTCTGCAGTGCTGCTGACAATTCTACAGGGCTACACCACACCTTTTGGTATTAATTTATTGTGGATAGGATGACCAGGAGTTATTTTTAAGAAGAAGTGACATTTGTAAGCATTTCATGGATTTACTGAACGAGTGCCGGGTGTGTGGAAAGATATGAGAAAAATGGTTTCTTGGGCTTGCGACCGACAATAGGTTGGCAACAAGACGCTTACAATCCACAATTCTGCTCCTCTCCCTACCCAACCAAATACTGTATGATTCCGTTAATGCCGTCTTGGAAGCTCTTTCCATAAATGTGTAATAATAGTAACTATTTTTTTTTATCTGTAATTTTAAATATACGTATATCGTACAATCACGCATTCTCACTTTCTTCGGAAACGTGTCGCAGCGTGAAGATACATTCATTGAGCGCCTTGTAGTTCAGGGAAAAGTCGATAGCTGAAATGGACTGACCAGGTTAATGCAGCAATGCATCACCTCCCGGGATACTATGGGTGGACCAGTGTGGTATCCTCACTACTTCCCAGATCATTGAACTTAGCCCACATCATAGTGGGTCTATCCCGTGTGGGGGTACCCCCACCACATCATTGTCGAATCCGTGACTGTCGTGGTAAAGCGTTCTATTTGCCACCACACTACTTAAAAAATATTGCTAATTAATAAACAATGAATGTTTAATGCGAGATTTCTCACGTTCCAATTGACGCATAACTACTTATTAATTAATAAATAACAATTAAATAACACTGTTAAAAAACCAATTCACAAGTTTTTCAATTTTGGATTGATTACTTAATTGACTTTATTATTGCTGTTGGATTTTTAAGATACTTAAAACTTTTAACTTCCACTAAATGTTTATATATATATCAAAATACTGAAATAAGAGGTTTTACTTAAAAGTTCGTATAAAATAATTCTCATGAATGAAAAAAATTCAGCATTTCTCGGACTAATAGGGACGCTCGAATATTTGAGATATCAGTCTGCGTTTAATGAAATTTTGGGATTATGACCTTAAGTGTGTTTCTTCTCTTTCTAACTCCCGGCAAATTGAATATAACTGTCTCCCTTCCTCATGTTAAGGTGCAGAGTTCAGTTTTATGCGAAATTTATTCATAAGTCGGTAATTTAGCTCGCGCGGTGTAATGGAAACGTATCTACATATCTATTTTATTATTTGCCGAATCAGCAGCTAAGGCTATAATTTTGAATTAAGGAAGACTTATATTTTTATAAATTGAATGCACCTGTGACGCTGCGTCAGTCTAATTAAAAATCAGTCCCTACCATCTAGTAATACCATCTTTATACCCCACTGCGAATGTAGCTTATCGATGTAAAAAAAGTAAAGTATCATCACGGCCGTATCCCTTACGCCAGGGTATCCACACGGGTGGCACTCAAGGTAGACCTATCCTCCATGGTACCAGCGTCATTTCATCTTCGCGGGTCATACCACTGGGTTCTAAGATGGCTGGCGAACTCACAGACATAAGGGCTCGACGAATGACGTCATTGAGGCTGGCGTGCATTCGGATAATTACTTAAATGCGATTACTTTAAAAAAAACATTCAAACAACAACTTCTTTTACATACTAGCGTTTTGTGTGAATTTACTTTTGCATATGACTGTACCAGACCATTATAGCATCACGCCGCAGTAAGTTCTTAAGGCTCCCTTCGCTACACTGCGAAAACCGCTAAGGAAGCTTTGGAAATCAGTCAACTATGAAAGTATAATGATCGTGCGTCTCAGACACGAAGTTTATGCATTTCTCTTTTTGTTTCCGACTGTACTCTCCTTTGAGTTTAAAGAGAATTAGGATTTCAATGTACTTTGTAGATAGTTCCTATTCATTTTTGTGGAACTATGGTTTGTGCATGACTGTACTTGTATGATTTATAGTCCAAAAAATATGATTATGAATTGTTTATTTTTGTTTTGTTGCAATTATTATATTAGAAAGCCAAGAGAATAATATAAATTAAAAATTAAATATTATTGCAGAATATAGCTAATGAAAAGTTCAATATTGTTAATTGTTTGTAACAATCTAGCCGTAAAGCTGTATAGGTATTATAAGTGAGTGCCTTGATGTATGAAATATAGTTCTACACTAATTTAAAACAATATTTGCACGCTTAATAGGGCAGTCATGGATAACGCAGTCTACTAATATAGATTTAAGAAGACCATTGTTACTAACCCATGTCATGTAAATAAATATTTTGAGTTTAAGAGAATGTATATTATTTAAATTAAATAAAAATAACAAGGGTATAATAATTGCTATACAAACAATTAATATATACTATGTGTAATTTAATAAAGAGCAAACAATTTTAATTTTATATTCTAAAATAAAAATAAAGAATTACGTTTTTTTTTTTTATAATTAGATATTTAGTTACGGTGCAGAGTTTTCCTAAAAATATCGCCACTGAGTCTTATTATTATTTCAGAAAGGGGTTCTACCAACTGAAGCGTAAAAAAAAAACTCTTTTGACAATCACACGCGGTATATCATTAGAATATTCTTAAATTAAAAAGAAATAAAAGAGCGTAAATGTAATTACTCCGAGTTAAACATTATTACAACTGTCTGGTACTCGTAATATAGTACCTACAACACAAATTATTTACTATTTCCATCAAGACGCTAATACCAATCTCCTAAATCAGCAAAAAGTCCCATTATAATCCTAGAGTCCGGTGCATTGGACAAAAGCTACATAGTCGAATCAAAACAAAACAGTAATTCCATCTTCTTCCTGTACCGACGATTGGGGAGGCTCGGGCAAAAGGTACTGTGTGCTCCAAACACACGGGTCAGGTAGCCGGTCAAATATTGAATAAAATCGTCAAACAACGGCGTTCATCATTCGCAATCGGGACACACTCCCAGTCCATTGCTACACAAATTTCAGCTTAAAGCCGGACGCACACGAACAGCCTGAATTTAAATCACATCTTTTATAGCGCTTAAAATGTTATTTTCTTTAAGTTTAAGCTGTTTCATCTAAGTATACTAAGTATACTTTTAGTCCAGAGTCCCAGACTTCCACTGTTAGAGATGGGCGTTCCAGAAATTTCTAGTCAAATTGACCCACACTTAACACGCGCCCGCCCGGCCAGACGGATTGTCGAGGGTCCTAAGTCTATATTTTTTTAATAAATTTCAGAAGTTGGTATTAGTGGAACCGGGGCCGACTGTTTAACGTGGTCGCCGAGGCACGAGGAAACGGCGATGTTGTCAATCTTTGAAAAATGTACACAAAACAGTGTTTGTGGTAAGTCGTGCGCGAGGTTTATGAATGTTAGCAACTAGAATCAAGACACTCATGACATCAGTCTCTAACACTATGCCGGCTTGATCGATCGATCCCTAAACATGTGAATACACTTTACGTCAAATGCCAATATTTACTTCATAAATATCATATCATACAGTGTTTGGTTGGGTAGGGAGAGAAGTAGAATGGTGGATGGTGAGCGTATTATCGCGCAATAGAAAAAAAAGGAGGCCTCCTTTTCTTAAACCAGCCAATTGTCGGTCGCAAGCCCGAGACACCATTCTTCTCATCTCTTACCCACACACGATGGACCCGGCACCCGCACGGTGAATCCATGGAATGCTTAGAAATTTGTCTTCAAGGGGAATTGTAAGCTTGCCATGGTGAAATTAATATAAAAATAACACCGCTAAAAATAAGACTTACTGATTTTTAATTGGTACATGCCAGGGTTTGAAACGACCTTGTTAAATTTTAGGGAAAGCGTTCTGATAACCGAGCCACCACCGCTCCTACAACGCTACATATATCATATTATATATGCTTTTCCACCTTTCTTGTCCTGGACCACGCTGTCTTATCCGTCTGGCCAGTGTGGCGATAGAGGCCAAAATTTTCGAAAAATCTGTTATCGCAGATCCTTATTCAGCAGTGAGATTCTAAAAACTTTTTTAAACTTTCTATATAGTTTACCATTTACATTTACGTAGCTGACTACGGGTCGACCCGTGACCACGGCCAATGCAACTTGGCCGAAACGTCTGGAGAAGTATGTCTATAAGGTAAATCGCGTAAAGAACGGGTAAGATAATTATACAAAAATTGGATATTTGACAAACTTTAACTGAAGAAAACGTATAAAAGTTATTATACGCATGTCACAGACCATAGCATTATATCTAATTCAGAGAAAAATCTTTTTGCAATCGTTAGTACCTGTAAGAAATCTGTGTAGGGCCGGTCTTATTTCCTAAATTGGTGGTGAAGCGTATAGCAAAGTGTGTGGTTTAGCCAGTTTGGTTGACTTGTACCGACTTTGAGTTTAATCGGATCACGTTGGTACAATTGTTTGTTTATTATTTGATGAAGGGACGTGCGACCGTATTAGCCGAACGGAAAGTGGTGCGGCCTTTGATTCTAATACCGAATTTCATGTTTCACTAAATTCGAACACAACGCGTTTCGCATTCGGTAGCAGTTTAAAAAAAAACAGTATATTTTGTAATTTTTACAATTTTTCGTGTCATGCTTGTGATCAAATGGAGATTAACAGTTTCTTTGGAATATCAGGAGGTGTCAGGCTATGGCTACAGGCAGACTACGGCGCGGTGGTGGCTCGGTTGTAAGAACGCGTACTTTAAATCCTACAAAGGTCGGTTCAAACCCACCACATATCGGGTCCAATGAGAAATACAATTTTTCTTACGAACAATCTATGACATAGATTTACAATACCACTGTCCCCGTGCCTCGGAGAGCATGTTAAGCCGTCGGTCCCGGTTCCACTGATGCCAACTTGTGGAATCGTTAATAAATTGTTATAAAAAATGATATCATATCGTCGCCAAGCCGTCTGGCCAGCGTGGCGAGTGTAGGCCAAATTCTCCAGTTCTGGAAGCTCCAGCAGTGGAGGTCTAGGACGCTGTGTTCTAGGGCCTGTAATGTAATGTAAAAAAATGTCAGCCTATTTTAACCACCACATATTACATACAGGCTATTATTCACACTTGCGTAGCAATAGAAATTTTAGGAATAGAATCAAAGAGGGTTTATTAATTTATTTAAAAGCCGTGTCATAATGTCGCTTGACATTCTCTTCCTGCCAGACCTCCGGGATAAAGAAACCGATTCACATTTAGCCAACTTTACTATAGGCCCATCATGATAAGTGGCAAGCTCGTCGTTGTCTCTAGCATACTAAACTCGAGAAATAATATAAATAAATTATTGTGTCCCAAACACGAATCGAACCCGGCACCTCTGCATCCAATACCACGGACTTAACTGCAAGACTACGGAGGCAGTTGTGGGGTTTATTCAGTTTCTTTTAATTTCACTGTATGAATTAGTTTGTACTGCTATGGTAGAAATAAAGCACTGAAATAAACACTAAAAAACTGTGGCAAATAAAATATAGGTAATGTTAAAAACACAACTTGATTCTTACAAATTCTTGACTAATAAATTAAACTATCATACTTTGATTTTCATTTAAGAATACGTTTAAGATTTAAATATATATAGGATCTATCTACTTGTTCCACAACAACTGCATTTATTACTATAAAAGTTGGTATATTAATCAACTGCCTATCATATTAATGCTTTACTCTCTTTAAGATCCATGTCACTAACAATATCAATGTTGTATTGGAAACCCAATCCTTAAGTGACATCATCACGACCGTTTCCCTTTCGGGATGGTCAGAAACCACGCTTATAAATAAGCGGATTCACATTTAGCGATCTTAACTATAGGCCAATCATGACAAGTGGCAAGCTCGTCGATACGTGCGTACCAAACTCGAGAAATATCACAAATAAATTAAATGTATTTATTTACATTAATAAATATGTTTAAAGCCCGACCAGGAATCGAACCCAGTACCTCCAAATCTAAAACGACGGACTTAACCGCTAGACCACGGAGGAAGTGTACAGTTAGAAAATTATTATTTTCTCGCTCTTTATTTGCTCTAAACGATTTGTGTCTCTCTTAGTTCCCTAATGCTATACCTATAGTGGTATCCGTGTCTCTTCTCCCAGTTTCGTTCATTAACGCGACCGCAGCCAGCATGACGACTTGATTCCAGAATTTAATTCAATTATCAATTAAAAGGGCCGCTGTTTATTTTTTCGGGACGGTGCGTCCTAATTTGGACAACGAGACTCTTTCAAAGTTACACAACCTACTCCATTATTTTGTAAGTCACAAGGTTGAATTTGGATTAATGTGCAGTTCGAGATGTTTCGGACTTTTTCAAAGTTTACTTTTTCACTTTAATTTTATTTTTGTACTTGTTTCCTTTGGCTACGTTAATAAATGTTTTTGTAACTAGCAAGACTTTTAAGTGATGAAGCTCCAAAAGGCTTTTTTTCAATTTACTTACAATCGTTATCTTAAAGATACATCAGTATGCAAAGGATTGGAATGACATAATCTATTACAAAACTTAAATCTGTATATTCCAAATTTAAATTTAAAAACATCAAAGAAATAAAAGAAAATCCATTGCAATGTAATAGAGAAAACTCTTTCACTTGGGGTGTTCGTAATAAGCTTTGCGATGCAATCAAAAGCCTAACAGGGTGCGGCCATTTAAATAAATCTACGGGCAAAAGCGAGACCTACACAATAGCTTTTTGAGGGAGAGAACAGAAGCAAAAATAATGTGCCCCCACGAAAATTGGGTTAGCGATCGCGTAGTAATGAACCTCCGGAACGACACTCTGCAATTCGATCCAAAACCTATCAAAACAAATTTTAAATTCTTAATAAGAGGCAATTGTGAAAAAACGGAATCTTAAAAAAAAAACAATTTGAGAAGAAGTATTATTAAACATAATTATATCTTCAACTTGGACACTTTGTGAAACAACGTTATTGCGAAGCTTTAAAACCAGTGTTATCTGAAGTACCTAGTGTCAATAGACGTATTAATTTCAATTAAATCATTAAACTTGATATACTCGTATATACCCTGCACTTGGCAACCAGCAATTAAATAAACCTTAAGAAATACTGCCTCTGTGGTCTAGCAGTTAAGTTCGTGGATTTAGACTCGGAGGTACCGGGTTCGATTCCTGGTCGGGACACAAAAATATTTATTAATGTAAATAAATACATTTAATTAATATTTAATTTATTTGTGATTTTTCTCGAGTTTGGTACGCTGGAGACATCAACGAGCTTGCCACTTGTCATGATTGGCCTATATAGTAAAGCTGGCTAAATGTGAATCCGCTTATTTAAAAAGCGTAGTTTCTGACCACCCCGAAAGGGAAATGGTCATGATGATACGTTACTTTACTTAAGAAATATCAAGTCATCAATAATTGAATTAGCGACAATCTCCCAAGGTCGTCTCTTATTTAGATTTGAATTGAATTTTGATCATGATTCATTTCTGGGTATCCCTGTTTGAACTTTCGGGACATGTGCCGTTTCTCTATTTGATATTACAGTTCGACTCATATCAGAATACCCATTATATTTCAAAAATAACCTTTATTTCTATATACATAAGAATTTTGGATGTTGGGGGAGAAATGTGTGGCCGTAAGTGCTGGTCATAATTGTTGTAAAATACGTCCAGTCAATTTAGACATAGGTGGTTTCGTTCAATGGATTTAAGTGATAGTTTTAGACCTTTTGTGCTGGAACCGACAGAAATTTACTACGGATTATTTAACCTTTGAGTTTGAGGTTTCTCATTTAACTTCCTACCAAAGTTGTGTTTTGTATAATAATTAATTAACTGCAGAGTTTTTTAAATCTAGATATGTAGTTTTTGTATTGATTAATAGGTGGTAGGCGAACTGATGGCACAGTCTGCCGGGGCGGGGAAGTATCCACCGTTCATGCCGATAAACCCAGTAAAGTGTATACACATTAGTACATATACAGACAATTGCAAAAAGCTACAATCCTTAATATTCTTTATTTATACAGTAGAAATTAGATACAATAATAAAAACAGTAGTGAAATATTTAGATATTAAATTACTTGATGTGTACAACACTACATATTTCCAATTGTATTGCACGTTGGAGCCCAAACCAGGAATTTTCGTCTTGTGTCTTGGGCTCCAGCTGCACTAGCTACCCTAGTATTCTACAGTTATTTATTTCACCTGAATTTCACAATTAACGTATTATACAATTCGTGGCGTATAAAACAAAAAAATAAAAACTTAAAGGACGACTGATTATGTAGTTCTCGCGACGAAAACTGTATAGTATTATCACGACCGTTTCCCTTTTGGGGTGGTCAGAAACCACGCCTATAAATAAAATAATTACAATAAATAAATGGTATCAATATTGTGATTTTGTTTTTATTTAAGTATGTCCAAAACATAATATTAATACTTGCAGTATAGTCAGAAAGGATTCCAATTTGCTTTATCGAGTAGAGAAAACAACACAGTAAGCAATCCTTATCCTCAAGGGGCAAGATTTGGGGTCAAAGTTGAAATTAGCCAATTTTTCTGGATAAAATGTTTTAGGGGATTTCAAAACGTGCAACAAATTAATTTTCTGTACACCGCGGATTCGCTCCCAAGGGCGTAGTCAAGGAGAAAGTGGGGCAAAGTGGTACGACATTAATCTTCGTGCTCCCGAAAAGTATTGTATAGATTAATCGAGGGATTCGGTGAACTTAACTTAAATCTATAGATAGAACTTATAGATAAACCCTGTCTAACGAAAGTTTTCTTACATGGAAACAGATTTTTGACCAAGTTATACTTTAACTACTGCCTCCGTGGTCTAGCGGTTAACTCCGTGGATTTATTTATTTATTTATTCATTTATTTATTCCACAGCTGTCTTTTACATAAATATTTACATTCAAATGATTACCGAACGCCTAGCCAATTACGGAAAAACATTATTTTCACTAAACATATAGCATGAACGGATTATTAACAATTTAAACTACTTAAAAAATAAACTTAAGAATAAAAATAAAGAGTCAATATTAAAAAAACCTATCTACGCATCATTATGTAAGTACATGTATATATGAATGTGTATTGACAGTGTAGGTGTGTGAATGAGTGTGAAAAGATTTCATTGCATTGTTCATATCTAATGTAATATTTACCTACTACAACTTTTTAGACGGGTTCAATTCCCAGTTGTGTCCCAATAATTTATTTGTAGTATAAACGGAGTTTGATACGCTAGAGGCATCGACGAGATTGGCACTTGTCATGATAAGTCTTATCATGATTAGTAAGAACCGTTTTGCTTCTTTAAAACCAGTTTCCGACAACCCTGCAAGGGATACGGTCGTGATGATACTTTACTTTTTATACATTCACACTAGGTCAAGGTTGATTATGGCGAATTTAATTTCATCATCATTTTCATTTTATTACAGCTTCTAGAACACGGAGTAGACCTTCACCGCTGGGGCTTCCAGAACATATCTGAAGAGTTTATTCTACACTCGCCACGCTACCCAAAAGGGTTAGCGAGGATTTGATATTAGTGGAACCAACGACTTATTCTCCGAGGCACGGGAATAGTGGTGTTGTAAATAACACAACAGACAAATGTATGTAAATAAAGTGTATTAAATAAATAAATATTTCCAGACAGGTCACACAGCGCCATCTAATTTCCGTGGTAAGCTACGAGGCTTGTGTTACGGAAACTAGATGGTTGATAAACTACATATTATACTTTTTTTTTGTAAATATATACATATTATACATATAAACACCCAGACCGAGACAAATTATACAATGTACAACTTGCCCCCGGTGGGAATCGAACCCACGACCTCCTGAGTTCACGGCAACGTTTGTTACCACTAGACCACAGAGGCGGTCAAGGCGGTATTGCTTATTGATATTGGGTTCGTCCGGCCTTTTGGATTAAAGGGAAGCGTTCTTATAACCGCGTCATTACCGCTCTGCCAAATGTTTATTATCTTTATTAATAGCATTGATCATTGTTCATTACAGCTTCTAGAACACAGAGTCCTTGATGTTCACTGTTGGAGATATAGGAGTTCCAGAATTTTCTGGTTTTTTTTTCGCGTGATGTTCTATAGCTTGACGATGAGTCAATTTGACGCATATCTCTCATTTTATGATATTAGGTATATTAATCCGTGCGTCATTCGTAGGGCTCAATGCGTATTATAGATCTTAGATGTTCGCCTCATGTTAATCGAAAGGGGCGATGTGACATAACGTCCCGTGCTGTACGTATCTCCCCTTTCGTAGATTAGGGACCACTGTTTTGCGGCTGTATCAGTTTTGAGAGAGATTAATCATGATCTACTTAGTAAATACGTATTACTTTGAACATGTGCGCAAGTTCGCAAAATTAGATTGAGTTTGGAGAACGCGGCGTCGACTGTCGCGTTTTGGAATTAGTAATGAGTTAGTTTATTAATAGGTATGTCTTTTTGGATTAGGGATTCGTAGTTATAATTTAATTTGCCTTTTTACTGTAGGGAATTAAAAGATTTTCTTGTTCTGATTTCGGTAAAATTGTCAAGCTGATATACTCGTATATGTTTCGGCGTAGGTAATCATTTGGGTTGATATTCTATAAACTTTCTTTCATGACTACGTGGTTAGTTATTCTGACCTGAATTAATGTCGTTTGGCATTCTTAGCGTGCCAGACCGTTGGAACAACGAGAACATTTAGGATAGATGTACTATACCGGGACTAAATTTGAAATTGCTTCTTTATAAAGGCATAGTTTCTGACCACCCCGAAAGTAATTATTAAGTTATTAATATTATATACACTATTATTTATATATATATTTTTAATCGATATATTGCATCTACCTCACATAAATGTTCTCGTTGTCCCGTAGGTCTGACAGGCAGAGAATGTGAAGCGACATTATGTCACGCTTTTGTATATTTTGTGTAATAAAGTTTAAAATAAATAAATATTAGGTAAAATATAGTAGTATTAACATTAACTAGTAACGTGGTGGTTAATATTTATATATATATATATAATATTTATGTATTTTAAACTTCAAATGTAGTTTCGTAATGCTATAAGCAACAGAATTCTATTGTTGAATTCTATACTATTGTCTATATACTCATATCTATACATAGCTGAATATAACTTCAACCCTTACTAGTTAACATTTAATTTACTTCTTTACTGTATTAAACCTACTGGAAGCCTCGGTTGCTAAGTCACGCCCCACAAAATAGCGATTAACATTGTCCAAACCGTATTTAACTTGTTAGTGCGGAATATTTATTAGCCGGTTTAGTCGGTCGATCGCGGATGTGACTCGCCTTTCGGCAAATTCTATTTGATTCATCGCACTAATGCGCGGCGGTCACGCGACCGGCCAGAAAATTCCAACGTTTGCCCCCGAGCTTAATCCACCATTTTCTAACCGCTTTTTCTCTCGAATCCTACCTCATTCGGGTGAGTCGCTGTTTGGACATATAGATCTGGACACAAGTATGTTCATTCATTTATTACAGCCCCAAGAATACAGCGTCCTAGACCTCCACTGTTGGAGATGGGCCTCCCAGACCATATATCTGGAGAATTTGGCCTACACTCGCCACGCTGGCCAGACGGCTTGGCGGGGATTCCACAAGTTGGTGTTAGTGGAACCGGGAATGTACGTAAGAAAAGTGTATTTTTCATTGGTACATGCCGGGTGGGTTTGAACCGACCTTTGTAGGATTTAAGGTACATGTTCTTACAACCGAGCCAACACCGCGCTCAGTATGTTCAGTTGTCTTCAATTAGACACAGTTTGGAATTTAATTTAATTTATGTAAAAAGCACAGTCACAGAGATTAAACGTCTTATAAATCATTTAGAAAATTCGATAAGAATAAACGGAAAATGTTAATAATTGCTTTAAGAGCGGTGGTGGCTCGGTTGTATAAACGCATTCCTTGAAAATAGTAAATAAAACCTAAAAAAGGTCAGTTTGAACGCTGGCATATATATAACCAATGTGAAATACACTTTCTGTCATTTATTTACAACACCACTGTTCCCCGTGCCTCGGACAACACGTTAAGCCGTAGGTCCATGTTCCACTAATATCAACTTGTGGAAACGTTAATTAAAAATGACATCAGAACGCAGTGTGGCGAGTGTAGGTCAAAAAATTCTCCAGAACTATCTGGAAGGCCCACACATGATGATGATGATGACGATGAAATAAGTTCTATAAAAACATAAAAACGCTAACTCCTCAAACATTTGGTAGGTATAAGTACTTCTTGTCATCTGTCTCAACTTCTCTCTTGTTTTTTTTATTGTTTATTTTCATTTGCAGCAACATCGTCATTTTTATATTACTTTCCACATTGTGTAAGTACATTATTGGTATATTGTTGTCTTAATTAATAATTGCACCTACCCTTTACTCATTCTAAATGACCTAAAACCTGCTGTCATAGAATTAAGTTTAAACATAATTAAATAACTATTTTCTTATTAATGATGATTATTTTGTCATGAGTTTTGAAACGCACGTGTGTCCAGATCTGTGTGTTCAGTTAACGACATACCCCCTCATTCGATTGTCGAATTTCAGCTGTGACCTTCTTATTTTTGTAGGTCGAAGCCGTTTATAGCTGTGGCCCGATGAAATCTCCGAGTTCTCGAATCCGTGTAAAAGGTCGCATTTATAAAATACCCGTCAAAAAAAATACTAGGCTATTAGGGAGATAAAACAAAAAGCTTTCAGCGGAATTTGCCACAAATTAATACCTGTCAAAATCCCCTAACATTTTCATGTAATTGTACATTAGTTACAATAATATTCGTACTCGTACTATATCTTTATTTTACCTGTAAATCAAAAAGCTTTTACGAACGGCTTCCAAAACGGAATCATATAGTAAGGAAAGGGGAGAATGGTGGATGGTGAGCGTCTTGTTGCACAATAAAAAGGAGGATTTCTTTGTAAATCAGCATATAGTCGGTCGCAAGCCTGATACTTTCTTCTCTTCTCTCTTCCCCACTACTATGGACGCGGCACCCCCATGTTGAATCCATGGCATGCTTAGAATTTTGTCTTCCTTTCTAGTTGGGTAGATAGAGTGAAGTATTGTGATAGTGAGGTGTTGTTACATAATACTTATAAAAGGGTAGTAGCCGTTACTACTATTATAATAATCAACTCAGAATCGGATCCCAAGAACGATGCCGGGCAACTACGAAAACAGAAGCACCATGCCATCTATCCAATTACCAACGAACGTCTTACGAAACGGATGCGCAAAATAATATTAATATTAAAAAAATAAAATAAAAAGAAAAACATAAAATTATTCAATTTATAAAATAAAGCTACTAGCGAAAATCTGTCATCTATCGCGCATCATGGCCACTGCTTGGCAAATGTCTGACGTGTGCCACTTTGGGCAAGTGTCATTATATTTGCCAGATAACCGCCGAGTAAAAGCCTTAATTCTCTACAAAAAAATACAGACATGACTATATGCGACAGTGAACTGTTACTAATTTTGTCTTTCTAGAATATATGTAGATGATGGATGATGTTCGCAGTTCGATTTCATAGCGTTACAATAAAAATGATTTGTCTGCTATTTTGTTAAAGTAATGTTTTTTTTTCATTTAGTATTTTGGTTGTAATTTTAAGTAGCACTATTCGTGTCTTCCTGCTTTCAATTCAACATCAAAACTAGGTCACCACGATAAGGCGATTTCGTGAATATATTCTGGTAATTAAATTCACTTACAATGTGCCTTTTATTTAGTTCCGAGTAGTTTTAATAAAACTTTTATTTTATTACGTAATCACCATACGTAATGATCGTACACTACCACTACTAAGGCCCAGCTTCAACATACTTGGGGTTAATTTACGTTTAGATCTTAACCACCAAAACAGCGTCAAAAAACTGAGAATAAGACAAGTAAGCTGTTAGCAGAAGACCAGCAGCTTACCATAAAATGGGTGTGTTTTGAAAATTGTGAATTCAATATCAAATGTATTTAAAAGCAAAGCTCGCAGGATCATGTCCGGTGTTTTAGCAGTTTGTCATTTGCTTTCATTGACTAATATACGACACAGATACGAGGTCAAACTGAAAGTTCTTAGAAAATCAAAAACTGAGCAGACTAGTAAGTTATTCTTATATCTTATATCTTTTCAATAGTCCATTCAAATCAATACATAGCTACATTCAATGGAACCACTGAGAAAAGCACTTTGCCCACTCAAGCTCTTCGACGGCGTTTTAAAACGCATCCACTGCTTCCGCTGTGTCCATAAAACGTTTACCTCGAAGTTATTCTTTTATTTTTGGCCAGTTGTTAGAAAATACCGAACTAGCATTAAACTCGCCTATGTACACTAATTTTAAGTTTTTGTGCAATAAAGTATTTAAATAATAATAATAATAAAAATCGCAAGGCTATACGGCTGGTGACCCAGTAATTCCACGTCTGACGTAGCCAAATAGTCGACCGTTCGCCCGACGTTGTGCGAGAGGCGTTGTCGTGGTAAATGAGGATCCTACTGCGAGGTCATTCTCCCGATTTTTTTCCAAGACAAGTGACAATATTTTTTTAGTGTACCTGCAGTAACTGTTTTTTGATCCTCTAAAACAATTGTCGCGTATTGGTTTGTTATGTCGTAATGATACTTTTATATGCTCAGATTTAAAAAAAAACATTGAAAAAATAGAAAAAGCTATTCTAAGCGAGCTTAAAGAAAAAAGATTTATTACCACTATAATTCCAAACATATAATAAAAAACTAAACAATTAAATTAAATTAAAATAAACTAATTATTATAATACGACTAAATTGAATTAAGAACTTAAAAATTATTGGAGTAAATAGTCATGTCCATCAAAGTCAATATTTTCAGCGCTTCTTAAAGAAAAATAAATAACTGGTCGATTAATATAATTCAATGTTTGCTTCAGTCTGTCGCGATACTGCGGCTCGCAATATCCTGCGCCACTGTTTACTTACGGTTTTATATTGGTTCTCCCACAAAAACCTCTTTATACACTTTTACATGCACCCAAAGCCTCTTTAGGAAATTGCGTTCAAGTTTATCTTAGTTGTTTTTTCTGTAATAAAATATTTGTAGGTGCTATTTAACGTCATATAATCTACTGTAATAACATAGCAGAAATATTGTCTTAAATAGTTGGTCATGAAATGTGATATGTATAAAGGTGTAAATTGTCCTCCTAGACCTCCACTGCTGGAGATGGACCTTCCAGAACATATATCTGGAGAATTTGGCCTACACTCGCCACGCTGGCCAGACAGCTTGGCGAGGATATGATGTCATTTTTTTATGATAATTTATTAACGATTCCACAAGTTGGTATTAGTGGAACCGGGACCGACGGCTTAACGTGCTCTCCGAGGCACGAGAACGGTGGTGTTGTAAATATATCTATTTCTCATTGGTTGACGGTTGACGACCTTTGTAGGATTTAAGGAACGTGTTCTTTCAACCGAGCAACCACCGCGCTAATATATTATATGTTCCGCTATTTCTTGCATTCATAGGCCTCCCCCAAGGCTCGCCACTTCACACGATCTTCTGCCACCCTCATCCATCCCCCACCAGCGACCTTCCTTAGGTCATCTGTCCATCTGGCGGCGGGTCGTCCCACCCTGCGTCTGTCAATACGTGGTCTCTGCCTCAGAACTCGTCTACTCCGTCGTTCATCGCTTCTGCGACATTGTCCAGCCCATTGCTACTTTAGCTTGCTAATTTTGAAAGCTATGTTACCGAACTTTATTTCTCTGACGGATGTGGATGTCAACTTTTCTGACTTTATCCCTCAGAGAAATCCTGAGCACAGCACGCTGAGCGACATTGAATTTCAATTCATAGCATACAATTATTTAAATTTTATTTATTTAGTTACATGACTTTGACAAGACTATTGTCTAAATATTATTTTGTCAAATACCACATTTCCATACCTCGTTAAACCGTGTCAGTCTAGGTTCAACAAATACCAACATGCGAAATGGTAAATAAATTGTCGTTTAAACAAAATACATTTATCCTTACAAACTCGTTTGGCCAATGCCAAATTCTCCAGAAATATGTTCTCCAGGTCTTGATAATCTTGATATTTTTTAGGTTACAGAATTAAGATAAAACAACCAACAGAAAGATAATTCCATATGGCTTACTGAGCCCAAGATGTGACCTGAAGGTAAGGTAGCTCCAGAAATGTAAGCATCTGGAATAAGACAAACTAGCAGTCCCTAATATAGTCCCTACTATGCCGACTTAAAAATTAAATAACAACAACAATGACTAGAAGCAGTTGAAATTAAAGCCTTGCCCACACGTGTGCGTTTTGCAAGAAGTAAATTATTAGGGGTTATTTTAGGGGCTCCTAGTTTGCGGTTGCGGTGAGATAAATCAAGGGGACTACCACAAGATGTCCCGCTAGTAACGTGCGGGGCCCCTTAACTACAGTTAAGGCCTAACTTTGAAGGTCTACTGACACACATTGCTTGGTTAAAATATACGAATCTTAACAACCAATTTAAAATCCCATCCTACACTTCCAGCAGATTCATTTACCGTATCGGGTGCTCGCTAGTGGAACAAACCAGTTTGACTGCTGGAAGTGATAGTTAAGTAAAGCAGCCTTTAAAGAAACGTCTTATAATTCGGGTAGAGGTATAGTTATTGCGGTGGCATTGGGTTCGATTTCGTATTTTGGTACGCAAGAGACAACAACGAGCTTGCAAGTGGCCTACTATACTAAAGCTAGCTAAATGTGAACTCTCTCCATAGAAAAAAGCGTCGTATCTGATGCGGGTTCAGTATAGGCATAAGTACTAGGTCGTGATGATATTTTACTTTTTTGTACGTCTTAGGAATCACTAAATAAACTAGAACGTATCAAATCAGCAATGGTGATCAGTGTGGAAGGTGGAGATTTATGTGAACCTCGGTCACCTGGGGGCTGTGCGCCTAATTTATAGCTGGTCAATTTAGGGGTTCGTATTTTATTAAGGTCACATATACCTAGGTTAAAGGACCGATCCAATAATAACGTTTTATTCCAAAGCAATAGTCCTATTTTACCACTAACTGATCCAATCTCAGAATCAGTTTTTTTTTTACCTATTGGCTAACTTAAATATTAGGACAAAATGAATATTTAAGATTTAGTCTTTTTTGTGATATTCTTTGTCGATACAGCTTGCCACTTGTCATGATTGTTGGCTAAATGTGAATCCGCTTATTTATAAGCGTCGTTTCTGACCACCTCGAAAGGGAAACGGTCGTGCTGATACTTTTTTTTATGTCGATAGAAAAAGAAAAAAAAAGCTTTTTTTTTAATTAAATAAATTGAATTCTTTTAAAATATCTTTTAGCTGATTTATTAACATTTTATCTTAAGGCTCGATTAATGCCGTATATTATAATATACATATATTATATATAATTATAATAATAATATTTTAATGATGTTCGTTCGTATATTTTTTGAATTATAATTTTGGATTTTTGCCAAAGAGCCTAAAAGTTTTTGAAAGACATAACAAAGTGTCTTGTCTTGTCTCCTCCGGTGACAAGCTGGCTCTTTCTTTGTCCAAAGAATCAGGATTGCATATTGCGGGGATATGAAGCCATCGTTCTTGCCACCATTACACGCGGATTGGACTTATATCCGTATGCATAACATTTTTTTTTTAAAACGAAACATAGATAAATTATTTCTAAACGTAGGTAAATCACATCGATATTTTATTGTTTGTATTTTTTTTAGTTTCATTGTGCCGGTCATTAGTATATTAGGTCAATGACACTACGACATTTTAGGGTCTAGAAAAGTATTCGTACAGTGATTTGCATGTGTGCTAACTAATCCCCATGGATTTTTGAAATGTCCCGCTTTTTTTTTTGCGAAACAAGAGGGATTTTTATTGCTTGCGAGATGCTATTGTATAATTAAGTTGTTTAGGTTTTTAGTGGATTTTAGTCATTTTAATCACGACAGTACAACTTGTGGCGTAGTCAAAAGACGCTTGTAGTGTATGGCTTAACGAGTACTTTTCTACCTATAGAAGAGTATACCTTTACTCAGATCAAATCAAATCATTTATTTGTTTCAACATAGGTAATCTAGTTAATATAATAACCTAGTTTATAAAAGTGCATCTGCTATGAGGCGTACAAATATTGTATATATATATGTATATTGTAAAGATACATATAACTATATTATTACACAACACAAAAAAAAAAAATGTTAATTCACAGTAAAAAATTGTATCTAATTCTGGTTCTGGTCAAATTGAAATTAATATTTAAAGACTTTACATAGACACTCATGACTGACATCAGTCCCCAACACTATGCCGGCTTAACTGGGCATGACGGCAATTCGAGTTCGATCCCGAAACGTGTGAAGACTTACTGCTCTAAAGATTTCAAAAATTAAAACATTTAAAATTGTAATTAGCTTATTAAAACAGTTATTATATCGACATTATCGACTAATGATCAACTCATTACATGGCGCAATTAAAACCAATTGACAAACGAATAAAAAGGTACCTATTATTTAACACAAGACAATGACATAATTATAACACGTTCATTACAAAACGAAAGTACTTAAAACAATTAAAACAATCGTTGAGGATTCATACGCGTTACGGTCGGCAAAAAAGTCGCTATCTCATCGGACCTGAAAGCTGTCAAAAACCCAAATTATCTCAGAACAAATTGGTCGGCCGTTAATTATAACTTTTCTGCTGACGGTCTAAAAGTACTGGCATCAATTAAATACTTACAACAATCTGCTTTGACCACGTTTTTGTATTCAGTACCTATACGTACCTACTTGTATATAATTTGGGTAATAGGTACATGTTTTCGAGCCTTTAATCATTATGGTAAAAGATCTTGTAGAAAGCAAAATGGAAATTCTAAGAACCAATAAAATTGGAGACAAAATGTGTATAATTATTATATTTCACGAAATAATAATTATACTCAAGAATAGTGTTGCCCAAAGCAAGACCAAGACCAAGACTTAGCCAGTCTTGGTCTTGCATCAAAATAGGTGGTCTTGAAGTCTTGGTCTCTTGGTCTTGCATCAGAGTAGGTGGTCTTGAAGTCTTGGTCTCTTGGTCTTGCATCAGAGTAGGTGGTCTTGAAGTCTTGGTCTCTTGGTCTAACATCAGAGTAGATGGTCTTGAAGTCTTGGTCTCTTGGTCTTGCATCAGAGTAGGTGGTCTTGAAGTCTTGGTCTCTTGGTCTAACATCGGAGTAGATGGTCTTGAAGTCTTGGTCTCTTGGTCTAACATGAGAGTAGATGGTCTTGAAGTCTTGGTCTCTTGGTCTAACATCAGAGTAAATGGTCTTGAAGTCTTGGTCTCTTGGTCTTGCATCAGAGTAGGTGGTCTTGAAGTCTTGGTCTCTTGGTCTTGCATCAGAGTAGGTGGTCTTGAAGTCTTGGTCTCTTGGTCTTGCATCAGAGTAGGTGGTCTTGGTCTTGGTCCAGCGCAAGCTTCTTCCTCTGACACAATATACCGTATGTAATTGTCAAAAGAGTAAATATTATTTTTATTAAGATAAAAATAATTATTTATTTAATAAAAACTTTATTGTTTAATAGAAAAGGCGTATGTAATGCAAATCGAAGTTTAGGCATGGCAAAATAATAAAAAAAAAAAAAAATGAAATTAATCCGAAAATAATAATAATAATTGTCAAAAATTGGTACAAATTAGGTTAGTAAATAGAGGAGTTAAGTTAGTTGCATCATTTAATATTTAGCAGTAAGATCCAGTTTACTATATGGTTTTTTGATTGTGTCTGTTGATTAGTTTAACACCCAGTGTACCTACTAAGGATTGGACTTTAGTTAACGTCCCAGCCACTGCACCTATGTGTCGCAGCGGTCGGGGGGTGTGCTGCATGTTAATTCAAATAAATGTGTTGTTTATACTTTAGGTGATAATTAAAATTATTTGGAAATTTAAAACTACAATTCGTTTTTTTTTTTATACATACGAGTATTATATGCAAAACACTACTGTATGGTGAATAAGCCGCGTCTGAAAATCTCGATATCTGCAACTGGCCGTAAGTGTTATTATTAGACGAAATAGAGAGAGAAATAAACATTTTCGCTACCTACTTGATTTTTTATTTATTTATTTAAAAAACTTTATTGCACTATGTACAAGAGGCGGGCTTAATGCCGCTAGGCATTCTCTAGCAACCAACCTTTGGGACAATGAAACGATTTAAGTTGTGAGGTAGGTGCAACCATTAAATAGATTAAAAGGTAATTCAAGTTAAATCTAAGTATTATATAGACAGATACATACTAATATGTACACAATACTACATATACTACATACTATATATATATATATTATACACTACATATAATACCTACTTACACTGTGAGGAACTGTTTAAATAATGTGAGTATACCATCTTTTTAAAAAGGGATCTGTTTGGCACTTGACGAATTTCTACCGGCAAATTGTTCCACAGATTTGCGACCACTACTGCAAAAGAGTTAAACTGAAAGCCAGCGTGATGAGAAGGGATAGATAGAACAGAATTATGGGACGAACGGAGAGATCTGTTATGAAATGAGGAAAGATAGCTAAATTTGTCCTTGAGGTATTTCGGTGTCGCAGGTTCATTGAGAATAGAAAAGAGTAAACAGAGGATTCTTAGATTCCTGCGACAACGAATAGGTAGCCACCTTAACTTAGGCTCAGTATGAGTGGCGATATTTTTAGGAAACCTTCACTGCATCATAACTTAAGATTTTATTTGTGAATAATTATAATAAAGAAAACGTTTTTTTTTTTTTTATTCTTTATTAAAATATAAAATTGTTTGCTCTCTAATAAATTACACGCGGTATATGTTTTTTCCAATTGTACTAAGGAAATATTGTGAGTATCTGACCGCAAACTACTATCTAAAAAACTACTGGTCTGATTAATTAACTTGTGGTCAAGCGGTTTTTTTCATCATAACGAGATTTAGTATTTTATTCAAATTCAAAATATTTATTTCCATATGGTTCACATGTAAGACTCGGATATTGTCAATTTTTTACAATATCATTAAAATAATAAATAAAAAGATTAAATTAAATTATGGATAGACCGAAATAAGTAAGTGACATTGCTGCCATAAGCAAGTACTGTAGCTTAACCTAAATTCGAGGCATTATTGCCGTGTCAACTTATAATCTAAATAATTATTACATAATGTATAATTATAATAAATAATGTATAATTATAATATTTATGGCACGGTGGGACTTTGTATCTAAATACCTAATATTTTAAATACCTAAGCGTTATCTTTTTCCTTTGGAATATTAAAAATGACGGACACGATGCAATTACAATTTATTGAAAGCTAAAACCTTAATCCAAACAAAAGTAAACATTTTTAGAAAAAATAAGAAAAAAATAACTGCCTCCGTGGTCTAGCGGTTAAGTCCGTGGATTTAGTCTCGGAGGTCCCGGGTTCGATTCCCGGTCGGGACACAAAAATATTTATTAATGTAAATAAATACATTTAATTAACATTTAATTTATTTGTGATAGTTCTCGAGTTTGGTACGCTGGAGACATCGACGAGCTTGCCACTTGTCATGATTGGCCTGGCCTATAGTAAAGTTGGCTAAATGTGAATCCGCTTATTTATAAGCGTGGTTTCTGACCACCCCGAAAGGAAAATAGTCGTCATAATACTTTACTTTAAGAAAAAAATAGCTGAGCATGAGTCTAGCGAGACTTGCTCAAGACCAAGGCCAAGACTAGGTTAAGTCTTGGCCTTGGTCTTGCAACCATATCAGTGGTCTTGGTCTTGATCTTGTAAAAAAGCAAGACCAAGATTGGGCAACACTACTTAAGAATGTTAAACAACTTTCTCTGCTTGAAAATTAATTGTAGGTAATTAATTCTAGAATTTCTGAGCACGGTCTTGACATGACAAATATAATATTTAAATAATTTAATAACCATAGTACAATACAATAAAAACAGAACAAATATCGTAAAACAACGTAACAACTAAGTACTTACTTGATTTTCATATATTTGAGATATTTTTTTTATTTACCCACAACTAAAAATTTTTTTGGAGAATTTAGCCTACACTCGCCAGACAGGTTGGCAAGGGTCTAATGTCAATTTAAGTGTTTTTTTTTTAAGATTGTACATGTATTAGTACCGGAGTTAAACACCGGAACCGTCGAATTAAAATGCTCTCTGATGCACGAAAACGGTATTGTTGTACTTCTATGACAAATGTATCCACGTAAGAAAATGTATATCTTATCGGTACATGTTAGAGATTGAATTGAGACCTTTTGATTTTTTTAGAAAAGCATTCTTGAATCCGAGCCACCATCACTTTTTGATAACAATATGAGTGAAAATAACAAGTTTTAAAAACTGGCATCTATTCGAATGCATTGGATGAAACTTGAAAAATCGAGGCTGCGCAGAAAGAAGTATATAAAAACTAAAATGAACTTCTGATTGTTATTGAAACGACCGTTTAAAAAAAAGAGTAAAGAGTGGTTATATGAAGTAGCAAAAGTTATAAATTATTATTCAGTGTTTTTTTTTTCATTCTAAAACAAGTTAAAACACAAATAATATATTTAATTCAATACACAAATTTTCCTAATTGACGAGCTCATTTTACTTATTATATAATCGCAACGTAGTAAGTAAGCAAGCAAAATAAGGACGAAATAAGACTGGAGGTAATTTGTTCATAAATTACGAACTTATCTAAAACGCTCCAGATATTTGCACGTAACGAATTGACAGAAATACTTGCCGCTCATATAATTAATCTTGCGATTGAAAAACTCTACACCTCTAAAAGTAATTTGCTCAATTTTGTAAACATGCGTTCAGAAAATACCAACTTCCATTTCAATGAGGAATGCTCTTAACTCGAGTTATTTATTAAGCCGCGGTACGAATACTTCTCGCTTTTTTCAAATTTTGAATTAATGGCGTTACGCCGTCGACTGGAGTGTGAAGTTTTCAATCCACCATTTTGTTTTTTCTCTCACAATCCGCCTTTTCCCCTCTTATTCTCACTGAACATTTCACTCGCTCCATCATTACAAACACATAGCCGAGTAAATATTTAATCTAACAACTTATTTCGTTCATTTTCCGCACTCACTTATAAAACCAATAACAAAGTATCAGAATTCTTTGCAGAAAGCGAATTGATCCGATGTCCTTTTTTAATGGAAAAATTCTTTTACCTTCGCCGATATCAGAAAACTTTAGCGGATAACAAACAAGAGACGAAATCGCAAAACTTCAAAAGAAACAAGACAAATGAAAGGCGGCGTCCCGAGGAATGTGACAAAGAAACGATATCACTGGGAGAGTAGTCGTCGCTAAAACTGATTCTTTTGTTGGACAAAGTTTCGCGAACACACCTCCGAGTCGCGGATCCGAAGCTCGGGGACGAGCGAGAAAAAATGCCAAAATTGGAAATAAAAAAAGAACTAATAGAATCGCTCCGACACAAAGAAATAGCAATCGACCGCTGACACATACTGCGGACGCGTTCGTTCGTGTGCAGCCACGTCTAACTCCATAAGTATAAATCACAGTTTTATTCTGTTACTGTAATTGGCTTTATGTTTCACTGTCAATTTCGCGAGATACAGAAACTGAACCAGAATTAAATTGATACGTTCGTGCCTTTTGCTGTAAAATCTTTACAGGATGTTGAAAACTTAAGACCACGCAAACTATATTTTCTTGAAAAAAAATCTCTTAAAATTCATCACATTATAGCCCCTAGAATACAGCGTCGTAGACCTGAACTGTTAGTATAGGCTTTCCAGAACGTATATTTTGAGAATTTGGCCTACACTCGCCACGCTAGCCAGACAGATTGGTTTGATTGGAATTCGAAAATTGAATTGATTCTTATGTAAATTTTTAATGACAGTTTATTATCGATTTTACAAGTTGGTATAAGTAGAACCTGGACCAACAGCTTAACGTGCTCTCCAATTTCCAAAACATCAAATTTCCACATCTTAACATACATAATTATTATATTAGTATTTAAGTATTAATTATATCGTATGACATATTTATATATTGGTATGTTATTTATACTTAATACGGTATATTTATGAAAGAAAGAAAGAAAAAAGTTTATTTGTCACAAAAAAAACACAAGCAGTAAAAAAAAATAATGATAATACATCAAACAAGTGTGGTGACAAATAGGGAATCAGCTCAGCAATAAGCTGCAAAACTAGGTCACAGTGCTGATTTTCAGCTGATCTCTCATAATTTTGACATTAACATTGTATTCCAATAAATTGACAAGAACAATATTAAATATAAACTATATACAAATAAATATTGTAAATAAATATCTATTGACATAAGCATATTGTATGCCCATAATATGGGCAGATTGCATCATCATGACATGTACACACAACTGTAATTAGAATAAGCAATCTATACAATAAAGAATAAAATAAAAAACTTGTCCTTCAAATAAATAATATAATATACATAAAATTATGGCTATATAATTTGGTTAATTTTTAAAATAAATAAATAATGTTTACAAAGTATTATAACCTAGTTTTCTTAATGATTGATTTAAACTATTATTATTATTCTTATTTCTTACTCTGCAGTTCTGCACCCATTGTAATAATTTCTCACTCTCCCAAAGGTCAGCTTGTAGAGAATACCACACGCTCGCCTATGTACATTATTTTATATTTTGTGTGCAATATAGAATAATATTATTATTATTATACATTTCAGGGCTCGAACCGACCTTTTGAAGATTTTAAGAAAAGCGTTTCTACGACTGAACCACCACTGCAATAAAATATTGTCATTCAACTAATACTATACGCGGTGGTGGCTCGGTTGTAAGAACGCTTCCCTAAAAAAACCTACAAAGGTCGTCGGTTCAAACCCCCCCGGGATATACCAATGAGAAATATTCTTTTCTTCCCTCCGTTCCCGTGCCTCGAAGAGCACGTTAAGCCGTCGGTCCCGGTTCAACTAATACCAACTTGTGGAATCGTTAATAAATTGTCATTAAAGATTGACATCGCCAATCCGTCTGGCCAGCGTGGCGAGTGTAGTCCAATTTCTCCAGATATATGTTCTGGAAGGCCCATCTCCAACAGTGGATGTCTAGTACGCTGTGTTCTAGGGACTGTAATAAAATGAAATTAAATTTAATTAATACTATAATGCAATATTAGTGTTTAACTTACTTTCGAGTATTGTATCATTTAAGTTTGACATTTAATTATTGCATTATTTACACAACATGTGAGCAGTACATTCTACTGTGTGCCACTAACAACATTGTTATAACATTCGAGGTCTCTATAAGCTAGTTTATAGAGCATGCTGTATTAAAAATATTTTCTTGTCGACCGCCCGACAACTTTCTGCGCTCCCTTTAAAATGAACATGAAAACTTGGCCAACTCTTTTAATCCAGCCAATGTGTTTTGTCGCAGAGAATGCTCATTGTTGCGCTTCCCAACTTTTTCTTCTATACTTTTTACTCTTTTCTATATTTCTTCTTCGTTTTGTTCTCTAATTTTATTTTCTCATTCTTCTTCCGCCGTATTATCTTGCGGAGCAATCTCGTTAGAAAGTGCCCTGTATCGTTCAGTTTAAAAACGAATTAGGGTTGCTGATTTGGTGTTTTTATTCAGTGGCCAAGTTTTTATTGTTTTTCTCCGTTGTTTCTAACTCCCGAGTGTTTTAAAGTTGCGCCATAGATAAGGTCAGTTAATAACGAAGTTTGTTGTTCTTGTTTTTTGATGATGTTTATCTTGAGAGAAAATTCAGTTGGCAATAAGGTTGAGACAATAAAAGGTTCGAAGGTTCGGAGCTATGAGTTTGGAGTTTCTAAAAAAGAAAATTGAGTTATTTTGATTGGAGAGTAGGTTTTCGTAACACGACTGAACCGGACTGGTCGTCGGATACAGCATTATGACGACACCACCCCTATGGAGCTCCTGAAGCCTCCTTCCCCCTGCCCTGGGGATGGCTGTCGAACGCACCGGATGCCTTCGTTAAGACAGGCAACAATAAGAAGCCCGATATTATTTGGCTCGCGCTCGATCGATAGAGAATTTTAACTATTTGTAAATAACATGTTTGTGCTTTGAGACCTGGAACGTGCATGTAGACGCTGACGTGACGTAGGGCGTTAAACTAACACTTATTCCAAAACTTATATATATTTATAACACATTCGTCATCATCATCATAAGGCTGCGACTCTCCTCTACTAGTATAGTACATTAGTAATAGTACTATTAGTGCTCGAGAGTGGAACAAACTTCCTCTGGTTATCAGATGGGCGCCATCTATTAATATATTTAAAAATCTACTTATCGCTCACTTTCTAAACAAACAACATAGACCTATATCTATCATACTATTTTTACTGTGTGTAAACAGTACTATATACTTACCTAGTTTCGTATTTGTGTATATATATATATATATATCTTTATGTATTTAAGTAGTAGTATGTAACAATTATTTATTTATTTATTTAAAACTTTATTGCACTATGTACAAGGGGCGGGCTTAATGCCAATATTGTATGTAAATTGTATATTTATAATAATGCACCCCGCAAATTCTCTACCACACTCCCAAAGGTTAGCTGTTATAAAATGCCGAAAGGCATTAAGTTCGCCCTTGTACATTACTTTTAAGTTTTTTGTGCAATAAAGAGTTTCTAAATAAATAAATAAAAATAAATATAGTTATTATTTAATAATGATCAGTCTTAAATACGTCTTCGCACCTACTCCTAAGTTATACTTTTTATTGTCCCAAAGGTTGGCTGTCGCCCCTTGTACATAGTGCAATAAAGTTTTAAATAAATAAATATAACCCTTCAGAGATTCCACCAGCATGTAACCGTGCATTCACAAATAGTGACAATATATAGTGAAGAGAGATAGGAATAGGCTTGATCAAGACAGCAGTCTCAGCGGCGCGTCTGTAGCGAGCGTGTTACGAGCATTACCTTGTGGAAGTAATTAATAAATTATGTTAAAGTGACTAAAATGCAGTTTCATTTGTATACCTTCTTCTGAGTTTGTTTAGTAGCACGACATGTGATGGTAAGTGGCGCGCAAGGTCCATCAATGTTAGAAACTGGAATCTGACACTTATGACTGACATCAATCCCGAGCCAACTTGACTAGATGATTTTTCACACTTCGTTTGAAGATCTCCAGGTTTTATAAAAAGAATTACAGAGGCTGGAAGAGGATTCCACATCTTTCTTTGAATCAACAGTTCATGTGTGGGTGCGTCTACCCTTCATCATTCGTCGATACATCGGCAGATGTGAAATGAAATGAAATATTTATTTGTGATTGTATGGCTACAAATTAAGATGAACAATATATTTTTACCTGCAACAATCTACCTTAAGAGGCGTACAAATATTAATTTGAGTCCTAACACTAAAATTACAATTATTCTAAAACTACGGCTAAAACAAACAATTTATTTACATACATTAATCTTATATAGGTTTATTACATATGTCAATCTTATATAATATATATTATTTTCTGTATTTGATTATTTAGCATTCAATATGGCTCTTCCATAATTGTATTAATAGTTTGGGCTGTTTCTGGTCTTTGTCGTGTTGTTTCGTATTAAGCTGTCTGTGTGTTATCTCGTTTACTGTAGGCAACCAATATTAGTTACAGAGTATTATACATTGACTTAACCAAGTGTTTCAGACGGTCCCTACGGTGATAAATAAATGAAATGAAAAAAATTAAATGAAATATAAATAAATGTCAAAATAAAATAAAATAATAAAATGTCCTACGTGATTCGCTTATAATTATTTTATACTCGTATTCGGTCAATAAATAATGTGACCAGCTCATTGCCATTTAAATTTTGAAAGCTGGAGTTGATTCTAGCGTTAATTATTATTTTAGAATATCTGGAACACCCGGGGCCTCTGAGTTGCGAACTAATATGATATACCGCGCCCTAAGTTTGGTTGAAAGCACTTAGTTTCCAATCGGCAGCTTAATATGTTGAAACGCATCAATCCAGCCCATAATGGGTAAACTTGTTAACTGCAATAACTTGGTAAGCTAAGGCAACTCACTGGGAAGGGATTTTGGGAACTATATTTGAATTTATAATATTAGTTTGTTATTAACATCCTGCGTCTTGTGATTTAGTTAGGCATTCTCAGAATTAATTTATATGCAATAGATCATTTGGAGAAGTCAGAATTATTTAATAGCGGATTAATGAAATTCCTATATAGTATTAATATACTTTTGTTATAAAGAAAATAATGATAACTTATAAAAAAATAACGAATTATGTGTCAATTGGTTTATTAATAAGAATAAAATATATCTATGCACTTTTTATACCAGCAAATAAACAATTTAAAGTGCTTTTCTAGAAATTGATATTACTACCCACGTGTTCATATAATTTTGGACCAATAACTTAAAACATAATATCGTGAGAACTTATTTAGTTGTCTATACATTGGAGGGTTTGTTTCGTTATTTGTTGTAAACGATAGCAGATAAACGGCCATGAATACAATTCAATTTGTATTTATCGAATCTGGGATAATTTTGTTACATCTCGGGTTCCTTAGAACGGGTTGTTTGCGTGTTTATTTTACACAATTTGACCTTTGTTTTAGGACTTGTTTGACCTTTTTTAAGCCTCCGTTTGACCTTTGCTTCACGTAATGTTATTTGTAAAAATAGGTCTAGTTTAGTAAAAACATAGTCAGTAAAAAATAAGTGCGTTGTAAATCACAAGTTTTATTATTGTTGAAATTTATTATTATTATCTTTAGTGCTTGAAACATATGTCGATGATTTAATAATTGCTAAATTGTTGGTAAATGTTCATATATTATTTTTTCCTAATATTGAATTAGCAAGTACTGTATTGTGTAGCTCTGGTCAGAAACGTTTTTTTTTGTTAGTCAAAACACCTTGGATCCTGGCCAGTGTTGGTCTTGATCTTGCATCAGAACAACTGGAGAGACTCTTGCTCTGATGCAATATATATATATATTTCTAATTGTACCTTGTAAGACTCCGCAAACTACTGTCTCAAGAACTACAGACCAGTTGCAGAACTTCAATTTATGAATAGTTATAGATGTTGTTGACCAACATGTATTTAAAAATGTTTTATTCATTAACAAAAACACATGTCAGAAAGAAAAAAAATAGTTTGTTGAACATAAAAACAGTTTTAGAGATATTTCAAAAGACATACACGACGCGAACGCAGCTATAATTGGAAAAAGAAAACTCAAATCTCAAAAAATATAATATTTTTAGCAGAATTAGGAAAAAGAAAGGTCTGACAAGACCAAGACTGCAAGACCAAGGGCATTGGGTAACATTACTTTCATATAGCGTTAAAGTTACATCTTGACCTGTGGGGTCAAAGTTTGTGGTTCAAACGGGTACACGAGGTCCTCAGTGGATATGAGAATTCTATTGACTCACATGGAAGTGACAGCCTCCAGCTATTATTGCTTTCGACTGGAGATTATTGAGTGAAATACTTGTACATGTAGAAATCTTTATATTGTACTGCCTTTGTGAGAAGATTTGCTTTAGCTTTTTCAATGTGCGTGCGGATTGACTTATGTTTGAGACACTTGGTCTTTTGTGTTTAATAAACCCACGCGGTAGTAGGTACATTTATTTTTGCTCTTTCTTGGACATTACCTGCTAGCACTGCCATATTTGACATTAGCATTATTGTGATATGCATATATAAATGATGCGTATTTTTAAAGGTTAAAAAATATGTTTAAACTAATATTGGATTAATAGGAACCATAGAATTAGACAACTGCTACCTATGTATAATAGTTTTTATAATTTTAACGGGTCTTTACGCAATTTACTTTAGAGACATATTTCTCGAGACGTTTCAGCCAAGTTGCTATGTATAACTATGTAAAAGCCGCATTAAAAAACCTTATAAATTAATTAGGATAATTTCACTAAGTTATAATCGTGATTTCCATATTTTATTAATTTAAACTCATTTTAGGTGATCAGCAGCAGAATTATCGTTTTTTAACGTTCCCGCACGGATACTGTCAGTGTTAGATTATGACCGTCAGTGTCTAACGCGAGTTTATATTCGTAAAATATTTTGTTATATTGACGTAAGCTAAGATAAACTCGCGTTAAAATTCACAGTACCTAAATAAAGAAATCAAATATTTTACAACATTTACGCTTATTGTAAAATAGACTGCCGCCGACAGTGATTATTATATTCCAGTACATAGTGGTACACTTTTCTTAAGTACATTTGTCATAGATTTACAACACCACCGATCTCGTGCCTCGGAGAGCACGTTAAGCCGTTGGTTCCGGTTCCACTAATACCAACTTGTGGAATCGTTAATAAATTGTCATTAAAAATTAACATCAGATCCTCGCCAACCCGTCTGGCCAGCGCGAACTCTGTGATATGAAATATTTAATTGTGTATAATAATAATTTGTCCCAGTCAATATATTAATGTATCAAGGTCAATGTTTGTGCGCTATTCTCGCCCTTAGATGGGGTAGGAATTTAAATAGAGACGCGAATTTATAAGCTCAATAGATACTCCTTTTTTGTGTAGGATTATTTAGGTAGGTAGAAAACTGTATAGGGTTTTTCTTGTCGTTAAAATCTATATGCTCACTAAAATAGACATCTATCCATAAATTAAGTGCTTCCAAATTACGTTTTAAATCCTTAATTGTGTTATGTCATTATAATCATTAAAGAATAATTCAACGTACGAGTAGTATATTAGAAAATTTATAATAAAAAAAATATAATAAGAAATTATATATTATACTTTTCGGAGCCGTTGTATAGCTTGTAGATCATGCTCAGGCAGCGATTCAAAAGTTTTAGACACTGTGATGTCGTCCACTATCCGAATCGCTCGCCTTTACAGGACATTAAAATGCTTAAGGTACTTAGCAGAACCATCCCAGAGTTCAGAACAGTATTCCACACATGATCTTATTGATTCGCCTTTTCGCCTAAACTACAGAACCGTTTTGGTAGAGATGACATCATTGTCAGCATACTACATATGACAACCACGTAAAGCTGTTTTTTTTACCGACCACGCGCTGGTTCAGACAACTAGTAGTATGAAGAAGAGGCAAGCAGACAGACGAAGATTTTTTCTCATTTTATAATATTGAAAAATTTGTATAGCTATAAACTAATTAGCAAAACAAATTAGGAATAAATAAAATTAATTGCAATCCAAATGATCAACTCGTTAAATGAACAAACATCTTTAATCACAAATTTAAATGTAAAAATAAACAAGCGACGGACAATTTTCAGTATAATTAGTATCGTAACGAATTGGAGTCAAAAACAGAATGAAAAATTTAACGAAATAAGGAAATGCCTCACTGCTGACCAGAAAGCAATTAACGATCGACTATTTTCTCGCTCAAAAATCATGTCTGATTCCGTGTAAAACTGGCTTGGTGGCAAAAGATACGTATAATGCTAGCCTCAAGGGGGAGGGGGGGTTATATTGCCGACGAAAACTTTCCACTAGTTTGTTGTTACGGTGACAAGAGTGCGAAGAAAATACCCAGTAGTTAGCTTTCACTAGTTTTTGCTGAACTGACAAGATTAAAAGGATGTGTGCTAGGTTTCTAATAAAGTAAACTAACCAGGTCAATAAATAAATATTTCCAGACAGGTCACACAGCGCCATCTAATTTCCGTGGTAAGCTACGAGGCTTGTGTTACGGAAACTAGATGGTTGATAAACTACATATTATACTTTTTTTTTGTAAATATATACATATAAACACCCAGACCGAGACAAATTATACCACGACCTCCCGAGTTCACGGCAACGTTTGTTACCACTAGACCACGGAGGCGGTGGTTTCACTGCCCCACATGAGTGCAATAAAAAAATATTCTCAGAATAGAAAGCTCTATATCTTAATAACTGTAGCTTAATATCATCAGTGTAGAATACAGAGCCCTAGACCTCCTCAGTTAGAGATAGGTCTACCGGAACATTATTCTTGAGGATTGGACTTACATTTGCCATGCTGCCAAGAAGGGTCTAATGTAAATTTGAAGTTGGTTTTTAAAACACTGGAACAGTGGTGTTGTAAATAATTGATAAATGTAAGATAAGTATTTATCATAGTTCTCTTACAACCGATATACCACCACTGCTCCCCCGATATAGTTAATAATTAGATTGAATAGCAGTAGTCACGTCTACCGAAGAGGATGTAGATGTCTACCCAAATTACTATGTACTAAAATATACTAGCTCGACTCGCTTCTCGCTAATAGTTGGCAGTGAAATAAGTGCCTTACGAACAATAAATAAAGACGCTTCGACACCAAATCGACAATGTTGATTCAAATTAGCGAAAGAGTCCAAGATGGAAATAATAAACAGGATGCAAACTTGGTTCGTTACTGTTATTTTGAAAGCGCACAACACAGACGTTATATCTAAAGACATGCCATTTCATAAAAATGTTTTGGTTGGAATTATTTGGTGTTGGAAGTACGGCATGTACCAATGATAAATGCACTTTTATTATGTGCAATTGTCATGGATTTACAACACCACCGTTCCCTTGTCACGATGGCCTACTACTAACTTGTGGAATCCATAATATATATATTGACATTAAAAATTGACAGACCCTCGACAACCCGTCTAGCCAGCGTGGCGAGTATAGGCCTAATTCTCCTGATATATGTTCTGAAAGGCCCAACTCCAACAGTGGTGTTCTAGAGGCTGAAATCAATAATGAAGTCTCGCTTAAAAACATAGGAAAAATCGCAAGGTTAAGCAGCTATCGGTGTACAGTACTGCACAGTATTTCTGAGAGTTTCAAGCGCTTTAAGCGACAAAATTTACATATAAATTTGAAAGACAAAAAGTTGGTATCAAATGGTTATTCGTTAAACTTTGTTGTAGGTATTAGAATCGTTCCACGATTTCAGCTTTACAATTTAAAAACCTAGTAACTACTTTTAGTTATCGGTTAAAACAGTCTTCGTTGTGCGAACTATATTCAGTCGCACTTGTCGAAACCCTTTCTTGCTTCGTTTGTAAAATGATTATGTTTATAATTACATATTAATGTGGCTGACGATATGTCAACCTTTGCCACACGTTTTAATAAAAGTATCATCACGACCGTTTCCCTTCGAGCCAAGCGCATTTCCATTTAACCGACTTTTACGATAGGCCAAGTGGCAAGCTCGTCCATTGGTGAACCAAACACGAGAAATATAATAATTACATTATAATTATGTACAATATGTGGTCGAACCCGGTACCTCTGAGTCTAAATCCACGGACTTAACCACAAGACCACAGAGGCAGGCTTTTATACTATTTAATTTTTATATCATTTGGACATATTTGTTTGTTTATATTTTGACATAAGGTCTATAAATAACAAGGGAACAAGCAAGTCACAGTTTTGCATTATTATTGTCAAAAGTTCCCTAAGCTAGGCTCTGCTGTGATTGATCATTTACAGTATTTGGCAATCAACGTGGAGCGCGATCTGACTTTAGAAACTCAGAGATGTCGGACTATTTTGGACTCATCTGCTACCGAGGACGACACGCACCGACTGACGAGCAGGCCACGACGACTAGAACTAGAACTAGAGCCTCGATGTCTGTTTCGCGTATTGTAGTTATATTGTGAAAAGTTTCCCGAGCTAAACCTCTGTTTGTAGACCTTCTGTCAAAACGTAAACAAACAAATATGTCATATACAAATCCCTAACAGAGCTTAGCTCAGCTGAGCGGAGACTAAACACCTTTACACTCTAAACATTACAAATATTAGAGGATGCATGGTAAAGGAGTAGACGGTAGACGGCTGCGCATGTTCTCATGTAGTGCTGCAGTGTGGCTATGCCTAGACTGAAGTTCTTCCAGACTGCTGGAACTCTTCCAGAGGTCTGCAGGAACGTGATGGGTCTCCTGGCCTTCCTGGAGGAAATTGGATGGCTCCTATGACGGAGTAAAGGTCACGCACACAGGTCTCAAGAGACTTACGGCGGAGAAGCAACGGTCATTACTATCACAAACATATACAAGTACAAAATTAAAAAGCATATAAACGTGTGGCAAAGAATGCCAAATCGTCAGATAACATATTTTTACATATAAATTTATTAAACTATTTGGTCCACAGATCTATCCATTTCCTCTCGTACTTGCTAGGTTTTTAAACCTGCGGCGATTTGTGTTAATAATTCTGCGTCGAGAATTTATTTATAAATTAACCTAATTAATATACGAGTACATGTTAATTAACCTAACGATAATTAGATTAGGTTTGATTATTTTCTGTTTTAACACGTATTACGAAGCGGCGGCAGTCTGTTTTAAATGCAAACAGTTACTCGTAGATTGTTATAATAGCTTTAAAATCTTTTAAAACAAAAACAAAAAAAACTAAAAGTTTAATTTAGATGATTACATAGTCACACTCAAACAAATTAAACTCACATCCACACTGTCACAACTACACATACATTTTATACACACACCAATATAATAAGACACATTTGATTACTTATTAAGTATTATTATATTCCCATTTTTCATTTTATGTTTCACTTTTAATTTTTTCAGTATATTCATTTTATTTTTGTGTATCGCTATTTATTTTTTATTTTAAAATCTCGGTTTTAGGCCGGATTTTAGTAATGCTTGCGGGCCTTAGCCAAGAGAGCATTATTTATGGAAGTGAGTGAATATAATGTTTAATTTCTGTTTGTAGGAATTTCCTAACGATTCTGGATATGTTTAGTATTGTAGCTTTCTGTAATGAGATGTATGTGTGTGGGGATAAATGTAGTAATTAAAGTGATTGCTGTAGGTTTATAGGGATGTGACACCTGTAGATAAAATAAAAAAAATAAAAAATAAAAAGGTATTTATTTTCTCCAACTAAGCTTAAAATTAGTAACAATATTTTAAAAACATTTGTGTAGGAGACTGGAGGCAAAACTATACTAAGCGAAAGCTTAGTCTGTATTAAAGCACTCCAGGTTCCTCTGAGTCAAACTTAATAATAAATACATCTATAGTGTAATGTAGTGTAGTGTAATGTAGTGTAGTGTAATGTAGTATAGTGTAATGTAGTTTAGTGTAGTATATATATTTTTTATTTAATATAGAATATTTTTTTTTTTTTTTTGATCATATTTTATATTATACTTATTATTTATTAGATGACAGGACTATCTATTATTATTATTATTATTGATTCATTAATTGGCTTTAGTTACGAATTTTTGTAGACTAGGTTAAGTTTTAAGCGCTGTTGAATCTGTAAATTAATAAATAGTAGACATACAACTCTAATAGCGTTTGACAGTGACAGTTTACCGAGTTTAATACCATGAATGGATGAAAGAAATGTGACGTAGACATTTATCATAAAATAATTTATTTTCTACCAAACTAGTAAAAATGTGGGGAAAAAGTATCTAAATAAGTCAACGTTAGATATAAAGTTTTGTGCGAGAAACACAAAAGGTATCCGGTTGACAGATATAGTGCTTCCTACGTGAGCGATCAAATGCGACACGATAAAATGTAAACAATATTAAAATAGCAATGGCCTTAATTTAGATTTACAATCTATAGTATACCTATATAGTCTTTAATATCCACTGCTGACGAATTTGGCATTCGAAAGGGTCTGATGTTAATATTGTCAATGTTTTAACGATTTTTGATATACATATATCTTAACCACACTTGACACGATCACGACATATCTCTTTCGCTTTTGTTACCAAAGCTTTTAAATGTACCTTCAGTCAGTGTTTTATTTATTTTATATGTGTTTTTTGGTCTGCCAGGGATTTTTTTACCAACAACTTTTGCATTATATATCTGGAGTCGAAAAACGATTATTATTATTTGTTTATTAGGTACATAGGCGAGTTTAATGCCTAAGTTAGGCAACGATCTCATTATATTGATATTAGAACACATTAGTCAATATTGATGGGAAACAATGTAGAGTTTTTTCATAGAATTCTCTATATTGGGAAATATTATAACCAATCTACTATTGGCCAGTGTGGTTGATTGTATCCTGTTACCTCCTGTTATTTAGGCAAGACTCTCGTTGTGGGATATTATCGGCCAATTGCAGAAAAGCTGATTATCGTTTGACATTTTAAACGTATGCCTATGAGGTACGTGATTGGCTGAAATAACCAAAGTGACAAGCTAACTACCAATCACGTGGTAAATATGTTTCACAACTTCTAAAGCACAGAGTCTTCATGCACTGTTGGATATGGAGAATTTTCTAGAGAATTTGGCCCACACTCGTTATGCTAGCGGTTGGCGGTTGGTATGTTTGTCTATTTTTTACGTCTAAAACCTTTTTTTCTGGTTTAGTCGCATGAAATCCCTCACTTAGGATAACTGGGTAGGTAAGCCCCGCACCATCCGACGGCAGAAGGCAGTATCTCAGCTCACCATCTAATCACAAACATGTCTTATCACTTACTGTGTGAAATGCGAACTATACAATACGTGTAGTTATATCGCTGTAAGCGTTCTTGTAAGTAACAAATAACATTGACTTTTTTAATAATTGACAGACGTTTTCGCAGATCTCATCTACGGTATACTCAATAGCCCTAAAACACCCACTTTCCTAAACGATCGTTTTGAATATCTGTACGACTCCCACTCCCGTTCTCTCCGTTCTTCGCACAACAACCAACTTTCTATATCTCCACTCTTCCAGCAGATATTCAGATTCTCTTACCGTGTCTGCAGCTCGTCAATGGAACAGACTACCTCTATTTATCAGACTGGCTCCTTCTTTAAATATATTTAAAAAACTATTATTTTCACACTTCCTTAAAAAACAAAATTAACCCTAATCGCGACATCTTGACATATTATATTTATTTATATAAGTATTATATGGATTGTATTTACGTATGTATTTGTGTCGGTCGAATATATGTAATATATATTAAATACAGTATTTATTGTTGCAGTATCTACAAATACAAACATTTGTGTATAGTTATTTTGTATTTTATGCATGTTTTGATATTTTTTTGTAATTATTTTTATTATTGCTTAATTTCCGTTTTTGCTCATTTACTGTGTTTAATTATTTTGCTTAGTTTTATGTTTAAATCTGTATACTTTTCATATGTTCATATTCCGGTGGCCTGGATAACTTACATCTGCAAATAGCAATGGATTAACATTCTACTACCAAAACTGCAATGGTCTTAAATCTAAACTGACAGAGCTTCGTCTGAGCATTCTTACATGTACATACGATATAATAATACTGACAGAGACTTGGTTTAACCAAGGTATTAATAATTCGGAATTTATTGATAACAGGTACGCAGTCTATAGGCGTGATCGAGATTATCATACATCTAAAAAGAAGGATGGTGGTGGTGTAGTCGTGGCTATAAGAACATCCATAACAGCATATCGCTGTGAGCAGTGGGAGAGTAAATGCATCGAAGACTTGTTTGTTGTGGTTCAATTGCATACGCTTAAACTAATTATTTGTGCTATTTATATACCTCCAGCTTCTGGCAAACAAGTATATGATATGTTTAGTTCCAACCTTCACAATAGAGTATCGAACCACTCTGATTCGGTATTATGCATTGTTGGCGATTTTAACATTCCGGAGCTCAACTGGTCATTTGTTGATAGAAGTAGCGCTGGCAGTTCAGTGATACCCATCCCTGCCTACGCACAAACATTTTTAGACACTGTTTCGTGTCTGAGCTTATCGCAGTATAATTACATCACTAATTTTAATGGTAGGTCACTTGATTTAATATTTATAAATAATAACTGTGTTTTGGAACCTACTGCAAGTCATATTTTGTCCAAAGAGGACAGACATCACCCCCCACTAGAGTTTTCTTTACCAGTGATGTGCAATAACGTTCTATCGTCGAATGAAGTTTCTAAGCGAATCTTTTTTAAGGGCGACTATGAATCAATATGTGAAAAGTTGAGGCGGACTAATTGGCCGTTAATATTCTCCACGCTAAGCTCTGATGAGTGCGTCGACGAATTCTATCGAGTTCTTGATGAAATTATCGCTAATCATGTACCTTTAAAAAAAAGAAACCACTGTAAGTATCCTATATGGTTTTCTCCACCACTTGTCAGAACACTAAAACGTAAGGAGAAAGTCTGGCATAAGTGGAAAAATTACAACAGTCTTGCGGACTACAGAGAGTTTTCGTTGCTAAGAGAGCGCTGCAAGAGTTTGATGTCAGCTTCATTTGGAAGTTACATTGTTAATATTGAAAAATCTATACCTAAAAACTCTAAATATTTCTGGAAATATGTTACGTCACTTCAAAGCAATAATGTAGGGTACCCAAAGACAATGTCACTTGGCCAAACTTCATCTGATAGCCCTAATCAAATATGCGATATGTTTTCCAATTACTTTAGCTCTGTCTTTGAGGCTCGTCCAAACATTGATGACAATGAGCTATCAGGTATAGTGCCAGCTGACAATGCGCAGATTATTACTAATATAACGATCTCCCCATCTGATGTTGCCAAAATCGTAAGGACAATGAATCCTACTAAAGGACCTGGACCAGACAAGATTAGCCCCGTCTTTATAAAGAATACGTACCCCCACCTAAACTTACCTCTTGCGGAACTGTTTAATTGCTGTCTAAGGGAGGGTGTATTTCCCACCAGGTGGAAATCTGCTAACATCATTCCTTTGCATAAGTCGGGGTCCAAAAAGAAGATTGAGAACCATCGTCCTATTTCTATTCTTTGTTGTTTCGCCAAAATCTTTGAAAAAGTTATACACAATAAAATTTATCCTTTTTTGGAGCCTCTGATATTGGACGAACAACACGGCTTCTTAAAGAAGAAGTCGACAGTCACAAATTTACTTGTATATTCTAATTTCCTTTTCGAGAGTCTGGATAGACAACATCAAGTAGAAAAAGAAAAGCTTTTGATAAAGTCGACCATCTCATACTCTTGAGGAAACTGGCGAACTTAGGGATCAAGGGTAGTTTGATAAAATGGTTCAGGTCTTACCTAACTAATAGAAACCAGACTGTAATCGTGAATGGTTACACATCCAAACCTTCACAAATAACATCCGGTGTACCGCAAGGGTCGATTTTGGGGCCATTGCTATACGTACTGTTCATTAATGACATTAAATTATGTTTCCGTTCTAGTGGGTTTCTCATGTACGCAGACGATCTAAAAATTTTTAAAATTATAGACAATATTGACGACTGTCACAACATGCAGGATGACCTTAAACGTTTGGATAATTATTGTACCACTAACAACATTTTTCTTGCTCATGATAAATGTCAAACTATAACTTTTACCAGAAAAAAGAATAATGTCACGTTTCAATACAGTCTAAGTGGGCATTCATTAGGCTCTGTAACCAATACACGTGACCTGGGAGTATACTTTGACAGTAAACTTACGTTCGACATTCACACTCAAAAAATTTGCAATAAAGCATACCAAATGTTGGGATTTATATTTCGTGCTACAGCCTACTTTAAAAATAGTTCTACACATCTAACTTTATATAAATCCCTTGTACGTTCCCACCTTGAGTACGCGTCTTGCGTATGGAACCCCTGTTACGCAATTTATACAGACAAAATCGAAATGGTGCAGAAGAAATTTGCACGCCGACTTAATTACACAATGGGCTTTGGTTATTTGTCCTATAAGGACCTGTTAACTAAGTATAAAATTCAGTCACTAAAACACCGAAGAATACTTACGGATTCGTTGGTGTTGCGCAATCTTTGTCGTGGTGACTATAATTGCCCCAAACTTGTCGAAAAAATTACCTACTTTACACCAAGACGGTTCTTGAGGCCTCGACGACGACTATTTTACCTGTACTTTACTTCAACTAAAAATGGAGCTCGTGAACCACTGCGTAGGATGTGTGAGACGTTCGATGACTTATTGTGCGATGCTGATTTATTCTTCGGCTCAAAGGAAGTTTTTAAGTCAAGCGTGTGCTCCATACTTCAACAACTCTGATAGTTTTTCGAGCATTGCAGTTGAACTTATATTTTTTTTATTGTTGTTTGTCATTTAGACCAGGCCACTGTGACCATATGTTAACTTGAAGCTTTTAGTTTTAGTTTAGTTTTAGTTTTATTTAATTTAATCTTTGAATTGTTTGTTAAATTTTGCTAACTCACCCCAATCAATGTACAAATTTATATGTTCTTGGTGAGTACTTTTTATGGAATCTGGCTCACATAATGTTAATATCTGTTGTTAAATGCTTACTTTAGCCATGATCTCCGTTTGTATTCCAAATGTTAAATAAATAAATAAATAAATAAATGCCATTAATTATTTAATTCTAATATTTTTACAGTTACTTAAAAATGACAAAATCTGCACCCATCATATAATCTATCACTATCCCAAATGTTAGCTGGTAGAGAATACCTCATGGTGTTATCCTCGCCTGTGTACATATTTTAATTTTGTATATTTTATGTGCAATAAAGAATGTTATTATTATTATTACTTTTTACTATCACCCAGAACTGACATGGCGGCGGTCTAGCGGTTAAGTCCGTAGATTTAGACGCGGAGGTACCAGGTTGCGGGTAATAAAGGCCCTGCCAAGACACACCTATCAGTGCTGAAGCTAGGCAGACGGTGTAGTAAATAGCCTACGAAACAAAAGGGCTTGTATGAAAAGGTTGATGAATGTCCGCGAAGTGAAAGAGGTATGTACAAATTGCGCTCAACGTTCGTATAAGTTCTGAATGTATTTATTATGTATGTAGATGTAGTTACCAGGTTCGATTCCTGGTCACCATCATTTAATTTAATTATTTGTGATATTTGATGACAAGTGACAAGCTCTTGATGTCTCTATCGTACCAAAAAAGAGGTATATATCGCATATAAATTAAATAGTGTGAATCAAACCTGGTAGCTTCGCATCTCCATACACGGACTTACCGCTGGACCACTGAGGCAATTTGTCAATAAATAGTAAATTTAGTCTATTCAATAGTAGAATTAGAACTGGTCTTGGTTTTATAAATACGTCATTAGAAACGGTAACATATCAGCATTAACACTAAACATAAACTTAATATTGAATTGTTAACATAACTTTAATGTCATTCTTTCCATTTACCCTCTAATGGGGTAAATGCATACAATCAAAGTTTTACTTTCCAAATTTGGGCACGAACTTGTACAGTCAGTATCATAACCCAAAACTATAAAAAAAAATCCCCCCATCTATCCTATACACCACGGTCGAAACAAGAAAACAAAAATAAGTAATAATAATTTATAAAAAGGTATTTAAAATAGTCAAATCAAAATAGCACCAATAGCTGAATTGCAGCAAAACGATCTGTAATTGTAACGACTAATGTTAAATATGGCGTCGAATGCACCAGTTAACGGCTGCTTCAAAATTAATCTGGTACATTTGACGCTACATTTTAACTTTAATCGTTACAATTCTTTATTTTAATAAATAAATAAACTTTTATTTCGGACTTTACATCCATAAATTGTTAGTAACAATTTTACTTAATCTATATTTAGTATCCTCCTCGCCAAGCCGTCTGGCCAGCGTGGCGAGTGTAGGCCAAATTCTCCAGATATATGTTTTGGAAGGCCCATCTCCAACAGTGGAGGTCTAGGACACTGTGTTCTAGGGGCTGTAATGATGAATGATGAATGATGATATTTAGTATAACTAATAATTTATTTTAAACTATCCGCTACTGGAGGCTGTCTACTTGACTGTAGCTATCCAGTGCTCCAGCAGCGGAGAGTCCCACCGATCTGCCAATACGTTTAGGAGCCTGTTGGTACTGGTTCTCAAAAAAACCCGAGGCACTGCAGAACCTCGGCAGCCCCATCAGGATCCTTAATGTAACCATCCATATCCAACACATGTAAAATTGCATCAAATAAAATGATTGAAAATAATTGCTTTTCACTGCGTGATAAATATTTTGGCGACGGCTTGTAAGCGTGAACCATCACAGTCAAGTGACGACCACTCGTGTAGCCACTAAGAATAAGAAACATACATATCTACATGCCAGCTCCCGCACAATTAAGCGCGATTTGTCACGATCTATACATACCTATTTAGCTTCATCTACATTCATCAACTATTTAATACATGCTTGTTTGTTTCGTAGACTCTTAACTGCACCTTGAGCCAGTTTTTTTTATTTGATCGTGATATGTGTGAGGTCTGCTAGGGCCTCTTTTACCTACAACTTTAGTATTATTTATCTGGCTCGTCAATCTTTCTTCACTCATCCTTTCATCATGCCCAAACCCTCGGTGCATGGCTTTCCTTATGTTTCTTCCTATTCTTTTTTTCATATTTATTTATTATATTCATTATTGTCTTCGCAAAATTTAATAAATATTACTCTAATGCATAATTAAGTATTATAAATTATTATACATTTAGTCCTTAGTATTTATCGAAACTAGAAAAATAAATTTTTGTATTTGTTTATTGCGTAATTATGTACGAGTATTAGTATGTAATATTGTTATGTAGGTATTAATACTGTTAAGAATGATTAACGAAATTCCTGACGGCGACTGTACCTAGTTAATACAGTTTAATCCGGTATACGCATTCACCTTTACGTCACGCATAAAACTTTATAGGGTGCATTTTAACACCCAAAAACTACCCCCAACCTTTGGACTCATAGTGGTTGAAAAATCGCTTAAAATATAGGTATAAGGTAATGACACCTGCTATAGTCTTCATAAAAATGGCTACTATTAAAAAAGGACAGAAAAATATTATTTATTACCTAGTTCAATTATTCGTATTCGCCGAATAGTAGGTCTGATATTAGTATTCGTATTCGTAAAAGTAGTATTCGTTGCATCACTACTACGTATGCATTGAACTTGTATACTATTTTTTTTACTGTGTTAAGCTGATGTTTCACTCTTTTCTCTATTTAAACTTTAATCTCATATTATAGCATTTATTCCTGTATACAAGTATATGTAATTATATGTATTGTATTATATCTATACATATATATGTATGATATATACATACATATTAGGTTACGTCAAGTTAATTTATTTTTGATCTCTCTTTTGTCCCAAAGGTCGACTGTCAGAGAATTAATCTTCGCCTTTTGTACTATTGTGCAAGATTTATAAAAAAAATAAAAAAAAAATAGGAAATATCTTTTAAATACGTGTGGGGCCATACACTTACGATCGTAATAATATTGTTAGGAAGTAGTTTATTAAAATGTTATTTTAATAGGCGAGAGATTACGTTACATAATAGTTACTGTTAATCGTTTATAAGTTTTTAACATAACTAGGAACAATATATTGTGTCATTATCTTGTCTCAGTTAGGCGTTCATTACGTTGTAAAAAACGTTGCAAAAACAAAAAATATTTTTTTGAAACTGTTAATTTAACTGCTGTTAATTGTGGATTGCCAAAGAGTTACGCAATAGGCCATATTGTATCTAATTTACACCCTCTGCCCTACGTAAGCAAAAGGTTATAAATTTCACGTAACTGACTATTATTTCCTGTTAGGGGTTGATTTTTAAACGTTAAAAGGGGTAGTTTTAATTTTCAGTGCGTGTGCCTTTAACAAGGCTTTGTGTTAGAGATAAGGGTGTGGTCTGATTTACTAATAAAAAGAACAGATTATTTTCTTGATTTGTGATGTGATTTATTTTGAAGGATGTAAATGTTATGTTTTATTCGAATAGATAAGATATTAAAATGGATTGTACTCATTATTGTCAGAATTTTAAGTTTGAATTTTAAGGTAACAGCACCTTTTATGGAGGTATTTTAATGTATATTTGTTTATATACGTAAAATAAGTTTTAATTTAGGATATTTTTTGCAAGTATTGATAACTATTTAGATACTCTGGAGAGAACTATGTTTGGTAGTTTACTGATTGATAGAATTCGAAACGTAGATATTCTTTAGAGAACGAAAGTTACTGACATAGCTTTTAAAATTAGCAAGCAAGCAAAAGAAACGACACATCTGCCGCAGAACCGAGAAACGATAAAGCAAACGAGTTTTAGAGTGGAGAGCACGTAGACCAGATGAACGGATGACCTGAAGAAGGTCGCTGGTGTTGAGTGGCGAGACTTGTGGCCTACATCCAGTAGTGGAGAGATACAAGCTGATGGTGATTATTAAAGTAACTCAGTATTAGGCTTTACCTTAACAACACTGTTAATATCAAACGCTATTAGAGTTGAGGGAGTGGCTACAATGGCCAAGCCCTTGTGGCGAGCGGGATTTATTTGAGTTTGTAGCGAATTATTTTTTGCGGTTTATTTTCAATATAAAATCTCGAAGGACCTGCGGTACACACTAATAATAAGGTGTAGGAAAAGAGAAAAGGTGTACGGATAAAGGATACGCACGTTATTAAATACGTTCTTCTTCTCTTGTCCAAGAAGAACGTACTCGTATGTGTCACGTCCAAAACCAAAATCAATTTAAAAGTGGAAAAATATCGGTTTTATTTTATACTTCTGTGGTGACACAGTACGGTCTACACCATCACAACAAGCGACCTGGTGGAGTAGTGGGGGTGCTTGGCACATCCACAACTAACCCAACCAAACGGAACGAATATAACCGTGGGCTAAATAAATATATTTTAAGCAATTCCAAACTGGCTTTTTATTAAAACTTCCTCCAAACTTTCACGACATGTGACATTGGACCCACTTGATTGTAAGTGGCGCGCATGGTCTATGAATATTAGCAATTGGAATCAGACACTCATGACTAACATCAGTCCCTAAGACTATGCCGGCTTGACTGGGCAATACGGCAATTCGAGCCTGATCCCAAAACGGGTAGGGGTTTATCGGCACGAACGGTGGATACTTCCCCGCTCCGGCAGACTGGGCAAATTGCCACCATTAGTCCTGCCACCTATTTAAAGGTAAAACAGAGGTATATATTTCCGAGTAAAGAAACATAAAATTTAAATAGCAGATGCGCGGTGTATCTAGCTCTCTTACGTGGAACAGTTTCGTGTAAACGATATGGCGGGGTATCACGTAAATTTCTTATCTGATTGAGGCCTGAAGTGATTTTAGGTCAATAGGGGCTGGTTTGTCTATAGTACCTACTTAATGTGGTCTTTAGAATTCAATTTATACATCACATGTTGGTAAATATTACCCAAATATATATATTTTTTTATTAATTGATATTCGTCAAAAAACGAAAGTTACTGACATAGCTTTTAAAATTAGCAAGCTGAAGTGGCAATGGGCCGGACACATCTGCCGCAGAACCGACGATCGATGGGGCAAACGGGTTCTAGAGTGGAGACCATGTACGGAAAGACGCAGAGTGGGACGTCCACCCGCCAGATAGACAGATGACCTAAAGTAGGTCGCTGGTGGGGGTTGGTTAAGGGTAGCGAAAGAGTTAAGTGGAGAGCCTTAGGGGAGGCCTACATCCAGCAGTGGAGAGATACAGGCTGATGATGATGATGATATCAAATAAAGATTCATATCTTGCCGGCATTTGTCAAATGGGCAAGTACTTAAATATAAAACATAATCGAATATATTTATGTTAGTAACTATTTATTAAATTAAATTACAGACATTTTGAACACATTTTTACTTTTATATTCTAGGTACCAAATTTTAGACAGAGAAAAATAGTAAAAACCTTTAAAACAAATTTTCTCTATTTTCTTTCTCTAGTAAGTTAAGTAGCGCTCCCAGAATTTCATACCACTTAAAACAAAGCTTACGTTAGTCAGTTCGCTGCTTCTTCCCATCATAGATTATGCTGATACCTGCTATCCTGACGTCACCGAAGAGCTACTGAACAAAATCGATCGTCTGCTCAACTTATGCATTCGCTATGTGTTTGGCTTGCGTAAGTATGATCATGTCTCTCAATTTCGCGTTCAGTTAAAGTGGCTCAATATCCGCTTTCGTAGGTCTGTCCATGTTCTCACCTTACTTTATAATATTCTTAATAATCCCAATACTCCCGCATATCTTAAATCCCGCTTCGAATTTCTTTGTAATACGCACAACTGTGCCCTTCGCTCCTCTTACAACAACCAACTTAAGATTCCTTCTCATTCCTCAACCAGATACACTGATTCCTTTACAGTATCTGCGGCTCGCCAGTGGAATAAGCTGCCCTTGGCTATTAGACGTGCACCGTCTGTCAGCGTCTTTAAACGTTTAATAACCACATCGTTCCTGGAGAAACAGAATAAAACACTATTTAAATAACCGTGTATTTATTTAAGTTATAATGTACTTGTATGTATAATTGTACGTATGGTTTATGTATTTAGGTATAATGTGTAGTGTATTAGAATTAGTTAAGAAACTTATTAACTGTATCATTAAAATTTCTTATTTTTTTCATACTGCCTATCACCTTACTCGATCCCCAAGGTTAGCTGGTAAAGAATGCCTACTGGCATTATAGCTCGCCTCTGTACTATTTTTAAGTGCATTAAAGAATTTAAATAAATAAATAAGTTGATAGACTACATTTCTCAAATTATTTTCAATTTCTACAGTATCAGTATATTCTTGAATTTCATTAAAATAATTTTTATCATCATTATTATCCATAAGTAACTCATTATCATTAAGTAAATTGTTAGTATTAGTTATACTATTATTGATAGTATTTATAGACGCATCTAAGACTTCAACATTTCGTACTTCATTATTTTTTTTTACAGTTAATTGGGAATTAGATGCTATATTACTTTCATCAAATATAACATCTCTAGAATATATATTTTTTTAATTTATTTTCGATACTATTAAATTACTTTATTATTATTGTGTGCAAAATGGCGCAGCATCTTCCGGGACAAAGTGATCCGTGGAGGGGGTCACGACCCTCAGCAGTGAGGAGAACGACGCAAGGAGGAGGTGCAAAATCCTTAAACAGTCTTAAGCTCAATAATAGTATATTACCTAATTAAATCTGCATCATGTAGTCGTAAAATAGTGAAATCATTACCTGAAACGAAACAAAAATATTAATTAGTAAATTTTATAACAAATCAAATTAAAACATGTTAACTTTAAAATAGATTTTGACAATAATACATAAAAGATATGACTAAAAGTAATACGAGTAAAATGATATAATGGCCAATGCAACAAATGATTTAATAATCACTTATCACGATCAAATAAATAAAACAATAGCTGCCGGTGCAATAAAAAGCCATCGAAACAAAAGGGCATGTATGAAGAGGTTGATGAATGTCGAAGAAGCGAAAGAGGTATGTCGAGATCGTGACAAATGGCGCTCAATTGTCTCTGCCTACCCCGCAAGGGACCTGGCGTGAAGATATGTATGTATGCAACAAATGATTAGTCTATATAAAATTATGATTAGTCTATAATATTTTATTATATATATATATTATTTAGTTATATAGGTATTGTTTTTAAGCTTATCCCTATTATTATTATGTTTTTTGAAAAATCTATGTTTAATATTGAAGTGCAAACTTTGCTGAATTGTGTAATTTTTAGAATTTTTGTAATTATGTTTCCTGAATAAATAATAATAAAAAATAAAATAAAATAATTGTGTATAAATTAACACGTCGGCATATTCTACTCCTCCCCCTACCCAACCAAATACTGTGTGATTCCGTTAATGCCGTCTTGGAAGATCTTTCCATAAATGTATTGCCGGCAGACCTACTTAGGCCCAATTCTATTGTCTTTAGGATAAAAACGTACAAAAGCGTTGAAACGTCTTTCAATACATTTCATACTATTGCGTCGCCTCACGTCACGTTAACGTTTTATAACCTATTGAGGTTTACAGTCGTGATGATACTACACCTAAGATTATACAAGACGGGACACGTGAAGCGCAAACCGTCCCGTTTCATGCAATTATGTAATTAGCCAGGAGAAACGGAACGCAGCAAACACGGAGCCGACATGTCACGGAATTACATTTGGCTGTTTATCTAATTTGTTAAACTTCAAGATTCTGCAGTTCAACATGAATATGCACAAGTTGAACTTACACGTTTGTCAATTATGTGTTCTGACGTCTCCAAATAGAATCATTCATTTTAAGGTGGGTTTAGACTAAATACATTAAATATAGTATATTCCAAGGCAAGAAACCAAACGGAATGAGAACCAAAGCTAGATCAATTGATTCAAATTTAATAAGTGAACATTCATATTGGTTTTGTTGTTTCACGGACAATATACAAAAATTGATTAAACTAATATTTTTTAAGTTTTAAATTAAAATACTCGGAACATTCTAGAAGTTGCCATTAGGAAATATTTCCGCTACTCGATCATAGATGGCGCCATAGATGATACATACAATTATAAAATGTTCATCTGTTCTCGTCTCTCCTATGCTGCGCCAGCCTGGTACCTTGTGGCCTAGACGTGATGTTTTGTCATTTTATCTTGAAGAAATAACAAAACAAACGGAACCCAATCAGTCCTGGTCTCCATGACGCAAGTTAACTTTTCATGGAGGCCAGGGAACCCCATATTTTTAGTATATTTATTTGTACTTAGAATTAAGGTTTTTTTATATTGTACTCTTTATTTTGGTTAATAAAAATTATTATTATTACAGTAGTTTGTGGAGTACCTATCCAAATGTATTATACTATACGACATGAACAACAAAAACATGTCTATATCTACAATGCATCCTTATGATTAGTGTTTTTAAAGTTCAGACAGACAGTGGGGTCGTCCAGGCCCGGATGGCTAATGGGCCTGGGTTGGGGATGGGGACATTCCAACGTTTTCCCCGGCAGGATCTCAGCGGGTAACCACGCGCCGGTAATTCATGCATTGTCCTATTGCAGAATAAATAAATTGAATTAATTAATATTATCAGTGAAAGTTATTTAAATCTTCATATGCTCTAGTTAACGAATGAGCATGGAGCACTTGTTTGTGTGATCAAAACATTAATAGAGCATGCGCTAGAATTCTAGTTCTTAAATCCAAATTATGCTCTTGCAATCCATTTCTAGTTTCCAATTTAGTTCGTCAATTTTTTGTGTGTATTTTGGTAATTCGTCGGTCGTCAGTCGGCGGCAATCCGTCATCATTCGTCAAAGTCGCTCCAACATAGTTCCAGCCCAAACAAGTCGGCAGACACAAATTGCTTAAATATTTAAAACGGGAATTAAATTTAAGGGATTTGGCGCTAAAATATTTGACTACGCGTGGATACATTTATTTAAACCGTGAAATTAACTTAGCTTGTGAAATGTTTTTATGCACCGCTCAAGAACTTATTCGTATAAGAAGCTAACCAAATAACCAAAATAAAATTAGTACGATCACACACATCTATTTGGATAAATTAAATACACTTTATCATCAACATCATCACCACAGCCCCTAAAACACAGAGTCCTAGAGTCCTAGAGCTTTTGAAGATGGGCCTTCCGGAACATATTTCTGGAGAATTTGATTAACTCTCGCCACGCTGGCCAGACGAGTTGGTAATATTCTGATGCTATTTTTTTATTAATGATTCCACAATTTGGTATTAGTTGAACCAGGACTGACTGCTTAACGTGTTAACTATAAGCGGCACAGAAAAGTTTTCCTAAAAATATCGCCACTCATACCGATCCTAATCAACTACCTATTTGATGACGAGAGGTCGACGATCGCGCGAACGTTGATTTACGTAATTATTTCGTATTTCGGTTGTGAGTGAGATCAATTAATGATGTTTTGTTTTTTGAACAATGAGAATTACTTAAAAAAAAAAAAAAAAAAAAAGTAGTACTAATGACACCTGAAGCCTAAAAAAAACAACAACAGTTGACAACTACAGGCGGTATATATACTGGAACTTGCAATATATCTAGCAAACCTACATTAGAATATAATAACTATACGCTATTCATTGAAGCCTGAGACAAAGTGTAAATAAAAAAACCAGTGGTACCCCAACTTATTATTACAACTATTGCCTGCGGCTTTTCCTGCATGATTATAGCCTATTAAAACTATGTTCAGACGGCCGGAAGGAATAGTAATAATAATAATAATAATAATTATTATTATATCCCCATAATCTCTGCAGTCTTGTCGGCAATATCGCTTTTGTATTAAAAGCAATCCTTGGACAACGTCTCTTCCACGCGTTTATAAATATGTATTAATGTCTGCTTTTCTGTAGAACGCATTGGACAGACTTGATCACTTTTTCTTTGTGAAGAAAATGTATAGGCACTGCTTGGTCCAGGTTCGCTCATTTTTTAATAAGAAATATGTCAAAGATAACAAAAAGAAAACAACAGAAAACCAGTAAAAACTTAACACAAAAAACAACAATTTTAACAAGGAAATAACATGAATTTAACAAAATTGTTTGGAGACAATCGCACTCGCGTCAACAAGCAAATCGAGATCGAGATTTGGTAAAGATGGCGGATATAACCCTGCTAAATGCAAAATAATATATTTCTACTAAAATGGTTACACAGCGGTACATCTTTATTTGTCAGTATTAAAATGCATTCAAAAGTTTAGAACCATTGTCATTTTAGGTATTTTTTGTTGTTGCAAACATTAATTGAAAGTCATATTAATTAAAAATGCATTATAAATAAAATTTAAAGGATTATATAATTAATTCAAAACTTGCTTGCTTTATGCGACAATTTTTGTTTATTTTTTCTACAAAATACTGTTTGCATTTGTTTTTGCGATGGCAAAATTTTTATTTTCATAATTGATATCCTTTAAAGTACCTTTTTGGTGGTTTCTTTACATTTTGTCTCAGGCTTGGATGAATATAATATAGGTTGTTATTTGTCTGACATTAAAAAAGTGTATAAGACATTTTCGCCTTCCAAAATGTTCCTTATTTGTAATTCATCTTCGAAGGGGAGAATCCGCATTCATTCATACAGCCGTTCTCCCGGGAGAAACGTGAATATACGGGGCTAATTGTATAATATTAACATTTATTTCGTCTAGTCTGGCGTATTTAAATATCAAATGTGCGATATTCAGGAAAACTGCGGCTAAATTAATTCATTCTGTCTACACTTTCACTTGGATCTTTCATCTGTTCATTCTATATTTTAACCCATATCTATATCTGTAAAAAGAAAAGTCCTGACTGACTCGATAAATAATGCATAGCGTCGGTAATCTATTTCTTTCATCACAAACGTTAGTTTGTCAAATTAGTGGTTTCTTTTATTTACCTACTCATAATAAAAGTATCATTACGACCGTATAATTTTCGGGGTGGTCAGAAACCACGATTATAAAGAAACGGATTCTATATTAAACGGATCATATATTATATAAGCTATGCCCTCGCTAATCCATCTGGCCAGCATGCATTCGACCTGACTAACCGGATCCTGATGATAAAAACAAAGTTTAAATAGAACAATTTAGTTTGCCATTTTTCCCATAATTGTTAAAATCTTCCGGCTTGATTCTTTCGAGAGTTGGCAACCCTAGATCTACGGCGTCTCACTAAGGCTGGGTTGCACCAAAATGCAATTTCTGTTATTGTGACGATGAAGTTTTAAAATGACAATGATTAAACCGATTTGGTACAACCCAGCCTAAGTTGTGATGTACGGAATCTATGAAAGACACACTGCTTGCGTCACGTACTGTTAAGTGTTGTCCGTTCACGTACAAATCTGGTGTGCCCGGGACTTAAACATTAATGTCTGAGTAATTATGTATACTTGGTAGCTCCATGCGGGCTGTCAGACACAATGTGAGTGATATACATTCTGGGTACGGTCAGCAAAACCACTGTCTCTTGTAGTATTGTTTTAAAACCTAACATGAAAGAAAACTTTTTTTTGCATACTACAATTAGTAGTATATCAAATCTTTTTTTAAAATTAAATTTAAATCATTTATTGCCGTATGGTTAGTACGTAACATTTGGATATTGTCAATACATATTAGTTTATACAATACAAGGAAAGAAAATAAAATACTAAAATAGTAACCTCGATCTAAGTTATACGTTTTATTGTCCCAAACGTTGGCTGTCAGAGAATGTAAAAGTTTCATCATGACCGTTTTTTTCCCTGGTCAGAAACCACGCTTATAAATAAGCGGATTCACATTTAGCTAACTTTACTATAGGACAATCATGACAAGCTCGTCGATGCGTCAGAAAATGTCTAGCGGCATTAAGCCCGCCCCTTGTACATAGTGCAATAAAGTTTTAAATAAATAAATAAATAACCATGGCTGGACAGAACCCAATAGCAATTCATTCATTACAGCCCTAGAACAAAGCGTCCTAGACCTCCACTGCTGGAGATGGGCCTTCCAGAACTGGAGAATTTGGCCTACACTCGCCACGCTGCACTGGCCAGACGGCTTGGCGAGGATAGCCAGCAATAGCAATACAATAACTAAAACATATTTGCCATAAATAATATAAATTTATGTGTTACAAATTCCTTATTTGCAGTCCCGCAAAACAGGATTCCGCTTCACCTAGTGTTGCCCAAAGCAGGACCAAGACCAAGGATCCAAAGACCAAGTCACAAAGATTAATTATTGTTTGATTATAAGTAATTATACAAATTTATTCAAAGGAATTACGGAACAATGATTAAAAAAAATATATATATTATAATCGCAGCCCGTCGGTTTTTTTCTATAAAACTATATTTTTATGCATTATTATTTTATGTTTTTTTAAGTAAAATCCTATTTATAAAACCGCAGTTCTCTAAGCAAACTTAGAGATCAAAGACTGCATAATCAAAGGGATATTGCAACAGAAAATAAACAAGTTTTTCCCGAAAATCAATAGAAAAGGAGCGGCCAACAAGCAATGCTGTAAGTTCATGCTCGGAATACGTAACTAACATTCCTTGGTAGACCGTAATCTCTCGTAACCATAGACGTATACAAAATTAAATCAGCATATTACTATTTTTTTTTATTATAAGCACGGCATGTGACATCGCGCCCACCTGTATAAGAGCTATAAGAATGGGAGCAACTAGTAAAGAAAAGTATCATCACGATCGTTTCTTTTAATTAATTAAAAATTGAATTTAATTTAATTCTCAGTGCCAACATTCGTAATTCCAATGCTTTCCAATTGCTTTGGTTAACGACATCGTAATCGAACCAATAACAAACCTTCATTTTATGGCGCGACACAATTGCCAGGGATCGAACGTTGTGACTGTGGCAGTTAAAAGAGCTCACTCTTCGAAGCCTTAGAGAACACATCTTAGTAGTACACCTAAGTCATGCAGTAGCGATTGTAAGAAGTTAAGCAGTTAAAATCAACATACTCATGTTAACTATTTCTGTTTTTATTATTTTTTCTTATAAATTTAGGTATAAATTTATTTCAACAAAATAACAAAAATAACAAAAAAATACAGAAAACTAAATATATAAAATCATCTAACATTCATTCACATTTAATCATTCATTCGTTCCTTCAAACATACCTGCTCCATCCTCACATCCTATCCATCTCACTCGCTTTCTTGTTCCTCTGATCCTTAAGCTTATAGTCCTTATTACAGAAATTTTTATTTTTAGCCAGCCTGCAACTTGTGAGAATGGCTTCTGCCATTTTTCAGAAAGCCGGGAACGGTCTTTTTGACAAAAGCCGCGTACTCAGCACCTAATGAGCCATCACATGAGATAACCAACGGCGTAAATGAAGCTCTGAGATCTTCTGCTGCCCTGTCGTATTTACGGTGTTTCTGTTTTTATTAAATTTACCTGTATTTAGCATTTAATTTCTACCACGAGTGAACAAGAAGCCAGTAAAGACCATGACGTTTAAAAACCAGGTTTGTGCTGTTACTCGGGAATATATATTGTTTTTGGTAAGGCACATACTCATATTATTGTCTATGGTAGCAATAAAAAGATCGCCCAACTCACATTTGTCATTCAAAAGCAACAAAATATTATTCAAAAATATCGTCTGAAGGGGAACTGAGGGTGCTTCACTATTAGGAAATGTTTAAGAAAAATACCAGAACCCGAATCCATTTACTATGTCAATAAACATACATTTAAATTGACGATACTAGCCATTGGTACGTAAATATTAAATGCAAGCCCTTTGACTAACCTAGCCAACCCGTCTGGCCAGAGTGTGGCGAGTATAGGCCAGAATCTCCAGAAATATGTTTTAGAAGATTATTGCAGTGGAGGTCTAGGACTCTGTGTTTTTTCTGTGATGCTGATGATGATAATAGAAAAGATGGTTTACTCTCATTTCTTAAAGAGCTCCTTACAGCGTATGTAAGTAAATGTTGTATGTAGTGTATATATATATGTATGTATATAGTGTGTAGTATATGTATTTATTTTTATATAAATAAATAAATATGCTCTGTATTGTCCTAAAGGTTGGCTGCTTGAGAATGCCTAGCGGCATTAAGCCCGCCTCTTGTAGATAGTACAATAAAGTTTAAAATAAATAAATGATATCACAAATACATCTTCGTATGTATTTATTTATTTTATATACTTTTATACCGACGCGGACGTTTGACACCGTATGTAGCTGTAAGCGGTACGCGAGGTCCATGGTCCATGCTACGGACACCAACCACTGACGACCAACATCATGCCGGCCGAACAAAATCATTCATCGCGTATAGGACTCCATGCGTTTTAAAACATCATCGTTTTAAAAAGTTTTCTCTTATAGAATAGAATAAGTGGACTCAAATTTAAAAAAGAAAAAATGGTATTTTCAATTCGACGAAAAAGTGCATATTTGAAATAGGGCTAAATGGTGTAAAGGGGACGTAATCAAATAGGGGAAGGTCGCACATTTGCTGATGACAATGAAATACTGTATATTTTTGTTTTGCATTTTTGTCTCAGAGTTGTTTTAATATTTCGGAATAAAAACACAAATTATAATAATATTAATAAATCGTTTATTATCAGGCAACAGATGGCCCATAGATAAATATATATATATACCTTACAACTAAAATACATATAAAAATAACCTTAGACATGAATAATAATATTAATTAATCTAAAGCTTCCGTATCTTCATCTTGTGGTCATAGAAGTACCCATCTGGTACTGTGACCACCTTCCGAGGAGTACGAGAAACTTCAATGGACGGTGCCGGCGTCCCTGCTGAGGGTGGTGCTGCGCGGGGCCCAGCAACATTGTTAGTGCTGCGTAAAGCAAATCATAAATTTGGAGACTCTTACATTTGTCGCACGCTGAAGATGTGGAATTCTCTCCCAGATAGTGTGTTTCCCCACTCCTATAACCTGGAGACGTTCAAGCGAAGTTTGAAAAAGCATCTTGTGAAGCCGGCATAGTAGTAGAGACTAATGCCGGTCGTTGGTGACTGGCGTCAGTTGCTCTTGGACCTCACGTTTATATAAAGAAACACGAATGTATTTGCGGTACACAACACTGAGAGGCCAGAATTCCTTGGTCAGGAATATTTTGAGGTTGAGTTTCTGACCGCACACGAATCCTAAAGGCCTTGAATCTGGTGTCACCCAATGTAAGTCGTTGATAGACCCGGAAAAATAACTAGCGTGAAGATAGGTAATTTATATTGCGCAACACATACGTTCCAATATTTCGATAACAAAGGCAACACTAGGAGAAGCAAAAACTAATCTAACTCTAGCAGTCGTAAAGATAACATAGGTCGGCCCGTTGGGACCTTCAACTGACTTATTGTAACGACTGGGCGTTCTAAGAATAATATTTTAGTTGTAGGTTCATACAGGTTAAAAATGTTATTATTCAAAAAATATTGCCTCCGTGGTCTAGCGGTTAAGTCCGTGGATTTAGACTCGGAGGTACCGGGTTCGATTCCTGGTCGGGACACAAAAATATTTATTAACGTAAATAAATACATACAAAAAAAATTTTACAAAATATAAAATTAATATTAATACTAAGGATAGGGATAAGTCCCGTCCGCGTGGAATGGTGGCAAGAACGCTGGCTGCATTTCCCCGCTGAATTGCAATACTGATTCTTTGGGCGAAGAAAGAGCCAGCCCTCTTGTCACCGGAGGAGACGACAAGACGCGGTGTTATGTCTTTTAAAATGTACATACATACATATCTTCACGTCAAATCCCTTGCGGGGTAGGCAGAGACAATTAAGCGCCATTTGTCACGATCTCGACATACCTCTTTCGATCCTTCAACATTCATCAACCTCTTTATACATGCCCTTTTGTTGCAAAGGCTTTTTAATTCATTTTCAGCTATTGTTTAATTTATTTGATCGTGATAGGTCGTGGTCTGCCAGGGCCTCTTTTACCCACAACTTTCGCATTATACATCTGGTTCGTCAATCTCTCTTCGCTCATCCTTTCAACATACCCGAACCATCTGATCATGCCTTTTCTTATTTTTGTCCCTATGCTTTCTTTTATACCTACCTTTTTGTGTATTTCAACATAACGTATGCGGTCCGTTAAAGTTACGCCGCATATCCGACGCAACGACCTCATTTCTACTGCATTAACTCTACTCTCATTAGTATTCTGACATTTCCACGTCTCGCTTCCATACATAAGTCTCTCTAATAATCTAAGTAATCTCTAAAATATCCGACTAGATTTTTCAGACTAGAAAATGTTGGATTGTGCAAGCGAGAGAGATGCAAAGCATTGAACCCTCTTGAAACGCTAATTACATTTTAATTCCATCGAATATTTGTTCTCTGCGAACAGTGGTAGGTAACTATTTCTTCGGGGCAGGCTACATACAACCTTAAATAAAAATCAATCTTAATACCAGCGTTTTGGTTGCAAATATTATGAATTAAAATACCCAGTCTTTATATAAATGTCAATAAGGTCAGCCTATTGGGACCTTCTACTATTTAGCTGCCTTTAGAACTATGTACGTCTAACTTTGTCGGTAATTTAGTATCAATTTCTACGGGATCGGGTTCCAAGCTTAATGTGATAAGGTTCTACGCAGAAATTACCTTTGATATTGGTATACCTTCTTGCTCTATCCAATTAAAAGTCACATGACTTAATAATATAGGATTAGGTGGGTTATTTATTGTATTTCATTTATTTATTAATAGTAATATAGCCTAGCTTTTAGCGGTAACTGAAATAGGTATTAACTAACGCACAGAAGTACTTCTATTTGCGGGTGGTTACCCGCTGATACCCTGCGGGGAAAACTTGTCTCCATCCTCAACCCAGGCCCATTAGCCATCCAGGCCTGGACGACCCTACTGTCTGCCTATTTGCACACCTAATAATAAATAAATAAAACGTTATCAAACACTTTACAACGGAAGAAGTTTCTGGAATCGGTACAATACGGAATAAGCTTTCGTTCAAACAAAGAACTCCGTCAGTAATACCAACGTTAAAACTTTAACAGTAACATCCAACATACGCGATAACGTCACTCGAGTGAGTCCATTTCAACAATATGTCTTTGCTCATCTCAGATGTATTGTCAAAGATGTAACACGCAATAGATCTGCTGTTTAAGAAATAAAGAAAAAAATAAGAAAATATCACAATAATTTTAAATGGTTACAACAAAATATGAGAAATAAATCTTAATATAATACCGAAACATACATACAGGTATGGCGATAAATAGGTGGCCAGATCAGCATATGCTACAGCTGCGACAATTGCGTTTTGAAGCAAACCTTCTTCGTGTGACTATTGTTTTACTACTGTAAATATCTGATCGAAAAGTACAGTGTTCCTTAACGTGCGGTAAGGCATAAAGTGCCGATGAGATGAAGATTTTTCAATGCTTTCCTTTGTACCTGATCATCATTTAATTTATACACTTTACGTGGTATTACAGTACATACTCCAATACACCATGCAAGGAGGAGTCAGAAACACTTAATAATATTTACATACATTCATGAAAATTAAAGAAAAAAGCTACAAAATATGTTAGGAATCAAAAAATACATTTCAATGTTGTCATCCTTAATTAAATCTATATTTTTTAGCCAAAGAAATGTAGTATTCAAAGTTAAATTTAGAATTAATAAAAATATATGTTATTTTATCGATTCTCACAGAAGTACCAACATGCTTTGCTGATCTTGCAAAGATCGTCTGCAAAAACGTCAATCTGTGGTGATGATTTAATCAGATTCTGAAATGCATACAACGCTCTGGGCAATGGAGAATAACGGTGCGCCAATGTGAGTGAGGCGGCGAGGGTTAGTGTCTGGTCTGTAGAGTTAAAACTCTTTGGTAAGGCAGTCGTAATCGTAGTAGAAAATAACCGTGGAACGGCGACACTGGTTTCATTGCGTCTAGATTAGTCCGCCGATTGTTACCGGATTGTGTCTGTAGGGTTACTCTGTGCTACTTCAACGCAATCTAAATCGCAAATAAAATACCAACTCCATGCAATGCGGTAGTTCTAAAAATTCCGTTTAATACCTAACTAAAATAACGATGTATGTTGACCATGTTTAAGTTGCATATTTTATCTTTAATATGTATAATGGTTACTTTAATAGTTAATTCAATAACATACTTTATTTATTAATAATTCAATATAGATCCCAGATGAACTAGCTGTATCAGCCTATAGGCCAGACATTTTAGTGTTTTCTCGGAACTTGTATTCCGTGGGAATCAAATATTCCAAAATACCACAACATGAAGTCAAATAAATATTATGATCTCATAGAAGAAATGATCAGGAACGGGTTCAAGACTCAGCTTTACGTAGTGGAAGTTGGTGCGAGAGGAGTTCCAGCAAAATCTTTGCACCACTTAATAATAATAATAAAATTCTTGATTGCACACAAAATATACAATATAAAGTGTTGTACATAGGCGAGCATAATACCATGAAGGTATTCTCTACCAGCTAACCTTGGGATAGTGAGAGATTAATTATTATGGGTGCAGAGTGTGAAAATGGAAGTAATATAGTAAATACCAGAGTTAAAATATGTACTTACTAAAAAAATTGGGTCTAATTGTCTGCCGTTAATATATTTAAGGAAAGAGCTTCCATGACGGCATTAACGGAATCATACAGTATTTGGTTGGGTAGGGAGAGGAGCAGAATGGTGATGTGTAAGCGATTTGTTGTGCACTAAAATAAAAAAGGAGGCCTCCTTTTCAATCCGGCCTATTGTCGGTTGCAAGCCGGGACACAATTCCCTGTAATGCTTAGAAATTTAATAACTTTATTTAATACTGTAAAATTGCTGAATTTTTGATTAATCTTGTAAACTAAATCTAGTCCGAAACAGTTAAAAACATTTCGTTGAATCCGCATTTCCCGAGTTAATGCAGTGTAAACTACTAGGATGATATAAGTGCATAGGAAGTTCAATCTTCCACAAGGTATTGAAATCGACCCCTTCCTTGCTTGGAATATCGTCTTCCTTTTACCTTCTGTGGCCCTATTCTGTTTCTTTAATCGCAACCGTTAAATTAGTCCAATTAAATTTAGTTAAATTAGTAAATAGTCAATGTAACCTTTATAACCGAGCTTATATTAAAAATAACAAAAACATTTTTTTTTAACATCCTCCGTGGTCTAGCGGTTAAGTCCGTGGGTTTAGACTCGAAGGTACCGGGTTCGATTCCTGATCAAATTTATTAATTTAAATAAATCTATTTAATTTATTTGTGATATTTCTCGAGTTTGGTACGCTGGAGACATCGACGAGCTTGCCACTTGTCATGATTGGCCTGGCCTATAGTAAAGTTGGCTAAATGTGAATCCGCTTCTTTATAAGCGTGCTTTCTGACCACCCCGAAAGGGAAACGGTCGTGATGACACTTTTATTTTTATCTTAATTTTTATGTTTTTTTTAAATACTGATCACAATATGTGACATCGCGCCCACCTGATGGAAAGCGAGAATGGGTGCAACTGACGTTTCTATCATTATGCCATCCTATCAAAATGCTTTTTAACACTTCGCTTAAAGGACTCCAGATTATAATAATGAGAAAACACTCTGAGCGTGCGACAGATGTAAGAAACTTAAAAATATGAAAAAAAAGTTGCAGTTTGAACACCGAAATGTACAAATGAGAAATACACTATTCTTACGTACATTTGTCATAAATTTAAAACAATATCATTGCCGTGCAAGGAGAGGACGTCATAAAAAAAAGTTACCATCTGATCCTCACCAACCGGTCTAGCCCGTGGCGAGTGTAGGCTAAATTCTTTAGGAATATGTTCTGAAAGGCCTGTCTCCAGCAGTGGAGGTCTCAGTGTTTTAGACACGATAATGAATGATGATCAACTTTAACCTTTTAGTGGTGGCAGTTTGGTGCAAATTTATATGTCTGGTTAAAGAGAACGAATAAATATTTACCTCGATAATATCAAGGAAGCACAACAATTTTTTTACTGCTTGACTCAAACTTCAAAGACTGAGTGCGACCCGGCAAAGTTAATAATTGATAATATTGACAATGTCCGTTCGTTAGAGAATCTCGTTTGCGCTGAAAGAAACAGACTTTGGTTGCTGGTAATTCAGATTCTGCTGACTTTAGCTTATTTTAAAATGAGAAACCCAGTCGAGGCATTACGGACGAAACGTTTGCAAGATCTTTTACAGAATTAAAGGTGTTTTTTTCCAACTTTCAGGAAATGTTAAGTAAAGGTGGGTTTAGACTAAACGATCAAAATATTATTCAATCTGCTTTATTTATTTTTATACGAGTATCAGTACATATACAAGTATTATCACATTTTATATATGTATCAATAAGGTGTCACAGCTTTCACTAAAAAGACGATTTTTATAAAAGTTTATAAACGTTTAAAAAGATGATTTTAAAAAGGTGGCAAAAACTTTTTTAGGATATAGTGAGGATTGATATCTCTCTTAATTATTATTGTTACTGCAAATCATTTAGGTATTTTTGTATGTTTATTGTATAAACTATATGTGAAGAACACTTACTAACGAATTGGCTTAGGCTGTTATGTTAGGTTTACGTGTTTGTAAATAAAAACAAGAAATAAATAAAACTAAAATTAATAAAAAAATAACTTAAATATGACTTATAAAAAAAAATTACATATTTTTTTTTTTTAAATGCAGAAAAAAACACAATTTGTGTGGTACATGGTATGTTTGAAACATGTTTAAGTATTCTAGTTATTTCATGTGTTGCTGGTTGGTATTCTTTTGGTGTTCTTACCTAAGTAATACGAAATACCAACGCTCTTATATTGTCTTTAGTCTAAACCCGCCTTAACTTATTTGTTTAAAAATGTATTTAAGTTAGGTTGTCTTCATTATTCATCATTATAGCCCCTAGAACACAGTTCTAGACCTCCACTATTGGAGATTGGCCTTGTACCTGGATAATTAATTTCGCCTACACTCGCCACGCTGGCCAAACGGGTTGGCAAGGGTCTGATGTCAATTTTAATCACAGTTTATTAACGATTCCAAAAGCTGGTATTAGTGGCACCGGCACCGACGGCTTAATGTCTTCTCCGAGGCACTTGTCGACTTTCGGGTTGCACATAGGCATGTAGTCTATCTTAATTCTGACTTGCCTGGTGGGTTACTGCTATACCAGGTATTGTAATCTCATAGGTACTGATAACTAAATTTTAAAGGTTATTAATTGATCGTTGTGGTGCAGTTCTGTATATGTTTTATTTTGTAAATCTGATATAGCTGAGTTTTACTTGCAGATTCCTTTCTCAGTCAGATTAAACATTAACAGGTCACTGGAATCTGCTAAGCTGCTGGTCTTCTGCTAACAGCTTACGTATTGGACCACTTTGCTGCTTAGTCTTCTACTAGCAGGAGTAGAATCATTCAAAATAATTAAATTTATAAATGCCTGTAATAGGTTTACGTGAATAAAGATATTTTGACTTTGACATGCCGGGGTTCGAACCACGTTCTTAAAACTTATTATTACAAATATAATTTTATAATAATACTATTGAACCCGGCATTGCAAGTGTAACACTATACGAGTAGGTCAGCGAAAAACGAAGGCTTATTAAATGTGCCTGAAGGGTATTATTTTATCCATTTTTTCATTGTTAACAACATCTTTGATAAAAAAACAAGACACGTTCCATGTGAAGCCTAGTGGATTAATCGTTCGTTGTCTTCGTGGATTTCCCATTGTATTCTTTCATTTTATCATGGCCATTGTCCGAAGCACAATGGAGCGAACGTGGAGTGCTATGGAACTTGCTACAATCAGCACAAACACTACACTCAAGTCAAATCAATGGAATATACACTTTGCTGTATATCAACATTTATTATGTATTATATTTATTTAAGGACAACTATTGGTCAGTTACTTTATTACTTGCTTATAGAATAAGGCATTGAGTCGATGATAACTGTACCACCTTTAGGTGCCACAACATGCACAAAATACAAGTGGTAGGTACTTAATTATTTTGTGTGTACTTTTGTCATAAATCATTGTTTTATTTTTTTAACTTTATTTTATGTTTTTATTAACACTTATTTTTGTGACAAATAAATATATATTTTATTTATTTATTTTTATTTGTTGTGTTCACTTCAAACAGGCAAAGAGTCTAGCCCATATAGCCAAGTCTGATGTAATATATCTTTCTTTATTATGAGTTAATGAGATCATCATCAAATTCCAGATGCTGCAGAATTTGATGCTTTTCTTGGAGTCACTCGCGGCATTATAGCTCAAATTATTTCTTCTTATTAAACGCTCTTGGCAGAGTGGTCGTGGTCTCCACTTGGGTGTCAGTGGCACGCTTAACAAGCCGTCGCCACTCCTCTCGAACTGCAGTCAGCCCAGGTGATTAATTGCTGGACCTGGTCATTCCACCTCATCGGAGACTTACCACGCATTCTCTTGCCATTATCTTTTCCCTGAACTACCAGGCGCTTAATATATGTATCTCTACGCCGCGACACGTGTGTAAAAATGCGTGATTGTACCATTGAGGAAAGGCGCTGTCTTATTCCCAGCTCCTCCAGGATGGACTTGTTGGTTCGGAACTCCGTCCATGATATGCCTAACATTCTCCGTCAATACCACATCTTTAGAGCAGCAATTTGTTTTAATTCTGTTCCGCGAAGGATCCACGTCTCTGCAGCATACAAAAAAATAGGCGACACAGGAGCTTTGACCAGCCAGATTTTAGTAGCTTTCGTAATGATTCGGTTTTCTTTTTATTTTCCTTAACTTGTCCATAGTAGATATATACTTACTAATTAAAATTTATATAAAATTATGGGACGTGCACACCCGTAAAAGCATCGGTGACAATCAATAGCATTTTTGTCTGAGGCCATATGATGTTGAAGGATTAAAGAGATAACAGCAGAAACTAAAACTTGTGCAGCATGTATGACAATTTAATTTGCCTCACGTATTTAAACCCCATTAACGACATTCAATAGGTCATTCTCCGGCGGTGCAGCTGACAATCGTGAGACGAGAATTTCGTCATAATTTTTGTTGTCGTGTCTCATGTTCTTTAAAAGTAAGAGCGGATTATATCCCGTCATCTAGGGATATGATCTTTCCCATAACACTTTGTAAACTTAGAAACTTTCTTGCTGGCGAGTTTCTTTCCATCGTTAAGCCGTTGACAGTAATATCACAAACTCTTAGCTACGTCACGACTTTTAGAGATTTAAAGATACAGCCAGCCATACACGGCTATCGAAATCATTTCTATGCTAAGCCGTATTGGGCTGCGTTTCCCGGCTTCAGACGTGTACGAGGAAACTAAGCGGTGCGCGGGGATAATATATATAAATAGTGTCACGTGAAGTGAAGTGTAGTGATATAAAAAAAAACGGTTCGTGTTAGTCACCTGAGTTTCAACAACTTAGGTAAATACTTAGATCTTTCACTTCGTTACTTAACGCAATTAAAATGTTGTCAAGCTGACACAATTAAGATCAACTTTACACAGCTGTCGGGATCTTCCTATTAGAATTACTTAACACTTGATCGGATTGAGAACGATTCAAACCGCTTATACCAGGAGTTAATTTGCTAAAATCTAATATCTCTGATCTGATGTGATATTAGCTTACATGCTATTGCACTATTAAGGGTGTTGACTCTACAATGTTATCCCTTCCACTCAACACTCCGCAAACGAACTACACGCATAGGTCAGAATCGCCAGAACGCACAATACTGTAGTCACCCTACGCGTACGTTTAAATTTGGGGACTTATACATCTGTCGTACAATGAAGATGTGGAAAGCTCTTCTTACCTCTGTGTTTCAACTTTCTTATAACCTTGTGTCCTTTAAGGGAAGTGTGAAAAGCATCTTGTCAAGCCGGCATAGTGTTAGGGACTCATGTCAGTCGTTAGTATCCAATGATATCTGCTCATCATCTGTTTCTGTTGCTGAAACGACGATGAAGATATCGAGAAAACCATGACAGAGGCTCGGGTGACATTCTAAGACGAGACAGTATAGCCATTGTTAGTAAATAGTTCATGTGTGGCCGACTGTATCTGCTTGTAAGATGGATAATAAAGTTGACTTTGAACTGTGCTCTTCATAAATATAGGCACGACTCATGATTTGTCTAACCTAGGTTAACTTAATCGCTTGGCTATAAACCATACTATACACAGAATAGAAAAAACTAACCGTGGCCCTTCTTAACTTTTATTTTATTTTACTTCCCATGGTCTGGCGGAAGACTTAGAGGTAGAGGTATCGGGTTCGATTCCTGATTCAATTGAACACAATCATTCATTTGTGATAGTGCTTGCTATTTTTTGTCTTTACGTATACGCCTATAGCAAAGTTAGCTAAAAGTAAATCTGCTTTTTTAAACGTGTGGTATCTGATCTTTTCGCATGGACCGCCACATAAGTCACTACGCCTACCAGATGGTGAGCAGCACGCGAGGTCCAAGAATAGAGAGCAACTGTCACCAGCTACTGATATCACTCCTTACCATTATGCCGGCTTAAAGTAAGAATATAAAAAGTTGAACATTTAACCCTTTTAGTACTAAACTTTAACTTAGTACTATCTCTGTGGTCTAGCGATTAAGTTTGTAGAATTATACGCGGAGGTACCGGGTTCGATTCCTGGTTGGGACACAATAATTAATTTATTTACTATATGACGAGCTTGCCACTTGTAAAGTTGGCAAAATGTGAATCTGCTTCTTTAAAAAAAGGCCAGGTTTCTGACCTGAAGGAACACGGTCGTGATGATACTTTACTTCACATAGTACTAAATTAAAGTACTCAACAAGCTCATGTAAAAGAAAACGTAAAATTGTACTACAGACAGCAAATGTAAAATTATCATTCATTTTGGGAGTGTCAACTTTTGTATATGAATAGAGAATAAATATGCAGGTATTTGGTATTTAGAGCCCATTTATGGTTACTGCGACAAATGTCAGCGCCTACAATAATAATTAAAGTAATAAAAACTAAAGCCGAAAGAAAAATGAAGCTCACTGCATTTTAACCCTCAAAGAGTCGCGCGGAGTCCAATCGACCGTACCGTACACATTTTCGTTAATAATATTGATATTTATTTCCACACGCATTTCTCATTTTAGCATATCTTCACTACCAAGAGAAACAACCGGGCTCATAAATTATTTTTGTTCTAGTCGCGGCGCATTTATAAAATTTATTTTTTCTACTTAAAAGTTATTAGTGTTTTATACCTTATATAGGTGCGGTGGTGGCTTGATTGTATGAACGCTTTCCTTATATCCTACAAAGCAATAGTGTACGTAATAAATACCTAAAATAATTGTTCTAACTATATATAACTAGGTGACTCGGCGAACTTCGTACCGCCTGACAAGCAATGAATGTTATTATTAGTAATAATAATACTCACACAAAACAATTTTCAAAACAACACAATTTGCGACGTAAAACTGAGCCTAATCGATTTGACAGTTGTTGTTCTTTTTTAATTAATTAATTTGGTTTGTCATTTACTATATAATATATAAATATGCTAAATATAAATTTCTGAATGCACGCATAAATATTTGACAACCAATATTGACAGGTACGAACCCCACGAATATTTTGTATTGCAAAATGTTTTTCTTTTATAAAATTTTTTCATCAATTTTCCAATTCAGTTATTCTGTTATTCGGGACGGAGACGAATTCAACAAATCAAAAACCATAAAAATCGATCCAGCCGTTCTCGAGTTATAAGTGTTCTAACAAACCCGTCTTTGTTTTATATATTAAGATTTAAAAATAAATGAAAATCCTGAACAAGTCCTTTCGCTTACACGCAACCGCTTTTGTTTTAAGCGACCGCGCGCTCGCTTGAAGGTTAAACGAGCAGAAAAAACGCGGGCTTCTATTAAAAGAAATGACCAATTAACATTAAATGATCGGAATAAGGCAGGTGGCAGAAATAAATAAACAAAAAAAATGCAGACGAGAAATAAATATCTACAAAGCAAACTAGGTACTCGTAAAAACACAATAGAAAACATTATACCATATCGGTGATGGAGTATCCAGCAGCGAAACCGTATAAAAGGAGATGCTTTTTAGTTTAATATAAGTCATCTATCGAGTTTATTATTTTGGTTTTTTTTTTTATACTAGCACGACATGTGACCTTGACCCCACCTGATGGTAAGTGGCGCGCAAACTCCATGAACGTTAGGAGCTGGAATCAGACTCTTATGACTGACATCAGTTTGGGGACTATGCCGGCTTGACTAGACGCTTTCTCACAGTTCGCTTGAATGACTCCAGGAAGAGGCCGGAAGAGCATTTCACGTGCGACATACGAGTATATGAGTCAATTTTTTTTAATTATCAAAAAGTTTTATGAATGTAAATTATATTCACAACAAATTATCAACTTTTGAACACGTAGGGAAATATTTATATTACGTCAAAACGTCAAGGATATAAAATTACAAACGAAATAAAAATACAATAAAACTCGATATATCAGGTTTTAACCGCGTTCTGCTGCAATGCAAGGTACTAGTTTTTCTTTGTTCATTATTAGGACCAGTTCCATTCCCTTATTGTGTACAAAGTGATAGCATCAAGCTGTATTCAACAATGATAGCCACATTTATGGCTACGTAAATCCTTTTACGTCTCTATGAAATTTGCTCCAAAGTTGCATTTGTGTAGCTACATGTGTGGTTTCCATAATAGGCTAGGCTCGAATACTGACGGATGGATGGACAGCTGTAGAAATGAGCAGACACTATCAATATCAATACTAAAACTAAATGGAAATTACTCTAGTGAAAAGTTTTGAATCAAACGTAAATTACATAAATTAGTATTTAGTTTTTTTTCCTATTTTATGGATTTATTGCATGAAAATGTTTATATAAAAACAGTATAAGTTGGACACCAACTCGTCTGGCCAGCAGCCTGGCGAGTGTAGACAAAGTTCTCCAAAAAAATCTAGACGGCCCATCTCCAACCGTGGGGGTCTAGAACTCTGTGTTCCAGTGGCTGTGATGATGATAGGTAGGTGTTACTTCCTAATTTCAGTTTCTTCTAATAATGGAATGGGTCTGATATCAAATATCGAGTTTAGCATTCCACTGATAAAAAAAAATTGCAAGATTATTTCTCTTGTCGCTGTGCTATATATATGCCAGCAGAATTGCAATTATAATGAGTAAATAGAGTAAATGCGAAATCCACATTAGAACGTTAAACGGTTTAATTGCTTCCAAAGTACTAGGGCAGCATAACTAGCGAGGAAGTTAGTTAAGTAGCGATTAGGCGTGATATAGGTTGTACTGCATTGCCTATTTCAATTCATCTTTTAATAGTAATGTTATTCAAATTCTTAAATAAGAATATATTGGCTATTAGTATTGGCTCGGTTGTATGCAACATTCCACAAAGGTCGGTTCAAACCTGACATGTACCAATAAGAAATAGACTTTTGTTACGTACATTTATCATAGATTTACAACACCACCGTTGCCGTGATTCGGAGAGCACGTTAAGCCGTCGACCCCGGTTCCACTAAATACCAACTTGTGGAGTCGTTAATAAATTGTCATTAAAAATGGACATCAGATCCTCACCAACCCGTATAGTCAGCTAGCGTGGCGAGTGTAGGCCAAATTCTCCAGATATATGTTCTGGAAGGCCCATCTTCAACAGTGGAGTCTAGGAAGATGTGATCTAGGGGCTGTAGTGATATTAGTGTCTTAACGAGTTTAATGTCTTTGTTGTTGTTAATCTCCTAAGCAAAAAGGGCAAATATTAAACTGCTTCATTGCCTCGGACATTACCAGGACAGTATAACTAGCGAGGAGGTTAGTTTAGTGGCGATAGGTGTTGCACGTACTCGTATTATTAATACATTTTGAAATATTGTAGTGAGCCATAGCGTTGTTGGTACTTACTAATGTTATTTAGGACCTAGTTTAGGAATAATATATAATTGTGTTAAAATAGAATATACATTATAATAGTTTTAATTTCATATGTATTTTTATTGTAGTTCTATTTATAATTTGTTATTAATCTATTTTGTTTTATATATAAAAAAAAAGTAAAGTCACGACCGTTTCCCTTTCGGGGTGGTCAGAAACCACGCTTATAAATAAGCGGATTCACATTTGGCCAACTTTCCTATAGGCCAATCATGACAAGTGGCAAGCTCGTCGATGTCTCCAGCGTAGGAAACTCAAGAAATTTCACAATTAAATAAAATAATAATTAAATGTATTTATTTACATTATTAAATATTTTTGTATCCCGATCAGGAATCGAACCCGGTACCTCCGAGTCTAAATCCACGGACTTAACCGCTAGACCACGGAGGCAGTTTGTTTTATATATTTGTGTTTTACTTCGAATAAATACTATGGTGTGATGTTTTGTTGTTTAAGCTCCTAAGAAAAAAACAACACAAAATTATACCTTCATTGCTTCCAAAGTACCAGGGCAGCATAGCTAGATAGAAGGTTAGTTCAATACCTAGTGAATAAGGTATTTTTAGTTGACGCTTTTAAAGTTGATTTTGTTGTTAATCTGCTGAGCTACGTAAAAAATAGCAAATGGGATAGTCAAGTTATAACGTTAAACAGCTTTATTGCTTTCGAAGTACCAGGCATAACTGGCGAGGAGGTTAGTCCAGTAGCGATCAGACGGTGCTCAGTAGCATCGTTTACATTTTCAATTGCATCGCTTCTCGGTACAGCCCGCCGGCCGATCTGCCCGCACATCTGATTACACACCTGCCCACATGACTTAATGCAGATACTAGGCATACAACAAAAAGTTATTCTTTATTAATAAAATAATAAATGCCAAATAAGTAGTGGAATCGTTAATAAATTTTCATTTAAAATTGACATCAGACCCTTGCCAACCCGTAAGTCAGCTAGCGTGGCGAGTGCAGGCCAAAATATTCAGATATTTATGTGAGTCCCATCTGCAACAGTGGAGGTCTAGGACTCTGTGTTCTAGGGGCTGTAATGATGATATTGATATTATAGTATATATAAAAGTATCCATTTACAGCTATGAATTTATGTTTAATTGACATATCATTATTATTATTTAGATTATAAGATGACGTCGTTTTTTTAATTTTATTATTATTATTTTTTGTTTTATTTTATAAATTATCTGACATATGTATATAATTTCTGTACATCATAGTTATTAACTATTTAGAATGTAAACTGACACGGCCTCTTTACAGCCACGATCTTATTTAAGTAGTTTCTAAGTTAGTTAGTTTTACTTGCTTATAGCAATAATGTTGTGCATAACATACATAAATATGGATTATTGCCTGTTTACGGTCCAACCATTATTACCACTTTGATTAGTACATATGTTTTAATAATTGTATTGATTTTATTAGTTCTGACTGTATCCAAGTTGTTTTGAGAGAACCAATGGAAATAAATTATTTTGATTTTGATATATAATTATGTTGTTGATATTCATATTGCAGTATATATAAAAGTATATTATGTAAGTATATATAATTATGTTGTTGAATTTTTCCCACTTTTAATATTTCTTTCATTACACCTATAAATGTTCTAATTTGTCCTCAAGGTTTGGCTGTCAGAAAATGTCTACGGGCATTAAGTCCGCCTTTCTACTTTGTGCAATAAAGTTTTTAAATAAACAAATAATATGTTATCCTTAAGTGATAGACATAAGCCATTGCTGACTTTTCTGTAGACCTATATAAAATACACAATTCCACCATACATTATTTTTTTTTACATCTCAAAGGACAGCTTTCGTTAATGTATACAAAAACTTAACAACTTATATAGTTAAATCTTCTTCGAGAAAATTGAAGAAGTGGTTTTTGATTTTATTGCGAACAGACAGACAGACAGACGCGAAGGAGGATTTAGTTTTATAGTATGTAGTGAAATGATAGTGATAGTGAATAAGGCTGACAACATTGAAATGTATTTTATTGTTTTGTAATTCATTTATTCATTACAGCCCCTAGAACACAGTGTCCTAGACCTCCACTGCAGAAGATGGGCCTTCCAGATCATATATCTGGAGAATTTGGCCTACACTCGCCACGCTGGCCAAACGACTTGGCGAGGATATAATGTCAATTTTTATGACAACTTATTAACGATTCCACAAGTTGGTATTAGTGGAACCGGGACCGACGGCTTAACGTGCTCTCCGAGGCACGGGAACGGTGGTGTTGTTAATCTATGACAAATGTACGTAAGAAAAGTGCATTTCCCATTGGTACATGCCGGGTGGGTTTGAACCGACCTATGTAGGATTTAAGAAACGCGGTCTTACAACCGAGCCACCACCGCGCGTGTTTTGTAATATTGTATGTGAATTCTTTTTGAGAATAAATTGAAGTAAAGGACCAGTTATTAAATGAAGGTCAAATGTCTCTGATTGCATTGAAATAGGGGTACATTTTACTTGACTTGTATAGCCTGTTCTGCGGCCGATGGAGGCACATTTGCATAATTGCAGGCACTATATTGATTGGCTGTCTCTACGCTTTTTACCGGCAACAGCGACAGAGCAACTTCGTTCCACCGCGCCACAGTGTTGGTAATTAAGTTTATAAATTTATCTGTGGCACATTCGTGGTCTAGCGGTTATGTCCGTGGGTTTGGACGCGGAGGTTCAGGGTTCTTGTTCGAGACACAATAATTTATTTAATTTATAATAAAATATTGTCGAGATATACATAGTTATGTATATGTCCCGAGTTGGTATCACAGTTGGTTTGTTTGTATGTACCCGACAAGTACTTACTACTTACGTACTTCACATCAGAATGACGATGAGACGAGGACGACGACGGAGGACTTAGTTTTATAGTATGTAGTGAAATGATAGTGATAGTGAATAAGACTGACAACATTGAAATGTATTTTATTGTTTTGTAATATTGTATGTGACTTCATCTTTTAAATAAGTGTTTCTGACTCCTACTTGCATGATGTGTTGGAGTACATACTGCAATACCATGTAAAGTGTGTAAATGAATAAATAATTATTTTTCGAATTTGGTACGCTAGAGACATCGACAAGCTTGCTACTTGTCATGATGGGCCTATAGTGTAAACTTGGCTAAATTTGAATCTGCTTCATTAAAAAAAAAAGGTGTAAAGGATTTAATTATAAAAGTGTCGAGGCATCTGAAACTGCGACTTGCGCACAACATCGAGGCAACTTTAAATTTTATAGCCCAGTTAATTAAAATATTTTAATTACATTTCTTTAATCGGCGTGAAAGTGCCAGTATTAATTTGTTGCGAAATCGATATTTTTATTGGGACCTAAATGGCGCAGTTTATTATACATGATTAATGTAAAAAAATGAGAATGCTTTATAAGTTTTTCGTCCCTACCTTCCAAAAAAAAAAAAAAAATGTTAATTATACAACATGTGACACAGAGTACACCTAATGAATGCTAGAAGTATATATATATGTATTTGACTACGTTATTTGTTTGTATAATGTCACTGAAGGGAGAGTAATGTAGCTTCACATTTAGACTGATTATTTTTATAACGTTTTTATATGAAATTATTAATGGAGATATAAAATTGATAGAAACGATATCAGCGTAAATAAAACACTACAAAAGCAACTGACACCAGTCTCTAATCATTATTCTCTACCACTATGCCGTCTTGGCAATAATGCTTTATCATACTTAACTTGAAGGACGGTTATAGGAATTATGGAACACTGGCTAGGAAAGCATTCCACAACTTTAGTGTGCGACAGATGGAAGAGTCTCCAAATTTATAGGTATGCGTAGGGACAGTGGCTACGGTATGGGGGTGCATAATTTGACCCGTGCGTGTGGTTATAGGAAGGGGGAAATACATTTTGACTTTATATTAAACTAGCTGTTTCACCCGGCTTTGCCTGTGTAATAAAATGTGAAATAAATATACAGACTGGTTTGTTTTCGTGTCGTGCTTAATTCCGAGGAACATTTTGATTCAGACATTTTTTTTTATAATAAAAAAAATCTATAACTGTACAAGGTGGGAATGCAGCCAGTGTTCTTAGTACTTTTATACATTAAATTTTCGTTGGTACAGATTTTAATGTTTTTTTTATAATCTATTTTGGACGATTTTTTATTATTAAATAATGTTCAAATAAACAATACGAGGCAAAAACATGTTACGTACATATTTTACTATAATATAAGAATAGCAGGGCCCAACGAATTCATTAATAACATTTCTACGGATTCATTTGGCAAATGCGAGTCTTCCATGTCTCAATTCCACATTTGATGTCAACGTTTCAATGGAGGGACTTGCCGGAGAAGCTTCAAATGAAAACTAACTTTCGAATAGTAAGTAGGTACCTTTATAAGTGCATTCTAAAACCGATATAGTCCTACTCTAATAATGCGGTATATCCTTAAAATAAAATGAACAAATACTACAAATATTTAAAAAAAAAAACTATTCGAATGATTGCAAATGCATCGGTATGTTCGAATTAAATAATTCACCATGACTTTGGCATTTCAGCAGTCAAAAGAAATTAGAGCTGAAGCTACCAGATATAGCAAACGCGAAGTGAGAAAGCAACCTTATGGGTAGAACACTCAGATTTACAAGACTTAAAAGAACAGTGGATTTGATTAATTAATTCCAATTACTGACTCCATGGTCTAGCGGTTAAGTCCTTGATTTAGACTCGGAGGCACCGGGTTCGATTCCTGGTGAAGACACAATAATATTTATTAATTTAAATAAATAAATTTGATTAATATTTCATTTATTTGTGATATTTATCGAGTTTGGTACGCTGGAGACATCGACGAGCTTGCCACTTGTCATAATTGGCCTATAGTAAAGTTGGCTAAATGTGAATCCGCTTATTTATAAGCGTGGTTTCTGATCACCCCGAAAGGGAAACGGTCGTGATAATATGTATTTTTTTAACAACAATTTCTGTGTTCCTGTGACAGAATACGGGCCAGTTTAAAGCTGCAACAGACAGATCCATACATGAGCGTACCAGTAAAGCTGCAGTCCGCAAAGAATGACAGCTTCTACAGGGTGCCGCTAACACTCGAATAACGACTGCGACTCTGCTAAGAATTTAAGGTGTAAGAAAAGAATAAAAAAATAATAACTTAAAAAATCTCTAAATAACTCTCAATGGTAATAGCGATATTAGACAATTACTGTAAACATAGGTGATAAGCGTTCTGGGCAAGGGCACTGGTTTATTACTGTCATATTAACACAACATTTAATAAGATTTTAAAGCTGTTAGGGTAAATAGTTTTTTTTTAAATAATTTTAACATGTCGCACACTTACGCGATTTACCTTAGAGACATATTTCTCCCGACGTTTAAAAAAAAAAGAATAAAAAAAAATATTTTTAGGAATACTAAGTTCTAATGCTACTCCACTGTTGGAGATGGGCCTTCCAGAAAATTCTGAGGAATTTGGCCCACACTCGCCATTCTGGCCAGACGGGTTGACGAGGCTCTGATGTCACTTTACTAATACTTCTAATGACAATTTATTAACGATTCCACAAGTTGGTATAAGTGGAACCGGCACCGACGGCTTAACGTAATCTCCGAGGCGCGGGAACGGTGGTGTCGTAAATAAAAGGCATATGTATGTAAGAAAAGTGTATTTCTTATTGGTATATGCCGGGGTTCGAACCGACCTATCTAGGTTTATTTTTTTAAAGAAAGTGTTCTTACAACCGAGCCACTTACTCTAAGGGTAAACCTAGCGTTATGAACACTTTATAATTAATTCAACTAAAATTTGAAGGGTCCCGCTGTCACAACGCACGGCATTTCATCACTTCTCCGCCGAATTTTCATATAAATAATCGAAATTTAATCAACGAGCCAGTCTTTACGTACTTTTGTAAAACATTTACGTTTACGTTACGTTTCCTAGCTAAACATATATGCGCGTGATTGCTTTCAATTTTCTATATAGAATAGAATACGGACTTGAAATAAGCACAAATGAAATTGGGACTCGGATTTGGCATAAAACGTACGGAATTACGTTCAATCTGGATTCATAGACATATATCAGAAGGACACACAAAATATGGCCCGAAAGGTAAGTACTATGACCTGGTATTTTTGGTAGTTCATCTATCAAGCTCCAAACTACTTTTGAGAAATGCAAGTATTTAATCAGCTTTTAAGGAAATAAACTTACTATTTCGTTTAAGACAAATTTTCACTTCTGTATATCTAATTTTAGACTAGAAAAGAAAAAAAACCGATTCTTCTCTATTTTACTAAAAGAGAAAGACTACAAATTATATCTAGACCACATTTCCGAAGTAAGAAAACTCAATGGAAGCCCACCCAAATACTTTGCGCCGCATCAGACTAGAAAAAAATCATGGATACATTTAAACCTCATTATAGTATCCCAGATTAACTAGCTGTATCAGCCTATAGGCCGGACATGTTAGTGTTTTCTTGGAACTTAAAAAAATTATTCTTACTAAACCAATCAGGATATCAGGGAATCAGATATTGATAAACACCACAACATGAAGTCGAACAAATATTATGATCTTACAAAATAAATTATCAGGTAAGATTCAAGACTCAGCTTTGCCCATTGGCCGTTTGTGCGTGAGGATTTCCAGCAAAATCTTTTCACCACTCACAGAAAGAATTGGGCTTAAGCAGGTTTGCTGTCAATATATTTATGGAACGAGCCTCCAATTTCGCGCATTAAAATAAAATAAAAGGAGGCCTCCTATGTAAACCACTCATAGGTCGCAAGCAAACACCATTCTTCTTATCTCTCTTTACCACACACAATGACCCGGCACCCGTCTTTGTCTTATTTCTGGCAACAAAAATATTTGGTAGAAAATTCATTTACGGCATTAAGCTCGCCTTGATACATCCTGAACTTGTACAACCCTTTTTTTACTATTATAATTATTATTTTAAGCTTTACACATATACGTCTGTGTCAGGATTTGATTCGTCGTAATTGTACTTGTAGTGATTCTTGTCGAGGTCCCGGGTTCGTTCCCCGCCTTCGCACGAACAACTCTTTAATGTGTACAACATGTACGCCGAATAAAATTGCTACGTGAATTCATTTTCAATTAAGTTTTAAGCCTCATCTCAAGGTTATTAGTTCGTAATGTACACTAAGTTGAAACTAGGCTTGATCACTTAAGGATTATGTTCCAGTGCATCACACTACCAGATCTACGAGTATGTCTGACGCCTTCTCATAGAGCCTTGTCTTCTTTTCCCCACACACGTTGGACCCGGCACCCGTACGGTGAACGCTAAGTTTCTATTAACTTCCTTCCTATAACCTGGAGTCCTTGAGGCAAAGAGGATTAATTAATTAATGTCAGACAACAGCGGCTTGGTAACTTAACCAATATTTAATTTCCTATAGGTTAGAAAAGTTATATGTATTACACGACCAAACCAACTAGACTCATGTGAAAAATTTATGTGACGTTACCCGCACATGTTTTGTGTGGTAAAGAATCCAAATTAAATATTTCTGAGGTATAATAAAAATAATATATACGATAATCAACTAATAATAATGATTATAACTAATATTAATAATAATAATGAAATATAAGGTGGCGTAAACTTAGCAAGTCTTTTAGCCCCATCACACATCCAGGCAACCTTGTCAAGCGCGGGGAGTGCGGCGGTTTCTGCTGAGAACCTCTAGCTGTGCAAATAGTACGCGCCAAACTTTGTACAGGGTACGCATTTCCACCGTTTGGGGTCGAGACGAAGAGCCCATGGGGACCCTCAGCTAAGAGTCTATCCAAACGGCTAACCTTAAAGCCTGGAGACAGGAAAGCTGGCAATTATTTTTGCCAACGTATTAGCTTCGCTATACAGAGGGAAAATGTTGCCTTGGGAGTATCCCGTAAGGGTCGTCTCTAGAGGACTTTTTTATTTTTTATTAGGCTTAGTTTATATATATTTTTTTTTTACATTTTAAGTAGATTCTTAATTTGGTTAATAAAAATAAACGATTTTTAAATAGGTGGCGTAATGAAATAATCATAAAAAGGCTAAACTTACTCAATAACAAAATAAGTAAATATATATAATTTAAAAAGTACCTTAGTGTTTTTTTAACTTTTCCTTAAAGTTATCTTTATAAAATTTGTGTTTTCTTGGTGAGGAAAGTTAGAAATTAAAAGTTAGGAGAATTGATAGTTCACAGATGATAATATACTCGTAGGTAAAATATTTATGATATTTTTTATATTTTTAGTTGATCGTTTATAAATATCCTAAAACGATTGTCGAACCTAAACATTATATTGGAATAATTCATGAGGCTAAATTAAGAAATAGCTACTTGTTTAAATTAATAGTCGAAATAAGGCATTTTCAGAGCTATTCTGGGTTGTACGTGCCGTCTAATTAGGAATGCCTCACACGTCAACAAGTTTCATATCGATAAAAAACAGGGACTAATCATAAAACTAGGTTTTATAACTAAGGGCGCGTACACCATGTCGTGAAGACAGATTATCTCGTCGTTTAACACTTTGCAGCATTCTCGTTCGTACAAAATCTGTACGCAAAATCAAATATACATATATAGAATGGGTATAAATTATTCAATTATATTCGAAGTAGATACAAAAATAAAATAGATTAAAAAACTAATTATAAATAAAACTAAACTAAAAATACCAATAAAATTAAAATTATTCTTCAAAATAAACTAAGGGAGAGGTCCTAAAACGCTCGCCGCATTTCCTCGTTGAATTATTATGAAAATATTATGTTTTAGGTAGTTATGACATTTATACCCAGCTCTTTTATGAATTTGTGGGTATCAAAAGAATATACCCCCATTGTTTCAACCCCAAATGCCACAAAGTTATAATTTTGTTTAATGCTATTATACATATTTGATGTGCTTTTTTTTAATTGTGTATATTGTACTTACCAATGTTGTGAATTTATTTTTGTAGTTGCTAGGAGGAGCACTGACTTCTAGGACACAGTCCAACTAGTCATGGAGTCAGGGTTTTAACTATTTGTTTTGTAAAACTGTTCCCTAAGTTAAGTCCATATTTATAAGGAAGAAAAAAATGTAATTGTTTCAATAAACTTTATTATTATTATTATTTTTAAATTTGTCTGTATGAGCAGCCGAACCGGCCTTTTTTGATGTAGAGGAAATGTGGCAACCGGCAAAGGTGGACTCCCAAACAAGACATCTTCCCTCACTCCATGTGTTATTATAGGTATATTTTTAATAGGTATTAGTTTCATATCGATAAAAACAGGGACTAATCATAAAACTAAATTTTATTAGGTACTAAGTGCGCGTTCACACTGTGTCGTGAAGACAGATTATTCCGTCGTTTAACACTTTGCAGCACTCTCGCTTGTACAAAATCTGTACGCAAAATCAAATATAGATAGAACTTATTGCCCATGCACGTCATTAGTATTTCTATAAAATATATAGTTACAAAAATATATAGTAGTAAGTAATGTATTTTAATGATTTTTTATTGTTTAGCTTTACGTTAGGTATAAAGTAGATGTTTGTGGCAAATTTATTAGGCTTTAATAGAGCCATTAATTACAGTTCATAGCTGAAATTTATTAATTTTTTGAACGTTAAACAAACAACTATAACTTATATTTATATGAGCGTATTAAATGCGGCCCTGTATAAAGCCACACGTCAGACTGCACTTTTTTTTAGATATTGACCTCTATAGCAATAACTTTTTATTTATTTATTTATTTATTTATTAAGAAAATCCAAAACAGCAATACATTTTACAAAGCAATACAATTAAAATGTTACATGCCAAACCAAAGGATTTCACGGTTTAAAATACATTTATAATCTGATCTACAAGTAAATTACATTTTGAATCGAATTTAACATTAAATTAAATACAAACATAAATAACAAATTATTAAACATAAACTGAAATAAAAATTACGTCCAAAAAATATATAATAATAATAATGAAACAAAATTAATAAATAATCAAAATGTCACAAATTGCCATAAACACATCAAGTACTATGTGAAATAATATGAATGAGTGTGTAAAGTGTATAGTGTGTATGTGTGTGTATGTGAATGTATTACATTATCATTATATATTTATCATCAATAAAAATAAAATAAAAAGAATTAATAGGACATAATAATAAATAAGAAAAAGGAAAAAAAAGAAAGAGGAAGGAATGACACCATTTGCATTATTCAAGTTCAAGTTCCCTATCTGACCCCCTGTCCTCGCCCCCCAAGCAATCCAATAACAATTTCTTAAAAAGGGTTCTGCTGTGCAAGAAAATATCAATATCAATAAACCTTTTGTTATAAGTTTCAGCAAACCTGTGCGTGACACAATTCCGTGCATAATTGCTTCGACTACGTGGGACACTGAACATGATGGGGCGCCGTCTCAAACGAGTATTTGGAACATTGAGCCTAACTTTATCAAGCAGCTGAGGGCTGTCAACCACACCGTTCACCACGTCATAGAGTAACATCATGTCAGCTATCACACGTCGGTTACTGAGAGACATGAAGCTCTTCTGAAGCTCCATGCCGCGACGATCACGCACAGTATCCAAACCCCTACGTTTTAAAAGACGTACAAATTTATTTTGTATACCTTCAATCTTACCAATATAAACTTTGTATTGCGGTGACCAGACTGGGGAAGCGAACTCCAGGATACTCCTGACGTACGCACAGTAGATGGCCTTAATTGATGCTCCACATTTAAATGGTTTTGTTATCCTTATAAGGAAACCAAGCATTTTGTATGCTTTACCAACTATATGTTCATAGTGGTCAGATAAAGTCATCTTTGAGTCGAGCAGTACACCCAAGTCCCTGACCCTTTCCACTCTGGTCAGCATAGACCCGTTAAGAGTATATTTGTATTTGATAACATTTGATTTACGAGTGTATGTGATAATTTGACATTTGGATACATTAAGATCCAAGGCGTTAAGATAACAGTATTGAGACAGTCTATCGAGATCCTGCTGTAGTCTCAAGCAGTCAGTATGGTTTGCGATCGGTAAGTATATCTTTTGATCATCTGCATACATAGAGAAACTAGAATGCAGGAAACACTTGAATATATCGTGAACATAAAGGTTGAAGAGCAGTGGTCCCAGATGAGACCCCTGTGGGACACCAGATGGTATAGAAACAAATTGAGAGCAAGAAATCCCTATTTTAACGGCCTGGGAGCGATTTCTTAAATAGGAGTCCAGCCAGCGCAACAGGTCACCATGAATACCGATATGATCCAACTTAGAAACCAAAATGTTGTGATTCAACCTGTCAAAACACTTCGCGTAATCGGTATAAATTGCATCAACCTGGGTTCCATTCTGCATCACATTGACGACATCAGTGACAAAAACAGATAGATTTGTAACAACCCCACGACGACGCATGAAACCATGTTGGCTATAGGGAATGACATGCTGAACAGAGGGGTAAAGCTGATCATACACAATTTTTTCGAACAATTTGCTAAAGACCGGAAGGATAGAAACTGGCCTATACTTCCCTACATCAGTTTTAGGACCACCCTTATGGACAGGAACAACCATAGCTTCCTTCCATTTCGAAGGAAACCTACCCTCTGTTAAGGACCTTGTATATATTTTATAAAGAGGTATTGCTATAGCCTTGGCACAGTTTCTGGCTACAATTGGCGGGATCCCATCACTACCAGGACCCTTGTTAACATTAGTTTTTTGTAAATACTTTAACACGAGGTTCTGATTTATGTCGATGCCACTAATTAGGGTACTATGATGAGAAATCGAATCAGCATGCAACACTGACACCTGCGAACCTGACCCCGAATACACAGACTGAAAATATTCCAAAAAACCGTCACAGATATCTGCAGTGTTAGTTAGGGTGCGAGTGCCGTATTTCATCTGATGAGGTATCGCGCCAGTGCCCTTAAGGTTCTTTGCATACCTCCAGAATGCCCGGGGATTATTTTTTATAGCCAATTCTGTATGATCAATATACCGTGCCCAGCACTGCTTTTGAACCCTCTTTTGCCTATCCCTAAGTAATGCAAAAGTGTCATAATCGCGAGGATTGTGGTGTTTTTTCCATTTACGGTGATACTTTATTTTCTCCTTAATTATATTTATCAAGCTTTTTGAATACCATAAGGGATAGCGTTCGGATGAAGTAGTATAACTAGGTGTAAAATTTAGAGTAGCTTCATTTATTTTCGCACTAAGAAAGGCAACCTCTTCATCCAAGGTCAGGCCGGCTACTTCTCCTGACCAATCCACGTTAAATAAAAATTTTGTCATCTCTTCAAAGTTACCCTTACGGTAAGCATACATTCGGCTTGGTGGCTGACAAATAGGTTTAAAATGTAGGTCAGTAAGCTTCAGGGATAAAGCCGGGTGATGTGGCATATCCTCCGCCAAAATAGGTGAGGACTCCCTAAGGGCGTTCACGTGTGTGTTTGCAAAGACTAGGTCAAGAAAACGGCCGTTTCCATTAGCAATATGATTATATTGATTTAGCTGAGCTTCATCCAAAAAGGCAGTGAAATGGGAGATAGAATCACCTGATAGATTACCAGTCGGGGAAAGTACATATTCGGGTCCAAGATATTCCCATTTCACGCATGGCATATTGAAATCCCCAACAATCATAAATAGGTCCTCGGGAAACAAATTATACAACTCACTCAAATAGCGAATAACATCATCCAAAGCAGGGTCAGAATTGTACAAGCGAGAGCCTGGCAAATAAATACAAATAACATGTAAATCATGTTGCGACGAGATTGACCGAGCCGGTACAGTGATATGCACCGCGTCAAAAAATGCAGCATTGGGGGTCGCAGGGGGAGGGTCCAGTCTGCGTGCGGCAAGGCTCCGGTGGGCAAGCAGCATCACTCCGCCGCCACGAGCACTCCCGGTGGACGACACATCTCTGTCACATCTGTACACCTCATATCGATCATCCGATATCTCTGAATCAAAAATTCCATCATTAAACCATGTTTCAGTAATAGCCAAAATGTCATAATTATTTCTCAACAGTCCCATTCTAAAGTCAAGTGTTTTGCCGCGCACACTGCGTGTATTCTGGAGATAAATACTTAATTCATACATTTTGGTAAAATAATTATATTATTTTTAAATAAAACATAATAGCAGTGGCATATATTGTTATCAATATTAGGTGTCAAAGGATTATCAATACTAATTAGGAATGTGAGATCTGGTTTATAATAATCATTAATATTTTTAAATTTGATGGCAAGTACATAATAAATATAATGAAAAGAGATGTATTCTAAAGTCTGGGTTAAATTAAACGGCAAATATATATAGGTATAACAATGTGGTATAGGTAAAGTAGTGGTAAGTATGAAAGTAAGGCGATAAACTAAATTATATGTAATTATGTAAGTGAACTGAATAATTAAATTATGTATATGTATATATGAGTTGGTGTACATTGTAAGGTTAAGGAAGTAAGTATGTGTAATAAAAAGTAGTGATGTGGTTAGTGCTAATTGAATACTGAACTTATATAACATTAATAATCTATATAATATAATTGTAGAAAGTAAGATTTTACAATAATATATGCATACAATATAGTGATAGTAATTCTTATAATGATAACTAAATAAATTTCTTAAAAATAAACTAAAACTAATTAATTCTAAATGTTCATATTTATTTTGGCCAGATCCGACGGGGTCCTGATGTCCATTACTGGTGAAGTATCGTCCCGCCGTACATGAATTCTTCCATTTCTCACCCATATATAACGAAACCCCATATCTTTACATGCCCTCTTTGCTGAATTAAAAATCTGTTTATTAGCAGGGGTTAAATGTTCATTTACATATATCTGACAGGACTTTCCCTTGATTCCCAGATCCTCCGACGAAAGTGCCTTTTTTTTTCTAATAGCACTAATCATTTTATCTCTGTTAAGAGTGGAGCTCATCTTAGCTATGATGGGTTTGGGTAGGTGGTTAATTTTGGATTTGGGTTGAACGCGCACTGCAAATGTAATATCACTGCTGGTAATTGGAACATCCAGCCTGTGAGCCAAAGATAGAACTAAATTGTGTAAGTCTTCGGTCTTGTGCTCGGGAATACCAAAGATTTCAATATTGTCAGACCTTGCTTTCTGTTCCAATTCATTTAATTTAGCTGTGAGTTCGTCTACAGTCTTATCCCTATTTTTAAATGTGGTAAGTTCATTTTTAACATACTTGATGTCCGATTGAGCCATGGTCACTTTTTTCTTTATTTCATCATGCTGAGTAGATAGGAAGCTGCATGACTGCTGCAAGTCCGTGTGTGAGTTTATGATATTAGAGATTTCATTTGTGCAATGATTCACCCTAGTCGCCAACTTGTTAACCTTATCATCGTAGCTTTTAAACTTAGCATCAATAGAGATAAGTAGTTCAGTCCTAAAACTATCCAGCTGATTTTTGTTTTCAGTGCGAAGCGAATTGATATCCAAGCTAATCTGTTGCAGCATCTTAAATAAATGCGGTCCCGTCATTGTGGAATTATCCTGAGTCTGATGGTTCAGGGGGTTAATTGTCTCACACAGGTTAATAGCCGAGGTGTTGGGAAAGTCATCGCACGACATGTTATTGGTCATAGTAGTGGTAGTCTCGAGGGCAGCGGAATGTTCAAAGAGCTTACGAGTTGGTGTATCATTATTTCTACGACGAGTAACTCTCTCACATTGAGGACAATTCCAAGTTCCCTTCAGCTCATTTATGTGCTCAGTGTAGTACTCATTCGTCATTCCCAGACATTGACAATGATACATACCTTTACATAAGGCGCATTTTATTAAGTAAATATCATTAGCAACTGGGTTACAGCACGCTAAACAGTTCATCTTGTAAACAATATTCATAAAATGACAATGAAAAACAGGTGTTGAGGTTTGAAGCGGTGTGTAAGCGAGGCAGATTATGCGCTCGAGTCCAAGTGTGACAGAGAAGTCACGATACGCGATGACAAAATACCGTTCACAAATTCACGTTATTAATTTTAACTAAACAATTTCTCACATAATTACACCATTTAAAGTCCAATTATTAAGTCAATAACAATTTAGTCACTTATTTATGTCTGTATATATCCTTAAAATACTATTTTAAAGAGTTTAAACTTATAAATTATATTAAAATAAGTTAAGCAAAAAAAAAAATATGCGCGTGTCACAGATACAAAGAACAATAAGAGTTAATAGTATAACAACCATTACGGTTAATGTACTTGAAGTTGGCACGCGACGCTACTACACACGCGAAGTTAAATTTAAATTGAAATAAGAAATAGGATTTTAATACAAATATATTGGTATAATTATGTTTTTTAAAGGTTAGCTATTTGCTTTATAGCTAAATTCTAAGCGCATGTGAACGAGGTGTGTTCAAAAATTATAATAATAAAGAAATTCTTTTAACGAACGGACACGGTTAATGTCAACCGAAATTTAACGTATGCTTAAAACTGTTAAAATGAATGTATCTATTGACAAAGAGGTTGTAAGCCATCGGCAGAGCTTCATCGCGCCATTTTACTTGGACTTGTCTAGTCCAAGATTATGTTTTGTCAATTTGTTAATTATAATTATAATATGCTTCAATGTGAATAATTATGGACATACATACATATCTTCACGCTAGGTCCCTTGCTATATATTAATTATGGAAAACGATAAATTTGGCTCGAGTGTAAGAACGCTTTTCATCTTGAAAAGTTGTGTTCAAACTCCGGGATGTAGCAATGAGAAATACACTTTTATTACGTTTATAGATATGCAACATCACCGTTAGCGTCGTTAGCAGGTTAAGCCATCTGTCCCGGTTCCACTAATACCAACTTTTAAAATCGTTGAAAATTTACATCAGACCCTCGCCAACCTGTCTGGCCAGCGTGGAGAGTGTGGCCCGAATTCTACAATAATTTCTTGAAGGCCCATCTCCAATAGCGGCGGTCTCGGACTCTGTGTTCTTGGGTCTGTTATGAAAACCTGTCTTGTTTTAGCAAATCGAATAGATCTGTATGTGTATAGACTGTGGGTTGATTTTGGTTTGGTTATGACTAATGGTATCACAGGTGACTTTACCCTGTTTGTTTATGTAGCGAAAATGTTGAAGTTTTTCAGCCAATAAATAATGCAACCCCACTCGACTACCGGTTTGGGGTTGTTCCAATTAGACCTTGAAATAGTTCTATGAGTGACATTATCAAGGAATAACTTATGTACAAGTTATATCAGGTCAACGCTTATTTACGTAAATAATGAAAAAATGAATATCAGATGTAATTTTCAAAACTAATACATAATGTTATTTTTCATTTTTAATTACAAAAAAAAATACAGAGTACTAAAACTTCACTGTTCGAGATAGAGCATAGAACATAGTTCTGGAGAATTTGGCCTACACTCGCCACGCTGGCCAGACGAGTTGGCGAGGGTTATTTATTAATTATTTCACAAGTTGGTATTAGTGGAACCAAAACCGACGAAGTTATAAATCTATGACAAATGTACAATAAAATGGGACAATGAAAAGTATAACTTATATAGAGGAGTAGGTGCGAAGACGTATGTATTTCAGACTGATCATTAATAAATAATAACTATATTTATCAATAATATATATACTACATACAAATAGAACTTACATACATACATAACTATACTACATACAATTAGTATGAAACCTATGAAGGTTGCTGGGACGTTTAAATTAATTTATACTAGAAAACATCGTTATTATTTTTTTATAACATACACCAATATGATAATTTCTGAGCGAGGATTAATAAAGCAAGTGTCCTACTAGTACTATTTTGGGACTAAATTTGGAACAATCAGGAACATTTCGATCCCCAAAGTGACGAAAACAGTAAATGTTTTCTTTAAGGGATTATTGTGTATGACGAAACTAATTCGAGAAAAGAGGATAATAATATTTGTTTGAGTTAAAAAAACATTGGGGATAGACCGCCATTTTGGGGCTCACAACCTTACGAGTAGATAGGTATACAAATGCTATGAGGTGTGCCAAGATAGTTTATTATTAACAAACTGTTTATCCTTGCTTTGCTCTTATAACAATTGCATCGTACGTTAAATTGCCGAGTTGTCATGTCGTGCTCAGATGAAGATATGTTTATCTCTGGGCAAATTTTATCCAAATCAGTCCAGTTTCCTAGGAGAAAGCTTCTATCGAAAATATGTGTGGATGTCTTAAATATTCACTAACTAGTATTTAAGAACTACAATTTACTTAATGAATGTTGGTGCAAGATGAATTCAAGCAAAATCTTCGCATCACTTACTGAACGAATTGGACCAGCCGACAATACCTTTATGGAACGAGCCTCCAAGACGGCTTTAGCGAAATCATACAGTATTTGGTGTGATAGAGAGAGGAGATAAAAAGGCCCATAGTCAGTCGAAACCTGAGGCACCATTATTCTCCTTCCGAGTGGGGACACAGGATGCATAAATTAGTGGTAGGCGGACTGATGATGATAATTTTTCCAGTCTGCCAGGGCAGGGAAGTATCCACCGTTCGTGCTGATAAATTAAAAAATCAGGCTCGAATTGCCGTCATGTCAAGTCAAGCCGGCATAGTGTTAGAGACTGATGTCAGTCATGAGTGTCTGATTCCAGTTGCTAATATTCAAGGTCACATGACGTGCTAGTATAAAAAAAAAGATTTAACTAATCCTGGTTTAACGAAACGGTTATGAATAAAGCCATAAATGTTAATAATAAAAACATAATTAAATTTAAAATTATATCAACTTTGTATGAACGCTGAACGAGAAGATTATGGTTTACGTGAGTTCATCCGAAGGTGTTAATGTCGGCTATAACTCGCTTTTAGTGTTAACAATCAGCAGTATACGGTAAAGGAGAGAAACGTGAGAAAAATAGCACGCCGATCGGCGTAGGTAGGTACGTGTCGTGATACTTGCACGACAAAATAACTATTATCTTAGCAACTTATGAATTCCCGTGTCCAGAAGCCTAGTGTTTCGGGCTTGTGATCGAATCTGAGTTTAGGGATCTCTTTCTAGGTAACCATATTAGACTTTTTAAAAACATGTATAGATTTAAATAGTCGGTTAATTAAAAAAAAAATAGATTTGTATTCTCATATGTGATTTTTTTTTTTTTTTCTTTTTTTTTTGTTAAGTAATTCTGTATTTGTTTTAATTTGTAAGTCTGCTTGAGTTTTTCCTTGCAGATTCTGTCTCAATCAGATTAAACATTAACAGGTCACTGTAATCTGCTAGGCTACTGGTCTTCTGCTTACTTGAGAAATAGTGACGATTGGAATCGAAACGATGGACCATAGGGAGTTGTCCAGACGGCTAACGGATAAATCTAGAGACAAGAAGACTGGCAATTATTTCTGCCAACGCATTAGCCTCGTTATACAGAGGGGAAATGTTGCCAGTGTTCTTGTGACTATCTCTAATAGGATTCTAAATTTCATTTTTTGTACAAATGCCCGTAATACTCGTATGTTAACGTGAATAAAGATATTCGACTTTGATTAGATCAATATTTACGAATACAATTACATTGTCTGACTGATATTAATATTTATCAGTTAACCGACAATTTTCCACTTTCCATATCAAATATATATTTTTCTCGCAACAAAATGGTTTTCTGGCATTTTTCCCTATCATTACTGTTCCAATTTTGGTAATACTTACGTGATACATAAAGTCTACGAATCCTGTTGTTTGTTTGTTTTGCCTTACTACTAGACTAGTAAATACTATCACGACCGTATGTATGTATGTCTCTGCCAAGGAATCTGGCGTGAAGATATGTATGTACCGTATCCCTTTCGGGGTGGTCAGAAGCTTATAAAGAAGCGGATTCACATTTAGCCAACCAAACTCTAGCGTACCAAACTCGGGATATATCACAAATAAATTCACAAAAAAACGCGCACTTACCATTAGGTGGGCGCAAGGTCACATGCCGTGCTCGTATAAAGAAAAGAAAAAAGCGGATCCAAAAAGAACTTATTCTAAAAAATACCTCAATAAGTTATTGGTAAAGCCTAGATTTGGCCTAACAAAAGGAGCCCTGTCAATACCACACCTCCGGGTGAAGAGGGAACGATGTGAATCATATCATTGGGTTATGTAACAACCGGGCATTTCACACATGCTCAAATTGACAATACTCCAACTCATTTTCTGATATTCTAAACTGTATTCACAGAATTTGGGAAAAATGTACAGGCAGTAATGAAATGGTAATTTAGACACAAATTTATTTGATGCCAACCGATCCTGTTTCTTATAATGATCAAATTTCTCTACTGGACAGGTTTGAGTACTAGAAATGTCAGAAATCGCGAATATCTTTTGTACGAAATGTTTTGTACGGAAGAACGATTTATCAACTTTAAATATTACTCATTGTCATCAAAACACTTTTAGCAGTATGGCTGTCTCTGCAACCGTTGGACGTCTAAAACTAGATTCTGTAATAAATTTATAGCATTAAGCTCGCCTTTGTACCCACACTAGTTCTGTACAATAAATAATTTATTATTATTATTAGTACACTTACCATTGAAGAGGAGATGACTTTTATAAACAGAAGTGTAACTTACCTGAAATAAAAAAAACATACATTTTAATAATTTGCCGCAACTCAAATCTACAGTAGTCTCTGCAGTGCCAACAATGATATAGACAATAGACATCTTTCATGACCGTTACAATTATTATTTACAAAAATGTTCGCGCACATTTCAAACCATAAAATATAGCAGCTTATAATTTAATTACCAAGTGTTTTGTTTACGTTTATAAGGTATCAAATTTTTTTTTTTTTTTTAATTATATTTAAAATAGTTCTATAACGAAAGTTTAGTTATTTTTTAAAAGTAAAAGAAAAATAATGTAAAGTATCATTAAGATCACCTTTCGGGGTGGTCAGAAACCACGCTTATAAATAAGCGGATTCACATTTAGCCAACTTTATTATAGACCAATCACGACAAGTGGCAAGCTCGTCGATGTCTCCAGCGTACCAAACTCGAGAAATATCACAAATAATTTAAATATTAATTAAATGTATTTATTTACATTAATAAATATTTTTGTGTCCCGACCAGGAATCGAACCCGGTACATCCGAGTCTAAATCCACGGACTTAACCGCTAGACCACGGAGGCAATAAAAGTAAAAGGTTATTTTTTTATTTTTTTATTTGTTAAATGCTGGTAATTGGTATATATATTAGATAAGTTATATTTTTATTATGTTATGTGTGTGTTAATATATGTACTGCTGTGTGTACTATATAAATAAATAATCTCAAATTTGTATAGTCACCGGTCTTCGCATTAGGTCAAACGACCATATCATATTATCGGATAACAAGCCTGCCCTTCGAACTACGGTAATAGCATCTTTCTGCCACAGAAAAACCAATTCGAAACCAACTCTAAGCACGATTTAACCTACAAAATATTTATATCAGATTAAAGTAAAGAAACAAGTTGGTAATTCTGGGTAATTCTGCGGAGAGCCTCAAATTGCGCAAATGTGCCAACCTTGGTGCTGGTTACGAATTTGCGCCGTTTGGGGTCGAGACGATGGGCCCATGGGGACCATCAGCGAGGCGCTTGGCCAAGGAGTTGTCAAAAAATAAAAATAATAAAAATTTAGGTAGCTTTTAATTTATATTTAATGTATAACAACGCCTCCTCCACTCAACATTCCCTTTCCTTTCAGTAACAGAGTCCTATCCTAGACCTCCACTATTGGATATAAGCCTCCCAGAAAATTCTGTAAAATTTGGCCTACACTCGCCACGCTGGCCAGAAGTGTTGGCGAGGTTCTGATGCCATTTTTCTAATGTCAATTTATTAACGTTTCCACAAGTTAGCATTAGTGGAACCAGGACGGACAGCTTAACGTGCTCTCCAAGACACGGAAAACAGTAGTGTTGTAAATAAATGACAAATGCAAGTAAGAAAAGTGTAATTTTAATTGGTACTTCCCATGGGTCAAACCAACCTTTCCAGGTTATTTTTAAGCTATTGCTTTTATCGCGGGCTTAAGCGCGGCGACCGAATCAAGAAATTCCGTAACGAAAAGAAACCTAACACCCCCCACTCCGACCTGCCCAGGCGGTGCGGCGTTGAAAGCCGTGCATCGTCTAACGTCGTTTCAGTTCGGCAGACTTCGGCACGGTGTTTGTGTGCGTGCGACTAGACCCAAAGTAATAACTATCAAAGAAAAAACTTGAATTAATATCAAAGAAAAAAAAATACTGCTCAAATAAATTTTCACAATGAAATCGTTCTTACAACCAAGCTATAGTAAAGGCCTATAGTAAAGTTGGCTAAATATGAAATAAAATAAAAAAATGTAGGTTTTGACCACCCCAAAAGGGGGATCTACAATCGTGATGACACCTTACTTTTGTCTATAAAATGAGTCAGGAAAAACATCATAGTTATGAAAAAAAGTAGCAAAAAATTGTCGGAAACAAGAAAATGTGCGAAAAAGTCGTAAATTTTGCCATAGAACAAAACATCAACGAACATCGGGCGTTTTCAAAACATCAGCGAACCTACACCGGGCGTTTTCAAAATCAGACAAAGCACATCGTAGACTGCAGTCACGAATGCATCATTACGTCTGCTATTCACACGCTCCAGTCGTCGTCAGGATGGTGAAACCAATTGAGTTAACAACAAATAGACTAACGAAATGAAAGTTTATTTTATGACGCAGTCAAATATGCGGCTCTACAATAGTATATAATACAATGTTTGAAAAATTGTTAATAATAATCATACATTTATAATAGATTAAATTATTATCTGTTAGTAACAACTCAGAACTATGTAAGAACTCAGAACTATGTAAGAATACACATTAATTAAGAAGCAACACAACGTAAAAATAACAAAATAAAATAATAGTCATTTAAATTAAATAAATATTTTTCACTACACAGTCGTGGTGGGGGGGGGGGGGTACCTTAATAACATTGGCCGGCGACACACTGTATAGTGATTTATACTACGCAAATGCTGTACAGATTCACACGTTCCCAACAACAACAATAATCCATGATCAGTTACAACTCAAATTCAGCGCCTAACAGAAGCTCTGTTAAGGTGAATTAGGTTATTTTTTTCTTTGTACTCAATAAAGTATCATCACGACCATTTTCCTTCTGGTAGGCCTGAAACAACGCTTATAAAGAAGCGGATTTACATTTAGCCAATTTTACTATAGCCCAATCATGACAAGTGGCAAGCTCGTCGATGTTTCTAGAGTACCAAACTAATTATTAATACAAATTAGGTATCGAACCCGGTATCTCCGAGTCTAAATCAACAGACTTAACCTCTAGACCACGAAGGCAGTTACTGTGTACTCAATGGTTTTACACTAATTTAAGTTTTGTGCTATAAAGTATTTAAATGCATAAATAAACTATCTTATAAAGATTAAATGTAGACAAGAGCAGTGATATAAGGAATGTGGATCCACGTCTTAAACGAACAAGGGGTTGAAGGAAGTATGTTCCAGTGGCGAGTTGCAGATAATATAAGTTCTTTTAAGGATTATTTTATTTTAAAATAGTGGTCCCGCTATCATTAGGCTCACTTCACGCTTGCCATTCACACGCTTCGAGCCGTGTACGGTATAGCTGCAGGATGCACACAGAAATGAATGAAAATCTATCCAAACTATACGTAATCTTGTTCTGTCAAATTTAAAATGTCAAAATGATATTTTTCGGGTATTAATTTACTTGTTCTAGAGTTTCATTATCAATCTTTATCGTCACGGTTGTCATCCTTCTTCTTTCAAACACTAGTACCTTGGTTTTTCTCGCATTCAAACGGAGTCCTTTTTCTGCACATTCCTTTTTTAATTATTATTTTTTTGTCTGAGTGTTATTTTTATTTATATTTGAAAACTTTATTGCACATTGTTTGTTAACCTTAAGGACTATAAGAGAGTTTTAAGTTGATGAATAAGTTGTTAGTGTCAGATATTATTTTTCTTGAAGTTAAATTTTTTTTCAAACGTTTGGAATACGCCAGCAGCTCTACCGCGCAAAAACTCCCTGATAGAATCGATAAAATGAATATGGGGTTTTACACTTTTATGAGGTGCGCCCTAACGGAACCAAAAATTGACAAACTTAATAATGGATTTTGTAAAAGTAAAGAATCTTCACGACCGTTTCCCTTCCGGGGTGGTCAGAAACCACGCGTATAAATAAGCGGATTCACATTTAGCCAACTTTACTATAGGCCAATCATGACAAGTGGCAAGCTCGTCGATGTCTCCAGCGTACCAAACTCGACAAATAACACAAATAAATTGAATATTAATTAAATGTATTTATTTATATTAATAAATATGTTTGTGTCTCGACCAGGAATCGAACCCGCTACCTCCGAGTCTAAATCCACGGACTGAACCGCAAGACCACGGAGGCAGTTGTGCTTATTAGAATGGAGGAACACAGAGGCTGGAATAGCATTCCATGCCACATCTTCGGCGAACGTATCTAAATTTACAAGTACGAGATATACAAAAGAATAGTGTTAAAAGTTGGTACTGCAGCACACAGTTGCCGAGAGGTTACAGTAAAACCATGTTTAATGAGGATGTGAATGCACTGTATTATTAATTTATGTAAGTACTCATATAGTTTTATTGTGTCAATATAGGAAAACTGCCTTCTGGAGCTCAGAATTTCTTTTCCAGAAGGCAGTGCTCACTAACTGAAATTATTTGATTATGATCCAATAAACGTTATTTTATTTATTTATTTTATATTTAGAAAACGAAAGTCAGAGATGATTAATTAAATTTTTAGTGGTCCAAAGAAGCAAAATTCTGTTCGAGTTTTAATAAAATTTGCTGAGAGCGAAAGGAAAGTGGAAACAAATTTGTGAAAAAATTAAATTTGTGTGTACAATTGGAAGTGAAAAACTTTTATTAAATATGTACTGAAAGGTCGAGAGCCCTTTGTATTTTAAATTATATTATAAACTTGAGAAATTGTATTACTGGAAGTTAAATAAGTATTTTATATATATATTTTTTGTATTAACAAATCAACGCTAGCTTTTTTTTGGATGAGAGCAACTCCTAATTTCCTAAGTTACACTTAAATAATATAAAAGGCGCCTGGCCAAAGAAAGCGGCTGACGGAAAAGTCTGGAGACAGGAAGGCCGGCAATTATTTCTGCCAACGTATTAGCCTCGCTATACAGAGGGGTAATGTTGCCAGTCTCCTTGGGACTATCTCGTATGGGACGTCTCTAGAGGACATTATTTAGGTTATTTTTAATTTTATTATTTAGGTAGCTTTTAAAAGAATCCACCTCCAATAATATAAATAAGTCAGAAAAAAATGCGGGTGTGTAAATAAATTAAACCGGGTGTAAAAAAATATGTTCTAGTTATGTTTAGTCAGGAACGCATTCTTTCAGCGACCGGACTGTTCCTTAACTCTATGTTGACTTGATAAAATGATTCACATCAGTTAATATGAAGAAGGGAAACACACAGAACATTCCACATCTTCATCGTACGACAGATTGTAAAGTCCACAAATTTTACGTACGCATAGCGCGGAGCTAGGCTCAGAAAATGATCAGCTCAGGTTTTGCCAAATTGCACGGGAATATATTTTCAAGTTGGTCATCAAAAATATTTCATTACACAAAATAAAGTACATCGGCAAACTTAAATATCTTATAAGTATTCTTTATTGTGAAACAACATATTAATATAATTATGAAAAGATTGTGCTGCCAATACCGACGAACTAGGCCTCAATGCCTTATGCTGCCAAAAAAGTGCCGTGCAGGATCTCGAGCATCATGCAATCAATGACATCCTGTCAAGGGCGCTTACATCTGCTAATTTCCCCTGCATCCTCGAACCATCGGGGATAGTTAGGTCTGATGGTACGCTTCCGGGTGTGATGTCGTTGATTCCATACAAACGAGGCCGTGCACTGGTTTGGGATACCACATGTGTTAACACACTCTGTCCGTCATATGTGATATCCAGCCATAAGAAACCCGGGCCCGCTGCAGAGTCAGCCGCACGCCTTAAACGATGGAATCGTGGTCCGAGGAGGCTCTGGCTCTCTCACGAGGGGAAAACTCCGCTTGGCGACGGGTGACCCTATAAGTAGAAAATATTTTGCTCAAAGGCCTCTTTGCCTCGCCGTTCAACTAGGGAACGCAGTGAGTATCCTCGGCACACTACGCCCATCGGTTGGTTATAATTTTAGTTTTATTAGTAAGGTAGTTTTTTTTTTGTTTATTTAATGTTGGGTTTTTTTTAAATCATTTAATATTGTAATTCTTTTATACAGTTTGTATATTACATTGAATAAATGCATTATATAATTGAGAAAAAAATATAATTATATATAACTTAATGCAATCCTTAATTGTCTCTGCCTATATATAACAAGAATGACGATGATCGAAAACTTAATGTTTGTCATAAATAACTTCAAAAGGAAAATGTAGGATAGAAAATTATAGAAAAACCTAACCATTTCAAAACGTCGTAATCTTTAAGGAGCAGTGAGTAGGTTGTAAATACCCACAAAGAAGGTTCTGTAAGTGGTGTTTATGAGGTCACGGGCACACTGAGTACGCGAACATCGCGCAACCTACACAGGTTTACATGCTGCGTTACACGCGCTTTTCATAATATACATACATCTCTTTTTTTTTTTCGTAATAATATAAATATTTATTTATTTAATGAAGTAATATACAAACAGTATAAAATAATTACAATATAAATTAAAACTACTTAAAAGTAAAAATTAAAATAAATATAAACTAAACCTAATAAAAAATAAACTATTAGTAAAAAATGTCTTCTAGAGACGACCCTTCAGTGATAGTCCCAAGAAGACTGGCAACATTTCCCCTCTGTATAGCTAAGCTAATACGTTGGCAGAAATAATTGCCAGCCTTCCTGTCTCCAGACTTTTCCGTTAGCGTTTGGACAACTCCTTGGCCAGACGCTTAGCTGAGTGTCCCCATGGGCCCATCGTCTCGACCCCAAACGGGGCGAATTCGTAACCTGTACTGAAGTTGGCGTATTTGCGCAGCTTGAGGTTCTTAGCAGAAACCGCCGCACTTCCCGCGCTTGAAGGGGTCGCCTGGATGTGTGATGTCAAGCGCGGGAAGTGCGGCGGTTTTTGCGCAAATACGCCAACCTCAGTACGGGTTGTGAATATGCACCGTTTGGGGTCAGGACGATGGGCCAACGGCTAACGGGAAAGTCTGGAGACAGGAAAGCTTGCAATTATTTCTGCCAACGTATTAGCTTAGCTATACAGAGGGGAAATGTTGCCTCTTGGGACTATCACTGAAAGGTCATCTCTAGAGGTTAACTTTATATTTAATTTAATTTTTACTTTTAAAAAAAATCTAAAATTAGGTGTATTAAATATTTATAAAATATTAAATAGCTTTTAAACAAATAAATAAAAATAATAATTCCTAAGATATTCAGTTGGTCGCTAACGAGGTTTGCAAAAGCAGTGTGTTCACATCATAAGCGGTGTTTATTAGGGATCGTGGAGGCGTTATCAAGCCCCCGCAGGCGGCTCAGCGATGCCGCGTGTGAAAACTTTCTATCAAGAATGTATTTTTGTTAAGAACTCAACTTTTGTGCGGCCCAACTGCCGGGATAGAGGTTTTTAAACGTTAAACTTTTGTGATACTATACGTCTCGTACTTATACCTTTTCGGTTATCTTCAAGACCATGCTTCCAGCAATGGATTTGTTGTGTAGTAAGCAAAGTAGTGAACTTGTAACTAAAAGATTTGTGAGGATTTCTTCAAAAAAAGACTTTCCCCTTACTTTCTACATAGAAGAACAGACACATTTCTAAACATTCCAAAGATTTATCTTGCGGGTGCCAGGTCTATCGTGTGTGCGAAAGAGATGAAAAGAATGGTGTTATGGGCCGACTATAGCTACTCTCCCTACCCAAACAAATACTGTTTGATTATAAATTAAGTATTGACGGCAGACCTGCTTAGGGACCAATTCTTTCAGTAAGTGGTGCAAAAGTTTTGTTGGAATTCCTCTAGCACCAATTTCTACTGCTTAAACCCGTTCCTGATCATTTCTTATGTGCGTCATAATATTTGTTCGACTTCATGTTGTCGTCTTTTGGAATATTTGATTCCCACGGAACACCAAGGCCAGACATCTTAGTGTTCCGAGAAAATACTGAGCCCATTGATGTATATAGATAGGCCTATTCAATACAAAACGCACTCTAAAAACGTGCCGCTTGCCACGTGTCCCTACCAACTTTGGGGGCCAATTTTCAAGCAATGAATGTCACATGCGATATTTGTCGGAAATTCTGTCACAATGCATGCTATAAAGACTGGTTTCACTCGATATAAATATTAATATATAAGCGCTCTCAAAGCTTGATAGCTCGCGACTGTTGGTGCAGCTACATGACTTCGAATAGTTTTGCGGGAACGTTTTTATATCAGTGAGGGCCTATCTATATACATCGATGACTGAGCCTGATACAGCTAGTACATCTGGGATCCAATAATGATGTTCAAATGTATCCATGAGAATTTTCCAGTCTGATGCGTTAATGAGTTTTTAGTTTTACTTTGCTCTTCCTTTACAAGTATGGTCGAAATGTTATTTGTAGTCAGTCTCTTTCTGGCTATTGCAAAATAAATACTTACTGCTCTACGGATTACACCTTCATTCTAAATGTTTATTGACGTAAAAATTTTTTTACTGACAAAAATATAATTACATGATATTTTATTTGACGTGTACTTTATTACTATTAATAAAACTTGTTAAATTCTATATATGAATGATATTGTCATTTATATTTTTTATGTCATTTTTGTTTATGTACTAAAATTAAATTCCATCCACAATACTAATATTTATACATCCTATGGACAGAGCACCTTTATAACCTATATCACTTGTTTATATTATTAACCTGTGTATAAACAAATAAATGATTTGAATTTGAATTAAACCATTTGTGACACCTTTTATACCCTGCCTATGTCGGATACTATTAAATACAAAAGTTGATATGAAACTATTATCTCTTTAATTATTTAAAATGATTCTACTCCTGCTAGTAGAAGTCTAAGTAGCAAAGTGGTAAAATGGTATTTTTAATTTTTATTTCAGCGCCTTTGACTAAATTAATTTGATAAAGAGTTTGTTGATAACAATAAAGCTATAAATATAACTACATTAATGCTATTCCAAGTAGATGACAATAGAATTATACGTGGGCTTAAAGTCTCGTTTAAAAGTGATTTAAACATGCGGTTTGCTCCCCTTTGTCTAATTAAAAGCTTAATTTCCAAAGAACAAATTTAATAAGAACCAAATAATAATACAAGTATCTTGATTTTGTAAACAAATACTTTCATAATTGCATTCCTTTATAATACACCCTGTGTTAATACAGTCCGTTACGTAACAGAGATAAAATATTTTTTTCAAAATTGTGTCTTATGTGAGCGGAATATGGCTTACAAGTTTTGTTGTTGTTATTACTGCGTAAAAAGAAAAAGTCCCAGACATGGTTTCTATATTAAGAGGGGCGACACAAACTGCCCCAAGGAAGAGAAATACCTCCCTATCTCTTACAACGTGCAAACTGTTACCTACTACCATATTCCTTTACCCCATGTTTGAATCTTTTAATTTTATATGCTTCTTAGATACTTTAAAGTGTCTATTATCATTATTAATATTTTCATTTTGATAAAAATGCTCTCCTAGCCTGTGTGTTCCCCTATACTAAATTCTTAAATTGAAAAAATAGTGGTAAAGACTGATCTTGGTATCAGTTCCTGAACTTTGCGTGCCACATGGTCCATGACGTGTTCAGTATATAAAAAGATTATAATTGTATTGAAAGCATATCCTAATTAATATTCAATATTTGGATTCAGAGATCTGATTGATTCATCATCATCACCGTAAACCGTTAGCGGCATAGAGCAGTGGTGGCTCGGTTGTAAGAACCTAGAATTCCAATAATTATTTATTTATTTATTTATTCATTTTGGAAAACAACAGTTGACAATTTCAAATAGGTAAGTAACATTAAACAATCTAAGAACTGTTAAAGGTTTTCACAATAATACCAACATGTGAAATTGTTAATAAATTGTCATTAGAAAAATGACATCAGAACCTCGGACACCAGTCTGTCCAGCGTGGCGAGTGTAGGCCAAATTTTCCAGACTTTTCTAGAAGGCCCATTTCCAAAGTGGAGTTCTAAAACTTTGTGTTGTAGAGGCTGTGATGATGATGATGATGATGATGTAGACCACTGGTGATATTATTTAAAAGACTAGTAGCTTCTAATCACGAAAATTTCATAATGTATTAATCATTTAAATACAATAGCTATTCATCTTGTTATCAGTTTGAACGTGGGCTGATGAGCTCAAGGACTTTATTTATCATAGGAAATAAAATAGCAACACTAGTACTATTTAGCTTGGTCGTATCAATTCAACTTTTAAGTACAAATGTATATAATTTACGATATAACTATATAAACTAATAAATAAAGGCAACGTTTTAAATAAAGATGAATAATGCCTATTATTACATGTGTAAGGCTAACAATTATTTGTCTATCTAAAAAATGATTTTATTAAATTTATATTAAGGAAATTGACAATTCCAAACCTAATTTGTAGTTTTGGGATCCATTATGATCCTACAATGTGACCGTAATCGTCGGAGGCGGTGAAAGTTGAGAGGTACATTGACAAGTTGTATTCCTTGCAGCAGCCCCAAGATTTTCATTTAACTTTGAAAATTGCTCCTCGCAGCCTCCGAGGGCGCAAATTGTACTGAAATAGGGATCGATAATGGGATTGCAGGTGGTATTTTCTTTGAGACGGCTCTCACCCTGTAAATCTTTCGTCGGAAGATAGAAAAATAATGTTTCGGAAATTGTCTAGTGCTAGATTTATCATCGCGACGAAGCGGGTGCGAGCGATGGATAAATTGCTTTGAGATTGTTTGCTATTGAGAATTGTTTTCAAACTAAGCCACTATTATTGCCAAATTCAAATTTCTCTTTATCTCGCTCAGATCGGTATTTAGTCTAAATTTATCAACAAGGTTTGTTAGATAATATTGTGGTCCAAAATTTTAAGGTCGCTTAGAGAGCTATGGAATGCTCGGTATATCTCTAATTGATATAGTACGAAATGTTGACATTCATCATCAAAATAAGTAAGTTAAAGTGGCAATGGTGCTGGATCTGCTGTTGCAGAACCGATGGCCGATAGCAAAAGATCGTGTGAAAAAAAGTCTTGGGGGTGGCCTAAATCCATTAACGAAGAGACATAGGCTGATGATGATGATGAAACCACGATGTGATGATGATGAAATGAAAATGGATAAGCGGTTATTATTAAAGTAATAACCTTGAGCATGCATACACAAGAAATTGCTTATATCATACATATACAATATGGATAATACTCGTATAAATCGATGATGCGTTAACAAAAGACAGTTTGACCTACATCATTTGTTGTAAGAAAGGACACTCACAGAACGACAATGGTTTCCAACGCAAGATACCTAATCGAATTTTGATTACAATTCATCTTTAAATCACTCAATCAGCGTTCCGCCTCAATCATGTAAGAATCGTTTACGCCTTCTATTTCGCGAAGCACAATAACTCAATAATGAAAATGAATTATAATTTCATGCTCAAACCAAGAAACCTGTGTTCGACTCTTTTCACTCTCTAGCCTTAATTTTAATCCCAGTACAATAAACCCTCTCTTTTGACGAACGAATTCAAATCCTGGGTTCACTTGGAAATATTACGGGCGCATTTTTGGGCTTCCCCGACCGCGGACAAGAGATTTACATAAAAAGAAACTTTCTTCTATCCAAATTATGATTCAATTAGTATTAACGGATTGGATGTCTGTGAAGGGTTTTTGTCAAAATTTTCGGCTTCGCTGGCAGGTTCGTCTCAATGATATTGATCCCCTTTGCGCCTTTGAGCAAACTAAGCAGTTGTAAAGAAAGCTTTGTAGTTGGGTTTGGCTGTGGAGGTCGTTACCAAAGTACAGTTCGCTTCATTACGTGTTACTGCTTTTTTTTCCTCATTTTCGTTTTGTATGCTTAATGTACTGTTAAAGTTGTAGCCGTCCCTTTGGACCGCATCTTTTTGCCTTTATGGTTTGTTTTCCAAATTGAATTTTATTATTATTATATATTATCCCTTTATATAGAACTAGCAAAATATGAAACTTAATTTATTAAAGTACTAAAGACAATTTGGAAGGCTTAATGTGAAGGCTAAAATAAGATGAAATGTGGTATCATTAGAAACAATGTGCGTTTGTCACAGAATTGTAAATGTGAGATATTTGTAACAAGGTCCTTTAAATCCCCTCTCTCGGCTAGATTAAGTGGGGAATTATACGTTTTTTTCTTCTGCGTTTGATAATTCCAAGTCCTCTTTTCTCTGTGGCGTGAGTTTAAGGTATTCATCTTTTAGGATTAGGTGGATGTTCGCGTGGAATTGTCTTGTTGTCTTGATGGATGAACTCGGTGAAACAATTTCACGGAATATCAGGATCTACTCGAAACTCTGCGAAGATGTTTCCCTCATTAATGTCTTTTTTTGCGCCGTCTACAATAACGGATAGGATTATTATTATATCCAAATTTTTCGTTATTAAAATATCAAGTTCTTCCTCAATTAATTTTAATAATTCTCCAATATTTATCCTTAAAATTTTATTATAATATTTTAAAATAAAGAGAAACTAAAGGTTAATGTTACACAACTGATATTTAAATCATTAGAATATAATGTGTTTAATGTAGGGTGTTATGATAATTGCCCATTCTCAAAATCCATATTAAAATTCTACATCCCAACGTGATGACGAAATAAGTATGAATAGAATTCGTCAAATTACACCGCGGCACCCATTAATATTACTCGCTATACGTACTATGCATATTAAATATGTAATTAACGATATGCTATTAATAACATCTACAAATACATCGTGCAAGTAGATATAATATATAATGATATAATGTCAACAATAGTCGTAGTAGGTGGCAGGATAAAGTACCACCGTTCACAAATATATATAGTTAAGTAACGAAAAAAGCCTAATATATCAGTTGATGATTTAAAAGTTGTTGAAAGCATGCAACGGCATGACCGTTGGGCCGTGGAAACTTGGCAGGTCCCTGGTGTGGGATGCGACATGTGTAGACACATTAGCCCCATCACACATCCAGGCGACCTCGTCAAGCGCGGTAAGTGCGGCGGTTTCTGCTGAGAACCTCAAGCTGCGCAAATACGCCAACCTCAGTACAGGTTACGAATTTGCGCCGTTTGGGGTCGAGACGATGGGCCCATGGGGACACTCAGCTAAGCGTCTGGCCAAGGAGTTGTCCAAACGGCTAACGGAAAAGTCTGGAGACAGGAAGGCTGGCAATTATTTCTGCCAACGTATACAGCTTAGCTATACAGAGGGGAAATGTTGCCAGTCTTCTTGGGACTATCACTGTAGGGTCGTCTCTAGAGGACATTTTTTACTTATAGTTTATTCTTTATTAGGTTTAGTTAATATATATATATTTTTAAAGTTGATAAACAATTAAAATGGGGATTATATATTATTACACCCTTTGAAAAGTTCCTTCCAGGTTATTTTGAATATCAATCAGCAGAGTAAAATATATTTTAAAACGTAATTTTTTGACAAGTTACGTAAAGTTCTTGTGCGATATACACTGCCTTACACTTCGTTCAATAACAAACTTAAAATGCCTTCCCACTCTTCTAGCAGATATTCAGATTCCTACACTATGTCTGCCAGTGGTAGCGTGCCGCTGGCTATTAGTCATGCACCATCTGTCAATATTTTCAAACGTCCAGTTACTACATTCTTTCTTATTGGTTTGTTAAGGTGTTAATCGCATCAAGACAACAATAAGAATATGTAGAATAATATATATATATAATTGTGTATGTAGTATATGTTATTGCCATACATATTGTAGTATAATAGTGAGTTAAGAAAGTATCTTGTAATACGAGTATTATTTATTCTTACTCCCAAAAAACATTTTTTAGAAATATACCTATCCGGCATTAAATACTACTACATACACTAAAATAATAAAAAATAAATACAATTTAAATAAATATACCGTACCTTAAATCCTACAAAGGTCGGTTCAAACCCCCCCGGCATGTACCAATGAGAAATACACTTTTCTTACGTACATTTGTCATAGACACCACCGTTCCCGTGCCTCGGAGAGCACGTTAAGCCGTCGGTCCCGGTTCCACTAATGCCAACTATTGGAATCGTTAATAAATTGTCATAAAAAAATGACATCATATCCTCGCCAAGCCGTCTAGCCAGCGTGGCGAGTGTAGGCCAAATTCTCCAGCAGTGGAGGTCTAGGACGCTGTGTTCTAGGGGCTGTAATGAATGTAATTAATGAATGAAATAAATATAAACCTACCACTAAAAGATTGGTAATTGGAAAAGCTACAAATTCTGGTGACCTAATAATGCCGACTTAAAGTCGAGTAGTATATCGTGGTTGGTATTTTAAAAAAGATAACGATACGTGTTAAGCGACAAAATATTCAAAGAAACATCAATTCAGTGGCAGAGTGGGAGCAATTAACATGGCCGGGTCCGCGCCGACCGAAATATCGTGTCATAAAACCGACTTTACTGGGTATCAAATTGTTTTATACGTTCGGTGAGCTAAAGTGGCTCTTTACGATGTGTTGGGAGTTTATGAGTCCCGTAGATCAGGCCCATCGGCTCCGTGTCTTTGTCTTTGCGGATAAGGGTAGTGTCTTATTCGTCTAAATTGATTCATTGGGGAATTTGCATTGGACTCCTTGAAATAAGGCAAATATATTTAAGTGCTATTTGTCGCGATCGCCTCTATAATATTAATTATAAATACTTTAAATCCATTTGTTGCCATTTAATTTAAAAAAAATCTACATTATTTATTTTATAATTATGCCTTAGTTATAATAACATTAGTAGTTACAAAATCAACGATAGATAATAATTATATTATTACTATTTCTGTCAACTCATGCCTATTTATAATGTTTATTTATTATCTTTAGATTTTTATTTTTTTTATTTAAGGTTGATATTAACTTCATGGTCATAAGCGACCGAATAATATTACGTGCATTATAAGTAATTAGTGGGTTCAAATCTTTTCGAACATATCAACCTCACTCAATTAAAAAGCTGAAGACATTCTTATAACATTCATCACTGAGGCCCTTTTGAGGTAGTTTGAAACGAAATCTGTAATTATCATAGGCATTTCAACCTATTAGTATGTAACTACGATTAACAGATACCTCAGAAGTTCATCTGTCGCATATTTTTTTTGGGTTCTTTGTTATCAAGTGGATATCTGTATTTATTATTTTACTAAAGTAAAGTAAAGTATCATCACGACCGTAAAGGGATACTGGGTTGTAAGAAAAAACGCTTTTTTTATAAGAAGCGAGTTCATATTTAGCCAACTTTACTATAGGCCCATCATGACAAGTGCCAAGCTTGTCAATGTCTCTAGAGTATCAAACTCGAGTAATATAATAAATAAATTAAAAATATTATTCTGTCCCGACCAGGAATCGAACTCGGTACCTCCGAGTCTAAATTCATGGGCTTAACCGGTAGGCTACAGAGGCAGTATTTATTTTACTCGGTTATTTTATTGTTCTAGTTGTCATTGTGGTTTAGTTTAGAAGGTTCGGACGAATTTGATGGACGAATGAGGAACAAAGCATGTAGTAGGATGCTATAATTGGTTGACAAATTCAAGTGGGTGTGATGTAACTTGTCACGGGTTATTATTTTTAATGACAACGTAAATACTTTAAATTTAGACTAAAATTTGGTATGTTTACATTTTTACATTCAATATTTATTCTTACATCGGTTTTAGTGTAAGAGAGAGATGCACCGATGACAAATATTCGTAAACAAACAAATTTTACTGTTTGCTCTTTATTTTTAAATATCAAGACTGGAACGCAGTACACAGCGGGCATACCTACGCGGAGTGGAATTATGGTTCATTATCACAGCCCCTAGAATATAGTCCTATAGCGTCCGATGTTGGAGAAGGACCTTTCAGATTTCATTTGTGGAAAATTTGGATTCACTCGCCGCACTGGCCAGACTGGCGAGGATCTGATTTATTAACGATTCCACTATTTAATATTATTAGAACCGGGACCGACGCGCGACAGCTTAACATAGTCTCCGAGGCACGGGGACGGTAGTATTGTAATTCTATGATAAATGTCATCAGACACTTATGTCCGACATCAGAGTTATACCTACTTTGAGGTAATTTATAGAAATTAAATTATTATTATTATTATCTTTGCTGTTTGTTTTTAACTTTTTAATTAATGTGTATACCTACTTACATAGTACTAAGTTTAAATAAATAAATATTTCCAGACAGGTCACACAGCGCCATCTAGTTTCCGTGGTAAGCTACGAGGCTTGTGTTATGGAAACTAGATGGTTGATAAACTACATATTGTACTTTTTTTTTATATATACATATACATATTATACATATAAACACCCAGACCGAGACAAATTATACAATGTACAACTTGCCCCCGGTGGGAATCGAACCCACGACCTCCCGAGTTCACGGCAACGTTTGTTACCACTAGACCACGGAGGCGGTCGAAGTTACTAACAATTATGGAATTAATTCTGAAATAAATATTTTATTATTATTATAAACAATATTTAAAAAAGTACGTATTAATATCTATTTGATTATTATCATCATTTAATAAATGACGATAGCAAAGAAATCGTCTGTTTGAAACAACATCGAACTTTAAGCAACAAAGTTAACAAAATTGGATTTACAGAAATTAATAATTCATTTGTATTAAAAACAGATGATCTGTATAAATTTGGGCTCACAGGTTTAGGGGTTTCAAAACGTCGTAGGTCTGTTTGTTTTAAACTTGTGTTATTTTGTACACTGTTGTATACCCAAAAACTACAAGCGAACAACATTTGTTTTTGGGGTCCCGAATTTATCGTCTCGTTTATTTGTCGTTAGGTCAACCACTTGTTCTGTAGTAATGTTATCAGGATCTTTAATTCTATCAAAATATTAAATGACATCATCCAATTCCGGCAATTGTTACTATAATTTAAAAAATGTAAATATCAATTTCCATCTTTAATTGACAAGACAATGTTATGTTTACTATATATTACTGTGCAAATAAGTTATTTGAAAGTAAAATATGTAGTTTACGTATCAATCAGGTCCTTTTTTGCACGCCTCCTCCTTTCCAGGTTAGTACCAATATTTAGTATATCTCAAAAAAAAATTACATTCATCATAAAAAATATATTTCTAAAAGAAATTGGATTGAATCCTTTTTGCGTTACTGTGTCCAATTGTAATCTTTTTAGAATAATTTATCTAAGAATGCATATACGGGGACTTTACACAAATTTTACTACCATTGTTTTTGGCTTCACTATACAAATTAGCTATTTTAAAACTAACAATTGGAATGGAGAAGCCCATTTTTTTGTCATTTTCGAATATTGTTTCTTTTGTTGTTTGCTTCTTTCAATAGAATTACATATAAGTCTAATGTAAAACCATACACAATCAACTGTGAATAATATTTAGCCCAAATCTCCATACAAGATAAATGATACACTCATGCAAATATACACATACAAAAAACAAAAAGCATACACTTATGCGAATATACACATACACACTATAAACACACATACAATAAACTAAAATGCATACAGTTATATACTCATGCAAATATTTATGTATATACATACAATATTCACACATACAATATACACACGTACAATAAACTAAAATATACGAGTACATGTACAATAAATAAAACGTAATTTATAAAGTCAATTTATTGCATGCCTCTTTTTCCTATTCCTATTTTTATTGTTTTGTATTTTTGATCTGTTAATAATTTTATTTTATTATTTGTAATTGTAACCTGTTTTACTCCTAATATTATAAGAAGTAAAAAAGTAAAGTATCATCATGACCGTTTCCCTTTCGGGGTGGTCAGAAACCACGCTTATAAATAAGCGGATTCACATTTAGCCAACTTTACTTTAGGCCAATCATGACAAGTGGCAAGCTCGTCGCTGTCTCCAAGGTACCAAACTCTAGAAATATCACAAATAAATTATATATTAATTAAATGTATTTATTTACATTAATCAATATTTTTGTGTCCCGACCTGGAATCGAACCCGGTACCTCCGAGTCTAAATCCACGGACTTAACCGCTAGACCACGGATTATAATAAATATTATAATCAATTGTTTTAATTGTAAATATTTAAATAATATAAAATCTTCTTGGCCCATGTTCTACTAATACTAAACTGTTTATATGTATCAAATAATCAAAACAAATTTATTTCCATTGGTTCTCTCGAAACAACTTGGATAAAGTCAGAACTAATAAAATCAATACATTTTTACAACATATATATTTTTATAACTAATCAAAGTGGTAATAATGGTTGGACCGTAAACAGGCAATAATCCATATTTATGTATGCTATGCACAACATTATTGCTATAAGCAAGTAAAACTAACTAACTTAGAAACTACTTAAATAAGATCGTGGCTGTAAAGAGGCCGTGTCACCTTACAATCTAAATAAAACATTCTATGTCAAGTAAACTTAAATTTAAATTCGTGGCTGTAAAAGGGCCGTGTCAATTAAAAATAAATATAAAATTAAATAATTTAAATATTAAGATTTATTATTAATTTAATAATTATGATGTATAGAAATTATATACATATGTCAGATAGTTTATAAATGTATAGAACAAAAAATAATAATAATAATAATAATAAAAAATAAAAAAAAGACGTCATCTTATAATCTAAATACTAATAATGATATGTCAATTAAACATAAATTTATAAATTCATAGCTGTAAATGGGCCGTGTCATCTTATATTCTAATAGCATTAATGTTAATAATATTCGTGGCTGTAAAATGGCCGGTCACCTTACTATCTGAATAAAACATTCTATGTCAAGTAAACTTAAATTTAAATTCGTGGCTGTAAAAGGGCCGTGTCAATTAAAAATTAATAATTTAAATTTAAACATTAAGATTTATTATTAATTTATCATTAATATATAAAATTTGGCCGAGTACTTCTATGCAATGGTATCTTTCATTGCATCTTGTAGCTCATAATAACTTTTGTTTATGAGAATATTTTTAGTGATGTTTTAAATGATGACTTTTTAACAACATAAATGAATGTGAGAATTAAAACAGCAAGCCTCTACTTTTAAATACCGATGGCACCGAGTAAAGCTGAGAATTCCATACTAAAGGGTTCAGATCAGTAAAAGCATTTGCGGGGAAGCAAAATGAAGCATATGATTGAGCTGGAATCGCATTACAGATGGTCGTCGGGGACCTTTTCAAAAAGCACGCCGTCACATAGATGTCTCTCCTAATGGATTTTTATCGGCCCGTTTTCCATGGAAATTGGATAGAAATCCTCAGAAGGACATTTTAATTTTATTATATCCCGGTATTAGTTTCTCTATGAATGTGGATGGACGTTTTTCATTGAAATTTAAACAAATTTCGGGATTTAGTTTAAGGCGATTAGAGTCGTGAGTAACCTTTGTCCTCAGGGCTTAGCTAGGCATCTCTTAAAATGTTATCCTCGAAATTATTAATACACGCTAGAACTTAAAGCTTTGGATATTTACACTTGGAGATGGGTCTTACCTACTAAATTTTGTCTTAGAGTTTGTGATTCATATATTTTAAGCTATTGCATAGCTTTTATCGCGGACTTTGAGCGCGGCGACTGAATCAAGAAATTCCGTAACGAAAATAAACCTAACACCCCCCACCCCGACCGGCACAGCGGTGCGGCGTTGAATCGTCTAACGTCGCGTCGTTTCAGTTCGGCAGACTTCGGCACGGTGTTTGTGTGCGTGTAGACTAGCTGCTAACTGCTCTTAACTGATTCTATCTCTTTTAGACACAATGCTAGGTAAGACAGCGTGCTTTTTGGCTGCGTAAAAAAAATACTGCATTAATAAATAAATATAATTGCATAAGTAGATAAAAAATGCTATGGAATAGCTTTACCGCGGCAGTCCCCGAGTGCCACACGTATTTTTTTTTAGTAAATTGGCTATACATACTTTTAGTACCCTTTTGACGGTACTAATCACCTTCGGTTATGAATTAAAATAATTCCTTTTCTTCAACGTAAATATTATATACTCGTAGCACATAGTATCATCACGACCGTTTTCCCTTTCGGAGTAGTCAGAAACGCTTATAAAGAAGCGTATTCACATTTAGCCAATTTCCCGGTTCCACTAATACCAACTTGTGGAATCGTTAATTGTCATAAAAAAAATACATAATATCCTCGCCAAGCCGTCTGGCCAGCGTGGCGAGTGTAGGCCAAAATCTCCAGATATACGAGTATGTTCTGGAAGGCCCATATATAAGACATTGTGTTCTAGAGGCTGCAATGATTGTGAATGATTGTGTCCCGACCAGGAATCGATCCCGGTACCTCCGAGTCTAAATCTACGGACTTAACCGCTAGACCACGGAGGCAGTATCTGCTACTACCCATAGTAGCGCATACTAATGTAATAGTTGCATCAGCTGGTCCTATCAACACTAATAGCCGGCCTACTGGAACTGATGTCGGTCGTCTGAGGCTGGCGTCAGTTGCTCCCATTCTTGGACCTCGCGTACCGCTTACCATCAGGTGGGCACGGTGTCACATGTGGTGCTCAGTATAAATAAAAAAAAAAAAACGTTTTAACTCAGTAAATCTATTAGGTATATAGCAAATAATAAGGATTTTATTCTATACGAGTATAATATTACAAAAAATCTTATCACTGGCTTATTGTGAACGTTTTAAGTAATATATTGTGTGTCACAAAGGGAAGAATTATTAAGTTATATAAAGGAAAAACACGTTAGGAAAACATTATTTACATTTTGAACCTTACGGCAGTAGGAACACGAAGGCTTAGTTCTGTCGCCGAGCTGTAAGCTTTTCATAAATTCTTGTTCTTTTATAACTTATGAAAATGAGATGTTTAACCTTCTGTAATAAACAGATATTGCACTTGACATTTTAAATTGTTATTGCTAAGTTTAGAATTAGAATTTATCTTGGCGTGTGTCTCTCCACTGCTCTGTCTGTCGTACCCGATCAGTTGCCACTATAATTGAAGCTACCAGAAACATATATTAAGATGATCCGTCTATTTTGCAAGGTCATTCCATACAGCTTTTCCCCCTCAGAACTCTACAACTTTCTATTGTTCATTTGGCTCACTGCTACTATAATGGTTTTTTAGAAGCTATGTCTATAAGTTTGGTCATAGTTGTTTTCTTATATACCTGGCCAAGGTGATATTTTACTAAATTTTGTATTGCACAAAGGGTGTACAGGGAAAAATATTTAAGTGGCGGGTATAATTATAATTGCTTCTACTCTATTGATTTATTCTTTTTCTAATGTTGCCTGTCTCTGTCTTCTTTCCTTATCGACGTTCTAAAGATTACTCATATACCGCTCCTTTAGCTCTACTATGTATGTAAAGAATGAAAAATATTGTAAATTGCACTACCTGAATATGTGTCAGTAAATCTCGAACAAACATTTCATGAAATTCATGATAAAATAAACGAGAAATGACCCTCGACCTCGCGGTAGGTCGCTGCGCCGCACTCACCTTTGACACGCGACATGGAAAACAAAACGAAACCTACCCACACAACAAGCTGTCATTTTAGACTTGACAAAAAAATCTAAAGTCGAAAACATAAAATAGAATTTGTAATTTTTATTTTAGTGTTTTTTTGTAATCATTATAGGTAATTGGGACGGGTATGGCTCGGTTGTAAGAACGCATTCCTTAAAAATCCTTAAATGGTCGGTTCGAACTCCGGCGATACCAATGAGAAATACACTTTTGTTACGCACATTTGTCACAGATTTACAACACCACCGTTCTCGTGCCTCGGAGAGCAAATTAAGCTGTTATAATTAGCCCAAAAGTTAATTAATACGTTTTAGACCTAAGCTAAAATTTTGACCTTCAAAGAATTTAGGAGAAAATTTTGCATGCCTATACTTTTACATATTTTAATAAAACGAAGTAAAATTATGTTAATTGAATTTTACAGTGACAATAGACTTAAAAATGAACATAAAGTTGGATATAGTGAACATAAAGTTCTGAGCCAGATGAAAAATATTGCTGCTGATAAGTGATGGAGGCATGGCATCGCCTGAAATGGTAAGCTTTGATTGAGGCCTATATTCATATCAATGGAAAGACAAAGTTGATGCTGACAATAATGAAGATTGTGAACCAGATTTAAAACCATTAAAAACAAAATCAAAAGAAAGAGATATCAGTCGAGATTTTATTTACTTTAGAAAACATTTGAATTTGAATAGGTTGTAAAATTTATCGATGAAAATGCAAACTATAATAAAAGCTTTTATTGGCATCGCTATTGAGAGCTGTATCCTTAAACAATGATTGATCGACAGAACAAAACGATGCTGCGAAGACGCTTTTACTTGTGATAACCTATTTCCAATACTAAGATCAATATAACGGTCTCTGAAATTGCAAATTTTATTTAAAACGACACCTATTTTTTATTAGTATTGTGTTTTACAACATTTGTTAAATATGATCATGTAAAATGTTTGGTTTTGGGTGTTTATTTTGATTGCATTTTCGCTGTTTTTTTTTTTGTTGTTAATGTCGTGGTATTACTAAGTCTAATATTTAAATTTTAACTCGAAGTTAGTCAGGACCATATGGTAAATATTAAATATAAATACAATAAGCTACAATTCAGTAAATCGTAAAAGACAAGCAACAGCTTAGCTATGAACCTAAACCCATATGTAACTTATCACATACGTTTTTAAAACTAAGTCTAAGCACACTTTATACATCTCTGTCCAAGTGTCTTAAGCATTTGTGGCTAAGGCACAAAAGTTAAGGCTCTAAAACTTTTGACTTTCAAAAGTCTAGGCTTGACATTTTTGAAGGTTAAATACGTGGCGAAACTCGAAACGGTACAAAACGACAAATAGTAAATAAAACTAACTGAATTTAAATATTTCATTTAAAGTCTATATGATAAAAAATGAAAAATGAAGTTTTTTTAGTTAAAAATATATTGAACTATAACATTGTTAACCCGATAATTCTCTCTACCAATTGATCAACGTAAGATTATTTATTGAGATTCAAGTCAACCATAGAGTCTTCCTAACCAATAATCTAATCCAAATATAAATCCATACAATAATCTACATACATTAATATTTAATGTTAACAGAGTGAGGTTTAAAAACGGATAACATAGAACGATTATTATTACCGCGAGCAAACTCAGACGCAATCTTGAATCTAGTAAAAAAATATCTTTACCGTTATGAACAAGCAGCGTAGAATCCCTGGCCAATGCCAGTTCAGAGTCTGTTAAAGTCGCGTCAGAAGCGTTGTCAGAGACCGACGTCGAGGACGGTGTGGTGGCGGTGGGCGACTCCGAGAGCCCGCGGGTGCGCGCGCGCCGCCGTCCGCCACTACCGCTCGACCCACTGCCGCTGCCGGACCCGTATGGGTGCAGTCGGCCCAGGCCTGCGAGCGGAGAAACATTACTTAGTATACATGTTCTAAAGTCACGAAGGCAGGCGAGCCTTAATTTTAAAAGTTTATTGCACAAAGAGCAATGGGCGTACTTTTTGTCTTTTACCGGCACCAATTAACTTGCTCATCATTACAGCCCACTAGTCTTTCACACCAAGGGATGAGCCTTCCAGAACATATTTTTGGAAAATTTAGCCCAATATGCCACAGGTTGGATGACTTATCTAGTACAAAATTGTTCATTAGTTGATAATAATAAATAAATAATATTATGAAATGTAAATATGAAATAATGAAGAATACCTACTGTGTAAAGTCAAAACATTATACCAATTATCCTATTAATAAAAACCACAACAAAGAGTTGTATTTAAACGAAGAAACATAATAAAATGATAATAAAAGACAAATAACAAAAGGAAACCAAGAAAAAGCATTTTTTTTAAACGCTGGAGAATTATTTTATTGATCTATTTGCTGCCTTCATTAAGTATTTACAAGGTATCGGGGACAGAGAAAAGACGACATGTAAAAAAACAAAGAGAAAAAGCTCAAAAGCCACATAAAAGAATGGAAAATACAGACATAATTACGAATAATAAGACGTTGCGACATGACGAAGACCTGAGAGCGATTCCCAGAGTTTTAATGTAAACGGGAATGAATTCGAGGGAATCTTGGAAACTGATAAAGTCAAATGGGAAAATTTATCTAAGTCACATGGAAGGCATACAAAATAAAGCAACGTCTGATGTGCGACGCTCCGAGATTCCTAATCCCAATGTATTTACCGAAATATATTTTCCGCTTTTGAACAATCTTTGGAACTGCTTTCTGATCAAATCCCTAATGCGTGTTTAGTATGAATAATAAAATTGACTTTTTGCTTTTGCGACATTCATCCTAATCTAATTATTTAAATTGTTAACTCATATCAAACTTAGTTAATTTTTATTCGAAGTAATATACAAACAATATAAAAGACTCATAAGCTAGCCTTATATCCTTAATTATTAAATATTGAATTAACTTGTGTGTAAACATTTAGCACATTAGTTGTTAGCTTTTAAGATAAGATTGTATTTACTTCGCAATAAACTTCGAAACTTTTGTCTTTAAAATGATAGACTCATTTGAACGCTGACATCCTACAACAGCTTAATAACTCGTCATAACTCACATTTAAGAGATTCCAAACATGACTGTAGGAATAAGAATTTCTTAATCATTTTCCTTGTTTATTTGCGAAAGTAGACCAAAAGATACGAAAAACATTTCTACCACGATTTACCTTTAATCAGAATGTGCGACTTTGAAGTCTCTTTAAGAAACAGGCTTAATTTGTACACGAAGATATTAAGCTATGCTCACATAGCTGGGGCTAAATTAAGTAGGTCACATTATCTGTACTGTCTTAATTAAAGTGTAATAACAATACATATTAATTTCATTCGAATGTTGAATTCTATGAATGTTACGAAAATCTATTTGCAAATTTACCTAAAGTAATTTCATAATGACTCACAGAATATTAGCCAAGGCTGCGCCAAAAAGGGCTTCGATCTAAAAATAAACGAACAATTAGTGGCTCCTTTATCACCGCAACAAGATCTAAATGCCACTAAAAAGGTTCATCGAGAGGCGTCTGAAGTCGAGTAAACATTTCTTGAACGTTCATTACATTCTTTTAATCTCGCTGGAACCGACTCGGAGGCCTGCCCTCTAATCGTACGAGATCATTAAGGATAAAGTATCCGAACGAACGAACAAAACGAGTGTACCAAAGGACTCTTGAGACGTCGAGCGAAAACTTTTTAATTTAAGGCAAACAGCCTCAGAGAGAAGAAAATTCAAAAGACTAGGAAAATAAAATTAGTTTCAACCGTACCTCATTACCGGTCTTCTCGCTTAACTATGTAGATTGCATGTGGAGAACCCTTCGCGATCGTCCTTCACTCGTAATCTCTTTGTGGTTATTAAAATAACTAATTACATAACCACCAAACTGTATAAGCAATCTCCTCAATCGCGATAATTAAGGATTCCCTCGAAGCGAAAACCCTCACAAAGGAGTGCAAACAAAAAGAACAATACGCTCGTTAGTCCACGGAATTTTTGCCAACTCTCAGTTTTCCCGGACAGCGATCGAGTTAGGCCGAGGAAAGTCATCGGAGGAACGAAATGCGAATGCTAAGTGGGTTACCAGAAAGTAGGTTATACAATTGGCGTAATTTAAACAAAATTGTGAGATTTAAAACATAAACAAGACAGAGTTATTCTGGAATAGCTCGAGTTTCGTTTACAAGATTCATTTCAAAATTTAACTTGATAATAATTTTGGAGAATATAAATAATATTAATAATGCGAGGCTGACCATTTTTACATCAAAGACTGGAATATATTTTCGTACTTGAAAGGAAGTGGATGATAAACAAATTCGCAACAAGCTCTCTAAAACAAAACACGTTTTGTGGGGGCGGGGAAATATAAAAACATTGTCTGTTTCCTTTTTCATTGATATGGAACGATAAGACAGCCAGGATGTCCGCGTGATAACAAGTGACCGGTCAACATTCAGCTAATAAAGTTGCGATCGAAATTATTATATACGAACTGGAATGTTTTTATAAACCTTGCAAAGGTCGAATTCAATGTGCAGGGTGACGTTATTTCCCAGAGACTTGATAAGGTTAACATCAATAATTTCATTATTTTAAATAAGTAGATGTAGTTATTTGTAGACTAAAAAATAGAAAGACAATAAATATTAATGCAGAATATACTCGTAAAACAATTGACAAACGATTCTGTCAGACGATGAGCAGAGAATTTAAATAAATTTGATTTATGAAAATGGTGTAGCTATAAATATGCAATACGTAAGTTTGGCAACTAAATCACGTGCAGCACATGAGGCCACCCCTGAAACTCAATTTTCTCCATAGAGTTCTCTTTCCGCACGTACTGTTGAGACTCCGTTCGTTACTGCAACAGAAACTACAATCCCAATACGAATAAACGAACCACCAAACCGAGTCCCGTGGGACGCCGCGGTTACGATTTGTCACCCGTAAAAAATAAAGTGCTAACACACCCGAAGAGACTACACGAATCTTACCTAACCAAATCTACTTTTGTATGTAAATCAATAGGTGCCTCCGCGAACTCCTAACTTCTGATATAATATTCTAAACACGGTCTCCCGCGTTAAGGAAAACGTAGAAATTTGTCACATGAGCGATGGTTCACCTACGTGTTTCACTGTCCAAATCCCAAATATAATCCTCTGTCGCGCAAATAAAACACACCTTTATTACTTTTAAAGGAAAAGCTCAAATCCCGCGCGACCACGCTAGCGAATTCCATATTTCATATTTGCGTTTATAAATCCTATTGTGCGACTATCGTACTTATCTTTTAATACAAAAGAGTGTGTTTCGTCTGTAATTGCCTGGTTAGAACGATAGTAACGCGGAGTGAGAGTGTATGATTTTATGCCAGCAAAAGTAAAGACGGTTGACAAATAGGTCGGGCGTGCCGATATCCAGTTTTATTAAAATTAAAATGTCCCATTCGGCGCGACTTTAATACAAAGATGTAAAGACTTAAATACGGTGATTAATGTTATGTTTCTGAGATCTATAAGATATCAAACTTTTATATTTTTGTTTATAAGACACGTGATTGGCTCAAATATGAAAGTGACAAGCCGACTACCAATCAAATGACGTATACCAAAGATAATAAAGTTTGATATAATATTAACCCGCTCATAAACACTACTTGTAAGGAATTCTTGTAATATTTTTATTGTTATAATACTTTTGGTTTAAGCAAAAACTGTTGCATGCATATTTTGTACAATCAATTTTTAAACATAGATTTTTATCAACATAAAGAGCAATTAAAGCGCTGTACAACCACCTGATGCCTACATATGTCCGTGCAGATAACATACTCGTACATGCGACATCGTTTTTTTATGTTTTCGTAAAATCTCGTAACACACTTTTTAATACTGAGTGTACGCCGAGTGTATTTTCAGAATTGGTTAACGAATAAATATTGGGAATAAAGGATATAAAAAACTGAGAGATTTACGACTAAGGAACCGTTTTATTGGAATTCACACGAAGAATTGGTTCACTTCGAAGATTCGTAATCGATGAAGAAAATTCTAAAACAGAGCTAAGTAAGGAAGACGATAAATCCACGGCGGCCGAACAAAGCCTTCGATTTCCTACTGCCAAAGGGCTACGTACACAGCCGTAATTCACCAGAAGACATACAATTTCACCGACAATTTATTCGGCATGAACAGTAGTTGTCAAACGCTGACGTTTGCGAATCGAAAGAATAAATAATAGAGATGAAAGGGAGGGCTGTAGAGAATCCTGCTATCTCGGATTGTAGTCACGTCGACGCAGAGCTTTGAGCCAGCCCAAGAATTACAATTTATTTAGTATGAAGAATAAAATCCTTCCTAATTCAATGTGACACAATACGTATGCAATTACAGTGAACGGAAACAAAATTTTACATCTCAAACCTTTGATGTAGATTCACCCACATAATTTTACACAATTCCTTTCTGCTTCGAAGAGCAACTTAACGTCTCATTTACGGATCTCATTACTTAGAGGAAGTCGTTAAGTTATGAAACTCTCCCGATTTGGGTTTAAACTTAACCTAATAAAAGGTCGCAAAGCATATTATGATCAGAAGTAGATGGGAACTGGCAAGGCCGGGTACTTAGCTTTAAGTTACTACTAGTTCTTGTAAATCATGAATCCAGTTGGGATTTACGCAACTGTCGGCAGATTTATGAATAGAATTTCGGCAATTTGAGAAACTACACAAATCTTGTCATGGAATTGTCAAATAAATTTACGAGTTTTGCGGAACGGAACGGAATATCTGTTGCGGAACTGTTAGTTATTGAATTTCTTATCGAATAATGATTTATTCCTTATTAACTGATTGACTACGTGGTTAACTCCGTACATATAGACGAGATCGATTCCTGGTCGGGGCACAATAATTCATTTAATTTCTTATATTTCTAGAGACATCGACGACCTTGCCACTTGTTATAAAAGGCCTAAAGTAAATTTATTTAAATGTAAACTCCGCTTCTTTAAAAGCATGGTTTTTATGACCCCGTAAGGGATACAATCGTGATTATATATGTATATATATATTTTACCTTATTAACTATAAATTTAATTTCGCTTATAAGTCGATGCCTGTGATCCCTGGAGGGCTTTCAGATAACGATACTAATCTAGCCCAGTCATCCGCAATCGAGAGATTTCTGCCGAAAATCTGAGAGGTTTCCAACGAGTGTTTGTTTTTGATTTTTGTGTAACGAGACAATGGGGAAATGATGAGCACGACGGCGCCTGTGGGAGCCCACCCCAATACCGATATATCTACCCTTCTGTGGTTTTTAGGAGGGGTTATAAACTTTAATTATTGGGGATTAAAAGTGTGTTTCGCTTGGCAGAGTGGTTGCGTTTGGATGTTTCAATCGTGAAGTCGTGACATATGGCGTCAAACGGGCTCCGGTCGTCGGAGTGACGGTATGCCACTCTAGGGAACCTGGATTGGCCTCCACTCGACGGACTGCGGTACTACGTCACTCGGACAAAGAGGAAGGCGTGTAGTGGACTTCACTTTTTTAGATGTTCTCGAATTAAAACGACAAACTGAAATCGGTGTTTCCCAGAAATTTGGGCCTGTTTCTTTTTTCTTTTCTCGCATCACAACGCTTCAAATCCTTTAACGGATAAATTACATATACGAATATGTCCCAAAAAATTGGCAGTGAATAAAATATACTAGTTCTTTTGTACCTATAGTAGATTATTTAGACACAGAGGTAGAGTTCGATTCCTGGTCTTTGGTTTGTGATATGTAGGTACGCTTGAGACATAAAAACTATGCACAGGCCAAAATATGCACCCCCCATGCCATAGCCACAATCCCTATGCGTACATATAAATTTGGAGACTCTTACATCTGATGCACCCTGAAGGTGTGGAATTCTCTTCCATATTTTTCCACTCCAAGCGAAGTGTGAAAAACCATATTAAAATGCCGGCATGCTTCCCTTCTTGGACCTCGCGTACCGCTTACCATCAGGTGGGCGCTAAGTCACGTGTGTATAATAAAAAACAACCAGTTACAGCTTAGCACTAACCAAACATAAATCTATAGGATTTTTTTATATTTTAAATGAAATTGTATAGGCATTATCATATGTGTATTTGCGTGAAGTTCATAATTAATTTAAATTATACATTTGTATGACATAGTGGGCTTTATGATTAAATTACAAACCAACATTATTGTCGTAACCGGACACCGGACGTAATTAATTGAAGTTACTTGACGTCAAATTAGGGTCAATCAAAGATCATTCAAATTATGTTCTTTAATCAATAAGCTTAGAGATTCCGCATATAATAGATCCCCGCTGCTATAACGTCATGACGTACAAATTATTAAAAAAACTATACGGTAATATCAGTATTGTGATAAATAAAATTTTAAATTAAATGGGTGATAAATATAGTGGCTGTTATGATTATTTTATTTTATTTTATTTTGACATTTATTTATATTATATAATATTGACATATGTAATGAACCTATATAAGATTAATGTATGTTAATAAATATTTTGTTTTAGCCTAAGTTTGTTAATTAGTATTAGGACCTAAATTAATATTTATTACGCCTCTTAAGGTAGATTATTGCATGTAAAAATATATTGTTCACCTTCATTTGTAACCATACAATCACAAATAAGTATTTCATTTCATGAGAAACTATCCCATTCAATCCTGTGCTCGAATTTTTTTACCTATACTTTTCTAACTATTGAATACTCGTATACTGCGTGGAATTTATTAATGAGCAAATATTTTTATAATATAATCTAGAATAAAAATAAAGAACTAGGTATTTTTTATTTTCATTATTCAGTAATAAAATCTTAAGTTACGGTGCAGAGAAGTTTTCCTAAAAACGTCGACACTCATACAGAGCCTAATCGAGTAGGTAGCGAGAGGTCGACGATCGGGCGAATGTTGACTTACGTAATTCTTTCTCACTCCCCAGCCTTTAGGTATTTATTACATTATGTATATATCATGCATATCGCAAATATCATACGCGGCCTTATTCACTATACAGTAGTGTTTTGCTTTTTTCGGATAATGAAAATTATCTTTTCAAAAAGTGACTTTTTTATTTCAAATTGAGGTTCTACTTGACATTGCTGCCATAAGCAAGTACTGTAGCTTAACCTAAATTCGAGGCATTATAGCCGTGTCAACTTATATATGTAAAAAAAATATATAGTGTTAAAAAAATATTTGCTCTCTTGACAATTACAAGCGGTATAACCAGACAGGGCAGGATACCAAACGGTATGAGAATCAAACCTAGACCAAACGGTACAAAATGGATTAGTAAATGAATAAGTGTATGTCAATTATTGCCGATTATGATCGAGTTCGACATGCACTTTAAATTTTGTTGCTTTACGGCAAAATTTCCGATCTGCGTACTACGGAAGTGTAAATCTAATTCTTCTTCGACAAGAGAGCCTCGTTTCAGTTTATTTTCGTAAGTAAATGTTGATTAAAGTACATTTTTTAAAGTTATTATTTCAGCAATTTTTGTCGCATCCTGCCCATCCAGCCCAGATATAGTGGCTGGCTTTAAAAAAAATCCAACATTACAACTTTTCAAAAGTCTTATAACAAAAGAATTCATATTTAAACAGAATGCTTAAAAACATAAATAGAACGTTCCGTGTAATTTGAATCAGCCAATGAAAAGGGCCAAATTTAAAATTAGAACGCGTATTTGGAAACAGCTAAACAAAACCGATCGCACAAAATTGTAAACAGGGTTTCGCTCACGTATTATCTGGAATCGATTAAACGATTCGAATTCTATTTTCTGGAATTCGGACGATACGGTATTCGAATTCATTTCGGCAACGAATTTCAAATGCGAATGTTCTATGAATTTGTTGACTTGAACGTTAATTACTTCTTAACAATAATTTCAAAGCGGGTTTAACCTATAAGTACCGACGTGGTCTGACAGACACCCATATTATTATGGAATATACAATTATATAGGTCTAGCGGTTAAGTCAGCTCGCCAGTGGAACAGACTACCACCTGACTATCAGACAGTCTCCTTCCGTTCATATCTTCAAACATTTACTTACCACATACTTCCTTCAGAAACAAAACATTAATAACTAAATCTTTACTACATATTTTTTATTTTACTTATTTCTTACATAGTACAAAGAAGTATAAAAGAATTACAATATTAAATGATTAAAAAGAAAACCTAACATTAAATAAAGAAAAAAAATAAAAATTAACTACACTACAAATAAAACTAACCTATTATAAAATTATAACCGTCCGATTGGCGTAGATGGACTTATGAAACATGCAGCGCCCGTGTGCCTCACGAACCCAGAGGCAAGCGCAAGCGGAGCAATATTTTGGAGATGCTTGAAGCGTCAATTGTGGGCCCGATAGAACATACATCTAGTCAGGCCGACGACAAACTCCTCAATAGTAGACATGTCCAGATCTCTAGCTATGACGGAATTACGCACGAATCACGGCGCTCGGGAGACCACTATAACGATATGTTCTGCTGACTTTGAATCTTGTCCCTGTCGACCAGAAGGTAGTTCCAGGCTGCGCAGTGCCAGAGGAAGCCTAGCGTCAATAAGTGCGCCTTTGTGAACACTTCGTAACCAGGATTACAATGTAGACTCAACCTGTTACTCTGACTATTTGTTGGTAGTTTAGACCTAAAGTAATATTACAAATGTGAAGGAAGCTATGTCTGTTTGTCTGTCTTGCATGCCTATAATACTAGGCCCATTTAGATCCAATTTCGCAGTAATATACCTTGGAATCCACTGGCTGACATAAGCTACCTTACAGTCAGTATATTTATATTTGTCTATATTTTTTATTCGACTTCACAACTATATAACTGAGCCAATTTTTATGAAAGTTGGCAGAAATGATCCTATAATTCAGTGGATGGATATGGGGTATAATTTGTTTGAAAACTAAATATTTCATGTGACCTACCTGAAGGTTTTTTAGCTAAACAATAAATTACACGGGGAACGCCTGCTTAAATAGCTAGCACTAAATAAATCAATGGTTCTTTACATCTATAATTGAATATAACTTAAATAAATAATAATGTACGGCTAACTATCAATAAAAACGTTCGTCGAAACTAAAAGTTAAGTGGTTTCGGAACTGAGCGTGTTAAATAATTTACGAACGAACTTTATTGCCACCAGACCACGCCCTAAGTGATTAGACGCCGTGATGCTAGATATATTACCTTTAAGAGAATATTTATTATTATTGCCAAGCTTATTATAGACTATTATAATTAAAAGTTATATTGAAAACAGACATAAATATTCTACGTTAATGTAATAATTATATTTAGTCAAAGTCAAAATATCTTTATTCACATAAACCTATTACAGGCATTTGTGACACATCATTATGTTTAATGATTCTACTCCTGTTATGGAAAGAACAAACAAAACGGTCCAAACAATAAGTTGTTAGCAGAAGAACAGAAGCTTAGCAGATATCAATGATCTGTAATTTTTTAATATAACAGAATAACGAATTAGCTTATGGTTACAATTTTTTAATAGACATAATCATAACAACTTTAACCACTCAACAGTTTCACAGAGAGAAACAACAAACACGACACTAAATTATTTTTCTTTTATTATTATTATTATTATTTATCACCTTAGGGACCTATCGGAACACTTAGTTACGTCCTAATTTAGATTAATTACAGAACAATGAAAAAAAGAAAAAAAAAAAGAAACAATACTAGCAAACAATATAATAGTCGAAAACCTGGCCAGATAGTCATGACATCATAAAGTTAAATTAAGGTTTGGCTGAATTGGCTGTTTTTAAAATATATATATAAAAAAACACAACCGAAAATTACAAAATGTCGTGTAAACAAATGTTTTTTCTTTTTTAAACATGAATAATATTAAATGATAAAATAAAGCTTAAAATTATAGCTGCTGTAAATAGGCATTGTCACACTATAAGCTAATACAGTAACAAAGACGAAAAAGTTGTAACTAAAAAAAATGTCCAGTTATGCTTACACAAAGTTAACATGGATTTCTACTTTTCAATAACACGAAACCGAACACTAGAATAATGTCTCAATTGTACGTAGAAAAAACAATTTGATACACCATAAAATGTGATAAGGTGTGTTGAGTGTCAAAAAAGAAACAAACTATTCCCATAGGACACTTGATGTTTTTATGCTGCATTTAACGCGTCCCAGTAGAAGGGTTACTTGCACATGTACCTTCCAGTGGTAAAATAAAGTTTATCTGATGTGCGTATTATTCATAATCATTATAGTCCCTAGAATACGGAGTCCTAGACCTCCACTGTTGGAGATGGGCCTTCCAGAAATTTCTGGAGAACTCGGCCTACACTCGCCACGCTGGCCAGACAGGTTGACGAGGGTCAAATGAGATTTTTTTAATGACTATTTATTACCAATTCCACAATTTGGTCGTAGTGAGACCGGGACCGACGGCTTAACGTGCTTTCCGAGGCACGGGAACGGTGGTGTTATAAATCTATGACTAGTAAGAAAAGTGTATTTCTTATTGGTACATGCCGGGGTTCGAACCCACCTTTTCAGAATGTTAAGGAAATCGTTCTTATAACCGAGCCACCAAAGCTCTCGTGCATATTATACATATAATAATAAATAATAAATATTTCCAGACAGGCCACACAGCGCCATCTAGTTTTCGTGGTAAGCTACGAGGCTTATGTTACGGAAACTAGATGGTTGATAAACTACATATTCATCCATAGAATCATAAATTTAGTCCAGCAAATAAGTAACACGACATTCATTGACTGTTAGTCGGTACGAAGTTCGTCGGGTCAACTAGTTACTAATTAATCAAATAAATTATTGTGGCCCGAACCAAACCTAGCACCTTAAAATCCACGGACTTAACCGCTAGAAAAAATATTTCCAATTTATTATTGTTATATTTACCATAATATTTATATTTATTTACATTATTATTTTATTACAAATCAACAAAACTTAAAATTTAAACCTAGTTTACAAGTTTAGTAAGTTTACACAAGAATAGCAAATAATAAAATAAATAAATAATAAAACCAATAACGGATCTTCTGAGTGATATGTGATCTCTTCTGCTGGATCTATATCCATCTCTTGCCATCCTCTTTTAGCCCCCACCAGTTACCTTCTTTTGGTCATCCGTCTATATAGCATGATTAAATTACTCAGCTAAATAATTGTACCTAAAAGAAACTTGCATAGTTACTTGAAAGGTGTATTCGTGGCATAAAATACTAATGTCTATCGGGTCAGCAGCGTTGGTGGCAACGATAAAACTTCAATATTAGTCTTAAAAAAGAAAAAAAGGATCCGCTTGACCGTGGAGGGCTATCGGACCTTTTAATAATTTATTTTTTGTCTAATACGATTAAATCCATTTCATTTGTTGATAAAGCAACGCCCACGTACATTTATGTATTTCATATTTTTTTAGTACTACTTTGTGAATAGAATATTATGTAAGTAACGTTTCCAAAGCTATGAATCTATTGTTTCTTTAACCACAATTTTTATATTGACAAAATAGTAGATTTAATAATTTAGGTACTGTAAATTTTTTGTTATAAATACGCGAGCTTAACCGAGCTTAAGTACATTAAAATTATACTAATATCGTTGTATTAATAATAACATTTACCTACCTTTAGATATAATTCAAAAATATTTAAATTTAAAATATTTATTTTCTTATGAGACCGTATCCCTTTCGGGGTGGCCAGAAACCACGCTTAAATAAGCGGATTCACATTTAGCCAACTTTACTGTAGGCCAATCATGACAAGTGGCAAGCTCGTCGATGTCTCCAGCGTACCAAACTCGAGAAATATCACAAATAAATTTATATTAATTAAATGTATTTATTTACATTAATAAATATTTTTGTGTCCCGGCCAGGCATCGAACCCGGTACCTACAAGTCTAAATCCACAGACTTAACTGCTAGACCACGGAGGCAGTTACGATAAATAAAGATTAGTAAGCTATATTATTAAATTGTAAATTTTATATGTATGTTCATTGTAAGTAATTTATCTATGGGCCATTAGTTGCCTGATAATAAATAATTTATTATTATTAATTTAATTTATTTAAAAACACAATTGCACTAGCTACAAAGTCGAACTTAATGCCTGGCCAGGCATTCTCTGACAGCTTCTTCTCTTATAAGCGTGGTTTCTGACCACCCGGAAAGGGAAACGGTCGTGATGATACTTTACTTTTTTTAACTATCTTTATTTTCTTAGGGTCATAGAAGTACCGATCAGGTACTTCCTTCCTTCCAAGGAGTACAAGACCGGTAAGCACCGTTGTTCTTGCTGGGAGTGGTGCAGAGGAAGTAGGTAGAGCGGGGCCCAGGAACATCGTTCGTTCTAAGTGAAGCAAATCGACGAACTCCATGTTCAGGAATATTTTGAGATGATTTTAAATGTGGTGTTGGCGAAGAATAGTAGTCTATGATATGACTGACAGAGTTCAGAACCAACAAGCCAATGGAGTCCATAGAGGAATACGACAGCGCCTATTCTAACAGCCCAGTCAAGCCGGCATAGTGTTAGGGACTGATGTCAGTCATGAGTGTCTGATTCCAGTTGCAAACATTCATGGACCTTGCGCGCCACTTAGCATTAGGGGGGAGCAAAGTCACATGTCGTGCGAGTATAAAAAAAACTTATAGAAACGTAATTGCCATTGTGTTCTAGCACATCCCTCAATTTGTTGGGTCCATTAACAAGTTGTATGATGACACATCATCGATCGCAGTACAAACAAAACATAGTAACCCGCACTTTTTTGATTTTCAAAACCAAGACGAAGTTTTAAAAGGACTAACTTTTTTTTACTTTACGCCAAACATTTCTGCAGTCGTTTCCTGTAACGAGTTTTTACTCGCTTTCTTTCTTCTGTGATAGAATAAACAAATACAGTTTTTTTATTCGTCCGAAATCCGTCGGAGCATTTTCATTTGTATTTTCTTACTTTTAAAAAGTTGCAGCCTTCGCCTCCTGTTATTTTACGGCAGACTATTTATGAAGTATTTTTTAAAAAGATACCTATTGTAAAGGTCAGCTGCCTTATTTAGCCGCAACCCAGACACCACGGAATTCGCTAGCATCATTGACGTGTATATACAGTTGGGGCAAATAGTACAAATCATACATATTAAATTTTAATTTTAATTCTCTTTTCTCAAATTAAAAAAGAACACTGTATAATAATTGCAACGACAAGGTTTCTAGGGTTAAAGGCGCGCGAAAACTATATTGAAGGTAGTTTGACAATTTAGGCGTGTTTTTGCCACAATTGGTTCAGATAGTATTTTGTTTTAATATTTACCGACTCTCGGCGAAGGTGTGCTGTGTTTGGATATAAAAGTAACAATTTAGTTATATGCATAGTTTTAATTACGAGATATATAAACAAATAGTTGCTACTGCAGCACACAGTTGCCGAATGCACTGTATTATTCATTTATGTAAGTACTTGTATAGTTTTATTGTGTTAAAAGTAGGAAAACTGCCTTTTGGAGCCCAGAATTTCTTTTCCAGAAGGCAGTACTCACTAACTAAAATTATTTGATTATGATCCAATAAACGTTATTTTTTCAAGCAACAATTCAAACACAGGGTTCGTCTGAATTGGCAAAAAGCACGATTTTGCGGAGAAATTAGAAAATTATTAAATCTACAGTCTTAAACGCTAGACATTTAACTCTTAACAAAAGCCCGATAGTTCATAGCATAGCAATTTAGTAAATATCTAAGTTAGATCATCACATTGCTATAAATGCAGAAGACAACGATGTATATAGATAGGCCCTCGATGATATAAAAACGTACCCGCAAAACCAATCGAAATCATGTAGCTGCACCAATAGTCGTGAGCTAGCAAGCGTAGAGAGCGTTTAATATTAATATCTATATCGAGTAAAACTAGTCTTTTTGTATGTATTGTGACAGAATTTCTGATAAATATCGCATGTGACATTATCATTACTTGAGAATTGGGCCCCAAAGTTATTAGGTACACATGGCAAGCGGCACTTTTTTAGAGTGCGTTTTGTATTGAATAGGTCTATCTATTCTCTTTTATCTGGGAATCGTCGAAAACTAAGGTAGAGCTGCTGCCCTGTCTAGTGTGAGTAGATGTTAAATAGTTATCGCAATAATGAGTCAGAATATTTGAATAAGTGTAGAATTATTATCGTCATTTTTTTTTTCATCATTACAGCCCCTAGAACACAGCGTCCTAGACCTCCACTGTTGGAGATGGGCCTTCCAGAACATATATCTGGAGAATTTGGCCTACACTCGCCACGCTGGCCAGACGGCTAGGCGAGGATATGATGTCAATTTTTAATGACAATTTATTAACGATTTCACAAGTTGGTATTAGTGGAACTGGGACCGACGGCTTAACGTACTCTCCGAGGCTCGGGAACGATGGTGTTGTAAATGTACTTGTGTGTAAAAGTGTATTTCTCATTGGTATTATTACAGCAATGTCTTAATACGGTCGACTCATACCACGCGCTGTTTACTTTTCTGGGCCATTTATACCCAAACACACATATCTTTACACAGTCCTTATTAGTTTTAGAATAAAGCCCAATTTGGTATGTTTTTTTTTGTATGAAGAACTGCGGTCGACTACAAATGTAGTCCAACGAAATTTCTCTTTGTATTAAGGAAATGTGTTTTCTTTTGTAAAAATGCTGTCTAGATCCATTCGAGTCAAATGTTTTATTCGCTAATATGAAACATTCATAAATAGAATCTAAGGATGAATTCACCGTGCGGGTGCCGAGTCTATCGTGTTATATAAAAAAAACCCTATATTGATTACGTAACCACACGCTTACTACCCTAATAATTAATCATTAATCATATTTACTTTTTTTTTAAAGGGAAATCTAATTGCTAACAGCTAGATGTTTTTTTATAGTTTCTTGTTTCTTTTTTATCAATTTATGGATTCACCGTACGGGTCCATCGCATGATGTGGAAAGAGAAGAGAAGAGTGGTGTGTCATGGCGATTTCAAATGATATTCACCATAAAACCATTTTTTTTAAATTAGATACAACTAATTAACTGCAGCTTCCGTGGTCTAGCCGTTAAGTTCGTGCATTTAGACGCGGAGGTACCGGGTTCAATAATTTATTTGTGTAATTTACACTAGTAAAGTTGGTTAATGTGATTCAGCTTTTTTATTCCTCGAGATTTTTTTCTAAGGAAGATTAAATATTAACAGGTTATTGGAATCTGATAAGCTGCTGGTCTTCTAACAGCTTACTTTTTGGACTGCTTCGCTGTTCAGTCTTTCACTAACAGGGGTAGAAATAATCATTAAAAATCATTTAATTAATGACGTGTCTCAAATCGACGGCCCTTACGTAGAGTATTAAAACTGAAAATTTGCATATGTTTTATTGCATTAAACAGCCTTTGAAACGATATATTTTCGTATGATATTCTGTCTAAATGTCCTAAAGGTTTGGCTGTCAGAGAATGCCTAGCGGCATTAAGTCCGCCTTTCTACATAGTACAATTAAGTTTTTAAATAAATACATAAAAATAATAAAAAAAAAAACGATCGTTGTAATACCCACCCATCCGTCGTAATGTAAGGAAAGTTACCTTTTGAGCTCCTAGGCGGAAACGAATAATGTACGAATAAGATGTACCTAGTTTTTCAACTTCAATACATTCACAAAAAGTCATTAGTATTTCGTACGTTAAGACTAAGAGCTTATCTTAGAAATGAAGATCTTTCAATAATTATATGCGCGTCTTGAGACCTAATATCATGCAAAGTTCCTTCATAATGTTACGTCAATATCCAATGGCCCTTTTCTTTACTACTCCCCAGACAGCTATTGTAGAACAGAAGCGTTGTAATACGAACTGAAAGGTCAAATTATAAATGCAATTAATATGTCTAAAAAATTACATTTTTTTCCCTAAAAATGTTTTTAATTCCAACTCTATCTGTTTGAATATTGTGGTAGCAAAAAAACATTCAGGTGGCCGTATGTTCGTATGTCATGGGAAAAAATCTAATTATAATAAAAGGCGAATCAAACATACAAACAGAATAATATCACTGCTGGAGAGGAAGGCTGGCAATTGTTTTAGCCAGCGTATACATCATACGTAGACTTTCGCGAAAATGTTGGCAGGTTCATTGAGACTATTTCTGACGTCTCTAGAAGACATCTATATATATAAAGATGAATGCCTGTGTGTATGTTCCCTATACATTTCAAAACTACTTAACCGATCGGAATGAAACTTTGGGAATATATTTTGTGAACATCGTACGAAGTTCGCCGAGACAGCTGGTTTTTTATAAAAAAAAATAGGTAAATTTTTAATTAGGGTCAGTTTATATTTAATTATATTTATAATAAGTAGTTTTTAATGATTTGTTTAATATTATCTTAGTTTTTTGTTATTCCACCAAATAAATATTAATTAATTAGGTATTGTAAACACCTATGGCCTAATTAATAATATTTTTGTTGATGATAATGAGACAAAACCTACTATAACTAAAAGTTTAACAGTAATAAAGGCCATGGGATCACATGTTGAGGCGTATGTATGATACGAGATGATGACACCAAATAGTCAGATTCCAAGAAACATCTTTGCCAAATTTAATCAAATACGGATCAGTAATATAGGCGTAGAATATCGATAGAAATCTAACTTGGAAATATCGTTCAAAAGTTTAAAATAAAAATAGACATAGTTCCATCGTCACTTACGTCAACTTATGACCACTATGGCAAGGCGTCAATGCACGAGGCATGTGGTGTCCGCGAAGGTGGCTGGACCAGTTACTATTTTAGACAAAAAAAAATACGTCTATTTATCAAAAGAGCTTTAATTTATGATTTTTATTAGACTGAATATCAAAGTTACAGTAGCTCTTAAAATTTCGCAATATGGGAAATATCATGTGTGATTGCAAGCCTTACTCCACCAGTAAAGACAAAGTAAATGAACTAATGTTTTGCTATTGTAATCATACATTTAATAATAAATTTGGTGTACATTGATGTGCCTCTGTTGTATAGCGGTTAAGTTCCTGGATTTAGACGCGGAGTTACCAGTTTAGATTTCTGGTCGGAAGTCAATTATTTAATTTTTTTATTTGTGATATTTCTCGACTTTAGCATGATGGGCCTATAGTAAAGTTGGCTAAATGTGAACCCGTCTAACCATCCCGCAAGGGATACGGCCGTGATGATACTTTTAGTAATACTGTGATATAGTTGTGGTAGGGATCATGTATGTTCACTGTTAAGAAAAAAATTGGTTGCCTGTAAAGTCGGTATATGGGCGAAAGTTTTACGTGACAACGACTTTGAGTGGTAAAATAATTTTAATGTGAATATTCATTCGTATAGTAGGAAGAAGGATGAAATAATAGTAACAATTTAAAACATTAATTTATACAAAGAATTATATTTAAAACATTAATTTATACAAAGAATCTCGCACTGAATTTCATATTAACAAAATTTTATTTTTACCTTTACACATACATACGTATTTATATACAAATATACATACAATAACTTGCAATACATTTGCGTACAATGAAACAGCGTTTTCATTTTTTCAAGTTAAACAAATTATTATTGGTTGAGAAACGATTTATACTACTTTTTTGATTGAAAACTACCACAACATTGTGATTACTACAACATAACCTATTCACTTATGTCTTAGTCATTTATTTCATCATGTTATATTATCAGTCTGAAATTATTTACCTTTGCTGTTTGAATTGTTGCGATGGACGAAACTACCTTCACATTATCACTACACAATCGTTTTACAATTAACTGGCAACGTGTAAACTTGTATGCAGGCGCCTAAGCGAAATAGAAGCCCAAGACATGAACCGGTGTGTATGCCTATCTCTCTCACTCTCTCTCTCTCTCGCTCTGTCTCTCTCGCTCTTAGGCGGTCTAACTGTGCTCGAGTGGAAGGGACGCGTGCCTTTCACTTTTTATGTCTGTCTCTCTCGCTCTTAGGCGGGCTAACCATGCCCGAGTGGAAGGGACGCGTGCCTCTCACTCGCTCTCATTGTGAGCGCATAACGTGAGCGGAGCGTAACGCAGTTTCTTGAAGTGTCACCCGGCAAACCAATTTATAAGACGTTGTCACGTCAATAATGGTTCCAAACATGATTAAATTGACGTTTCCTTGCACTTCCTTCGGCCTGACTCTTCTTCGGCGGGCGATTTCTTGAGTGAAATGTGTTTCTTTAAAAAACGTGGATAATAAATAGTAAAAATGAATCTAGTCATTTAATCATTCATTTAAATAGGAAAACCCAGCGCAGGAAGTATGATAACAATAATAATAATAATAACGTTTATTGAGCTTTCTTATTGGTACCTATATACAAAGTTGAGTAAACATTATATAAAATATTCCTTGAATTTTACATGCATAAACATTTTAGATTTAATGCAAACAACAAGGATAGGTAATTTTAAGATGATCCCTGACTCCTAACCAAGATAACTTGTATCCTAGGATGTCAGTCAGTTCCATATTGACTAATACTCATAGCCTCAGATAGTCAGCTCAAAAGGTATGATAATAATAATATACTATAAATATAATACTACACATTCACTATATTGCCCTGAAATGTTTTCCGAAAGTCAATTCTATTCTATATATTCTATGTCAATTTAAAAATAAATAATATTAACCGAGTTTTTTTTTTTTATTTCGAGTGATAAATATGAAATTAAACTAATTTCAGCGGTCCCTGCATCACAACGCACACCGTATGGGATTTATTTTTAAAGTGACGAAACAAGGACATAAAGATAAGTTTATGAGCGACCAAATGTCCCTCCGTATGATGGAGCCACAAATATTTCGTTTATTGTTTACAAGAGACAAAGATGCTTTTTAAAAATACACTTATAGTCTGAGATAGGTAGAAAAGCGGGATTCACCGACCTGTTATCCAAATTAATTAAACTTTTTATACGATTAAATACGCATTATTAATATATATATATATATAGTAAAGTATTATTACGACCGTTTCCCTTTCGGGGTGGTCATGACATCATCATGACAAGTGGCAAGCTCGTCGATGTCTCCAGCGTACAAAACTCGAGAAATATCACAAACAAATTAAATGTATTTATAAATAAATAATAATAATAATAAATATTTCCAGACAGGTCACACAGCGCCATCTAGTTTCCGTGGTAAGCAACGAGGCTTGTGTTACGGAAACTAGATGGTTGATAAACTACATATTATACTTTTTTTTTTGTAAATATATACATATTATACATATAAACACCCAGACCGAGACAAATTATACAATGTACAACTTGCCCCCGGTGGGAATCGAACCCACGACCTCCCGAGTTCACGGCAACGTTTGTTACCACTAGACCACGGAGGCGGTATTTATATACATTAATAAATATTTTTGTGTCCCGACCAGGAAACGAACCCGGTACCTCCGACTCAAAATCCACGGACTTAACCGTAAGACCACGGAGGAATATATATACTCGTATATATTAAATCCGGGATAAAATTTGCACCAATGCGATGCATAGGGCGTTCCAAGTATTTGTGTTGTATCTAATCCGGGCGCGTATTAATGGAACAGAACCCTATGTCATTCTCGTATATGCAGGAACCTTGCAAATTCTAAGGCAGTCTATCAAAAACTTTAAGCGTTATCTGCCCAAGTAATTTTGTCAGAGTAATGCAAAGTATACATAAATTGTCAATAAAATCGGCATCCAAAGTCGGTTCGGATAGTCGTGTGCGATGATCCGTGCCGATTTATCGCTGGAAGTTGGTCTATCGCAGAACTTCGTAATCCGCCACTTTCTGTCGTACCTACCTCTTCGTGATCCGCTCATATATGACTCACTTTTATGGCTATATAGGCTTTGGGAAGAAAACAAAATGTCAGCCAAGTGAAAATAGCAATGTTTGACATTGTTTAACCCTCTGCAGCTGATGTGGTAGTTTCATGGGCACTGTGTTTCAGTTTTCTCATTACCTGAGTTTTGTTGTCAAATTTAAGTCATTCCATGAATTAGTTATTAGTAGGTACAGTAATATTTTTTTATTACCTTATTATTATAATATAATTATTTTTTATGTAACATTTAGTTACTATTATGTATTTATTATTTTATTAACTAATATATAAGTTTGTTAACGGAATTGCACGGCAACATTTGGGTACTTAGGAAGTAATTGTTATGTTTATGCTTGTGTGTGTCTCGAAAGTCATTCTTAGTGTTCAGGTTCTCATGGTGTGGCGTGTCCGGTGGTCGCCCCTTCCTTAGAAGGTCATTGCAGTGGTGGCACGTGTGTCGGGTCCCGGTCCGCACCCTAAGGGCCTGGTTGAGCGGGGGGATGGCTGGCACATGCGTTATGTCCGTGATCGGGTGCTGCTGCGGGGGCCTGGGACCTCTGCCGAACACGTTCAATTTATTGTTCTTAAATTAACAGAGGTTTTTGCGTTTTGTCGACTTTCGGGTTGCACATAGGCATGTAGTCTACCTTAATTCTGACTTGCCTGGTGGGTTACTGCTGTACCAGGTATTGTATTCTCATAGGTACTAATAACTTATTTTAAAAGGTTATTAATTGATCGTTGTGGTGCAGTTTTGTATATGTTTTATTTTGTAAATCTGATATAGCTGAGTTTTCCTTGCAGATTCCTTTCTCAGTCAGATTAAACATTAACAGGTCACTGGAATTTGCTAAGCTGCTGGTCTTCTGCTAACAGCTTACTTATTGGACCACTTTGCTGCTTAGTCTTCTACTAGCAAGAGTAGAATCATTCAAAATAATTAAATTAATGACGTTTCATAAATGCCTGTAATAGGTTTACGTGAATAAAGATATTTTGACTTTGACTTTGACTTTAGGTACCTAATATATATAATATACTCGTAAAGTTTCGGAGTTTATAGTTATAAATACTTTTTTTACTTTCTTAAAAATCGACGTTTTACATGTCTCCTTTCATAGGCACTGTGTTTCAGTATAATAAAATATAATATTAAATAAATTACTATAAACCAGGTACCTCTGCATCCAAATTTACGGTCTTAACTGGTAGACCACGTAGGCAGTTATGTAACGCATAAAATTATTGTTATTATTATTATTTTAGCCCCTAAAACATAGCGTCCTAGACCTCCACTGCTGGAGAATTTGGCCTACACTCGCCACGCTGGCCAGACGGCCTGGCGAGGATATGATTTCAATTTATTAGCGATTTCACAAGTTGGTATTAGTGGAACCGGGACCGACGGCTTAACGTGCTCTCCGGGGCACGGGAACGGATTTGTAGGATTTAGGGATCGCGTTCTTACAGCCAAGCCACCACCGTGCAAAATTATTATATTTGCTATTAAAAGGTATATATATATATATATACGAGTATATCTGTTTTTCCAGTCATTATCGCTATTATTCGCATTGACCAAAGATATAATTATAGAAGACAAATATATACGCTGGAAAAACAGAAAAAATGGGTTCAAAGCGGCTCCTAAAAATTGTATAAATACCCAAAGAAAAGGTAAACAAATCCTCATAAACATGACAATAATTCACAGATTTTCATAAATGTTCCATAAAGCTCCGGGAAACAATATGCCCCGAGCAACCCTTTACATGTTTTTCGCGAAAGAATATATCATGTACCACTTTAAGCTCACGAGGTAGTGATAAAATCATAATTTCCGAAAGTATCCTTTTCCATATGATTAGATATGGAAATAGTATTGCTCGGGTATCATGATTTATACCCAAGATAGATAACGGGACCCCAGATAGCCTATAATGGGGGAGATGCGGCAAAAGTGGCTTTCGGGAAGAGCGTATTTTTACATATTATTTTCAAGCCAAGTATTAAATTAATGCGAATTCGGACCTCCGCAGTTTTTTTTCCGTTTAAGTTATGGAGCAATACTTTAGCCAAAATGTTTGGGGCGCGCCAAATGAAAACCTTTTGCACGTAAAATATTAATTTGAATTATGATTTTTTCAAGATTTATTTTTGTTAAATAAAATGTATGAACAATGCTTTTTAAAAAAAATGTTTTTGTAAAGATATAATTTATGCGTCCAGTGAAAAAAATTTGTACATAATTTTTAATCTTCTAAGAAAGTCATTCATTACAGCCCCTAGAACACAGCGTTCTAGACCTCCACCTTCCAGAACTATCCTGGAGAATTTAACCTATACTCGCCATACTGGCCAGACGGATTGGCGAGGATCTGATGTCAATTATTACATATACATATCTTCACGCTAAATCCCTTGCGGTGTAGGCAGAAACAATTGAACGCCACTTGACACGACGATAGGTTTTCTTACTGCACTGGGGTGTTTTATTTATTAGATCATGATATGTGAGTCTTTTTCTGCCAGTGCCTCTTTTACCTACATTTAATATCTGGTTCGTCAATCTTTCTCCGCTCATCATTTCAACATGCCCGAACCATCTTAGCATGCCTGTTCTTATTTTCGACGTTACGTATGCGGTCCGCCAAAGTGACGCCGGTAATCATATAAATTAATTATTATTATTTATGTTTGTTTTAGATATAGTATGACAACGCCAATTTACAGCTGCAATATTATATTATTAAATAAAATTCTTTGACATTATGGTTATTATTATTATTATTTTTTTAATATTATTATAACTATGTTTATTAGAGTTTAGAAAGTAGCGTTTTGATTTATATGTATTTTGTAAATACATTAGTATTGAGTTGTTCAGTTTATATCATGTTTAATTTTTATATAGCGTCATATAATTGTATAAACTTTTAAATGTATCTGACGTGTAAAAGTGCTTGTAATATTGCCAATTTACTGAATAAATGTAAAATAATAAAAATAAAAAATAAAAAAAATCATTATTAATTTCGTAGTGATATCGCGAATCTTATATATATTTTTATACATCAAAGAACTTAATTGGGAGTTGAGTTTCTCTAATTAAAATTTAACCATTCCGTCTGACAATTAACGCCGGAGTACAATAATGCTTCATAACCCCCTTTTCCTTCCAATGACCCAGATTCCCCCCAATTACTTCGACGTCCGAATTGAATGAAAATTTAAGGCTTTAATCAAATCTTAAGTACGTTCTTGTTCTTAAGCTTTGCTTAGTGAGATTCTGAACTATGTTTAAGTTTGGTCTCTTTGATTAAACGACTTGTTAAAGAGCTACTATTTTTGATTAAAATTTTCCCTCTAGGTTCAAGTTGAGGTTTGAGGTTCGAATTTGAACAATCTTCTTAGAAATTACTTTTCTGTTCTCATTAGAGTTTGGTAAACAATTGGCTAGCGAGGATTTTCTGAATCTCAATATCATTGTAGTTTTGGAAAATTTAATCCCAAATAAGAATCTAATCTCGATATTAAAATGCATTGGTCGTCCTAGTTACCTTTAATAAAACTATCTATGAATTAAAGTTAAGTCCACTATACCCTTGCTGGGCGGTCAGAAACCACATTTTTTTAAAATACTTTTTTTTTAAAACCCATGAAAATGTACCAAACTCGAAAAATATCACAAATAAATTAAGTTAAAGTGTTTAATACTTTTTATTTTGCTCGATTTCTGCATTTAAAAAGTGTGGTATAGTAGGTGTTAGCCAATAAAAGCAAAAATAAAATTAGTGTCAACTAAAATGTTACGTAGACAGCCTCGAAATACAACATATTGGATTAAGGAGCAGAGGTCTGCGTCTCCTTGCTTCATTAATTTATGTACTGGACGTACAATAGGTACGCAAATTTTTTGTAACTTAACACAGGGAGATTATTAATGATAAAGAAACACAAAAATTTCAATCGGTTATAATTTCTTCATCGTGGAACCAGTAATCAATAGGTTTCGACGCCGGGATAAATCGCCCGGTGTCGCCAAGGATATTGTAAGTGTCGTGTGTCGTGATTTCTAAAAACTTTTAAAGTGACAAGTGATAGGTTTACATCTACCGCCCAGTATGTACGAGACTACACCGCATAGCTCCAGTCGACCCGTGACCACGACCAATGCAAGTTGGCTGAAACGTCGGGAGAAATATGTCTCTAAGGTAAATCGCGTTAAAATTATAAAATGAATGTTTAAAAAGTAGTAATTTAAGATATTTATTTGTTAAAGTTTGACATACTAAATCTAAGTGGGTGATCCTTAAGGTATTAGGTATTTTTTCTACTCCTTAAATAAAGAAAAGGTGATATTTATATAAGAATAACACCGCTTGAAACAAGACTTACTAAAATCATGTAATCTATGCCGTGATCGCAACAATATACTTACTGATATTATTATGCACCCTATCAATTACATCATTGAAATAAAGGTCAAATTTAATAGAATTTAGAAACACATCGTTATGAAATAATCAAGTATCGTATGTCTGTGGCTTAACATACTGACAAGGGCTGCGGTTTAAGATATCATTCTACTATTTTGTAATATTAGTGATATGACACATAAAAACCAGTGTCGATGCGGAGAACCAGTCGATCATTTTGGACACCACGGGCTTTGTGCTAGAAGTGCTGGCGGCATTCCTCGTCACGCGGCTCTCAACGACATCATCCGAAGGGCTCTTGTCACTGCTGGTGTACCCGCAATCTTAGAACCATCTGGGATTGTGCGGAGATACCCGACGGAATGACTGTTGGGCTGTGGAAACTTGGCAGATCTCTGGTGTGGGGTGCGACATTAGCTCTATAGGCGACCTAATCAGACGCGGGGAGAGCGGTTACGAATTTGCGCCGTTTGGGGCCGAGACGATGGGCCCATGGGTCAAAGCGGCTCACAGAAAGGCTGGCAATTATTTCTGCCAACGTATTAGCCTCGCTATACAGAGGGGAAATGTTGCCAGTCTTCTTGGGACCATCTCGGATGGGACATCTCTAGAGGACAGTTTTTATTTAATAAGTAATAACATTATTTAAATTTAGTTTATTTTTAATTTCATTATTTAGGTAGCTTTTAATTTATATTTAATGTATATCAATTAACTTCGAATAAATACTACACATAAATATTTATGAATATCAAAACTGCAATTCCAAATATTATGTTTAAATAACAAATGCAAAATACCTATTTTACATTTAATTAGCCAACCAATACACGAATCCATATTTCTACTTTAATCTTTAATAATTAACGTTTTTACTTCGAGTATTTTTATATATAGCGCGGTCCCACAAACCTACAAACGTCGGTTCGAACCCCCGGCATGTACCAATGAAAATGCACTTTTCTTACTTACATTTGTCATAAATTTACAACACCACCGTTCCCGTGCCTCGGAGCGCACGTTAAACTTTCGGTCCCGGTTCCACTAATACCAACTCAATAATAAATCATTGACATTGCCACGAGTGTAGGCCAAATTCTCCAGATATAATAAATACTATAACTTATTAACGTGGTTTATAGCCATTCATAAGGTGTGAACAGACTTTTTATTTAAATGACAATCTGTTAATTGCCTTGCTTATGTTCACCGGAAGATCATTCCATAAACTTGTGGCAGCGACTACAATGGAGTTGGAGACAAGGCAAAATTGTCCTTGAGGTATTTTGGTGTCACAGGCTAGTTTGTCGAAGGCCTATCTCCAACAATGGAGGTCTAGAACTCTGTGTTCTAGGGGCTATGATAAATGAAACTGACGCCGATCCCTAACACTATGCCCACTAAAAATATACAATAATTGTTAATTTAATTCATATCATTATAAAACTGGCAATTATTACTGCCAAGTATGATCTCTGATGGGATGTATCTAGAGGATTTTTCTTTTATTTAAGTAGTTTCTGAGTATTATTTAAATAGGTACAACATATTTTTTTTTCTGTGCGGTTCTGTATAGTCCATGCTATAAAAGACGCGGATAGAGCGCGGATTTATGCGTTTGAGATATGGTGCACGACGTACTAATATATTTGTGATCGAAGGGCTTAAGTTTACGAAGGAGCAAAGAATCTCTACCGTCTGCTTTGTTCGAATACTACAATACTTTGGCCACATTGCAAGAAGAGCGACGATAATCTATAAAAACTTCTAATTACAGACAAGGTAGACGGTAAAAGAACAGGAGGAAGAATCCCCAAGCGATGATCCAGTCAGGTGACTGACCACATGAACATCCCTGTACGCCGCCATCCACTACGCGGAGGACTGAAACCGTTGGAAACGGCTGGTGGGTGAGTGATGAGGACGGAGTCACGATTCCCATCAGTGGGGTACCGACTAAGGAGGTGGACGATTTTTTTATATTATTATGTTTTTTTATTTTTTATGAACAGCAGTAATTAGGTTTACCATCAAAATCCTTGCACCTTCTTTAGGTTTTAAGAAATCTATATGCTTATTCATATTTATAGAATACAGATGCAATTCTTCTACCATTACACGGCTTAAAGTTAGTTTGGCATCAGCACAGCATTTACCAAAAGTATGTAACAACTTCATGCTTTTAAATTTGTCTCTTACATAATAAATAATCAAATCTACTTCGTGTATCAACTGGAAATAAAGCTTAGGAAATTGCATAAACCGGATTTATTCATTATACAATTTCATACAAAATACTATATACAAAAACACAGAAGCAATGAGTCATGGGGGTCATACAGGTGCTTTTGTGTAAGCGGTGATGATAGGGTTAATATTAAATTGTACCTTAATTGTCAAACCATCTCCGTTGTCGGAGTCAATGCAACTGCAATAAAAAATTAAACAAAACTATTAGTAGGGTTAAAATACGAAACTTAATTAAACGTGAATATAATTTCATACAATTTGTATTTAGTTATAGTCTATTTTAGTATGACAATGCGTTTATACAGCAGCTATAACTTTAAGTTACCTTTTAATAATTGTTTGTTCTAGCTTATAGTATGACAATGCCTCTTTACAGCAGATATTATCTTAACTGACATTTATATTTTTATAATTGTGTCTGTATTAGCTTATGAGAATGCCTACCTACAGCAGCTATAATATTAAGCGTTATTCTGTATTTATAATGTTGTTCTTATTATTATTTTAATGTTTCTCTCCCCAAATGATGGTTATCATGTACTGCTCCAGATACACCAATATGTACTATAAAATGATATTGTTTTATATGAATATTGTAAAAATTGACGTGTAAAAGTGCAGAATACATCATATCACCGAATTGGTCATCTCAACGGCCTCTCCACTCAATTATTCCTTCCAGCTGAAAACGGCACGTCACTGCGCTCGTGGAAAAAAACTTGCTTGAAGGTTGTTAATAATGTTATTTTTCGGTAATTTTTATATTACCTAAACTTTTTATTTTATTTTGCCTATTTTATTTTATAGAACATTTTTAAACACATTGAAATTATAAACTTAAAATCAGATTTCTAAACAAATTACAAATAGTTTTGATACATGAATATTCATTCATAATATGAAAAAGACAGGCTTATAGATGTAAAAAGTCCTAGACCGTGAAGTAATACTGTCAAAATTAATATTCGAACGACAACGAAATCTTCAATGTTGCCAAAAAAAAAACTTATGTCACCGGAATTATTTAAAATGCCTTTCGAGGTTTGGGGAGTTTACAACTAAGATTTCGCATCCCAGGTACCCGTTTGACAACTGAAAGGAAGAATTGAGTGAAGTAGCCTCTGAGGAAACATTTAATAATACGAGTGTTAGTCATTAGATAATGACGAATGTTATGTTTGTATAATAAGTAGGTATAGATAGTAAATATTTAATAATGAATGTCTATTGAACGTGATACATACAATATGTGTATTACAAAAGTCAAAGTATAGAGCTAATCGCGGTAATAAGATAAGATGAAAATAAAGTTCCATTAAAAGTAAACAAACGTTAGAGCATAACTCTGCAGTTTCAATGAATACTAAAACTCAATGACTGGTTAAAAACGAACGAATGGGCAGAAAAGTAAAATTCTTTAAAACCTCTATGCGATTTCTGAAACACGGACGAAGAGAGCCCAAACGTCGAATTTCGAAATCAGCCTCAATTCGTAAAACGAAACAAATGTGCCTCTTGGATCTACGAATCAGCATTGCAATCGGTGAATGCACTTTTCTAGAGAACGAGATAGATGATTTGTTAGCTATATAAAGAAGAGAGACAGAAGAACTGCGGACAGTCTGAGATACGCGCACGGAATTGCAAATCTGCACCTAGGTACGTGATGCGTTCGGAGTCGATGCGATGTGAGGATGCCGAAATGCGTCTATTGAACAAGTCTTTCGTTTTTCTTCCATTCTTATTCTAAATGGCGACGCGAAAGTTTTCATGGAATTTAGGAGTTTAATAATACAAGTGTCAATATTCAAATCCTTTAAAAGCAATTTCATTACGCTTTCAGAATAAAGTATATTTGACTGAAAACTATCGTTGAGATTAAGCAAAGCTGCGAGAACTCATTTACATTTAGATTTCAAGGACCACTCCACAGCGGAATCCACTCAATTTATTTGCGAGTACTTATTTAAAATTTGCACTAAAGTATTCAATTCGCGAAAAAACTACGCGACGGAATTCCCAAGCAACAGTGAACACGAAAGAAGGCGACTCTCAAATAAAAATCCAATTAACAACTTGTTTTTCATCAACGCCTTATTTTTCATTAACATTTTCGTCGAGTTACTCTGGACTACTGAGAAATTAGGAAGGCATTCCATCGGCAAAATTAAATATCTAGCTATTGAAGGTTCACAAAAGGCTCCATTGGCGACGAAGTGGAATGCTTTACAGATTGTCTACAGGGCGTCCGATTCTGGGATTCCGGAAATCATGATCCCAATTTGTGCACAGTCGAGTTCATACACTGCACTTATGAAGCGGTATACACTTTATTAGGATCGTAAATGTTCGGCTAAGTTTTAAGTTTATACGCTTTGCTCCGATGCCTTCACGACGACCTCGCAAATTTAATGATCGCATACGATGAGACTTGTGACTGTAGTTAAAAAATCGATGGTAACAAAAATACTTTGAAGTTTACATCGCGATTATTAAGCTGACTTTGTGTATGGAAAGTCAATTTAACCGCAAGAATAGACATTTAATCAAACTCAAAAATACACACTGAACAAACGTAAAAACATTGAATCTATATATATATATATATATATATCTATGTCTGTGTGTATGTGTCTCAATGTCGGTCAAGTAGTTTTGCAATGCATAGGGAACACATGCATTGCAAAACTACTTGACCGATCGGGATGAAACTTTGGAAATATGTTGTGTGAACATCAGGGAAGGTTCATTGCCTGTCATTATACGAAGTTCGCCAAGTCAGCTAGTATAAAATGAAAGAGACTATGGTCAACAAAACGGTAAATTTGTTGGACTTATAAACGTGTTTAACCAAAACATTCAATTGTATGAAACTAAACACAAAGGTTTTCATTAGAGAAGCTAGTTAAAAATAATGACTATGAAAATGCTTTAGAAAAAAAATAATGAAATTGAATACCGAGCAGCAGGTTTCCTGTCAATAGTTTTGAATGAGCCTCGAGGGAATAAAGTTAGTTAATTGAGTTACTAGGGTCGAACAACTTGGACGAGTACTCTACACTTTGTTTTTATTCTTGGGCATAATCAAACTAAAGAATTTCCCCTTTCAAGATAATATTTTCAAAGGTAAAACTCAGTGTCGGGAGTTTCTCGCCGGCCTTTGGGGCTTCGACAAACTTATTATTATTGGGAAAGGTTTTTTGGAATCTTAGTTAGTCGTTAGCACACTTCATAAACAATTATATAAAGAAAAAGTTTACCGTGTAGATAGTAGGGGAGAATTTATTTTAGCAATAATGTTACATTAGGTCCAAGCAACCTTGGGATAAAGCCTACTTTAAAACAGATATTTTGATTAAAAAATTACACTGCCTCCGTAGTCTAGCGGTTAAGTCCGTGGATTTAGACTCAGAGGTACCGGGTTCGATTCCTGGTCGGGACACAAAAATATTTATGAATGTAAATAAATCCAATTATATAATATTTAATTTATTTGTGATATTTCTCGAGTGCTGTACGCTGGAGACATCGACGAGCTTGCCAATTGCTATGATTGGCCTATAGTAAAGTTGGCTAAATGTCAATCCGCTTATTTATAAGCGTAGTTTCTGACCACCCCGGAAGGGAAACGGTCGTGTTGATACTTTACTATACATATTTTAATTAAAATTTAATCAAAGATTAGCTATCTCTTAAATAGAATATTGAATTAAAATTATTATAATAGTAATAAGTAAAGTATAGTAAAGTATCATCACGACCGTTTCACTTTCGTGGTGGTCAGAAACCACACTTATAAAGAAGCGGATTCACAGTTAGCCAACTTTACTATAGGCCAATCATAGCAAATAGCAAGCTCGGAAAATATCACAGATAAATTAAATATTAATTCATTCATCATGGGCCTTCCAGAACTGGAGAATTTGGTCTACACTCGCCACGCTGGCCAGACGGCTTGGCGAGTATACGATGTCAATTTTTTATGACAAATTATTAACGATTCCACAAGTTGGTATTAGTGGAACCGGGAGGACCGACGGCTTAACATGCTCTCCAAGGCACGGAAACGGTGGTGAAGAAGACAAATTTCTAAGCATTCCATGGATTCACCGTGCGGGTGCCGGGTCCATCGTGTGTGGGTAAGAGATGAGAAGAATGGTGTCTCGGGCTTGCGACCGACAATTGGCTGGTTTAAGAAAAGGAGGCCTCCTTTTTTTTTCTATTGCGCGATAATACGCTCACCATCCACCATTCTACTTCTCTCCCTACCCAACCAAATACTGTATGATTCCGTTAATGCCGTCTTGGAAGCTCGTTCCATAAATGTATTGACGGCAGACCTGCTTAGGCCCAATTCTTTCAGTAAGTGATGCAAAGATTTTGCTGGAACTCCTCTTGCACCAACTTCCACTGCGTAAAGCTGAGTCTTGAACCCGTTCCTGATCATTTCTTCTGTGAGATCATAATATTTATTCGACTTCATGTTGTGGTCTTTTGGAATATTTGATTCCCACGGAACGGTAAGTTCAATAAGGATAACTTTTTTCAAGTTCCGAGAAAACACTAAGATGTCTGGCCTATAGGCTGATACAGCTAGTTCATCTGGGATCCTATAATGGTGTTCAAATGTATCCATGAGAATTTTCCAGTCTGATGCGGCGCCAAGGATCGAGGTGGGTAAATCTATGAGAAATATACGTAAGAAAAGTGCATTTCTCATTGGTATATGCCGGTCGGGTTTGAACCGACCTTTGTAGGATTTAAGGCACGCGTTCTTACAACCGAGCCACCACCGTGCCTTTTAAATTTATTTAAATTAACAAATATTATTGTGTCCTGACCAGCCATTATTGACCAGTCAGTCAGTCGTAAATTCTTGATTTATATTTTTGTATATTTTGCTAATATGGTTAATTCTTGATTTTTAAAAGAGAAAGCAGTTATAAGGATAACATTTGAAGACAAACGTTCAGTGATATCTAAAGGGGTGTCGGCTGAAGCGAAACGATGTGCACTCGCCACTCATTGCCGATGCATTGAACATAAAAACCTTTAATTCTCTCACGAAAATGTTTTATTCCACAACGTATTTTTTATTACACAGGTTATTTTTAACTCTTTAACAATTTGACAGTAAAGTGTATACAATATTTTTATGTGAAGCATTTGTATTTTCTTTAGCTATGATCCGAAATTGATTCCTAAAAATCGGGTCATTACGTTCAAATAGGGACACCTAGTTAGTAACACTGTTTCATTATTATCATCACAACCCCTAGATCACAGCGTCCAAGACCTACTCTGTTGGAGATAGGCCTTTGAGAACATATATCTGGAGAATTTGGCCTACACTAGCCACGCTGTCCATACGGTTTGGCGAGCATAGTAACATTGTTCAATTACTTTTAATGATTTTACTAGTGGAATAACTGAACAGAAAAGCTGTCCTATAATACTAGCAACTGGTAGAACAATAAGATATTCAGAAGAAGTATGGACCAAATAAAGGTTTGACATGCATGGAGTTGACACTACTTACTTATATAACTATAACTGCAATCATCCCCATTTTGTTGCGACTCACCTGAAAGAAGAAAAAAACAAAGATTAGTAAAATAAATAATAAAGGAATTAAATTAAATTTCAAGGAACATATAGCAGCTGTAGAAAACTGCCAATTAAACAAGTCAGCAATAGCAAAACACCTAATGGATAGTGGCACAAACCATTGGATTGAGCTGCATGACCCAAAGATAATTTCCACCGATCGTCACGATTACCCTAGAATAGTACGTGAAGCGATCGAAATAAAGAAACACAAAAAAATCAATCGAGAGGGGGGTTATAAGCTATTTTCATCGTGGAATCCAGTAATCAATAGGTTTCGTCGCCGGGAAAAATCGTCTGGTGTCGCCAAGGATATTGTAAGTGTCGTGTGTCGTGATTTCCAAAAACTTTTAAAATAAGTGGGTAGGTTTACATCTACCGCCCAGTATGTACGAGACTACACCGCATAGCTTCAGTCGACCCGTGACCACGGCCAATGCAACTTGGCTGAAACGTCGGGAGAAATATGTCTCTAAGGTAAATCGCGTAAAGACCCGTTAAAATTATAAAAACTATTAAATTTAATTTATTTTTTTGTCCGTTAAACGGGACACGAAATTAATTTTGTAGCGCATTATTTTGATTTTGCTAAGGTATACATTTAATTTGCATGGTGGAAAAGGGAACAAAAAAAATTTATAATTTTATAAAGATTTTTTTTAAGCTTAAGCTAAGTAAGCTAGGTAACGTATTTAAAATGCTAAGGATTAATAAGGCTTTGTGTAAATAGCTTTCCAATTACCGGTTTATAATTGCCAACTTTTAAAAGTATTAAAATGGATATAGTATGTTATCCTTAAGAGATAGACATATACTATCACAGACTTTTCTGTAGACCTATATAAGATACACAATTCCTTTGTACATTATTTTGTTATATCTCAAAAGGTTTAGGCAGCGTTTTCGTTGAAAGCTCCCAGACGCCTTATTTTTTTCCGACACCTCCAACTAATATCGTTAATGTATACAAAAACTTAACAAATTATATACTAAAACCTTTGTCGAGAACTACTCTATACATCGATGAAACCAGCATAAAAATCGGTGCGGTACTTTATTCTGTCACATTTATAATATCAGGTGGATTTAATACATGGTTCAAAGTCGTATTAGGATAATCAATATATTTGAAATCTAAAAATAGTTTTAAGCAAAACTGGACGTTTAAATTCAAATTCAAAATAGTTTATTTACTTTAAATGTGGTACATACAGTAATATGGTTAGTAAGTTGGCTCTGCAAATTTAGCCATTGTGCATGCCACAGCAAAAATTGTTTAATTTAAATATATTCTTATCTAGTAAGTCTAGTCATCATTACATAATTAAATTTAGGTCAATACATATAATCATTTTAATGTTATTAATAACAAACAAAAAAATAAAATATGTCATACAAATTATTTTTCAAACAATTTCAAAAGATTTTCTCTTTCAAAATTGCCCCCATGCACCGCCCGAGCTCTTCACTTGTTAAAAACATAATAATAAAACTTAAAGATTCTTAAACTCTAATTAGTCTAACTTATTTATAACTAAAATACCTACATAATATATATTTACAAATTAATGTCCAACCAAATTTAAATAATTTAATTTTTAACGTTATTCTATTTCTATATTCGAATAACTCGTGGTATAATTTGTATTGAATAACTGATAACTAAATCAAAAAATATGAATGGAATATGTAAACATATTTCTAAGAATCCATTTGTAGCCTTACACACAATATTAACGTTTCCTAAAAAGTCCAAAAAATGTATAAATCGTGACGAGTTTCAGATTTCAAGGCAGTTTTAACAACATTTGGGCCTTAATTGACCGTGAGAGCAACCGTATTCCGATTTTGGAGAACATAAAAGTCTCGGGATCGTCACGATGCGATCTCATGTGATATCTCACGACGATCTTTGACTAAAGGCGCATATGCATTATAGTGACGCACGTTAGCCGCACCCATTCTATAATCAACACAAAACGTAAGAGCAGCTAGCACTAGTCTCAAATTAGGATTGTTCTTCACATTCCACCATCAACACTAACCGTGAAAGCAGCTAGCACTAGTCTCGAATTAGGATTGTTCTTCCAATTCTACCATTAACACTAAACATGAAAGCAGCTAGCACTAGTCTTAAATTAGGATTGTTCTACATTCTATCATCAACACAAAACGTAAGAGCAGCTAGCAATAGTCTCAAATTAGGATTGTTTTACCTACTCTATCATTAACACTGAACGTGAGAGCAGCTAGCACTAGTCTCAAATTAGGATTGTTCTACCTACTCTATCATTAACACTGAACGTGAGAGCAGCTAGCACTAGTCTCAAATTAGGATTGTTCTACCCATTCTATCATCAACACTAAACGTGAAAGCAGCTAGCACTAGTCTTAAATTAGGATTGTTCTACCCATTCTATCTTCAACACTAAACGTAAGTACAGCTAGCACTAGTCTCAAATTAGGATTGTTCTACCTATTCTATCATCAACACTAAACGTAAGATCAGCTAGCACTAGTCTCGGGTGCCGGGGCGTGGTGCCGGGTCCATCGTGTATGGAAAACATAGATTAAAAGAATAGTATATCGGGCTTGCGACCGACCATAGGCCTCCTTTTTAATTTTCTACTATTATACTCCTCCTATTTTTTCTACCCAACCAAATACTGTATGATTCCGTTAACACCGTCTTGGAAGCTCAATGCATAAATGTATTGATGGCAGACATGCTTAGGCCCAATTCTGAAAAAATCAGGATTTAAAATAACGGTAGTTTTGGATATATTTTCACTTCCATATAACAAATTTTAGACAGAGAAAAGTAACAAAAATATTTACCATGTTTTTACCAAAACAAATATATGATTAGTACTCGTATATCTCCCAAATGTGCGTAATTTTATTTTGTAAAAAGTTGATGGACTACATGTAGCAAAAAAAAAAACTTGAAAAATATTTTATTGTGCGAGCGATTTATTTCTAATTAATCTAATAGTTAATTTTTTTAGTTGGAATATTGTCTATTCAATATACTAAATATTATGTGACCCGTTATCAAGCAATGCAAAATATCAACTGTTAGTAAACCCTTGACGATAGTGGATACGTGGCACAACACGCGACCGTAAGAATCTAAAATATCGTATGCGTAGGAAGTTATTGAATCTATTTATATATACCATACTTGCATTATTAACGAAGCCTTGAATCCAAATGTGTTGTTTGATTATGACAAAATCTATTTTAGTAAAAATCAATATACCGTTTAAAAAATGTTTAAATCGAGCTGTATAAATGGCTGGCAAAGGGCTGCTTCTATAATATTGGCGAGTCCTTCGAACGGAATATAAATTATTACTATTATTGTTATTAAAAAGTATCATCACGACCGTTTCCCTTTCGGGGTGGTCAGAAACAACGCTTATAAAGAAGGGGATTCACATTTAGCCAACTTTACTATAGGCCAATCATAACAAGTGGCAAGCTCGTCGATGTCTCCAGCTTACCAAACTCGAGAAATATCACAAATAAATTAAATATTAATAAATTTATTTATTTATATTAATAAACATTATTGTGTCGCCACCAGGAATCGAACCCGGTACCTCTGAGTCTAAATTCACGGATTAAATCGCTAGACTACGGAGGCAGTTATTATGTTATTATTTTTTATTTCTATTAATAATATAAAATTATTATAATGATGACTATTTGTAGATAAGAATATATTTAACTTAAACAATCATGCCATAACAATGGCTAAATGTGCAGAGCTAACATACTAACCATATCATACAGTAATATTTATATAACCACATTTAAAGCAAATAAACGATTTTGAATATGAATTAAGCATTTAATCGCAAACGACTTCTTAGATACTTCCGTAATAATAGAGTTATGTTTAAACTGGTAAACAGCACACCAAACTGAAACTAAAATATAAGGTAATATAAATACACGATGTTTACGTTTATTTATTGATTTCTTTATTTAAAACTTTTTGCACTATGTACAAAGGCGGACCTAATGCCGCTAGACATGCTTACTCGGTCAACCTTAGGGACATTACGAACATTGTATGTGGAAGGTTCGCGCAAATTATAGAACATATGGGAAAAAATAAAATACTACTAAAACTAAACTACTTACTAGTAAATAATATTAATATACTAAACACTAATATACTTATGATACTTGTTTTGGTAAAAGTATCAACACTACCGTAGTCCATATCGTCAGAAACCATTCTTATAAATAAGCTAGTTCACATTTCGCCAACTTTACTATAAACTTTAATATATAATATAATATATTTAATATATCAAATAGGTGGTAGGTGGACTTATAGTGGTAATTTGCCCAGTCTGTCGGGGCGGGGAAGTATAAACCCAGTAAAGTGTATCCACACGCTTCGGGATCAGACTCGAATTGCCGTCATGCCCAGTCAAGCCGGCATGTGTTAGTCTTGAGTGTCTGATTCCAGATGCAAACATTAATGGACCTTGCGAGCCACTTACCACCAGGTGAGCGCCTGTCAAGCTAGTATAAAAATAAAATAAAAAGCATGTCAATTGGCAAACTCGTAGATGTTTCTAGCGTACTTACCAAACTCAACAAATTTCACAAATAAATTATTATTTTTTGTGTTTCCGACTAGTCTACAATCTACATGGCCTTAAACGCTAGACCACGGATTTACGGTAACTTTGCTATTACCCGTCGTCGGTATTTCTATTAAAAGAATGTTTATTCCGGAATTTCCATTTATGGCGGCTTAAAAAGCGGCTCTTTTGTCCCATCATAAATAGTAATCGTAACCTCAGATGACCTCTTTATGTCATTTTAGGGATCCCGCGCTACCTAATACGTGTACGTGCCGTTCTACGATGGACATGATAAAAAATCCCTCTCCCCCTTTTATGCCTAACCCCTCTTGGGGACATCGTGGAAAAAAATAAAGGTCTAAAATGAAATTCCTTCCAGCCCATCAAAGTATAGCATTACATCATTACTAGCGACAAGCGGCGAAAAATTCGTTTATAACACAATTCCGCACATAAAATTGCACTGGTCACTCTCTGGTGCGTGACTTGTTTCAGAAATGACTGTAATCATAAACTTGGACCCTTCCGTTAACAAATCAAATGTCAAACATTCATTACAGCCCCTCGAATACTAAGTCCTAGACCTTCACTGTTGGAGGCGAGATTTCCAGAATATTTTTCTGAAGAATGTGCTCGTCAGATAGGCTGGCTAGAGACTGATGTCAATTTAATGACAATTTCTTAACAATTACTTAACAATCACATATGCTCTCAATGTCCTACAGAGGCAAGCTGTTCGAATTGTGGACGATGCCACTATATCTGGAACTCTCGAATCCCTGCAGCTTCGCCGAGATGTAGCTTCTCTGAGCGTTTTCTACCGGCTATACTATGGTGAGTGCTCTGAAGAGCTCTATAACCTAATTCCTTCCTCTCCATTCCGCACCGAACCACACGCACAGGTCAGAATATGCACCCACATACCGTAGTCACTATCCCTTCGCGTACCTATAAATTTGGTGACTCATACATCTGTCGCACAATAAAGATGTGGAATGCTCTGTGTTTCCACTTTCCTATAACCTGGAGTCCTTCAAGCGAAGTGTGAAAAGGCATCTAGTCAAGCCGGCATAGTGTTAGGGACTGACGTCGGACATAAGGGTCTGATTCCAGTTGCTAACATTCATGGACCCTGCGCGCTACTTACCATCAGGTGGGCGCAGGGTCACATGTCGTGCTAGTATAAAAAAAAAAAAAAGTTGTTATTAGTGAAACATTGACCTAAACGGCAAGTAGATTCAAAGCAATGTATTTTTGCTAAATATTAATAGCAATTGCTAGACTAATAATTATATCTATATAGGTTTGATCTTACAATCCCTACTCCCTAGTAATAGGAATTTTTGATGTTTGATTTGTTTTGATAACAAACGGTTACATAGAAATAAAGTACAACAAAAATAAACAAACTAAAAGAAAACCTATAGTGCCGATAGTAGTAATAAATAATATATATTAAATACAAAGCAAATGTAATATTACAGACAGGCTCCCTCTATTCATATTTTTAAACGTTTACTTACCATCTACTTTCTAAACAAGCAAAACAGTGTTTTTTTAAATTAATAATAAAATTTTATTATTGTGTTAATTTTTATTTTTAAGATTTATCATTTACTGTTTATTAGTGTGTAGGCTTATTTGTAGTATTTTATAGTTTTATGAATTTATTTATTTTTATATGTATTATTGGTGCAAGCATTATGCAAGTTTATTATTTTAAACTACATAGTTTAAAATAATAAGCTTGCACCCATACATAGTTTCTCCACACTCCCAAAGGTTGGTTGTTAGAAAATGCCTGGCCATTAAGCCAGCCTATGTACAATTTTAGTGCAATAAAGTAAAGTATCATCATGACCGTTTCCCTTTCGGGGTGGTCAGAAACCACGCTTATAAATAAGCGGATTCACATTTAGCCAACCTTACTATAAGCCAATCATGACAAGTGGCAAGCTCATCGATGTCTCCAGCGTACCAAACTCGAGAAATATCACAAATAAATTAAATACATTTACATTGATAAATATTTTTGTGTCTCGACCAGGAATCGAACCCGGTACCTCCGAGTCTAAATTCACGGACTTAACCGCTAGACCACGGAGGCAGTTGCAATAAAGTATTTAAATTAAATAAAAAAAAAACAAACAGAAGAGTACAGAAATAAGTAAGTACTTAATAAAAATATATATATATATATATATAAGCGCTAAGTAGCTTGTTAATATTATATAAAAACTCGTGCGAAAATTTAAAGATATTTTATAAATGATATTCAAAACCTAATGACCGAAATATGACAAAAGCACACACAGAGAAGCGGATGGTGTACCGGTAGGGGCACATTGTCTTCCCCTGGAGTATCCCGTTTGATCACGATGATTCATCTTTTTTATAAAAAAATATGTTTATAAAGTAGGTAGATACTGTCAGTAGTAAAGTAAGAATGCGAAATTAACAAAGTATTTAAAGTTTACACACCGTCTTACTTACACTCACACACTTACATTATACACAAAGAGAGGATCTCAACCAGACAATTTATTTTTGTGAACAATTTGTTTTTTCATTTTGCTAATTTGTTTTGAAATCTAAATTATTAATATATATTAAAGGGTGTCTGGGCTTTGACTGCAAACGGACATACCTATACATATCGTAGGCTTAGTTCGGCTGCAAATGCTTGTTTTCCTGTACCACAATGCATGATGACATAATGTTATTGTTTTTATATCTTGTAAACTAAACTGCATAAATTTATTAATATTAAAAAAAACTTTTTCCTTAAGTGTAAAATTTTAATTAGCTTATGTCATATATATTTTTTACTTTTAGTTATATCGTTGTTAGAAATACTCGGACATAAGCGACCTTACATCAAAATTATACGAATATCAACTTTAATAGCGGTAGAAATTCAAAGTCATAATATCTTAATTCACGTAAAACTAATCGTATTACAGGCATTTGTGACAAGTCATTAATTAAATCATTTTGAATGAATCTTCTCCTGTTAGTGGAATACTAAGCAGCAAAGTTGTCCTAATAACAACTTATTATCAGAAAACCAGCAGATTCCAGTGACCTGTTAATATCTAATCTGACTAAGAAAGGAATCTGTAAGGAAAATATTAAAAAAAAAAAAAAATCTGAATTAAGATAGGCTACTTGCCTGCGTGCAAACCGAAAGCCGACAAAATGCAAAACCTTTGCTAATATAAGAACAATAAATTTAACAGTTGGCTAAATGATTCCTATAACTTATTGCGCTACATAATTTTGCTAGAGGCATTCGAAATATTCATTACTAGTTTCAAGGTGTACGGATTGTTAAAGAAATTAATTGAAGACAATGGAATGAGAAATTTATTGATAGCATTTCTAGGTGTTGAAAATTCAAATAGCGAAGAAGTTTTAGAGGTTTGTCGCGAGGTATTGGGAGGAAGGTTGTTCCCACTTACTTCATAAACAGCCCCACAATATTTTAATACTGCGGAGTTTTTTATTTCTTGTAAAACCAAGTACATTCTTGGAAGAAAAATAATGAGATCTTGTCTAGACCTCTAATGATTTCGTTCATAAACTTATTATCGGCGAGATAGATTATATAGCCTATTGCTTTAAAAGTGCAAACGTTCGATTGTCAAAATAGTGGACTCGAAGTTTAAGTCAAAATTACAAAATATATTATTTGAATATCAATTTAAATAGTGTTAAACTCTACGTTTTTGCAACTCTCTAGCTCGCACAATTCAATATGTTCAAAGTCTGAGTGTATTTTTGGGAAATGTAGTATCAACTTACTAAGTATACCTAAGTTTAGACAGAAATAAACAGCTAAAACATTTATGACTAATCTCTACTATTTTACATCAACAAATGTATGATTAATATATACTTAAATACATATTTTCGCGCTAGGTCCCTTGCGGGATATGCAGAGACAATTAAGCGCCATTTGTCACCATCTCGACATACCTCTTTTGCTTCTTTGACATTCATCAACCTCTTCATTTGAGCACTTTTGCTTCGATGGTTGTTTAATGCACTGAAGGCTATTGTTTTATTTATTATCTGGTTTGTCAATCTCTCTTCAGTCATACCTTTCCTTATTTTTGTCCCTATGCTTATTTTAATTCCTTAGTAAGTTGATAGACTAAATTTCTCAAAAGTATAATCAAAAATGAAGATTTTTTTGAAAATATTGGATTGTTTGAGCAATAGTATGCAACAGCGTTAAACCCTCGTAACTGGTCATGATTAACCTAGTCGAGTTAGCGAAATGTGAATAATTTATTAGAATCCTGATTCCTGACTATTATTTGATCTACCAGATCATTATTTAAAAAACTGGTCTACTCACATTTTCTAAATAGCTCCAAACAAAATTTGTAAGTTGTATATTTGAATGTTTATTATTGTGTATGTATTAGTATTTAGTATATTTATATATATATAAGTAGATTATATGTAAGTAAGTTTATTATATAAGTATTTTTATCTCACCTACAGTTGTTGTAATTAGTCCTAAAGGTTTGGCTGTCAGAAAATGTCTACGGGCATTAAGTCCACCTTTTGTACTTTGTGCATTAAAGTTTTTCCAAATTTTCAGGCACCAGTGGAACCAACCCTTTTGCAAGAGACGGCGCCATCTCTTCCGGGCGCGACTGCAGCAGCCTCACTTTTCCTAATGACGCGAATATTTACCGTCTGACGTTTAATTAACTATCAGAGACGTGCCACCGGTATCTAAAGCCCCGTCTAGTGTTCCGTCGAAACCCACTATCCCAGTACGTTCTTGACCTATTTTCTCTAATTTGATGTCTTAAGGAGTTCGGATTTTAATTTAGATTGTTTACGATGTGTAACCCTGCGTCCACCTTCTAGTTAGTGAGATGGAAATAGGAGCTACTGATATGTAAACTTATTGCAATTCACTTAGATCAAGAATTCCGCTAGATAAATGGTCTATTACAAAATTGCTGCGAAAAACTGTCGCGCGGAATTCTACGTACATTCTCAGATTCTCTTTATAAAAAAACAGATTTATAATTTTAAAGTTGCATACAAATATAAACCGTCTCACTTACAACTCTTTGTCATCATAAGCGATTACTAATAAATATTTCATACAAAATCACTTTATAGGTATATACTTTTTAACTTAAGTTTTACTTGTAAATTGTCAGAAAAAATAATAAATATAACAAATGTACATTTTCTGAGCTATCGTCTAAATCTAGTTTTTTCTCATTTTCATTCTCATTTTTAATCGATGACAATAATAAATATTTGTGATTTTCAGCAACACCTGCGCCGCCATCAAAACCAAGTGAAGAGCTATTTTAAGTTTAGCTAATTCAAACATATACATTACAGTTCTTTACTTTTATACCAAGGATATATTTTTTAAACAAAAACAAATTTTGTATAGCACAAAGGGTGCACTATTATTCACAGTGAGAAATATTCTAGTGGCGGGTATAATTGTATTGCCTGATTCACTTCTCCCTCTTTTAATAAATAAACTTTTTAAAATTGCAATAAGTGTTACTTGATTTATTTATTACTCGAATAATGTTATATTTTTTATTATTCGTTGTAGTAAGTGTACTATACACGTTCGCATATTATTATGTATATAAATATATATTTCCCGTTTACGTAGTGTGTGTATATAATTAGTTATGTAGTCTATGTAATGTATGTAAGGATATAATTATTTATGTGGTTTAAGTATTATTATTTTTATGATGTTTATCGTATATTTAATTTACCTAGTGTTTTTTTTTTTATTACTTTTGCCATGCCTAAACTTCGATTTCTTATCCCGAAGGTTGATGGTAAGAAAATATTAAGCGGCATTACATACGCCTTTTGTATTAACAATAAAGTGTTTAATAATAATAATAATAAATAAATTTACGTTTAATTTCAAAATAGCAAACAATGTGAACATAGTGACTATAAATTACGGTATCTACTTAATAATAGGTTTTGGGAATGAAACTAGGACGACCTTTGGATTCTACAGTAGCTAATGTTATACCTTATCATAAATAATTATAGGATGATGAGCATCGTGAGTAACTTCGACATCGCTAATTACACTATTTGCTTCATGTATAATTTAATTAAATTTAACTTCAAGTTTGGATACTTTACAAACTATGTATTACTAATTAGGTCACGTATATTTTGTTTATTTTTAATATACTAGTGTTATAAATACCTTTATTTTATTTTATGTATCACCAATAGTTTTCGCAGTATAGGCATTTTTTCCTAAATAAATAATAATAAATGATCAGTAAAAAATATTTTATAAAAATAGTATATCTTTAAACATGCTTTAAGCGAGCTAGTAACTACTGTTTGGTACCAAAGGCGTTAAAGTGGTCACATTAAGCGGAAATCTGAGACAATTTCGTAATCAATGCAACATCTATCAACAAAAGAATACTGGACATTCTTTCTGATCCCTGCACGGAGGTTTAACTCACGAAGGCGAACGAGTTATACTTGCAGTTTTGTTGAAAGAAACTTAACGCTTAGAGCTAAAACCACAATATTAGATAACGCATTATCAGACAAAAAGCATTCCAATAAACGATATTCGAAATCGACAGGAAGCATATTTATAATAATAAGAAAGGGTTCCAAAATTCATGAGTTTTTATCGCAAAACTCTTTAGCAACCATATATTGATCACAAGCCTGAAACACTCTTCTCCAAAACATGATGGACTCAGCAGCCGTATTGTAAATCGCTATGAAATGTCTTCATCATTACAACTTTGTGAAACCGAGCTTTTATTTTGTATTTTTGCGGTTATCCTTGATTCCCATTGCTCATTAATGATTCCTAAATCTGCGGCTTCCCAGTGAAATAGTCTACCATTTGCTAGTAGACACGAGCCCATCTACCAGCGTCTTTTAACGTCTGATAACTAGATCATTCCTGGAGGAACAGAATAAAACACTAACGTTCACTTACTTGTTTAAATAATGTACTATTACTCTTGCGGAGGTTTACAGGAACGTAACAGGCCTCCAGGCCTTCCTAAAGGAGATAGCATGGCTACATTAATGAGGACCAGGTCATGCACAATTGTCTCAAGGAGACTGAGTGCAGAAAATTCCAGCTCGTAACTGTAAAGTGGCTTTAATTTAAATAGTTGTAAACTAAATGCAGATGCATCTACCCTCACAAGTAAACGCAATCCGCCTTTATAAGGTACGGTGTATGGTTGAGCTGAATGGATGCGTGCACAATGAAGCGTGCAGCACGGTCCGTCACGCACGATCGGTCGTCTCTAGACGCACCCAGCCCGGCAATTACGGAGTCATAGACTTTTGCGGCTTTTATAAATCTACCAGAACAATTTGCTATTAGTATTCTTTGTGGGAAAATATCATTGTTGTTTTTGATTAATTTGATTTTAGAACTGATGTACAATCATGGAAGTTACTATTAACAGTTTTTCGCCTTTTTATGACAATCATTTTTTTCTATCTGTTGTAACATTCTGTCCTTTAAAAATAATTAAATTAAAATGTAAAAATAGTCGATATTTGCCTTTATTTACTAATAGTTTTACCATAACATTGTGGTTGTATCAAAATATACGAATATCAACTTCAATAGCGGTTGACATTGACAAAATCCGTTAGTTAAAGAAATATACAAAATTTTGCTGCAGGCTTTGATTAAAACAAAAAGAGAAGATACGGCACGCGCAATAAACAATATATGTTTAATACAAAAGGCAGAACCAATAGATAGATAATTAAAATTATGAAGATACGTCAACAAAATAACGAACTAACAGTGTTAACAGTTGCTACTGCAGCACACAGTTGGCGAGAGGCTGGTTACAGTAAAACGAAGTTTAATTAGGATGGAAATGTACTGTATTATTATTGACTTATGTAAGTAAAGTTTTATTGTGTCAAAAATAGGCTGCCTTCTGGAACCCATAATTTCTTTTCCAAAAGGCTGTGCTCACTAACTGAAATTATTTGATTAAGATCCAATAACGTTACTTTAATATTTTTATTATTTCACAGCCACACCGCGTTGCATCACCGCGAATGAGATAGAAGAAAAAATGACAGTAGGTCCCGAGCGAAATAGGATACTACTAGCTCGATAGCTAGATTAGATTAGTTAGATACGAGTTGAGTTTGCTAGTTCCACGCGTAACGTCTTCGTACCGTATCTTTCGCTTCACTTTTTTTTGGATAAACCATTATTTTTAAATCGAGCATCGATCATTCAATAATAAACCGCTGTAATTTTGTAATAGCCGTACAAAATAGGAATGGATAATTGATTAGCGTAAATAACTACAATCTTCGTTCAAAATAACAGTACACAATTACGTTGTTATTTTCGTTATCACTTTATTTTAAAAATAAAACACGCGATATAACAATTTTCACTTCGTAAATATTATGATAAACTATTTGTTATTGAATAGTCTCTTAATATAATGAGTTTTAACATTATACGGTTTATACAATTAAAATTGTTTACATTTTATTTTACAGAATGACTATTTCCGTGATCTAATGGTTAATGTGACGAGTAGTCCGCGCCAGTACTTGCTCCAGCAATAAGCACCGTGTATAAGCACCCGTATTAAAAATATTTCTTCTCTTTAGAGCCGCTTTGGGTCGAAATGAATAGATGAGATACACTATATAATGTAAAGGGTTGCTTTGAAACGCAAACTTGAAAGAGGTTGGCGACGAATGACTGTGCCTAATTATGCGATACCGACTACGATGAAAATTTTAACGACAGCCGGGATAAAGGTCCGGGCATACTATGGTAACATTATTTATTTAGTTAACTTGTTAAATTGAAAAGATGAAAGGAATATGATGGGATTGAAACATCACTATCAGGACCAAAAAAAAACATGTCCAAATTCTCGTTTTCTCCATATTCCTGTACGAGTGTGCTGCCGAAACCTGGACTCTTAAATCCAACGACCGAAGCCGCGTCGACGCCTTCGAAATGTGGTGCTGGATTATTTTGTAGACAGCGCGGATAACAAACATATTAATACTCAACAACGTGACTACTAGGTTATCTTCCATCTGACTGCAACGAGTCCTTGAGTATTTTGGTCATATAGCCCGCAAAAGCTCTGGCAATCTGGAAAGACCCGACACGCTGGTCAGACTAGATTCACACCACACTTCCCTGAAGCCCTGCACGCCAGCGTGAGTAGACCCAGATGGCGCAGCATCGTACGGGACAAAATAATACGAGGAGGTGGTAACAACCCGCCAACCCATCTGGCCAACCATAAATTTTCCATAAATTTCTGAAACGTGGTGGAGGTCTAGGACTCTGTGTTCTAGGGGCTGGGAAGATGCATTATATTATTACGGACAGTGTTAACTTCTATTAAAATTTGAGATTGTTTAATTGTTCTATTTATAATTTATTCGATCTAAAATATTCATATTTTTTTTTGTATATAGATAGATTCTTTCTTATTGTGTAAATGCTGTAAATTAAAAAATAAATAAAGATAAGTTATTATATGTATATTCGGACTTAGGATTAAGATGTTTGATAAATGTATATTTCAATCAGTATTATTATTTGTGCACCTACTCCTGTCACCTAAAACTTTTGGTTAAGTTTAGCAGGCAGAGAATGCCTAACGACATTTTTGGCAAGAGTTTTAAAATTAAATATAAAGAAAACATAATACTGAACTTTATTGTGACGTCTGTCAGTGTGCCCGTGCATGTCGACATGTACCTACTTGGTGTGCCCTGATCTTAAATGTACAAAATGCACCCCCCTGACTCCAAACTTGAGATTTATTTTCTGTCCGTATTTTATTGTTTAAGTTTTCTCGAAGAGGGTGAGAGTAAAATAGACATTCCTAAGAAAATGACCAACATTTTTATTTTGAAAACTTTTTAGTGGAGATCTGATTTATTTTATTTGAAATGTGACTTCTTGATTTAAAACTCTATATGGTACCAAGTCGAGCCAGAAGTTAAGTATAAATGTTTTTTTTTTGTTTTAGTTTTTTTTTTATGAAGTACTTTACTTACTAGGTTGTGGCTTGGTTGTAAAAACGCTTTCAAATCCAAAAAGAAGCCCAAAAAGTCAAGAGGTATCATGCCCGTATATGCGGATTCAAATTTAGCCATCTTTACTGTAGGCCAATCATGACAAGTGGCAAGCTCGTCGATGTCTCTAGCGTACCAAACTCGGGAAATATCACAAATAATTTAATTTACTTAAATTAATAAATATTATCCCGAGCAGGAATCGAACCCGGTACCTCCAGATCTAAATCCACGGACTTAACCAAAACTGCTAGGAAATCTCAGCTATAGCAGTTTCAATTTCAATTAGACAAATTCTTTCTTATTCGAAAATATAAATATTTGAACGTGATTGGACGTTGGACTGGAATTGAACTCAACACCCACTCGGCCTCCCAACATTATAATTACATCAGTTAGGTAGCTCGCACGACATGACATTTCAATTACGAATTAATTTAATTCGCCACTTGTCATGTCTAACATTGTTACACTACCTGCATAATTCGTATGTACAATTAGCTAAAGCACAGTTCCTAAATATGCCTAAACTTCTTCCTCTTAGTCGCTAGACTTGGCAGAGTGGCCGTGGTAGCCATTTGAGTGCTAGTGGAACGCTTAACAAGACGTCGCCACCCCTCTCGGACAACAGCTTTCCTGGCGCAGTCATGTAGCCTTCACTTGGTCAGTCCATCTCATCGAATCCCTACCACGCATCCTCATGTTTCTCCACGCCGTGACACGTGTTTAAAGAAAGTGAGAATGCGTGATTGTACGGTCGTGGCAATATCCCCAGTTTCTCCAGTATAGATTTGTTGGTTCGGAACTCCGTCCATGATATGCCCAACACCCCTTGCTATCTATAAAGTTTAAAAGTTATTAGTTAAATGTTTTTTTACTTATTTACTTACGATTTAGTTGCACTACAGACAATTTATTTTAGTTTTGATAATAATTTTAATTTAATTTTTAATTTGACTTAATTTAATTTGATGTTAGGTTTGGCTTAATTTTAATTTAAGTGCTGTCAATAAAATAAAAAATAATTTAACGCTGTGGTTTTGTAAAACCAATAAATAAATAAGTAGGTACTTACCTTATTTTATTATTTGTTTTTATCTTTAACATTCTTATTTGTAAGTTTATTTCGAATACGTAATAAATAAACACTGTAGGTACTGTATTTGTGACAGAAGTGTTTGGGTTTAGGGAATTTATTTTAAATTCTAGCCGAGTGGTAGTAAATCACGGGCTGTAGTAAGCAGGTGTTATAAGAAGGCTCCAGGGTTCAGCAGTTTATTCTTTAAATTTAAGAAGAAACGAAACTGTTTCTGTTTCGTTTTTATTTAGTTTATTTTCAGATATTTCAAATCATCAGAATAGTTTATTATTTATTTTAAATATATGATTATGTTTTTTTTTCATCATCATCGATACTACTGTATCCCTGGCGGGGTGGTCAGAAACCACGCTTATAAAGAAGCAGATTCACATTTTGCCAACTTTACTATAGGCCAATCATGACAAATGGCAACCTCGACGACGTCTCTAGCGTACCAAGCTCATCGATGTCTCTAGCGTACCAAACTCGAGAAATACCACAAATAAATTAATTTATTAATAAATATTTTCCCGACCAGGAATCAATCCCGGTATCTACAGGTCTAAATCCCTGGACTTAACCGCTAGACCACGGAAGCAGAACTGTTATATTTAATTCGACTGAAAAAGGAATCTGCTAGGAAATCTCAGCAATAGCAGTTTCAATTTCAATTAGACAAATTCTTATTCGAAAATATAAATATGAGAAATGGCAAGCTCGACGTCGTCTCTAGCGACCAAGCTCGTTATCGAGTTAATAATGTATGTTGTCCTGACTAGTAATCGAACCCGGTACCTCCAAGTCTAAATGCACTGACTTAACCGCTAGACCACGGAGGAAAAACTTTAGTTTGTAAACTAATAATTTATCATCCATACGATACCTACAATCAGGCAGCTGGAAGGATACATGTCGTGCACATAATAAAGAAATCAACTGACACCCCAAACTCGATGCTCATCAAAAAATAATTGATCCTTTTGAGTCAAATTACGATTTATAAAACCTCGAAAGACAAAACTATTGGAATAGGGCTGTAGCTCTCGGTCCCTGGGGATTAGAAGCCCCGGACATCAGGACCGGCACAGGGGTCGGATTCACTAACAAGTCGCCAGGAACGAAACAAATGAAAGAACGTGGATAAATATATTATTATCAGAGCCCATGCCACCATCTCTTAAAGTTATATTGCTTCAAATATACAAAATATTTAATAATAAAACACAGTTAACCTTCCAGATGCAACGGCACATCTACTCATCGTCCATACCATCTCCGGCGTGCCACACTCGTAATTTACATTAAGAAATATTTTTGTGTCCCGACCAGGAATCGAACCCGGAACCTCCGAGTTTTAATCCACGGACTTAACAGCTAGACCACGAAGGCAGTTATTGTCAAATAGATTGTTTAATTTACAAATAAACTAGGTTAAAAACATAAATTATGGGTGGGCCGTGAAGGTAAACAAAATTTTAAAGTATTCCTGTACATTACTTATACCACAATGTTTGAAGACGAATGTTTTAAACCAGTGAGTTCTGCCGGTCATACAGAGCAGATACGCGTCCACGTGACACTGACAGCGAGTCTAGTCCACAAATACAAGGTCGCTCTGCGAGCTATGAAGAGAGTTATGCTTATTTCTCTGATGCATAGAATTCGAAACGTTGATATATGTCAGAGAACGAAAGTTATTGACATAGCTTTTAAAATTAGCAAGCTAAAGTGGCAGTGGGATAGACACACCTTCCGCAGAACCGGCGAACGATGGGGCATGATTTTTATTTGGATCTTGTCGTTAAACATAAGTCCACAATGGAAATATCTTCCCTATCTCTGTGTGTAATATATACTATGCGATTATATATGTAGAATTTAGCAATGCCTATTGAGAGAGAAAAAAATGATTCATCGTGCGGGTGCCGGGGTCATAGCGTGTGATATGTGATAAGAACCCATTTATTTAATACCAAACACGTCACAGCACACTTAAGCGGGACACGAAGTCCAATAATGAAATGTTTTTTTTTAATAATAAAAGTTTATGTCGCTATGATTGCTCAAGCATACGTCAAAAGTAGACGCAAGTTGAAGATAAAAGCGCATTGTTGTGGACACAGCTTATAAGCCAGTTTCACGATTAGAATTCATGGCCCAAAACGTTTCAGTGTTTGGCAGTAAATAACATGGACGGGTCATTGGCTGTACGGTGCAGAGCCTGTGCTGATTGTCTACGCTTCTATTTCCTGCAGAGGATATAAATCTGGCCCCTGTTTTGCCCACTGTCCAACTATCGAACTACACTGTTACTAAAGTTGTAGACCCGGTTCGACACTACACTTCTGTCACAGTGCAGTTTTGTATTAACTAGCGTTCTTACACGTAGCATCTTAAGAATAAATTATTATGCACGACTACGAATAGATCACAGTAAATAAATACAGAGTGGTGGTAGCTCAGTTAAAATAACGCTTTTCTTAATATCCTAAAAAAGGTCGGTTCGAACCGAGGTATCGTATGTACCAATGAAAAATTAACCTTTATTACGTACATTTGTTAAAGATTTACATCACCACCGTTCCCGTGCCTCGAGGAGCATGTTAAGCCGTCGGTCCCAGTTCCACTAATACCAACTTGTGCAATCGTTCATAAATTGTCATTAAAAATTAACATCAGACCGGGCCAACCCGTCTCAACTCGTCGTCAGCGTGACGAGTGTAAGACAAATTCTCCACAAATGTTTGGAAGGCCCATTTCCAACAGTCTAGGTCTAGGACTTTCTGTTCTAAGAGCTTTGATGAAATAAGACAAAAATGAAAAAGAAATAAGAAACATAGAGAAAAGATAAAATGCTATCCCAAGTTGTGTAATCTGAAGTCTATAATTGTAAAAAATCATTAAAACTTAGTATACTAAATAGTAGCTATTAATACCTTATAAAGGCAGGTATTGAGGAGGCAGGTGTATTTATATATTTTATTTTATTGAGCTTACAAATAATTTTGATTACTAACATCACATATTTATATTGTAAATCCAACTAAAAATAGAAAGGGTTTACACTAAGGCATTTTCCAGATCCGAGTAGAATTTGAAATATTAAAATGTGTCTAAATTTAAAAAAAGCATTTTATGACGAAATTGTGTAGTGTAATGTGCAAGGATCGCTAAATCTGTAGCTCCCATGCGACAGTTCGGCCTATATTGCAAATCGGTTGATGTATTGTTTGTGACAGAGCAGTGCCAGAGACAATATCTATGTTTTGCTTTTATCACACCAGTGTGACGTAAATCTGTCAATTATTAGTGGAGTTAGCTTTTCAATTTTTAAATTGGTTTACATTTATAACGCAAAATTAAAACAATTTCAATTATTTGCAAATCAGTAACGGTCGGTTGCAGTAAGGAATATTAAAATAATCCATTATTATATATTATTATTATTAGTTAGCTTGAGACTTTGGTTATTTCAGCCTAGTGCAATAAATAAATATAAAAAAAATATACGTTAGACATATTTAAAGATAAACAGTCTTTCTGCAACAAGCCGTAAATCTGGTAATCAAGATTGTGGATTTCAATAGAATTTCATATTTTTTTCATAGATTTCAAGCAAAATGCAGTGCATACTATAATGTTTAATTTAGTATAGATACATATTTTATGACATATTCGTTTCTTTAATACATCACGAAATTGTATTAAATGACATCGCAGGTTAAGCTAGGGTTGTTCGCCAATGAATCATAAAATACTTTTTATTGGCACTAAAAAGTAGAGGTAAAAGGGAAGAAGGAAATCTCTAACAAAAAATAACTTAAAACTATCTTTTATTTTCGTTGAGTAATAATTCTTAAGAATAGGTTAGTTATCTTAGTGATGCACATGTGTCTAATTATGTTAGTGTGACGAAATAGATAATGGAATAATCAAGCGCACCCTTCTTCAAATATTCACCGCTGTTATTTGGGCTATTTATTATGACCACCCAAAAACAATTAAGGTCACTCCATGGTAAATAGGTTCTTATCTTTTCTCGATTTAGAGAGAAAAATATATAAACAATAAAATAAAATATATATAAAATTGTTCAAGTTCCAGGGCTAGTCATGTATATCTACACTCTATATAAAACATATAAATTAACTTCTAACTCGCATACGTGTTAATTTAATGTATAAGCTTCACCGTAAAGTTTCATTAATATCAATTTAAAAGTTTTGCAAGCAAAGATTAGTGATGTCGTGTCGTTATGGATTTTTGAAATAACACTGTTGTCCCTTTGCAAACAACATTGTAAAAACTATTCACTTTTAATAACTATCTACGTCAAGGACGTCCTGCTAATCGACGAAAGAAATCAAACTTAAAACTGAACTAATTCAATAATATTATTAGTCACTATTAGGCGCGGTCGTGAATCGGTTGTAAGAACGCGTTCCTTAAATCCTACAAAGGTCGGTTCAAACCCACCCAGCGTGGCGGCGTGTACCAATAAGACACTTTTCTTACGTACATTTGTCAAAGATTTACAACACCACCGTTCCCGTGCCTCGGAGAGCACGTTAAGTCGTCGGTACCGGTGCCACTAATACCAACTTGTGGAATCGTTAATCAATTGTCATTTAAAATTGAGATCATATTCTTCAAGGCCAAGCCGTCTGGCCAGGGTGGCGAGTGTAGGCCAAGTTCTCCAGATTCAGTTCTGGAAGGCCCATCTCCAACAGTGGAGGTCTAGGTCGCTGTGTTCTAAGGGCTGTAATGATAAATGATAATGATGATAATAGGTATCTTGAATGTGCTGCAAGATCAAGAGATCAAAACAAATAATATAGTCTATTTTAATCGTTATCTTACGCAAAAGGATATTATTCTTTAAATCTAAATACCAAACTGTCTCTACGGTGCAACTTTCTTTCTTGCACTTTGCTGATAACTGACCGATGCGAGATATTTCAACAAACATTGCGCCGTCAAATAGATTGTTATGAAAAGTAGATAGTTTTATATCATCATCATATAAACATCTATCGTGTCGTGACAAACTTTCGTGCTTATAATATTAGTAGGATTGGAAGTATGATACTATAAAAGGCGACCACTTTAACCGCCGCAATTTAGGGGATTTATATGACCGTCTAAAAACAGAACAATTAACAGCTATTTTGGTCACAGACAGGTCTGAATCATTTTTATCTATCACCTCAGCTATAAATAATGATCCACATTAAAAAGGGGTTCCGTCAAAAAAGGGTCAACGTAAATTAGTAGCTTTACAGCTTGGTCATACCGCATGTAAAAGTGGGTTTAGACCATGCTTATTCTATCTACTCTTTATCAAATTCATTTTACCGAGAGCATTATTTTGTTGTTCGTTGTTGTACTCTCCTCTTCCTACTCTTCAAGACACCAAGCTGGAACTTCAACCCAGCTTCAACATACTTGGGGGTCGGAATACGCTCATAACCAAACTACCGAAACTACGTTGAAAAACAGATACAGTTTTTCCCGCCTGCACTAAGACTTATGCTGTATAAAGCACAGATAATGTCATGTGTGGAATACTGTTATAACCTCTGGGATAGTTCCGCTTATTATCTTTCTTATATAGTATAATTATTTATTACCTTAGTACCGCCGTTCATGGCCTGGCGTGTTGATGTCCAACCTCAGTAATATTTTCATTTTTTTATCTTTTTATAAGTGTCGTTAACATAATGGCTATGTATTTATAAAAGAAAGTAAATCATGCTGTGAAACTGTATAAATAAAAAATATCACGAACGTATCCCTTTCGGGGTGGTCAGAAACCATGCTCATACAGAAGCGGATTCACATTTAGCCCATTTTACTATAGGCCAGTCATGACAAGTGGCAAGCTCGTCGATGTCTACAGCGTACCAAACTCGAGAAATATCACAAATAAAATAAATATTATTCAAATTTATTTATTTAAATTAATAAATATTATTAAGTCCCGCCCAGGAATCGAACCCGGTAACTCCGAGTCTAAATCCTCGGACTTAACCGCTAGACCACGGAGACAGTATAAATAATGAAATATAATATTCTAAGAATGCTCGCTAGCTTAATGTTATGGTTTCACGAGCGTGCGAACAGTTAATTAAAGCATTCGTGCATGTTCGGCCGTGCTCGCTTCTTGAAAATACAGTAAATAAAACAATTGAAACAATTGTATCAGTTCTCCGCAAGGGGCCGTGAAGATATGTATGTGGATGTGTATGAAAATCAAGAAATCCACTATTTTGCCATTTAAACGGTTGCAGTTAAAGACAAAAATAACGGACTAGAGCCGGCCTAGTGTGCCCATGCCCTAATAATTTTGTTGAAATATTTCCGTTATTCTGAAACTCGTTGTGACACAGTTTTTGTTGTTCACCAATTAGTTTTAATCGTTTGTTTTATAACTTCGGACGGATGGCCGCAGATTGTGGTTCACATTGCCCTCGGATTTTATATCATTTATTCAATATACTCCACTACTATGCTTATTTTACGTGTATATTTTAAATTTGTAACGTATTTATGAATATTAAAATGCAATTTTAAAATATCGTCGGTGTAGATGTGGCACTTCGTATCTATATGCAACAAACCAACCGGAAGGGATACGGTTTTTGAATGAAAAAACTTTTTCTATATGTATGTATGTCTGTATTTCACACCTATATTACTCGACCGATTTTGATAAAGTTTGGTAAATTATATAATTTGATATTGTAGTTTCTAGAAAAACTAAAAATTTCTGTCAAATTTGATAAAATAAAAATTGTGTGCGTAAAAAGTATGCCAGATAGGTGGCAGTGAAAGTAAAAATTGGCATTTGATATCATTGCACATCTGCAATGTGCCATTGACAATACTTTCAACAAGAATAACAAATAGGTGGTAGGCGCACTGATGGTGGTAATTTGCCCAGTCTGCCGGGGCGGGAAAGTATCCACCGTTTGTGCCGATAAACCCAGTGAAGTATATCTACACGTTTCGGGATCACACTCTAATGAAATGTCCAGTGAAGCCGGGATAGTGTTAGGGACTGATGTCGGTCATGAGTGTCTGATTCCAGTTGCTAACATTCATGGACCTCGCGCGCCATTTACCATCAGATGGGCGCAAGGTCGCAAATCGTGCTAGAAAAAAAAAAGACCTACGCTATGAGTTATTGAAAGAAGCAAGACTCGACGAAAACTTGAAAACTTTTATAGGAGTCATAAATTTGATAGCAGGTTCGATATGTTTTCACGATTTCCTGAATTACATGGGACTATTGCGTATCTCTGTATTGCCCACCTCATACATAAGGATATAGTTCTCGTCAGTGGTGTTCATTTTCCGGACAATTTGGCCTACACTCTCCACGTTGGCAAAGGTCTGGTGTCAATTTTTAATGACAATTTATTAACGATTCCACGAGTTGGTATTAGTGGAACCTACGGCTTAACGTCCTCCCCTAGGTACGGAAACGTTGGTTTTATAGATCTATCCACTGCTGCTGCCTTCCAGATCAAATTTCTAGCGAATTTGGCCTACACCCTCCAGATAGTGCTTAAAAAAAAAAGGGGATTTACATTCAATTAGAAGTAGCAAGCTCGACGATTTCACTAGCATATCAAATTCGAAAAATATCACAAATAAATGATTTTGTACCGACCAGGAATCGAACTCGGCACCTCCCGAGTCTAAATCTGCGGACTTAACCGCTATACTACAGAGGCAGTTTAAAGTCAATGATATACGCAATAACCCCCCTGGATTATATACTCCCATTTAAACAACCTTTCGTGTGTTATTTCTTTAAAATTGGAGCAATAAAAATGTTATTGATCGTAAATTAATGCTGGAACGGGTAGGTTTTGTGTGAGCTCTGTTTCTGTTAATATAATTATTATTTTCGATTGCAACGCTCTCTGGTTTTATTACGATACAATTTTTGGTAACAAATCTGTTTTCCTTTGATAATTTATCCGCATTCTTGTACCTATAAAATACCTCTGTTCTCTAGCGGTTACAACGTAGATTTAATAACAGAGTTATCGGGTACAATTCCTGATCGAGAATTTTAAGTAAATCTATCAAAAAAATCCCACTAAACACTTTCACAAAAAGCAAGACGAGTCTACATAACTTTACTAAATCGGTTTAACTAAATTTGTTTATCGTATGTACCTATATATACAAACCAATATTTATGTTTGTGTGTTATAGATATTGTATTGTATTTATTTACTACTATCTACTGTTCGCCAGTTGTTTATCCTTCAAATCATCATGAAACAATATTCTGAGACTCAACAAACTTATCAAAATTCATCTTCACGTCGACGTCATGACATAGTAATTAGAAATCAAATATTTGTTAGGCATACTTTCGCCCAAAGGTTCTATTGTTTTCTTGGTCCTTTTCTTTACAATAAAATTAACAAAGTCCTTAATTTACATCCGCTTAATAAAAAAGAATGTAAAAATACTCTCACAAATTGGTTACAACTCCAAAATTATTATGGAACAGAAAACCTGCTAGAAGTTTTAAAATGATCTCCAGAGTTAGTTTCAATTATATATAATTTTTTATTTTATATTTATTTTTAATATTATTATATTTATATTATATATATGTATATATTATTATTATTTATTTTTACTTTATTACTTATTTATATTTACTTTTGCATTTTTGGGTTCAAAATTTTTATTTAATAAAATTTGTTGTATTAAGTTGGAACCAATGCACCTCTCCCGGTTTCTGGGTTTGTCTCTGTACCAGAATAGGTACTGATAGGTGAATATTATGGTACAATTATTAAAATAATGACTCCTTTATTCCAGAGATCGGGTGTTTTGCACCTGAGTTTGAGCACTGCTGCCTGAAACACAAGACCACTTAGTTCAGGCACAGAAGTATCTTTATGTTTGTAACACACAATAAATTGTAACTTATCATAAGAGCCAACTTGTATTAGGTTTTATTGAAATAAACTATTATTATTATTTATATTATTATTTATATTATAGATTTAAGATCGTTCCTTTTTTAGTTATTTTTTAACTCAATAAATATACTAGATAAAGAGTATCTCAAATATTAGCGGTCATGCACCTTACAATTTTACATCTCCCAAAGGTTAGCTGTTACAAAATGTTTTTAGACATTTTTTTTTTAATTATTTTTTTTTATTTTTTTTTGCAAGTAGGCATAGGACAAAAAGATATGTATTCTGCACTTTTACACGTCAATTTTTACAATATTGATATAAAACGATATAATTTTATAGTACATATTGGTGAATCTGGAGCAGTACATGATAAACATCATTTGGAAAGAGAAACAATAAAATAGTTTTAAAAAATATATCCACCGTTCGTGCCGATTGACCCAGTAAAGTGTATCCACACGTTTCGGGATCAGGGTTAAATAGGGATAGGGGTTTCTTTAAATTAATGCATAAATTTTAAATAATACTTGTTTTAAAATAAGTAATAAGCTATATTTATATCATGAAAAGTTAAAACTCAAAGCCCCGTCTTGAGTACCATCTAATAAGAAAATGATCTTGGAAAAGTATCTTTTAAATAAAAGTTCCTCGATGTTGATTCTGGAGAAGCAGAATCAATAAGACTTAGTTCTTCTTGTTGAATAATTGAATACTTATGTAGTTATATAGCTTACCTGCTCAACTCCGAGAAATTGAGTAGACTGTATTGATACTTAAATTTCATTACAATTTTATTAACGTAGATTCTCAGAATGTTTTTAAGGGGTAATATAGGGGATGATGTAGTATTTTATACTACATTAAAAACTTGGCGCAAGTTAAAGAGACATATTATTACTACATATTTGAACAATAAAACTGCCTCCGTGGTCTAGCGGTTAAGTCCGTGGATTTAGACTCGGAGGTACCGGGATTGATTCCTGGTCGGAACACAATAATATTATTTATTTAAAATTTAATTTATTTGTGATATTCCCCGAGTTTGGTACGTAGAGACATCGACTAGCTTGACACTTGTCATGGTTGACCTATAGTAAAGTTGGCTAAATGTGAATCAGCTTCTTTATAACCGTGGTTTCTGACTAACTCTGGAAAGGAAACGGTCGTAATGATATTTTAATAGGTGGTAGGCGGACTGACGGTGTTATCTAACACTATGCCGGCTTGACTGTGCACGACGGCAATTCGAGCCTGATGCCGAAACGTGTGGATACTTTACACGGTTTATCGGCACGAACGGTGGATGCCGGGGCGGGAAAGTATCCACCGTTCGTGCCGATAAACCCTGTAAAGTATCCACACGTTTCGGGATCAGGCTCGAAATGCCGTCATTCCCAATCAAGCCGGTATACTTCCTTTTCACACTTCGCTTGAAGGACTCCAGGTTATAGGAAAGTGGAAACACAGAGGCTGAAAGAGCATTCCATATCTTTATTGTGCGATAGATGTATGAGTCTCCAAATTTTTACGTACGCGAATGGATGGTGACTAATGTGGGTGCATATTCTGACCTGTGCGTGTGGTTACTCGAGAAGTATTACAAATTAAATAATTAATGATTGTGTCCGGACCGGGAATCGAACGGGTACATCGGTGTCTAAATCCAAGGACTTAATCGCTAGACCACAGGAGGCAGTTTATAATAAATATAATTAAAAAATAATTAGGTAAACCTAAAAAAAATACAAATCAGGTTCCAATACGTCAGACATGTAAACGATTTTTTTTTTTTTATACTAGCACGACATGTGACCTTGGGCCCAACTGATGGAAAGTGGCGCGCAAGGTCCATGAATGTTAGCAACTGAAGTCAGACACTCATGACTGACATCAGTCCCTAACACTATGCCGGCTTGAATAGCCATTGATGTACATATATAGATAGGTTTAATTATAATGGAGTAAAACTAGTATTTCTGTATGCATGTGACAGAATTTACGATAAATATTGATGTGACATTATCATTGTTTAAGAATTTGCCCCCAAAGCTGGTAGGTACACGTAGCAAGCGGTACGTTTTAACTATAGTATTTTTTCTTTGTAGGAATCAAAGTCAAAGTCAAAATATCTTTATTCACGTAAACCTACGTACCTATTACAGGCATTTGTGACACGTCATTATTTAAATTATTTAGAATGATTCTACTCCTGCTAGTGGAAGACTAAGCAGCGAAGTGGTCCAAGGAGTAAGCTGTTAGACTAACAGTTTAGCAAATTCCAGTGACCTGTTAATGTTTAATCTGACTGAGAAAGGAATCTGCAAGGAAAACTCAGCTATAGCAAATTTACAAATGAAACAAATACAGAATTACACAACAACAATAAATAAATATCTTTCAAATTCACCCATGAGATTATAAAACCTGGTACAGTGGTACCCCACCAGGTATGTTAGAATTAGGACTTGCCTGTGTGCAACCCGCAAGCTGACAAAATCCCATTTACAATTGGAAATAAGATTACAATGTCATGGTCGAATTCCGGAAACCGAATGTAAGTCAAGATTCAGATGTAACTCACACATATAACTGTATATTATGATCGTACTGGTTTGTTTCGACGTGTGAGTGATATGCTACCGCAGACTACCGCATTGAAATGTTAGGCTTCCAAAACTAACACTTTAACTTACACAGAACTACACAGAATTTAATCCTGTATTACACATTGAAATAAGCAACAAAATCGCGTGCTTAAAATGTTACTTTGTGGTAAGTTAGAGTGGGCTGTGCGGTTCAAACTACTAACCTATGTTAGTAAATTTACAAAGCACGTCGTAGTTATAAAAATAGGTTCGCCTTTTGGTTTGGAATTTGTGAAAATGTTGGCTTTTCTTCGTAATATGCGGCAGACTTTTGGTTCGGTATTTTAATGCTAAAGGTTTGGACACGTTAAATGCGTACACGTAGACCGTAGCTACGCAAGTGACGTTAAATTTGTGATAGAGTTTCGTAGATTACAACTCAGAGGTCAATATTATTTTTTATTATATTTTAACAAGTAGATACATTTTTTAACATATTTTTTTTATACTAACACGACATGTGACCTTGCGCCCACGAGGCGCGTAAGATCCATGAATTTAGCAACTGGAATCAGACATTCATGACTGACATCAGTCCCTAACAATATGCCGGCTTGACTGGGCATGACGGCAATTCGAGCCTGATCCCGAAACGTGTGGATACACTTTACTAGGTTTATCGGCACGAACGGTGGATACTTCCTCCAAAAAAAGGTCAGTTCGTATTCCGGCATATGCCAAAATGACATCAGACCCTCGTTAACCCGTTTGACCAGCTGCAGCGTGGTGAGTGTATCTATTATATAATGTTATATAAAATATATCATGTAATGTTCTGGAAGGCCCATCTTGAACAGTGAAAGTCAAGGAGGCTGTGTTCTAGGGGCTGTGATTTAATAGGTGTTAGGCGGGCTGATGGTGGTAACTTGTCCCGTCTGCCGGGTGGAGAAGTACGTGCTAATAAACCAGTGTAAAGTGTATCCACACGTTTCGGGATTAAGGTCGAATTGCCGAAATGCCCAGTCAAGCCGGCATAGCGTTAGGGACTGATGTCAGTCATGAGTGTCTGATTCCAGTTGCTAAATTCATGGACCTTACGCGTCACTTACCATCAGGTGGGCGCAAGGTCGAATGCCGTGCTTGTAGGCAAATAAATGATTTTTAAAAATAATATTTTTTTTATCTACAATTTTTTTTTGTGGTTAGCAGTGAGAACTTTTATTTTTAGTTCATTGTTTAAAACAATTCAACACTACACTACTACTAAAATATAAGAAACATATATAGTTTTAAAACGACAATTTGAAATGATCACAACCTTATCTATCCTCCTCAGGGGTGATTTTAATTGGTTTATAAATAACCCCAACCCTTGTGGCTAGGGGTGGACGCGTGAGGACTTATGACCTGAGGGATGAACTGGTCCTAACACGGATTTGTCAACTTTTGGCACGTGTATCTATTAGCCACTGCAAAGCTGAGTAACTTAGATTTTAAAAAAAAATCCTCATGATACCGGATTTCCTTTGATTAAAAATAAAACTAGATAAACGGTCTCATACAAAACATCAAAAAACTGGCACTGGCAGAGGCCATAGCATTATTAATATACCTACGACAAACAGTTTTATAATTTTAATATACTATACCTTAATACCAAATTAAACCTTATACCTCAGATATAATGTTAAAATTTATATAATCACATTTATTTATAACTTTTTATCATTGCGATTGCTATTAACTAGATAGATAATAGAAACATTTTATTTATTTAATAAAGGAGGAACATAATATCATATATCTAATAAATTTTTACGTTATTTAATACATTGTAACTATAAATTAACAAAGTTACAGAACTACATCAATCATTTGCATAAAATGAATTAACATGATTAGCCAATAAAGGAACGGTGAAAAACCAGAAGCATTGACAAATTGCATTAATAATGGTAATAAATAAAATCAACCTAATACTTTTAAAAATAAGTTATTAATTGCCTAGAACGCACAGTTTATTTATTTATTGGAAAATTTACAGCCTTTGCAATTAAATACGATATAAGTAGTATTCTATAAGCCAATTACAAACTTCCACTGTCGGAAATAACAGCATACGATATTTTGTGCTGTTATTTCTCGGGCCGTTTTTAGAACTGTCAAAGAGCTGTCCAAAGCGCTAAGTAGAACAACGCTGGCTTAACTATATTTCAGAGCATAGCAAAGTTGCAGTGGAGATCTAAGAGTTCTAGGAGTTCTGATGTAAAGAAAGCAGAATAAACCAGGCAAAGTATAAGCATGCTTCTTACGAGTACATCTTATGAAAAACTTTTTTATGCTTACTTTTTGATATAATTACTACTCTGAAAGAAATTAAAAGATTAGGAAATCAATGACTTAACAAGAAATTAAAAAATTTTTAGTTTATTAAATTATGCATATAACACTTTATATGTCTACTATTTTCGTTTAAGATTATGAATACAAATATTTAGTCATCGGTTTCAATAGTAATCATTAAAACGAGATATAATACTTAAAAGGAAGTATAAAAAAACTTAGATAAGTCAAATATTTGTCTCCAAAACTATTGTTAAAAAAACAGGTAGAATGACAATAAAATAACAAAATTAATAGACATGTAAATGAAGAACATGCCAAACCTTTTGGCCCCAAAATATTATTATTATCATTAATTCACCGCTATTTGCCGTAGTGGCCTCATGTCACTATCTCCTCGTTGACATAAAGCAATATTTTTATGCATAACCTCTTGTTACGTAGACTCTTTACTGCAAATTCAACCAGTAGTAAGTTTATTTGATCGTCAATGCCGATTTGTAAAAGGGGCATTATTTTGTGGCTAATGGTAAATTTTACTCCATAATTTAACTTTAAGTTGTAACTATGACATCACAACTCATAGGTACATCAGCTAAATGTTTTTTTAACATAGATAGAAGACTATATCAAGTCAAGACATAAGAAATTTTCACTTCTGTATGAGTTTTAGTGATTTGCGATAACTTAAAGTTAAATGAATTATGGAATTAAATGTCATAACTCAAAATGTAAATGACCAAAGACACGACATACTGGTACTATAAAATCATTGCTTAGTACTATTTACTTAGTTTATACCTAATTTGGTTTTAATAATGGTCGTTTAAGCTTCATAACCGTTGTCAGTTAAAACATTGAACGTTTATGCACTCTTTAATTTTAGGAAGAATAAAATAAAAATAAATATATCGGTATTACGTAAAATAATTTGCTACAAAAAACTGTTTGTTTAGAATATGCCTCACCACCGCGGCACCGTTACATGTATAACAATTTTTGGTGAAAATGTCCCTTTAATCCTAAGCATACTCAATTTTAATGAATAATAAGATGAATAATTATTTGCATATTTTGGGGCCACATTTAGCAATAAAAATCGTTGTAAATATTGCCATGGCCTTAGTATAGATCTACGTATCTGCAATCCTTTTGGCGACGGCTGGTGCAGTTTTTATGCAATAGGTTCAATATTTTTTTTGTGTATACTTTAAAAAAAAAACTTATCCTTTTTTAATGGATAAAGATTGTTTTGTACTTTAAGCTGTCTTTATCGTGATTTGTAATCTTAGTTTATTTTGGACTTAAATAAACTTTACGTTTAAGGGTGCTACTCAAATTGTATAGTGTATCATCATGACCGTGCACTATCGAATATGAAGGAAATACGAGTAGCTTGTTGACATTCACTTTCTCTCTATTTTAATGGATTGGCCAGCGTGGCGGGTGTAGACAAAATTTTCCAGAAATTTTAGATAGCTTAACAGTGGAGGTCTAGGACTCTGTGTACTAGAAGCTGTAATGATGAATGGATTAGTTCACCACCAGGCAGACAGATAGCGGGGTTATGTTCAGATGCTTTACAGGCCCGGATGTTCAATAGGCTCGTGTTGGGGATGGGATAATCTACCATTTTCCCCGGCAGGTTCTTGGCAGGGAACTACCCGCTGTATTTTTTTTTTTGTATAAATAGTCTCCTAGATTTTAACCACAATAAATAAATAAAGTAGATAAATTTCTCCCATAGAGCCAATTAATTATAAATACTGTTATGAGAGTACTTCAAATTTTAATATTAATAATGATGTAAAAGAAGAATAGAAATCAAAAGCAGAACATTTAAAGAAAATACATGAAAGCGATGATCGAATCTCTATAATTTAAGTTGCAGCTACGAATTTAAGTAGTCGTATAAAATCGTGCTAAATTGAATCGGTCAAACGGCCGGTCGAGCAGTGGTGCGTAAAATTGGTGGGCTCCGTGCTAGCCTATCTTGCTGGGGTCGAGAGGCCGAATATGTCAGAATAATGTGTAGTACATATGTACGTGTAGCATGCACGATTCTGAATTATACATAAGTTTAGCTACTCAGCTAGTATAGGCTGCGAAAATATCTATAGTAGGATAATTATTTTTTAATAGTGTTAAAATTTGGATCAATTATTATAAATAATTTAATAGGAAGTAAAACGTAAATGTAAAATAGGAAGACTAAAAACCACACCTTAATAAAAAAAAGTAGCTCACTTTTACCTAACTTTACTACAAGCCCGCATCATGACACATTGTAAGCTCGTCAATATCTTTAGCATATCTACCATACACGAGAAATGTCATAAATAAATTTGTAATGAAACCCGGTTCAAATCAACGGTCTTAACCGCTAGACCACGAGATCAGTTTTTTTTCTCTATTTTTAAATTTCATTATCACCGTAGATACCTTTTGGAACACTTGGTTAAGTTAATTTACATATTTAAAGAAATATAATGCTTAATATTAGTTACATAACACAATCATGGCCAGACAGTGTGCGAGATACGATACAACACAACAAAATCCAGAAACAGTAATAAATTATCTAAAATAAAATCCATATTATTTGAGTTAATAATAACAGAATAATATCATCTGTAGGTATGTAAATACAAGATAAGAAAGCTCAAGGAAAGGTCATAGATTAAACTTGACAATCAAGAATATGAAAAGCGTGACCTATGACTCTATGACAATTGCTTTACATAAATCATGTAACAAAAGCTATCAAGTACGTGAATGAGTCGAAATAAAACGACCTACGACGATTGTATAGAAAGAGTTTCCTTAATAAACACAAATAAAAAGGGACAAAGAATCTCTCTAGGAAATATATTCCAAAATACAAACGTAGACGGTCTCCCATCTCAATACGATTGCCTACAGTAACTTCGTCGATTCGGGTCGTATGCTCTCCGCCATAGATTTTATCGGCCTTTTTCCGAAATTAACTGTCGTTACTATGTATCGTGAAGCTAGTTTCCGTTTTCCAACGATATATCGCAGATCGGCTTTTGAATCGTCCAGACATCGGAGTAATTTGGGGTGGATCCCTTTATTGTATGGAAGTGCAGCATGAGGACGGAAATCGCAAGTTGGGGGATTTTATGTTTCTCTTTAACAATCTATTTTATGGCTTTGAAATATGGGCTTGCACATATACCACAAGTATATAGGTAGTTAATTTAGGGAAAATGTAATAGCTAGCTTCTCGTTTCATTAAGTCTAAATTTTATACCTATTTTGTTGTAGTAAAATAAAAGGGTGCAAGTTATCATTTATTGCAATTTTTTACTCGAATGCGCAATCTAGGATTTAGGTTCTATAATGATTTAAAGCTGGTTTCTTTCATACTAAGTTTCATCAAACTTGCCTTTACAACTACAAAACACTTAGTATTTAATGTGCATTTTATATTACATACTTAAGCACAGGTTAGAATATGCACCCACAAACCGTAGCTACCATCCCTACGCGTATATATAAATTTGTAGACTCATACATACTCGTACCAACTGTCAATGTATTTTGTATTATAGTTGCTTACAAACCGGTTCCTACTTGTTTTCAATATTTGGTAGCTGGCCCTTTACTTGTACATGTTATCGAATAATGACAGACGATTTTATAATCAGAACGTCAGCAGAAGTTGTAAAATATATGAAAGTTATATAAGTAGTCGTATAATATATGTATGTATTGTTATTTAAATTGCGTAGAGCGCGTCTGTTGAGAATAGCTTGATCTTCACTTTGAATCTGTTTAAATACAAATTTGAATTCTGGAATGAATAATTTATTTGTTATCCATGTAAACGCAAAGTTGGTCTGTAGGTGTTCATATTCTAGGCCCGGAGCAACACTTGGCTTTTCTTAGTGCAAAGGCAAATAAACATAACAATGATAAAATGAAATCTATAACAAATATAAATAACAAAGTATTCCCTCGACAGTCGTTTAAAAGGAAAAGTAAAAATTTCAATAAAGATTATAAACACAACGCAATAAAAGTCCTTGAAGCACCCTCGGATACAAAAAATAACAACGCTCCTTAAGTAAGTGACGGTTTGAACAAAGGTAACCAGTTGTAGTTGACAATAAAGGATGACAAAAGGTAAGATATAAAAAGAAATAATAAGAACTCATGTAGATTTTAATAATGTAGGGGACGTTATTGAGATATGCAATAATTCAGCCGATCCCTCACTTCTGTTCCATTAATCACATGTCATCCCATTCAACTGGGGCGATGAAACTAGTGTGTCACATAACAAATGGCCTCTTTCAATTTCTGGGGTGAGTTTTTAAAAATATTGCCATAGATTTGCGCCATTGTTGGATATCTCGTTACAAATTATGTTTGCCTAAATGTGGTTCAAATTTCTTAGCTAATCACGTCACCCTTCAAATATTAAAGATGTTTACAAATAGGCACTTTGATATTGTTATTTAGATTTTTGCATTCAAAAGCCTTTCCAGCTTTAATTTATTAGTTAAAACGTTGAAAAACCTATAAAGGTCGCTTCAATCCGGAAACGAATTTAATTTCCAGGACATTAATCCGGATACAAATTAAAGTGGTTCGAATGGGATCGAGTCGATACAAATGTACCGCAGTTAGCGACATCAGTTACGGGATTAGTTCTGGCTAAAGAGCGATCGGTTTCCAGAGTAGGCTGCCTTATTCTAATGGATAAGCTCTTCGGCTCTCGTGAAAAATGCCAACTGTTATCAAATCAAACGAAGACTATTTATTTCGGAATTTCACCCAACTTTAACTTTATTTTATTTTTTTATAGGTATTTCAAAATGTTCAAATTTAACTGACGCTTAAACCATCACTGTTGGAGATGGCCCATCCCAGAATAAATTTCTGAAAAATTCGGCCTACACCTGCTACGCTGGTCAGACGTGTTGGCCAGGGGATGATATCATTTTTAATGACAACTTATCAACGTTTCCATAAGTTGGTATTAGTGGCCGAAGGCCTAATATGCTCTTTGAGGCACAAAAGCATTTCTCAATGGTAACGGGGGTCGAATCGCGTATCTTTTTGGATTTTAAAAACAGCGTTATATATTATAATATTAAGTTTTAAATAGCGTTAAAGTGGTATACGAGTTGGGCTTCGCAGTGGATTATATATATATAAATATAGAATTATAAATAAGACAGATTATTGAATTTTCAAAAATGCCATTTTAAAAGAAGAGGAATAAAGTTGTAGTTTATTGTAGAATAACGAAGTCAGCATAAATTTAGACAAAGCGAACGAGGGAATACATAAAGCTCCGGAGACCGGTCAAAGAAGGGATTGAAGGCATTTTATCTAAACGACCCATCTATGACGAACATTTCGATGTAACGAAGTGGACACAGCGTCGTGCAGTAAATGGAATACCGGCTTTTGTACAATTTTGTGCAGTTTCAGACAAAAATAGAACACGAAATTTCAAATTTAATAATGGCGTTGTTGGGCAAGCTTTTGTCAAAAAGTTCCAGTGATCTAGATTTTTTCATGTACAAATTAACGTTGCAATTATTTTTAGTTTTTAATAGTGTCTAGTAATACCCACCGATGTTGAATACTTTAGAGATGCCTTTAAAACTAACTAACTATACAATGGATTTTTTAACATCTGCCACGTATAATTTGCAGTTTTCGTCAGAGCGTGCGAGTGAGGTGTTGGCCTTCTATACAGGGTTAAAAATAGAGTAGTACCAAACTCTACATTTGTTCTCACATGCCGATGCAGACATGTACGTTTACCAACAAAAACAAATAGTAAAATAAAAATAAAATAAGGTAAAATAAAGTAAAGTAAAAAAAATATATATATATATATATAAATATATATATATATATAAAATAAAACTTTTTATAAATAAATAAAATAAAATTTATACATAAAATAAAATAAAATTTATAAATAAATGATTATAGTAAAATAGAAAAAAAAAAAAAAAAAAAAAAAAAAAAAAAAAAAAAAAAAAAAAAAACAAAAAACTACTAATTCTAGATTTAAAGATATATTTAATAATACGGAGTACAGTTCGAAAGGTGTTTAATTTGATATATGATAAAATAATACACAATTTATTTAATGCCAAACAGGTTGTAATACATAAGATAAAACAAATACGCACAATATTTAAGCATATCACACTTACATCACCATACACACACAAACACGTACACACTAACACAACCCATAGGTACACTAACATAACACACATGCACTCGCGCATCCATAACCATTTACAGTATTTTGTCCTCTTACGAGTAGCTTTATTGTTGTGTACACGCTTATTGTTATGAATATTGGCTTATGTTTTTGTTTGTATTCTTTATATTATTATTTCTAGTTTTTAGTTTTAGTTTAGTTTAGTTTTATTTCCACAAATAAGTACTATTTATATAAAGTAAAGCCATGTATGGCCAATGTGTTACTTATAAGGTATACCTATGTATTTATTTCTGTAATGAGCTGTGGTTTTTGTAATAAATAAATAAATAAATAAATAAGTAACAGCAGAGCTTTCAACCCTGTCAATCACACGCGGCTCGCGGCGGCAATAGTGCGAGTGTGGTTATGTTTGGCGAGCGTATGACACTACAGAGGCAAATATTAACGTAGATGTGTTTTCTTTTATTAATTTTTAATTAATAAAACTAAACAACAACAATTACATAATATAAAAAAGGTAAAGTAAGAAAGGGCTAATTACAAGTTTTCACCGAATTTGATATTGAAACATAGACAAATACTAAACACTGAGTGGGCTATTACAAAAATAATGGTGAGATAGTAAAAAGGCAGTATAACGCAAATCAACAATTAAAATAAAACATTTAAACAGATTGATTTAAGGCTTTGAAAAGTAGTCGCCAGTCCAGCTAGGCAGCGGCTGAAGTAGTACATGATATGTTAATATGTGAGCAATGTTTATTGAAATAGTCATATGTTCTTCAGATGAAAGCATTCTGCATATAATTATTGGATATAAACGAGTACAAAAATGTACATATATTTCCTAGAATATCTGGACAATCGATCTTTCCTCTTATGACACCCATTAGATAAGATATACTAAATGGCAAAAGGAAATGTATATAAAATAGTTTCTTTACGGAGACTAATATAAAGGAAACAATGAAAACAACTGAGCTAAGTGAATGCTGACAACAACAATAACAAGAAATTTCATTGAAGGACGTTCTGATACTGAATTCTTATCTGAAAATAAACGGAGAAAGAGAGAGGAGTAATAACAGTTGTTTTACTACAAGTTGCTAGAAATAATGTTGTATTATTCAATTGACCTATTTGTGTTGTGATGTTTCTAGTTTTGCTACAAAACGCATTCATTACAGCCTTTAGAACACGGAGTTCCATATCACCACTGCTAATGATGGGCCTTCCATAACATATATCTAGAGAAATTGGCCTACACTTGCCACGCTAGCCAAACAAGATGTAGAGAATTTGATGACAATTTATGCTTATACTAAGATGTTTCGTAGGCAGAAAGTATAAATGTAGTAGGATTTAATAACCTACAATTATTAGGATATTATTAATAAGAACCTAACACTTAAATACATAGTGTCTCAATAAAAGCATTAATAAATTATTTTTTTGTCGAGAATATTGGTTTTAATTTCCAAAAAATTACGAGTTAAAGAAAATCCTAAACGCCAGTGAACTGATATTACTAGATCGACACCGCTAACCAGGGACTTAATTCTGACGTGACTTGCGTGTTGGTTCAAAATATGAACAGATCTCCATAGAAAACTGTCAGTTTCATTCGAGCAAATCGAGCGGACATGCATGTTGAAGGCGCGAGAATCAAAATCAAAGTCACTAAAGTCTGTACAAAGTCTGAGTGTACTATTAAAAATTTAGTCCATCAACTTACTAGGGAATACAATTACGGACATTTTGGATATTTTTATTAAAATAGAGGAAAGTTGTTATAAATATTTTTGATATTTTTCTCTATCTAAAATTTGGCATATGAATGTAAAAATATGTCCAAAATATCCATAATTTTATATCTTTAAAGGACCTAGGTACATTTTTTTAAAGTACACTCTTAGACTTGAAAAAAGTTTAAAATTGTTGGATTGTGCGAACTAGAGGGATGTAAAAGGATTACCTCTAAATTGTTTGGTAGACGACATAATGTTATAGCAAGATGTCATCAAGTTGCAACACGTTTTTCGTTTAAATTAGCCTCTCTATGTGAAATATTAATATTGTGCCAGCCATTGATGATGAGGGAATAAATAAATGAACCGCACTTGAGAAAACTCCTTTTGCAAGCCCAGTAAGAGTTTTAACGAAGCCCATTGAAGCGCTTTTCGAACTCTCATAAAAAGGTCATAAAAAAGAATTAACGAACTTCAGAGGGGTGTTATTCTCAAATTTAGCGTGGGGCTATTCTACGTCCGACGGCCTAATTGTATGCTAAGCCTCTACTTATTATTCCATAACTGTGCTATCCATTTGGGAACGTTTCCATCGCCAATGGAAATCCCAAGGTCTCCTGAAAAATCATTCACCCCACTGAACCGTTTACATTCACTAAACAAACGGATATTTGAATAAATCGGACTCTTATATTATTTCAAACTCCAAATGTACATAAAGTCTTTTTCGCGTATATTGAGCTACATTAATTTAATTAAGGTTTTTATAAAACACATTTGTATTCTGAACCATGGAAAATGACACTGCTACGTGTTGAGTTGAAGGGTTGCTACAAATAACCTAAAATAATGCATAGCAATATCCAAAAGACGCCCATTGAGATATAAATTTATTGGGTTAAAAAAAATGGAATACTAAACAAGGTGAAGTTGTTTATCCCGCCAACACAAAGACTTATGCTGTATAAAGTACATATAAATAAGGTCATGCGTGGAATACTGAACTTACCTCTGTGATGGTTCCGCTAAGTATCTTTACAGATGCTCTCAATGTCCTGACGTACGTTAGTGGCTGGCGTCAGTAAATAATACTATTGGACCTCACGTACCGCTTACTATCATATAGGCGCGATGTCACATTTCATGTTCAATATAAAAAAAGTTCACTGGGTGAGCCTTACTACGTTCTAGAGTCCAGAACAATAGTTGTACTGTCATAAATAACATTGACGTCACATTGCTTGCGTGGCGTACGCATTTAGTTGGAGATGGGCCTTATACATATCTGATAAATTTACCCTACACTCGCCCCGATACAATATAAGATAGTAAAACTACGGATGACAGAATAAGAGACTTTGGACTAACAAAAATCATAGTTCAACGGCGTAAGCTCTGGCCGAATGTATCAAATCTCTATGGCACATTATAATAAGTTCACCATAAAAGACCAATAAAAACAGTAATTATCCGATATGTTCAATATCCATGGGCTTAAATTATCTTTATAACTTAGGCGCACATGGCTTGGGATTACGTTCACTAATGTTACAGTTATAACCCTATAATAGGTTGATAGGGCATAAAATACCCAACCCCGCAATTTTAGGGATATCAAGTGCTTAATGTTGATGACAATTTTAAGCTATATAATAATGTTTATGATGTTAATGTAAATAAAATATGAAGTCATGTATTATTGTAAGTCATTATCATCACGACCGTAACCTTCGCTTTTTAAAGAAGCGGGGCTTTTTTTTTAAGGCAGAGATCTCAAAATCGCCTGACGACACGACCCCAGCCTGAAGGGCCAGAGCGAGGTCACATGCCGGAATCACCGTGAGGCCTCATAAGGATACCCCGGGACGCCGGACTAAAACCCTATAAACCGTCTCTCTTTCACTGTTGGCCCTGCGAGACTTAACAGCTAAGACTGAGTCGTGGCTACGGAATGAAGGCGAGTTTGCCGCGTGGATTCACACTTGGCCAACTTTACTAAAGGCCATCATGTCAAGTGGCAATCTCGTCGATGTTTCTAGCGTACCAAACTCAAGAAATATTACAAACAAATTTTAATGTCCCGACCAGAAATCCACCCCGGTACCTCCGCGTCTAAATTCCCAGACTTAACCGTTAGACGATAGAGGCAGGTAGGTATTAAATGAAAATGCAAAAATGTATATAATATACATAATAATATCACTATTTAATTTTAACTTCCTTAATAATGAAGAACATAAATCTGAAGCAAGAACTCTTTGTTTAACGTTTTTTTTTTCGTTTCCAAATAATAAACGTGTAGGATCCAAAACGCACACAAGTCGTAAACTAAGATAACAAATGGTAACGCGTAGAAGTCGACCAACTATTTTACGTCACCGGAATTACAATCAAAATATCTATTTCTCCCTTTATCCTAAGAGCGGCTTCTTCGAATTACATCTTATCGCAGTTTAACCTTAATACCTAGAATTATAATTTAGGTTTTAATGAATAATCAGGAACTGTGGTGGTTCGTTGTAAGAACGCTTTTCTTGACATTCTAAAAAGGTGGGTTCGAACACCGGCATGTACCAATGAGAAAAAACATTTTTTAAAAATATCACCCCTCGTCTAATTGTCTGCTCTGGTGACAAATAGGCTGGTACTTTCCTTGCTTAGAGAATCAGAGTAGCGATTCAGCGAGAAAATGCGGCCTGCGTTCTTGCCACCATGCCGCGGGGTTGCGCTTTATATTTAAATTAAGTTTTATAAGGTTTTTGTTTTTATTATTGTATTTTTTTTTTATTTTTTTTTAACAATTATTTTTAACTCGATATAAGAAGACAAAATAATTTAACTTAATCTAAGCTAAGTAATTTGAAATAGCGGCCCTATTAAGACGTCTATAAAACGAGCTTAACCCGTAAATAGACGCTGACTTTTCCTTTACTTTCCGAACCATTGTGTGTCCGAAACTTTATGATTATGTTATATATATCGGAACGTCCGATTTTCGGTTCGTAAACAAGTTGTAAATTAAATTACGTCGGATTAACAAAGCTGTTATTAGTTGTTTTCTTTTATTGAGCATGTTATTTTTCAACAAAACACAAACTCAAGTCGCACTTTTGAAATTAACTTCACGACCATATCCGTGGTCAGAAACCACGCTTATAAAGAAGCGGATTGTGGATTCACATTTAGTCAACTTTACAATATCATGACAAGTGGCAAGCTCGTCGATGTCTCTAGCGTACCAAACTAGAGAACTATAACTATTCATATTCTTTAAAAACCACCCCGAAAGGGATATAGTCGTGATGATACTTTTTTTTAAAATATAGTAAGTACTAATATTATTAATGTCCTTATTAATCATAATTAAAAACTTCCTGAATATATAAATATATATATATTTTCTCGTTTGATTACTGCTTGCGTGGCAATCTGTATAGGTACAATAGGCCACTTTTGTTTCATATAGCTATTTATATTGAAGTCAGTATTGGAGGGAAACCCATTGGTTTCTTCCTCAGTTTCTGCTAAACCTGACGCCAAGGCCAGGGATCTTAAATAATAAAAAAATACAAACTAAACCTTATAAAACTATAAATAATAATAATAAATATTTCATGACAGGTCACACAACGCCATCTAATTTCCGTGGTAAGCTACGAGGCTTGTGTTACGGAAACTAGATGGTTGATAAACTACATACCTAATACTTTTTTTTTTTGTAAATATATACATATTATACATATAAACACCCAGACCGAGACAAATTATACAATGTACAACTTGCCCCCGGTGGGAATCGAACCCACGACCTCCCGAGTTCACGGCAACGTTTGTTACAACTAGACCACGGAGGCGGTCAAATAGAGATGTCCAATCAGAGATAGTCCCAAGGAAACTGGCAATATTTCCCCTCTGTATAGCGAAGCTAATAATTGCGGAAATAATTGCCAGCCTTCCAGTCTCCAGACCTTTCCGTTAACCGCTTTGACAACTTATTGGCCAAGCGCTTTATTATTATTATTTTTTTTAAATTGATTGAGATTTTTTGTATCCGAAGTGCTAAGCCTGCAGGTTATAGAAAGGGGGAACGGAACCACAGGCGAGAGCATTCCACATCTTTAGCGTGCGACAAGGAATGGTGACTATGCTATAGGGGTGCATACTCTATTACATATATGTTCGTAAAACATTTGAGTTATAGGGTTAAAATATATTATATTACTTTATATACGAGTACATATACTATAGTTAGTTTTTATTTTATTTCTTAGTAAATTTTATAAAATAGTTTCAATTTCATAGGTATTTTTAGTTTAGTTTTATTTATAAAAGTAAAGTATCATCACGACCGTTTCTCTTTCGGGGTAGTCAGAAACCACGCTTAAAGAAGCGGATGCACATTTAGCCAACTTTACGTCAGCCAGCGTAACAAACTTGGAAATATCACAAATAAATTAAATAATAATCACATTGATTTATTATAATTATTAAATATTATTGTGTCCCGACCAGGAGTCTAAATCCACGGACTTAACCGCTAGACCACGGAGGCAGTTTTATTAATAATTAGTTGGTAATTACTTAGTTAGTCAAATTTCTAAGTATGGACTCACCGTGCGGCTGCATCGTGCGGTGTGTGGGTAAGAGGTAAAAATAATGATTGAATTGCAACCGACAATAGGCTGGGTTAAAAAGAAGGCCTCCTTCTTTACTTTATTGCGCAACAAGACGCTCACCATCCACCATTCTGCTCCTCTCCCTAGCCAACCAAATACTGTATGATTTCGTTAATGCCGTCTTGCAAGCTCTTTCCATAAATGTTACGACGGCAGACCAGCTTAGGCTCAATTCTTTTAGTAAGTGGTGCAAAGATTTTGCACTCCTTTAACACCAAATTTCACTGCGTAAAGCTGAGTCTTGAACCCGTTTCTGATAATTTCTTCTGTATGATTATAATATTTGTTCGACTTTATGTTATGGTCTTTTGGAATATTTGATTCCCAAGAAAAGGTTAGTTTATTCTGTATTAGTATATCTATCGTGCCTGGAAAGTGTTATATTCGAGCAAAGAACAGAACTGGCAGTAGGAACCTTAAGATGAAGACACTGAAAATAACTTAAATGCGGCTGTAAAGAGGCCTTGTCAAAATTTATTAGTATAGATACCTAAAATTAACTTAAATAAGACTAGTTAAAATAGCTGCGGCTGTAAAAAGGCTTTGTCATAAATTGTAAACATTAAATTCAATTAGAATAACATTTTTTAAGTTCAATTTGCTGCTTAGTCTTCTACAACAGGGGTTGAATCATTCAAAATAATTTAAATAATAACATATCACAAACGCCTGTAATAGATTTACGTGAATAAAGATATTTTGAGTTAGACAGTCGGGACTGTTTTTTGGCAGAGCACAAGATAAGGTTATCCAAGATTTATATAAAAATCTGTTTCGGACTCATGACCGGAAAAATAGCTCGAACTATTTTTTTTCTATGCTATTAAAACAATATTGAGTGACGTAAAATTCTATCAAAATTTTGTTTAGAAAATATTTGTTTGTTGTTTACGCCGATCGCCGTTTGGCTTGTAAATTCGACACCGTTATGCCAATATATTCGCTATAAAACAAAGCCGGCATTTGACGGTTTATGTATGCGAAATAAAGGCAGAGATCCGGGTTCGATCCCTGTGAACAGCCAAAAAATCGCTACACAACCGAAAATTGACTCTAGCTAGTAAGAATTTCAGTTCTATTTTCATGAAAGAGCGGTCGAATGGCAGCCTGGACGTAGGCCAAGTATATAGGTACACTTCTGACAAATATTTTTATTGACAGCCTTGCATAAGTTTCGGGTGTTTGTTGCGTAATATCGTTCCATGATTCCATCCCATTTGGCATCTAAGTTGGAAATGTAATGTAAGACAATAACCTTCATTCGTTCTATTTAAAACACATTACTTAAACAGCGAAAACGGAGGCCCAACAATATATATATAATATTATTTACATTTTTTTATTTGATGTAAATATTAGTTCCTTACATATGAAATTGATGTTTCATATAAAGTAAAACGAAAAAAATATATGAAATTATATATTTAATTAATTAAAGTATGTATCATTACAAAAAAAAATATAGGATTGAGAAATAATAAAATCTTTGAAGGCGCTTTGGACTGCCCCATAGGAATTGTTTTTTTTCCTTGCAAGCAATTGTCGTTTGTTTAAAAAGTGGTAATCTGTTGGCGCAAGATCTGGAGTGTATGGTGGGTGTCGGAAATATTCCAATCGCAGCGCCTCTAATTAAGCGATCGTCTGTCGTGAAGTGTAAGGTCTAACGTTGTCCTGAAGCAGCAGTGGGCTAGATCAATTGACCAGTCTCGGTTGTTGAATAGCAAGCTTTTCCATTATGGTTTACAATTGTTGACAATACAGATCTGCCGTAGTCGTCTGGCATTGGTCCACCAGTAGGTACCTTTTTCTGAGTCGACCTTCGCTTGGAACAGGATTTAGCAGGTTTTCCTTGTTTCAACCTCTGTGATGACATCCTACATTTATGTATCGTGGCTGCACAAGGACATGCCATACCAAGATGTCCTCAAACACATACAGGAGGGGAGATCGACCACGTTGCAGCAATCGACGAGCTACCTTCCCAATGGCATAACACAGGATTTGTGTGCGGTCAGAGCATTGTCGAGCAGTCGATGTTTTTGGTTTTAAACGACAAAATGCAAGTTCCAGAAGCATTTTTTAAACAGCACGGATTTAAGGGTTAATTTATGAATTAAAAGTCGTAAAACATTTCAACATCCCTAAACAAAAATATGACTTAATCGTATGAAAGTAGGTCAGAAGTTCGAAAAACATATTCCTTCCAACGTTTTTCCTATTAAACGACTAAATGCAAGTTTCATAAACATTCTAAATTTTTGGGACAGTATGGATTTATAGTTAAAAGGTAAAAAAAAAACAGTAAAAAAAATCAAAAACAGCAAAATATTACTTAACCGTATGAAAGTAGGTCAGCAATTCGAAACAACCCACGGGTTTAATTGAAAAAGTTTTTCAAACGCTTTCATCAGAATCCCGTCTTTTGTTTTGGTTTAAGTGGTATCATACGCATATCGTAGAGGTTATTTGGTATCCCACCAGCAATTTGCCAATAAAGATTTTTATTATTATCATTAATACGAAGTATCTGTAAATGTAACTAACAAAATTGTTTTTTTTATTTTATTTTATATGGCGTTAATTATACCAGTGACGACTGATCTTCAAGGTAAAACTAGTACATTAAATGCCATTTTTAACTTTAATCATTACGACAGAGATTTCAGTTTGGTTCAACTCAGGCTTAGGCCTTATTAGTAGTATTTATGCAAGGCGCAATGGATTAACAATCAATTACCATAGCTAGAGCCACTAATTAGACCATCATACTAAAATATACATACAAAACAGTCGTAATTGTAAAAAAAAAAATAACTTGCTTAGGCAATTAAAAAAAAAAAATTACCCACACCTGATGGTAATCCAAGAATAGGAGCAACTGACGTCAGCTACCGACACCGACATAAGTCCTCACCACTATGCCTAGTTATTTCACTTTAATTTATAATATTTTTTAGGTTATATATCTTTAGGTTATAAGAATGGGGAAACACACTGGCTGGGAGAGAATTATGTAAGTACGAGTTTTAAGATATGCTAACCACTTCATGAATAATAACAAAAAAAGCCACAACAAAAAGCTTAGCTTTACACGCGGAGGTACGGGTTCGATTTCTGATCAACAATAATTTATGTGATATTTCTCGAGTCTGGTACGCTGGAGACATCGACGAGCTTCCTACTTGTTATGATGGGCCTATAGCAAAGTTGTATAAATGTGAATCCACTTCTCAAAAAAAACGTTTCGTTTCTGACCACCCCGCATCGTCGTGATGGTACTTTACTGTTAAAAGCCGCGAGTGACTCCAAGAAAAGCATCAAATTCTGCAACATCTGGAATTTGATGATGACCTCATTAACTCATAAAAGATATATTACGTCAGAATTGGCTGTATGGGCTAGACCCTTTGCCTTTCCTATCATCTCATTCATCATCCATCGGGAGAAGAGAACCAAAAAAAAAAAAAACCGTTAAAAGAAAAATAAGAATGTTTAAAGTGTGCAAAAAAAACAAATTTCATTATTTTACACATATATTTATATATATAGATATATGTTTTACGAGTATTAAGCCATTATAACATTTTAAAATCTGTACATGTGCGATGTAGGTTATACATACAATCTTCGTCATTCAGTAAGGAATTGTATTTGGTAAGGAAGTCCCTGGAGTCAGCCGGATGAGGCCCACAAACAAGCGAATAATACGCTGCGTTTATTTCAAATGTTTAATTTTATAATCCGTATTTACCTATTTAGCGAGAATTTTCTGTAACTAGACAGTGCAACTAAAGTAGTGATTGACTATAGATAAAGTCTAGTATCACCACGACCATAATCACTGGGGGTTTTAAAAAAGCTATGTTCGTAGGGCAGGGTAGGTTAAGTTATATTACTATATGTATGACATGCAGATTATATAGTATTATATGGATATAAATTATTATTATGTTAGTATTTAGTTGGCATTCTGCCTGTAATTCGTTAAAACTCCCAAAAGTTAGTTGGTGGAAAATGCCTTACGTCATAAAGTTAATTTGATTATTGTGCATTTTTATCTTTTGTTATTATTATTGTTAATTGTTAAGTCAAATCAAAGTTAACGAGTAGTTTTTTATGATCAATGATTCGTAGTAAATTAATGTATTTTATCCCTTTCAGCACGGACAATACCAAGCGTGCGTTACTACAAAAAAAACTGGTGGTCAGGAAATAAAAAAATATTCTCTTCTCGAGTTTGGTACGTTCATCAACGAGCTAGCCAATTGTCATGATTGGCCTAGTAAAGTTGGCTAAATGTTCATAAGCGTGGTTTCTGATCACCCCGGAAGGGAAACGGTTGTGATAATACTTTATTATATTTTATTACATTGTTGTAGTTAAGAAAAAACATGCATAAATGGATTTTATTTCAATTATATTACCGGGGGGTTTGTGGAATTCGTTAGGAGAGGAATTTTATACTATTTTTATGAGATATTTTAGACCGTCGTGCTGAAAGGATTATACGAGTCTGCTAGGCAAGGATATGATGTTCCCAATAATGATACCGCTAGTAGTAATACCGCTAATTACGAAGCACTAGTTTTTGCCCACAAGGCGTTAATACTTGTATGGTACATTCTAAAATATTATATTTTAATTGTTTATTTTACTTACGTTAATCACGACCTTTTAGTACATATTTCTAAAGTATTTGACCTATAGTCGCCACGCGCTGGCTAGACCGATTATTTAAGGTTGTTTTTATAAATTTCCCCTACAAGCAAAGCGAGCGACTATGAATACGGAAGTTGTAACCTAAACTTTAGTTTTCACGTGATTCGATATTCAAATTAGCGTCAGTAGCTAGGAGACAAGCAAAGAGTTAAGTAAGACGAACTTCTACTTAAAGTTAAGTGAGCTCCTAGCTCGTGACGTATAGCTTTTTCGAACTACTATTAGTTACAATCAGGTTCCCGCGGATTTCTCGCCTGCATGTGACGGGCCCAAGTATGACACAAGTGAAGTAAGCCCGAGAAGTGGCGGAAGCAGCCGAAGGTTTCCGAATGCCTACGATCAATACAACCCCCCAAACCGTTTCGCGCCAACTTTGGGACCAAAAGTCACGCCACTTTACGAACGTACACGTCGAATTGGACGGTTTGATTTCGATTGCCTATGTAGGTTGAGCAGAAATAGGTTAACTTGCTAGATTTAATGTGCAACCGAGAAAGCTTTAGCGCTGTTTTGCACTAGATGACTATTGAATTACTTGAAATAGATATAATGGATTGGTTTAATGGATAAGTTCATAGTTTATGATTATATTTTAATAAAAACATAATTATTTTTATTTATGTTATTCTTTGATTATTTTAATTTAATTAACGAATAAAATTTTAAGTATCTAGTTATAAATAAGTACAAAATCCTCGCTTATGGCAACAATGTTTTATTTATTATAATTGCATTGCCGTTAGATTCGGTCCAGCCATGGCTGCTGATAGTATATTTTTTATAAATATATATTCTCTTGTATTGTATAAAAATATATGTATTGACAATATCCAAGTGTTGTGGACTAACCTAAGGAAATAAATGATATATACTCCAAAAAAAAAACGACTGCAAAAAGTTGGTGAATAAATGATATGGACAATCTGATGTCTAGTCCTATAATAATGCATATTTTGTAATTGTTAAATGGTGAAAACTAAATAAATAAACAAAGGTTACAAATAAACATACAAAACACCAAATAGTTTGGAAATCAGGGCATGCTAAAATTGTACATTAAAGCATAGGTATATTGTATAGATTTTTTAAACAATAAAGTTTATTATTATTATTATATAAGAGTAACTGATGTTATTGTTAAGTTGCATAGCTTTTAAAATTAGCAATTGAAGTGGTAATAATCGTAGAACTAATGACCAAATAATATAATCGGAACATACGTACGTACGTACTTCCGCTTGTCATCAGACGGGCGCCTTCAATAAATGTTTTAAAAACCTTCTCATCGTTCATTTTTTAAATAAACAGGCATAAGGAGTCAGTCTGACTAATTATGCATTATATTTTTCATCACATCATTAGTTTATTGTGTGTAAAGGTATTCTTAGTTATTATATATACATCATCATCATCAGCCTATATCTCTCCACTGCTGGATGTAGGCCTCCCCCAAAGCTCGCCACTTACCGCGATCTTTCGCTACCCTCATCCAACCCCCACTTCTTTAGGTCATCCGTGCAACTGGCGGGGGGTCGTCCCACTCATCTGCGTCCTCCCGTACGTGGTATCCACTCCAGAACCCGTTTGCCCCATCGTTCGTCTAATATATACATATATATGAAGTATGTATTATTTAAGTATCTACGTAATAATAATTTATTTTAATGTAATATTATATTTATTTTAATGCACCCAGCGATCCGCTGCAACACTCCCAAAGGTTAGTTGTTGTTGGGTATTAAGTTCGCCCTTGTACTTTACTTTTAAGTTTTTTGTGCAATAATTAGTTTATAAATAAATGCGTCGAGAAAATATATATAGATATAAATCAGCGTGCGACAGATGTAAGAGACTTCAAGTGAAAATATACGTAGTACAGCAGACAATGTGTAAAACTTGGGTGTTAAAAGTTTCATTGAGATATTTATAACGGTGTCAAACAAAATTGTAACGTTATAAAGTAGGGTGCAAGTGATAATTTAGTGTTCAAAAACTTTGTATGAGCTGCCCTAATTTTAGTTTAAACTTAGCACTGCAAAAAGCACTTGTTTTATTATATAAATGGTCTTGACGCGATTTACCTTAGAGACATATTTATCCCGACGTTTCAGCCAAGTTGCATTGGCCGTGGTCACGGGTCGACTGGAGCTATGTCGTGTGTCGTGATTTCTAAAAACTTTTAATGTGACAAGTGGGTAGGTTTACATCTACCGCCCAGTACGTACGAGACTACACCGCATAGCTCCAGTCGACCCGTGACCACGGCCAATGCAACTTGGTTGAAACGGCGGGTGAAATATATCTCTAAGGTAAATCGGGTAAAAAGACTTAAGAAAAGTAAAAAGCTAATGTATAACTCGATCGTATCCCTAGCAGGGTGGCCAGACTTTAAAAGAAGGGGATTCACAATTAGCCCAACCTATGTAAATATAAAACGACGAGATAGTAACCAGGACAATAAAGGAAGGACAAGGCATAGAATAGGAAGGAAATATATAGAAAAGGAGTAAGGTTGAGATAAAATATAATAAAGGTTATTAATTGATCCTTGAGGTGTAGGTACTCGTAGTGTTGTATATGTTTTCTTTTGTAAATCTGATATGGCTGAGTTTTCCTTGCAGATTACTTTCTCAGTTAGATTAAACATTTTCACTGGAATCTGCTCAGCTGCTGGTTTTCTGCTAACAGCTTAGTCATTGGACCACTTTGCTGCTTAGTCTTCCACTAGCAGAAGTAAAATCATTTAAAATAATTAAATTAATGACGTTTCAAAAATGCCTGTAATAGGTTTACGTGAATAAAGATATTTTAACTGCCTCCGTAGTCTAGCGGTTAAGTCCGTGGATTTAGACTCGGAGGTACCGGGTTCGATTCCTGGTCGGGACACAAAAATATTTATTAATGTAAACATTTAATTAATATTGAATTTATTTGTGATATTTCCGGAGTTTGGTACGCCTGGAGACATCGACGAGCTTGCCACTTGTCATGATTGGGCTATAGTAAAGTTGGCTAAATGTGAATCCGCTTATTTATAAGCGTGGTTTCTGACCACCCCGAAAGGGAAACGGTCGTGATGATGAAAGATATTTTGACTTTGAGCTTCACCCTTCAATTAGATACAAAACTATATTTAGATTAATTTATTAAACATTAATATTTAATTTTGCCAAACCATCTGGCCAGTATGGCGAGTGTAGGCCAAATTCTCTAGATACATGTTTTTTTTTTTATACTAGCGCGACATGTGACCTTCCGCCCACCTAATGGTATGTGGCGCGCGAGGTCCATTAATGTTAGCAACTGGAATTTATTTATTCGTCCCTAACACTATGCCGGCTTGACTGAAGGGCTCTAGGTTATAGAAAAGTGGAAACACAGAGGCTGGAAGAGCATTCCACATCTTTATTGTGCGACACATGTATGAGTCGGCAAATTTATACGTACGCGAAGGGATGGTGACTGCGGTATGTGAGTCTATATTCTGACCAGTGCGTGTGGTTCAGACGAAGGAATTAGGTTCTGTATATATTTTTAAGAGTTTACTTAATTATTTTAAAAAAAAAGTATTGCTAACCTTATAACTTAAAGAAACAACCCTTAAGCTAAACCTATTTAAAACGCTATTTACATAAATAATTTCGGGAAACCCCAAATCAATGTCAGAGAAAGCTCTTTACGCGAATTTAGTCTGGTTGCTGTCAAAAACGTCTCTGAGTTTGTCCTGAAGGAAATAGGTCAGGGCCGGCGATCGAACAATTCGAGGGGCAAAAAATAAACCTTCCTTTACTTGCTGAAATACGTAGGAAATAAAACCGCGGCTTATAGGGCGAGTACTATCCCTAGATAATTATAAATATAATAGATATACTTGGAATTACTTGAATATGTATTTTATTTAAAGAGAAAAGACAAAAATATATAAGATGCATCCGTGGTCTAACGGTGCAGGCGAAGGCGGCCCGAGCCATGTTACGTCCTGTTATGAATTCCAGCTTGCCGCTCAGGTTGAAGGTCCGGATCTACAAGATGTTCATCCGTTCCCGTCTGACCTATGCTGCGCCAGCCTGGCACCACCTTCTGGCCCAGACCAACAGGGACAGGATCCAAAGTCAGCAGAACATATCGCTCAGAGTGGTTTCCCGAGCGCCGTGGTTCGTGCGTAATTCCGTCATAGCTCGAGATTTGGAGATGCCTACTATTATGGAGTTTGTCACTGGCCTGACTAGACGTATGTTCTATCGGGCCGACAACGGACACTTCAACCATCTCCAGAATATCGCTCCGTCTTGCGCACGGCCCCCCAACGGGAGACCACTTCCAAGGGAAGTACTACTGGAGGAGAGCTGAAGTAGCCGAACCCAGATCCCCTGGGCTCGTGAGCCATACGGGCGCTGTTATACCAGTAACGGTGCCCAGCACTAAAAGTGCATGAATTACCGGTGGGTGGTTACCCGCTGAGATCCTGCCGGGGAAAACGGGGGAATATCCCCATCCCCAACCCAGGCCCATTAGGCATCCGGGCCTGGACGACCCCACTGTCTGTCTGTCTAACGGTTAAGTCTGTGGATTTTGACGCGGAGGTACCGGGTTTGATTACTGGGCAATAATATTATTTGTGATTAGTCTCGAGTTTGGCACGCTGGACACATCGACGAGCTTGCCACTTGTCATGATGGGCCTATAGCAAAGTTGGTATATTTATACAAAAATATCACCGCTTAAAACAAGACTTACCTACATTACTGCTAAAATTTTATTCGAAGTTAATTATAGTACATTAAACATAAATTAAAAGCTACCTAAATAATAAAATTAAAAATAAACTAAAATATAAATAAAAAATGTTGAGCCGTCCCATCCGAGATAGTCCCAAGGAGACTGGCAACATTTCCCCTCTGTATAGCGAGGCTAATACGTTGGCAGAAATAATTGCCAGTCTTCCTGTCTCCAGACCTTTCTGTCAGCCGCTTTGACAACTCCTTGGCCAAGCGCCTCGCTGACGATCCTCATGGGCCCATCGTCTCGACCCCAAACGGCGCAAATTCGTAACCGATACCAAGGTTGGCGTATTTGCGCAATTGGAGGTTCTCCGCTGAAAAAACCGCACTTCCCGCGCCTGACGAGGTAGCCTGGATGTGAGATGGAGCTAATGTATCTACTGCTTAAATCGGATTTTGCCCATTTGTAAGCCCTAGCACAGTAGTAGTTCAGAACTTACAACTGTATTGACTGGTTCCATTTCGACCTATATAATTACATAAAATATCTATTAAACAAAGTGGCAAGTCGTTAAAGAACACTTCCTAATTTCCGTCAATTAAAGCGAGCCGACAGAGCGACACATTAAAATGATAAAATACTAACTTTATTTCTATCTCTTGCATAAGTGTACTTGCATGTTACTTTAGACTAAAAGCCCGTAACCGAATCCTTTAAGTAAGTAGTATTCGTTCACTTAAATGCCCACATTTTCATAGATGTTTCTGTCATCATCATGCTGGAGATGGGCCTTACAGAATATATATCTGAAAAATTTGGCTTGGCGAGGATGTGATGACAAATTTTAATTAACAAGTTAGTATAAGTAGAACCGGGACCGACGGATTAACGTGCTTTCCGAGGCACGGAAACGGTGGTGTTATAAATCTATGACAAATGTACATAAGAAAAAATATTTTTTTATTGGTACATGACGGGTGGGTTTGAACCGACCTTTAGGATTTATGCCGCATTTTCATTAGGGGACATTTGTAGCGCGACTCTGTCGCTCGACACGAAATTCACGTGTCTCGCGCGATGTCGCCCGACGTCGTCCGACGTCGCTTGGGACATTTACGGGTCGCGCAACTTGTCGCTAGTCGATGGTCTGCGAGCGTCGACGCGCGCGACTTTCGTGTCCCTCGACAGTCGCCGGACAGGCTTTGAGTGGTGAAAACGTGTGTCGCTTTGTGTTGCGAAAATGGCAGTAGTGTGGTCCAACGAGAATATATTGACCCTGATCGAGATGTATCAAAATTCGCAATTATTGTGGGACACTTCACATCGTGATTATAAAAACAAAATTAAAAAAAATGATGCATGGGAATCTATCGCGACTACATTAGATATACCTAGAAAAGACGTCGAGGGAAAAATGCATAACTTAAGGTCTCAGTTTCTCAGGGAGAGAAAAAAAATTGCAAGCTCAAAATCCACTGGAAGTGGAAGTGGGGATGTTCACAAAAGTACCTGGTTTGCGTATGATTCGCTGCTTTTCCTAGTAAAAGGGTCGACAAGTTCAGGCAGTATGGACACTATGAATACTCAGGTAAGCTCCCGTTAATATTGTTTCTATTTTTTTTATTTTGTACCAGTTTACAAATCATTTTTTTTTGTGCATCACTGGATATTGAACTATAGTGTTATATATTTTTGGAATCTACTCATCATTTTCTAGTTGATGATAGTATACTTAATCTCATTTTCGAAAAATTTTTTCAACTTCAGTCTTTAATGCGGGACCATAGTCACCCCATCAATTTTTTTTTAATTTTACTAGCCTATGTAATAAGCTAAGGATTCTAACAATACCTCATTCATAAAAACCGTTCAGGCGTATAGAAGTTATGGTGGAATATAGGAACTCACATACATACATACATACTTGAACCCTGAAAACAATATACTCCTTTTTTCAAGCAGTCGTATAAAAATACAGCTTATATTCTATAGATAATCTTCCTTTGGTAATAAATGCACAATTAAAATCTCTGTAGTTTTTTATACAATTTATTTTTATTTCTTGTCTTTTGTTCTTCGCCTGCGAAACTGTGATTTAATGTTTGTTTTACACTGATTTTTTCCTTTTATAGTCATCCGAAAGTTCGGTGGCACTCGAAGAAATACCAGTGGCATCGCAAGTATTAACGCAACCACCAGAGGCATCAACGTCGCCGCCATTACCAACTCAACCAATACCGGTGCCGCTTCCAAATACTCAAAATAAAAGGAAAAAAGATGATCTGAGTGAGGTATATGAAATAATGAAGAGCGCAAAAGCCAGGATGGATCAACCAAAAGACGAATTTCAAGTTTACGCCGACTATGTAGCTTCTGAGTTAAGAAATATAAAGAATGAACATGCTGTGCTACAGGCGAAGTACTTTATTAATAATATCTTATTAGAGGCTAGGATGGGAAAATACAACTATGCAGAATACCAAACGGGAAGTAATTCAAGCCATACTCAAAGTTATGGATACCGTTCTGCTCCTCAACAGTCATCCTATTCGACAAATTCTGTTAATGATGATATAGTAACTGCTAATGCTTCTCATGTTAATAATGATAATGAAGCACCAACTGCACCAACTTTCACAGAATTACGACAAATTGAGAATATTGAAGAACTAGTTTCCCACTTTGAATCAGAAACGCAGAACAAAGAATAATTATAATACTTATAATAATACTAATAACGTTGATTTTCTGTCACTTAAACATAGATTTTTAAAAAATAATAGTTAATAAATACTTAAAAATAATGAAAACTTATTAGTTAGTAGTTTTTTTTATATGATGCTAAGTTTATTATCATTTATTCCTTGGTCTTTAGCCCAAAGCTATAAAAAACATCATTCAAATTTCTTGCAGCCTATGATTGAATAGTTTGCCATGGGACACTTCCTTGAGCACTGCAGAAATATTCAGCAAAGAGGTTTCTTATTGTCTGAGCGGATTGAGGAGGAGGTCTGCCTTGCCTACTTAAGTTCCTCATATTATTATTTGTCAACTCCCTTCGCCACGAACCTTCCACAACATTATGACCAGCGTCTTCAAAATCAAATGTGGTATTTGGTGTATACCTCGCGGTTGAAGTTGTATTACGTCTCAGGAAATTATGTAGGTACACGCAAGCCATTACAACTAATTCAGCATTTACTGGACGTAATGGGATAGCTTTACGAAATACGCGAAACACTACAGACATAATGCCAAAAACATTTTCAACAATTCTTCTTGCTCTTGACAGCCTGTAGTTGAAAATCCGCTTTAAGCTTCCCTTTTCATGAATGCCGGGGTAGGGCCTCATCATGTTTTCAGAAAGTGCAAATGCACTATCTCCCACTAGAACGTATGGTATTTTCGGACCACCTTGGACCAGTGGCTCAGGATCTGGTAAATTCAGTTGCTCTTCATTAAGTGCTTTATAAAATGTAGTCTCCTGGAATACTCCACTGTCAGACGACTTCCCTTTTGCACCACAATTAACATATACAAAGTTATACTCAGCATCCACAATTGCTAAGAGAACTAAGCTAAAATTCTCTTTGTAATTATAATAATCACTGCCAGAATTGGGTGGCGCTTCTAGTAACACATGCTTTCCATCTATCGCTCCGATGCAGTGAGGAAAATTCCATAATATTTCAAAATTACGAGATTTCTCTTTCCATTCATTTACATCGGTTGGCGTCTGAAATACAAGAATAATATTAATAAATTAACATACAATATTAAGTATCAATATAAAATTTAAAATACCAATATAGTTTACCGTAACCCTTACTTACGGTAAACGTTTATGGTATTATTACTGTAAGTAAGGGTACATGAGATTAAATAATATTAAATACTTACTTTAACAAAAGAATTTAATGCCTTTATCAATTCTTTGCAAACTTCTGGTATAGTATGACAAATTACTGATTTTGACACTCTAAAAGTATAGGACAATGAACCATAACTATCGCCAGTTGCCAAGTATCTCAATGTTATAGCGAGTCTGATGTGAGGGTCGATAGATTTCCGAAACTTTGTATCTTGCTTGACTACGGCCGGCCCAACCATATTTAAAAGTATCTCAAAATCGGTTCTAGACATTCTAGTAAAATTTTCGAAAGATCCATCGCGCATTCGAAGACTGGTTATTAAACTTGAACTTTCCCTTTGGAGCAAATATTCCCGGACCCACCACCTCTTTTTTTTACGTTTTGCTAATGTCTTCCGAATAATTATGTAAGCTGCACTGAACAACACTACTTCCTCGGGCGACATACTGATCACGACTGGCCAATGTGAACGAGTCATATGTCGCGGGACATTGTCCCACAACTTTTGCAGAGACAACTACGTGAATGTCGAGCGACAAGTATCTGCGACATGTCGCCTAGTGAAAATGCGCCTTTAAGGAACGCGTTCTTGCAACCGAACCACCACCGCGCATATGTTTCTGTATTTGTGAATAAATAATGATTCAGTTACTGGCCATAAGAATAGCTCTGAGATGAAGAAAAATTTCTAAGCATTCCATGGATTCCCCGTGCAGGTGCCAGGTCCATCGTGTGTGTGTAAGAGATGAGAAGAACGGTGTTTGCGGGGCTTGGGCTTGCGACTGACATTTTATTTCATTTCAATAAGCCTAGGTCAAGTACATGATGTGTTCTCAGTGCTTCTTTAACTCCAAACTTTCTGACTATACGGCAAGTATTAAGGATTTTTGCAATTGTCTGTAGGATGTACTGGTTTGAGACCAAGGAACATAATACAAGGTACTTTGTGTATTACTGCGGTCATAGATACTCATATTGGTACAGCCGTTACTTTATATAATTTGAGATGGGATTTAAGGTCTATTGCAAGGTCTCTATTTGGTTTTTTTTTCTGCGACAGACGTGTCCAGCCCATTGCCACTTTAGCTTACTAATTTCAAGTCATGTCAAATTATCTTTATTCACGTAAACCAATTACAGGCATTTATGAAACGTCATTAATTTAATTATTTGACTGATTCTACTCCTGCTAATAGAAGACTAAGCAGCAAAGTGGTCCAATAAGTAAGCTGTTAGCAGAAGACCAGCAGCTTAGCAGATTCCAGTGACCTGTTAATGTTTAATCTGGCTGAGAAAGGAATCTGCAAGGAAAACTCAGCTATATCAGATTTACAAAACAAAACATACAGAACTGCACCACAACGATCAGTTAATAACCTTTTAAATTTAGTTATCAGAACCTATGAGATTATAATACCTGGTACAGCAGTAATCCACCAGGCAAGTCAGAAGGCTATATCAGTAACTTTGGTCCTTCAAACTTTATCCATCAGAGAAATACCGAGCATAGCTCTCTCAATAGCCCGCTGAGCAACCTTAAATTTGTAGACCAGACCCAGTTTCTCAGTGTCCACGTTTCTGCTCCATATGACAGTACTGGAAGAACGCACTAGTTGAAAACTCTCGCCTTTAAACACTGTGATATGTTTAATAAGAAGATGCAGTGACTTGACATATATTTTTTCTAAAGCTAAACGTTTATTTTATTTTTATTTATTTATTTATTTATTTAGTACACACAGCAGTACATATATTATCACACACATAACATAGTATAATTATAGCTTATCTAATATATGTACCAATTAGGTGTCACAGCATTCACCAATACAAAAAGAAGAAGAAGTTAAAAACTTATTACTGTTAAAACAATTAAAAACTTACTACTGTTAAAACAAAAAAAAATAAAAAATTAACAAAAACTATAAAATTTTAAAATTTACAAAATAAAAATATGACTTCTAAAATAAAATTATACATTTTTCTCTTTTTTAAGAATTAATTAGGAAACATAAAAATTATAAGCTACTCAAATATTGATGGTTTGAAATGTTCGAGAACATTTTTTCTGAATACATTGTAACGGTCATGAAATATGTCTATATCATTATTGGCACTGCAGAGACTACTGTAGGTGTTGCACATTCGGGATGTTGACGAATGTGAACCTACATTAGTTCTTGAGGGAGGACAGCACAGGATCTTGGTTATAGGGCGACGTGGAATTTTATAGGGTACTGTCAGGGAAATGTGTTGCAAGAGTTCTATACATCCAGTCTGGCCATTGACAATTTTATGTAATAGTAAAAGGTCACGAAATATTCCAATCATAGATAAATGTTAATCCCATGCCTATATTTGAACTTCGTTTAATGTGACAAGCGTGAAATGCATAAATTAGTCAGTACGTTTTTACGCTTGTCAATCAAAACTAATTTATAATTTGTATGTATAATTCATTTTAATAAGTGGTAGGCGGATTGATGGTGGTAATTTACCCAGTCTGCCGGGGCGGGGAAGTATCCACCGTTCGTGCCGGTAAACCAGTCTGTAGAGTGTAATTAGACGTTTCGGGATCAGGCTCGAATTGCCGTCATGCCCAGTAAGCGGGCATAGTGTTAGGGACTGATGTCAGCCTTATTCCAGTTGCTGACATTCATGGACCTTGCGCGTCACTTACCAGCAGGTTGGAGCAAGGTCACATGTCATGCTAGTATATATAAAAAAGTGATTATTCATTAGTAGGCACTAAGAAGAAGAAATGGAAAATCCGTAGTAATATTATAAATACTGTCTATACTTTTAGTGGTTAAGACCGTGGATTTAGACGCGGAGGGTTCGATTCCTGGCCGGGACACAATCACTTATTTACGACTTGCTGTGATTTATCAACGAGCTTGCCACTTGTCATGATGGGTCTATAGTAAACCACGCTTTTTTTAAAGAAGCGGATTCAGTTTTAGCCCACTTTACTATATGCCCATCATGACAAGTAGGGTCTTGCACCAAACTCAAAACATATCAAAAATAAATTACATACATTATTGTTTCCTGACCGTGAATCGAACCCGGTACTTCCACATCTAAATCCACGAACTTGCGATTAAGTTTTGGTTGGACCAAAAATACAGTTTATTTTTTTTCCTGAAGGTATAGTACTACTATACAAACGCAAAACCGTCTTCCAAGCTGATTCGTCTTTAGTTGCGTTTTTTATTTTTTTATTGCGTCGTAAAATATCACGTAATATTCATAAAAAAAAAAAAAAACTAAAACAAAACTTCAATTCCGCACTAGAGAAAAAGGGAAAAGTGCGTTGTGCGTTTTTTGAATTGTAAAATGTTGTGTGCGAGTATTATCAGAGAAGCTAAATAAAATATACCTAGTAGGACAGCAGGAACACGTGTGCGCGTGTCTTTTTCCAAACCACCTAATCCCCCCCAGAAATAATGACAAGTATAATCCCCCTTAAAGCTTGCCATTCCAATGACTTGACAGTTACTTACATACCCTTCCTTTAATGAAGTATTTTCCTGTATTGTTTGTTTAAATTAAATTAGTACATTTGTAAAATTGATTTATTTCCTTGTAAAGAACTATATACAAATACATGTATACAGATACATACTCGTACATATATACAAATTCTACATTTTTACTTTATTAAATTAAATAGACAAGTCTATAACACAGTTTATGTATTTTAAAATAACAGGGAATCATCAAGCTATTTCTGCATGGTGCATAAAAAAAAAATTACCGTTTCTTATGATTCCCGTTGATGCCACTAATTTAATATTACGTCACACAGCTCGCTTGGCGTACAGTTCATGTTAAAATGCCTTTAAACATGAACATGATCGTATAAAAGTACTAGGAGAGCATATCTAGCAAGAAGCTACTGGACTTAATCTGAGCTTTAGTGACTGTTTTCATCACGGCTGTCAATCAAGCGATCAGGACCGTCTTGGGCACTCTAATGATAACCAAAATATAGACCCATTAGAAGTAACGATTAACGTTAAAATTGGCGTCAATTGTATCAGTTTTATTTTAAATTTCAACTTTAATCATTACAGCTACAGATACTTTGTTTTGATATAACCCAGCCTAAGTTTCAACGTATGGAAGTATGCGAAACGTAAACGTCTTATAATATGTGACGTCTGTCCAAAATATGTCCGCTCACGTGACTACATGTACAGATCCGGTCCGCCTTCAACTGAACTTGACTAGAAAAAGTACTAGGGTAGCAGAACTAGCAAGGAGTTACGCCCGCTAGGGTTGCTACATTAATCTCGGCGTGAGTGACATCGCTAGATTATACTCGCCTCACCACCGATGTCAATCAACTAGTCTTTGTACTAAGACCGTAGGCCGTTGCTGCAAATACAGAGTCGTGGTCAGAGTAAAGGCGTGAAATCGCTTGCATGGCGTACACATCTGATGGATTTGTCCGTGCACGTCTACATGTCCCTCTGTAAACGTGAACTTGACCGTATAAAAGTATTAGGGGAGCATATCTGGCAAGGAGCTACGCTAGGGTTGCTACTTTGATGTGGGTTTCAGTGACATTGCCTAACCACGGCTGCATTTGTACTAAGACCATAGTTTCCCTGATTTACCGGTCCGGTGTCCGAACTTGTAATATACGGAACTTTATCAAATAAGTCTTGCGTGCAATACACATCTGATGTTGTGACGTCGTTCAAAGATTTAGCTGTTTATTTTAACAACCATTTAAACGTGAACTTAATCATTTAAAAGTACTAGGGGAGCATATCTAGCAAGGAGCTACGCTAGGGTTGCTACATTAATCTGGGATTCTGTGACATCGCTAGATTAGACTCGCTTCACCACGGCTGTCAATCAAGCAGACTTAACTAAGACGGTAGGCTGTTGCCCTAGCGGACCGGGTGTCCGATGGATTTATCCGATTTTACGGGTATACTCGTAATTATTAGGTAAGTTTAAAATTCATATTCTTGCTGGAAGAAAAAGTCTTGACAACTGAGATATTGCTTATTATTGCATGAGAGAAAGAATCATCACGACCGTTTCCATAGAAACGAAGCGGATTCACATTTAGCTAACTTTACTATAGGCAAATCATGACAAGTGGCAAGCTTTTAGATGTAGAAATATCACAAATTATTAAATTAAATATGAATTTATTTAAATTAATAAATTTTATTGTGTTGCGACCCGGATTCGAACCTGGTACCTCCAAGTCTAAATCCACGGACTTAACCGTTAGACCACGAAGGCTTTTGGGATAAGTTTGCCACTTGTAAGTTCTCTCGATTCTATTTAAGTTAAGGTTTACTAACAATAAACCAATACTATCATATTAATATAATATAGACAAGCAACTGCCTCCGTGGTCTAGCGGTTAAGTCCGTGGACTTAGACTCGGAGGTACCGGGTTCGATTCCTGGTCAGGACACAAAAATATTTATTAATGTAAATAAATACATTTAATTAATATTTAATTTATTTGTGATATTTCTCACATTTGGTACATCAACGAGCTTGCCACTTGTCATGATTGGCCCATAGTAAAGTTGGCTAAATGTGAATCCGCTTATTTAAAAGCGTGGTTTCTGACCACCCCGAAAAGGAAACGGTCGTGATGATACTTTACTTGACTTTTTATTATTTTATTTTTAGATAAAACCGTTATAGATTGCATATAAAATAATAACAGAATAACAACAAACGAATTGTAAACCTAACTACAATAATCTTAATGGCTACTTTAACTAAACTGCGCGTGGTATAGCGGTTAAGACGCGGAGATACCGGGATTGATTTCTGGTTGTGACACAATAGTTTAATGATTAATTAGTGATATTTCTCGACGCTAGAGACATCGACGAGCTTGCCATCTGTCTTAATGTGAATCCGCTTCATTTAAAAAGCGTAGTTCCTGACCACCCCGCAAGAGATACATACAGTCGTAAAGATACTTACATTAACTAAAATGATTCAAGGTATTTTTAAATTTTAGGACGACATTTACATAGGAATTTAAATTTAGAATACGCCACAATCCTAAACCAGTACAGTACTATAGAAGTGGCATGACAAAGCCACGAAAATAAATCGACATCCCTATTAGGCAGTGACGTAACACGGTCGATTTCAAAAGGTTGTGCTTCACACTGTTAACCAAATAAATAGGCGATACATTCCTTCCAAGTACACTTTGAAGCAATGAGAAAAGGTCGTCAAGAAAAGCTTGTTACCTCTAAACTTATTCTTTTTCAAATTCAAATATTTTATTGCATGTCACAAAGTATTTTGCAAAATAGTACAATTAGTTACAATTTATTAACTTAACTATAGAACAATTTCTAACTATTAACACCTCAAACTATGTATATTACAAAATGTATTATAAGTAAAAGAAAAGAAAAACAACAGGACTTCGGAGAACGATCGAAAATAATAACTACTGCATATAATGTATATACGTTAGAGTTTATCTTGCATAAATTTATTTAATGTGTAGAAAATAATTTTTCAAAAAATATTTATTAACACCACATCTCTAGAGCATTAAATTCGTTTTTTTCTGTTTCGAGTGAATCCATGTCTCCGCAGGATACAAAAAAATAGGGAGCGAGAGCCCTAACCAGCCCGATTTTAGTCACTTTGATAACTTTTCAGTTCCTCTTCTTCAGCTAGTCCATAGAAGATCTAGTAACTGCTATTCGACGCTTGATTTCATCATCACATCCACTGTTATTAGATATTAGTGCTCCCAGATAAACGTAAGATTGGACCACATCGCACTTTGCTATTCTTGTAAATTCTGGCCAGTTATTGTTGGCTCATCACCCTATAAAGCCAGCAAAATGTAGTCGATTTTTTTTTAAAAACAATTGTTATTATTACAAAAAGTAAGAAAAGTATGATCACGACCGCATCCCTACCGTCATTTCAGACACTTTTTTGAAATTTAAATAAGAGGATTCACATTTAGCCAACTTTCCTATATGTAATATGATAAGTGGTAAACTCGTCGATTAGAGTACTAGATTTGAGAAATATCATATATATATATTTTTTAATTGTGTTCCGACCATGAATCGAACCGACGGACTTTACTGCTAGACAAAAAGACGAAAGCAATATTACAGATAGAGTTATTATATTAGGATCAACCAAATTGCTGAAGTATATACAATTAATAATTAAAATTACAAAAAGGCATCGACTAAATAAATGTGCTAAATACTCGCAAATGTTTTTATAATTAATCGTAAAGGAGATCATTTGCAAATGGATTAATAATAATTGTGTCTAACTCATATTGCGTTTTGCGTATATCACTGTTGCTTGTATTAATTTTAACTAAAGATTTGTAATATATTAAGTGACCCGTTTTCTTGGCTCCAAAGTGTATTACACTATTCACGTTGACTATTCCAGCACAAAGATTGAGGAAGACTAATGACTAGGATTAGGTACTTGTGCAAGAAATATTTTAAAAGCTATTGTCGTTGACTAATATAATAACGATCAGGCATTCAATGAAAATTTTATTTCTGCCAATAACATTTTAAATTATTATTTTTTTGTAAAATGTTTTCTTTTTTTTGAAGTTTTATCTATTCATCATGTATTCTCATTATTTCATCGTAACTATTGTTATTTTTTATTATTGTTATCCCTGTATTCGTTTTCATCTTATCAAAGTTTTTCTTGCATGCTTTCTCTTGTACAAGTATCGAGCATCCTTGTTATAGGCTTTATATGTATTTCCTATATATGTATGTATTTTAACTTTACCTATCTAAATATGTTGTTTTTCTTTTTTAAGTTAAAAAGACCTAAAAATAAGGGTTTTTATATTTTTGATGATTCAACATTTCAGTACTTTTTGTATTCGTTACAGCTCGTAGTACACAGAGTCCTACACATCTAATGGATATGGGCCTGACAGAGAGTATTTCAGTAGAATTTGACCTACACACCCCACGTTTGACAGACGGGTTGGCGTGGGTCTAATGTCAATTTTAATGACTATTTAATAACAACATTACAAAATTGGTATTAGTGGCAACGAGTTCTCGGGCACGGGAACGGTGGTATTCTAAATCTAGGACAAATGTAAGTAATAAAAGTCTCTTTACCTCATTGGTGCATGTACCTAGAGTTCAAACCAAAACATTTTTTTATACCTCTTTTAAGTCAAAGTCCAAATATTTTTATTCACGTAAACCTATTACAGGCATTTGTGACACGATATTATTTGAATTATTTTAAACAATCCTACTCTTGCTAGTGGAAGACTAAGCAGCAAAGTGGTACAAAGAGTCCTGTTAACAGGAGACCAGCAGCTTAACAGATTCCAGTTACCTGTTAATAAGATTAACAATAGTTATTTATTATTCAAACACAGTAAAAACACGATGTCTGGGTCTATTGGAACATAGGTCAAAGACCATTGTCAACTGCTGTAAACTCGTCAATGTGATGTATGCGTTTGAAGATACAGCATAATCTGGTGGAGCGGGAAGGATTACTGGTAATGATGTGTTGAATAGATCTTGGCTGAAGAGGCGTATTGACCTGGGTCTTGAGAAAAAAATACTAAATTTGACATGTCATGCTTGTGAAGTAATATTTGTATTGGGAGTCTTTCCCTGCCATTTTGAACAAACATATCAAGTGCAAGATTTTTGGTTTATAAATTACTTTATTGTGGATATTTTACTGTATTCAAAAGTGGTATTATTTTGTTTAACAATGTAAATAATAATAATAAAATATTTAAACAAATTATTTAAAAAATATTTTAACTTTATTTTAATTTTTTGTTTGAAATGCTTAATTGCACTAAAATTGTAAATATGCGGGCTTAATGGGTAAGCATTTTCTAACAACCAACCTTTGGGAGTGTGGAAAAACTATGTATCGGTGCAAATTTATTAAGATAAACTACATACTAATAATACATAAAAGAATAAATATATAAATACATATAAGTAACTATAAAAACTTTACCTATATATAGGGCAAAAGCTAGAATTATTGTAGCGGTTTTCCCGCGCTGTATACCCACAAATACCCGACGTATTTTGGCGATAATGCCGCGAGTGACTCTACTAAGGATTCCGTAACACTTGGCTAACGGAATAGTTTGTAGACAGGAAGGCTGGCAATTATTTCTGCCAACGTATTAGCCTCGCTATACAGAGGAGAAATGCCAGACTCTTTGGGACTATCTCGGATGGGACATCTCTAGAGGAATTTAAAGTTTATTTTTATTTTATTATTTAGGTAGCTTTTAATTTATATTTAATGTAATTATATTAATTTACTTCAAATATATTATATTTATTTTATATTAAAATTTAAAAAAAATGTCCTTAATATTTATACTTGGAATAACATGCCAAGCAATCGCGCTAGTTTATTTTTCTTATCCAGACGCCTGATTGATCGTCGTCATTGTCATCAACCTGCGTTTTTCCATTGCCAGATATATATATCAGGCTTCAGAACTATATATATATATATATATATATACACTGTATGGTAGAATAAATGAAATAAATACTAAAAACTGTGGTAAATAAAATATAATGTTAAAAACACAAACTTTTTGCTTCTACATTTTTGGTCGAATTATTTGTCGACCCCTCCATGACAATCAAAGTCATGAAGACGTCTACGATTAAAACATATTTAGAATCTATCTACCTGTTCCATAGCACACTGTCAGTGCACGTTTCTTCTTCGGCGGCCATTCAATATCTCATAATTGCTGAATGACAGAAGCGGTCATAATTCACGCTGCCAGCTCTAAAATTTACTAATTAACTAAAAAAAAACTTGACAAAACGAGCCCAAGTATTTATGACTTTATGTCATAAATCGGGTAATATTTGTGTCATATTCGCGAAGAGTTATGTCGTTATAATGGGCGGGCGGGTATCGTCAGAAAAACAACCATTTTCCGAGGTCACTGCGATAAATTTTAAAATTTTCAACTCGAACTTCTGCTTTGGATGGTTTTATCGTACTTTTTACTGTGCTAGCGTATTTCTTGCCATTAGATGGTAAACATTGAGTAGAGTATATTTATTTATGTAGTCAACAGTCAACAAAATGTACAGTCATATTTATAATAATACTAGAACCAACTGCCTCCGTGGTCTAGCGGTTAAGTCCGTGGATATATACTCGGAGGTACCGGGTTCGATTCTTGGTCGGGATACAATAATATTTATTAATTTAAATAAATAAATTTAATTCATATTTAATTTATTTGTGATATTTCTCGAGTTTGGCACGCTAGAGATATCGACGAGTTTGCCACTTGTCATGATTGGCCTATAGTAAAGTTGGCTAAATGTGAATCCGCTTCTTTATAAGCGTGGTTTCTAACCACCCCGCAAGGGATACGGTTGTAATGATATTCTACTTTACTAGAACCAACAAATGGTTATTGTTATTTTTTCATTGCATACATTAAATAATAATAATAATTAAAGGATATATGAATAGTTAAAGTAAAAATATATAAAAAAATAAATAAATATTTCCAGACAGGTCACACAGCGCCATCTAGTTTCCGTGGTAAGCTACGAGGCTTGTGTTACGGAAACTAGATGGTTGATAAACTACATATTATACTTTTTTTTTTTGTAAATATATACATATTATACACATAAACACCCAGACCGAGACAAATTATACAATGTACAACTTGCCCCGGTGGGAATCGAACCCACGACCTCCCGAGTTCACGGCAACGTTTGTTACCACTAGACCACGGAGGCGGTCAATTTAATCATATAAACACAAAATTAAATTGGGTAAAAAAGTCGAAATAAATTAGAAAAAAAAATATATAACTCAAAAAATCATTTTAAAAGTAAAAACATGACTTCACGATGTCACAAATAAATAAACCTGCATTTTGCTCTTTATTATTTATTTGTAACTTATTTCCATTCAATGTAATTTTAAGTCAAAATATAATATTCACATTAACATATTTATAGGCATTTGTGTCTCCTCATTATTTAAATTATTTTGAATGATACTACTCCTGTTAGTGAAAGACTAAACAGCAAAGAATATCCTAATACTCAATCCAGGATCATCCGGGCCTGGACGACCCCTTGTTGAGTATTTGCTAACGTCAGAGAAGTAGCCAAATAAAACGCCCGAAGCATATAAAAATATATTTTAAGGTTTAAACACGTCATATTTGACATTGCAAAACTGTTTTTTCTCGTTTACGTGACCGCCCGGGAGTAATATTTCATAGCAATAGCCTGAGGCACGGTTTAACGCGAGACAACTGTCTCTGTTATCGTCAACTAAAAATACGGTTAAAATGTATGACACTTTTTATTCGGCCACAAATGAAAAATGTACCACTTGATTTATTCGTGTTTTGATGCAAAATATCCTCAAATTTTACAACAGCGAGTTGTTTTCGTAGAAATGTTTTACGTTGTTGGAAATGCGGTATTTGTTTGAGTAACATTATTATACTTCTATATATTTATTAATGCGAATAGGTGGTAGGCGGACTGATGGCGGTAATTTGCCCAGTCTGCCAGGGCGGGGAAGAATCCACCGTTCGTGCAGAGAAGCCCAGTCAAGTGTATCCACGTTCGGGATCAGGCTCGAATTGCCGTCGTTCCCAGTCAAGCCGGCAAAGTGTTGGGCTAAAATTTGTTGGGTTAAAATCTGATATAGCTGATTCCTTTCTCAGTCAGATTAAACATTAACAGGTCACTGAAATCTGCTAAGCTGCTGGTCTTCTGCTAACAGCTTACTTATTGGACCACTTTGCTGCTTATTCTTCCACTAGGAGTAGAATCATTCAAAATAAATAATTTAAATGCCTGTGTTAACGTGAATAAAGATATTTTGACTTTGGAAAATGTACTTCTCATTGGTACATGCCGGGGTTCGGACTCTTTAGGATGTAAAGGAAAGCATTTTTCTCTATTTTACTATGATTAATATATTTCTAAATTTTAAACGAAAATCTGGTAGTTGCTTGTCTTACGTCAATAGAAAAATCATTCCCAAATATTAAAGCTTAGTATAAAAATAAATGTAAAATAATTCTGGATCCAAAAAAAGCTTCAATCGATATTTGTCCTGAAATCGAGGGAGCTGAACGTTAGCGTCAATCACCTGTCCCCATTGAGAGCTAAGATTTCAATTTCCGCCCCACTTTAAGCCAACATTAATTTGTCTACGGCACACCTCAAACGTAAATGATAAAATGTATGTAACGTTGCAATTTATTTTATTCATTTCATTTATATTTATTTTAAAGTTCGTACCAAATAAGTTTTATTTTTAGACAGACGAATAAATGGTCGAGACACATACAATGAAACCAAAGCGCTGCTTGCACCTATTGTATATATAACTAAAATTAACTTTGGATTTACATTCACACTATTTATTATTGTACAAAAATACAACAAAATACATTTCCTAATAAAACAATATCATCAAACAACTAAATTGTATACTAAATTAAAAATAAACCTAAAATCTAAACTATATATAAAAAAATATTCACCCATGACTTGATCATGTGGCAGTGTGCCAAGAACACTCGCAGCATTTCCCCGCTGTACAGCGATGCTGATTAGGCCAATCATGACAAGTGGCAAGCTTGTTGATGTCTCCAGCATACCAAACTCGAGAAATATCAAAAATAAATTAAATATTAATTAAATGTATTTATATTTAAATCTAAATCCACGGTCTTAACCGCTAGACCACGGAGGCAGTCAAAAACAGTCGTAAAAAAATATTTAAAGAAAAACTGACGGATGACGGAATGTTTTTTTTTTCTTCATAATAATGTTTTTACAACACTTACGAGCTCGTACATCTCAATTTAATGTTTTCGATTTGGCGCCTCTATTTTCGAACTATCGATCCTAAAGTTTGAAGCGTATTGAATTATTCGATAACTTTCGTCGCCCATAAATTTTCTATCATCACATCGATTTACCGCAATCGTTAAATATTTATCCGAACAAGTTTCCACCAATAGTTTATTTCTGTACGAAAATTAATGTAATCATCAGCACAACCTTCACTGCTAATTCATATTATCAGCAATAGATATTTGCTATATATATATTTATTTATTTATTAATAAAACATTACATGGCTTAACAGTAAATCCCAATTTACCATGCAGTCAATCTTATAATTAATACATACATTTTCATTAACAATGGATTGTCAATCAATATATTTTTTAATTTTCTATACAAATATTAATATTAATAAAGCTTTCAAGTTAATAGTTATATACAATTAAAATTAATATAAAAAGAAAGAAAATACAAATAAATATTAATAATCCTCCTCGCCAAGCCGTCTGGCCAGCGTGGCGAGTGTAGGCCAAATTCTCCAGATATATGTTCTGGAAGGCCTATCTCCAGCAGTGGAGGTCTAGGACGCTGTGTTCTAGGGGCTGTAATGAAATGAAAAGTGTTAGATATTACGTCAACATTCTAAACCCCTACGGCCATCTGCAGGTTTTTACGCATCAAAAATCACAAATCAACCACAGCAAAACAAGAGTGTAGCGACTAAAAAGAAGAATATTTCACGGGCAACGCCGGGTCAAACAGCTAGTTATTTTAAAATTGAAGTAACAATTCGTTTTAGGCAACTACTATTTAAAGCTAAAAGACTGCCTTCGTGGTCTAGGAGTTAAGTCCGTGGATTTAGACTCCTATATAAATACATTTAATTAATATTTAATTTATTTGTGATATTTCTCGAGTTTGGTACGCTGGATACATCGACGAGCTTGCCACTTGTCATGATTGGCCTATAGTAAAGTTGGCTAAATGTGAATCCGCTTATTTATAAGCGTGGTTTCTGACCACCCCGAAAGGTGAACGGTCGTGATGATACTTTTCTCTAATCAAGACAAAACTTATACATTTGACGCCATTTTTAACTACAACTACAACTCTACCAAGAATAATCTATTTAAAAAAATATAATCTATGGTCATGTCGTATCATTATGCCAATTACTCCAAAAAGTTGGAATAAAATTGACGAAAGGCAGTCATTATAGATTATTTCTTAAACTAAAAGTCATACGTATATTTGACGCTATTTTGATTTTGGTGCAACTCAGCCTTAAACTCCTAAAGGAGTGACAGAGCTGTTAAAAAGCACATTTACTTAGGACAATTTATGGGCCTGCCCCTTAAATAAGGGACATCAATCAGTCAAGTTCGATTGAAACAGATATCTATCGAGATTGACTGACAGCGATTGATCAGTAGGTGCTACTATCATTACGGAACCAATAACGGTCAAATATCCCCCAAATATCGGGTAAAATATTTTAGTTACAATATGCGATGGTCAAAAATACCCAAAAAAAAACCCTGGCATGTGCCAATGAGAAATACACTTTTCTTAAGTACATTTGTCATAGATGTACAACGCCACCATGTCCTTGGTTTGGAGAGCACGTAAGCCGTGCTATTTCACTAATAGCAAGTGATGGTAGCATATAATAGGTGCAGCATCTAACATCTGATTTAGTTTTAATTATAAACACAAGTGGTGTTAGCACTGATGGCTACACTATTAATTTAAAAAATAGTAAGAAATGAACGAGCTTAACTAAACTTAGATCAAAATCTTAAAATTCTAGGTTAAAAGTTGCGTATAAGCCAAATAAACCGCATCCACTGTTAGAGATGGGACCTCCAAAATTTATTGGAGAATTTTGCCAACACTCGCCACCCTGTGCTGGCTAGACGGCTTGGCAAGGGTCTGATGTCAAATTTTAATGACAATTTATTAGAGATTCAACTAGTTTGTATTAGTGGAACCGGGACCGAGCGACGGTGCTCTCCGAGGCACGGAAAAGGTGGTGTTGTAAATCTATGACAAATGTACGTAAGAAAAGTGTATTGCTCGTTGGTCAAAGTCAGCCTATTACAGGCATTTGTGACACGTCATTATTTAAATTATTTTAAACGATTCTACTCCTGTTAGTGGAAGATTAAGCAGGAAGGTCCAAAGAGTTATCTCTTAGCAGAATACTAGCAGCTTAGCATGGACATGCCAGGGTTCGGACCGACCTTTTTATAATTTTAAGATCTTACAACCAAGCAGCCACCGATCTACATTTTCTAATTCTAAGAAAGCAATGGTATTTCTAAATTTTTGGCTAAAACATTCTAATAATAGGTCTTAAAAATGAAATATTTCATTCTACCGGTTCAGCTTTTGTAGTAAAACTCGAAAATGTTAAAAAAAAAGTTTAAGAGTAAATTAAATTCTCCTACATTTTATTTTTGTAATAACATAGCTTCGTTTGAAATTTCTAATCATACTAAATTAGTGTATTTAATTAAAATATTTTTAATAAAGATAATAATATCAAATCTCAGATATTAACCTTTTTAAGCACCGAACTGGGGTCTAAAAAACAACCGGACTGTTTTCAATATATATAGGATTAATATGGCAATAGATAGAGCCAATGCAATATTTTGTTGATCAAAGTTCTTCTACTCACTAACAGATGGCGCCACTAGGTATCAAAAGTTCTATTTGTCAACTAAAAAGACGATCGCGCGCGTTCACCCCACAACGGACTCAAGCGTACCTAATTTCTGTATTGTATTTTTTCTCTCACTCAATTTCATTCTAAATTCAAATATAATTAACAAAGAAGAAGCCACGACTTCCTTTTTAATAAAAAAACTTTTCTATTGAACAATTTCTACTGTTACATGCTTTTTATAGGATACAATTTATTTATTTTGACATACTTTGACGATATCATCAATGAATATAGATTTCTAATTTAAAATTCCTTAGAATTATGACAAAGATACCGTATTTATAACTTTAACTAGTGTTATTAAAATTATCTACGAGTAAGTAGGTATGTAAATTTAATAATACTATATAAATTTACACACATTTAACACTAATAAACCAAATTGGTTGCTTGTTATTAAAAAAAGAGATAGCTGTAAGAATAACGCTAAAGTTCATAGTACATTCTTTAGATATTTGATACCCTCATAGAAGTATTTATATTCGAAAAATGACGAATTCTATCTAAAAAGTGTTAGTATAATAATATGATAATTTTCTATATTATCAAGTCTTGTCTATTGTTCTGGAAAATTGAAAAATAGTCCCGCACAGCTGGCTTATAACGCATTCATGTATTCATTGAAACACCTCGGCTGGACTCTTAATAGGCTAGACGAAATATGGTTCGCCACGGCTCAGTAATCGCATATTGTTACAATATAGCTAAAATATAATCGTATACCTTTTACAACCTTTCCGGTATATTGCCTTCATAATAAATAGCCTTGTGAAGTTCTTTATTGCATTTGCATATTTATATATACCCCTTTATTATAATAATATTGCCTTCCTCGGTTACATTGTCTTCAATTATAGACGATGCCGCTAATACCTCAGCTTATGTCGAGCTTTCTAGTTTTGTCACATCTGTTTCATTATATAGGTTACTTGTATCGATATTTCTATTTACATTTTCCTTGTTTTACTTTTTATGTTACTACCACGAATAGTCTTTTCTATTATTTTAATTAGAACTACCTAGTATATTTTTAAATAATTGATCAACACTGTTGCGGAATTGTTTAACACGGTATTGTATTTCCTTTTTAAAATATTTTTATGGTAGATTCTAATGGGATTTTATATTATTGTAATTAGTGTTCTTTAATCGAAAAAGTTTATTTAAGCTTAATCCACGACTAAGCAGTTGTCGATTGAAATCTTTAAGTTATAGTAGTTGAGTAATATGATATTCATGTCTGGATATATCATGCCTGACCTGTGGATTGGACTTCCGCATATTTGTGTCCATAATTCATCCGCTCACTTATACATCTTAGTTTACAGATTACAATATGTCTCCCACACATAAGCGTTATCAGGAGAATGATTGATGTCTAACCCAATTTCAAGCTAAAAGCCCGCAGCTGCCTCCCACTTGCTGCGATCTCCTGATCCCACGATGTAGGTCGATTTACTCTATAATTACTTATTACACAACTTAATTGCGTATTTAGATGCCAATTAGCTTTGTGACTAGCAACGGAAACAATTATACCCGAATCTGTTTAGAACTCGGACGCAAGTTCTCATTTTAATTTAAATGCCCTAATAGGTTACGCTCGCAACTGAAACTTTCTTTAACAAACACCGTAAAATTTCTCCGTCTCTATTGCGCAGTACGGAGAGGTACACTGCCGACCAAAAAAGGCTCGCACGCAACTCATCCAGTCCGCCCGGCAGCTGGGAAAATTTATACCACAACAGAGTTTTGCAATAAACTGTACAAAAAAAGCCATAAGCCGAGGGCCGCGGTCCTTTAAAACCAATTTGTCCCAACTTTACGATCTCGCTTACGCATCAAACAATGAGCGAAAGTATTGTGTTTTTATTCCATTTAACTTTGATCGTTTACCTAACCATATCTTTTATTGGCCACCATAAAATTGTATCTTAACAGGCTTTTTTTTTTCAAGAGCCTCAACCGTATCGAATGAATATCGACTCGGCCTTAATTACACAGGTGGAGCTTAACTATTATATAACAGAACCTAATTGCTCGTCACAATATATGATTACTGTTATATATTGAAACACATGTTTGTGGTTCCAAGACGTATAATAAAGTGACATATCAAAAACAACAAGACGTTTGTCTAAAGACATAAAGTACTTATAAAATACTACATTTCTCCATCCATACAATGAAGACATTCTTCTGTTGGAATGGTAGTAGCAGCTGTAGATGATACTGGGTTTCGAGCACATCGTCTTCTATGTGCGTTTCCTAAACATATAGTGCAGAAACTGGTATAATTGATTATGTTTGTAACTTCACCATTTGGATGCAGGATCAGGATATCTTTCTTTACCACATCATTTAAAGGTTTAAGATACGGTATAGGTTTTAGTTTATTAATTTCTTCCGTTAAAGCATGATTTTTGTAACTACTTTTGTATTTAGAATTCGTCCATATTTTTCTTTTCAAATCAATACTAGATTCTTTATTAATAAATCCACCTAGTCTACATTTATTCTGGCTGTCATCAGTTTCATTTAGATCCCTGTCGTTGTTGCTGTCTCTGTATATCTTGTCATCTCTGTATATGTGGTTGTCCCTGTATCTGTCGCTGTCAATATCATAATCTCTTCTCTTTATCCTCTTCTGTTTTGCAAATCTGTTATTGTCATTTTTAAGAATAATCTTTCGTATGCTGTATTTCTCCTTTTCTTTAGTTTGTTTAGGTTTTGATGTCGGATATGCTTTACCTGATTTTATACAATAACTGCTATAATGTGCTGTTATGCCACATTCTCCACATGTATGACCACGGGCTTTACATGTATTATAACAGTGCTTCTCCTTTTTTCCGCAGCGTCGACACTGTCCTCTCATAATTTTGCGTTTTTTGTTGGTTATTTGGTTGACATACCCTTGAGTTGGTGTCATAGTATCCTTTTCAGCTTCTTGTAATAATACTGCTACTGTATAGATTTCGTCAAAAGTCGTTTCTTTAGTTTTTCCATCTTTTGTAATTTGCAGAAGATCTGGCCATCGTTGTTTTAGTTCTATTTCCAATCTTGTATGAGCCAGGCCTGTAGCAAAGCGATCCCTAAGTTGTCTGTCCAATATTTTACCCTCATATCCGCAATCACGACTGATCTGCTTAAGTTTGTTGGCGTAAGTTTCTATGGATTGATTTGATTCTCTTGTGCAATTCCAAAAATCTCTAATGGCGTTAAATCGTGATCGTTTTGTTTGGTGCATGTTTAAAAATGTCTGTTTTATATTATTGTAATTTTGTAGTTCAAATGTGGGGTTAATATTTATATATGCAATCTTTAGTGCCTGATATGTTTCAGGTTTTAGGCATGAAAAAAGCAGCTCTTTTTGTATAGCCTGTGCTGGCTCGCCCCAAAGATTACATTGAGCCTCAAAGTAATCGATGAATGTATAAGGGTCTGACCTGTCTGGGTCAAATCTGTCGCATTTAAAGTTTCTGATGATGTCAAATTCATTAATATTTGTTTCTCCCATGTTTGGGATGTCTGGAACGTTGTTCCCGTTGTTACTCACTGTTCGTTGCGTAAGTAGATGAAGAAGTTGTTGTTGTTGTTCTTGCTGGATGCTCATGAGTTGTGCAAACTGTTTTGCATCCATGTTCTCTTCTTCTTTTCTCTCCGACTGCGCCAATATGTTATATATTGAAACACATGTTTGTGGTTCCAAGACGTATAATAAAGTGACATATCAAAAATAACAAGACGTTTGTCTAAAGACATAAAGTACTTATAAAATACTACAATTACATACATACATATCTTCACGCCAGATCCCTTGCGGGGTAGGCAGAGACAATTGAGCGCCATTTAACACGATCACGACATACCTCTTTCGCTTCGTCGACATTCATTAACCTCTTCATACATGCCCTTTGGTTACGAAGACTTTTTAATGCACCTTCAGTCAGTGTTTTATTTATTTGATCGTGATATGTGAGTCTCGGTCTGCCAGGGCCTCTTTTACCCACAACTTTCGCATTATATATCTGGTTCGTCAATCTTTCATCGCTCATCCTTTCAGCATGCCCGAACCATCGTAGCATGCTTTTCCTTATTTTTGTCCCTATGCTTTCCTTCATACCAACCCTTTTCCGTATTTCGACGTTACGTATGCGGTCCGCCAAAGTGACGCCACATATCCGCCGCAACGACCGCATTTCTACTGCATTAACCCTACTCTCATGCGTAGTCTGACATATCCACGTTTCGCTTCCATACATCAGTGTTGGTACCAACATGGCATTGTGTATGGCGAGCCGAGCTTTGTCACTGACATTTCGACTGCCGATCAGTGACCCCAGGGCACCGTTAACACTATTTCCCGCGTTCACTCTTCTTTCAACGTCCCTATCGTACTTCCCATACTCAGTGAAAACACTGCCCAGATATATAATTTCATTTACTTGTTCTAGAGTTTCATCATCAATCTTTATCGTCACGGTTGTCATCCTTCTTCTTTCAAACACTAGTACCTTGGTTTTTCTCGCATTCAAACGGAGTCCTTTTTCTGCACATCCCTCCTTCATTCTTGTGACTAGTGATTGCAGTTGTTGTTCGGACGATGCCATAAGAACAGCATCATCTGCATAAAGCAGGCAGTTCACCACTAGATCACTCATCTTTATCCCACAGTCACTCTCTCTCACTCTTTTTAGGCATTTGTCGAGATATAGAGTGAATAATCTAGGAGAAAGCACACAACCCTGTTTGACGCCCATTTGGGATTCAAAGCAAGGCGACATACCCCCCTTCACCCGCACACAAGCTTTGCAGCCCTTGTACAGGGACTGTATAGCCTGTAGCAGTTTGTCATTCACTCCATACTCCGGCAATATGTCCCAAAGCTTCTTTCTTACAACTCTATCAAAAGCCTTTTCCAAATCCACAAAAGCACAGAAAACCTTCTGGTTTAAGGCCAAAAACTTCTCTGTGATATTGCGGAGCGAAAAGACTTGGTCAGTGCATCCTCTTCCAGGTCTAAAGCCTCCTTGTGCCTCCCATAAAAGACCTTCAGTCTTCTCTTGCAAGCGTTTCGTGAGAATCTTGCCATACATCTTGCTCGCCAAACTGATCAAACTAATGATTACGATTGAAAATAATAGTGAAACCATATGTTAAGGGTCTGAGACAATTAGGGATGGAGTGTTTTTGTTTCTTCTCACGACGACATTGTTATTTCTTAGAACGTAATGTGTTTGCTCTAGACACACGTGGGAGTTCCAAAGCTTTGTTATCTTTTGAGGACTGTATAGATGCATGTGTCGACTTCGAGGTAAATTAGGCGGAAACTAAGGGGAGACTTGCCACGCATGACACAAAACTTAATAACAAACCTTGGAGAAATATGTCGGAATTTGTATATATGCATATTATGACATAAGATATTGGAAAAAATATATCTAAGAAAGAAACTAAAGGATAATATTAAATATTTGATATTGTACAACGAAATGTAAATAAATTACGATAACAGAACGTGATATATATCAAGACATATCCAATTATTTCCATTTCAATGATCTTCTCTATATTTTACGCGAAATAAATTGATTGAACAGATTTAAATAAATTTTGAATAGTCGAAAGGATGTTTGAATAAGGATAGTTTATATGGATATAAAAGACATAAAAGCTCAATAAAAAGAGGCACCTTCAAGTGTGTTTTGTGATATAATAGTGCCGTACGTGTCGGTAGGAGATGTGACCCGAATAGTGCGGGTGGTCCGCGACACTCTTGCTGCGGTGAACTATTTAAATAGTTTTTTTGGTTGAATTGTTTGCTGTTTGAAGATTTATGTTTGGTTAACGTTAATGTGTGAGAACACAGAATAAATGTGATTTGTATTTATGGCTTCTGGTCAGTATTTTGGAATGGTCGAAGAACATTGTTAAATAGTAAATGTTGTGATAAAAAAAGTTACAAAATCTCGTCTAACATATTTATTACCTGCTTTACGTAAATTATTATATTTCAATTTCATGTCTCACAACCCTCATCAACAAAATATTACATTTCAATTAAATTTGTTTAGTCAGAATTTAACCTTTGTAAATTAAGTTTGTAACAAATCATTTATTCTTTTAAAGCTATCACTTTACCTACAGGTTGTTTGTTACTAATTAAAAAGGATTCCCAGTAATTTAATTGTATTCAATAATTAAATTGTAAGATATGTAGCTACAATAATTAACTAATGGCCCTTTGGATATGTTATTCAGAATTATTTATTCACTGCAATTCATAAACAATCCGTAAACAAACAATAGTTTTAATAGACAATAGTAATATTTTAGATCTACTTATATATCCAGGAATAAACTATGTACGGTTTAAATTAATATGAAGTTATTGTATTTTAACCTTGTGCAATAGTTAAATAATTTTCTTTTATTTGAGACATCAAGATTATTAATACATATATTGTTTTTGTATAAATCACTCGTTCGAATAAGAATATAATTTTCATCAGTCTTTCTAATTTACGGACCTATCAAAATTTCTTTCCACTGCACATAGTTCGTTCACATTTCATTCATTTAATATGCTTCCCGTCTCCACAAACTAGTCGTACATTTAAACTTCGTCATTCAACAATCCACGATCTAATCGAGTTGCCTCTCAATTCTCATTCACAACTCGTCGCTTTGTCACTTGCCCTCGGTTATCTTAATTGAACGAATCATCCACTATTTAGTTAAACACATCAAACTTGTTGTTTATGTACTTGTGTTCAAACAGAACTGTTTCTGTTCGGGTATTAGCGAGAGCACTATCGCGTTTCAAAGGAAGCTGTTCTGATAAGAACATATTTATTCTGTTGCAGTCGTTTGTTAGGTTTAAATCGCTTTAATGGTTAGTATTGTGGTGCTGCACGCAATTGAAATTACTTAAAGCACTTCGTACGTTACTTGAAGTTTGATTAGGATTGTCTGTGGTGTACTCGTAATGTATATTTATAAGTTTGAAATAGTTTGACCATGAGGGTCATACGAATATTTCAAAACAAATCCTCTACAAGCGGCTGTTGTGTAGCTGTATAGTTATTTACCAATATTAGTATTAAAATATCACAGGTAAACGTTAAATTTTAAAAATGAAAATATTAATATTGCAGTACTTGAAATTCTTTGAAAAAATATTGATGTCAATGAATTGGATATTAATTTTTATTATTGCCAAATTTATTCACGTGAACGAAGTCGATTTTATTAAAACACCGCAACCGCATCCCATTACACGCGAATAAAGCTATAAGACCGCATTGCGAACGAGGCGGCAATTTTCCATTTCCGCGTAATTTTCTCTCACGCAGCAGCCAAATAACAAACACTTACGTTGATCGAAGAAACAGCGATCCAGACCATTCATAACGGTGTCAACAACCGCATAATGCACAAGTTTTCACTGAACAACACTGAGTGACATAAGCGCGCACTGAAACTAAAATCACGATAACACTCGGTCCGTACGTCAGAGGGTGCACTATCAATGTACGAGATGGAGAATGAAGTCCGTTAGGAGCGTGCGTCCTGTACGACGGTCGACGGGCGACTGACGAGTAGTGCGCGGCGCAGGGACGGGAAGGGCGAGGGGTGCGTGACTTCGGAATCCTGCGGCCCACGTGCTCGAGCGCTCTCTCTCGCTCGGAGGACGGGTTAGCTTTTTAAAAGCTGCGACGAAGCGTCCATATAACCCCGAGCGATGCTTCGGCCGCACGTCGATGTAACTTTGTTTATATGCTATGCTAATAATAACACGCGAATAACAGTTAAGTGCTGCGTTTATTTTTCATTACCGGCCAACTCTGTTGACTTCTTTTCATTTAAGTGCAGGGATTGTTTTGCTTTCGTTCTTCCGTTCTACATGTTTGTTTCCGAATGTATTTTAAATCGAACGGAAGTTGCGATTTATTGGTTTATTGTTTTAGTAATATGCACGATTCTGATTATAGCTTAAACTTTGCATTGCAAGTATTGATTTATTGGGTTCGTAGAATGTTATATTTAGCAGCCCGTATCTACGGTCTTTGCTACGACTTTGCGCTACGAATATTTTTATCGCGATCTTAGTAGATAAAAATATTATACCTACATAAAAATAAGACTGGGTTGTATCAAATCAAAACGAGAAGTCTAAGGTCCGGATTAATAGTCGTTGTTCCGCCAGTGCTTAGCACGAGCCATTGCAGTGACAGTTTTTTAGAGTAATCTGTCATTTACTTAAGTACTGGCGGACCTGAGTAATAATAACGATTATAGTTAAAAATGACGTCGATTGTACCAGCTGACGCGGACGGTTGGCCTTCAAAACAAAACTTATACATTCGACGCTATCTTTAATTGTAATTGTTACCATTACACAGACTTCACTTTGGTGCAAGTCAGCCTAAGATGAAAAATATTATATAAGTTATTGTTGACACATTTTGAAAATATTACTTTAATAACCTTAAAAAACATGTCAATCTTAATAATTCATGTTTTTAAACTTTCGCGCCAAAAATTATAGTTTTTTATTATTATAACGGGCCTTTACGCGATTTACCTTAGATACATACTTCTACGTATAGTATGTCCGAAGGCTACACCGTGCAGCTTCAGTCGACCCGTGACCACGGCCCATGTAACTTGACCGAATCGACGGGAGAAGTATGCATCTAAGGTAAATCACGTGAAGACCCGTTAAAATTATAAAAATCTATTATAACATTAATTAGCCTGAAGAGAACAGACTCAAAGTAGAAATAAATAAAATATACCTAAAATCGGAGTATTTTGAGATAAAGTCAAATACCTACCTAAATAAGCTGCATATCTTTCGTAGTAGTTAAATGGGTTTGTTATCTTAAAAACACAAAGTCCGTAGAGTTATCGCTTGTTTCTAAAAATGACTCATCATAGAGGGGCAGCTCTAATTAGTATTCTGGGAAGAAACATAAAAAAATCCTAACGACAGAGTGGTGTTACGCATTGACATTCACAGATTAGACGACCACCCGAATAGAAAGGGAATTAGATTAGTTGATCCTTTTGTCTAAATTATATTAAGTCTATTACCATGGGTATTTAGAATTGTAAAAAAAATATACTGATGAAATGATAGTCTGGTCGGGCCTACAACGCTCTGCGCGTCCAATATAATAATATCTTCAGAATGCTGATGCAGCAGTGCATCGGGCATTTTTGCGGAGGCTCGTGTGGATGGATTTCCGGCCATCATCCGCAAAAAGGCAGCGTCGATACTGCATAGAGTAAGAGGTAGTAACAACGGCATTCTGAAGATGATATCGTCGCGTTTTGACAGCGCTTTTGTTAAGCGCTGGATTGGAGTTGTAACTGGGAACGTGTAAATCTGTACAGCGTTTGAGTTACCCAATGTTATGGGGCTGTGACTTAAAACAATATTTTTTTATATTTACATTGTTTTAATTTTTGATTAATGTGTATTTTACTAACATAGTTCTAAGTTAAATTATTACTAACATATACTTATGGATTAAATCCGAAATAAATGAATTATTATTATTAATAAATATTTTTGTGTCCCGACCAGTAATCGAACCCGGTACCTCCTAGTCTAAATCCACAGACTTAACCGCTGGACCACGGAGGCAGCTATTTATTATTTTTATATAAATATCACCATGGCAAGCATTTAAGCAATATTACTGAATTTATTTTCAATATTTTATTGAATAAAATCGTGCAGACCGATGGGTTCGCATCAACGGATGTGGAAAGTAAAAACATTGTTCTAAAGTACTTGGAGGCATATTAATTCGCACATCTAGTCACTTATCCTTGTCTTTGAATTATGTTATTAAATATGTATTGTGTAAACCTAGAATGTACATTTTCATGGAAATAAATAAGTAAATAAAAAAATATATGAATACATAAATAAATATTAGTTCTCCTTGAAAGTCAAAATTGGCATTTGATATCATTATAGCACATACTTTCAACGAGAAAGGTACCTGGTTCGATTCCTGAATAAACTTATTAATTAGAGTAAAGTATCAACACGCTGTTTTCCTTTCGGGGTGGTCAGAAACCACGATTATGAAGAAGCGGATTCATATTTAGTCAACATTACTATAGGCCATACATGACAAATGGCGTGCTCGTCGATGTCTATAGCGTACTAACCTCGAGATTTATTAATTAAAATTAATAAATATTATTGTATCCTGACCAGGAATTAAACCCGGTACCTCCGAGTCTAAATCCACGAACTTTACTGCTAGACTACGAACATAGACAAACTTATTTATAAATTTATATTTTTAGTTTATAAAGGATGTTAGAAGGCGATATATCAGAAGTGGGATTATATTTTGGAATGTCATAAAAATTTCGACCGTCACAAAAGATACGGGAAACATATCGCGAGTATGTCTAGGCTGGTGCTGCAAAGTGCTTCGTGTACTCTTTAAAAGTTATGACATTATACCCGGCTATGGCAAAATAGTGGAGGCACTTAACAATATTAATTATACCTGGTGTAGGATGCGACGTGTGTAGACACATTAGCTCCATCTCACATCCAAGCGACCTCGTCAGGCGCGGGGAGAGCGGCGTTTTCTGTGGAGAACCTCAAATTGCGTAAATACGACAACCTTGGTACCGGTTACGAATTTGCGCCGTTTGGGGTCGTGACGAAACATAGGGACCGTCAGCGAGGCGCTTGGCTAAGGAGTTGTCAAAGCGGCTGACAGAAAGGTCTGGAGACAGGAAGGCTGGGAATTATTTCTGCCAACGTATTAGCCTACTATACAGAGGGGAAATGTTGCCAATCTCCTTGGGACTATCTCGGATGGGACGTTTCTAGAGTACATTTTTTATTTATAGTTTAGTTTATTTTTAATTTTATTATTTAGGTAGCTTTTAATTTATAATTAAGGTATATTAATTTACTTCCCATCCTTTTTTTATATATTTATTTTACTATGTGATTTACAATTGGTTACAGTTTTAACATTAAATAATAACATAATACGAGTATTTATTTATTTATTTGCTTACTACTTACTATCTTTATTATCTAAATTTTAACTTGCTTTCATAGTTTCCTATATGTGAAAACATATTAATAGTCTTAGGTAGTTATTAAGTACTGTTTGTTTTCCAATAAAAAAAATACCCGTTTCCGCAGATCTGCACATCTCTTGACTTCACTTTACGGCATTTTTAACAATCTCCAAATTCTTCTATACCTTAAGACTGGTTTTAGTCCCTTGGAGATAGTCATAATCTTTCTCTTCGCTCTGCTAATAACAATCAGCTTAAAATTTTCTACTCATTTTTCCAGCAGATATTCAGATTTCACAGTTTTCGCTCCGTCTATTAATATACTAAAACTCCGACAAATCTATTATATTATATATTAGCTATTAGGTTAGCTTCTTAATTAAAAGACATAACACCGCGTCTTGTTGTCTCCTCCGGTGACAAGAGGGCTGGCTCTTTCTTCCTCCAGAGAATCAGTATTGCAATTCAGCGGGGAAAAGCAGCCAGCGTTCTTGCCACCATTCCACGCGGACGGGACTTATATCCCTATCCTTAATATTAATTTTATTTTATATGTTGTAAATATTTTTTCGGTTATAATAGAACCCTTTATCCGAATTACCTGATCCTTTAAGTCTTTAAGTAAGGTATTCTCAGACTTATCTGCAATATATACGAGTAGGTACTTATATATTTATTACGTGGAAATTTTAGAAATTTTGCTTAGTGGATTGTCGATGTTATTAGATTGGTTTCGCCAACACAGTGACAAGTCAACTATCAAACAAGGTTTTGCCAAACAAGGGTATCTAAGTCGCAAGAAAACAGTACGCAAAGTTTTCTTTAATTTAATTAAAAGCTGTTCTATAAAGACCTTTGCTTTCGTCGAGGATTTTGCCATTCGACGGTATCTGAGTCCCGAACAACTTATGAACTAGGTCGAAGTTGGCATACCTAGTTCTTTACAAGGATTGTATAACGCATATAATAATAATAATAATAGTATCTTTATTCAGTAAAGTTTACAAGATATAAAAACAATAATATATATTATCATGCATTATGGTACAGGAAAACAAGCAATTGCAGCCGAAGTAAGCCTTTATGTATAGGTCTGTCCGTCGGCAGTCAACGCCCAGACACCATTTTATATATATTATTATTATTACTTTTCATTTCAAAATAAAAAGAAACAAAATGTACAAAGAAAAAAAGAAAAAGAAAATAAATATTGTGTAGTTGAGATCCTCTTTTTGTGTATAATGTAAGTGTGTGAGTGTGTGTAAGAGGGTATGTAAACTTTACATACTTTGTTATTATCGCATTCCTATTCTACTATTAATAGTAATTCCTCCGTTATATTATAGTCTCTAGTTACGGCCTCCGTGGTCTAGCTATTCCTGGTCGGGACACAAAAATATTTATTAATGTAAATACATATGTACATTTAATTAATATTTAATTTATTTGTGATATTTCTCGAGTTTGGTACGCTGGAGACATCGACGAGCTTGCCACTTGTCATGATTGGCCTATAGTAAAGTTGGCTAAATGTAAATCTGCTTATTTATAAGCGTGGTTCTTAACCACCCCGAAAGGAAACGGTCGTGATGATACTTTACTTTACTTTTATGTAGCCATTGTGTGACATTCTTTCATATTACTTATTTAAATCTTAGTATAATATGTACTTATTGGGATAAGTAAAGTACTTTTCCGCAAACGATAAAAAATGTAATTTTTTATTTTTTTTATTTTTATTTATTTAGGTTTACAAACAGTAACACACATGTATATAATAACATTTAAATAAACAAATTGTTAAGTATGTTACCAACGACGTAAACCACAGATTATATAAATAGGTAACGTCAGATAGTGAAGTTAAACAACAATTAGTTACAAAAGAAAGATATGAGTAAAGAAGATGAAAAAAATAAGCACACTACAACAATGATACAATAATGTACCCATAAAGTATTATTATTATTAATTAAATTCTTTATTGCACAAAATAAGTGTACAAAGGCGAAGATTAATGCCTACAAGGCATTTTCTAACATCTAACCTTTGGGAGAGTGTGAGATTAAGGGTAGTGCCGATATCAAGTTTAACAATATAGAATATACTACACACATTACATACTAATAGATACTTACACTGTTACATAAATTACACATATACCTATAAATAAACGTATATACACATATATATTATGTCAAATATATATTTTTTTAGCCTGATGACGACTCCTGTTTGTCTAGAAATAAAGCAGTGACCAAGCGCTTAAAAACGTGGACAGACGGCGCGTGTCTAATAGCGAGTGGTAGCTTGTTCCACTGTAAGTATCTTGTATAGAGCGAGTTTACATTTAGCCAACTTCACTGTAGGCCCATCATAACAAATGGCAAGCTTGTTAATGTCTCTTAACGTACCAGACATAAAAATGACTCTTATTTTTGTGTTCTCGACAGGGAATGGAACCCAGCACCTCCGTGTTAAAATCTACGGCCTTAACCGCTAGAGGACGGAGGCAGACATAAATAAAAAGGAATAATGCCATTATTAAAGTTATTGGTTGAAATCAAAGACCTAAACGTTTAAGCTTAACCTAGAATTATTAAGTAAAAAGTATTACTACGACCGTAATTCCAAGCAAGGGTAGTCATAAAATACGCTCATTTTTTTATGAAGCGAGTTTACTATTAGTTAACTTAACTCTAACTCATGACAATAAAAGACAACTTATCACATATAAAGAAATAAATTATTGTATCCTGACCAGGAATCTAACCCTATACCTCCACGTCAAATTTGCGATTGTTACCACTAGACCACGGAGGCAGGCATAAATAAAAAATGATTAGGTTTAAAAAAGTCATCAGCTTCTTGGCAAGTTGTTAATATCAAATTCAGAAACGTTTTGCTAAACCAGAATATATTAAAGTAGTCAAGTCTCATTTCTGTTACTACTCGTACTCCCAATATATATATATATACTCCCAACGAAATTTGCCACACCATACTAAAATATTAAATAAAAAAATTTCTTAATTTATGTCAATATTAACGTCTCTGAACAGTTTTGTCAGCGCGTAGTTTTACACTAGACAAAGTTCCTAAAGGGTGTTTTAGTTAACGGTGATACCCCCCACCATTAGCGCCAACAATAACTTAATTCAACTGTTTTCATACGGGGAGCTACCTAAACTAAATACAAGAAAGTGAATTAGGGTTGCGAGTACCAAAAATATATGAATTCTACTTTAAAAGCGCTTGTTGGAGGGATGAAATTATAAGATATTTGACGTATGAATTGCAAAAGGGTATATGTCCCCTAAAATAATTATTTGGTTTTATATATTAGGTTTTCAGCAAAGATAAAAAAAATACTATTTATACCGCGTGATTTTGTATGCGTGAGTGAGACTCTAGACAGCAATTTAAGGTTTAATATAATTTAATTTAAGTGATAAGTGTAAGATAAGTGAAGCCTTCGTAACAAAAGGGCATGTATGAAAAGGTTAATGAATGCACTTTTCAATAAAATCTGCGAGACGGTCAACTGTAACATAAAGGACAATGAAATATCTAGCTGTCGCCGTGTTGCAAAACTGAATCCTGAGTCAAAACGTCCACGGAACATTATAGTTACCTTGTCTACACCTCGTCTCCGGGATGCAGTGCTGTCAGCATCGCGTAGATATAATCGTAGCCACCAATCCGACCAACTTAGTGCTTCACACTTGGGTTTTGCAGGGGAACGATCGCCTGTATATATTGCTGAACATTTAAGTCCCGAAATTAAGAACTTACATATAACTACCAGATCATTTGCCAAAACTAATGGATATAAATATGTTTGGGTAAGGTTCGGACGAGTTTTCATGAGAAAGGACGACGAGTCATCGGCAATTAGTGTACATCATGAAAATGTTCTTGCAAGTCTTATAAAGAAGGTCGACACGAGGAATAACTCCTAAAGTGTTCTCCTACCTTATATATATATATTACTTTTATATGAGTACTAAAATTAATTGTGTGCATGTTGTAATGATTGTTATTTCCCAAATTTAATGAAATTGTTCTATCAAAATGTAAATCGAATTCGTACTAAGCTTATAGATTTATATCTAAGTGTGTTAAATGAAAATTATGATTTGGTTTGTCTTGCTGAAACCAATTTAGACGACAGTATTGAATCGAGCGAATTCCTGGATAACAGATACGTTGTCTATCGCAGAGATAGAAGTACAACGCAATCTGTCAAGAAGAGTGGAGGTGGGGTGTTGCTTGCAATTAATAAAAGTTATCATAGTGTTCGTTTATCAGACTGGGAGACCCCGGCTGAGGACTTGTGGATAAAAATTTACCTTTCTGGGTCTACATCTTCGCTGCATATTTGTCTTGCTTATTTGCCGCCACATCTTGATAAAGTTACACTGAATTCATTTTATGATAACAATTTTGAGCGAGTATTACAGTGTGATTGTGTAATTTTTGTTGGCGATTTCAACATACCATCAATATCATGGTCTAGGGATCCGACGTCGGGTAATATTATGATAGCCGACAGGTCTAAAGACCAAAAATCAACTCTTTTACAAGATTTAATGTCAATAGGTAATTTCAACCAGTACAACTTCGTTGCGAACCATAATAACAGAATTTTGGATCTTTTTCTTACTAATATGCCTAATGTAAAATTAATAGAAAGCACTGGAGTGACGACGACGGACAGACACCATCCAGCTATTGAGATTACTGTTAACGTCTGCAAACCGAAAAACTTAGAACACAACAAAACAAACAATGTTCTAAACTTCCGCAAATGTAACTATGAAAAGTGTAACCAGGAATTACTGAGTATTGAATGGACCAATATTCTGAATAAAAATAACATTAACGACACTGTAACATGCTTTTATGACCACTTAATGACCATAATAAATAGAAATACACCAACTAAGCGAATCCGTGAAACGGATTGCCCGACGTGGTTTTCACAGCCTCTAAAAGCATGTATTAGAGAAAAACGATTGTATCACAAAAGGTTTAAACGATTTGGCAACCCAAGAGACTTTGATACATTTTGTTTGTTGAGAAGAAGATCTAAAAAGATGATGAGGGCTTGTTATGCATCATTTGTCTCATCTGTCGAGGACTCTCTTAGAGGCAGCACTAAGTTATTTTTTACATATGTCAAATCCAAAAAGGGTAACACATCTGTTCCACAAACCGTTTCCTATGGGGAGAGGACCGCCACAGGTGGTTTTGATGTTTGTCAAATGTTCTCTTCATACTTTAATTCCGTGTTTGCTGACGAGAATACCAGTGATAGCTTGGATCCGAATGTTATTGTCACTGTAAACACCTGCCTATCTAGCGTCTCAATATCTAAAATGGCTGTCATGACAAAACTCCGTAAACTCGATCCCAATAAAAGTTCAGGCTCTGACGCCGTCCCTCCTATGTTTTTAAAATTATGTGCAGTTTCCTTAGCTGAGCCCTTACAAATAATCTATCGCAGATCTCTAAAACTGGGAGTCTTCCCGGATAAATGGAAGCTTGCGCACGTAATTCCCATTTTCAAGTCTGGAGATAGAAACAGATGCGAAAACTATCGGCCTATCAGCTTAATATGTTCATTTGCCAAAGTATTTGAATCCCTGGTTTATGATCATATTCTTAGTCAGGTTACACCATATATTGTTGAAGAGCAGCATGGTTTTGTTAGAGGTAAATCAACTGTTTCCAATCTTTTAGAGTACACTAATTTTATATGCAAAGCCTATAACAAACGGACACAGGTAGATGCCATATACACGGATTTCCAAAAAGCGTTTGATAAGGTTAATCACGTGCTTCTTATTAACAAGCTAGGGGCATACGGTATACACGGTAACTTGTTACGCTGGGTCGAATCGTACCTAAAAAATAGGAGCCAGATTGTTGCTATCAACGGTTATAAATCCTCTGTGAAACCAGTACCATCAGGAGTGCCACAGGGGTCGCACTTGGGCCCACTGTTGTTTATCGTATTCATTAACGACCTTATCAGTAATCTAAAGTGCACAAGTTTACTCTACGCTGATGATCTTAAATTATTTTCGTGCATTACGGATAGGGATGATTGCCTGAGATTACAATCCGATATCAACAAAATAGCTTCGTGGTGTGTAAATAATAAAATGTATCTTAACATAAAGAAGTGCAGCGTCATATCTTTTACAAGAAACAGAAACCTTATCAACTATGAATACCACATTGATGGTGAACCGCTTGCGAGAGTATCTGTGATTAGGGATCTTGGTGTTACCTTGGACAGGGGCTTTGTCTTCAGAGAGCATTGTGATAGCTTGGTATCTAAATGCTATAAATTGCTCGGTTTTATTAACAGAACTGCTAGAGGCTTTAAAAGTGTAGACAGTCTTTTCTGTTTGTATAGGTCATTTGTTTTGAGTAAGATAGAGTACGCTGCATGTATCTGGTCACCACATTATAAGACGTATGTTGCGCACGTGGAATCTGTTCAGAGGCGCTTCACGAGATTGGTTATTAGACGTATGGGTATGCAGCGAAAACATCTGACATATGATAATAGACTGGAATATCTTAATATGGACTCACTGAAAACTAGACGCACATTCGGAGACTTCGTTGTTTTGCATAGAATCGTTGGTGGAAGTTTGAGGACCGAGGCTATTCGGGACTTAAACTTTGGTATACCAATTCGAACCAAAAGAAATCCAATGTTGTTTGCTATATCGTCCTTTGCAAACAACATAGCAGGCAACAACCCCCTCACTCGAATGTGTAGGCAATACAATGATTTATGTTTACAGGGAGACGCTCCTGATTTATTTCAATTCGCCAATATTTATAAAATTAACTTGTGCAAGATATTAGGAATAAAAAAAAAAAAAAAAAAAAAAAAAAAAAAAAAAAAAAAAAAAAAGAATTATTTTAACTAGGTGCTCGCTTTCTACAGTGGATTATTTCTGGCCTTTGGGAAGGAGTAATTTGCTGTGGACGGCGAGCAGACTGAAACTAAATTAATATTTATGAACTATACTCACTGCGGGTATTGTATTGTTGTTTTAATTTTTAAATATATGTAAATGTTTCATAATTGCATGCTGTGTGCACATGCTTTTGGAGATGGTACTGGAACTGTATTGTAAGGATTTGAAATTTAAAAAATGTTTTGTATCCATTTCTGTTGTGTGTACCTAATAAAAAAAAAAAAAAAAAAAAAAAAAAAAAAAAAAAAAGAATGTCGACGAAGCGAAAGAGGTATGTTGTGATCATGTCAGTGGCGCTCAATTGTCTCTGCCTACCTCGCAAGGTATCGGGCATGATGATATGTATGTATGTATTAATTTAAGTGACATCTTAATAATTGTTTTAGCTTATAGTATAACAATGTCACTTTACAGCAGCCAAATCTTAGTAACATCTGCATAATTGTTTATGTCTTAGCTTGTAGTATGACAATGCCTTATTACAGCACCTATGATCCTTAGTTTATTTGTTTTATAATTGTGTATGTCTTAGTTTGTAATTTGAAAATGCCTATTGCAGCTATAATATTAAGATTATTATTGTATTATGTCTATTTGGGTTGTAATGTGCTGCTCCAAATACAAGCTTTACATTATATAAATTCATTTTTTGACATTTAAAAGCACAGAATACATATTTATTGTTTTATAAATATTAAATAAATTGTCATTGAATAGAAATTACTTGTGAGATCCATTGTGTTTCATGCGATAGCTAAGTCAATCTATTTAAAATAAAAAAGATTTTACTTTATAGTCCCACGTCTCTGCACCATACGACATAGTGTAGGTGTGTAGGCATATAATAACAATATAAATAATATATTATTTACCATTTAATATATTATTTATAACAATATAATATAATAACAAAATTACAAATAGTGCATCTTGCACATCGGCAACCCTAAGTGCACCTCGTTCGCACGTCACATGCAAACGCCGAGACCAAAATAAGAAGAGAAACATAAAATTTTATTTCCCACTGAAGATTTTATTATTTGACTTGGACGTGCTCGTGACACGTCCCTGATTGTATTGAGTCGTGGGCGGAAACACCACGCTACGTATGCATTTGAATTATTGCGATTTCCATCGAATTTTCTAGAATATTTTCATCAAATTCTCACCAACCCTTTTAAAAAAGCAATACGAGTCGACATAACTTCACAGAATCCGTATATTGTAGTAGTTTCTTGGAAAAAAATATTTACAAAATTTCAGATAATAGTGACTTAAATAAAATTAATTAACTATAAACTAGACCTAATAAAAAAATAAACTACAAATAAAAAACCTCAAGAGACGTCCCAAGTAGTCTGGCAACATTACCTCTCTGTGTGACGAGGCTAATACGTTGGCAGAAATAATTGCCAGTCTACTCGTATCTTTAGATTTCTCCGTCAGACGTTTCGACAACTCCTTGGCCAGATGCTTGGCTAAGAGTCCCCATGGTCCCATCTACTCGACCCCAAGCGGCGCAAATGCGTAACCTGCACTGAGGTTAGCGTATTTGCGCACCTTGCGGTTCTCACCAGAAACAATCCCCGTGCTGGAAGAGGTCGTCGAAATGTAAGATGTGGCTAATGTTCCGGTCACGCCATCGAGTCCCTTGCCATCGCTGCGCATGAGGGTTCTATGATAGCGGGCACTCCAGCAATGATATTTATTAGTTTTTAAATATTAAAAAAAAATACGGTGCATAGATCCAGCACAAACAATACTATCACCATAATCTCAATAACAAAACAAAATCTATTCACAGACAAATTAAAGCTAATTGCATGAACGGATACGGAACTTAAAAAAAACGGTTAACACAAAAAATCTGACAAAAAAACTTTGTATGGGTATTGTACGTTGAACAGGATTTTTTTTCTTCAATATGGATCCTTATTACGACGGAATAAAGGATGTGTGATCCTTCCGGAGATTTTGGCTCAGTCATGTGGTGAGTCGACTATTTTTCTACAATGAACACACAAAATATTATTTAACAAATCGATACACAATTTGGAAACACTTTCTGCTCCATTGCTAGGTTACATTAACATGTTTAAATTTAAAAACTACAATCCCTTCTTAGTCGCTACACTCTTGGCAGAGTGGTTGTGGTCGTCACTTGAGTGTCAGTGGCACGCTTAACAAGCTGTCGCCACTCCTATCGAACTGCAGCCTTCCTAGCGCACTCATGTAGAGGGTGATCCATTGCTGCTTTAACCTGATCAGTCCAACAATACAATAACTGATACTTTACGTTAGCTGTCCAACTCAATTTCAGCCACGTCTAAATAAAAAAAAATATATTTGTTAAAAGTAAAGAATCATCACGATAATGGACGTGAGATGGAGATAATGTGTCTACACACGTCGCATCCTACACCAGAGACCTGCCATGTTTTCATAGCCCAACAGTCATTCTGTCGGGTCTCTTGCCATCGCTCCGCACAATCCCAGATGGTTCTAATATTGCGGGTACACCAGCAGTGACAAGAGCCCTTCTGATGATGTCGTTGAGAGCCGCGTGACGAGGAATGCGGTCAGCACTTCTAGCACAAGAAACCCCGTGGTGTTTAAGATGATCGACTGGATATATATATATATAAATTATATATATATATATATATATATTTAATTTGATATCCCTCCGAAAATTATAATCATCAGTGTATCAAAAATATCATCTGATCAAATTATATATTACGTAATTTAATAATAATTATCTTCAGACCTTCCGGGGTGGTCGGTTTTTTTTTTCAGTTAACTTAACTATAGGCCCATCATGACCAGACTCGATAAATTTCACTTCTTTTTCTATATACTCGTATACACGATCGCCACTTTGTAGATAAATAGAGGCCGAAATAAACACTGACGTGGTAAAATAAATACAATAAAATTAACAATACAAATTAGGACATTTTCCAAAAATTTAATTGCCAATCTTGTCTCTATGATAACCTAGTGTCATAGAGACCAAGATTTAAATATAAAAACGTAAGTCATCTACTTATATCACAACATTTTTCTTACGTGCAATGGTCATAGTCATTTACAACACCACCCTTCCTTTGAATTCACGTTAAGCTTGTAAGCACCAACATTGTACCGTTTGGTCTTGGGATTTTTTGGATACCTTGTTATATTTCAAGGAAAAATTGAAAACAAAGTCATAATTTAAACTATAGAAGAGATGTAACCGCGTAACCTAAATAATAGAGACCAAAAGTGGTCTCTAGCTTAGAAAAATAAACCTAAGACAAAGACAAATAGCATGTCCAATAGGAGCATCGTGTTTGATGAATCACTTTAATGTGACTACTCATTAATTATTATGGTACAGTTGTTCCTACTAATTATATTTAGACCGACATAGTGGTATTTTTTTCACACAATATATGACTAACAATATGCAACTAGTCTAGTATGTTTTGATTTAACACCTACGAGTACGTAATCAATCATTCAAATGAAAATAAAAATATATTTATTTAATTTCACACCTCCACTGCTGGAAATCCAGAACATCAGTCATAGAAAAAGTATAGTATCATCACGACCGTTTCCCTTTCGGGGTGGTCAGAAACCACGCTTATGAATAAGCAGATTCACATTTAGCCAACTTCACTATAGGCCAATCATGACAAGTGGCAAGCTCGTCGATGTCTCCAGCGTACCAAACTCGAGAAATATCACAAATAAATTAAATATTAATTAAATGTATATATTGACATTAATAAATATTTTTGTGTCCCGACCAGGAATCGAACCCGGTACCTCCGAGTCTAAATCCACGGACTTAACCGCTAGGCCACGGAGGCAGTCATCAGCATTTATTTATTTATTATAGATAAGTATTTATTGGAAGAAAGAAAAAATATTATTATTAATATAAACTACTTAGTAATAAAAATATAACTATAAGATATATATATATATAATATAATAAAGAGTCCATGGCAGACCAATAATTGCCTATCACGATCCAATAAATAAAACATTAGGTGCAACTGAAGGTGCATTAAAAAACCATCGAAACAAAAGGGCGAGTATGAAGAGATTGATGAATGTCGAAGAAGCGAAAGAGATATGTGGTGATCGTGACAAGTGACGCTTGTCTCTGCCTACCCCGCAATGGGTTTGGCGTGAAGATATGTATGTATGTAAATAAAAAACTTGCTCTAAATTACTACCAATGAGCAAAGTGCCAAGGATGGCAGCAAAGCCATGTTAAATGGCAATGCTGATCCATTGGCCTAAATATTGACCAGCCCTCTTGTCTCCCAAGGTGTTGATGACCTGTTTTGACAACGTTTTCACGCAAAAACACATCTTCCAATAAGCTGGGTGTATTTCCGCTGTTTGAGGCATTAAGATTAATATTTATTTATCAACACAAATGTTTGATGCTGCAACTATTATAAACATTTTAAACAATAAAAATATTATAAAATAAGTCTTACTAAAATTGTATGAAAATTGAAGTTATTCACAAAACTAAATGAATTAAAAAAGTTCAAAATAATATATTCTATAAACGCTTTCAAAAGAAAAACAAAAAAAAAGAATAATACTTACCTAACTAAAATATTACCTATTTAAAATAAAAAAAATAATAAAAAAAAAAAAATATTGCAAACTAAAGTAAGTAATTACTATAAACTAAATCTAATAGAAAAATAAACTAACTATAAATAAAAAATATCCTTAAGTTATCTGTTAAGCAATATTTCCCCTTTGTATAGCGAGGCTAATACATTGGTATAAATAGTTGCAAGCAATTGTCTCCAGATTTCTTCGTCAGCCGTTTGGACATCTCCTTTGCTAGACGTTTGGCTGAGGGTCCCTATGGTCCCTTCGCCTCGACCCCAAACGGCGCAAATTCGTAAACTGTACCAAAGATGGCGTATTTGCGCAGCTTGAGGTTCTCAGCATAAAACGCCGCACTTCTTGCGCTGAAAGTGGTTGCCAGGATGTGAGATCGGGACATATATAACTTAAATTTAAAAATTGCCTTATAATTGCCATTTGAATTGATAATTATATATTTATGGATAAAATTATTTTGCCCCATTTTTCGTCGACAAACACAAATAAATAAATTTTTATTTATTTAAATTAATAAATATTATTGTGTCCCGACCAGGGACCTTGTACGCAGCTTACTATCAAGTGGACACAAAGTCACATGTAGTACGAGAATAAATGTTAAAAAATGATTCGTAGCTCTTCACACTTTCGAAAAATTATAAATAATGAAGTTATTAAAATAGGATCAGGAGCAAAGCAGCACAAAACACAACAGCTCGGGTGATTAATCAAAATGAGGGATTGTCTTTTCCATACATTAGTTTACTATCGGTAGTGTGTGGGCCTGATATGTATCACACAAAAATAATACTTACAGTCATACAAATAAAATATATTTTAAAAACTATAAGTTTTAGTTAAAGCATAAATCGGGTAATATCTAATTACGCTTGGTGCTCTATCGTTGCTTAAAATAAGGTCTATTTTAGCTTAAATTATTATTAATATTTTCTTTTGTGATACGTACTAAACGTGTGTAATGGGTTTTGAAATTCTTTTAAGACATACACTTAAGTGTTACTGGGCATTTCATACAGTTTTAAATATTAATATGCAAATTATTGATGTTGGATGTCAGAAAAATGTTTTAGGTATTTAAGATTTTAGTAAAGTATCAGTGGTGGTGGCTCGGTTGTTAGAACACTTTCTTTAAAATCTGTCGGTTTAAAGCCCCTGGCATGTACGAATGAGAAATACATTAACGACGAATGACCTTAAGATTGTGTGTAGAAAGTTGTAAAGTTGAGGCGACCTTAAATTTAAGATAGTGGTGAATTTACCCGGCCTTATATTATTATAAGTTAATTAGGTAAAATATGGATGATCTGCTGATTAATACTCGGAACAAAATATCTCGTTATAAACATTCCATTTTGAATTCGACTAATTAGTCCCAATATCTAACCCTAATAAGGCTTAGTGTTGCCTAATCTTGCTTTTGGTCTTGCAAAAAAGCAGGACCACAGATATGGTAGCAAGAATCTCGCAAGACTACTGCACAGACATTTTTTTTAACAAATTTTGCTAAGAATGTTTCTATTTGTTTTTGGATAACGTTTTTTTTTTAATTGTAACTGCGTGTCCATCTTTTTTAGGGTTCTGAGGAATTAGTCATAGTAATAGACATTTATAAGGGTCCAAATAAGGGACCGTTATAGGTCACTATTACTATGGGTGTCTGTATGAATTTTAAAAATTAAACTGCCTCTGTGGTCTAGCGTTTAAGCCCGTGGTTTAAGACTCGGAGGTACCGGGTTCGATTCCTGGTCGGGACACAAGGATTAATGTAAATAAATACATTTAATTAATATTTGATTTATTTGTGATATTTCTCGAGTTTGGTACGCTGGAGACGTCGACGAGTTTGCGATTTGTCATGATTGGCCTGTAGAAAAGTTGTCTAAATGTGAATCCGCTTCTTTATAAGCGTGGTTTCTGACCACCCCGAAAGGGAAACGGTCGGGATGATACACACACCTTAAGAAAGTTGTCGATAGGTTGTAAGTAAATCCCTCTCGCTCGCACAATCCAACATTTTCAATTTTTTTTTAGAGTGTATTTTTTTGAGCTTTCATGTTCATCTTGGGTTTCAACTTTTAATTAGTAGTAGTAGTAAGTTTTAACTATATGTCTCACGATTTAGTTTGCTAAAATATTTTGAATGTAACACTCAAACTGACAGGTAACGGCTCAGCGTATGCTAGGGGCATGCGTACTGCACCACATAGTTGCTGAGAGGCTGGTTACAGTGAAATTATGTTTAATAAGAATTGGAATGTACTGTATCATTAACATTATGTAGCAGTATAGTTTTATTGTGTCAAAAATAGGAAATCAATCCTTCTGGATTCCAGATTTTTTATTCTAAAAGGCCGTGCTCAGTAACTGAAATTATTCGATTATGATCCAATAAAGGTTATATTTATTTAGAAAAAAAACACACTTGAATACCTGGGCCTGACATATAATTCAATATTTTAAGGATTGTAAAGTACTGTTACTTGTTTTGATATAGGGTTAAGATTTATGATTTTTGAAATTCGTTTAAAAGTTAAAAACAAATGTGGGTTTAATTAACATTATTTCTTACCACATTCAGCATAATCTCAATTTTAAGAGGTGCGTCTAGCGAGACTGTTATTGAGAGATAGTATATACTTATTTTCGAATGTATATATGTATATATTTAAGTAATTATATACATCTAGATTATTATGTAGTGTATGTCTACGGACATTAAGTCCGCCTTTTGTACTTTGTGCATTAAAGTTTTGAAATAAATAAATGAAATAAATAAATATGTAATTGTACCGCATACACAAAAATTAAAAACACATTAAGCCAACTTTACTATAGATGACACTACACATGACAAGTGGCAAGCTCGTCGATTTCTCCAGCGTACCAAACCGATAAACATCACAAATAAATTAAATATTAATTAAATGTATTTATTTACATTAATCAATATTTTTGTGTCCCGACCAGGAATCGGACCCGGTACCTCTGAGTCTAAATCCACGGATTTAACCGTTAGACCACGGAGGTAGTTTACAAATAATTAGTATAATATAATTTAACTTTGGAAGGAATTTAAAACCAAACGCTGCGACAAAAATCTTCAATAGATCCAAGATGATATAATACTTGTAGGTATTGTGTAAAAAAAAGTTAAATATTTATCATATTACCAGCCCTTTTATTACCTCTTTGTACGGAGAGATGGACCAAAATAGTTCTTGTGTTTTAAGTGCACGCGAGGCCCTGACCGGGTGTACTTCAAACGGGCCGACTAACTTTGACTTAGATCATATTGACCAGTCTATTATTATATTTTATTAAGAACCAACACTTGGTCCAAGAATGGGAGTTACTGACGGCAACCACATCCAGTACCTAGCTTCTTCGCTTAAAGGACTTCAGGGAATGGGGAAACAAACTGGATGCATGAAGAGTATTCCACAATTTCAACGTGCGTCAAATGTAATTTCAAATTTCTATGTACGCATAGGGATAGTGGCCGGTTGCGGAATAGAGAAGCTCTTCAGACTACTCACCGTAGTATAGCTTGTAGAAGATGCTCAGTGAAGCCACATATCGGCGAAGCTTTAGCGATTCGAGGGTTTTAGACACATTAGTGTCGTCTACTATCCGAATCGCCCCCCTCTGCAGGACATTGAGAGCATCTGTAACTTATCGAAACCATCTCAGAGGTAAGACCACAATAACCTCATTTTATTTTATTTTTATTATAGGTTTTAATTAGAATGTAATAATTTAGGACAGGGTGACCTTAATTTTATTTTATTTTGTTGCAGTTATGAAAGAAAGTTGTGCAATCGCTTAGCATTTAGAAGGTAAAAACACACTTTTCATAATACGAAATTGAAATAGTAAGTCGACGAAATGCGTAATAGTAAATAATGGAAGGAACTGACGCCACAACCTATCAACATAATTTTTACACTTCTTTTAAATGCTTATAGGAATAGAGAAGAGCTGAAGAAGATGCTGGGAGAACATTCCACATCTTCGTGTTCTTCAGCCTCTTCTCCACATATGACCACCTGACCATTACCAGAGACAAATGGTTATTTAAGGCCGGGTAAATATTTTAGGTCCTTGTAATCAGCAGTTCAAAGACACCGTCTCCCCACGGGGTACAACGGTAACTTACCGATAACAAAATATGTGGACTATTTTTATAATAGATTGATTAGTTAGTTCATTTGTAAAAATAGACAATTATAGTCTCTATTAAACATGATATCAATGCCCCCACAACTTAGGCCCGTATTAAAAACCGATCTGAAGATCCAATATTCACTTAAGTAATAAATGCCTGAGCTGTGGTAGCTAGGTTATAAGAACCATTTCCTTAAAAATACAATAAAGGTGGTGGTTCGAGTCAATAAGAAATACATTTTTCTTACGTACATTAGTCATAGATTTAAATCATCAGAAACGGATGTAAGACTCGACTTTACGTAGTGAAAGTTGGTGCGAGGGGAATCCAAGAAAATCATTACTTACTAAAATAATTGGGCCTAAGCAGGTCTGCCGTCAATATACTTATGGAACGAGTTTCCAATACGGCATTGTAGAAATTAGCAATCATCACAGTATCTGGTTGGGTAGAGAGAGGAGCAGAATGGTGAATGGTGAGCTTCTTATTGCGCAATAAAAAAAGAAGGCTTCCTTTGTAAACCAGCTTATGTTCTGGAAAGCCCATCTCTCGCAGTGTAGGTCTGGGACCGAGCGCGTTTGACACAAGCAGCAAACTAACCAAATCGTGAATAAACTTCAATAATAGAAAAAATTGTTTGCCTAGCGCTGTGAAACGTGTGGTGGTCAATCCTTGTGAGTCCTCCTCCTTTGTACTATTTTTATACCGTTTGTCCACCAAGAGATCCCAGCGGGCCTTCTACATCAATTGGAAGACCATACTTGACCTAAAATCGTAACTGAATGACATAGCATCTAAAATCATAATCATTAACACTATATAAATACAAAAATGATTGTTAAAAAATTGTTTAACGATTCGCTTTTAAAATTTAAGATAAACGTAAATATTAATCATTGGTGCTCCATCTCATATCCAGGCGCGGGGAGAGTAACGTTTTTTGCGGAGGACCTCAAATCTATCGCAAATACGCCAACCTTGGTACCGGTTACGAATTTGCGCCGTTTGGGGTCGAGACGATGGGCCCATGGAGGAGTTGTCAAAGCGGCTGACAGAAACGTGCCAATTATTTCTGTCAACGTATTAGCCTCGCTATAATAATAATAATAATAATAAAGCCATTTATTCCTTAATTAATTAATAATAATGTACAGGTTTTACATAGTCAAGATTTTCATATCAATTAATAATTTCAAATATAAGCTTATAATAATAATAATACTAATTTAACATACTATGTAACTTAAAACTATGTTCTTATATCTAAATTATAAATTCAATGTTTATTTATTTTATCGCTATACAGAGGGGAAATCTTGCTAGTCTCCTTGGGACTATCTCGGATGGGACGTCTCTAGAGGTCATTTTTTATTTATAGTTTAGATTATTTTTAATTTTATTATTTGAGTAGCTTTTTTTAAATTTGTTAATCATTGGTTATTCATTAATAGCAAGAATACATTTTCGAGGCCCAGTATCGTGGAGTTGGGCGGATGACAGACGCATTGGAAAATGTAATTTTTGTGTAGCAGAGTAGACAAACTTCTGTACAACTTCAGCTAGGGCAAGCCAACTCCGCTTTCTATTTAGATACGTGGGGTGACCACCTTTCATTCCACAGTAACAAATCCTAAATTTAAAAAGTGAAAAATGTGTGGTGATAAAGGTAGCAGTATGCAATAATAAGAAATACTGTTTTCTTACGTACATACGTTATAGATTTACAACACCTCCGTTCTCGAAGAGCACGTTAAGTCGTCGGTCCCAGTTCCACTGAAATCAATGGAAAAAAAGCCTTCTTTTTCACTATCATACTCATGCCTCGGAGCAAACTTCTTCTGCTTCGTCCGGTTCAACTCTACCTACCTAGTAGAATCGTTAATTAATTGTCATTAAAAATTGACGTCAAATCCTCGCCAACCCGTCTAGCGTGGCGAGTGTAGGCCAATTTCTCCAGATAATATGTTCTTTCCAACAGTGGAGGTCTAGGACGCTGTATTCTAGGGGAATTTAATGAGAAAAAATATATGTTTACTACTTTACGACACGTACATAAAATAGTCAAATTAAAGTGGGAAACCTCACCAGAGTCCATAAATTGAGATCACTTTGACAGAGATTGTTGTGAGGTTCTTCCCAATACAACGGCTGAGTTGCCTTAAATCAAATTAAAATAATTTATATCCGTATGGTTAGTACATAACACCTGGATATTGTCAATACATACAAGCTAAGAAATAAAAAATAAATAAAAAATATTATCATTGACCATGGCTGAACCGAACCCAACATTAATACAATATTATAACTAAAACATTGTTGCCATAAACGAGGAATGTGTACTAAATTCGTAGCTGTAAAAAGGCGATGTCAGCTTACAATCTAAAATGAAGTTTCTGTAATTGTTACGATTAAAGTTAAAAATGGTGTCGAAGTACCTGTTTTATTTTAAAGGTAAGGCGTCAGCTGGTAGTCGACGACGAAGTTAGAAATTAGATGAAGCCTCTGTAGGCTTCATTATAGCACAACCCAGCCTAAAATTTGAACCGCGCACATTCGTTTGAGTAGTTTATTGCGCACTTTGGACTTTAGCACCCTGTCTCAGCATGGTTACCATAAAATAGTAAGTTACCTAGCGTGTACGATTCTTTTCAACTTTTATGTTTTGTAGGGTTCTTCGCCAAAGATTCTAAGTTTACCTTTTACCAACTTTTAGAATGTGGAGAACCTCTATCCTACAAAGGAACGTTCAAAATTTCACGAAAACTAAAAAACTACGGACTGATGTTACGTTTTGTTTTGTAAACTGTCTAACATATTTGTTCTTGAGTCGTAATATTTAATTATTACATTGCTGAGTGTTATAGATTTTAATACTTTATAATTCAGTGGTACATTTTTACAACCGACCCGCCACCGTTCTAATTCATCATCATCACCTTAAAACACAGTGTCCTAGACCTCCACTGTTGGAGATGGGCCTTCCAGAATATATATTTATACTAACACCACTGTGACCTTGCACCCACCTGATGGTATGTGGTACGCGAGATCATTGAATGTAGCAACTGGAATCAGACACTCATGACTGACATCAATCTCCAATACTATGCCAAATTGATTAGGCATATATTTGGAGAATTTGGCCTACACCTTTCCTGTTCGTTTCCTGATCAGGACACAATAAATTATTTAATTTGTTTATGATATTTTTAGAGTTTGGTAAGCTAGAGACATCGACAAGCTTGCCACTTGTCATGATGGGCCTATAGTAAAGTTGGCTAAATGTGAATCCTCTTCATTAACAAAAAAATTAGTGGTGGTGGCAATTTGTTCCATATCTTTGGAACAGCATACAAAGAGCTCCTGCTGAACGCGAAGGTCTTGCATCGAGGAAGCATAGTAGTGTGAAACTGAATTGCGCGGGATATCGTTTGGGATATTGCGGCCATGACATTTTCTTATAGTAAATTGACCAAATGGATAGTTCTATGTGCGCTCACCTTTAATTGGTTATTTTTTTTAAGTTACATGATTAAAATGAGTTTTAGAGTCCATATTTAATTAACAATATAATTATTCGAAGTAGATACAAAAATATTAAAATAAAATAGATTAAAATTAGCTAATTAAAAATAAAACTAAACTAAAAATACCTATGAAATTAAAGGTATTCTACAAAATAAACTATGGGCTTACCACCAGAAGTGTACCTAAAACGCTTGCCGAATTTCCTCGTTGAATTATAATGGAAATATTCTGTTTTAGGTAGTTATGGCATTTGAGATCGCCACACTCTTGAAAAATTTGTTTACCTAGCTCTTTTATGAATTTGTGGGTATCAACAATCAGTAACAATTAAATATTTATCCTCTGCCTACCTAAAGGAAAACTTGTGAAGGTAGTCGTTCCCAATTCTAATCAGTTACATGTACCTACTTTAGTTAACATTCATTACCGAAACTCAAGTGAATCGAAACATTGTTTTTGCTGTTTTGCAGCAAGGTGCTAGCAAGTAAAACCAGGTCACAAACACTAGTCGGAAATAGTACAAATTGTTGCCCAACTTGTGAATTTATGGCCCACTTTGTTGCACTATTAAAGTAGGTTCAAACGGTAGAAAAATATTTTTAAACTAGGTGGATAATATTGTGTATTTTTTGTTGTAAGTATCTAATATCTAATTTTATTTGACCGCCTCCGTGGTCTATTGGTAACAAACGTTGCCGTGAACTCGGGAGATCGTGGGTTCGATTCCCACCGGGGTCAAGTTGTACATTGTATAATTTGCCTCGGTCTGGGTGTTTATATGTATAATATGTATATATTTACAAAAAAAAAGTATAATATGTAAGTTTATCAAACATCTAGTTTCCGTAACACAAGCCTTACGACGGAAATTAGATGGCACTGTGTATATTAATTAGAAATATTTATTTATTATTTATTTATTTATTGTAAAACTTTATCGCACAAGGTACTAACGGCATTCTTTATGCTTGATATTTTAGGAACTAATTTAATCATATTTACCTAAAAATGGTAAAAAGTATCATCACGACCGCACCGACGAACAGAGATTAAGATTGAGATTGACGACAAGAGATTGACGAACCAGATATATAATGCGAAAGTCGTGGGTAAAAGAGGCCCTGGCAGACCAAGACTTACCTATCACGATCAAATAAGTGCATTAAAAAGCCATCGAAACAAACGGGCATGTATGAGAAGAAAAATGAAAGATGAATGTCGAAGAAGCGAAAGAGGTATGTCGTAATCGTGACAATTGACTTTACCGCGCTCGATTGTCTCTGGCTACCCCGCAAGATATGTATGTATGTACGACCGCATCCTTTCCGGGGCGGTCAGAAATTCAGTTTTTTTTTAATAATTGGATTCTTCGCAAGAGTCTTGCGCTAGACCAATGTCAAGAATAACCCTAGTTAGGTCTTGCTTTATTGCAAGACCAAGATTGGGCATCACTACAATTGAGTGGGCAGAAGGTCAAATGCCGTGCCAAGTATGTAAAAAATATGCAAGTTAAAACACGTTGGTCAGCGCTCAAGATTCTTGTCAGTTTACCATTACAAACATGTTTAACGGAACTGCAAAAATTATCAACACAAGATATCAGTATCAAACCTAACCATCATTCGCCTCTAACATAAAAAACTAGTCTGAGAATCTGTCCATCTGTCTGTGTCTTTGATTGACAGTTAAACTGACAGCTATTAAAGAATTTTGAGGTTCATGGGCGGGTTATGTTCGGTACGTGAACGACCTTCTCTTTTTGTGTATCTAATTTAACAAAATAGTTATTAGGTGTTTTTGCCTTATGAGTTATAGATTTTAAACTTAAGGTACTTTGATTCATATGGCCGTAGTCTGTTTCTTTAAACGTAACTGTTAAAAGACATAACCCATTTTGATAAAAAATAAATAAATTGTAGATTTAGTATTTTTACTATACTCGTATATTACTCCTCGGCCAGGCGCTCTGCTGTGGGTTTCCATGGTCCCATCGTCGCGAACCCAAACGGCGCAAATTCGTTACCTGTACCAAGGTTAACTTATGCATTCGCTACGTCTTCGGCTTGCGTAAGTATGATCATGTCTCCCAATTTCGCTTTCAGTTAAAATAGCTCGATATCCGCTTTCGCCGGTCTATCCATCTTCTCTCTTTACTTTATAACGTTCTCAATCACCCTAAAACACCTTCGTACCTTAAATCCCACTTTGAATTTCTCTCTAATACGCACAACTGTGCTCTTCGCTCCTCTCACAACAATCAGCTAAAGATTCCTTCGCATTTCTCTAGCAGATATTCAGATTCCTTCACTGTTGCTGCCGCTCGTCAGTGGAACAAGCTACCCCTGGCTATAAGGCGTGCACCGTCCGTTAACGTATTTAAAAACCTTCTAACCACATTATTTCTTGAGAAACAGAATGTGTGTCTCTCGAATTAGTTGTTTGACTTTTTATTTATATATATTTATTTATAGTGTATGTTTATGTATGTATGTATTATATAGTATGCATGTGTGTTGTTTTTTATATTGTGTATGTATATGTATATTTAATAAATGCGTAATTATGTTTATTTACTAATTTAAGCTATTTTAATATTTTTCTTTATCCTGCCCATTACCTTACATGATCCCCAAGGTTAGCTAGTGCAGAATGCCTTATGGCGTTATAGCTCGCCTATTAGGTTTTTAAGTGCAATAAAGTATTTAAATAAATAAATAAAGGTTGACGTATTTACGCAAGTTGAGTCTCTCAGCAGAAACCGCCGCACCTTGTGTAAGCGTTAATAAATTGTCATTAAAAATATATACATAAAACCTTCGCCAGGCGAGTGTAGGCCAAATTCTCCAGAAATTTCAGGAAGGTCCATCTCCAATAGTGGAGGTCTAGGATTCTGTGTTCTAGGGGCTGTAATGAAAATAAACTTAATATTGTCATAGTTAATCGTGTATTGATAAATCATTTATGACCAATAAACTGTGCGGGAATCACGTCGTTGTGATCTGACAATGCACAAATTATTTTACAGTTTTAAGTTCATTAAAACTTAAAGTTAAAACAAAAAGGCATAAAGTTCAAATTGCTAATGTGTAGGTAATGTAGGGGGACTGCTCTGAACATACAAAGTCTTCTTAACAGCGTTTAACGGTTTGCATCCATCTCGCTCGCACAATACATCATTTTTAAAGATTATTCAAGTCTGAATTTACTTTAGAGTATTGTAGTCTACTACCTATACCTATTTTATTTCTAGGTAAATAAAATTACGGACATTTTAGACTTATTTCGACTTTCATATACCTAATTTTGAATAGAGAAAAATAGCTAAAACATTTATAACTATTTTACTATATTGTTATATTTGTCGAGTTTGGTACGCTAGAGAAATCTACATCACGACCGTATTACTTCCGAGGTGGTGAGAAGGCCAACTTTCACAGAAGTGAATTCACATTTAGCCAACTTTATAAATATAGACCAACACTTATTCATTTCATTATTATTTATTTAAAGTTATAACTGCCTACGTGGTCTAGCGGTTAAGTCCGTGGATTTAGACTCGGAGGTACCGGGTTCGATTCCTGGTCGGGACACAAAAATATTTATTAATGTAAATAAATACATTTAATTTATTTGTGATATTTCTCGAGTTTGGTACGCTGCTGGAGACATCCACAAGTTTGCCACTTGTCATGATTGGCCTATAGTAAAGTTGGCTAAATGTGAATCCGCTTATTTATAAGCGTGGTTTCTGACCATCCCGAAAGGGAAACGAAATATTTAATCTAACAAAGGATAAGTAAGGTTACTTAGCCTGAGATCTTAGCTAACAAAAGTACATAACCAATTAGTGATAATATAATAATAACTGACTAGTACCTATATAGCTTTTTATATAATATAATAGATTTTGTATTTATGTTTTATTTATTTAGTTTTTTTTCACAGACCTAAATGTTCGTATTATATTTGCACTTGCTTTTAAATAAATAAATAAAAATAAATAAATAAGTAACTTTATTTAGTATACTTTACAAGATATTCATAACCACATCATATAACATCATGATTTATTGTACAGATAAACAAGTAGCCGAACAAAGCCTATATATGTATACATATAGGTCTATCCGTCAGCCGTTAATGCTAAGATACCCTTAAAATTTTAAGAGATAAACTGACAGATTACATAGATTCAATACTGAAAGAAACGAAATCATACGGCCAAACACAATTCCCCAGATAATCTTAAAACCTGCTATTTAAGGGTAGAGAGCCTGATCTGTGATCTAAAGGTACAAAAGTCGGAATACCGCATCGGAATAAGTACCTCTAATAGCTAATGGCTTCTAATTGTTTAGCTCTTACTATCTCGGAGACGATCGACCGATGTCGCCAATAGGGTTGCGACATATTTTTTGTCACCACAAACAATAATCCATTCTTCTCCTATTAAGTCGATATCCCACTGATAGCGATCGTGACACCGTCGCAGTCGCAGCTTATCCACCAGCCGCCTCCAATGGTTCCGGTCCTCGGCGTAGTGAATTGCCTGGTGCACAGGGATGTTTAGTTGGCCAGTCACCTGACTGGACCATCGCTTGAGGCGATCTTTCACTTCTTTCCATTCTTGAACCTACCCAAGGTGGGCACGGTGGCACATGCCAAACACTGTATAAAACTGACTCGATAGTTAAGATGTTCGATAGGTACGTTGACGTAACGTAGGTTTGACTGAGTTGTAATGAACGGAATTCCATCAATGACGTGACATCACTTTCGGACCGTATATGTCTGATATAAATATGAAGGGATATTTGTAGTAGGTATATTAAGTTCTCAGTTACATTATTTATTTAAAATTTGGAATACAAACAGAGATCATTGCGACATTTTTTATATAAACAGTTCAAATCAACAATTATGAGCCAGAATCTATAAAAAATACTCACAAGGAACATTAACGAAACCCATACAAAAAAAAAACAAAAAAATATTTAAGACGATTAAAGAAACAATAAATTATTTTAATGTATCAACACGACCGTTTCCCTTTCAGGGTGGTCAGAAACCACGCTTATAAATAAGCGGATTCACATTTAGCCAACTTTACTATAGGCCAACAAAGTGGCAAGCTCGTCGATGTGTCCAGCGTACCAAACTCGAGAAACATCACAAATAAATTAAATATTAATTAAATGTATTTATTTACATTAATAAATATTTTTGCGTCCCGACCAGGAATCGAACCTGGTGCCTCCAAGTCTAAATCCACGGACTTAACAGCTAGACAACGGAGAAAAACACTTTAACTAAAAATAGTATTAGATCACACATTCTACGTATTGGTTCACGAGCTCCGTTTGTCGTTGATATACATATAATGCAGGTAAAATAGTCGACGCCGCCGTAGTCTTAAGGCTTTAAAAATAGTGTAACAGAAATTTATAATATTTATTATTTTAGGATTAGACAACCCTAGGAAATCCGCGCGCGTTAACGGTAACAATGGATAAAATCGTTTTGATCCGCCGATAACCTCCAGAACCGTTCAGATAGAGAGACATGAAACGGTGTACTATCTTTAAAAACAACTATTATAACTTTTGAATAACTAATAATTATACGCCTTATTACAAACACTCTTTATAGTATGAAGTTATTTCAAGTTCGACAGCAGCTGTTCTTATAAACAAAATATATATGTATATTGATTCCACGCCTTTCTGTTCGTAAGCGAGAGTTTAGGTAGAAATTCTCATTTATGTTGTGACATCAGTCTAAAGCAGTAATATAGCATACTCTAACACGCTATAAAAGTGTAAGTATATTAAATTAAAAAATAAAAATTATAAAACCTGCCTGCGTAAAAAATATCTTAATACATTGAATTTTTTAATAATAAATGTTGCTAACCAAATTGAAATCATTATAGATTCTAAATGGTCACTCTTAATGAAAAATTATAAGATAAACCTCAACATGATTTTTAAATACCTATTCGATGATACCCCACTTAAAATACTTATTGTAAATTTGACATGTAAAAGTGCAAAATATTTTTTTTTGTCCTATGCTATTTAGAGAAAAAAAACAAACACACATACAAACATATATACATAAATATAGGCTGATAAACACATAACCTTTTCTTGCGATGCGCAGTCGGGTAATAAAAAAAGAAAAAGCTAGCAACATTAGTGTCACATCAAAAGTGATTACGTAAATCAGCCAATCATAGCTCTTTTAACTAAGCACGAATAATTCCAAATTCAAATAAACGTCAAAGCTGACAGCAAATCAAATTACGACAAACTGTCCGTGAGCTGGGACGTGTAAATTGTGCTCTAATTGTACCTATTACTGCCCACCGTGCGAACTCGGGCGTAGGGTGCCCACTAACTTTTATTTTAAAGAATTATAGGCACGAATAAAGAGCGCTGAAAAAAGTATAACGTTGGTTGATTTAAAACCATTATTTATTTAATTAAACTTTATTGCACAATGGCAATTAATTATTTAAAATATTTTATTGCACTTTACTTAAAAGTATGTAATTGTAAAGGCGAACTTAAAATATGTGGGGTACAATTTTAACCTTATTATAAATTTACTATTTAACAGACTTCTTAAATACTTATTAACATATAATAGAGAGATATATCTATTATATGTTTTATCTATTATATGTAATTTATAGTTCCTAATATATTTTAAAATAAAATAAAATATTCATAAATTAAAAAAATTGTATTACGTAGTTTTTTTAAGATATGAATTGAAGGAGCTTGCCTGATGGTCAATGGAAGATTGTTCCACTGACGAGCAGCCGATACGGTGAATAATTCTGAATATCTGCTGAAAGTGTGGGATGGGATTTATCAGTTGGTTGTTATAAGAATAACGTAGATAATTAGGCAGACCTAATGTCGCAAATATGTTATTATTGTCAAAATTTCGGAACGGGTAAGTAACTACCAAATTAACTTGATGATCATTATATATTTGTGTTTTATTATTTAAATTTTGGTTTAAGTTTGGTTACCTACTTAAGTTTGGTTACCTAGTTAGTTCTTACTTGTATTATTATTATTTAAAAAAAAACTTCTACTTTTAATACCTACCTATGCACTTTAATCTTAATTTCGTTTTTATTTAGTATATTGTTTAGGACTTATATATTGTGTACCATGTCCTTAAATAAATAAAAAAATAAAAAAAAGAAGATCATATCATCATCATCATCAGCCTGTCTCACTGCTAGATGTAGACCTCCTAGGTTTGCCACTGCGCGCGGTCTTGCGACTCCCTCATCTAAGCTTCAACAGCGACCATGTTTTTATTTCTCTTCCCTGGCTCACCAAAGTTATCGACAGGTGGCCACTTATTGATGACAACGACCTACTATTGGGAACAACATATCGAATCCCTATTTTTCTGAGGTTCTCATCTTATCTAAGGCTAAATTGTGTTGCAATCAGATCAGCACAGCAATGTTGCTTTGCTGACAAACTGACAGCCGTCTCGTCACACTCATTAACCGGCGCTTAGACAGTTTTGCTTAAAGAACCTCAGAGCACATTGGCCCTACAGTTCGAATTTCGTTTTAATGCACATAAACAATTATTAAACGATTATTATGCTTAACAATATTGACAACCCTGGAAAAATGTGCGACCCTATAATTTAAACGTACTCGAGCTTTTATAAATGAAATAAATAAATACTTCAAACTACGTTGTTAAATGTATTAATTTTGATGACCAGTTAATAAATGGTGAAGCAATTACGGTCTGGGCACACCGAATGTGTATATGTAGAAGTACTTATACATTTTTTTATACTGTGCACGAAGTGTTTAATGGCGTCAACGTCTACGTCTAAGATTGGGAGCAACTGTCGCTAGCCGCTTACGACTGGTACCTACTATTATGACACCGTACCCATCTTATAAAAAGTAGAACGCGAGGTCCAAGACAGGCAGCGGAAACGTTCAGGCCCGAATATTGAATAGGCCTGAGTTAGAGATTTATTTAATTATTTAGTGCACGCAGCAATACATAACTATTACATAATACTCCATATTATACGAGCCTGTGACCCCCAAATACCTTAAAGACAGCTTCACTTTGCTTGGTTCGCATCATGACAGAATTCTTGGCTCTTCCTTTAATACTACTTTTGCTATCCCCTCTCACCACTCCGCTTTTATGTCCAAGTCGTTTGCAGTTGTGGCTGCAAGGCTTTGGAATGACCTACCGACGGAGGTTAAAGATGCTCCAAACAGAGCTATATTTAAAAGATTAGTTTACAGACACTTTTGGGTTCATAATTTTCTTAAAATTTTTATTGATTGTTGCTTATTATTATCCTACATCATCGGTTATCATATAGTACGTAGTACTTAATTTATGTTTATGTAGTATATAAATAGTATAACTTATTTAAGTAGTTTATATATGTATGACGTGTATAAATTTGTACGTAATTTTATTAATAAATAATTATTATAAGCAAAACATTATGTCACGCCTTTGTATATTTATGTGCAATAAAGTTTTAAATAAATAAATAAATAATATTAGTATTTATTTATTTCCAAAGATGCTCACTACAAGTTGCAGTCAACGCCTGCTAAAATTTAAATTAATCTGCTAGGCATTAATCTGGATGACAGTTCGAACATATAAATGAGAACAGAATGTTTGTTCCACTATTGAGAAGCGAAAACTGTGAAAGAATCTGAATGCCTGCTTTAAAAAATATAATTCATGTCTAGTTTGGAAATATCTGTCTGTTTTTAAGAAAGTATGAAGATATCTGTCTAAATATGTTTATATTGTGTGACTTTTTTTATAAACAAACATCATTTCCAAATAATAACAAAAAATAATTTAAAATACTTTATTGACAATAAACAAAACATTGCTTATTTTAAATAAACAATATAAAAGGTATTTACGTATTTATAACAATTTCTATATTAATAACAATTTTCACTTTATAGACATCAATGCCTCAACTGCCGGTGCTTTTAGGAAGTTTATTTTGGACATACTAAAACCACAATCTGTTATTTATACCTATAATTATTGTTGTTTACTTATTATTTATTTTTTTCTTCTTCTTTACTCATATTTTTCTTTTTTTTCTAATTGTTGTTTAACTTCACTATCTGACGTTACCTATTTATACAATCTGTGGTTTATGCCGTTGGTAACAAACTTATTTTTTTTTTATTTAAATGTACTTATATACAATCATAATGTACGAGTATATGTGTGTTACAGTTTGTAAACTCAAATAAATAAACTTAAAAAAAAAAACCGTTCCGGTGTGGTCACGCTTTTCTCTCTCCAGCGTACCAAACTCGAGAAATATCACAAATAAATTAAATATTAATTAAATGCATTTTATTTACATTATTAAATATTTTTGTGTCCCGACCAGGAATCGAACCCGGTACCTCCGAGTCTAAATCCACGGACTTAACCGCTAGACCACGGGGGCAGTTATTATCATTAGTTACAATTTTCCCACTATCCGTTTTATTGCGTCACATTAATTTAATATTATTAATTAAACAATCACCACTAATTAATTTAATCAGAACACAAAAGAGTAGCACCGCGTGTGTACCGTGACGTCATCATTTAAATATGGCGGCGGTTAGCAAATGCTGCATGTCATTAACAACGTATTTGACACTCAACATAGGCAAATAATGTTGTAGATAAACACTTTACAACACATATCTGGTCATACGAGTACATAACTTTTATTATTTATTATTATTAACAAACCTAATCTAACCCTAGATACTTAGATGCAGAACGCTATCTTAACCTTAATCTTATGACTATATACATACATACATACATACACTTCACGCCAAATCCCTTGCGGGGTAGGCAGAGACAATTGAGCGCCACTTGTCACGGTCACGACACCTCTTTCGCTTCTTCGACATTCATCAACCTCTTCATACATGCCCTTTTGTTTCGATGGCTTTTCAACGCACCTTCAGCTATTGTTTTATTAATTTGGTCGTAATATGTGAGTCTAGGTCTGCCAGGGCCTCTTTTACCCACGACTTTCGCATTATATATCTGGTTCGTCAATCTCTCTGCATTCATCCTTTCAACATGCCCGAACCATCGTAGCATGCCTTTCCTTATTTTTGTCCCTATGCTTTCTTTCATACCTACCCTTTTTCGTATTTCGTCATTACGTATGCGGTCCTATTATGACTATATCAGGCATGTATATATACGAAGTAGTCACATTTATTAGGACGCACAGTAACCTATTTACTTACCAAAAATGTCTTTAAAAGTAGTCGACATCCAAACACTATTGCCTATACTAAGACACCAAAAAGCAGAGTTTTCGATAATAACTCTTACATTATGTGCATTCGTATTTATAACAAGTTACCAGAGGTTCTCAAACAATTACCCAATAATCAGTTTAAATCTAGAATCAAGAAGCTATTGGTAGAGTGTTGTCTTTATTCGTTAAGCTAGTTTTATTCATACAAATATAGAAATTGTAATAATCTCGCATACGAGTATTATTTTATGCCAACTAAATTCATGACATTTTATTTATTACATAAATTAATTTATATTGTATAAATTGGTAATTAATTTAGTTACTATAAATTTGTGTGCCAGAAATGGCGGAGTATGTGAGCTATTTAAAAACTATGTACCTATTTACTATATTCCATACAAATAAATATTATTTAATTTCATTTGAAAAGCGACCTTCACCGATCTATTACTCAAATAAAATTCACTTTTTATATATAAGGTGCCCCAACAAGAGATCCGGATTTAATGTTAAAGAAAAATTTGTGCTTTTGGAAATGTTTAATTCTCGTCCACGGTGCCAAATGGACGTTCCTGGAGTCTAGGCTACAAATTCCCTCACTGCAGCTATATTTTCGAGTGATCTACAAGGACGATGACGAACAATGATCTTCAGCTTATCCATCAACTTAAATTTGGCCCCAAATTTCGTAATTAATTCATTTGGCGAACTGTTTTCGCAAAACTCATTTTTGTAATATGTTTGTTAGAATAATTATTATATTAAAATATCATCACGACCGTTTCAGAAACCATGTGGTCGGAAACCACGCTTATAAATAAGCAGATTCACATTTAGTATTACAGGACCATCATAACAAGTGGCAAGCTCGTCGATGTCTCTAGCGAATAAAACTCGAGAAATACTACAAACAAAGTTCCGAACATGAATGGAACCCGCTACCTCTGCGTCTGAATCCACGGACTTAACCGCTAGACCACGGATGCAGTTTTTTATTAAGTTAAGTTTATGTCTATTATTTAAATAGTTTTTAATTATTATTATAATGTTGCTTACTTATTATAAAATAAATATATCTTAAATTATATTTTTCGCAGATTATTTTTTATGTAAAGTTTATAATAATATATCATGTGCCATATAAAATACTCTGGCTCAGCATATATGAGTAGGTATCTCAGATTTTAGAGTAAAAAATATCAGTAACATCAAATAGTATCACTATAGCAAAATTCACTGGGTGTCATAGTTGCTTTGCCTAGAGAATTCCTATAGAAATGTATTTTTAAGGAATAATTGTATCATTCTGTAAGTACTTAAATAAGCATCTGAAACTCTACCAACTTAAACCATTTTTATTGCGCAATTTGTGCTTAAAATTATGGTAGGTATATTGACAAATTATCCCGCTAACAATATTGTCAGGTTAAACAAAATTTTCCTGCTTGCCCGGACCAGTGAAAGCCCGTGTGTTCAGAGCGCCATGAAATGTCACATCATTTAATTTGGGCTCTAATTATTGCGGCTACTGCTGTTGCGATGCATACATATTGATCATTTGGAGCTACAAAAATAGTGCATCCATTTTGTTTTTTTTACAGCTGTGATTTTAAACTGCCTCTAAAGGTTAAGTCTGTAGATTAAGACACAGAGGTACCGGGTTCGAATCCTAGGACACAATAATTTATTTATGTATGTAACCACATGATTATAATGGTAAAGTTTACAAGATATTTTTATCATAATACGCGGATCTACCGGGTTCGATCCTTAAAAAATAAATTGTTATATTTCTCGATATTGGTACGCTAGAGAAATCGACATCACGACCGTATCACTTACGAGGTGGTGAGAAGGCAAACTTTGACAGAAGTGGATTCACATTTAGCCAACTTTATAAATATAGGCCATATAGGCCAACATTTCATTATTATTTATTTAAAGTTATAACTGCCTCCGTTTTCTAGCGGTTAAGTCCGTGGATTTAGACTCGCAGGTACCGGGTTCGATTCCTGGTCGGGATACAAAAATATTTATTAATGTAAATAAATACATTTAATTAATATTTAATTTATTTGTGATATTTCTCAAGTTTTGTACGCTGGAGACATCGACGAGCTTGACACTTGTCATGATTGGCCAATATTAAAGTTGGCAAAATGTGAATCCGCTTATTTATAAGCGTGGTTTCTGATCACCCCGAAAGGGAAACGGTCGTAATGATACTTTACTTTTTTTATTTATTTAAAGTTATAAATTAAGTAGTGTCTAGGTGTGCTCACTATGATATAATTTGCCTTATCCAGCCTAAATGGACATCGACGTTGGCATAATTCGTTGGTGTATAGGTATTATGTATTGTGTACGGACGTTATACATGATCAACTTAACTGAGTTAATTACTGCCGGGATTCTCCAGCGTTTAAATGTCCGTCAAACTCCACTATGCCTGCTTTTCACTTCTAATCAAACTAGGACTTGATATAGTGGTACTGATGTCATTATAGTACAAGGTCCACCGATCGCTTACCCGAATAAAATTAACTAGCAAAATCGGCTGTCATCGGTTATTTCTATCGTACGCTGTTTAAATCAAGCGAGCGAGCATTCTTAGAATATTCCATAGAATACTGTCTCCGTGGTCTAGCGGTTAAGTCCGTGGATTTAGACTCGGAGGTACCGGGTTCCATTCCCGGTCGGGACACAAAAATATTTATTAATGTATAAAAATAAATTAAATCATATTTAATTTATTTTGGTACGCTGGAGACATCGACGAGCTTGACACTTGTCATGATTGGCCTATAGTAAAGTTGGCTAAATGTGAATCCGTTTATTTATAAGCTTGGTTTCTGACCACCCCGAAAGGGAAACGGTCGTGATGATACTTTAAAGGTAGAACAACAAAAATGTGTCAATGTAATTTTTAAATGTTGTTTTAGGGGTGAAATTTAATAAAAATATGTCCATTAATAGAGACGTGAAGGGCCAACAAATATACATACTTACATAGTTTCTTTCATTAACGGAATGATAGAGTATTTGGTTGGGTAGGGAGAGAAGTAGAATGGTGGATGGTGAGCGTATTATCGCGCAGTAAAATAAGTATAAATAAGGGAGGACTCCTTTTCTTAAACCAGCCTATTGTCGGTCGCAAGCCCGAGACACTATTCTTCTCATCTCTTACCCACACACGATGGACCCGGCACCTGCACGGTGAATCCATGCAATGCTTAGAAATTTATCTTCTTCTCTCTTTATATCTTTAGTACGATTAACACTCCATTTTACAAAATCCTTCTTGTTTGTCATTTAAAAATAAAATTGTTGCCCAGCAATCAGAAAAAGCGCATTACACTGTTATAAAAATTATGACACTATCTAGAGAGGCGACGGTCGTCGGCGAGGCGTGGGGAACAAATAAATTATTTCTTCACACAGACAACATAAGCCACTGGAAAAATAAGCAAAGTATCTACTTACGGGCGCAACGTTCGAAATTCAAAAAGGAAAAGCAATGGAAACGCAACCGTGAAGCCGCGGAAAATAGAACGCGATATTTTTATTTAGTGCAATTTACGATCTATAACAATAAATTATGTAGTTTAATATCTTTTTATTTATTAAATTTATAGATTAATGAGTGGTTATTGCAGACCTAGACTGATAATTAGATGAATAGTAAAAAATAATGTTGCTAGATCTAACGGTTAAGTCCATGTATTTAGATGCGCGTACGGTACGATTCCTGGTCGGGACATATTAATTAATTATTTTTTGACGTAATATTTTGCGAGTTTGGCATACTAAAAACATTGACGAATTTGCCACCTGTCATGATGGGCCTATAGTGAAGTTGGCTAAATGTAAATCCGCTTGTTTGGAAAAGTGTGTAATCAAACCACCTCAGAAGAGCTACTGTCGTGATGATACGCGTGACTTTAGACTTTAAAATGCAAACAGAAAAGTATAATAAAAATAAATTTAAAATTACTCGAAGCCCCTTCACCAACTTATGCCAAAAAAATACTAACTACTGTTCATACTACATTAAACAAACCTCTCAAAATCTTGCTTCGGTAACTCATTCCAAACGTGGTATATCACTAAACAGAGGGGCGAATGGCCTGTCGACTTTATTTCATTTCATAGTAAATTGCAATAATTACATTAGTAGAGCTGCTATAAATCAGAATAACCCAACATATCTATTCGAAACAGGATCGAATCGATTTTAAATTGTATTGTTTTGAGCAAAACAGAATTGGTGTAGGTATTTGACGCGAAATGATGCGCACAATCAAAGTTTTTTTAATTTTAAGGGCAGTCGCACACGAAGCTAAGTTAAGGTGCGTAGCGTATCCGTCCGCAGCCATGGAATAGCACCATAAATTAAGTATATATTAGATATGTATATTACGAGTTTGTAGTTAAAAAAAAAAAAATTAATCATTTATTTACTTTCCAATACATATAACTTATTAAATAGCCCGCCAAACTGTAACCACAGTTTGTTGGCGGAGACAATTACTCTCGAAGCTTAATAATAAATATTTATAGTAGGTACATAAAAAAGATGCGCGGGCGCGAACCACTCTCCCCCCGCGCGACCACCCCGTCCGCTAGTTAGAATTACACCACACAAGGTCTGGCCAAGAAGTTATCAAAACGGCTAACGGAAAAATTTGGAGGCAAGAAAACTGGCAAATGTTTCTGCCAACGTATTAACGTAGTAACGCTTTACTACACAGAGGAGAAATGTTGCCAGTCTCCTTGGGACTATCCCTGAAGGATCATCTCATTTTTTATTTATTTATAGTATATTTTGTATTCACTGCCTTCGTGGTCTAGCAGTTAAGTCCGTGGATTTAGACTCAGACCGGGTGCGATTCCTGGTCGGGACACAAATATATTTATTAATGTAAATAAATACAATCGATATTTAATTTATTTGTGATATTTCTCGAGTTTGGTATGCTGGAGACATCGACGAGCTTGCGACTTGTCATGATTGGCCTATAGTAAAGTTGGCTAAATGTGAATACTTTACTTTTTTTCTTTTATATGTTGTATTAGGTTTAGTTTACATTTAATATTATTTTTACTTTTTATGTATTTTATAATTATGAGAGTTTAAAAAAAAAAAAAAAAAACTTAACAACATATTGTCGTTCCATTGCTAAAGATGGGATTTAAGATTAACGTGCGTAGCGTGTCCGTGCACAGCAATAGAATACAGCCTTCACACCTTACAATGTATTATTATTTATTTTATTAATACAAAAAAAAAATAAAAAATAGTAGAAGTTTCTGGATATAGTCTAAAACGTGGAAATGGAGCCATTGAATTTTGTACTTTTAATCATGTAATTTTTGTTGGTAGAGATATTTTTAGAGGTATTTTTTTATAATAAAATATATATTTTTTATATATATATCGAAGTAGATACAAAAATATTAAAATAAAATAGATTAAAAACTAATTATAAATATAACTAAAATAAAAATACATATGAAATTAAAACTATTCTACAAAATAAACTAATTATATTAAAACTAAATAAGCTCATCGTCAATAAGACAATTGCTCCACTATATATTGGTCTATTTTATGTCTTTCGTGCGAACAATTCAAAACCGAGACCAATTCAAATACATTAAAGAATAGACCATCTAGACTGCAAAGCGACAAACTTTTGCAAGATCTCTATGAAAAATGATTAGATGCTGACACGTCACATAAATGTTGTAAATGATGGTAGCTTTGGTTGTCTTGATGGGAACATCAAACTAGCTCGAAGGAAACCAGGATGTAATAATATCTAGGATTTTCTTGTCTAGTTAAAAGCTGTGCTGGCTCGGTCGGAAAAACACATTCCTTAAAAAATAGCATTTTATGTCTTCTTTCTCTAAACTATATTGACATAAATATTAATTTAATTTGAATACCAGTATTTTTTCTAAACCTATATTTTAACATCAATATAGACAGAAAAGTAAATTCGAAAATTATAAATAACCTTTAAAAAAATCTTGTAAAAAAATATAATGACTTGGCAAAATATTGATGTTAAGTTTCTAAAGAAAATAAATTCTAGCAGATGACTGTATCAAAATGCAAAGCAATATATCACGATCAAAGACAGACATTGTACAGATGCTGTATTAGGGATCTCACCAAATTCGCTAGACCCTATTCAATTTCCTAATCCCTCTATGAAAACTCAATTAACTACTGACTAGATTAACGCCCTAAATAAAGGAATACATGGAAAAACAATTAAGGGAAAACGGCTAAACAATGGAGTTTATTTCTCGAAACGACCAAGTGTCGTTGTGGTCGCTATAACTTTTCAACTTGTCGCCTGAGTAGAGAGAGGTTTGGGCCTTCTTAACACGATGCAAGTTACTGCACAAGTATCTTTCAAGTTTTAAGTTCGTTTTCAAACTAAACCTAAACTTGCAAGGAAAAAAATGAAATCACTAGTCACTAGATGCAATCAAGCGTCCATTAGCGCTCATTTTATTTTAGAACCTTTTTCTAACTCCATTTATTGTTACATAATAATATCACATAGTCTTATAATTTTGAACAATATGTGACAAAATAAATTATGTGTAATGGTTATAAGTTATGATTTTAAAATTACTTGTAAAAATAAAAAGATAAACAAAACTATACTAAATAGCTAGGTAAACATTGTAGTGCATGGCAGAGTAGATGAAAGAGGTTCGCTATGTTAAAAATATCAAAATTGTTGCAGGCCCTTTAATTATATATTTTCTAGAGCTAATAATTAACGCTTAATTAAAAAAAATACCAGTTAACTTGAACGTGTAAACTGTCCCCAAAGTGAAACCATGCTTTAACCTGAGTATTGTTTAAGAGATTAGGGCAGATATGCTTGTTCTCCTGTAATATATATTTAAGTTATTTTAATAGAATATGCAAATAAGTCCATTTTAAGAAATGCGCTCTACTAATGAAATTCACACCTAAAGAGAAGATAGAATAAGTACCTTAAAAATATTGGATAATTATTAATTTTATATTTTACACACAAAACTTTTATAGAATCTAAAACGTTAGCAGATCTAAAAAATAATATGAAGCCTAGACAAGCTAAAAGTGTTTTGAAGCTTTAGTTTTGATGCACACTGAAATGCCGAATCTCAATTCTTCTCAAACCTCTTCCGTATTTTTACTCCAATTTTACCAAAAGTTCAAAATACATTTACAAAATGTAATATTGTACGTATTTTGCGGAGTTAACTTTTTAGTTTTTAGCGTTCACCTCACGTCTGGAGGTTCGCTCGCTACAGCTATCTGTAACTCCTTTATTGTTGAAAATGTGCGATTAAATGTGTTTCCTTAAGGATTTATGTTTACGTGTATACCTCACAACAAATCGACCTATATACCCGTTTTTTTATTTCTATTACAATAAGGTTTAATTTTGAATATTTTTTTGATAACCTATTTTATTAGATTTAGGTTTTTTGTCATTTGACGGCAATCCTTCGTCTCTTACAAACCTATAATAATAATAAAGGATTTAGCAGTACCTGAATATTTATAATCATTGAAAGTTTTAGCTTGGTCATCATCATCGTTGTATAAATTCTCTCTGTTGAACTCGGTTTTCTTCTGAATTACAAGAATGATCAAATCATCTGCCATCATCATTGTGCTGGCACATTACACTTAAACTAATAGAAATGTCTTAGGCAGTATATCGTCTGCCTGATATATTGTGAAATTTTGGTCGTCATAAAAATAAAGTCTTGAGCATAAAAATACTTTATTCTTTCCAAGATGTGTGTCGGTTAGTAGTCGTAGTCAGAATATAAATAAGTCAATATATATACGAGTCAAAAACAAATTACAATCTATTTATGTCCATAAAATCATGTAATTCAAAAGTCAGGCAGCAGTTCCTCATCAGTTATAAATTTTAATATTTAACAATATAACTTCCAGATGTCAAAAATGTAAAAAAAAAGCTATGTTACTAGCTTTGATTCTCGGACGGACTTGGCTATCATCAAGTTAATGAAGGGCCTATAATAAAGTCAGCTAAATGTGAATCTGCTTCTCAAAAAAACGTGGTTTCTGACATACCCGAAAGGGATGCGGACCTGATGATGATGATGATGATGAAGTTGCGTACATACATGTCAGTGCACATGTGCTACGTACGCGTACATAAACGCAAACATATAAAACGCATATCTGTGCCTTCAATTTGGAATTTAATAATTGGTTTTATTGGAACTAAAACGAACATTTAAACGACTTACACACATACCTTGGGAGAGAATATGTATAAGCCGAGCACGATCTCACATGTCCTAGTATAATCAAATAAAGTTAAGATCCTATTGTAAATATGAGTTACTTACCAATGAAATGGAATAGCGAATGAATATGGAATTTGAATAGGAGTAAGGCTGTTGGATGATCTGACTACGGGGTACCGACAAAACATCGAATTATGAATAATGAATATCAATGTTGAAGCCAAGTAAACACGGGCCGCTCTACCGAGAAACTCATGTAGATAGATGTAGACAGCGTAGAATTGGCAATTTGAGAAACTATATTTTACACTTTCAAAATAAACTGAAATAGACAAAGAAGATCACGTACAGGTAGAAGCAGACTGTACACACCTCCTGCCAGATAAACGGTGTACCTGAAGAGGATCGCTGTTAGGGGCGTAATGTGGGTAGCAAAAAATCGCGTGCAATGCCAAAACTGGGTGGAGATTTATAAATTTTTAAGGTTTAAAGGCAGAGGTTGATAATTGTTGAGGAACAAATAGATAAAATACCATATTTATTGAAATGAGAGTATATTAGAAATTAGGAGATAAATATGTTTATTATTGATAATGTTTTTATCTTTTTATTCATCTACTTGTTTATTTGTTCCGTTTCGTAAAGTATCATCGTTTCCCTTTCGGGGTGGTCAGAAATGACGCTCATAAATAAGCGGATTCACATTTAGCCAAGTTTACTATAGACCAATCATGACAAGTGGTAAGCTAGTCGATGTCTCCCGAGTACCAAACTCAAGAAATATCACAAATAAATTAATTAAATATTATTTAAAATTTACATTAATATATATTTTTTTCCCGACCAGGAATCGAACCCGGTACCTATGAGTCTAAATCCACGGACTTAACCGCTAGACCACGGAGGCAGTTAATTTGTGTTGTATTTTTATTATATACACTTTACCACAGTTATGTGTTATTTCAGCCCTATATTTCTCCACAATAATAACATTTTAAACATAAATTAAAGTTTTATATTAGCTATAAGTTACCCTAATAAATTAAAGTAAAATATGTAATAAGAGCGATATAGTGTTATTGACTTATGGTAGGTTGAAAAAAGTATCTAAAACGAGAACTGTATGTTGTTTACATATTTATTATTTATTTATTAATTAAATATATACTATAAGGTCACTGACTTTTGATTGTCTCCGTGGTCTAGCGGTTAAGTCCGTGGATTTAGAAGCGGGGGTTCGTTTTCTGGTCGGTACACAATAATTTACTTAATTTATTTGTCATATTTCTCGAGTTTGGTATTGAAGACATCGACGAGCTTGCCACTTGTCATAATTGGCATATAGTGAATTATAATATGAATATGCTACTTTGAAAAGCGTGGTTTCTGAAGACTCCAGAAGGGTCGTGATAACACTTTACTTTTTTACCTTTTATAAGGTCACAAATTTTAATTAAATAAAACTCGAAAGGTTTTTGTTTCGTTCTATTATTTCCTACGTCTATGGAGGCGATGGCGACTAAACGATATTGTGTACGTTCTGCTTTGTACTTGAATTTCGGACATTATCAATAAGGCAATAAACTTGGAATATTAATTTCCTATACGAACCGACTATTGTTTCAAAAATTCCATCATGAGTTTATTGGAATTACTGATTATTGGTTTAATCACGTCGAGGTTTCAAAGCCACTTTTTCCAGGAAACATTTTAAACGAATTACAGTTACGGATGTACGTGTATTAAATAATAAAATAAAATATAATATAACATACACACTAATGCAAATACACATATACACTAACGCACATACACACATCGAAACTTACACAACACACACGCGATACACACTCACAATATGAAAAGGATAATTATTGTATTATTAATATTTATTTTATTATATATATTATATTATTTTATTATTAAATTATGCAAAAATAATAATGCTTGGTGATGGGTAGGTTATATACAAAATAATGCTAGCATAATAAGGTTCAGCTGTAAGTACATATCTCCTGATACACAAGACTACTTTTTCGGGAGATAAAGTTCAAAACAAATGTATTTTTTTATTTGTAAAACGTTTATTTTTTGTTTTAGTTACCATGAATTGTATTTTAAAATAAGTTGTGTAAAAATAATGTTCTCAATAAAGTATTTTTATTTTATTTTTATTTAAACATCAAAAATTAAAAAGATGCTACTAAGTGCCAAGGATACTGGTAGCATTGCTACGTTAAATGGCAATGCTGATCCTTTAGTCCAAATATTACCCAGCCCTCTTGTCTCCCGAGGTGTTGACGAGCTGTTTTGACAACGCCTTGAAAAATTCCTGTGCATTTGGTCCCACGGCTCGAGTGATTTAACTCCAAACGACGCAAAAACAAATCTTCCAATAAGCTGGGTGTATTTCCGCCGTTTGAGGTTCTTTTTCAAAGGTTAATTTACAAATTCACACCTTTAATGGTTGCCAATAAACCTACTACTAAAACACTAACAGCAAAGCAGTCCAAGGAGCAATCTACTAGCAGAAGACTAATATGAGAAGCTTAGCTGACTTTATAGTTAGATGATCCTGTCACAGCCCTAGTCAATTTGTTAGGACGTGATCTTAAAAATGTTCTAACTAAATTAATACATAAATATTTTAATAATACGGGCTTGTTTACTGTCGTCATTTGTTACAAACTTCTTTTTCAATCCATTAAAGGAGATACTGCAGTAGTTGGACTACACAAAGTACGAGTAAGTTAGGATTCCGCTCACGTCAAAAAGTTTTGGTCACAATTTTGGCAGTGTCTGTATCCGCAGAAAGAGAAAGACGGAATTACAAAAATAACGCGTATTCTACGGAATTTATAACATATTACGCATCACTTATCGTATTACATCCATAGACTTACATCCAAATTCTATGGGTTTAGATTGAATAAAATAATTTAATAAAGGAAATACATACAGAATTATGGAGGAAAATCCGTAGAGTTTAATATTTTTAGCAGTGGAATTAAATTGATAATCACAGCAGAAAGTATTTTTTTTTTTAAATATAAGTGTAAAAGTGAAGTCACATCTTAAGTACAAAGTGGTTCAAACTCAATGTGACAGAAGTACAATCACGAAAGTATCCCTTCCGGCGTGGTAAGAAACGACGCTTATAAAGAAGAGGATTCACATTTAGGCAACTTTACTATAGGCCAATCATGACAAGTGGCAAGCTCGTCGCTGTCTTTAGCGTACCAAAGTCGAGAAATACCACAAATAAATTATTAAATATTATTGTGTCCGGACCAGGAATTGAACTCGTTACCTTCGAATCTAATTCCATGGACTTAACCGCTAGACCACGGAGGTCAATGTGATAGTGTGAAAAGAACCTCACAATGTATACAAGTGTATATATGTATGTTTATGTATGTATTAGTATCTTTATGTATCGATATTACAGTGATCAGCATAGTATGTAAGTGTAACCTATTAATTTTCTTGTGTAAACTTTTAAATATTACCGGGTTCGATTCCTGGTCACCGAACACCAAAATAGTTATTAATGTAAATAAATTTATTCGAAGTAGATAAAAAAATATTAAAATAAAATAGATTAAAAAACTAATTATTAATAAAACTAAACTAAAATACCTATGAAATTAAAACTACTACAAAAAAAACTAAGGGCTTATCACCAAGGAGGGTGGGGTACCTAAAACGCTCGCCGCATTTCCTCGTTGAATTATAATGGAAATATTCTGTTTTAGGAAGTTATGGCATAAATTTAATTAATATTTATTTGTGATATTTCTCGAGTTTGATACACTGGAGACATCGAGGAGCTTGCCACTTGGCATGATTGGCCTATAGTAAAGTTAGCTAAATGTGAATCCGCTTATTTATAAGCGTGGTTTCTGACCACCCCGAAAGTGATGATACTTTTACAAAAACATACAGGGCAAAATGACAGATGGATAAGTGATGATCGCAGTAGTAAATAGTCACAGGCTGATCTTGATATGCATATAGTGTATAATTAAATGAAATGAAATAATTTATTTGTCGATATAATGATACAAAGATGTAAATTTTTATATGTACGTGTAATTTCGCTTCGCAATTTCTAATATACAAATGTTTATTTAGTCACATGACTTTATAGAGTTTAGTGTTAAGTATTATTTTATCGAATAAAAAATATTAACCATCATTTGTTTGACAACAAATTTAGACAGTTTTAGTTGTGAATTTGTGTTTAACTTATTTTATTAGGTAAACCAGACAACACTTAAAATATTTGGTAAATGGATTATACCAATTTGTTGTTATAAGTTTCCGGATCTTCTCGTAAGTGGAAAATATTTGTCTCGTTTGCCTTCTTATAAAATTTTACATTTTGGTAGAACTAAACGAAACTGTAGTACTATTTTGTACCATCAATATAATTTGTTCAGTCCCATGTTCTTACATGTAAGTCTTTGCTTCTATCGTATTCGATTATACAGTCTGCTTAACTTCAATAATTTTTATGAATATCATTGGCAAGATGTAAGAACCCTGTCGCATATTTGGTTTCGCGCAATTGTCGACCCGTGAAATTATTTCATTTGTTTCCTGTTTAATATGACTCGTAATGCCATGAATTTTTGTAATAAAATATCTGAGGGTTATGAAATTTGCCAGAGATTTATTATTTCGGATTAGGCAGATTTTTATATTAATCCTATTATTGCGACGATATTTTGCCAACTAATCGGTGTTTATTCAATTCAATTCAATTCAAAATATTTATTTCCATATGGTTCACATGTAACACTCGGATATTGTCAATTTTTTACAATATTATTAAAATAATAAATAAAAAGATTAAATTAAATTATGGATAGACCGAAATAAGTGAGTGACATTGCTGCCATAAGCAAGTACTGTATCTTAACCTAAATTCGAGGCATTATAGCCGTGTCAACTTATAATCTAAATAATTCTAATTTAATGTCAAATATTATATTATTTATTTATTATATTGTATTATGTTATGTTATATTATATTATAAAAAACTAATTATAAATAATACTAAACTAAAAATACCTATGAAATTAAAACTATTAATGTCAAATTATAAAAAAAAATAAAAAAAATTCGTGGCTGTATAAAGGCTGTGTCAACTTATAATCTAAAATAATAATAATATAATGTCTAATTATAATGAAATTTGAAATGAAATATGAAAATATATTAACTTTTAAAACATAATTATATAGTAGTTATCCAAACGGCTAACGGAAAAGTCTGGAGACAGGAAGGCTGGCAATTATTTCTGCCAACGTATTAGCTTAGCTATACAAAGGGGAAATGTTGCCAGTCTTCTTGGGACTATCACTGAAGGGTCGTCTCTAGAGGGCATTTTTTACTTATAGTTTATTTTTTATTAGGTTTAGTTTATATTTATTTTAATTTTTATTTTAAAGTAGTTTTAATTTATATTGTAATTATTTTATACTGTTTGTATATTACTTGACTAAATATAAATTACTTGAATTCATTATATAGGTAGGTACTTTTTATAAGTAACACTTCTCTACGTCATGTAGTCGAAGAAAAAGTTTGTCTTCAAAATGTATATAAAAAAACTATAATTCTAGATTGACTTGTACCATGCTCTACTAGCATAGCGAGAGGTGGTGGCTCAATTGCAAGAAAGCTTTCCTTAAAATCAGATATCGCAGTTCAAACACCAGTATGTGCCTATGCACTTTTCTTATGTATTCTCATAGATGTATAATAATAATAATATTTTTATTGCATAAGTACAACAGTTTCATAATGATATACTTTGTTAATACAGTACTTAAGGCTATTTGTTTGTTGTACAAAGGTGTATTAAAGTAGACTTTCTAACTCCACACCAAGCTACTTGTGTTATGGAAGTTAGCCTATTATTCTAGGTTATAAATTACAATTAAAAATATTAGTGTTTACAAATAATAATTAAATAAATAAAATAAATAAATAAAAATATATATTATATGTATAAATATTTTATGTACTTCTAGACTAAGTTATGATACCAACATAAATACGTTAAACACGTTAAACACGTTAATACCAACTTTTACTTTTACCGACTATAGGCCAAATTCTCCAGATGTATGTCTAGAAGGCCGATCTACATCTGGACAGATTTGTGATCTAGGGGCTGTGATTATGATCGCCATAATGCAATCCGTACCAAAATATAATAATAATAAATTCGTTTATTTCAAACGACTAGGATTCATATTAAAAATATTATAACTCACAGATATTTATATTGATATAACTACGTACTACAGACGTATATATTGTATATAACTATTTGTGTACGTATTAGTAATAAAATATTTTTTGTATATCAAATGCCTTCGTAACCTATCTGCATCTGCTTATAACAGATGACAAAGGTTAGTTGGTAGAAAATGTGTTTACTACATTAAGCTTGCCTATACTGACTTGTCTTGGTTTTCTATTAATATGAGTTTTCTGTTCATATATGCGAGTATATGTATTTTATTTATTAATCGTCATTTTTTAAAATGTTGCTATTGTCTGTTTTAACCATGTTTGACGAGGCTTGTAAAGTTAGTGGGTTTAGTTAGAATGTCAAAATCGATGGTGTCACTTTAAGCTCAGTTTAGCAGGAATTTGGGATGCAAATGATATTGATGAGAATGCAAAATGATAGGTTACTTGACCGTCGCCGAGGGGTCACCCAATTTCCTGCATACAACAAAGAAAGGGTACCGCTTTTAGTAGAATAAGCTATAGAGGTCTCCGTGGTCTAGGGGTTATAGGCGTTGATTTTTAAACGCAAAGTTACCGGATACGGTTTGTTAAAGGCAATTACTTATTTTTCTAGGCAAATTCTCATGGATACATATTATAGTATTCCAGATGCACTAGTTTCATCATGAAAACATCTTAGTATTTTCTCGGAACTAGAAAAAGTATAACTTATTGAACTTACCGTTCCGTGGGAATCAAATATTCAAAAAGACCACATCATAAAGTCAAACAAATAATATGATCTCACAGAAAAAAATATCATAAACGAATTCATCACTCAGGTTTATGCAACGGAAGTTGGTGCGAGAGGAATTCCAACGAAATATTTGCATCAGCTAAGAATTGGGCCTAAGCAGGTCTGTCGCCAATACATTTATGGAGCGAGCTTCCAGGACGGCATTATCGGAATTATACTGTATTTGGTTGGGTAGGGAGAGGAGCAGAATAATGGAATGGTAAGAATCTTGTGGGCATTTAAAAGAGGTGACCTTCTTTGAGAACAACCCTATAGGCGGACGTAAGCCTGAGACACCATTATTCCCCTTTCTATTTCCTACACACGATCGACCCGGCACCTGTAAGGTAAATTTATGGAATGCTTAATTTTATTTTATTTTATTTTATTTTATTTCTGTAACTTACAGCTAATACAATAAATTAAATAATACTTTAATGACTACAAACTAATTAAAAGTGACTTAGTAAATTAAACAAAGTTACGGTTCTAGGTATATAACTATTTTGCCTATAATTGCTATGAGAATGAGGTACACTTAGTAGGTCGGAAGCACGCAAACAACGGACTGGCGTACTAAGACCAATCATATTTAACAATGCTGGACAGTCAATGGTACCTCTGGCAAATTTTAGTTGGAAGAATCAGTAGCCCTATTTTGTTATATAGTCGCAAACGTTATTAGTGGATTTCGTCATTTACGTCAGAGATTGCGTCATAATTACAAAATATTATTTAATTCTCAAATCTATAAGCGCTTGACCTTGACAGCGGCCGTGCAAATATCAACTTTAATAGCGTGATATATGTATATATAGTTAAAGGATTCCACTATATAACGTTTGCGCTTAAGTAACAGACAGCTACGGTCTGTTACATCTGCTAAAAAAGTCTTCTTTTTATACTTATAAAATATTTTGTAATAATACTTCTCTGCCTGGATGCAAATACTCTGATGAAATCATTCGGTTAATTATTATCAATGAGAAGATATATTAATATTTTTAAAATATTCGTCGAGTTTGTTACATCGACAAGCTTGTCACTGACAATATTGAGCCTAATAAAGTTAGTAGGCTAAACATGATTCAGATATAACAGAATAGGTTTGCGACACCTAAAAATTCCATTCAAACCGAACAATTTAATTTAATTCTCCATACATTTATCGAGACTAACCTAATTTCAGCCAAACCCCCAAGAAACTTAGTTAAACACCGCCTTAGTTTTAAAGTAACTTTGAAATTAATCGATGCGGTCATTCAAGCGAAGAGTTGCGAAGTTCACACACGTAAACACACCCACACATACACCCTTAACAAATACGTATAAGATTAATATTGTAAATACACTTGCTCGAGATCCCCTAATACAAGTGGAGGTTGCCTTAGCCGAACCAATTAATATAGGCAAAGGGGGTTTGAAGAAAGCACCCTTACTATACTCGTACTCCAGTTTGTGTATATTGCCATCTCCTTTGATATTTAACCTTCAGTATATTACAGTAAGTCATCATAGAAGTCCAAAAATATAACGAATTTCTCAAGGCATGTTTCTTCATAATTCACCAACAATTTACGGCTTCGAATTATTAGAAAACTTACACAAGCACATTACTTCGAAACACGTCGACTGAGCTACTATCTAATTAGGTTCTAATCAAAATAGTTTTCTCGGAGTTTTGCGGAACGTTCAAAAGTTGATATATATGACTTAATGAAGATCCTTTATACTTGAAAAAGCAAAACCAAAATCGTATACATTCATCATGAGATATAAGATCCATGCTCTTGACGGTGAAGTAGGTAATAGTTATTCCTTTCCGATCTCTGCCAACTTCATGAACAAACAGTGTCTTTGACCGCCTCCGTGGTCTAGTGGTAACAAACGTTGCCGTGAACTCGGGAGGTCATGGGTTCGATTCCCACCGGGGGCAAGTTGTACATTGTATAATTTGTCTAGGTCTGGGTGTTTATATGTATAATATGTATATATTTACAAAAAAAAAAACGTATAATATGTAGTTTATCAACCATCTAGTTTCCGTAACACAAGCCTCGTAGCTTACCACGGAAATTAGATGGCGCTGTGTGACCTGTCTGGAAATATTTATTTATTTATTTGGATCGTTTTTGATATATATATTATAATATCAATACACAAGAAAAAATAATTAAGATATAAAAAAAAAGAAAAAACAAAAAAACAACCTACTTAAGAAACCTAATTTAAATATAAATCGTATCAGCGCAGCATGGTGGTAAGAACGCTGGCAGCTGGAATCGCTTTGCTGATTCTCTGGGCGAGGAAAGCACCAGCTCTCTTGTCTCCAGAGCAGACAATTATACACATATATTCATCAATAACAACTATATAAAACTACTATTATATTCGTATATTTTTTTAAATTTATATTATTATTATGTCAATGTTTCAAATTAATTTAAGTAAATAGTTACATTATTTTAATAATTTAAAATTTGATGTCAAATAAATATAACTAACAATGAGCAATAATAAATAGTTGCTACGTCTATAATGTCAAATTATCATCTTCATTTCACAAGTTAGTATTAGTGGAACCGGACCGAACGGCTTAACGTGGCGATTCACGGAAACGGTAGTATTGTAAATCTATGACAAAAAGTATATTTCTCATTGGTACATAATGAGCTTTTTTAGGATTTTAAAGAAAATGTTCTTACAACTGAACCACCACTCTTTTGGTTTTAATATTAGAGTATAAATAGTTGATTGTATGGACAGAAACACGAGACTGTGACCTTTGGATAATCCGCCGGGTCGCGTCTACCCATTGTTTCCCTGACTTCATTAAGGGTGCGGTCTCCGCTTCGTTAGCAACGGGATATCTACCATCTTCTGGAATAAAATAAAAAGTTCTAAAAGTCGTTTAAGTAAGCCAATAAAATTTAAGCTCGCTTTGTCTAACATTATCATTTATTGTTTTTGTTTTGTTATGTATTCTATCTGTATCTATTCTATGTTATCTATTTTACAAATAACATTTCACTGTGATCTAGACGGCAGCTAATAGTAATAAGCGGCATGTATTATACAATTAATATTAAGTTAAAGTCTAACTGCCTCCGTGGTCTAGCGGTTAAGTCCGTGGATTTAGACTTGGAGGTACCGGGTTCGATTTCTGGTCGGGACACAAAACTATTTATTAATGTAAATAAAAATACATTTAAATAATATTTAATTTATTTGTGATATTTCCCGAGTTTGGTACGCTGGAGACATCGACGAGCATGCCACTTGTCATGGTTGGCCTATAGTAAAGTTGGCTAAATGTGAATCCGCTTATTCATAAGCGTGGTTTCTGACCACCCCGAAAGGGAAACGGTCGTGATGATACTTTACTCTTTTTTTTCATAGTCTAGTTCTTAAGTGAACTTTAATTTATTTATGTCTTAACTTATAGTATGACAATGCCTTCATACAGGAGCTATAATCTTAAGTAATCTTATTTTATAATTGTATGTTTTAGCTTATAGTAGGACACTGCCTACATATAGCAGATATTATCTTAACTGACATTTATATTTTTATAATTGTTTCTGACTTAGCTTGTAGTGTTACAATGCCTATCTATGTTTCTCTTATACTATGGTTATAATGTACCTACTAGTCCAGATACACCAATATGTACTATAAAATGATATTAAAATGACGTGTAAAAGTGCAGAATACTATTATTTTTAATTTTAATTATTATTATTATTAAATTAAATCTGATATCCAACAATAGTTCTTAAATATGCATCTTCATACCTTAGCCACTATCCCTACGCGATTATATAAATTTGGAGACGCTTACATCTGTCACATACTAAGGATTTATAACACTCTCCCAGCGTTTGTTTTCCGATTCATATGACCTGGACTTCTTTAATCTAAGTGTGAAAAAAGCATCTTGTCCGGCATAGTGGTAGAGAATCAGTCGATCATTAGTAGCTGGCGTCAGTTGCTCCCATTCTTAAACCTCACGTACTGCTTACATAAGGTCGCGAATGCTTACCATCAGGTAGACGCGGTATCACATGATTTGTTCAGTAACTATTGACAAGATCCAACAACAATAAGAACTAAACTTAGCAACATAGTCTTATTTATATGTTTTCAGAAACAGAAATAGATTAACAGTGTAAAGAATAAAAAAAAAGTCAGCCTATTCCATAACAAGGATTAAATACATGCTGACACATATACTACATAATAATCTACTAATAAACATGTGTATAAACTAAGACCAAATGAAAAAAATATATAGATGATGTCATTGACGAGTTTGGCACTTTACTTCTATCTAAACGTAAATCCTATTACCAATTATAGCTTGGTTATTGACAACGTTGCTGACTACGATCCTCAATATTAAGCCAGGAATAATATTAATATTAATAAGGCCAGTTAATTACAGTTATCAAAAAAAAATATGTCTTGTACCTCTAAATTGTTAAAAAAAAATTACCTATAAAGATTCATCAAGACCGTATCCCTTACGGAGTGGTCACTAAACAAGATTTAGTTCACATTTAGCTAACTTTGCTATAGGTCCATCATGATAAGTGGCAAGCTCGTCGATGTCTCTAGCGTACCAAACTCGAGAAATATCACAAATAAATTAAATAAATGATTGTGTCCTGACCAGGAATCAAACCCGGTATCACTGAGTCTACATGTCTACATCTACGGAATTAACCGCTAAACTACGAAGGCAGACCTATAAACATATAAAATATAATATATATTTTTTATTTTATTTTAAATGGCTACGGTATTTTCATTTATTTTTTTATGATAACTTTTTGTTCCTACTACCTGATCTTTTACCCGTTCCCCGTTTGACGTTGAATTATGGGACACCCTGTACATACAAGAATGTTGATGATAAGTTAATCTAAATAATAAGCCTGCATAAATCTCGCGAAAGACAGACATTGAAAAGAAATAATTGGACTTCTAATAAGACATCAAGTCATACTTGAAGCCGTCTGACATCATTCAAAGAAAAACAAAATATTTGCATTCAATGGACGGTACCGCAAACGATCTTCATTTCGTCGCTAAAGATTCAGAATGGCCTATCTCACTTTTGGCAAAATGTTCAGAACAGGCCAAATAATAATAATAAAACTTAAAACTTGAGTATTTCAAATGCTATAAAAGTAAAGTATCATCACGACTGTATCCCTTGCAGTGTAGTCAGAAACCACGCGTCGTTTATTTAAAGCGGATTCACAACTTTACTATATGCCAATCATGACAAGTGCCAAGCTCGTCGATGTCTCTACGCGTACCAAACTAGAGAAATATCACAAAATAATTGAATACATTATTGTGTCCCGACCAGGAATCGAAACCGGTATCTCCGAGTTTAAATCCACAGAACCGCTAGACCACGAAGGCTATGCTATAATATTAAATAAAAACCAACAAGTACATAAATGTATAACAATTACTAATAATAAGACTGTAAAAAGGAGTTGTGGTTTGGTTGTAAGGACGCTATCCCTAAAATCCTAAAAAGGTATGATCGAACCCCGGCATACAACAATAAGAAATACACTTTTCTTACGTACATTTGTCATAGATTTATAACATCAACGTTATCGGGCCTCGGAGAGCACGTTAAGACATTGGTCACGGTTCCACTAATACGAACTCATGGAATCGTTATTAATTGTCATTAAAATTGACATTAGACTCTCGCTAACCATGGCAACCGTGACGAGTACTTCTTCCAGAATTAGAAAATTCGGGGCTGTAATGGATGAATAGTGGAGGTGGGCATGTTGTAGTAACTTGTAGTTAGTGCTGCAGTCTTCAGGTTTTTTTTAAACCAAACCATATCAGTAGCTTCCAATAATCTTGCTTAAAATTCACGTCCCATATACCTGACATAATATTCCGTGTCGTACCTACTATTATAGTTTAAAATACAAGATAGGCCAGTCTGCAATGGTAGCAACAATTTAATTTCAAATACATGCCCTTCTCAGAATAAACATCGAAGCAATACAAATGCTCGCCACGAATCCATTATCTGAGTACTGTCACCGATGATGGATGACGATATTAACAATGAACAATAACAAAATACAAATGAACTATGAAGTTGTTATAAAATGGGACCGGCCGATATCGAGATGGGTTACAAAGTTGAAGAAGATAACTCTGTACATGCATTTACGTGGGTCGAACAAACGGAGAACAACTATCAGACTCAATCGAATGTATCTCGGCGGGGCACTGATGCTCACATCTATAAAGCTTACTCAGACTTTACTCAACAATGATGATATTTTTTATGAATCCCGGACATAGGCTATATGACGTCTATTGTCTGTCTCCATGCTTCGACTCCGGGCCGAGAACACAAAACATATTTAATTAATTTATAACATTTCTCAAGTCTGTTACGCTAGAGACATCGACGAGCTTGCCACTTGTCATGATGGGCCTATAGTAAAGTTGGCTAAATGTGGATCCTCTTCTTTATAAAAGCCTGACCACCCCGCAATACGGTCGTGATGATACTTTATTTATTTATTTAGCCTTCACGTCTATGTTACTTAAGCGATTTTGATGAAATTGGCAGAGAAAGGAACCCAGGATTGCCGTCAATATATAAACATGAAATGTGATTCTGGGGGTTTATTTCACTTACCACTATATTACTCTGGCAACCATGCATAAACATATACGCAACAGTGTCAAACATAAAGTATGGCATATTATTGTAGCGAAGACCCGAAGATTTTGATAATAGCGTTCGATTTCTGCAGTTTCCTTAAGTTTGACGTTTACATTACTGTCCAAACTTTTACCCGTATAAGCGACACTATCAGCTAGTGTAATCTTCTTCTTCTTAGTCGCTACATTCTTGGCAAAGTGGTCGTCACTTAAGTGTCAGTGGCACGCTTAACAAGCCTTTGGAACTGCAGCATTTCTGGCGCACTAATGAAGAGGGTGATCTATCTTGCTGCTTTAACCAGGTCAGTCCAACTCATCAGAGACCTACAGCGCATCTTGCCATCGACTATTTCCAGAACTACCACGCGCTCAATGTCATTTTTTATATCTTTAGTTTATCTTTTAACCTTATCTTTGAATTAACCGAGTGTTCCGATAGGATAGATGTGGCAATAAATAAATACCTAAAAATGAATAGATGTACTCGTATCTTCACGCCCGCCACCCTGTTATCATAATATAATAATAATACTTAATGTTAAATTTAATCAAAAAAAAAGTATTAAAAAATATTATATAAAAAGTGGATTTCATTCGGATAACAAATCGTTGAAGGTCGCTTGTGTATCTTAGACTAAGTATACATACGCTTTATGGATGTCAGGGAAGTATCAGATGTCTTAGGCCGTTGCATCTAAACCTTTGTTTAGTTGGAATGGACCAAAACGTCTTCTCTGGATCGGGTGTCGAATGGAAATTGATTGCCGCATTAACAATTTTAATGCCATGTTTGATTTAAAATATTAGGCTCGTTAGGGAATTCTTTTGTGCATACGTTGACAACTGTGGTAGCTAACCAAATAAAGGTCTGGACACACTAGAAACTGGAGACACTAGATGCGTAGGTATATACAAACCGCACATAAAACAAAATTGAAGTCACAGTTCACTTTTTCAATTTTGCACTTTTACGGCGCCATCTTTGTTTTTTTATATATTTTTATATTATCTCGAAATGTGACCTTGCGCCCATCTGATAAGTGTCCAATTAATGTTAGCAACTGGAATCAGACACTCATGACATACATCAGTCTAGAACTATGCTGGCTTGACTGGGCATGACGGCAATTCGAGCCTGATCCCGAAACGTGTGGATACACTTTACTAGGTTTATCGGCACGAACGGTAGATACTTCCCCGCCCCGGCAGACTAGGCAAATTGCCACCATCAGTCCGCCTACCACCTATTCATTCGTTCCTCGAGGGTTACAAAGCGTCCCTCTGTTTGACAGCTGGAAAGAGTAATTGAGGACTGATGTCGGCCGTCTTTAGATGGTGTGAGTTGCTCTCAATCTTGGAGGTCGCGTACCGCTTACGAGCAGGTAGCAAAAAAGACATCCACGTAGCCAGTGTGTCCAGACCTTTATCGTAATGTTGTTTTTGTTGTTATTATACGGTAGCGTGTTGAGTTTTGGATCTTTAATTGTGTTTAGGTATGTCTTTTTCCCATAGGTGATTAAAATTAACTTTGAAATAAGATATCTACAGCCACACCTTTGAAAGCAGGAATTTCACGTATTTGGTGATGAAATGTTTACCTGTAACAAACAATGTTTTTGTTAGTTATTTATATTTAAACTGCCATCGTGGTCTAGCGGTTAAGTCCGTGGATTAAGACTCAGAGATACCGGGTTCGATTCCTGGTGTTAGTGTGGGACACAATAACTTATTTATGATACTTCCCGACTTAGGTGCGCTAAAGACATCGACGAGCTTGCCACGTGTCATGATAGGCCTATAGTAAAGTTGGCTAAATCTGAATCCGCCTCATTAATAATCCAACATCGTATGGCCTCATTTAGAAAATGCATAATGGACACTAAAAATATAATTTTAAAAAATATCCATGAGCATTGCTTCATTCTCCAAAAATTATGAACAAATAAATTAGTATGAACATTTTAGATTAATTACTAACATAGTTTTCTTTAAGTTATTATTGTTACTAACACGATATGGTTTATGTACCGAAATAAAGAATTATTATTATTATTAAAATGCGTGATTTCTTACCAACTCGGAAGGGATACGGTCGTGATGATACTTTACTGTTCTATCTTTGACCGCGAAGATTCTCCAGATGTAAGTCAGTGTCGGTGAAAAACTATTTTATTACAAGAAAATAAGATAAGGGTTTTAAAATTGTTGTATTTAAATGTGCTCTACTAATAATTACCTATTTTATCACAACACCTTTATTGAATCATGGAGGTATTGTAGATATGGGGGGGAAGATAAGGAAATGTTGAGAACAGGTGATGTGTTAATTTGACAATATAGACTAACATTTAATTATCTTAATTGGATTAAAATTAGGCAACGGAACGTATAGTCGAATTTGGGTTTAATATTGTGACAGTATAAGGTCGAATTAGAATGTTTTAGCATCAAATTACTAGCTGACGGTAGTGGCTCGGTTGTAAGAACGCTTTCCTTTAAAATCCTAAAAGGTCGGTTCAAACCCCACGGCATGTACTAAAAAAAATACACTTTTCTTACGTACATTTGTCATAGAATTACAACACCACCGTTCCCGTGCCTCGGAGAGCACGTTAAGCCCCGACGGTTTCATTAATATCAACTTGTGGAGCGGTTAAATAATTTACATGAGACCCATCTAACCAGCGTGACGAGTGAAGGTCAAATTCTCCAGGTATATGTTGTGCTGGAAGGCCCATCTTCAACAGTGGAGGTCTATGACACTGTATTCTAGGGCTGTAATGAATATATATAAGTATGCCTAACTCATCTGGTTGACCCGGCCTTACGTGTGTATTATAGTGATCAGGCCAAGCTTCCACGACGGCATTATCGGAATCATACAGTATTTGGATGCGTTAGAAAAGGAGCAGAATGGTGGATGGTGAGTTTGTTACGCAAGCCCGAGACACCTTCTTACTCTTTCCCTCAAACGATGGACCCGGCACCCGCACGGTTAAAACATGAAGTGTTTAGAAATGTTTCTTCACGCTTTTGATTGTAATAAAAGGCTGCTTCCGTGGTCGTATCGTAGAGGTACCGGGTTCGATTTCGGGTTAAGAACACTAAAATACATTAATTTAATTTATTTTCTATCCTATAGTAAAGATGGCTAATATAAACTAAATAATATAACTGGCAGCTACTACGAAGGAGTTGGAGACAAATCCAGAATGATGTGAGGGAACAGAAAGAAGAGAGTCGTGAGAAGAACGTAAAGATTTATCGTGGAAAGAAGAGAGATAGGCAAAGTTGTCCTTGAGGTATTTCGGAGTCGCGGGCTCGTTTACAACAGAGAAAAGGAGACAGAGAACTCTAAGATTTCTGTGACAACGAATTGGCAGCCACTTCAACTTAGCACGATATTCAGAGATGTGATCGTATTTGCGTAAACAATATATAATTCGTATTAACTATAAGATAAGACTGACAAGGCCCTTTTACTGCCGCAACAAATTGACATTGTCTCTGAAAAAATATAATAATTTAATGTACCCGCAATCTTAGAACCATCTGGGATTGTGCGGAGCGATAGCAAGAGACCCGACAAGGTCTCTGGTGTGGGATGCGACGTGTGTAGACACATTAGCTCCATCTCACATCCAGGCGACCTCGTCAGGCGCGGGGAGATCGGCGTTTTCTGCGGAGAACCTCAAATTGCGCAAATACGCCAACCTTGGAATTTGTCCGAATATCGCTTCTAATAGAGTTTGATATTGAGAATTTCCGTTGGTTATAAAACATTTGCGGTTAAAGAACGAGAATTCGACTGCTGTAATGCTAGATTTTCAATAAGTTGTAAAGGTGGGTGTAGACCAAAGGAGTGAATAACTATTCTACTGCTCTTTATCAAAAACAAATACATATGATTTCTTCGTTGTGATATCCTTTCTACCGGGTTAGATTCCTGGTGATTGTGTCCCACAACAAAATATTTAATTTATTTGTTATATTTTTCTAGTTTGGTACGCTAGAGACATCGACGAGCTTGCCACTTGTCATGATGGGCTTATAGTAAACTTGGCTAAATGTGAATCTACATCATTATAAAATGGCGTGGTTTCCGACTACACCGGAAGGGATACGGTCGTGATGATACTTTACTGTTCTATCTTTGACTGTGAAGATTTTCTTTAATAGTCTAAAAATGCTCGCTTGGTGATACACGATCGTGCGAACAGTTGCTTAGAGAGTTCTCAAATCGTATTATTAAAGCACTTTAGTGTTTCAATTTACAAATGAGCATACATGGTTTGGGTGTATGAGAATGCCTAGCCACATTAAATCCGCCTTTATACATAGTGCAATTAAGTTTTTAAATAAAATAAATAAATACTATTGTCATTCGCGTCATTTAAACATCAATCGAGCATGTGCAAGAATTCTAGAATCCGTTGTTCTTATTTTTAGTCGTTGGTACACTTTTAGTGTAGAAAATAAACAAATTTCTTTGTTTAGTCTAAACCCACTTTAATGATTTGTGATTGGACAATAACTTGTATTACAACAGCGATGTCGTCTTTAGTACCTCAATGGTTTTAGATGAGATATAGTGATGTTATCTCGTTAAATTTTATCTAGTTTCAAATACGAAATAATACTCAGAAAGGTAACGAATGCCTTGTAATAATTCATCGAACAAGTCCCGAGCAACTTTGTTGATAATTTAGTGTTTAAATTATGAATCGATACGGAGGCTCATTCTGATGCATTCGACTTTAATCGCACAATTATTATTTTATGTTCTTACTGTAATAAAATTTTGACAAAACATTAAGAAACATCGCTCGGTTATTATCATTTAGGTTTGTCATACTTAATATTTTAAAAATATTTTTCTATTGGTTACTAGCGGAATAACAGCGGCGCGGATTCAACTGTGTGATTCGCGACACATTTCGGGATCAGGCTCGATTTGCCGTCATGACCAGTCAAGCCGGCATAGTGTTAGGGACTGATGTCAGTCATAAGTGTCTGATTACAGTTGTTAACATTCATGAATTTCGCTCCCCACTTTCCATCAGGGCAAGGTCACATATCGTGCTAGTATAAAAATAAATAGCTTTATATAAAATACATACCCTCAATTTAGGTTCAAAATATGGTTCTGTGTTTAATAAAAATAAGTAGTGGGTGATAACTCCTATCAAACATACCCCAGTGTTTGAAGACGATAGTTTTCAACCAGTGCGTTCTTCCAGTGCTGTCGTACGGAGCAGAAACGTGGACACTAACAGTGGGTCTGGTCCACAAATTTAAGGTCGCTCAGCGGGCTATGGAGAGAGCTATGCTCGGTATTTCTCTGATGGATTAAGTCCGAAACGAGGAAATCCGTCGTAGAACCAAAGTTACCGATATAGCCTTAAAAATTAGTAAGCTGAAGTGGCAATGGGCTGGACATGTCTGTCGTAGAACCGATGAACGATGGAGTAGACGAGTTCTAGAATGGAGACCACGTACGGGAAGACGCAGAGTGGGTCGACACCCCGCTAGATGGACGGATGACCTGAGGAAGGTCGCTGGTGGGGGTTGGATGAGAGTGGCGGGAGATCGTGTGAAGTGGCCTATATCTTCCTATATCCGGCCTATATCCAGCAGTGGAGAGACACAGGCTGATGATGATGATGATGAGTGGGCGATAGACAACGTTAAGTGTTGTAAGAATATACCTTCTCTTAGTATCTGTACTGTGCCCGAAGCCATACCATTGTTTAACAAAGTAAAAACTAAATGAGAGAAAGTGTTTGCATAATTCATATCTCGAACCCGACGATTTTGATTTGTTATATGCTATTATAGGCTGTTGTTTTAGTATATGTGTTTACATTCCGACGCTCGAAACCTCATAAACGTAATAATTTATGTGTCTAATTGATATATTGATTCTCAGTACCTCTCGGTATGATTTCATATTGATATTGAATTTAATTTAATATGTGATTTCACAAATTATTCACGTATTCATAATCAAAGTTTAATTAACCTTTGACACGACCTAAAAAGTGTTGATTTAACACAAAGAACAATGGGACCGCATCTTAACCATCATTGTGTGTAATATGATTCATAGGAGGTCCATTAACACCATCCCATTTGTTAGCTATGACGGCTGATTCAGCAGATTTTACTCCTACTGTCGGGGTGCGTGCCCAAATTTTACATTTAATACCTCCACCCTTTAACTATTGATTATTCATTTAGTCCCCGAGTGCTTTCGAAACTTCAACTAATAATTAACTTAACATATAATCGTTAGAATTTTGAACATAGACTTGTTTCTCAGAATAAACATTTAAAAATAAAAATAGTTCTCTAAAATTTATTTATTTATTTATATTTGGGTAACAGCTATGATACATTTATGTGTTAATGTTGAAATTACAATAAAGACAATTAACAGTTTCTACATTTAGGATAAAAAACTTCTACGCACCGCAGAAACTATAAATTATCAAGTGCTATACAGAAAAACAAAAGGTGCCACTTTAACATGGAAAAAAAAAAAAACAATTGAGATTTCAAAGTCAAAGTCAAAATATCTTTATTCACGTAAACCTATTACAGGCATTTGTGACACGCGATAATTTAAATTATTTAGAATGATTCTACTCCTGTTAGTGGAAGACTAAGCAGCGAAGTAGTCCAAGGAGTAAGCTGTTAGCAGAAGACTATATATATATATATACAAATATATAAGTATATATACATACACACACACACATATATATAACTAAAGCTATATAATTCACAAATCTAGAAAGACTACCTATTTACTCACTATTCGCTTGAAGTGCTCACAAATTACACGCAGATATGTCTAACAACTCATTTATGAGTAGATTCAAGCAATTTCCTTCCCCACATTCGACTTATCTGAATCGTATAAACGAATCAACTATTCACTACAAGGTCTTATTGTTTCTCTTTTTAAACTGGCTCTTATTAAATTTGAGAGCTGAGCACAACAACCCTTGAGATTAGAGGGGGGAGGTTTTATTAGGGGCGACTAACGAGTGTCGATAAGGAGGCATAATGCCCCTCTGTTGAGTATAGGGTTCGCCAGACCGATCCGCTGTTTAATCTAGAGTTCCATCTTGAGTTAAATGAACACCCAGACGGTTCTTCCATATTGATTTGTCGGTAGATAAGTTGCATTAGGACTGTGTTAAGCCACTGCCGAAGTAATGAATTGATTTGGCACGCCTTGTTTTGGAGTCGCTATCGTATGGGCTGGTGTATATTTGACGTTAAGCCGCGATAAATTTTCTTGGCGACTCTTCGTTATCGAAGGACCCGAGGGTCGGAGATTTATTCCATTGCAAAGGGACGACGCGTTTGCCGTGTTTCGTGTACTGAATAGCTCTCAGAATAGAATATAAAGATGATAAGATGTTAATATTGATAGAAAAGAGGATTATGTTCGGATTTTTATTACCAATTTTGGGGAAAGCTTCATAGCATTTTACAGAGTGGATTTTGATACGGTTCTGATTATAGAAAAGATTAGGATAATAAATGTTCTATTAACGAAGTACGGACGTAAATTGTAAGTTAATCCTCTAGTATAATGATACTCTGCACGAGTCTTACGATTAGTGGATTATTAAGGCATCGAACTGAATATTTTATTGTGGTTGTATTTCTTGTTAATTTGTAGTTAGAATTGGAACAATTTCCAAGTAGGAGCTAGCTAGCTAGATTCTCGAAGAAAAGCAGTAAAACTGAGGGAGGGCGACCATAAAATAAAAAGTGTTTACTTGGCCCAAGATAACCGGGCGGGAACAAAGTTCGCTGATAAGTTTTTATTTCCTTAGGGGAGGTAAGATTACGGGCCAGGTAAAGGAGCCGACTACGCTGGCGGTATAACCCAGTTATGTTAAAAGTTTACTTTTTAAAAGTAAAAAAAAATAAACCTAAATGTGTTCGAAACAAACAGGATTATACTCGACCCAGTTTATATAGATCAGTTTATAGAAATGGATACTTTTAAAAAGCTATAAATTTTGATGTACCAACATTAAATCCAATCTAGCGAAGAATAAAGATGTAATAAATACCACGTAAGGAGATACACATTCTGAGATAGATACCGATCTCTACATGGTGTCGAGGCAGTGTCCATAACAAATAATAGTATACCTACAGCAAACAGAATCGCTATCAATTTGACAACCGTGACGACATAATGTCGTACAATATAAAGCATTACAAGAAATAAGAAAGTAGTATTTTGTCAAAGTCACGAAGAAAGCGAGAACGGCTCATTCTTCTCCCTCATTAAGCCAAGAGGACGTCGGGAATTCGAGATAAGTCGTACCTGGGAAATGAATCATTTTTAGTGCCTCGTCCGTAGCGCCGGCGCCGCAGCTTACTCCACAAAATTCCCAACAATGGCCAATAAACACGTCATAAATATGAAGGACCGCACTAAATGCGTCATTATTATTTGCTAAACGTCCACCTTTTGTTAAATCTTTCGAAGCGGGGAAGCCTTGGCAGTTTAATGAAGCTGTCAAAACGATTTCGTATTCGTAAATTTTTTAGTGCTGATTGCGCTGTTAACGCATGCAAAGGGTTAACGGTTACAGACAGTTATTCCTTTACGACGCTATTAACATTGACTTTAAAAGAGAGTTTCTCATTCGTGAATAAGTTATTAACCATCGCAGTGATCAGGGGCTCCATACAAGCGAGATATGCTAATTACCCGTTCGGTTATGTAACGACAATTTAAATACAAACTTGTTTAAATCATCAATCTCAATAACTTTTTAAGACTTAATCTTAATCAAAGATTTTTCGCGGCATTAAATCGCGCTTGTACAATACTTTTGTAAACAATGTGCAATAAATAATTTTATTATTATTAACACTTAAAATATCTGATAAAATCTCAAATAGTTGTAAGGAAAACAGTCATTGACTTTTCCAAGCTTTAAACAAAATTTTTCTTTAACAGATTTACTGTAGCAGTAGCTTCCTTCGCCCCGAGGAGATTGCGAAAGCGGTGTGAATGGTAATATCTGAGCTGCCCACCCATTATTAGTACCATCTATAGTTGCTAAGGTGTTCCACCCCTCAATAAATCTTGTCTAATTTGTGTGTAATTACAGGACGGTGCAGTTCTCAGTATAACAAGGACTGCCTACCAGCGGGGTTCCTTCGGCACGTGCTTACGCGTGCTTCGCTCCACGGAACTCACAGAACATCCTATTGGTTTTTTATAGCCAAGCAAATATCAACTCTGAAAGCAACTAACAAAGAATCTAAATTGAGCAAAGATAGTAATCCTTATCAAATTGCAAAAGCCGACGAAATTTATTACCCTAAAATAACTGTTATTGCAATAGAAGAAAGTGGAAATTACAGTGATTAGGTAGAATGCAAAACTTTTTAGTTAACTTTTGATAGTGTAACCTTGCAAATGCGTAGAAAGCAAATGCTAAAACATAATGTGGTCTTTGACCCCTTGAAGAAATATTTCAAAATAATAATTGTAGAATAATTTAATAATAATATGGGTCCGGCTCATATCTATTTTAGGAATATAATAATGAAGTCATAAATGCAAATAAGTCTCACAATGAAGCATTGTTGTACGCATTCACCACAAAGTTATATCCTTAATAGAGACTACTCAAACAATTTTGTTAACATGTGTTTGAAAGTAAAGATAAGTAACTGGAATGGCATTATCTTTAAATTTGGAATTTTAAATCATTATGATTTCCCCGGGTGTTGACATTTCTACAATTTATTATCCGAAAGTTTTAAGAAACATGACATCTGTTACGGGTTACTTTTTTATTATCACTGGCCCCAAATAATTAGTGAAGTAAATTTTATGTTTAACATAAATCAGTTCTCCGCCAGCAGTTTCAATTGCCATTTGAATCGTACAAATAAATCTATGTCATATACGATGGAGTTCTCGGCTAAACTGCACTGTTTGCACTGCACTTTCCAAACTATAGCTAACAAAACAAAGTAAACCTTATTTTATTGACGATAGAGACCCAAATATAAATTCCATCATGATCAACTTAATACTCTTTAATATATTTAAATATGCCATTTGGAGTGTCGATGCGCGAACGTACACCATTTTTGGGCTTGATTGAAATTTTGCAATCAAGGGGGAGCTGATACAATTATGGGTATGTATATTTTTTGTATGGGTCTCCGGTAATATGCGGAGGTTATTTCATTATAAACGACGTCGGGACCCTTCGGAGAGAAAATTCAGAGGGGATTTAAGATTCTAATCGCCAGACCACTTGGTTGTTCAAAGTGATTATTCTATCGATAAGGCCCAGAGCGTGCTCGTCCCACGCGCCTAGCATCTGTCTACCGTCCTATAGGCCGACACATTCTCCAACGATACTAAGTACGTACATTAACCCCAGAGGTATGCAATATGCATTTCCTTCAATAATCACGAACCTAAATTATTATTATGATCGCAATGTTATTAGGTTTCGTTCACAAAATAATAACATCAAATTAGCTTATTTGTAACATTATAACAGGCGTATCTAAGACAAAGGTCGCTACAGATATTGTTGACTTACCGCTGTTTACGTAATAAATTAAAAATTCTTTCTCTGGGGGATAATTTTATTGTCTAAGCGCAAGCAAACTTATCAGAGTCAACAAGCGTGGCGTCTACTTCTCCCTCCAGCAAGTATACAGACGGGAGATGACAGATATTGTAATTTGTTTGTATAACGCGCGAAGATCCTTTCATTATGCATTTTTGCTCCATAAAATATGCATTTGAAATGAGAAAAATGTGTAGCAGTGTCGGGGTATACATTGCCTTCATAGCACGTGTGTCTTGTGTGAACTATCTCTGCAATTTGTAACTTATTGCTTTCGCTATTAAGGTTTGTTTTGGATTTGGATCTGGTTGTGAATACACTTGATGTCATCCGCGTCATAAGTACGCACGTTGATCCGTTTTATATTAAAGCCGGTGCGATTAGAAATTCCTTAATTCTCGTTTTTTGTAATCGCAATAAATTAGGATAAGTCTTCTCAGATTCCAGGCTATTTCGAGAAGAAGATGCCTGACGTAAATCACGTCGGATTTATGGTCGACTTCTTTCGGCTCGACGCGATAAATAATAAGTTTAACTCGTGAAAGTCCAGGCCAGTTCTCGTATCTCGTAATGAGATACTAGAGCAACTTTATTACGACAAACTGATGGAGCTTAGTCTTGTTGAACTTTTTTGGTTCTGTAGATCTAACAAATGTTTTATAATTCACTATCCAAATTCTGTTTACCTAGCAAACAGTATATAAAATTAATTCTTTAACGAACGGATACTGTCAATGTCAAAAGTTGATCATTACAACCTCTAGAACACAGAGTCCAAGACCTCCACTGTTTGAGATGCGGGTTGCAGTAATATCTGGAGAATTTGTTCTACACTCGCCTTATGGTAAGTCTGTTTCAAGCGAAGTTTTTTTTATATAAATATCACGATGGCAAGCTTACAATATTAGTTCTCCTTGAAAGTAAAAATTAGCATTTGACATCATTGCAAATGGCACATCCTTGAAATAAAAACAATTTCTGCACAACTTCGACATTGGAATTTTCCACACAGATTGATCTCGGCTTGACATGGTCATTGAAAATGACCTTTCTCTTGTCCAGGTTCATTTCGAGACCAACCTGCTGGGAAGCCGTTCAATATTATTTCAAAGGTTTGACCAGTATAGAATGTCTAGCTGCATTAGGTCCGTCTTTGTTCTTTGTGCAATAAAATGTATAATAAATAAATAAATAAACATTCTGCCAAATTCCTTGAGCGAGTTGACCATGATGATTACGAGTTTGTCATCAGCGAACACATGTCGTACTCCGATCATATTATATCCGTCTCTTGGTTCCAAGTAATATTTCTGGCAAAGCTGCCTTTGTGGTCTAACTGTTAAGTCCGTTAATTAAGACGCAGAGGTATCGGGTTCGATTTCTGGTTGACCAACAAAAAAATATTTAAATGTGATATTTCTCTAGTCTGTTACAACTAGAGACATCGACGAGCTAGCCGCTTAGTAAAGTATATGTATAGTAAATATAGCTAAATGTGAATTCGATTCTTAAAAAAAGCGTGGTTTCGGACTAGAGAATACGGTCGTGATGTTACTTTTTAAAATAAAAATCAGTCCAGTAATATTGGCGTGAAGGAAGGAGAAAAACACATACATATAAACTTCTTTCACTACAAAGAAATTAACATAAGTTACATCGCACCTCGGAGTTTGCTAGCAATCGAATGCTAAGGAATGATTTGTAGGTACTCATTATAGTACTTAGCTTAGCTATTTCTGCCAGAAGCGGTTTCTCTAAGTATACACCGGCATTGATCGTTTTATGTTCGGTATAAACGCAATAATTGAGCACAAAATGGATAATTGGTATTCAGGCGAGCGTCATAGTGATTGGACCAGTGTATTTATGAAACATATTTATTTGTTGTTTAATGATGTCGATATAAGTGAGTTTTCATTGCTGATTCCTTTTAGAACATTAACAGGCCACTGTCTACTTAGCTGCTGGTCGTATGCTAAATGTTTACTTTTTGAACCACTTTCCTTCTTAGTCTTCCACTAACAAGAGTGAAATCATTCAAATTCATTTAAATAATGACGTGTCACAAATGCCTGCAATAGGTTTACGTGAATAAATATATTTTGACTTTGACTTTAAACATTTGTGCTTAACTTCTTGTGAGGCCTAATATGAAATTTTACTAGTAGTACCTACCTAAGTTTTACATTAAGTGCTATTACAAGCTTAATTTAAATATTCATAATAAAATAATGCAATTACCGTAGTTGCATATTCTGACACTTAGATGTAGCGTCGCTACCTGGGAATGTATGTATAACAATAATTTGGAATTATTATTTTGATATTAAGTATTTTTAATATGATAAAGCTCTTTAATTGGTACCTACCAAATATATCGACCGCCTCCGTGGTCTAGTGGTAACAAACGGTGCCGTGAACTCGGGAGGTCGTGGGTTCGATTCCCACCGGGGGCAAGTTGTACATTGTATAATTTGTCTCGGTCTGGGTGTTTATATGTATAATATGTAAATATTTACAAAAAAAAAGTATAATATGTAGTTTATCAACCATCTAGTTTCCGTAACACAAGCCTCATAGCTTACCACGAAAATTAGATGGCGCTGTAAATATTTATTTATTTATTATAAAACAATAAAAAAACGTTTTTATAAATTATTATTTATAATAGTAATAACATCATTCGCTCCTGGTGATCGAACGCAAACTCGTTATTTATATACTAATTCATACACAAATACATATAAAATAATATATTATGACGACTATCATGAGATAAATTAGAGAAATAAAAACAACAGAGTGTATTAGGTTTATGGCGTATTTAAATAGTCCGCATAGATCAGTTAACCGGTAACTGATTCCAAAGATGTACAGCTACAGCCTCAATTGTCTTGGAAACTATATCTATCTAAGTAAAGGGTGAACACAGCATCTCTGTCTTAGGTCAACTAAAATTACCTTGTTCGGGATTGGTCCTTACATGCTGACGGTCGCTTCAGCTAGAATGGTAATTCAGTAGTTCCAACGGTTACAGCATAATGAAGCGCCAACGGCATTGTTGTACAGGTTGTTTTCACTCGACCACGATTGAGAAATTTTCTACTGTGTTACCAGCTATTTTAAGACGCCATCATCATCTAAATGGCTATATCCAGGCTATTTTTTTATTTTTATTTTAGCTTCACGTAAGATTAGCTACTGTTTATTAATTTAATAATTCTACACCCATCAAAATACAATTACTTAGCATTTAAAATGAAATCAAAATTAAAATCAAAGTCAAAATCAAAATGAAATATTTTATTTCTTTTGGTTCGCTTGTAACAAATTGGATACAGTAAACATTAAGACCGTAAATGGTTGGACCGTAACAGGTAATAATGTATAGGCCATATGTATGTATAGGCATAACATTACTGCTATAAGCAAGTAAAACTAACTAACTTAAAAACTACTTAAATAAGATTGTAGCTGTAAAGAGGACGTGTCAGATTACATTCTAAATACTTATTAATTAAAATTTACAGAAATTACATACAGATCTCATATAATTAATGAAATTATAATATTAATTTTGTGGCAGTAAAAAAGTCGTGTCATCATATTATCTAAATAATGATATGTCAATTAAACAATAGAGATACCTAAAAAGAAAAAAATATATTTAAAATAATTACCAAGAATACTAAACAAAAAAATAAAATAAACTAAACTACAAATAAAACTAAAAAAATCTAAACTTAAATTTCGCCGTTGAACGAGAATGACACTTTGCGAAAAATATTCTCTACTTAAAGGATCACCAGTCGCCAAGCGGAGTTTTTCCCCAAGCTTGGTGAACGCCAGAGCCGCCTCGGACCACGGAACTATTTAAATTAATTTTTGTGGCAAATAAAATGTTTTTCTTTCTTTCAAATAAACAATGCACCTTTGTACTAATAAATTTCGAAATGAAACATTAAATATTAACGTTTTATTACCCACTGCGATTGTCACTAATATTCAATCATGTTGAACATCTGTTTTCGAATTCTATTACAAATGCATCAATTAACAATTTAAATCTCGGTTATTTATCATTATGACAGTATGAATCATCTCCGACTGTAGCTTAAGCTTTGTTTAAATTCTGGAACCGCGGGTTAATCCTGAGTATTGGTGTTGAACGGTTGGGTTATAGAGTCGTGTGTCGCTGTCACGTAATGGAAAACAAACATCAGCACAGGTGACAATGAATGATTTATCAACTGTACTCGGTTAGTATTATGCGCTTTAATCAGATAAAATAATAGAATTGTGTATATGTAATTACTCCTCACTATATCATTTGACTGTAGCTACAGCTATACGCAGATATGTATTGTCATCATCTGGAACATCATTATCTTTATCATCATCAACTTTATTAGCCCCTACTTAGTAAAGTCTTTTTTTTGCATAGGTCTATCGAGGATTAAATTTTCTTTAGCTCAAGGTTTTGTTATGCCGTAGTATCTTTATTGTTTGTCGATATATATTTATTTCTAAATATAAATACTTATTTACCTAAGATATTAAATAATATAGAGCGGGAATTGGTTGTTATTACATACATTTTTTTTTATTTTTACGCCAAATACTTTATTATTTTTCTTTTGTCCTAAGATCTTGTTTTCATTTCTGTAGTATGCAGGTCGGCATATTGTTCATACTAAACTAAGTTAAATTAAATTCGGCATAGTAAGTAACTCGTACCGGTCAAGCGGTCGTACATAATAGCAATTGTCTTTTGGGAACTCCCAATAAGCAAATTGAAGCAAAACATGTTCCCGAATACCGTTCCGCATCGTCCATATTTCAAATGATCTACCGTTACAATCGGAACGGTAGCTTACACAAATCATAAATGAATTATGAACCTACAATCTCTGTGGCCACACGCAAAATTGCCACAGATTAGAAAAATATCCACTTAACCCCTTTGCACTCTGCTTGTTTTAATACAAAAAAGTTTGGTATTTATTTGGGCTGTGGTGTGTGCTTATCGGTTTTGTCCCACGTCATCATTAGCGACAATTTGTTATGTAATTGCTTCATTTAATAGTCTCCATTGTGGTGCATCCGTAAACAATGGCTCATTTTATCTCTACAAAGCTAATTCGGTCGTGTTTTATTGTAAAACATCCACTTGATGAAATTCAAAGCTAGGCTGTGGTTTATAGCATCCATAGTCAGAGTAATACTACAAAATTAAACAATCGCCAACTGATCTGGCCATCGTGGCGAGAGTGGACAATTTCTCCAGCAATATGTTCTGAAAGGCCCATTTTTAGCAATGGAGGTCTAGGACTCTGTGTTTTGGGCTGTGGTAAGCAGAAGGATGAATAGCTTCTTTCTTTGGCAAAAACAATTAATTATATTCATTTCATTACAGCCCCTAGAACACATCGTCCTAGACCTCCACTGTTGGAGTTGGGCCTTCCAGAACATACATCTGGAGAATTTGGCCTACACTCGCCACGCTGGCCAGACGGCTTGGATATGATGTCATTTTTTATGACTATTTATTAACGATACCACAAGTTGGTATTAGTGAAATCGGGACCGACGGCTTAACGTGCTCTCCGAGGCACGGGAACGTTGGTGTTGTTAATCTATGCCTGCAGTACGTAAGAAAAGTGTGTTTCTCATTGGTACATGCCGGGTGGGTTTACTTTGTAGGATTTAAGGAACGCGTTCTTACAACCGAGCCACCATCACGCCTATTAATTATACTATTGGTGCCAAAAAAATAATCCCATCAAAAATATAAACAGTAACAGATAAATAAAAATAAAAATATAATACAATATTAAGTAATAAGTATTTTGGGTAAAATTATCTCCGGAGGTACCGGGTTCGATTTCTGGTCGCGACCGACACAAAACCGAGTCTTGACCTGATTAGTTGATTCGAATGCACCTCCACCTGATTGGTATATACTTACTGCGCCATCAATAATACTACCACGTGACCCAAGTAGGCTGGTATAGTATTAAACAGCCGGCAGAGCATTTTGTCGACCATACCTACTGTGTAACAACTTGGGTTAAAATAATAACTATTTAACGATTAGCACTTAGGTAAGAGTACTTACATTTCTTGGGATCGCGTGTGTATATCACAATTATTGGCAACTCGCCTCCCCAAGGTACGGGCTAATATAAATTCGCACGGACGCCACTCGCACTAAATGTACGAGCTGATTGGAAATATTAATACCAAGTAGTCGAGAATGTTTCTCTAGTTAATAATAATAATAAAACTTTAATTTTTAGGCAATTATTTTATATAGGTATGTATGGTACTTTAAGGATCCTACCTAAGAAGATGCCTGGCGGCGCTAGTGTGATGACAAAGTAACGCTCACTTTTACGCACCCTTTTTCCGATTTGTTACTATATTCTTTGTTTTTATTCTTGCAAAGAATAACATACTCGTACAATTGTTGATTATGATTATGTATTTTTTTAAAGGCAATGAATTTTCAGAAAGCTCTATCTAAATAATCAAACTAATGCTGAGTCTGAAATAATTAAATAAATGGTAATATTACAACGATCTTTTTTTTTGTTTTTGACTTCAGTTCTGTATTTTTTGTTATTATTTATTATTTAAGGTACAATAACAGGTTACAATTAATATATTTCAAGCAGTTATATATTTCAAGCAGTGTACACGGCATGTTACATATAGCTACTTAGATGATTAGAATCAACTGTGTTTATAGATTATAAAATTTTAGGTTTCATTGCTTATTACTTGGTACTTTGTATACGAAGTTTAGTTTAAAAATAAAACTTGATTTGTAGTGGTTTGTAGTAACGGAATAAAAATTATCCATCAAGTGACATAGGAATAATTCACAAAATAACTGTACGTTATGAAATATACTCATATACTATTTCGTTACGTTTTTACTATTTTGCTACAAAATTAGTCACAAATATTTCGTTACGTAAGTACATTTATTATAAGCTATACATATACTTAACTAACTTTTAGGCTTGTTTCCAACTCACATCAAATAACAACTCGCATGATTAATGCGTGTCGGAATAGTGCGAATAGATACCAACCCAAAGCAACAATTGGAGTACAAATCTGAAGAACGAAGCCGTTTATTAGCCGAGGCGATTTCTCACGGGGATACTCTACTCGAATCGAAATTCTCTATACTCATAAAATTTATTGGATAACTTATATTATACCCATTCGTAAACTATTGTTATTACGTTCCATAAAAGTACGCTATGTTTTTATCAACACAATGCAGTTGCTGTTATTCTGTCATAATTAAATATAGGCGTCCGACAGATGTAGATTGATAGGCTAGTTTATTTTCACTATTTCCAGGGTGTCTCAAAATGTCTTTCGTTTTTGATATTTGCATATAATGCAGGTAGGACCTTCATGAAATAATTAAATAATAATGGTAACTAACCAACTTTAAATCGTTATAGATCCCAAATAGTCACATCATCATCATCACGACCGTTTCCCTTTCGGGGTGGTCAGAAACCACGCTTATAAATAAGCGGATTTACATTTAGCCAACTTTACTATAAGCCAATCATGACTCGTAGCAAGCTCGTCGATGTCTTCTGCGTACCAAACTCGAGAAATATCACATATCATCACGACCGTTTCAATTTCGGGTTGGTGAGAAACCACGCTTATAAATAAGGGGATTCACATTTAGCCAACTTAACTGTAAGCCAATCATGACAAATAGCAAGCTTGCCGATATCTCCAGCGTATCAAACTCGAGAAATATCACAAATAAATTAAATTTTATTTAAATGTAAAAATCAAAATCAATCATTTATTCATTAACTTTTGGTACATTTATTTAAGTTCTAACTAAGGTTGACTGACTAACTAAAGTTGTGAGCTACAAAAGTCGACCATCTCTTAGTACATAAATATTAACAATTTTTTGATGTTATATTATTCATTATAAAAATATAAAATATGAAATGTATTTATTTACAGTAGTAAAAATTTTTTTTGTCCCGACCAGGAATCAAACCCGGTACCTCCGAGACTAAATCCACAGACTTAACCGCTAGACCACGGAGGCAGTTTAAATAGTCACTATCACTGAAAAATTATAAAATAAATCTCAATATGCTATATCTATATATAGTATTTTATCCTTAAGAGATAGACATATGTCATCCGAAACTTTTCTGTAGACCTATATAAGATACATAATTCCATCATACATTATTTTGTTATATCTCAAAGGATTTAGGAAGTGTTTTCGTTGAAAGCTCCCAGACGACTTATTTGTTTCCGACACCTAAAACAAATATCCTTGATGTAAACTTAACAAATTATATACCAAACCCTTCCTCGAGAACCACTGGAGAGAGAAATTTCTAAGCATTCCATGGATTAACCGTGCGGGTGCCGGGTCCATCGTGTGTGGGTAAGAGATGAGAAGAATGGCGTCTGGGCTTGCGACCGACAATAGGCTGGTTTAAGAAAAGGAGGCCTCCCATTTTTATTTTATTTTATTATACGCTCACCATCCACCATTCTACTCCTCTCCCTACCCAACCAAATACTGTATGATTCCGTTAATGCCGTCTTGGAAGCTCGTTCCATAAATGTATTGACGGCAGACCTGCTTAGGCCCAATTCTTTCAGTAAGTGATGCAAAAATTTTGCTGGAACTCCTCTCGAATTTCTGGAATTTATTACTGAAAGCAGCATAAAAATCGGTAACGTAGTTTGTGAGTTTATCGCGAACAGACATACATACAGACAGACGCAGAGGAGGACTTTGTTTTAAAATTTTTAAAACAGAAATAACTAAAAGTTTAATATCAGAGGATTCCATAGTCGCACTTTTAAAATTACATTATCATTTACACTCACATCTACACAGTCACAACTACACACACATTTTACACACACACCAATACTGATGCCTTAGCACGTAGGAGAACAGGTTAGGGTTTTTTTTTGTTTCACAATTATTATTTTTTAAAATTATTATTTTTTTATCGCTCACTATATATTATTATTGTTATTGATTCATTAATTGGCTTTAGTTAAGAATTTTGTAGACTAGGTTTAATTTTAAGCGCTGTTGAATCTGTAACTAAATAAATAAATATGTTAAAATGGAGGTTTTATGGAAAATAAAAATGGAGACGAACCGAAACCGACCCATCAAGATAAAACTGGAAAAGGGAGTTTTAGAGGACTTTCAGGAAACGCTGATAGTGAGTGCGACACGTCACAGGGCTTATAAAACTTTTTTCTGAAAAAAATGTCCGAGATAATTCCAGCCTGTCTTAATAGTCGAATAACTTTTGCGAGAAAAAAAAACTTTGTCATACTTTCTTAGGAATTTACTGAGGTATAGCCAACGCGTTGTTAATGACCAACAAATAATAGAGTCCGTTTCTTCCGAGCCCTTGAGTCGCGGAATAAAATTTGTAATAATTTAGTTAATTTATTTTATTATTTAAGACTTTATTAAACTAATAATAAAGGCGGACTTAATGCCCGTAGACATTTTCTGACAGCTAAACCATGGATACAGATTTAAACTATTATAGAAGCAATAAAATAAATGTTAAAGTTGAAATATAACAGCTTAATAATACACTTACGAGTACATATCAAACTGTTATATGCACTATAATATCAATATACTAAATTACTAAATTTGAGGTCGAGACAATGGGCCCATGGGGACCTTCAACAAGGCGTCTGGCCAAGGAGTTGTCAAAGCGTCTGATGTAAAGGTCTGAAGACAGGAAGGCTAGAAATTATTTCTTGCTGCTATAGAGTGGGGAAATGTTGCCAGTCTCCTTGGGACCATCTCGGATGGGATGCATCTAGAGGACATTTTTTAATTTTATTTTTTAAATTTATTTTTAATTATATTATTTAGGTAGCTTCTAATTTATCTTCAGCAGTGGAGGTCTAGGACGCTGTGGTCTAGGGGCTGTAATGATGAAAATTATATGGAGGGTTTAAGTAATTGCATTTTGGCCCCCCTATCAGCTCCTGATAGATATACGTCGCATTACCAGTAACTCTGTGTATACATATTAAATACCAAATGCACTCTACTCTCACTTGAGACAATTTAACGCTTCTGCGCCTCTCTCGCTCGCACAATCCAATATTTTCCTAAAAGTCTAGAGTGTTATTTTGAGAAATTTAGTCTTATCAACGTTCTAGGAAATAAATTTACTGATATTTAGGAGGTTATATGAAACTGAAACTGCTTCCGTGGTCTAGCGGTTAAGTCCATGGATTTAGAATCGGAGGTACCGGGTTCGATTCCTGGTCGGGACACAAAAAAATTTATTAATATAATTAAATACTTTTAATTAATATTTAATTTATTTGTGATATATCTCGAGTTTGGTACGCTGGAGACATCGACGAGCTTGCCACTTGTCATGATTGGCATTTAGTAAAGTTGGCTAAATGTGAATCTGCTTATTTAAAAGCGTGGTTTCTGACCACCCCGAAAGGGAAACGGTCGTGATGATACTGTTCTAATTTATATGACATGTACATACAACTGTAATTAGAATAAGCAAACTATACAATAAAGAATTTTGAAAATTCGAATAAGATAATACATACATAAACATACATATATACACTTACTAACATTGTGAGGCTAGCTTTTCAGGTATTGTAGATACGCGATATTACTAACTAGTCTAGCAGTAAAGTTTCGACACAATAATTGCTTGCCAATCGTGATGATGGGCCCATAGTAAATTTGGCTAAATGTGAATCCGTTTTTTTTTTTGTACACTATCACGACATGTGACCTTGCTCCCACCTGCGATGTACTGCGTGGAATTTCCTCACCTTCGCGATGGTTCCGCTAAGTTCCTTACTCAATGTTTCTGCTGAGGCGGGCGATTCAGATAGTGGACGACACTGCAGTGTCTAAAATCTCGAATAGCTTTAGGTTGTAAGGGACTGATGTCAGTCATGAATGTCTTATTCCAGTTGCTTACATTCATGGACTTCACGCGCCACTTACCGTGAGGTGGCCGCAAGGTCACATGTCGTACTAGTATTAAAACAACTTCACCTTTCACCTTGTTCAGTATTTGTTCAGATTTTTTTATCAATGTTTTCAGTGATTTAGATCTGAGCGTATTTCAACCTCAAGTATGTTAAGGCCAAAACATAATAAGTTACGTACTTTTAACGGCCTTAGATTCGGGACAGGATATACCCTAAGTTAGGTTTAACATGTTGTGTTTAAAAATGTATACAAGGAAGAAAAACATAGCAGCGACACGTTTTTTTTGAACACAGACATCCCTTCAATCACTTTTTTGTGTGTAAGCTGAGATTAGCTATTGAAAAAGGTTTTGGGGCTGTTATTTCAAACGACATTAACATTATAATAAGATATTTATAATATATAAAATTATATCTAAAAATCATTACATATAAAAAAGTTAAAGATTATCAAGGTGTCCAGAAACCAAGCTTTTTAAAAAAGCGGATTCACATGTAGCCAACTTTACTATAGGCCCATCATATTAATTGGTAAGCTCGTCGATGTCTCTAGCGTACCAAACTCGAGAAATATAACTAATATTAAACATATTATTTTAAACCGGGGAATCGAACGTCTACATCCACGGGCTTAATCGCTAGATTACAGAAGTCATTTAATTTTAATTAATTAACAATTTTATTGCAAAATGTCCAAAAGGCGAAGTAAAATGCCAGTAACATTACTGACAATCATGGGGATAAAAAAAATCCTACATAAAAATGAGAGGAAGCAAATATTTATTCTAAAATACGCCAACTTGCTAAGGAGAAATGGTGACTCGGTTGTAAGAACGCTTTACAATCCAAAAAAGGTTATTTTCTTCTTGAGCTATAATGAAAGGCTAACTTTATATATTTGAGAAGTGACTTGTCAAAAGGGCCTAATTCGCATTATACTATTTGATTCTCCAAATAATAATAAGTAATGTCAGTGAAAAAAATCTTCCGGTGATTGTAGAGTTTTCGACATCATATCCAACTCTAACAGGCATATATAAATCCTTGTGGTCACGCTTGGTGGTCACATGATGATAGCCTACGCCGTCATTGAAGAAATACATACGTACACACAGACAAAGCTACTTTTATATTTATATTATTAGTATGGGTTGTTTATTGCACTTTTTTATTTATAAAAAATAATTAACATGAGTTGCTTTTACACAAAGATTTTAATGACAGTTTATCTTAGTCAGTAACTCTTATTTAACTTAAGATTATTTGACATAAAATACCAGCTTAGTAAAAAATGAAGACGGTAGCTTTGTTTGCTTTACCTATGTAGTTTAATAAGCTGCGTAGTTTTTTTTTATAAAAGATGATCTAGTGGTTTTTCTATGTAATTTGATATTTTTACCGCAATTTTTGGTGTGGTTGATCTGCAGCCAATTTGTGCTTTTTCATTACTGTGATTTTGGAATTATGAGTTTTAATGAGTGATATAGTATATCTATTATTATTGTTTGGTAACTTTAAGTTAATACTTATTTTTAATTATAAAATCACCTATATAATACATGCCTTGGTTAGGAACCATGCTGTTTTAAGCTTCGCATTTATCTAACTTACTAAAACGCTCATCATGACAAGTGGCAAACTTGTCGATGTACTCGTATCTAGCCATCGATATCATCATCATCATCATGACCGTATCACTCGCGGGGTGTTCAGAAACCACGCTTTTACGAATTCCGATGCGGATTCACATTAGGCAACTGTACTCGTCTTTAGTCTCTACCGTACCAGACACAGGAAATATAACAAATGAATTTAATAACCAATTGTGTCCCGACCAGGAATCGAACTTGGTACTAAATCCACATACTTAACCATTAGACCAATTTCTAGAGAGTTAATAAAATATTCACGATGCGAAAAGAATTTTCACTAATATCTTTTTCAACTTCACTTACTGGCTGTTTAAGCAACAATGTTAATTCAATTATTTTGCACACCGTAGCTGACCACGGTTCACCAGTATATCACCTTTATTCCTCTATCATAAGGTTCTATTTAAAACCCAAGTATAGTAAATGTTGTTGCCGACTGTACTTAACCTAAGAATGTACGGTTAGCAGAATGAGGAGACAATTTAACGCTCGTACACTTGAAGCTCCTCAAATTTACTGTCAGTGATGTTGCGCTTACACGTGCGAGCTTGCTTGATACACCAGATTTTTAATTTTTGTGCTTTCTCAGTAGTTACTAAAGTTATTGACATTTGCGTAATGTTAGGTTTATAACTATTTCAACATCGATTTGATTTGATTAAGTCTCAAATGATGATTTATTTAACTTGCTGCTACTACAGAACTGATGGTCGGGAGCTAAGGTAATTTTATCGGTATATATAAACAACGCAATGAAGGAAAAAATAGGTTTGAACTTAGTTAAAGATATGTGCGGGTTATCGGTTCCTAAACTTTATTAAACGCTTAGTTAGCTCTTAAATTATTTAATTATGTTTTTTTACATATTGCAAGTGACTGTTACTGTATACAAGATTAGTGAAATTAATCATTTAGTATACTGCAGCTAATGGAAATAAAGAAATAAAATACTTTATTTATCGCTACAATTAAAAAAGGCTTAACTAAGTTAAATATGAGATATACTTACTTAAAAGCGATAAAATATGCAACCATATACCGTAGCCACTATCCCTACGCGTACATATAAATTTGGAGACTCTTACATCTGTCGCACGCTGAAGATGTGGAATGCTCTCTCAGCCAATGATTTACCCATTTCTATAACCTGGAGCCCTTCAAACGAAGTATAAAAAAACTTCTTTATTGGCCGGCATAGAGGTAGGGACTGAAGTCGGTCGTCGTCAGTTGCTCCCATTTTTGGACCTCACGTACCGCTTACCATCAGGTGGGCGAGGTGTCACATAGTGTGTACAGTATAAAAAAAAAATATATAAAATAAAAAAAAACGAAAATAACTAAAATATTACCTGCTAAAAGTATTAATTAAAATATATTTTTTCTATGGTTTAACATATTTTTGAGTTATGATGTAGACATTACCATTTTTGAATTAATTTAAATTTGAACTGACATAAAACTAAAACAATTAATTTGTACTATAACTTGACTTGAATGTCGCTTGATCGTGTAAATACTGCTTGACATTCAGTTCCAGTGTTTCTACTAAGAATTCCAGATATTAAGACTGGGACAAATGAGACCTTACCAAGGTCTAGACGTCCAAAATACAAAGTTCATTTGGCGAAGGAGAATTTCCTATTTGCAGCCACTTGCACAAAATGTCCTAAAATTTTATCACATAGTTGATGTGTCTGTCTGCCTTTTTTGCAACCGGTGCAATATTTTTAACAGGTGTTGTAAACATTTTAGCTTTTTTGATATATTTTCTGTTGATAAAAAAAATGTAATAGAAAATAAAATCATCTATTTAAAGCCTTGGAGATTGGGATTTGACCTTCAAGATACTTCAGTTAGAGCTGGTGCTGCGGCGGAATAAGCGCAGATCAGCAAATGTAAATATGAAACGTTTTGCAATAGTTTCATTTTTTGGAAAGTAGAGCGATCAGAAATAAAATAACTTTTTATTTTATCCCACGGTCTTCCTATTAAGAAATTGTTCCAAGGCTCATTGACGTCTCAAGTGACAATGGGGCTGGCAGTTATTTCTCTAAAAAAATAAGTATTTTAAATTAGAGGGGAAATGCTGCCAGTGTATTGGGCACTATGCCACAGGACAGCGATTTCGGGGAGCTCCTTTTTTATAAGTATTTTTTTTTTAGGTTCAAATTTGTTTTTAATATTAGGTAGGTATATAGTTTATTTACATTCAGGTTTTTTATTTTAAAAAATATTGTATTTTATTCTGTTTTTTAAAGTTAATAATTATATATAAATACTTCACAGTTTACCGCAACACTCAAATCAAGCAAATTCGTTTGTTTTCGCACAAAGCAAAGTTTATGTGACTAAACCTACAAATTGGCATAAAAAAAATGTTAGGAGCTGCTGGTCTAGTGCAGGTTATTATTTGTCAAGTTTTAGTACAAAAACAAATTTTATTTCGCAGCTACACCTAAGTGTGCGGTGACCATTCGGGCGAACAAAAGCTGAATTTAGGTAGAAATTATCCAACCAAATTCGGGAGTAATCCACGCGACAAGGATTCCGACATAATCCTCAGCCTTTCCTACTTGCTTGGCTAAATTACGGTCTCAATACAATTTTCCGGGTGGTTGGATTTTGAATTTATAACTAGCAAATTGCTTGTCCTAATTTATACATTGAATATCCAACAATTAATTGGGTAGTGACCGTGTCAATTCTAGATAACTCGCAATTATTTCTTAGCCAATTAATTAATAAAATGTTCCTAATTAACATATGGCAATTGATAACCTCGCCAGCGCGGAGACTGAAGGCCATGTTCTCAAGAAATATGTCTTAAGCAGTGGAGGTATTGTCTTGTATTATTGGGGCCATAATAAATTAGTACGACGCCAAACCACATCAAAGTTATTGAACTTTCAGCACTAGTAGATTGAAATGGATGTAGATGACATGTCACCTGCCGTAAAATCTACGGGTTTAAGAATGAATATCACGTACGAGACAACGCAGAGTTGGACGACCCCCGTCAAATCGACGGATGATCAAAAGAAGGTCGCTGGTGGGTGATGGATAAGGGTTGCAAAACACCGCATGCAGTAGCAAGCATAGGGGAGATCGTTTAAAAAAAAAAAATACGTACGTCATGTGACGTCGCGCCTGCCTGATGGTAAGCAGTACGCGAGGTGCAAGAATGGGAGCAACTGACGCTAGCCACTATCGACCGGTATGAATCTCTACCACTATGTCGGCCTAACAAGATGCTTTTTCACACTTCGCTTAAAGGACTCCAGGTTATAGGAGTGGGGAAACACACTGGCTAGGAGCATTCCACATCTTCAGGGTGCGACAGATGTAAGAGCCTCCAAATTTATTAGTTCACGTAGGGATAGTAGTTATGGTATGTGGATGCATATTTTGGCCTGTGCTTGTGGTTCGGTTGCGGAAAAGAGAAGACGGGATAAGATAATGGAGCACCTCAGAACACTTACCGTGGTATAGCTTGTAGAACACGCTCAGAGAGGCAACGTCACGATGAAGCTACAGTAATTCGAGATTTTCGCTCAGTCGTCCACTATCCGAATCGCCCGCCTCTGCAGTACATTGGGAGCATCTGTTAGACACTTAGCGGAGCTGGAGGAAAAACCGCTTCACCTTGTTCAGTATCCCCAGTTTTTTGGTCGCTGTTTTGGTGATGCTCTCAATGTAGTTTCTGTACTTACATATCTTCATATCACACTAAATCAATTGCGGAGACAGAGACAATTGAGCGCCACTTGTCACGGTCCCGACATACCTCGTTCGCTTCTTTGACATTCATTAACCTCTTCATACATGCCCTTTTGTTTCGATGTCTTTTAAGGTGCACCTTTAGCTATTATTTTTTTGTATTTTAATATGTGAGTATTGGTCTTCCAGGGCATCTTATACCCACAACTGTCGCATTATATATCTCTTCACTTTTTCAACATGTCCGAACCATCAAAGCATGCCTTTCCTTATTTTTGTCCCTATACTTTATTTCATATTTTGCGTATTTTGTCATAACGTAAGCGGTCCGTCAAAGTGAAGCCGCATATCCAGCGCAAAGACCTAATTTCTACTGCATTAACTCTACTCTTATGCGTATTCTGATATATCCACGTCTCGCTTTTATACATAGGATTTACCAGTGTACCAGCATGGTATTTTATAGTGAGTCGAGCTTTGAACTGATATTTCGACTGCTGATCAGTGACCCCAGGTCACTGTTAACACTATTTCCCGCGTTCACTCTTCTTTCAATATTCCTATCATACTTCTCATCGACAGTGAAAACACTACCCAGATATATAATTTTATTTACTCGTTCTAGAGTTTATCGTCAATCTTTATCGTCACGGTTGTCATCTTTCTTTTTTTAAATACTAGTGGTAAACACCACTTGGTTTTTCTCGCATTCAAACGGAGTCCTTTTTCTGCACAACCCTCTTTCATTTTTGTGACTAGTGATTGCAGTTGTTGTTCGTACAGTTGTAAGAAAAGCATCATCTGCTTAAATGATGTGACAATAGTACAATATTGTAAATTGTATAAATATGGTTAATGACCAGATAAAAGTTTTGATCTATAAAGTCATAAATAAAACGACTATATTCATAAATTTAAATAACATTTACGACTTAGGAGATTGATAAGATAAACCAAATTGTCTATTGACAGCTTTATTATTTTAATCTTTTCAATTATTGAGTGTATAATAAAAAGTACATCAAAATAGGCAGTACGTATAGAATTTCAATTTTAAGTTTATTTATTATGTACACATAGCATGTTGTTTGATCATGGTGGAACTCAAGAACAAGTAAATGTAATTACTTATCTAATCAGTGTTTTTACAGCAGATGGGAAGTATGATAAAAATGTCGTAAGAAGAACGAATGCGGGAAATTGTGGTGCCCTGAGCTCACTGATCGGCAGTCGAAATGTCAGTGACAAAGCTCGGCTCGCCATACACAATGCCATGATGATACCATAATGTATGGAATCGAGAAGTGGATAAGTCAGAATAAGAGTAGGGTTATTGCATTAGAAATAATATTCTTAAGAATTCTTAACGTTACTTTTTTTAAACTTTAATTTATTACAATCTTTAACCATAAAAATAATAATAATAAAGCTGGCAATTATTTCTGCCAATGCTATACATAATTCACTATACAGAGAGGAAATGTTTAGTTAGTTAGATAGTCTTCTTGGGACTATCTCCAATGGGACGTCTCTTGAGGATATTTTTTATTTATAGTTTTATTTTTAAAGGTTTAGTATATAGTTAGGTTAATTAATTAATTTACGATTGTGTGAATTAAATTAGATATTATAATATTTGTATGCTCCAAAAGCAAGCACAGTGGAGCGCATTTTTTAAATAGTCAAACAACATAACGTGTGTTCAAAACAAATAAAGAATTTCGAATTTGAGTTTGGGAAAAAACATTACAATAATTGACATCCACAGACTACAACGGCGTTCAGAGTTCAACTCTAATCAAGAATTGCCAATAAACAATAACACACCTGACACACAGTATGAAATGTTGCCAGGTTTAAAAGTTTTCCCTTAAAATTGGTAAACTAGAGTTGAGAGTGAACAGTAACGAACACGTTGTAGCTATGTAATTACATAGTTGGGAGTCTTTTAATGAACAAAATAAATGTTTTAATGAAAGTGATTAGAGTTGAAGTATTCCCATACATTACATTACAAGTGGTTGGAGCGACTAGAGCAGGAGACGGGCGCTGTGCTATTTTAATGCTACCGTCGACGCAGCAGGGCCAATGACGCAAAGTCTTTTGTAGGTGCAAAGTATTTTTGGTATCGCTAAAACTGCGAACACAATAAAATATGAAAGAGATGTGTTCCTAAAACTAACCTTTTCACGGCAACCACAAATCAATGTAAAATACATAGTTCTTAAGTTTAGGGCAAGCATGCATTAACACACATAACATTTACAAGTTAAATTCTAAAAATAATAACAATACAATCTATATTGTACATATATTATTAGCAGTTATTAACACATTTAAAATTAATTTAATTTAGTTTTAAACAAGGGAAGGAATAACGTTAAACTTTATTTAATTCACAACTTTACAAAATCGCTTTTAATTACTTAGGAATATAAGCCCAATACAATTTATACCATTGATGTCACGTGTTTATATGTATAGTATATTAGCAAATAATAAATATTTAATTATACAGAATGTTTTCTGTTGTTTCTGAACTCTCTCGTTTAGATATTAATAGTTTGAAATGGTTTATTATTAAAAGAAAAATACTTCGCCCTTAACATTGACGTGCTTGTTCTGTACGTAAATTATCTGTATTTGGACTCTAAAATATGTTAACAACAGAAGATTTTATTTTATTTGAACTTAGTTTCGACTAGACTTGAATAACTTTTTCTGTTCGATTGAAATATTTAGCTGTAAGATTTTTTATTATAATAAATAAATAAAATATACCTACATCACTAAAGTTAAATCGAAATTTTTACTTAAGCCAATTTCAACATTGGGACTTCGGGAGTTTAGCCTATTGGTCCAGCTATCGCAATGTTCCCATAAAGGGTGGAGGCAACCCCTTAAAGGAGGCGAAATTAAACATTTCGGAGGATAACGGGTTACGTGTGCCATGTCCTTAACACGAGGTGTAATGCTTAAAACACTTTGTATACCAACCCTTAAAAACTACCCTAAATTTTGAACTCTATCGCATTAAACATAACCGTGCTTTTGTGAGAATTATGTGTAGTAGCCAAGTTCTCTTGGTTTAAATAAAGTACTAGCTGTTTAAACCGGCTTTGCCCGTGGTAGTTATCGCTCTATGAACTTCATCACTGCCCCTAGAACACAGAGGCCTAGACGTCCTCTATTGGAGATGAGCCTTCCGGAATTTTTTGGTGAATTTGGCCTAGACTTGCCACACCTGTATTGGGTTGGTAAAGATCTGATATTAGTTTTTAACGACAATATATTAAAAATTTTAGAAGTTGGTATTAGTGGAACCGGGACCGACAGCTTATTTATTTATTTAATTAGGATCATCATCACATTGAATCCAATTATATTAATATTTATTTATATTAATAATTTATAAGTAGGTTTTTATTTGTTTTAGTTTATTTTTTATGCCATAATTAATTAAAATATTTTAAAGTAATATTAATATTTTATAAATAAATAATTTATTGCACAACATAACTTAACATAACATAACTAGGCGTTAAATCTCCGCCTGGAGGGTAGATCCTTTAAGGGAAAACGGTAGATTATCCGATCAAGTTTCAAATTCTCTATTTTTTATATTTTTTATTCCTTTTTCATTTGCATCAACAACATCATTAATTCTATTTTACTTCCTTCATCGTCTAAGTGGTTTATTTGTATATTTATTATATGTATATATATATATTATTTATTTATGTACGTGTTATGTAATAGTAAGTAAATATTGGTATGTATATATTGATATATATGGACTTACTTAATATTGCACCTATCATTTATACTGTCTAAATGTCCTAAAGGTTTGGCTGCCAGAGAATGCCTAGCGGCATTAAGTCCGCCTTTGTACAAAGTGCAATAAATAAATAAATCCCCAACACAGATCTATTAAAAATCCGGGCCTGGATAACTCTGCTGGCTGTCTGCTTGTACTATACGATAATCAATAAGTCAGTCAGGACTTTCCCTTTTACATATAAAGATTACATGTATTTGCATGTAACATTACTTTAGGGAATTATTATTTGAAATTCAGATTTTAGAGGCTGACTCTGTACTTTACTTTTATCGTTTTAGGCCTCAGATAAAGGTGGCAGTGTTTAATATAAAGTTTATGTTAATTCCATTATATTAATAATTGTTCGTTTTCAACTACACCTGAAAGCGGAAATAAATACAATGTTTTTATTTCCTTTACCGTTATTATTTTTAACGTTTTATAGTATTTAACCAACACATAACTCTTAACTTTATTGGTTTAATCAGAACAAATAATCTTATGAAAGAAGTTTTTTTTTTTAGATTTTAGATTTTTGATTTTATGTATGACTGTACTTTTAAAAATGTAGTCATTTCACTGTCCAGGAAATATAACTAAGTTCAGTTTGCACATATTATTATTTTCATATACCTAATTTTATAAATAGAGAGAAATAGCAAAAACATTTGTTGGTAAATTTGTTGTCGACTGTACAAAGCCAGGCCAAACATCAGGTAATTATTTATAAATAAAACTCAGAAAAGACAACGGTAATGCGTATACTTTGGACAATAATCTACACAACCTAACCTGTTTACATAAATCGAACAGATAAACATCTCTAACACCTAAACTGCTTTGTTGTTGCGAGATTTATTGTTTTATATTTGCTGCGAATTACGAAATATCTGTATTTAACATAATTAACATTAGCATATTAACAATTGCCTGTTACAATGTTGGTTTTGTTTTAGGTATATTTATTTATTTATAACGTAAAGCACACAAAATAGATTTTAGAATCACTGTTTCGAAAAATAATGGACATAGTACATAGACATCGCTAAAACTCAAAGTATGTGTACACAATATCAGCCATGTTTTATTAACAATTACGTACAACGTGTTTTTTAAAGTTTTGATTACATAGAATTTATTCAAATGAGACAACAATAAAACCTAAAATTAAATATTCAATATTGTTAAAAAAAACTAATTTTAACAGAAAAAAAAACATTATTACAATTATACAAAAAATATATATATATAATAAATAGCTACTCTAAATCGCTTTTACTATTACAAATCCAAATTAAGATACTAGAGGCGTCAATGAGCCTTGGAACAAGTTCTTTATTGAACGCTTTCAGTTCTGATCCCCACGGGCCCATCGTTTCTACAGCAAACGTCGAAAATAAGTAACTATTGCAAATCGTTTCATAGTTTCGACTTGCTGATCTGCGCTTGTACCGCTGCAGCACCAGCTCTAACAGAAGTGCTTTGAAGGTGGGATGGGGCCAGGCAATCCCAGCAGGTAAAATCCCTACTCGATCGAGACAACTGCAAGCGCCCCCTACGAATGAGACTATTAATGGCGCTATGACGGAAAAAGCGACCCGCACTTTTGGAACACAGCAGCCCGTGGTGATAAAGCTCATCGACATCTTTACCACATAAGTGGTAAAAACAAATAGAAGAGAATTAAACTATAAAGAAAAGAGACCCAAAGTAAAATCAAATAAAAAATCTAACAGGCGTTACATAATATCTACTACGACTACATTATAAACTATGGGACACCTGGAAAATATAAATTTATTATTAATAGGAAAACATTTGTATTCGTTGGCGTCCATTATCCTAATGCTTATTTTTCCGGAGTTTTCATCTTAGGTTGCTCGAGCTGCCAGAAGTCCGTTATTGCCATCACTCTAGCTTCGTTGCCATCACTAAAACTCGTACTACTCTCACCTATTGCGAGTACAATACAAGACAGCTTGTGCTCCAACAAAACAATAAGATAAGTACCATAAGTAAACAAGTCAGCAAAAGGCATGTCTTCTGCTGGGGCTATAATCTTTATCACACCATCTAATGCTGACCCGGTAGATACTGCCAATTAAAATGTTCAGATCATATTTTTCTAAGAAATTAAAGAAATAGGTACTTCTTAGTAAAATGATTAAGTTGAAAAGTTAAAAGCATACATACTCAAAGTCAAAGTTAAAATATCTATAAGTATACGTAAACCGATAACAGGCATTTGTGACAAATCATTAATTCAATTATTTTGATTGATTTTACTTTTGCTAGACGAAGGCTAAGCAGTAAAGTAAAAGTAACCTGTTAGCAGAAGACCAGCTTAGCTGATTCCAGTGATCTGTTATTGTATTGATCTGACTGTGAAAGAAATCTGCAAGGAAAACTTAGCTATGTCAGAGATTGTGACTAAATATTAATTAGTCAATAAAATTAATTGGTTCTTATAAATGCAAAATCAAATGACATAGTTATTGTGTGTCAGATGGCATTCCTGACAAAATTAGTAACGGTCAGTCCATTCCTTAATCGCAACCGACAACAGTTGACCGAAACGGACAAATCTCCTAATTTTAATAATGAAAAATCAACTTTAATCACTTAAGCTAGAGAATTCAAATTGGGTGAACTTATATATTTGGGTGTTTAGAATGAAGAAGGCGAAGGGACTAGTGACGGTATGGTTAGACTAAGTGATTTTGGACACATTAATGCAGCGACCCCGGCGAATGCTATCCAGATTAAAAGGGGCCCCTTGTTGCTTATTGTTGTTTACCCTATTTAGAATTCACCATCGGTAGGTTTTTGCGACATCCCGACGTGAAGCTCGCCGCTGGGTGCTATACAGGGAACAAATAACAACATCTGATAATGTCGTTTTGGATTGTTATAATAGGCTAAGTATGGGAGAGCATAATAACAAATTTTCAGAAACCGTATTGAAACTGATGACACTAGTAAAATTTATATTTATATATTTCTGTATTTCTGAAGACATATCAATTAATCTATAGGTACTATAGTATTCGTAGGAGATTAAAATAAAAATGTAATGTGAACATCCTCATTGTTGGGGCGCGGTGGTGGCTCGGTTGTAAGAACGCTTACCTTAAAATCCTACAAAGGTCAATTCAAACCCTCCCGGCATGCACCAATGGCAAATCAAATTTTCTTGCGTACATTTGTCATACATTTACAGCACCACCAGTTCCCGTGCCTCGGAAAGAACGTTAAACCGTCGGTCCTGGCTTCACTAATACCAACTTGTCGTTAATAAATTGTCATTAAAAATTGAGATTAGATCCTGACCAATCCGTCTGGCCAGTGTGGCGAGTGTAGGTCAAATTCTCCAGATATATGATCTGGAAGGCCTATCTCTAACAGTAGAGGTCTAGGACACTGTGTTCTACGGGTGTATTGTATCATTACATACTCTCGTATTGACTCCTGCTATTCTTTTCAATCTTTATTTTCTTTATATTAATTTCCTTAATATCAGCATAATAGCAGCAGCATCATCACATTGTTAATTTTGTCACACTCTCCTCATCATGTAAGTAGTTTTATTTATGTTATATTAGTATATCTATAGTATGACTTATTTATGTATTAGTATGTAAATTGTATGTAGATATTAGTATGTATATATTTATATTATAATTATATTTCTGTTTTATTTAAATTTCACCTAATTTTTAATTGCACCTACCACCTATCCTGTCTAAATGTCCTAAAGGTTTGGCTGTCAGAGAATGCCTAGCGGCATTAAGTCCGCCTTTGTACATAGTGCAATAAAATTTTAAAATAAATAAATGAGTGAGGAGGGATTGAAAGTTGGTTGTTATGCGAAGAACGAAGAGGACAAGTCGCACAGATATTCGAAACGATCGCTCAAGTAGGAGGGTGTATTGGTGTTATATAAGATTATTTATTAAATTAAATAAAAAATATAAAATCTATTTGTGGGGTGTTCAAAATCTTGTCCTGGAATCCCTTCTCTCCTCCCCCTACTCTTCACGTTGGACCTACTCACTTTAACATTCTTGGTTTGGAAATTCGATCAAACCTTAACCACCGCAAATACATTGAGATCATCACCAAAACAGCAGCGTCTAAAAAGCTCGGGATACTAAACAAGGTGAAGCGGTTTTTCTCGCCTTCAATCATACTGTTGCTGTACTCGTACAGATCAGATCATGCTGATCAGATGCTCTCAATGTCCTGCAGATGACTTGTGATTGTGCACGATGCCACTATATCTGGAACTATCGAATCCCAGCAGCTATACTATGGTGAGTGCTCGGAAGAGCGCTATAACCTAATCCCTTCCTTTCCATTCCGCAACCGAAGCACACCCACAGGTGAGAATATGCACCCACATACCGTAGTCACCATCTCGTACGTATAAATTTGGGGACTCATGCATCTGTCGCAAAATAAAGATGTGGAATGCTCTTCCAGCCTGTTTCCACTTTCCTATAAACTGGAGTCCTCCAAGAGAAGTGTGAAAAAGCATCTAGTCAAGCCGGCATAGTGTTAGGGACTAATTTTAGTCATGAGGGTCTGGTTCCAGTTGTTAACATTCACGGACGCTGCGCGCCGCTTACCATCAGGTAGACGCAAGGTCACATGCTAGTATAAAAAAATAAGCAGCAATAGAAAAATGGTTTTAGGGTTTCATTAAAATAATTACGTCGTATTTGAAATATGTATTGTGAATAATTGCGATCTGTGGTACCTACCTACACATATTTTGTATTGTGCCCCCTAATATATTAACACAAAGATTTTCCGCGTGAGATGAGAACAATTGAATTGGAGCTCGCTAAAAGATGGCTTCCTAAAAATAAATTTTGTTCAAGGAATAAAATATCTTGTTATATAATTCTCTCGTTTTTTTTGAAAATAAGACATCTTTATGAAATTGGGAAAAGTCAGCTATCTGTCATTGGAAATTGAAGTAAAACATGAACCATCTGTTGATCATGAACATAATACTGATGGCCTCATTAGTGAAATAATAATTTATTTTTAATAAATGTAATAACTCAAATTAAAACAATATTATTCGGCAAATATATATTTTATAATATGTATGTATGTCTTAGTATATTGGTTGTTATTCTATTTTTTTATATCAGCACTACCCTTCATCTCATCTCTCCCAAAGGTTAGATGTTAGAAAATGCCTTGTCTTCGCCTTTGTACATTTTTTTTTCGTGTTATTAATATTAATTTAATAATAATAATAATAAAATGTTTTATACGACATAATTAAATTCTTCTTCTTTTTACGGTGCCATCTCCTATCGGAGGTCGGCTATCATTAAGGCGATTTTGATTCTGTTGGCCGCTGTCCGGAACGAGGATCTGGTGCTCATCCCGAACCACTCCCTGAGGTTCTTGAGCCAGGAAGTGCGGCTTCTCCCAGGTCTTCTGGAGCCTTGTATCTTGCCTTGCATGACGAGCTGTAGCAAGCTATACTTTTTATTGCGCATGATGTGTCCCAAATACTCCAACTTCCTTCGCTTTACCATGTTCAGTAGTTCAACGACTTTGTTCATTCTCTGCAAGACAGTTTCGTTTCTTACTTTGTCTTCAACATTCTCCTGTATATCCACATTTCAAAAGCTTCTAACTTCTTCGACATTGTGTTTGTCAGGGTCCATGATTCGACACCATACAGGAGAAATATATATGTAAATATATATATATATAATATGTAGCATCGGACGAGTCGGCATCTTGTAGGAAGTTTAAGATTGCGATTGCAGAGAAGGTGGCTCATTTTAACAAAGGCGTTTCTAGCTTGTTAAAATAATTAAATAGACAATATTAAAGGCTATCGGATGTATACTATAGGCATTAACGAACGTAGAATTACTATCTAAAACATGTGGATTTATGTATATTTTTTATTTTTTGCCTAGAAATGCAATATACTCGTAAATTGGGGACTCATACATCTGTCGCACAATAAAGAAGTGGAATGCTATTCCAAATCTAAATAAATACCTTCAAAGCGGTGGTGGCTCGATTGTAAGAACGCGTACCTTAAATCCTACAAAGGTCTGTTCAAACCCACCCGGCATGTACCGATGAGAAATACACTTTTCTTACGTACATTTGTCATAGATTTACAACACCACCGTTCCCGTGCCTCGGAGAGCACGTTAAGCCGTCGGTCCCGGTTCCACTAATGCCAAGTTGTGTAATCGTTCATAAATTGTTATAAATAATTGACATCATATCCTCGCCATGCATTCTGGCCAGCGTGGCGAGTGTAGGCCAAATTCTCCAGTTCTGGAAGGCCCATCTCCAGCAGTGGATGTCTAGGACGCTGTGTTCTAGGAGCTGTAATGAATGCTCTTTCAGCCTCAGTGTTTCCTATAACCTGGAGTCCTTCAACCGAAGTGTGAAAACGCATCTAGTCAAGCCGGCATAGTGTTAGGGACTGATATCAGTCATGAGTGTCTGACTTCAGTTGCTAACATTAATGGTCCTTGCGCGCCACTTACCATCAGGTGGGCGCAAGGTCACATGTCGTGCTGGTATAAAACATGATATAGAAACATGGCTAGATACGAGCAACCTAGGAACAGTATGCTACTAGGTACTTAACTAAGGCTGTTTGCAGCTGTAAAGGGTCGTTGTAATTTATGGACTAAATTAAAAATAAATTTAAGTATTACTAAATACAATTCTATGTCCAAAATAAAGATGTATAGATAAATATAATATTAAAAAATAATAAAATATTATTATAGTTTATATTTTTTTTATGAAAGATGCTAGATTAGAAGGTTTTATTAAAAGTTTATAATTTAGAACATAAATTAGTAAAGACCCTGCTAGATAACAGTTGATTAAAGTTTAGTCCAGATATTGTAACATAAGCCTCAACCAAAACTATCTGGTTCAGTCAGCCGTGAAGTTTATTTGGTTATCAGCTTAAGCCCCGTCCACACATAAGTGAGTCTATAGCACATAATACGAATAAACAAATTCAGCTGCCAACAGCCGTAATAATCGCTTTAAATTGATCAATTAATTCCATCGATAATACCAACTAACAATTTAGCTAAACCCTTTTAATTATGTCATTATTATTACTTAATTACTAGGCCATAATTGAATTTTAAATAGACACTTTTTTAAATTTTATTTTTAAATTGTTATTATAATGTAAAATATACGGGGCGACTTTGTTTGCCGGGTTAACTCTAGACTCATATATTATTCTATTGATAGAAATCAACAACTTTTCCTAAGAAACCATTTGTCGGAAGTGACAAAAATATTTGACTTCTCCATACAAATTGGCTACTTTAAAATTTAACAGTTTAGTATATATTGGTCTAGAGTAAGACTACAAAATCACCGATTGAGTCACCAATAAGGGCCAGGACCCGAGCATTGGCTGACCCAGTTGGGGCTCATTACGGTCATTACTAGCAACTCGTATACAAGATAATAACATTAGACTTCTACTACATAGTAGAAGTCAAATTTTTAAACATTCCAGGGATTCACAGTACTACTATACTTTTTTTTTTTTAAATTTATTTGAAATGGAATGAAATGAAATTATTTATTTGTATATGTACAAAATATGGTATCAAAATACAGGTGATAGGTGAGTTTTGTCTCGACACATTTTGCCAGTTCTGGCATACAAAATTTTAGTTTTAAAACTACATTTATATCTAAGATAAATATTGCACAAAAAGGTAAAGACATAGAACACAAAATAACTTTATGAGATGAGATGTATTTAAAAGTAGTCGACATCCAAATACTCTTGCCTATACAAAAACACCAAAAAGCAGAGCCTTTGATAAAAATTCCTATATTATGTGTATTCGAATTTACAATAAGTTACCCGAGTTTCTCAAAAAATTACCTGACAATCAGTTTAAAGGCCAAATTAGGAAATTATTGATAGAATGTTGCTTCTATTCGCTAAGTAAATATTACAACCACAAATTTTAAGTATTTTTATGTGTATTATAACAATTACCTGTATTATATGTTGTAATAATAATCTGTATTTAATAAGTGTGACTAAAATTATAAATATAATAATAAGATTTTAACATTGTAAATAATGTTTAACAAAATTTGTGTGTCAGAAATGGCTGAATGTGCAGAACTTACTATTAATATTTACTATTACCATGTTCTATGCAAATAAATAATTTCCTAAAAAGCCTATTTTCCTACTAGTCCTTGGTCGCGTAACAACATTTCTGGACAAGAAAATTTTATACCCTAATTTTAAATAATTTCGTAGGTAGTTCCCTAATATCCAGTGGAAGATTATTATATAATTTAATGGAAGTAAGGCAGCAGCTTCTGCTGCGAAGACTACTTTTACTAACTGGTGGAACTAGCCTACTGGGATACCTGGTATTAAACCTACATGTTTCACTCAATGTTATTATTACAGTTCTCTTTAGTTTACTACACGTTTCATTTCTTCATAATAATTAATTATGCCAATTAATCTAGATTTAGAATTACCTCTATAGACTTATTTAACGTTGTCAAAGTTAATGTATTGTGTGAGACGTGTACCATTGGAGGTCTCAGATTTACAACGTGCAAATTATGATCAACGCCAGTCGTAAACTGTGTGCAATAATAACTTGTCAATGAGATTTACTGGCCAATGCTGAGTGGGCGAACTCAATGCGACAATATTTATCAAACTGTCACGAACTATAGCTAAGATCTATTGTTCTTTCATTCATTGTTATTTCCAGTATGTTATTATTAATTATCATAACCAGCCTACGTCACACCAATGCTGCATATCGACCCTCTGCATACGCACTTTTGCAACTCTCATCTAACCCCCACTAGCGACCACCATCCATCGATCTGACGGAGGTTCGTTTCATTCAGCGTCGTCTCATACATGGTCTTTGCCCTCCTCCTTGCTCCGTCTTTTCTTATTGATGAGGGTCGTGACCTCCCGATGAATTGGTGTGCGTCTTGATGATAGCACGCCACCCGTTCCTGTCTTCGGCGGCATGCACAGCATCATGGACGCTAGTGTTGGTGGTGGAGCGGATTTGGTCGGACCAGCGTACCGGACTTCGGCCTCTCGGTCTCTTTCCTTCCACCTTGCCAGTTACAAAAAGTTTCACCAGGTTATCCCCTCCTTTTCTGGCAATGCAAATCGATACTCTCTCTCCGCCCTAGTGTACTTTAATCATCATCATCATCATGACAGCTTTTAGAACAACAATGCTGAGAATAGGCCTTACAGAACACATTTCTGAACAATTTAGCCTGCATTCGTCACGCTAGCCAGACGGATTGGCGTTGGTCTGATGACAATTTATTAAGGATTCCACATGGTATTAGTAGAACCGGGACGGACGGCTTAACGTGCCCTCGAAAGCACGGGAACGCTGGTGTTGTAAATCTATGAAAAATGTTGGTACGTAAGAAAAGTGTATTTCTCATTGGTACATGCCGGGGTTCGAACTCCGCGTTGCTATATTTTAAGGAAAGCTTTTTACCAACCGAGTCACTAATTCAACATTATGATATTACGTACATATCTTCACACCTCTTTTTTCGCTTCGTCGACTTTTATCAGCTTTTTCGTGCTGCCCTTTTGTTGCATAAACCTTTGACTGCACCTTTACTTGTTTAGTTTTTTATTAGTTTTATATCAAAATTAACAAAATATTATTTTACCCAGAATGCTGTTGGATTGAAACGTTTCTTAATTTTTATAGCTAAATGTAAAAATTAAAACACAAAGAAAAGCAGCAATTCCAAATCACCAAAAAAACGCTATTTCGTGACATGTGTAGACCACCCCGAATTTTAACTTACGCTTAAATTTTTTGTGTCCTTTTTTATGAAGAAATTTCTAGTTGCACATGTGTTTTGATGATAACTGGAAATTGAATGTGAGCCCTGAAGAGCTTAAGTGGATCTAATTTATGTGTTTTCAAGAAGCTACAAGTGTATTTGTCAATGTAAATCTTTGCTATACCATCTTCAATGTTCTATTCATATTAAAGTCATCTAAAATTATCGATAAAAACTTTTAATTTCACTTAGTTTTGAACTTATACTAAAATAAGCTCGGTGTTATTTAAACAATATTACTACAATGTGTATCTGCCTGGCAGGCAACTCCTGGGTAGAGGTACTCGAAGGAGCTGATCGTGGGCTACTCAGGTGCACTGACAAAGCTCTTCAGCTATGCAAACCTAAATTAGGAACTCTTACTAGAGCCCTAACTGGTCACTGCAAACTTAGACAAGCACATGTTTACCATGGGCTTGGTAGAAACAGACGAGTGCAGATCTGTTACGAGGTGTCTGAGACATCAGTCTATCTCTTTTGCGACTGCATAGGCCCTACATCACAAGCGAAGTACCATCTTGGGTACTCACAGATTAAGCCCCTAGGAGGTGCGACGCTTCGCTCAGACTATAAGGTTCCTTAAACCCGTTGCGCTGGCAAACGAACTATAGTCTAGGGAGGTCACAATAGATCATTACTGGTCGCACTGACTTGGTGACGAATAGTCCCACTGTAATCACATATAATAAGTATATTATTAAGTAGTTTTTATTGTTATTAATAGTAAATTTATATGTTTTAAAGTTATAGTTTTTAGAATATTTCATAATTTAGTTCTTTGTCAATCATGTATATTAATTTCCTTCGAATAAATACATAATTTAACCTAATGATAATAACTATGTTATTTATTTATTTATTTGCAAAACATGTATTTATTTAAAATGCTTACATATACTTACATTAAGCATAGGTACAATATATACAAGGTGTCTTACAGCGGATGTTCTTTTATTCATTTACATTTCTCTCTTTTTATTTAATACTAACTGACCCGGCGAACTTCGTACCGCCTGACAGTCAATTAATGTCATTATTAATAATAATAATACTCACACAAACCAGTCTGTGCAAGATGCAATACATTACATACTTGTGAAATCTTAAATGAATCACTATTGACGAAGCGACTTGAATTACTTTTATTTACTTATTTTTTATAATAATGTCTAAAACATATTAAAATACAAACCAATAATATGGACAAAAACCCATGATACTGTTTCCATTCATTTTTTCACCTCAAAAAAATTGATGAATTGTATTTTGGTGTTAAATGGAATATTTCTTATGCCCAAATCTTTATTCTTTGCACGTGCCAAACGTGGGCCTTGTTCTATTGTCCCGTCACTCAAATCCCACCGCTCCATACGTCCGTCGTCTCCTAAGTGATAAATCTTCGTGGCTAGCCAATTGTCCCCTAACTGGGTCATCCTAGTGTCTTACTCTATTTATATTTACTACTGCTTGTTAAACTTTTTCCTTTTTAACTCCAATGTGGGTCGAAAGGGTATTTACATTTTATCACAATGTACACATTGTATCAGTAAGTCTTGTTGCAAGCGGTTATATAAATATCACCATGGCAAGCTTACAACATTAGTTCTCTTTGAAAGTAAAAATTGGCATTTGATATCATTGCAAATGGCACATACTTTGAACAAGAGCAACAGATAGGTGGTAGGCGGTTTTATGGTGGTAAATTGGCCAGTCTGTTGGAGCGTGGAAGTAGTCAACACGTTTCAGAATCAGGCTCGAATTGCCTTCGTGCCCAGTCAAGCCGGCATACTGTTAGGGACTGATATCAGTCATAAGTGTCTGATTCTAGTTGCTAACATTTATGGACCTCGTGCGCCACTTACCATTAGGTGGGCTGCTAATAAAAAAAAATGTACTAATAAACATAGCAGATAGCTTTAAGTGATCTATTTATTGCAAACAAGACATAAACGATCAGGTAAACTCGATTCCTGATAAAAATACAGCAGAAAAAACTCATCCAAAAATTAGGCCGTAACAGAAGCTCGTGTAATGTTTACTGACAAAAAGAGATAGCATAATTATCTGCGCATAAATTACAAATTAAAATAATATTAACATAAGTTAACATTTATTAAACAATGTAATAGGACATCTACTAAAACACGAATGAAACGTAGACAATAAAACTAACAAGATTTCAAAAACTAACATTAACCCTTTAGCATAAAAGCGATATAATAATTCATCCCAAAGTGAAAATAAACGTAGAAATGAAACAATTCGGATAGGTTGGAGTAATGACACCCAAAATGACACAAACACGCCATTGTAGGGCTGACAACAAGACCCATTTCATTCGGCATTATATCTGATGACCAGGATTTCTTGTCTAGAAATTTTCTGCCATAATTAATAGGGCCGGACTAACCATTAGTATGCGTCATTGAAGCGACCTTTGGGATCAGAATGTCCGCAGAAATGATATGGATTAATATATAATTGCTAATTTTGTTGTTAAAGTTTCAAAGCTGGGTAAAATTTTGCACAAAGATAGACAAATTTCTTAACAATTTACCGTTTAGTATTCAGTTGCTTTTCATTTGGAAAATTACTCGTACCTAGTATTTTGGATATGTGGACAGCTTTATTTTGTTACATCAATTGTACTTTCAGCTGAAGTCTCTACCGAAACAAATCTATATGCCTTTTTATTTCCATGATTGTACGGCTAGTTGATGTTCATTTAATTATTGCCCATGTGGTCATGGTCGTTTTAGATGCGGAGTTTCAATTCTACGAGTAAGTTAGGCATATATCTACCACGGTTGCTACCAGTGCAGGTCATTGAGCTAATGAAAATGTAATAGATTTAAGTTAGTTGGGTCAATAAACGATTTTTTATTTTATTTATTATTTATTTTATCTCGATTTTTTTCTATCTATAATATCTCTAATAAAGGCACAATAATACGTACCGAATTAAAGGCGTAAAGGTAAGACAAACAGACAGGTAAACGAAAAACAGATAAGAATCTTTTGGATTTATAATAATATTTTTTATGTTTATGGATTTTTGTAAGTTTTGTGTATTAATTATTCAACTATATCAATTAAAAAATACCCATCTATATTAATAATAATTAAAAATATTACTTAAGAATTACTTATCTGACGTTGATTATGACAGTACTGAAGATGTGATGACATGAAAATCCACTAATAAAAAAACAAGTATAATTTCATAATACAATTATGAAATCCCAAACATATATACTTACTCTCCCTCTTTTCTTTCCTTTCCTCCCCACTCCCCTCACTCTTTCCTACACGCAATCACACACAAATACAAACACACACTCACACATACAGATAAAAAAAAATACACATCCATAAAAAAGCGGCTGACGGAAAGGTGTGGAGACAGGAAGGCTGGCAATTATTTCTGCCAAAGTATTAGTCACGCTATACAGAGGGGAAATGTTGCCAGTCTCCTTGGGATATTTTTTATTTACAGTTTAGTTTATTTTTAATTTTCTTATTTAGGTAACTTTTAATGTATATTTAATGTAGAATAATTTACTTCGAATAAATGTTATTATCAGTATTAGAGAACTATAAAAATATAAGGCAAAATTATAAAATCCCAAATTACTCTCCCTATTCCCTCTCCTTCCCTCCTCACTACACACACACACGCAAATACAGATAGGCACTCACTCATGCAGACAACACACTTACACACACATATTACACTTCAAATACTATATTTGCAACCTTTTTGCAAAACATTTGTATGTTCAGTATTCGAAGACACTGTCTCCAGTTATACAGCACTATTCAAGAAGACAGGGTTCACCATAACAAACCAATATTCTTTTGTGTTAATAAATCAAATGTATTTATATTTAATAAGCTAGTAATATAAAAATATATTATTATTATATATTTTTTGGACGTTATTTTTATTTCAGTTTGTGTTTAATTTAATGTTAAATTCGATTTAAAATTACATGTAATTTACTTGTAGATCAGATTATAAATCTATTTTAAACGAAACAGTGAAACGAAATCCTTTGGTTTGGCATGTAATATTTTAATTGTATTGCTTTGCAAGATGTATTACTGTTTTGGATTTTCTTAATAAATAAATAAAAATAATAATAATCCTACAATTGAACTAAACCAATTATAAATATAAGAGAAAGTAAAGGTGAAATACGCAATTTACCTGACTTATGGGGTCAGCCGGCGATTACACCTTTTTTTTATTATCATTCCCCGAAAAAGGTACCGATTCCTAATGCGGGGTAATACAGATCGCACGTGAGATGTTTCGCATTTTATATCTAAATTACGGGTTGGATTTTAAAACCGACCCTTAAATAATTACAACCATTTGCTTGACCTCAATAAACTTTGCTACATACCTTTAAATTATGATGACGCAATCAGATTTTATGATGTTGTCCTGGATTCAATTTGGCATCGAAAATATTTATAAGGTAATTTGTGTATCCATTATTAAAAAGTAAAAAATTATCATCACGATTCACATTTAGCCAACTTTACTATAGGCCAATCATGGTGGCCATTTTCTATAGGCCAAGTGGCAAGCTCGTCGATATCTCTAACTTACCAAACACGAGAAACATCACAAATTAAATAAACTATTGCGTCCCGACCTGGAATTGAACCCGGTACCTCCGCGTTTAAATTCACGATCTTAACCACGGACCACGAAGGTCAGTGTATAATATTTACATGCACATTTTTACAATCTTCGTGATAAATGCATTTTTTTAAATAATCATTATTCATCATTATAGCACCTAGAACACAGCGTCTTAGACCTGGAGATGGGCCTTCTGACCAGACGGCTTGGCGAGGATATGATGTCATTTTTTTATAACAATTCATTAGCGATTCCACAAGTTGGTATTAGTGGAACTGGGACCGACGGCTTAACGTGCTCTCCGAGGCACGGAAATGGTGGTGTTGTAAATCTATGACAAATGTACGTAAGAAAAGTGTATTTCTCATAGGTACATGCCGGGTGGGTTTGAACCGACCTTTGTAGGATTTAAGAAACGCGTTCTTACAACCGAGCCACCACCGCACCATATTTTAAATAATAGTAGGCACAAAAAATACAACTTAGGTATTCCTTACTAAGATTATAACTCCTACTTCTGTACTTTTAAATGCTTTTTGTGTTAACTGTGACAAGGTTTCATCCTATTCTGAACGTGTTCGATTTACACCTACTATATATGTGTTTAAAAATCTACTCATTGCTCACTTATTAAATTTATTTATTTATTTATCTGGAACTCCAACAGCATAACCAAAAATACAATATTATAAAATTTTACACAATAAATAAGGCCATGAATGGGTTCACAAATTATACACAAAAATATAAATCCACTGTGAAGACAGATTAAGAAATCAACAAAAACAAATAGTGCATAAAATTAAGGAAATTTACAAAATACAACAAAAACGCAAAGAAAACAATAACATACAACAAAACGGAAGAAAATATGTATTCATTCCTACCCATCAGCTACAGACACCAAAGCTATCTATCGTAAACTGTAACATAAACAATAAATTGGTTGAAGGACTGTAAATAAAGTGTGTATGTATGAGCGCGTGAGTGTGTATGCGTGTATGAGTGTATGCGTGTATGTGTGTATGTGTATGCGTGTGGGTGTGTACCTATATGTGATCAATGTGTATAGGGATTAAGTTTTTGCACTACTATTATTTTATGTGTTGGAGCTTATGGCGTTAATCAAATTATTCTGGGTCAGCACAACATACATAGGTCTTCAAACCATCCCTTGAGACATTAAACATATCTATATCGGAGTAGTTCTTATTGTAGGTGCGGACTATTCTATGAAGAACAGAATTTTCTGCAAATCTAGTATGAGTTGAGGGCACATTAAACAGTTGGGGGTGTCTAGAGCGACGTTTAGGTACCGAAAAGTGTAAGGACGTTAACAGTTCTGGGCAGTCGACACGCCCTGTCAGTATTGCATGTAGTAACAACATGTCGTGTTGCCTACGCCGATCCTCCAGCGTCGACAGACGATAGTGCTGGCAGGCAGACGTGTAGTTTTCGAAGCTTTTGTAGCTTCTAAAGTTTAACAATTTCACAAACCTCTTTTGTATTCGTTCAATTCGTTGAATGTAAACCTCATATTGTGGTGACCAAACACTACAAGCGTACTCAAGATTGCTTCTAACGTAAGCAAAATATAATGATTTTAAACATGCCAGGTTTTTAAACGGTTTGGTGATTCGAGTGATAAAGCCAAGCATTCGGTATGCTTTATTTATAATTATGTCTATGTGTTCCGCCAAAATAAGTTTGGAATCCCAAGTAATTCCCAAATCCCGGACCAGACTGGACCTTTGAATAATTTTGCTGTCGATTGAATATGGATAGGTTTTTGTCTTACGTGTGAACGTGATCACTGTACATTTATCGGTGTTAACAGAAATTCTATTCAATTTGTAGTAAATGGTCAATCGATCTAGATCACTTTGAAGATTTTGACAATCACTTAACCCTTCAATATTTAAATAAACCTTTTTATCGTCAGCAAAAAGAAGAAATTTAGATTTTATGATATAGTCATATATATCAAAAATGTACGCATTGTATAGCAAAGGCCCTAAATGTGACCATTGATTGTACCTATGTAATATAATACGAGTATCTATCTATTAGTGTGTTTATATATTCATACACAATATATATTTATGTTTATTATATATATTATTTTAATTATACATCATGTAAGTATTTATGTAATAGTATTTAAGTATTCTTAAGTAATTGTATGTATCTTAATGCACCCGAAATCCTCTGCCACACTCCCAAAGGTTAGCTGTTATAAAATGCCGGAAGGCATTAAGTTCGCCCTTGTACACTACTTTTTAAGTTCTTTTGTGCAATAAAGAGTTTATAAATAAATACTATCCTAGCCAACACTAGGGCAACATTTATTTTTATAGATCCATTTAGGTATGTAATTTATTCGAAGTAGGTAATTCGATACAAAAATATTAAAATAAAATTGACTAAAAACTAATTATAAAGAAAACTAAAACTAAAAATACCTATGAAATTAAAGCTATTCTACAAAATAAACTAAGGGCTTACCACTAGGGAGGGTACCTAAAACGCTCGCCGCATTTCCTCGTTGAATTATTATAGACATATTCTGTTTTAGGTAGTTATGGCATTTGGGATCGCCACACTCTTGGAAAATTCGTTTACCCAGCTCTTTTATGAATTTGTGGGTATCAAGAGAATATACCCCCATTGTTTCAACCCCAAATGCCACAAAGTTATAATTTTGTTTAATGCTATTGTATTTGATGTGTTTTCTAAATTCGGCTGTATGAGCAGCCGAACCGGCCTTTTTTGATGTAGAGGAAATGTGGCAAGCGGCAAAGGTATCCACACAGGTGGCATCCCAAACAAGACATCTTCCCTCACTCCATGGTACAAGAGACATACCATCCGGCCTTTTACCATCACTACGTGAAAGTCCTGATGGTTCAAGGACGGACGGGATTTTAGCAGACCACAAACTTCTCTTTATAAACTCATTTAGGGCTTGGTGTCTGGAGAATCTGCCTGCACTCTTTTGACAACTAAGCCCGTGTAGACCCATTTCATCAACTTGAGAACCACACTTGCATATGTGGGGTTGACATATTTTTGAACCAAGACGTAAAGAAACTGCTATTCTTAAACTGTCCTTATCCAGGAGTGTACCAAGAGGAGCTGATGGGACGGCGTGAAGCCATGCACCAGCTTCCTTCTGGGTAGATGCTAACAGACGGGCACAGTCATAACTATTGTTTGAAATGTCTAGTATTGACTGGTATGATTTATTAATTAAAGGGATGTCCCAAGCGGCCTGGGAACATTTATTATCGGGTTCGCTAACGTCAGGAAGTGAATCTGTCCAAAGCTTTCTGGCGTCTACCACACAGTGTAGATCCAAGTCGACGTTTGATTTAAGAATTAAATCGACCAAGACTCTAGAGCTGTGGGCAGAAGCCAGGTAAGCTGGAATGGAAAGATCGGTTAAACGACGGAGACCAAGTCCACCTAATCTGATAGGTAAACATGCCTGAGACCATGATGTATTTGACAAGTTGATATTTAATACTTTTTCAATTGTGGACTTCAGGATGATGTCAAAATTATGAAGTTTGTCAAGAGCGAGCCAAGATGGACAGCATCTCAATAAGTAAATTAGTTTAGGAGCAGCCAAACAATTTTTAATTAAAAATAATGCTACATGTGGTTGCAAGGATTCACATTTATTCAAAGCCCGTTTATATGTTATGTATATATATATATATATCCATTTATATATATTATGTATGCGGTGTCACTTTGGCGGACCGCATACGTAATGTCGAAATACGGAAAAAGGTAGGTATAGAGGAAAGCATAGGGACAAAAATAAGGAAAGGCATTCTACGATGGTTCGGGAATGAAAGGATATGCGAAGAAAGATTAATAGACAGGTATATAATGCGAAAGTTGTGGTAAAAGAACAGGGTCTCTTAAAGTCAAACTCACATATCACTATCAGATAAATAAAACACTGGCTGAAGGTGCATTAGAAAGCCTTCGTAACAAAAGGGTATGTATGAAGAGGTTGATGAATGTCGACGAAGCGAAAGACGTATGTTGTTATCGTGTCAGGTATCGCTCAATTGTCTATGCCTACCCCGCAAGGGATGTGTCGTGAAGATATGTATGTATGTATGTACATCTATTTATTTATTTATTTAACATTTGGAATACAAACGGAGATCATGGCTAAAGTAAGCATTTAACAACAGATATTAACAATATGTGAGCCAGATGCCATAAAAAGTACTCACTAAGAACATATAAATTTGTACATTGATTGGGCTGAGTTAGTAAAATTTAAATCTAAATAATTAACAGAATTAAACAAATAATTGAAAGATAAAATTAAATAAAACTAAAACTAAACTAAAAGCTTCAAGTTAAGTAGGGTCACAGTGGCCTGGTCAAATGACAAAACAACAATGAAAAATTATAAGTGTAACTGCAATGCTCAAATAACTATCAGAGTTTTTGAAGTATGGAGCATACATAAAAACTTTAAAATATCCTTACTAATTTGTTTCCTGGTTAATTATAATATTTAATTAAAATTTATTACGTATAAATTATCAGGAAAATGGACTTCCATTAAAGCATACATTATGAGATTCAATTAGGGCCAAAATATTGACAAGAGGTTTAGAATGGCTTGAGAAAACCGACGGATCAACACCTAACCGGCATTAGCATAGTTGATTAAAAGGCATCCCCCACGCCTGTTAGCTAGTAAATGTCAGACGTACATGTCATAAATCATCTTGAGGTTATGGTTCGCCAAGTAGGCTGTTAAAACGACGCCGGTCCCAAATATGCGCCTTGAGGTGTACCTACGAATTTAAACTTTATTAAGTAGCAATAAGGTTTAATGTAAATTGGGGTACATTTGGTGGTTGTTACGGTTTGGGTCGTAAATTTGGTCGAAATCAAGAAGGACTGAATCAGCACGAAGATCGAGCGCATGTAGTTAAGAACTTGCAGAAAGTACGGGAGTTGCTCACACATTTTGATTTATAGTTCAATTATAGACGGCTCATCGGTTATTTTGGTTAGACCGAGGAGTTTATTAATAACCGATCGGCTTGCAATAAACTATAATAGACAATAAGTTGTTAAAACAATAATTTACATACATTTTGTAAAAAACTAGTTCTATGTTTGATCACAGGTTGTAACACACTTTTGTGATGTCAAATTGGCAGTTTACAATATGACTTTAATATAAGTATTTTCAACTGTTCAACAATTAAAGTTGTTGTCAAATGTTCACATTACATTAATTCATACCTGATCAGAGCATGCTGCACATACCACGAGCTTATAATTAAGTATGACACCGATTTTTCTTCTCAAGTGTTAAGATGGTGAGGCATGTGCTAAGCAATCGTTTTTTACTGAAAATTATTTAGATTGATTCTCAACTACTTATTATCGTTTCATTAATTGTATTTATTTGTAGATTTGTACGTACAAATATTTATTACTATTATTATTATTGTATAGTGTTTATATGTTAGTCTGCATGCTTCAGTATGTTTTTAATCTTTGTCATATTTATTTATTAAATACTTTATTGCACTTTACTTAAAAGTATGTACAAAGGCGAACTTAAAGCCATTTCGGCTTTTTCTACCAGCTAACCTTTGGGAGAGTGAGACAGTATAAATATGTGGGGTGCAATTCTAACCAATAAACTACATAAATAGTATGAATACATAGACTACATAAATACTCATCTATATATAAGTATGGCGTAGGCTGATGTTTTTTTTTATTGTTTACTCTGTTAATCTGTTTCTATTTGTGAAAACTTATAAACGACACTATGTTGCTAAAGTTTAGTGCTATTTGTTGTTGGTGATTGTTAATAGTTTTCCTTAAATAAATAAATAATTAGAATATAAAAAATATATGAAGTACATACTAGTACGTTTGTTGTTAAAATACGCGCTAAACGTAATGAGTAAGTATCTAATCTGGCATATTTGATACATGCCATCCTTTCTATTCTCAAAGGACACCATTTTGCTAGGAACAATGGACCCACCCGAATGCTTGGATTTCACTTCCTAATTACTTTCGCAACCTACAATGGTTACACATATTCACCAATACGTATAGGACCATTTAGGCCTTCTATGGATATGATTCTATAGGTTTCAAAAAGTTCATTTAACTGACACATTTTTAACATTCGGTTATGGTTAGGCACATGGCGAATTAGCGAAGGATTGCCGATGAGAGCAAAAGCTTAATAATTCATTTTCCTAGAATCATTATTCGTGATGAGGTAATTAAGTAAAGTTATAATGTTTCCCCAATATACGAGTATAGTGAACATGTTATTTCGGAAATGTTATCAAAATTGAGCTTACACGTAACAAGACAAGGTTTGTAACTTTCACGAAACAGGGGGAAAGGGTTGACTTATAATTTAGATCCAGGCATTCAATTGCAAACTTGTATTCATAAAATAACCAGTGCGTCCTCCTGGTAATGTCGTACGGAGCAGAGACGTGGACACTAACAGTGGGTCTGGTCCATAAATTCAAGGTCGCTTAGCGAGCCATGGAGAGAGCCATGCTTGGTGTATCTCTGATGGATAGAATTCGAAACGTTGATATTCGTCAGAGAACGAAAGTTACTGACATAGCTTTTAAAATTAGCAAGCTGAAGTGGCACATCTGCCGCAGAACCGACGATCGATGGGGCAAACGGGTTCTAGAGTGGAGACCACGTACGGGAAGACGCAGAGTGGGACGACCCCCCGTCAGATAGACAGATGACCTAAAGAAGGTCGCTGGTGGGGGTTGGATGAGGGTAGCGAAAGATCGCGTTAAGTGGCGAGCCTTAGGGGAGACCTACATCCAGCAGTGGAGAGATACAGGCTGATGATGATGATGATGATTCATAAAATAATAGCTATAGTTGTATGAACGCTCTCCTTAAAATCCAAAAAATATATTTACCAAAGAGAAATACACTATTTTTACGTACATTATTCGTAGATTTACAACAACACGGTTTTTTAATTTTATTTATTTATTCAGCACATTACAGAACATAATTGAGTTTATACATTGGCCAAATTAGGAAACATACTTTATTACTGATACTTAGGTGTCAAAGAAAAAGAGAAAAAACAGAAGAAATACAACCAAAAGATATAGAAATTCAATTTAACAAAAAACAATAACACAAATAAAATTAGAGATATCCAATATTGAATTAAATTAAATTCAAAATTAAAAAAGAAAAAAACTAAAGATCAAATTAATAATCCTTATATAAATATACCTATATATAATTTTAATTTTATTTAATTTTAATTTATTGTTGACACCTGTAATTGGTTATATTTTACAAAGGTTAGCTGGTAGAAGATGCCTTCAAATATACGTTACTTTCAAACTACACGTGGACAAACTCCTTTAGGTCCGAGACAATTTATTTGAATATTACTTGCAAAACATGGCCATAGATAGGTTCCATAACATTTATAGCTCACATAATAAATAAAGTAGGTACGATTATTTTATCTTATACTTTGGGATTTTATTGAGATATAAACTCTGTTTCAGATGTGAGGAACATATGTTTTGAGACAACTATATCTGGTTTATTTCACTGATACACATATTTATATGTCGGGTTGTTTTGATTAGATATAACTATTTCATTATTAATAAGCACTTATATTGAATCGATTATCGGCAGTAATTATTTTTCTTTTACTGTCTCCGTGGTCTAGCGGTTAAGTCCGTTAGACTCGGAGGTACCAGGTTCGATTCCTGGTCGGGACACAAAAATATTTATTAATGTAATTATATTATATTATATTATTATTATATTATACATATAATGAGTGTTTAATTTATTTGTGATATTTCTCAAGTTTGGTACGCTAGAGTTTAATGTGAATACGTTTATTGTTTAATAATAATTGTGTAATTCTTTTTTTCTCTGTACATATGTACAATACTAAAATAAATTAAGTGCGAATTTAGTTCCTAAAATCACGTGGTTTCGAACCCGGTCAGGGATTGTTTTCGTGACAATACATTACAGTACTTTTATATAAGTATCAAAGATTGTTACCAGTAGAGTAACGCAGAACGGAAGAGGAACAAAAATCTCGAATGGCCCATAACACTCGAAACAACTTCAAACTACCCTCTGCTACAACAGGGTATCGAAGATTTCTTATAATCAACAGCTTTACACCTCTCACACGTCGCATAGGAGGAGCGGGTAACGTAGCGATTTGTGCTATTTATTTATTTAAATACTTTATTGCACTTAATAACCTAGTACATAAGCGAGCTATAACGCCATAAGGTTTAACCAGCTAACCTTGGGGATCCCGAAAACTGATGGGCGGGATGAAGAAAAATATTAAAATAACTTAAATTAATATTAGTAATAGTAAATATTAGTAATAGTAGTCTATTGGCCCTAGAACATTAGGTTCAGGTTGAAAAACAGCGTTGTGCAGGTGTAGGTAATTGTACTGCTGTACGACAATAGCTAACATCTGATTCCTTTCGTCACACCTTGTGCAAGACTATACGATATTATTATTTAACAATAAATAAGTTTTTATTTTATTTGCTAGTAATCATTTAAAAAAAAAAACTTGGTAATACAATAAAACATAGAGTTTTTGTAACAACCAAAAATCGTCAAAAATATTATAGCCACGTCTTGTCACCATGAACGCAATAAGATGTTATATAAACATTGGAGACTTCATTCCTAAGCACCGCTTTTGTCTCAACAATAAAAGAATAACACTCATTTATGTGAACAATGTGCCGCTTTCTGGTAGCCAACTTATGTTTGCGTTTGTGCTTTTGTGACGCAAAAACTTTTTGGGGCGCCGTAGACGTGTTATCTGACCACAATCAACGGAACAATACAAAATACTGTATTAATATTAATTGCAGCGGTGGCTCGGTTGTAAGAACGCTTTCCTTAAAGCCTTAAGAAGGTCGGTTCGAACCCCGGCATGTCTCAATAAGAAATACACTTACGTACATTTATTACAACACCACCGTTCCCGTGCTTTGGGGACAGGGGCCAACCGCGTGGTTATCACTCTCACTGGCGATCAGAGTGACTATGCAACTCTACATTTTAAATAATAACTATGCATTTGAATATGTATGTCTTTGGTAGAGAAGTGTTTGGCAATGACAGCCGACCCACTTGTTCCTATGGTACCTACATATACTTTGGCCTAATTACTGCCGCATGAGAGAAATTTTCACCACACTACTTAGGCCCCTGATAAAATATTATATTTCTATGTTTATTACAGAATAATAGCAAAGTCAGTTTGCAAAATAAGTTGTCTACCAATTTGAACTACGATACATATTCATTTTTGGTACACAATTTAGCCATCTTTACCTCACTCACCTCATAATAAGTGGTGAACTCGTATAAAATCGAATAAATATTATGATCTTACAGAAGAAATGATCAGGAACGGGTTCAATACTCAGCTTTACACAGTGGAAGTTGGTGCGAGAGGAGTTCCAGCAAAATCTTTACATCATTAATGAAAGAATTGGGCATAAGCAGGTCAGTCGTCAATACATCGATGGAATGAGCTTCCAAGACGGCATTAACTGAATCATAAAGTATTTGGTTGGGTAGGTAGAGAAGTAGAATAGTGGATAGCGTCTTGTTGCGCAATAAAATATAAAAAGAAGGCTGGATCCAGATAAACCTTAAAGGTTTAGGTGGACGGCATTGTATAATTGTTTTTTTTTTTTTTAATACTTAATCTAGTGTATTTTAGAAACAATTATATATATATATATTCCGTACGCAAGGTTTGTAATTATTATATGTCTTTTTTATTTGACAATTAAATATTATTTCTTAACATAAACAAACAACAATTACAAACATATTAATACCCCACATAATATGGATGGGTCTTGATGCGCAATTAAAAAAAAAAAGGAAACCACCTTATTGTCGGTGGTAGGCCCAAGACATCATTCTTCTCATCTCTTGTTCCCCATACACGATGGAATCTTCGAATACAAGATGAATTCACCGTCAACACAAAAATTATAATACCTCTCAATTCTGCAGTTTTTTTGCGAAATTTTCTCTCGACAAAGGAAACTTTTACAAGTGTATGAGTAATACACATTTCTTAGAGTCGATAATGGGTTAATATTGAATAAAATAGCTCCATAATTCCCCGTATAAAGTGTACGTTCTGACACCTTTATCGTTCTCTGCCGCCGGTGTGTAACATATTGTATATGGATATAGCAAAGATAAAAAGTTTTTTACTATGCAATATGAGACTCATACAAAAATATTGATATTTTAAAACACCTTGATGTCATTTTCTTAATGAATATAAGAATCTAGAAATAGTAAGTAGGTTTATTAAAATCTTCTCTCACACTTTGTTACTGTAAAAGCAAAATCCTAATCACCTGGTATATTTATATTATGTATGGTATATACAATATTGCATATTTATTACGTAATCATATTTCTCTAATTGCACCTACCTTACGTCTTTAATGTTCTACAGTGTCCCTAAGGTTGGCTGTCAGAGAATGTCTAGCGACATTAAGTTCGCCTCTTGTTTTTTCATATTATTTTTAATAGTAACCTGGAAAGGCTTGATATCACAGGGAAAGTTGAAGGCAAAAGACAGCGTGACCGAAGAACCATACAATGGTCTCACCAGATCCGCAACTCCCTAAATATTCAAATGCACGATGCCCTACATGCAGCCGTATTCAGACCTGGATGGCGCAGCATCGTCCGGGACAAAGTGATCCGTGAAGGGGGTCACGACCCTCAGCAGTGAGGAGAACGACGCAAGGAGAAGGAGAAATACTAGCACGACATGTGACTTTGCGCCCACCTAATGGTAAATGACACGCAAGGTCCATGAATGTAAGCAACTGGAATTAGACACTCATGACTGACATCAGTCCCTAACACTATGCCGGCTTGACTGGGCATGACGGCAATTCGAGCCTGATCCCGAAACGTGTAAATACACTTTACTGGGTTTATCGGCACGTGGATAGTTCCCCGCCCCGGAAGACTGGGCAAATATCCACCATCAGTCCGCCTACCACCTATATTAGTATGTATATATAATTATTATGTATGTTTTTTGTTAGATAGTATTATTATTTTATTTTTTAATATTTAATTGTTAGTTATTATTGTTTTATAAATGTATTTATTTACGTGCTTTAACTTTCAAAGGCTTTCAAACCCACCCGGCATGTATTAATGAGAAATACACTTTTCTTACGTACATACCGCCTCCGTGGTCTAGTGGTAACAAACGTTGCCGTGAACTCGGGAGGTCGTGGGTTCGATTCCCACCGGGGGCAAGTTGTACATTGTATAATTTGTCTCGGTCTGGGTGTTTATATGTATAATATGTATATATTTACAACAACAAAAAAGTATACTATGTAGTTTATCAACCATCTAGTTTCCGTAACACAAGCCTCGTAGCTTACCACGGAAACTAGATGGCGCTGTGTGACCTGTCTGGAAATATTTATTTATTTATTTATTTATTTGTCATAGATTTACAACACCACCATTCCCGTGCCTCGGAGAGCACGTTAAGCCGTCGGTCCCGGTTTCACTAATACCAACCTGTAGAATCGCTAATGAATTGTCATAATAATTGATATCATATCCTCGCCAAGCCGTCCGGCCAGCGTGGCGAGTGTAGGCCAAACTCTTCTCCAGATATATGGAAGGCCCATCTCCAGCAGTGAAGGTGTAGGACGCTGTGTTCTAGGCGCTGTAATGAATGTAATGATATATCCTCAATATATTCGTAATTTTATTTTCTAGTAAATTGATAGACTACATTTTTAAAAAGTCTTTGAACATATTGGATTGAGCGAGCGAGAACAATAACTTTGACTCATCTTAATAATAATAATAATAAAACTTTATTTCAGAATAAATTCCATATGTGTTAGTAACATTTTTTAAAGAAATCTTATAATATCTAATGTTAGTAAAAAAAAACAAAATTATAATACAAAAATTTTTTTTTTCTTCCTTTTCTGGGGCCCAGGTCACCTGCTGACATGCAGGCGTATCCAGTGCCCCAAGAACGGAGAGTCCCACCTATCAGCCCACACGGCCAGGATGCTGCTGAAGCTGCCCCTCACGCGGGCGAGGATTGAGGCACAGCGCTTCCTCATAATAGCATGGAATCCATCCACCCGCGCTTCTGCTTAATATATTGATGAGTAATCTATGAATGTAAAGTTTTGCCTTTTTTTAGAAAACGATTTGGTCCTTTTGAAATCTTTTGCTTAAACAAGTTCCAGCCCATACTTTAATAAGTTTATGTGACAGTTGCGATATAAAAACGCTTGTGCGGTCATTTTGCGAAACGATATAGCTTCATTTTATTATTATAGTTCTAGAAATTTATCCAACCAGAATTGTTTTGGGATGACGTGTTATTATTTTACTGGTTAATTTCGTATTATCCTGTTTACTATTTTTAACAGTATGAACCGACCTTAATACAAATATTTACTTACAATTACATAACACGTCCATAAATAAGTATTTTAAAAAAACCAAGTGTCATGATATTGACGGGTTTTCTTGTTGCGCTCTTACATTTAAAAAGTCATTAAAAGAAACAAAATCAGTAGTTTTTGTTTATTGTAATTAGATTTTAAAACTTTTTTTTATATTTTTGTAATATTATTGACATTTATTTAGGTAAGTATTATTAATTAATTTAGGTAGGTAAAATATTTATATGTATCATGTATATCAGCGGTTCTCAAACTTTTTTGGTGACGGAACCCTTTACTTTATGTGTTGAAGTTAGAGTCGAAAGTCGCTTGTTCACAACTATAGCGTCTAATTCAGAGGCGCCTTTTATCGAAGGGATTGCGCGCTCACAAGTATACGCGCGGGGGACGGAATCAAAACGTTCGAACAAAGAGAGGTGTTTTGTTTTTTTTTTTCTAAATTCTTGCGGAACCTCTACAGAGGTATCGTGGAAACCTAGGGATCCGCGGAACACACTTAGAGTATAGCTGATGTATATAATATCTATTATATGACTAGTTTTAAATTTATACTTAATGGTAATTATACGACAGTAAACTTATTCTGTTACATAGTCGCAAACGTTATTAGTGGAATTCGTTATTTACGTCAGAGATTGCGTCATAATTACAAAATATTATTCAATTCTCAACTCTATAAGCGCTAGACTTTGACCCGTGCAAATATCAACTTTAAAAGCGTGATATATATATATATATATAGTTAACGGATTCCATTATATAACGTTTGCGTTAAGTAAAAAGGTCTACAGATAGTCTTGTCCTTTAAATAAAATTACATTTACACTGTTAGTTATAAATGCATGTATGCTGAAATTGAAATATATTAATTTTTCGGACAACTAATAAATAAAAAATAAAAAAAATACGTACATAATAATATCATCATCATTACAGCCCCTAGAACACAGCGTCCTAGACCTCCACTGCTGGAGATGGGTCTTCCAGAACATATATCTGGAGAATTTGGCCTACACTCGCCACGCTGGCCAGACAGACGACTTGGCGAGGATATGAAGTAAATTTTGAATGACATTTTATTAACGATTCCACAAGTTGGTATTAGTGGAACAGGGACCGACGGCTTAATGTGCTCTCCGAGGCACGGGAATGGTGGTGTTGTAAATCTATGACATATGTACGTAAGAAAAGTATATTTCTCATTGGTACATGCCGGCTGGGTTTGAACCGACCTTTGTAGGATTTAAGGAACGCGTTCTTACAACCGAGCCACCACCGCGCTGTAACAATATACCATACAATATTAGTAGGATGTACGCGACCTTTTGGATCACAGGAAAGCGCATGCGACAAAGGGATTATACGGTCGCGCGTTAATTTAAAAGCAAAGTATTTTTAAAATACCGACCACTGCTATGGGGGACATTTACGGGACCTTTTAGAATCCCAACTCAATTGTGAGGATAAACAATAGGCGTGTAATAAAATTACTACGTCATTGACTTTTGGTAAATGACCAAGATTATCCATACTATTTATAATATAATATATTAAATAATACCCTCGTCAATTCTCCAATAATTTCTGGAAGGCTCATCTGCAACAATGGAGGAATTTATAGTGTTTATACTGGAGATCAACATTTGATATTCCTTCCATACAACAACTGTCAAACTTAAATCACCAGTTAACTATATGTATAACATTCATAACCAGAAATGGAAACGGACGTATTTTTTTTATAATAAAAAAAAAAAAAAAGTAACTTTAAAAACAAACACGTGGTCAGAAACCACGCTTTTTAAAGGATCGGATTCACATTTAGCCAACTTTACTAGGCCCATCATAAAAAGTGGCAAGCTCATCGATGTCTCTAGCGTACCAAAAAGCTCGATTTCTGACCACCCCGAATCGTCGTGATTATACTTTACTTCTGAACAGTAAAAATGAGTAACAATATTGAATACAATAGAGATATACTTAGACATTAACCAGAATCAAAAAACATATTCCCAATTGTATTGCACGTTGAATCCCAAACCAGGAATTTTCGTATAGTGTCTTCGGCTCCAGCTGCACTGGCTACTCCAGCATTATATAATTATTAATTTCATTTGATCTTATATTTCTTAAAATTATATTTATTTTATCCTTCATCCCTCTCATACGCACTGAGGAAAGGCTCTGCTGTCTTTAGTTCTAGGTTTGAGAGAGCTTTCCGATTGAATTTTGAGAATAGGTATAAAAAGAATAAATTTGAACGCGACACTTCTCAAAAAGGTTATTGCTTGCCTTAAGAAGAAATAATCTAATGAAATTGCGAGGATAAAACCCTGCTCGGGTTCACCAAAAACCTGGCGACCTAAGAAAAGCCGAAGACCACCTGCAGCAAATAAAAGTAAGCATCCAGCCCTTCCGTACAACTCGTTCAACCTTCCACTTTTAAAAATTTGTTAATTTGGCTCTTTAATCCAAGCCTGACCAACCGGTAATGATATAATTCAATGACTTCCTAATGCTATTATGCAACCTTTAAGCGTTATTGTTTTGGCATTTTAGGGCTATAAAGTAAAAAATATTACTGGTACGAGTAGTTCAGAAACGTAGGTGGTGTGTACATTATTAAACAATGTACATCTTTATATAGGTAAGGCTAACCAAATTTAAATCGTTATACATCCTAAATGGTTACACGATATGACAATTGACTCTAATCATGAAAGTAGCTATGTGTAGCATGCCGTGTACACTGCCCTTGGGTTGCAATTCCGACCTTATAAATTATTGTAAATTTGTGCTTGATATGTATTTTATTTAGTTTATTTATTAAATGTAGTGTATGTATTAATTTTATGCAATGTATGTACCTAATGTATTAATAAAACGTTTTGTTTATTATAGTATTTATAATTGTAGTTTAGATAATATAGCATATTTCTTACGAAATCATATTTCTCTAATTGCACCTACCTTACGTCTTTAATGTTCTACAGTGTCCCTAAGGTTGGCTGTCAGAGAATGTCTAGCGACATTAAGTCCGCCCTTTGTATATATTGTGCAATAAAGTTTGAATAAACAAATAAATATTAATTCTAACCTGTTAGTGTACCTTAAATAATAAATAAATAGGAAAAATGATAAAAGAATCCACTAGTACTTCTGTGTGTTTCACACCTCTGCAGCAGCGTCATCTTCATCACACGACTGGTTTTATTTTATGTGTATATATATATATATATATATATGTATGTTGTGCTTAAAGTCATGTATACGGCTGATAGATTAATATGAGCGATTAAACATTTTGCTGCTTAAATAAATAATAACTAAATACGGATTGACATTTGTAAAAAATACAATTGGTTTGATTTGTAAAGTAGTAATCAGTAGATGTTATCAACAAGGGTGTGCGATATTGATAACAGGGTGCCGACAGTCTGACAGCTGTGTACCGATTCATATACCAAATCAGGTCACAGTGGGACAATAGAAATGGAACGCGTATTTTTTGGGAACATATACGTAGTAACAGAGAGTATCATCACGACCGTTTCCTTCCGGGGTGGTCAGAAACCACATTTACGTATACACATTTAGCCAACTTTACTATAGGCTTATCATGACAAGTAGCAAGCTTGTCGATTTCTCTAGCATACGAAATTCGAGAACGATCACAAATAAATTAAATAAATTATTGTGTCCCGACTAGGAATCAATGTCGGAACCCGGCGTCTATATTCACTGAGGAACTACCGGAACTAGTTCCAACTATGCCCGATCTCCCGCGGAAGCGACGACCGGGAGCGGTGAGCGGAGCTTGTCACGTCACACACTATCACTCACTCGAACGGGGAAATCAAAACATAGTAAATCAGGTTTACCACTTCAATTATTTGCACTGATTGAATCATTAGAGTAATGGCTATTGTTATGGAGTCAGCACTAATATTCAAATTTGCAATTCAGTGAAAAGTACACATTATAAGGGAATGGTTCATAGTTTATCAAATCAAATCAAAATTGTTTATTTGCTAGAATATATAATAACAAGTACAAGATATTAGTTGTGGTCCATAAGGGTAAAATGTATCCAACAAGCATGCAGGTGTGCAAAACTATAAATGTAGGTGTGAACTATTTTACATTAATTATTCTTGCTACCTGTGTAAAGCGAGGAACTAATAAAGAGCGACCTAGTTCGCTAAGGAGCGGCGAACTAAAATGAGCGCTTTAGATTAGGAACTACTATGCGCAACTCTAATGTTTAAATGTTGATGACATGTCCAAGCCTTGGTTCCAAAGAACACCTCTCGGTCAAAGTTGTTTAGGTATTGTGCGAATCCAACTGGCACACCGATATAGGGTTCAGGGGCACAGTACATGTCGTGGCGAGGTGTTGAAGTCATATAGCCTATGTCCGTCTCAGGGTTCCAAGGAAGAACGTGACATCATTCATTTTGGACGACTTTTTCAAATTCAAATTAAAATTCATTTATTCAGTAAATTGGCAATTTTACAAGCACTTTTACACGTCAGATATTTATACATTTAAAAGTCTATACAATTATATGAAGCTATATAAAAATTAAACATGATATAAACTGAACAACTCAATACTAATGTATTTACAAAATACATATAAATCAAAACGCTATTGTCTAAACTCTAATGGCATAGCTATAATAACATTTAAAACAAAATAAAATTATTAAAATAATAATAATAACAATGTCAAAGAATTGTATTTAATAATATAATATTGCAGCTGTAAATTGGCGTTGTCATACTATATCTAAAACAAACATATAAATAATAATAATAAAAAGAAAATGTCAAAAGAATATATGTTTTTGTACTACTTGTGCTGTGTACAATAAAAAAAAATGTAAACAGTAGTTTCGATACATTGATAAGACAGCATAGGTAAGTCTCAATAAAAGTATATAGTAAAAAAAGTATAAAATATAAAGTAATATAGTAAAAATAGTTGTCTTATCAATAAAAATATCGAAACTACTATTTAATACTAACTACTATTTTCACTATTTACTTTATTGTGCGATTAGGTTATTTGGAAAATAAAATATGTAATTTTCGTATTAATCTAGTCCAATAGTACTAAAGCTGTTATGATGATATTATAATAATAAATATTTCCAGACAGGTCACACAGCGCCATCTAATTTCCGTGGTAAGCTACGAGGCTTGTGTTACGGAAACTAGATGGTTGATATATTAAAAACAATTTGCACACTAAAATTATATAACATAAGTTCTTCAATTCTTTCTACCTTAATTGTAATTGTTAGAATGGTTTGTCTAAAAATGCATATACCGCGTGTAGTTGTCAAAGTATCAAATATATTTTTTAGGCTTTATGTGTCATTGGTAGGACCTCTATTTGAAATAAAAAAAGGTCGCTTTTTTTAAAGATAAAAATCATTATCCGAAAAACAAAACACTACTGCATGATTAAAATAAATGATAAGAAAAAATATAACAAAATAAATGATGACATTACATTACTTCCAAATCATAAATTTAAAAAACAACTCAATGACATGCTGATAGACAAGTGCTACTATTCAGTGCGTGACTTTCTAGAAGATAAATCACTTGCTATAACATATTCTTAAAATTATAATTTCCAACTTTGACATTAATATTATTGTATATATAAGTTAGTATTTAAAAACGTATGTACATAGATATCAATATAATTATCATTATAATATTGTACCGTATTGATAGATCGTTACCTAATACTTATACGCCCTCTGGCAAAACATAGAGTACAACACTAACTACACTGTATAACATCACAGAAATGTAAAACTTATTGTTTATAAGAAATAAATAAATTATGAATTAAGGCCGCGTCTGAAAATGCCCACAGCCGAGGGACGAAATAGAGAGAGAAAGAATTACGTAAGTCAACGTTCGCACGATCGTCGATCTCTGATGTGTTGATCTTGATAAGGCTTTATATAAGTGGCGATATTTTTAGGACAACTTCTCTGCACCGTAACTTATGATTTTATAACTGAATAATTAAAATAAAACATACGTAGTTCTTAATTTTTACAATATATTTTAATATAAAAATATTAGCTATTTAATAAATTCCACGCAGTATAACTGTGAATACAATTTAGCCCAAATCCCTATACAAAGCGAATGATGTCCTTTTGTTTTACCTCTTCAGAAATAAACAATTGCCATACCCACTTAATAGCAATTATCATAAAGCTAGTTTTCAAAGGGAGTACCCCTTTTCACACACCAATGAAAACACAATATGTCGTGAAATGCAAAACTTAAGTGCACAATCAATATTACACCCATAAGGGTTGCATCCTTTTGTTTTTAGACCCCCCTTTTCCTGTTGTTTCTATAAATTGAAAACCCCTTTATTTTAAACACTTGATGATTTGCAAACACCCGGAAGGGTTAAGATGAAGACTCTTTAAGACGCGCGCACATCAAATGGGTGGCTTTATAACAGCTTAGATGTGGTGTACACGTAATAATAATATTGTAAAAAATAACAAAAAAAATGATTATTAACTTAAAAAAGTCCAAGTGCCAAAAAGTTTCTAAAAGACAAAGCCACGTTCACGTGCCACGGAGAGCACATTAAGGCGTCGCTTTGGTTACACTAATACGAACTTGTTGAATCGTTATCAAATTGTCATTAAAAATTGACAATGATGAAATCATCTCAAACAGGGGAGGTCTAGGACTCTGTGTTCTAGGGGCTGTAATCAGTCGGAAAAAAAATAAAAAACAGCAAAAATTAGTTTGAAATATTGAGAAACACATACGGATAGTTTTTGTGGAATGACCGACCAGGTCGAGAAAATAAGTCATATAAAAAAGCAAAAATCCGGGTCAATAATTCCATACATTCCGACGCGAAGGTGTTAGGTTATTGTAAGGGACACATTTTGAAAGGTCATTGCACTTGGCAGCCCTTTTCCTTTCAGCCTTGTGGACTGACCTTACTGATTTTTCACAGAGACTTACTTTTACTTTATTGGTTGATTTCACACCCTCCAATTGTTACGGGTAACTGGGCTTCATCAATAACTTTCCATATATCCATAGAGGGAAAACATTGCGGTGTACCTACATTTTGAAAGTATACGAGTACATACTGATTGTATCATTTTGTTGGTCAGTGGGGCAATGAGGAATATTTACAATTGTTCTAGTGAACTTAATAGAACCGACAGCGCGAATAATAATAATATATTATTTAGCCACGTTTTGATGATATGATAATAATATTGTTTATACCTAGTGACATTATAGTTTTAATAGAAATAAAATTAGTTTATTTTTTTAAATAATGTATTTGTACATACTTATCTTCACGTTAAATGCGGGGACAATTGAGCGCCACTTGTCACGATCACGCCATACCTCTTTCGCTTCTTCGACATTCATCAACCTTCATACATGCCCGTTTGTTTCGATGGCTTTTTAATGCATCTTCAGCGATTGTTTTATTTGTTTGATCGTGATAGGTAAGTCTTGGTCTGCCAGGGCCTCTTTTACTCACGACTTTCGCATTATTTTCGGTTCGTGGTTCGTCAATCTCTCTTCACTCATCCTTTCAACATGTCTGAACTATCGGAGCTTGCTTTTCCTTATTTTTGTCCCTATGCTTTCTTTAATACCTATCCTTTAGCTCTTCTTACAACTCCCTTCTATCTGTTCCCTCACATCACACTGCATTTGTCTCCAACTCTTTCGTAGTAGTTGCTACTAATTTATGGAACGATCTTTCTGTCATCATACGGCAAGCAACTACCAGGTCATCTCTTAAAAAACTGGTGTATTCACACTTCTTAAATAGCTTCTGACAGCGTTAGTAAGTAGTATATATGTGTTTATGTATAATAATGTGTATTATTAATATGTAGTATATTGATATTATGATATATATGAAGATATATGATGTAAGTATATATCAATCCTATTAAATTAACTTTTATAATTATAGTATTATGATTGCACCTATAATTGTTCAAATTTGTCCCTAAGGTTTGGCTGTCAGAGAATGTCTTCGGGCATTAAGTCCGCCTTTGTACTTTGTGCAATAAAGTTTTTTAAATAAATAAATAAATATTTCGTCAATAATTTGTATTTGTAATGACTAAATTATTATTAATTATATTTATAATATTAAATTATTGTATGCCTATTGTGTGCTGTGCTCGGCTGTGGGCGATAATATTTCCCAGTCTTTAGGATTCGATTCGATTTATAGACGCGGCCTTATTCCCCATGCAGTAGTGTTTAGTTTTTATTTGGATTAGTCTCTCCATACGTAGTACTTATATATCAATTCTAAAATATTATATTTTTGATAAAAAAATCTACCTACTCATAATTTAGTGTTTGTTGGGTTAGGTCAGGCTTTTTAATATTTGATTGAAATTCACCCAAGGTTAGACTGAAAAATTCAATAAAAACACTTTTGAACAAAGAAAACGGGTTACTAAAATAAAATTTACTAACTTAGCATTAGTTGCTACTGTATCTTTCTTAACGAGATTTAAATATAATATAAAGCCTATTCAATACAGGACGCAGTCTAGCTGCTTGCCACGTACCAACATTGGAAGCTAAGTACGAATCGACATATTAGGTGGATTGAGAATTGACCAATTACGAGGAAATGCGGTACGAATCCACCCATCAGGTGCTCCTACGAACTAACATACTTTTACGATTACTTATGATTAACCAAGTAAGCGTACTGTTAAAATATTAATTAATTAATAATGCATTATCATACGGTATGATGCTCGTCGATGTATATTATTTTATATTTTAATAATAAATAGAGCCATGAAATAACTAAAAGTAAAAGTAAAGTATCATCACGACCGTTTCCCTTTCGGGGTGGTCAGAAACCACGCTTATAAATAAGCGGATTCACATTTAGCCAACTTTACTATAGGCCAATCATGACAAGTGGCAAGCTCGTCGATGTCTCCAGCGTACCAAACTCGAGAAATATCACAAATAAATTAAATATTAATTAAATGTACATATTTATTTACATTAATAAATATTTTTGTGTCCCGACCAGGAATCGAACCCGGTACCTCCGAGTCTAAATCCACGGACTCAACCGCTAGACCACGGATGAAATAACTAACTTGTAAAAAAAACAATATCTGGCGGATGATAAAGGTGAAGATATGTTATGAAAGGTCTATCTCCAATAGTGGTAGTAGTGGACGCTGTGTTGCTATACAGCAATATATACGAGTGCATACTTATAGCGTTGGCGGTTAAAGAAATGGACTTCGGCCGCTGTGTTCGTTGCTTCGAAGTGTATTGAACGAGTTTAAAATTGAAATCCGGGCCATCCGCCGCGCCGGCCACCTGCTTCTCGGTTTCACAAAAATATAGACAATTTTTCGCTCTCTACCTTTGCTTTTTGGCAAAAATGTAAACTAGGTCACTTAGGTCATTATCTGACTGTTATAGTAACGGAAATCTTTAGGTTTTACAGCTGACGAGTTATCCAAGCAGCTTTGTGACAAAAAATATTTTTTTTTGTAAAAATAAAATACTGGATTCCCTAACGATTATCCCCATAGTGTTGAGTTGATTATTAGTTGCAGGTAATTTGTGAGTTTTAAGCCAAAAATTAACCCGTATTAGCGTCATAGATTGTACTCCCGTGTTCGATTCTACCTCCACTGCTTGGGCAGTATGATTAGTAGAAAGAGCTAGATGTCATCCCGCAATATTGTCGTAGTTTTTTTTGTAATTTACGTTTTATTTTGTAAATCTGATATAGCTGAGTTTTCCTTGCAGATTCCTTTCTTAGTCAGCTTAAACATTAAGTCACTGGAATCTGCTAAGCTGCTCGTCTTCTGCTAACAGCTTACTGCTTGGACCACTTTGCTGCTTAGTTTTTACTACCAGTGGAATAATTCTAGATTCAAAATAAATTAAATAATGATGTGTCATAAATGCCTGTAATAAAGGTTTACGTGAAGAAAGATATTTTGACTTTAAAAACGTCGGGTTCTGGGTTCGATTCCTGGTCGGGACACGAAAATATTTATTAATTTTTTTTTTTTTTTGAGTGTGGAATCATCGAAAGACATACATTTATTCGAAAAAAATATTTACGACATATAAAATAAAATTAATATTAAGGATAGGAATATAAGTCCCGTCCGCGTGGAATGGTGGCAAGAACGCTGGCAGCATTTCCCCGCTGAATTGCAATACTGATTCTCTGGGCGAAGAAAGAGCCAGCCCTCTTGTCCCTGGATGAGACAACAAGACGCGGTGTTATGTCTTTTAAAAACTTTTTTGCGCTTAGACTCCATATTTAATTTAAATAAATACATTTAATTAATATTTAATTTGTTTTTGATATTTCAATTCAATTAAAGTAGCTTAATATCCGTTTTCGCAGATCTCTGCATATTCTTATTTTCATCTACGGCATACTCAATAACACTAAAACACCCACTTACCTGAGCGATCTTTTTGAATACCTGTGCGACTCTCACTCCCGTTCTCTTCGTTCTTCGCACAACAGCCAACTTTCTATACCTCTTCATTCTTCCAGCAGATATTCAGATTCTCTTACCGTGTCTGCAGCTCGTCAATGGAACAGACTACTTCTATTTATCAACAGGCTTCGTCTTTAAATATATTAAAAAAACTATTATTTTCACACTTCCTTAAAAAACAAAATGAAACCTAATCTCGACATCTTGACATATTAGTATTTATTATATTTATTTATATATGTATTATATGGATTGTATTTAGGTATATAAGTATTTGTGTGTAGGTCGAATTTATGTAATATGTATTAAATAAAGTATTTATATTTTTATGTATATATTATTTAATTTTAATATATTTAAATTTACTTAAAAAATCTCAGACACCCATCATATAAATCTATCACTCTCCCAAAGGTTAGCTGGCAGAGAATACCTTCATGGTATTATGCTTGCCTATGTACACATTTTTATTTTGTATATTTTGTGTGCAATAAAGAATTTTATTATTATTATTATACACATTTTTCGAGTTTGGTACGCTGGAGACATCGACGAGCTTGCCACTTGTCATGATTGGCCTATAGTAAAGTTTGGCTAAATGTGAATCTGCTTCTTTATAATCGTGGTTTCTGACCACCCCGAAAGGGAAACGGTCGTAATGATACTTTACGAAGCGGAGTCTCTTTTAGACAACTTTACTATACCATTAAGTGGCACGCTCGTCGATGTCTCTAGCGTACAAAACTCGAGAAATATTACATATAAATTAAATTATTTTTTGTGTCCCAACCAGGAATCGAACCCGGTACCTTGCAGTATAAATCCACCGACTTAACCACTAGACTACGGAGGCAATTATTCTTCTTTTTCTTCTTCTACTTCTCTATACATTATGCAATAAGAATTCATCATTGAACTCCTACCCCTACTTAACCAAATGTATGATTTCTCTATTGCCATCTTGGAAGCTATTATTTTGTCGAAATAGCTGTATTTCTTTCCAAAAATAAAAACAATAAAGTCTCAAAGATAAACATGATCCTAAAGTGTTAGTGAAAATATTCGTAAAAGCCGGTGAAAGTTGAATCTAATGCCCGTAATATCTTGAAATGGCTCGGGCTGTGGGAATCGCCACCTGCAAAACAAAGACACCTATTCGCTCACTACTTAACGAATGTCGTTAAGTTACTTTCAACTAAATGCGCTATTCTAGCTGCTGCATTGCACGCTTTGTATGAAAAGAAACGAATTTGTGTGATTCGTGTGAGTTGCAGTGGAGAAGTCAACTTGCGTAGTGTGTCCGAGCGCAGTAATGGAATAACGCCATCGGGTTTGTCAATAAACGAAGTATACTATTTTGTAGATACTAATAAAGGATTGGACAAATAGTACCTATAGTAGTAGTTAACATGTAGGTAGTTAATTTTCACGGCATCATGTAAGGAACTTTTTGACAGAAATCATACGCATATATGGTTGTATTCGCCACGCAAGTGGTGTCGAGGTCTATAGTCAAAATACAAGTAGAAACGATCACGGTGCATTTGAAAAAAAAAGAGAGAATGACACGAAATGAGCACACAAGCTCATATTTATTTACGTTATTTGTTAAAATAAAAAACTATATAAAAAAATATTTTAAATAATATAAAAACGTTTCCACGAAAGTAATAGAAATCGCGAAAGTCTATAAGTTAGTAGTCGCACATGATTGGACATTAAAATATATTTATTTATTGTTATTGTGTAATTCTGTATTTCTTTCATTTGTAAATCTGCTATAGTTGAGTTTTCCTTGCAGATTCTTTTCTCAGTCAGATTAACATTAACAGGTCACTGGAATCTGCTAAGCTGCTCGTGTTTTTCTAACAGCTTACTCTCTTTGGATTACTTTGCTGCTTGCGTGAATAAAAATACTTTGTATGCGATTCAGATCGCGCCTCCACCTGATTTGTCGATTCGTCCTGCGTTTTTAGACTGCTTTTTGTATTATCTATCAATGGATAAAACCGTATAATCAAAACGCGATATCGGTAAATAGAATAGAGAATGGAAACTTTGGGTGTTTTAAATAGGCAACAATAGTAGAACATTGCGCGCATTATCATACATGGACTTAAATTTTTGGGCTGGTTAACTGAGATTGAAATTTTATGTTACAAATAAATAATATTTTTTTAAACTGTTTATTTATCTTATAAGATACATATGTAGATACATTAAATACAGTATTACACGACAAAACAATTACTGAGCATGAGAGCTGGTGCCTGAACGGGGTACCTACAGATTTCACTGCGTTCAATTGGTGCAAGAAATCAATCCAATTAAAAAAAAACAATTACGGCGCTCTTCTTGCAACACTATTTATATTTATTAAAAAAAAAACTAGTTTGTAAATACTAATTTTTATGGACAGTATAGTGAAGATAATTAGAATTGTGGCCAACTTTTTCTATTCCGCGCGTCGTCGCATAAAATAAGAGTGTAATTTGAAAAATCTCGCAACAAACTAAGTTTGTATGCATTGCCACGACACGGAATCAAACCTCAGACGTTAAACTTAAATGTCAATTTACATAGTTATTTTTTAGCTCATTGCAGTACAGGCACGATCCTTATTACACTGTACTTTATAATGCATTACTTTTGCTTTCATATGAAAATTCAATTCAACACACTTGCTTGTAAAATCCTTTTGCGTATTTATCTAGTGCGTAAATTAACAACGCGGTATCATCATTATCACGACCGTATCCCTTCCGGGGTGGTCAGGTGATACACAACTTAACTTTAGGTCCATCGTGACAAGTGGCAACCTGCATTTTTTGTAAGAAAAGTGCATTTCTCATTGGTACATGCCGGGTGGGTTTGAACCGACCTTTGTGGGATTCAAGGAATGCGTTCTTACAACCGAGCCACCACCGCGCTGGGTAGATAGATAGGTAAATTGTTTATTGTACAGAAAATAAAACATTTTACAGTACATACGTGAGCTTAATGTCTAAAAACATTATCTAACAGCTTACCTTTAGAAGTGAGCAGGGATTGTGGGTGCATGACCACTAATGTTTGACAATGAGTTTTATTGAGAAAACTATTTATAACTAAAAGAAAAAAACTATAATATATACAATAATATGCGGACTCTGTAAAGTTATGTAGATTCGTCTTGCTTTTTGTTAAAGTGTTTGATAAGCAAATTTTTGTAGTAATGATTGGATCCGAACCGATTCTTTGCATTCAAGGATAACGCGAGTAGCTACCACCGTTTAAAATATACTACCTGTATTTAATCAAAAAATAAATAATTTCAGTACAAAAAGCTCAAGTATGAATTAAGGTAATTGAAAAACTTTTCCTAATTATCGGCTTAAAACCTGTTTGGAGTAAATCCCCTTAAGGTAAACAAGTGCTTTAAGGGTGAGCGAACCCTCCTTATCAAATCTTCTTAACGCAAAAATTTGCGCGTTGCACCTTAAAACTTCGTGACAGTCAAGATGATGGGACTAGATGACGACCTCAGTGGATTTCCTTTTCAAAAACATACAAAATATTTCTGACATTTCTTGAGTCTGGTACGCTAGAGACATCGATGAGCTTGCAACTTGTTATGATGGGCCTCACATGCATAGTTTAGTTCGCTAAATGTGTAGGCGCTCTTTAAAAATAGTGTGGTTTCTGACCCTGCAAGTGATATGATAAGACTTTTTTTTTAGAATCTGGATATTTATATTTATTTTAGGATGTTTTTATCTCCAAAAGTTATTTTATTCTTTATTATTATTGCAATAATGTAATGCAAGCGCGGTGGTGTCTCGGTTGTAAGAACGCGTTCCTTAGATCTTATAAAGGTCGATTCAAACCCACCCGGCATCTACCAATGAGAAATACACTTTTCTTACGTACATTTGTCATAGATTTACAACACCACCGTTCTCATACCTCGGAGAGCACGTTAAGCCTGTTGGTCCCGGTTTCACTAATGCGAAATTAAATAAATGAATCGTTAATAAATTGTCATTAAAAATTCAATTAAAAAAATTGTCATTCATTATCATCATTACAGCGCCTAGAACATAGTGTTCTAGACCTCCACTGCTGGAGATGGGCCGTCCAGAACATATATCTGAAGAATTTGGCCTACACTCGCCACGCTGGCCAGACGGGTTGGCGAGGATCTGATGTATTTTTTTAATGACAAAGTTGACTAAATGTAAATTCGCTTGTTGCGTGGTTTTTGACCACACTAAATGGGATATGGTCGTGATGATACTTAAAAAAAAACAAATCAAAAAAAGCATATTTTCATTATTTCATTGACCCCGCCATCACGTTGTTCGAGACATTCGAATCAAATAAAAATCCTATTACATTTTCTTTAGTCTTGCAACACCTGAAAAGACATCGGGAAGACAATAATAATAAAAATAAATATTAATGATCTTTGTTTGCTTGTTAATAAAGGATGCTTTGTTCCTGATTTGTCTTTTTTGATTCTAAAATATTTATTTGAATCTGTTTGTTTAATGCTGCCTTTAAAATGAAATTGTCTTAGTATTGCTAATTCATTTAGATTATAAAGATAACCGACTTTTGTACTTTTTTAACTTGAATACTTATTGCTCTCGCATCTTACCCATTAAATAACTGTTTCATATATTTAACATTAGGGATATTTTTTTAGCACTTTTCTAAATTATTAGAACTCCAGCGAGATTAAAAGCTAGGTTGACACATTCGATGGAAATACTTCTAAAAGTGCTCCCTACTATATCCTATACGACGAAGCAAATGTGCGTTCTTGGACATTCCGCCTAGCTTTTAATATTTCTGACAGACATAATAGTTCTTAGCAATTCGTCTTTGTTTTAAAATGTCTTAACAAATGGCTGAGTGACCTGTGTGCTTAGTGTAAAATGCAAGTTTCGGAAAACGTAACTGCTGTAGTTAGGTTTTTTTATTTTACATTGCGTGTTATTGCAAGTTTGGCTATAATAACAGGCAATGAACATCGAAAATTCAGTAAAAAAACTCTACTACTATAGTTGGGTTTACGAAACTTCACTGTCACACTAGGCATACAGGGCTTGGTGAATTAGTTTAATTACAGGTGCCGGCCCAGGGTGATCAACTTTATTTAATGCTCTTTTCTGTACTTTTTTTAGAGAAATAACAAGCATAGATTCCTCTATAGCTCGCTGAGTGACTTTGATTTTCTGGACCCAACCCACTGTCAGTGTCTACGTCTGCGCTCTATACGACATCGCGAGTAGGACGCAGTGATTGAGGACTTTTGTCTTGTATGGACGATGTGCCGAAGATTCTCAAATGCGGCTGATCTTAGCTGAATGCTTCTTTGTTGAAATTGGCAGCGCCTAGCTGAATAGTATCTCCAAGGTAGACGTATTTCTGCAAACTTCGAGAGTAGCATTTCCCACGTAGATTGCCGGATAGTTCGTTGAACATGATTTTAGTCTTATCCAGGTTTATTCCGAGACCAACGTGCTGGGAAGTTTAAGTCGTTCAACATTGAGTGAGCTGGCCATGATGAAGAAGACATCCGCGACTCGGTGGTGTGAGATGTATTCTCCATTGACATTTATGCCGCAGTAATTCCAGTTCAGGGTTTTAAGCACATCTTCCAACGTGATTAATATTTTTTAATAAAAACACTTTTTACTAAGGTATTTTTACTGTGAAGATATATCGCTTCCGTAAATGGATAAGAACACAGAAAAATGCGGTTAGTAACATTTTTACACATTCCCCCTATTACTGACTAGCGGTATGGCCCGGCTTTACCTGTGTAAAGTAAGTAAGTAGTAAGCTGGTGTTTTAAATCAATTCAACTAACATATTTGCCAAATTTGATTAAAATTGGCCGTGGAGTGTCGTGGTCAGATGATGGCGCCATATATTCTAGATCCGTCCCAAGTTTCTAAAGAACATATCAACCAAATTTTAATAAAATCAGTTCTGCAGCATAGGCAAATAAAAGTATAACATAAATGGACGTGGAGTCGCATGTCGTGGTCAGATGATAATTAATTTTAATTGAGAATCTAGAATGCCTTCTGGAACCCAGAATTTATTTTCCAGAAGGTAGTGCTCACTAACTGAAATTATTTGATTATGATTCAAAAAACGTTATTTATTTTATTGTATTTATATAATTACATTCACATACACATTTCCATTTATATTATATTCAACTTAATTGTTTAGGATATTTTTATGGAAAATTGACTATTTTCTACACTTCGTGTTTAAATTTTATTAATAAATACAATTAATTTTAGTAGGTATTTCTCTCAGATCTTTTTAGGTAAATGTTTTGATTTGGCATAAAAATCATTAATCACTTATACGAGAAGCGTTAAATTTAAAAACGTATTGCTGTTTTGATTTACTTAAACAAACAAAAATAAATATAATATACTTAACCTATTATTCATTCATATAAGTTAATTCATTCATCCGTCCCCATAAACATTTGCGTTTATAATATTAGTAGTATGAACTGAACCTCATTCGTTATTCATCGAAAATACTCGAGTAGCGTAGCAAGGAGATCGTTAAGTAAATTAATATGAGAATAAAGAATGATTAAAAAAATTACGCCGACAGGCGAGGGGCTTGTGAATAAGGCTCAGTTCCTATTCGGTGTTCCTAGAGGTTGTTTATTCCCATTGGTACTTGTCGCTACTATGAATATAAATATAATTGTGTGTCGTCCTGTCAAAAGTGATCAATCTTCAAAATATTGTTTATTAAATCTTCCTGCCACTGATGTCTAGTTTAGAAATCGTTTTATTTATTTGTCATAGGTACACAAGCAGATCACAATCAATAGAATTCACATTTTTCAACAATTTATTAAGTTCTTTATTGTAATCCAAAACCATAAAATATCCTTATTGTAATTAGCTACGATAATGTCATTTTATCCAAATTATTTTATTTTAGCGAAGTATGTCATAGAAAAATTATAAATGAATAATAAAAAAGGAAAGTATAATTAAAAAAAAAAAACGGAACTTATTAAATACCCAGCAAAGTAAAAACATTAGCGTTAACAGTTATTTATTTATTAAAACTTTATTGCACAATATATACAAGGGGCGAAATTAATGTCGCTAGACATTCTCTGACAGCCAACCTTAGGCACACTGTAAAACATTAAAAACGTATGGTAGGTGCAATTAGAAAAATATGATTACGTAATAAATATGCAATGCTTTCTAAACCATATACCAAAATAATAAATAGTACTATGATTAACTAAATACCAATAATACATACATACAATGTTTTATTAATACATTACGTACATACAGTTATTAGATCAAACAACATGTAGATTATTTTAAAGTTACAGTAGCACCAGCAAAATACGCGGTAAGAGATTTCCTATACACTGCAAATCTGGCGTTGAATACGCCAATGGATTTTCTCCTCTCGTCGTTGTCACAAGCAATTGTAAATAATCGAATACAAAAAATCCTACCTGTCAATTTGTAGTTCCACTACTTCGCACCTCTGACGCTGTCTAAAATCCACTTCATTATCTTGATTCTAAAACGGAGATTGTGCGCGCTCCTTTACTGTCTCCGTGGTTTGGTTTTTTTTTTTTTTTTTTTTATACTAGTACGACATGTGACCTTGGGCCCACCTGATGATAAGTGGCGCGCAAGGTCCATGAATGTTAGCAACTGAAGTCAGATACTCGTAACTGCCATCAGTCCCTAACACTATGCCGGCTTAAAATTTAGACGCGGTGGTATCGAGTTTGATTCCTGATTGGGATACAATAATTTATTTGTAATATTTTAGAGCACCACGCTATAGAAATCGACCAGCTTGGGCCTATATAGTGAGTGTTTAAAAAAAGCGTGATTTCCCCACATGAAATACGGTCGTGATGATGTTAATGCTATTTCAGTATATTCATATCCGTGAACTACTTCTATAAAAATAGTTTGTTGTTCAAAATTACCATTGGTTACAAAAATAATGTGACGAATAAGAATAAAACTGGAAATATGGGGTGCGCGTCCCTTATCATCGGTTTTTCTTTATAGTAAGTTTACCTCCTAGTGCTATAAGTTTTAATGTCCCCACGGTTTAATATAACTTGGCCGGAGGGTGAAACAATGAAAATGTTAATTCGGGATAAAAAGAAACATTGGAATGATATTTTGTCGGGGTACGAGAAAAATGACGTAACTAAATTTAGTTAATTTTGAGATATTTTTTAGATTAAATATTATATGTTTAGTGAGTTTGTGTTATGCTTAAAAAGTTGTAAGCTAGAGGTTATCATCATTATGACAGCCCCTAGAACACAGAATCCTAGAGTTTTGGATGGAATGGGCCTTCCAGAACATATTTCTGGATAATTTGGCCTACACTCGCTACGCTTGCCAGTCGGATTAGCAGTCTGAAGTAAATTTTAATGACAACTAGTTAGTATTAGTGGAATCGTGACCGACAGTTTAATGTGCTCTCCAAGGCATGGTGGCCTTATCTATGACAAATGTAAGAGAAAAGTGTATTTCTTATTGGTAGGGACATGCCGGGGTCAACATCACGTCACTTTACGGCAATAGTCTAAGAGAGTTATTTTAAATTAAAATGTATGAGTATAACACTACTTCACTTTAATGACAAACGTGTCAAGTCGTAAATAACAATGAAATATAATTGTATTATTAGTTAAGTTTTAATTTAATTTATGATTTGACTTAATTTTATTCAATTTATTTTAAATTGAATTTTAATATAAGTGCTGTCTATAAAATAAAAATCATTTTGGCTAATGTATAACAAAATTCCTATCGTCAAATATGTATTAATTTAATGCTGTGATTTTGTAAAACTAATAAATAAATAAAAAAATAAATATAAGAGGGCGGTCAGTGGCAGTCTCTAATGTAAGTCGCTTAAATTGTTTTAGCTTTAAGCAAATACACATGGAATTTTCATGCTAAAAAGAACACGAGAATCCTCCATGAACTTCACGTCGTATCATAATCCAACATGCTTATCTTTGTATTATGATCATATTCGCAAAACCAAAGCTAGGTAGAATATTTGGTTTGGCCATTAATGATTAACGCCGATTAGCTTTAGCATTTGCACAATGATTTATAACTTATTTATTTATTCGAAGAGAAAGAACAACCTAGACACAAGTGAAAGAACAATACTCAATGATACTTTGACATTAAAATTTAACAAAATGGTAGTTACTCTCTTTTTTTGTCTACAAAAACAATATTTATTTTTAACTTCTGCCGCACTTTAATGGGTATAGTTTTTTTCTATGTTCTTCTGAAACAATTTGCTTTGTTTATTGAGTTCTGTAATGGCATTTGAAGGAGCTTTATTTTCTACTGATTCTAATTTGACGGCAATAATTTATCTGTTTTGTTTATTTTACCCAAAAAGTTTTAAATTGGCCTTTAGTTTATTATGATACTTAAGAATATGTTAGCTAAATAATTGTAGCTGACTTTCACACACGTTTTAAACAATAAAGTTTAAAGAATCGTATAAGTAAATAAATAGAAAATACATATCGTTACCTCGTCTCCAAGGATCCTCTACAAAATTTGTTTTGGCACCTCCACCCATCTCTTATAGTTTTATCGCAATGACTACTTACACAGTTCTACGTTAATGCCACACACTCGCTAAGCTAGACATTGTGCGAGAGAGTGTTGCAAGTCATCGATTATACCCACTAAAGTGACTGATATAGCTTTCAAAATTAGCAAGTTAAAGGCACTATGGGTTTCTGCAGAACTGACGAATGACGGAATAAACGAGTTCTAGAGTGAAGACAACGACAGGACAACGTAAAGTGGGATGAGACCCCGCCACATGACCGGAACGACCTAACGCTCTCGTGCAATGTCCAAACAGTAGATAGACAAAGACTAATGATAAACAAATGTGTTTAAAATACAAATAAATGTATTTGAAATAGGTCCCGAATGACTGACTTGACGAAATTAGGTGTAAAGAAACATCCACCGTACGCCTCATACTTCAAGGAAAAGTCAATTGTTATTTGCGATAATGTCAAATGCCAATTTTACTTTCAAGGGGAACTAATATTGTAAGCTTGCCATGGTGATAATTATATTTAACTATTCAAAATATTATTTCCATATGGTTCACATGTAACACTGTGATATTGTAATTTTTTACAATATTATTAAAATAATAAATAAAAAGATTAAATTAAATTATGGATAGACCGAAATAAGTAAGTGACATTGCTGCCATAAGCAAGTACTGTAGCTTAACCTAAATTCGAGGCATTATAGCCGTGTCAACTTATAATCTAAATAATTATAACATAATGTATAATTATAATAAATTTAAATTAATTTCGTGGCTGTAAAAAGGCCGTGTCAACTTACAATCTAAATAATTATAATTTAATGTCAAATTATAAAAAAAAAAAAATTATTTCGTGGCTGTATAAAGGCTGTGTCAACTTATAATCTAAATTTTTTTTTTTTTTTTTTTTTTTTATAATGGACACGACATGTGACATCGCGCCCACCTGATGGTAAGCAGTACGCGAGATCCAAGAATGGGAGCAACTGACGCCGGTCACCACGACCGACATCAGTCTCTACCACTATGCCGGCCTAACAAGATGCTTTTTCACACTTCGCTTGAAGGACTCCAGGTTATAAGAGTGGGGAAACACACTGGCTGGGAGAGCATTCCACATCTTCAGCGTGCGACAGATGTAAGAGTCTCCAAATTTATGAGTACGCGTAGGGATAGTGGGTAAGGTATGTGGATGCATATTTTGGCCTGTGCGTGTAGTTCGGTTGCGGAATAGAGAAGAAGGGATAAGGTTATGGAGCTCCTCAGAACACTCGCCGTGGTATAGCTTGTAGAACACGCTCAGAGAGGCAACGTCACGGCGAAGCTGCAGTGATTCGAGAGTTTTAGAGACTGTGGTGTCGTCCACTATCCGAATTGCCCGCCTCTGCAGGACATTGAGAGCATCTGTAAGATACTTAGCGGAGCCATCCCAGAGGTGAGAACAGTATTCCACGCATGACCTTATCTGAGCTTTATACAGCATAAGTCTTAAAGCAGGCGGGAAAAACCGCTTCACCTTGTTCAGTATCCCAAGTTTTTTCGACGCTGTTTTGGTAATGCTCTCAATGTAGTTTCTGTGGTTAAGATCTGAGCGTATTTCGACTCCGAGTGTGTTAAAGCTGGGTTGAAGTTCCAGCACGGTGTTCTGAAAAGTAGGAATAGGAGAGTAGGGAGACTTCTTGACCGTCAACGCGCATGCCTGAGTCTTACTGGCATTAAACTGGACTAGGTTTTGGGCACCCCACGCAGAAATTTTGCGAAGGGTGCCGTCCAGTTCCGTCGTCAGGGAACGGCGCAACTCCTCTACTTTGGCGGCTCCCACAGCTCGTGGACTAAGGTATCGCCCATGAACCGTGCTGTCATCTGCATAGCAATGAATGTTACCAAGGGTCAACATGTCATTGATATGCAGAAGAAACAGTGTTGGGGACAATACAGAGCCCTGCGGCACACCGGCATTCACTGACATGAGCCCAGACGCATTCCCATCCACAAGGACCCGAATGCTGCGCTCATGTAAGAAGCCGGTTATCCAGCCCACCAGCTGCGGGGGCAGACCATATGCCGGCAACTTGGATAGTAGTGCCTTGTGCCATACCCTATCGAAGGCTTTGGAGATGTCCAGACTGACCGCCAGAGATTCGCCATACTTATCCATTGCCTCACCCCAGACGTGGTAGACGAATGCTAGAAGATCACCCGTTGACCGCTTAGGACGGAAGCCATATTGGCGGTCATGAAGTATGGAGTGATCCTCTAGATATCGAACAAGTTGGACGTTGATAATTCGTTCTAGCACTTTGCACAGAACTGAGGTTACGGCAATAGGGCGGTAGTTAGAAGGGTCCGAACGATCTCCCTTCTTCGGAATGGGCTGCACGTTAGCCACCCTCCAAGTGTCCGGCACAACACCAGAGGAGTACGACAGACGGTATAAGCGCGTGAGGACTGGAGTCAACTCAGGAGCACACCTCTTGAGAACGACAGCTGGGATACCGTCAGGACCATTAGCCTTACGAACATCAAGCGATCGGAGCACTGCCCGCACATCACACTGTCTAATGCGTATTTCGCGCATTGAAGTGCCGCAATTTGGCAGTGTGGGGGGCTGCGCATTCCCGTCGTCGAGTCGAGAGTTGGCCGCAAAGAGTTTGCCCAAGTAGTCGGCTTTCTCTTTAGCGGTATGGGCCAATGATCCATTCGGATATCGTAGAGGTGGCAAAGAAGAGCGACAGAAGTTTGACTCTACAGATTTGGCCAGCTACCAGAAACTGCGACCTCCAGCAGGTCGCGCGGCTAAGTCGCGGCCAATCTGAGAGATGCGCTGGGACTCTGCCCAGGCAAACACCTTCATGCAGACCTTGGAAGCCTTGTTATAGGCTGATTTTAAGGAGTTCGTGTTGGGATCGGAACGAGATCGACCCCTTACCCACGCTCGGTAAGCTGCATTTTTTGATGCAACTGCCGAGGCGCAGTAGCTGTTGTACCAGGGTCTGCTTCTGCAGTTACTGATGACCCTAGAGAAAGAAATATAATATTCCATCCCCAGTAGTATCTCATCAGCAACTGCAGCTGCAGACCTGGATGGGTCGTGGTCCTTAAAGCAGCGTTGCTTCCATGGGATGGATGCATAGTATTCGCGCAATCCATCCCAATCTGCTGACGAGTAGTGCCACACAGTACGCTCGACGGCCTTACGAGGAGGAGGCAGAGCGCGTGGCACTGTCGTAGCGACCAGGCAGTGGTCAGAACCACCAAGCGGTGCTAAAACTGACATCTTATACCCGGTAGCATGGCTCGTCAGCAGTAGGTCCAGCAAGGAAGGTGCATGTCCGGCTACATCTGGTACTCTGGTGTTTTGAGTCACCAGTTGAGTCAGACCGTATGTCAGGGCAAAGTCGTAAGCGGTTTTTCCCGCATGGTCAGTTTTGGGAGAGCCCAATATAATGTCTAATTATAATGAAATTTAATTAATTTCGTGGCTATACAGTGGCCGAGTCAAATTAAAATTAAAATCGTAAGAATATGAAATTAAATAAATGTCAATAATGTTAAATATTATAAAATATTAAAATTAAACTTAAATTCGTGGCTGTATATAAAAATAAGACCAATTGAATTTGAAACAAGGAACGTATATTCACAGCTTTATTACGACCGTCACCGTACCTACCGTAGCTACGGGCATGAAACCAAAGCTTAAACACTAATATGACGAGTTGAATGAAGCGACCAAGAAGAATATTTTCCCGGCAAACTGGGCAAGTTACCAGTCCAGCTATAGAAATAAAAGTGTAGGATCTATGTAAATGAGATTGTTATGATAAGCAATACTTTAGCCACTTTACACCTTTCAGAGGCGGCAATATTAGGGCGGCGTTGCCCGCCTTAGAATATGCGTAAAATTCCTACGGGCGTAAAATTTCAATCAGCCACGTATACATATGCTAATAGCAACCCCCCAGAGCACAGGGATGTGTTATAACATTAAGCTATCTCTATATCTCAATGGTAGGCGGAAAGTTTTTTTTTGTACGCGTAAAACCAAATTGAACGCATCTGGGAATGTTTATTTATTTTATAAAAAAAAATATTGCACAAAGTGAAAAGGCGTAATGCCCGAAGATATTATCTGACAGCCAAACTTTGGGGACAAATTTGAACAATTATAGGTGCAATCATAGAAATAATAATAATACTATGATTAAAAAAGGTAATTTAATATGAATAATTTATACTTACATCATATATTTTCATATATATCAATATACTAAATACTAATAATACATATTATTATACATAAACTGAAAATGAAAATATTATATGTATGTTTATCGTAATGAGCGAGTTCACATCTAGCCATCTTTAGTATATACCATCATGACAAGTGACAAGCTCGTCGATGTCTCTAGCGTACTAGCGAAATATCACAAATAAATTTAAAAATTTTTTTTGATTGTATTTTTTTTTATATTTGATTAAATCTAATTTTAAACTATAACACAATACAACAAACAGCAGTTCAGTTTATAGTCTCAGCCAGGATCAGCTGCAACGACAATATATTGCACTTAAAAACATGCAAAGAGTCAGCGAATATGTTTAGACTGTCATTCTCATTAATTCATAAAAATCTGTAACATTAACAAAACGTGTAGGTATTACGAATATTAGCATTGTAATAAATACAGTAATTACAAAATGACTTAAGAATGTAATTAAGTAAATTTGTGATACAAGTGTGTTGCAACGTGTTTTATTAAGCTTTCGTCTCCTGCAGAAATAAATTTAATTAAAACTAAAATCCCTACGAATGTGGTCCCTTCTACTGTGAAATAAGACAAGTAACAAACATGCGATTTTGTTTTTTACTTACAGGATTTTTGAGTCAAAATATGACTTTAATAATAAAAATCCTGATTATTTATTTCAAAAGGCGTATGTTGGCATTTTCTTACAATCAACCTTCAGGACAATAAATCTAAGTTTAGTTATAGCAAAAAAAAAAACACAAATAAATTAAAACACTTATCAGAAGCTAGTTAAATTATATATATGATAAACATCATAAAAATAATAATACTACATAAATAGTTAAATACTTTCTTTCATACACTACATAACTAATTATATATGTACATACACTACATTAACAAGCTATATATACTTATATAGCATGTATTCATTATATATTTGTTTTGGTAAATTAGGGGAAAGGTAAGGTTATAAATTTTTATTCTATTTTTCTCTGTCTGACATTAGGTCTCGTATATGAAAGTGAGAGCATGTCCGGGTGTCCGTGGTTTTGTTTTGGTCCCTGGACGGTTGATTGACTGCATTTCTGGGGATTGTCCTCGGGCTTGAGGAATATTTTGAGGTGTAGGATTGTATATGTTGGAATGAAATGAATATAAAATTTAATGTATAATGTAAAAAATGTATATAAGATTATTTATTTATTTATTTAAAACTTTTTGCACTATGTACAAAGGCGGACCTAATGCCGCTAGACATTCTTACTCGGTCAACCTTAGGGACATTACGAACATGGTATGTGGGAGGTAGGTGCAAGAGATTACGTTAGGACTAACATAGTTTTATAAGTTTGTTTGTTACTAACACAATAAATCTTATTATTTGAAATAAATCAATATTATTATTATTAAAGCGATCAGTTATAGCGTGTCAAATCGCGCGATGAAATCGCAAGTTTGTATGTCCGCGAACTCGACACGTGGCTGCTACATTCCAGATGGCGCCAAAAAGAATTGCATGTGTGCATTCGAGCCTGCAATTTTGCATAACGCCGTCCCGTTTTCTTGAGATATTATAACTTTTTATTGTATTTTTCGACGAGGGCGCTGTGTTGACACATACGAGTAGGTATATATCTACATGTGCCGGTTTTTACACTTTATTAAAATTTTAAGTAGATTTATTGAAAAGGATATAACTTATATCTTGTTTAATATGGGATGATAATTTTGACAGTCACGCCTATGAAGTTTGCATTTTATTTCGGTGAAGTGTACTATAGATAATATCATACTTTATATACTTAGTGAAGTGCCTTGGAAACGAATAACCATCGACAATAGAAAATCTGTTGTGAAATAAAATTATTAAATTTCTTCCACCACTTCCGCCAGTCAGCTATTTTGTAATTGTAATCTGTCAGTACGAGTTCTGACGCCGTTAGTGCCTTGTATGTTTCCAATTTTTTTTTAGTTTCTTTGTTTGTTGAGTTCTTCGTTATTTTTTTATTTTTTTCTGTTACACAATGCCTAAAAGAACGAAATAGACTATTGAACAGAATTTGTAGTTCGCTTGCGTGATTATTTTGAACCTGAGAGTAAAAATGGCGGACCGTAGTTGCCTATATTTTAGAAATAAATAACTTTATACCCTAATACCTACTTCGTTGAATGTATTTGGCGGCTTTTATAGTCGTAATATATTTATATTTATTTAACCCTTTATTGCAAATTTAATATTTGCATAACATCTTTTTGTTTATTTCTGTGAAATAATAAATCGATAATCGAATCTACCCATCCCTATTGTGAGCTGTCAAAATTATCATGCTATATTAGACAAGAGTACATTTTAAAAGACATTTATAATAATGATAATTTATTTAAATAGTAGAAATTAGTTACAATAATAAATACAATAGTAAAATATCTAGATATTAAAATTACCAATTGATGTATACAAAATTGACACTATATTTCCAATTGTATTGCACGTTGTTGGAGCCCAAACCAGAAATTTTCGTCTTGAGTCTTTGGCCCCAGCTGCACTAGCTACCCCAGTATTCTACAATTATTTATTTCACCTTACTTTCACAATTAATGTACAATTTGTTTCGTAAAAACTAAGTAACTTTAATAAAATATTGCACGCCGTGGTTGATCAGTTGTAAGATCCTCTTGTATTTTCAAATTCAAATTCGTTTATTTGCTTTAAATGTGGTACATACGGTAATATGGTTTGTACTTAAAATACAATTTTCATACGTATGTACATTTGTCATAGATTTACAACACCTCTGTTCCCGTGCATCAGAGAGCACGTTAAGCCGTGCATCGCCGCGTCGCGTCGTCGGTTCCGGTTCCACTAATACCAACTTTAGTTTAAGTGCCCGTTTAGGCGACACAATATTATACGAATATCAACTTTAATAGCGTTTAACATTGAATTGAACATAACGTTAGCGGCTAAAGAAAATCTATCACTTTAAAGCAATAGCACGTCAAAACAATCCCGATCGTTTCATTTCTGCGCGCGCGCCGTCCCAGTATCGAATGACTTTATCTACTTTATGACGTCATAAATAAGTGTAGTGACAGTTTTTATAGCAAACTATGGCAGAAGTGAGTTCGCGAGGGCCGCAGATTAACGTCACAGAGCGAATAGAATACAAATGAGTACAAGATTCGCGTAGGAAATAGCCATTTTTGCAGAAAGATCCCTGTTCGTTCAGATAAATTCATCTGTGCATTTTATTACAAATATCATATTTATAAATAACGTCACATACAAGTTACAATGCGGTGGTCGCTTGGTTTTAAGAACGTTTTCCTTAAAATCCTATAAAGGGCAGTTCAAAAATACACTTTTCTTACGTAAATTTGTCAGGAGCAAGTTAAGCTGTCGCTCCCGTTCCCACTAATACCAACTTGTGGAAACTTTTTTAAATTGTCATTAATCATTTACATAAGATCCTTGCCAACCCGTCTGGCTATTGTGGTAAGTGTAGGCCAAACACATATGTGTTTAAGGGGTTTGTGAAAGTGATGATGGCGCGCTGGTGGCTCGGTTGTAAACCACCCGGCATGTACCAATGAGAAATACACTTTTCTTACGTACATTTGTCATAGATTTACAGCACCACCGTTCCCATGCCTCGGATAGCACGTTAAGCCGTCCGTCCCGGTTCCACTAATACCAACCTGTGGATCGTTAATAAATTGTTATAATAATTGACATCATATCCTCGCCAAGCGTGGCGAGTGTAGGCCAAATTCTCTAGATATATGTTCTGGAAGGCCCATCTTCAGCAGTGGAGGTCTAGGACGTTGTGTTCTAGGGGCTGTAATGATGAAAAATTATAGTGATGATGATAAGTTACAACTGTGAGAAATTAAATATATTTTTCGTTTGTGATCTTGACCAGGACATGAACTCAACCGACGACCGCGGCTAGTATTGATTATTTAAATCGGAAAAGAAAGAAGACACATTTATTAGCAATCTACCTATGTATTTCACCGCGAGAAGGATAGTGTCCTTGCCTTGTGACTGAACCAGCTGGAATTGTGCCCTTTCTATTTCGTAATGTCACTCCTCAGTCACAATTTTTACTCGAATTAACTAATACTTTTACTGATAGTAATAATTATTCGGTCGAATAATCCGGACGAATGGGGAAGAAGTCATTTTTGTTTTTATGTCGCATTTTGTTTCTGTTAATTTGGATTTGTTGTCGTAGGGTCGTTACGGATGGTTCGTTAGAATGTTTGCTTATGGCGTTTTGAATAACAAATGTTATTAGTTAGGGCCTCGGCCCAATACAGATGAGTTTCTTCAGGTTTTAAATCCACAAAAATGTATTTATACAGAAGGATAAAAATTAACAATGACAACCGCACTTTATTTTTTTAGATTGAAATACGTTTTATTTTGGATGAAAATGAATATGAATAAATAATGAAAATGAATAAACATGAACTATACTATACTTATTACTGCCTCCGTGGTCTGGCGGTTAAGTCCGTTGATTTAGAATCGGAGGTAACGGGTTCGATTCCTGGTCGGGACACAAAAATATTTATTAATATTTAATTTATTTGTGATATTTCTCGAGTTTGGTACGCTGGAGACATCGACGAGCTTGCCACTTGTCATGATTGGCCTGTAGTAAAGTTGGCTAAATGTGAATCCGCTTATTTATAATTGTGATTTCTGACCACCCCGAAAGGGAAACGGTCGTGATCATACTTTACTTTACTTTACTCTAATTACCTTAATAGCTGGTGACGTCATCAGACGGAACGTTAAGTTCAATATACGAGTAATTTGATATTTATGTAACAATTTTTCTAATCACAAATATTGAATTCCACATCAAACATCTGAAAGGGATTTCCGAATCTTTTGGCGAAATCACTAAAAAAATATTTTGATCTATTCATGCCCTGCGAATGGGTAAATGGGGGAAAGAGGGGCAAATCTCATTACTTTATAGAAGATGTAAACCGAATTTATAGCCGGACCCTTAAGGCTATATTTTGTTATGTTTCAATAATTTTAGCTTTACAACTTCGCGTCCGTCATGATAGCTGAAACTGAATATTTCATAGAAATAAACTTCGAGTTCAGGCGGTTAGGACCGTAGATGTGAAAGTAACGGGTTCAATTCTCATTAGAAACGTAGACTTCAAAACAAATGTGAATCTGGTTCTTAAATAATACGTATATCATATATGTGATAACCTTTAATAGTTTAGGGAATTTACTTTATAATATCTATATACAATAGTCAACTGTTGGTTTTCCAAAATGAATAATAATTAAATATTAAATAAATAAAAAATAAATCAATAAATAAATATCCTCTTTTGTTTCCAACTCATTTGCTGTTGTTGGTGCAAATCTTTTGAATAACTTACCATTCGATATCCGAACCGTGCAATATTTTTAAAAAAATCTGACTAATAAATTAACATAAAACTAACCTAATCAAATTGTTTTTTTATTTTTTTATTTCTATAAATGTCCTTTATTTGGATCTACATATGATGATTTAATTTTATTGCACTCTCTTCATGATGTAAGTAGTTTTATGTATATCTATAGTATGACTTATTTATGTATTAATGTGTAAATTGTATGTATATATTTATAAATATATTACATATTGTTGTTTTGTTTCTATTTGACCTAATTTCTAATTGCACCTGCCACTTATCCTGTCCAAATGTCTAGCGCCATTACATAGTGCAATATTTTTATAAAAAATATATATAAAAAGTTAGACATAAGGGATTACAATAAAAGGTGGGATTTGCAAGGGATCGGTAATCTTAAGGTTTCACGTTCAAGCACCGAAAGCACCATTTATTATTATTATTTGTTTTCATTGTGTTAACTTGAGATGTATTCAAGACATAGTGGTATCGTTAATGCTATAATTTTTATTACTTGTAATCTTATTGCTTATCCGAATTTTTAATAAAGAATAGAGTTGCGCAAAGTAGTTACAGGAACGCTCAGTATAGTTCAATATTCCCAGTGAACTAGTTAGCTCTTTTAGTTTCTCAGATCCGAGACAGGTCTCGCACCAGAGAAAGAGAGCGCACAGTTTAAGGGTAATGTTGTTCAAGGCCGACTGCCTTCGCTCGTTTTACTATTAAACTATATCGGTTTTACGAGTAATATGTACTTTTCACTGTATTGTAAATTAGGATATTGGAGGTGACTCTATAACACGCATTTGGGTCCCATAACTCTAATTTTATTATCAAGGTTAAATATTTTTTTATATTTAAATTATTTAATGCCGAAACGAACTAAAGCGCTGATGTACTGGTAAAGTGATAACTAGTTTCGGTAGTTCCATTATGACAGCTCTCGATGGAACTAGTTCGTTTGCGAACTACACAAGGCTAATAAATTATTCCGAATAAAGAAAGCACAAATAATGAATGCCCGTTGACGGCAGTTTCAGCTCTATTTAAATGGCCCGCGCCTCCGAAGTAGAATCCCTGAATCTAGATAGTTGCCAAAAATAAATTGTATTTTTTTTTTATTATATTGACGGACCTGTTCAAACGTTTAAATTTTATGTACTTACGCTTAACTATAAAGTTTTGTAACTTTTACGACGTACCAGCGTTCGTGCAAAATGTCTAAAATATTCGGAAGGTCCCAATTTGGAATCGCTTTGAATTTAATCTTGGGTTAAATAATTGGCAGTTTCGTTTAATGATCTGTTTTATAGAATTTCGGCTCAGTTTTAATAGACGAATAGAAACCATTTAATCCGAGCCGACAATCAAAAGGTTTACAGATTTTGCAATTAAAATTTTGTATTTCGACTTATTTCATTTTATATCTATTTATTTATTTATTTATTTATTTAAGGAGTAGAAAACAATATTAGGCCTAAAAACATATTTTTACAGTGATCAATATTTATAAAATACAACCTAATACCTTAAGGATCACCCACTTAGATTTAGTTAAAACTTTAACAAATAAATATCTTAAATTACTATCTTAAACTAAAAATAACATTAATTAATTGTACATATCTTACAGCAATATAGAAACCCTAGCATGTAATATAGGATATTCATAATATATATACTTACATACATAGATACATAAACCTACATGTATACATTTATATATACACATACATATAATACAACTATACTGAAAAATATAATACTCGTATATAATAACTAAAAAAATTATTCACATTTATTTACTTTTGTTATTAGTTATCGCGTCAAGTACATTTAATTTATAGGCTGCGGGGGTATTACCAAATAAGTCCACAGAAAGTAGCTTATCGTTATAAAGAGTACACATCCGGCGAATTGGGGCTCGAAATCCAGCGTTAGTTCGGGAAGATGGCACATGAAATAGGTATTTGGACCTGGTGCTTCTGGGTTTAACTATATATAGGATTTGTTCGGTTAGTTCGGGGCAGTTGTAGCTGCTCAAGCATATATTGCGTAACATAACACTGTCAGTTAATGATCTACGATCTTTCAAAGAAGGAAGCTTGTATTGAAGAAGTAGGTTGTCGTATGACAAATAGCCTGAGCCCAACTTACGATTTAGACCACGAAGGAACTTCTTTTGCAACATTTCCACCTTCTTGTCATATTTGGCATAAAAAGGGTTCCATATGCACGAAGCGTAGTCCAGATGCGATCGAACAAGTGACTTGTAAAGACTAATGCATGGTAAAATCTTTGTAAACGGCTTGGTTAAGCGGTAAACAAAGCCCAACATTTTGTATGCTTTGTTGCATGCATACTCAACATGGTCGTCGAAAGCAAGGTTGCAATCAAAGTACACTCCAAGGTCCTTTATCTTGTCAACAGAGTTCAGGGTGCTGCCGCTTATTTTATATGAGTATTTAATAGGTGTTTTCTTTTTGGAAAAAGAGATATGCTGGCATTTATCATAAGCCAATAGAATTTTGTTTTCAGTGCAATAAGCATCAAGCCTATCCAAGTCTTCCTGTAGACGTCTGCAGTCCTCCTCCTCACCAATGACACTGTAAACCTTGAGGTCGTCGGCATACATTAAAAAGTTACTATGTTGAAAGCATTTGTCGATGTCATTGATGAAGAGAACGTACTGCAAAGGACCCAGAATTGAGCCCTGTGGCACCCCAGATGTTATAGGTATGGGCCTTGAAGAGTAGCCATTTATGACAACAACCTGAGTTCTGTTGCCAAGATAAGACGTGAACCACCTAAGCAAGTTGCCCTTAATACCGTTATAAGCAAGTTTCTGTAGCAGTATGTAATGGTCAACTGTGTCAAACGCTTTACGGAAATCTGTATAAACTGCATCTATTTGAGCGTGTCTATCCATATTCTCGAAAAGGCAGGTAGCGTAAATTGAAAGGTTTGTTACGGTCGACCTATTTTTTACAAAACCGTGCTGTTGTAAAATTATATTATTTTGTAGAAGAGGGTATATAGCGTTATGCACCAGTTTTTCAAGTATTTTAGGTAAAATGGATAGGATTGATATTGGACGGTATTTTTCAACCATCTTCCTTGATCCGGATTTGTGAATGGGAGTAATGAAACCGAGTTTCCACCTGTTGGGAAATACACCTTCTTTAAGGCATTTATTAAATAATATAGTAAGGGGAATACATAAATGGGAGCGTAAATTCTTTATAAATATTGGGCTAATTTTATCAGGACCAGGACCCTTGTTTCCGTCTATATTCTTAAGTAATACATAGATATCTTTCGTAGTAAATACAATATCACTGATCAAAGAAGATGAAGAAGATGGCTCAATTTGATTTAATAGTTCAGTGTTTATTATAGAGGTAGGAGTAAAGACAGAGCTGAAGAAAGAGGAGAACAATTCACTAACTTCCTGAGGATTACTGGTAGAATGCTGGCCGAAGGACATTGTGTGAGGATATTTAAATGGTGTATTTTTGAGAGATGATACATATTGCCAGAAATATTTAGGTGTCTTAGTAATTGAGTCCTGAACAACGTCTAGATAGCTATTATGATCTGCCTTCATTAACTGTTTACAGCGAGACCTGAGCAGTGAAAATTCCCTATAATCGGCAATGGATTTGTAGGTTTTCCATTTTCTCCACAACTTGAGTTTTCTTTTAAGAGCGCTTATCAATAGTTTAGAAAACCAGATCGGATGCTTCACTGCCTGCTTTTTCAAGGGTATGTAATTGTCCATTATTTCGTATAAAATATCGTAAAACTTTGCCACTGCCGTCTCTGTGTCCGCATCACCCAAGTTTAACTCCCAATCTATTTTGCTTAGTGATACGATGATAGACTGATAATCAGCCTTGTAAAAGTTATATTTCTTAACGTTAGTATGTGGAAGTGAGACTTTAAACTTTAAATTAAATGTAATTTCTAACGGAGGGTGATGTCGGTCAATGGTCGTTAATACAGTCTCAGCCTGGCATGTCGAGCAGTCATGGTTTGATAATATCAGGTCAAGAAACCTGTCATTTTCGTTACTTATGTTGTTGTACTGTTGGAGTCCCAGGAATGCCATAGTGCTAACAAGGCGACGTGAAATCTCTGTCGCTACGTTTGTCGGGGCTCCAACAGATGCTTGTCCATCAAAGCTCCAGCCTAAGTTTGGTAGGTTATAATCACCTGAGATACAACAAGTACAGTTAGGATAGTTTAGGAATAAATGTTCCAACGCATTAAAATGTTGATCGTATACGTTAGGAGGTGATGCAGGAGGAATGTACACACCACATAAAAGGAGATGATGGTGTTCTAGATTAACTTGAATAAAAATATCTTCAACATAATTACTTTCATATTCAGCTAAACGAGTGGCCGCGAAAACTGAACGAACTGCGATCATAACGCCTCCTCCGTCTGATTTATTTATTTGTGACAGATTTTTTTTTTTTTTTTATTTATTTATTTATTCAAGGTACAACAAACAGATTACAACCATTGCACGATATATACACACTATTTGACAGCAGTTCTGGATTGCAATCCACAGCAGTGTACACTACAAGACAATACAATAATAATACAATTCAAATGTTCTTACATAACATGATCAATTTCAAATTTCCAACCTATATATAAACTTATTATAAAAAACAACTTAAATATACAAGTCATAAAGACAGCACAATCTAACTAATAATAACCTACCTAACTAAATTAAAGCAAATTACAACATCAAAAATTATCCTAGATTAAACCATCTATGTACATATTTATTTAAAATAATTGTTAGATTAATAATAATAAATTAAATATTAATAAAAATCAATACTGCAATAAATAATAATAAAGATAAATATAGTTAAAATAATGTCCATGGTAAAATTAGTGTCAAACTATAACGCTTCTAGGTTTGTTATATTTAGCACTTGTTTCTTATATTTATGTCCTCTGTTATTAAATATGTCAAAGTCAGGATTGTTTTTGGAAATGTCATTATACAGGCGACACATTCGCACGAGTGGGTTATAGTATGATGTGTTATTTCGGTAAGTGTTCAATACAAAAGTGTCGGTATGATGTCTTAGATTTCTTCTGGTGTTCAACTTAATAAGTGATAACAAAACCGGTGAGTCTAGTTTGGAATGTAGAATCTTGTGTAGATATATTAGGTCTTGTTGCTTTCGACGAACATGTAATGGAGTAATTTTAAATTTATTTAGTCTCACTGAGTATGATGAAAGGGTTCTGCCTAGACCCATCCTAAACGAAATTATTTTAAGAGCTTTTCTCTGTATGCTTTCTATTCTGTCTAAATGAACTTTATAACACGGTGACCATACAGCTGAGGCATATTCCAAAACACTTCTAATTAGAGAGAAGTAAAGAGTAAGAAAAGAGTGAGTATTCTTAAAATCCTTGGTGATTCTGGTCACAAACCCGAGCAGCCGATATGCTCTGTTAGTAATGCAATCATAGTGATCTCTAAAAGTCATTTTATCATCAAATAAAACCCCAAGATCATTAACAACATGTTTACGAGCAAGGGCTTGTCCATCTATTTTATAAGTAAAGATAGTCTTATTCTTCTTATTAGTGAATGTGATAACGAAGCATTTACTTATGTTTAAATGCATTTTGTTTAATTTACACCAGTTATGCACAGATTGAAGATCCGACTGAAGCAATTTGCAGTCACTCTCGCATTCAATTCTTCTGAAGATCTTGAGGTCATCCGCGTACAACAGACAGTTGCATGTTAAGTTTGCGACCAGATCATTTATAAATAGTACAAATAGCAACGGCCCAATATGGGACCCTTGCGGAACACCAGATTTTACCTGTATCTGTGCAGAGACCGCTCCATTAAGTGTTACCAGTTGATTTCTTGTGGACAGGTAAGACTGAAGCCACCGCAGTAAATCTCCATGAATGCCAAATTTGGCCAATTTACGACAGAGTAGGCAATGGTTTACCTTGTCAAATGCCTTTTTAAAATCGGTATATATCGAATCAGTCTGCCCACCATTCGCAAATACCCGGCATATATTATTTTTATACTCTAGTAAATTGCTGGTTGTTGATCTACCTCTAATGAATCCATGCTGGTTTGGTGTAAGGTAGGAGATAACATGACTGTAAATATAGTCGTAAATGGTAGACTCAAATAATTTAGCCACGGAGCACAAAATACTAACAGGTCTGTAGTTTTCACAGTTTCGTCTATCACCAGACTTATGTATAGGAACTACATGTGCAATTTTACACTGAGAAGGAAATATACCTACATTTAAAGATATATTAAATAAATGTTGCAGAGGAAAACTTAATTCATCAGCGCAAGCCTTGAGCAGTAGGGGAGGCAGGTTGTCCGGGCCAGCACCTTTGTTTACGTCAAGTCTCTTCATCTTAAAAAGAATATCTGATCTACGTAACGTGATTTTTGATAAGATTTTGTTGTAGCAATTATCCATGCTGGATTCATTATTTTGGTCAATAGTTTCATCATCGTATACAGAACTGAAATAATTAGAAAAAAGCTCACAGATTTCCTGACTTGATGAAGCAGAACGACTACCCAAATACATAGACTTTGGGATCCCATTACCACCCTTTTTACTTTTAACATAATGCCAAAAACATTTGATGTTATCATGTAACGCGTTTTCAGTAGACGCTAGGAAGTTACTATAGCATCCGTTAATGAGTTTTTTACTCCGGGCGCGCAAAAGGCTAAATGTGTCATAATCCCTAGGGTTTCGATACTTTTTATATCGTTTGTGGTATTTGTTTTTCTCCCTCAGACAACGTTTCAAAGACGGTGTAAACCATATAGGAAATTTATGTGAGTCATCCTTTACTAGCGGGGTGTATTTTTTAATTATAGTCATAACTACGTCATAGAATTTTGAGATTAAGGAATCGATGTCATTGTTATTATATAAAATGTCACACCAATTTACATCCTTAAGTTCTGATTTAATTTGTGTCAAGTTACTTTTTCTGTAATTTAATTTTTGGCGTCGTTGGGTCGGATTAGGACGTAGGCAAGAATCACTGGCATCCAATACTATAGAAAAGGTTGGATGATAATTATCCACCCGCATAATAGGCTCAACCGGAGAAACGATGATACTATCTGAGTTCGACAATACTAAGTCCAGAAACCGGTTGTGCACATTAGGTACGTTATTATATTGTGTAAAGTCACAAATAGCCAGAGTTTCAAGAAGAAGACAAGACTTGAAGTCCGACGAGGCGCCTGGCACCATTGATTTACTAATGGAAGAAGTCCAGGTCAAATTTGGAGTGTTAAAGTCTCCGATTAATAAATAAGTACTATGTGTATCACCGTTCTGTACAATAGCTTGTGTTTTGTTGTAAAATTTGGATAAGTCATCTTTGCGAATATCAGGGGGCAAGTAACAGGCGCAGATATTAATTTCTTCAGCCCATTTTTCATTTCCAACCAGGCTAATCCAAAGGTCCTCCACATCACTTTCCCACTCTGAGCGTCTTATAAAATTCAGTTCCTTTCTAACTGCCACCAGGACCCCCCCACCCTCTCCCTTTCTATTGCACGTAGAATCACGATCTCTGCGAAATACATCATATCTCTCGTCAAGTAATTCATAGTCATAAATACTAGAGTTTAAGTTAGTTTCAGTAAGAATTATAATGTCATAAGTATGATTAAGGATATTTAAATAAAGGTCATTTGTTTTTGATCTTATTCTATTTACATTCTGATAATAAATCTCCATAATAATTATTATGTGCAATTATATGTTAAATAATGTTCATATAATAAATAATATTAAATGTTACTATTAAGAGCAAAATAAAATAGGTTTTACATAAAAAGCGATACAATATATTTATAATTAATTATACAATTAAACAGGCCTATAAAATGTTATTAATAATATCTTATTTCAAATTCATAATATAAATCTAATTAGTTTACATATACATTCAAAATAAACAAAGATAAACGAAGTAAACAATACAATCAGTCTTTAACTTAAAATTCCACTAAATTATAGCACAGAAGTTAAACAATTTTACTTAGGTCAGATAGATTTTTTATTTGTATAGCAGCAGAGTTGTCGTTCTTTCTCACATAAACTCGACCATACCGGACCCACACGTACTTGTATGAATGTTCTCTAGCTGCTTTTCTAGTGGCAGCATGAATCTCCTTATTCTCAGATGACAAGTGTTCCGATAGGTATACGGTGCGTTCCTCAGCAATTATGTCAAGGTCGGAAGTATTTAAACGACTGGATTTGTTGTTTTTGTTATGCTTTTTATAGGCTGACAGCAGCACGTCCCTAGCTCGTTCTGAAGGCAAAGTGACGAGAATTGAGCGCGGTCTGTCGCTGGATGGATTCTGCTTGGCAACTCTGCGAATGGATCGGATGTCTTCGTCAGCGATGGGTGACTTAATCACGTCGCACAACTTTTTGAAGAGCGTAACTAGGTTTTCGCTGCGACTTTCTGTTACAGATTGAATTTCCAAATTTTGACTTCTGGATACTTTGTCTATGGCTTCCATTCGTCGGCTCATGCCCAATAAATCAATGCGTAGTTTAGCGTTTTCTTCTTCTAATGTAGCTATCTTGTTTGACACGTCGCATATGTTAGATTTAATATCACATTGCTCCGAACCTAGAAAGTCAGTTGTCAATGTAAATTCTGTTTTCAGATCACTTATAGCTGTATCAATCTCCTGTTTTATTAGCGCCTTAATATCGTGTTTCATAGATGCGCGCATGTGGTCCAGTTTCATATCCAGCAAGCTACTTATCTGCTCGAGAGTGACACCGTTACAGCAGCTTTTCCGTTGGGTTGATTCATTTAGGATTGATTCGTCACACGACATGTCCGTAGTATCCATTCGAAGATTATGCAATGCCCTGACAGGGGTGGAGTCGTTATTTTTACGGCGAGACGTCGTCACATTCACACATTGTTCGCATTTCCAATTGTCTTTTAACGTGTGTTCATGTTCTTTGTAATAAGATATTGACATATTCAAACACTGAAAATGATAAAATCTTGCGCATGTTGAACAATTTAGTCTTTCACTAGGCTTTATAATATTGCGACAAGCTATACAGTTCATTGTAATATTTTATAATGTTTATTTACTTAAAGCACAATATTTATTCTTAATTTTATATTAATTACTTTACACTTGCACCAGCTTAATCGTAGAAATATAAACAGATAAAAATATTATTTACAGTTTGTAGTCCTTTTTCTGTTTTAAAATTACTTAATCAGTCTAGTTTTAATAAATAAATTGAAGACGGGTAAAATCGCGAACAGTAACCATGGCTGGCAAAAAATGTTATATGATACATAGTCGGTAGCACGATGCGCCCGCGCAGCAGGTGCGAGCGAGATGCAGTCACGAATTCGTAAAGGTTAAACAAAGTACGCAACAATGCTCAGCTGATTTTGACCACACTTGTCACTATAATTGTTCCTAATAACAGATTTTACGTTAGAATTTGACTAATTAATTAAAATAATTTATTCACACATTAACGAAGTATTGTTACTTAACTACTAGATTCACTTTTATACATTTAATATTATTAAAAGATAACAGAGCGGCACAAAAACACAGATTGCGATCACGACGAAAGACAGTGTATCTATCATCAATAAACTCCGCGTCATGTATGCCAGGCTGCAGCCATGTTTCAGTCAGAACTATTATATCGTACTCACTAGATAGTATGTTTAAGCGTAAGTTGGATAATTTAGTTTTTAACCCACCGCAGTTTTGATAATATAAATAAATTGGATTGTTAACCGTGCCGGTAACTATATGTGTGTATTGCTAGCATAGAGCAACGCGGCAACCGTACCAGCCCGAAGGGAGTGGTCATACGCAGTATTTCCACTCTGTCCAATCACCGCCACAAATGTACCTGTGCGTTATCAACACTAGTAGTATACGGATTTTTGGAAGTGGTAGAATTGGTCAATTTTTAAAGGGATGGTGTTAATTTTGATGATTTAAGTAATGCTTACTCGTATTACTAAATAATTTTAACAGGTTACGAATTTGCGCCGTTTGGGTGTCGAGACGATGGGCCTATGGGGACCCTCAGCCAAGCGCCAGACCAAGGATTTGTCAAAACGGCTGACGGCAAGGTCTGAAGACAAAAAGCCTGGCAATTATGTTTTCCAACGTGTGTCGTGTAATACTCTATATTATATATAATACTCTATATATATTATATTATATATATATATATATATAGGGAAATGTTGCTAGTCTCCTTGGGGCTATCTCGGATGGGACGTCAGTATAGCAAGTTTTTTTATTTATAATTTATATTATATATAATAACGTAGGTTTAGGTAGTATAGTAACTGACAACGCTCTTTTTCTTTATTGTGCGACAAATGTATGAGTCCCCAAATTTATAGGTACGCGAAGGGATGGTGACTACGGCATGTCGGTGCATATTCTGACCTGTGTGTGTGGTTCGGTTGCGGAATGGAGAGTAAGGAATAAGGTTATAGAGCTCTTAGCTATATTTTTTTTTATTATTTTTTTTTTCAGACAGGTCACACAGCGCCATCTAGTTTCCGTGGTAAGCTACAAGGCTTGTGTTACGGAAACTAGATGGTTGATAAACTACATACTATACGTTTTTTTTTCTTTGTAAATATATACATATTATAAATATCTGTGTGTTTATATTATACAATGTACAACTTGCCCCCGGTGGGAATCGAACCCACGACCTCCCGAGTTCACAGCAACGTTTGTTACCACTAGACCACGAAGGCGGTCAATGTACGGTCGGTAGGTAATTTTAAATTAAAAATGTCATTATATAAAATACAGTCAGTTTAATCGCATTATTTAAATGTTTCATAAGTTATGTAAATGTATCATATGCATTTGTCCCTAAGGTTGGCTGTCAGATAATAATAATAATAAATTGTTTATTATCAGGCAACAGATGGCCCATAGATAAATACCTTACAACTAAAATACATATAAAAATATCATTAACTTAAGAATAATAAAATTAATTAATCTAAAGCTTCCGTATGTTCATCTTCTTGTGGTCATAGAAGGTACTGTGACCACCTTCTGAGGAGTACGAGAGGCGTCCCTGCTGGGGGTGGTGCAGAGGGAGTAGGTGCTGCGCGGGGCTCAGGAACATCGTTGGTTCTGAGTGAACCAAATCAAAATAATGTCTAGCGGCATATATAACGTGCAATAAAGATTTTAAAAAAATAATAAAAAAAATGTAATTATCCGATACAAGGATACATAATAGCCCACAGAGTCATAGCTTTCTCAAAACAGATGTCGATTTTGAATGAATTTTAAGACAAAAAGCAATACCCATGTTACCCAAGACTTCTCAATTACACCCAAATAATTAAAAACCACTGATCCGACTTGAAACAAGTTGTTATCCGATGGGAATCTTGTGTATCATTGTCATGGATATGTCTACTTTGAAATTAATGCGATTCGAGATTAAAAAAACCATGCATTGAAATACTTGTGGCGTAAAATTTGTTCTGACTTTTGAGTAGAAATATGTGGTTTTTATGAAAAGTTAGCTTCATTTTTAGAGTTGTTTTTATAATATGTTTTAAATATTAGATTGTAAGATTATATTTATAACGGCCGGTTGGAGTAAACCTGATTAACTTTTGACATGTTTAACGTATGCGTATTTAGCAGAAATAACCAAAGAGACAAGCTAACTATAATAAAAATATTAATCATGGATTATTTAAATCATCCTTTCTGCAACCGGCCGTTTGGACTGAATTAATGATTAAGCTTATTACTTAAAAATTTGGATTAATTTTATTTCTATTTAATGTTTTAATTTGTCTAGGAGAAAAAAAGTATCATTACGACCGTATCCCTTTCGGGGTAGTCAGAAACCTCGTCTTAATTTTGTTTGTTAAAGTAACAGGTTCACTTTTAGCTTACTATAGGCCCGTTATGACAAGTAGCAAGCTCGTCGATGTCTCTAGCGTACTAAACTCAAGAAATTAAATTAAAAAAATATTTTAATTAAATTAAAAAAAAACACAATAAATTGTTATGATTATTGAATTATATTTAGTTGAGGCACGCTGCAAAAAAGTTTGGGCCTGGTTTTGGGCAATCTCTTTTAAATTGTTTATTTTATGTTATTTTATTTTGACAGCAAACAGTCATTTACATAATATTACAAACATAATTACCATTAACAAGACCTTGAGTGTCGAGAATTTACACAAAATACAACACAAACAATCACAGCAGATTAATAATTAAGCAAAAAATAAAATTATTAACATCAAAATCTTTATAATCCGTTCGAGCTATAGATTTATTGAAAATAATGTTATTCCATAATCGGCTAGGTGTTAAGTAAATTAATTTGTAAAAGACAGCTGTGGAATATGTAAATAAATAAATAATTAAAAATACATAAATAACGGTATGTATGGCACTAAAAGTATCCTACCATCCATAGCCATAGCCAGGCGGGTGGGTGAACGAGAGATTTTTGCGTGAGTTGTCACTCTTTTCCCAAATTTATTACTTATACTATTTGATGCTAAGCGCAACTTTTGCCGACTATACAGTATTATTCCAAATGTTTGCTAGAAATTCTAGAATTTTCATTAATTTTCTAGGGAGTGTAGTACGAAGCGAAACTATTTCTTAAACTATGAGTTTACATTGGTACAGTGCGCCATTGGTGGTGGCGGCCGACCGCAAACGTCCGTCCATTCCGACGGCTTACGGATACCACTCTAGATACTCACTCTATTCATTCCCACTTTAAACCTCTTCTGACACTTCTTGCTAAACTAGTTAAATAATATTTTTTTTATTTATTTATTTTATTTAAAAAAAAAATGTTTTGATAACAAAAGGCGTAAGTGTGTAATGCCGATTGGCATTCTCTTACCGTCAACCTTCGGGACATTGTATTAATTATAGTATGTTTATAAAAAAATCATAAAATAAAGAATATTTAAATAATTTTGATATTAATTTAAATTATGTATTTATAACTAAATAAATAAATACATGTTTTTAATACTTAAACTACATAATAATAATACATACACTACATAAATAATACATATACAATACATACATAAACTACTTAAACTATATACGTATATACATAAACAGAAAACTAATACTTATATTATACAACAACATTATAATAATAATGAGAATAGAAATGAATTGTGAATATTTATTGCATCTTTAAAGGTGTGAATATTTAATACACTTCTGTTGGGTGCGTGACGGATACTAAGAGTTAGGCTGTTCTAAATGTCACAGCTACGACTGAGAAGCAATTTGAAATGGAGTTAGTGTGATGTGAAGGGATATGGACAGTAAAGAGTTATGGGTAGAGCGGAGAATCCTTTTGTGAAAAGAGCTAAGAAATGAAAAAAATATCTTGTATGTATGTATTAGATTGTATTATATTAAAGATAATTAAGCCCAACTTGTCATGATTACGACATACCTCTTTTATACATCCATCAACCTCTTCATACAAGCCCCTTTGTTGCGATGGCTTTTTATTGCACCTTTAGCTATTGTTTTATTTATTTGATCATGGTAATACACACAACTTTAGCATTTTATATCTGGTTCGTCAATCTATCTTCCACTTCACTCATCCTTTCAACATGCCCGAACCATCGAAGCATGCCTTTCCTTATTTTTGTTCCTATGCTTTCATACCTAAACTTTCACGTATTTTGTCATTACGTATATGGTCACACCGCATACCCGACGCAACGACCGAATTTCTACTGCATTAACTCTACTCTCATGCCTATTCTGATATATCCACGTCTCGCTTCCATACATAAGTGTTGGTACCAGCATGACATTGTGTATGGCGAGTCGACCTTTGTCACTGACATTTCGACTTGCGACAGTGACCCCAGGGCACCATTAACACATTTTTTCGCGTTCACTCTTCTTTTAACATCCATATCATACTTCCCATCCGCAGTGAAATACTGCCCAGATTAATTTCATTTACTTGTTCTAGAGTATTTAGTTTTGTATATAGTATATTAGATTTAGTATTATTTATTTTGTTTTTTTCACTTTCACTTAAATGCTCCTATTATATTTAGCACCTGATTCACATAACAAATGCTCCAAATTGTCCCTAAGGTTGACTTGTAACAATGCCTAGCATTAAGTCCGCCTGTGTGCTGTAACCAGCCTTTGCAGTTACAAAGATTATTCAAGGCCTGCAGTTGGATTTAGTTGCTTTTATTTGGTACGGAGAGGATGCTACGAAACTCCATTGTATTAAAAACGTATAAAACTTTATATATTAATATTTTGGATACGAATTACACATTTACAAGAACTACTAAACACTTACTTACGCGGGTCATTTTTACGCGATTTACTCTAGCTGGTATATATTAGGTAATTCTAATATTTATAAAAATACTCTCTCTGTCGACTTCTCGGTCCGAGCTACCGGTTCTCTCTTTTTTACAAAACAGAATTCATCGACTATGTCATTGTCATATTATACTCCACTAAAATTCAAATACAAGTCCGTAACCTACATGTACCCGTTACAGTACCTAGTGCATAAAGTTTTTAAATAAATAAATCAGGTCCACATTTGGGTAATCAATATTTTAAACATATTCGAGTTTCTAAAGTCACCTACTACGCCTTACACTTCGCTCTTGTCCTCTAAGCTCTAGAAATTAGATTTATACTCGCCAAATTCAATAGAAAGCTAGTCGACCACAGCACTGTCTACGTCACTTTCAGTTGCTAGAATGTGCCCACTCGTACCTTCGCCAATTTACTATATATTATTCATTTGTTACTTGTCGAGAAATGCTTGAGTTTATCAAAAACTTGTTTCAGTATCATTTACTTTATTTGAGCTTATGGATTAATACAGAAAATGCATTATATTTATTGTACATTATGCGGATAAGATCTATTATTGTATTTCAAAAATATTTTATTAAATAATTTTAACCTGTTTATATGCGGCAAAAAATTAACACACCTAGAAAGATAAGGTCTAAGGATAAGCCTATAAACAGAATATCATGTTTTATACAATACCATAAACTTTGGCGTCGATTAAAACTTCTGAAAGATGACAGGTAAGTTCTACCGTATTGTTGTTATGATGACGTTTTGAGCTCGAGAATCGCATATTTATTGCAACACTTTTCTCTAAATATATAATTTATTTTATTTTTATTTATTTATTTATAATAGGGTAGCCAACAGTGCTAACATCATAATAATAATATACATTCCTATTTTATTTACTTATAATTATTGTAATATTTAATTAAAATTAATAATGATTTTAATTTGTAATATTAATCAGTTTTTTACGTTGTGCCTGGAGTCTGATTATTTTTTCAGTACTATAAAGTTTAAGTTCTAGAGTTAAAGGAGTTCAAAATAATATTATGTCTTTAAGCCATTTAGGCCGCATGGTTAAAGTTGCTGATCTTCTTTAGACCACTTTGCTGCTATCACTAGCAGGAGTAGAAACATTTAAATAATTTAAATAAGGACGTGTCATAATTAAGAGAATAAGGATATTTTGACTTGACTTTTGAATTATTGGTTCCAAAAATAGTTTTTTATTTTATTAATTAATTTATTTACATCTATACCTCGGCTCCACTGTTAGTAATAAGGGAGGCTGCGAAGGTGAAATTCGTCGACGAATTGGAATGTCCAAAACTGCGATGACCCAACTTAACAGAATATGGGGTGACAGCAACATATCCAGAAAGACAAAAATTCACATCGTGAGAACACTTGTCTTCTCCATATTTCTGTACGGTTCGGAGACATGGACCATAAAAGCCGCGGATAGAGCGAGGATTGATGCGTTTGAGATGTGGTGCTGGCGTCGTTTGCTCAGAATTCCTTGGACCGCACGACGTACTAACATCTCTGTGCTCGAAGAACTTAAGCTGACCAGGGAGCAAAGACTCTCTACCGTCTGCTTTGCCCGCATTCTGCAATACTTTGGCCACATTGCAAGAAGGGAAGACGATAATCTAGAAAAACTTCTAATCACGGGCAAGGTAGACGGTAAAAGAACAAGAGGGAGAAGCCCCAAGCGATGGTCCAGTCAGGTGATGACCACCTGAACATCCCTGTACACCAGGCCATCCACTACGCCGAGGACCGAAACCGTTGGAGACGGCTGGTGGATGAGCTGCGTCTGCGACGGAGTCACGATCCCCATCAGTGGGGTACCGACTAAGGAGGAGGAGGATTTACATCTTCAACACTTTTAAAAGCCATAAGTTAGTCTCAGACTATTTTCATCCTTTACACATCCAAATTACAAGTCCGTTTATAATAGGTATACATTCTAAATAATTGACAATCAATGACTATCTGACTACTTAAAATGCAAATGGTATTACACGTGTCGTACGGTAAAATAACAAATCTCGTGAACTGCAGGTAACATGACAGTGTCAACAATAGGCGGAAAGTCTCCAGTCACGCCGCCGACTGTGCTCAGCACCTGTTTGTCGTGTCGCAGTGACTCGGAGAATTAATTGTTACATATTGACTTATAAATAAGGACTAGGCGTTCAATTCCAAGTCAATTCACACATCTCACTTTCACTCTAAGTCACTATTCTTGTGTTTGAATTATATATATATGTTCGCGCCGATCGCGATAAAACGACCAATTTTCGATGGTTAGGCGTTATTGTGATTCGTCGGTGCATAAACAGACGTCCTAACTTATTACCCCTATACCCTTGACCTGTCTCTTTCTCTCCGCTTTCTTTCTATATTACCCATCCCGCTCACTAGTCCAAAAGGCCGGCGCTTGCGCACTGAAGTGAGGCAGTGCCTATATAACTGGCCGCGCAGCATGCTAGAAGTGGTCGTAATCGTCGAATCGAAGTATAGTCGTAGTTGTCGTCGTCGCGCAGTCGTTGTCCTACAGTCGTCATAGAAGACGCTGAAGAAATCGCCGCGATCATTGTTTTCGCCTGCATTCGCCAAACCCGCAAAAATTGGGTAAGAACAATTTATAAGTGCTGGTGCCGAGGACATCAGGTGAGTTCCTTTACCAGTTTCCTTTCTAGTTTCTTTATTGCACCGATTATCGTCTATGTATCTAATTGAAAGACTATCGCAAACCCCGCACCTAGATACAGTCCACTAAACCCGCGCCACCAATATATATATATATTATGGTAACAAACAGTCACAATACAATATATATAACAAAATATACATATAATTAGACCTGGAGTACCAAAACTGTGAAAGAGAACCATACTTATTACATTTTCAAAATACAATTAAACCATAAAAGAAAGTATATTGTAAAATATGTATTATATGTAATTTACATTTTCAAGGAAATAAAGTAATTAATAATTGTTCTCCACCACACTCGTTTGCAAGTTTCCTATATAAAAATCGGTTCATATAACTGACACACGCTGAAGATATTTTACAGCTAAAGTCTGGAAGACAGTAATAATAATAATAATTTTATTTTCAGTGTTTTACAAACTTATATATAAACCTAATTAACAATTTCGACTCTAGTACACTGCAGGAGTTTAAATTATATTGTGAATTTATAGTGAGCCCACACTAGGTAATGAGCCTGGCTCGTGGGACTCTGCTTTCGATTACCTGTATTGGTTGCCTAATAAAATTGAATTTACTTTCATTTACTTAATATGAAATTACTAAAACAGTGTATTTTAACTTACCAATAATTTTATTTATTTAGGTAGCTCTTAATTTTTAGTAAATATTTTTTTATTATTATTATTTTTTTAAATATAATTGATTGATTAAATAATTTTAATTTAAACTTGGAAACGACGATATACCTGGTCATTTGGTGTTAATCAATGTACGATTTGTGACGAATCATCGCGGGTCGCCGTGACCCGTGCTCGGGTTTTGTAGGGTTACTTAGAAAATTATGTTTTTTTTCATTCTTATAAGTAAGAGTAGGTACTGTTTATCTAGATTAGTTATTTGACTACTTGTCGATGACTTAGTAGAATTTTGAACAATTATTACTTAATTTTTCGCCTTTAATTTCCCGCTAGGAGTAAACCTTTAAAAAGACGACTAGGCGTCCGAATCAATAGTTAATCGATATTATTTTTTTTACAGATGATTACAATTACATCAAATATATAGATTTTTCAATGTACGCTTGAGACATCGCGATCGTCGAGCTTGCTTGATTGGCCTACAGTAAAGCTGGTCTTCCCTTCATTGTAGAATAAAGTACGTTCACAGCCGTATCCCTTCCGGAGTGATCAAAAAGTGTTTTTTTGAAAAAACGGATCTACATTTAGCCGACTTTACTATAAATACATATTTCCAGACAGACTAGCTGTTTGATAAACTACATATTATCCTTTTTTTTTGTTGTAAATATATACATATAATACATATAAACACCCAGACCGAGACAAATTATACAATGTACAACTTGCCCCCGGTGGGAATCGAACCCACGACCTCCCGAGTTCACAACAACGCTTGTTATAAAGCTCAGATAAGGTCATGCGTGGAATACTGTTCTCACCTCTGGGATGGCTCCGCTAAGTATCTTACAGATGCTCTCAATGTCCTGCAGAGGCGGGCAATTCGGATAGTGGACGACACCACAGTCTCTAAAACTCTCGAATCACTGCAGCTTCTCCGTGACGTTGCCTCTCTGAGCGTGTTCTACAAGCTATACCACGGCGAGTGTTCTGAGGAGCTCCATAACCTTATCCCTTCTTCTCTATTCCGCAATCGAACTACACGCACAGGCCAAAATATGCATCCACATACCTTACCCACTATCCCTACGCGTACTCATAAATTTGGAGACTCTTACATCTGTCGCACGCCGAAGATGTGGAATGCTCTCCCAGCCAGTGTGTTTCCCCACTCTTATAACCTGGAGCCCTTCAAGCGAAGTGTGAAAAAGCATCTTGTCAGGCCGGCATAGTGGTAGAGACTGATGTCGGTCGTGGTGACCGGCGTCAGTTGCTCCCATTCTTGGACCTCGCGTACTGCTTACCATCAGGTGGGCGCGATGTCACATGTCGTGTCAAGTATAAAAAAAAAAAAAAAAAACGTTGGTCAACCAGATCATAGTCAAAATTTTAAGTCAGACCAGTAGTTCTTGAGATACTAGTTTGCGGACAGACACTAAAGTCTCACAAGGTTTCCTTATTCAGTCAGAGCAAAAGGCTTGGCCAGTCTTGGTCTCAGTCTTGCTTTGGACAACACTAGTACTTCCGCGTCTAAATCTACGGACAAATATAAATAAATTATAAAATGTAAAAAAGTCTTGACATTATCACTGCTTATAATAGTCGCAGTCAGGATCTATCTCATCCGACTATCTAGCGGCGGGGGGGGGGGGGGATGAGTCCGCCCCATTGCCGCTTGCAAGATTTGTCAGTAACCTTGGTTAGTAGAATCATCACGACCGTTTCTCTTCCGAGGTCAAAGTCAAAGTCAAAATATCTTTATTCACGTAAACCTATTACAGGCATTTATGAAACGTCATTAATTTACTTATTTTGAATGATTATACTCCTGCTAGTAGAAGATTAAGCAGCAAAGTGGTCCAATAAGTAAGCTGTTAGCAGAAGACCAGCAGCTTAGCAAATTCCAGTGACCTGTTAATGTTTAATCTCACTGAGAAAGGAATCTGCAAGGAAAACTCAGCTATATCAGATTTACAAAATAAAACATATACAGAACTGCACCACAACGATCAATTAATAACCTTTTAGGTGGTCAGGAACCACGCTTATAAACATACACAACAGATGCCTCTGATGTTTTATACATTCTAGGTGCAGCTTTGAATGATCCACTTAAATATATCATTTGAGCTTTACTTAAACATAGTATTTTAGCATTTTCTAAAAGCCATTGTGATTCAGATGGTTTCAATATCTCCCATATTGAGCCTTAAATTAAAAAAACAACTAAAAATAAAGCTGAATTCATTACAATAGTAATATTTAATCCGCGCTTCTTCGCCACTCGGGAAATATTTTACTGCAATAATAAAACAGGGTAAACGCTCCGATTGTGGAAAGTCAGTGGCTATAAATAAAAATAAGTAGCACTTACTTACAAGAGCCAGGATTTAAGAAGGTTAATTCTAGCATCCTATCTGAGGCGCCTAATTGAATAGCATCGCTGCACGTAGGACGAAACAAACCCACTCTACAATATTACGATCACAACTAAGGTCGTGCAAAAAAAGTAATATACAATTATCAATATTGTTACAGCACTTAAAACGCTAAAGTCTGAAGTCCTCTACTGCTGGAGATGGGCCTTCCAGAACATAGTTTTAGAGAATTTGGTGATGGACAATTTGGTACGGAAACGGTTTTAAAAAAGACGACATATATCTAAGCATTCTTTGGATTCTATGGACAGGTCCCGGGTCCATTGTGTGTGCAAAAGAGATATGAAAGGCTTGCGACCGACCATATAGGCTGCTTTTTATATTTAAGCGCAACAAGACGCTCACTACTCACGATTCTGCTCTCTCCCTCCCCAACAAAATACTGTATGATTCCGTTAATGCTGTCTTGGAAGCTCGTTTAATAAATGTATATCTATGACAAATGTACGTAAAAGAAGTGTATTTCTCGTTGGTACATGCCGGGGTTCGACCGCGATGTTAATAAATTTTAAGGAACGTCGTTCTTACAATGTGCCACCACCGCTTCTTAAATTGAACTAAAAAATAATCATTAATGGTATAATGCGCGTCGCGGAAGACGGAAGATCAATAAAGATAGAATCTTTGAGAGTTAGCGGTTTTCTTAACAATCTTATAGCTGGTTGCTGAAAGGATGACTAAAATAATCTATGATTAATATTTAGATATAGGTACTCCACATTGGTAGTTTAATGTGCTTCATAAGCATTAGTTAAATAAGTTAAAGGGCTAATTATACCTTTTGTGTATTCCCGGATATGTAATCTCAAACTGCACGAATACGTCAACCTCGGAAAAGCAGGTTACGTGTTTGTGCCGTTTGGAGTTGGGACAATAGAACCAAGGGGTTCTCCAGCCAAGCGGCTGGCCAAAGAGTTGTTCAAACGGCTGATGAAGAAATCTGGAGACAGGAATACTGGGAATTATTTCCGCCAACGTATAAACGCCCTGCTATACATACATCAAACGTTGCCGGTCTCAATAGGACTATCGCTGTTAGGACGTCTTTAGAGGATTTATTTTTATTTTTAGATAGTTTATTTATATTAGGATTAGATTTTATTTATATTATTTAAGTACTTTGTTAGTCATATTGTACAGAATGTCTGGTAGGTAACTAAAGTATAAAATCAAGCAAGCACACAATGCGGATTTAAAATCTTAAATTTACAAAATAGTGGCTGGATTATTAACATTAACATATTGTATTGGGAACAGAACCTTCGACGAGCAATAATAGCGGAATTGTTGGCTTTGTAATAAGCCTCGGTCGCGAACGCACGTTATTTACCCGTCCACTGCTACATCATGACTAAACAATCTGCACTACAAATCTAACGACCCCCTCTCCGCTTCTCCGCTCAACGGTTATTTTTGCAAATTTGAAATTAGAATTCCGCCAACAAACATTAATTCGAATAAATATGGAACTGTTTTATTATACAAAGATTTAATTTTTTTTAGTGTCTTTAAAGGACATTGTACAGAATACATCAGCCCTAAACACGTAATTTATTTACATAATAAATGTTTATAACAGAGTTCATAAACGAGTTGAGGATTCCAAATTTCAAGTGTTGCAGAATTTGATGCTTTTCAAGGAGTAATTCACGTCAATATCGCCCAAACACGAAGGGTAAGGAGTTCACAGCGCGGGAAAACCGAAAAAAATACAGTGTAACGTCTGCCCCATATACTCGTATAGAATCAAATTTATCGTTTTCCATAATTATTCACAACGTAGCACATTATTAAACAAAATAACACCACTTTTGACTAACAATATCCATAATAAACTAATTTACAAAACGAAAAACTTGGACTTAACATGGCCGTGCAAAATGGCGGGAAGAACTCACAAAGTTTAAAATTGAAATTAGTTTCAAATCGTAATCAAATCAGTATACAGAGTTAATCCCCTTATCCCATTATGGGAATAGGAGCGAATTGTGTAACTCGCCCACCTTAAATGTCTGCTGAATAATGGTGTCCAGTAGTAATGTAAATACTCTTTAAGTCCAGTGGACTTTGTCTGTTTATTTAAACGTAATCGTTATATAAAGAACAGACATAATTACACTATTTATTTATTTATTTAAATCTTTATTGCACAAAGTACAAAGGCGGACTTAATACCGCTAGGCATTCTATGACAGTCAAACCTTCGGGACAACGAAAGCAATTAAACAATGAAAGGTAGGTGCAATTACAGGCTTAATTAGACAATATAATGATATATATAAATTATTACATACTTAGATACCTAAATAAATAATATTTACATATCTACATACTAATACTACATGCAAATACATCCATATAAACTACACATATAAAATAAAATGTAATACTATCTATAACCATATCAAATACAAGTATAATTATCAGCAACGCCAGAAACAAACCAAGTTTATCATGACTTCATGTAGTGTGCATATACAAGTTTTTTTAAGATAGCCCTGCTCGAGGCCTGCCGGATTTTTATAGGCAACTGATTTCAGAGGTTTACGTCTACAACTGCAAAGGATTTTGAGACAAGAGAATAATGGTGAGTGGGAATGGACAGAGTGGAATTAGAGGAAGAACGAAGAGTTTTGTTATGGGTAGCGCCAAGATAAGTGATCTCATCACTATGTCAATTGTAAGGGCCGATTGCACCATCTGATTTGACGAACACAATTGCAATAACATTATGATTAAGCCCTTCTTCTAACATAATATAGTAGAATAGAGAGCAATACAAATTTCTAAGCATTCCATGGATTCACCGTGCGGGTGTCGTGTCCATCGTGTGTGAGTAAAAGATGAAAAAAATGGTGTCTCGGGCTTGCTGTAATGAAAAAATACTGATCCAGCGGTTAAGTCCGTGAATTTAGACTCTGAAGTACCGGATTCGTTTCCTGGTCGGGGTACAATAATTGAATTTATATTTTTCAAGTTTAGTACGCTAGAGACATCGACGAGCTTGCTACTTTAGTCATAATGGGCCTATAGTAAAGTTGGCTAAATGTGAATCCGCTTCATCAAAAAAAGTGTTGTTACTGACTACCCCAGAAGGGATACGGTCATGATGACACTTTACTTTCTTTTAAACTAAAGTTATGTATGACCTTTATTTTTGTAATCTTTGATTGTCAATTTCTCAAAATTCATAGTCTTGTTCATATAAAAAGAAAAAAAAAAAACAACAATAAAGTCGAAGTAACCAACAGTTAAAAAGAAGCCAGATATAAATAAAGAGCTCGTAAATAAAGACAAAATATTTATCTCATGCAAGTAAAATATCCGAACGGGGACAAAGAAAAAACCATGGAAAGTGACACAAACTTCATTCGGCACCGACGTTTCGTATTTTGTAAGGACTAGTAGCCTTATTCGCTATACAATAAATAAAGGAAGAAAACACATGAGAAATTGCCGGGATACCCTTAGGAGCGCTCATTATTTTAATAGTGTAAACCGACTTTAAAATCTGCAATCAATTCCAGGCTTTAATGCAAAAGCAAACGCTATAGAATTCTTTGTGTGATCTCGCGAGAAAATCCCGCAGCGAAAGTCGTGGTGTTTTAAACCATATTGAAAGCTATTCTTTACCATATAGAATAGCTTTTGGATTGGATTTTTTGAGGTTAGTATTAGTATTTGTTGACCGGTACAAGACCGCACAGGCTGTAAGATCGACGCCTACGGACTCTGGTTATGCGGCTTCTTGAATACGCCTTCACCGTGGACTGTTTATTTTCTCTAAAAAAACTCCAATCGCGACCACCACTACTGTAGGACTATTCTTGTGACTAACAAGTAAGAATATATTATCAAAACGACCGTATCCCTTCCAATGTGGTTATAAACCACGGTTTCCAGATAGTAGATATTCACGTAAACCTATTACAGGCATTTGTGTTTAAATTATTCTACTTCTTCTAGTAAAAGACTAATCAGCAAAGTAGTCCAAAGAGTAAGCTGTTAGTAGAAGACCACCAGCTTAGAAGATTCCAGTGACATATTAATGTTTAACCTGACTGAGAAAGGAATCTGCAAGAAAACTAGTTATACCAGATTTACAAAATAAAACAAATACAAAACACATAGAAACTGTCTCCGTGGTCTAGCGGTTAAGTCCGTGGATAGACTCGGAGGTACCGGGTTCGATTCCTGGTCGGGACACAAAAATATTTATTAATGTAAATAAGTATATTCAATTAATATTTATTTATTTATTTGTGATATTTCTCAAGTTTGGTACGCTGGAGACATCGACGAGCTTGCCACTTGTCATGATTGGCCTATAGTAAAGTTGGCTAAATGTGAATCCGCTTATTTATAAGCGAGGTTTCTAACCACTCAGAAAGGAAAACGGTCGTGATGATACACATAGAACAACTGGGGTTCTGAATACTGGAAGGTTTTCCATAAAGGCATGAACGCGACTTGCGGGCGAGGGATGCAGTAAGCGCATTACAAACAATACTAACAGGAATAGGCGAGGCGATGCTGGTCGGGTGCCGGGTGGCTTTAATGATATGTGACCTTAAAGCAACTAAAATATCGTGCTATTTATTTAAAATACTTAATTACACTTAAAAAACTAAAGACATTGGCGATCCATAACGCTAAGGCATTCATTACTTAGAGATCATGAAATCGGGATGAACAAAATATGAACATTACTAAAATGGACATAATTACTTAATACAGCACATGAATATATACAATAAAAATATTACAATACACATATATACCATACATACATACATAAGCATACAATATAAATAAATAGATTTCCAAAAAGCAAAACAATTCTGTTATATCGAGAGAGATACATTCTGTTTCTCAAGAATTAATGTGGTTAGATTTTTATATACGATGACTAACTGTGCGCGCCTGATACCCGTGCTAAGTGTATTAACAAAACAGGTTACAGCGATGTGGTAAGAATTATCGATATAAAATAATAAAGTGATTGGTTTGTTTTCCTTCTGTTCAGCGCTTCCCGTGGGTCTTCATTGAGATGTCAAGCCGAGGTTTTACAACCGATATATAGAAGCTAGCCAGTGGCCGTATTCTGTTATTTTAAACGTACCCGTTAGATTTTCAACACAATGAAATCTTTTATTTACTGACACTTTTGTCGTTACACACGAGCTTACGTCAAAATACGCCTAAAAGAGACCTTCACTTATTGAGTATTTGAATGTAATCCACTTTATATGAAACGAAATGCGCTAAGAAAAGCGAGGAAACGAAATATGTTCAAGGCAGATACAGAAAGAAATATTCAAGTGGGATTGGATGGCTACTAAAGCATGTGGAATATCGAAAATTTAAACTGCATATTAATAATATTTAAAAAAATATGCTAGTCGATAATCGCCGGTAAGCTAGCCAAAATATTTTGACAAAAGGAAGGAATCCTGCAGATTCCTTAATTTTGACGTTTGACAGTACTACACATAAGTTGGTCCTTATAAGCGTCATTTATTTAAAAAAAAAAAATTAAAATAAAATTAATAATAATAAACGGATAGGGATATAAGTCCCGTCCGCGTAGAATGGTGGCAAGAACGCTGGCTGCATTTCTCCGCTGAATACTGATTCTTTGGGCAAAGAAAGGGCCAGCCCACCGGAGGAGACGACAAGGCGTGGTGTTATGTATATATATCAGCTGGTGTTATAATACATAATGTTTTGTTATTCAATTAAGCTAAATAAACAAAATGGCGGCTCGGTTCCTTAAAATCACCAGTCATAAAAATAAGACATCCGTCCCCCGCCAACTCGTCTGGCCAGGCAGCGTTGCGAGTGTATAGGCCAAATTCTTCAGACAATACTGGAAGGCCCATCTTCAACAATGGAGGTTTAGGATTCTGTGTGGAGCACATATCATGATGATGATATTTTGTTGGGCACCTCATCACTGTTGCTTTTGATATGTTTAAAAAACTTTTTCATTAGGATATCGGAAAATGTCATCTACAATAACTTAACAGTCACCGTTCGATAAAATGTTTTTAAAGATAACGTTTGCGCTTAAAGAAACAGCATTTGACCAAAAAAAATTTATACTAACCGTTTATCGCTCGAAGTTAACATTTACTGTTGCCTTACCTGAAATTACAACATAAAATTATTAGATACATATTTTTTAATTAGTTTGGTTTGCTTACAATAAACCATAAAGATCGGTTCAAACCAACCTGGCATGTACCAATGAAAAATACACTTTTCTTACATACGTTTGTCATAGATTTACAACACCACCGTTCCCGTGCCCCAGAGAGCAGGTTAAGCCGTCGGTCCCGGTTCGACTAGTACCAACTTGTGGAATCGTTAATCATATCCTCGCCAAGCCATCTGGCCAGCGTGGCGAGTGTAGGCCAAATTCTCCAGATATAATGTTCTAGAGGCTGTAATAGTAAAAAAATAATATTTTACTTAAGTAAAAATTAACAGTTTTATTTTTACTTAAGTAATAATTAAGTACCAAAAATACGTTCGAGAAACTTGCTGTTAATTGCACAGTAATATATAGTAGAAATAACATTAGTCTTATCAATAAAAGTAACGATTTTTTTTTATCATTGTTGAATGATACCATTCATTAATATTCTTGTTTGGATTAACATTTATTTTAATAAATAATTAATTAAACTCGGCAGTAAAAATATTTTTCCTTAAAATAAAAAAAAAGATCGTGTTTCGAACTCCGGTATGTACAAACGAGAAATACACATAAGTTACAAATTGTTCCAAGGCTCATTGACGTCTCGGTGACAATAGGGCTGGCAGTTTTTCTCACAAAAATTAAGTATCCTAATTCAAAGGGGAAATGCTGCTAGTGTATTGGGCACCATGCCACAAGACAGCGATTTGGAGGACCTATTTTTTTTGTAAGTATTTAATGTTTATTTTCTATGTATTATTATTATTTTAGGTTAAAATTAGATTTTGTTGTAATATAGTTTATTTAATATTGTAATTCTTTTATATTGTTTGTATATTACTTCGAATAAACATTTAACGTTTTGTATGAAATAAATAAAAATAGTACCTACATTTGTCAGATTTGATATATATGATGATGATAAGGTAAACAAAAAAAAAAATATTATAAGTATGTATATATATATATATATCGTAGTTGTGTGACTGAGCCTTAAAAGTTTAGCGTATGCAACACGTAAGAAAAAGGGGAAAAGTGAGATTTTTGGCACGCAGTTGAAATTTCTTTAAAAAAGGGGCCTACATTCCCATTGGCCAAACCTGCATAACAAGTAGCCAAATATCCGGCACGTAACGCTAAAACCTCACCCATTGACTTATATGTAAAGTCAGGTATTTAACACAACTTATTTGTGAGTTACGCGGTGGTGGTAACAACGTAACCTCAACCATTGACTTTATTATTTTATTTAAACTATAACTAAACAAACTAAAAGACACACATTATAACTATCGTACTCATTTTATTTATTAATTTGACAATAGTATTTATTCGAAATAGATATAAAAATATTAAAATAAAATAGATTAAAAAACTAATTATAAATAAAACTAAACTAAAATTATCCTATGAAATACTCATATATACACTCTTTATACTTACACAAACATGCATGCGTAATAATCGTAGTGTAAAAGAAATTGTAATATTCTTATAAGTTATTGTATTAATATATGTATTCGAAGTAGATACAAAAATGTTCAAATAAAATAGATTAAAAAACTAATTATAAATAAAACTAAACTAAAAATACCTATGAAATACTCATACATACACTCTTTATACTTACACAAACATGCATGCGCCATAATCGTTGTGTAAAATAAATTTTAATATTCTTATAAGTTATTTATTAATTGTTCGAATTTATTAATTATTATTTATTCGAAGTAGATACAAAAATATTACAATAAAATAGATTAAAAAACTTTTTTTTTTTTTTTTTTTTTTTATACTAGCACGACATGTGACCTTGGGCCCACCTGATGGTAAGTGGCGCGCAAGGTCCATCAATGTTAGCAACTGAAGTCAGATACTCGTAACTGCCATCAGTCCCCAACACTATGCCGGCTTGTCTAGATGCTTTTTCACACTTCGCTAATTATAAATAAAACAAAACTAAAAATACCTATGAAATTAAAACTATTCTACAAAATAAACTAAGGCCTTACCACCTGGGAGGGTACCTAAAACGCTCGCCGCATTTCCTCGTTGAATTACAAGGTTTTTTTTTATTTTTTGGTTTTAGGTAGTTATGGCATTTGGGGTCGCCACACTCTTGAAAAAATTGCCAGACGGGTTGGCGAAGAGTTCCCGCGCTTGAATAATGTCAATTATGAGGATAATCTACCTTGGAAGAGATACGGTCGTGATGATAACTTACTTTTTTTACTATAACTATACCTGGAACACTTAGGTCAGTTATACGCATTTTTTTATTTTTTTTATTTTTTTTTCTAAATAAACGGACGCGCCCGGTCCCTACATAATTGTATAGGTTTAGTTAACCCTTTTATTTTACCTATAGCCTTTTTGTGGCTACCCCGCCTGGGAATACGGTCGTGAATAGTTTTCATATGTCGGTCAGTTATAAGATAAATCTTTTTTTTTACCTAAAAACTTCTTTTGTTGCAAACATTTATATAAGACTTTAAAAAAATATATTTAAAGTTCTTCCATATGTTTAATCCTGTAAAATTTTATATACCGGAAACTAAATAAAATAGCTGATTTATTCAAAGTAATATACAAATAGTTAAAACGAATTACAATACCTATTAAATAATTAAGAGAAAAAAAAAAATACAAAAAACATTACAAAAAAAAAACTAAAATTATAACGGTCTGATAGGCGTAGTACTCCTAGTAGTAGTCTTTTATATTACGAGTATATTGTTGTAAATATAATAATATTTGTCAACGATGATCGGTCTAGCAAGTGTAACCCAATATATTTTTTAAGCAAACATAATGAATATTCGTAATCCAAGTTTGTGAACTTGACCGCCGAACGTAACTTATTCAAAAAACGGAGAAAAAATTGATATATATTAATAATCGATCTTTGACGCATGCTGTGATGTATAAAGTTACTGGACTAATTGCCTATATTATCGTAATGACGGATGTCCTCAATTGTGCATATAATGGATAAACTCAATTTTTTTTTTTTTTTTAATTAGGATTTTTTTGTTTTCATTTTATTATTTAAAACTTACATCTACGAGATAAATTATTTAATCAAGTCTGAAAGGGATAAAGAGCACGAACACGCTACGCATGTTGTCTGTGTATAAAAATATATGAGATAAAGTTCATTGCAACCTACGCACATGCAACACACAAAGTACACGAATTCGTTTGTTTTCATACAAATTGAAGCTTCATAAATAAAATGGTTTACTCAAAACCATATAATAAACAAATATGTAGCAGGAAATAATTAGTTTAAACAATTTACCCAGTTTAGCCAGCCTTAAGGTATGTCCACACCAGTGTGCGTTCATCTTTATTTTACCTCTTCCTTTGCCTAAGCAACTGTAGCGGTACATATAACATTACTTTCACCACAAGGTTCACGGGTTCGGTGACGATGTGATGGGGGTACCGTACGGGACCGATCCACTATGATGTGGGCTTAGTTGAATGATCTGGGAATTTATTTATTTAAATTCTTTAATGCACTTAAAAATAGTACAGAGGCGAGCCATAATGCCAGTAGGCATTCTTTACCAGCTAACCTTGGGGATCGAGTAAGGTAATAGGCAGTATGCAAAAAATAAGAAATTTTAATGATACAGTTAATAAGTTACTTAACTAATTCTAATATACTACACATTATACCTAAACACATAAACATACATAAACCATACATACAATTATACATACAAGTACATCATATACATTATAACTTAAATAAATACACGGTTATTTAAATAGTGTTTTATTCTGTTTCTCCAGGAACGATGTGGTTATTAAACGTTTAAAGACGCTGACAGACGGTGCACGTCTAATAGCCAAGGGCAGCTTATTCCACTGGCGAGCCGCAGATACTGTAAAGGAATCAGTGTATCTGATTGAGGAATGAGAAGGAATCTTAAGTTGGTTGTTGTAAGAGGAGCGAAGGGCACAATTGTGCGTATTACAAAGAAATTCGAAGCGGGATTTAAGATATGCGGATTATTAAGTATTGAGTATTGGGATTATTAAGAATATTATAAAGTAAGGTGAGAACATGGACAGACCTAAGAAAGCGGATATTGAGCCACTTTAACTGAACGCGAAATTGAGAGACATGATCATACTTACCCAAGCCAAACACATAGCGAATGCATAAGTTGAGCAGACGATCGATTTTGTTTAGTAGCTCTTAATTAGTGGGGATACCACACTGGTCTAACCTACTACTTCCTACTTCTAGCTAGTCGTATAATTACGTTTTTAACATTAAATATCTAACAACTACGCATAAGCATTATAACTGTAAAATACTCTCAAATTGTCACGTCAGGGTCACCAGAGAGAGTTAGAGTAGGTGAAACTACTCATAGCGCATGTTCTAAAAAACTAGTTCGGTAACAGCGCATCAGCATTAGCTTGTATCTACTGCTGGATGTAGTCCAAGGCTTAACACTTAACACGATCTCTTTCCACCCTCTTCCGACCCCCCAGCATTTATTTATTTAAATAGAAAGGACATATACAGGCAACAAGAGAACAAGAATACAGTCGAAGCAATTAAAATTGTACCCACCACCAGAATACTCGTATTTCTCACTGTCTACAATAGTGCACCCGCTGTGCGATCCAAATTTGGTAAAATATCACCTTAACCAGGTACAGTTGTATATAAGAAAACAACTGCAATGTATGTGTTTGAATACATTAAAACTGTAATGGATCTCCGAAGCAAACCGATCACCTCCTCCTCCACCTACCCCACTTTTGGAGTTCCACTAGCCGTTTCCAGTGGCTGCGGTCCTCGGCGCAGTAGATGGCTTGGTGTACTGGGATGTTTAGGTGGTCAGTCACCTGACTAGACCATCGTTTGGGGCTTCTTCTTTACCGTCTACTTTTCCCGTTACTAAGAGTTTTTCCAGATTGTCGGCGCCTCTTCTAGCAATATGGCCAACATATTCCAGAATTTGGATAAAGCAGACGGCAGAAAGTCTCTGTCCCTTGGCAAGTTTGAGCTCTTTAAGCACCGAAACGTTAGTGCGTCGTGCGGTCCAATGAATTTGGGCAAACGACGCCAGCACCACATCTCAAACGCATCAATTCTTGCCCTATCTTCGGCTTTTATAGTTCACGTCTCCGAACCATACAAGAATATGGAAATACGAAACCGCTCACAATGTCAGCTTAACCGGAAATAACAGCTTCTTGATTGTTACTTTGAAGGCGGCAAAGGTTAAAACATTACAATTATAGAATATTGACGACTAATTGTAGACGATAAGCTGCAAGCGTCTTATGGCATATCTCTTGATGCAAGAGGAATTGAAAGTTCAAATGTGTGAATATGTGAATACGAAAGCGCACTAGTGTGGACATAGCTTAAGATGTTCGGCTTCGGTTTCCGGTTTCCTTTGGCTTTGACAATTTGATTAGGTTGCGGTTTCTTAGTTCGCTCGTGACCTCACAGATGATTTTACTTAAGTTTTGATGTAGGTTAACTTACCCAAATAGTGATAAATATTAGCGGTAGTGGTCGGGGTTGTTAGCTGTCTGTCATCTAAAGGTCATGGTTCGAATCACGGCATGTACCAATAAGAAATACACTTTTCTTACTCCTGCTTACTTTTATTATTATTATCATCTTAGTTTTATATTAGACTAGCTGTTTCCGCGTTGCCCGTGTAATAAAGTTATAACAGAAAATAAGATGTATCAATATTGACGTAATTTTCAACCCTGGGTTCCAGAGAAAATCTGTGTCAAATTACATCAAAGTCGGTTCAGTAATATGGGAGTATCATTATGACTATGTATCATCACATGTCTTCTAGGGTGGTCAAAAGAAGCTTTAAAGAAGCTGGTTCACATTTTGTCAACTTTACTATAGGGCCATCATGACAAGTGGCAAGCTCGTCAATGTCTCTAACGTAACAAACTCAAGACTAAATTAAACAAAATTATTACTAACACAACACATTATTACTAATAAACTAAATGATTGTGTGCTGACCAGGGTTTCAAAAATCATTCATCATCATGGTTCGCCATTTCACACAATCTTCTGCTTCCCATATCCAGCCTCCACCGGCAACCTTATTAAATCATCTGTCCTGGTGGGAGGTTATCTCGCTCTGCGTCTTCCCGTACGTGGTCTGAGCTTCATAATCCGTCTACTTCTACGCTTATTGCATTTAGCTTACTATTTTGAAGGCGATAACAGTAACTTTGGTTCTCTGACGGAAGTCAACGATTCGGGCTTTATCTATCAGACATAGATTACTCGCGTAGCCTTAAACCAGACCCACTGTTAGTGTCCGCGTCTCTGCTTCGTACGACAATACTGGAACAACGCATTGATTGAAAACTTTCGTCTTTAAGCACTATTGTAAATCAGATTGTAAATGATGATACGAGTAATATTAAGTTTCTCCGGTGTAGTATAGAATACTTACCGTAGGTTAGGTAGGGTGGCTAGGCATATGGCCGGTCTGATTGCGGTCGGATGACAGGGAGTTGCACTTAATCTGAAAGTGCTCATCCGGTTGAAAGGTGTGGTTAAGGCAACACCACACAAATGCGGTTCGGTTTTATTATAAAATTATATACTATTATTATTTGCAATCTGTAATGTTAATAGACCTGCTAGCTAGGGCAACCAGTCAGTAAATAGTATTTGCAGAATATGTGTTGGCTCCTTATTATTTAAGTATATTACAATGGCGACGAGGATGGGATTTTGACATTTTCGGCACCGTATCACCCAGCATCTAATGGGGCGGCTGAAAATGCAGTCAGAATCTGTAAAAAGTGATTAAGAAGGCGGTGTGTCAGAGGCTCGACATACACGTAGCCCTATGTAGATTTTTATTGACCTATAGAAATACTGAGCATTGTACGACTGGGATGAGCCCAGCTATATTACTAAAAGGAGGTCGTTGCGTACGCGGCTCGACTGTATGAAGCCAGATAGAGACGCTCGTGTTCATGTATCTCAGCGCCGGCAAGTGCAGGCATCGGGCGGGGTGACGCGAGAGTTTGCTGTTGGTGATATTGTCTGGTACCGGCATTATCGCACGACTGATAAGTGGAATGAAGGCACCGTGATAGAACGTTTAGGTAACACGGATTATTTGATTAGGAACAGCTATGGAACTGAGGCACATCGTCATGTCAATCAGATAAAACCGCGGGTGACAGTACGTAGCGGCGCAGTCCTAGGCAATTATGGGACAGGTTCGGCCGGCAGTGAACCATTGATGATCGTCGGCGTTTCCGGGTGTTGAGGTAGTGCCTCCAAGGTGGCCTAGTTCTGCGACTGTGACAGTCCCAGAACCCTCGTTTTTGGCCTCAGCACCAGTAGTGGTGGGCGCTGCTGTGGGTGAGCGACGGCATCCGCTAAGGGTACGTCACCCACCTTCACGTTTTATTGATGAATTTTAATTAAAGTGTTTGTGGGAGTAGATATTTAAGGGGGGATAGAAGGTTAAATTTTAGTTGTATTTTTAATTGGAATTGTTTTAAATTTATTTGTGTTATTAATTTATTATTTACTATGTTTAATAAGTATGAAGGTGTAATGTCTATTACCGTTGCCTAGGGCAACCAGTCAATAAATAGTATTTGCAGAATATGTGTTGGCTCCTAATTATTTAAGTATATTACACAATCCAGCTATAAGAAACCCGGGCCTGCTGCAGAGTCAGCCATCTTAAACGCAACAAGTACGAGGAGATCATCATACATCCGAGGCTCTGGCGTTCTCTCGTGAGCTTGGGAAAAAACTCCGCTTGGCGACGGGTGACTCTTTGAGTAGAGAAGATTTTGTTTATAGACTCAGCCTTGCTTTTAGAAGTGAGATCGCAGCGAGTGTCCTCGGCACACTCCGCCCATCAGAGTTATTATTCAAGTTTTTAATTTTATTTGTAGAGTAGTTGTTTTAGGTTTAATTTTGTTATTGTTGTAACATAGTTTATTTAATTTAAGGTTTTCTTATTATACATAAATACATTTTGTATATTTAATACTAAATAAAATAAATTATTATTATATACCTTCTTGAGTAATTAAATAATTAAATTCATGCCACATTGACAGATTTCATTATATAACGTTTGCGGTTAAAGGATGGGAATTCTGGCCTACATATACTTTTAATAGGTACTTGGTTAATGTACTGAGAATTACTTGCATATTTTTAGTCAGATAACACATTACTAATAGCGCGATAACCCTCCCTTAACTCCATACTAATTATGTGCTGTAAGTACCCATTTGACCTTTAAATTGTGACCGTCCCAGTATTTTATAATATTAATTAGACTTTATAGAACATATCTGAAGAATGTTTTTTGGGAAAATATTAATTAGAAGGAGAATGTCAAAAGAACAGTTTAGACTAGTGAGTTACAGTAGGTATATACAACATGTATGTACACTTAGGACACTCTAAATCCAGTTACTGTACTTTACCGACCGTCCCGTCGCCGGGTTTATATGGAAAAGTAGTTTCGTAGGCAAGCACATCCAGACTTTTTATTCCGGGGGGGCTCTCATTAAATATACAATGGGGAAGTCACTATAATCATTATAATATAGTAAGATTATATAAAAACAAGTATACTATATAAATATTAAATGTTGCCGCTGGTAGTCATAACAACAAGCACTGTTTCAGCATTTGACGATAATCTGTCACATACTGTATGTTACTCTAGATTTTCGGGAGGGGGGGAGGGGAGAGATAAATCCTATCTATTCGTCCCCCTGTATACGTATCTACTGATCGTGCGCGTGCGAACCGTCAGTGTAGCAGTAGTAAAGTATGATTAAGACCGTATCCCTCCCAGGGTCATAAACGACGCTTACAAAGAAGTGGGTTCACATTTAGCCAACTTTACTAACATCATCATGACAATTTATTTATTTAAATTAGTAAATATTATTGGGTCACAATAATAGCAGGAATTGAACCTCTACCTCTGGGTCTAAATCCGCGGACTTAAGCGGTAGACTACGGAGGCAGTCGTAGTAGTGTACTCGTATTATTCATTTTTAAATTATAGAGGTAAACGACCAACGCGCGAGTGTAGGCACCGAGACTGTCAGTCAAGCACTGTAACAGAACTAAAATATACTATATTTATCGTATAAGTTCTAATAAACAATTTATTAATTAATATAAGTACGAGTAAATAAATAAAATAAAAAAATAGAATCTACGAACATTCGGATGTTGCGATGTTACTTAAAATAACTTTGCTTTGCCTATGAAAAAGTACTTTAATATGTTTTAATTGCTACGAGTATTATTTTGTTGGCAGGCAAATAGTAGACATTGGTGGACTTAGGTAAAATAATAGGCAAATCTATCATAATAAAAAACGAAATAATACTGTCGAATATCGACCTTAGTCTATCGCGTTTATTTTAAAAAATAAGGTCAAAATATATATTCCAAACAGGAATCGTATAAAGGTTACAGTACGGTATCATCGCGGCATTATTGTACACATGGGGTGACTTGCACTGACCACCGGAAGTTCAGATTAACGGCTTATAATGACCAGTCACTCCCTTAACGGAGGCGTGAAGATTTGTAGCCCTGTTATGATTTTTTAATGGATTGTAGTTAATACCTTCCTGGATAGGAGGGGTGAAGCTAGTTTGATATATTTGGTAGGTTGATTATATATATTTTTTCTTTTATAAAATACGACATGTAAACCTGCTTCCATGGTACTTCAAGATATATAAGCATCAGACTGGAAATTCTCATGGATACATTTGAACATAATTATAGGATCCCAGATGAACTAGCTGGCCTATAGACATCTAAGTGTTTTCTCGGAACATGAAAAAAGTTAACCTTATTGAACTTACTGTTCCGTGGAAATCAAATATAACAAAAGACCACAACATGAAGTCAAATAAATATTATGATCTCATAGAAGAAATGATCAGGAACGGGTTCAAGACTCAGCTTTAAGTAGTGAAAGTTAGTGCGATAGAAGTTTCAGCAAAATCTTTGCACCACTTACTGATAGAATTAGGCCTAAGCAGGTCTGCCGTCTGGCCAGCGTGGCGAGTGTAGGCCAAATTCTCCAGATATATGTTCTGGAAGGCCCATCTCCAGCAGTGGAGGTCTAGGACGCTGTGTTCTAGGGGCTGTAATGAGGTCTGCCGTCAATACATTTATAGAAAGAGCTTCAAGAATACATTAACAGAGTCATACAGTATTTTGTTGGGTAGGGAGAGGAGTGTATTATAGAGCAATAAAATAACAAAGGAGGCCTCCTTTTTAAACCAGCCTATTGTCAGTCGCAAGCCCGAGACACCATTCTTCTCATCTCTTACCCACATACGATGGACCCAGCACCCGCACGGTGAATCCATGGAACGCATAGAAATTTGTCTTCTTCACTACAACCTCTGGAACAGATCTAGACCTAGGAGTCCTAAATATCATGATTGACATTAGACCCTCGCGAACCCCGGCCAGCGTGACGAGTGTAGGATTTCCTTCCAGATGTTCTGGAAGGCCCATCTCCAACAGTGGAGGTCTAGGACTCTATGTTCTAGGAACTGTGATGTGATGAATATTATTATAATTCAAAAATTCCTAATATATATATTTATATGTAAATATAAGGTACGGTGGTGGCTCGGTTGTAAGAACGCGTTCCTTAAATCTTACAAATGTCGGTTCAAACCCACCCGGCATGCACCAATGAGAAATACACTTTTCTTAAGTACATTTGTCATAGATTTACAACATCACCGTTCCCGTGCCTTGGAGAGCACGTTAAGTCGTCGGTCCCGGTTCCACTAATACCAACTTGTGGAATCGTTAATAAATTGTCATCATATCCTCGCCAAGCCGTCTAGCCAGCAGCGTGGAGAGTGTAGGCTAAATTATCTAGATATATGTTCTGGAAGGCCCATCTTCAGCAGTGGAGGTCTAGAACGCTGTGTTCTATGGGCTGTAATGATGAAAATAATGATATATATATAATATTTGGATATATTTATTTTTTTTATTCGAAAAGAAAGAACAGAGACAGGCAACATAAAAACATAAAAGATAGCAACAGAGTAGAAGAAATTAAAATTATACCCGCCACCATAATATTTCTCACTGTGAACAATAGTGCACTCTTTGTGCGATACAAAATTCGGAAAATATCACCTTGGCCAGGTATAAAGAAAACAACTGCATTGTGTTTGAATGCATTAAAACTGTTAGGCGAACTCCGAAGCAAACTGCCCACACTTCGCGAGCTAAACCGAAAGTAGCAGCTTCTTGATTTTGGTTTTGAAGGCGGCGCGGGAGTTACTGAATATATCCACGTGTTGTACGTGTCGCACATCCGACGTACAGGTGCGCGCATGCCAGTTATTGTACGTACTCGTACTCGTATACATAATAATTATATTATTATATACCCGTACATACAAACTAATAATAATCTAACCTGGCAGAGCGAAAACCAACTAATTCCGTTTGAAAGTTTGTGGTCTTTTCTAACTATTTGTCACATTAACAGCCAGTTTCTGAAACGTACTTTTGGTACGTATTTATTACTTAAGTAAAAATTTACTGATTTATTTTTACTTAAGTAATAATTAGTTACCAAAACTGCCTCCGTGGTCTAGCGGTTAAGTCCGTGGATTTAGACTCGGAGGTACCGGGTTCGATTCCTGATCGGGACGTAAAAATATATATTAGTAAAAGTAGTATCATCACGACCGTTTCCCTTTCGGGGTGGTCAGAAACCACGCTTATAAATAAGCGGATTCACTTTTAGCCAACTTAACTATAAACCAATCATGGCAAGTGGCAAGCTCGTCGATGTCTCCAGCGTACCAAACTCGGGAAATATCACAAATAAATTAAATATTAATTAAATGTATTTACATTAATAAATATTTTTGTGTCCCGACCAGGAATCGAACCCGGTACCTCCAAGTCTAAATCCACGGACTTGACCGCTAGACCACGGAGACAGTTTAATGATATACGACATTTAATGATAATTAGAAAAATAAATCCCCACATATAAGTACCTAATTAGTAGATACGCCAATGGCTTACGTTCAATTTCAATGTTCAAAATAAGCATTTCAAAGTAACAAAAACCAATAAGGATTTATGGCGCTCCTTCGTCCTTGTTTACTGAATCGGATCTTCAAGGAAAGCTAATATATCACACTCGCAAATAAAGATAGAAATTTTCTCAATAAATTTCGCTATCAAGGCATCTACGTATCTGCATACGCATAAGTCACCTCGATATTGCGGTGCCGGCTCCTTATTGACGTGGTACCGATAGCAATAAAAGTTTCCCCCAAATTGCAAATCAGATTTCAGCTATTGTCTTTTGTCTTGTATAATTTAGACACCATTTCATTTTGAAAGGGAAAATATTTTTGCTACGTATTATTTTATTTATATGGTTCACGCAGCACTTACCACTGAACTGAGCATTTACCAAAAACATTCGTATAGGTAACTTAAATAAAAAAACAAAGACATATATATATTTTATTCATATTAGACTTCTAAAACACAAAGCCCTAGACCTCCTTATACGCTGGCCAGTCGGATTGGCAAGAAGAAAAATAAGTAGATAAGTTTCTAAGCATTCCATGGATTTACCGAATCCATCGTGCGAGATGAGGAGGATGGTGTTTAGGTCTTGTGACCGACAATAGGTTGGTTTGAATAGGAGGTCTCCTTTTTTATTTTATTGCGCAACAAGACGCTCACCATCCAAGATTCTAATTTACCCAACCAAATACGGTATGATTCCGTTAATTCCGTCTAATAAATAATCAACTTAATTTATTAACTAAAATAATTAACAACTACTTAATATCATTACTGTTATGATAACGATACAAGCTTGTAGTGTATTGTCTATCCTAAAAGGTATTCATTAAATTACAGGACCACTGTCATATTTAGTCAGACTTCTGCTTAAACAGACTGTGAAGTTTACGTATAACAAAAGTACCTAAAAATTATTATGTATAGGCATTTTTATTTAGTTACTTTATCCAGCATTATTTATTTATTTATTTAGGAAATCTTACAGCTAATTTATACATATATAGGAGAAAATAGTAATATTATGTTACTGATGTCAGATTGATCAGTTGATCTACCCAGTATATACATGTGATATTTACCAACAGTCGACGCCATGTTTTCTTAACTTAAACGTCACTAAAATTTTCCACAGATTTAATTTTGGTGCAAATCAGCCTAAGAATTATGATTGAACAAAGTTGCAGGACTACCGTTAGGACTCTGAGCTCTCGGTCTAACTTCATTATAACGTTAAAAAATTTATTTTAAGGTTTTTAACGTTAAATAGTTCATATTATTTTGGCCATAATAATGCAAAAAATATTCATTAGAATGTGATAATAAATCTATCCTATTGGTGTATAATTTCCTCGCATATCTCTGTGGATTAACTCTATTCGTTAAATCTGTAAACGGTTTAACAATGGGATGTTAAAGGGAAATATGAATAAATAAAACGATAGTACAATAGGGCAAATTTGAAACAATCGTATAAAAATATATGTTTTAAGTAATAAATCGCTACCAACTATTATTAGCGTAGTATTGTGAGACTGTAAGGTATTTCATCATAAAATCATTCGCTGGGCCTAATATATCGGTTGGAGCTGTCAAAAAAAAATAATAGCGAATTATCTTTAAAATGTATTTATAAGTTCTTTATGGTTAGGTTAAGTATAATAACATTAATAAACCGTCCGTATCCCTCATCTCTTGCGTGGTGATCAGAAACCATGTTTTTTTCAAAGAAGACGCAGATTTAGCCAACTTCCCTTTAGGCTTATTATTACAAGTGAGTGGCAAGCTCGTCGATGTCTCTAGCGTACCGAACTCGAGAAATATCACAAATAAATTAAATAATTTATTGTGTCCCGACCAGAAATCGAATCTTGCACATCTGCCTCTAAATCCACTTAACCACTAGACCACGGAGTCAGTTTTATTGTTAGTATCCAAATTATTTTGCCATCAGTACACGCAAGTCTTACCTGCCGGCGGCGTTGTGTTGAATATGGTATAGTACAGTAATTCAGCGCGGTTGAAGAACCGATTAAGGTTATCGACTATGGGCATTCGACTATTCAAGTCGGCGAGTCTTGGAGATGCGATCACCGACTGCCTTAACCCTTATAGCCAAGAGACATACACATATGAGTAACCACGGACCTTAAATTAAAAAAAAAACATCACAGCTTTTAGAACACAAAGTATTTACGTTCTTCACTGTTACAGATAAGCCTTTCATAAATTTCTGGAGAATTTGGTCTAAAGTCGCCATTTTGACTGTTGGCGAGGGTCTGATGTCAATTTTCAATGTCAATTTATTAACGATTCCACAACTTGATATTAGTGGAACCGGGACCGACAGCTTAACGTGCTCTCCGAGGCACAGGAACGATGGTGTTGTAAATCTATGACAAATGTAATGTAGAAAAGTGTATTTCTCATGGCACCACCGCTCACAATCTATAGAGGTATAGTCAATTTTCATGTTAAATATATAATAAGAGCAGAATGGTGGCTCGGTTGTAAGAACGCTGTACTTAAAATCTGATCCGAACGGTTCGAACCCTAGATGCCGGGTTATTGCATTTTGCCAACGGTATTCTTACGTATTTTCTTACGTACATTTGTCATAGATTTACAACACCACCGTGCCCGTGCCTCGGAAAGCACGTTAAGCCATCGATTCAGTGTACAATAGTACCAACTCTTGGAATCGTTAATAAATTATCATTAGACCTTCGCCAAACCGTTAGGCCAGCGCGAGCATAGCGAGTGTTGCTCAAATTCTTCTTCTAGGAATCTGTGTTCTGTGAGACTGTGGTGATCAAAATAGTGACGCAATTTCGTAGTTAGTAGGATATTTAGTGCACAGAAAAAACGTCAAAGGCAAAATATATATATATAGTAAACAAGGTAAAACGGGCATATTAATATGCTTTATCATATTCGCTTGAGAGACTCTAGGTTATGGGAATAGGAAACACACTGGCTGGAGAGCACTCCACACTTTTAGCGGAATATTTTGGCTTCTGTGTGTGGTTCGGTTGCTTAATAGAGAATAATGTTTACCATAAGAAAATCGTTTCTTAGATTTTTATTCTATACTATTCTATTCTTTATCACGGAACGTTCCCACCGGAATTTAGTTCACGATTACATTAATTTATATGGTATAACATTATAATATTTAAATAAGTTAGTGGTGGAGAGTGTTATATTAGAAGCAAAGAACAGAACCGGCAATACCTTATGATAAAGACACATAAACTTACATTATTTTGAACTTAAATACGTCTGTAAAAGTCCTTGTCAAAATTAACTTTTAAATACTTTAATTTAATTTTTAATACGAGTAAGTCTAAAAACTAAAACTCGATTAAGTATACTTACATTTTTTATTACAATTAAAGTGAATCATTGACATTTTGCCAAAGCATCGTTAACAATATACATTGTAGTATGTTAGGTCTGTTAAATACTTGTCTATGTCCGATTCCCAATAGGGATTGGAATAGCCTAAACAAAGCCAGCAAGACCTGTAAGATGTAAAATTGCTAACATTTTTATGGCGATAGTTAACAATGTAAAGTATCAACACGGCCGTTATAACTCCTAGGGTGAACGACGAGCCAAGTAAATAAGTTTGTTGATGGTATTAAATTATATTTTTTACTAGCTGACCCGGCGAACTTCGTACCGCCAGACAGTCAATGATTGTCATTATTAATAATAATAATACTCACACAGACAATTTGACAGTTTGTTTTTTTTTGTTGTCTTCTCTTCTCCCGATGGATGATGAATGAGGTGATAGGACAGGGTCTAGCCCATACAGCCAAGTCTGACGTAATATATCTTTTTTTTTATGAGTTAATGAGGTCATCATTAAATTCCAGATGCAGCAGAATTGTATTCTTTTCTTGGAGTCACTCGCGGCAATATAGCAACAAAAAAAACGAGATGACAATTAGGCTCCCGCTCGGTACCCTCGGTCGGAATGCCCACAAATCAGCGCTGATGCTCGCCACCTATCGGACAACAATAGTGCTATGTCAGAAAAGTCCTCCGATGTTCACACAACACATTCCCAAAGTTTCATCCTGATCGGTCAAGTACTCACTGTCGATTCATTTGGCGCATTATTGCGACCGAAAACTTGACGTAATTGGCAAAATGTTTTCGCAAAACTTTGACCATTATTGTCATGATTTTGTACAATAGTTTAACGTTGTTGATTTAAATACTATTCCATGTTATTAAATCGCGTGGTCTGTACATGACAACTGTCTTGAAAAAATCACCGTACAACTCGTATTAACAAAATGGCAGCAAATTTAAATCCGGCGCTTTTGTTGGAACACCCGTTAGTAATGGAATAAGGCTGCTGGTATCTTAAGTGCATTAAGTCAATGTTTTAAAATCAATAAATTATCGCTTATAGCTACTGTTGAACACTATTAAGGCTGTATAATCCAAAAAGGTGGACAGATAAATAAGATAGGCTTACATGAACTATCGCCAAGTAATATTTAACAGATTCCAATATGGTCCTTAACGTATGGAAATAAAGTTGGTACCTAAGTACTATTTAATCTTACACAAAAGATGTGATTGAACCCATAAAATACTATCTTAGTTCACTTATGATTTATTTACCCATTGATTTAATACAAAATCCTGGTGTTTAGGGGCCGTAACTGAATAACTCCTAAAATCCTTAAAAGTTTTAACTAATACCAACTTAAGAAATCGTTAATAAATGGTCATTAAAATTCACATCAGACCCTCGCCATCCAGTCGGGTGAGTGATCCAGGGGAGTGTAGGCCACATTTTCCTGAAAAATCTGAAAGGACATCGCCAGCAGTAGAACTCAAGTAAAAAAAAAATATTTAAAAATTCTCTATGATTGCCTAAAGCATGTTATTATTCTATGAATTTTATTTTATGAAGTGAGAAAAAGCATCTTGTTAGGCCGGCATAGTGGTAGAGACTGATGCCGGTTGTTAGTGGTTGGCGTCAGTTGCTTCCTTTCCTGGACCTCGCGTACCGTTTACCATCGGGTGGAGGCGACATCAGATGTCGTATTTAGAAAAAAAATAGTCTCTTATTTGTTATTATAAATATAAATAAATAAATATTTCCAGACAGGTCACACAGCGCCATCTAATTTCCGTGGTAAGCTACGAGGCTTGTGTTACGGAAACTAGATGGTTGAGAAACTACATATTATACTTTTTTTTTTTGTAAATATATACATAGACCGAGACAAATTATACAATATACAACTTGCCCCCGGTGGGAATCGAACCCACGACCTCCCGAGTTCACGGCAACGTTTGTTACCACTAGACCACGGAGGCGGTCAATTTTTTTATTTTTTTTATTAAAAGCCTAGTTCATTTATATTTAAGTCAATACATACAGTTCTATTTCTGGCTAAAAAAAGACTCAAACCAGGCGTTAACATCTCGTGTTGACAGCTAGCTTGACAGACAAAGGGACAGATTTATCAATCCATTAACCAGGAATGATAGTGAGCCCATAAACTTATGCTCAGCAATAAAAGCTTGCATACCACGCGTTCTTGCACTATACAAATTGTAATAACCATGCACGTACAAAGGATAACCAGTGGTTCGGTTACATTTATGACTTGCTTAAAGACTAAGGCGTTCAACCAATGCGTTCTTCCACTATTAATATGGAGCAGTGATGTGGACACTAACAGTTAATCTGGTCCACAAGTTTAAGGTCGCTCAGCGAGCTATGGAGAGAGCTATGCTCAGTATTTCTTTAATGGATAAAGTCCGAAACGTAGATATCAGTCAGAGACCAACGTTAGCCTTAGCCTTCAAAATTAGTAAGCTGAAGTGGCAATGGGTTTGGACATGTCTGTCGCAAAACCGGTGGAGTAGACGGGTGGCGGAAGATCGTGTGAAATGGCGCCTTGAGAGAGGCCTACATACAGCAGTGGACAGACAGATTATGTCGATTGTACCAGCTTACTGCTAATATTCAAAATTAAACTGATACATTCCAGAGACTTCATTTTGGTGAAACTCAGTCTAAAGAAGTTGAATCAATGATAAATGTACTTTTAGATGGCATAACATTCACACCTTAAATATGAATATATGATGATATGTCAGAATACGCATGAGAGTAGAGTTATTGCAGTAGAAAAGAGGTCTTTGCGTCGGATATGCGGCTTAACTTTGTCGGACCGCATACGTAATGACAAAATACGCAAAAGGGTAGGTATGAAAGAAAGCATAGGGACAAAAATGAGGAAAGACATGCTCCGATGGTTCGGGCATGCCCTAGCAGACCTATCACGATCAAATAAATAGCTGAAGGTGCATTATAAAATCATCGAAACAAAATGGCATGTATGAAGAGGTTGATGAATGTCGAAGAAGCGAAAGAGGTACGAGTATGTCGTGATTGTGACAAGTGGCACTCAATTGTCTCTGCATACCCATACAAGGGATTTGGCGTGAAGATATACATACATCAGTTTAAACAATAAAAATAAACTTAAATGAGAAACAAAAGAAAACACAAAAAAATATAAATAATATATAACAAAAAAAAACCGCATACATTTAAAGTCTTAACAAGCGTCGAATAATTTAAAAATAGTTCGTCTAGCTAGCGTTGGCATTTAGACTTTTGTGTATTTTGGTTGGATGTCTTAAACCCGCTGACTGGTGCATGTTTGTTTTGAAAATAATATAAACGTGATTAAGAGACAAATTAAATTTGGAATTTCCGGTATTTATTTTTGTTCGTAGTCCAAAATCAGACACGACTTTAGGAGGAATTTTGTTAAGAAAGATTTTTTCTTCATACAACAACACATAAAATTTTATGTAGTTATTTGGGCAGATTGCATTATCATGAAATGTACATACCACTGTAATTAGAATAAGCAATCTATACAATAAAATAAATTGAATTTTTGATTTTTTTGTGATTTTTGTGAAACACTTTTTATGTGTTTTTTTAAAGTAAAGTAAAGTATCATCACGACCGTTTCCCTTTCGGGGTGGTCAAAAACCATTCACATTTAGCCATTTTACTATAGGCCAATCATGACAAGTGGCAAGCTCGTTGATGTCTCCAGCGTACCAAACTCGAGAAATATCACAAATAAATTAAATATTAAATTAATGTGTTTATTTACATTAATTAATATTTTTGTGTTCCGACCAGAAATCGAACCCGGTACCTCCAAGTCTAAATCCACAGACTTAACCGGTATACCACGGATGCAGTTTAATATAACTACATATAAAATTGTATTTAGTTGTTTGGGTATATTGGATAATCATGACATGTACTCGTAATTAGAATAAGCAATCTATACAATAAAAAAAAATTAATTGTGGTCTTCTTGACTTTGATGTAAATTTTTAAATAATTTATTTTTGATTTCTTAAGATGCTATTAGTTGAACCGGAACGGACAGCTTATCATGTTCTTTTAGCCACACTAAAATGGTGTCTCGGCGACGAAAAACGGATTCCTCTTTTTATTCTCACCATCCACCATTCTGCTCCTCTTCCTTGTCAACCAAATACAGCTGGTTTTATAATGTATTGACGGCAGATCTGCTTAGGCCCACTTTTTACGTACCAATTGTAAATCTATGACAGATGAACGTGAGAAAAGTGTATTTCTTACTGGTACTCGAGCCGCGATCTTTTTAGATCGAATTATCTCGTTGGCTAAATATGAATCAGTTTCTATAAAAAGCGTGGTTTATGACCATAGGTTAGTGATGATTTTTCGAGTAAGTATATAAAAAAGTTGTATTCACGTAAACATTTAGTAGGAGGTTGTGAGTGGTGGCGAATTAGCATTTTAATGGAAAGCCGGCGTAGGTTCAACTAATAACCGTGAAATGAGTTGAGGGGACGCCCTCCTGGACACTATAGTTTTATATTTATGTTTTTATTACTGACTCCGTAGTCTAGCGGTTAAGACTGTCGATTTAGACGCGAAGGGTTCGGGACACAATAATTTATTTGCCATAATTCTGTGATTATTTTGCGAGTAGTACCTACGCTAGAGACATCGATGGGCTTGTCACTTGTCAAGATAGGCCTATATTACAGCCCCTAGAACAAATACAGAGTCCTAGGCCTCCACTGTTAAAGATGGGCCTTCCAGAAATATCTGGAGAATTTGGCATGCACTCGCCACGTTGACGGGTTAGCGAGGAAAATTATATCTTATAATTATTGCTATAATTCATTATTTTTTGACACTATCATTTTTTTTTTTGGTTCTCTTCTCCCGATGGATGATGACTGAGATGATAGGGTAGGCAAAGGGTCTAGCCCATACAGCCAAGTCTGACGTAATATATATTTCTTATTCATGAGTTAATGAGATCATCATCAAATTCCAGATGCTTCAGAATTTGATGCTTTTCTTGGAGTCACTCGCGGCACCATAGCTCAAACACGTCGGGTAAAATATGGGAGTTGACAGCGCGGGAAAACTGCAAAAAATAAACTGCTTCTTGTGCCCCATATTTAAAGTCCAATTTATCGTTTTCCATAATCATTCACATTGTAGCACATTATTAAATAAAATAACATCACTTTTGACCAATATCATCCACAGTAAATTAATTTACAAAACAAAAACTTTCACTTGACATGTCCACGCAAAATGGCGCGAAGGACCCCTGACATATTCTAAGTCTAAGCGACCTTTACCAATCGAATGAGCTAATGTTTTTTTAAATGTAATATGCTAATAAAAGTAACAGTAATGGGTACGAAAATGTCACTTATTTAATTAATTATCTAAATTAAAATTACTTTAAAGTAAAAATTAAAATAAATATAAACTAGACCTAATAAAAAATAAACTATATGTAAAGATGTCCTCTAGAGACGAGCCTTCAGGGATAGTCTCAAGAAGACTGGCAACATTTTCTCTGTATAGCGAGCTTTCCTGTCTCCAGACTTTTCCGTTAGCCACTTAAACAACTCCTTGGCCATAAATTATTTTAAAAAAATAACAATAGGTATACAATTTTGGAAAGTATTGACAGACAACCAAAGGGACAATTAGGAGCTTATTTGTACGAAAAGTAAATTCAATTAGTTATACCAAATAGAAAATTTTAAAGTTCACTTTAAAAGTATTTGTTAATTTTGAAAGACGTTTAATATAGTTTTGAAAGTTGACCCCTTAGAGTTGCGTTTATAAATAGACACCGATTTACATGCGTTAATAATAAATGAGTCACTTTGTAAACTCGTGCGCATTGTGTGGTCGGACAAAACAAATTCTTGCGAGACCAAGCGATTTATTGCGGCTCGCAATTACGAATTTAATATATTAAAGAGAAACGCAAAAATCACGGGTTAGTCCCTATTGAAACGACATCAAAGTTGGTATTAGTGGAACCGGAATCACTGTAATGAGGTATTATCTCTAAGGTTTGATTCCCTAATCGTCAAGCAGAGCCGCCCATCGCCAAACCGCACTAAGAACTGGTGACGGCTTAACGTGCACTTCGAGGCAATGTTCTATCATCATCAGGCTGTAATTCTGCACGATCACTTGACAGCCTCGTCCCCATGACCCATGACCTTGTTTAGGTCATACGTCCATTCGACGAATGGGTCGTCCCACACTAAGTCTTTCCGTACGTGGCCTCCATTCTACCTCTAGAACCCGTTTGCCCCATCGCATCATTCGTCCGTTCTGCTGCAATCCCGTTCCCACTTTGAAAGCCTTAACAGTAACTATAGTTCTATGATCTGATTCTATCATTTATGGATCAGACCCAATCCAACTGTACTAACTTAGATATTAGCGTTTTTAGACAAAACTAAAACAGTAGCAAGTGACGTTTGTACGTCAAAAAAAAACGTAGGCAAAATCAAATGCATTTACTAAATAAACCTGTAGCCCTATTCTTTTACTTAGTCGCAAACGTTATATAATGAAATCCACTCTTATTATCCGCTATTAAGGTTGATATTTGCACGGACGTTGTCAAGGTAGAGCGCTTATAGAGTTGAGAATTAAATAATATTTTGTAATTATGACGCGATCTCTGACTAAAGAAACGAACTTAAAATAACGTTTGCGACTAAGTAAGAGAATAGGCTACTGTTTTAAATATTGTGTGGAAATCTAAAGTTTAGTTGCATGCACCCAAAATGCAAATCAACAATCAACCACTGTATCATAATCGCATCCTTCGACTACGGAAGATGACACACAGCAGATGTTGGCTAAAAAAATAGGGTGATGTTTGATTTAGGCGACAACGATCTGCGACCGAAGGCCTTCAAAGATTTTTTTTTTTTCAAAATGCGAAACAAAACTCGTGGCTTTGAACATCTAATACTGCAGGTGAAATCGAGATCCTAGAAAGGATCTAACTGACCTCTGAACTGATGTCTAACACATGTACTTTGATATTCATCGAAAAGTCTATTCGCAAATACTCACGACATCGACATACTGGCAAAGTTACCTCCATCAGTCATCAGACTACCTACATCTATACTCCTTCTCCTTGAGTCAAATTTCCTCAGCGTGACCTGATTGATGAATTGATGTGCGTCTTGATAATATTGCGCGACGCGTTCCTATCTTCGGCCACAGCATCATCTACGCTAGTGTTGGCAGTGGAGTGGATTTTGTCGGAACACCGCACCAGGCTTTGGCCTGTCGGTCTCTTTCCGTCCACCTTGTCAGTCACAAGGTGTTTCTAGGTTATCCCCTTTCTACAATGGTCTATAGCCTAGTCGATATTTTATATTGTTTTAAAATAAACACGTTAGTTTGATGCTCTGTCCACGAGGTGCCTAGCATTTTCCTCCAACACAACTCAAAGACGTTCAGGCACCCTCGGTCAGCGCTTTTTATGATCCATGTCCTTAGCACCATATAGGATTATGGAGAAAACCAGTAAGCGATTGAGTCTGGATTTCGATCTTATAGCGTATTAATGGGTCGCTGTCGCAACTACAGAAAGCTGTCTTAAAGGAAACTATACAAAAAAATAATCCCTCAAGAACAATTGGCCACTCAGAATTTGACGGGATTAAAATAAGGAGCATTGTTCATGCTACTAACACATTCAAGTATTATAAATAATAATAAAGATGAGACACTCGTAACATAAATTTAGTTTTAAATCAAGAAAAAAAAATACATACTAGTAGCTAGCAGTCAACGCTATGGATTTTGTCTGTCTTTTGTGATAAACTCAAAAACTACTGCATTAATTTTCATCCTATTTTTACTAATGGACACAATGGTTCTCAAAGAAGGTTTTTGTATATAATTTGTTAAGTTTTTGTCTACATTAATGATATTTGTTGGAGGTGTCGAAAAAAAGAATAAACCGCCTGGGGGCTTTCAACGAAAACTCTACCTAAACCCTTTGGGATATAACAAAATAATGTATAGTGGAATTATGCATCTTATATAGGTCTACAAAAAAGATCGCGATGGCATATGTCTATTTTTTAAGGATAACATACTATATACATTTTAATAATAGAAAAAAATGGAAATTTGTAAGCGGTAATTGACAAGCTATTTACACAAATACGGTATTAATCCTTATTATTTTAAATACGTTAGTTGGATTGAGTATTACATGAAGATTATTTTTTTCTCTTTACACCATGCAAATTATTATTTGCATTCTTAGGTGATATAGCAAACACAAAATAATGCACAACGTAATTAATTTCATGTCGCCGTTTACACAGGCAAAACCGGGTAAAACAGCTAGTTTAAAAAATATATATTATTCATTATTAAGATAAATTAGCAAAAAAATAAGAACTAGGCAATATTTTGACTGTTTTGTTGGCTAATATTAATATATTATTATTATTATATTAATATTTTCATATTTCACAAATTATGCTTGATATTGGCCTTTAGTATAAATATTATTTCATAACAACCCCTAGACACAGCATCCTAGACCTCTACTATTGGAGATGGGCCTTCCAGAAGATATATCTGGAAAATTTGGCCTATACTCGCCACGCTGCCTGACCAGACGAGTTGGCAAACTGATATCATATTAATGTAAATTTATTAACAATTCCGTAAAGGTTGTGCTGTAAATCTGTGACAAATGTAAGTAAGTATAGTGTATGTCTTATTAGTACATGTCGGGGCTCGAACCGATGTTTTTTAGAATTTTAAGGAAAGCGTTCTTAAATAAATGCAAAACATCGTTCTTGTGTTTCGCATCTGCATGTAAAAACTCTTTGCCAACATAAAGCTGTCCGTGTTATCTTGGCATATTGCAGTTCGTGCAGCAGCATACGATAAGCATAACCCCGGCGAAGGAGTCCTTTTGTTCAAAAAACATATTTCGGGAAGCAAAATGGAGTTTGTCACAAGAAACCCGTCGTCTTGGCTATTTGGATGAGATGTCTCCGAGATAACCCACTGTGCACTGCATGCGGAGGTTTATAAACTTTTGGATAAAAAACCTACTTCTTGGATAGAATAATTTAGCTTAACAATTATTTATTTATTTCTGAATTACGACTTTTTATTCTCGGTTAGAGCGGAGTTGGCTCGATTATAAAAACACATGTTTTCAAATCAATACATTTGTCTTTACATCTGTCATAGATTTACAACACCACCGTTGCCTCCTAGAGAACAATAAGTCGCCGATTCGGGTTCCACTAACTTATCGATATGTTAATAAATTGATAAAAATAAAAGTACGAGGAAATGCGGCGAGCGTTTTAGGTACCCTCCCTGGTGGTAAGCCCTTAGTTTATTTTATAGAATAGTTTTAATTTCATAGGTATTTTTAGTTTTAGTTTTATTTATAATTAGTTTTTTAATCAATTTTATTTTTATATTTTTGTATCTAAGTACTTCGAATAAATTATTATTATATTTTTAAAATTGATAAATAAAATTGACATCATCCCCATATTCAATGTCCAATAGTTAAAAAGTTAAAAGTTCTATATTTTGAGAAATTGTCGGTTAGTTTACTTACGGCCAATTCAAATTTAAATTGTTTATTCAATCGAAAACATTATAATGATAACGTTGCTGTGTCACTAAGTTATTTTTATACTAGCACCACATGTGACTTTGTGCCCACCTAAGTGGCTCGCAAGGTCCATGAATGTTAGCGACTGGAATCAGACACTCATGACTGACATCAGTCCCTAACACTGTGCCGGCTTTAATGGGTAAGAAGGCAATTCGAGCGTGATCCCGAAACGTGTGGATACACCTTATTGGGTTTATCGACATGAACGGTGGATACTTCCCCGCCCCAGCAGAGTCAGTCCGCATAGGTGTTGTCCGCTATTTGTTGTTCTCGTTGAAAGCATGTGCCATTTGCAATGATGCCAAATGACAATTTTAACTTTCAAGAATAATTAATATTGTAAGCTTGTGTGACAGCAATCGTTGGCTTTTAGAGGAAAAGTTGTAGAAAGGCTGATTGTCTTTTGACACGTTTATCGTGGTCGTGAGGGATTCATTTGACTGAAATAACTAAAGTTACAATCTTACTTACCAATCACGTGGCGTATTTCAAAATATTGATTATCTGATTCGAATCATCTTCTTCTAAACCGGCAGTTTATTGAAAGCTATTAGGCTTAACGTCAACTAGCTTCTTCTAAGCGTAATTATTGTCCAGCTAGTATTATTGACTTATTATGAAGGAATTCTTAGCTCATTATTAACCACAACATACTGATTAATAAGTAATACCACAAATGAACACGATTTTTTTTTCCTCAAATCACGTAGACACTGTTATTGTTATGATGTGTTTTGCAGAAAAAGACAATAACAAATACGCGATTTACTAGTAATACTCGTATCTATTAAATTCCAAATATCTATTAAATTATTAAATATCTATTACTATTTACATTTATTACTACAACTTTTATTGCTATTGGTCATATATTACTACTAAAAATACTTAATTTTATAATTATTCGAAGTACTTAAATACAAAAATATTAAAATAGAATTGATTAAAAAACTAATTATAAATAAAACTAAAACTAAAAATACCTATGAAATTAAAACTATTCTACAAAATAAACTAAGGGCTTACCACCAGGGAGGGTACCTAAAACGCTCGCCGCATTTCCTCGTTAAAATTATAATCGACATATTCTGTTTTAGGTAGTTATGGCATTTTACATTAATTACATTTTATAATAATAAAATATTTGATTGTTATATGTGAGTCTCGGTATCTCCCTCTCTTTCACCCATAACTTTCGCATTATATATCGGGTTCGTCAATCTTTCTTCGCTCATCCTTTCAACATGCCCGTACCATCGTAGCATGTCTTTCCTTATTTTTGTCCCCTATAACCATCAATATTACTCTTATTAATTAGACATACAATAAGCAGATATCTATACAGTGTACAGTTTTTTATCAATGTTTTTTTATTTTTAAATATTTGTAAAATTTGCATGTTGGAGACAGTCTAAATGTGTTGATCTTAATCTTATACATCATTCACTACATTGTACTATATCTTAAAGCTTATAAAGATTAAGATTTGATTTTTGAATATCCAAACAATACCTGGCTGAAAAGGGTATAATTATCAAACGAAATAAACTAATGTTGTTATAGTGAAGTTACTAGTGTGCTACAAAATCTGACTGTAGTTAGTAATTGTATCACTAAATTGCGCTTTAACACAATCAAATAAAGTTTATAAATGAATAGTCTGTTTGTTGCCAACTGTACACTAGATCTTGTTTGTTTACTTCTTGTTCCCTAACCACATGCAAAATTTAAACATCAACGCGAGATTTAGACTAGGCGCTTGCTGTATAAAATCTATTTAATTATAGTGCAGAGTTAAATAATGTGGGTTAGCGCACATTAATTATAGCAGATTACAGCATTAAAAAAATATCTCAATATTACTAATATGACATTATATTAAGTACAGTTTAGATTCAATAATTTTAAGGACGATTTGGTTGGATTTAGAGTTTTATTTTTGTGAGTATTATTTTTTTCATTTTATTTATTTCAGCACTAAGTTGTTTTAGGTTCAATTTAGTTTTAATGTTTTAATATTTTATTTTTTATATTTCTAATTTATTTTAAGTTTATCTGTTATTTTGGTAATGTTTTGTTACTTCGAATAAATGGTTTTAAATCAAAATTAAATGAAGTAAATATGTATATAAATCAAGATTAATATTAAAAAGTAAAATTTATATTAATAAATAATAAAAGAATAGGATTTTATCATTAAAATAAAAATTAAAAACGATTTACATCTCGTTTTAATACGTAAAACAATAAAATAATAATGTCATCACAATAAAATACCTTAGTAATGATTAAACAATTAATTTTCAACTGCATCAGTAATCTAGCGGTGGATTTAGACTACAATGACCCATAATTTATTAAATTTATTTGTTATATTTCTCGAGTTTGGTACACTAGAGACATCGACGAGCTTACCACTTGTCATGATGTGCCTATAGTAAAGTTGGCTAAATGTAAATCTGCTTCTTAAAAAAAAGTGTGGTTTCTGACCACCCCGGGAGGCGGTTGTGATGATACTTTATTTTAATAATTAATTACCAAAATCATAAATAAAAATAAAGTTATAAATAGTTCCAAGCCTAAGTACTGCTAACCGCCAGTTGATGCGACCATTGAACTTAGATACTCGTCTAAGTAGCTGTTGTCTTAATAAAAATCTCAGATTTAGTAAAATTGGTATAAAGTATCATGGTGCTAATAGTAAAATATATCTAGTTTAAGATAAATATTATTTATTTATAAATACCTACTATCATATACAATCCTACATATATTTTTTTGTTGCATGTCTGTTTGAATGCGTAACGAAATCAATATACATAAATAATTAACGGAACTTGGAGTTAGGCTCCTGGCCTACACCCTCAGTGTTGTTGATTCATTAGAGTCAAGGTTAGTAGTAGCAGTGTAGTTACGTGTAAGCTATTATTTAAACATTTTCCCCAACTTCCTTGAATATTATTACGTAATGTTATATCAAACTATTAGTCACTTTGGAATTTTACTTATAAAATATTTATTGGCATATCATTGACGATTGTCTTCGAACCAAATTAATGGAACTTTTTAATGACTTGAAGACGATTTATTATTTATTTACCAATATTCAAATAACTGATCAAGCTTATTACGTTGACAACTAATGCTCATTTTCATTAACTATACAAAAGCATTTGATAACGTGAAATGTAATAAAATTTAAACATAAAATTACAATAAATTAATTAAATAGTTTACGAATATTCGAGAGTATCGAAGATTATTATAGTTGAAAGGAAAAAAACTAAAGAACATATACTGGACAACTAGAAATCACGCAAAGCGTACTACAAGAAACTATGCTTGGCCCAATGCTATTTTTACTTAATATCTAATCGACTTCTGTTAACAAGACAAATATCTTCCGGGTGTCAAACTGTCAACATTATTGCCATCTACACGAAAAAAGAACCAAAAGATTTACAATTATATCCCGGAATCAATCAAAAAGATAATTTATATTCAATTATTTACGACATTTAAACATAAATAAGATGTTTATAAAAACACTGTCTGCTGTAATTATACCAAACATCCGTCGGCTGACACGAAACGCATCTTAAACCTGCCTGTTAACCCACATCCGAAAATAAACCAATACATATTGAAATTTAAGATGCGAGCCAATTACAAAAAAAAAAAAAATGGTATTTACTCATATACTTGTAGTATACCATTATGACTACATAATATCTTACCACCAAATCCCTTGCGGGGTAGGCAGAGATAATTGAGAGCCACTTATCACGATCACGACACAACTCTTTCGCTTCTTCAACATTCATCAACCTTTTCATACATGCCCTTTTGTTTCGATGGCTTTTAATGCACCTTCAGCTAATGTTTTATTTATCTGATCGTGATAGGTGAGTATTGGTCTGCCAGGGCCTCTTTTACCCACAACTTTATAATATAAATAATAAAATTACTTTTATGGAATATTTCGTTTAATGATGTAAAAAAGTAACCCCTATTTATATAACTTATCAGCCATCAGTGTCTGATTTCAGTTGCTTACTGGACCTTCCATCTTAACATGTTGTCAAACAAAAAAAAAAGAAGCGTACTTCTATCACTGCTATAAGAAGACAAGCTGGTAGTTCGATGAACCGTATAAAATATATAAAATGATCCATAGGTGACCTAATAGTAGTGAAGCTTTCTTTTTTCGTTTTTGATATAGTACTCCTAAATGTCAAAAAAAATTGTCCGTCTTCTTGTAGCGATTGTTATCGACAATGACCAGGGATGAACGTTTTCGGCTGCAAACGACATCCTTTGCCTCACACCATTTTTTTAAGAAAACAACTGTCAGACGTGACTTGTTTTTTTTTGCTCCGCTGCAACAGCTGCTCGAAATTTTCAAATTAATATATATATTCATATTAACATACAATATTCAATAATATTCAATTCGACTCATCATTTGCCAGATATTGTACACCCCCCAGCTTGGGTAAGTATTAAATAGAAAATAGTACGCGGTCACTTCATGACCACGTGCAGAAAAATATTTTTGTGCACCACCGCTGCAGTCTCACCATCTATCTGGTATCTTGTCTTGGTGTAGACTGAAGTGGTGGTGGATTTGGAGATGGAACGTAACGCGTGTTCCCCGTGCGTTCCAGGGTTCTATGTCTGGACTATAGAGCTGGGACCCAGCTTGAGAAGATAACCCCGCTGCCCAGGATCCCCGTGACACCCCGTTGTCCGCTTGGGATCGGCAGCGCTCTCCGGGCCCCCATCTTCAGGCTCTCCGAGGGAAGGTACCACTACGCACAGTCAACGGATGCATAAAGAGTGATAGGGCTAAGTTTTGGCTTATGACCCTCCCCCTTTATATAATTTTAAATTCTCTTGCTCTCTTCTGTTAACTTCATTTTTTTTTTAATATATTAACTTCATTAGCTTAAAATCTCTTGTTTTATTTGAATGTCCCGCTTAACGTGACATTCTACATCTTTATTAACAGCTAATTTTGCTAAAATTTGTCAAAAATGTTCCTTGGAACAGAGAGACAAACATAGGCTATAATTATGTCATCATCTGACTACATGTGACCACACAACCCTATATCTATCTGTCTGTTATATTCACTTTCACGCCCAAACTACTAAACCAATTTTAATATTATTTGTCGTTGTGATCCAGGGTTGAACATGATTTTAATACTCGAACATGACATATGATCCGTAAGGATTTTTCGCTCACCTGATGGCAAGTGGCACGCAAGGTCCATGAATGTTAGCAACTGTATGCCTAGTGTGACAGTGAAGTTGCGTAAACGCAACTATAGTAGTAGACTTTTTTTACTGAATTTTCGATGTTCATTGCCTGTTATTATAGCCAAACTTGCAATAACACGCAATGTAAAATAAAAAAAACGTAACTACAGCAGTTACGTTTTCCGAAACTTGCATTTTACACTAAGCACACTTAAATCCATTTTCTTGGAACCCAGGGACGGACATAACTATATCATCTGACTACGAAATGTGAACGCACAACCATATATCTATCTGTATTAGGTTCTCCTTAACGCCTACACTAATTTACAAAATTTATAAAAAAATATATTAAATGTAATCGTTGTGACACAGAGTTGGACATCACGTCAATACTTAAAGATGACATGTAAGCCTATGGCCACCTTAAGGCTAAATACGGGCAACCCTGAGTCAAACATGTGTAACAATGTGAAATTGTTAACTCCAACTGCATTTTGAAACTGTACGTTTCTATTGAAGTTTACCACTTTATCGTTTAATATTGTTACTCTGAAATCGATCTCACCCAATTTAACCACACAGTCTTCCAATTGTCTTCGAATGTACAGGATGACATTGCGGTGGAGGTTTTGACAGTGTTATGTTTACTATCTGCTCGCTACTAGTGGGCTGGTAACACAGATCAATATGTGTAAAGATACCACATATAATTATATTTATTATTATTTATTCTACTACATGTAGACTGTAATTTATGCCACGCCTTTTTAATTGTATTTACAGTCAAGAATTTTACTGAACATGCCATCGTCAGCACCCATGTTTCACAAATATATTTTTCGACAAGGAATCGAACCCTTTATGCTCATAAACACATTTATTGTTTGCTATGCCTTTACGTGAAGCTATATATATAATTTTAATATACCTATTGTAAAATTATATGCAATATAATATTAAAATTTTCATTTAGGAAACAATTCCTTAGGTAATATTGTTCGTGTATATTAAAGATGTTTACCATGCGGCATCTGTTATTTTCTTTATCTATGGTATTGAGACGTAACCCGATATATCCTAACTAGTAGAGCGAGGAAGCTGTTCGTGTCAATGCTTAGAAAAACAAAGACTGAAACTTTATGTATCTTATATAAATGTCTAACGATATTGTAGATATTCCTTGACCAAGCGTACTACTTACCAAGTGTACGGTGTCAAAAAAAATTTTTCATTATAACTGCCTCCGTTAAGACGATACGAGTAACGTATATTTGTAGGCGTGGTGGTGGCTCAATTGTAAGAACGCTGATATATTCTTACTGTTTATATGTATGTATTTGTATGTGGTATTAGTATGTATATGGATATGTAAATATTATTTATTTAGATACCTAAGTATATATTAATTTATATATGTCATTTAATTACCTAATTAGGCCTATAATTGCACCTACCTTTTATTGTTTGATTGTTTTTGTTGTCCCGAAGGTTTGACTGTCATAGAATTAAATCCGCATTTGTACTTTGTGCAAAAAGATTTTTAAAAAAATATATCTTTTCTGCAACCGACCGTTAATGACTTGTATACATACAACTCTTTAAACGTTGGCATAATAATAATATAAAGAATGTAAATAATTATCGAAATAATGTACAATAATTACATAATAAAAATAAATATATTATTAATACTTTTTCTTGTGAAATAAGTAGATGTCTTTACGTCAAAGCTTATGATTTATTTAATAAAATCAATTATTTAATAAGAAGCTTTTACTTACTGAAAAATATACATCCTAATTTAAAAAAAATACAAATTTCTTAGCAATCCATGGATTCACCGTGCGGGTGTCGTGTCCACTGTATGTAGAATGGAACAGGATTCGAACGCAGTACTTTCGATTTTAAATGCACGGATATAACCGCTAGATCGAAGGCAGTAAATAAAAAATAGGTCTTTATATGAATGATTCTTAATTACTGTTGTATCGTAAAATAATGTCCAATTTACACTTGAAGTATTCTAAACAAATATCTCGTAATAATATAATCACTTAAGTTTTAAACTAACAGTTAATAAACACGTTTACCTTAATGCGCCGGTGTGTGGCGTTATAATAAAGGACAATTAAAAGGTTTTTGTCCTTATTCACCGCAAATCTGTGACCTTCGATTTTTATCCCAACTTTGTGACCTCAAACTTATAACCCTTTTCACTCAAAAATTATGTGTATTTATTTTTCTTATAGCTGTACTTGTTAAGTATAGTGTACAATTATACCTAAAGTAACCAAATGTATAATATATGAAATATAAAGTTATTATTGACTCAGAATATATTTTTAAGCCTTCTGGATAATAACTTTTGGGCTCCAGCCCTAGCACATTCCCTCACCGTTATCGAATCGTAACTGAAGCAATAAAATTAAGCTTGGTATATTGAGACAGCAAAATGAGGTCCAACGTAACGGAACTACAAATTGACAGCTCGCGTGAATATATATATATATTTTTAATTAATTTAATATCGATTCGATAACAAAGATTTGTCGAGCTAGAGCTACTGAAGGCAGACACTATAATTGTTCTTCTTCGCCTACTTAGTTGCTACACATTTGGCATAGTAGTTGTAAACGTCATTTGAGTTGCCACGCTGCCAAATAACACTAGCTATTTAAAATATTATTTGCTTTTATATATATTTAAGCTTCAACTAACAGTCGTGTAAATACATATATGTATATAAATATTATACTAGCACTACATGTGACCCTGCGCTCACGTCCATGAATTTTAGCTACTGAAATTAGACACTCATGACTGACATCAGTCCCTAACACTATGCCGGCTTGTCATCATCCCCATGATGTCAATTCAAGCCTGATCCCGAAACTTGTGAATACACTTTACTAGATTTATCTGCACGAACGGTGGATACTTCCCCGCCCCGGCACACTACGGCAAATTAGCACCATCAGTACTTGCCAACCACATATTTTAGTAAAAAAGGTCACAAATCCAGGTAGAAAAGGTACAACACTATTAAAAAGTGAACAATCACGAAATTACGGAACACGAGCAAACAAAACAAAACGTACAGATTTTATCGTCCTCGTCGTAATTTACGACAATTGCCGAGTTTCAGATAATTAAATGATATACAAGATCGCGCGCTCATCGAAAATAAAGGTTACTTAATCGTTTTTAAAACGTCAAACTGAAAATAGTGGATTTCGTTATTTTATTGAGCTTGCGTCATAATTATAAAATATTATTCAATTCTCAACTCTATAAGCGCTCTATATTGATAGTGGCCATGCAAATATCAACTTTAATAGCGTTTCTTACTTGGTAAAATAGATAAATTGAAGCTTAAAAATTTTATTGCCAAATATTTCGCCTCTCTTTGGAGCGGCGTCATCAGTGACAGTGACTGAAGGTCTTTGTCATAAATTAATATAATTAATATAATGTTTTCCATGATGCGCTAGGTGATGATGATATTTTTCTAAAAAATAAATACAAAACTGTATAGTGCATTGCCTTTACCATTGCTAAAAGAAATAAAATTACTTTTTCAAAATTTATGACAAAGACCCTTCAGTCACTGACACTGATCACGCCGCTCCAAAGAGAGGCGAAATATTTGGCAATATTTTTTTTAAGCTTCAATGTATACATTTTACCAAGTAAGAAACACATCTAACACACTTTATTTGTTGCAGATAACTTTAATAGCGTGATATATGTATAGTTAACAGATTCCATTATATAACGTCTGCGCTTAAGTAACAGAATAGGGCTGCAGGTAGTCAGAGTTATCAGAAATATATATATATATATATTAGTCGTACCTTTTAAAAATAAAAAATGGTGGCTTGGTTTTAAGAACGCTTTCCTTAACATCCTAGAGAGGTAGGTTCGAACCCCGTCATGTACCAATTGGCAAAATACTTTTTTACGTAAATTTGTCATAGATTTACAATAACACCGTTCCCGTGCCTCGAAGAGCACGTTAAGTTGTCAGTCCCGGTTCCACTAATACCAACATGTCGTTAATATAATGTCTTTAAAATTGATCTCAGACTCTCGCCAACCCGTCTGGCCAGCATGGCGAGTGCAGGCCAAGTTCTCCAGACATATCAATTTCAAATTCAAATATTTTATTAATAATAAAAAAACCTAAAACAAAATAGCTTAAAAATAGTACTAATTACAGAAAATACCAAATAAAAACAAAAAAACAAAATACAACATTGCTTTTGAATAAAAAATAAGTAATGTATGGGGCAGCCTGGTAACTAATAATGTGCCCTGGGCTCCAAAATATGTGGTCTGTGCTATGGAGACCCAGTGCTTTCCCAACTTTAATGGTGTTATCTTTTTTTTAATCTATTTTAATTTTATATGCGTAAAAGCTTGTGCAAGAGGGAGAGGAGAAGGTATGGGAAGATGAAGAAGAGTTTATATAATAATACCATAATACATACATATATTATAAATACATAAAATACATATAATAAGTATATATGTGCGGAGTGAGGTGAAAATAATGTTAGCTCAAATCGACGACGAAATCTGTATCCATCCACTAATGACGGTAATTGTTAATAAAAAAAATCTTAAAACAAGAGCCATTCACAAGAAAGCGTAAATTTTATCAGATCGTACAAAGATTTATCTGATCACAGTCATGTGGGTTCAATTAAAACGACGGAGCTAAACGCAATTCCGCTTACAAGGGATATTCTTGAACACATAACGTTTCAAATTCGAACTAGCTAGATTAATTGATTCAATCCTTATTTTTTTTATGTAATATGTGTGAGTATTACATTTAAGTCAAATCAAATCATTTATTTCCATTTATTTACGTACTATGAAATACTAGGATATCGTCACTATCACTACATAGCATGAAACAAAGTCCTCCGCAACGTCTGTCTGTCTGTCGCGATAAAGTCAAAAACTGCTGCACGGATTTTTATGCTGTTTTCACCGATAGATCGAGTGGTTCTCGAAGAAAGTGTAAGTATATAATTTGTTTTTGTATATATTAACGATATTTGTAGGAGGTAAAAAATAAGCCGTCTCGGAGATTTCAAAGAAAACACCGCCTAAACCTTTTGAGATATAACAATATAATATATGATGGAATTGTGTATCTTATATAGGTCTAAAGAAAAGTCCACGATAGCTTATGTCTATCTATTAAATATAACATACTATATCCATTTTAACACTTTAATAAATGGGCAATTGGCATTTTAATAGATGGTTATGAGGAAAATAGAGGTCGTAAGTAATTTTAAGGATCAAAATTAAAGATAATGCGCCCGATCTGCTTCTGCGTAATTTGTCATTTGATCTTAGTATAGCTATTGTAGAAGAGCGGTGGTGGGTCGATTGTAAGAACGCTTTCCTTACAATCCTTAAAAGGTTAGTTCGAACCCCGGCGTGTACCAATGAGAAATACACACAATGAAATTTTTCAACACTATTCCCATGCCTCGGGGAGCACGTTAAGCCGTCGGACTTGGTCCCACTATGCCAATGTGACGTTGCGTCAAAATAGGGGGGGCCTATTATGACCTAACGTCATCAAAAAGGAATGTAGATAAAAAATATATATTTAACTCTAGACAATTTATTATTAAGAAATTATAATTTAAAAAAAATAATAGTAAAAAAAATTAAACATACTAGGATGAAAATAACTAATAAGTTCTCAAGGTATGGGTTCGATATTAAGCCTAGAGAGGATAGTTCACATTCTCTCTCTTGAGCCTATGGGTACATAAGCACTGCCCTGATTATGGTGACCCGGGAACTAGCGGCTCCTGTGGCCGCAGGTCAAGTATTCCGTGGGGCCGGCATAGCGGGAAGCTGCACCGCAGCCGCCAGACTCGCTCACGAGCGGCTCCTGGACTCGTTCGTGCGGGGTCCTCAGCTCCTAACTCCGTTCTTCATCAAAATAGGCCCTCAGCCCCTAGCCTCGTTCCTCTACCGGGGACGATGCACTGATCACAATTATAATTTACTTTTAATTTATTTAACTTTTGACATATATAAAATTATTAATAAATCGACATTAGAACCTCGTCAACCGTCTGGCTAGCGTAGTGTAGACCAAACTTTCCAGAAACATCCGAGACGTCCATCTCCAACAAAGGAGGTCTAGGACTTTGTGTTCTAGCAGCTATGATGTTGATGATGAACGATTTTAGTAAAACAGTTTAAAAGACAAAAATGAGTCACCCTGTTTTTTATTTTATAAACCTATTTGAAAATTAATACCTTGGTAAACAATGTAAACCACAATGTGTCCTAGATATAAGGTGGTACTTGCTGTGAGTACATAATGTTATTGTAAATAAATTTCTTCACTGCTAAATTTTTGACGTTTATTTAGTCTCGCACACTGTATATTTTAGTTATAAATAAAGAGGACAATTAGAAAGATATGACAAGAATACAGGGCTCAGTTAACGATAATATGAAATCCGAAGCTATCTCACACATCAATGCACCCGTTTAAATACTTATCTTTATCACACAAACTTGTACACTAACTTGGACTTTATTGCCAAAAGAATAAAGTCTATATTTCCATCCAAGAATCGTTTAAAAGCATGGGTGACCCTAATTCTAAGACCACAGTTCACACGTAATAATTTTATTTTAATTATGATTAATAAATCGTAGACTTTAATTATAATTTATTCAACAAATAAAACATGTAATTAAAACAAGAGTGGAAATTGAAGAATAGAAAAGTAAAGATTCCACGACAGTCCTACGCAAACATGTAGATTTTGTTGCACAGAGTTTTAATCTATGACAGATGTCACACCACCACCGTTGCTTGCTGGTCGAATGAAATTAAGTTACTATACCTATGCAAATATTAAAAAAAAAACACTGAAAAAATTTTTTTCTCAAAAAAAATGCTACGGACATTAATTTCTTACCCTGAGATTATTTACATTTTAATTAATTAATTACTACTATAACTATATTATTTATTTAGGTATCTAAGTATGTATTAATTTATATATGTCATTATATTATCTAATTAAGCCTGTAATTGCACCTACCTTTCATTGTTTGATTGCTTTTGTTGTCCCGAAGGTTTGACTGTCATAGAATGGCTAGCGGCATTAAGTCCGCCTTTGTACTTTGTACAATAAAGATTTAATTAAATAAATAAATAAATAATGAAGATAACAATAAATCTATTGTAAGGGAATCTATGAGTTGAATTTAATAATTGTAAAATAGCAGTAAATTATGAATACAATCGTATAAGTTGTAACTTTCTAGTCGGACATTGGTGGCGATATTGAAGCTGTAAACTAGACGTTCAATTGCATATACTATTAGACAAACCAAGTAGATATAGTCGGCTTAGATCTAAAACTTCTTATCCCCATACGACCGTACTTCTCAGGGGTAAAAAACCTGTTTTTGTCATATTTGTTGTGAAGACAACTTGAGATATCTTTTACTACCATACTATAATCTAGTCAAGAATTAAATAAAGCCAATTAACTCTAATAATAAACGTGCATTCTATTCTATATCGCACATAGCACTGAGCGTTTGAGCATTTCAAAATGGCGGGGTGGAGTTTATTTATTTAAGGACAACCAGTGGTCGGTTACATTATTACTTACTTAAAAACTAGGACATAGATTTAACGATAAATTTACCACCTTTAGATGCCACAACATGCACAAAATACAAGTGGTAGGTAATAATGGATAATTAAAAAAAATAAATCAAATTAAATTAAATTCTAAGTTTAAACATACAAAAAATATGAAACACGTCTAAAAAACATAAAATAAAATATTTTACTTAGTCTAAGTTAAATGTTTTACAAATTGTAATGCCTAATGACGTTTTAAGGGATTTGAGACTCTGACGAAACTATGCGATTATAAATTTCGCATTAAATGATACCAAAAAGGAGTTATATAGATTTAAAAAGTCTTCGATTTAAGATGACGAATGAGTAGTGAAGTGTCGCGAGCTCAAGTATCTTGATATACTCGATACCTACCTACTTCAATAACTATTTCTGCGAAAATTTTGTAATTATGTCTCTCTTACTTCATTATAAACAAATAAATTTAAACTACTGTAGATACAACAGAATATAATTCCATCTATACCGGCTAGTAGTAATCTGTCTTTGGTCTCAATTATTTTTGGATTTGCAATATCTAGTATCATATACGTCAATGACATGCTGCAAAGTTTTGGTGAAATTATTTTCTGAAAACTTGGCTCGGAGCTTTTCAAGTATTTCGGATTGCATTGCATTTTGGTAGAGCTACTATACGATCGATGCGATAACTGACAAAGCGGTAGATAAATCTAATCAATATATTTAAACCCTTTTAACTAGATCGTCATCTTATTTTATCTTAAATAATTAAAAAAAACATATAGGCATATACTATACGAGTATTAAGAGAATAAGGAATGAAGAAGTAATCTGTTACAACAAAAAACAGCTAAAATATAAATATTACAATAAAATGTAGATATATATATTTTTTAAATAATAATGTCCACAGTGAATTAATTTATGAAAATAAACGTGTTTTTAAATGAGGCATTGTCAATTCGTTTTGCGGTAAAATGGAGATATAGCATGGGCGTTGTTATTAGGCATGGGCAAACAATATATCGATAAATTTGATATCAGGTTTTATTATTTGGCCGAATCTTAAACCTTTTTAATTAGGTAAAACGTCAGTTTTAAACTTTTTGAAGACAACAAATTTCTTAGACATCTAAAGATTCACCGTGCGGTTGTTGGGTTAATCGTGTGCGAACAAGGAGACACCTAGTGTCTTCGGCTTGTGACCAATTAAATTGGACGACAGTAGTCTAGCGTTTAAGTCTGTAGAGTAAGACGCAGAGGTACCGGACTCGATTCCTGGTCAGGATACAATAATTTGTTTAATTTATTTGTGTTATTTCTTAAGTTTGGTACGCTAGAGACGGGGATAAAGGGCATAAAGTAAAGTTGGCTAAATGAGAATCCGCCTCTTCAAAAAAGTGGTTTCTGACCACTCCGGAAGGGATACGTGGGAGTTGTGATGATACTGATACTGAACTTTATAAAACGTTACGTCATTATTGATATGTACTACCCTAGAAATGCAATGCGATTACCCGTCAAGTATTTCTAGGTTGTAAGAACGCATTTCTTAAAACCCATTAACGTCGCGGCAATCCTCCAATCCAGGAATAATCCAATGAGAATAACAGTATATAATAAAAGTATTACGTACATTTCTCATGGATTTCCAACACTACCATTCCTGTACCTTGGACAGCACGTTTAGCCGTTGGTCCCGGTTCCACTAATCGTATTATCATTTAATTTGGCACAATACCCTTGCCAACCTGTCTGGCCAGCGTGACGAGTGTAAGCCAAAATATCCGGAAATATGTTTTGGAAGGCCATTTCCAGCAGTGAAGATTTAGGACTTTGTATTCTATAGGCTGTGATGATAATCAACCGTCGAACCCAAGTTCCTATCTATCTTTTACTTACTGGATAACGAAATGTGACGTTTATTGTATGGGACGAATGTCCTAATTTACACACCAAAACTGGCAATACATTGTCATAGAATAATTAATTCTGAGGTGATTGTCCTAGCTTTAGTTCTCATACCGATTTTGTCCCAACTTGTTATATATTGAATGTCTTTGACGATATACGACCTCACAGTCATTTAATGTCCATAAATTTGTTATGCGTTGCCTTTACGTAATTTTGAGCAAATAAAAACTTTATTCTTTCAAAGATGTCGTAGAGTGCAGAAAAGTGCAAGTCAAAAACAATTTACAATATATTTGTCATAACAATCTTCTAATTTAAAAGTTGTTTTAAGTCATTCAAAAAGGAGTACTATTGTCTTAAATTAATAATCTGCGCCTCGAATACTACTGAAGCGATTTTAAAACAATTTGAAATTATTGTCTGAGTACGTAATTTTATACAAAACATATATTTCACTGGCAAAGACAGACCGAATATCAAGTTACATCACTAGTTATATTATCAGAATGAAATAGAGCGGACCGCCAATTGTGCCGTAAATGCGGTCAGTAACGAGTACACTGATCAAATAGTACATTAAATTAATTTAATTAAGTGCCCCGTGGTTTGTACTGGTGGAAACTTGAACGGTTAACCCACAAAAATTATACCACGCTAATTATGAATGCTTATGGGGTGTTTCTCTTTCTGACAATCTCCATATCCAGACTCTTCACTGGTTTTCTTTAGCACGGACAATAACAAGCGTGCGTTATTTATTACAAATAAATATCTAGCGGTCACCAAATACTGTTTTGCCGCTTAGAAACAGTCTGTCTGTAGCAGATCGGGCTATATTAAAGGATTTTGATAAAAACACAACTTGCACTTACGAGTTTATAAAGGGGACATTTTGTTATTTTCAATTTGACAAATAAATCTATCAATAATGACAAATATTATTGTTTTGAAAAAGGTGCTATAGAAACATGCTAAAGGAATTAATAATAATAATTATAAAATTATTTATTGCACAAAAAATAAAATTGAAGAGTTTTAATGCAGATAACATACGGCTTGACGAGGATATGATGTCAATTTAAATAACAATTTATTAACGATTCCACAAGTTGGCATTAGTGGAACCGGGACCGACGGCTTAACATGCCATCCTCACACGAGAACAGTGATGTTGTAAATATATGACTGCAGTACGTAAGAAAAATGTATTTCTCATTGGTACATGCCGGAGGGGTTTGAACCGACCTTTGTAGGATTTAAGGTACGCGTTCATACGACCGGGCCACCACCGCTCCATATATACATACGAGTATACATACTTATTACTAATTACATACTAATACTTACATACATAAATAATATATTAACGATACAATATAATATATACACAATACTATACCTACTAATGATAAATTCTGATTGTGTTATCTTGTTAACTAATATTAGGTAACTAATATAGGTAACTAATATTAGTTATAGATATGTATTTGTTTGTGTAAATTGACTTAACCAAGTGTTCCAGAACGTCCGGGCGTCCCTACGGTGATAATTAAATGAAATGAAAAATTTAATAAAGGATAATGAAATAGAAAATATAGTTATGATTTTTTTATTTTAATTTTAGTCTACTGGCAATTATTTCTGCCAACGTATTAGCCTTACTATACAGAGGTGAAATGTTGCCAGTCTCCTTGAGACTATATCGGATGGGACGTCTCTAGAGGACATTTTTTATTTATGGTTTATTTTTAATTTTATTATTTAGGTAGCTTTTAATTTATATTTAATGTATATTAATTTACTTCAAATAAAATCTTAGTCTTTAAGTATTGTAATGGTATGGAATGGTTACATTACAGTTAAGAGTCGAATTTTGTAAATTCACTAGAGAAATGGGATGTAAAAATTTTACAACCAAATTTAATTATTTTTTACCCATAGGTATGTTCTAAATACTCTATAAAATTTAATGTTAACACTTACTTCAACCGAGCATAATCCGAGAAAGTAATATCACCAAGACAAGTGGTAAAAATATTATATTAAAATTTATAATATCGTTTGATATTATAAAAAGTGTGGACTAGAGAATCGATTAACTTATTTGCCGACTAGCTAAAATGAAATATATAATTTTGAAATCAAATAAGTACGGATTTATATATTATAGCTGACCCGGCGAATTTCGCACCGCCTGACAATCAATGAATGTACCATAATGTCGGTATGACCCACAAATCAGCGGTGATGCGCGCTACCTATCGGACAACAGTAGTACTATGTCAGAAACCTTCGCCGATGTTAGTCAAAGTCAAAGTCAAAATATCTTTATTTGTAAACCTATTACAGGCATTTATGAAACGTCATTAATTTAATCTCCTGCTAGTAGAAGACTAAGCAGCAAAGTGGTCCAATAAATAAGCTGTTAGCAGAAGACCAGCAGCTTAGCAGATTCCAGTGACCTGTTAATGTTTAATCTGACTGAGAAAGGAAACTGCAAGAGGAAAACTCAGCTATATCAGATTTACAAAATAAAACATACAGAACTGCACCACAACGATCAATTAATAACCTTTTAAATTTAGTTATCAGTACCTTTGAGGTTACAATACCTGGTACTGTAATACCTGTTCACACAACCAAAGTTCTCTAAAAGTAGTTTTGAAATGCATAGGGAACATACATACACACAGACATTCATTTTTATATATATAGATTAAAAAATAATAAATCGTAAATGAATAATAAATATGGGTGGGTCAAACATAATTTTAAATACAAATATAAATGTTAAGGAATTATATTAATTAGCAACTATTTTAGCCAAACGTATTAGCCTTGCTGCAGAAGGAAAATCTTGCCAGCCTGCTTGAGACTATCTCTGATGGGATGTCTCTAGAATACATTTTTTATTATGTTTAGTTTATATTAAAATTTATTTCTATTGAGACGAATTTATTTAGTTATTTATTGGGTATTTAAGTTTGTTTCAAATTTAAACATATTACTAAAATTGTTTTATATAATATAAATGTTCTAAACTAATTGGTGGCCCTTTAGGATGGGGTTGTATCATCAGGCGGTTTTGCGTTCTCCATTTTTTTAAAAAAAAGCTACCCTTGCCGTATAGTCAGAAAGCTGGAGTTAAAGAGGCACCGAACACATGATGCTCACTTGGCCGAGGCCCGTGAACTTAACCGGCATTTAGCCAAGATTCTTTAAAATTCACATTACATTATAATAATAATTATTATAATTATTTAAGTAGCTTTTAATTTATATTTAATGTATATTAATTTACTTTGAATAAAAAACTTGTGAACATGATTGTATTTTAGTAAATTTTACAGTTATTTTGGGGTTTTACAACATAAATGCATCCGATGGGCTGTTAAGCCTATTACGGTAACCGCTTTACTGTGAACATAAAGTTTACCAATTGATTTGTCATACAACATACATCAACGATTGACGTCTGCTTTTTATTACTCCTACTTTCACCTGTTGGGATTTTATTTATCGCTGTTTGTTTTATTTTATAGGTTAAGGTCATTCTATAAATATTATAATGATGTAGAATCATCAGTCCCTATTCTGTGCTGCTGACCATGTAGGGATACTGCTGCGGGTCTTCGATGGCTTAATTAAAGAGTGTTTAGCGGACTGTATATAGTTTATGGCAGAATTAGAAATTCCAATTAATTACTTAAGTAAAAAGGCTATGAAAATTGTGAGAGAAAAAACGTATGACCGCTCGGTGCGCGGATTGATTCCACTCTCGTGGGCGCCGCTTGGAGCGCTGGCCAACGATCCAACGGTGGTATTGGCCGAGCGGCAATAATGTCGTTGTGATCGCGACTAATGAGGTAGCAGACATACAACTTATCATAGGTTCTAATTTTCATAAATAAAAAAGTATGTATCCAGACTGTATGTATAATATATGTATGACTGTATGTAGTGTACATGTATTCTTAATAAAAACTACAATATGAAATTAGTTCTTCTTAGTCGCTACACTTTTGACAGAGTTGTCGTGGTCGTCACTTGAGTGTCAGTGGCGTGCTTAACAATCCGTCGCCACTCGTCTCGAACTGCAGCCTTCCTAGCGCACTTATGAAGGGGTTGATCCAATGCTTCTTTAACCTGGTCCATCTCATCCGAGACCTACCACGCATTGTATATTTCTTCAATAATATTTGGTCACAAAATTTAAAATAATCTTATTTTACGATTCAACGTTATTCCGCCGGGAAATCTATCGTTAACCAAAATAAATTTAAAAAACTGCGGATCTATTAGATTATTTAATCAGAAATCAGCATTAATAGTTTCAGAATATCCTTTTTTTATAACTTGACTACTTTTTTATGTTTTTATCAACATATGCAGGGTTTTTTTTACATTCAAACAATGACGTAAGAAGCGCTCTTTTAATAATACAAAATATTGTTTAAAATGAATGCGACACTCTCAGTTCGTATTCATTACCCTGATAGATGTTTATACTCGTAAGATACTTTAACCTTCCTAAAAATAGGCTATTCATCTAATCACCCAAATGAATATCTCATCAACGAAATGGAGTACTAAAAAATGTACCTAACGTATTGACTTATTGCAAGGTTACGGCATCTATTTTTTTTTTATATTCGCAAAAATAAAGGTATCAATCATCTCATTCCCGTGTGGTCATAAACCACAAGTTAACAACAAACAACAAACAAAACAAACAAACGTTTATTGCCACATCAATAAGCATTACAATTAGTGAAAATAACAACAATTTAGAATTCAAATTAGCATGATGTGGCAAGGGTCTTGGCTCAGCTTCAGTCAGCTGCGCATTACATGTCATGTGATGCACTACTAACGCTGTTGTTATGCCAACACCCCAACTCACGTACATTTCAAACAATTAACCTAAAGGACAACAAGAAAAACAACTTTGAGACACAAGAGGAGGTGTTAATGTTAAATAAATGTATTATGTATTTATATAATAATAATAATAATATTTTTTAGAAATTTAAAGAAGCGGATTCACATTTAATCAACTTAACTATAGGCCCTACTTACTACTACTTAACTATAGGAACTAGAGATAGGACAGCGCCTTTCCTCAATCGTGCAATCACGCATTCTCACTTTCTTTGGACACGTGTCGGGGCGTGGAGATACATCCATTGAGCGCCTTGTAGTTCAGGGAACAGTCGATGGCAAGAGAATGCGTGGTAGGTTTATCTTTGCAACCCAATCGCTCGATTAATCAATCATTTTAAAAGATTTTTCAAGTTAAAGTATAATTTTAAATAATGAAAATGTAAGCTTTCTAGAAAATGAAATAACTTAACTCGTAATTTTAATTTATTTTTTATAATGTTAATTTATACTCTTATTTAAGAATATATATAATTTATTATAAGTTTTACAAGGCCCTTTTACAACTTCAACTAGTATTTAATTTTATTTATAATAATTTGAGGATTTTGTATTTAGTTTTGTGTTGGTATCTCAACTCAAATGCTACATTAACCTCCAGTTCTGTTCATTGCCTATAGTTCCATAACACTCTCCAGGCAGGACAAATCAAATTATATTTCAATGTGTATACTATAAATTGTGCATTTCAATACCTATTGACAACCGAATTCCGATGGGAATGTATGGTTGTAACAGAATAAAAAAATAAAAAAAACTCGTACTTACCTAATTTTAGACAGACAATTAGTTAAAACATAGATAAGGATTTTCCTTTTTTTACTAAAACAAAACTATGATTAATATATATCTTAAATAAGTACTATTCAATAATTCGATATTTTTTTTGCAAAGTATAAAATAAAATTAATTCTACGGATAGGGATATAAGTCCCGTCCGCGTCGAATGGTGGCATTTCCCCACTGAATTGCAATACTGATTCTTTGGGCGAAGAAAGAGCCAGCCTTATTGTCACCGGAGGAGACGACAAGACGCGGTGTTATGTCTTTTAGAAACTTTTTTGCGCGTCGACTCCATGGGCCCAGAGTTTTTACAGCATACGGCAAAAATATTCAATCTTTTAATATACTTACATACTTGCGCTGCTAATCTCTAAAACCTTCTTAGTTAGATTTGATAGAAAGTTAATGGACTAAATTTCTCAAACGTACACTCGGATTTAAAATCGCATTTTACTAGTGACTGTAAATGAGTCGAATTTTAAAAACGCCCAGGCCTTATATATAGGTCTATGCTTAAACGAACGACGCGTGAAATTGACATCGAGAGCTTATAAAGTAAAATATACAAGTCCTTACAAATTGTGTTTTTTCCAAAATAATTAGTTTAGTAGGGCCGCCATGTTACCTTTCCTAAATTAAGTTTGTCCCTAAGCTTTAAGGACCAAGGAGAAAATGAGGGCATTCATAATATAATTGTCGCGGAAAATGTTACGTTTATGTAAAAATATAGTACCTTGATTTTTGTTGATGTTATTTTTCTGTACAAAAGGCTCCAGCGCGGTGACTAACATTAACGATATGCTATTCTTACAGTGGCATCTCAGTATATTCTAGAGAATATTATGTATGTCCACAAGAATATAAAACAATTTAATAGGAATTCCATTCTCGCAACACACGCAATAATCACAAATTAGTTTTGCCTCACCTACGCCTCAGTAAAACTAGTAAGTCTTTTTTGGGACTTGGTGTTCGTTTTTATAACACACTCCCAAAGGAACTAACTAGCTTGTGTTTAGATAAACTAAAAATTCATGTCAAACGTCGACTTATAGGCAAGGCCTATTATAAGATAAATTATTTTATTAGTAACAAAAATGCCTGGTAGATGTGCAATTGTATGTGAATATACATATATTATTAATATATTTTGGACACCTTTTACTGTTGGTGTATGTTTATATTTAGGTCAATTCAATTGTATTGTAATAAATTTAATATAATTTATTTAAATAATTATAACAATGTAATGTGACAATACAAAAGAGCCCGAGAAGGCCAAATTGTAATAAATGATTTGACTTTGACTTTAACTTCAAGCGCAAATGTGAGATTGGCAAAATAGTGGATTTTATTATTTTAGCGACACTATATAATAATAATATTTATTTTCAGGCACAAAATAAATATACAAAAGTCCCATACATATGTATATACCTTAAAAACTAAAATATATAAAATAAAAATATACACTACACAAAAGCTTCCGCACCTTCATCTTATTGTGGTTAAAATAATACTAATTGGGTACGGCGACCATGTTTTGATGAAGGCTGACTGCCTGTAGGGTTCGGCGCCGGGGTCCTCTTAGTTCACTAGAGTTCGATGCTAGAGGCCTTCTGTTTTTTATTTCGTATGCCCAAATGAATCTATGTACCGATGAAACACAACACCCTGCGGCCAGATATATTTTTTCAAGATTTTTTAAATTTGTCTGAACGCACAGGAATGCGATAGGCCTTAAAATTTGTGTCCCGCCTTTGCGAGACCAGCTTAGTGATATCCTTGACCGAATCGGACTCCCCTTGTCTGCGTATGTGGTCAAGGACATCCTGGTGTGTTGAACTTTTGCAAAGCCGCGATGATTATACCGAGTGATTTTGTATGGCCCTTACTCTAGACTGTTATTATGTTATTTTCCGACATATGGAAAAGATTTTCGTTTTTATCAATAGAATACCACGTCTAAAGTAAGACCATACAAAATCATTCCGTATATCGACTCAAATAGTGTATTACAGTTGCCCTTTCTGCTAGTTAAGGGATAAGGGGAGGGAAGAGCGAAAGTGACTCGATTGTAAGAACACCTTAGCAAAAGACCTTAGAAAAAGGTTAGCGGTTCGGACCCCGGCATGTACCTTGTAAGAACTAATTTTCTTACATACATTTGTCATAGATTAGCAACACTATTATTCGCCTGTCTTAGAGAGTATGTAAAGCCATCAGTTCTATTAAAACCAACGTGTGGAATAATTAATAATTTGTCATCAGACCCTCGCCAACCAGTCTGGCCAGCGTAGCGAATGTAGGCCAAAATCTCCAGAAATATGTTCTGGAAGGCCACCTCAGACCTCTATCGCCGACAAGAAAGTGTATCCACACGTTACGGGATCAGGCTCGAATTGCCGTCATACCCAGTCAAGCCGACATAGTGTTAGGGACTGATGTCAGTCATGCGTCTCTGATTCTAGTTGCTAGAACATTCATGGACCTCACACGCCACTTACTATCGTACTAAGGTCACATGTCGTGCTAGAATAAAAAATAAAAAAAAAGAAAAAAAAAGTGCATTAGAAAGTCATCGAAACAAAAGGGCATGTATGAAGAGGTTGATAAATGTCGAAGAAGCGAAAGAGGTATGTCGAGACTGTGACAAGTGGCTCTGCCGACCCCGCAAGGGATTTGATTTTGATGTGTATGTCCTTAAATAGTTTATATATGTAGGTGGTCCTGACGCCGATTGACGTGAGTACCCATTACAATTATATTACATTTGACATAAATTACAACGTTTAAAATATAAAACTAATTGTATGTTTACTTTTGTATAGGTACCTTATTTATTTATTTTTATTAATTGTATTAATTTATATAGATAGGATTTTTAATCTCCTTCCATACCATTTGTCCACGGACATTTTTTTTTCTAGCAATTACAGTTACAATATTATAATACCTTACTTTTCCTTTTAAAATTAAAATTTAGAATAGACACAAATTGTCTCAAACATTTCTGCCTTTAGGCCGAGCTTCATTTGCCTGATTCATCCGGCCTGATTGAACAAAGGGCGAATTGAGAACACTAATTCTTAACTCAAGATTATATTTATTTATTCATTAATGGTGAGTACACACGTACGTACGTACGTACATGCTTGATAAACTTGCTCGATCTCTAGCAATTACGAATGTGACTACCATGCAAGTCGCAATACAAATTCCCGAAGCCAACCAAACTGTTCGATTCGAACAATGTTCAAACGCACATAATTTCAGACCTAAACCACAGAGACCACATTGAGAGCGTCCAAAACAGCGTCCAAAAACTCGGGATACTGAAAAAGGTGAATCGGATTTTTCCACCTGCACTAAGACATATGATGTACTTTCGGTCATTTACTCGGGTTTTTTTGAAACAATTTCGAAATATGTATCTAGAGGAAGAGTGCTTGTGGAAAAGTATTCTAAAAGAATAATAATATAATGTATATAATGTTTTATTTTATTGTGCACAACCGTTGAACATAATATTGACAATAATAGATTTATTTATTTATTCGTGGGAAAATTTACAGCCTTTGCAATATTATGTATACAAAAAATATCTAATCTCAAATCCTTACAAATTTTCACTGTTAGCTATAATGAAAAATAATAAAAATAAGAACCAACAAAATCAGTACAATAACAATGAGATATGAAATAACAATTGCATTTGTATACTGATCCCGTTTTACACCTTAAGAATTATACAATATAATACAATTAATTAAGTGCAACAACAAGTATTAGTAACAATAAGTAGGTACTCAAACAACACTTTGAAAATTTTTACAAGAAACATAAATGAAACATAAGTAAAATTATTATATATTAAATGATAAAAAGTAAAAGTAGCTGGCGATGCCAACCAAACACAATAACGAAACGTACGTACGTGTGTACTCACTATATGGACAACTAATGGTCCGTTTCAATTAATATTTAAAGATTAGGCTATTAAAACAAAAATAAGTATCTTTATTCTCATTATCAGCCTGTATCTCTACTGCGGGACCCAAGGCTCTACTTAATGAAATCTCTTGTCACTCTTATCCAACCCCCACTTCTAGTCATCCTCTTCTTCAGGTCATCCGTCCATCTGGCGGAAGTCCGTCCCCCTCTGCGTTTCTCGTGGTCTTCACTCTAGAACCCGCTTCGTCATCAGCTTATCGTTCGTCAGTTCTGCGGCAGAGGTGTCCGGCCCACAGCTTGCTAATTTTTAATAATTTATTTACCATGTGGAATACGAACAGAGATCATGGCTAAAGTAAGCATTTGTAAGTAATAATAGTACATACACATGAGCCATATTCCATGAAAAGTACTCACAAAAAACATATAATTTCAATAACATATTGCGAAGTTAGAAATTTTTACTTAAATAATTAAACAGTTTAACAAATAATTTAAAGAAAAAAATAATATAAAAGTGATTGAAACTAAAACTAAACTAAAAGCGATTAGTGATTTATAGTTACAGTGGGCTGGTTTAAATAAAAAAAATAAAAATACCCGTGAAACCATAATTTTAACTACAATGCTCGAAGAACTATCAGAGTTTAAATGTCAGTAACTTTCGTTCTCTGGCGATTATCAACGTTAGGAATTCTAGCCATCAGAGAAAAACAACCATAGCTTTCTCCATTACTCGCAGAGCGAACTTAAATTTGAAGATATTGTCAGTGGAGACCGAAATGAAATGAAATATTTTTTCGTTGAAAGAATTTGGGTAGACACATTTGCAGTTGTTATTGCTATCGATTAGTACTACCAAACCCTACCTGCAAAGATGTACACACATCACGTTATTAAGTATAATATAATATTACACATAAAAGAGCTGGGTAAACGAATTTTCCAAGAGTGTGGCGATCCCAAATGCCATAACTACCTAAAACAGAATATGTCCATAATAATTCAACGAGGAAATGCGGCGAGCGTTTTAGGTACCCTCCCTGGTGGTAAGCCCTTAGTTTATTTTGTAGAATAGCTTTAATTTCATAGGTATTTTTAGTTTTAGTTTTCTTTATAATTAGTTTTTAGTCAATTTTATTTTAATATTTTTGTTTCGTGTAAAAATAAAAGTTTCTTATATTCCTACACAGTAATTACAATTAGAATATTACATATTTACAGACAGAAGCATAAATACAAATAACCAAAAACGTAAAACAATAATAACTAGTTAAAGACTTTCGTCTTCAAACATTGTGGTATAGAGGATGAGAGGATGTGGCCGATTTTCCCAAATGCTGCCCTTTCCGTAATTCTATTCCCTAAGATGATATACTACATTTGTCAAAAGTACAATCAACCTTAAAAAATCTTTGAAAATAATGGAATGTGCGAGAAGGACGTACAAAACGTATAACAGTAAAAAAACTGCATTTGAACTTGAACCCTAACCAATTTGGTTCTATTAATTATTAATCCTTTTAAGCTTGCCGTAAAGTAAAAAATAAAATTCGAAGCTTGCCGCAGCGAAAATTTGCTGAATCAATTAGTCGCTACCTGCTCTAAAACCTTTTACACACTAAGGCCGCGATCCTTGTATAGTGAACTAAAATTATCAGTGCAAGTTTAGCCAATTTTTTTTGTTAATAAAATGTAAACCACTAGCAAACATTCAAATACATTTACCATATCCGCCGCCTCCGTGGTCTAGTGGTAACAAACGTTGCCGTGAACTCGGGAGGTCGTGGGTTCGATTCCCACCAGGGGCAAGTTGTACATTGTATAATTTGTCTCGGTCTGGGTGTTTATATGTATAATATGTAGTTTATCAACCATCTAGTTTCCGTAACATAAGCCTCGTAGCTTACCACGGAAATTAGATAGCGCTGTGTGACCTGTCTGTTAATATTATTATTATATCGGCTACTCGCCAGTGGAACAAGCTTCCTCTGACCATCAGGCAACCTCCTTTAATTATTATTTTCAAAAAAAAAGTATTGTAACAAGCAATAAAAAAAATCTTCATATATAATTACAATAATATATACAATATTTATGTAGTTTAATGTTTAGAATCGCACCCCACATATTTATACTGTCTCACTCTCCCAAAGGTTAGCTAGTAGAAAAATCCGCAATGGCTTTATGTTCGCCTTTGTACATACTTTTAAGTTAAGTGTAATAAAGTATTTTAATAATAATAATAACCAGAAATAAACCAGTTGGCATAAAATTGCGACTTTTTTTGGTTTAAAATCCATACTAATAATATAAATGTAAAAGACGCTTTGTCTGTCCTATATTACTGGATTGATTTTGATGAAACTTAGTGAAACTGTTTCTTCGAACCATGGTACGAACACAAGCTTTATACAGTCATTATCTGACCACGACATGTGACTGAATTATTAATTTGATGCGATTTGGCAGAAATGATCCATAAAATTTAGGAATGAATAAGATGTTGGTCTTAATGTGATATGTGACCCTACGGCCACCTGAAGGCTGTTTTGGTTGATCACTATATTACAAACTGCATCCGGCAAGTCCGTGAATTTAGACGCGAAGATAACAGTACACTATAATTTATTTAATATTTCTCGAGTTTAATATAGCTACGCTAAAAGAATCAGCGATGTCATGATGGGCCTATAGTAAAGTTGGCTAATATCCGTTTCTTTATAAGCGTGGTTTCTGACGACCCCAGAAGGGAGCATCGAGCATTGAGAAGTTGAAAAATATATCCTAATAAGCGACTTTTAATGTGAAATTAGCCTAATATTTTAGTAAAAAATTGCACAAAATTCTGCGTGCTTTTACCATTTATTTTTATTAGTCGCAAGTCTTTGAGTCGAAGTTTCATTATCATCATAAAGCAGGTTTAAAGGATGAAAACGAGATTGCCATTGATGTGCAACAAGTAGATGTGTTACAATCTCTAAGACACAAGGTAGTTATAGAGACTGTCAATCTAGCTATCAGAAATTTATAACACAATCAAGTTGTGTTGTTATTTTGTGTTGTTTTTTTTACACAGATTTAAAAAAACGAAAACATCTCGTTTTTGTTGTGTAATAAGTAGATGTGTGAGAGGCTCTATGACACACGGTTATCATAGAGAATGCGTCAATCTAGCTATCAGAAATTTGTAATATAATCAATTTGTGTTTATATTATTATATTGTTTCTTTAGTCAGGTTTTTAAGGACAAAAACGAGATTGCCATTATTGTTGAACAAGTAGATGTGTGACAGTCTTTATGACATATGGTTGTCATAGAGACTGTCAATCTAGCTATCAGCTATTGTAGCAGAATAAAGTTGTTTTTTGAGCAAATTTTAAGTAGTAATGTCAAACTTAAGGAAACTGCAGGAATCGAACCCTATTGTCCTTCGGCTCCGATTCCCGGCTAGAATAAATATGCAGTTTTATTATTTAACAAAATCGACCAGGAAACTCCTTTTAGCTATTTTTCGATAGTCCTCCCTAGTTTAGATAGTAGCCATCGAAGCCCACTTCAAAAAAATAACCTGTATAGCCTTGACCATATTTCGTTAGGTAACGAATAATCATTGCTTTTGTTAGCATGTTGTATTATATAAAAAGTGAATTTCATTAAGATAAGAGATTGGTGAAGGTCGATCTTCTACCTATCTCACTCTTCTAGCAGATATTCAGATTCCTTCACTGTGTCTGCAGCCCGCCAGTGGAACAAACTACCACTGGCCATTAGACGGGCACCATCTGTCAATGTTTTAAACAATTAGTCACTAACTTGATTCTTAATAAGCAGGAGCACACTGCATCTAGTACACATTGAATATTTGGCACGCAATATGTATTCTCCGTCTGGCCAGCGTGGCGAGTGTAGGCTAAATTCTCCAGTTCTGGAAGGCCCATCTCCAGCAGTGGAGGTCTAGAACGCTGTGTTCTAGGGGCTGTAATGAATGAAAAAAATATGTATATGTATGTTTATTTGTGTGTGTATATATATGTCCATAACACTTGCATGTAGGTAGTTTATGTAATTGCTTGGTAAGTAGTGTATTTATAAATTAGAGTATTATTATTATTAATCCATACTAATAATATAAATGTAAAAGACGCTTTGTCTGTCCTATATTACTGGATTGATTTTGATTTAGATTTAACTTTTTAAACTTTCGCGCATATTCATAATAGTTTTTTATAATTTTACGCGATTTACCTTAGAGACATATTTCTCCCGACGTTTCAGCCAAGTTGCATTGGCCGTGGTCACGGGTCGACTGAAGCTATGCGGTGTAGTATCGTACATACTGGCTGAAACGTCGGGAGAAATATGTCTCTAAGGTAAATCGCGAAGAGACCCGTTAAAATTATAAAAACTATTATTATTAGATTGTTGCACCCTGCCCATAATCTCTCACCACCCCAAAGGTTAGTTGTCAGAGAATGCCTAACAGCCTCTAAACTCGCCTATGTACCTAATTTTAAGTTTTGGTGCAATAAAGAATTTTGAATTTGCTCTACATTTAAGTAAGGTTGTGTAGTTTCATGGCGTTCTACCTGGTAGAATGCTGTGATTATGTAGCCTAATATTAAAGTATACTTATTGTAAATTTGACATGTAAAAGTGCAAAATACAATATTTTTTGTCCTATGCCTAATTACAGAAATAAACGAATTGAATTGAATTGAATAAAAAATAAAATATCTAGTACTAATGGTACAAAACAAATAGGTAACGTAAACTCAATTTTAACCTTTCGTTTTTTACAGACTTACTCGTAAGTATTTGAAGGAAAAAATAAAGCGTCTACAATAGGCTACAATTAACGGAAATAAATAGGGGCTTTGTTAAATGAAGTGGTGTCGGAAAATCGGAGGCCACTCGTCGGTAATGTAGGGGTTTTTAAAAACTGTTGGGAACATGAAAAATTGGAGAGAGTCGTGAATATTTATGTTGTCATTTAAATAACTTTAGTTTTATTATTTATTTTAATATATTTATTATATATATATATACATAATATTAAAAGATTATTAGTTTCTTTTATAAATTTAAATAACTATAAACTAAACCTAAAAAATAAATAAACTAAGTATAAATAAAAAAATGTCCTAAGTATAAATAAGTGACGTCCCATCAGATATAGTCACAAGATTACAAACAAAATTTTCCCTCTGTATAGAGAGGCTAATACGTTGGCAGAAATAATTGCCAGCCTTTAGATTTCTCCGATAACCGTTTGGACAACTCCTTGGGAAGGGTCCCATCATCTCGACCCCAAACGACGTAAACCCGTAACCTGTACCGAGGTTGGCGTATTTGCGCAGCTTAAGGTTCTAAAGAGAGACCGCCGCACTTCCCGCGCTGGACGAGGTTGCCTGGATGTGAGATGGGGCTAATGTCAAACACATATCGCATCCTACACCAGTGAACTGCCAAGTTTCCACGGCCCAAACGGTCAAGCCGTCGGTGTCTCTTGCCATCGCCGGCATAGTGTTAGGGACTGATGTCAGTCATGAGTGTCTGATTCCAGTTGTTAACATTCATGGTCCTCGTGCACCACTTACCATCAGGTAAGCGCAAGTTCACATGTCGTGCTAGCATTAAAAAAAAGTCGTAGACCTCCACTGTAGGAGATGGGCCTTCCAGAACATATATCTGGAGAACTTGGCCCACACTCGCAACGCCTGGCCAGACGAGTTAACGAGGGTTTGATGCAGTTTATTAACGATTTCACGTGCTCTCCAAAGCACTGGAACGTGGTATTGGTAATAAATGACAAATGCACGTAAGAAAAGTATATCTCATTGGTACATGCCAGGATTCGAACCGTGAACCTATCTTTTGGATTAATAGGTGTTCCTACAACCGAGGTTCTTAAATAACGTGATAAATTTCAATTTCGTTCAATATTCAAGACATAATATCGCGTCTTGTCGTCTCCTCCGGTGACAAGAGGGTTGGCGCTTTCTTTGCCTAAAGAATCAGTATTGCAATTCAGCGGGGCAATGCAGCCAGCGTTCTTTTTTTATGTGGTGTTCATAGCTCTTTATTCGAAGTAAATTAATATACATTAAATAAAACTAAATTGTTTATTAAACTAAAAACTATATTTTATCCGTAGTATTAATATTAATTTTATTTTATATATTGACTTTTTTTTTTCAAAAAAAATATTTATTGTCTTTTTTAGACGAATTTATAATAAATAAAAATAACATGTTTAATTAAACCATATGTTTTATTATGAGATTTTAACTATGCTTGCAGTCCGATAGTGAAAGAAAAGATTTGCAAATATCCAAAATAATACCTTTATTTTTAATGTCACTTTGTCCAACTTTACCTGAAAAAGAAAAAAAATTTAAATATTATATACATATAAAAAATACTTTAAGAGGGTTGGTGAGGTTTTCCCTCTCGCTCGCACATCGTAGTCAATCTGCTTTCTCACGCACATTTTAGATATAGGTAATATTTACACTTTCATATTTTAGACAGAGAAAAATAGGTGGTAGGCGGACTGATGGTGGTAATTTGCCCAGACTGCCGGGGCGGGGAAGTATCCACCGTTCGTGCAGATAAACCCAGTAAAGTGTATGCACACGTTTCGGGATCAGCCTCGAATTGCCGTCATGTCCAGTCAAGCCGGCATAGTCTTAGGGACGGATCTCTATATATGAGTATGATTCCAGTTGCTAAAATTATGGACCTTGAGCGCCACTTACCATCAGGTGGGCGTAAGGTCACATGTCACATAAAAAAAAATGCAAGAACATTCATATAAATTTTCCTTCATTTTGTTAAAAGAAATTTATGACCAATATTATCTTTAGAATGACGGTAATTTTAAAAATCTAAAATTATCATCCACCCTTTTCTTAACTACCCTCTTTAAACAAAATACAAAAATCCGTTGATGTTATTACATAAAACAAGACTAACATTATATTTTAAAATAACAGTTAATGTATAGGTAACATAAAATGAATACTAGTACTTTTTTTTATAGACTAAAAATTTATTTATTTATATTGAAGTAATATACAAACAGTATAAAAGAATTACAATATAAATTAAAACTACTTAAAAGTAAAAATTAAAATAAATATAAACTAAACCGAATAAAAAATAAACTATTAGTCAAAAATGTCCTTTAGAGACGACCCTTCAGTGATAGTCCCAAGAAGACTGGCAACATTTCCCCTCTGTATAGCTAAGCAAGACTAATACGTTGGCAGAAATAATTGCCAGCCTTCCTGTCACCAGACGTACTAAAGTTACTCTGTAGTACCTGAATAACAAAAAAAAAAAAAAAAAATTATATGCACAAACTCGTGTAATTCCGACAAAAATAACTTACCACAAAATATAAATAGCCCAAAACTATACAAACTTTCAAAAACCGAAGCAAAACTCTAAAATATCTATGTAGACACTACGTTCAAAAACAGAAACATTACCACCAAGTAAATCAATTATTAACAGGCAACCTTTTTACTCAATAAGGTTTCCCGTTAACGTATACGTTTACGTTTGGTTCTCATAGGAAATTACACGCGGTTGTCGGGCTAACGTAACCTAGGTAACTCAGGTCAAGACGTTCGCGAGTTCAATGCACCAAACACACTGATAGCAAGTTGCGATCACTTGCTGGACGGTTTGCAAATAAAATGCATTAATATTATATTAATGAAAAGCGTAAACCGAAATATCGATGGAACACAGGCGGGGAGAAGAACAGTTTATTTTTTTTAATTGCTCCCTCCTCATAGTAAATCCATGAATGTTAGCAACTGGAACTAGATATTCATGGCTGACATCAGTCCCTAACACTATGCCGGCTTGACTAGATGCCTTTTGACACTTCGCTTGAAGGCTTCGCTCGTGGACTGAGCGTCGAACTAACGTATCGATTTTAAACCAACTATCGACTATTCTCGACTATATTCGTCGGATACTCCAGTACTTCGGACACATTTCCTGAAAAGAAGGGGATAACCTGGAGAAACTTTTGTTACTGGCAAGGTGGAAGGAAAGAGACGAGAGGCCGAAGTCCGGTACGCTGGTCCGACCAAATCAGCTCCACCACCAACACTAGCGTCCATGATGCTGTGCATGCCGCTGAAGACAGGAACGGGTGGCGTGCTACGTGCGGTGTCATCAAGACGCATCGGGAGGTCACGACCCTTATCAATAAGGAAACACGACGCAAGGAGGAGTGAAGGACTTCAGGTTATAAAAAAGTGGAAAAACAGAGGCTGGAAGAGCATTCCACATCTTTATTGTGCGACAGATTCCAAATTGATACGTATGGAAGGGTTGGTGACTATGGTAGGTGGGTTCATATTCTTACATGTGCGTGTGGTTTAGTTGCGGAATGGAAGGAAGGAATTAGGTTGTAGAGCTCTTCAGTGCACTCACCATAGTACGAGTATATAGCCACTAACTAGAACAAGCTACATCTCGACGAGATTTCGATAGTTCCAGATATAGTGGCATCGTCCACAATTCGAACAGCTTGCCTCTGTAGGACATTAAGAGCATCTGTGTAGTACTTGCCGGAACCATCTGAAAGGTGACAACAGTATTCCACGCATGATATGATCTGTACTTTGTACCCTACAGCAACAGTCAGATTGAAGGCGGGAAAAACCGCTTCACCTAGTACATAACATATGTCCAGATTGCCCAAAACCAGGCCACAATTTTTTTTCAGCGTGCCTCAACTAAATATAATTTAATAATCATAATTAATATCTGTGTTTTTTTTTAACTTAATATAAATATCTGTTTTACCCCAGCATTAAAATATAATTTAATTAAATAGTTAAATTGGTTAAGATTTATGTATTGAATAAGAGCGCTAAGATTAGGTACTTTATTATGATCAGGTACTTTATTATAGATAAAACACAGGATTTCAAAGTAAAAATAGTTCTCTGATTATATCGGCGGGATCGACACTATTGAATTATTAATGTAAAAAAAGTTTTTGTCAAATGTCTTTATAAAAATTAATAAAATTTATTACAGATTATGAAAACACATTATATTAACTATCAAATAAAAAAGAAATCATTATGCCATTTCTCTATAAAAAATGGGTATTCTCATTTAAAACCATTAACTGCTGGCCTAATTTTAAAAACATTTTATTTAATTCCACACCATTTTTTGCTGATGGTATATTAAAATTGTAATGTCCAAGGTTCGATGGCTTATTATTGCAATGTCTTAATTTATGCGTTCCTGTTGAACCTTGGCCTTTAGCTAGTTTACATCGTAACTTAATGCAACCACTATCCGTGCTCATAAGGAAGATATATTGTATCAAACTTAATACTTTTATTGCTCTTCGGGTACTGTAGGCAAAACACTTTTAACCTTACAAGACTAATCTACGTCGTTTCGACATACATGTTTGCGATTATTCGTAAACTGTATATATCAGCTTATATTTGGTGCGAGAGGATTTCCAATAAAATCTTTACACAACTTGACTGAGAGAATTGGGCCGAAGAACCGAAGTCAATACATTTATGTAACGACCTAGTTAAAATAGTAGTTAGTGTAGACCTACTGATTAGTATATAGTTTTGGATATAGTATATTAAATTTAGTAAACTGCCTCCGTGGTCTAGCGGTTAAGTCCGTGGATTTAGACTCGGAGGTACCGGGTTTGATTCCTGGCCCGGATACAAAAATATTTATTAATGTAAATAAATACATTTATATAGATATAGGAGAGTAATAATGATTAGTTTGTAATTATAATTTTATATTTTCCTAATCTATATAGATATTAAATATGTGACAAAAAAAACTACATAGATATTCATCCAAATATAAAAGTAATGCTAGAAACAAAACGTTTCGTTTTGTCAAAGTATGTAGAATAACTCCGATCTGTCAATGTCAATTTATATTGAAAGCTATAACAAGCTCTCCACTGCAGGTGTTCACCAAATTTTGACAACTAAATATTGCTCAATTTCAATATAGTATTTCTTTTATTGTTATTTAAATGACATACGAGTATATGGCGTACAACTTCTCATGAAGTGTAGGTAAAGACTTAAATACATACCTAATATAATACAACAAATTATTTATTATTTAGTAAAAAGTATAGGTACTTAAGTGAATATCTGATCTGGACATCGATCTATTAATACGGGGACGTATAGACCTACCTTAAAAATGACATAGCTTTCAATGACAATGCAATAACAACTGCATTTAGAGTAAAGTAAAGTATCATCACGACCGTTTCCCTTTCGGGGTGGTCAGAAACCACACTTATAAAGAAGCGGATTCATATTTAACCAACTTTACTATACGCCAATCATGACAATTAGAGTATGTAAAAAAAAGCCATTCTCGGCCAAACTTGCGCTTAAACTAAAGAAAATATAGAAATTCACAATAGCATCATCCGCCATCAGGTAAATCAACAACTTATCTTGAGCTTCATGTCATTTTCTCAAGACCTAAACATAATTTTTGTTAGCGCGACCTCACTCTTTCAGGCAAAAGGGAGCACCAGGGGGTGACAACTTAAAACAAACAATTCGTCATGATCGTAGAACAGTGTCGGATTTAAAAAAATACCCATAATTTTGCATACATATTTATATATAGTTTTATATTGTTTGTGGTCTGTAATTTATAGTGCAAATATTAGAAAGGGTTCCAAAATTAAATCTAGAAGGTTTGCACTTATTATGAGACTTAAAAAGTGACAAAAAAACAGTCGAAATGACAGTTGAATGGCCGCCATGAAAATTTTAAATATAACAGATCCGTCACTGTTCTACGATCATGACGAATTGTAAAATTTTGATTTATTGAGAAAGTTGCGCCGGCTAGTACCTGGTTAGGTGAACTAGCTTCTTGACTGTATTTTGAACTTAATAAGGTTGTCACTTATTCAATTAATATTTAATCATGTAGTTCAATTAATTCAACAGGTCAAATTCTAATTTAAATGTGTTGTGTATATTATCAGTACCATATCGTATGGTATTTATTAGAAATTACACAATATTTTTAAATTTAGGCGCACAGTTAATTGTTTGCAGGATCTGACATCGAAATTCTAATATAATACTATTTCTATACATAAGATATACTTTTTTTTTTTTTTTTCATCATTACAGCCTCTATAACACAGCGTCCTAGACCTCCACTGCTGGAGATAGGCCTTCCAGAACATATATCTGGATAATTTGGCCTACACTCGCCACGCTGGCCAGACGGCTTGGCGAGGATATGATGTCAATTTTTATGACAATTTATTAACGATTCCACAAGTTGGTATTAATGGAACCGGGACCGATGGCTTAACGTGCTCTCCGAGGCACGGGAACAGTGGTGTTGTAAATCTATGACAAATACGTAAGAAAAGTGTATTTCTCATTGGTACATGACGGGTGGGTTTGAACTGACCTTTGTAGGATTTAAGAACGCGTTCTTACAACCGAGACACCACCGCTCTCCGAGCCTATATATATAAACTAAAACAAAAACAAAATAAAACCTACTTACAAATCCTAATTTAAATATAAATCGTATCCGCGCGGCATGGTGGCAAGAACGCTGGCCGCATTTCCACGCTGAATCGCTTTGCTGATTCTCTGGGCGAGAAAAGAAGCCCTCTTGTCACCAGATAATTAGATGTTTTTTATAAATGTTTTAGCGCTTGGACCCCACGGGCTTAAAGTCTTTACAGCAAACGGCACAAACACGTAGTCTTTGATTATAGATACGTCTTTGCGCCGCTTGCCAGACTCTGCGCAATATATAGGTGTGTATGGCATTTTTAGAATCCTACCATCTACCTGGCGGATCTAGTGTTCGGATGTCACAAGGGTGACGCCCATTTTTTTGTTGAGCTTTGCCACTCTTTTCCCAATTAGTTGCAATACTATTTGGAATGCACTGTCAGCTGTTAACCGTAGGTATCTCCTATGGCTGCCCCCGAACCCCGCATTATCCACTGCTTGGACGGTAACGCTTGAAGTAATGAACTACGGTCGCAGGTTATAAATAAAAAATAAATAAATAAAGTTTTATTTTAGGTATTACCACCCATATCAGACAAATTTCACAATAAAACTATAAAAGTAAAAAAAGTAAAGTATCATCACGACCGTTTCCCTTTCGGGGTGGTCAGAAACCACGCTTATAAATAAGCGGATTCACATTTAGCCAACTTTACTATAGGCTAATCATGACAAGTGGCAAGCTCGTCGATGTCTTCAGCGTACTAAACTCGAGAAATATCACAAATAAATTAAATATTAATTAAATGTATTTATTTACATTAATAAATATTTTTTGTGTCCCGACCAGGAATCGAACCCGGTACCTACGAGTCTAAATATAACCGCTAGACCACGGAGGCAGTTCGGTTACTAGTTTTTTTTTACATTTTTGACCACCATCCTATTGCTCCGATTCCGTCCATTTTAGGTTATGAGGTATACAAAAATGTTTTCGAATTGCCTCGGGAACTCAAATACCAAGAGTCATCGAATTGCTTTTTCCAGCTGAAATTTCGCACCATTGCCTTTACTATCTAGGGGACCGTCCATTAATCATGTGAGGACTAAAGGGGTTTCTGCAAAAATCACGAAATTACAAGGGGAAAGTGGGGTGTAATAAAATATCACGTGTATTTATTTTTTCGTCAAACAATTTTTTAACAGTCCGTCCTGACTGCTTGAAGCTGTCCGTGTATGGCGGGCCTTACAAGAGTGAAAGAGATATATATGAGTCTTTTCGCGCCATTTTGCGCGGAGATGTCAAGTGCAAGTTATTGTTTTGTAAATTAATTTACTGTGCATATTATTGGTCAAAAGTGGTGTTATTTTGTTTAATAATGTGCTAATATGAATAATTATGGAAAACCATAAATTGAACTTTAAATATGGGGCACAAGTTGAAGTTTATTTTTTGCGGTTTTCCCGCGCTGTGGACTCCCATATTTTACCCGACGTGTTTGGGCTATAATGCCACGAGTGACTCCAAAAAAGCATCAAATTCTAAAATATGAAAACTCTTTAAAAATATTGGAGTGTGCAAGCGAGACAACAAACCCTCCTAAATGCTCCTAATTCGATATTACATGTTCCCTGTATTTTACTTAGGCCGAGATCTATAAAGTACAAATACTTTTAGCATTACATGGATTCACCGTGCGGGTGCCGGGTCAGTAGAGTCCTACCTACACTAATTATTAAAAACTTCTTTATAACGAACTGCAAGCAATCAATCGTGCATACAATCTTCAAAAGAATGATTCTCAAAATTCGGTCACCTATTTTTTGACTAGTTCATACCTACAGGCGCGGTGGTGGCTCGGTTGTAAGAACGCATTCCTTAAATCCTACAAAGGTCGGTTCAATGAGATAGTAGTTTATGAAACTGTTGCATAATAAGGGGTATTATACACAAGATGTGCAGTTTCATACACTAATGTATCTACTCTCATACATTGGGATTGAACCTACTAAATAAAAGATAAAAGTTAAAACAGTAAGAATTTTAAACAAGAATAAAAAAAAACACGAAATGCTATACAACAAAACGTATTGAATGGCGCCAATTTTTTTTTTTTTTAAATGACCATAAGTCCTAAACAATGAAATGGCGCCAAAACCTAGCTTATGACCACGCACTATGGCGGGCGCTGCCATAGACAAGTAAAAATTGGAATCTAAACTTTTTTGTAATGGAACCTTTGCCTTAAAAAAAATAAGTATTATATGTATGATTATTTTTTTTAAATGAAATATAATATTATTTTGTTAGAGAAAAAGTGTTATAATGTGATTCTATTTTTAAATTCCAGCAGTATGTTTATAAAGTATGTCAATATAAATTCGTTTTGAAGTTTGTAATTCGCAATGATCATATGAGAGTAGATAAAATACTTTTCTTACGTACATTTGTCATTCACAACACTACCGTTCCCGTGCCTCGGAGAGCACGTTAAGCTGTCAGTAAATAAATAAAACTATAGTACAATTATAAAATTAAATACCTATATAGAACAAAAATAAAATCAATAAAAAGGTTTGCCACACACTAGTGAGTGCGCACGACTCTACTCGACTTACTTATAGGAAGGGGAAAATACAATTGTAAAGAAAATTGTCTCTTCCACTTTGAAAAAGCACGAAGTAAGCACGTATTCCTGGCTGTTACTAAAACAATAAAAACTAGCAGAAACAAATAAAAAACCTTGGAAAATAGCCAATCATCCATATGAATTACGAATTTCGTATACGGAGTGTTTTTCGGACGAAAAATTCACGATTAAACCAGAGACTTGGATTTTATGACTGGGCATTAAACACAACTTTTCGTCGCCAAAATCATTGATTTTAATTATGTCATAAATATGAATCATCATTCTAATTGTCTGTCGTTGGAAACGTCTGTCGTAGAACCGATGACCGATGGAGTAAAGCAGTTCTAGAATAAAGACAACAGTGTTGTCCCGAAGGTCTGACAGGCAGAGAATGTCAAGCGACATTATGTCTATATATAGTATGTATATTTATGTGCAATAAAGTTTTAAATAAATAAATAAAATGCCCGGTTTTTACATCTTGGTCAATGGATTAAACACTCCCCTCGTCAATTGACGCCTCATACAAATGCATGAGGTGTGGGCAAAAATGCACATAGCACGCGCTGTATAGAGTTTTTTCGCTTTTGTCTTATCAGTATCTTGTCACGTCAAAATTCGCCCGACACTCTTTTGTGATTCCCAATTTGTCTTAAACAGTTATCCTTACTTTATGCATATGCATCCGTAGCTAGATGGTATAGGAATCGGACGGAAGTACGTAATAATGTGAAGTAAGAAATACCTTTGGGGGTGTTCAGCAACCAGGCTTTTTAAAGAAGTGGATTCAAATTAAGCATATAGCACTATCGTGACAAGTGGCAAGCTAGTCGATGAATAAAATAGATACGACCTATAACAAAATTAGTTCATCATTCGAATTGAACCGGTCGAGAATATCGGTTGAATAAGAACTCTATTCACGTTGGATAGACCGGGAGTCGGACAAATTGTTACCGTGGGGGTAGTAAATTATGACGTATATCGGTAACTAGCTGTTTGACCCGGCGTTGCCCGTGTAATATAGTGTTTAAAGATAATCAGCCTTTCTGCAACTGGCCGGACGTGTCATCGAGATCATAATCCCTTGTAGGGTAAAAATCCGCGTTTTTTCATGATACAGATTTAGCTCTTTAACTCATTATGTCAATTTGAGTAGCATACCAAAAGCGGTAACAAATGTCACTTTTTTTGTTATTAACTAGAAATCGAACCATTTGTACCACACTGTATCTAAATCACGTGGTCAATCTATGGTTATAAAATACTAAAATACCTATGTTTTTGTATTTACTTCCCAATTTACGTACTGTGTTACCTTTTGATTATTTTAGGCGGATTTAACTATTTTATTCCTTAGTAAGGTTTGAATGCGAGAAAAACCAAGGTACTAGTGTTTGAAAGAAGAAGGACGACAACCGTGACGATAAAGATTGATGATGAAACTCTAGAAAAAGTAAATGAAATTATATATCTTGGCAGTGTTATCACTGCGGATGGGAAGTATGATAGGGATGTTGAAAGAAGAGTGAACGCGGGAAATAGTGTTAACGGTGCCCTGGGGTCACTGATCGCCAGTCGAAATGTCAGTGACAATGCCCGACTCGTAAAAATAAGGAAAGGCATGCTCCGATGGTTCGGGCATGTTGAAAGGATGACTGAAGAGAGATTGACGAACCAGATATATAATGCGAAATTTGTGGGTGAAAGAGGCCCTGGCAGACCAAGACTCACTTATCACGATCAAATAAATAAAACAATAGCTGCCGGTGCAATAAAAAGCCATCGAAACAAAAGGGCATGTATGAAGAGGTTGATGAATGTCGAAGAAGCGAAAGAGGTATGTCGAGATCGTGACAAATGGCGCTTAATTGTCTCTGCCTACCCCGCAAGGGACCTGGCGTGAAGATATGTATGTATGTATGTAAGAAAAATCTTGTAAAATATTTAAAAAAAGAAAGAAAATACTTTATTAAAAAATTATATTGTTACACAAAAATGTTAGAAATCTTAATGTATAAATGTAAGCCTATTCTATTTTAATGAAACATACAAGCAGGTGAAGCGATAAATAGATGTCCAGCTCAGCATATACTACAGCAGAGGCTGGAGATCGGTTTTTTTTTTTTTTTTTTATCTGATGCGTTATGTTGAGTGAGTCACGGGTCGCAGAGATGTACAGTACCATTTACTAAATTGGAAGAAACAATGTACGGTTTACAAATATGTATGTTTAACAAATAAGAATACATAAATAAATAATAATATAATAAATAATCCAATAATTGTAAATAAAAATAAAAAAAAGTAAAGTATCATAACGATCGTTTCCCTTTCGGGGTGGTCAGAAACCACGCCTATAAATAAGCGGATTCACGTTTAGCCAACTTTACTATAGGCCAATCATGACAAGTGGCAAGCTCGTCGATGTCTCCAGCGTACCAAACTCGAGAAATATTACAAATAAATTAAATAATAATTAAATGTATTCATTTACATTAATAAATATTTTTGTGTCCCGACCAGGAATCGAACCCGGTACCTCCCGAGTCTAAATCCACGAACTTTACCGCTAGAATACGGAGGCAGTTAATTGTAAATTAAAAATAAATAATAGCCAAGAAGAAATAATAGTAGGTTATTAATAAATATAATAAGATTAGGTAAGTTGTTGTGAGGTCTTTTGTGATTGGATTGTGCAAGTGAGACGTATGCAAAATCGTTTAACCCTTTTAAATATAAATATCATTTCTAGAATTACAATGACATGCTAACGTGAAGCATATAAAAAAGAAAAAGCGTGAAGATTAAATAAATTCGCATTAAATGAAATTACATAATAAGTCGAATTGCGTCAAAATTGCCAACGACAGGTGATTGAAGCGTAACTGTTGCGCGTACGCATCTGCACTTAAACATAAACCTAGGGCTTACACTATACTAACTCTTATTTCTATTGGAATAAGCGTCAAATTAGTATCACCAGGTGTTTGTGTATGAAGTTAACGAATACCCTTAGGTAAGCAGTAATAACTCAACTTAAAATTCCATTCAAAGTACAGGGTTTGATGCTTTTACGTTATAGGGGTTCCGTAGAAAACTACTTTTAAGCAAATGTGATGACTGACAAAGTTTACAAATTGGAAAAAAATTGCATGTAAATAGAAATCAGCAGCGAATCGAAATTAAATATTAAGATTAGTTTTTATAATTTTAACGGGTCTTTACGCGATTTACCTTAGAGACATATATCTCCCGACGTTTCAGCCAAGTTGCATTGGCCTAACCTACCCACTTATTGTACATCTACCGCCCAGTATGTACGAGACTACACCACATAGCTTCAGTCGACCCGTGACCACGGCCAATGCAACTTGGCTGAAACGTCGGGAGAAATATGTCTCTAAGGTAAATCGCGTAAAGACCCGTTAAAATTATAAAAACTATTATGAATATGCGCGAAAGTTTAAAAAGTTTAAGATTAGTTATTAAGGTATGAGCGGTGGTGGCTCAGTTGTAAGAACGCTTTTTTAAAATCCTACAAAGATCGGTTCTAACCACCGGCATGAACCGATATGAACTCACCACCGTTTCCGTGGAACCAACTTGTGGAATCGTTAATAAATTCTCATTATAAATTGACTTCAGATCCTCGTCAACCCGTCTAGCTGGAGATTGTAGGCCAAATTGTAATATTTTTGGAAAGCACATCTTCATCAGGCACATATTCAATATATATTTTTTATTATTATACTTCTTACGACAGTCCTACAACAATAAAATAGTAATCAAAAATTCTAAAATGCCCGTAATTTTATTTTCTAATACGTTAATAGACTACACTCAGACTTAAAAATATTTGAAAATATTTGATTGTGCGGGCGAGAAGGGTTAAGGATCTCTAATAAAATTGCCGTCATCGTCATCTTTTCAATATTAGTTTCACGTAAGACAACCTGGCTACTTGTTCATGTTCTCGGTTATTAAAGGCTTTGGTCATGCGCTTGCGCACGGACACAAACCACTCATTTAATAATTACGCATTTTAAAACAATTCCACGTATAATCAGAAAAAAGTGGAATCACCGTAAGAGCCATTGTATTGAACCACAAAATACCTACTTACAAAAACGTAAACAAACATAACTTTGGTTTTGTACAATAATTATTAAAAATAATTATAAAATTGCCTCCGTGGTCTAGCAGTTAAGTCCGTGGATTTAGACTCGGAGGTACCGAGATCGATTTCGGGTCGAAACACAATATTATATATTAATTTGAATAAATCTATTTGTCGACCGTGGTCAGCAACTACGCTTGAAAGAAGCTTATTCACATTTAAAATATAGGCCAATCATGACCAGCTCGTCCATGTCTCTAGCGTACCAAACTCGAGAAATATCACAAATAAATACAATAATAACTAAATTTATTTATTTATGGAAGTAGGAGTTCGCGCTGATAAACACAATAAAGTGTATCCACACGTTTCAGGATCAGGCTCGAATTGCCGTCATACCCAGTCAAGCCGGGACAGTGTTAGGGACTGATGTCAGTCATAAGTGTCTGATTTCAGTTGCTAACATCCTTAGACTTTACGCGCCACTTACCATCAGGTGCGAGCAAGGTCACATGTCGAGCTAGTATATAAAAACCAAAATAAATATTATTGTGACCCCCGAGTCTAAATCCACGAACTTATTTGCTAATGGAGGCAGTTTAGAGTATTTTTTCTATAAAAAGTGGATTTAATTAAAAAAAAAACGATCCGCGACAGCCGCAATTCTACTTATCTTAGTCTAACAGTGCAATGAAGTTTTAATAAATGACATATGACATATGACACTTAACTAGATAAATTTTAATAACGAGATATAAAAATGAATAGTGTTAATAGTTGCTACTGCAGCACACAGCTGCCGAGAGGCTGGTTACAGTAAAACAATGTTTAATGAAGATGGAAATGCTCTGTAATATTACCTTATGTAAGTATAGTATTATCATCATCATTACAGCCCCTAGACACATAAAAAGACGGGTTGTCGAGGATCTAATGTCTATTTTTAATGACAATTTATTAACGATTCCACAAGTTGGTATCAGTGGAACCGGGAACAGTCGAATTGTAAATCTATAAAAATGTAAATAAGAAAAGTAAATTCGTACAGCAGCTATAATTTTAAGTTACCTTTGTATAATTGTTTGTACCAGCTTATAGTATGAAAATGCCTATCTACAGCAGCTATAATGTTAAGTGTTATTCTGTATTTATAATTTTGTTATTTTCATTATTTTATTGTTTCTCTTCCCAAGTGATGGTTATCATGTACTGCTCCAGATACACCAATATGTACTCTAAAATTATTTTGTTTTATATCAATATTGTAAAAATTGACGTGTAAAAGTGCAGAATCTCTTTTTGTCCTATGCCTACTTGCTAAATAAACGAATTGAATTGAAGTGTTTTTCTCACCAGCACATGCCGGTAGGGTTTGAACCGACTTTTGTAGGATATTGAAGAAAGCGTTCTTATAACCGAGCCACCACCGCCCTATAGCTTTACTGTGACAAAAATAGGTAAACTGCCTTCTGGAACCCAGAATTTATTTTCCAGAACGCTGTACTCACTAACTGAAATTATTTAATTATGATCCAATACACGTTATTTTACCGACCACTTTAATTCACAGGTGAATAAAAAATCACCTACATATAAGCATTAATAACACTAATTATATCCTTTCAATAAAAAGCCATAGAGCGAGTTAAAATTCCGATAATGGTTTTAAAGTTGCCCATTACGATAACAGATCTGTGTTGAATAAAAAAACTTAACACTTTTATAAAATACCAAAAAATTGTCCTGCGGCAATTGTCGCAGTATTCAAGTATTTAATTGATAGTTCACACATTCATAGTGATTATTATATTTTAACCAGTTTTTATAACTCTTTTAAAGGTTATTGACGCCATATGTAGCAAATAACTTTTTCACACATTACATACATTTTGATTCAATTTCAAATTCAAAATTATTTATTGTTAATATTGTTTACATTGATGTAAAGTGGTACATTATTTCTTAAATTGTAATCAATCTGCCGACACCTATTGTCTTGTATACAATCATTCAATCTTATTTATTTTTATTTTATTATAGCCCATAGAACACAGCATACTAGAACTTCGATGTTGGAGATGGGCCTTCCAGATCTGGAGAATTTGGCCCACACACGCCACGCTGGCCAGACGGGTTGGCAATTTCGTCATTACAAATACATTATATAAAAAATAAACTAATTTTATTTTTATTAAAATTAGGATGCCATCATTTATCTACTTATTTGTCATAACTGACAAAAAATATAAATAATTAAAACTAGGAAGGTACTTAAAAGTAAAAAAATATATATATAAATTAATAAGAAATAAACTATTAGTAAAAAATGTCCTCTATAGACGACCCTTCAGTGATAGTCTCAAGAAGACTGGCAACATTTCCTCTCAGTATAGCTAAGCTAATACGTTGGCAGAAATAATTGCCAGCTTTCCTGTCTCCAGACTTTTCTGTTAGCCGTTTGGACAACTCCTTGGCTAGACGCTTGGCTGAGTATCTCCATGGCCCCATCGTCTCGACCCCAAACGGCGCAAATTCGTAACCTGTACTGAGGTTGGCGTATTTGCGCAGCTTGAGGTTCTCAGCAGAAACCACGGCACTTCCCGCGCTTGACGAGCTCGCCTGGATGTGTGATGGAGCTAATGTCGCATCGCACACCAGGGACCTACCAAGTTTCCAAGGCCCCTTATTATCTAAATTAAATACTATTTTATGCTGAAGGTCAAAATAAACTTCAATTATCAATGTCAAAATATTAAAATTAAATTGACCTAGCGCACCTATATATATATTATCATGAAGGCAAGGTAGGTATAAATAAAAATAAAAAAAATTCTCAGTTAATATTTTACTTAGGATTTCTGCCTCCGTGGACGGTTAAGTTCGTGGATTTAGACTAGGAGGTACCGCGTTCGAGGTCGGGACACAAAAATATTTATTAATGTAAATAGATGCATTTAATTAATTGTTAATTTATTTGTGATATTTCTCGAGTTTGGTACGCTGGAGACATCGACGAGCTTGCCACTTGTCATGATTGGCCAATAGTAAAGTTGGCTAAATGTGAATCCGCTTATTTATAAGCGTGGTTACTGACCACCCCGAAAGGAAAACGGTCCTGATGGTACTTTACTAGGATTTCTAACTAGGTATGTACTTATAAAAAAGTTTATAAAAATAACCTTGATTTAGCTCGAAAATTGAATTAAAACGGAAATTTTTAAAACCTCAGGTACGGTTTTTGCGTTGCCAAAAACGTAATGATTAATAGTAATTCGCACGTTTTGTCTAACCTAAACATTAATCATATTAACCGCACGGTTGTAATTACGCAAGAAATACCTGATTTAATAATATGCCACTTTAAAATGGGTTTAGCAGATGTGACTCATGTGTGGCTTAATAGTGTCAAAATTTTATAAATCGTATAGAATTTAAATGAATTTGAAGTAGAAATCCAGGCACACCAAATACATCAAAGACCTTTGCGGGATAATCAGAAATATTTACAACTGCAGCTTTGGGGACAGAACATCAAGTGGACTTCGACCCCCAAATACCTGGACTGCATCATTAACAGGACGTTGACAATGGGTGAAATGGTCTGCAACGCCGTCAATCAGGCGAAGGCGGCCCGAGCCACGTCCTGTTGTGTATTCCAGCTTGCTGTTCAGATTGAAGGTTTGGATCTACAAGATGTTCATCCGTTCTCGTCTCACCTATGCTGCGCCAGCCTGGCACCACCTTCTGGCAAAGACCAACAGGGACAAGATCCAAAGCCAGCAGAACATATCGCACAGAGTGGTCTCCCGAGCACCGTGGTTCGTGCTTAATTCCGTCATAGCTCGAGGTTTGGAGATGCCTACTATTGAGGAGTTTGTCGTCGGTCTGACTAGTATGTTCTCTCGGGCCGACAACGGACATTTCAAGCATCTCCATAATATCGCTTCGTCTTGCGCACGGCCTCCCAACGGGATACCACTTCCTAGAGAAATACTCCTGGAGGACAGCTGAAGCAGTCAAACCTAGGCCCTGGGTTCGTGAGCCTCACGGGCGCTGGTAAACTAGTAACGGCACCCAGCACTAAAAGTGCATAAATTACGGGCGTCGCGATAATACTTCAATTTCCAACGGGTTACAATTACACAAAACTTAAACACCTGGCTAAACAGCCACACTATAGGCCCATCATGATAAGTTTGTCATTCTCTCTAGCGTACCAGAATAAAAAAATATCACTAATAAATAAAATATAAAAATATAAATTGTTAACATACATATGCCAGAGTGACGCCGCATATCCAACGCAACGACCCCATTTAATTGTTTTGTTTCCAAAATTTGTTTAATTAATATAAATAAGAAATAAAGAGACAATTTTGTATTATCCTGGTTTCGAGTGTGTATTCTCTGTCTCTCTCTTTGTTTATTCCGTCTTACGCATTAACTTGGAATTCTCAGAATTCATCGTATCCGATCCGTCAGTGCTGTCAAAAATGTTTGATATACTATAAACTAATTGATAGTTCTTTCATGCGAGTGATTACGGAATGTAAATTCTGTTGCAAATATTTTTGTTTAATATTCCGAGAAATATGTATGATTGATGTGGAACGACCTCACTAACCCCACGCTGATGGACTTGGAGTCCTTTTTTAATGATTTTAATTAAAAATGGATGAACTGGCATGAGTATTATGACTAAGAGGATAACACACGAAGGTGTGAATATATGGTCAATAAGTTATATAATGATATATGCAATGACGTCACTTCCTCCCATTACCTAATGTCACATACCGCTAACCAATAGGCGTGTAAAATTTTGAAAAGCGTAGCTAATAACCAGAAAACTGTTATTACTTCAACCAGATGTTTGCCCTACGCTTTAATGCCGCGGCAACAAAATCAAAGTCGTCCACGTTCATTGCGGTCGCACGCAGAAATCGTAACTAAACAAAAAAATATCTGTTTTGCGAGTTAAAACTGCCTCTAGCGGTTAAGTCCGTGGATTTAGACGCTGAAAACCGGGTTTGTTTCCTGGTCGGGACACAATAATAAATTTTATTTAATTGTGATATTTCTCTAGTTTGGTACGCTAGAAACATTGCCGAGCTTGCCACTTGTCATGATTGGTCTATAGTAAAGTTGGCTGAGTGCATTGAAATTGTGTGTAACCGCAAGACCGTAATCCCTAGCGGGTGGTCAGACACCACGTTTTTAAAGAAGCGTATTCTCATTTAGCCAACTTTACTATAGGCATCGTGACAAGCTTGTCGATGTCTCTAACGTACCAAACTTGAGAAATATCACAAATAAATTACATAGATTATGAATTCGCGTCTTTATACAAAACGTGGTTTCTGACTACAACGCAAGAGATACGTTCGCGATATTATTTTACTTTTTTGCGTGTTAAAACATGATAAAATCAAGTAACTGCGTTGCATGTGTTAATTTGGTTATGTTTTAGCGCGCTGTCATCATTTTGCGACACGTTTTTTGTTTGTATTAGCTCTTCTATACGTAGTACTTATATCTCAATGGTTAAAACCATAACTTATCAGCAATAGAGCGAGTTTTGCTCGATACATATCAGAGTAGAGACCATAGTTATTATTTCTCAGCACATCATTTATCATAACTTTACAGTTAGCCCACCTTTATCTTAATACCCTGACATATAAATTTAACCGGCAATAAAGACAAATGCGTAAAAATATAAATTAGCGTTGAAGCAGTTTGGCATAAAATAAAACAAGCCAACAAATCGACCCACTCATAACTTTAAAAAATCCTCTTGATTTTAATTCGCAGTGCTATAAAAATCGCACAATAAAGTCTTAAAATAGACTCACGAGCGTCTACATGAAGAAGCGCCTATTTAACCTCAAAATTTTGACCCTATTTAAACAAGTTTATTTTAACATATTTTTTACTTCATAAAAGTATCATATAGTATTTATCACGACGTGCAGGGGTGGTCAAAAACCATGCTTTCTAAGAATTCTTTTTAAGATTTACGTTGGGCCAACTTTACTATAAACCAATCATGACAAGTGGCAAGGTCGTCTTTCTTAATAAAGCAACATAATTTCGAACCCAGCACCTCAACAGCTAAACCATATAGGGGCTTAGAATTAATTACAATAATGGCATGGCTTACATATTTATAATAATAATAATAATAATAAAAGTTTATTTCAGAATAAATTCCATATGTGTTAGTAACAATTTTTAAAGCAATCTTATAATATCTAGTGTTAGTAAAAAAAAAAAAAAACAAAATTATAATACAAGATTTTTTTTTTTTTTTTTTTCTTCCTTTCTGGGGCCCAGGTCACCTGCTGACATGCAGGCGTATCCAGTGCCCCAAGAACGGAGAGTCCCACCTATCAGCCCACACGGCCAGGATGCTGCTGGGGCTGCCCCTCACGCGGGCGAGGATTGAGGCACAGCGCTTCCTCATAATAGCATGGAATCCATCCACCCGCGCCTCTGCTAGCATCTCAGAGGCACTGCAACAACGGGGCAGCCCCATCAGCACCCTGAACGCGTTATTGTACTGGACACGAATTGTCGCGTTTTTAATTATCTAAAGGATAATATAATATAAAATTTATTAAAAACTAATACACTAAATAAAACTAATTAAAAAAACCACAATAAAAAGACTAATATAAAATAATAAAAAAATAAAAGAATGCTGATAAAACTAAATGTACAAAAAAATAACAAACTAAACTAAATTATCCTAAATAAAAAAAAAAAACAGTATGCAGTCTATAGTTAAGCAGAAGACAGGTCAGGGTGTGAGTAATAAAGATCAGTTCTTTTTCAAGTTAAGTATACGATACCAGTCCGTAATTTAAGTACTAGATTCCCATTCAGGGGATAAGCTAGTGCGAGTAGCCGTGACGTCACGTAGCGCTAGGTGTAGGTGAGGCGTAGAAACCCGAACATGAAACCCCATTAGTTGGGGTTAATCACACACTATTTGTTACTTTCTATTAAGATTTAGGCAAAAGAAGAAAATAATTAAATAACTTGCTCTGAAGAAACGTCCACTCTCTCAAAAGTTTTTATAATATACGTGGATAACATTTTAAACAAAGGGTCGAAAAGTTACTCCGTTTGAATGCGAGAAAAACCAAGGTACTAGTGTTTGAAAGAAGAAGAATGACGATTGACGATAAAGATGAAACTCTAGACCAAGTAAAAGAAATTATATAACTGGGCAGTGTTTTCACTGTAGATGGAAAGTATGATAGGGACGTTGAAAGAAGAGTGAACGCCAGAAATAGTGTCGATGGTGCCATAGGCCCACTAATCGCCAGTCGAAATATCAGTGACAAAACTCGACTCGCCATACATAATGCCATGCTGGTACCAACACTTATGTGTGGAAACGAGACGTGGATATGTCAGAATCGGTATATAGTTAATGCAGTAGAAATCCCCAAAGTTAGCATAGGAATAAAGATAAGGAAAGGCATGATCCGATGGTTAGGGCATGTTGAAGGGATGAGTGAAGAGAGATTGACGAACCAGATATATAATGCGAAAGTTGTGGGTAAAAGAGGTCCTGATATACCAAGACTCACATATTACGATCAAATAAAACAATAGCTGAAGGTGCATTAAAAATCCATTGATAAAAAATAGCATTTATGAAGAGGCTGATGAACGCCGAAGAAGGTATGTCTTGATCGTGACAAATGGCGCTCAATTGTCTGTGCCTACCCCGCAAGGGATTCGGCGTGAAGATATGTATGTATGTATGGGTCAAAATGTTGCAACTATTGAAGGTCAAACCGGTATTTTAAAGTACAGTCAGAAACTAATTTTAATTAAAACGCACGAGCGTTATCTTTAGCTCTTTAGAGGAGAAATAAAAAGTTATTTTTAAATATTTTACAACAGGTGATTATGATTGATTCTGTTCGCCTCTCCGGGATTCGAACGTACCGAGATATTAATTAAGAAACTAATGGAGAAACGAGAAAAAAAAGTCACTGACAAGTCCAAGTACCGTCCGCAGCGGAGTTAATTAACATAACTAATTTAGATTTATTGATCACTTTCCTCAGAGGTTTCCTTTTTTGCTTTTGACATTTCCAAGTAATTCAAAATAAACAAGTAGGTATATATTTTTAAGCCTACCTACTTATAACTTTTCTTTTAAATTTTGTAAAATTTATTCATAGGCATTATGTTAAGGACTGATGTCAGTCATGAGTGTCTGATTTCAGTTCCTAACTTTGATGGACCTTGCACGCCACTTAACATCAGGTGGCCGCAAGGTCATAGTCGTGCTAGCATAAAAAAAATCATTTGCTCATAAATTTTACGTTAGGTATGAAGAATCCAATCTCGTCACAGAATGGCACAATATGACAGTGCATTGTCATTTGTGTTTGACGTGAACTTTCAAACTGATTATTTTGTAGATGATTACTCTAACTATTGCTCAGTAGACATATTGTTTTTAAAACTGTTATAAGTAATAGATAGAAGTTTTGCGTTTGGAAATTAATACAAATAGTTTTGTATGAAAATCACAACCGTCAGTTCTATCTTATACTTGTACTCTTTGCCTAATAGTAAGAAAAACGCACCAGTATGAAAATAAAAATATTGTTTTTTTTTATGATTTGATAATTTAAATCAATATGTTAGTAATTTTAAATGTTGACTTTAATAAAACACTACGCTCATGTCATCACAAAAAAAATATTCACGTTGCTGTGGGGTCACATGTCGTGCTATCGATGTCATATTACCTATGCCCTTCCTTTTGTTCCAAGGAACACCAAATTTCATCAAAATTGTTGAAGTAATATGCAGTAAACATGTGACCACCAATAATGGGAGCAACTGGGGTTACCGACATCAGTCCCTACCAATATGCCGGCCTATATATGTAGATGTTGTTTTACACTTCGCTTGGAGAATTCCAGGTTATAGAAATGGGTAAACACTCTGGCTAGTAGAGCATTCCACATCTTCAGCATCTGACATATGTAAGAGCGTCCAAATTTAAGAATAGTGGATCCTATGGAGGTACATTATTTGTTTTGGCCTGTGCGTGTGGTTCGGTTGCAGAATTGAAATAAAGTATAAAAAATAATTTGAAAACTAATAAGTAAATTGTTTTGCTGTCGGTATTTTAACAACAGTATGTCCATAAGTCAGCGTTCCGTTCGATATGACGCGCCTTAATCTTATTACCAATCTGACGGGACGTCACAACACACTCCCGCCGACATGTCTTGGTGTGAGCTCGCCTTTATAATTATTTCACGCGCCTCCATCTAAAACCACAGAGTAGAATATAAAAAATAGAAATTGTAAGTGCAAAGCTATATTATTTTTATATTTATTTAAAAAATTATTGCACTATACTATATAATCACCATCACAGCCCCTAGAACACAGAGTCCTAGACCTCCACTATTGGACACTTGCCACGCATGCCAGACGGACTGGCGAGGGTCCGATATATTTTGTTTTAACTTATCTTAACGATTCCACAATTTGGTATTAGTGGGACCGATAGCTTAACGTGCTCTCTGAGGCACGGGAAGGGTGGTGTTGTAAATCTATTAAAAAGCAAAGTATATTTATATATTATATAAAATTTCTAATTGGTACATGCCGTGGTTCGAACCTACCTTTTTATGATGTTAAGTAAAGCGTTTTTACAACCGAGCCACCACCGCAGCACCGCTTGGTTACGCCGATATATATATATTCTTATGTATCTATCTTACTATTCATTTTCCTTCCACTCCTACCTCTAATTCCTTTGCCTAACGCCAGTTGGCATCGCAGTCGCTCAACCGCCGCGCTTGGACGTGTCCGCAACCCTACCGCGCTCCGCCATTAAAAACGCTAAATCACGCAAACTCACGCCGCGAATTCTCCAAGTGCAGTGCCAAAATAATTACCACGCTATAAACAATAATCACTCTGAAATAAGTGGAGAAATCAAATAGTGAACCAGCCGAAGGACGCCAGGGGGAAGCCACGATCGCCGCATCTACTGGTTAGTGGGTTTCCTCTCCTAATCTTACTATTCTCCAACATTTCTGGTCCTTCTAAACCGCATCCCTCATTTACACATGTATCCCGCTATATATAAAATAAATATAAAATAATAAAAAAAAAAAAAAAACAGCGTATTTTTCCCACAAATACGACGCCATTTTATATATTTTATTTCCGCTATTTACGTATTTATTTAACTCTAATCCCGCTATAAACTCATATTACGCTATTACTTATCTATTTAAGACATTTATTTCAATAAAACAAAAAAAAAAAACACGCATTCCCCGCGATCTGCCCGCGACTTAAAACAAGAGGGTAGAAGTAAAATTCCATCGCAAACGTTTGTATAAAAAACTCAAGGTCAACGCAGCAACTTTTACTTACATACACACCTACTCATCTAATAATCCGCGTAACAAATTGTTTTTAATCAAATTTTGTAAAGATGCCGAAACTAACGGAATTTGTTAACCCAGAAGAGAAGGGCATTAGATCGCAAATATCTGTTTTAACTAGTAAAAAAAAATAGTTTATTCGCGATGATTCAAAGAGTATATGATTTGATACAAAACATTTCTGACGAAAATGTAGCGCAACGTTTCTTAGTTCTTTCAAAGTCAGTTGAATCTACTAGGAACGAGTTCTTAAATGTTGTAGAAAATATAAATCTGCTCAGCTCATCAATAGATGACAAATATACTCCCAACTTTGAAGCAATGGGTTCCATCGATGAACTTTATTGCTATATAAAGTCGGTTCAATGTGATCTCGAAAGTAATGAACAAAAAACAAAAATAAATAAATTGCCAAGCGATTTTAATCGCAAGCTCCCGCCTCTTGAACTGATGTCATTTGATGGATCTCCGAACAAATGGGTCCTATTTTACGAGAATTTTAAAGGTCTTATTCACGATAATCCACACCTTACTGATGCCGAAAAGGTGCAGTACCTCATGGGTAAACTATCAGGCAAGGCCCTTACAGTTTGTGCCGGAATACAACCGGTAGCCAGTAATTATAAAATACTCTTTAAAGCGCTAACGGATAGATATGACGATAAACGTACTCAAGCAGCAATGTACATCGAACAATTGCTTAATTATAAACAAATTTCAAACGCTTCCTCCACTACTCTCGATTCGTTTATAGATATTTTCTGCTCGGCGGAGGCAGCACTCCGTCAGCTCGAAATCACAGATCTTGCAGACTTTTTTATTACTCATATAGCACTAAGCAAACTAGATAAACAAACGGTTCAACTCTTTGAGCAAGATCAGCGCAGCAAATCTATACCTACCACTCACGACTTATTTAGGTTCGTTAAAGAACAAAGTCGAATTTATTTATTACGAAATACGCAAACGCAGACTGCTCCATATTCAAAATCGTATAGTAAATTAAAATCGTTTGTTGTAAATGACAACAGCGATACTCCTGCCGCTACCTCGAGAAAATGTATCGTATGCAAAACAGCTGATATTCATCCGCTGTTCAAGTGCAACTATTTTTTAAACCAAGATCCTGTCTCCAGAAATAATATTGTAATAAAAAACCGATTTTGTAAAAACTGTTTAGGCTTCCATAGCACTCGTTATTGTAAGTCACAAGTGAAATGTTTTGTCTGTGGAAGAAACCATCACACAAAGTTACATATTACGAACTTTCAGAACGCGACACATGAAAGTTCGCAATATTCAAATAAACCTAAAACGCAACAACATAATGCACCTCTCTCTTTCCCTCACGCATCTCAGCAACCTGCCGCGGCCGCCTCGCTTGCGCACGCGTCGACTTCGGCCGTCTCTTACGCGCCTGCACCGCAACCTACTGCACCGAACGAGCCGGTTGCTAGTACGAGCGGTAGGCAGCTGCTAGGCGCCTCCGCCGCACAAAATAATATTGCTAGTTTAACCTCCGTTAATAATAATGACTTAAACTCATTTAAATCTAAAACTGTTCTCTTGCCAACCGCTATAGTTTATGTTGCAGATAATAAAAATAAGTTTACCAAAATTAGAGTATTTATAGATAGTGGTTCCATGTGTCATTTTATAACGAAAGACTGTTGCGATCGCTTAAACCTTAATATTTCTTACGCTGCGTCTACTATTCAAGGAATCGGTCAAAGCCAAAAGACAGCTATAGGTTTCGCTCGCTTTACAATTCACTCAATATTTGACTTCCGCTGTAGTTATTCTATTAAAGCTCGCGTAATTGATACAATTTCAGGTAAACTACCGAACGCTTATATAGATACCTCTCAGTTAGGTCATTTAAATGGTGTACCTTTAGCGGATGACTCTTTCCACTCTCCTAATGAGATTGACTGCCTCATTAGCAATGAATTGTTTCCTCTTCTACTCGGTTCTCATAAAGTGATGTCTATTCACTCTTCTGTGGTGGCAGTGCAGACTACTCTTGGGTACGTACTCATGGGGAAGGCTGACTGCTATCCACAACCACACATAACGTCGTTAAGTAAAAATAATTTAAATTCCTTTTGTACCACGGTTGAAACCTCGCTAGAAAATATAACACAGAAGTTCTGGGAACTGGAATCTGTTCCGTCTTATAAAATCATAAGTCCAGATGACGCTGAATGTGAACGCATCTTTGACAACACGCACAGCCGTGACGTAACCGGTCGGTTTATTGTTAACTTACCTTTCAAAGAGAATCCCTCAGCCCTCGGTGACTCGCTTGCCGCTGCTACTCGCCGCTTGATGAACCTGGAAAGAAAACTTAACTCCAACCCTAACTTAAGAATAGGTTACAATGCTACAATTAAAGAATACATAGATAAAGGTTACCTGTCTCCGGTACAAAATATGTCCACTAAAAACGCCTATTATATCCCGCATCACGCTGTATACAAACCTGAAAAAACCACATCTAAGATTCGTATCGTATTAGACGCTAGTTGCAAAACGTCATCAGGTAAATCACTTAATGATGTTTTATACGTGGGTCCAAATCTGCAAAGTAGTATTTTTGACCTACTACTAAACTTACGCATTTTTCCCGTAGCCATATCCGCTGACATTGAAAAAATGTATTTTCAACTAAAATTAAAAGACGAGCATCACTCATATCAACGAATACTTTATCGTTTTGATCCCCGTGACCAAATAAGCACATATCAATTTAACTGCGTAGCATTTGGTGTAGCCTCGTCACCATACCTCGCGATGCGCGCTGTGAAGCAACTTGCATCCGACTCGCGCGCACGCTGGCCGCTCGCCTCCCATGCCGCTGAGCGTCACATGTATATGGACGACTACATAAGTAGTGTAGAATCGATCGACAAAGCCGAAAAGTTATTGTACGATATGATTAATTTATTTAAATCTGGGGGCTTTAATCTTATCAAATGGATATCAAATAGTAAAGAATTAATGTCTACAATCCCCCAAGAACTCGTTAGCTCTCAAGTTCAAAACTTTGATGAAAATAGCTCTTCGAGCGTGGTAGGAGTGCAGTGGAACCCTGCTGCAGATAAATTTCAATTTTCAATAAATACAAAGGATATTACTAAGTGTACAAAACGAAATATATTGTCTGTAACCGCGCGACTCTTTGACCCTCTTGGCCTAGTGAGTCCAGTAGTCGCTTTTATGAAATTATTAGTACAGGAATGTTGGAAATTAAGCCTCGGCTGGGATGACAACGTTCCGAAACACATCTCAGATCGATGGCACGCCTTTCTTACTCAACTTCCGACACTCTCGGAGATACAGATACCTAGACATGTAGGTATAACTGAGACCACACGCGTCACATTGTTAGGCTTCGCTGACGCCAGCGAACGTTGTTATGGTGCAGTAGTGTACGTCAAAGTCACTGACTGCATTGACGGACATGGTAAAGTCACTTTATTGTGCTCTAAATCCCGCATAGCGCCACTTAAAATTATATCGCTAGCCAGACTCGAACTTTGTGCCGCTCTTCTACTCGCTAATTTGATGATTTCTGTACGAGATAATTTAAACGATAGATGCAACGTACAATCTATCTACGCATTCTCAGACTCCACTGTCACTTTAGCATGGATCAACTCGCCTGCTTACCGATTTCAAACTTTTATAGCAAACCGCATAACCGATATTAATTCGAAAATTTCCGCTAAACATTGGAATCATGTGGCTGGGACGGACAACCCTGCAGACGTAGTTTCTCGTCCGGTAACTCCCGCTGTACTACAACACTATAACTGTTGGTTCGAGGGTCCGTCCTGGGCCTCGCTACCGGCCGCCAGCTGGCCAACCAAAAGTATAAATACTAATATAGACTTACCCGAAACTAAAGTTACCGTTTTTGCGGTAACTATTTCTCCTGAGCATATTTTATATGAGGTCGCAAGTCGTGTATCGAAATGGACTAAATTTATAAGAATTACAGTATACATTTTACGATTCACCAATATTTTAAGTTTTCGTAAAACACAAACCACAAACCACAAACAAATAACCATAGAAGAATTGGATTTCGCAGAAAGTTATATAATTCGAGTTATACAAAATAAATATTTTCACTCGGACATAACCGCTTTAAGTACTAATAAAAATTGTTCTCACTCAATTAAAAAATTAAATCCATTTGTTAAAAATAACATATTACGCGTTGGTGGTCGACTTCGACATTCTGAATTAAATTTTGATGCTAAATATCCTATACTCCTTCCCGCTAAAGATATGATAGTTAAGCTCATTGTAGAACATTTCCATTTAATAAACCTTCACGCTGGACCTGCTCTCTTATTGTCTCTTCTAAGACAAAGGTATTGGATACTTGCTGCACGCAACTCAATACGTCAAATAGTGCAAAAATGCAATATTTGTTTTAAGCGTAGACCTAACCACATGCAACCAATTATGGGTGATCTGCCCAAGTTTAGAGTGGAGCAAGTAAAAAGTTTTGTCCACACCGGAGTAGATTACATGGGCCCATTTTATGTCACGCATATTAGACGAAAGGGTGTTAAAAGCCAAAAGGCATACGGGTGCCTGTTTATATGTCTAACTACCAAAGCTATACATTTAGAGTTGGTAACAGACCTCAGTAGTGACTTATTTCTCGCTGCCTTTAAAAGGTTTATTTCCCGCAGAGGCCCGGTATCACTAATAGTTAGTGACGGAGGTACTAATTTCTTGGGTGCAAAAAATATAATTAACGATTTATACTCCTTTGTCTCTTCAGAATCTCATGATAACTATATGTGCCGAAAACTGACAGATTTACGAATACAATTCAAAACAAATCCCCCTCTTGCCCCTCACTTCGGAGGTATCTGGGAAAGTAATGTCAAATCTGTTAAAACTCATTTGAACAAAGTTATAGGCTCGCAGATACTTACGTACGAAGAGTTTAATACCGTATTGGTTCAGATCGAGGGTCTCTTAAACAGTAGACCTCTGTGTATCCTTAGCTCAGATCCGTCAGATTTGACTGCGCTTACTCCCGCTCATTTTTTAAATGTAACGCCGCTGCCATATTTACCCGCTAGTGATTATACAAACACAGGAGAAAACCGTCTTACTCGATATAATTTACTCGACAAACTCGTGCAATCCTATTGGAAGAGATGGAGTCTGGAATACTTGACATCACTTCAGACTAGGTATAAATGGGACATCAACGCTAAAAATATAAAAGTTGGTAGTATAGTTGTCATAAAGGACGATAAAAGTCCTCCCTTGTATTGGCCTTTGGCCATTGTTGAACAAACTTATCCTGGAAAGGACGGTATTGTTCGAACCGCTTTGGTAAAGACTCAGTCTGGGGAGTATGTGCGTCCAGTGGTGCGTCTGTGCCCCTTACCACTACAATAAGTTTTGATTCACTCGCTAGTTATAAGTTTTGCTCACTCATACTAATTTTACTCAATTTACTAATTTTACTCAATTTACTCATGTGACACCATTTACTAATTTTATACAATTTACTCATTTTACACAAATTACTCAATTTACTAGTTGTACTCATTTTACTTGTTTTATTTTCTCTAATGAAGATACTTCATGCCGGGGGGAATGGTTACGCCGATATATATATATTCTTATGTATCTATCTTACTATTCATTTTCCTTCCACTCCTACCTCTAATTCCTTTGCCTAACGCCAGTTGGCATCGCAGTCGCTCAACCGCCGCGCTTGGACGTGTCCGCAACCCTACCGCGCTCCGCCATTAAAAACGCTAAATCACGCAAACTCACGCCGCGAATTCTCCAAGTGCAGTGCCAAAATAATTACCACGCTATAAACAATAATCACTCTGAAATAAGTGGAGAAATCAAATAGTGAACCAGCCGAAGGACGCCAGGGGGAAGCCACGATCGCCGCATCTACTGGTTAGTGGGTTTCCTCTCCTAATCTTACTATTCTCCAACACCGCTGAATATGCACTATGTGCAAAGGGCTTAATTGTTCTAGTCGGGAAATTAACTAGTTGATTTTGAAAAACAAAACTCTCCCTGTATTATTGCATCAGCTGATAGAGTCGCTTATAATAACCAAATGGTGGAAGGAAACGGTAAATTAAAGAAAAGTGCAGAAGACATCATAATTAAATAAAAATCCCGAGAGTTGTTGTTATCATGACGATTTGAAAGTAACAGGGGTTGTTCAGTAACCAAGCCGTTATGGCTCAGTAAAACTTGCAATAATCGTGCGCATATTTCGTATCCATGCATTATAATTCTAAAGCCTTAATGTGTGTTATATAGTACGCAAAAACATTGATTCTATAACTATATTATTTATTGTAAATTATAATTTATCTTTATAATAATAACAAAATTATTTATTGCACACAAAATGTACATAACAAAAAGATGTATATAGGCGACCATATTACCATGAAGGTATTCTCTTCCAGCTAATATTTGGGAGAGTGATAGATTTTTACTCGTATGTCGAGTGTAGAGCCTGTGTTATTTTCCGGTAAGCTTGGTAATAATGTGGTTTTAGATTGGAATGTTTACTGATTTTTTCTGTTCTGTAACTAAACCTGCACCATTTGATTGAAATTTCAGTCTTATAACTCTGAGACAGAGTTGAATTTTATTTGTGGCAGTCCACTGAAGTTTTATAAGTTTTATTTTCGCCATAATTTCTATGAAATTGCATAGCATTCTTTAGTTCTTGAAAATAAAATTATGAACGTGTTCTTTATTTGTTTTATTTTTGTTGACGCAAATATTTTGTAGCGAAATTATACACTTTCCTTTTAGAATTTGATAAATAATGTATTTGTCTTATGATATTTTCTAACAGCTAACCTTTGGATAGTAAGCAGTGATTGTGTGTGCATTAAATCACACTGTTCGATATTTAGTTTTCTGAGTCGTTTGATTTGAATATTCGCGGTAACGGTAACATTCCATCGTCTCGACGCCCTTTGGTAGTGACTAGCGGACTAACGTTCGAGACCCGGAACAAAGGTTAGTTGATACTAAATTCATTGCTTACGCTCAATTTCGGAGTATTTCCACCAGCGCCTATTCGTTTGGGTGGTCAGTAACAACGATTTTTTTTTAATGAGGCGGATTATCATTTAGATGTCTTTACTATGGGCCCATCATAACAAGTGGCAAGGTCGACAATGTGTCTAGCGAACCAAACACGAGAAATATCACAAATAAATTGAATAAATGATTGTGTGAATCAGAAATTAAACCCGGTACCTCCGAGTCAAAATCCACGGATTTAACCGCTATACTACGGAGGCAGTTACTAGCTATTTATTATATTTTTTTATTTGTGATTTTTAATCATTTAATTTGTTTAGATCTGGGCCCCGATTTTCGCGCTTTCGAAATAAATGTCGATTCGTTTAGTTTGTATGACCCTGACAGTTTTCTAGAGATCTGTCACTTATCACTCAAATATTTCGAACCGGCACATAAGTCGAAAGCACCAGAATTAGTCTGTTCGTATTCCGTTCCGTTTCGTCCAAACTTCCTTCCTGTATATTTTTATGAATGAGAAATAACTATACTATAAAATTAATTGGCTTAAGAAAGTAACCAAGACTTGCAGCGCAAATCAAATGTTTCTGCATTTTCTTTTGAAATGTTACATTGTAAATGGCTTGTACACTCGGATGCACATCGACTTATACTTGTGAACTATATTGCTTTTTTTTTACTACTCAGATATTTAGAGAGATCTATGCATTTTATTCCACTGATAGATACAATTTGATATTCGTTGGAGAACAAACGCTCTTATTTTTTAATTTCCGTTCTTTAGTCCTTATATTATAAATATAAAGATATCCTTAAAGTAACTTAGTACAGATGTAGTGCATGCACCATACCATGGTAGTGAATGGTTTTCGATAGTATTTTATCAGAAAAGTTAGTAATAAATAGTGCTGACAGAGTAATGACGCTGAGTACCCATCGTATAGCCGTACTATGTATTTCATGTTAACTTTTTACACTAAAAAATAAAGTTCCATAATGGATATGAAAATGTGTCTCATTTAATACAATAACTGATGCTTAATCCAGCAGCAGAGAGATACAGGCTAATAAATAATAATAATAATATTTATTGTACAAAACCAAAACCAGTGCAGGTACATAGGCGAGCTTAATGCCGTAAATGCATTTTCTACCAACTAACCTTTGTGACTGGGATCTGTAATCGTAAAGATGATGGGAACAACCTAGGGCCAATGATTCTTGGTCCTAGGGATCAACAGACATTTAAGTAATATTTGAGTACCCTCGCGAGACTGTCGAATAGACAGATTACTTAGCACTCCATGGATTGACCCTGGTTTCATGGCCATCCTGTGAGAAAGAGCAAAGGAAAATAATGGTGTCTCAGTTTAGCGACCAACTATAGGCTGGTTTACAAATGATCAAGATGCTCATCATATACCGTTCAGTTCCTTTCCCTACCCAACCTAATACTGTATGATTCAGCTTATGTCGTCTTGAAAGCTTGTTTCATAGATGTTGACGGCAGACCTGCTTAAGTCCAATTCTTTCAATAATTGTTGCAAAGATTTTGCTGGAATTTCTCTCGACCAACTTCCACTGCATAAAGCTGAGTCCTGAATCCATTCCTGATCATTTCTTATGTGGGATCATATCATCAACTACCAACGGTTACTTTGAAGCTAAGAATGCCAATTTGTTGGCTGTACCACATCGGCTAGATCTTCCACGGCTGTCTACGGAACGTGCAACTTTCACCAGATGGGTAACAGATCGTAATGGAGGGTCACGGGGAACTAAGAAATAAGTAAGATCAGGTTGAAATGGACGCGGCAATTTCGTAATAAAAATGTGAACACGCTAAATCGCTAAACTGAGAAGTTCATGTCATAATTGACCAAGCTGCAGTAGTAGTGTGAGTTGCATTGCTAAATAATATTATTACGATATAATTCCACTGATTTGTAATTGATATGTACTATTGATTTTTTAAACTGGTTTTTACTAGAATAGGCCGTTACTTAAACGCTTAAGATTACGAATACTATAATATAAGTAACTCAAATCAGTTACTATATTCTCAACGGATCTATGCATACTAGATTGGTATACGTTAACGTGACGATATACGAGGCTGTATGTTAATAGACATAGGTAATTAAACTAAAGAGAAATAATTACTTGTTAGTTGTTGAAACATTAAACCTTGACACTGCATTTTTATCTTTGTAGCATAGTACAGAACCGTGTAAATCTCCGTGTTGTGGAAGCATTAACTATGTCTGTGCACAGTACAAATACCGCATCATCTTGTTTCCCATTCTATGATCGTGTTTCGTGTACCATTTACTTATGACCTCGGCAGACAAGACTCGCATCTCGTCAAATCAGGGTTCATCGTGGCTATAACTTAGCCGCTATTGCTTACTAGCCGGTAATTTCTACTTGGGTAATTCTGAACTTAGATTCCCTATAGGGTTGCCGACTAGTGGCCTGTGATTATTTAATAAGACATTGTTATGCTTGAAAAAGTACGTAGGCATGGATTGTTTGATCCCAACAAATAACATTATCTATTTTGGGCTATTTTTGTACTACTTTTGCTATGTAAAATAACAAATAAATTGTAAATGATAGATTCTATGCTTTTATTGAGAATACTAATGTTATTTTTACTGTACTGCGTGGAATTAATTAAAGAGCAAATATTTTTATGTTTAATCTAGAATAAAAATAAAGAACTATTTATTTTTTCATTTCAATTATTCAGTAATATTATATAGTAATATCTTAAGTTACGGTGCAGAGAAGTTGTCCTAAAAATATCGCGACTCATAGGTAGCGAAATGTCGACGATCGCGCAAATGTTGACTTACATAATTCCTTCTCTCTCTATTTCGTATTTCGGCTGTGAGCGTGATTAATATATAGAATTTATTCTGAATATGGAATTTAAAGTTAATTGCTTTATTGAAGTAATATACAAACAGTATAAAATAATTACAATATAAATTAAAACTACTTAAAAGTAAAAATTAAAATAAATATAAACTAAACCTAATAAAAAATAAACTATAAGTAAAAGTTATTAAGTTTTAAAGTTATTATTTATTACAAACTCTCGGTTTTTAGGCCGGATTATTATTATTATTAATTAATAATAACACTAATTATTTATTTATTATTTATTTATTATTTATTTATTATTTATTTATTATTTATTTATTATTTATTTATTATTTATTTATTATTTATTTATTATTTATTTATTATTTATTTATTTATTATTTATTTATTTATTAAATACTTTATTGCACTTTACTTAAAAGTATGTACAAAGGCAAAGCTACCAGCTAACCTTTGGGAGAGTGAGACAGTATAAATATGTGGGGTGCAATTCTAACCAATAAACTACATAAATAGTATGAATACATAGACTACATAAATACTCATCAATATATAAGTATTATAGAAGATATACATATATGAGGATAATATATTATTAGGAAGTAGAAATTTGTGGAGTTATTATTATGTATTTTAGTAATATAATTGTATTTATATGTATATAAACTTATTAATTATTATTATAATAATAACCATAAGGTGGTATTACACTTGTCTTCTCCATTTTTCTGTACGGTTCGGAGACATGGACCATAAAAGCCGCGGATAGAGCGAGGATTGATGAGTTTGAGATGTGGTGCTGGCGTCGTTTACTCAGAATCTCTTGGACCACACGACGTACTAACATTTCTGTGCTCGAAGAGCTTAAGCTGACCAGGGAGCAAAGACTCTCTACGGTCTGCTTTGCCCGAATTCTGCAATACTTTGGCCACATTGCAAGAAGAGAAGACGATAATCTAGAAAAACTTCTAATCACGGGCAAGGTAGACGGTAAAAGAACAAGAGGAAGAAGCCTCAAGCGATGGTCCAGTCAGGTGACTGACCACCTGAGCATCCCTGTGCACCAGGCTATCCACTACGCCGAGGACCGAAACCGTTGGAGACGGCTGGTGGATGAGCTGCGTCTGCGACGGAGTCACGATCCCCATCAGTGGGGTACCGACTAAGGAGGAGTAGGTATTAAATATTTGCACCTACCTTACATTTGAAATGGTCCACATTATAAGGTTGGCTGTTAGATAATATCTAGCGGCATTAAGTCCGCCCCTTGCATAACGTGCAATAAAGTTTTAAATAAATAAACACTTGCCAGCCTTTAGGTATTTATTTCAGACGTGGCTTCATACACCATGCAGTAGTTTTTTGTTTTTCGGATAACTATTTTTATCTTTTAATAAAGTGACCATTTTTATTTGAAATAGAGGTTCTACTAATGATACCTAAAGCTTAAAAATAATATTTCATTTTTTGGACAATTACACGCGGTATATTACTAATGTATTAAGTTATTTGAAAAATAAAATATTTAGTTTGATTTCGTATCAATCGAGTCCTTTAGTATTAGAGCTGTCGTGATGGCAATTTAAATATGTTGCATACCTAAATGTATAAAATAAAAAGTTTATTCTACTTAAATTGTAATGCATATATAACTGAATACAATTAAGCTCAAATCCCCATACAAGACGAATGATGTCCTTTACACAAAAAGTTTTCTGACAACTAAAATTCTTAACAACGTTTATCTTTTTAGGAACTAATCAAAGAGATCAAATAAAAGACAGAGTAAGAATTGATTATTAATTTATTACACAATACACAAACAGATCTCAAATGATACAGTTCACATTTTACAACAATTTATTAAGTTCTAGATTGCAATCCAAAAGAAAGAAAGATAGAAAGAACATATTTTATTTATCGCAACAATTACAATGGTTACAAAAAAATAAATATGCAAGGAATAAATCTAAATGTATAAATGTAAGCCTATTTTATATACTTACCGAAACATACATATATAAATATAAAAGTAGTGTGCATGCAGTAGTAGTAGTAGTAGTAGTAGTAGTAACATACATGTTTATTGTGATTTAGCCACGACATTGTCATTTCAGGCAAATTATTTCATTTTAAAGTATCATCACGACCGTTTCCCTTTCAGGGTGGTTAGAAACCACGCTTATAAAGAAGCAAATTCACATAAAACCAACTTTACTATAGGTCAATCATGACAAGTGGTAAGCTCGTCGAAGTCTCCAGAGTACCAAACTCGAGAAATATCACAAATAAATTAAATATTAATTAATTGTATTTTGATTATATTTAAACATTTTGGTGAAATATGTAAAATATTCAATTTTTAGGTTACAGTAGCACCAACAAAATATGCGGTAACTGATCCGAAAATATGGCTTTAAATACGTCAATGGTCCTTCTCCTTTTGTCACTGATGTCTTCGTCACAAACGATATTAAATATGTTCTCGAACAGGAATCGAACCTGGTACTGTTTATATTTTAGGAGTAAAAAATATGAAAGAAAGACGACTAAAAAAAATATTTGTTCATTTAAACAACGCCATTAACAACAAGTTCATTCTTTATTCAAAATCATTTCCCATTTACATGCAAAAGTTAATAATATATTTTCACTCAAAATTTGTATTTTTTTAATGAACAAAAAAAAATATTAGAGTACACAATTATTTAGGCATAATTTTAAATAAACAATACATTTGGCCCTGACTGGTGTAACTAATGATATATATTTTTTTAACATTATTTAAAGGGGACCCAATTTCGAAAAGGCAACCCCCTTCATGATGAGGCAAAAAAGTTTAGAAAAATTCAATTAACTACATGCTTTAGAAAATTGTATGGGGATGATTTTTCATAACGATTTCCTATTTGATGTGGACGTTAGTCAAAGTCAAAATATTTTAATTCACGTGAACCTATTTTGCAGGCATTAAATTATTTGAAATGATTCTACTCCCGCTAGTGGAAGACTAAGCAGCAAAGATGTCCAAAGATTTAGCTGTTAGCAGAAGACCAGTGACCTGTAAATGTTTAATCTGACTAAGAAATGAATCTGCAAGAATAACTTAGCTACGAGTATATCTGATTTACAAAATAAAAAAAATACAGAGTATTTAACAACAATATTTTTAAATTAACATAGAGCGTTTGACTGAGTTGTAATCACCAAAAATTTAATCATAAATAATATATTACAATAAAAAACAGTGATTTGGATTTGTTAATTGTTAGTTGCTAGATAAAAAAAGAGATATGTGTGTCGGGGCTTCGTAACAGTCCTTGTATCATCCTCCCCTCCCTGGTGTTCCTAATTACGTTCCTTCTCCAAACCGTTCATATCAAGAATTTAAATATAGCGCGCTGTCATCTTGTGTGTCATGTGATCTAATTCGTGACACCCGAGCCTAGCGCCAATGTGGCCGAGGCGAGAACAACGAAGAAAAAAGTGGGTTGCCAAACATGCGCGTGCGATTTATCAAATACAAAAGAGTGAAATTAAAAGTTGAAGCATCCTCACGTAAGTCTTTTTTTTCATACCATTCCGTTGCGAGTTTTGATATTTATCGCCGTGTGAAATAAGCAGGTTTAGGTGTTCTCTGTGGAGTCAACATCAGACCTCTTGGTCCAGTCTAATTTCTCCCAAACAAAGGAAAACACATCCACTAACTGCGTATAATATTGATGTTAATCGAAAGCCTTTTTTCAACGTTAACATTGAAAAAAAAACTAATTGCAATAATTTGAGAACTTTTATTTTCTAGTTTAATTATTTAATATTATTATTATGATAGTGTAAATTGTATTATTTGTTTTACTTGTTATATATATACCAGTATATTGTTTTTAACTTTATCACTATTATTCCTTTTATAGCATTTTTTTTTAAATAAACATAGAGATAGTATTTCAACACTGGGGTATGTTTGATAAGAAGATATGGCGCAGCTTCCCGAATGCCTTCTTCTTTGCTAAAGTTGGCTACGCCTAATTGCATAGTCTGTACAAGGTAGACGTAATTTTGCACAACTTCGAGAGTGACATTACCCACGCAGTTTAATTTCAGTACGACATGGTCGTTCTATATAACTTCTGTCTAGTCCAAGTTTATTCCAAGGCCAACCTGCTGGGACGCCTGGTTTAGCATTCCGCTAAGATCCTCCAACGAGCAAGCTATTATGAGTATGTCATCCGCAAAACGGAGGTGTGAAAACAGCATGAAAATCAGTGCAGTAGTTTTTGAGTTTATCGCGATTAGACAGACATACAGAGCGGCGGAGGACTTTGTTTTATGATATATAGTGATAATGATTGCTACCAAAATTACACACACTAATACGCATTTTTTTGGATAATCGGTTTGTATTCCTTCTTCTAAGATGTTTTGTTGTTTAAAAATCATAGCATTTTAGAGGCCGGCATAGTGGTAGGGACTGATGTCGGTCGTCTGAGGCTGGCGTCAGTTGCTCCCATTCCATAAAATTAAAAATATTTCCATAAAAAAAAGCATATGCCTCATGTTTATTGAAGCTAGTCCTCACATCACAGGATGTCCTAGTGTGCAGACCAGATATTTATTTAGTTTAATTTTTCATTATGTTTTTTTTTCTGTAGTTAGTAACAACTCTGTTGAATAAATTATTTTGTATTTAAGTTTATAAACAAAGCTAAAAAGCTAACAATTTCGATTACTAGCTAAAATTTCTCACCATTAAAGATAGCAAACGTTTCTGGAGATTAATGTAACGTTAGCAAAAATATTTGTTTTTACATTAGCAATGTTTTAGCAAAGCATACGCTGTAGACGTTGACGTAACGTAAGAGCAGACTTCTTGTCGTGACTAGTCGTATATACGACGCAAACGTCTCGACATTCTAACTCCATCCTATTATTAAGACTTCTGTCGTCACTGTTAACGAAATTATAAAATTGCTTTCAGAAAAATTCTAAAAAGGTCGGTTCAAACCCAGGCATACAACGAGAAATACAAAGTGTATTACATAGATTTGACATAGATTTACTACACCACCGTTTCCGTGCCTTGGAGAGCACGTTAACCAAAAAATAAAACATTACTTGCAAACCCCAATTTAAATACAAATCGTGTCCGAGTCCTCGCGGTATGGTCGCAAGAACGCGGCCGAATTTCCTCGCTGAATCGCTATGCTTTTTTATTATTAGATTTTTATTATTAGTTTAATCTTTCTGTTAGGTTAAAATACAAACAACATATGCTGACCGTACTGTTGGCGTTTTCGTTTAAAGTATCATTAGTACGTCAGGAGCTGATCGGCGCTTAATTGAAGACGCCACTCATTCAGCCATCTGTGACTTGCGGCAAAACCTACCTCTAGATATCTCCAGCAGGATAATTAACGCAATTCTAGGAAACTATATTTTGTGACGGAAACACGTTTTAACATTGGTACGCATTTTTTATTTTATTATTCTGTTCCAAGCCCTGTCATGACTTCTTAAGATGGGTTAAACCAAAGAAATAGAGAGCTAGTGCCAGAACTAGATCGATGGTTGTTTATTTGAGTGTAAACGACAATTACACCATCATCATCTCGGACAGCATGAGCTTTCTTGCGCTAGAAGTGCTGGCCGCATTCCTCGTCACGTCGCATCCCACATCAGGGACCTGCCAAGTTTCCACGGCCCAACGGTCATGCCGTCGGGTCTTTTGCCATTGCTCCGCGCAATCCCAGAGGGTTCTAGGATCGCGGGTACTCCAGCAGTGACAAAAGCCCTTCGAATGATGTCGTTCAAAGCAGCGTGACGAAGAATGCGGCCAGCATTTTTTTAACCACCAGTACTTGTTATATATATGTATATATATTGTTTTTAACTTTATCACTATTATTAATTTTTGCTTTTTTTTTTTAAATAATCAGCAGCTGTCGTAAGGTGTCGCAAATGCGTGTATTTTTTATAATTATATAAAATATAAAGAAAGTTTTAATACATTATTTTCTCAGAAAAAATAGCGACTACATCCAACCGCACAGGCGTTGGGTAATCCTTGTGACAGCAAAGGCAGGTTACAATACTTCTAATCAAAGTTGCCATAATTTATTTATTTCAAAAATGCGCTTCCGTTCTAGTAGTTTGTGACAAGAAAAAATGTTACGTAACCTTTTTGTCATCAATTCGTCTAAATTCTCTTTTTTTCTTGTACCGAGGGGAATGTTCCAAAAAACTACATAATCCCCTTAAACGGTTGCGAAATTGTCAAAAGAAATTTCGAGCATCTTGCTAAAATCTATTGCACTTATGTAAAGCTCATAAAACGTTCTAAATTCAAATAATACAAGTTGTCTAGTTTAAAACCGTTAAAGTTTAAGTTTTAATAAAATATAAATCAGTTAGACGTTCCCTCAACGGGTCCTTCACACTCAATTGTTCCTTCCAGTTGTCAAACGAAGGAACGCCTCAGCACGTCACTGCGCTCGAGGAATTGAACTGTCAAATTTAAGGTACAACGCATCAAAAGTAATAGAGCGTGAACTAAATCTGACAAAATGAATATTCAGAATACGAGAACAAATTCGTTTGTTACGCGATTACTCCGCCAATTAAGAATATTTTTTTGTTTGTTACTTCAGAGGTTTTATTTAATCAAAAATTTTAAATTTTATTCAAATGGATTTAGGGCTCGTAAAGAAAAACAAAATTAACATACAAAGATAATGTTTTGGTTCGTGGTTAACTTTTTGGTTGTTTTAACTGTCATCATAGAAACATTAGCCAAAAATAAAGAAGATTGTGGGTATTTGTAATAAGGAGTCTTTCTTGATAATTATTATATATCAATAATACCTATTCTTAAAGTATAAAACTAGCTATTTATAAATTAAACTTAAAAATATACAAAATAATTAATAATAAATAAATATTTCCAGACAGGTCACACAGCGCCATTTTATTTCCGTGGTAAGCTACGAGGCTTGTGTTACGGAAACTAGATGGTTGATAAACTACATATTATACTCTTTTTTTTGTAAATATATACATATTATACATATAAACACCCAGACCGAGACAAATTATACAATGTACAACTTGCCCCCGGTGAGAATCGAACCCACGGCCTCCCGAGTTCACGGCAACGTTTGTTACCACTAGACCACGGAGGCTGTCAATACATATATTTTAAAGAAAAAACAAACACCTACTTAAAAACTATACCTACGAGTATATGTACAAACTTAAACTAAAAAGTTAAAAATAATATTTTTATTACTTCAAAGCAAGAGCCGTAAAGGCCAATCAACAAAATTATTAATACTTATGTATCTATTTAATATTTATTAACAGTAATGTTTGGTGTCGGTGCCAGCCAACAAGGACAGTTGGCCGGAGTAAGTCGACAACGGAGGTATGTGCCTGAGTGAAGTACCTGAACGCGGGCAGACGCGTGATCGTAGACGACGACGACGTCTGCATAAAAAAATAATAATAAAATATCAGCTTTCAGTCGATTTTGAATTCTTATATAGAGTAGATATTTATTAAGGTTATTATTCTTTGGCTGTTAAAATAATTGTTTGTAAATATTAAATAGATATATAAGTATCAATAATATTGTTGATTGGCCTTTAAGGCTTTTTTGCTTTGAAGCAATTAAAATATATATTTTTTATTTTAAGTTTAAGTTTGTACATATAGGTTTAGTTTTGAAGTCGGTAAAATAATTTAAGTTGGAGTTTAAATTGATGTTATCTTGAGCCTAGAGGAATGTAACATTAAACTAGACAAAGGATATTAAAATTTAAATTGTCTAGTCCCCGGAGGCAATCCTTATAATTGAAAGTCGGTCATGCGTCAAATCTGAACAATGAAGGAAAAAATGCTAAGGAGATCATTGCCTTTACGATGCCATCGATGCGATACTGATGACAAATTTTATTAGGGTTGATACATATTTTTTCCCGATTGTTTTGTAAGTATAGCGATGTTTTTTTTTTTTTTTTTGAGTTAGGAGATTAGTTGTTCATACTGTCTATAATATTGTGTATATTATTTATTTATTATACTTAGGAGCCTATAGGAACACTTGGATAATAATATTAAATCAATATAAAAACAAAATGACTGAAATAGTAGCAAGAAACAGTCTGCTAATAAGGGTATAGTGCCTGAGAATAATAAACATAATTCTAATAGTGGATAGCAGCTGTAAAGGGTCATTGTCATTTATACACTAAAATAAAAGCCTTATATTAAATGTCTAATAATTCAAATATGTCTAATAATATAAATCTCAAAGAAGCTTTGTCTGTGTGTCTGTATGTATGTGTATGTATGTTTTATTTTACAAGTTAACGTCGTAAAAGTAAAGGAAATAGTCCATCGGAACATCTGAAAAAGTCAAAGTCATATTGACTGTTTTCTTTGACTATCGCGGTGTTGTGCACTCGGAATTCTTGCCCTAAGGTCAAACGGTAAATAAAGAATATTATTTGAGCGTTATGCGGCGTTTAAGCGAGAAAATTCGACGAAGGAGACCAGATTTGTGGTAAGAAAATTCTTGAACTTTGCACCACGATAATGCGCCTTCGCTCGCACAAGGCCATCAAGGTGAGCGATTTTTTTACCAAAAACTCAACAATTCACCGATACGGCTCTAGCTGACTTCTTTCTTTTTCCGAAACTTAAATTACCACTTCGTGGCACCCGTTTTCATTCGGTAGAAGACATAAAAATTCGCGGCGAGAACTGAACCCAATTCTGGAAAAAGCGTTTAAAAATGTTTTAATGATTGAATGTATAGTTTTTGAAGGAGTATAATTTGAATAATTAATTATGCGGATAATATATAATTGATTATGCGGATGTCTGCTATCCTGATATCACTGAAGAGCTTCTGAATAAACTCGATCGACTTCTCAACTTATGCATACGCTATGTATTTGGCCTGCGTAAGTATGATCATGTTTCCCTTTTCCGTATTCAGTTAAAGTGGCTCAATATTCGCTTTCGCAGACATCAGCATACATTTACGTTTCTTTTTGGTATTCTAAATAATCCTTTGTTCCCACTATACTTAAAGGAACGTTTTGAGTTTCTCTCTTCGACTCATGACCGTGACCTGCGATCTGCTCAAAACAATCTTCTTGCTATTCCTACTCATTCCTCGACAAGATATTCAAATTCTTTTACTGTTTCTGCAGCGTCTCTCTGGAACACTCTTCCACTATCTCTTCGAACTATAACGACTCCTGCTTCTTTTAAAAATCATCTTTATTCTTATTTGTTATCTATTCAAAATAACTGACGATTATTTATGTGTTAAAATTGACCCTTGTTTGTACTCTCGGTGCAACTTTCACTCCAATATCTTTAGTATGTGTTTTATTTTATTTATTTATTTCATGAATCCTGTATATATTTAATTATATGTATTGTATTATAGATATGTATTATTATATGTATAACATGAATTGTATATGTAGTATTAGTATGTATTGTTTATTTAATATTTACTTGGCACTCTGCCTGTCACATGTTTTCAAAACTCCCAAAGGTTAGCTGGTGGATAATGCCTCACGGCATAAAGCTCGCCTGTGCACATTAATTTTAAGTTATTTTAGTTTTTGTGCAATAAAGCTATTTTTATTTATTTATTTATTTATTTATAATATTTTGTGTATTATTAACCTCTTTCCGATACTTTCTTGACAGTCTACGATAATAATTATGTTTTAGGAAAATCGTTATAAGTATTTTGCATTTTTCTCTGTATAAAATTAGATAAGTAATTAGTAAGTAGTTTTTTTAAACTATAGTTAGACTTAAAAATATGTAAAAATATTGGATTTGAACAATAACCGATCAGTAAACGTCGCTAATAATACTGATAGAAAGTAACGTAATCCACCACTAAGACAATCTAACACTTGCGCTCAAAGCAACAGACTGCCGCCACTGGCTAAATTCACATATAAATGTATGTTTAGTCATAGTTGACAATAATTGGGGCGGTTTAAAAGTCAGTAGGTAACGTGTGGTGGGAGGTATGTGGGTTAAGACGAACCATTCACGTTTTTCACATTGAAAACGCATAAAAGCAGCGCCCGGCCGCTCGACACGCGATACAAGCACGCGACCATAAGAGCTTCCTGCTTTACTACGACGAACTGGGGGAAATACAGTTTTTGGCGACAATTTGCCATAGAACAAAAATCTCTGACAGCTTCAATCAAGCTATTGGCCCTTGCAAATCTTTGTCCAACCTTTATCGGAGGTCAGCTATCATTATGACGATTTTAATTTCGTTGCCCGCTGTTTCAAAGATTAAATATTTTTATTCACGTAAATTTATTACAGGCATTTATGACACGTCATTATTTTAATTATTTTAAACGATTCTACTCCTGCTAGTGGCAGATTAAACAGCAAAGCGTTCCAAATAGTAAGCTGTTAGCAGAAGACCAGTAGTTCAAAGATCGGGTGCTCATCTCCCTGCGATCTGGGTCTTCTCCCCAGTCTTCTGGAGCCATGTATACGCATTGCCTATATATGCCTTACGAATAATGGGCCTGGGTCGGAGATGGGGATAACCCCTGTTTTCCCCGGCAGGTTTACAGCGGATAACTTTGGTAATTTAGTGCACTTTTTGTGCTGGGTGTGTATTAGTTCTACTATTTTAGCTCTCCTGTGGAAGTGGTCTCCTGTTGAAGGGTCATGCGCAAGATAGACCGATATTCTAAAGATGCTTGAAATGTTTTTTGTCAGCCCAATAGAACATCAGGCTCTACAAACTTCTCAATTAAGAGCATCTCAGATCTCGAGGCATAACGGAATTACGCAAATACAGCGCAGAGCGAGGCAAGCTCTGAGCGATATGATCTGCTGACTGAATAAGAACATCATCATCAAGGCTTAGAAAACAGAGCTCTAGACTTGCACTGCTGGCGATAGACCTTCCAATAACATATTTCTGGAGAATTTAGCGGTGCATTTAGTCAATTATCAATAATATAGTGTAATAGTATAGTAAGACAAACTACTATTGCAGGTATATGATAATGAAATGACAACTTAGTACAAAAGCATAAATGTGAAATATATAGATTTTGTCTGTTTATTCCTAAGTTCTCCGTAACAAGCCCGCACTTTTCAGCAGCGAATCACCGACCATAATGAAAACCTTCGCTACACATATTTTCTATGCAATTATAAGCTTGCATGTAGCCCATATAATAGTCCCTTTACATTTAACTTGTAATGTTTGGTAATCTACTCATATATTTTTTTACTTAGATTTAGAGCGAACTTTGCCAAAAATCCAAAGGTCGAAGCTCATGACCCGTTTGTACCGGTGTGTGTTTTATTTAGCATTCTTGCAAAGAAAATTACGGGATGGGAAACTTCGGGATGTAAAATTCACACGAAATTTATCGTGTTTTATGTATTAACCAACCTGAGCTAGACCAGATTTTTTTTTTTTTTTTTTTTTTAATTCGTTTATTCAGATAAAAACTTAAACTATTTACATTTTTAAAATTATACGCCAAACTGCATAACAGTTTGTTGGCGAATAGTACACTCTTTTTTTACAGTTTTTTTATTTTTTATTTTACACTATATTTTTAAAACACAAAGTTATTTACGATTAAATCACATTACTGTTGTATTTACCTAGCAAAATTTATTATTTGATTACTTAATCGCAAACATTATATAGGTAATGGAATCCATCTACTATATATAACGCTATTAGGGTTGATACTGTAAAGGTTAAACGCCATTGGAGTTAGGAATTTATTTATTTAAAACTTTATTGCACTATGTACAAGAGGCGGGCTTATTGCCGCTAGACATTCTCTGACAGCCAACCTTAGGGACAGATAAAGCATTTAAAGTGAACGGTGGGTGCAAGTAAAAATCAAATATATTATAACTAAACGATCACATTGTAAGCAATAAAGAATATGTAAACTATATACACACATAAACACATACATACATACACCATCGATATACACACATCAAAAAAGTCTAGGGATCAAGCATGTTTATGCGGATTTCTTGTGATTGAGATGTGGCTTTGTAATAAATTTATGATTTTATAAATTTATATGGATCCTTTTTGGTGCATTTCATAATTTAAAACAGGAACTGTCAATCAAATTCGAGTAAAAGATGAAAATCAGCTGTCAATATTTTCCCTATAAAAACATAAGACGCATTGAAGACATTATTAGTGCTACTGTTTCCCTACTACTGATTAAAACCAACGTTATTATGGAGCGGCGACGTCATTTAAGCAGGGAAGAAATGATCAGAGCCGTGGGAATGATAGAAGCTGGTTCCCGGCAACGTACTGTGGCTTTAGCTCTGAATACAAGTCAGAGTGTTATCAGTCGACTTTGGACACGTTACCGAACCACTGGTACCGTGGCTGAGCGCCATGGAGGACGGTATCGCTGCACCACACGGAGACAAGACCGATACATTCAAATCACAGCTCGAAGAACTCCAACAATAACCGCCATGATGTTAGCCGTGAGCCTTCATCGCTCTTCAGGGAACTTAATTAGCGACCAAACAGTCAGAAACCGCTTGCATGAAGTGAACCTTCATTCCCGAAGACCGCTACGGGTACCACCTATAGCAATGCACAATCGTAGGACTCGATATCAATGGGCTCTTGAACACAGAAATTGGACAGAAGAACAATGGCGTTTCGTGTGCTTTTCTGATGAGTCTCGTTTTGGTATGAGGCCGGATACAAGACGTATACGACACTGGAGAACCCCTGGACGCCAACAGCGATTAAAATCCTGCCAGGAAGTCCATCCTTATAGTGGTGGAACCATCATGGTATGGGCGGGTATTTCGATCGGCGGAAGAACTGAGTTGATTTGGATCAGAGGCAACCTCAACGCTCAAATTTATGCTGAGACGGTTGTATCAGACGTCATCGTTCCTCTACAAGTGCATATCGGTCCCTTATTTCAGTTAATGCATGATAATGCACGACCGCACACCGCAAGAGTTGTAAGACAGACTCTCGCCGCAGCTAACATCAATGTCCTGCCCTGGCCTGCTCAGTCGCCAGACTTGAACCCGATTGAGCATGCATGGGATATTCTTCAGAGAAGAGCTCTGCCGAATATGGAGGGTATCCAGTCGCAAGAAGACCTTTTTTTGTTGTTGCAACGAACATGGGCGGCCATTCCACAGCGTGATTTGGATGAACTCATTTTGAGTATGCCAAACCGATGTTCTTGTGTTGTTAGTGTTCGCGGTAGAAACACGGATTATTAATTGTTTAAGTTACCCAATAAAATTAAAAAAAAAAACTGTTATTTCAGTCTTTTTTTCGAACTTTAATGTTAGTGGTTCAAATGTCAAAAATCCCTTTATTAGGAAAATGGCAATTTTTTTTAATAATGCAAAGGTGACTTGGTTTATCGTTACTGTAGACAAACGAAAACATTTTATTTGATCAATCCTTAAAGAAAATTTTAATGAATATCAATCAGGAGAAAAGTTATTGCAAAAATATATGTTGATCCCTAGACACTTTTGATGTGTGTATATAGATAGGCCCTTACTGATACAAAAACGTTCCCGCAAAATCAATCGAAGTCATGTAGCTGCACCAACAGTCGCGAGCGACGCAAAGCAAGCGTCAAGAGCGAATAATATTACTATTTATATTGAGTGAAAATAGTCTTTATAGCATAGTAACAGAATTTTCATAAAATATAATTTCTTGAGAATTGGCCCCCAAAGTTGGTAGGTACACGTGGCAAGCGGCACGTTTTTAGAGTGCGTTTTGTATTGAATAGGCCTATCTATATACATCGATGAAATACACATAATAATACATACAATATATATACATACATATATACACACAATACAATATATATACATACACTAAGTAGGTATCTTGTTAGGAGCTATTTAAGAAATGCAAATGAACCATCTATTTAAATTGTATATTATTTTATTTTGGGGCTAGCTCTGACGTAAATAATGTAATCCACTAATAACGTTTGCGCCTAAATAATAGAACACGGCTGCAGAACATGCTGAAGTAGTAGTAGTTTACCAATTCTATTATTTTTAATCTAGCTATCTACGTCTTATTCTTTCTCGTTCTCTTCTACCTACGATATTTCCTTTATAATTGTTACATCTAGATCAAGTCGAGGCAATATTAGGTCATTTCAGGCGTAGATACGTCACTCTTGGCAATGTGGTCGCTTAATAAATCAACGCCACTGCAGTTTTCTTCGTGCACTTATAATTTACACCCCCTGCCTCCACAGATTGAGGTATAGGTATCTAATTTAGGCATTAGTTCCTGCCCTTTACAATTTATCTATTAGAAATTATGTTATTACATATAGATGTAATAAAATGCTTGACTGCCTCCGTGGTCTTGCGGTTAAGTCCGTGGATTTAGACTCGGAGGTACCGGGTTCGATTCCTGGTCGGGACACAAAAATATTTATTAATGTAAATACATTTAATTTATTTGTGATATTTCTCGAGTTTGGTACGCTGGAGACATCGACGAGCTTGCCACTTGTCATGATTGGCCGGCAGTAAAGTTGGCTAAATGTGAATCCGCTTATTTATAGGCGTGGTTTCTGACCACCCCGAAAGGGAAACGATCGTGATGATACTTTTTTTTTACTTTTACTTACATAGTGGAAACTCTCATCGTACTGCATTTGTCCCTAATTATTTCGTACTTAAATATTTTTTGAAACGATCTACCTGTTAACTTACGGCAAGCAACTTCCAGGTCATTTTTCAATGTGATTCATACTTCTTTAATAGCTGAATATATTAATTCTATTAAATTACCTTTTATAATTACTATTTCTGTTATAGCATCTACAATTGGACTGGCCAGTTGGGAATCGGACCAACCCTTTGACCATCGACTTTTTCTCGAACTACCAGGTGCTCGATGGATGTCCAAGCGCCGCCGTGTATTTATAGAGTATAGAGCAATGATATCATCCTTTTTTCATACAGTTATATCGAGTACATTTTTCGAGAATTACTTTTATATTGATTTGCATATTTTTTTTACAATTTTTTTAAACCTTTAAAATTATATTCGCTTTCAGAATTACCATCAAGAACTGAGATACATAGAGCAATACTATCGACCAATCAATCCAACCGACTGGGTATTGAAAACATGTGTACAAGAGCACGGATGAGCGACTGACTGCAGCCGCCTGTTCCAAGCTCACTCGCCAGGAAGATCCCACTCCAATTAAAAAAAGCCTGGGCCCACCGAATGTAAGCTAATACAGCTAAGAATTATCTAGCAAAGTGACGCTTTGATATACAAAAACAACTATAAAGAAAGTCGATTAGTGCGAAGCATTCGACGTGACTATACCCGAAATAAAATGACAATATACTCCTATATTCCTCGCCAAGCCGTCTGGCCAACGTGGCGAGTATAGGCCAAATTCTCCAGATATATGTTCTAGAAGGTAGTGGACATAGACTACGACGTATCACTGAAATTTTAAAACGAATAATAAATATCTCAAGAAAGGAAAATTCGTCTGATTTTTAAATCCTTACTATACTATAGTACTAAAATCAAAATCGAATATCGCAAAATGTCCATAAAGCTGTGAAACCAAGAAAAGTAAAATTTCCATTCTACAATGAAGTTTTAATAGATTTTACTTCAAAACGATTCGGTACAGAACTATCTCGTAAAATCGAGTGTGTCGCTCTTTGTGATTGGGGCTCTATTCATGTTTCGCTAAAGACATTATTTATCCGAAAAAGTAAAAATCATTTAACTAACGAAATCATTTAATGTCGTACGCTATTTGGATTTATATTCACGTTAATGTAGGAACTTCACTATTTTGTAAATTTTACTGATTATTTTTCTTTATATCTAATAGTTTTTTTGCAATATAAATATTTGCGCGTACGCCTAGTAGTCCTCCTAAAAGGCGGCCGACAGCATTACATATTATGTACAAAAACATAAAACCCATGTGGCTAAGAAAACAAAATCACAATTGTTTATTGGGATCAAATGTACATTATTTTTGTGCTGTTTTAGATTTCTTAAATAGACTGTATTTATTTATTTATTCATTTACTTATTCCACAGCTGTCTTTTACAAATAAATATTTACATTCAAACGATTACCGAACACCTAGTCAATTACGGAATAACATTATTTTCACTAAACATATAGCATGAACGGATTATTATATATTATTATTTTGTAACAGTTTGTCCTACCAGAATGTTTATTCACCACAAAATTGCGCGCACACGCGGCTAGACCTCGATTGCTTCTGCCGGTGCGCGTACGTGATCATTTTTGTTGGTCACCCAATGGTACCCGCAAAATAATTTAGGAAGCGGAATGGAATGTAATACATTGTAAATAAACAAATATGTGTTTTTATATCAATGTAGAATGCCGTGAAGTTTTTAAACTGAATAATTTTATTAGAAGCAACCCTGCCTTTTATGAACAACATGGATTCAGATTAGGATCAGTTTCTTTCTTGTTTACTGTACCTGAGTGCAGCAATTCAAATCAAAATCTTTATTTTCAATAAAACGGACAATTGTTTAAAAATTAAATTTGGCTCGGCACATTTAGCCATGGCACAAGAATAGGCACCGGAATGTTTGAGAGTAGCGTTCAAATTTAGAATACATTCGGTCAGTGAAATATGGCGCCAACACGGAATGCACTTTACGTTGAGGTTTGAACTTCTTTACTTCTCGATTTTCTAATTTTTAATTCGAATGAGATTGTCTGTTTTGAAATTACAGTCATTATTTACGATTATAAGATAGTAAGTTGGTATTAAAAAAAAACTTTTTGTTTAATTATTTTTCTTCAAGGAAAACCTACAGCTACCGACATATAAAAACTTTCAATAATATATAGATGCAAATGGAAAGATTTATATATATATTAAATATATAAGAAACAACTTCCTATATTTTTCACAAAAGGATAGCATAACCGTGGACGTTGAAAGTTCAAAAATACAAATAAGCTGACAAATTTAGTATTTTTTTTTAAATTCAAGATAACGTTTTAGAATAATTATTAAATAAATGAATTTTCTCGTAACTTGAAAAAAGTTATCCTTATTGAACTTACTAATCATACTTACTTACTTAAACCACAATATGAAGTCGAATAAATATTATGATCTCACAATTGAAATTATCAGGAACAAGACTCAGTTTTACGCAGTAGAAAGAATTGGGCCTAAACAGGTCTGCCGTCATTTATGGGAAGAGCTTCCAAGACGCCATTAACCTTTCGCTACTGGCGCATGCATGCCGCACATTAATGCTGGCGCGCGGACTGTGAGTCCGCAATTATTATAGCACATATTTTCATTTTATATATTCAATTATAATTATTTGTTTATAATATTTAAAAGATAAACCTTTTATGACACTTTTAAAATAAAATAAAACAATATATTTATAATATTTATTTATTTATTGCATGGTTTACAAAACAATTCAAATATTTTTAAATATTCAACAAATCAGTACAAAAAACAATCATAAATTCGAAAATGAAGCAAAATTAAGTTAAAATTTTACCCGTTGAGGAAGATAAAATTTTACTCGTCATCTACATCATTTGGATTTTCCTGAAAAATGCATTCTTGGCATATCATTGTCGCATGTTCAAGACACATGTTTCCCACATTTTTTACAAAAATATCGTGACAATTGTTTTTTTTCTATCACAATAATAGCAACGACTTCGTGTCCGTTGCACTAAAGGACCTGGTTCATCATCATTAATCTTCAGGATGTCTTTGATTCGTAACCTAATTAGTTTAGGTAGGTTTTTAGAAGTATGTAAGTATTAACTGTGCATCAAACAGATTGTATGCAATTTTTTCTATAAATTTCGCACATAATTTGTCTGCAACATCTACTCCTGACTTTGTCTTGTTATAATCTAGTATTATATCGGGCTTTGCTGTCGTTACGGATACTAAATCATGATGCATACTAGATAAAAGTAACACATTTTTGTTTTTCTTCCGTAATAAATGCCAAAAACAATCAGTAGGTGATTTTAACCCACGGGCAACTGTTTTTACATTAGGGATATTTTCTCTTATTATATTAGAAATATAAGTTCGTGTCGTAGAAGGAATACTTCTACTCCATGTTGTTCCGTCTTTCCCTATAAATGATGTTTCGGAATTGTCATCTAATCTATTTTGATTATCATCTTGAATTTCTTCTTCGAAGTTTCCGACATCTTCATTATCATCCTTTTCTTTCTCTTGACGATCTTCAGGCTCCCATTCTTCTCCCGAATAATCATCGAAATCATCACCAACTTATATATTCTTGCTTCCGTATCTTCATAGCTCATTCTGTAAATGTATTAAAATATTTTAGCGACAGTTGCATTACAACTCACGCATCGTCTTACTGCTTTATTGTGAAACCAAATTTAGCCTAAACCAGGTAATAAAAGTGTTATGTCGGTTTTGTTCTATATCAATGTGACAGAGAAACCAGTAGTTTATAAAAACGTTTCTGAATTGAATACATTATTGAAACTAAAATTTACATTAATTTTAGTACAACCAGCCCTAGACATAGTGTTAAAAGTCATTTATTATACCTATTACTCACTTATATTATCACTTTATATTATTCATTAACTTACTTACTTGAATTATTTAGCCTGCAATAATTTGTAAACGTAAACGTGGTGTTTACAATTCCGATAATCTGTATAAATTTATGGACACGAACAATGGCGTGGTGTCTGTGAGTCCGCAAATCACTATAAAACAACACAAACAAATGTGACCGCTATTGTCGCTCAACTAAACGTTGTCCCTCGCCCCTCTCTTGGATAACTTAGACTTAGAACGAGAAAGAACCATCTATGGCAGAAATAGAGAAAAAATAACGACCATGCGGACTGAGAGTCCGCGCGCCAGTTACGAAAGGTTAAGTGAATCATGTATATTATATTTGTATTAATATTTGGTTGGGTTGGGAGAGGAGTGGAATGATGGATCCTTCTTTTCAAAATTTTCGGTCGCAAGCCCGAGACACCATTCTTCTCATCTCTTACCCACATACAATGGATCCTGGTGCAAGGTGAATCCATGGAATGGTTAGAATGTTTTCTTCTTAGAATACACAAATCTTTATAATTAAATGTATTTTGACTTCAAATGTGTATTGTCCAACATTGTTTGAATAGAAGCGAATTTTTAAACGTGACACTTTATTCGGTCATTGTTCTGAATACCGATTCAATTCTATAAAATTCTATTTTTATTTTAACTTTACAGTATGCTAAGCTCAAATATTTACTATTATTTATTTATTTTATATTGTTTTACTATTTTAAGTCATACTTTGATATATTTTTATTGTAGTAAATTTTAAAGCTGATCGGCTAATTGTAATGTAAAGTTATTATGAGATATTAATTGATTAATGAATCCTTGAGAGTTTAAACAAGATTTAAGCATACGTATATAATATTACAAATGTGAAAGAAGCTGTGTGTATGTATGTTTATATGTTAATTTAATTTCTACTTACTATTTCATGTAAGTTTGTCTTGTTTTCAATGCTATAACACTGCACCGATTTTGATTTAAAAAAATACAGAATTGTTTCTTGGAACCCTGAGACGGCATACTGTCTGCCTGTTAGATACGATTTTACGCCTAAACTACTTGACCTATTTTAATAAAATTTGGCAAAGGTTCCTTGGAACCCAGAGGTTATCATGAAGTTAATCTGGACGTAATTTTCGAGCCTATAGCTATTTGAGGGTTTATTCGCTGATCACTATATTGTCGGTCCAAGATGTTACCGGAACATCTAAAAAAAAACTTTTTAGTTAAATACAACATGGTGTTACACGTCAATCAATTGTTATAGGGCACTTCACTGGGTTCAAAAAATGTCTCAGTCAGAGGGACTACACGGAAGCTGAAAACCTTCTAGCTGTCGTAAGTAGTGTGGCCTCTTCACCGATCCACGCTGATATAGACACACATACTCACACAACTACAAATACACTCATACCTACGAGTACAATTTTACAAAGAGTAATTTTGGGGGGTATTTGTTTGTGCTGTTGTTTAATAATGAAATAAATTTAAGGAACGCGTTGTTATAATTAACACTTAATATTTACTATATAAATACGAAAATTTCATGTCAAAGAAGTTTTTTTTTAACAATTTTATTATTTGGAATTTGCTAGTCATCTATATCAATACTGCCATATTTGAGATGTTCCGGTAATGCCCGGATCGGACGACATGATACCGGCAACGCAAACATAGTAACTATGTACTTCAACAATATTATCCAATGTTACCTTTTATTTCATGTGAAATACCTACGAAGATAAAATTGTGTGTTTTTGTTCCAAGACTCATATCTGTGATACATTTTATTACGTGTCTCTGGTGAAGTTTATTAAGTCTTTCTCATATTTGTCTTAGCGGGGGGGTTATGATGTCTTATCGCTTACGGCTCGTTCACACTGCAACCAGAACAGTAAACAGAAAAAAATAAACTTAATTATAGAACTTCGTTTTTTTTTCTATCATAAAATGCTAGTGCGAGTTAAAAGTTAAGTATCATCACGACCGTATGGCATCTGGGGTGGTTTGAAACCACACTTTGTTGTAAAGAAGCGTATTCACATTTAGCCTATCATGACAAGTGGCAAGCTCGGCGACGTATCTAACGTAACAGTCGAGAAATATCACAAGTTAATTAAATAAATGATTATGTGCCGACCAGGAATCAAACTCAGTATATTCGCGACTAATCGACTAACATCAAATAAATTGTAACTGTTTCTGGTAAGAGCCTGGCTATCTTTGTGAAATCGCTTTATCGCTATGGATAGTCAGATGTAGACGGTAAATTGTGAAAATCTGTAAATGTTTTAATTTGTCCATCTGGGAGTCGTCCCACTCTGCGTCTTCCCGTACGTGGTCTCCATTCCAGAACCCGTCTACTCCAACGGTCATCGGTATCCGGCCCATTACCACTTCAGCTTACTAATTTTGAAAGCTATGTCGGTAACCTTGGTAAATAATAAGTAACAGGTATATATAGATTTAAAGCGGTTAAGTTTGTGGTTTTACACTCGGAGGTAAATTTTACACTAGGTTCGATTCCTGGACAGGACACAATATTTAATATTAAATTTATTAGTGATATTTCTCGAGTTTGGTACGCTAGAGACATCCACGAGCTTGCTACTTGTCAAGATGGGCCTAATTTGGTTAAATGTAAATTCACTTTCTTAAAAAAAAGCGTGGTGATAATACTTTTTATGTTTTTGTTTATTTGCTAAGTTAGCTAGTCACTTTGGTTATTTTAGTCAACGACCTCTACTGTCAAAGATGGGCCTTCCAGAACATATATTTGGAGAATATGGCCTACATTCGCCGCGCTGGTCAGACGGGTTGGCGAGGCTCTGATATAAATTTTAATGATAATTTATTAACGATTTCACTAGTTGGTATTAATGAAACCAGAACCGACGGCTAAACATTCTATTCGAGATACGGGAACAGTGGTGTTGTAAATCTAAGACAAACGTACATAAGAAAAAAAATTCTTATCGGTAAATGGCGGGGCTCGAATCGCTAACTACTACAAACTTTTTAATTTTTATCGTTGTAGTAATATACTCCACTGCCACAATGTGAATGATCTTTACCTCAGTTCTTGTTCCACGTAATCTCCCCGTTTTAAGACATCCTTCAGAATTAACGACGTTTCACACACGCTTATATTCATCGCTCTTCTTTTATGACTATAACTTGTTACGTTCTGAAGAAAAGCAGCAAATGAGGTGTTAAGCTTACGTAGTCATAAAATATGGCTTAGCGTCTTTATAGTTGCTTTCGGAAGACAGAGCCAAAAGGTAGGAATAGCTTAAAAATACACCTAGCAAAAAAAACACTTGAAAACTCGGGAAACACATTTCTTTTTAATTTTTAAAACACTTTTTAATTATAAATGTGAAAGAAGCTTTGTCTGTATATTTGTATGTTTGTCTCGCATTCACACCTATAGTACTTAACCGATGTTAAAAAAAAAACAAATTTTGATTTGAACCGTAAGACAGACTTAGGCTATATGACGTCAACATATGACGACGATATGTCATCCCATAACCATATATCTGTGTGCCTGGATGATTCGTCTTCATGACTAAACTACTGGACCGATTTTGATGAAATTTGGCAGAGTTGATCCCTGGAACCCAGGGTTAGACATGACGTCAACATTTACTAATGTAGATGTGATTGTGATTAAAGAATAAAGTGTAAAGTTTTTCCGCATTTAGTCTTCATTGGACGCTTTTATTATTATTATTTAATATAGAAACACCAACAGTGTACACATTAATGGTAATTACATTTAAATAATCAAACCGTTAAAAAAAGTATGCATGTATTTTGCACGTCAGACTCAAGAAATATCACAATTAAATTAAATATTAAATTATTGTATTTATTTATATTAATAAATATTTTTGTTTCCCGACCAGGAATCGAAATGAAATGAAATAATATTTATTTTTATGGAATATGGTAAATAGTTTTTGAATAGCTCACATTCTCCGCCATTTCTGGCACACAAATTGATACTAACTTAATTAATTAATAATTTATACAATGAAAATAATTTATGTAATGAATAAAATGTCATGAATTTAAGAAATCTCGCATAAGATTATACTCGTATGCGAGATTTTGGTCAGTTGATTAATACAACCCGGTACCTCCGATTCTAAATCCACGGACTTAACCGCTAGACCACGGAGACAATAATACATCAAAGCTATGTAATACATAAAAGTACTTGTATGATATAGACGGAAAGCTCGTCGATGTCTCTTGCGTGTCAGACTCAAGAAATATCACAATTAAATTAAAATCGAATTACAAACAGTAAATGGACAGAATATGGAATGTACCACTGCATTTGAATCTACCGCCTTAACTGCTACACCACGGAGACACGTAGGAGGTGATTTAAGTGCCTTAAAATACTTAAATTTAAGTAAATTCTCATATCGTTGTGACGACGTATGTTTATAATCGCATCTTTACGACCAATTCCGTCGGGATTAGCAGTTCGCCTAAGATTAGCTACCTTAGTTTTTACTGCCCGAGGTCGGCTCTGGTAATTAAGGGAAAAGGTAACCCGTAGACCGATTCTTGAATATTCCAATACTATATTAAATATTATTTATTTATATTTGGGCAAGTTACAGCTATATATATATATATATATATTTGTGGTATATTAAATTATTTAAAGCTAATTATCAGTTTCCACATTTAGGATGAAAAACTACTACGCATCGGAGAAACTATAAATAATCAAGTGTATAACAAAAACCAAATAGTACAACTTCAAAATAATAAAAAAAACTATAATTGAAATCAATTTAAAAGGAAAGAAAGACTCCTATGTTTTATCGGGTCGACAACGGACACTTCAAGCATCTCCAAAATAACGCTCCGTCTTGCGCTCGGCCCCCCAACGGTTCTTAGAGAAGGGCTCCTGGAGGAGAGCTGAAGAGTTCTTTGCTGCTTTGAACTTGCCGGGTCCCAAGCGTTCATGCATTCATCATTGCATATTTTAGTTGGCTAGATAAAACTATCCTACTTCAATCTCATTGTGTATAAATAATAAAATCACTTATTTCTTATTCAAATTTATACAAAAATTATTGTTGATGTTTGGTAGTTTGTTGTATCCGTAATTAGTATTATAAGTATGTATTTATAAAGTACTATTATAGCATCTTTTAATTTAAGTATCGTTTATATCATGTTTGCGTTATTACTCTATCCTTGTTTTTATTTTTGTATCCAGTTTGTTTTTTCTTTCCATAGTATTTGTGTTTAACTTCTATTATGTATTGAAGTATTTTTGGCTCTCAATGTCTTCTTATTATTATTAATTTATTACACAGATGTTCAAACTTGTCACGTGTCGGCAAAGCCTTCAAAGGGGGTCCCTTAGTGGATCATATTATTTGTTAGTTTTCAATTTTAGTATTTTGCAAACCACAATGGCAATTTTGTTTATCTGTGATATTGTTTGTGTATATTGACTGTTTGTTGCCTAAATAAATGAAAATAAATAAATAAAAAGTAGCCGAACCTAGACCCCCTGGGTTTGTGAGCCACACGGGCACTGTTACACCAGTAACGGTGCCCAGCACCTAAACTGCATGAATTATCAGCGGGTTACGGTGATTAAGGTGGTGGCAATAAACGTTTTTTAAATTATTTTTTATTATATTACCCATTGACTGACTGACTGTAGAAATACTACCTATTTACTTACTATTCGCTTGAAGTGCTCATCAGTTATTGCGTGTCTTATAGATGCAAGTAGCATTAAAAAGATAAAAAATTATCAGGATTGTTGTGAGAATCCAACACATACAGTTTTATTGATACTTTACTAGTTCACTATAATGAACCACACTTATTAGGAAAATAAAATATTTATAATATTAAACAATAATGCAGATGTATTAATTTTAAGATTAACTGCATGGTAAATTGGGATTTACTAATAAAACATTAAATGGCTTACATATTTTATTATATTATGGTTTTTTTCGACTATTATATTGTTTTCTAGAATTGTTTCTTTCTTTTTTTTTGTTATTTCATTGTTCTGTAATTAATGTAAATCAGGACGTAACCAAGTGTTCCGATAGGTCCCCTATTTATTTATTTATTCGAAGTAAGGTACAAATAACAGCTAACAAACAAAACAATTATTAAAATCATAGACAAATAATCCTGTCGGATTTGCCAGCCTAAAAAAAATGTACACAACATTGAATAATACAAAAAATGGTAATAATATAAAATAAAAGTTAATAGTAAAGAAATATATATCAAAAATGCAATTAAAAGTAAAACCTATAAAAACTAAAAGTAATAACTAATAAGATTATAAAAGTAAACATAATAATAACAAAATTTTTCCTCCATAACCCGTTCCACAATTTATTATGCATACCTACCGACAAACAATTTAGTGAGGTTAATTTTAAATGAGTGTTTTTTCATATTAAATATATCCATCTCAGGATCTGACACATAAAGTTCGTTGCAACTTCGACACATACGCTATGGTGATAAATAATGAAAAAAAAATGTATTCGCGTACGAACTAGTTCGATAGAGCGCTCCTACATCCAACTATTTCCCATTATAACTATAAGTATAAACTTTCTTAAAATCTTTGAGTTGCTTCAACAATATCTTAAACAATAATCTCTTTTTAAATTATTCTAATGTAGACCGTAACAAAATCGTTTTCAAGAATAAGTATTCGGTTTAAGATCTTTCCCTTGCCTTTATTATATCTTTTACGTGGAAACTAAATGTATGTGGGGTTTCAGATAATTGCTACTCTCTCTTTCACTAGAGTACTTGAAGATTAGCAGCTGGGCGTGGATTCTAATTCTGCTCGTGGCAATTTTATCTTATTTTGATGGTCTCTGTAAAGCCATAGATTTAAGACGTCTAGGGCTCTATTCCTGTGGCGACAGTCTGTTACCGAAGCGCAAATTTTATATATTGATTTTTCTAATTTTTATACTGAACACGTCTTGTGACGTCGCGCCCACCTGATGATAAGCGGTACGCGAGGTTCAAGAGTGGAAGCAACTGACTTGCAATCAGATCAGAGAGGCAATGTTACGATAAAGCAATTAAAGAGTTTTAGACATTGTGGTATATATATATTGCCATTCAACGTAGCAATGCTGCCAGTATCCTTGGCACTTTGCCAATTGGCAGCCATTTGGAGCATTTTTTTTATTTGTATTTTTTTTACATTTATCTATATTTTAATTTTTAGTTATATTTTTTTAATTATTCAGTAGTTTATTTTGTTTTTTATTATTAGTAATTTATGTTTTATAATTTTAGTTTTCAGTATAATTAATTATTGATTAATTTGTATAACCATTATTTAATATTGTAATAATTTTATACTGTTTGTATATTACTTCGAATAAACATTTGAATATAGGAAACATATAGCTCTTGGAACATAATATTAAAATAATAGTACATATTCCAACAAAGTTTCCACACATAAAAATATATATATTTTGTAAAACAATAGGAAGACACGCTGCTCTATGTACAATACACAACACCATCCGAATGGCTTGGAGGGCTGAAGTACCCGTGATCCTAAAACCCTCTGAGATTGCGCGGAACGATGGCAAGAGACCTCACGTTGGGCCGTGTAAACTTGGCAGGTTCCTGGTATGGGATGCGACATGTGTAGACACATTAGCTCCATCACACATCCAGGAGACCTCGTCGAGCGCGACAAGTACGGCGCTTTGTGCTGACAACCTCAAGCTGCGCAAATACGCGAACCTCGGTAAAGTTTACGAATTTGCGCCTTTTGGAGTCGAAACGATGGGCCCATGTGGGGACATTCATTCTTATTATTTCGGAAAAATCTGATGATAATTATAATATAGCTAAAAAATATCTTAAAGAATTCAAACTTAGGTGTTTCAATAATGTTTTACCCTGACTCGGCAGAAAATTAATAATTTATTCCGAACGTTGATTTTGTAAAAGATTTGTAATTATCTTTAATAAAAAAGGTTTTATAGGGCAAATTAGCAAGAATTCCTCAGTGGAAGGCGACGAGGCCACAGCGATTTGAATTTAAAATCACCTCATTATCTCACGTAAAAAGAAAAAAATCCCCAAGACATGGCCAGTAACCCTTTTAAGTTGCAAGAATTTAAAAAAAACTTTGTTGCCTGTGCTAGGAAGCGCTTTGGTTATATTGTTTTACATTTAACGTTATTTTCTTCGGTATCTATAGATTCAAAAATTTTTTTTTTTCAAAATCTAGACGTTCATAATAATGTTTTTTTTTTTTCAAAATCTGTTACTTAGTATGGCCGCCGATGTGCCGTGTTTCTGACAGTTAACAAATTGGTTTAACAATTTAGAAAACACGTTATTATTTTTTCTTACTTCTTACAATATCACATTTCTCATTAATATTTTTTTTTGTTTTTTATTTTAATCGCATGCGTAATGCGTAAGTTATAGATAAAAAGTAAAGTATCATTACGACTGTATCCCCTTGCACCTAGTGATTTTTAATTGTTTCGAAATTTAAAAAAGAATGAGATGTGATGTGAAGAAAATTTTCGACTACAAATTAAAAACTATTTTTCGACGGTTTAGAAAAAAATATTCACAGATTCAACAATTTCATTAAGAGTGATTATTCTGAAAAAGAAAAATAGTTTATTATGTCATTACATTTAAAACCCTTTCATTCCACGAACTTATGTAAGTGTTTAATATAAAATAAAATTGCACCCATTCATTATGACAGTACCGAAGAGAGGATGACATGACAAATTGCAAAATAACGAACAATATACGAGTATACTCAACTATCCTTTGAGTAGGGAATATCTTATTCAGAGGATCAGCGTTGCCATCCAACGAGGTAACGTCGCCGGAGTCCTCGGAACATTGGGTTCATCTTCTCCTGGATTCGATGAAATTATAGAGATTATAATCAAGATATTTGTAAGTATTTAGTTTTTATATTAATTAGGTTTAATTAAAAGAGATTGCCCAAATCCAGGCCCCAACTTTTGGACAATATAATTCAATAAACATAATTATTTTCGGTTTTATTTTAAATTTAATATCAACTCAACTAATAATTTATAAGGCAGAATTATAAAATCCCTAACATTTTATAACTTATCCCCTCTTCCCTCTCCTCCCTTCCCCAGTCCCCTCTCTCTCCTCTACACACCCACAAGCACCCTCACACACACAGACAACACACTGACGTACTATACTTTCCTTGCTATTTGTGTAACTTCTTTTTCGATTTTTTTGTATGTTCAATATTGTCTCCTGTTATACAGCACAACTCATGCAGGAGACAGGGTTCACCATAACGAACCAACATTATTTTGTGCTAATAAACGATTTGTATTTGTATTCATAACTTTCAACACTACCAAAGGTTTTGTTGTCAGAAAATGCTTAGTCATAAATAAACTCTTACAAACTAAAATTTTAGTGGTCAGACGATTATAATAAATAAATTTTCAAACCAAAACATTATAGTAAACATAAAAATAAATTCTCGAGATTCACTGATCTATCAATAGGCGTTACATTAGAACAAAGGTCGGGATTGTATTGTAAATCACAACTAACACAGCACAACAATCATACTCGAGAAACAAAGAGTAATATTCGTACTTGCACAGCAAATGCATAAATCTTGTATAGTACGGGACCCAATACCCAGCCCTGAGGCACACCGGTGCATTGAACCGCAACCTCTTGGGCCCTATTTGAAGGCTACCCGCGCGCACCGATTTAAAAATTTATCAGCTAAAAGAAAAGTTTTTGGAAGTTTAGTCCCTATTGCTAACTAAAATTTGACCTTCTAAAAATATATTGGATGACCTTATTCATCATCATCATCACAGGTCCTCAAACACGGGTCCTATATTTCCTGTTGGAGATTGGATCCACTATTGGAAATAGATCTTACAGATTTTTTAACTCGTCACACGCTGTTGGGTTGGCAACGGTCTAGTGTTAAATTTTAATGACAATTTATTAACGATTCTACAAGTTGGTATTAGTGGAACATAGACTGATGGCTTAACATGCTCTCCGGCACGGGAACGGTAGTGTTGTAAATCTATGACAAATGTACGTAAGAAAAGTGTATTTATTCATTGGTACATGCCAGGGCTTTACGAGTAAATCGACATGTGTAGGATTATTATATATAAAATATACTAATAAGTACATAAATAAATGTTTTTCGGTTTACACTAAAAAAGCAAAGAATATTATTATTAAGTTTTAGTTAAGTTAAAATCAACTAAATTAATTGTTTTATTTTGGAAACTTTTTGGGCTATCCTTTATGGTGATTACACCATACTATATCACCGTATGATTATTAACATCGTTAGCGTTAATATATCTCGCGAGATTGTAAAATTTCAATAAATTATTATTAGGTTTTATTAAGGTATTAAAATTATTATTTTTTGATAGATTATAATCTATTTATGTTGAACCGTCAAATTATGAACGAACCTGCACCTATCGACACGTTCACAATCTTTGCGATTTATGTTAGATTATTATCATCACGACCGTATGTCTTGCGGTGTGGCGTGGTCAGAAACCATGCTTTTGTAAGGAGCGAGCCAACTTTACTATACCCCCATCGTGACAAGTGGGAAGTTTGTCGATCGAATTACACCTTAGCCATTAGACCATAGAGGCAGTCACTATAATCATACGAGTATGTGCGTATCTTTTATTTTGTCCGTTGATTAAATATTTATTCTCAGGAATAATTAAAATAATTTTAGAACAGGTAAGGTGAATAATATTATCGTAAAATTTTACTAATAGTTTACATATATTCTCTTTAATTTGTAGTTTAAGAAATAAGTAAACTTTTTTCTTTATGATACGATTTACTGTATTATTAGTTTATTCAAGAAGCTCTACCTGTTCATGTGTATTATGTTAAAGGACAAATGTTCACTACGGGTCAAATCATAGAAGTTAAACGGGTGCATACTTTTCGGGAAACCTTGTTTCGATATTCGGTAGGTCGCGCAGTAAAAGCTGTAAAACGATAGGTAGTGTTTTGGGGAGATTTATCGCGTCCAAGTAGCTAGCTAATAGACATATATTGCACTGTGGTCTAATTTATTGACTATATTTCTTTTGTTTTACAAGATTTATTTTTATGTCAGACTTTTACTGAATTAACTACCTAGGTCTATTTAGTAATTTAAATCAGGTGCGAAATTCTCTCAATAAGTTCGATTATATTTTAAACTAACGTTAACAATTACACGTGATATACGAGTAAATAATAAATCCTAAATAAATTAGGCTATTAGATTGTTGCATCTGTAATTTTTCATGGTACCACCTAATTGTAAGTTTAATTTTAAAATAATAACAATCGATTATTCTCTAGATTCTTTACTAAACATTATTGATTTTATTCCATGATAAAAGTCAATATCGGTCGAATTTTAATATACCTCGCGTAAACATCGCTGGAATAAATTGTAAATAACAAAAGGTGAGAGAATGCATTTAAATATTGGATCGAATTTAAATATTTGTTGAAACTTGAATGTACCACAAAAGCTTTAAATCCCTTTTGTCCAAAATATTGGTTTTTCAATGCAGTTATTTAACTAAATGTAGTTAAATACTATGAATACTAAAAAGTTAAGTAGGATCACAAACGGAGTTGGCCAGAAATTACGCTTTTTTATTTTATTTATATAAAATTTTGGGCAATTCTGTGTGCTGTGGACAATGAT